>CM037596.1:99369415-104169415 GCA_021018995.1 Chloranthus sessilifolius
AGTCTAAACTTAAATTATCTCCTAAGTCTCTATAATTTTGAAGCAAGAATAATACCGATGGGACCCCCACCTACAATCGTCGTTGATGAACCCATTTTTAGGAGTGCAACAAGCCCCTACATTATGAGGATAACTTGTGCCAGAAAATTATTCAGGAATTAAGGGGTCGTTCAGGTGAACCATAAATCAGATGCAGATTCTAATACGTAATTCAAATGCCAATTTTACTATATAATTCAGAGTTTCAGATTTAGAGCATATTCAGATTTCAGAATTCTTATTTCAAATTCAGAGTTCTTATTCAAATTCAAGTTTACAAATGCAAGTTCTAGATGTATTATGCAATTTCAAAATATCATAATACAAATTGTCCATATGAATTAAAATAGAATTCAAGTGATGATGAGATTCTCCTACCTCAGAACACTCTCACGCAAATCGATATAAAATACTCTTATCGGATGATGTCAAAGCTCAAAATACAACCTAAGACAAATAATGGCCATATATCAAAGGTCCAGTAGCATACAAACAAAAGATTTGAACGGAATTCGAAAAAATAAGCCAAACAGACTCAACTCTATTTCTTGCGCTAGCGAGGTACAAACCTCGGGCGCGCAAGCTCATAGTACACCAAATCCCGCGTGAGCGACTGGATTTGTGCCTACTGCTTCTAAGCACGCGAGGTCTCGCTCAAGCGAGCGTCTTATTCACATAAAATCTCGCGGGAGCGAGTCTCAGAGCCTTTAAGGCTACACATCTTTACAGAAGGCCCCACGTGCAAACAAGCACTAGAGCGCAGGCGCGCGAGATACAGGGACCTCTCCTAGCTTAGGCGAGCGATTGAAATCTAGCGTGCTGCTACCTTGGACGAGAACCCTCACGCGAGCGTGCACTTAAGGTCGGGCACGCGAGACACAAAGGTTCACTGGATCTTATTTCCAAGGCGTAAGAACTCTCAGGAGTCTTTTTGAAGGTTGCTCGCGCAAGCGAGCTCTAAAGCTTGGTCGTACGAATTACAGAACTCTGTGATTTCTGAATTTTTGAAACTCATTTTCTGTCGCGATTTCTTGTCATTTTTTCACCCAATCTTTCCACACACATTCCAATTAAATAAATTAGCATTTATTCTACAAATCTAACCCATAAATCTCAACAAGATCGCACCTTTCACCGATCAATTTCATGGTTTGAGGAAAGTTACCCAAAAGGGGGTTTCGGAAAGAAACCTTCAGATTTTCACGACGATTTCACATCAATCGATCACGCCGATCTCAGGAAGAAATCGCCATGATTCACCTATCATTTATCAACCTTCTCGAAGCTTTCAATATGGGTCCAAGGCAATCGACTCACGCTCGTTTCAAAATCCAAGGGTTTCAAAGGAAGAGGGTTTCTAATGGTCAGGGCTCACAAATGGCGGAGCTTACGGCGATCACTCAATACCAACCTCACAAGAACTCAGGAGGGAGATGGATTTAAACAATTGGGTCAGTTTTCTCAACTCTCACTCTCTCCTTCTCTTTCTCAAGGCACAAACCACTTCTCAAAGAAGCCTTCCCTTTTCTTATAACAACCAAAGCCCAAATATCTAAGATATTTGTCACCTAACTTAAGCTTGGTTCCGGTGTGGAGCGGCATACCACATATCGATGCACGACTTTCATGCTCAAGGTCCAATCAAGCTTTAAATTATAATCCATCCACACGATTTCATCCAAATAATAATCAAAAGCCTATGGCTACATCGGTCACCGTGTCGGACACGCACATAGGGTCGGTCAAATTCAGCTCAAATTTTTGGGTCATTACTGTTTCAATCTCTAAAGTCATATATTAATAGGTAACCCTAATATGACTGTTATATAGTGTATATCACACACACCCTAGGGATTGTACAAGTGACATCTCAACCACTCAAACCAACATCTCCCACTCAATCTCGTAGAGAGTAGTATCATAATTAATAAATTCTCTAGAGCCCAAAAATGGAATCGTAATAGTTCTTATAAAATAAAGGACCTTTGGAGTGGGACCAGCCGAGATCGCATATCTCTCACACAGGTGTGTGCACACTAAGTTTCCATCTTTCTAGTGCGTCATCACCCAAGCTTTCCTATGCCTGCTCCAATCCGCATGACTACGCCGGAATATACGACTTTCGATCTAAAATCGCAATCTCATACTATACGCACTTATTTAACTTATCAAAAGAATTTTGAAATAATTTTTTAAAACCCATTTTGAAAATAAAATATTTAATAAATACATACATTTTCAAAAAATACTATCATTTAAATCTTTTATAATTTATAATGCCGGCAGATAAATTTTACAGTGCGTATCATTGGCCCTAGGAGCTTGGTGTTGATGTCAAGGAACTTCCCCACGCAACTATATAGTTCATATTTCGACTAAGTCACTTTCCTAGTAGTACATGCACCTGATCATATTAGTCACAATCATCGTCATTATACACTAAAGTAGCGACACTCAATATAATCTTTATATACATAAAGGTGGGTAGCTAAGGGCACGAGAGTCACCTACAAGACTGGCAGCTCACACTATGCACTAATCAGATCGAATCAGGCAACAATAGGTAAGGAAGTCAGGAGCACTCGATGCTCTGAACACGTGATCGTTCATCTATACCGTAAAGTAGACAAACTGAACTCAATCAGTGCTCGTCAGTTCTACAATACGCAGGCTAGCTGGCATCTATCAGCAATACTAGTCTGGTTCTCATTCAAGCCAAGACATCAACACTAGATCATACCAGTGAATGTGTCATTAGACTCTAGGTCTCATCCCCAAATGCAGCTCACACCCATGTACAATAGTGTTTAAGAGCTGCTACTCCTGTATGGAGTCGTTTGGAGGTGATTATCACCTACTCGTATAACCTAACGTTTTCTATTACTTCAGACTGACAATTAACCCGTGCGAGTGGGCAAGTAGCTTGTTGACAAAATATCATTTTTGCCATGTGAAGGTGATCGCACCTACTCACGCAATCACATAATAATCCTCATAAAAAAATATATAAATGCTAATAAAAATAATAAATTATCAACATTACGGATAAATAACTAAAATGTAAAGTAAAAATAAAATGCAATCATAAAATGATGTCCGTGTCTAATAAATAACAACCATGTATAAATAAAAAATATGAAATAGTAATGGAACCATAACTCCCACTGACATCTGCACAACTGTGAGTCTACTTACTCAAAGTCTATATAAATCTATATGCCTAATATGTATCTCATAGACATCTCTCGCAATGGGTTTTGTCATAAGATCTGTCAACATTTTTCTAGAAGGAATTTGATGGAGTATGTCCTGCTTATCCCTGACAAGATCTATGATGTAATGATACTTGACTTTGATGTACTTCGATTTCTTGTAGAATTTGGGATCCTTTGCTAAATCAATGACAGATTTATTATCCATCCTGAGAGAAAGTGGGTCTTGGGTGTAAGGAATAACACTCAAGCCTCTGCAAAATCTTAGGATCCAAACTCCTTCCTGAACCATAGCACAAGCAGCAACATATTCAGCTTCCATGGTGGAGAGTGCGTTACACGCCTATTTGTTGCTACTCCATGAAATAGCTCCACCTCCAATTAAAATTATGAAACCAAAGGTGAATTTTCTCTTATCAAGATCATCACCATAAGTAGCATTAGAGTATGCATGCACTTTCAAATCAGTGCCTCCATAGCATAACATCAAATCCTTAGTGCCTCTAAGATATCGAAAGATTCTTTTGACAGCATACCAATGTAATTGGCCTGAATTACTCTGAAAACGACTAACCAATCCAACCGCATAACAGATATTAGGACGTGGGCACCGCATGACATACATGAGACTACCAACAACGCTAGCATAAGGGACAACAGATATAGCCAATTTCTCAGCATCTGTTTTGGGACACATATCCTTCCTCAACTTCGCATATTTATCTATTGGAGTCTCTACCGATTTGAAATAACTCATACGAAAATGCTCATGGATTCTTTTTTTTTTTTTTGCTAATTAATGGGGTTGGAGGGACCCCACCTTTTTATTGAAAAAAAGAGAGAAGATTACATACGATATTGAATACAAATCAAATCATCTCTCATGCGAGAGTTGAGAAGGGGAGAAATATTAGAGTCATACCACCAAATAATATCATTCACATCCATTCCGATTTGAGCAAGTAGATCAGCGCTATAATTCATCTCTCGCCATATGTGGTGAAATGAGCAAGATTGGAATTGTTGGGCAAGTAAGTTTACCTTCCGCAAAGACAAGGTATATTGCCATGGAATTGTGAAATAATTTGTGATATATCGAATGGCAAGGAGAGAGCCATATTCAACTATGAGACTTGTAAGTTGAAGAGAAGTCGCGAGATGAAGTCCCTATTGAATTCATGGGTCAAAAAATTGTTCGATACCGATACGTATCGTCCGATACATATCGGTTTTGGACTTAGGCGGTACGATACAAAGGCATTGTATCGTACCCCCTTAAAAATAATGTACTTATCGTCCGATACAGGCAATGTATCGCCCGTATCGTCCGATAATATGTATATATATTTATTTATTTTTTCGATTGTCTACACAATCGATGGCGACTGTGTAGACAATCGCCAGACAATCGAAAAAAAAAAAAATCAGATTGTCTACACAGTCGCCATCGATTGTATAGACAATCAAAAAAAAAAAAAAAAAAATTTCAATGTATCGGCCCATACCCGATACGTATCGTCCTGGAGGTCAGGACGATACATATCGGTTTACCGATATTTTGATCCTTGGTTGGATCGCATTAATTTCAGCATGAGTGATATCGTGAGCTATGTTTGGGCCATGGAAACTAGCAATATGGTTACCGTTGTGATCTCGCAGAATGCCACCAATGCTATATCTATCTTCCATCTTTGAAGCATCAAAGTTTAGATTTATAGAACCAAACGGAGGAGGGGTCCATTGACAGGGAACAGGAACATGTGTATTCTTTGGAGCACATATCCATTGTCCATAGGAGTTGCAAGATTCAAGAATGGTGGAATTATGAACTTTAATTGAGACATCCTCAATAATTCTTTTCAATATAACTCGCTTGTGTGAAATTAAGTACTCAAATATGCGACTATTTCTTTCTTTCCATATATGTCAAATCGTTACGGCGAAGGCAATCCTTATCAGCGAGGCGTGATTATCATTACTTTTACATTTTTCCATGCAGTAATTAATCTCCTCAGAAACTTCTCTGACTGTTCTTTTCGCAATTTGAAGTCTATGGAGAAAATGCTCAAGGATTCTTTCTGTGTAAGAAGTTTGAGAATGACCTAAGAACCATTTAGAACGATTCTTAACAATTTTAATGCCCAAAATGAAATTGACATCACTTAAGTTTTTCATCTCAAAGTTAGAGAACAACCATTCTTTGGTAGAAGCAAGTAAATATTTATCATTACCAGCTAAGAGGATGTCTGCCATACCATTTAATATACACACAATTGTCTTTCTCACTCATAAGGAAGCCAAATGAGATAACGGTCGTATGAAAATATATGTACCATTGTCTAGAGGAGTGTTCAACCCATAAAAAGACTTTTAAAGTCTACACACTTTTGAGGTCTTACCCTTCTCGGTAAAACCAATGGGTTGTTGCATGAAAATCTCTTCCTTTAGAGCACCATTTAGAAAGTGATCTTAACATCCATTTGATAGAGTTCTAAGTCCATGCACGCAACCAATGATAAGATCATTCGAATTGAGGGAAATTAAGACACAGGGGAGAATATTTCATCATAGTCAATTCCCTTAATCTGTGTGAATCCTTTGACGACTAAACGGGCCTTAAATTTATCTATGGCATCATCTCCATTCCTCTTAATTTTAAAGAACCATTTATTACAATGACTTTACGATCAGGAGGTAAATCAACAAGCTCCCATACAAAGTTCTTCCTCATAGATTTCACTTTTTCATTCATAGTAGTTACCCAATCGTCGTAACTAGGAAAAGTCATGGCATGTTGATAAGTTTCAGGTTCATCATCATCTATGGCTACATACGAGAATAATTTCCCTTCAATCTCAAAAAAAATTATGAGAAATTCTACGTGTACTCCTTCGAATCTCAAGATCACCTTAAAGAATGCTCTCACTGTTTACGGGATCAACAGAGGCATTCTCATTAATTTCAAATGAGCTCCCACAATCTTGAGTAGCGTCCGACAATTCATATAACTCACTATCGATCCTGGGATGCTTCCTGCTATGATATTTATCCTCTATAAAGGTAACATGATGAGATTCGACCTCAATCAAACCTTCACACTCTTCATGGACTAGGATATAACCCTTTGAATTATCTAGATAGCATATAAAAATAAACTCGACAGTTTGACTATCCAATTTACCTTGATTGGGCGCAGGGATCAGTACATGACCTAGAGATCCCCAAGGGTGTAAATTACCCAGAGAAGGTGGCCTTCCTGTCTAAAGTTCATACGAAGATTTTAGAAGAGACTTAGAAGGGAATCTATTCAACACATAGACAGTTGTTAGCAATGCGTCACCCCAAAAGCTCGCAGAGAGATTAGCATGTGTCATCATCGATCTGACCATATCAAGAAGAGTTTTATTCCTTCTCTCAGCCACTCCATTCTATTGTGGAGTATAGGTCATGGTGAACTGCCTAAGGATGCCAACACTTTCACAAAATAGTTTAAAATTTTTTAAAATGTATTTACCACCTCTATCTGATCTAAGCACTTTGATTCTACAGTCCAATTTATTTTTAACTTCAGTTTTATATCTTTAAAAATATAAAGTGCATCAAATTTATGTGATATAAGAAATACATTCCTATACCGAGAAAAATTATCAATAAAAGTTATAAAGTATTGGCATCCATTTCTGGCGCGTGCATTGAAAGATTCACATATATCTATATGCATAATTTGAAGAAGACCTTAAGATATGGTTGCCTTAGGAAAGGATTTTCTAGAGGCCTTACCAGTTATGCAATACTCGCAAGTGGGCAAATCAATTTTGGTTAAAGAACCCAAAAGACCTTCTTTAGCCAATCTAGCCATTAGATCTCTACCTATATGACCTAATCTAGCATGTCATTTAAGTGATTCAGAAGTAATAAAGGCATCAGATAAGGAAACAACAGAAAGTAAAGATGAAGAATTAATATTAGATGAATCAGCAATGTCTAAAGTAAAGAGGTCCCCAACTAAATTGCCCCAACCAAATAAAATATTATTTTTTCGAAAAGACACTCTAGAATGGCAAAATCTAATATCAAAATCATCTCTAACTAAATAAGGAATAGATATTAAGTTTCTTCTTATCCCTGGAGCATATAAAGTGTCTTGAAGAACCAACGTTTGTCCAATACATGCCTGAAGGTGATTTGCACCAATTTCGAGGACGTCTTCGGACGAGTTATTTCCCATATAGACTTTGTAGCTACCAACAGCAACGAGATGGAAGTCAGAAAATCCTATGCAGTCCCTCGCGATGTGTTTGGTTGCTCCATAGTCTATAATCCATTGAAAAGATGAAGTATCAGTTATAACAACTTCTGAACAAACAAAGGAATAAACGGGAGGACAAAAGACAGATACAACCTTTGCAACATTTTTTCTCATCTTGCACTCTCTGGCATAATGGTTGGCGTCACCGCAGATGATACACTTGATCTGACCACGAAACTTTTTCTTACGGTAAGGATGATTCTTTGGTTTTGCTTTAGTAGATGGAGGTGGACTAGTGCCACCTTTCTTCTTATCTTTTCTAGGTTTCTTTTGGAATTTATCAGTGGGAGCTTTACGTTTTCAATCCTCGGTGTAATAGATAAGAGAAGCTTTTAGTAGAATTATATTCATTTCTATCTCGTGCTCCAGGTGACGACATAAATCTCTGAAGATTTTGATAGACACATTGTGATTGAGAATTTTCTTAGTGAGATCCCAAGAGGAGGGTAAGGAGCCTAACATCATATTGATTTTCTAGTTTTTACTCAAGTTACTCCCCGCACTCCTAAGGTCTGCTATTATCTGATTTATCTTACGAATGTGGTCTTTAATTGTACACTCATGAGGCATGCGATATGCTTGAAACTCCATTTCCATAGCACGAATCCTTACGCCAGATTTTTTTTAGCATACGCATCGTAAAGAGCGTACCATAACTCCATAGTAGGATAAGTGTAAAGACCCGTATTTTAGACCCGAATTAGACCGACCCTATGTACGTGTTTGGCTCAACAACCGATGTCTCCATGTATTTGGATTAGTATTCAGATGTGATCGTGCGGACTGATTTTGATTTAGAGCCCGTTTGGACCCTTGTGTGAAAGTCGTGCACCGACCTCGGTGTGGCAGCTCAACACCAGACTTGAGTTTTAAAATTAGAAGTTTATAACACACAAGAGGTGTATGTGTGCTTAACTTTTGGGGCAATCCTATTATAAGAAGATTGCCTTCTGTTTTGCACTAGGTTTCTTTTTGGTTGCTTAAGAAAGAAGGAGACGAGAGCCATCCGTGGAGAACCCTAACCGCCTTTCGAGACGTTTGATCATCGCAAATTGTGTCGTCTATTGTGAGATCCATTTTGCAAAACTCTCTTTTCTAGAAAATCTTTTCGTTTGAAACCCATAAACCTTAGGCGAGTTTGAATTGACATTGGGCTCGTTTTTTATATTTGGGGAAGGTGGAGATCATTGGAGACCTGAAAGAGTCATCCTTGTGAACTCGTAGGATCGATCGCGGCACAAATCATCGAGGAAATCTGTCGATTTTATTCCGAAACTCCGTTTGTGTAACTCGTTTCAAAGCGTGGAACCCTTGATTAAAGGTATGATTTTTATTGAGTTTAAGATTTAAAATCAATAGATTAAACTAGGGTTTTATTTTGGGAATGTGTGGGTTTCGATTTGGGTGAAAATGAGGCAAAATATTACATCGCTGTAGCTTGCTCGAGTGAGGATTATCATAGCTCGAGCGAGGAAGCACCAAAATTTTGACTTAGAAGTCATATGCTCGAAAAAGGTGTTCTCTGCCCTCGCTCGTGCGAGCTTAAGTCTTTGCTCGCGCGAGGTATCTCTAAACTCCAACACTATCTTAGTATTTTAGTTGTAACTGTTTACTCCGAACTCTGATTGATATGATTCTTTTTGCATTGGAAAGAGAACATTAAACTCTACAACTTTTATATTTTAACTAATTTGTGAATCAATCATTTTGAAGGTTAAAAATTTAGGAGAAGGTTACATCAAATTCTACGTTTGCACAAACTTGCCCGTTCCAACTCGATTTTGAGGAAACACTTAAATATGTCTAAATTATTAGTGATTAGAGTAACCTTGATGCCTCATCGTATGTTGTGATATAGATTAAGGGCAAGAGGCCATCTATAGGATTTTGCTTGACTTTGCGCAACTCCAAGTTTTGGTAGGAGAATCTCATCTTTATAGTAATTTATTTTAATTCGCATGGTTATTTTGAATTAGAATCTTTGAACTTGCATATGCCATTGAAATCACATCTATAAATTAAAATTGATATGAAAAATTAAAACCTAAATCTGCTTAAACCTTGAAAAGCTGAAAATCTAAAATCAAGAATTTGAACTATGTATAAGAAGCTTACATCTGATTTATATTAGTATCTGCATCTATTTTATGATTGACATGAACGACCCCTCAAAAATTTTTGAACATCTTTCTAGCGCAAGTTTCTCTCATGACGTAGGGGCTTGTTGCATCCTGAAAAAAGGTTCATGAACGACGATGGTAGATAGGAGTTCTCATCGGCTATATTCCTGTTTTCGAGATATAGTTTACTCGGGAGCTATTTTAAGTTGAGGATTAAGAGATGAATTACTGAATTTTGCATATAGAAGTTAGAGAAACTAAGACACTGAAACCTTACATCTATTCTTGAATCTGTTTTCATCTATTTAGAAACTGATCTTGCATATAAATTCTGCACTTAAATTCTATTTTACCTGCATATCTGATTTTGACATATTATGTTTCGATAATTGTTTTGAAACCCATGCTAGTTAAAGTACAATGTCGTTGATGATATTTTTCTACTGAGCTTTGTTAGTTAGCTCACTTCGACTATACATCACAGGCAGGGCCGGCCCTGATATTATGGGGGCTTAAGGCGAGTTCCTAAAATGGGGCCCCTGTTTCATTTTACTTTATAATATATAAAAAAAATCGCCACAATTTTTTTTTAACAAATAAGGAAATAAATAAATCATACAATACAAGCAAAAATAGTATGCACTTTTGTATGAAGAGTGTAGGAGAGCAATAGAGATGTGTTTAGGTAGACTTCCGCATGGGATTATTGCCAAGAGTTTTAATTTGCAATTAAAACTTGTTTACAAGGCAATGAGAGAGAAAAAATTTGTGAACAAGATATTCAAGACAAAAAAAATAAAAAAAATCTCTAAGACATTTATACAAACATATGAAAGGCAAGATTTTACTCATAATGAAAACCATTTAGAGTAATTTATCCAAAACATAATGCAAGTACAAGCCAACAACAATAAACAAGAACAATTAAATCATGAACAACATATTATACAAAAAAATAAAAAATTTATTTTAGAAAGCAAAATCTAGAAAAAATATATATTCAATAGACAATAAACCTTCGCTGGTTTATTTTGCATGGCAACCACTTGTTCCTAAAAATTGAAGGTTAAATCTGTTAAGCCTAAAAATGCGGGTTCAATTTTCCATGAACTCAAGATTCATTTTGGGGAAGATTGGACAAAAACTAACTTCATCAACTTAAAATGATTGGTTTCCATATAAATCTCTAAAATCAATTTGAGTCATTTATTTTAAAGGAGTTTGTCAGATTTGAATAAGCTAATATAAGTCTTTTTTAATCTTTGACACCTCAAATCTTTAAATGACTCAAGTGGTGGGCATGATGAAAAAATAGTTCAGTTTTTAATATCAGTGACCCCTTCTAAATCTAGATTGGGAACTTATCAGTTACGATATGCCAACTCAAAAAAAAAAAAAAAAGCCTTCATTGTGTTATATACTCTTTGAAAAATGTGTTTCATACCTCTTATAGATTATATATGATGAGAAGATTGATATTTTATAAGGATCATAGAAAAATAGATAAGGGCATAAGAGTCATTTCATGCCAATATGCATATATTGATTAATTACTCTCAGCTAGTACACTTGTTTTTTGTATGCTTCAACACCATAAACTAGAAAACAATGAGTCTGAACTTTTGAAGCCCTTTTATCGCCATATATCTCTCTTAAAAATCGATTAAAATTCATCCAATCCATCTAAATCAATCCATCCTACTAAACAAGTTGATGCCCTTTGCTTTTCCTAATATAATTAAATGCACTTACAATCCTTGTACCCTATTATGTAGTTAAACCAACTAGTGGGAGTCACTAACCTTACTCCTCATTTTTCATATATACACACAAGACCAAATAGGACACTCACTTGAATAGTTTGACTCTTTAACTATAACGACCCACTTGGGTATATAATAAAACACATCATGTGCTTCTTTCAAAAGCAACCACCAACCTGCCTTGAAGCTGACTTACCCTCATTGGAACCACTTCAAGATCAAGCAACATGCCCTATGAAGAAATAAGTCAAACAGCTGATAGGCAATGCAAAAATCCACCAACCCAACAAAATATTTCATTGAATATAATATCAAACACAAATCATACCAGCCCACTAAGGTGTATCATCAAGGACATCCTAAACATTGAGCAACGATCATCAAAACTACCACCATTAACAGTAACACCATTAGTTGATTATCAAACCATCACACTAACAAATACCCAACCAATTTAAGTTGACAATCCTATATTATCGTAAAATCAGATCGTAACACCATACAAAATCTAGCTATACAACTCATCAATTTCTCATATGAACATTCAACAAAATCACCTTGTTTCCCTTCGTCTTCTACCATAGCTCTCAGGTGTCTTGCGCTAGAGAGAGGAGAGGCTTTGGAATGCTAGAGAGAAAAGATGGGGGCCCTTTGTAAAAAAAAAATTTAATTTAAACCTAGTTTTAAAAGGATTTTTTTGGGGGGGGGCCCTGAAAATCGGGGTTTTTTTTTGGGGGGCCCCTGAAAATCGGCCCTGATCACAGGTCCAAGCACTAACATGGCTGTTCAGGACTGCGAGACTGATCCTGATTACGTACCCGAGGAAGAGCCTGAGGTACCTCCTGAGGAGTATTTCTGGCTTAGGACCTAGTTTATTTAATTATTTCTGGTGAGAGTTTGGACTGGGAGTTGTGAGCCATTTAGTTAGATACTATAGTTTCATACTTGACTTTTGATTACTGTTTAAACCATGTTTCGGTGATGGTCGGCCATCATTGGTGGTTCTTTTATTTACCTTTCGCTTTCGTATTTATTTTAATATTAGATATTATTTGCGCTTTATTCTGATATGTGTTATGTTTGTCCGACTTATCGTTTAACCGATAGGTTAGCGAACCGTCATTTCCTATACCTGAGGGATTGAAGAAGTCGGGTCGTCACAATAAGACTCATAGGTAGGAAGAAGATCTCTATGAAGACTCAGAAGGATAAGGTTTCGGACTGTACAATTATGTTTCAGCCATTTTTGGTATTTCTCATCTGTTGCCTTTATAGCCACAATGGGTACATCCTCATTGGGCTCGTCCATGATTTCTTCTATGATATTGGATATCCTTCTCATCCAAGAGGATTCTCATCAGACGAGACCAATCATCGTAATTATTATTATCTAACTTTTCAGTCTTAATCAAGTCAGCAAATAAAGATTTGACAGCCATTTTTACCACTATTTAAAAAAAGGTGTTAATTATTGCATAATAATATTACATTTTATGCGCAATCTCCATCAGTATTCTCTAAAAATGTCAAAGGAATTTTTCGATGTTGAGATGACTTTAGTAGTTACTAGATTGGTCTGAAATTATCATACCCAATTGGGTCTTGTAAAAATAATCAAGATTAATCACATAATTGTTGAGTATCTCATCATTAATAGTCTCAATGATAAACATGACCTACTCATCTAGGTGTGTATCAAAATATATGATGGGTGAATTGCGTAAAATAATCTCAACAGGATCATCGAAGATTATCAAGGTAAACGAGTCAATCATTCAACCAATTATATCTCACAGAAATTATAAGATAAAATATTCACGAACACAAAATTGCGTTATCGAGTAATCTTGAAGTGACTTGAGCTCATAAATAGTGCCCATGTGGATCTATAGTTTAAGCCCTAAAACTATTCTTCCACAGCTAGAATCATTTATTACAACTCGAGTCATTATATGAATGCAATACCCTATGAAACTAATGAAACTACTTCTTCACGTCAATTGGCATCCATCTCCTAAGAGCTCCATCTTGCCTTTTGATTATTTATGTCATAGGTACATCTCCATAAGGGTGCAAGTTCGTATTCATGTATTCACCAATTTACAAAATGAAGAAATTAAAAAAATATATATATGGATTCGTTCTAATACAATTTAATCAATTAATAAAATATCTTAAGATGCATATCATACTCAATAATACAACGATGTGCATAACCCACAACCAATCAACTGTAAATGATGACTCATTCACATCTCATAATAGAATAAAAAAAATTAATTTTTTTTAATCATCAGGGTTGAAGATAATTAAACATTATGAATGATATTCATAAATTTATGAGCAGATCAAATCGCCAAAAAGAAATTCGATTGGTCCAATCTATAGATCTCATCAAGTAGATCAAATTCGACTACTTATGGGCCTAAATTCAATAAGTAATGAAGAAGTTATTGCCAAAACAAAGATGCAGTCAAACTATTACATTTTTGAAAATTGCGCTGGTGCACACATTTGACAGATCAGATTGGACCATTCAAATCAATAAAATATGTGATATTTTGTCAGAAGATAGTTCAGCAAGAAAACATACTATCTAACAGCTCATATTTTATAAAATAGAAAAAAAAAGATCAATGTTAAAAAAAAACTTTAAAACAGCCCAAAAAAAGGTTGTAAATGTTCAATATACATACTTTTATATTGAAACATATTACAATAACTTGCTATTAGCATAGTTGGTTTAGTGTGATCTTATATTACATTTTGGAGAAGAAGTTGGGGGTTCGAATCCCCTAACCTCCCAAAGCATTATAAATGTTATACCTTTGCATTAAGCAAATTAGAGGACCTGGTTCGGACTTGGTTCGGACCCGGATAAGACCCGATTGGATCCAATCCAAAAATTGTTGGCAAGCAGTCCAAAAATGGGCCCATACCCGATTAGACTCAGTCCAATATTGAACCAAGACCCATCCAAATCTGTCCCAATAGCTACCCTAATGGACCCGGCCCAAAACAGTTCAGAGCCGATCTAGACTCGGTCCAACATTGAACAAGATCCATCTTGATTCGGCCCAATAGCCACCCAAATGGACTTGGCCCAAAACGGTCCAGACCCGATCTAGAACCGAACCCAGTCTAATATTGAGCCAGACCCATCTATACCTGACATGGATTCAGACTCGACAGGTCCACTATTCATAAATCATGTGCACTAGGAAACCCTAGTACACAAGAAGGAAGAAACGGGGAAGGGGAAAGCTTACCCAACAATGGCAACCAGGTGGTCGGCCAACGGCCGACGACATTGCCGACGGCCGACCAAGTCAGTCAGGTGGCGACATCGTCGGCGGCCGGCCAACTCCAGCAAGCGAACATCGCCAACAGGTACCGAATTTTTATTTATTTTTTAATTCTTTTCCTTCATCACCCTTTTCAGCTTTTTATACCGGCAACGACTATAAGATTAAACAAAAAACAAACCGCCGGAATCTAACCATAAAATAAGATAAAAAATATATATACTTATAAAAGCGGAGAAATCGACATGATTGCTCTGATATCACTATTGGAATTTGAGATCTCTAATCATGCAGAAGCAATGAGTGGATCGCAATCGGTTTTACACACTTTGAGAAAAGTCGAGATAATTTAATATTCGTTGATCCGAGCCATCAACTACCAGAGAAGACGGTGTTATCTACACGCCACATAGATTCGATGGTGATTGATGACACCATAGAAGGATAATCACAACTCTAGGATTTAGGCTTAGAGGAGAAGGGAGAACTTGTGAGAAAGAAGATTTTCACATTCGTAAGTTACAATCTCTAAATCCATATATTAATAGGTAAGCTTAATATGGTTGTTATACGATGTATATCACGCACACCTTAAGGGTTGTACAAGTGGCATCTCAGCCACTCAAACCAACAGTAGCATGGACTCGGATTCTCTTGCGGAGATCATCGTTTTCATCGTGGAGATCACCAACGCATCGACTCGAAAACAAATACAAGGTACGCATATATGTTCTTATAAAGATGTATATTTGATTGTGTGATTCGAGCCTAGATCTTAAAATTTTTATCATTTAGAATCAAAGTATCAAGCAAAGCTCGATCTTCGATTAATATTTCTTTTGATGAGAATAATTTTATTTTATTATTTTTATTTCTTGTCAAAATTCATGAAGGAAGAAATCAAAATTTTCATGCTTGATTTAAATGGAGCCCTCTTTCTCTCTCTACGAAAACCAACGGAGCAACTCTCTAACAGATGGAGCCTCTCTCTCTCTCTCTCTCTCTCTCTCTCTCTCTCTCTCTCTCTGAACATAGCCTCTCTCTGTGAAACCCATGAAAAAGAGGGTATTGAAACCATCACATATTAGGATATTAATTAAGCCCTAATACATAAAGTATTCTCAAAATTAGTATAATAAACCCATGAAATCAGGTATTAGAAGCCAAAGCAATGTAATAAACCCATAAAATCAGCATTATTTTTAACGAAAATCATAAAATTTGTCATGGAAGTCATCAATTAGGGGTTTCCTCTTAGATGACGAGCGAAGAGAGAAGTTGTATTTTAAGAATGTCGTTGAATATCGCCAGAACTTGCATGTGTAGTAGCCCGTTAGATACTATCTGTTTGCCCTTAAGGCCCATATAATTCCTTATTCTTTTCTAACCATTTATAGGCTATCTATAGGTCCAATTTTGGAACAGTATATATGAATTTTGACCTTCTCAGACGTTCTGGATATGTTTTTGAAATCTATTTTTGCAAAGGAACTCTATGTTATGACTTTTTCATGACCTGATGTCCTTTTGACTTTTTTTCATCGGGTATGAACTAGCCACTAATTTTAGGTTCAGGTGTTCCTGACATGGTGTATTGAGCAACAATGTCATGCTCACATAATCATAGTTTGATGATTATGGATAATTTGTTCACTTAATATCTCATAACTGTTTGATTTTGATTAATTTTTTCATCAATTACAATGTGTGGCATTGATTTATCTTTCAAAAGTATATTAGTTAGCAAGATGTGCATATATCTGGAAACAAATTTTTGAAATCTTGAATCATACTTGATATGATTGAATAAAATTTAGGTCGTACCTTAGGGATCAAGGTAGACCGGTAAAATGATCGTTCGAAGGTATGTAGCTGAAACAGGCCGAGGTCTACCCAAAGGTGATTGATACATACTTGCATGAGATTTCTAACTTCTGGCCAAAGCTGATTTAGGAGATTCATATAAGTAGGGTGAATAAAATGGTCATCAGTACATAAGGGAGAAAAGGACAATCTTTCTGGCCAAAGCTGATAAAGAGTCTAGATCATACATACGGCATGAGTGATTAGGTATATACGTGTTTACTCAAACACGGTCTTAGGAAACAAACTGCATGTTAAAGTTTTTATCCAAAGGTGATGCTGAGACATGGCAATTGATTGTCTCAAAGAGTGAAAGTTGCTCATAGTTACACTCTAATTAATTCGGATTTGATCCTAAATCGGAATTTAAATATTCGAAGAATAGTTAGTGACATATAGTCATAGTTTTCGGTGAACATTTAGTGACATATGGTCATAACGTAATCTTCGAGGACATATGATCAAAACGTATTCTAATTAAATCGTTAGTGATATATGGTTAAAGTGGTTGATTAAGATTTAGATGTATAATCAATATATTTCTTTATTTTACTATTGATATGTAATGTTTTTTTTATAGAGTCATGGACGGATCTATTATTCATAAGCAACTAGCAGGTGTTGAGCCTGTAAAGGGCTCCAACTATTTATCGTGGCGTATGGCCATTGATATATCATTAGGATATATAGACTATTATTTTATTCTTACTGAGAATAAACTTTCCCCACCCACTATGAGATCTACAGAATTAGAGAAGAATTATTTTACTAAATGGGAAAAAACTAATCATATGACTATAATGATGATTCATTCATCAATTAATCAGACACTTAGGGGTGGGTTGAACCCTACAACTACGGCAAAAGAACTCTTGAAAAATATTAAAGATCAGTTTGTGGGTATGCGAAAGTCTCTAGAATACTCTTATCTTACACAATTAGTTAACATGAAATATGATGGAAATAAAAAGTGTGCATTAGCACATTTTAAAGATGTCACACTGTGTTATAGGGCTCAGGGAGCAAGGGACTACTTTTGATGGTGATCTAGTTGTTCACCTATTGTTTATTTACTTCCACCTTCATTTGATACTTTTAAGGTGAACTATAATGCTCAAGAGACAAAGTGGGACCTTAATCAATTCATTTTTCTATGTGTGACTAAGGAGGAGCATCTAAAAGCGGCTAAAGTTGAGTTTGCACATCTAGCGGTAAGTGCGTCAAGCCAAGAGATTTTTAAAAAGAATCATAATCAGAACTTCAATAGAAAGCGAGCTGCAGTAGAGAATTCGGATAAGAAAGTCAAACCTAAAAATTTTGAATACTACCATAGCAAGAAAAAGGGACATCTTCGAAAGGACTGCTATATATTTAAAGATCTATTGAAGCGGGTCAAAGGAGGAACATCTCAACCTGAGAAGTCTCAAAACTGAAATCATGTTTCTATGATGACCCAACTTTCCCCTTTCCCTAATTACCGGGAAAGTCGACTTGCCATTGGATCGGTTCATTCATAATATCAATGAAAACTAATGCAGATACAATATATGACTAAAATACCTTCAACCTTTATATACTTATAGAACCAAAAAGGAATCAAATTAACCATCGGTAATGACTGACCATCACCTAAACAATGGTTCCACAAATAGTATATACAAACATTCAATATACCGAGCCTAAAGCCCATAATCCAAAATGTATCAAATTTATAGAAATTCAAACAAAAACTATACCGAGTTCCAAATCCCATGTCTATGGGTAGAACTCGTCAGGTGGAGTCTCCATCTCGTCCTTCGGATTGTAATCCAGATCACTCTCAAATCCCTGATCCTGGGTTGCGTCTACACCTGTGACGTTTAGTCTGGGTGAGCTACCAGTCTAAGCTCAGTAAAAGAAACTCAATTTCAATCATATCTTATTAGAACAAACATGGTTTCAAAGATGTGATTCGGAAACATATGATTTTCAAAGCAAATTTAATAACTGAATTTCAAGGACCAAGATCAAATACATTTTCTTATACAAGTAGCATTTCAAGTTCTATAAATTGAATTTAAACAAATCAAGATTTCAAATAGTTTCAAATGCTTATTTGTTCTTAACATGTACATCTAATGCTTCTCTTATCCATGACTTAAATCATAAATTAAATAATCTCCCAAGCAACTATAGCTTGGGAGCCGAAGATTTACCCTTACTTAACCATCGTCGTGCAATGAACATTTTTCGGAAGATGCAACAAGTCCCTACATTATGAGGGTAACTCTTGCTATTCGAATTTACCGTCAACATGGTTCAAAGAATTGAGGGGTTCGTTCGTATGAACCTAAAATCACATGCGGATTCTAATACTTAATTTATAGTACTTAAATAAATAGCTAGATTCAGAGTTTCAGAGTTCAAAGTATCAGATTTCATATTTAGAGTATCAGAGTTCGGATTCAATTTTAGAACTTGTATTCAGAGGTTTAAAGTCAAAGCTCAAATCATATTCAAAGCGGATATCAGATATTAAATGCTAGAAATTCAAGTCACATTATCAGATGCAAGATTACTGCAATAAAAATTGACTTATGGAGAGCTTGTAGAACGGGCTCATATTCAAGAGCAGGAAAATGAAGAACTGCGTGCTCAGCATGTAGCCCGTCAAATAACTTAAAGAGGTAAACAGAATCAAGAAGGCTCTTCATTCCTTACTCCGAGAGCACCTCCTTCTAGATTTGCACCGGTACAGAGACAGCAATGTTTCGCACCATACCCTCTGACTCGCCCAATTTATAGAGCCGCTCTCACCTCCGCTTATCAAAGACTTGCACCATCGTCAGGATACACTCATCCAGGGACGATTACAGCCCCACCTGCTTAGAGAGGTGTTGTATCTACGACATACCCCAGGAATGCCCCAACTAACACTCAGCAGAAACCTTACTTTATTCCATACGAACCTTGCATCAAGTGCGGCAAAAAATATAAACCGGATAAGTGTTTGTTGTACTCAAGCATGTATTTCCGATATAAGAAGTAAGGACACTTCATTTGGATTTGCCTGAGACCCAGACCCTTGATATTTATTTAGGAGATCGATGGGCGCAACAACCTCGAGCGCAGGGTCGAGTTTTCGCCATGTCTCAGCAAGATGCTTTGGCTATCGATGAGGTCGTTCAGGGTATGTATTTTACCTTGTCTAATTTTCTTTAAGCTTTACTTCCTTATGATTATTTTTATAACTTGTTTTGTGTATAAGTTTAATTTATTATTTTCTTGAGAATATTATGTCATGTATAACTTAGACCATATATAAATCCTTGTGTAATTCAGGAACTATGAAAGTTTTTAGACCTATCGATTCATCCAGTTGTCATGCTTGGGTCTTGATCGACTCTGGATCGACCTACTCTTTGATTACACCGAGTTTTATTTCTGAAATCATAGCTAAGCCCTTACCACTAGATAATACGCTTGCGATTTCTACGCATCAGGAGCAGTGATGATAGCATCTAAAGTTTGTAAAGTTACGGTCCTAATAGTTGAAACACATGAGTTACCTGCAGATCTTGTGGTACTTGGATTCCAAGACTTCGATATAATCCTCAGCATGGATTGGTTGGCGGCTTATCACGCCTCAATTGATTGCTTTTCTAAAGTAGCCACCTTCCGACCGATTGGGAGCCCTTCGTTCAAATTTTGTGGTATTAAAAAAGGAGCAACCCTACTTGCTACTCTTGATGGTGAACGCGATGAGTAAGCGAACCCCTCAGTTATTCCTATTGTCGGGGAGTTCGTCGATATTTTTTCAGAAGATCTACCTGGACTTCCACCTGACTAAGAAGTAGAGTTCAAAATTAATCTTGCGCCCGATACCTTACCGATTGTGAAAGTCCCGTACCGAATGACACCAGCAGAACTGAAGGAGATAGAGATTCAGTTACGAGAGTTATCTGATAAGGGATTTATCCGCCTTAGTGAGTCACCATAGAGAGCACCGGTCTTATTCGTAAAGAAGAAAGATGGTTCGATGAGACTTTGTATCGACTATCGACAGCTGAATAATGTCACCGTGAAGAATCAATACCCTCTTCCTCGTATCGATGACCTATTTGATCAGCTACAGGGTGCTACTTACTTTTCGAATATAGATCTCAGGTTCGGTTATCATTAGTTGAAAGTTCGAGCAGAAGATATTCCGAAGACTGCTTTTGAGATAAGACATGGACACTACAAGTTCCTCGTTATGCCTTTTGGACTCACGAACGCGTCTGCCGTATTTATGGATCTAATGAACCGCATATTTAGAGAGTTTCTTGACAAGTTCATCGTTGTATTTCTCGATGATCTTATCATTTATTCCCACACGAAAGAAGCTCACAAGGACCACCTCCGTATTGTACTTCAGACTCTTCGTGAGCACAGATTATATGCGAAATTGAGTAAGTGTGAATTTTGGCTTGAGAAAGTATCTTTCTTGGGTCACGTGGTTTCCGTCGCAGGAATTTCTGTGAATCCATCAAAAGTTGAGGTTGTTGCGAATTGGCAAACACCAAAGAATGTCACCGAAGTGAGAAGTTTGCTCAGCTTAGTCGGATATTACCATAAATTTGTGGAGGGATTCGCTCGTCTAGCACTATAGCTCACTATGCTAACCCGCAAGAACAACAAATTTGTGTGGACCAATCAGTGTGAGCAGAACTTTAACTTATTAAAGCAGAAGCTTAAGATAGCTCCCATTCTCATGTTACCTTCTGAACATGGTGATTATGAAGTCTACACAGATGCTTCACGCCAGAGACTTGGATGTCTGTTGGAGCAACGTAAGAGAGTCATTGCCTACGGCTCGAGACAGTTGAAGTCGTATGAGAATAATTATCTGATTCATGATCTTGAGTTGGCCGTAGTCATCTTTGCATTTAAGATTTGGCGGCATTATTTATACGGTGAAACTTTCAAGATCTGTACGGATCACAAGAGCCTCAAATACTTATTTTCTCAAAAAGATCTTAATTTGAGACAGAGACATTAGATGGAATACATGAAGGACTATGATTGTTCCATTAATTACCATCCGGATAAAGAAAATGTGGTTGCTGACGCTTTAAGTCAAAAATCTTCAAGACTACTAGCACGTCTAAAAGCTTGGAAGTCGTGATGAGTACTGAAAAATGATGATATTCCACCCCTATATACCTATATTTAGCTGTCCGATGAAGGCTATCTGATGAGAATGATTAGATTTGAAGTGTTTCAGGTAAATACAAGCCAAGTATAGAAAACAGTCCAAGAATTCTGAATATAATGTCAAAACACTGCAACTTTGGGTAATCGAGAACTTAGTGCGACTTGCGGCTAACTTTTGACCTTCAATACGGCCGAATTACGAAATTTTCCAAACATGAAAGTTGTAGATATTTTCATCAGCTTTCCAACGGCGTAAGAATCACCTCAATCCAAGTTCGGGACAGAAAGTTATGGCTGAAATACCGAAGTAGTGTCTGAACCAAGAAAAAGTGCTGAATTTCACGGATTTCTAGGGTCGATGCATCGACCCTATAGGTCGATTAATCGAGGATGAGTCAGAGTCTGACACGAAACTGACACTGTAAAGCAGATTTTTGAGACTTTTTGGCGGCTCGATGCATCGACCCTCCCTGGTCGATTAATCGACCCGAAAATATTGGCTTGAGAGACTCCCGCGACGAGGGTCTATTTAAAGCGACTCAAACACTTCGGAAAAGGAGGATTTTTTTTAGAGGAATTAATTAGATAGATTTTAGGAAAGAGTTTTAGTTTTTAGAGTTCTTAGTTTTTAGCCATTATTTTTCATAGTTAGACATAGAAATAGGGAAATTTTATTATTCTTTTGAGAGTTTTGTTCCCTTTAATTTTTCAGTACTCATTCCTAAATTTTGTTCAAAGTTTATTCCTGCATTAATTTCGTTTCTGAAGATCATCATACTTTTGGATCAAAGTAAGTTCTTTTGAAGTTTGAGGTAATTTTAATTAATGTTATTTTCCCGTCTTTATTAAATTATGTCATTTAATTACAATATGTGTGGCTAAATTTATAGGGATGGGGATCTAATGATTCCCATCCAAGGGATGTACTTTTAATAATATAAATTAAGGATTAAAATATGAGATTTTACTTTATGGTTGTTGTGCTATCATGAACGGATGAAATCTCCGCCACTAACCGGGATCGCGTGTGCCGAGCCATGCCCGGGATCTCAAATCTGTGACGGTAATTTTACCCAATCATTGTTATGGTCTTTTTGCCTTCATCGTGTGGATCTAATTACGATTATGTTCTGGGATCGAGTGTGCCGAGCCATGCCCTGGATCTTGGTTCTGTAATGGTAATTTTATCTTAAATACTCCCTAATCTGAATAAAGTGTGCCTAGCCATGCCCTTGATTTCAGATTTATAAGTGGTATTCTTGTTAGAATTTTCACCCACTTTGGGGATGATTTTTATTTGAACCTGAGATCATGTGTGCCTAGTCATGCCCTTGATCCCAGATCTATATATGAAAATCATCTAAGTCCTGATTGCAGGGATGCAACGTAGAACCTATTAGGGTGTTGACCATTGATCTTCCATAAAAGATGTTTGTTACTAATGATATATCTCATAATTTAATCCTTAGATTTATATTATAGGAAGAACGGACCAAAGATGGGGAGGATTTAGTATCTTCATCTTTATCATCATCTTTACTTTTACTTTTGAATTATCAATTGAATTTTAGTTTGTAGTCATTAATTACCATCTCATCAACCGCTTAAATCATAAAACTGGTAGAATACTGTTAGATCTTAGTAGATTTCTAGAATTGCTTGTCTCTTTTAAGTCTTTCAAAATTAGTCCTCGTGGGAACGATCTCGTACTCCGCACCCACTATATACAAACCGATTCGTGCACTTGCGAGTAAAACATTACATTAAAATATCACATCAGGTCGCTTGATGAGATTGCTTATATGGATGTACGACTTGATAGAATTAGTGAAGGAGTATATCTAGCCAGTATGATGGTCAAGCCTTCCTTTGTTGGCCGTATCAGAAACTGTCAGCCCTTAGATCCCGAAGTTTCGAAGATTAAGGGACAGTTAGCCGAGGGACCTAAACCAGATTTCTCTATACGGTTTGATGGGACCCTCATCTTCTGAGATAGATTGTATGTTCCCGATGTTGTAACCTTACGAAACGAGATTCTCGCGGAGACACACAAATCTGGATATTCGGTGAACCCAGGAAGCACGAAAATGTATCGAAATATTTGAAACTATTATTTATGGTCGAATATGAAAGGAGAGATTGTTGAATACGTCTCCAGGTGCTTGGTATGTCAACAGGTGAAAGTTGAGCATCAGAAGCAAGCCGATCTTTTGTAGCCCTTACCGATTCTCGAGTGGAAGTGGGAGAATATCTCTATGAATTTCATAGTTGGACTCCCGAGAACTTCAAGGAAGCACAATGCCATCTGGGTTATTGTGGACCGCTTGAACAAGTCGGCGCACTTCTTACCTTTCAAGATTACAGATAGTGGGGACAAACTGGCTGAGACATCTGAAGGAAATAGTCAAGCTTCACGGGGTTCCTGTGAGCATTGTGTCAGACAGAGACACGAAGTTCACTTCAGATCATTGGAAGAAATTTTAAGAAGCAATAGGTACGAGACTCGATTTCAGTATAGCCTTTCATCCAGAGACCGACGGTCAAACTGAACGAGTTAATCAGATCGTAGAAGACATACTTCGAGCCTGCATGTTAGACTTTCGAGGTAATTAGGATGACCACCTCCCTTTGATCGAGTTTTTCTATAATAATAGCTTTTCAGGTAAGCATCGGGATATCGCCTTTTGAAGCTCTTTATGGCTGAAGTTGTAGGACGCCTCTTTGTTGGGACGAGGTTGGTAAAAGAAAAATGCTTGGGCCGAAACTCGTAGAAACCATGACTTAGAAGGTTAAGGTTATCCACCAAAGGTTGAAAGAAGCTCAGGACCGTCAGAAAGCCTACGCTGACAGTAGATGACGCTTGATAGAATTTGAGATTGGTGAATTGGTTTTCATCCGGGTGTCACTGACTAAGGGAATCATGCGTTTTGGAACGCGAGAAAAACTAAGTCCGAGATACGTGGGACCTTTCGTTATCGCAGATCGTATCGGCGAGGTAGCATACCGAATTTCACTTCAGAAAAACTTCGCCGGTATACACAATGTGTTCCATGTGCCTATATTGCGCAAATACCTGCCCGATCCATCTCACTTCCTTGATATCGAGCTGACTGAAGTCAAAGATGATCTGACCATCATAGAGAAGCCAATTCACATTGTAGATCGAAAAGAGAAGCTCATCAAGGGTAAGTCTGTTCACTTCGTCAAAGTACAATGGTAACATCATTCACCGAACAAAGCTACTTGGAACGAGAAGCCGAGACCTGAGAGAAGTACTCGGAGCTCATTACTATAGGTACATAATTTTCAAGGACGAAAATATTATAAGGGGGAGAGAATGTAACAACCATGTTTTTAGTACACTTAAATTTGTGGTGCTAGATGTGCTTTGCACCACACACAGTGTTAGCACCTCACATCGAATCTTCTTATTTTATTTTAAAGGTGGTAAATGTATGGTTGTACTAAACTTAGTGGTAGTGTTCCACACTGAAACCTATCCCATTTGAGGAAAAACCTTATTTAAGAATAAGGTACGCACAACTCTTCTCATTCTAATCTTCTTAAAAACCCTAGCCGTCTCTTTCTTTTCTTTTCTTAAAAGAACCCTAGCCGTCAACATCTTCTTCTCCACCCGTCTCTTCTCTAAACATCTTAATCATTCACCCTAAAAATTTTAGTGTGTTCTTCCACAAGAACCACCGTGATTATTTTTCCACCATCAAAATCGAGGCGAAGAAAGCGAAATCATGGACGGGCCATCGCGTGGACGTCGCTCTCTATCGCATTAACTGCCGTCGATTTGCCAATCACGCTTCAAGAGGTGGGTACCCATCCATCCATCTTGTCCTTCTCAGATCCCATCGCGTAGAATACGTTCGATCGCGTATCGATGGACTATTTAAAATGAATCTAAATTTGTTTTATTATAAAAATTTTTTCAGGATTAAAATAATGATTAATCCTTATTTTATATTATTTTTATAAATTTTTCGGATGTATTTTGGGTTTTATTTCGGAATCCTATTTTGTTTCGAATCTGCGACAGTCAATCGATTGAAATAAACTTTTCAATCAATCGATTTCAAAACTGCAACGAGAATGTTTTAATTCCTTACTTAAATTCAATCGGTTAATTTACATGATTCAATCGATTGAACTTGAGGCATTATTTAATGGCTTCTGACGCTTTAATTATTCCTGACACTCACTACTTTTTATTTTATTCGAAAGATGGGATATTTCAATTGATTGATATAATCAATCAATTGAGGTTGTTGGTAGTGAATAGACAATTACAATAGTGAATAGATTATTATAATATTAGTTCGTTTATTTGCTAAGAACTTAAAGTCTTATATTAACTTGTTTTTTAATCGATTGAGGTTCCTTGGTATTAATAGCCTAATAGGGCTATTTTATATAAAATATTATATTAGCTAGATTGCTCAAAGCCTTATTCAATTGACTTTGAATTGAACCGACTATATACACTTACCTAAATTCAATCGATTGAGTTCCACTTTTTAATCGAACTGATTGTGCACACTTATTTAAATTCAATCGATTGAGTTACACTTTTCAATCGATTGATATTGAATTGAACCGACTATGCACCTATTTAAATTCAATTGATTGAGTTACACTTTTCAATGGATTGATCTATGTCCGAACAGATATCAAACAATATTATCAATATTATTTTCTCCTATAACTCTACTTACTCGATCAAAACTCAATACACTCTAATTTATTGATATTTTGATCGATGGTCATGATGCACTCCACTTTAAATTAGACTATCCCTTTATATTTAAGCATTTAATTATAGTATACTATATATGTATCATTTTATCACTTTAACGCGACCACTTCGATAACACAAAATGTTAGAACTTTGATGTCTTTATGAAATCGAACTCTGACCTTTACGATTATCGAAATCACACTTATAACCCTATTCTATAATTATAGTGGTGTATTAAGTAAATAAATATAAGTATAAATATAATCAAAACCTAAATATAAATCATTTTATACATGTGATACTTTTGTATTTATATTCTGATCACGTTATACGAGTTAAGGATATATTAGATCATAGATACGAGAGTATATGAGATCATACCTACGCTTGAGCGTGATATTTCGCTGAGATGGTATCGAAGCGAAGAATATACCGTATTCACATACCTTATAACTCATGATGGAATGAGACCCATGACAAGTCGGGTGAGTATGAATTCAGTATAACCTCGTATATGGTGGCATAGACGGTGACCCTATCACCTCGAATTTTAATACGAGAGGTTAAGATATGAAATATGATACGAGGATCGGGCCTCGAGCCTTAGCTGTGGTGAGGTTTCTTTTACGGTCACATGAAACTTGAGATATTGGCGTTCATGTACGGATGCAACCTTCTATGATAGTATGGGCTGCCACACGAAGTACATCTAGGTTACTACAGAACCTTTTCTTTTATAAGCGTGATTTAGGAAAACTACCCTACTATAGTTTGTCCTAGAATTAAGTGTAAGAGTATGATAAGATATGAGTATGAGATAAAATAAGTTATGATACGAGTACAATAATAAGATACCACTGTGTAGGCCAGCAAAAGATTAAGAATATAAGTCTCTGTACACGCCGTTCCTTTCGTAACCACATGTCAAAACGGATCTCTGAGAGAGATTATGAGTATGAGTATGTTATGAGTGACTTTGGCCATTATGTCTCCCCATTGGCTGGATGGTAGAGTATGAGTATGACACGAGGGCATTATGATATGGTGGTATGATACTATATTGACCCTCCCATGGTAGCTCGAGCAGCGACTCTGGCACAGGTCGTTTAGGATTTTACGAGTATGTTAGTTACACTCATACGATATACAGACGTATGTGCAAGAATAATAATAAGACATGGTATGATATGTTATGAGATATGGTAAGATACTTTAAGATATGAGTGTCTAGATCATGGTCTTATATTTATGATATGATATGAGTTTCATGATATGCATATAATTTTATCTTTTTTTGCTATCTGCTTTGAGATATTATATTTATCACTCACTTAATGCACCCACAATATACCTGAGTAGTATGAGGTGGATTTGTGGTGTATCTACTGAGTTTACGTAACTGAGTAAATTCATCTCACGATAATTTAACACTTGCAGGTGATTACGCTGGTAGAGTAGATGTCAGCCATCTAGATCTCGCCGACGCTTATTTCATTGATCCCGCGGGCGTTGAGTACCAGGAGCCTTTGGAGGGTGACGCTGCCGGTTATCAGGAGGACTACGATATTAATCTTGATCCGAGTGCCGATTACTGATCATTGTAGACTTAGTATTGTTTTATTGATACTAGTATTGCAAATTTTATAATTTATTTTATCGGATTTGTCTCCGACTGGACTTACATGTTATTTGTGGATTTATGGTATTCTATCGCATTTTGTCTGATTTATTCTGCATTTATGATTATTTTACATCCTACCTTTATGTTATTGGCTTTCACGGATTTCGTGGAATCATTTTTGCTCGATAATTCTGATTAGGTGTATGTCCGCTTAACATATTCGGGATATGTGCGGGTCATAACTCGAAATTCTAAGCCTTCGGGATGAGATAAAATTAACGGGTCGTCACATTCTATCACTCACAAAAAACTCTTATTAGGCCACGTCATCAGAGATGTCGCTTTTCGAGTGAACTCTTTGGGTCTTGTTGGAGATGATGATATTTTGTCAATAGTTTGGAGTCTATCTCCTATCACTGATACTAGAGTGAGAACATTTCAATGGCTTCTTCCTCCTGAAGGAACCATTAAAATTAATGTTGGTGTTGCGATCAGAGGAGAGAGTGTGACCTATGGTATTATTTTCAAGAACAATGGAGGCCATTTATTGGATTGCTATTCTGGATCCATGAAGAATGCAACTGTCGAGGAGTGTGAAATACGAGCTATTATTCGTGGACTAGAGCTGGCAAAGGCGTATCACTATGTCAAATCTGGGTGGAATCGGACTCTAAGTGGGCTATCCAATATATTAACAGAGAGGTTGAGCTACCATGGAGAAATTGGGAGCTTATTGAGTTAGTGAAGAGATTGAGGATTTGCTTTGATGAGGTTATATTCACTCACATTTGGAGAGAAGGAAATGTTTGTGCTGATTTTCTAGCAGAGAGGGGTCTTACTGCTGCTGATGCTATTAGATGGGATCCAGTTCCTAATGAGATTGATGAACTTCATAGAAAAGATTTGTTTTTTATGTTTTCTCGGATGTAATTCCTAGTAACTCGGGTTGCTTGAATTCTAAAGGGGTGATGGCGATGCCGAAGCTCTTGTTTCCTGATAATTTGTAAATACCTATTTTTTTGTTACTCCTTTTTAATAAATGCGCGAAGACCCTCCAACCTCAAGCTTCCTAGCTAAAAGAAAAATGTGCAATAGGCCCAAAAATAATATTTTAGAGCGATTTAAATCATCTGATCTATTGACAATGATATCAACCATTGTTTTCTATTTTAATATCCGATATTAAAATTCCGCAATCAGATGATTCACGTTCCCTTCCTCTTATGGGCATGTTTCTTTGGGCTAATGATAAATTGTCACTTAAATAATTTAGATTGGTCAAAGATGTGCCTCACATGAAATAATGAGAAATCACACTTCAATGATGGGAGATAAAAAATATAATTTTAATGATGTAAAATCATTTAAAAGTCATTTTGGGGTTCAAATGTTGGTCAATAGCCTTATCCATTTTGAAACGATCTATTATTATAAGCTCCTCTTCTATAAATGAGTTGGTTAGCTACCAGACTTGATCAGAAAGGGTGCTACATTTTATTATTTTAGTAGAACCTTAGGAGATGCATGGCTATTTATGTGAATGTATATTCTTAACTTTTCATTGATTTGCCACTCTTAAGGTTGGTCAAAGGCGACTAACACAAGCTAGCAAAAGTTAAAAGTAAAACAATTTAGGGCGGTTTTCTATCTTTTCTACTTTTTATGAAAGTAGAAGTCAGTATGGTAAAACATGAAGCATAAGAAAAAAAATAGTTTAGTAAAACACCTCCTTAACATTCTGATGTTATACTAGTCAAATTTTAACTGAAAAAATAAATTTTAATCAATTGAACACTAATATATTGTTAATATATTGGTAACTTATAAAATAACATAAAAGTAACCACTATTCACTACTAAGTTACACTAACTAAAATTTGAACAAAGTCAAATTCCAACAAAAAGTTAATTCGGACTATAAGTACTTTAATTAATAAACATTTGCCGGATTAAGATTTATATTTGCACAGTGATAACTAGTATCTTCAATCAGGTTATACTAGTCAGAATGTGTATGAAAATCAAATATTTATTAAATATTGTCAAACTTTGACAAAAAAATAAACCTCATTCAATAAAGAATCTGGCAATATACTTTCATGAAATGCTAAATTGACCAAAAGTCCATATTTGAAGCAAAAATTGACAATGAATTGCCCAGTTACAAATTAACACGATAATGACCACTCTCAAGTATCAGGTTATCCTATTCAAATTTTGATAAAAAGTCAAACTTTAATAATAATAATAATAAGTAAAGTCATTTTTTTTAAAAGTCAAACTTTAGCCAAAATTCAAACTTTGATTAGTAAAAATTTTAAATGTCAAGTTATAATTAACATCGTAGTAGCCAACAATCTATTATTAGGTTATACTAGTCAAAGTGTAGGTTTGCCCTAAACACGAGTTGGGTCAGATACAATTCAGTCCAACTTGAATATATAATATACTATTATCTTATAATAAATTTGTTGTAAATGGTTGTGTCCTTTCAAATTAAATATTAAAATTAAAAATAATAATTATGTTGGTTGTTTCATCTGAGTGTTGTGTCTATTCAAATATCTAAGATTATTGTGTGAAACTAGAAAACATCTAAACAATATTAAGGATGTGACACGTGTGCTAACTACCACTCAAAGCTTAACCTAGAGACAGATCTGATGGTCCGCTAGCAGGATGAGAATATGGTGCCAATCTCTTTTAACTCTTTATTGAGAAAGGATTTGTTATCTGATGTAATTCTCTCTTCTTAATAATAGGCAGAGGGACCCTTAGAATCCTACTTAATGATATATAAAAAAATATATATCTATAGATTTTTCTAAGACATATAAATAAGTCCTAAGCATCGTCTTAAAATTACTATAAAAAATTTCTAAGTTCATTTTCATTAAAATTTCTGCATGAGAAAATATTGGTAAATTGGTCGCAACATGCATCTTGGTATTTTGGAGTTTGCCTTTGCCACTAACTTAAAGATAGCATATATTAAGTATCTCGATTCACGTGCTCGTAGTTAATTGTTTATTTTCGATCTATTTCGTCAATTTTTCAACATTGTTTAAACACTTAGGCACCAAAGATCTTAACCTTATGGCCTTTAAATCAAATAGCGTAAATGTTGTTCCACAATGCACAGGTCTTAAAATATCAAGTATTTCTTTTTGTACTATGTGGAAAGGGCACAAAACCCGTGTGCAAGTAATAGTTCAATTTAAGAAAAACTAAATATACTATAAAAAAAATAAGATTATTAATGGCGAACAAAAAATATTGTTATTAAGAAAAAAAACTTTTAAAATTTTTAGCGACGAGGGTATTAGCGACAATTTTTTTGTTAATAGTAACAGTTTTGACTGGTGCTAATAGTCTTCTTTTTTTTGTAGTGATATTTTAAAGGGTACCTCTATTAGCGCCCACGTAATCTATGAAAGTGCCAAGGTCGAAAACCCCTTTAAAACCATTGATTGCTTTGGATAAGATGATGGAGATCATGTTTCATCTAGATCTTCCACACAATGGATCTTGAGATCATGTCGCACCTTTCAGACGGTCAATTTTTTATTCCACATGTCAGAGACGATCACCAAAAAATGACCCTAAAATCACATTTGAGTGTGATGTGTGACATAGGATTCAGAGGGCATTTTTTGGGGATCTATGACATGTGGAATTAAAAATTGGTCTCGTCTGATAGGTGCAACATGATCTCAAGATCCATTGTGTGGAATATCAGGATGAAACACGATATCCATCATCTGATCTGAAGCAATCAATGATTTTGGAAGGGTTGCACATGTGGGCGCTTTCAAAGATTTGGGAGGGGGGGGGCACAAATTTCTTTTTCAGTCATTTTTCGGTGTGGGGTCATTTCGGATTAATATCGATACCTTTCGGAAAAAATTCAAGAAAATTTTGGGGATTTAAAATATTACCAAAATTTTCGTTAGACCCCCTTTTTGGCGAATTTCATAAAATTTCGAACGAAATTTGTCACTATGGCGCTAATAGTGGTAACCTATTTAAAAATATAGGGAGTATTCAACACCCCAATACTATATCCTCCAACATCTTTTATCACTACCTTTTGAAGAAAAAATATCGGTTTTTTTTTTTTTTTTTATAATGCCATTAAACATAGTGCCATAAACAACCTAGATGTATGGTCAAGGATCAAAATTTCGGCCGTAATGACCGAAATTTTGGTCCAAATTATCAGTTTCGGTTCTCATTAAAACGATAATTTGGGCTGAAATTTCAGTCATATTTTATATGGGATTGAAATTATCGGCCGAAATTTAGGTCAAATTATCAGTTTTCGACTGAAATTTTGGCCGATATTTTGATCCTTGTGTATTGTAAAGAGTATGATAGTTCAAGAGCAACACCCGAACACTAAATCCCACACAACAAAGCACTAACAATGAAAGACACATAGGTGAATAAATTTTACCCAACAACCCTCACCTTATTAATAGTAAGGTGAAGGGGAATCCTAGAGTGGAGAATCTAATCTCAAGCCTCACAAAGGAGAGAAAATACCAATTGAGCTATCACTCAATCGGTGAAAAAAATATCAGCATTTATACCCTTAAATCCAATGATGACAAAAAAAATAGAATGAGTGCAGGGGATATGCATCCGATGCAGCTCTAGATAGGCAAACCCGGATGCCAGATCACGTGTCCTGTGGCACGATCAACTAAAATATACCAGTTTTAGGTTGCTTAGTCATATGGCATGGGAGTTTTTTTTTTTTTTAATTCTTTTAAGTTTTTGCCCCTTTGTATGATCAAAATACTTGACACCCTCCAAACTTGTTGCATTGAAGTTGAACATCTTTGACCATATTTTTAATGATAAATATATGCATCTCATCATGCCCAAATTTTTTGAATTGTTCCTTATGAATCTTATCTAAGTTTTCGTAGTACTCGATCTTCATGATGGGTGCTACTTGGTCGTCGACCCACCCCCTAAGAGCTGCATCAGATGCTTTGTCCTGACTCGTAGCCTCTTAAATTATTAACAAATATTGGATATACAATAAAGAATGACTTGAATCTTTTTAAGTTTTTTAGGCTGCATATTGTGCGCACACCTTAGGGATCTCAAGGGGCCGGGCGAGGGGGCAAGGACTGATTATAATCAGGCTTTCTAAAGCTAGCTCATATCCGGCTTGATTACTAAACAGGCTAGAGTAGCCTATTTATGTATCGGCCATACCTTATCATATCCCATACCCGACCCATGGCCGGTCGAGCCGAGGTCAAGCCAACAATTTCTATATAAAATGATTCATTTAATGGAGTTAGGCCGACTTCAAACCGGGCTGATTTTCAATCGATCTTTTGGGACTAACCCGTACCGGGCCAGCTTATTAATCGGATCAGAGCGAGTCCATTCATGCAGCAGGCCTAGCCAGTCTATCTATGCACTCTAGTACCAGCCAACGTTCTCATTTTTAATGGTTGATAATAAAATTTTCACATCTACTTATAGGCATGATGTTTTTGGCCGAGATATATTTCAATGATGGATTATCATTTGAACAATTTAGAATGTTCACACAGATGTGCGCCTTGTGGCATAATAGTATGCCACAATTTAATCGTATAAGATCGAAAATCTAGAATAATGGTGTAAGACCGTTTAAAAACTGTCTCATGATACACCCATGATCTCAAGATCGTGTGAAAGATTGGTTGAATGGTGGAAGATCATTTAACAATTGGTGTTTGATTGTCTAGTTTGCCCAACTCGACTCAATTTTTCACTAAACAGGTAGGATCGGGTTCAATTGAGGCTTTCAATAAACGGGTTGGGTCAAGTTGGGTTGAACACAAGGGTGGCAGATCGGTTCGCATCTGCACACCGATTTGTCTTTCACTTCGGCTTTGTATGGCATAGCTCTCTGCTAGCCCCTACCACAGCAGAGTTCACCTGCTTTAGTTAGTTCACATTCTCTTTTCTAACTCCTCGCAAAGGAGGATTTACCTGATCTAACAACAATCTCCTTGCTCTCTACTAACTCCTTACAAGAGCAAATAAAATCGCTCTGACAACGAATGAGTAGACAGGAGGGTAGAATTGTTGAACAAGTAAATCCTACATAAAAATATGCCAGGAGACTCCAACCTCAAGAATTATTGTCTAGTGAGAAAAAATAATACAGACTACTTTGACCCATAGTGACCAAGTTAGGGTTCAGAAAAAAAAATCAATTTAGAAAATATTCATCAAATTCGAGAAAATACGATTAAAATTCGGAAAAATAAAAAGTTTGTAAAATTCGCATATAATTCAGGAATTTCACAAATTATTTATAAAATTCGGATTTTATTCTGAAATTCGCAAATAATTCAAACTTTTATTCATTTTTTTGTTTAAAATCCGTGAATTATTCACGAAGTCGGTGAATTTGATCACTTACACATTCACTTAAGTTGGTTTTATATTAAGGATCCTTCCTAGATCATGGGCATACATCATACTATCCCTTTTTATTTCACATGACACCAAGTAACCTTGAACTCATGTTTGAGCATGATAAGTGCCACATGATCGTAAGGTCGATTTTTTTATTTATGTGCCATATGAAATTAAAAATTAATCGTCTGATGGTATGCCCATAATCTCAAGATGATGTGTACAAAATTGGAACGACAAATAATCTCAATCGTCATATTCAAAGCCGTCAATGGGTACTCAGCGTAGGCACCGTGAGTGCATTTAAAGTGCATTTAAAAGTACTCATTGACTCTATTCTTGACGAGAAAGTTGGGAACTTTGTAAAATCTAAGATTAATAAGCTCCGATCCGATTTGGGACGGAGCTTCTTTCCGAGGAGTTTTGGCAGTTAATGGGACAATATCTTTCGTCCTAGCCATGAATTTAAAATGGATACACATCGGACGTACCAGCTGGTCCTAGGCTGAACGTATCGGGTGTATCAAACAAGTATGGACAAACGGTCCGATTTTCTAGACAAAAATTAAATAAATAAATAAATAATGGTTTGATGGCATTCTGGACATCATGCCTGATGCATATCTGCCATATCGATCGACATCAGCTGATATGGACCAATATGTGGCCGATTTCGACCAGTATATGATGCCTTATATCGTATCAGAGTCCGACCAGGACCTGCTCAACACTTCTAAGCATGCAAAGGAGCCACAGTTGCAGCAGTCTGGAAGCAAGTTCTATGATAATTCAGGAAGAAAAAGACTAACAAGTAGGGCTGTCCAAGAGCCGAGCAAGCTCGAAGGTTCGACCCTGCTCAGCTCGAAAAAACCAAGCATTTAGGGTATTCACCTCGGCTCTAAGCCAAGCTAAGCTAGGACACCTAAAGTTCGAGTACATAGAGGCGAGCCGAACAAGAGCTGAGGCACCCAAAACTCTGCTCTGCTCGGCTAGATATATATAAGTTACATATTTATATATACAAAAGAAGGTTTAACTCCTTTGAGGAGACTAGAAGAAATAGTATACGGTACTGACTACCGACCGAGTACCAGCAGCAGCACTCGGTCAATCTCAAAACAATAACCTTAGTTACTGAGCTGATGTTTTTAAGCGCTGAATAAGTGAACAGTCAAAAGTGAACTTTCACTGATTTGGGTGCTCATAAATACTAGTGTGGCTCTTGAGGTTTGATCACTTGGACCAAAGGAGATTGACCGAGTGCCAGCCATGGCACTCGGGTCGAGTACCTAATAAAAGCTCATCTTGGACTGTAAACAATCAGGTGCTATGTTACTCCATGAACAGAAGCAAGGGATACAGATGTATTTAATATTTCACAAGGTTGATTTTCATGAAGCTACTAAAGGCCAGAGTTTCTATTTACTGATGCATTGATTTCTTATAGATGAGAAGAGTGCGACGCACAGCACAGATAATTGTGACAAAAATACCATTTTTTGTTTTTAAAAAGACCCGTTTAATATATATATTATTGGTGCAACGTATTACCCATTTATATCAGTATTTTTTGAAAAAAAAAAAGAGCATATTTTAGTCTAAAAGGTGTATTTTGTGTTCCAAACACGAAATACACATTAAACCCATTTTTCCCCGACTGTTTTTCTTTTCGGACTTGTATGTTCTATAGTTTTTTTACGCAACTTTTCCGTACTTTGCCATTTTTTACCTACTTTTCTCGTTCGTCGTATTAAACCCGTACTTTGTCACTTTCACCCACATGATCAACGGAGAGCATGAAGACAGTGTTAGGAGTAGTGTATAGAATCTGCCTACATGTGACATCAAATGACTCAGAACTGTGATTGAAGGTTACCATAAAAGAGTCCCCAGGAGAGCGCGGCATTTCATTGGGATGTGTATGCCTTCTGAAGTTGGGACATATGATGAATATAGAGCAACGAAAACATGTATCAATACTAGAAAAAATTATTAAAAAGGTAAGGAGTAAGGAGGTTCAAGTAGCACATCTCTAAGGTATCCTAAGGTATTCAAAGAGGATGTTCTTATTTTCAAGGACAGATAATCAGTTCAACAACATTATAAAGCCAGCTTCTTGCTTAGCCGATCCGGATGTAATTTTATCTTCTTAATGAAATTACATCTTTGCCGATCAATATATATATATAAACTTGGCCCCCGCTGACAGCGTCCTGAGCTGCATACATATCCAGTTCACAGATCCAATTATAGCCATTTTCAAATCAAGACAATGATTCAGGCTGCATACATGATTGAACGGTAGAGGAGAATATATATATATATATATTAAAAGATGGTTATGGAGAATTATTAAATTCCAGCTACCAGATAGCTAGTAGGGAGGAGATCGACACAACAATCAAATGAATCCCTGGATCTTCTTCTTCTATGACAGGGTTTATGTGCACTACATGAAAAGAGAATCTAAAATCAAAAGTTGAATCATTAAATAGAGAGGGTTCAGTAGAGAGATGCAAGGAGAGGTTGGTAGCTTGCAGCTTTGAACAAAGGAAAAAAAACACTGAAGGGACACTATCAATGTTTAAATCTATTAATGTAGTATTGCTTTAGCTTTAGTGTGTGTGTGTATATATATATATATATATATATATATATATATATATATATATATATATATATATATATATAGGAATGCAAGTAGGGAGGGGTGTTTTACTTCTGAATTTTTTTCATGGGAAGAAGAAAGTTTCATTGATGACTATTTTAAGTGGCTGATCTTTGATTCCCTAGCAACCAACGGAAGTTGTTATTGCTGCACCTTTGATCACAGCAACGATCAATGAATCTGAAATCCCCACAGAAAAAAATTTGGGTTGAGAAAAGGAACCTATAGGAATCAAGGAACACCTATCGATCAAGGGAAAGGAAGTTCTCGAGAATCTGAAAAAAGCTCAGGAAGGAGAAGATGAATCTAAGACCGAAGATCAAGTTCAAATGGGTAGCATGGATTCCAAGGACACACCCAACGGCAAAGAAGAACACTCTGTGGAATGCAATTGTATTGTATCTCGTATCGAAACCAATCAAATACCAAATATCTTTGCACCGAATTGGCTGTGTAATTAACTTTGGGGCCCTAAGCAGCACCGAATAAGAAGGTGAAGTGGCTAAATCATCCAACAATTACGGAATTCTATCTAAAAAAGATAAGGAAGCTGCGGTGGAAAATTCCCTCATTAACGAAGAGAATATCGTTTTAAGAATTGATAAAGATGGTATGGTAGTGATTTCTATTCAAACTCCTTCAAAACCAGGTGCTAATCTAATTGGTGATAAGCCAAAACCAGGGTCCACCAATAAGAAGCCTATAAACCAAAATCAAAATATGAAATCGAATGCTCAGTAATCACGAAATACCCAGTCAAAAGTGATTACAGAAAAACTCGTAAGGAAGAGGAAATTAAAAAAAATTATTTCTTGTTGGAATATTAGAGGGTTAAATAAGATAACACAGAACAAAGAATTCCATAAAATTATCTTTCAATTACCAAGTTGGATTATTCAAAATAATGAGACGAAGGCCAATCAGAGAAAATTTGAGATATTGACTAAATAAATTGCTAGACAGTGGGATGAAGTATATAATTACCAATCTCGTAGATCGGGGTAAAATTTGGATTCTCTAGGTCCCATGGAGTTTCAGATTCAACAGGATCAGTGAAACAAGTCAAATGGTTCATGGATCAGTCACAAGAATTGCTGATGATGTTACTTTATAGTAACAGCCATTTATGGATCAAAGTCGGTTGATCACGCTGAAGGATAGAGGGAATTATGCAATCTGTATAAAACAATAAAAGGTCCCTGGGTGTAATACGGTGATTTTAATACTGTGTGGTTACAACCTGTGAAAATTGGTGTACCACCTATTCCCCCAAGACCCCAAGATTGGTGTATCACCAAAGGCCACTTTTCGGGGAAAAAAAATGTTGCGCCAAACTCCATAGTATCATACCTTCGCCCCTCTGATGTTGCACTGATGATTATTAAGACAACTGTCCTAAAAGCTTTAAATATTTTCCCATGTTGGCTGTGCATGAAGATTTCAAAACTATCGTTAATCAAGCTTGGAATGTTGTGGCTTCCAGGGAAATCCAACCAATCAGGAATGGCAGAAATTTAAAAGGGTTAATGGGAGGCAAAGGAATAGAACAAAAAAATGTTTTTCATCCATCCATACGAGCAAAGATGTGCTCAAGAAAGGCTCACCTCAGATTAACATTCAAAAGGAGCCATTTGATAATATGTTAGAAAAGGCAGAAGAGGCGAGTAGGACACTTGATTGAATCAGAAAAAAGCAATTTTTTTATGCTCCTTTCAATAAAGCGTCGAGACTGGATAGCTTTCCAGTAGTGTTCATCACCCAATGGGATATCGTAGGCAATGAACTCATAAATGAGGTGAGTAATTTCTTTTTCAAAGGAAAAATGCTCCACTTCTTGCATTTCGCTTTTATCAACATATTCCAAAAGAACCGGATGTTGATTTGTTAGACAAGAATTGTCCTTTTTCTTTCAACTTTCTCTATAAAGTTATCACAAAAAATTTGGCAGATGGATTAGCCAGCATTCTTCCTCAAATTGTTTCACCAAATCAATATCATTTATCAATGGTACAAAGTTTTCCGAAAAAATTATTTAGGCTCGTGAAATTTTCCGTAATTTTCAGTCTAGTTATTGACCTAGGCTTGTTACTGCGTTTGATTTCAGAAAATTTCGATAGGACGTTAGCATGACTATCTTGGATCAACTTGATTTCAAACAAACCTGAAGTGTTGGATTTGGGTAGGTATCTACCTTACCTTGCTCTTTTTCTATGTTGATCAATGGAATAGTGTATCGTTACTTCCCTAGTAAATATGGTCTTAGACAATGTGACTTGATTTCCCCATTGCTTTTTACCACTTCGACTCAAATACCTTCAGGTATGCCTACACCATATTTCTCCTTTAGCTTCTTCTATTGTGGTCCCTTCCTCAACGGTTGTTGATGACCTCTCCTTACCTAGTACACTTTGTATAGGCCAAAGGAATTGCGTTACTGCTCACTCTATTGCCCAAAATGTTTCCTACCAAGCCTTATCTCCTGCATATTGTGTCTCCTTAGCCATTGCTTCAACTATCTCCATTCCTTACTGACAGGGACGCCACATACATGGACATTGGATTCGGACTGCACCAGTTCTATCGGCGTCGGAAAAAGCGTAGGGGAAGCCCGAGTACCATAGCATCAGAGGAGGAACGGATACAAACTATGAGGAGAGCAACGCTGCACGCGAGAAGAACGACGCTGCAGAGAACCCTCGCGCGAGTGAGTACCTAAACTCGCTCGAGCAAGCCTCGCTCGAGCCATGATATATCTCGCGCGAATGAGCCCATAAGACGGGATTTCATGCAAAAACTTCCTTTTTGTGTTTTATTAGTAGTAGAACTCTTTTATTTCAAAATTAATTATTGGTGGCCTATATATAGAGGCTTGTAAAGACTTTTAATTAGTTGATTGATTATTTGAATGCTTTTATGCTTGAATAATCTTTGCCTGAGATGGGTTTGGTATGAGGCCAAGGGAGTGATTCCCAAAAGTCATTGTTATCTTCTCTATTCTATTTGCTACTTTCTATCTGTATTTGTTTTTCTAAACCCCAAGCCTAAATTCTTCCTAGATTTCTGAAACGCTAGATTTCCAAAACCCTAAATCCTTTTGAAACTCTAAATCAAACATAGCGAACACCCTTTCCAAAATCATAAACCGATCTAACAACCATAACCCTTTTACAAACCCTAGATCCCTTTTACAACCCGATTTGGAATCCGTGAATTTACATCGGACCGCAAACGAGCGCCTAATCCTAGAAAAGCTAGAGTCTTATCTCTAGGCCGATCTTGCCTTGACTCTAAAAGTACTTGCGCATCGGACTGGACTCTACCTGGATCTCGTGTGATCTATTCATCAAAATTCTGCAAACCCTAAGGTATCTTAAGATAATTTTGCGATTAAACTTGAATTACGTTATTTAATTTCGGTAAAATCTGCATAAAATCATATTCCGCATTTTAGGGTCGTTGTCCCGCATCACTTACTTTGTTGGTGAGGCTTTTCAACATCCCTATTGGTCTGTGGTAATGTATGAAGAAATGAAGGCCCTTTAAAAAAAATAGACATAGGAGCTTGTAGATATTCCTCCTGACAACCATCTAGTTCGTTGTAGATGGCTGTTTGCAGTTAAATACAAAGAGGATGGCATTGTGGAGCATTATAAAACTCTTCTTGTGGCCAAAGGGTTTACTCAAATGCCAAGATCAGATTTCACAGCAACATTTGCTCGTATTGCTAAGCTCACTTCTTTCTGGGTCATCATCTCTTTGGCGGCGCAGTATTTTTTTTTTTTCAGATAAATTAAAAGAGGATCACATTGTGGAGCGTTATAAAGCTCGTCTTGAGGCTAAAGGTTATACTCAGATGCCAAGATTAGATTTCACCTCCGGATATTGTTGCTTTTCTTAAAGGTAACTTAGTATCATGGACAAGTATGAAGTAAGTTGTATTCTCCAAATCAAGCATTGAGTTGGGATATAATAATGGCGAATGGCACCCGTGAGCTCTTATAGTTTTGCTCTATTCTCGCTAAACTTGGATCTCCTATATCTATTCCTATGCCCCCTACATTGTGATAATCAGGCAGCTATTAATATTATTTTTTACTCCATTCTTCAGTTCTAGCACAGTGAAGTAGACATTCACTTTATTTCAGAGAAGATTCACGTTGTCATTATTGGTACACCTCAACTTTCTTTCTCAAAACAGTTAGCAGAGATTTTCACTAAGGCATTTGGTCTCTCACAATTTCAATGTATTCTTATCAAGCTGGGCATGATAGAGATTTATGCACCAGATTGTGGGAGATTAATGAGGCATAAATATATAATGAAAGGATGTTTTAGTATTTATGATTTAATAGAAATGCCAGTAGAGACCCTCTTCATCCCTCCCTTTCATCACCAGTGCTACAAAACAAACTATATTGTAGAGATGAGAAGGGCGGATGTAGCAAATAGCACCAAACACCTTGGTTTGGAGCATTTTCCCCCAGGGTTTTGGCTCCAATACAAAAAGACAGGAGCGGAAGGGCGAGAAGCAACTAGGGGGTATGTGAACAGTACCCTGGTACACCTACGCTAGGAGGTCAAGAAGACGAGTTCTGAAGGTAATGTCAATCAGCAGCCCTATAATTTCTCGAATGCCTTAATCATTTGTGCCTATATGGGGTTCGAACAAGGAATGAAGTGGACCATCTTGGAAAATCGATCCACAACCACAAAATGGAAAATCATGTTTCCTAACAGTCCAAGGAAATCTGAGCACGAAGTCCATACTAAAGTCTTGCCACGGTGTGTGTAGCACTGGCAATGGGTGTACAATCCTGTGTTATGTTTTCTCTGCTTCGCTAACTGACAAGTACGACACTGCCCAATAATTTGGCAACGTCTCACATGAGACTGGATTAATAAAACCGATCCTCAACAAGGGAATGGTCTTGTCTCGACCAAATTGACGAGCAATGCCGCTGGTGTAAAGCTCCCATACAAGAAAGTCTCGCAAGGAGGTGCAGAGTATAGAAAGTCGGTTACCCTTAAACAGAAACTCATCCTGTAGGACATATCCATGAACACTACTCCCCTTACTATCAACCAAAGAGGTATACCATTTTCTAAAATCTAGGCACGTAAGATAATCATCCTTTAGCCTCTAAAAACCAGTAACCTTGATGCTCATAGAGTATAACACTATGACTCTACGACTAGTGCATCTGCAATTTGTTCTCAACCAGAGCCTTGTGTTTCAATATGAAAGTGTATTCTTGAAGATTCTCAACCCATCCTACATGACGTACGTTAAGCTTCTTCTGAGAATTCAAGTATCTCAAGGCTTCGTGATCCGAGAACAGGACGAATTCTTGCAATAGGAGATAAAAGCTTACACTATTGCGTAGAATTTCTTATCACAGGTGGAGTACTTTTTTCATGCCTCATTCAGTTTCTCACTAAAATAAGCAATGAGGTGGCCCTCTTGGCTCAAAACTCCTATCCTGATGTCAGATGCGTCACACACGACCTCAAAAATTTTAGAAAAATCTGGTAGGCGCATGACAGGAGCTTTAGTCATCTTTGACTTGAACTCCTTAAATGCCTTGGCTACGGCACTGGTACATCAAAATTTCCCTTTTCTAATGCAATCGGGAATAGGGGCCATGATGGAACAGAAACCACATACGAATCGGTGGTAAAGCATGGCCAACCCATGGAAGCTACAAACGTCATGGACGTTCTAAGGCTTGGGCCACACAAGAATGAACCTAACAGATTCGGATTCGCAATCATTCTATTAGCCAATACAACAAATCCCAAAAAGATGACCTGATGTGTCATAAACGTGCACTTCTTAAGATTCGAGTATAGCTTCTCTCCTCGGAATCACATAGGCCTACCTTAAGTGATCTAGATGTTGTTCCTTACTGTGGCTATATATCAGGATATCATCAAAGTACACCACTAGGAACTTACCTATGACCTGGGTCATGATTCTCATGATTGTGTTAGGGGCATTTGAAAGCCCAAAAGGCATGAGCAACCACTCGTATAACCCGTCACCAGTCTTAAAGGCAGTCTTCCACTCATCCTCGAAAAAATGCGAACTTGATGGTACCCACTTTTAAGATCTATCTTCGAAAAGATTGTGGCACTGGCCATCATATCAAACAAATCATCTTGACTCGGTATAGGAAACCCATACTTGACCGTGATTTTGTGGATCGCATGACTGTCCATACACATTCTCCAAGAATCATCCTTCTTAGGTGTGAAGAGTGCAGGCACGGCACAAGGGCTTAGACTTTACCTAATGAACCCTTTCCTAAGGAGCTCACCAACTTTCCTCTTCAACTTTGCATGTTCGGTAGGATTCATTCTATAGTGAGGCAAGTTCAATAAAGTCGATCCGAGTACTAGATCTATGGCATGTTCAATATCTCTCATGGGTGGGAGCCTTTCTAGAATATATTCAAGGAAGACATCTTGAAATGCTTTCAACCCCAGTGTGACCTCTTGGGGACACTCAACACGAGACTCTGGGGTGGTCTCTACAGTAACGAGAATGTAGACAACATTCTCCTCTTTCACCTCCCTCTCAAACTCTAAGGGCTCGCAATGTTCACCAGCTTGGATTTGCTCTCTTGTCCACTTTTTCTGGTTTCCTCCTTCTTTCCCGTTGGTGTTTTAGGAGGCAAAGGATTTAATTTGATCTTTTTACCCTCACTCATGCACGAGCGCACACACATTAGATGAGCGGAATAGTGTAACATCCATATTATATAACCATGGCCTTCCCATATTATATAACCACTTTTTCTCGTTTTCTCCTTTCCCGTTGGTGTTTTAGGAGGCAAAGGGTTTAATTTGATCTTTTTACCCTCACTCATGCACGAACGCACACACATTAGATGAGCGGAATAGTGTAACATCCATATTATATAACCATGGCCTTCCCAGGATGATGTGTCTGGCATCCATTGGCACAAAATCACACAATAGTGTTTTTATATGATATAAACTGAATCGATACTCGACACCTTTGGGTTAAGGGAATCGATCCATGCCACTCGATAGGGTCGAGGATAGGGTTTGGGTGAGAGTCCGAAGAGGGAAACTAAGCTAGTGGATACTACGTTAGTGAGCTTCCACTATCAATTGGATACTACGTTAGTGAGCTTCCACTATCAATTATCACGCTACAGTTTTTCTCACCACTCTTGGCATACATGTAGAAGATGTTCTCCCTGTGCCAGTGATCTCATTCTTTTCATTGTGTCAGGGCACATCTAACCATTGATGCCCTTGAGGTATTACCAGTATTGTTAAATCGCATAAGTTATACTATGTAATAGGGACATCAACCGATACGCTTTGTATGGAAAGCGCAAGAGGAAGATTCAAAGCCTCGGAGCATTTCGAAGACTCATGTGTAATAAAGGTGTTTTGGAAATTAAGGCAAGGACATTTGTGATTTAAACCCCATTCTGTTTTTATGCACATCATCGAGGACGGACGTCTGTGGACACAGGATGGACATCTATGAGTATCGTATGCAGTTTGGTGGTGAGACGATTTTTGAGGCAAAACTTGTCGTTTTAGTGTTTGTTTACGTTTAGGACATTCTTATTTTGAATTTTATAATTAGTTTTAGTTTGTTAGCCTATATAAAGGCATGTAATGACTTTATTTTGATAGTTAATTGATTAATGAATTAAGAGCTTGCTTTTTGTGCAAACCCTAGGGAACTTGTGAAGAGTGTTCACCCGAAAGAGAGATTCTTTCGGACTCGAAGAGCAAATCTTCGTTTATCATGCAAATTGGTGTGAAGCCGACGTACCTCATTGGTGTGAAGCCTTGGAACCATTACCTTTCTTATTCAATTTTCTTAATTATTGTCACGTAAATTGTTCCTTTTATTTCTTTTGATAAAAATCCAAAATTCCAAAATCCTTAGTTGGTTAGTTGCTGGAATATTTCATCTTATCTTTTTTTTGTTGGATACATCCTTTGATTTTCCCTTGATTAAATGAAACCCTTCGGGCCTTTGATTTCTTCAAACCCTAGAGGAGTCAATAGACGTTATCGAAATTGTCGCCTATTGCCCTAGGCTAGATCGAAACTCAAGTTCCCTCATCGGAGACGTTTTTGTAGATCGGGAAACTTCAATGAAAGTGAATGCTAGAATTAAATTAATCTAATTGCTTTAATTGAATTTGTTGAGCAATTTTTACGGGTTGGATAATTTTGGATATTTTCGCTATTCAATTTAATCTCAAATTACTCCTAAATTCGCATAATTAGGGTTTTAATGTTTGTCCATCACTATGCCATTACATTGTACTATTCGCATATGCGATCGCATAATCGCATATGTCATGGCATAAAATTTGAAAATAAAAACAAAAAGTATTTGGACATCATTATGCCATCGCATATTAAGAATGTGATGGCATAATCGCATACTTCTCGCTTATGCCATCTCATACTTTTGTATGCCATGGAATAAACTGGAAATCATTATGCCATCGCATACTTAGTGTGCAATGGCATAATCGCACACTTATCACATATGTCATCGCATACTTTTGTATGCCATGGCATAAAGTTTATATACATAACATGGCATATGCGATTATGGACAAAAATTGGCATATGCGATCGCATAAGCGATTAAGAGACCGCATATGACAACACTAGGTATTACCCTCCCCAATAGCATTGGAGAGCTCCCAAACACACATAAGGTTCCTCCCTGAACCTTCTCCCTTTTCATCACTAGTTCCCCCTTCGAGTTCATACACTTCCTCCTCCCATCTCCTTGCTTGTCGCAATCCTCTTCAATGAGCAGGTTTCTAGCGGGGTCTCAAGTGGGGCACTGTGCAGCAAAGTGCCCAATACCATGACACTTAAAGCACTTTTGTTGGTTTCCATTCATGGAACTCTCGCTAATCTCTTCTTTATTCTTCTCTCTAGAATTCAGTGGAGTGCCTTGGGTGGTTTTTGGAGGCTGACTCCCAACATTTGGTCTAACTTCAAAGGAAGCGGACCTATAGTTAGCATTACCAAAGTCAAAACGCTTTACGGATTTTGTTTTCAAATAGCACTCCAATTCTTATACCATCGTGCAACACTCTTCTGGTTTCAACCTCATGGAGTATTAACTCTTTATACAACTCTGGGCGAAGACCCTTCCTAAACCTAGAAAGTGTGACTTGGTTCTCTTCTACCACGTTGGTTTGCAGGGCGTATTCCTCGGCAATGTAATCATTGACAGACATACTACCTTGTCGAAGGTTCTGCCACTGATCCAGAAAACGTCGAGTGTAAGATGTGGAAACATAATTGTCATGGAGCTTCTCTTTCATCTCTTCCCAAGTGGAGATGGGTGCACAATCGATGGAGAGTCGATGGTGTTCCACATTAGTCCAGAAAAGCCTCACTTACCCCACTAGCTTCATCTTGGCTAGCCTAACCCTTCGCTCATCAGACATCATACCATTCAAAATATTGTTCCATGTCTACCAACGAATCAAGGAAGACTTCAGGGCCCATCTTCCCATCATAGGTTGGAGCTTCGATCCGAACAGTTTTAAGAAACTATTTGTCTGAATCACCCACCGACTCATGATGATCATACTCTCTCTTAGGTGGTGTCCTACTACCCTTTACACGTCCAGTTTGGAGTCTCCTATAGTGTCTCTTGGAACCCTCCCCCCTCCCCACCCACACACACACATACGGGCCTCTATGTCCACAAGGCGATCAATAAGAGCTCAAATAGTCACATTAAGTTCATCGGTGGCCATTGGAGATCAACGCATACTCGACTCTCTATATGAAATCCTAAAGTCAATCTAGAATGCAAACACCCTAGACTAGAACTGTTCACCGATACTAATGCTAATATAGGACCACAATCTAAAACCCTAATATGCAATTTTGCTGAAACTAATTGATAAATTAAAAGAGCAATATGAAATAAAATTCAGATTTGACTCGCCTAAGATTATTGCGGAATTTAACTAAGGAGAATCGTAATGTCCAAATCAAGCGTTAAGTCCGGCATGATAGTCCCTACGCAATTCGATCGTGGGTTCTCAAGAAAGAACTTGACTTCCCTCTAGCCTAGGGCATCAAACGACTAACCATGATGGCGTCTTTTGAGTCCATTCTAGGATTTCAAAGAAATAAAGGATTCTCAATGGATTTTGGTCTTATTTCTCATTGTTTGCACAGTTTGAGCCTCGCATTTTGAACATTCGGTGATCACGGTAATAGCATTTTATTTGGGGGGAATCTTCGAATTCTCCATCATCGAATCAGACTAGAAAGAATTTCCTATCTCAAGATTAAGGTATGAATTAATTGAAGGGATCGATGGCCCGAACCGTGAGGGAAACCCTAACAGAGAGGAGGTTAATCCCGATTACGCGGTAGGCGTACCCTCGTGATCAAGCCATGGTTCTTCCACATGAGAAGTGTAAGGACCCAATTTGAAACCAGGTCAGAGATTTAATGCTATTTATTTATTTAATGCATTTGGTTTTAATGGGGGGTCATTTGATAATTCAATAATTAGATGGGTATTTGGGACATTTATGTGGTTGAACGGGGGGATACATGATAATTTAATTAGTTAAAAAACAAAAAGGGGCTTTGGAGGCACATAGGTGGTTGTCATGAGTATAAGAGTAATTGAATAAATCAAAGGGCATACTAGAAATTTAATAAATAAGAGGGTTATTGGGTATTGTTGAGATTTTAAGGGACATACTTGTTATTTTATAATTTGTTATTCTATAATATAATATATAATATATAAGAGATATATACTATACTATATAACGGATATGTAATATAATGTATGTGTTGGTTGTGGAAGAGGGTTCTGGAGGGTCTAGAAGCTTTGGGCGTGGGCTTTGTATTAGCTACGAGACAAAACAAAAAAAAAAGAGAAACAAAACAATAAAAAAAAAGAGAAAAAGGAGAAAGAGAGAGGGAGCCTGAGAGAGAGAAAGAGAGGCCGAGAGAGAGAGAGAGAGAGAGAGAGAGAGAGAGCGTGTGTGCGAGAGAGTTAGAGAGAGAAAGGGATCTAGGGTGAGAGGGATAGATGTCTAGAGAGAGAAAGAGATTTAAAGAGAGAAAGTGATCTAGAGAGAGTTAAAGAACCCTATAGATACTTGGATTTCTTAAGGCAAGTTCCTCTTCTAATATGTCTTGATTTAATCCTAATCTAAAATATCTTGCTTTTAAAAAGCAAATTACTACAATTTGTATATATTTTGTGCTTCTTCAATTTATAAACTCAATACCCGTTTGAACAACTTTTAGGGGTTTTATTGATCTGGTACAGTAGTGATTTGAATATAGAATTGTTTTAATTTGGAAGGTGCATTTGGTGACATAAATTTGGGGATTTCCTGAAAACGGGATGTTGAAAATCTGAATTTTTGTACACAAAGTAGCACTTTATACTCAGGTTTTTAGCTATGGTATATTTTTTTATTGTCGTCAAGTATGCGTGAAATAGTTTGAAGCCATATCAGATCATATATTGAAAATGTTTCCTTGCAATCTGAAATCTACTTATATATTTGTTATACCTGAATGTTTACAAAAGCCCTGTATATATAACTCGCTTGAATTGGATCTGTAATCTCCGACCTTTCAATTATATATGAAAGTTTGATTTTTTTATGAGTAGTTTATACCATTTCCGAGATCAAAGTATTTTTGGAATATAAATTCATGTTTTCTAATATTTCTCCATTGGATTTGAGTACCATAATTCCTGAAAGGCAATGAGATGGTGCCTATGAGTCCTGATGAGACAATTCGAACACTCTAGTCAGGTCGTGAATTTGCTATCTGCTCTATTAGCTATAAAATATTCTCCAACAGAGATAAATTTGTTTTGGTAGTTTAAGTGAAAGATTCATTACTTATCTGTCTAATATATGGCATGGGTAATAAGTTTTATTATAGTACTGTTTTACGTGTCACTTTAATACCAACCTTATTTCATTTAAAACGTCTGATTGTAAGGTACATTGATAAACAAAATTTGAAATTTTGTTGTTAGTAATTTAGTAAATATTTATTAGAATGGGTTACTTGCTAAGCATGTGGATTAACTTTTACGGTGGTTTAACCACCCTGCAGGTTAAGGAAATGGATTGGAGAGAAAGAGTTGTAGGTGGAGTTCTCGGCAGTGTTATCTGGTGCAGACCTATGTGTCTAGTAAGTAGTGTCAAAAGACTATATATATAGTCGTTTGGGCCCTGTTATACAAATGAGTTGTGTAATTAAATGTTGTGGGTTATTCTGACCAGTTCTATAGAATGAAAGGAAAATTTTCTTCTGTTTATCTGAAATCTGGTTACCTGGATATCTGTATTATATCCCTTGTCAGAAATTTTTATTTCAAATTTCTTCTGATCTGACTAGGTCGCGACTCGAGATCCAAGTGCATGGATTTTGAGTCGTGACAATGTGGTATCAAAGCTTTAGGTTTAGCGAACCCCTAGGAGACCTTAGGGAGTGGACCCATAGGCTAGGAGTAGGATGAGTAACCACTATCCAGTTGTGACATTGTGTTCCCCTTGATGACCAAGAAGGAAATGACGGAGAGGACGACAACGAGAAAGACTACTGGGCTACCTCGATCAGCTCGCTATAGGATGGCAGTTTTCATGTACCCCAGGAGGAGTATGGAATCATAGATGTCAATATATACTAGCAACACCATGAAGCACACACTCTTCCTCCACCTACCTTGCTCGAAGTTCAATCTTTTGAGGAAGAAGTGTAGGACAATTTTGAAGAACTCGAAGAGGAAATATACAACCTCAGCGAAGGAGATATGAATGACCTAAGCGAGGACGAACTAGATGTCGAGGAAATGAACAATGATGAATCAAATGCCGCAGAACATGACATTATTAAAATCTCTAACTAGATTGAATCAGAGGCGACCGAGGAAGAATACTCTGAGGATAAAAATACCGAATGGGTCATTATCAAACTAAGTTAGATAAGAAACTTGTAGAGCACTGTAATGGCCTAAGAAAGAAAATCTCACCACTGATGGAGGCGTAAGGAAAAGCAAGGCCTTAAGAATAGGAAACAGACATATAGCGTCAGGTCCCTTTTTGTTAGATTGAGCATAGATGTGAACTCTTTTGTAGCAACTACGCAAATGAAATCTTACACTACAAAAACTCTTTGGTACCAATCGTGCCTATGTAATTACCACTCTATGAATGAAATGAACTGTATTCCCTTCTTTTTACTTAATTATGTCATGAATATATTATAGTAATTACAATATTCTCATAAAGTGCTGACGTGATTAGACTATTTTTTTTATTGTCTATATCGTTGATACAAGAACAAGGCACCAAAACGTCACGCACTGGGAGAACTACAACACCCGCAACAAGTGTATAAGTCTTGTGTTGTTTGCATTAGCAGTCACGATTTAGTAGCACACTTGGTCTTATTAGAATTGATAGATTTGAAGTGTTGTTGGGCATGGTTTGGCTCTCTGTTTATCATGCTACTATTGACTGTTTTGAGAAGATTGTCTTTTCATATTCCTGATCTGTGTGAATTTCATTATTGTGGGATAGACAATTCTTTTAGACCTAGTTTGATATTTTTTTTAAAGTTAATCGTCTGTTATAAAAAGGGTGTCAAGGCTATTTAGCCTATATTGTTGATGAGCAGAAGAATAAGCTAAGGGTTGAAAATATTCTGATAGTTAGAGAATTTGCTTATGTGTTTCCGGATGAGTTGCCTGGTTTACCGCCACAACAAGAAACTGATTTTACGATAGATCTGACTCCGGGGACGGATTCAATTTCGAAGGCACCGTATAGAATGGCACCTGCTAAGCTCAAGGAGCTTAAGGTGCAATTAGAAGAGTTGCTGGAAAGAGATTTTATTAGGCCGAATGTATCCCCATGGAGTGCTCCAGTGTTATTTGTGAAAAAGAAAGATGAGTCTTCAAAGCTGTGTATAGATTATAAGCAGTTGAATCAGGCTACAATTAAGAATAAGTATCCTATCCCTATTATTGATTATTTGTTTGACCAACTACAAAATGTATCTGTATTTTCAAAAATTGATCTGAGATTTAGGAATCATCAGTTGAGAATGCGGAATGAAGATATTCCTATTACTACTTTCCATACCCATTACGGTCACTACGAGTTCGTAGTAATGTCGTTTGGGTTGACCAACGCACCTGCCGCGTTCATGGACCTTATGAATCGAGTTGTTAAACCATTTCTGGACAAGTTTATTATTGTTTTCATTGATGACATCCTTATTTATTCTCTGTTCCATGTCGATCAAGAACAAACATCTGAGATTAGCCTTACAAGTGTTGCAGGAAAATAAATTATTTCGTAAATCTAGTAAATGTGAGTTCTGACTTGAAAAAGTTACTTTCTTAGGTCATGTGATATTGAAACAGGGTGTACCTGTTGATCCCTCTAAAGTCGAAGCCATCAGGAATTCGGACAAACCATGTTCAGTAACAGAGATCAGAAATTGTCTGGGATTGTCAGGTTACTATAGAAGATTTGTTGAGGGTTTTGCTCGTATTGCAGCTCATTTAACTCAATTAACTCGGAAAAATGTGAACATTGTTTGGAGTGATCGATGGGAAGTAAGTTTTCAAGAGTTGAAAAATAAAGTGACTTATGCCCCAATGTTAACCATTCCTTCAGGAAGCAAGGAATACAATATTTGTAGTGATGCATCTCGAATTGGGTTAGGATGTGTGTTTATGCAGTTTCGTGATGTCATCACTTATGTTTCTCGACAACTCAAAGTTCATGAGCAGAACTATCAAACGCATAATCAACAACTAGCTACGACAGTGTTTGCCATAAAAATTTAGAGACATTATTTGTATAGGGTTCAGAAATATTTGGTTGACATATTTGTTTAACCAGAAAGAGTTGAATATGTGACAACGGAGATGGATTGAATTTCTGAAAGATTATGATTTTTCAATCAATTATCATTCTGGAAAAGCCAACATTGTAGCAGATGCTTTAATTCGAAAATCTTCCCGTTGGTTGATCAACTAATGATTTCTGATTAGCAAATGTTAAAGAAATCAATAGAGTGAGCCTTTAGAATTCAAATGGGTAAGTCTAAAATTCTTTGTGCAAATTTGATTGTTCGACTTACCATTCTTCAAGAATGTAAAGAGGCTCAACAGAAAGATCCTAGACTGAAGGCTATAATGGAAGATGTGTGATGCGGAACAAAACCCTAAACTACATGCGTGCGATGAATTAATTACTTGCCGAAATTAATTTAAATTAAATTGAACAATGAATTTGAAAATAAAGCGAATACCTTAGGGCTTCTTTGTTGCCATGTTATAGATCGCGTTCGGGTTCAGGAAAGGTCTAGTCCATGCGCTAGATCCGTTAGGTCTACGGTGTAGATTGGTTCTAGAGGTAGAACTCTAGATTCCCATATTAGGGCGCTCACAATTCAATGATGGGATCACTAGTTTTCTCCGCGTATTTGATGCGGAAGGGTTTAATAGCTCTGATGGGATCTACGGTCGTTGAATCGGATCGGTTCAATGATTTAGAGAAACGCTAGGGTCTATGATTTCGGGTTTATGAAAATATTTAGAAGCAGAGAAAGAAAATAAAGTAAGACAAATAGAAGATAGATGTTGTGGGTTTCACATCCTTGGCTTCACACCCAACCCTTCTCGGGAAATAGATTTTAGGTTGCGCACCCTTGGCGTCTCACCAAAACCTTCTCGGGAAGAAGATTTAATCTTCGAAGAAACTCATCTCAAGTTCCAAAGCAAAAGCTCTTTTCATTCATCAAAACTAATTACATTGTTTATGGAGAGACCTTATATACGAGGTCTTAAAATAAAACCTTAAAACAAAATAAACATAAAAGAAAGACAAGTTTGCCCCTGAAACTTAAATTCGGATTCTGAGAAAACTCATTCTCGCGCGAAATAGATCAATTGAAAGTGACTCTCGATCGATCGAAAGGGATACTCGATCGATCGAATTATATCTATATCGACGGTGATACTCGACCGATCAAAGCATTGAATCGATTGATCGAAATGTGTACTCGATCGATCGAAATAAAATCGATCGAGCGAATTATATATATATATATATATATATATATATATATATATATATATATATATATATATATACACACACACACCATAATTAAATTCCTCTCTAGTTGTCGTCGATCGATCGGAATATGGCTTGCTTCGATCGATCGAAGCATGGAGTCGATCGATTGAATCATTGAATCAATCGATCAACTACGCTGTGCGCAGATATTTTTCCTTTCTTCTCCTGGTTCTGATTTCCATTCCGCTTCTTCTTAGTTGGAAAATCTGTTGCAGCCCGAATCTTCGGCTCTCGATCTTGGTGTCCCGCATGAATGTGACTGCAGGATTTAAGCCGGATTTTAAAATTCATAAGGATGGTAGTCTAAAAATCAATGGTAGATTGTGTGTACCTGACATTCCTGCATTGAAGACGCAGATCTTGGACGAAGCCCATCGATCTAAATACAAGTTCATCCAGGGATGACTAAAATGTATCAAAATTTGAAGAGAAATTGCTCAGTATATTTCTAAGTGTTTGATCTGTCAGCAGATTAAGACAAAACACCAGAACCTGCAGGCAAATTACAGCCCCTAGATATTCCGGAGTAGAAGTGGGACGATATGCCTATGGATTTTGTTATGGGACTTCCTCGCACCAAAAAATAATCATGATACTATTTGGGCTGTAGTGGAACGATTAACGACATCTACTCATTTCTTAACCATTCGGAAGAATGACCCATTGACCAAATTGGAACGGTCTGATAAAAGTTTTGGGGACGATCTTAAAATTTAGTACGGCTTATCATCTAGAAACTTATGGCCAGTCGAAAAGGGTAATTCAGATCTTAGAAGATGTGCTACAGGCTTGTGTGATGGAATTTAAGGGACGTTGGAATCAATTCTTGCCTTTAATTGAATTTGCATATAATAATAGCTACCAGGCCAGTATTCAGATAACACCCTATGAAGCTCTGTATGGTAGACATTGTCGTTCACCTCTTTGTTGGGACGAGGATGGTGAATCTGTTATCTGCTATCTGCTCTGTCATCTGATCTCAACTAAAAGATTAGTTGAGGAAAGCATTTGGTATTCGTGCTATTAGCTATAAAATATTCCCCAATAGAGATAAATATGTTTTGGTAGTTTAAGTGAAAGATTCATTACTTATTTGTCTGATTTATGGCATGGGCAATGAGTTTTGTTGTAGTACTATTTTATGTATCACTTTAATACCAACCTGATTTCATTTAAAACGCCTGATTGTAAGGTACCTTGATAGACAAAATTCGAAATTTTGTTGTTAGTGATTTAGTCAATATTTATTAGAATGGGTTACTTGCGGAGTATGTGGATTAGCTCTTACGGTGGTTTAACCACCCTGCAGGTTAAGGAAAGGGATTGGAGAAAGAGCTGTAGGCGGAGTTCTCGGCAGTGTTATCTAGTGCAAACATTTGTGTCTAGTAAGTAGTGTCAAAAGAATATATATATATATATATATATATATAGTCGTTGTGCAGAGGAGTTGTGTAATTAAATGTTGTGGGTTATTCTGACCAATTCTATAGAATGGAAGGAAAAGTTTCTTCTGTTTATCTGAAATCTGGTTGCCTGGATATCTATATTATATCCCTTGTTCCAAAAATTTTATTTCAGGTTTCTTCTTATTTGACTAGGTCACGACTCGAGATCCAGGTGCATGGATTTGGGTCGTGAAAAGAAGGGGGCTAGTATTGAATCAACATCTCCTCAAAAGGAGTGTATACTAATGTGAACACCAATGTCTGAACTCTTTTAGAAATGGATTGCAGATCGGGATGGTTTCACCATTCTCGCGTGTGACCCGGGCTGGACTAGTAATTGCCTTTAGGGGAATTTAATAACCCAGGGTTAAGATCTGGACCTTTGGATTAAAGGACCGATTACCTGAACCATGAGGGAAACTCTTCCTTGCGATCAAGCGGAGCCATGGCCCTTTCGTAAGAGGGTATCTCTATCATCGAGTTATATCCCTCCCATGGGAGGGGAGAACTCGCCAGAACCTCGGCCCTTTCTCTAAGAGAAGGGTTAGGACTCAAGTCTGGGTACTAGACCGTTATACCTAAGGGGAAATAAACACTTAGGCATGGGCGTCGAGGTTCCTAAGTGCAACTAGAAAACGAAGGCTTAGGCCTTGGTGTCAAGGCCCAAATTCATAAGCGCAACCCAAGAGATACCTTGAGAAGGTAGTTGTACAAAACTTTCGTGCAGGGAGAAGCAAAAAAATTCCAATCCTCGAAATGATCGGGGTCCTGCTATTTATAGAGTTACCGTGGTGGTTACTAGAGGTTACCATCCAACGGTCCGCAAATCCTAGAGTGAAATCTACGGTCAAAGAGGGTAACGTAGGCCACAAGAGGTTGTGCATATTACACGAATTGATATGGTAAGACAATTATCTCAGCGTAGGTGGTGAAAATAACCAACTACGCAACCCATTTTTGTGTTCTTTTATACATATTTTAGATGGACCCACCAGGCAAGGGTGGCCCTGCGTGGGTCTCACTTAGAGGGAAAAGAAACAGAGAGAAGAGAAAAGGGAGGGAAAGAGGAGGTCAGAGATCCATGCAGAGGTGACCCTGCGTGGGGCCATTAGAAGAAAGGGAAGGAAAGAAGAGAGAGAGAGAGAGAGAGAGAGAGAGAGAAAGGGTGAGACACATGCAAGGGTCTAGAGAGAGGGGAAAAAGAAGAGTAAAAGTGAGAGAGTGAAGCCCACACATGAGTGACCTTGTGTGGGTCTAGAGAGAGAAAGAGAGAAAGAGAGAAAGAGAGAAAGACAGAGAGAGAGGGAGATCCATGTAAGGAATCTGTGTGGGTCTAGAGAAAGTGAGAAAGAAGAGAGAGAGAGAGAGAGACCCACATAGGGCCCACCATGGGTCAAAATATCGTCCGATACCAATACGTATTTTAGAGGTCAGCGGTACGATACATACCCTATGTATCGTACCCTGCTTAAAATGACGAAATTATCGTCCGATACGGACAAAATATCGTCCGTATCGGACGATAATTTGGCTGAAATTTTAAAAAAAAAAGTATAGAGTTGAAATTATCGTCCGATACGAACGATAATTTCAAATTATCGTTCGTATCAGACGATAATTTGAAATTTTGGTGGGCCCCACCCATAGACCCGACTCTTTAGTCGGGTAACCCCTTTTTTTCCCCATTTCTTTCTTCCTCTCTTCTTCCTTCTTCCTCTCTCATTTTTCGATTATCTACACCCTAAATCGGCGCCAAATCGCACAAAAAATCACGGGATCAACGTGGAAGGTACGTGTTTATCATTTTACTATCGTTTTTTTTCATTTTAAATACTAAAATAAGGTAGATCTACCCTTATTTAAGGTAGATCTACACTAAATAAGTGTAGATCTACCTTATTTAAGGGTAGATCTACCTTATATAAGTGTAGATCTACCCTTAAATTAGGTAGATCTACCTTTAAAATTTATCATTTACCTATAATATTAATTATTTAAATTATTTAAAATTATTTAAATTATTTAAAATAATTAATATTATTTAAAATAATTAAAATATTTAAATTAAGAAGAGGGAAAAAATAATTTAAAATATTTAAATTATTTAAATTAATTAAAAATAATATAAATAATGGGTCAAAAATAATATAAATAATTATAATTAAGGGTCACCTGTAATCAATATGGGTCACATATAATATGAGTCACATATCATATGGGTCACATATAATTAATAAAATAATGGGGTCAATATGGGTCACATATAATTTAAACTTAAAATTAATATGGGTCACATATAATTAAATTTATGGGTCACATATTAAATTATATGTGACCCATATTAATTTTAATAATAAATTTAATTATATGTGACCCATATTGATTATATGTGACCGTCACATATAATTAAAATAATTAATATTATGGGATATGTCCCATAAAATATTAGAATAATATGGAATAAATTTCAAATAAATTTTTAAAAATTATAATAATATCAAATAAATATTCATGAATTAAAATAATATCAAATAAATATTCAAAAATTAAAATAATATGAAATAAACATTCAAAAATTATAATAATATCAAATAAACATTCATAAATTATAATAATATCAAATAAATATTCATAAATTAAAATAATATCAAATAAACATTCAAAAATTATAATAATATCAAATAAATATTCAAAAATTATAATAATATCAAATAAACATTCATAAATTATAATAATATCAAATAAATATTCATAAATTAAAATAATATCAAATAAACATTCATAAATTATAATAATATCAAATAAATATTCAAAATTTATAATAATATCAAACAAATTTGATAAAATATAATCTAATCTTTTAAAAATTAGAATAATATAAAATAAAAATTCAAATGTAATCTAAATTTTTATAAAAATTAGAATAATATCAAATAAATTTAATAAAATATAATCTAATATTTTTAAAATAGCAATAATTAAAAAATAAATTTTATTTTCAAGTGCAAATTAGATGTTTACTCTTGTAAATTTTATTTTCAAGTGTAAATTTTATTTTCAAGAGTAAATTTTATTTTCAAGTGTAAATTAGATGTTTATTTTCAATCGTTTGCTCATTCATGCAGGTGAAATAAATAAATATGGTACGTTCCTGATGATCCATGTGGCAATATAGTACGCAATGAATAGATGGTAATAGACTCCAGATTCCATGTAAGCTTTGTGAAAAAAAACTGCTGGGAGGAGGTATCACACAATTAAAGGAGCATCTGGCTCATGTAAAGGGAGAGACAAGAGGGTGTCCTAGTGTACCCAGAGAGGTAAAAGAAAATATCAGAGCTAGTTTACAAGCAGCAAAGGGAAAGAAAAAAGCTGAAGCTGATCGTGATAGGGAAATGTATGCGAGAATCAGGAGGCCAGATCCAGAGTTTACATCAGGTGCACCTGAGGATGATGAGGATGAGGATGAGGATAAGCAGATAGCGAGAGCTATGAGAGAGAGTGCTAGGGAAGCACAACAGCGGCAAGATCAGGAAGAAGCCGATTATCGGTTTCGGTCCAGGTTGAGGGGCCCATCCATGCCTGCTACCGGTGGTGGATCTAGTCATAGGCCACATGTTGTTGATGTTGATGAGGATGTTGAGGCATCGGGTTGCGAGGTCGATCTGGGAGAGATTATAGGCCGTCTACTAGAGGCCGTACTACAACCCCCATGGATCCATTCATGTATCGCACTGAAAGCTCCAAACAAACCAAATTGAGTGCAATCTCACTTGCAAAAATGGGAAAGAAGCTTGGAAAATCCATTGCCAAGTTTTTTATATACAACCACATTCCGAGCCAAGTAGCAGACTCGCCGTACTTCAAAAGCATGATTAATACAAGTGCAGAAGTTGGTCCAGGAGTTAAAAAGCCTTCTCCATATGAGCTATCTGGGCCCTTACTAACAGATGAGTACGATGAGATAACGCCATGTCTGAGCTTTGAGGATGTATGGGATGAGAGAGGTTGCACAATTATATGCGATGGATGGACTGGTCCCACAAAGAAGAGTTTGATAAACTTTTTGGTTTACAGCGATGTCGGGGAGTATTTTTGAAATCAGTTGATGCTTCTAGACACGTAAAGATCCGACTACCTCTTTAAACTAATGGATATGGTAGTTCATGCAATGCGGCAAACTACAAAGCAGGATTAAAACTAATGGCGAAGAGGCGTCCGTCTTTGGGCCCCGTGTGCCGCACATTGCTTGGACCTCATTCTTGAGGATTTAGGAAAGAGAAGCAAGGCACAGGCAACTATTCAAAAGGGAAGAACGATTACTTCCTACCTGTACAACAGTGACAAGCTGGTCAATTTAATGAGAGCCTTCACGAACAATGAGTTGCTCGACCGCGATTACATCGTTGCAACATGTTCTTAGCCCTCGAGTTTGGCTAGATATAGGCGTGAGCTGAAAAGCATGGCGCTAAGAATGGAATCAACATGAAATAGGACTCGAAGAGACTAGCTTGAAGTTCTTGACTGATCTGACATGATTTTGGGCAGATGTCGACCACCTGATTGCCGTCACTACCCCGTTGGTGCAAGTGTTGAGATTGGTTGATGGTGATGACAAACCAACGATGGGGTACGTTTACGAGTCAATGGATAAGGCAAAATTGGCTATAAAAACCAAATGCCCTACAAAATATAAAAGATATTGGGCGATTATTGACAAGAGGTGGGATGCACAATTTCACCAGTACTTGCATGCAGCAGGTATAACATGTTGCACAATTATGTAGTAATTTTTATTTATTTATTCATTATTTTCATATACTGATGAAATTGCTCATATTTGATGTGTAGCACACTACTTGAATCCAGCCTTCCAGTATACGCGACGCTTCGAGCTAAGCAACATTGATGAAGTGTATACCGGTTTGCTCAATGTAATCCAAAGAATGCTCCCTAAGTTGGCGGACCAAGGCCAAGCCATAAGAGATGTGAGTGATCATAGTATCATACCTTATAAGTAATAAGTCAAATGTCATATGATATTATCATCTATTTATTGATATGTGCCTTACTGTGTTTCATCTTTATAGATTGACATGTTTCGCAAGAGACATGGGTCATTTGGGACCCCGTTGGGGCAATCCCAAATTAAACACGACAAACCCGCTGATTAGTGGATGCATTATGGAGGTGATGGTCCGATATTGAGGCGGGTAGCAATGAGGGTATTGTCGCAAACGTGTTCCTCGTCCAACTGCGAGCAGAATTGGAGCACTTTCTCTCTCATTCATACTAAGACAAGGAATAGACTAACTATGGACCGATTGGAAAAGTTAGTCTCGCCACTACAACATGCGATTAAGGTCGGAATATACAGAGGACCAACCGTGGTAAGCAATTACATGAAGTCTTAGATCCTCAATTATATGAAGTCTTACTTACATATTATACTAATTCATCTATCATATTCTACCTTGCAGACGGTGATTATTTTGATCTCATCCAGTTCGATTATATATTCGAGGAGGATGACCCTTTGAATGAATGGATCGAAGAGAGAGAAGAGCCAGTCTTGGATAGTGAGAGCACTGAATGGTCGGACAATCTTTGAAAGAGTAGCGAAAGCGGGCTTCCCAACCACCGCCATTCAAAGGTTGGATCGCGATCAATGACGTTGACGAGTGATGATGGGAGTGGTGAGGATGATGGTGGAGGGCATGATGGTGGAGGGGAAGTTGGCACTAGTGGTGGAGGGGAGGAAGCTGGTACCTCTGATCCTTATAGAGATATGGCGGCATGGGACGATGACTCGACGTCGTTAACACAGTTCGACACTCCTACATTTAGAATGGGAGGGGTTGAAGGAAGAGGAGAGTCGGGATCATATCAAACACCACCACCACCACCACAAGATGATACGGATATAGGTTATATGACTTCTAGCTTCGGGGGATTCAGTTTGCAAAATACCGAAGATTCAGCAACTAGTAACCCATACTACCAGCCACAACAAACCTACCGGCCTTTACGTACTACACTGAGCCTCAGTTTCAAGGGGGCACATATAATCATGGGTATCAATATGGGCAACATTATAGGCAAAGGCCGGAAAGCTCACGCACCGATGATGACGATGATCATGAGGGCCAAGAACCACCACGAAATTCAATGTGGCTCTAAAGTAAGTTTTTCATGTACAATTAAATTTATTTTTATCAACATAGCTATTATTTTTGACAATATATAATTTATTTTTGTCAATATACATTATAATTTACTTTATGCGTGGATCAGGTCTCATACGATCAAATTATGAAATATTGTTAATAAAATAGGCATGTGATCAGCTGGTCGAACATAATGTTAGAAGATCTATTACATTAAGTCAAAAATATGATCTTAAGACAAAAATAAGTTACAAAATAGGCATGTGACTTGGGTTAAGTTACAAAATAGGCATCTTACTTATATATTCATCTAAATAATGCATCAAATAAGTCAAAAATAAAAGCAAAAATAGTTGAAATAAATACAAAATAAATAAATATAATTTTTCAGATTTTTTGAGATTTTCTGGAATTTTTTTGGGATTTTTTTTCAAAAAACCGGTTTTTTGAATGTATCAAACTGATACATTCAATGTATCGCCGATACATTGAATGTATCGGACGATACCCGATACGTATCGTCCTGGAGGTCAGGACGATACGTACCGGAAATCCGGTATTTTGACCCTTGGGGCCCACGTAAGTGACCCTGCATGGGTCTTAGAGAGAAGAAAGAGGTGAGAGAGAAGATGACCCACACAGGTGACCCTGCATGGGTCTTAGAGAGAGAGAGAGAAGGGGGAGGGAGAGCAAGTAAGACCCATGAAAGGAAGACCCTGCGTGGGCCTTAGAAAAGGGGGAGGAAGGCTTGAGGTCCCACGTAAGGGTGACCCTGCGTGGGTCACCTCTCGTACTTTAAGTTGGAGCTCTTTCGCCATATTTTTATAAATAGGGAAGGTAAATAAGGAGAGGACCACTCATATTTTGCCTTAATAATTTTCACTCTACAAGTCCTGAAAATGGAAGAAAATAGAAGAATAAAAATTTCTCGAGTTTTAAGGCTTCAAATATCTCTGTCAACAAAAAATATGGTTGAACTTTCGTGCGTGAACCTGGGATTCGAGCGCGCCAGTTTGTTGCGCCGTAATTTCTGACTATGCATGGGCTCGCGTGCACGAGATGGAGTCTTGCTCACAAAAGTTTGAACAGATTCCTTTCCTCCTCTCCCTATGTGCACGTCTTCCAAGTGTTGAGGCTTCACGTACGCGCTCGCGTACACATAGGTCTTCAATCACTTATCCACAAAGTTTGAGGTGCATTCAATCATTTCTTGCGCCTCTTTTGTGTAATTTTGTGGATGCGCTGTCCCCATCAATCTCCTATGGACCCAAAATATTATCTTCACATCGATGTTGGGGCTCCCCTTCTGAATCCCTTGAGTATCTGAGGTTGTTGGATACTTGGATGTCTCATCTACCTCACCAACACTCGTCCATCTTGCTTTGCAATCTCTCTGGCTGCTTAGTTTATCACACTCCTCGTGCTCCTCATATGGCAGCGGTTCATCGTATCCTTCACTACATTAAGGCCTCTCCTAGTCAAGGCCTATTCTATGGTGATATTGATCATTTCTCTCTTAGCTACTACAATGAGGCTACTATCCAAAGGTGTGACGGGGTTATTACTCTAGATACTAGTAGGAAGGCGTGTGGACCTTGGAGCTAGGTGGTTGTGTGCTATGGCACAGCAGATTGGCTAGCAGGAAGGCGAGCGGGTCTTGGAGCTAGAGGACTGACGCGCTAGGTGTGGTGAAGATTGCCAAAGGAGTCGGGTAGTGTGCTACTGTGGCAACTAGAAGCATGTGGGCGTGGGAGTTGGCTTGCAAGTGTGTGTCGCATCGTGTGCCATTGGCAAGTGAGGATTGTTTGTGTGGCACACAATAGTATGTCAAACAAGGCACTTTTTGAGGTATTCCTGTTACCTGGCAAGGGTTGGTGTGTAAACCATATATATGGGAGGGGGGGTTGTGGAGCTACTCCCATACACATGGGGTCCTGGTGCAGTGAACGGTGCACATTGGTCTCCTAGGCCCATAAGGGTGAGCCTAGGACATTCCTTCGACAATGTTGTGTTTCATCCAAGGAGGTTGGCAGAGCTATGTGCAGGGGTGAAGTATAGGGGGGGCCATTCTGGCCTAGTCTTGTGACTAGACTTGGGGACCGATGCGATGCAGCTTCATGGGCTATGAGGGAGGCACTCGTGAACTACGTGGGACACTATAGGGCACGATATCGGATGCTTGAGATGTGTGTTGGTTGCGAGGGCCACAAATGATAATGGGCTTGGTTCAATATGGCAGTAAGACATGTTGGTTATGGGGTGACACGAGGAGCTAGATACTACTGTTGCCCGAGTGGGACTAGTGCATGAGGCACGGGGTGAAGCTTGAGCAGGCCAAGTGAGGCACGGAGGTGCGTGCATGTGTGTCATATGGGGCACGATGCACTCGAATAGTAGACCTTGGTAAAGAAGGTAACCATGAGGGGAGTTCTTGTCCTCTAGGCAAGTGGTAGCAGAGCTGATGGTGGGTTAGGCTGGCCTCACTGTAGTGGCATTGAGGGGTCGCATGGGCGTGGCAAACATGCCGAACTGCGCCCCCGCGACAAGGGTATCCTACTTATCGTCGCTCTACTTTAGGGTATTGTGCATTCCTTGGTGGCAATCTTATTATGTGGAAAAGTAAAAGGAGGACGTTGTATCCAATCCTAGTAGAAGCTGAGCATAAGGTTATGGCCCATGGGACTTGTCAACTCCTTGGTAACATCTTGTTCTCACTGAGCGTGGTTCTCCCTCATCCATTCCTATGCCTCTTCTCTGTGATAACAAGCTGCCATCGATATTTTTTGGGATTCGATTCTTCATGAGAGAACCAAATTTGTTAAAGTGGATATTCACTAGTCAAGTTGGTCTCATCAATACTCTGAATGTTTCCACTTCTCAACAACTAGTTGATGTCTTCACCAAAGTTCTTGGGCCATCAAACCTTCAGGAAGTTATTATCAAGTTGTGCAGGATAGATATCTATGAACCAACTTAAGGGGGAGAGTTGGCTCTCTCTCTCTCTCTCTCTCTCTCTCTCTCTCTCTCTCTCTCACACACACACACACACACACACACATTACCACCATTAAAGTCAAATGTAGTTTCTTCGGACCTTCTTTGATGTCAGATATCACTAATGCAGACCTTCAAGGGATATATCAAGGCATAATACTCTTCACGATTGAAAAGAATTTATGTTATATCAAGGTGGAATGCACGGGTGTCTAACTGCAAACACCGTCCAATTGGTTTCATATTAAGTCTAATTAGGGACACGATGTACCACTGGGTCACTTTAGATAAATATGGGGGGCAGGGAAGTGATGATTTTTGCATGAGAAGTTTCGCTTAGTTTAGTTTTCTCGAGGTCTTCTGGGGTGGGTTTGCTTTGTCAGCCTTGTCGTTGCCCTCGTCGCGGTGTTTTGTTTTTGTGTCTTTGCTTGTGTTTCTTTTCCAGCTTCTCGCTGGATTTTTATATATTCTCTTACTGATCAAAAAAAGAAAGTGGAATCAGATTCTCTCATTACTATAAACCTGATTAATGCGGCAAGTAAAACTCCTTGGAGATATAGTTAGATGGAGAAGAATATTTGAAGCGCTAATGAAATATTTACTAGATGCTAGTACCATGGTTAGATGGATTGATATGGACCAACTACCTTCTTATTTCACCTCTCTTTTTAGAGAAGATTATTTTGATGGTGGAGAATAGTTGAGTGTTAATGAAACATTTCAAAACCATTGATTTTGGACGTGTGGATAGATGCAAAGGTTACCTTGCTAAATAAAGAGTAGATGCTAGTACCATGGTTAATGCAACCTTTTTTTAGAGAATATTTGTATGATACACTCAATCATGTGTAATTTTCTTTATTGAATATAGGCTATGAAGCACCGGTGCAAGTACAAAGATACTGATGCGATAATATACGAATGACGTCTGACAATTTCAAAAAAATTTGATGCAGGTACAAAGTAGAGTACTTATATTAAAAAAATTATTTTATATATATTTTAGGTTATTTTTAAATATAAAAAACAGTTAATATATAATTAAACATAAAACAACACAAAAAATAATAATTCAAGAGACAAATTCATTCCAAAAGATATATTTAGAGTTGAAGGCTCAAATTAAAATGTAAGACATGGGTGTTACTATGCAAAATCCCAACAACACTTTAACCTCAAACTTGTCATGAATTAAATGTAAAAATTAAAAAAAAATTATAAACTACTTAGAAACAACATCAAACAATGTCAATATCCATCTCAGCAGCATCCACGTCAGCGAATGTAATAGACTCCAAATTCGGTTCATCCAACAAGAGACTTGCAATCTCAAGTACCCCAGCACCTCCAAATGGTTCATCCCAAATGTCTCCTGCAATATCCCGCATCTTGTTTGCTCCATTGGCGTACTCCTCATTCTTTCTCGATAGAACTCGAAGAATAGTATGAACATAAACTAAATCTTCAGCACGTTTTGGCAAAATTTTGTTTCACTTTAATGAATGAATGGAGTATGTACTCCAATTCCTCTCACAACACGATGACGAACATGATTGTCTAAGAAGCTTGAAGGCTAAGCCTTGGAGTAATGGCAACGAAGCTCCATGAGTATACCACCAAACTTTTGGTTCTAATGTCCACCTGTCTTTCAAACAATCAAATTCGCCAAATTGATCTAAACTCTCGGAAAACTTAACATACTCGACATTCACTCTTGCTCTTTCTGGAGAATTGGGAAAAAATCTTTTCAGATTCTCTGCACATATTTCTGCATCTATGTGGGGAGGAACATGATTTGGAGTCTCATTGATCCATTTCACACTATAGTATCTGATTATAAAATATAAAAAAGACTATTAGCATTAAAAGAGTCTATGAAATAAAAAAATTGTACATTATATTGAGTAAACAAACTTACCTAGGATTCAATGACATGGCCAAACAATGGAGCAGAGTGCAACTCTTAGTCCATCGATCAACAAGTATACTATGAACAACAACATAGAAAATCGATGTTTGACTTTTTTCCTTGCCTTCAAATCTAAAGATTGCTTTCTTCACATTTTCAATCATCGTATCCATGGGTTAAAATGCCGGAAAACCGGTACGTATCGTCCGGTCAAAAAATCGGTACGTACCGGACGATACGTACCGGAACAATAAAAAATCGGACGATACATTGAATGTATCGTCCGGTATTACACATATAAAAGGGCGATACGGTACTTTTAATGTACCGTATCGTCCACCTCTGATACCGATACGTATCGTCCAATACGTATCGGTATCGGACGATATTTTGATCCATGATCGTATCCCACATATCATACACCATGTGAAGAATAGGCTTATCCGTGTCAGCACGCCTAAACATATCATATATAAAATTGGTGAAGGAAATGATGTAATCGACCTTATCCCACCAAGTATCACTTAAGACTAGCTCTTTCATAGTTGCAGCTTTCCATGGATCGTCTTCTCTATACGAAGACCATTCCTCACTAATCACCATGCTCTGAAGACCCCTTCTTACAAGCTTCAGTCTTTTCAGCATGACTATGATGGAAATAAATCTTGTCTCAGCTAACAACTTCAAAGGGCTAAATTCATTAAACAGTGCTAGCTTCCTTAAGTGATTAACGATAAAAATCCGTATGAATAAAGCATCATCGGCTATTTGAGTGATCCAATTGCATTCATTATACGCGATCTCATTCCTCTCTATGTTCTTTGTTGCGCAAATATTCTTTAGAGCCAGATTCAAGGTATGGACAACACAAGGAGTCCAAAAAATATGAGGATATTCGGCTTCAACAAAAGCCCCAGCTGCTTTCTTCACAGGCGCATTATCTGTTATGATTTGGACCACGTTATAAGGTGTAACCTCCTTAATAACATCTAGAAGCAGTGTAGCAATATAATGTTTATCCTTGTATTCTTTCGTGTCATCAACTACTTTCAAAAAAACTGGCCCTCCATCTGATACAGTCATGAAATTGATAAGTGGCCTCTTCTGTGCATCGGTCCATCCATCAGATACTATGCTAACCCCTTTCTCTTTCCATGTCCCTCTAACTGGCTCCAACAACCTCTCTATCTGAGCCTTCTCTTTCTGCAGCAATGTGGTCCGTAGAGAATTGTAGCCAGGAGGAATATAGCCATCAAGATTTTTATTTGCTGCAAATTTGAAGACCGAAACATAATGCGGGTTTCTTGCAAAATGGAATGATAGGCCACCGGAATAAAACATCCTAGCAATAATCTCATTCAATTGTTCGCGCTCCTCATTGTTCCATGCTTTTTCCAAGGGAGAATTCTCAAGCTGTCTTCTTTTTTCCAAGCGCGGAAGGTTCAACAATACCACCGGTACTACTAATCAGAGCCGAGCTACTGTGGCTACTTGCAATGGATCGAACAAGTAGAGGGACTTACTTCGGTCTCTTCAATTTTTCCGCTTCATCCTCTAAATTTCTCATCTCCCTTATATGTTCGAGTAAAACTTTCCCACAAATAGCAACTATCACACCCTAACTTTGAGTAAATGTGCCTTTACTCTAGAATACGATCCAGTATATGTCTCATTGCAATAATTGCAAGTCCATCTTTGGTTACCACCACCACCATCAGATGCCCCTAATTTGGTAACGTATCTCTATAGAGGATGAGTATCGTCACTCACACTGGTGCCTAAAACTACGAGAAGCGCTCATTAGCGATGCAAAGTTGAAAAAATCTGTCCATAAAAGAAAATTATATTCATAAATATGTATATAAGTGGATGTGAAGTTGTGAACCATCCGATTGATGATCTTTAATATCAGCCATTAATAGTGAAAACAATGGTTGATATTAAAGTCTACAAGTCGGATGGCTTTAATCTCGTTGCAATGCCATTTATGACTCATTATGACTAAAGTCAGATTGCTTAAAGTCCCTAATAGTACAAATCACTACATCATAAAACGTTGATCGATGAACTTTAATATCAGCCATGAATATTGTAAACATTGGTTGATATTAAAGTCCACAATCAAATGGCTTAATCTCATTAACGGTACAAATCACCGATCAACGTTTCTTGAGTCCATTATGGCTGAAATCAGATGGCTTAATCTCATTAACGGTACAAATCACTACATCTTAAACACATTTTTAGAGTATTTCATTTAAACACATTTTTTGGGTATACATGACGGTCACGTGAGTCGGTCCCTTCAAAAATCTGGTCATGTGAGTCGGACCAAGCACACATCAAGTTTTATGTGACCGACTATCCCGACTGTCATTTAAGCACCAAATGATGTTTAAACGATCTTACACCCTTTATTGGCTTATGATCTTGGAATGGTGGTTCTTATTTTTTGATGGCTGGTATTGAACACCATCAAAAGTAAGGAGATTTAAGATCGACGATCAACGATCATTTAAATTAAGAACAATATCAGCCATAAAAAATCACGCTTTAAGATCGGCAATCATTTAAACACCATATTAAGATTCTGAGAGGGGAGTTTGACACAAGTGCCAACCCTGTTTACTCGGGTCATGTACTTAATAGGCTAATGCCTAATAAAAAAAATGAGCACCTTTAAATCCAGCCATCGTATCTTTCAATTCATCCACGCTGAAACCCATTGACTGCTTTGAATCTCACAATGCAAATTGTTCTTTATCCCAATCTTTCACATGCCGCATCTTGAGATCATGCTCATACCATCCACCATCGGTTTTTTATTTATTTTAAATGGTATCCGTTTCCAAAAAAGTGGCCTTAACATCACGTGGAACTCATCACACTCAAATAAGGTCACTTTTTGGGATGTGTACCACATGAAATAAAAAACACATCGTCTGATGGCACGCCCATGATCTCAAGATCCATTATGTGAAAGATTGGAATGAAAAACAATCAGCATTGTCGAATTCAAATCAGTCAATGGGTTTCAGCAGCGTGGGTGAACTCAAAGATTCAGTGGGTGGAATTAAAGGTATTCTAAAGAAATTTGGTCCCACAGTCGAGTCGACGTCAACAAAGGCAAGCTGTGGGCCACCGGTGCTTCATATTTGTCCACTTGCCAATCTAAAAAACTTGGTCCCACAGTCGACGCAAACATAGGCAAACTGTGGCCGATCTCAAATTTCAACGATTCACATTTGTCCACTTGCCTATTTGTCTCCTCTCAATAAATATGACTCACGCATCATGCCATCTTCATTTGACCCTCTCTCTCTCTCTCTCTCTCTCTCTCTCTCTCTCTAGCATTTTTGTAAAAAAAATATATGAAGTCTGAAACTGGCAGAGCAGCTAGCAGATCTCGATCTCAGATTTCAAGGGAAAAACAAAACCCTTCGCAGGGAGAGAAGAAGAAGAAAGAAAAGGAAAGTACCTGATTTGAGAAGCAGCAGCCCTTCGCGGGGAGCGCAAGTATATACATCCTTGGCTCTTTGCTACTTCTTCTCCTTCTTCTTCTAATCTTCTACTTCTGCTATTTTTTTATCCCCCTTTTGCAACCCTAAAAAAGAACCAGAGCTTTTGCTCTTCTTCTAATTTTTTTCTTCGTTTTTTTTTTCCCTTCCTTTTGCAACCCTAAAAAAGAGCCCGATCAAATCAGTCGTATACCAATTTCGGCCCCTAATAACGTATACGTAACCCTAAAAATAGGAATTAAAATAATTTTTTCTTTTTAAATCAAATAAATATCCCGACCGTATCCCGGCCGTATCCCACCCGTACCGTACCCGATTTTTGATTTTTTTTTTTTTTGGGGGGGGGGGGGGGGGGGAACTCGTGGGATACACATGCAGGCGCATCCCGCCAGTACCCGTATCCGATACATATAGGATACGGGCACGGCATCCATTTAGACGTATCCGTGCTTCCTAGAATATAGGGTGAGGACCCAACAACCTCAACCTTGCATATCGAAATTAGAAAATTACTAAATTTAACAAACCCTTATAAAAGCTGAGCAGGCTCCTCAGAGATGATTTAAGTTTTCATATTTTCTTTTTTTTATTGGGAATTCTGTTCATGGAAAACTATTTTTTCCATTTTATCATATAAAATATGTTCTAATATAATTCTTCTGTTGGAAAAAAAAGGAGTCAACTCTGTTGAAAATGTGTGTTGATGATCTGATTATCAAAGAGGCACTGAAAACGTCTTTGAGAGATGGAAATCTGCTTCTAAGTTTGTGATGAGGGAAACTGTTGAGAAATCTGACACTTCTTCAGCCTGGAGTAATTCAGTAATCATCATCACTTGTATCATACAGAGGACAAACATAAATGGGAATTGGAGCTTCAGGCTAACGAAAGTGAGTAGGGGGGACCACCATATAATGGTCTTTCGTAGGTAGTATTATGTACCTTTTTGTGGCCCATAGTGACAAACTACGACGTTTTTAAAAAATTACGCATATAGTACACGTTTTTTTGCACAACATACTAAACCGTATAACACCCGTATTTTTCAATAAAATGCATATTGTCGTATGATACATGCATTTTGCGTATTAAAAGTTTTATTCCTGTATCTTAAGGAAATTGCTTTAAAACGTTTTAAATAAAAATAAAATAAAACTTGAGAGCACAGACCTTGCGAGCCTTGAAACACTGGGCCCGTGAGCGGTAAAACGAAACACAACTAAGACCTTAAACCCCTTTTCTCTCTTTAATAATTTCCATTTTTTGCCCCATTTTTCTTCTTCTGTCCTTGACAGTTTTTTAGGTTCCGATTTTTCCCATTTTTGTTTCTTATTTTGCTTTTTTTCCAACTTTTTCACTCGCTGTATTTAGACCCATAACCGTATTTTGTCACTATAAATGTGGCCAACTGACTGTCAGATGTAACATATACAATTAGGATTTTGTATAATAGCAACAAAATCAAGCTCCAAAAGATCTGAAGTTTATAGCACCAATGCAGCAGCATGTTCCTTTATTCCAGAGAACTGAGAATGCTTAATTTACAATTTTATAATTGACAACAAGGGGAAAAAGTTTAATTAAAGATTGAAATTTTATGAATGGACAACTTTTACAAGAAAAATTGAGACAAGCCCTCCAAAAAAAAAAAATTCCATAGGAAATTGCAATTTACTTTGCTAATCGAATTTGCAACTTACAAAGTCAAAGCATTCACGAGTGCACGGATTTTAAAAGGACCATTCATATTTTTGAACTTTCAGATTGCTGGGATGCAGGATTTATTAGTTCCTGAAAATACGGAAAACAATATTGGTGTAACTCAAATGACTCATCACGAAATTTGTCATTGATAATAAAATGAGTGATGAGAGATTGATTACCTCTGAAAAAAGTAAATGATTATGGGGCACATTAGATGTTTTTACAATGTTTTCCCACTTCGTATCAACAGAGGATTCCTTGACAAGCTGTTTCTTAGATTGGTATGATCGAGAAAACAGATTCTTTGATGTCACGGAAGGCAAGGTACGCCAAAGCCAAGACTCCGAAGGTGATTTTGGTAAAGGAGGGGGGAGAAGAGACTGCAGAGACTCTGGGCTATTCAAATCCAATTTCCCATCAACGAGAACCAATGACTTAGCTTCCCAATCAGAGCCATCAACATGGCAGATGCCTCTTATGTTGTCCCTGTGCACTCCAAGATTTGATCTACCAGAGAAAACCGGTGGATCACTTTCAACAGATTCAGAGATTATAGGTTCCAAAACGTCTCTCTCCTTCAAAATATTTGGCCGGTTGATCTCATCCATCGATTGGCTCTCCACCGGAATCTCAGGTGTCTCGGTATCCGGAGAAACCGATTTCGTTTGTTCAGAATCTACGTACAGAGTTTTCTCAACTACAGGACTTGACGAGCCCGAGCCTTGTTCACGGCTATGATGAGATAATAATTCCCGCAAGTTCTTACCTTGTTTCGGAACACCCAGAAAACCCGTTCCTTCAAGAAACGGAGACTGAGGCGTTTCATTCCGGTAGGGGGATATATTCCCAAGGACAGTGGACCGCTTGTATGAAGATGACCCATCAGGCGTTTGAGAATCGGTCCAGACTGTCAACTGATTAGATTCGCTAGCTGGCTTATTACTCCCGTCGAAAAAGGAGCCATGGGATTGAAGTCCACTTAACAGTTTGTGTTTGTAGACGGCTTCCCATGTTTGCTGTCCATCAAAAAAAAGGTGTAAATAATAAACAACAATCGGAATCAAGGAGTATCAGAAATATGCAATGTGAAATTTTTCAGATGATAATTTTTTATAAAATTTAATAAATCAGAAAAAATTAGAACAAGCAAAAAAAATCAAACAAAATGTATAAAGTGTATATTTATGCATGACAACATGAATATTTTGTAGTGTATAATATATTTATGTAAAAAAAAGCTAAGGTCTTGCATAGGGTAACTGAACCGTTCCCAATCTAGATTGTGAACGGTAACTGGTACTGGACACGTGGCACTATCATTCATCAAGTGTGTAATGTGATGCCAAGGACCAGATGTGAAGATCTGGTGGCCAAACATTGCACTGACAAAAAATCCCCATCGTGTGATTTAAAGCGGGCAAACACCTTTAAATAAATGGCTAAAAACTGATTTTCGAGATTTACAGGGTAACCGCTCATTTGAAAGGCATTTGATCACTTTGAATCACACAATAGAGATTTTTTTATGCAATCTTTGACCCACAAGATCTTAGATTGTGGTCTTCGCATGGCATGACACACTCAACGACAACTAGTGCCACGTGTCCAAAAAAGCGACCCGTTCAGAATCAAGACTGAGATGGGTCAGTTATCCCATACCGGCTCAAACATGAAATAGTGACAAAGGAGAAGGAGATATATAGGTAGTATACTGTGGTCATTTCCAAAAAAATGATACATGTCAGGCAATAAATATCTGGACCAAGGTGTCAATATTGTTATCAGTATCGGGTATCGGTCCATCTTGGACCAATCCGTATAGGCTGATACGGATATGGTAACGCCGATATCGTATCAGTCGATTATTTTTTTTTTCAAAAAAAAAATTATTAAAACCGGTTTTTATTGGTCAGTTCCACTGATACCAAGACAGGATTGGTGGATACTGACCAGATCGGTCCGATACCGATACCACCCCGATAACTGTATCGGGTGGTATCGGTATCGGTGCTCGACGAAACCGATACGTATCGCCGAGTTTGATACCATGATCTGAACAACCGAGAGTTTAGACCATTTTGGGCATCATTAATACAACTAAAAGACTTTTTTAAGGTTACCTCATTGCCAGCTTCACTGAGAGATCCATAATGCGTGGATTTGATCTGTGAGTTATTACTCCGCAACGGTGACAAAGGTACCCTCCCCTTAACTTTCATCCCCGGGACAGGATTCAAAAGGCACAAAGAATTTCTCAAGCAAAACCGCGGAAAAAACCCACAAGCTTTCATGGATAAGTCCCCGGTTTGACCACAATCCTCCTCTACCTCATCACTCTCTTCTTCCTCTGCATCTCTTGCATATTGTGGTACAAAATTAGGCCTATACTGAGAAGGCAGAGTCGGTCCCCGACTATCTCCATCAACCCTCTCCACGGGGCTCATCGGTTTGTGTGCCAATTGTTTCTTCGTAACATACTGGGGCATTTCGGAAGTCATTGCCTTGGCGGCGGGCAAAAAACGGTCCATCATAAAACCGCGACCTGCTAAATCTGTCGAGAAGCTTCCAGAGAGTTTAGAATCAGGACGGGTCAAACCTGTCACACCACTATTCAAGCTACAGTTCATGAAGCAAGATTCGGCATGAGATAACGTGTCAAGCGCATCAGAGAAGGCTTCATCATCGCAATCATCATCATCACAACCATCTGATGTAGATTCCACCTCTTCTTTAACAACCCCTTTCAAACTCTCCAATTTAGTCATATTGTCTACTGGTGGCCTAACCACTTCGTTCATCCCTTCAGATTCTCTTTCTTCCTGTTTAGCTTCCAAAATTCTCCCTGGAGGGAGCTTCGGAGCTACAGGAGGCCGATCGAGAGCTTTGAGTCGGGGCCTACTACCATCATCTCCATCCTTGGGTTGACCAGGAGTTTGCTCCCATTGAAAAGGGACTGCGCCGGCATTTCTAATTGGCCCAGACTTCAATTCGGATTTGTACGAAGGAAAATAAGGTTTAACCAAATGGGATTTCTCGGTTGTCTTAGGTTTCTTAGTATCAACTAACTCTGAAGAACCCGATGTTGAAGCAAATCGCCTCACCGACATAAGAGGAGCATTGAAATCCAATTGTTTCTCCATCAAATTCTTCAACATAACCAATCTCCAAAACAGATATAGACGACAATCCAAACTCAACGCAAACCCTTATCCATCACTTCTAAATTCAATCAGAAGATCGCAGCACAACCAATAATTCTTCCCCAAAATGAATATCCAATATTTAAATCTTGTCAAATGAACTGAATCTCAGAGTATCTACAATCAACGAGAATGAAAGATTATTAGAAAAAGAAGAAAAACTAACAGTAAAGCCTATATGTATTTTCCCCAAAATCAATCAAGAACACAAACTGACATAATTATCTACAATCCACCAATACAGACTCGTCAGAAACACTAAATCACTATTTATCTATAATCGAGTAAAGTGAAATATACCTAAAGGAGCTTAATAAATATATAAACAATCCTCAACCCAAAATCCATATAGAAAACAAATCTAAATCTGGTGAAACAAACTGAATCTCTGGTTATCAAATATCAACAAGCAACAAGAATCAGACCATTACTCTGCCCTAAAGTCCGTAAATCACACTAATAAAATTATCATTAAACAAACTTAATAGATGATTATCCACAATCATCAATAACCAATATATATATATATATATATATATATATATATATATATATATATATATATATATATATATATATATATATATATATATTCTCCCCAAAATGAATATGAGAAGGAATAGAACCTACACCTAAGTCTCCTCAACAAAACTGAATCCCTAATTATCCAAAATCAACAAGAATCAAGCATTCACTTAAACAAAAAACAGCCCAAACCCATCTCCCAAAAGCCAAAAAAAATATAATAATAAAAAACATCCATACCACAAAAATAGCAAGCAAAACCCCTACTTGTCCAAAATCGAGAAGAACCCAACAACTTTAAATGACAAAAAAAAAACCCACAAACCCATCTGCCAAAACAAAGAAACAAAAATACCCAACATCAAAACAGCAAGAAAAAAAAAACGATAATCATCCAAAATCAACAAAAACCCAACATCATTAAATGACCCCCCAAAAAAATGCCCACTCCTATCTTCCAAAACCAAAAAACAAAAATACCCATCATCAAAATAGCAAGCAAAACATCCCCCCTCTCAAAATGTAAAGAAAAATAATAAAACTAAATTACACCTACCTGGTAAGAAATGGGGATCTGAGAATGTGAGAGTGGGTTTTCGACTTCGGATCTCGGGTATAGTTTATACACAGAGAATTTTCTGTATTAATTAATAAAAATTTGCAAAAGAGAAAAAAAGATGAACTCCAATGTACGTCTGCTTTTCCCTCTTTATCGCCTAAAATCAACCAGCCCAGCCGCTAACTCGGAATTCGAGGAATATTTTCTCCATGAATTCTAAGGAATCGATAATCTATTGTCTCCTTTAGTCCATTCTACCTTTATTTTTTTGTCTGCATTTGAAGATTACTTTGATCACGTGGACTCCAAGACTCATTTATGAATGAAATCAAGACTAACGGTGTGTCGTAGTGAGACCAATTAGTATGTGACATCGGCCCGGATTCGGGCCATAGCCCGAATGGATCCGGTTTGAACCCGGCCCGATATTTTATACAGGCTGAGTTCGGGCATAATTCTTAAGTTGAAAAAAAAGAGGGTCGGTCAAAACCTAGGCCGACCCGACCAAGCTCGACGAAATTATGAGAAAAGGTCCAAATTTGGCTCGGCACAAACCTGCTGTGGTTCAAGTTTGGGCTTAAGGCAAAGCTCGAGCCTGAAAAGTCTTGGGTCTTGTCGAGTCTTATTCGGGCCTAATTTTATTACTTGGAAATAGTTGGCTGACCAAAAGCTCGGTCTGGCCTGGCTTGTTGATAGCTCTATGTGTCAAGTACAGGTGCAATCTGAGTCTAGTCAAATAGATTGGTTGAGCAATAGGACCCGAATCGCTAGCATTATGGATTCAATGGATGAGTCTGTTGAAAAGATGAAAACATCATGTTTTGTGTCACTCTATGGCACTAAAGATTTTACATCATAGCCTTCAAATCATGGCAATTGTATACATGAATGGCACAAATCTAGGTCTCTTATTGATAAAGTCTCTATTCCCACCCATTTAATCATTGGAGCAACTATGCTTAAAACCCGTTAATCCTTGCTACTATATAAAAGTACAAATAATTTCTGTCAATTTTAGTGTTTTTATATTTTTAGTAACAAAATACTCCTAAGTCAAAATACCCCTAAGTTATTCCATCTACTCCTATCTTCTTCCTTATGTATCCCTATCCTTACTACTATATGAAAGTTCAAATAGTTTCTCTCAATCTTTGTTTCCTCACTTGCCCATATATACACTCCTAAGCCGTGACAATAAAATTAAAATAGGTATTATTATTTACCATCTAAAAAATTGTAACTTCATCTCACCTCTTTCAGTCTGAATATACTGATCGCTTTGAATCATACGATGGAGATTATTTTTCATCTCAATCTTCTATATAGTTGATCTTGACATCCTGTTTGTATCATCAGACGGTAAAATTTTAATTTCACTTGACACAACCAAAAAAGTGACTTTAAAATCAAATGGCATGCATCACTCTCAAACATGATTTTAATATCATTTTTTTAAAAATCGACGGTCTAATAATACTCTCATGATACCAAGATCATTTAGGTAAAAGATAGGGATAAAAAATGATTTCCATCTTCTAATTCAAAGCAGCCATTTGATACCTACTAGAGGATATTGACGAGGTCACAATTTTAATGGTTGCAAATAATGATACCCAAATAGAATCTCTTTTTCAATGGGAATACGTAAATAATGGTATTCAAATAAGATCTCTTTCTTTCCTTATTTTTAACACCTTCAAAGAAATCCATAAAGTTAAAAAAATTAACAATTTTGCTATAAAAGTTATCTTTCCTTCCTTATTTTTAGCAACTTCAAATAAATCCACAAAGTTAAGAGAATTAACAATTTTGCTATAAAATATTTGACTTGCTTTGAATTATATGGCATAGATCACATAAAAATAGTCAAAAAATTAAATTTGAGCATGATGTATGTCATGTAAATTTAGGGCCATATTTTGTGATTTGCACCTTATGAAATAAAAAAATGATCGTCTAATGGTAAGCCAATAATATCAAGATCCCTTATGTGGAAGATTGGGCCGAAAAATGATCTCCATCAACTAATAAAAAGAGTCAATATTTTTTGCATGGGTGCCCTCTAAGATTCCACGGGTGTTAATAAAACTACCAAAATAATAATTTACTCAAAAGTTGAAACCCTCTAAGCCACGATTAATGTACCCTTTATCAAATCTTGTCATCTTACCTGATTAGATTACTTGCACTCATACGTATGTTGGTCGTAAGACTTAGGGGAGCACTTAACTTTATATGACTTAGACAAATATATGATACTTTTACGTAGGGTTCTCAACAGATTGACTTTTTTATTGCGCTAGGTACTAAACTTGGGTTATTCGATTAAGTCAGGCATGAAGTATCAGACACAATCTATAGGTATGGTTTGGTCGGGTTAAGGAAAAATTTGGTCGACTAAGCTCAAGTTATAAGATTTTATATAATAATTAATAATAATTAATAACAATAATAATTAAATAGAGTGTTTTCAACCAAGTCAAGTCAGGTGTCAGGTCGAGTTGGACATATACACTCAACCCTTCAAATTAAGGTCGGGATAGGTGTCAGGTCAGGTTTGGTCGACTAAGCTCGAGTTACAAGATTTTATATAATAATTAATAATAGTAGTAATAGAAGTAGTAGTAGTAATAATAATAATAATAATAATAATAATACTAATAAAATAGAGTATTTTCAATCAGGTCAAATCAGGTGTCAAGTCGGGTTGTGCATATACACTCGACTCTTCAGGTTAAGGTAGGAATAGGTGTCACGTCGGGTTAGGCATATATCTTTGACCCTTCGAGTATTAGGTCAAATCAGAGTGCACCATCAGGCGAGGTCAGGCCAGCATATGTCATTTACCAATCGGACAGTCAAAGCTTTAACACGACCCATTGGCAACCCTACTTTTAAGTTCTAAATTATATGTTTATTTTTATTTTTTAATGTTATCATGTGAATCATGTGGCTTTAAAATGATGACATGCATATAAAATTAAGGTTAGAGATTTTATATATGGGACACCATTTTGACACCATGTACTGATACATGGTGCAAGTGATTATTATACATCTTCTGTCACATTTTTCAGTTAAAATTTTTATTTTGGCACCATGTGCATGGGTCAAAATTTTGTCCGATACCGATATGTATCGGACGATACGTATCGGTATCAAACCTGAATGATACGGTACATTTAATGTACCGTATCGTTCATTTGTATGTATATGTCCGGACGATACATTCAATGTATCATCCGGTATTATACTGTTCCGATACGTATCGTCCGATACGTATCGGTTTTGAGCTCGAACGATACGTATCGGTTTAACGAGATTTTGACCCTTAATCATGTGTAATGCACATGCATTTTTATGAGATTTATAGTTAATGATTCTAAGTTTTTAACTATATATCCAATAAACCGATTGAATGTCAAATGACATGAGGTGGTCTGTCAATTGCATGAACCAAATTCTTGTACATGTTCCAAAAATTAGTAAGCTACATAACTCTTTGCCCTTTTGATGGTATGCCCATGATCATATTTTCCTGTGCCACATGGTTTCCAGTTATTTTTTGGGATGAAAGATTAAAACGAAAATTGAACCGTTCTATTTACAATGATCGAATTTTTAATGGTACTATGACCTATAATCATTAACTACTGTGAATCAGAAAATAGAGATCGTTTGTCGCACAATCTTCCCCATAATGTATGAGATCATGGGAGTACTGACAATCAACTTTTTATTTCAGGTGTTGCACGTTTCAAAAAGTGATCGAAAATCATGTTTGAGCATAATGTCTGTCACATGATTTTCAGTTACTGTTTTGGGATGTGTGTCCATGATTAAAAATTGGTATGTCTAATGGTACACCATTTACCTCAGGATCATCATATAGAAGATCGAATTGGAAATCAATTTTGAATGACATCATAGCTGAATACCATTGACTGTTTTGAATTAGACAATAACGGTCGTTTTCATCTAAATCGTAGATCTTAAGATAATGAGTGTACTGACAGTTAATTTTTTATGGCATGTGGTACACATAAAGCATCCCAAAAAGTGATCGAAAATCACGTTTGAGTATGATGCGTGCCCCATAATTTTCAATCATTTTTTTGGGATGTATGCAGTAGAAACCATAAATTGACTGTCTGATGGTACACCATTGATTTCAAGCTCCATTATGTGAAAGATTGAAAAGAAAATTGATCCCTATCATCTGGTTCATATCAGTTAATGATTTTTCGAATGTAGTGCACTTAGAAATCTGATTGGTATAATTAGAGTTATCCTTTAAAGAAAGGACTTGGTATTTGAAGGACTTATGTCAAGTGAAAACTTCATCTTAGTCATCGGATTTGAACGTCATGTTCTAAATATGTTTAATGCAAAAGATTGGTATAAAATAAAATCTCTATTATATAATTCAAAGCAGTCAAATATGGAATAGATGATGACCATTTATTGTGTTAAGTCATCTGATAGATATCGAAGATCTTTAGAATGTGACATTTAAATAAGAGGAATTCGATGGTATCTTCACATTTATATAAACATGTGCAACGCACGTGCACTTTTACTAGTCTCTTTAAATAGGATGATGGAGATCGATTTTCATCCTCATCTTCCACACCATGGTATCAAATGTCGGCCAGTACCCATAAATATCCGTTTTTCAGCAATACATCTGAGATGACCTTTGGATTTCAATCAGATGGTGCAGTCAAGGTCAACGATTTTGACAGCACTATTGAGAAGGATCCTATCACTTCCAACTTTTTTGGTATTGATTCTTCTCCCAATCCCGAAACCATCATTGCAGCCATTCCAAAATTTCAGGACTCCCCAATTATTGTTGACAACCAATCAACGGTGAGGGCCACCACTCATCAGATGCACCACATCCAAATTTTTGTTTGCAGCACCCTGCTTCCCCACACAATATCAAAACACCAGCTTCTTTTTCTCTAGATTGGGATTGGGCATTCTGATAATGTGGAACAAACTTTTCTTTGAAGCTAAAGGTCAGTGGATTGGAAATTTCAACATTTCCGTTTACTTCTTGATAAAAGAAACAACATTTTGTTCTTGTTTACTGCTGATTATGGGCCTTGCTCCAGGGGATCCAACGTCAAGCTATGGGAAGACCTTTATAGATGGGAAATTTTGCATGACGGGCCTTGGGGTTCTCTACGGGAATTTCAATGTCATTTCCCACCCTTCGGAACGTTCCAACAATCATCCTATTTCTCCCTCAATGCGCAACTTTAATGACTTCATCAACTCAGCCAAACTTATCGACATTCTGATGTCTGGTGCACAATTCACTTGGACCAACGGTAGAAGCTCACCCACTCTACGTCGGCTTGACAGATATCTTATCAATGAAAAAATTGATTTCCTTTACCCCACGGTTAAGTGCAAGGCCTTCACTAGAGTGGCCTCTGATCACATCCCCATTTCTCTCAATCTTAGCGGCATTAAATGGGAACCATCTCCTTTCAGATTTTACAACACTTGCTCAATAATCAAAACTTTATCAACAAGATGGACAGCTGGTGGTCATCGATCGATTATTCTCTCCCTATTTGAGCCAAGTTTCAAGCTTTGGAGAGTCTCATCTCTGATTGGCACAGAACTGAAAAATTAAAAAACACAGCTACTGAGAATAATCTTCTTCAGACTATTAATAAGTTTGATATCGATGAAGAGAGCAGAATTCTAAGCCTCGAGGAAGCTTTAGAGAGAGAACATGCCAAATCGGAATTTGAACAATTGGCCCTATCAAAGAAATGGAGTGGCGGCAGAAATCTTGCATTCGATCACTTAAAGACGGCGATTGAAATACTAAATTTTTTCACTCTTCTGCCAATTTCAGAAGAAGACTCAATACCATCTCAACTCTTTTCAAGGACGGTCACAATAGGCCCAGAATCCTCAACCTTCAACCGCATGCCCTATCCAATTCTGATATTGTTTCTACTAAAGTCAAATTTTCAAAGAGGAAATATGGTTAGCCATCCAGAGTTGCAATGTTGAGCGTGCTCTGAGACCAAACGGGTACACTCTGGGTTTATTCATAAATTTTGGCAGCTTGTTAAAAGTGATATTATTAACCTTCTTGATAAATTTTGGGAAGACAACTATATTCACAAATCAATCAATTCATCCTTTGTAATTCTAATTCCCAAGGAAAGAGGTGCCTCCAAAATGAAAAAATTTAAACCCATCTCTCTCGTATCTAGTTTGTATAAGATTATTGCTAAAGTCCTAGCCAACAGACTGAAAAAGGTGATCAATTCTATCATTTCTAAATCTCAAGGCACCTTCATTGAGGGTAAGTAGATTTTGGGCCTTGCCGTTATTGCTCGAGAGTGTATACACTCTAAGCACTCTTCTAAACATAAAGGGGTTCTCATCAAGGTTAATATGGAAAAAGCCTACGATAGAGTAAGCTGGAATTATCTTCTCTGGATTATGAAGATAATGGGTTTTGGGAATCATTGGCGATCTTGGATTCATAGATGTCTAGAAAGCACGCACTTCTCTATTATTGTAAGCGGCAAAGCTTACGGTTATTTCAAAGCTTCCAGAGGGCTTCGTCAAGGATGTCCCTTATCTCTTTACTTATTTGACAATGCCAGCAAGGGTCTTGCTTTATTATTCCAAAATGCTGAAATTGAAAGTACCATCTCTAGTTTCTCTATTCCTAGATGCAATTTCAAGATAAATATCTTCCAATATGCCGATAATTCTTTGATAATATGTGACGGATGCCCGAATCAAATTTCTCAAGTGCATAATGTTCTTAACATTTATGAATTGGCCTCGGGTCAAAGGGTCAACTATGATAAAACAAATATCTTCGGCATTAACATTGAAGAAAGAACTCTAAACTCTTGGGGTTGCTGCCAATAATCTTGTAGCTTCCAAGTTACCCTTTAAATATCTAGGAATCCCAATTGGTATTGGTAAGTTAAAGTCCTCGGATTGGGATCCAATTATCTCTAAAATTAATAGTAGACTCTCGCTAACAGTAGACTCTCGCGATGGAAAAGCAAATTTCTCCCAAAAGCAGGAAGATTGATCCTTACCCAATCGGTCTTGAGTGTGTTGCCCACCTATTACCTCTCCATGTACAAATGACTAGTCAAAATTTACCAAGAGATCATAAGGTTAGAGCATAATTTCTTTTGGGACGAACTTGGTGATTCCAAGAAAATCCATCTTGTAAGTTGGAAAAGAGGTGCTAGCCCTAAATGGGCGGGGGGCTCGGCATCAAGCCCATTGAGAAGATGAATAAAGTCTTGTTAATGAAGTGGTGGTGGCGGCTTGATGATCAATCGGAAAATTGGTGGAAAGATCTCATCTTTAATAAATACCGAGTAGATCAAAATGGGTGGCATATCTTAGATATCAAATATACCGGATCCTCTTAGTGGTGGAAAGGAATTCTCTTCACCAGGGAAGAATTTAACAACAATATCTCTTTCACCTTTGGCAATGGTGAGAATATATCTTTTTGGTCCGATAAGTGGGGTAACTTAGATGAGCGTCTGAGCATCAAATTTCCTAATCTCTTTGCCATTTTAGTGAATCCGAGAGTTTGTATCTCGGACATTTTCGCTTCCCAAGCTGGAAATCAATGGATCATCAATTTTAAAAGGAAACTTAGTGACAGAGAGATTGAAGAATTTACTTCCTTATAAGCTATTCTAGATAACACCCAGATCAGCCCTGGCCATGAAGACGGTCACATTTGGATCTATAGTAAGAATCATATGTTTTCGGTGAAACCTGCCTTTCAAGCCATTAATTGTTATTATGAAAAACCTCCTTGGAGCTTTATTTGGGATCTTGGGCTGCCATCCAAGATAACTTTCGTTCTCCGGTCTCTTATGTGGAATAAAATTGCTATTATTTTTAATCCCAACAGGAGAGGAATGGCGATTAATAGTATGTGCTTTTTTGTGAAATGTTTGTTAGAAGTTTTTATTTAATTTTTGTGGCCGTTACTATGGTCAATCCGTTGACCGGTGAATGGTGTAAGATCAATCTTGTGATGTAATAGTTGCTAATTCGATGAATTTGAAGAGAATAGACAACTAATAATTAAGTCTTTTAATTAAGCTATGATTGTGATTTTCAATCACAATATAATTAGTAATTTAAGTCCTTAATGAGAAATAACTCTTTGGCTATAAATATAAGGGATGCTTGGTCCCAACAATTGCTCGACACACTTTAACCCTTCCTATTAGCAAAGGCATCCCCATTGTGCTAGGAGGTATTGAAAGTGAGGAGATCGTTGAAGATCGGCAACCCATTATCATGGCTCACACTCAAGGTGCGCACATATATTTTAATTTATGGATTATTGATTTATTATTTTGATTGATTATGCGCCTAGATCCTAAGGCATATATTTGGTTGGTCGGATTGATAGATTCATATAGATTCATCAATGTTGGGGTGGAAGACTCCGATCACTTATTCCTGCACTGCAATAAAGTTGGGCCTACTTGGAGAAGAATTCTTAGTGCTTTTGGTGTCCTTCGTTGCTTTGACAAAACCATCTCAAATCTGATTATTAATTGGAATGTGTCTATTTTCTCCAGGCTGAAAAGTTGGTTGTGGAGTTGCATGCATAGTTCTTTTGTATGGAATATATGGCTCATGAGAAACAACATCAGGTGCAATGGGGGCTCTTTCAATCAAGACATTTTAATTCGTGACATCATTTTCTCCTTCAGCAGTTGCGCAGTGTCCATCGGTAAATAGAATCCCTGTCTGTTCTCTTTGAGGAGATTTGAAGTTAAGCACTTATTATCCATTTTGTCTACTTTGTAAGGGTGGGTTTGTTGTTTTTTTTATTTTATTTGGTACTTTGATGTATCGGAGGTTTTTTTCCTGGATCCTTCGGTTTCCTGCTAATGTAGGCTTTTCCCTTTTCATTTCGGGTTTCCTACATCGCCCTAGTATCTACTTTGATTTTCTCCGAGAAGTCCGATTTTTTAGATAGTAATGTCAGTGGCGCTAACTAATGTTTTTATTGGTCTTTCCGAGGCATTAGTTTAGCTCTTTATATATATATAATGATGAGAAACCTGCCCATATCTTTCTCATTCAAGAAGTTTTAGAATGTATTTTCATTCATGTATAATTTTATTTTATTAACAAAAGGTAGGTGACCCTCCAACCCTACTAATATTTTTTGAAAAAAAAGGCTGCTATTACTACCACACCAATTTATGTTACAACCACCTCACTTTAACAAAGGAGAATTCTGTTGATTGTTTTAAATCAGGCAATGGATATCATTTTTCGTCTTAATCTTCCATGCGAATGATATTCTTGATATTATAGTCCTACTATCAGACAATCAGATGTTGATTCCACATGGCACACATCTCAAAAGGGAACGTAATCATAACATACCATCAAACGTGTTCACATTCACTTTTTGGAGTGTGTGTCATGTGAGATCAACATCTGATCATTTGATAATGTGCCCATGATATCTAAATCATTTGTGTTGAAGATTGGGATGAAAAATAATCTCTAATGCCTGATTTAAAGCAGTCAACAAAATTCTCCTTTGTTTCAGTGAGGTGGTTGCCTTTGTTTCAATGAGGTGGCTGTAATATAAAGTGGTGTGGTAGTAACACCAGCCAAAAAAAATTAGCGTGTGCCTGGAAATAACAAATAGCTCAAGTTGGGGTCTGGTTTGGGACTAACCAGAGTCAGATTTATTTATCTACCAAGTTGAATTTTTTTACCCAACCCAATAGCTTAAGATTTCTAAATCCCAAACTCAACCCACTGCCTGTAGGCTCTAGAAATCATTTGAGTTGACCCAACCAGTTTAGGTTATTTAAGTATCATTTCAATGCGACATGAAGCAAAATCGATTCAACTGGTGGACCCTAGAACACATCACACTACTTTATATATGATAGAGAGACCCATTTGTTTTTTTTTCCCCCGATAGATGACCACTTCGATGTTTTAAAGAAGGGTAGGGGATTTTGCAACTAAAGATTCAGTATTTGCAACTGTTGTGGCTCCACCATTAATACCTTTAACTGCCTTTAATTAGACGATAGAAATGGTTTTTCATACTATGATCGTGAGGCCATTAGTGTACCATGGGAGGAATTCTTGGGCCACTTTTGGAGATTTGGTCTACGTGGAATCAATATTTGACCGTCTATGGGTCATGATCGCAAGATATATGGTGTAAAAGATTAGGACAAAAAAATGATCTTCTCAGCCTAATTCAAAGTTGTCAAGGGTGGAACCATTAGTTGCAAACACTGAAATCACGGTTGCAAAAACCCCAACCCTTTAAAATATGCCTTCATATTTATTTATCATGTAAGGTAGCTTTCATAGCTATTTATCATATAAGGCAGGGAAGACTCTTGACTTAGACCTTGGAGTAATCATCTTAGACTAGATAGTCATCTTGGAAAACGACATCTCAGTGAGCTGCTTCAAGGAATGAGTTAGGTACATGGTATGCAGGCACGTGTACTGTGCATGGCTCATATTTTAGTCTTTTGACTTTTGAGGCATGATTAGAAGTTTTGTTACCAAAAGATAATGCACCTTTATTTTAATCACAAAAAAAATATAAGGGAGTCATTACTTGCATAATGCACCTTTATTTTAATCACAAAAAACATATAAGGGAGTTATTACTTGCACACGATTTTCAAGTGATTGCTCAAGATATAAAAAAAGACTTGATATTTTAGTGACATGTGATATGTAAAAATGAAATATGAGTTGTCTGATTTGAAGTTCATGATCAATAGATCTCTGGTCCATAAAATTGGAGCAAAACACGATAATTGTCATATAATCTATTGTAGTCAACTATTGAATTATATAATAGCCTTTGACTCTATTTAATCAATTTTTAAAAATTATATTTTGTTCTAATATTCTGTGATTGATATTTTTAAATTTTGACCTTCAAATCAAACAGCTTAAATGATGTTTTTACATATTAGAGGTTGCCAAACTTGCAAGTCTTTTTTTTAAATTTGGTGCAATCACTTAAAAAATCTGTGCAAGTAATGACTTCGAAAATATAATTATTTTTTTATGACATAAAAATAGGTGGGCTGGCTCCGAAGCATAAAATCAGCATCGATAGGCTTGTCCCGAAGCATGTACTTAATATTAACATAGTCCCACTAAAGTAGCCTCAGACAGATTTTAATTCGGAAGGAATGCACTGACATGACTAAACGGGCTTCAACCCATGGTGGCAAGCAAATACATTAAATCGGAGGCGATGCATTTAATAAATTGTCCAATTTTGGATCCAACCCAGCCCAATGGGTTTTGGATATTTTTACCATAACCCGAATCCAACCCATGGTGGGTGGGTTCTCTCGCCTGTTGACTTTCAGTCAACTTGACCCATTTCAAGTGTACCTAAAAATGTATGACCATCTCAAAGCTTGGTCTGCACATGGTGCACACATGTACCTTACCAACTGTTTGTAAGAAATTAAGGGGTTCAAGCACTGACCACAATGCCACATGCTTGAGGGTACCATTGTGGGACAGGGTACTCGTGCTTTTAAGTATCTTACTTTCACGAATGTCAATGTTTGAAAAAATAAGTAAAAGAGTGTCTTGAGATCCGTGCAATGATTTTTTTTCTAGTACTTTAAATTCCCCCATTGAGTTCATCTATGTTGAAACCCGTTGATCGCTTTGATCATACTATAAAAATCTTTTTTTGTTCCAATCTTTCAGTGGATGGATCTTAACATCATGGGCATGCAATCAGACAGTCAGTTTTTCTATTTCAGTTGGCACACTTTCCAAAAAAGTGACCTTAAAATCAGGTATTAATGTAATGAGTTTCACATGGTGTTAAGGCCACTTTTCGGGATATGTGTCATGTGAAATAAAAAATTGACCGTTTGATAGTACTGTCTTGATTTCAAGATCCAGTGTGTCAATGATCGAGACAAAAAATGACATCAAAAGAGTTAATGGGTTTTCAACATCGGCGAACTAAGAGATTCAATGACATATAAGGGTACCCCTTTTTTTATTGGATAATGGCTCCCATGGTTCAAAATTTCATTTATCGGCTTCGATTCTCACCGAAACGGAAACAACTTTTGAAATTTCAGTCAATTTTTGTATGGCAGTAAAATTCTCGACTGAAAATTTTGGTCAGTCATATTTGAAACCGAAAATGAAACCACTATTTGGATCCTTGATGGCTCCTAACCTACATTTAAACACCAAATATTGTTTAAATGATCGTACACTACTAAAATGTCACTTTTTATCTCATGCTATTGATGTGTGATTTATCATTGTGACATGTGGTATGTATCTATGATAAATTTAAATTATCTAAGTGGCAATCCATCATTGGAACATGTGCCAATTAAAGGATCATGCTTTTAACCATCCGAGTGGTGACCTTTAATATCAGCTATCGAAATTAAGAACAATCGTTGATATTAAAGTATAAAAATCGGATGGTTTGAATCTCTCAAAAGATCTAACTCTTGGGCTCATAACGATATAAATTTATAAGATGACAATAAATAGTGTAATATCGCTTAAATACTGTTTGCTGTTTAAATGACGATCACGAGAAGCGAGCCCTTGTTTTATTGGTAACCTCGGCTTGAATATGTACCATTGAGAAGCCGTGAGAATCTCATCACCGTAACCCTGACACAAATAAGCGTATGCTTTCTTTTTGAAATGATGTAAGATTTGAAGGAACGGTAGCTCTCTTTCTACATGTCGCCTAAAGTGACTGATTGATGCTTTGGAATTTGGATGGCCACCATGTCAATTGGATGCTCAATCAAGCAATCTTAGCCATCTGATCAGTGCACTCTGCCACGGTAGATTGTGTCCGTTGTTTCATCTTCAATCCCACCAATTGGGTTTCAAGATTACCCAAACACCATCGTTGGTCCATGGACCCTACTATTACTAATACTTTGTTTGTTAACACAAGTTCTGGTAAAAAATAGTTGGAAATTTGAAATTTCTTATAAAAATATAATTTGCAAGTGTTTGGCAATATGGTGGGACCCACTATAAATTTTTTTTAAAATATCTCACATAAAAATTCCAGCTAAAATTTAGCTGAACTTTTTTCTCCCAACGACATGGGTTAAAAGATAAGAGGAATTTTGGTGGCCACCCTTGCAACCCAAAATTTGTTCTTCTCAACTTAGATATTTCATGCTTAAAATCATTTGATTGCTTTGGATCAACTGATCGAGGTTTTTTTTTCACCATAATTTTTCATATAATGAATCTTGAAACCATGAGCTTATCATCAAACGCTCAATTTTTTTGTTGATGTGGCACATATGTCAATACCGCTTTTTTCATGCCCACGTTTTCTCTGAAAGCGCCTACATCCTAGACCCCTGAAAAAAAACGTTGATTTCTTCAAATCAGATGATGGAGATCTTTTTTAATAAAAATCTTCCACAAAATAAATCTTTAGGGCCATATTTGGGGACTAGGGACACATGGAATCACAAATTGACCGTCCGATAGGTGTTACATGATCTTAAGATCCATTCTATGGACGATCAGGGTGAAAAACAATCACCCTCATCTGATCCAAAGCAATCCATAGTCTTCAAGGGGTCTGGGACGTGGGCACTTTCACAGAATGCATGGATGCGAACAGAGGTACCCATAAACAGCGACGCCAATAAATATAACCCAACCATCTAAGCCAGTTAATTTGAAGGCCATGATTTAAAGATCATAAGTGAAAAGATTGGCACTAAGTATAATCTTTATCATATGACTCAATGCACTCCAAAGCCATTATTCGATTCAACAGTTGATTGTATCAAATCATATGATAGAGATTGAGTTTTACACCACTCTTTTGCATCGTAGATCTGTAGATCATGACCTTCATATCAGACGATTTAGATGCAACCTCACCTCATAATCGTATTATTTATTTGCACTGTAAAATCGTAACCTCGCTCCATCTCCTCCAACCAACATACATTGAATGTTTTAAATCTGACAAAGGAGATTATTTTTTATCTCAATCTTTCATATGATGCATCTTGATATCATGGGTATATCGGTTTTTTTATTTCATGTGGTACCCATTCCAAAAAATGACTCGTGATTTGTATTGAGCTTGATGTGTGTCTCACGAGCAATAATCAAAATTTCAGCCGAAATGACCGAAATTTCGGTCCAAATTATCGGTTTCGTTCCTCACTGAAACGATAATTTGGACCGAAATTTTGGTCATATTTTGTATAGGATTCATATTTTCGGTCAAATTATCGGCCAAAATTCCGGTTTCGGTCATGCCCGAAACCGAAATTTTCGCCGATATTTTAATCCTTGCTCATGAGTTTAGAGTTACTATTTGGGATTTATACCACGCAGAATAAAAACCTATCTGATTGTATGCCCATGATCTCAAGACCCATCTTGTAAAAAGTTTGGACAAAAAAAAAAATTATGTTCTAATTTACAGCGATTAATGCATTTTGGCCCAACGAGATAGGGTGAGGTTACACTCTACTCCAAACTCTGTGTCGATCTCCTTAGGATATGTGTGTGCCAAGATGGAGGTGTTCTTACTTTGTTGCTGTGTGCTATCCTACACCGATAAATACAACAGGATACTTATCACAGCCGGCCGTCAGGATATATCATTTCCTTGCTTGTTTTTTTTGTCAAAAGGTGTTTTTTGTCTTCTGTCCGATTTTTAGGGTTTTTGATGTCTTAATATAAAAGCTTATTTTGAAAAACTAAGGTTTAAGCAAGTAAGTAAGTGCTTCTTTCTCCTTGAGCATTAAACCCTAGAGTTGTTCTTCTTCATTCTTTGAATCTCTTGGTGTGTAGGCTAAATCATTTGTTACTCAAAGAGCTCTAGTCTTCTTCACCCTTATTTTAAATCATTTTACTCAAGTGTTTTGAGTGTTAGTCATCCCTAAAGATTATGGTGTTTGATAGATAACTTTATGGGTTCAAGGTGGTTCGTTGTGTGATCATCAACGGAAAAGAAAAGCGTCCGAATGAGAAGCTATGGAGGTGACCCGAGAAGAGATGTAGTTTTGCATTGGGGTTTGATAGGGCATGCGCATTTGTCGGCATATTATTCGAACTCATTGTAATATTTTATTTTCATAGTGGATTTGGCTTGTAGACTTAGGTCCTATGATTTTTTCCAGAGATTGAGTTTTCACGTATTTCTTTGTGTTGTGGTAATTATTGGCGTAACATTATGTAATCACTAGATTAATTAGAACTAATTGAATACCCGTGAAATTCCTTAGATCGTAGGAATTTCACTCTCTTCTTTCCTTTGAAAACACATTAGATTAACGCAAAACACAGATTGTAAAATCTTAAATGATTTCTCAATATTTGAAAGCAAGGAAGGTTATCTCTATTTTTCACCATTCAATTAAAAATCCTAGAGACTATTTATTAAAAGTATTGTGATGTCTTAAGTCACATTTTCCCCCTAAAAATTATAAATTGTAGGACGGATTTATTGGGGACAAAGTGTAGGCGATGATGTGGCATGATGTGATTGGCTATATCAACTTGCATTAATTGAGTTTCACCATACTTGTAGCGTCTCGACACATCAATCGCTTGTATTTGGCATGATATGACTGGCTGTATCAACCTGCATTAATTGAGTCTCACCGTACTTGTAGCGTCTCGACACATCAATTGCTTGTATTTTGTCTACTTACATTTTGTCTACATAAAATTTGTCCATATAATAGTCGTTTTTTTCCCCTTTGCAAAATTGATATTGGTTAAATACTTAGTTTGACGTAAAACTACACGGGTTGATTGGGTCAGGAAAATTTTTTTGTTGCTCAATAAATATGACACATGCTCGGCCTAGTGATTCACCCGACATGACCCAACAGGTCAAATTTATGAGCCCGACCTTATGAAAAATGGGTCGGGCAGTTGAGCATAGGGTCTAGCTAATCCCTATTACCTCTAATCTGATGTCGCCCGCATTAAATGTGGGAGTAACTAATGATTTAAAGACAACGATTCTTTCAAACCTCGAACCAATAATATCAATTGCCCTACCCTTATCCTAAGTAGCTATTGTTTGTTTTGTATTTTTATTTTCATACTTCATCAAGAGAAATTTATATTTATGACATTTTCTCGATGGGTAGTGTTTTATATATATATATATATATATATATATATATATATATATATATATATATATATATATATATATATACCCGTTAACCATGTGAAGAGCGCGCACATATCCACAACAAAAAATTGTTAGCTGCCTTGAATGAGACTGTGGAGATCATTTTTTGTCCCAATTTCTCACACAAGAGATCTTGAGATCACAGCCATGGATTAAAACACTGGAAAATTGGTACGTATCGTCCGAGCCGAAAATCGATACATGTCGGACGATACATTGAATGTATCCTCCGATATTAGTTGTACAAAAGGGCGATACGGTACATTTAATGTACCGTATCGTCCACCTCCGATACCGATATGTATCGTTCGATGCATAGCGGTATCGGACGATATTTTGATCCATGATCACAGCACACCACACCTATTAGAGGATTAGATTTTGATTCCACGTGGCACACATTCCCAGAGTATCATTTATGGGGATGTGTGCCACGTGGAATCAATATGTGACTATTGATAGGTGTTTCATGATCTCAAAATTTATTGTGAAAGATTGGGATGAAAAATGATCTCTATCGTCTGATTTAAAACAGTCAACATCGATATGTGTTATTCACAAATTTACCGAGTGTATATAACACTACCATTTCTCAATCTATAAAAGTTGCCAAAGTTGCCACAACAATGCAAAACATTATGGTATCATAATGAAATCTATCAACTTCAAGGGCAGTGGAGAAAAACAAAATATCAAGAATTTGTTATAAATGTAGGGTGCATGAGTCATCAAATGTAGCATCAATTGAGATGTGCAGGTGGCAAGTCTACTTCAAGATGGGTTTGGCCAAATTAAAATTTATTTTTATCAAAGATTTGACCATATGATCAAAACACTTGTTGTGCTTTCTGTCAACGATCAAAATAGTGGTTTGGTTTTTGGTTTCGGACATGACCGAAATTAAAAATTTGAACCGAACTTTCGGCTAAAATTTTGGATTTTGAGTAATAATTTCCCCCAAGGATCAAAATTTCGGTCCAAAAATGAAATCCCAAAATTTCGGCTTTTTCGAATGGGGTTGAAAATTTCGGCTGAAATTTCGGTCCAAAATTTCGGTTTCGATCCCTACCGAAACTGAAACGAAATCTGAAATTTTGATCCTTAATTTCCCCTCCACATATATTTGGACCGAAATTTCGGTTTAAGTTATCTTTTCTGAGGGACCGAAATCGAAATGATTCAGCTGCTAACTTAGAGTTATAGACAGAAATTTTGAACCATGCTTCCATGTCGTCCATTTTCATATGCTATTTAGCCGTTCATTTAAAATCCCTAGACTCTCCACATACTTTTTTCTTATTCTTTTCCTTTGTTTTTTAATTTGAAGCCCAAACATACTTTTTTTATTATTTTTTATGATGTCATACGACATAGATAATCTGGATGTGCTGTTATAAATTTTAAATGCGTTATCGTAAGTGCATGAATCGGAGTGTAGCAATTGGATACAGAGTGCAAGGTCAATCCCACGAGGATTTAAAATAAATTTTAAAAGAGGAAATAGCAATCAATCATAAGATTTTCCACAGATCTAAAATAATATTAACCTAGTTTACTAGATTTGAGTAATATGAAGGAAAGAAAAATTAAACAATAAGATGTAACTAAATGCGGGAGAAAAAGGCGGGGTTTGGGACGCTAAATCTTCCCATCCTTGGTTTATCATTTATAATTATAGATCTAATTGGTCGAAAATTAAAACATGCTAAATCACATAAACATCGAATCAATTAATAATTTATGGAAAATAAAACATTAAATCCTCAAAATAATCCTAGATTACGTTCTTCCCAAACCGTAAAAGAGAGAAGACAAAACATTCATTGTATGAAAGAATTCTCTAATCACGATGAATAAATGCCTCAAATATTTACAATGAAAAATAGGGTGTGAATTCTCGATCATAGATCTGAGATCATGGGAAAGCATAAGTAGTTCCCATGTCTTAGAATGGTGATCGGTATTCATAATAATCAGCAAGAACAAATGAGCAATAAAGTTCCAGTACATCTAAAAGAAAAGCATCCCCACTATAGATCTATAATTATAAATGAATACCGCAAATGAGATTCATTAGTTCCCAACCCTCAAGAAGATTAGCCACACATTTCTAAGGAAAAACATAACATTAATAAAATAAAACTCAAATATTGCATTAATATATTGTCAAAAGCTTGAACAAATCTAACGTATGCTTGAATGTACGAGCCACAATCTTTCTCCAAAGCACAAGATGAAACTAATCTACTTTCTAAAGCTAAGAAATTAAAAAAAGATGCTAGGAAAATAAATAAGAATACTAAAAAAAACGAAAGATGATTCTAATTTTCACTTAAATAAGGGCCCTGCTCGAAACCTAAAATTCAAAATCGATCGATCCAAAAATAGATCGATTGATTTTGAATGTTAAATTTGCTGCGAATCAATTCACTTAAAATCGATCGATCAGTTCAATAAATCGATTGGTTCAATAAATCGATCGATCAATTTTTGATAGAGTCTAAAACAAAAATTATTTATATAAATTCAATCGATCGACTAAGAAGGTCGATCGATCGATTCTGGACAGTGCTTCTGTGGGATTAACTCTTCTCAGCTTCAATCGATCGATTGATCCTTCATGGATTTCTGGGCCTGACGGTTCCTTGGTTCAATATTCCAATGTTAGTTGTTCTTATGTTCTTTTATGCCATCAAATGCATCCAACGGTCATATTTTCCTAAAACCATCAAAACTCCACAAAAGCTGTCAAATTATTCTTATTGGACAACTAAGTGTACATTTTAGGGTGTGAAATATGATTATATTTAAACATACATCATGTGCCTTACATATCGTAGAGAGTGACAGTTTAAGACCAACACTTGAGGGATAAATCTCACACAATAAATTACCTACATTAAGCCACACATAAGGGATAAATCCCTAGTATAATGTTGATTCAACGGGAATACCACAATTCTTGGGCTAAATCTAATTTAAGCTTATATATGCACATGATATAAAGTGGGGTTGATCCTCTCAATGACATAAAAAAGATTATCAAGCTAATGAGTAGCCTTATAGTTAGAGTTAGTCTACAATAGGTGTCCACCCATCACCCATCATGAGTGGACTTTGCAGTTTGCATGTCTTTGTGACTACATAACTTCACGGATTTCCATACATTAGGAGGATCCGTGCAAGTGACATAGTCATAGGGATAGGGACATGCAGAGTATGGTATAAAAAATCGGCCGATGCTGATATGTAACGGCGATACGTATCGGTTCCATAACTCGGTATCAGCCGATATGGGCTCATATTGGCCGATACGTATCGGTTTGAGATGAGATTTGGAGTTTTAAAAAAGAAAAGAAAAAAAGTCCGATACATATCGGTATCGGCCAATTCATATCAATCCTCCATGGATCGATACCCGATACCAATTCCAAGTTTGACACCTTGTGTGGATTGCGATGTCCACTCATCATATCATGGGTAGACACCCATTGTAGACTAATTCTTATAGTTATCCAACTATTGTCAAAATCAAAATTTACAAATTTCTACGGTAGCTTGACATTCATGAAAGTAAGCTATTAGTAAGATTATTAAAATAAAAAACTTTCCATAAATTAAACTAATGGAGGCAACTACTTGCACATGGAAATTAGGCCCTTCACACACGAAAAATGGGCCTTTATTAGGGTCTCATTGGGCCAATTACAATCGGGCCTCTTGGAACTAGGCCATACATGATCCGATTACTATTTGGGTCAGGCCTTTCGGGGCCTATTTTTTATTTGGGCCAACCTTTCTCAACCCATACTCGATCCATTCCAAATTTATATAGCAATTTTCTCATATGATCAGGTTGGGCTGGGTTCGGGTCAAGCTTAAACGGGATAATTTTTAATCAGGCTTTTAGAACTAGCCCATACTCGACCTATTTTTATTCAGGCCGAACTACCTCAGCCCATACTCGACCTATTTCGGGGTAGGGTGAGCTCAAGCTCGACCCGTTGAGACCCCTAGACTATTATAGAAAATTTTCACATTTCCATGGCAAAGGCTTAATTTATTTGTGCAAGTAGTTGCTCCCTTAACTAAAGAGGCATTAGCCTAGTTGGCACGCTCCCTCCATTGTGAGGGAGTAGGTCATGGGTAGGGCTCTCAATGGGCCAAATTAGGGCCGGGTTGGAGTTCAACCCGGCCCTAACCTACTCGGGTCGGGTTCCCAAAATTTTCAGCCCGGCCTTAATTCGGGCTGCGATGTACTCAGCCCAAGCCGGCCCCTATCGGGGAAGAGCCAGGCTTGAGCGTTTTTTGGGGCTACTTTTATAGTAAATTTTGGTTGGACTTTGGGCTGTTTTTTTTTTTTCTAATATAAGTTTGAAGAAGGTTAAAATTTTAATTAATTAATTATATTAACATTATAGAGGCTTAGGTACATGCTTTTATTCAAATATTTCATTTTAGTTTGTTGTACAATGGTTATAATGGATAACAGTTGTTTGAAAGGACAATAGTTGCACAATGATTATAACGGACAACGATTGCACAATGATTATAACGGACAACGATTAATCTCAGGGCCTTTAAGTAAATTATATTTAATTAAAAGGATTTCTTTTATCCGTACTACTATATAAAAGTAAAAATAGTTTTTGTCAATTTTTATTTCTACACGTCTATGCCTAAATTGCTCCTAAATAAAACCCACGTCATAGAGTCCTAATCTAACTAGCTAATTTGCTAAATTGCTCCTAAATATCTCATATATAGCAAGAGTCCTAATCTAACTTGCTAATTTGCTACAAATAAAACCCACCTCCATGCCTAAATTGTTCCTCAACATCTCACATCTCATATATAGTAAGAGTACTAACCTAACTTGCTAATTTGCTACAAATAAAACTCTTGAGCACCTATATTTTATCCTCCCTAAATCTTAGTTAACTATCGAACTTTGTAGGGTTTCAAGACAACATCAATAGCAACCCTGCTCTTGCATCATTTCAGGTATTCTTTTTTTGTACTTTGCTGTTTGGATCGCGACTCACTGCGAATTTTTAATTTTCTTTTTTTAGTTGTTTTGATTTCTATATGGGTGATGAATTTTTGTTTTAGATTCTCAAGTAATCGATCAGTTCGATTCAACACATCCGATTTACATATGAATCAAGAACACGAGGCCTATTTTGAATCTCACATTGATTTGGAACTTAAATATTTACTGGCATATATAACTTCACTAACATGTTAAAATTTAAAAAGTCAGTTGGGTGATTGATATAATGTGCAATGCATGCAAAGTAAATTCATGGTGAATTCTCGAAACTAAAATTGTCCATTATAGCAAACTCAAGGTAAGATATAGCAAATGAAATAACAAATTTGCGGCATATTTCACAAGTATGACTCATTGGATACAAATAAATTCAGTTTGAACTATAAATCATTCAATCAATTGTATTCATAGGACAAGGTCAACTCAACGAACTTTGTGATTATAGTTTTTTTATTATCTTTAGGTAATATTTTCTCCGATTTAGTTTACACCTAATGTGAAAATGACACTTCATTGGAAGGTTCACCATATCCCAAATGTAGTATTCTTTGAGGGTGTGGATCAACCCAACAGAAGTGACGGAATTAACCCTAGTGCATAAGTAGATATTTACCTCGAGAGCAGTCAGACACCTTTTTGGACGGGTGGTTCTCTCAAGTCTAATATGGGGGGCTATTATGCGTCATGGATGAATGACCTCCCTGACGAAAGTGACATAATTCTTAGCGAATTGGGTACAACGAACTAGTTAATTTGAACAAATTCGACGTGACAAGCGAATTGGCTGGTTAATGCTAATTATGTTTTTTAAACAAATTTTTAAAAGCATATAGAGGGAGTTTGAGCTAATACTTTATGATTTTAAAATTTTGTAGCTAACCAAGTGCTCATTTGCATTTCTTTGTATTAAAGTGTGCAATTTTATATTACAAATTAATAAATACTTTTAAAACTCATCCTACTCCTAGCGAATCGTTTGCGTGATGTAGTGAATTTCGAATCCGAATTCAAACAAAGTGAACCAATGAGCTAATTAACTTTGGTCACACAATTGAATAATGAATTAGAGGTCTTAAGATTTTACTTAAGTTGATGGTGAAATGATCATGTGATGTGATGAAATTCTTTCTCATTACGGAGTGTCTACCTGATTTAGTGGGAATATTTTAGCATGGGGGAAGACCACTCATTAGATGATGATGATTGGTGCAAGCTAAAAGCCCTTGGATTTGAGTTTCTTCAATTCTTCTCACTGTCATAATTGTTTGCTTTAAATGGATATGTGTAAATATATTGCATAAGAGATTACAAAATAAGACATCTTGCCTTACCCACACATATTTCTAGGATTCAAATAGATCGAGAAAGATGCCTCTCACATGGATGGAGTAAACTATCTGCTCCCAACTGATTTGACATGCATTTCCATATGTCAGACCACTCTTAAAAAATGCTTAACATGGTCAACATATTTTGTTAGAAAAGGTTTCCTTTGTTTGGGATGAATTTGGTTCTGTTCACATTCAATGCCGATTTATTCCCGAACCCCTACCTGGTCACTATGCTGACACTCCTAGATAACCTGACCCACAACTCGAAACAATGATTCGACCCAGTCCGACCCAACAACTCAAGTTGTTGACCACCTTATTAGCATTATCCTTACTACTATATAAAAGCAAAAATAGTTTCTGTCAATTTTTCTTTCCACACATTCATGCCCAAATTGCCCCTAAATATCTCATATCTCATATATAGCAAGAGTCCTAATATAAATTGCCCCTAATATCTCATATCTCATATCTCATATATAGCAAGTCCTAATTTAACTTCTTTTGCCACCTAATCTAACTTTGGTCGATCCGAATCTCCGATAAGATTGAAAGTTGGAATTAAATTAGAAATCCCAATAAAATCAATATTTATAGGGTTTTTGAGTTTCTTAAATTGGCAGAGGCTCCTATGCACTTTAATTGATTGATTTACTACAGATTACAATCAACCATTGGAAATGATCAGGTCCAACAGGTTGAACTAGATATGAGTTCAATCATTTTTACAGTTAATGGATTGTAGGGAATTTTCACTTCCATTATTTTTTTGCCTTTAAATTCCCTCACCGAACAGTATAATTGGGCCATGTACAAATAAGATATGTAGATATAGTATAATTGGGCTATGTACGTGTGGCACATGTGGTTATCGACCGTTAAGCTCTTAGTACTTGGCGCACTTCAATCATTTTAAAGTTCTAACGGCCACGTGCATTTGCATGTGCTTTTTTACTAGTAACTTTAAAAGGATATATATATATATATATATATATATATATATATATATATATATATATATATATATATATATATATATATATATATATAGCTTGATTTGGATACTGGGGCCGGATTTGCTTGATATAAAGTACCACTTTTTTCGGGCCGGGTGCTAGCCAAAATCCGGCCCGACCCGGCCCAATGAGAGCCCTAGTCGTGGGTAGTTTGATTCTCATCCTCTACGTTGTTCCCCACCCTTGTCTTTACAAGGTGTGGGTTGGGTACTATTAGTTAACCTTCACCGCTATAGTTGGTGCTCTTTCACTCAGCACCGCAACAGTCACAAATATATATAGCAATTGATGGATCTGTATGGATCTATCGATCCGACCATCCAAAAATATGCTTTAGGATTTAGGCGTATGATCAATCAAAAATAATAAATCAATAATCCATAAATTAAATATACATGTGCGCACTTTGAGTGTGAGCCATTAATGGTGGGTTGCCGATCTTCAACGATCTTCTCACTCTCAATATCTTCTAAGACAATAGGGATGCTTTTGGTAATATGCATGATTGAATTGTGTCGAGCAATCGTTGAGACTAAGCACCCCTTACATTTATAACCAAAGAATCCATTCTCATTAAGGATTTGAATTATTAATTAAATTGTGATTGGAAATTACAATTATACCTCAACTAAAAGACTTAATTATTAGTTGCTTATTCTCTTTAAATTCACTGAATTAACAACTACACTTCTCAAGATTGATTTTACCCCATTCACCGGTCAACGGATTGACTATAATGACGGCCACCAAAATAGAAACTTCTAACATGTGTCTGCTCCTCGATTCTCAAGGCTGTCTCGGCCCAATAACCATTTCAAAAAAAGAAAAAAACATATTAATATCTGTGAAGTCCAGGGCCATTCGATTGATGAAAAATTGTTCGAAATGTATATCAGTCATATTTGTGAACCAAAAACCACTAAAAGATCCGTTTTTCTTTCTTTTCCTATTAAACTATTTATTGTTATTATTATAACGTTAAAATAAAAGATTATTTTCGCATATAACCTTCCATTTTAAACTAACTTTAAGCAATGATTAAATTATTAAAAGGGGTTGATGCCTTCTTGTTACTGAAGCAAATGAAATATGCTATAGCAAGCACAATCTATGCTAATACTTTAGGTACCTCTATTAGCGCCTTGGGAAACCTATTAAGAATCATTGATTGCATGAGATCACATGATAGAAATTATTGTTTATCTTAATCTTCCACTCAATGGATTTTCAGATCATATATCACCTATCAAACAGCCAATTTTTCATTTTACATGTCACCAATCCCCAAAATTTTTCTCTTAAATCTTATGTCACACATCACACTCAAACTTAATTTTAGGGTATTTTTTGGAGATCTGTGACATGTAGAATAAAACAATGACGGTCTGATAGGTGAGATGCAATCTTAAGATCCATTGAGTGAAAAATTTGGTAAAACACATTTTCTATCATCTGATACAAAACAATCAATGATTTTATAGGGGTTGCACACGTCGGCGCTAATTAAGGTATCCGTACTTTATTTATAGATAATTAAGTTTTGTTGACCTGTCAACTTCATTTACATAAAGGACCAACCCTCCTCACTGACATCATAGATTAATAAGTTTAAGATAGCCTTTTAAACAATCAAATTTTATCAAAACCTACTTTCACATAGTGCAAATGGGCCGGGTCAACCTGACATGTCAAACGACTTGACCCGATATGGGCCGTATTTGGGTGCAATTTTGACCTTTTGGGTTTGGTCGGATTGAAAGTCCCGACCCATTATTAAACAATTCAGGTTTTGGTTGAGGTTTCTTGACCAAAACTTTGTGTTTTTTTTAGCTCTAAGTCTATGGTAGGGCAGTCAACGGGTTGGGTCGGATTAGGCATTTGCAATTTTCTTATTGGGTATTGACCCGACCCGATGATACACTCAATTCGACCCGACCCGAAATCCTGAGCCAACCTGATGCCCAACAAACAAATACTCTTTACATACAAACTGTCGGGCTGGGTTGGATGTCTCATGCCCAAGACTTGTCATTGGTCGGGTACATAGACTTGTCAAGTCTATGTACCCGACCAGGTAAAGTAGGGCCGGGTCAGATATCCGATCGACCCAATCCAATGACAGCATAGTCTTCGGGTCCTTACCCCTCCATTAAGATTTAAGCACAAAAACGAATTACAGGCACCTAAAATATACTTGTAAAAGAGGGTGAAAGAGAACTGAAAGAAATAGGGACTTTTTAGCCATTTAAATACTAAGATGGCGTTTAAATTTTTAAATAATAATACACCATCAATGATTTATAATGTTGGTAATCCACGCCGTCGAACATATAGATCACTAGTAGAAGGGTAATAGCCCAAGTTTGAATCATTTGATCTATAGATTCTAATATTATCGATTATTCTTAATTTTAATAGCTGATATTAAAACTCGCCACTTGACTGATTCACGTTCACTTATTGGTATGTGCTTACATAATAAGATTCTAAAAGAGCATTTTAGCCATTCAATCCCCTCAAAAGGCTGACTTCTACAGATTTATTAAAAAAGTCTTGATTTCATTGCAAACGTTACAATTTTTTGGAAAACACACAAATTTTATAGAACTCTAGGAATAATTCGTGATTATTTTGGTACATGAAAAATCCAGAAATAATTCGTGAAAAATCCGGTTGAAAAATCCGGTTGAGAGATAAGGATTTCACGGTCAGAAACGCCGGATGTATTTTTGGATGTCATAACAGTATATGGCCTTGTTTGAATACCATGGCCTTGTTTAAATACCATTTCTGAGAGAGGAAACCGAGTTGCAGCTCGGAAAATAGCTTTTCTAGCACGTTCCGAGCAATTCCTCAGTTCTGCAATGGAGCTGGGACCCACATGAAAAGCGATGGTCCTCGAGTTTCAGCCAGTTTGCCATTTTTGGGTTGCAGCTTGGAAAGTAATTTTTCTGAGCACTCTCGGAACCCATATGGAGAGGACGGTCCCCGAGTTTTCAATCGGTTTGCCATTTTCGGACAAAAAACTCTGGAAAAGTTAGAAGATCCTAAACTCTGAAAAGTTAGATTCTAAATCCTAATCTTATTTGGGTGATTGTGGTCAGAGGGTGGGTAAATGACCAATGAAACCCTAACCCCAAAATACACATCCAGTGGCGGAACCAGGATTCTCATCTACGCGGGGCACAAAATGAATTAAAGATAAATTTTGTACAATGAATTTAAATTTAACTACTTTATATTATAAACTATAATTTTCATTAAAATTACATAAAAAAAGAAAATTTTAACTAGGCCTAAACCAAGAAAGACTATAAATCGCATTTGCCCTAGAAACTAGGCCTAAACCAAGAAAGACTATAAATCGCATTTGCCAGAGCACACACATCAAATAAAAATTTATTCATATATTTATCCTAAACATAACCACATTTCCTAAACATAAATTAATCATTATCAGCCAATAATATAGAATTACAAAAAGTTAAATTTAGACAAGAAAAATTACCTCCGATTTAGCACGATCTGAAGAAATTTTAACTCAAATCCGATTGCGCGATCGGACAAATCCGATTTGTTGAAAACCTACACAATAAAATTCAAAATACAATTAATATTTAACAAATAAAATTTTAAATTTCAATAAAAATAAAGTCCCTAAGTCTCCATTGTATATTCACTGATATGGGGAGCACAAATCATGTGGAATAACTGAGTATGGTTCACTCTTATGTATTCATAATAGATGAGTTTTTATTTTCATACTCATATTATATTATTTTCATGCTCATATTTGTAGAAAGCCCATGTAAAACATAAAAATCATGATTTAAAAAGCACAGTATTTAAGAGAGAGAGACAAGGGGTATCATATGGTATAATTGATTTAGGAAAATAAATCAATAATTTACGCACAATAACCCATTGTATCATATGGCAAATAAATTAAAAATAAATAAAACTCTAAATCTAGAGAGACAAGAAGAAGTACCTAACCCTAAATCAATTAAAAAATAAATAAAACCCTAAATCTAAAGAGAGAGACAAGAAGGCGAAAAAATTATCAATCAAAATGCACAACAAAAAAAAATACTGTGCTGCAGAAAAATTATTTGGTTCGATTACAATGCGATCCTTTCAGATTAACTAGATAAACCAAAATAAAATACCTAACCAAACTACAGTACGAAATCACCATACTAACCCCACAGAACTTGAATATGTATCCCCACTCTGTCTCTGCCACGGGCCCACGGCCACAAAGACTTGGGGCCTTGAAATGGGCGGCGTGATGGAGGGGTTTTTAGGGAGAGAATAAGGAGAGAGAGAATAGGGGGAGAGAGAGCGTTAGATTCTTAAGCCTGGGAGGGTTTTTTTAGGGAGAGAGAAAATAGGGAGAAAGAGAATAGGGGGAGAGAAGGGGCATTAGATTCTTAAGCCTGGGAGGGGTTTTTTAGGGAGAGAAAGAATAGGGGGAGAGAAAATAGGGAGAGAGGGAGTAGGGGGAGAGAGGGCGTCAGATTCTTAAGCCTGAGAGGGATTTTTTAGGGAGAGAGAGAATAGGGGGAGAGAGAATAGGGGGAGAGAAAATATGGAGAGAGGGAATAGGGGGAGAGAGGGCGTCAGATTCTTAAGCCTGGGAGGGATCTCTTAGGGAGAGAGAAAATATGGAGAGAGAGAGAATAGGGGAGAGAAAATAGGGAGAGAGGGAATAAGGGGAGAGAGGGCGTCATATTCTTAAGCATGGGAGGGGTTTTTTAGGGAGAGAGAGAATAGGGGGAGAGAAAATAGGGAGAGAGAGAGAATAGGGGGAGAGGCGTCAGAAGAGAGAGAGACAGAGGGCCTCAAAAGAGGAAATCTAGCTTTTATATATATATAAAAAAAAAAAAAAAGTTTTGGGTTTTAGTGGGGGCGTGCGCGGTGGGTATGTGGTTCCGCCCACATCTCTCATCGAATCCAAAACCCGCTTTTGTTTAGAGAAGAGTAATTTCGCAATTTTTCTATGGTAAAATATACCATGCACTTAGGTATCACGGAACTTAATAGTGCACTTTTTATTTATCACTTAATGAGTCTATTTTCAGATGATCCTAAACGTACAATTAATCTTTTAGATCTTAGATGGCCATAAAATAGATTTAGCTAGATTTTTTATGAACGATTGTTCCTTTCTTGTTTTTTTAAGAATGCCATAGAAATGATTTGATCAGAGGTTGATGAAATTTTCAAATGGGAATATAAAGGAGAATGACTGACTTTCCCTAAAAAGGGTGACCTACTTCGTTTAACTAGAAGAGTATGTCCCGAACCCGAACCCATTTTTCATTTGGGCTTAGCTCGAACTGACCCGTATATGATTTTGATTAAAAAATTAAGCTTGAATCTTGTCCATCCGAGCCGCGCCTGGGCTAAAACCCACCCTGTTGACACCCCTATTTATCATGATCTCTTCAAAGAGTAATTGACGACGTATCATACGATACAAATTTCTTTAAAAAGATCTTAAACAAAAATAATAGCATCGAAGCGGGTATGACGAACATGTCTAAATTATTATTATTAGAAAATGACTACGTTTAGATACTCCTATGCTCATTGACATCATAGTATAATTTGTTATTAGAATATGTCTAAATGGATTGTGCATCGTAGTATAAGAGGAATAATCCAATTGCATCGACGGAAGTGTTCAACTTCTCATGAATTGTGTATTGGTAAAAAATGATCTTCAAATATATATAGCATGGTATCGGATGTTCTACTGTCATTCATACAGTTATACGATGTCCCTAAAGTAGATCGATGCTGTATTTTTCTGAAATAATTAAAAGAATATAAAAAACCCTTTGTTTTTGTGAAATGCTAGGAATTAGAGCCATTATAAGGCCTAAAAGAACGCACCTAAGAAAAGTCAGAAATTTGTAGAAAACTGAGTTATGAGGAATCTGAGCTTTTCTGAGATAATTTGGGAAATACCCAAACATGGCCTATGAATATTTCAAACTCTTTCTATGTTTCCTTTGATTTTAGTTGTTGTAAGCTTTGGGCTACTTCACTCTTACTTTAAACTTGAAACTTGAAACCTATTTTGATAAAAGTGCATCATTACCAATCAAGAGATTTTTAAAAAGAAATTTATCAAGAAAGAAAGAAATAATTTAAAAAAAAAATACAAGAAAATTTTTATGGTGTTCCACCATATGTAAAATAGGAATAAATTGCTTTTATTCAGCAAGGCAGGATTTCTTTTTGTTAGCTAGCTTTAATGGCCCCCATGGAATTTTGTCGGGCACCTCTGCTCAAAATCATTAATTACATTAAATTAGATTATGGACATTGTATTTTATTATAAAAAATAAGACTATTAGCGACACAAAAACCTTTTGATATTAATAAAAAAATTGTTGCTATTAGTCTTGTTGCTATTCAAATAAGAAGCTTTTTTGTTAATAGTGACAATTTTTGAGTCGTTAATATATAGTCTTATTTTTTTTGCAGTGACCCTAATCTTCCATACAAAGGAGCTTGAGGCTATAACCATACCATCATACATCACTTTACGGCCAACTTTTTAAGATATGTACCATGTGGAATTAAATATTAATAGTATGGTAGGTATAATGATTTTCGTCATAGATGCCAGCAAGATTCCGTGATGTTAAAGCTAACTCATTTTTTTTTTTTTGCTATTTCTTTTTAATAGTTCTAGGAGACTGATTTATTAGAAAAATGGAAAGGTAAGCAAAAGTACAAAGGGGCACAACGAGATGCAGACGCCAGGTCAACAAAAAAAAGAAACCAAAAGCTAAAAGGGGCAATGGTTCCTTGACCGACATTTAAACACTAAATTGTATTTAAATAATCTTTCACTAATAAGATGTTACGTTTTTATCTCACACCACTAAAGAATGATTTATTATTATGCCATGTGACACACATCTATGATTAATCTAAATTTCCCAAGGAGCAATCTATCGTTGAAGCATGTTCTAACCAAAGGGTCATGATTATAAGTGAATATAAACCATCCGATCTGTAAACTTTAATATCAATCATAAAAATTAAAAACAACTGTTAATATTAGAGTACACAGATCGGATGGTTCGAATCTCCCTAAAAGTGTATTTTTTATTCATAACCCTTCAATCGATAATATATTACTTTGACCTTCAATTGATGATATATTACTTTGATGGTATGAATCTCTAAGATCATAAGCCAATAAATTGTGTAAAATCATTTAAACACTATTTGGTGCTTAAATGACGGTCAAGAGAGTTGGTCCCAAGCCAAAAATATCCCTAACTACGACCGACAAACGGACATTGGAAGATACTTGGCGGGAATCTTTAATTTCGAATAGTTTGACCAAATCCTGGTTTACCCAATGCGGGACTAAATTTCAACATGCCCCTCATGTGTTGGCGGGATTGAGCAAATCACGTGGACAATTGAACTAGTGATGTGAAGTAGAGAAAGATTTGCTCTGATACCATGATAAATTTGAGTATCGATCTCAAAATCAATTGGCTATGAGTGGAGGGGTCTGATGTTGGAAAATGTGTAATACAGGAAATTGGTCCGAGGCACGAGAAATATCTTTATCTTTAAACCAATATTTATCCCCACTAGTACGACAAAGTGGTCATCAACAGGTTACCCGCAAACTGGTTCCAGGATACAACGAATTGATTGTGTATTCTTATAAAAGATTTGGTGAATCCGTTCACACTATCCGAACACTAAATATTTCAAAAACGCTCAGATCAAGACTTTTAAATACGAAACTAGAATTAAGAAGGGAGATTCTATTTTGTTAAAGAATAATGATTTTAGATTCTTTAAATAGAAAATCAAGTGAAGTGTTAATGCATCATTTTCCTATTAAAAAGTACTACAGGCTAGACATCCCTTTGGAAAAGACACCACTTTGAAAAGACACTTCTTTTAAAAAGACACAGTTTTGGAAAGGACACATAACTTTGAAAAGACACACCAGTTTAAAAAAGGCACAATTTAAAACTTTTAAATATCCAACAATCCTTCACTATTTAAAATTATTCGATCATAGCAAAGCTAGAAATATGTGTAAAACTGAAAATATTTTACAAACTTGAATTTTCACTTTAGCGAAAATAACTCAAAGTTTGTTAAGGTTTTTAGTGAAACTAAGTTTTGAACTAACGATTTTATACGACAAATCAAAACTATTCCACACACATATCTCATAAATTTAGCATTTAATAAATTGGTTAGCACATTTAAGCTATAAGCTAATACCCTGATTTTCATAACTGTTTATAAGAAAAAGTCATGTCTCATTGAAGGTGACTTTACCCTTACACTTATATAGGTAGACATATAAGAGATGCTCATATAACTTTAATATTACAACACATTGTATTATAGCGCCTATTAAGAGATATGTTCAATCCTTCCTTATCCATTACAGGTAAAATACTATCATTTCTGAGATATTTATGAGAATTTAATTATCATAAATGTAGTGCACCTTTGTCTGTCACGGATTTACGACTTATTTTTTCCTTTGAATTTAAATATTGACCAAATAAATATTAGGTAGGATTCCTATCGTAAGTGACTATTTGGGTATATAAATGACTTTAAACCCACGTCGATTCTTCTTTTAGACTAATATTTTTCATAATTGATCATAATTGCAATTATTAATATATAAAGTATTTCTTTAGACATTTCTGCCTGAACCACATATAATTTATTTTCTTATAAATTGATAAGGAAACAAGTTTTATAGATAATTTTAAAAGTTATGACTTAGTACTTACTAATACGTCTACCAATGGAGCTTTAAATCTCTTCATTTGTCTACATATTTCCTTTCAAGCAACACACTCACTGAGATTCATTGGTGCTCTTTAACATCATTTGTGAGATCACGACTTTGATTTAAATTTTCAAATCTAAATCCATTATCTTTTAAAGATAATTCAACTCGAATCATTTCACCATTTCCAAATCTCTTACCAATCTTTTACAATTCGATGTTGCCAAAAGATTAAATCTTATCAATCAACCATGGACATCACTACTAAGCTCATTATGTGGCTACTCAATTTCTATTATTCTATTATGGCGAAATAATCATAACATAACAATGGTAAGTTGATCTTGAAAATCTATTAGTAGTAACTTGAGTATCGAGCGATTTGATAAAGCGCACTCAATCATGACTATCCAATTAACATATGATTGTGTTTAATCAATCATGGTCATTCAATTGTTGCCAATAAACCAAACTAAAGTAGTCATAAGTTTTATCATGTGAATAGTCACTCACAACCATTCGATCAAAATCACTAATGAACAATGATATCAAGTGACCATCGTCGTAAATCATATGTACTTATGATCTTACAAGTTTTTATGGGTATCGAAAACCTTCTCAACAAGGCTCTCCAAAGAAATACCCAAAAATCAAAATAGAGTAGGCAAAAATCATGTTTATTGGGTCGTCTTCTTCTTAGAAACCCATAAAGAACATAAAAAAAAAGTTATTTTACTGTCATAAACAATTTCCATGTTTTCAAAAATGGACAACTCAACATTTGAAAAGCATGGTGGTCATCAGAGATTATGGCACCTAGCAGTTCTTATATCGTCAACAATGATCAGGCCAACGATATCAGTGTTGTTTCACACGATGGTACGGGTAAAGTTGCCAGTCTATGCCATTAAACTAGCCCATTAATATAATTTTAATTTATTATATCAATACTTTTGAAAATAAAAGATAAACATACCTCTTTTTATTATATTTTCAGGCGACACCAATTCCAATCGACACTAATTGCATAATCGTTGCCCCCACATATTGATTTCGAAGTGTATATTGGAATGATGTCATATAGAGAGAAGTATTCCATGTGCCAAATTAATCTTGAAGGATCCTTGACCGACTCTCATCAAAATTAAATCCAAACTTTGGATTCGTGGCATTGGACCAGAGATTGACATCCTATTCCTCATTCCTTACTCTTATTCGATCACTTAATTTACTCCTTCATAAACCAGATCGAACGTGAATATCTTTGTGATCAAATGGTGTGGACCATCATGAGGGGCAAGTAGAGCAACTTAAAGGACTTCATTTCTAAATGAATAATCGGAGTCGATCATCCTCATGCCTCTCGCTTCTGCCTAGACTTTCTCCATTTTCGTCATCAGAACATGGTAAAACTGATCTGAGGCATAAGAAATATCGTTATCTTTAAACTAATAGTTACCCCCACCACTACGACAAAGTAGTCACCAGCAGGTTATCGGCAAACTGGTTCCATGATACAATGAGCTGACTGTGTATTCTTGTGAAGGATTTGGTGAATTTGTTCACTCTATCCGAACACTAATTATTGTAAAAAGGCTCTGATCAAGACCTCTAAAGACGGAACTGGAGAGAAGAAGGGAGATTCCATTGTATTAAAAAATAATAATTTTAGATTCTTTAAATAGAAAATCAAGTGTTATGTTAATACATCATTTTCTTTTGAAAATGTGCTACAAGTATCCCTTTGAAAAATACACCACTTTGGAAAGACACAAAGGCACTTCTTTTGAAAGGACACATAACTTTAAAAAGACAAACCTCTTTGGAAAAGACACAATTTAAAACTTATAAATATCCAACTCCCAAAATTTATAAGGAGAGAGACAAGGCTACAATTTACCCAATGCGAGACTAACCTTCAACAAAGGATTTTTGAGAAAACTTGCACATCACCGAAGGCGCCGAAACACTAGCATCCTCGTTGGTGCCCAAAAAAGGAATATCACCCAACCCCAACAACATCGGCTGAAACCGTAAGGCCTTGTTTGACAAAACTCACGAAAAAGTTTTTTATTTTTATACTTTACATAGGTTTGTAAATAAAAGAACTCATGAGAAGTTTTATTTTTTAAAATTTTACAATGGTTGGGTTTTTATTTTTTTCAGCTGTTGGACTACCGTGTGTGAAATTATTTTCCTAAGGGACCATTGTTCACACCATGTGAACTTGTAACCTCACCCCATCTCCTCTGAGTCAAAAGACAGTAATCGGTTTGAATTAGACTATGGAAATTGTTTTGGGTAAGCTCTGTTTGTACCCATGCGTCCTCCAAAAGTGCCCACGTGTGCAACCCCTTAAAATTTGTTGATTACTTCGTATCTGATGATTGAGATTGTGTTTCAATCCGATCTTCCTCAAAATGGATCTTGAGATCATGTCTCACCTTTCAGACAATCATTTTTTGATTCAATATGTACAAATTCCCAAAAAATGCCCTTTGTGTGCAATGACATACATCACGCTCAAACGTGATTTTAGGGCCATATTTTGAGAATCTGTGACATGTGCAATAAAAAAATATCCTCTTGATAGGTGCGACGTGATCTCAAAATCCTTTGTGTGGAAGATCTCTCAAGATCCTTTGTGTGGAAGATCTGGGCGAAACATGATCTCCATCATCTGATTGGACGCAATCAATGGTTTTAAAGAGGTTCCGATGTAGGCGCTTTTAGAGAACGCGTGGGCGCGTTTAGAGCTACCCAATTATTTTTTGTCTTAATTTTTTACAAGATGGGTCTTGAGAATAGGGCACGCCCTGATACGATTAGTTTTTTATTCTGCATGGTACACATCCCAAACAGTTACTCTAAACGCACTAGACATACACTAAGTTCAAATACAAATCAGGGGTCATCTTTTGAAATAGGTGCCACATGAAATAAAAAAATCATCTGATGATATACCCATGATCTCATGATGCATCACGTGGATGATTGGAACAAAAAACAATCTTTGTTGTCTGATTCAAAGTGGTCAATGCATGCTGGCCGGAGGTGATAAGGTGATGTTACGATGTGTGAATAATGACACGATTATGAGGTGAGGTCACATCTAAGCCGTTTGATATAAAGGTCATAATCTAAAGATTTACGATGGAAAAGAGTGGTGCAAACTCATTCTCTCTCATATGATTGAATACAATTAATTGTTGAATCGAATGATTGCTTTGGAGTGCATTTAGTCATATGGTAAAGATCATGTTTGGTGCCAATCGTTTTCACTTATGATCTTTAGGTCATGGCCGTCAAATGAAGTGGCTTAGATGGCTAGGTTACATTTTAAGTCGTCAGAGTTGAAGGTCATGATCTAAAGATCAACTATGCAGAAGAGTGGTGCAAAACTCAGTTTCTTTTGTATAATTCGACACAGTCAAATGTTGAATTAAATAATGGCTTTTGAATGTATTGAATAATATGAGAAAAATAATGTTTGGTGCCAATCTTTTTCACCTAAGATCTTTAAATCATGAAATTCAAATCAAATGACTTAGATGGAGTTTTAACATGGCACAAGTCTAACATACGAATTATTGTAACATGTTACACCATGCTCACTCTCACTTTTGGGGATGTGTATCACGTGGAATCAACACTTAGCCGTCTGATAGGTGGGCCATGATCTCAAAATTTATTGCGCTGAAAAATGGAAGAAGCTTCTTATTGTAAGTTTCTCTAAATCTCGTTCTCGAAAGAGCTCATTCCAAAAAAAAATAAAATCTCACTCTGTTCATTCTCTCTACATAGAAAAGATAAAAAATTCCCAATTCTCAGTCTTAAGTACTCCTAGTTATCTTTGACTTTAAGAAATAAGAAATAAAGAAACCTTCCTAGTTCCTAATACTAATCTCCTAGATTTTTGAACAGAAAACTCTCACACATAATTTTTATTTCCAGATTTCTGCCCCCCAAAGTAATCGGTGTGAATTTACTCTATCATCACCGAGACTCCTTCCTTATTTATGGACTCAAAATTCTCAAGGAATGTTGAGATTACCAGCAGGAGTAATCTTGGTAACCTGCCCAGAAATTAAGTGGTTCACGTGACCACTGTGATGTGGTCACTTGGGCCTTCCTTTAATCTTCACTTTAGTCCCCTTCAGGCCACCCTCTAAATCTGAATCTGTCCACCTCAAGTTTATGGGCAATGAGATTCTTATATATTTTTAACTAATGCCAACAGATTCAGGGTGTAGAGAACTAGAATTGAGAGAATGTCCAAGATTGATGAATATTTAAGCATCACCTGCATCAATAGACAGAGCGCTCACAAACACTTGCCATGTGTCTTTTACCAATACAAGGTGTCAAAGTGACAGAACATCATGTGAACCGCTCTTAGCCTGAAAAGGGTGCCCATCAAAGGATGCTTCGATTTAGGATCAATATGAAAAAGTTTTGCAATCATTTAAGCAAAAAATGTACATGGTATTGTCCAATTCATATACATTTTTCAGTTGGGATGACTACTCTAATACTGATATATTTTATCATTAACATGATTGCATAAAGAACTAACAGAAATTATAGATAATGCATTACTGTTTAATAATAAAACCAGGAGAAGTTTATTTTCTTCTTGTTGATATCTAAGAATGAATTAAAGTGCTCTTTTGTATCGAAAAGGTATAAAGATTCTCTAATAGCAACTTTTTACCGAAGCATTTCCCACAAACTATATTCAAAAACAGTCTCACAAGGATTTAAAAGCTATAAGGAACCTAGCATGTTTAAAGATAATTTATTGAATGACACGGTTGAAGAAACAGGGATGGAGTCAATACCGCAGTGATAAGAACAATGCGATCAGGGCGGTGAGGTGCTATGAGGAATGCTACTGAGTTAACAGGTTGTCCATCATGTGGCCTTAGTGTCACAAGGGGCAACGCCTTCCTGTCTTCCCAAATCTTTACCTGTTGTACAAAATGAAATTTCATAAACCAAGCAACCAAAATAATTGCATGGTTCCAAATTAAATGAGAAACAAGAACCAACAAAATAAAATATGAACACAAGTACATAACTTTATCTGCCCCGTAAATAGCCACAAGCTTTTAAGATACTATAGACACTAACATGAGCTTAATATATGGTCATGATACAGTAAAAATAATGGAGCAAAATGATATTTATATGAATTAATCTCATTCTATCGCATATCTATATAATAACAAACAGACCAATGGTCAAAATATCATCAATGATCCTTTTATTGTAAGTTGGGATCGAACCTTGAGGTAATACTCATCGACCACAAGAAAATACTCATTGAAACCATTAACAATGTGCATTTGATATAGAAGTGCTTAGTATAAGCAGAGAGGGTGATCACCTTTGGTCAATAACTAGCTGCTGATGCTAGCAATGCTATGGCATGGTAAGAAATTGAAACATCGGTTTTACGCACGCCACCCACAGGCGAAAGATCGCTTCCCAGTTTCAATTACCTTGAGGCCAAAGGTCAGTGCGCGACTAAGATTAAAAGATGGTTTTCACAAGCCTAAGTAACAGGATGAGCATGTTGCTACCCTCTTCCTTGTGCTTTGAGGGCAAAAGGGAGAGGTGATCTGCACCGGTACCCATTATTTCCCATTAATGATGGAAATGCATGGAAGAGATGTTGAAGCTAGCTGCCGAGACGAAAGTGAGTACAGTCTGATTCACGGCAGTGGCAACCTGTGGCGACGGTGATGACAATGGTGGATGAGGCTGGGATGTTTGATCTAAAACCTGCGCAGCAGATTGGGTCCGATGACTAGGGACGCTTCCTATTTGGACTTTCCCTCGAGTACACTAGATTTCAAGCGAGACCAGAATTAAATAGATTGTGGTTATTCAGATAAGCAGAGTAGGGATCGATATGAATTTAGTGGGTAGTTTAAATCACTAAGCAGCCATAGTCCCTTGGTTTTCATGATCAACAGTGCAGGTTGGGCTGCTGCTGACAGGTTTCCCGGCGGAGCAATGACCTGCATCGTCTGGTGAAATTACATCTGCCCTAGTCATAGTGTTTTCTTGTGCGACTGCTTTCTCTCATCAGACCGTTCAACAGGATTACAGGGGTTCTGTGTGGAATGCTTATTCCACAAGAGGAAGTTGACGCAGCTGATGGAGCTTCAGGCAAGCGGTCAGGCGAGATCACTGATGGACCAATGGTGCATGATGTTGATATTGGCACACTGCCACATGGCTAGGTCCATTAAATTTAGACGATACTTCTGATCTAGGTCCATCCAAATTCTAAAATTCCTCATGCTCATTAATTTGTGTTTTCGCATAACAAGTGAACTATTATTTTACAGGTGGCCAACTGACCAAACCATGAAACTGTTTTGTGATTTTTTGCCTCTTCCCTCAATAGGCCAGCTAGGACCCAACCGGCAACCTCAACGTTGTAACATAGCTTGTCAATTTAGCTATGGATTCTACCCACCTCTTTTCCTTATATTGCATTATATGGGCTAGTAGAAACAATCAGCCAAAGGTGGGGCCCCTACTTGTAGATTTCACCAAAATCTTCTGTCTCGGGCCATTAATGCTTATATATGGCTCCATCACGGTCCTATATTCTTCCTAGGTAGATACAGTTCTTGACTCAAGAACTTCCACTTCCTTTAGCATTCTCCCATTTGTCCCATTAACCATTTGGGACCTTCAAAAATGGAGGACAACTGAATGGGGTCAAGAGAATGTAAAGTCAATATCTTGGATGACACATAAATTCGATCTACAGTGTCCTTTACATGTTATCTCCCTTTTAATAAGGTTGGTTTTACTTTCCTTTTAACAGTTGACATGTACAACTTGGTCATTCCCACCAATGAAAACGTGCAAACTTGGTGATATCTAAATCCATGTTTAGGAATATATATCATCTCACGGAGATGCAACTAATTCTAAATTCTGAAAATAAACAATTGGAATAATGCATTTCGACAAAATGAATAGATATAGCTAGCTAGGCCTCTACCACTGCCCACTAGACCTCCTTGGTTCCTTATAAACCTTTCCTTATAGTGGTCCATGGTTCAAGTGGTAGCAGAAGAAAGAACATCAACAAAAATAAAATCAATAGATTAGCTCTCAAACCAGATGATATAAAATTCAATCATACATTGATAGAAAGGGATTCCATTATTCCAATAAACTACTACATATAGTTTCATGAGGCCACTCTAGGGATTTATATCCCATGCAGACCCGACATGTGCTAACTTGGGGCCCGCACATGCCTCTGGGATTAGTCGGGTACTCTAAGGCCCGAACACCCAAGCCATAAAAAAAAGGGAGTTCTTTGTAAGTATTTGACAGCTTCCAAGCTTTAATAGCATGTTCTCAGAAAATTAGAAACCAAATACTAGTCATTCTAATGTTACATATCTATAGCTGCATCAATTACTTTTTCTGAGTAAAGAAGAGACTATATTAAAAGAGAGAAAAATGAGAATAATCAAAATGAAAAGAGCGGGTTGTTTTGTGAGCAACAAAATTACGTAAACCCACCAAAATAGAGAACAAATAAACACCAAAAGGACCCAGCTTCAACCTTCGAGCTTGAAAATTAAAAAATAGATGCAATGCCTAGCAAGAAGTCCCTGACTCTAAGGCTCCAAAAATTATGAGGCTCGATGTCGACGATTCCCTCTGCAATGGCCCAATTCCCCTGACTTGAAATAACCTGGTGTTCCTTTGTTTGTTTTGGTACAAAATGTCATGGGGTCAAATCCTGTCATCCCTACCTATTACTTCTCCAATGGGCCGTAAGAGGGATCAATTGAGACTGATGAAACTTGGACATAATAGTTAATTGATAATACTAATATATGCCTCTAAGATGTATTTGGGCCAGATACAAAGAAAAAAGAACCCCTGCTCTTTTCAATTGTATCTACTGTCATAAGAACGTGGGTCTTCGAAACTGGATGTTGTAGGTTATCTGACAGAGTGTGATTCCGTTCTGATTTTAATGAATTACAATCACAATAAAATAACTCTACTAACGTGAACTAACAACCGATTTCCACATGCCCCAAAATGACTGCGAAAGGAACCATTTGCGACAACTTTCTAATTTCCTCTGTCAAAAAATATTCCTCAGAACCGACCACCAATAATTGCATCAAATACTAGTCACTCCAATCTTACCTATCTATAATTGTATTCTTATTTGGTTCTGCAACGTACTTATTTTTTATATTTTTAAAACAAATGTTATAGTTATTGTGCAAAAAAATGTCTCACTAGGAACTTTGTAATATTCCAAGTTAACTACTAGCAAACTACTTGATTTCTCATGAGAGAGATGTTAAACCTTAATCTTAAATTCAAGTAAGGTGATGGGTTATAAGTTCATTTACCTTGTAGACAGGCCCAAATCCTCCTTGCCCGAGCTTTTTGCATCCGAATTTTTCAGTTGCATTGACAATGGTTTCAAACTCAAAAAAGGTATATCAATGCCTTCTTCCCCATCTTTTCCAAGCTCATTTCTGTCCATGGTATCATTGGAATTAGGATCACTTGCAGCCAAATGATACAACGCCATTTTTAGCCTTTTTTCCCTATCTGTTGATTTCAAAAATCAATAAATGGTGGGAGTTACATATGTTTGAAAAATAAGTGCACATATATGACGAAATTTTTATTCAGAGTTACCTTTTCGTTTGATAATCCTCAACAAGCAGTATATGAAAATTCCTAACAAAAGAGCCGCTATAACAACAGTTACTGCAATGATCATTGAAGTTGGTTTCTTTTCCCTTTTAGAATCATTGAAAACTCCATTGTTGATGACTTCTAACAAACAATTAGAAAAAAAAAAATTACATTACATACCAATCTTATAAAAAATTTATAACATTTCACATACATATGCCATAATATATGCTTACAGCCAGTAATTCTCCATTGACACTACGTGAAAACCGTGAAAGCACTGTTTTAATTTTTTTTTTTTGAAAAACTGTGTTTTCACGGTTTTCTAAAGTTCCAAAATTCGCAAAAGAACTGTTTTTCTAAAACGTTTGAGGTCGGGTCTTTTTTCCTAAAAAGTTTGTTTTTGAGGCATTGTTTTCTAAAGTGCCCTTAAATTAAAGTGATGAAAACATCAAATAAAGGCCCATGACATCAAAGATCTCAAATCCTGTACGGGTAGTGTTTGGAGCGTAACTCTAATTATAACTAGTGGGCTTCGAGACCACATTACATAGGTCAAATGTTTGACTTGGGTCAAAACAGTCGCATGACCATCTAGGGTCAATGAATCAACGGTAGCAAAATAAGGGTCGTTACACCCTGCGCTTGAACTATCAAACAAACAGAGCAGAATCCTCTTAAATCACATGCTGAGTTTTGAGAAACCCAGTCAAACTTCTTACTGCCTAAGGTGATATTGCCAAAATTGGATTAATTTACATTTCCTATTTGTTCAATACAAGAAGAAAGTTTCAAGAACTAACAAGACACAAAATTTAGAGTAATGCAGCCTATATTCTAATAAGATCATAGTATGCCTGCAAAAGTGATTAGCTTGGATGATGCTGAAAAACCATCAAAAGGAATGATATTAGGATGAATCACTGTCAAAGATCTAATAAACTGCTGAAACAGAAATCGCAGGCTCCAAGAGAATGTTGTCAGATCAAAATAAATTAAAAAATAAATATATAAGTTCTGGCATTTTACTGTAAAAGATCTGAAAAGTCACTGAAAAAAAAGAATAAATTTGAGATCATAAAACCTCCTACGGCTCAATTGAAACACTCTATTAACCGATTGCATAACAAGAAATTCCAAGAATGTGATGAGATTCAAAGGAATAATGTAAAATGGAATAGGTTGTGCCATCATAGAACAAGCAAAAAACAACAAAAAAGAGGACATCAAGAACTATCTATGGCTCTATAGAAATCAAGAGAAGCTCCAAGGAACTTAAATATAAAGGTTCCTATGCTGAAGGTAAAACCAGTTGAAGAACTATAAACTATGCTTAATCCAGAGTACAAAACGTAATTACAAAGGATCACAGGCTTTCATTCGAAGATAAAGCAAATTCGGCAAAGCAAGCTCAATTTTAAGCTATATTCATAGAACAAAAACTAGAAATCACAATAAAAATTCTTGAAATAGGGCACAACTGCCATAGCAATTAAAGTATTCTTAGATCCAAAGGTAGAACCTAAGAAATAAGCGTTCCAATTTCCAAGATCCTTAGATGAAAGATAAAGGAGGAAAAACCAAAAAACAAACTCGATTTGCAGATAAATACCATATAATAAGTTGAAATTCTCAACAAAAATGCTTGAAATCAGGGCACACCAATGGAAATCAGAATAGAAATTGTTTAAACTGTATAAATTCAAGGATTATTATGTAGCTCAGATTTTCCCATGGAAAATCGAGAATAGAACCAAAAATAAATAAATTTAAAAAGCAAATTTCATAGTATATACCATAGAATAATAAATAACCACAAAATTTATTTTATTTTTTTAAAGAAGAAAAAAAAAACTCCATTTTCACGCTAGATCATATAAGAAATATCACGAGAATGCTTTAAATTAGTCATAGATGGATGATTCTCTACGAAAACTCCAAGAAGGTTGAAATTTGAGACTAAGAAGTCGAGCTGAATGGTGAAAAATATAGGAAAAAAAGCCTACCGAAGTTCAGGTAATCTCTGAACAAGAATCCAGACTGACAAAAATTCCCAAACATTAAAATTTACTGAAGATCTAGTAAAACCAGTTGAAGAATCCATTCAAAACCCTCTCGGTGATCTGACCTGATTGAGAAGAAGCCAGCTAACTTTGAACCAGCTTGATAGAAGTACTAATCAAATTGGGAGAAGGAATGTAGCCAGATTTGAGCACCGATCAGAGCATTTCTTCGCCGGATCAATTGAGAGAATGGATTAGGGTTTCATATGTTTTGTAGAGAGGAGAGAGGAGTGAGAGAGAGTGGGTCTAGTGTTAAAATGAAAAGCAACTCACGGGGATTAGATGTATAAGTTTAACTGTGGGTTGAATGGGTCGGCTCGTGGTCGGCCCAAATTAGACACCTGCCAGCAGGGTTTGGTTATTATACCATGGTTTTAAGCAGTGGATTATTATACTACCATGGTTTTAGGCAGTGGATTATTAAACTATTATTTTGAACAGTGGTGTTTTTTTATATTGCTGGAGTGGTTTTTATATCATTTTCACGTAGTGAAGATCCTGTCATCTAATTCAAAACAATCTACGTTTTAATGGTGAAAACCTCAAGCCGCAGAAACCGATTTTTTATTTGGTGCACGGAAGGAGCGCATTTGTTTTTTCCCAAGACATAGGCTAAAAAAAGTTTTAGGAGATTTTCCTTGAAAGTTTTATCTTGATTATTTCTACTTTTTTTTTCCAAGCAAGTGAAACCAACTGTGTTTCCAAAGGCGAAAAATGTTCAAAATCCATAAAACAAAGCTTTTTATGAGTTTTTCAGGCAAACCTCATGTGGCCAAGGCTTAAGAGTTCGGGACCCCTAGGTAGCCTTTTGAAACTTCCTTCCCACCTAAAGGCTCCCTCTAGTTCCAATATACCCTTCTGAAACTTCTTTCCCACCTAAAGGTTCCAATATGCACTTTTGGAGGAATATGGCAAGGAGAAATTTGGATATGCCGTTGCAAGGGGACAATAGCCAACCCGTAGATCAGACCAAAATTTCGTACTCTTGCCAACTCTAATCTTGAACCTGGCGCACTTTCTAACTCGTTCAACGCAAGGTTAGAGGTGTTGGATCAATTAATCCGACCACCTAAATAATTGCCATACGATCTAGGCTTATGATCAATTAAAGCAACAAATCATCAATCCACAAATTAAAATATATGTGCACACCTTCTTGTTAGAAGTTTTTATTTTGGTGGCCATCACTATAGTCAATTCGTTGACTGGTGAATGGTGTAAGATCAATCGTGAAATGTATAGCTGCTATTTCGGTGAGTTTGAAGAAAATAAACAACTAATAAGTAAGTTTCTCAGTTATGGTATGATTGTGATTTCTAATCACAACATGATTAGTAATTTAAGTCCTTAATGGGAAAAGACTCTTTGGCTATAAATATAAGTGATGGTCTCAACAATTGCTCGACACAATTTAATCTTCTCTATTAACAAAAGCATCCCCATTGTGGTAGGAGATATCGAGGACGAGAAGATCGTTAAAGACCGGCAACCAACCATTAATGACTCACACTCAAGGTGCACACATATATTTAATTTATGGATAATTGATTTATTATTTTTGATTGATCATGCGCCTAGATCTTAGAGTTTATTTTTGGATGGTCGAATGGATAGATTCCATCAATTGGTAACAGAGCCATAACTAGTATTTAGTCGATAAAAACATTAGAATATGTTTTTTTTTTTTTTTTGGGTACCTTATTTATGATTGCCGAAATTTTTGACCGTGCATATGAATCCATCCGTATCCCTTTTCGTTTTTTTTGTGGTCTTTGATTCTACAATGTATGAATTTCGATTTTGAATCGCCAAGGTTTTTTTCAAGTTTAACTCCCAGACGTTGTGTCGTAGGACTCAGCCCGGCCAATTGACAGCCCTAGTACCCAGCGACACTAGAATCCTGATTGCATTGAGATTGGATCGTCACAACAAACCAAAGATGACTATAACACGTGCCCACCACTTATATTTTGTGGTAGGGGTATTTGCATCCAATTATTCAGTAACTGCTGCCAAGATTCTTGCATGTTAAAATCATTGACCCGCATATTGATTCCACTTGGGAAAATCCCTTATTATGATCAGAGGCATACATTGGGAAAGGGCTCCTCATGTCCATGATCAAAAGATATTTTCGGGTAATTTCTGAACTATTTATAGGTCCGATTTTCGGATATTATATATAGATTTTGACCTTCTCAGACATTTCAGATCTATTTTTGACAATGAGCTCTCTATTGTGATATTTTTTTTGACCTGATGTCATTTTTATAATTTTTTATCGGATAATTATTATATATTTGAGTGCATTTAATTAAAGTTAGGAATTGGAGGTTGTGCACTAGCACCTAGGCCAGTACTTCCACATTATTACCCCTGATTATTATTAATTTTGACACTTACCTTCAACATAAGTTAGTTTTGACTACTTGCATCTCTTAAGTGGCTTATTTTTTAAATATCACTTTTGTGACCATCTAAAATATTATCAAACCTAAATTGAAAGCATGGCTTGGAAAGATTCTTTTGCCCAACGGTGATGATCCTTCTTAGTGTCGTGGTTTTCACAATGAGGTTTAATTTTGTCCAAGACCGTGTTACAAATTCAGTAAAAGTCTATAGTGAACGTTGGCGTCACAACATAAGGGATTCTTCTGCCTAACGGTGATGAATCACTTAATGTTGTATGATGGTTGTATTTTACTATTCATTATTTTGTGTGTAGGTACTGCTAGCGTGTTGTGACTCGACCCAACGGAGGGTCATAACGATGCAATTAGTACCACAATCATTAATATAGATTGAGGAAGCGGCTAGTGTGTTATGACTCGACCCAACAGAGAGTTATAATGACACAAATTGTTTCTCAATAAAACCACATTGGTTTTAATTTCTATTACATTCGTTTACATATTTTAACTCTTGCGTCACATACTATAATTATAACCTTGTGGATATAATACAACCCTTAATTATTGTGCAGCATTGAACCCGTTTTCTATAATTAATATGATTGGTGGAATTGAACTTCTGAGTGGCTCAAATTATAGCAAATGGAAGGAATAAGTTGCTATTGTTCTAGGCTGTATGGATCTTGATTATGCTATACGATCTGATAAACTCAAGGTGCTCACCGATGATGCCTTAGCTGAGGATCTGGCAGTGAACAATACGGATTTAAAAAAATGGGATAGATCAAATCGTTTGAGCCTCATGATCATAAAGAGTTTCATTACTGATGCGATCCGGGGAGGTATTCCTGACTCACACAATGCAAAGGAATACATGCAAGCCATTCAGGAATAATTTCAGGGGACTTCTAAAGCACTTGTCAGTAGTCTAATTGTTAAAATGAGAACTATAAAATATGATGGTCATAATGACGTACAGGAGCACATTATGAGAATGAGTGGCATGACAACTCAATTGAAAGAAATGGACATGGGTTTTTCTGAGGGTTATCTTGTTTACTTCATTATGACTTCTCTTCCTGCATAATTTGGCTCGTTCAAGATTAATTATAATATACAGAAAGAGAAATGGAAGATGAACGGGCTAATCGCTCATTGTGTCCAAGAAAAAGAAAGACTTCGGGTTGAAAAACCTGAAAGTACCCATTACGCCGCTCTTGGGCCATCAAAAAAAAATTTCAAGCAAAAAAAGGAATCATATAAAGGAAAGAACATGAAAGCTCCTCCACTGGAAACCAAACAAGGAGAAGCTAGCGGATCTACTTCTGGCATCAAGTGTCACTTCTGTAAGAAGAAGGGACACATTAAGAAGAATTGTCAGAAATACAGAGATTGGCTAGTTAAGAAAGGTAATGACCTAGTCTTTGTGTGTTTTGAATCACTTTATGTTGATGCTTCACACAATACTTAGTGGATAGATTATGGAATAACTATTCACATAAGTAATTCAATATAGAGATTTCGATCCAGCAGGAAGCTAAGTAAAGGCAACCGTACCATCAAACTCAAAAATGAAGTAGAAGCAGACGTGGAGGCCATTGAGACTCTCCGTCTCATTTTAAATAGTAGTTTTATTTTGGATTTAGATGATACTATTTACGTTTCAAGTATCACTATAAACCTTATCTCAATTTCTAAATTGGATTCATTAGGTTTTGAATTTAAATTTGGACATAATATTTTTACTCTGTATATTTGATTCCGATATCATCGGTGGTGGCTCATTAGTGGGTAATCTTTATCAGTTGAACTTGGATTCATCTTACGCTAAATCTTTAGTTTCTATGTATGTGAATGATAAAATTAGTAAGAAACGAAAACGAGCAATCGACAACTCCTCTATTTTATGGCATAAACGTTTAGGCCATATATCTAAGGATAGAATGGAGAGGTTAATTAAAGATGATATAATGATGCGCTCGATTACTCTGATTTCAATATTTGTGTTGGTTGCGTTAAAGGGAAACTCACAAAAACTAATAAAAAAGGAGCTATCAGGAGCACGAGTTTGCTAGAAATAGTCCACACTAATATTTGTGGACCGTTTTCAACTCTTGTCATTGGTGGTCAAAAGTATTTTATTACCTTTACTGATGATTATTCTCGTTTTGGTTATATATTTCTCATTCATAAGAAATCTGAGGCCCTGGATATGCTTAAAATCTATAAAGTCGAAGTTGAGTTACAACTCAATTCGAAAATTAAAATTGTGAGATCTGATAGAGGCGGAGAGTACTATGATAGATACTCTGAAACAGGTCGCAATTTAGGACCATTCGCCCTGTATCTACAAGAGCATGGCATTGTCGCTCAATACACCATGCCGGGAACACCTGAACAGAACGGTATAGCTGAGCGATGAATCGTACTCTTATGGATATGGTGAGAAACATGTTATGCAACTCTCAGTTGCCTATGTTCTTTTAGGGAGAAGTCTTGAAAACAGCGGTGCATATCCTGAATTGAGTTTCTAGTAAGGCGATTCTCAAAACTCCTTATGAGCTATGGGTAGGAAGAAAACCGACTTTAGGATATTTACACATTTGGGGTTGTTTGGCTGAAGCAAAGGTGTACAATCCACAATTAGAAAAATTGGATTCTAAAATTATAAGTTGTCATTTCATTGGTTACCCTGATAGGTCAAAAGGCTATATATTTTATTGTCCTACTCATAGTACCCAGATTATTGAGACTAGATATGCAAAATTCTTTGAGGATCGTGAGAACAGTGAGAGTGTTGAGCCTAGAAAAATCACTTTTGAGAAAAATTGGGTTATAATTCCTATCCTTTTTATCGAAGAAAAAGTGGCACCAATACCAATTATTCAAGCAAATGTTGATGCACCTATGGCTATGCCTAATGAAACACCCCACATTGAGGAGATTCTTGCTCCTATGGCGACTGCCAATGATCAACCATTGCGTAGATCAGAGAGTGCAAAGAAGCCAGCCATTTCTGATGACTATATAGTTTACCTCAATGAGAGTGAGTTTGATTTTGGAAAGAAATTAGATCTTGTTTCCTTTAGCCAAGCCATGAAGAGCGACAAATCCACTCAATGGCTTGAAGCCATGAAAGATGAATTGAATTTCATGAAACATAATTCAGTCTGGGATCTTTGTGAGTTACCTGAAAGTGTTAAGCCTGTAGGCTGTAAATGAGTATATAAAACTAAACAAGACTCCAAAGGTAATGCAGAAAGATACAAGGCCAGATTAGTCGCTAAAGGTTTCACTCAAAAAGAGGGAATATACTATAAAGAAACATTTTCTCCTGTCTCAAGAAAGGAATCCTTTGGGATAGTCATGGCATTGGTAGCTTATTTTGACTTAGAATTGCATCAAATAGATGTTAAAACTGCTTTTCTAATGACGACTTGTATGAAGATGTCTTTATGACACAATCTGAAGGTTTTCAGGTTGAGGGAGAGAGTCATTTAGTTTGTAGACTCAAAAGGTCTATATATGGTTTAAAGCAGACATCTAGACAATGGTACTTAAAATTTCACGAAGTCATTTCAAATTTTAGTTTTAAAGAAAATACCGTGGATCAATGCATATATCTTAAAATCAGTGAGAGTAAGTTTATCATCCTTATTTTGTATGTTGATGATATCTTACTTGCGAGTAGTCATTTGAGCATGTTACATGAGACAAAGAACTTTTTATCAAAGAGTTTTGATATGCAAGATCTTAGTGAAGCTTCCTGCGTGATAAAAATTGAGATTTATCGAGATAGAGCTTGTGGCATATTGGGATTGTCTCAAAGAGCTTATATTGATAAAGTTCTTAAAAGGTTTAACATGCACAATTATTTCGCTACTGTTTTTTCTGTCATTAAGGGTGATAAATTTAGTCTAATTCAAAGTCCCAGGATCGATCTGGAGCGAAAACAGATGGAGACAATTCCCTATGCATCGGCAGTTGGGAGTCTCATGTATGTACAAGTCTGTACTCGTCCGGACATAGCCTATATAATTGACATGCTTGGTAGGTACCAATGTAATCCTGTATTGGATCATTGGAAAGCAGCCAAGAAGGTTTTTCGCTATTTACAAGGGACTAAAGGACACATGCTAATATACAAAAGGACGAATAACCTTGAAGTTATTGGTTATTCAGATGCTGACTATGCTGGGTGTCAAGACACTCGTAGGTTCACATCGGGTTATATTTTTATACTTGCAGGTGGACCTATATCTTGGAAGAGCGTTAAACAAACGCTAACTACTTCGTCTACTATGGAAGTAGAATTTGTTATATATTTTGAGGCAACGTGTGAGGTGACATAGTTGAGGAATTTTATCTCAGGGCTTAGAGTTGTTAATAGTAGTTCAAGGCCACTGAGAATTTTATGTGACAATTCCGCTGCGATAGCTATCTCCAATAACAACAAGATTAGTGGGGGTTTCAAATATATTGATATAAAATATCTTGTTGTAAGGGAAAAAGTTCAAAATTAAATTATATCTGTTGAAAAGATTAGTACGACACTCATGTTAGCTGATCCTCTCACTAAAGGCTTACCTCCCAAGCTCTTTTTGGAGCATGTTGCGCGCATGAGATTAACGGATAATTTTGATAGCCTTTGAGAGTGGATATATGAGAGTTAATATATTTATTTAATTGATTCAGAAATAAAGTTTATTTATTTACTTTTCCATTTTAATGCAAATAAAAATTTGGAACATATGGTGTTAGTAGATGACAATAAAGTAGGACCAATATTAGATTGAGTTTACATATAATCACCATTCAGTTTGTAAACTTGCAATCTATGTGAAATCATACTAGTTGGAATCTATATGTCGGTGATGACTTCCAATACGGTAACTAATGAATGGTCATGTATCGATGATATGATATATTGACTACATTGATTCTGTGTTGAAATTCTCACTGGATCGGACTGATTATTAAGACTTTGATTGAGATTGATTAGGGCTTATCATTCAAAGAAAGTTAGCTAACATTTGATAATTGGAGTTTATTGATATAGTTTGGCCAAGTGGGAGACTGTTAGAAGTTTCTATTTTCGTGGCCATCACTATGGTTAGCCCGTTGACCGGTGAATGGTGTAAGATCAATCTTGAGATATGTAGTTGCTATTTCGGTGAGTTTGAAGAGAATAAGCAACTAATAAGTAAGTTTTTCAGTTATGGTATGATTGTGATTTCTAATCACAATATAATTAGTAATTTAAGTCCTTAATGGGAAAGGACTCTTTGGCTATAAATATAAGGGGTGCCTGGTTCCAACGATTGCTCGACACAATTCAATCCTCCCTATTAGCAAAAGCATCCCCATTGTGCTAGGAGATATCGAGGGCGAGAAGATCGTTGAAGATCGGCAACCAACCATTAATGGCTCACACTCAAGGTGTGCACGTATATTTAATTTATGGCTAATTGGTTTATTATTTTTGATTGATCATGCACCTAGATCTTAGGGTTTATTTTTGGATGGTCGGATCGATAGATCCATATAGATTCCATCACTTCTCACAAAGATCCTGACCATTGATTCTAGTCAAAGCGAAGTACACAATCTGAAGCTTTTCCATGCGAAGAAAGATGAAGGTGACTCTGCCCACCTCTCTTGTTACACTCTCTTGATGGGAAGATGTCAAAAGGCTTGTGTGTAGTGGGCGGGGGACGTCCATCTATATATATAGCGTTACGAGTTATGCCCTGCCTAGAATATCGTCCTTCAATGTATTCTAATAGGCATAAGAAAACATGTAAATCAGGAAACTTTGAAGTTTCTTGAAGTTCCCAATAATGTCCTTTATTATTTCAAGCAACTCTAATCTAGGGTTTTATAAAATCCTAGTGTGTGTGAGCCACACAAAATAAGAATTTTGAGTTTCCATAAAAAAAAAATTCCAACAGTCTCCCACTTGGTCTACACAGACTATGGTTTAAAAAAAAATGACTCTCACTAGATTAGACAACCAAAACGAATGCACACTGAAAATAAAATGTTATTTGAAATAACTTAATTAGGCATTTCCAAACATCACCCGAATTTAATGAAAAAAATTCCAACAGTTTCCTACTTGGTCTACACACAGACTATGGTTTAAAAAAAAATGACTCTCACTAGATTAGACAACCAAAACGAATGCACACTGAAAATAAAATGTTGTTTGAAATAACTTAATTAAGCATTTCCAAACATCACCCGAATTTAATGAAAATATAGGAATGGATCATGAGTTCATATAGTAGCGACAAAACTAGGGGAAGGTCTACAGGGGCCATGGCCCCCGCCACCCCCAAAAAAAAGGGACATTTCTTAGAGGCCTACCAGCCAAGCTCCCAACCTTAGTTCATATGCCCCCCCACCGCCTGCCAAACCCTCATTCTCTCTTTTTCTATCTCTAGCGCTCTCTCTCTCTCTCTCTCTCTCTCTCTCTATTGCAAACAAGCTGCACGCCGGCAGTGCTTGCCAAATAGCGAACCACGACATTGAAATATGGGCAAAATTTTAGTAATTTTGTCAAGATATCGAAATTTCTATCATTTTCGCAAAATTTCGAGATTTCAGTGCTTTTAGGTAGTTCTTTTCCGCAATCCGCGCTCCACGGCCTGCTCGCACTAATTTTAACTTAAAAAGTTACGAGGTAATGGCTGCTGACAGACATTTAAAAAACCAAGATGATGTTTAACAGACCTTACACCATTAATGTTAGACTTTTTATCTCACCATTGAAGTGAGTTTTATTATTATGTTATATGGCACACAATTTTATCAATCTAAATTGTCCAAGTGGCAATCCACCATTGGAAAATGTCTTAGCCCAAAAAAACCATCGCTATAAGTGGATGTGAACCATTCGATTGATGAACTTTAATATTAGCCATTAAAACTAGAAAAGGATCGTTGCTATTATAGTCAAGATATCAGATGGTTTAAATCTCCCAAAAATACAATTTTTGAGCCCTGTCACACTTCAATCTACGATCTTACTTTGACGGTATGGATCACCCACATCTCAAACCGCTAGAGGTGTAAGATCATTTAAACACCATGTTGGTGTTTAAATGACGGTCAGAGAGTCAATCCCAAAAGTTAAAGGTACCTTTATTTGCAATCCAAGATTCTTTCTTCTCAACTCAGCTTTCATGTGCTTAAATCATTGGTTGCTTAATCAGATGATGGTGATCTCTTTTTGTCCCGATATTTGAACCATTAGATCTTAAGTTCATGGGATTTTGATGGCAATAATATGACCGTCTGATGGTAATAATATAACGGGACCCACTCCCTTGACCGTCATTTAGGCTGCCTTTGGGTTAGCTCTTTTAGGGCAAGGAGCAGCTCTTTCACTTTTTGACTCCGGCGGAGAACTACTTTTACATTTGGTAACACAGCTCCTTGCCTCATTTGCTTTGACGAGGAGTTATTTTAAGTAATAAAACTACTCTATGCCTGCTCTATCTAAAAGCAAATTTTATCTGCTCTAGCAAAGAGTAGGTAAAGAGCTGCTTCTGCTCTTATAAGAGCTAACCCAAACGCAACCTTAGACACCAAAGTGGTGTTTAAATGATCGTTACCATCAAATGGTTTAAAATTTGGGTTAACCATACCATCACGGTGCTGATAGATCATAGGTTGAAAGGCAATGTGATGAAAAAATCACATTCTTTTGGAGTTTGACTCCTTTATCTTGACACATTCTTTTCATATTTAACCCCCTCCCATAAAAGTTTCTAGCTTCATCCCTGGCATATAGTATACTATTTTCTGAAATTTATATTAAGAGAGTTCCATGGTCACAAAACTATTATTAACAACAAATGTGAGAAATGATAACCAATTTAATATGTGAACTAAATGCACTTTCAAAGTATGCAAATCCATAATGCCCAACTCCATACTCGTCGTATGTTGTTCTGACATTCAGAAAATTCTGGCATGTGAAATATTTCACCTGATCAACAGAATAAGAAGTTATTAACGCGGGGCCTAATCAAGTTCAACTTCGAGCAAATCCAAAAGAGTACCAATACTCACATACAAGATTAAAAAAAAACTTCATTGGCTTACTCACCAAGGTGTGCCACATAAATTGTGAAAACTTTCATCCTCAATTTGTGAAAAACTCCAACAAAATATAATTGTAGAAACATTATATCTAATTTTGTGAAAAACTCCACCCATAATATACTGATTGGTGCCGAAATGTGACTATATTTCGTACCTTAAATCTTATATTTAATTATCCGATGAGAGCATCTGACGACTATTGTATAGTTTTAGTGATTGCAGGTGTTTCTCACTGTTGGATCGTCAAAGAGCATAAAAGACGACAATTAAAGGTTACACAAGAACAGTGGACCAAGACATCAAAAGAAGCATCGAAATCCATGAATTGACCCAGCATCCACCAGGAGAATGAAGATCTTGCCCCTATGTGTGAATCGATTGAAGATCAACTCTCAATCGATTGACCAGAAAGACAACTTTTTCCCTCTACTTCAAATTTGAATTCAAATTCGAATTTGGTCGCCAAATTAGTAGATTTGGACTCAATCGATTGAGAATGGATTCTCAATTGATTGAGCCTATTATGAAAAATGTCTTACCCGCTCCCTATAAAAACAAAGCTACGGCTTAGGGTTAACGGTTCTCTCTTTTGTTTTTAGGTACTTCTTCTCATAGTAGATTGTACTTAGGTTTTGATAGTTCTTTTTATTTACAACTTTTGAAGCATAGATTGTACTTAGCAACAAAACACTATAAGGAGAAATCTTATGATAAATAAAAGTACATGTCTAAGATGATGGCTTCTTGTCTACAACGGGCTTGTACACCAAGGATGAGCGGCTAAAACCACTTGTTCAAGGAGAAAGCGACCCCTAAATAAGTAACTGCTCTATTATTGATTCTACAATTTTATAATATTGTCATCGAATCATTCTGTTAAAGTGTGCTTAATTGAATATCATCAAATGCTCATTTACAACCGTTGTCGTGGTTATCAACGACTGTAAAAGAGTCATTCTATCTAGATCTGTTCATGCAGGCCAATCTAGGCCGCAGAATGATTGTTTTCTCACTATCGTGATTTAGAATTTTCAGATACGCTATACTTTTTACATGATTCATACAACAATGGTCTTGCCCCTATCGTGTTTTCTCACGTTCTTTTCGATTCATTTTTCGTTTTGATAAATGATGGTATTTTGATGCATTATGAAATTGTGAGTTTAATTGTGGGGAAGTTACAAATCTAGGGTTAGCAAACTCTTTGATCACCTCTTAAAATTGTCCTTCTCTTTGTCATAAATTGTTCTTGCGTAGATTAATTTATTTTTATTACTTTAGAATCTTGTAGTAATTATTTGGTAAATCGACTTTCTCTCCCTTGGTACTTCCTTGGGCATTTTTTTCTTTTTAAGAATTAATTTAATTTTGCGCTTTTCTATGGGTACGACACTCTTAATTTCATCGTGCTACAATCGATCTTGTGCACTTGCAAGGGTACAATTTAAAAGCGACCAAGTTTTTGGCGCCGCTGCCGGAGAGGCGACGCAATTTTTTCAATTCATAAAGAGATTTGTGTGTTTTGTTTGACAGTCAATCGATTGAGATCTCTTCTTCAATCGATTGACTGGGTTTTGTGGTTGCTGCTTGCTAATTTGTCAATCGATTGATTTGAATGAATCAATCGATCAATTGTTCTGTGTTTTAAAATTTAAAATTCCGACAAGTTAAATTCGAATTTTGAAATTTGAAAATTTGAATTTTGAATTTTAAAAATTTGAATGTTGAAATTTTTGAAAATTTTGAAAGTTGGAATTTTGATTTTTGAAACATGAAAGTTGGAACTTGAAATTTGAAATTTGAATTTAAAATAAACTAATAAATAAATAAATACAATTAGAATTTAAAATTTAAAATTTAATATTGAATTTTTGAATTAATTTTAAGATTTCAAGTTTAGGATCGTTAAGATTTTTTTTTAGGATCTTTAGTTATTGCCATTTGTAGGATTTATTGTTAGGATTTATAAGATTCTATTTTCTTTCCCTTCTTCTCTTAGGTAAGATTTTGTAGGATTTTATAGAACTTCTTTTAGATTTTAAAATTTGAATTTTGAATTCGAATTTGAAAATTAAAATCTTGATTTTAAATTTTGAATTTCAAATCTTGATTTTCGTTTTGAACCTTTGATTTTAAATTTGAATTTAAAATTTAAAAATTTGAATTTGAATTTTAAAATTAAAAATTAAAAATTTAAATTTGAAATTTAATTTTATTTTTAATTTGAAGTTCGAATTTTAATTCAAAAAAAAAAAAACCACTGAGAAAAATTTTATTTTATCTGTTCGGATTCTGACTTCTATCCACTATAGTTGTCAATTGATTGATATTTTGCTATCAATCGATTGAGTTTTGAGATTTTTAGTGTCTGCTTGTCATTGTGAAAAACTTTTGAGATTCTGTCAATCAATTGAACCTTTTGTTTTAATCGATTGACTACACCTCTGTTGATTGCTATTCAGTTGTATTTCCTGTTCTGACCAATCAGAATTTTGAACCTCAATCGATCGATTTTGATACATCAATCGATTGACTGATAAGTCCTTTGTGAATCACTGTTAGATTCTTTTTCAATCGATTGAGACAACTGCTTCAATCGACTAAATCTGGAGTGCTTCCGTTGTGAATTGATTGTGGACTCATTAATCTTTGTCTTGGGTGTTGGTGCATGAGCTTTACTCGATCTCATCACTCACATCTACAACCGTTGAATCGTGAGATTGAAAAGTCTTGCAGAAAGAATCGTAGAACCCAAAAAATTCAACATCATCATATTGAAACTGTAATAGCCCGAAAAATCACGCTAAACTATGACCTCGGGATCCGTGCCCGACCGGTCATAGGTTTGACCAAATGAAAGTCCAATAGTTAGCATGAGGTGTGATGAACGGATGAGATGTGATAAATTGAATGCTCACGTGGTGTGTGTTGTAAATGTGAAGTCGCATACACCTATCACGGTGTAGGTGCTCAACACACAAGTGAGGAAAGGGATAAAAGAGTTTAATAACCCTAAATGTGTGTTTTTGGTGGTTGAGAGAGAAGTAAAGAAGAGAGAGAGAGAGAAAGTAAAGAGAGGAGTTATTGCAACTGATTGGAGGGGGGATTCAAGCGATAAAAGCCGGATTCAACACGGTTTGGATCTGTTAGAGCCAAAGCTGGAAACCCTAGCCTTCCAACCACTGGATTGAAATCAACTTGAGATTGATTCAAGGTAAATTTTTGTGAATAAAATACATAGATCGTAGAGACTAAGTTGTAGTTGAAAATGGTTAGAATCATAGGATAATGGCTTAGAAAAATAGAGGAAAAAGTATGGAAGAAGATTGGGAAGAACAGCTCGAAAGGGGCTGAATCTGACAATTTCGATTAATCGAAATTGGGTTTCGATTAATCGAAATTGGCCAGGAAGTTGAAAGGTCAGAGGACCCCGATTTCGATTAATCGAATTGGAGTTCGATTAATCGACCTTGGATTTCGATTGATCGATTTGGGTATCGATTAATCGACTGGGAACCTCCAGTGGACCCCAGGGGTTGGAGGAAAAGGCTTAAGGAAAAATCGACTAATCGAAATGGGATTTCGATTAATCGATTTCAGTTTTCGATTAATCGATTTGGGATCGATTAATCGATTTTAGGAACTCGACTACTCGAATCGACCTTGCGAAACAGAGAATTTCGATTAATCGAATTAGGACTCGATTAATCGAATGAAAACTCGACTACTCGAATTTAGAATCGACTTTGCGAAACAGAGAATTTCGATTAATCGAATTAGGATTCGATTAATCGAATGAAAACTCGACTACTCGAATTGAGAATCGACTTTGCGAAACAGAGAATTTCGATTAATCAAAATTATTTCGATTAATCGAATGAAAATCTCGATTAATCGATTTGAGAATCGATTAATCGATATTGACTTTCGACTAATCGATTTTGGAAATCGATTAATCGAATCAGATTCGATTAATCGATTTTGAAATTCGATTAATCGACTGAGATAAATTATGTTGACTTTTGGGTTTGACTTTAAGATTCTTGGAGAGTCTTGGACCTTCTTTATTGCATCCTTTGTGATGTGTTTCACCTGTTATGTGGTACCATAGGTGGTACGTGTGGACTAGTGCACAAGGAGCCACGTGGGACCTTGATGCAATGATCAAATGAAGCCTTGAGGTAGGGAACACCTTGAACATGTACTTTATTTTACAAGAGCATGTATGTAGTGATATAGAATTCAATTCAAATGTTTAATTCTTAAGAATTTGTGAAAAGTGTGTGTGTGTGACATCCATAAGAGTAATCATAATGAGCCATCCCCAGGGGATGAAGAAGTAAAGAGATAAGAGCATCAGGTGTGATGCAAGTAAATGGATACATCCCAGGGATGTATCCAAGATTGAATCATGTTTGATAGGGCCTAACTGATATAAGATAACACACTTACACGGTGAATAACTATATGTAAGGCACCGATATTTTTGTTATTTGAGGTTTGATAGGTTATCCCACCGACGTGGCGGGATATCCACGACTGAAACGGCAGGATATCCGTGACCGATACGGCGGCGAAACCGTAGGCCAGTGCGGAGGCTTATCCGTACATAGTAAGCACACCCCAGGGGTGTTGATTGAGACAAGTGAAACCCCGCCACCAATCCCCAGGGGAAAGGGGCTTGGGTACTATTTGTATTCCCAGGGAATACGGTTAAAACTGTCTATATAGATGACGATGATGGGTATCTCATCGGGGCTCGATGCTATATTGCTCGGGGATTACTTAAGTTGAAAGTTTAAGTTTTGCTTTAGGCCTTTTCAGCATCATTCATGATTAAATGAAAACATATATAATGAACAGTAAAATGAAATGTTTTTTAACTGTTTTCATCAACAACTGCATAGACACATCATGCATGGCATATCATGGAATATATGTGAGTCATAATTTATATGTTCAACTGTGTTTGTTCCCTATTGAGCTAGGATGTAGCTCACCCTATAGACTATACGTCGCAGGTCCACTACTAGCAGCTGCCGAGGCTTCAGGAGACGCTGACCTCGGTGAGTCGGACCTTGCGGCCGGCGAAGAGTTGGAGCCACCTCCAGAGGACTTCTTCTAGAGGACTCCGTTGTGCCACTTTGAGAGATTTCTGGAGAGATTTTGTACGGCTTGGTATGTCAAGCCTTTATTTTGTTTAAAATCATGTATATAAGGAGTTGGGATCATTCTTTTGGGGCGAACCATCCGTGATGATTGCTATCATCGATGGTTCGGATCGGTTCTCCATTCATGCAGAGGCATGAGGGTAGAACTTTTTTTTGGGGAGTTGCTCAATATAGATTTAAATTCCGCAATTTCGTTCATTATTCTAATTGATGCAGAGGCTTGATATACCAGTGTTTCGAGCTTAGCTAAAGGGCACGGTCAAGATGATCGTGCTGATGGCACGAGTTTCGGGGTGTCGAAATCCGGGCTATCACAGTTGGTATCAAAGCGATTTTCTTTTAGCAATTCTGACAACTGTTCTTTCGTCAGAACATAGGGGCTTCTGCTAACAAAACTTTAGTTTCAAATGCAGCCGCAAATGTCGTCTAGAGGAAGAGGCCGACCAAGGGGAGGCCAGCAGAGGAGTCTACGTAGTGGAGATGATTACATCTCTCCTACAAATAGAGTGCCTTTAGGAGGTACTGAGGCCCCAGGGGGCAGTAGTAGTAGACAACATGATGAAGAAGATTGAGATCATCAAGACCAAGATCTAAGAGAGCAAGAAAGATTGAGAGAAAGACAAGAAGATAGAGAAGTGCGACAAAGGATGATGCACACTATGGAGACTATGGCAGCTGCCATGGCACAACAAGCCGCATCCTTTGCAGCTCATGCGTCAAGAGAACAGCAGCCACCTACACCACCTGTAGGACTCAAGGCTGCTGTGTGCCTCATCATTTACAGAGTTTAGGAGGATGAGACCTCCTTTATTTTCTCGGGTGCATACAATGGCCGAGAACTGCTGATGGAGATGGAGAAAGTCTTTAGCGTCTTGACATGCACGGAAGATGAGAGTGTGAGATGGGCAGCTTACATGTTGGATGGGGAGGCTGGCCTTGGTGGAAGTCCGTGATACGGACTCGGCCTGGGAGACCCCAGAGTTGCCTTGGACTTGGGAGGAGTTTGTTGAGGAGTTCAACAAACAATATTTTCCTAAGTGGTGAGGAACCACTTGAGATACAATTTCTGCTTAGTGCAAGGGAGAATGACAAGGAGAGAGTATGGGGTGGAGTTTCACGATTGTCTGCTTTGTCTTGGACACGCTGCCATCAAGTGATGAAGTCCAAGAGGTTTCAGCAAGGTTTGAAGCCTGAGGTTAGGGGAGGCGTAGCTCCATTTCAACTGAGGACCTATGAAGAGGTCATGAGTAAAGCACTGGTGGTTGAAGAGGAGAATACAAATAGATATAGACAGAGAGAGCAGCAGAGGGGAGGAAATGAACAAGGAAGATCGGGGCACTACGAACCGGTGAACAAAAAGCCGAGGTTCATGGCCCAGAATCAGAGACCACAGTTCCAAGGGGGTTTCGGAAGACCGGCGCAACAACAACAACACCAACAGAGGTTTCCATTACTTGCGTCGGGGAGACCTATTCGCTATGAGAGCCCTGCCATGTCTACTGGCGCCACTGTTACACAGGGTTCTCGTACTGTTTCTTCCGCACCTCGGGAGACTTGCGCAAAGTGTGGCAAGCCTCATAGGACGGTGGACTGTAGATCGGGAACTAGGGGTTGTTTCCGATGTGGCAAGGTGGGCCACTTGATCAAGGATTGCCCCGAGACGGATAAGAGAAAGACGGTTTCAGTTGCAGCACCACGACCAATTCAAGCAAGGAAACCGATCGTCCAGGGGAGAGCCTATGCAGTCACTGCTCAGGAAGCAGGGAACGTGCATGACGTCATCCAAGGTGAGACCCTTTTAAAATTAAAGAAAATTTTCATTTCATTAAAATTTTAGATAGAGAAGGAGCATGCATTAGAAATTGTATAGATTCCTTTCCCAATACAAAAAGCTGTATGTGAATTAAGAGTGTAAATTGATGTGTAAATTATTGTATGTATGTATGTATACTATAGGTACTCTAAATATATATGAAAAAGGATGCTTCGGTGGATATGACGCTCGAGTGTTGATAGACCCCGGGTCTACCCACTCATCCGTCACTCCACGTTTCGCTAAGAAGATGAAGATTGTTCCAGAGACGTTGGATTTTGTCCTATCTGTGTCTATTCCGACTGGAGAGTTAGTAGACACGGAGTTAGCTTGCAAATCCATCATTGTAGCAGTTCGAGACTTAGAGGTGCATGAATTGGAAGTAAAGTTGATACTGTTAGACATGCAAGGGTTTGATGTGATCCTTGGCATGGACTGGTTGGCGCAAAGATTGTGCAAACCGCCGATTGCAAGAACAAGGTAGTCATTTTCGCACCCAACACAAGAAGATCATTTCGGTTTCAAGGAGTGAGGTCATTATGTGCCACCGATCTCAGCAGAAGGGCCGAGAAAATGATCGTAAAGGGTTGCAAGGATACTTAGCTTTCTTAAAGGAGGACAAGGAAGAAAAGAACGTCATTTCCGAGATAGCAAAAGCGAGACTTCACCGACGTGTTTCAGAGGAATTGCCCGGATTACCTCCGTAAAGAGAAGTAGAATTCGCCATTGACTTAGCACCGTGAACGGAGCCTATTTCAAAAGCACCTTATAGAATGGCTCTCACCGAAGTTAAAGGAGTTGAAGGAACAACTACAAGAACTTATGGACAAGGGGTTTGTTAGACCGAGGTTCCATGGGGAGCACCGGTTCTTGTTTGTCAAGAAGAAGGATGGGTCAATGCGGCTATGCATTGACTATCGACAATTGAACAAACTCACCGTGAAGAACCGCTACCCTTTGCCTAGAATTGACGATCTATTCACCAACCGTAAGGAGCAAAGTATTTTTCCAAGATCGACCGAGATCCGGGTATCACGCCATAGTCAAGGCGAGGACATTCAAAAATGCTTCCGGACACGGTATGGACACTATGAATTCCTTGTGATGCGCTTGGATTAACGAATGCTCCAAGGCCGCTTTATGGATCCGATGAACCGAGTGTTTAAACCACACTTGGACTCGTGTCGTAGTGTTTGTTGATGATATACTTGATATACTCCAAATCCAAGACTAACACGAAGAACATTTGAGGATTGCTCTTGACGCCACGTGAACACCAATTGTACGCCAAACTCAGAAGTGTGAGTTTTGGTTGGAAGAAGTTAGCTTTTAGGACATGTCGCCTCAAAGCATGGTGTCACCAGAGATCCAAAGAAAGATAGAAGAGTTAAATGGGAGCAACCAAAGACAAGGACCGATGTCCAAGTTTTCCGGGCTTAGCAGCTATTATCGACATTTCGTTGAGGGGTTTTCAAAGATATCGGACCTCTCACAAAGCTAACAAAAAGATTCAAGGTTTGAGTGGAGGAGGCATGCGAGAAGAGTTTTCAAGAACTCAAAACAAGACTCACTTACTCCCAGATTAGCGATTCCTTCAGGCAAAGGGAGGATACGCTGTACAAAGCCGACGTCATATAATGGCCTTGGTTGTGTGCTCAACCAACACAAGAAGGTGATAGCTTACTGATCAAGACAGCTAAAAGAACACGAGAAAAATTACCCGACTCATGACTTGGAACCGCGCATTATTTTTATACAAGATTTGGAGACATTACTTGTATGGTGAGACTTTGAAATTTTCACCGATCATAAGAGCTCCGATATCTGCATACGTAAAGAGCTCAACATGAGACAGCGCAGGTGGATGGAATTCCTCAAGGATTATGATTGCTCCATACAATACCATCCTGGCAAGGCGAATGTAGTAGCCGATGCATTGAGTCGGAAGGGTTCAGCTCAGTTAGCCTCTTTAATTTTGGGTATGCACCGATGGAAATTATTGGAAGACCTGGCATTCTATGATGCGAACATTGAGTCAAAGGACACTGGATCCTTTCTGGCTAACATATCAGTAAAGCCAGTGATATTTGAGCATATCCACGATCTACAGATGAAAGATCCGGCATTAACAAAGATTCATCAAGACGTGAGTGAAGGCATTAAGTCGGACTTCTCAGTAAAAGAAGATGGTTCTTTATTGTTTAAGGGCCGTCTATGCATTCCGGACAATGCCGACCTAAGACGAACGATTCTTGATGAGGCCCATAAGTCAAATTATGCTATCCACCCTGGTAGCACCAAAATGCACCAAGATTTGAAAAAGAACTACCGTGGAGAGGATCAACAAGACGTGGCGAGTACGCACGGTGTTTGACTTGTCACAAGTGAAGGTTGATCATAGACATCCTGGACTATTGCAACCTTTACCAATACCGTAATGGAAGTGGAATCGATCTCAATGGACTTCATTGTTGGATTACCCTGCACCGCCAAGAGACACAATGCTATTTGGGTCGTCAGAGACCGATTGACCAAATCAACGACTTTTGCCGCATAATACTACATATACAAAGAGAAGATGGCAGATTTATACATGAAGGAGATTGTAAGACTACATGGGATTCCAAGCAAGATAGTTTCGATCGTGATCCACTATATACGCCCAAGTTTTGGAAGAAATTTCAAGAAGGAATGGGAACACGACTAGACTTTAGTTCAGCTTTCCATCCTCAAACTGATGGGCAGACAGAGCGAGGGAACCAAGTAATAGAACACATGCTCAGGGCATGCATGCTTGATATGCAAGGAAACTGGCATGAGTATCTACCGATGCTCGAGTTCGATATAATAACAAGCTAAACGAGCATTGGCATGGCACCGTATGAAGCTCAGATGGACGACGATGCAAGTCACCTCTCAATTGGGAGGAAACAGGTGAGAAATTTGTATTAGGACCAAACTACTTGAAGATAACGCCACTGCTGCTCAATTATCAGAAAGGTTGAAGACAGCACAGAGTAGACAGAAAAGTTACGCTGACATGAAGCGGACTAGTGTTGACTATAAAGTGGGCGAGCATGTGTTTGTGAAAGTGTCACCTATGAAAGGTGTAATGAGATTTGGCAAGAGAGGGAAGTTAAGTCCACGTTATGTTGGACCATTCGAAATTTTGGGACGAGTAGGTGAAGTTGCATATCGCATTGGTTTACCACCGCTGTTTGACCGAGTACATAACGTTTTCCACATATCGATGCTCAGAAAGTACGTGAACGATCCGTCTCATGTATTAGGAAAGCAACCTATAGAGATGTGTGAGGACATGAGCATGATAGAGGAACCAGTGGAAATCTTGGATCAAAAGGAACAAGTACTGCGCACTAAAGTGATTCCCTTAGTGCTTGTTCGGTGGAACAATCATCCTAAAGAAGAGGCTACTTGGGAACGAGAGGCCGATGTGAAAGAACAATATCCAGCCTTGTTTCCAACGACGTGAGAGTTCAATGTAAACCACAAACATGTTTGTGAAATCTCCACTATACTTGTAGGTCAATGGAAAAATTTGATCCAATCTGATTTGAGGAACATAATTTATATGTACATGATCAAGTATCTACAACTCTATGGAAGAACCACTTGATGTCATAAACTACCAAAAATAATCAAAGAACCAAAGAAATTGAAAATCTACAGAAATTGGGCAAAACCGATTAATCGAATTTCAAATCGATTAATCGATTTGGAATTTTGATTAATCGATTTTGTTCGATTAGTCGACTGGCATGTACCAGTGACTGGAAATTGAAAGGAGAGTTAGAATATACGTAGAAGATAAATTTCGATTGATCGAGTTGGAATCTCGATTAATCGAATTTTAATTCGATTAATCGATTTACAAAAAGGACTTAAAAGAAATTGAATCCAGATATACGATTTCGATTAATCGATGTGAACTTCGATTAATCGATTTTGAAATTTCGATTAATCGAAATGGATTTCGATTAATCGAATAACTTAAAGATTTCTGAAAAAAATTTAGAAATTACTACATGATTTCGATTAATCGAACTGAAATTCGATTAATCGATTTTGGAATTTCGATTAATCAAAATGGATTTTGATTAATCGACTGGCTCGCGCCAGTGAGCTCAAAAATTTAAATTTTAAACAGATACGATTTCGATTAATCGAAATAGTTTCGATTAATCGAAATGGTTTCGATTAATCGAATTTGACTTTCGATTTTACGCGGCTTAACCTAGTTTGAAATCTCGATTAATCGATTCTGAATTTCGATTAATCGAGCCGTGGCCTATATATAAAAATTTGGGGATTTCATTCCCCATTCGAAATTATTTTTGCTTGAGATTTTTGGGCGTTTCACCTTCTTCCTCTTCTCCGACAATCCGGTGCCCTAGGGTTCCCTTTTTTAGACGGTTTTCGGCTCGCATCGCCATCAAAACCTACGGTAAACCCTAATTTTGCACTTTTCTTTCGAATTTGAACTAGATAAACCCTAGATTTTCTAAGACCCTAAAACCCGATTATCTTCAAAGAAGGCGACTTCTAAGTTGCCGGTTAGGCGTAAGAACGCCGCACCACCACCACCTACCCCATCGCCGGTGAGGACTCCATCACCGCTTAAGATCGGAGACCACCTCCTTCGACAGCGCCTAAGCGCCGAGTCTTCCCAATCCACCCCATGCCCCCACCACCCACTAATGTAATACAACCAAACGAATGGTGGGCTGCCAAGACCTTTGAGGTCGAAAGTACGCCATCGACCCTACCCTATTCACCGATCCCGATGTGCGAGACCCAATGGGCTCGAAACTACCTAATAACGCCACCTCGGCAACCTTCTCAAACCAATCCGGGGTTCATACTACCCTAGATTGGTTAGACTGTTTTACCAAGGGCTAACGGATGGCCCTACCGACGATTGCATTTTGACCAAGATCGAGGGTCGTCTATACACGATCACTCGTCGTCACATCCACGAGGTACTCGAGTGTTACCTCGATTTCACCCCGGAGACCACCCTATTCCCACCCTTCGAGGAGGACCCTCGATTCGAGGAGGTCATGACCCGCATGACCAATGGTCGGGGCCTGCCTCCATCAAGAGGGTTGACCTTCCACACTATATGTGGATGCTCGACTCGGTGATAAAGTGCAACCTTTACCCAATGCGCCACGACACCGAGCGCGTGGACAAAGTGCAACATGCACTTTATGCGGCCTTCTGTGGCCGATGGTTTGATGCTACTTTGGTCATCCTAGAAGGGATGAAGTACATCAAAGGAAAGTTGATGAAGGGCAACATGCGGCCCAAGGAAAAGATGTCGTATGCTCGGCTCATCTCGAGCATGTTGGAGTGCTACTCCGACGAGCCCTCCTACGACATCTCGCCTCACGAGGTGAGGGCTACGGATCGCGTGAAAACGTTTACGAAGTCTTCATGGACCCGTAGCTACAATCTTCTAAAGCGGACCCTACCGGCTCCGGGTCCCGCTCCAGCCCCAGCCGCAGCAGAAGTAGCACCGCCACCACCCCCACCACCTCAGCAGGACCCACCCGTGGGTGGGGCACACCCTATTCCCGCCGAGCCATCCATGGAGAGGGTTCCCTCACCGACGCCACACCAGCCCACCGCACGACACCCACCTCATCCTACCCACGCCCATCCCAGGGCCGACCATCGAGGAGGTGTTGGCCCGTATGGAGGTCAACAACGAGAGGATGAACCGGCGGATGGACTTCCTACTCTTTCACACCCTCCGCCACATCTATCCTACTGACTACCGCTACTACCTCGCACAGGAGGAGGAGTGGACCGCTGGACGCACCGCCTTCCACCGAGGACCCGTCTTCCATCCCACCACTGCAGACGCGGCTCCTTCCACATCTATATCCGCTCCGACCAGACGCTGCAGCACACACCACCACCACCAGCACACCACCACCACTGCACCACGCCACACAAATCAGCTCATAGCACCCCACCAACCAGACGAGGGGACTGAGTTTGAGTAGTTATTTTGTATCAGTCATGTATTGTGTACATGTATATTTTGTATGCCAACTTATTGGCGCTTTGTAAACATTTTCTGATATTAATAGAAATCGAACTTATTTTGAGTACATTGTTTCATTTTCTTAAAGTACTTCCATGCTTATATTGATAAATACCTAAATGAGTCTGAGTAAACGAGACCACCTCACCCGAGTGTGGGTGGGGGGGGGGGGTAGAGACCCAGACAGCCATGCCTTGGGTTATTTTCGAGGACGAAAATTTCCAAGGTGGGGAGTATGTAATAGCCCGAAAAATCACGCTAAACTATGACTTCGGGATCCGTGCCCGATCGGTCATAGGTTTGACCAAATGAAAGTCCAATAGTTAGCATGAGGTGTGATGAACGGATGAGATGTGATAAATTGAATGCTCACGTGGTGTGTGGTGTAAATGTGAAGTCGCATACACCTATCGCGGTGTAGGTGCTCAACACACAAGTGAGGAAAGGGATAAAAGGGTTTAATAACCCTAAATGTGTGTTTTTGGTGGTTGAGAGAGAAGTAAAGAAGAGAGAGAGAGGAAGTAAAGAGAGGACCGATTGAGGGGGGATTCAAGCGATAAAAGCCGGATTCAACACAGTTTGGATCTGTTAGAGCCAAAGCTGGAAACCCTAGCCTTCCAACCACTGGATTGAAATCAACTTGAGATTGATTCAAGGTAAATTTTTGTGAATAAAATACATAGATCGTAGAGACTGAGTTGTAGTTGAAAATGGTTAGAATCATAGGATAATGGCTTAGAAAAATAGAGGAAAAAGTATGGAAGAAGATTTCGACAATTTCGATTAATCGAAATTGGGTTCATTAATCGAAATTGGCCGTGAAGTTGAAAGGTCGAGGACCCGATTTCGATTAATCGAATTGGAGTTCGATTAATCGACTGGATTTCGATTAATCGATTTGGGTATCGATTAATCGATCGAGAACCTCGTGGACCCGGGGTTGGAGGAAAGGACTTGGAAAAATCGACTAATCGAAATGGGATTTCGATTAATCGATTTAGTCGATTAATCGATTTGGGATCGATTAATCGATTTTAGAACTCGACTATTCAATCGAGAATTTTGAAAAGAGATTTCGATTAATCGAATTGATTCGATTAATCGAATGAAAACTCGATCTCGAGAATTGGAATATTTATGAAAAAGAGAATTTCGATTAATCGAATTAGGATTCGATTAATCTAATGAAAACTCACTCGAATTGAGAATCGACTTTGCGAAAGGAGAATTTCGATTAATCGAAATTCGATTCGCATTAATCGATATTGACTTTCGACTAATCGATTTTGGAATTCGATTAATCGACTGAGATAAATTATGTTGACTTTTGGGTTTGACTTTAAGATTCTTGGAGAGTCTTGGACCTTCTTTATTGCATCCTTTGTGATGTGTTTCACCTGTTATGTGGTACCATAGGTGGTACGTGTGGACTAGTGCACAAGGAGCCACGTGGGACCTTGATGCAATGATCAAATGAAGACTTGAGGTAGGGAACACCTTGAACATGTACTTTATTTTACAAGAGCATGTATGTAGTGATATAGAATTCAATTCAAATGTTTAATTCTTAAGAATTTGTGAAAAGTGTGTGTGTGTGACATCCATAAGAGTAATCATAATGAGCCATCCCCAGGGGATGAAGAAGTAAAGAGATAAGAGCATCAGGTGTGATGCAAGTAAATGGATACATCCCAGGGATGTATCCAAGATTGAATCATGTTTGATAGGGCCTAACTGATATAAGATAACACACTTACACGGTGAATAACTATATGTAAGACACCGATATTTTTGTTATTTGAGGTTTGATAGGTTATCCCACCGACGTGGCGGGATATCTCGACGACAGGATATCCGTGGACCGATCTGTTGGCGAAACCGGCCGGTCGAGGCTTATCAGACATAGTAAAGCACACCCCAGGGGTGTTGATTGAGACAAGTGAAACCCCGCCACCAATCCCCAGGGGAAAGGGGCTTGGGTACTATTTGTATTCCCAGGGAATACGGTTAAAACTGTCTATATAGATGACGATGATGGGTATCTTATCGGGGCTCGATGCTATATTGCTCGGGGATTACTTAAGTTGAAAGTTTAAGTTTTGCTTTAGGCCTTTTCAGCATCATTCATGATTAAATGAAAACATATATAATGAACAGTAAAATGAAATGTTTTTTAACTGTTTTCATCAACAACTGCATAGACACATCATGCATGGCATATCATGGAATATATGTGAGTCATAATTTATATGTTCAACTGTGTTTGTTCCCTATTGAGCTAGGATGTAGCTCACCCTATAGACTATACGTCGCAGGTCCACTACTAGCAGTGAGGCTTGAGGCGACTGACCCGGTGAGTCGGACCTTGGAGCCACCTCCAGAGGACTTCTTCTAGAGGACTCCGTTGTGCCACTTTGAGAGATTTTTGGAGAGATTTTGTACGGCTTGGTATGTCAAGCCTTTATTTTGTTTAAAATCATGTATATAAGGAGTTGGGATCATTCTTTTGGGGCAAACCATCCGTGATGATTGCTATCATCGATGGTTCGGATCGGTTCTCCATTCATGCAGAGGCATGAGGGTAGAACTGTATTTTGGGGAGTTGCTCAATATAGATTTAAATTCCGCAATTTTGTTTATTATTCTAATTGATGCAGAGGCTTGATATACCAGTATTCCGAGCTTAGCTAAAGGGCACGGTCAAGATGATCGTGCTGATGGCACGGGTTTCGGGGTGCCGAAATCCGGGCTGTCACAGAAACCATGACAATCAAAGACAAGGACGGCATGAGAATAATCATGATAACCATGGAAATAAAAATGAGAATCGTGATGAAGGCCCAAGAACATTGGAGCATTACAATGATTCGAGTTTTTACAAAGATCAGGATAGTATCATGCATGCCCCCATCTCAGGAAATCATTATGAATTTAAATCCACAGTGATTCAAATGTTACCAATTTTCCATGGATTGACCAATGAAAATCTACATGTTCACTTAGATGAGTTTACGTGGGTGTGTAAAATGTTTAGAGTTCATAATGTCTCCGACCAGATAGCTAAGTTACGACTCTTTCCATTCTCTTTAAGATATAAGACGAAAACTTGGTTTTACTCTTTAGAACCAAGATCAATTCAAAGTTGGGCAAAGCTACACCGTCAATTCCTAAAAAAATACTTTTCCATGAGCACACCAATGAGTTGCGTCAGAAGATTCAGTTCTACGCCCAACAACTAACAGAAACATTTCATGAATGTTGGGAACATTTTAAGGAATTAATCAGAAGTTGTCCTAATCATCATATTTCAAGGTGACAACAGGTTTAAAGTTTTTATAATGGACTGATTCCAGAAGAGAGACGCATGGTTGATGTATCTTGTGATGGATCATGTGCCACAAAAGAGGCTGACAAAATATGGGCATTGTTTGAGATATTATATTAAACCTCAATACAAAATGAGACAGTGGGTCGAGCAAACCTGGATTTGGCAACTAAATCTCATGTGTTGACAAAAGGTGAGCTTTACGATGTCAACAATAATACTTCAGAACTATCAACAAAAGTTGATATGTTATCCAAACAGATGAATATGTTATTAGCTGCAACCAAACAAGCTAAATGTCATAACCCCAGATTTTGGGAACCGTGCACCTCACATACCATGCACGTGTACCACATATCTTACACACGTAATTGTGATTCACAAGGAAACCAAAAACTACATATACCCACTATGTGTGTATATGTGAAACTTTCTAGCTTTCACTATATAAGTGAAAGTGGGGAGGAGAGTCTCTCCTACGTAACCTAAATTAGCATAGATAAAAAGAAGAAAAAATAGAGAGAAAGAGGAGAAGGTTTACAAAAGAGGAGGAGAGGTTCGTTAGTTTTTAAGCTATAGAGAACCTTGAAGATCTTCACGATTAGACGAAGCTTGGATCAAAACTATAGGGAATCTATCGAGTAAGGTATGATTTAAATGCTTATGGATGTTTTAAATAGAGTTTAAACTAGTGGACAAATGATCCTTGACACTATTAAATCTCTCATGAAGAAGGTGATAGTTCTCGAATAGAAAGAGAACATACATCTTTTCGTGGCTCGCTCGAGTGATCTAAATGGCTTGCTCGAGCGAGGGCTGAGAGAATATTCTAAGCATATTCACATCCTGAACTCGCTCGAGCGAGACCCACAGTGAAGGAGGAGATCGCTTGAGCGAGGCATCGCTTAGAGCTCTAGGTATCTCAAATTATGACCGCTCGAGCGATGAATAGTGCTTGCTCGAGCGATGAATAATGACCGCTCGAGCGATGAATAATGATCGCTCGAGCGATGAATAGTACTCGCTCGAGCGATGAATATTGACCGCTCGAGCGAGGCTAAATAACCGCTCGCGCGAGGAATTACCCAGCTTTCTCATTTCTTTAGTATAATTTATAAGAGTTGTGTTTTCAAGGGTTCTAGAGACCTTTCTGAGTAAATTCGTGTTACATACAATATAGGTGTGACGTGAGTTGTTACGCGTAAGCCTCTACGAGAAAGGAGCGCGTTGGATCGTATTTGAGGTAGGGAATATCTTGAAACATGTACTTTAATTCGTCAAAAGCATGTATGTAGAGTATTTCAATCATATAGAGTAGCTCGAGAGAACAGTCATATTAAATGTGTTTCCAAACATGTGTGTGCGTGTGTGAATCTTAATGGAGGTCATGAAGTCCCCAGGGGACGTGGAATTGTAACAATGGGCATCTGAATAATGCATTAAACCGGTAGCATCCCAGGGATGCAGATGAACCAAATGATGAAACAAAAGAAGAACTAGAAGGCCTAATGTAATAAAATTAACACAATCATGGTGAATAACTATATGTAGAGCACACTTTATATTTTTATTATTTAAGGTTTAATTAGAATACCCCACCGACGTGGCGGGATACCCACGACTGACTCGACAGGATATCCGTGACCGGTACGGTGGCCAAACCGTACACCCTAGCACATCTCAGGGATGTTGAAGTGAGAATAGACCCCGCCGCCTTTTAGAAAAAGGGGTCTGGGTAGTATTGAATTGTAACACATAAAAAGTATCTATTTAGATAAAGATGGTGGGTATTCTATCGGGGCTCGATGCTATATTGCTCGGGGACTACTTAAGTTAAGATTTAAGTGATTAGGCCGAATCCGTTACCACAATAGTAAGATGAGAATAAATAAAGTTATGCAAAGTAACAGTGTATCCATCATTTTATTTTCGTTTGTTTCAATTGTCTTTCAGTAGTTCTATAAGATAAAATTATGTTTTTAAATTGTTTTTAACATATATGTGAGAGCTTAATCTATATGTTCACTGTGTTTCCCTATTGAGCTAGGATATAGCTCACCCGCGCTTAGACTATGCGTCGCAGGTCCATTATTAACAGCGGCCGAGGCTTCGAGAGATGTAGATCCGGGTGATTCGGATTACATGCCTGGGGACGAGTTGGAGCCTCCTCCCGAGGACTTCTTCTAGAAGACTCCGCTGATTACTTTGAGAGAGTTTTTGTGAGCATATTGGTACGGCTTGGTATGTCAAGCCTCTTTATTTGAATGTAATTAAATACCTTTATTCTTTTGACAAACCGTCTGGGTTGGACAATCATCACCAACGGTTTGGGTCAGTTCTTATGCCCATGAATTGGCATGGGACAAGAACTGTCTTTAGAGACTCTTTCTACTTTAAATGCATGAGTACTTGTTTAGAGTAGATGCATGTGCCTTATTTGTAGTCTTTGGCTTGTATATACTAACGCTCCGTACAGAATTATAGGGCACGGCCTCGAGGGTCGTGCTGATGGCAGGGTTTCAGGGTGCCAAAATTCGGGATATCACACTAAAACTCCTATCACCCTCTCTGTTTGTTCAATTTGTGAACACCTAAGTCACATGGCCAATGAATGTCCAACTACTCTGTTGTTCTTTCCTGATGAACCTACTCCTCAAGAGCAGGTGAATGTGACTCAATCTTATCATCTGCAGACTAGAAATATGTACTCCAATACCTACAATTCGGAATAGAAAAATCACCCCAACTTAGGATAGGGAGGATCAAACCAAACTGAACAGGTAAACCAACAGTACAGATCTAATACAACGAGTGGACAATAGAACTTTCGTCCACAACAAAATTCTAATTTTCAACAGAGTTTGAATTATCATCACCCAAATTTTGAGTAGCAGAAAAATCAGAATTTCAATCAATCTCAGATTCCCAATTCGAAAGATTCTGATTTGGAAGGGAAGATTATGCGAAACATGTAAGCTTTTCAGCAGAAGATGATGGACCAATTTAGCCAATTGACCAATCAATTGAGTCAAAGAGAGGAAGGTAGGCTTCCTAGCCAACCCCTCAACAATCCTCGAGGTCAAGCATCACCTGATGAAAGACTATCGAATAGTCAATAGTTGAAAGCTGTTATTGTGTTGAGAAGTGGACGAGTGACTGATAATCAAGTGTCAATGCCAATGGAATTAGAAATAGAAGAAACAACAGCTGAAAAAGAAAAAGAGTCTGAGACAAAAGAGAAGGTGAAGTCTCCTGAAGTTATCGAAAAAAAACCTGAAGAAGAAGACTCAGAACTTGAATCCATTCCCCATACTCCAAAGGCACCATTCCCTGAGGGCCTGACACCTCCTTTTAAAATAAGAAGAGATCGTAAAAAATAGAAGAAATCTTTGAAACATTCAAGCAAGTAAAGATAAATTTTCTATTACTTGAAACAATCAAACAAGTCATTGAATACGCCAAAATTTTCAAGGATCTTTGCACCTATAAGAGAAGGGCACGTACTCAAGTCTCAAAGAAGGTGTTTATGACTAATCAAGTTAGTTCGATATTACGATTGAATGCATCATAGAAACTTAAGGACCCTGGAGTTCTAACTGTCCTATGTGTTATAGGTGGGCAACCAATTGGTAAGGCGCTACTGGATTTGGGAGCAAATGTCAACCTGATCCCATACTCAGTATATGAGAAATTAGGTCAGAAAGACGACCTAGGGGTATCATTGAATATGTTTTGGTTGGAATAGATAAATTTGTATTTTCAGTGGACTTCGTTGTCTTGGATATGGAACCACCTGTTAGATCAACAAATCAAGTCCCAATCATTCTTGGACATTCATTTCTTACAACTGCAAATGCTTGCAACAATTGTCGAACGGGAGTCATAGATGTTTCTTTCGGAAATATGAAAGTTAGGCTTAATATATTTTATGCGATGAACCATTTCCCCAATGAGGATGAGGTTGACTGTTTCTACATCGATCAAGTGGATGAAGTAGTGGACGAAACTTTACCGTCAATATTGACCAAAGAAGAATTCAAAACTGCTTTGTTGGCCATCTATGAGGAAAAAGGAATTGAAAAGAAACAACCAGAAGAGAAGAGGATGAATGCATCAAGTCAAGATGATAAGCCATGGAAGACTATGGCTAAGGTGGAACCATTACCCGTTAAGGTAAAGGATGAGCTAACACCATCAATCAGGCAGCCACCAATTGTTGAATTAAAGCAACTGCCTGAGTCACTTAAATATGCTTTCCTAGGACCGCAAGAAACGCTTTCGATAATAATTTTATCTACATTGTCAGAAAAGCAAGAGCATGAATTGATGAAGATGCTTAAAGACCACAAAGAGGCTATCAGATGGACTTTAGTCGATCTTAAACAGATTAATCCGTCAGTATGTATGCACAAATTACATCTGAAAGATGCTAGTACACCATCGAGGGAACCACAAAGACGACTAAATCCAAATATGAAAGAAGTCGTTTTGAAAGAGATTATCAAGTTACTTGATGCTGGAATCATCTATGCGATCTCTGATAGTGAATGAGTAAGTTCAGTTCAAATTATTTTCAAAAAGTCAGAAATTACTGTAAAAGAGACCACTGAAGGGAAATTGGTGCTTACACGTGAGACCACTGGGTGGCGTGTATGTATCGATTATTAGAAATTGAACATTGCCATGAGAAAGGACCATTTTTCCCTGCCATTTATTGATCAGATTCTAGAAAAGTTGACATGACAAGAATACTATTATTTTTTTTATGGTTACTCGGGATACAATCAAGTGCCTGTATTTCCATCAGACAAAGAAAAGACAACATTTACTTACCCTTATGACACCTTTGCATATCGAAGGATGCCTTTCGGACTTTGCAATGGGGTAACCACTTTTCAGCATTATATGTTAGCGATATTCTCGGATATGGTTGACAAATTCATCAAAGTATTCATGGACGACTTCTCGATTTTTAGGAGGACCTTTGAAATGTGTCTTAACCATTTGACACAGGTATTACAACGTTGCGTAGAATCCAATCTTGTTTTAAGCTGAAAAAGAGCCATTTTATGGTTCAACAAGGAATTGTGTTAGGGCAAATCGTTTTCAAGAAAGGAATTGAAGTCGATAAGGTAAAAGTCGACTTAATTGCTCATTTGCCACCACCAAAGAGTATTCGATAAATTCGATCATTTTTGGGTCATGCGAGAATTTACAGACGTTTCATCAAAGATTTCAGCAAGGTCGCTAAGCCATTATGCAACTCACTTAGAAAAGATGTTCCATTAGAATTTGATGAGGACTGCATGAAAGCCTTTCTGAAACTGCGTGAGTTATTGTCAAGTTCTCCAATAATCTAACCACCGAATTATTCGCTTCCTTTTAAACTCATGTGTGATGCATCAGACTATGCCATTAGAGCGGTTCTAGGCCAAAGAATAGATAAATTACCTCATATAATTTACTATGCAAGTAAAACACTGATCGATGCACAAATAAACTACACCACTATAGAGAGAATTATTGGTTGTAGTTTATGCATTGGATAAGTTTCGGTCATACTTGCTCGGGTCTAAGATCGTAGTTTTTCAGATCATTCCTTGCTTAAGTACTTGTTAGCAAAGAAGGATATAAAGCCAAGATTGATTCGATGGGTTCTGCTGCTGTAATAATTTAATTTTGAGATACGAGATAAAAAGGGAGTTGAAAATGTGGTGCAGACTATCTGTCTCGTATACTTCCTGAAGCAACATATTCTGCAGAACCTATTCGGGACACCTTTCCCGATGAGCAGTTGATGGTTATCCCTGCGACTCTAAATGGAACTCGTTGGCACACAAACATCGTTAATTACCTGGTTGTAGTGGGATAAAAACGATAAAAATTTATTTTTCTCCCAAGTGAAGCACTACTTCTGGGACGAACCACACCTGTTTAAATTTTGCTTTGATCAGGTGATCCGATGATGTGTGCCCGAAGAAGAACAATTAAGTGTGATGAAATTTTATCATAATGGGGTTTGTAGAGGTCACTTTGGCGAATGAAAGACCGCATTAAAATTTTTACAAAGTGGATTCTACTGGCCCACTATCCTCCGCGATATAATGAATTATTGCAGGGGTGTGTAAACTGCCAAAAATTGGGGAATATCTCTAAACGAGACATGATGCCATTGAATCCACTTTAGTTGTCAAAATTTTTGATGTGTGGGCAATCGACTTCATGGGAAGATTTCCCCATCAATTGGGCTCCTCTATATTTTGGTGGCTGTAGACTACGTCTCAAAATGGGTGGAAGCTATAGCCACTTGATCGAATGACTACAAGGTGGTGGTAAAGTTTCTTAAGGAGAATGTGTTCAACTGATTCGGGATACCTCGAGCTATCATCAGTGATGGTGGTTCACACTTTTGTAATCGCCAGTTTGTAACTTTGATGAAGAAATATGGTGTCACTCACAAAGTAGCAACACCTTACCATCCGCAAACTAGTGGTCAAGTTGAGGTGTCAAATCGTGAAATCAAGAGCATTTTGGAAAAGATTGTCAGGACAGATAGAAAGGATTGGTCTCTTCGTCTATCGGATGCTCTTTGGGCATACAGGACGACATTCAAGACACTAATCTGAATGTCTCCATTTCGGCTTATTTTTGGGAAGGCTTGCCACCTTCCAATTGAAATTGAACACAAAGCCTTTTGGGCAATCAAACGATTTAATTTTGATATGCAATCTGCTGGATCAAACCGTCGTCTGCAACTAAAGGAACTCGATGAGTTACGTTATAATGCATATGAGAATGCTAGACTTTAGAAGGAAAGATCCAAAAGGCTTCACGATAAGTTAATATCTAGAAAGGAATTTTATCCAGGGCAAAAAGTGTGGCTGTTCAATTCAAAGCTAAAATTTCATCCGAAAAAGTTGCGATCAAGATGGGAAGGACCTTTTCAGGTCATTTCCACATCCGAATTTGGTGTCGTAGAGATTAGAGATATGAAGGATGATCGAATTCTAAAAGTAAATGGTCAATGTCTTAAATCGATGTTTGAGCCGAGGCACCAAATGATGGTTGAAGTAACAGATCTCATTGAGCCGACAATGTGAAAAAGAAACGGTCGAGCTGTCGACACATAAACTCAGCGCTTTCTGGGAGGCAACCCAGTGTGTTTTAATTTTTGTGTTAGAAGTAGAGAGTCTTTCTCAATCGATTGACTTTGAGAAAAGTCAATCGATTGACCTTATATTATGCTCAATCGATTGAGAATTGTCTTTTCAATCGAATGCTGTTTTAGGTCATCATCATCTCACCTCTTTAATTGTGTGTCAAACCAATCGGCACATCATTAATGTCAATCGATTGAAACTGGGATCTCAATCGATTGAAATCACCTCGAATTAATGGGAGGTTTTCAAAAATCAAAGCATCAATCGAAGCGTCTTTTCGATGGCGGCTAATTCAAGGGGCACTATAATGTCAATCAATTGAGACTAACCCCTCAATTGATTGACCTGACATGTCACTTAAGTTCGCCGGTTCCCATGATGACAAACGTCGCAACTTTTTGCGTAAAGCTCAGTGTCAATCAATTGACACCAACGATTCAATCGATCGACATTAAGGTTGCATGAAGTGTTGTACCACGTCGCATCCACATTCTCAATGACTATTAAAATTCCCGCGATGTGATTCAGTCTCAATTGATTGAAGTCTATGACCCAATCGATTGACGATTGAAGTATAAAATGGGAACACCCGAGGTCCCCTTTTTCAAAAGCCTCCTGCAAATCGAGCCTTCCATATCTCTTTACATTCTCCTTGTACGATTGAAATGGCGGCGCCTGGACTAATGATCTACCGACCACCTCATCCTGCCAACAATCCCATGAGCATCCTAAGCGATGACTACATGAACCGGCAATGTCAAACTAAGAATTTCTTCGATCTTTCGCAGTATCGTCGTATCGTCGAAGCTGTGCGCTCAATCGAGTTCATCGAAGCCTGACATCTGAAAATGCTGCTCGCACCTCCACCCATTGATGTCTCATTGCATATCATAAACATGTTCTACCAGAATATGGAGTGGGTGTCGGCAACGCAATTGCCGACGGGTTTTGCATTCATCCACCTACGGATTGATAACTGGTCATACAATCTGCACACCGCTGATCTCTCCCATGCATTCAATTTCTATGTGGTTCGCCCATTGAACCACCATATCGATCCAGCCGTTGATCTCAGTCAAGAGCTCATGTTAAGCAATATGTGTGGTGGAAGGCACGGGTCGAGACTATCGACGAAGCGCGCTGTTTTGCCAATGGACATACTATTTTAGGACATTATGATGTCCAACAACTTGCTTCTGCATGGTACAAAAAGTGAGAGGACAAAGAGTAGGGTGGCGGCACTCTATGCGGCACACACGAACACTTGGTTCGACTCACTTGGTTTGATGCTTGAGGAGATGTGGAGATGTCACAACGACATCGCTACCACCACTGCACCACGCAAGCGGGAGGCTATTCTTCTTCACTTCCCGCACTATATCATGCATCTATTGGATCAGGTTGGGTGCCTGATTTACGATGATGAAGAAATGGGTGATATGCAATTCTACCATTACGGCTCTAATGTGTGGGACAAGAGCATTAAGGCTATTTTAAGGGTTACGCCACTGCCTCTCGATATTGATGAGATACCTCCTCCTCCTCCTCGATCAAACCCCGCACAACGCCAATGTGGTGGCATTCGACGACATCGTCTTGAAGAGGTCCCTAATTTTTACGCCGAGGCAGTAGTTGCTCGCCTCGAGGTGTGGATGGATGGGTTGAGTGCAACAGTTGGAGGTATTGATCGACGGTCCCAATTTCAGAGTTCCCTTCTCATGTGGATTGCCCGAGAATCATTCCTGGGGCAAGCCAATGACTTCATTGCAGGAGTGCGAGCGGCGATGGATGGAGAGGGAGATCCCGAAGATGATGATGATGATGTTTAGTTTCGTTGTTGTAGTGTTTAGATTGGTTGTTTTAGAGTTTGTTTTATGTTTGGATTAGTAGTTGTTTTTGTTGGTTGTTAGCCCTAGGATGTAGGATTTCTTTTTAGTATTCTAGATTTTGTTGATGGGAGCACATTGTGTAATCAAAATCAGTTTGGATGAATGAAGATTGGTAGGTTCGGTGTGTTATTTTTTCTGTGCAGTTTCGGATTGGTGCCTAATTTCATTAGTCAATCGATTGAGCGTAATGTTTCAATCGATTGACAATTTTAAATGCTGAAATCTACAATGAAGTTGAAACTGACAATCGATTGACAAGTTTGTTTCAATCGATTAATTGGGACCTAAAATTCACTGTTCATAATCAAATCAAGTACACGTGGATACAGTCAATCGATTGAATTTACTACTTCAATCGATTGAGGTTGAGATGAATAGAATGCTCTGACTGTCAGGAATAGAAGTTTCGAAAACTGCTTGATTGATTGTAATCGGAAACTCTCTACGAAAAGCAACTTTTGGTTTCTCAATCGATTGAGGCCACTGACTCAATTGATTGATTGGTGTTAGTTACAAAAAAAAAAACGTCATTCAACCCCGAAAATCCAGATTTCAGTCGTCCTTAGAGTTTCGTGTTTTAGAAAATTCGTCTCTATTAAACCCCCCCTAGGTTAGTCTTTTAATTTATCCCCTCAGTCCAGAAGATCAATCATCCTCCCTAACTTCGCGTCATGGATTCAATCAAGTATCGTACCCGATCGGCGGTCAAGAAATTGGCAGAACCGGTTCGAAACGTACGCGATACAACTCGCCTTGAACACTGATGGATTTGTCAAATTTTGATATCGTTGATTTAGAATCAACATCTCCGCCGCCTCCATCACCACCTCATGCTCCAGTACCCCCACTCGGTGGCATCGACATCACCGAAGAGATGTGACGATTGATGTTTCCATGGCCAAAGCAAGGGATGACTTCCAATGATGACTAAGGGATAAGAGTAGTTTTGGATATAGATTTTGAGTCTTTTACAGTTTATTTCTTTTTTTTTTAATACTTTTAAATTTGGTTATTTTAATTAGTTTTTTTATATTTTCAATAATTGTAGTAAATTGTAATTTTAATAAAAGTTTAATTTAGTTAAATGTCTCTATTTTAAGTTTTAATGATCAAATCACAATACCTTTCACCTGGTCTACCTTTTTGGTTATCAATTGCATTTAACAGGTTTGGGGGTCTCATACACGTTCCAAAAATAAAACCAATGAAGACATTAGAAGAATCAGGTTTTGGGGTGTATTTATTTAGATTCATTCTGTTAGAAAAAAAAAAAAAACCATTGAGAAAAAAAAATAAAATTTTCAAGGGCTGTTCTCAGAGTTGAAAAAAGTAGCTGTCAATCGATTGAGACCATTGTCTCAATCGATTGACAGATAGCCAACAGCCCAGAAACTTCTAGCAGGTTAAAGGCCGTCAATCGATTGATTTGAAATAATCGATCGATTGACAGCAGAATTGTCAATCTTATAACCTATTGGATCTTGCATTGGTCAATCGATTGATGCCAGTAAGTCAATCGATTGACTGATCTCCAGTGAACTTATAAAATCCGAATTATAATCTCATGACCTTGAAATGTAGATGATCAGAAATTTGTTTAGAAATTATCATCATGCCATGTTTATTCTACAAATGCTCATTAATTTCAATATGTGTTGATAATGATTTTCATAATCTTTGTCCGAAAAATCTTGCACTATTACTATGCTTTAATTCCAAAGTCTGAGAATTAAGTCTAGAACTTGAAATTCTAGGATCCTAAGAAAGACTAAACCCCGTGAGCTTTAGAACTTTTTCCTCGTTTTTGATGAGTGCTAAAAAAAATTCGAAGTAGCTTTAGAATTCATGGTTAACTGTTGAAATCTCATACACTTTATCTCGGTTTGTTTATTTTGCATTATTTTATGTCATTGCACTAGAACTCATTGTGTTTAAACTCAAGACAAATAGGCATCATTACTATCGTGAAAGGAAATGATCAAAGGCCATTCTTGGCTCGTTTGTGCCCAAAATATTCCACCATATATTGATTTGTCTTGTTGCACCTCCTTTGAGCTTTGATTGAAAATTTTTACCCTAAATATTCTTTGCTAAGCTATATTAACCATACCCCACACTAGTTTTAAAAAAAAACCTCACCCCTCAATCTCTGAGAAATTGAAAAGAGAGATGAGAGCAAGGAAGGAAATAGAGGAATATGGCAACAACACTTTCAAGGAGTATATGGAAAAAAATATGGGAATAAAAGGAGAGAGAAAAAGAAAAAAAAAAGATACATCCTTGCGCAAGAGGTAAAGAAGTGAGAAATATGTGAAAAAACAGAAGGTGGTGATAAAAAGAAAAACGAAAGAAAGAGAAAAGTTGATAAAAAGGAAAAAGTTTGAAAATTTTGTAAAAAAAAAGAAGTATAAAATCAAACGTGTTTCCTTTTTCGATTTCTCAGAGAAATTTGAATCTAAGTTTCCCTTTCTTTCTTAACCTTTACCCGAGCCCCGCTACAACCTTGAAAAAGACCTTTTTGATTCAATCATGAGTGGTAAATACCTTGTGGAGAGTGATAACGCAATGTTTATGGTGCTTGGTATAATGTGCTTAGGATACAAATATCTTTCACCATGAGATTTCTTTTTGATTTTTTGATGCACCATTTTTCTTATTTCATGTAAGACCTTTTGTTGATATTATAACTCTCTTTCACATGTGAGCAAAAGGTAAGCCATTTATCGAAATAATTTCATTTTGAGTGCATACTTACGGTGAGGATTGAGTCAAGACATGGGATCTAAAGACTCCTAGTTTGAACTTATTCCCTGAAAGAATTTTAGCAGTAGTAAGTGCATTACACTCTGGGCATGAATCATGAGTTATTAGAAAAACAATGGATTGAATTGAATGAGTATTGATAAAATTAGCATGGTTGGGAGCATTTTATGAAAATTTTACGAACATTTAACTACCTAAGGGCATGATTACAATTCTGAAATTTATTAGTTTATGAAGTTTGTAGGTATCTTCACTGAAAACCTTCAAGAGACACAACTCCTCCACTAGGGATCACCTAGGGGTTTAAAGGCTTATTGCATTTGCTAAATACAATCGTGTTCCCTATAAAAGTGGCATTCATTTTAATTGTTAATTGTTAGTTATTTTTCATTCTCTTTGCTCGGGGACTAGTAAAGTGTAGGTTTAGGGGTGTGATCGATACCAAAATGTGACTATATTTTGCACCTTAAATCCTATATTTAGTTATCCGATGAGAGCATCTGACGACTGTTGTATAGTTTTAGTGATTGCAGGTGTTTCTGATTATTGGATCATCAAAGAGCATAAAAGAGGACAATTAAAGGTTACACAAGAACAGTAGACCAAGAGGTCAAAAGAAGCATCGAAATCCGTAAATTAGTCCAGCATCCACCAGGAGAATGAAGATCTTGCCCCTATGTGTCAATCGATTGAAGATAAACTCTCAATCGATTGACCAGAAAGATCACTTTTTCCCTCAACTTCAAATTTGAATTCAAATTCGAATTTGGTCGCCAAATTAGTAGATTTGGACTTAATCGATTGAGAATGGATTCTCAATCGATTGAGCCTATTATGGAAAATGTCTTGCCCGCTCCTTATAAAAACAAAGCTATGGCTTAGGGTTAACGGTTCTCTCTTTTATTTTTAGGTTTTTTTTCTCTTAGTAAATTATACTTAGGTTTTGATAGTTCTTTTTCTTTATAACTTTTGAAGCATAGATTGTACCTAGGAACAAAGCATTATAAAGAGAAATCTTGTGATAAATAAAAGTGCATGTTTAAGTTGATGACTTCTGGTCTACAACGGGCTTGTACACCAAGGATGAGTGGCTAAAACCACTTGTTCAAGGAGGAAGTGACCCCTAAATAAGTAACTGCTCTATTATTGATTCTATAATTTCATAGTGTTGTCATTGAATCATTCTGTTAAAGTGTGTGCTTAATTGAATATCATCGAATGCTCATTTACAGTCGTTGATTGTGGTTATTAACAACCATAAAATAGTCATTCTATCTAGATCCTGCAGTCCGATCTAGGCTACAGAATGATTGTTTCCTCACTATCGTGATTTAAAATTTTGAGATATGCTATACTTTTTACATGATTTATATCGCAATGATAGGTTGAGTCATAGTTTTTAGATAGGGTATGCCGGATCAATAGTCACGTTCTTTTCGATTCATTTTTCGTTTTGATAAATGATGGTATTTTGACGCGTTATGAAATTATGAGTTTAATTATAGGGAAGTCACGAATCTAGGGTTAGGAAACTCTTTGATCACCTCTTAAAATTGTCCTTCTCTTTGTCATAAATTATTCTTGCGTAGATTAATTTATTTTTATTACTCTAGAATCGTATGGTAATTATTTCGTAAATCGATTTTCTCTCCCTTGGTACTTCCTTGGGCGTTTTTTTCTCTTTAAGAATTAATTTAATTTCACGCTTTCCTATGGATATGACATCATTGATTTTGCCGTGCTATGACCGATCTTGTGTACTTGCAAGGGTACAATTTAAAGCCAACCATATACATGTATATATAAGATAAATTTTTTTAAGATGCATCAGGAATAATTGTAACTTAGAGGTGAGATAACTCTCATTAAAAATGTAAAGTCTAAATATTTTACGATCTTACAAAGTGACATATTGGATGTAACAATAAAACTATATAACCATTAATAGTAAATCATGTTCAAAATATAATAGTGATTTTTTTTTTTTAATTTTTTATAATAAATTGGGACAAAGTATAAATGGCGACCCCCACTCCATAATAATTTATAAATTTATAAAAATAGGTCAATTAATATTTTCACTATTTAATATTAAAAGTTATATCACAAAATTATGTCATCAATTATAGAATCTACCAAGGATATAAACCCGATAACATGTCACCCAAAAGTCTAAAAGACTAATGTCCACAAAGGACTCCAAATTGATTATAAGTCATTAATATCCACTAAGGATAAAACAATTTGTATTAGGTGTATGAATGAATTGATTATAGTATTTATCATGTGAAAATAATCAAATTTTTGGGTATAGATAATGTGCAACATCCAACATCATCTTTGGACAAAAATTGATTGTACAACGTATCCTCTCTCTCAGGGTACTGAAAAAACGTGTGTAGACCTAATCGCTTATGTTTCCGATTTGATCCTAATATTTCACTATCTTTGGGCAAGTGAATCATCATTCCTTCTCATTTACACTTAAGACTATTCTATTCAGCCCATTTATATGAAATTAATGAATTACCTTTGGACAGAATCAATAACTATTGTAAATCAGTACACACAGTAATCTTAATGAGATAACATCTCGAAGATTCAAGACACAACAACCTCCATAGAATGGTTACCTTTGGGTATATCCAATCTTACTTCAATTATAGTTTCTCGAAGACCACTTTAGTGGTCTTCCTTAACCTCATTGGAAAGACTTAGACCTGATATGTGTAGGCTCAGGAGTTTAACCAACTCACGATAAAGTTTGTGTATAACATGCAGATAGTCAAAAGTGCCACAAAATAATATTTAAATAGTGAGTAATGTCAAAAATTAGTCATAAACACATATACTTAGGCCATAAGATCAAAATCATGATCTAAAATAACATATGTAGCACCAATATACTAGACACATCATTGGGTCTCCCCAAAAAAAAATAAAAATAAAAAATAAAAATAAATAAATAAATAAATATATATATATATATATATATATATATATATATATATATATATATATATATATATATATATATATATATATATATATATATATATATAGTCATACATTGTGTCATACATTGTTTCCAATAAATAGTCCAAAGCCTAGGGCTCAACGAGTAGATCGAATCACTACTCATGGGGAAAAATGAACTTAATAGGTCTTGATATACTCAAACCAAGAATGAACCTTCTTAATGGACTAAATTTTCCCTTATATAATTAAATCAAGCTCTGGTCCCATTTGAGCCTAGAGATGACCCAAATACCAAGAATGTTCAAAACCATTTATACACCCACAAGCATAAGATGCAAAAGCCCATAAAAATATATAAATATAAATTTACTACTTTAAACAAAAAGAGAAATAAAATAATTGGATGAATTAATGAGCCTTAGCTATAACGGCTCTAAACAATGGCATATCGCTCTCCAACACAAACCCATAAGGTCTAGGGTTCAAAAGTCCAGAGATTATGAGGGTCCCCAGAAGTCCACCATATACCATGATATGATCTTCATGGCTATCCAAGATTATACAAGCTCACCAAGGGTCTTATGTGCAATTATATTACAAAGAAATGAATAATATATTAATCACATATATTTACTCTGGGTCCATGTGGTTTGACAAGAAGGTCAATCCTGTAAAATTCTTATCTATTTCTTTTGAATACAATGGGCCAGGGCCTAGGTTCAAACCTATATTGCCTTTACTGTGGTTACAACCTCACGCAACTAAGCTCACCTTGGGGTCTTGTTAAAGGGCATTGGCCCGATCCAAGAGTTTGGCCCAATTAGAGTTGGGAAAACAACAAAATTGGTGCATGCATGGAACACTTAATACCCAACCATCTTACCCACGTCTCTGTGACATCCATATACCCATACACAGATATTTGATATTTTTTTTATATATTTTAATATGTAAATAAGAGAGTGAGAACACCCACTACAAAAATAAGGTGTTTCAGCTAGCATTTGCTACTAAGGCAATTTTTGGTAGCGACAAGACTAATAGCGGATAGTCTTATTTTTTGTAGTGACCATCTTTGATGCTCCTAAGCACAGATGATAAGATCCTTTTAGGTAGTCTTCTTCTTTACTAAAGTGTTTAGGTCTTCATGAATGAGAGGTCGTGCAAACATTTCGCATTCCACATTCTTCCAATCAAAGTAGTTTAGAGTAGATTAGATATCCAAGGCTTCTCGAGAGCAATTGACGCCTATGATCGGGAGCTGAAAGATTAGAGTAGAATATCCGTAATTTCTCAAAAGCAATTGACGCTTGTGACTGAGGAATGAAAGATCTTTTTGTTACTTTCTAGTTTAGATTTATTTTATTGCATATTTCATGCTTTGTAAACATCTAAAAGTTCTTAATTTGAATTGAAGACTCAAATCGAGAATTTGCAGATTAGTGTAATGATTTTTAATTTTCATCTTTGATTTTCTTGAGTTTGATTGATGCCCAAATTTTAGGGAAGTTGCAGATTAGTATAGATCTATATTGAGGAAAACTAGTTTTTGATTGACGCCCAAATCCTAGAGGATTGAGATATAGTGTAACAGTATTTTAAATTTGTAGATATCCGAGAACTAAAGGATTGGGATTGACAACCACAACCTGGAAGGAGAAGGATTTAGATTTACTTTTCTACAATTAGTTTAAACAACCATTATTTTATTCATATTTCACAACCTTTAAAGGCAAGTAAAAGTTATCAAGAAGATAAATTATATATACTATTGATAAGAATCAACCTTCCTTGTCGGAACGATCCTATCTCTATCGCTATAATTTCCATTGCGCTCTTGCAATAAGTTAAGACTTAGAAGAATAGATAAAAAGTTGATCAGTATGCCCAAGTCCATTAAAAAGGAAAATGGTTCGACAAGCATAGGAAATAAATGTTGAAGGCCAAAGTGCAATTGGCCAAGCTAAACCAATACTACACGGGAGAGAAACAAAAGCAAAAAAAAAATGACGGACAACCAATGCTAAAAAATTTGGTTTTCGTTTCGGTTTCGGAGGGGACCGAAACCAAAATTTCATTCCGATCCCATACGTTTGATGACCGAAATTTCGGACCCAAATTATCGTTTTGGTGGGGACCGAAACCAAAAATTTCAGTCATTTCGGTCGAAATTTTGATCCTCAGGGATAAGTGTCAGGTTTCCGATCATAAGACGCTCAAGAGAGACCCCCCCTTGCCAAACCATTACCCTTGTCATTTTCCACCATTAGTATATATTCTCTTGATGCGCATAAATAAAAAATATGGTAAAAAATATCAACAAAATTGCTAGCTTGAGACCATTTGATAACACCACAATCATTGAATCATGAGAGATGTTACTTAACCCATTCAACCCTTTTAATAGTCCCCCTGCCTCTGTCTTTATGGAATCTGTCCATTTGCTAACATATTTTCTAATATCTTTGAAGTTTGAGGATCACCCTCTTTCAATCTCCATGAACTTCTTGAGTTCTAATGCCAAAGAGATGACAATTAATCTCTTTGATGCGACTTATGAGAGAGCTAGTAGATCGTTTTTTTATCATTAAAGGTCTTATTGTTTCTCTCCAACCAAATTTCTCAACAAACTGTTATGGACCATCCCCCAAAGAAGACAGACACCTTCTTTGAAGGACCCAATCCTGACCCACAATGAGGTTCATCACAAAATTGGGAAAACACCATTTGATGTTGAAGAGAGCTAAGAAGAAAGACCAAAATCATATTGACCTTCTTGCAATGCAATAGGAGATGCGTGACACATTCATCACCGAGTAATCTTGAGAACGCTATCTTTGACCACTATCCAAATGAAAGCAAGTGCAACCATGTACCAAGGAGCCTTGATGAGTGGTTGGCGGCATAAAAAGAGACATAATCATGCAAAAAAACACCCATTAGATTCTGATCCTGATTATTGAACCTATTGTTGGGGACACACATCGATCCTAACCTACTCAAGAGAATGATGAACCTATGAATTTCCCTGTCCCTCATTCTGACAGAGACCTACAGATATGGTATCCTCATTCTAAAGGTACGTTTTCTGTGAAGTCGTTTTATATGTTTCTGAGTAGGTGACCGTTGATCCAACAAAAATGGGTTGAAGTCTGGCAGATAAGGGCTCCTTCGAAAACTAAGTTTTTTGGTGGAGTGTGGGATGGGTGGCTTGAGAGGTGTGGGGCATAGTTTTGAAAATGTTTAAAAGTTGTTGGGTTTTCTTGGAAGAGCGTGGTGAGTTTCTGACGGTTTGGGATGGGTTGATGTTGATGGTGTTAAAGGGGCTTTTGGGAGTTCTTGATGTTTGCCTTTATGTGGGTACTCTGAGCAGGAGAAAATTGTAACAGTTGACAAAATTGTGCTTCACTCGATAAGTCACACTATATCTGTCACACAAATACTTGGAAATTTCTATTTTTTGGAATAATAAAATAGCTCAACACACAATTTGGTAATGATGCATCGACATGTTTGACACATAAGGGTGTCAACCATTTTGACCCAAAACCCAGTAAATAAAAAGGTTGTCTTGGCACCTGAGGCAAGCATGTGTGATTGCCTAGGCAACATGAGGCAAGCACCTTGCCTCGACCACCTGAGGCAAGCATAAGAAGTTGCCTCGACAACTGAGGCAAGTAAATAATAATAAAAATAAATACTGAACACTACCCAGCTCTACACCTTTTGGTGTGTGTTGGCTTACACCATAGCCAGCCTATCATTAGTCGTTGGCTAATACCCTTAAAGCCAAAGCCTTATAGCAGCTGACTAATACACTTGAAGGTGTATTAGTGTTACACTTAAGCTAAAAGCACACTTTGGCTTATATGATATTACACCATACTTTGGTGCAAACACCAGGTTGTCTTTTATGCTGATATAGGTAAAAGCCCATGTGGGCACCGTAGGGAATCCAAACCCTATAGGACTTATAATAGAAATCTCCTCTCTCGGCTCCATGCATGCATGAGTCATTTTTTGGCTCCCATGCACGCAAGACCCGCTAGAACACTACAAAACTCCATCCACTTTCATTTTTGTCAATTGCAAATTTGAAGGAATTTAGTAGGCATCAGACCTGCAAATTTCATAAACCAAAACCCAGAATTTTATACACTTCGAAACCCTCCTCTAAGTACTGCAACCACAGTCCTTTTCTAGCATATATTTTGAATTCCAAACCGTGGATCACACCACGACTCTACACAAGTGTTGCGAAAAGTTTCGCAGACTGATCCACAACTCTACACAAGTGTCACTAGAAGTGTCGCAAACTCGCCGACACACGCTCAACGGCATCGTATCGACAACACGAGCCCTCTGAAAGGTATTGGTTCACATGATGAGCTCATGCCAAGGAATTTAGTTTGAGTGCATGCATGCATATGTACCAAGTAGCGTGTGAGTTAAGGTAGGGAATTTTACTTTGCTACCTTATAATTAGTTTCTTCTTCGCATCTTAGATCGTACGTGATAGTATATAATTATTTTGCTCAAGACCATGCTAAAATCGGTCATACGGATTGTATATATATATGAGGCTAGACAGCTGCTGTAATGATGATTTGTCAGTTTAATCTATACGTCAGTTGCAATAATATTAAGTCAGTTACATGCTTATGATCAGATCAGCTCGATGTATGAGCATATGCTAATTTAGTTTTACGTTGATATATGATTAGGAGCATATTAGTTCAATAAGATCTGCTCGATATATGTTGTTATGTTAGGCATATTGTCAGACCAAGTTAGATGACATGATATAGACCAACAGATGAATGTGTATGCATGATGATACTAGACGAGTTTATGAATCATGATGAAAGTACAGGTCAGATTTGACGTGTAATTAATGAATGAATATGCTAGACTAGTTTTGATGAATAGTTAGCTCAGTTCGATAGATGAATATTAATGATTATGCTAATTTTAGTTTAAATGAATGCATTTGCATGAGTATGCTCATGTCAAGATTGATGAATAGATATGCATGATAAGGATCCAAGCTGTTGTGCCGTAGGACTATTATGCTAATTCAGTTAGATTTGTGATTATAAATGATGATACGATCAGTTATGTATGAATGATGATAAGATTAATTTCGACGCATGAATATAAATAGTTATGCTAACTCAGTTATACTAGTTTAGTTTTACTATATCATATCTGTTCATGATATTCTTGCATATATGTTAGCATGTATTATTCATGTACTGTTATCCTTGATGTCATATACACATCTTTATTTTCGTTTTGAAACAAGTGATCCCGCTAACTCGGGAGCTTGATATATCGTCCAAGTGATCCCGCTAACTCGAGAGCTTGATATCTCGTCCAAGTGGTCCCGCTAACTCGGGAGCATGATATCTCATCCAAGTGATCCCGCTAACTCGAGAGCTTGATTTTCTCGGTCCAAATGATCCCGCTAACTCGGGAGCTTGACAAGTGATCCCGCTAACTCGGGAGCTTGATTTTCTTGTTTCTTGTATATGTCTTGTTTTAGTATAATTTCTGTAATTATCCAGCATGATTCCTTGTCAATATGACTTCTCGTATTTGTTCAGCATGAATTTATCAGCATGATATAACATTTGTATGATTTATTGCTTGTTATGCTATATGTTGCTAGAATAGATATGATGCTAGAATAGAGACAAGAGGAGATATAATGTGCTTCATTTTATTATACATCTAGAAGTAAACTTGATAATCTAACATATAACTTAACACTTTAAATTTCCCTGCTGAGTTTTGATAATAGCTCATCCTACGACTTCATGTCCTAACTGCAAATATTGACCCTGAGCACGAGGGTGACCCGACATACCAGCCTGAGGAGAGAGAGGAAGAAGAGGACGAGGAAGACGAAGAGGAAGATTCTACGAAAGAATTCTTTTTGAAATATGTTTGAGAGAGAGAGAGAGAGTAGTGGTTTTAAACATATATAAACAGTAATGTGGTTTAAGATAGTTTACTACTTTATGTAAAGGTTTTCTAATTATATTTTCTGTTCAGTTTACTGCTTTAGATAAAGGAATGGATATTAGCTGTGTCATATTTCTTCGTATCATAGTTATTTTAATTCGTTTCCGCAACTATAAAACTTTGTACACAATGCACTTGTAAGAAATGATCACGTTAGGCGATCCGATGGCGCGACCTTTCCCATTTACGAGAAGGAAAAAAGTCGGGCTGTCACAAAAATAATAACATATTTGGACGCACTAGCAGGCCTATTAGTATGATCCTGAAAGGGGTTCACGTCTTCACAATTTAGCTATAAATTGGATTAGGCTGAGTCCCATGGTTAACCAAGTTGAGGGCAGGGATTACTTAAATGAATGAGATAGCTTGCACGTTTAGCCTTTATGCCTCTAGCTTTAGGAGGTTTTTTCCATGGCTTTCGCACTTTTCAATTGTTCCTGGGTTTGTTAAGTTTTGTGAGTGTTAAGTTGGGCTGGTAGGGGTTGTCTTTATTTTCTAACATCTTGCTGCTCCTTTGGTCATTTTTGTACAAGTTTATATTATTTCTTCTATGGTATTTTAATCTTTGTACCGATAAAAAATGAAGAACTTTCTTGTCCCTCAAGTCCATCCTAAGTCAAATATCTCACACTACCCTAATATTCTATGATGCGCAAGTTAGATCCACATGTTGGAATTGTGGCAAAGTTGAGAAGAAGAGGAGATCCAAGAGACAGTGGACCCATGAATGGGCTTTCAAACGGTCCATGAAAGAGTCGCCGTTATACACCGAACATTCGTGACTTCAAAACGGATGTCCGTAAAAATTAGGGCGTTATGAAAATTAAGGCAAGGACATTGGTGCCCAAAGACGTCCGTGCCCAAGGACATTTGTGGTCATATGATAGACGTCCATAAAAGTCATCCGTAAATTGACAGCTAAACGAATTTTAGGTAAAACTTGTCAGTTAGAGTTTTAAGTGTTTTAGGACTTTCTTATTTCACACTTTATATTTAATTAGAGTTTTCTTAGCCTATATAAAGGCATGCAGAGACTTGATTTTAGATAGTAAATAATGAATGAAAAAGTTAAGGTTGCTTTTGCGCACCTTGTGAAAGAGTGATCTTTCGTAGAAAACTTGCGAAGAGTTTTTGCCTACTACAAAAAAGGAACTTACGCCGACAGCTAATAAAGAAAGCCGTTGGCATAGGTTGCATGTGAATAACCCGCCTGCCCGTCCAACCCTCTTTGTCTCATTCCATATTTTTTTTTCTCAAACAGTTTCACCCTTTTAACTCTGGAAGAGGGAGCTCGAGCCATTCAACGAAGGAGCGATTCAACCATTGAGTTCATTTCAGATCATTAGGTTTGAATTTTCTTAGTGTTTGATTTGATCTTTTGGAGTTCTATTTGTTTCGATCATTGATCGATCAATTTTTTTTCTAGGTTTTGATTGGTGGAGATGAAGATGCTAGGGTTTTGGACCAATAAACAAAACCCAACCTCTCTCTCGATCTATTGACCTCTCGACCAAGCATTTTCCTCAAACTCCATTAATCTGAAGACGTTGATCGCCCTGTAATCAATTCCACGAAGCTCGAAGAGCAACACAATTCAATGAACAGGGAGCTCGAGCAACGCATGACGATTCAACCATTGAGCACACTTCAGATCATTAGCTTTGAATTTTCCCAAATAGTATTTGATTTGATCTTTTGGAGCTCATATATTTGTTTCGATCAATGATCGATAAATTTTTTTCTAGGTTTTGATCGGTGGAGATGAAGATGCTAGGGTTTTGGACCAATAAACAAAACCCAAGCCTCTCTCTCTATCTATCGACCTCTCTTTCTGCTCCATCTAAGCTTAACCTCTACAAACCCTATTTGGGAAACTTTTCTCTTCTTTGATAGGGAATTTAATTAGGCACTGGAGGCTTCTATCAATCACTCTTCAACAGTTTCCTTGGCACTTATGAAACCATGATGCCAATGCTTTGTTATGATAATTACAATATTATTGAAGTAAATAAAGAATACAGGTATGGTTGAGACAGTAACCCTCAGCCAGGCAGGAAGAATGAACCCAAAAAGTCGATGTTCATAAATCAACCTCTCATTGTTGCCTACATAGAACTCCACTCTGTATGCACCATCCTTAGTGAACTTATCAGCAATGCCATTAGGACCCCTTGTATCAGAGATCTTGTACACGAGTAAAAGAGATCATCGATTTCATTCATATACTTAAGCAGCTGCCAAGTGGTCCTGTTCTCGCTGATTAAGCATTGGCAGACACACGTAGATCTGTAGATTTTGTATTGAATGCTTGAAAGGCACTATGCTCATTGTTGAATTCTGGATACACTGTCATTCACTTATAATTGCTTGTAAGCATTTTGGTTGCCTTAGGTCTCTGGCTAGAAATGTGTTGCTTTATAATTGATCAGATGTTAACAGTCCTCTGATCAATGAGATCTTTGGGATTGTCTGGTCCACAAGATGGTTTGTCTCTTAAACTTTTTAGCCTTTCATCACTATAACAAACATATAGGATAGATGTGTCGTGAACTGATACAATGCTCACTCAATCACACAACCCAAGTCATATAATTTTTAGTGTGTACAAATTAGGAATTATTTCTGAATTGTATTTGATGATATTTGACCCTTTATTTTTCTCTCTTGTTTACCTTCAAAGATTTTGCAGCTTTATTGATTATAGTCCGTTTCAAAACTGCAACTTATTTTTAGGCATATAAGGGGATCCAGCATACAAAATGCACACATAGATGGCTTCTTTACACACCTGCAAAATGAACAAAGGGAAGTTGTTATTAAAGAGGAACCCAATTTGCATATTTACTCCATTAATGGTGTTGACATGTAAGTATTAAACTTCCTTTTTTTAGTGGTTAAGGGGGCCTCAATTGGGATCATCCACCCACAGGATCACCTTGTGGGTTGGCTACAACACAAATGTCTCATAAATTGGACAATCTTAAGTTCTTAATCTTCCAAACAAAAGCTTGCAAATGGTCTTTTTTTAACTATAATTGCTAGTTTGAGTAAAGATTGCAAGAAACAATGTATAAAACAACACATTTACAATAGCAATCTCCTTGATGCATGAAACAAGTATTAGGAACAGGAAAGGGAAACTGAAATTTGCAAAATATGGACGATGGCTACCATTTAAAGTACAAAAGCACATTGATCAGGCGACTAGTATTGTCATTTTATCAGTTTGATTGTTGGATTGTATCACTACAAAGTCTTATCCGTTTCATATCTAACAGTACCATGTGAAAGGCTTCTATATCGTTGTATGCTCCAATGTAAGCATCAAAAGTTTGTATTAGAAAGACCCTGTAACATCTTGAAAAATTCGACCTTTGAACAGTACACCTCGGTGTGCATGCCTGACTGGTCACGTACTCGACATTGTGAAAATAATTAAGTTAGTTAGATTAAGTCTTAAGTGAAAAAAATTAGTTTAGATTTGCGTGTGGACCTTTGGATGAATTGTATATACCTAGCTACGGCGTAATGGCTTAACATTTAAGTTTAGGTTGGTTATAAATGAAACTAAAGGCAAAAGAATTTATTTCTCTTATGATTTTGATTCTAGAGAGAGAATGAAAATTTATTAATGATTAAACAACTTATTAGACTAATTGGGACAACTATATTTGGCTAACTAGTTGGGCCAACTGATTGGGTCGATTAGCCGACTATAGGTCCTGATTGGGTGCATGTCTGCTAAGAAACACGTCACCGTTCGAATTTTTCAAACGGGATCGTTATAGATTCATTTGAGCTGGTGTGAGATTTTTAGGACCAAGTTCATATACCATGGTTGAGTGTATTGGCTCAATACCGAGTCCGATTGATAAGTAGTTTGAGTGTATAGGCATCACACCAAAACACATGATCATTTATATAATAGATAATACCTAAATTAGGTACACCCGTTTCACGCGAAAACTAGGTCCTTAGATAAGACTAACACCCAAAATGGGTTTATGTGTTTAGTATGGAAACTAGCCCCTTTAACCTACAAAAAAAAAATAAAGCTTCTTTAAGAAGCCTTCAACGTTTACAAGTTTGGAGGTTCTTGGGCTTCTAGAGAGAGAAAGAGGAAGAAGGGAAAATGTGTCGGATCCGTGTGCGCCAAGCTTAGGTTTTGTGAGGAAAAAGTTTGTGGACTCGTGGAAGGGAAGGATCATCATTGGTTTCGACGTTGTGCGTTGCTTTTTGCGTTTTGAGCCGTTTGGGGGATTTTGGAAACCCACTTCTTTGAGCGAAGAGATCGTGTGATTTGAGCCGCTAATCGTAGCGTGGGTTGGTGTGAGGTGTGTGTGGAAGGGTTGCCGATGATTGTGAAGGCTTGGGCTGTGATCGTGGAGCTTGGAAGAAACCGATATGAGTTTGGAAACGCTTTTTATGAAGCGGGAAAGATGATCCGATCTATGGGTTAATCAGTCGATTTAAGGTGAGAAATCCATGCTAGATGAATTTAAATACTTTATTTTATGATTGTATAATTGTATGTGAGATTTGGGTTAAATTTGAGGAAGAAAAATTGAATTTGGAATGAGAAAACCAAGGATTGGGAGAAATCTACAAATTTCGATCGATCGAAATTGAATTCGATCGATCGAATTTGACTTGAGAATGTTAAAATTCGATTTCTGAAGGATTTCAATCGATCGAAATATGTTTCGATCAATCGAGTTATATGATTCTTAAGGAGTTGAAAAGAAGACAACGAGCTCTACAACTTTTATGGATTAACTAACTCCTGAATCAAACTTTTTGAGAGTTAAAATTGAGTGGGAAGTTGGGTCAAATTTCGAGTTAACACATTTTGACTGAAGTGTCGACACAACTTCAGTATTTTGGCGATAACATTTTACTTCGAACTTCGATTGATGTGATTTTTGAGGCGTTGGAAAGAGGAAAACATGGCCTATAACTTTTGTGTCTTAACTATTTTATGAGTCTAAAGTTTTAAAGGTTAAACTTTAGGAGTAAGTTACGTCAATTTCTAAGTTAGCACGAAATTGCCCGTTTCAACCTCGGTTTTGAGAAAATACTTAAATATGTCTAAGTTATTAGTGATTGGTGTTGATCCTTGATACGTCATCATATTTTTGTGATATAGATTAAGGGAGGGAATCCATCGATAAGGTTTAGCTTGGCTTTGCGCAACTTTGAGGCTAAGGTGGGAAAAATTTCATACGCAATTGCATTTTAATTTAATTTCATAGAAGGTTGATATGATCGAATGAAAAATGATAAGTTTTATTTTGAAATGAATTAGTATTTGAACTATTTATAATGGGAACTTTAGATCTTTGAACTCTAATATGTGATTGAATATTTTAACTGTTTGAAATGCTCGAAGGCTCTGAATTATCGAATCTTTGACATAGTGGTTGTTTTGGAAATTAGTGACTTATCGAATCAAGCAATGATCTTTGTTTTGACCCTTTTTTGTAGCCTTTAAAAATCATATAAGAAATCTCAGTCTTTGACACTGTATGTGAGTTTTTGCAAGTTTTGAATCTTGATTAGTAGGAGAAACCTTTGAACGATAAATGAATGTGAAACGAAATCATAAATCTTTAAAGTGTGAATTGAATCATAAGTAAAGAAATAGAAAAGTGGACTGCTATGGGCGGATTATATATGTATAGTGGACCGCTATGGGCGAATTATATATATATATACAGTGGACTGCTATGGGCGGATTATAAGTATGTTGTGAATCGCTACGGGCATATTATATGACATCGTGGACCGCTATGGGCGGAGTATATGTGCATGTGTGGACCGCTATGGGCGGATTGTATAGTACCTTGTGGGGCGCTAGGGCAGAATCGAACCGACACGGTGGCTAACCGTGAATTGAACCGACATGGCGGAATATCCGTGAATCGAACCGGCACGACGGCTAACAGTGAATCGAACTGGCACGGCAGTCTCCATGAATCGAACTGGCACGAAAGTCTCCGTGAATCGAACCAACATGACAGGATATCTGTGAATCGAACTGTGTAAACTATGTGACAATGTGTAAGCTATGTAAGTGAGTGTGAATCAAACTGGCACGACAGTCTCCATGAATCGAACTGTGTATGTTAAGTAAGAAAGTGTGGAACATATAAGTAAGCTAAGTAAGAATGTGTAAGACTTGTAAGTAAGCTAAGTAAGGATTGTGTAAGACATGTAAGTAAGCCAAGTAAGAATGTGTAAGACATGTATGTAAGTAAAGTAAGAATGTGTAAGACATGTAAGTAAGTCAAGTAAGAGTGTGTAAGACATGTGAGTAAGCTACGTAAGAATATGTAAGACATATAAGTGAATGTGTAAATGCGTAACCAACGTAAGAAACATATAAGGTGTGAGAGAATGTTATTCGAACTTAGTAAATCAAAGATAAAAAATATGCTTTTGATAAGAGATCAATTTTGATTTTGTTAAGAACATGTCTTTGAAATCAGTTTCGGCTTTGAAAAGAAACGTCTTCGAAAGCAGTTTTCCTTTGAAATCAGTTTCGATTTTGTTAAGAAAATGCCTTTGAACTCAATTTCAGTTTTGATATGAAATGCTTTTGAAATCAGTTTTAGTTTTGATAAGAAAATATTTTGATCTTGTCTTTGAATCTATACATGTGATGAGATGTATATTGGTATTAGTTTTTTCCACTGAGCTTAGATGTTAGCTCACCCCGACTATACGTCACAGGTGTAGGTTTGAGGAGGGCCCAAACTACATACTTGAAGAATGAGAGCTTCTGCATAAGGATTTGTACTCTGCTTTGGGATTGTAGAATTAGTGCCTTGTGGATTTGGTGAGTTAAGGTTTAGTACTTTAGTACTTTTGTACTCCACTATTGGTGATGGTTGGTCATCACTGGTGTTTGTTTAGTTCGGTACATATTAGATATTAAAACTGGAGGTTTCTATTCATGACATATGTAACTTTGCTTTGATTTTCGTATGTATATGGATATGTTAAGTATTCTGTATCAGATTATGATCTACGATCTGGCGATCTGAGTTTTCCTATTTGGTTTTGGTGTAAAGTTAAAGAAAAAAAAATGTCTCAAAATTTTAGGTTAGGAAAATTCGAGCTATCACAGTTGGTATCAAAGCCTAAGTATTAGGTCTTATTGGGACTCGAACGTGATGACATTAGAGTCTGTTGGAACTTAGAAGGGATTCACAATCCCTATTCTGAAATTTTTTAGAGATTCTGGGCCATGTCTCTGAAGGACTTGAGGTTTTGTCAGATCCTAGGCGTCCAGTCTCCCATGAGACTGAGAACCCTAGCTGTAAGTGCAAGAATATGGTAGTAGGTCCAGAAATGTGACATTAGGTTATATCAAGACATAGGCTGTGAAGTTGTAAAAGATCTTTTGAATATAATAACCGGCTATTAATTAACACATGTGTTTAATTGCAACAGATTGCGCTGTATCCGAGAAGTAGAGGACGACTGAGAGGCAGTCGCGATAGAAATTGAGGGGCGATGAGAACCATACGGGTTTTAGTGAAGATCAGAGACAACATCCTGATGAGAGAGATCAAGGGAATGAAGCAACGGATAGGATGGCGCGGACCATGGAGGCCGTGGCCACTGCCATAACCTAACAGACTCAGCAGATTGTACTATTGGCTGAGCAGACCGCACTACTGGCTTCAAATAATGTGTACCATCAGCAGCCACCACCACCACCTCCTCCAACATTGTTGCTCTCATCCTTCGTCGATTTTAGGAGGTTGATACCTCCTAGTTTCTATGGGCAAACAGATCCATTAGAGGCCGAGAAATGGTTAAATTAGATGGAAAAGCTTCTAGAGAGACTTCAGAGTACTGAAGATGAGAAACTTGGCTGGGCTTCCTCCCAACTTGAGGGTGATGCCGACCTGTGGTGGAAGTCGGTGCTGAGGAAGAGAGAGATTGAAGGTCCTTACGTCTATGAACTTGGGCAGAGTTTGTTCACATGCTCAACAAAGAATATTTTCCCAAGCAAGTAAGAAATCAGTTGAAGGACTTTGCTAATTTGGAGTAAGGGAACATGACCGTGCAGGAGTATGGTAATGAATTTGTACGTTTATCACGGTTTGGTCTAGCATTAGTGGCTACCGAAGAAATGAAAGCCAGTAAATTTGAAAAAGGCCTAAGGCCGGATATATGCGATAGGGTGTCAATGTTTGAACTTGAGACCTATGTCGAAGTGATTGGAAAAATGATTGTTGCTGAGAGAGACTTAGAAAGCATCTACAAGAGACGAGAGCAGCAGAATAAAAATGACATAGCGGGTCAAGGAAGATCAAGTACTTATGAGTCGGCAGACAAGAGGCCAAATTTATTAATGCTGACACAACCTCAACCTACTCAAGCTGCCTATTTAAGACCAACCATGTCCATGCATGGGGTGCCCCTACGCCTTACAAATTCCACGACTGCTGGGGCATCGAGCGTAGCACAAATTTCCCATACTTCCTCGTCAGCACCGATTGAGTCATGTTCGCGATATAGAGGACCACACAGGATGGAGGAGTGTTGGTGGGTCACAGGTGCATACTTCAAGTGTGGACGAACGAGACATCACATAAGAGATTGTCTCAAGGCGAAGACAGGTCAATAAGGAGGACTTGGTTTGGTGATATTTTATGATTTTGGAGGGTTAGTGTAGTTATTGGTATGGATGTTATAAAACTATTGAAGCATAGTAGATTGACCTTGATCTTTGACTCTAATTGAATGGTTGTTTTATCATTTAAGGATGTTTAGTGTAAATTTACCTTGGTTCTTTTGTGGATGATTGAATATATTTTATAAATGATAGTTGGTTTCAGAGATTGATGGTTTTAATTTTTGTTAGCTTAGTCCATCCATGATTGTTGCTTGATGATGCAAATGGCAAATGAGAAATAATTGCAGGATTATGGTTTTAACATAAATTCTAATGAACTTCCTACAGTATAATGCTTTAAATGAACTCCATGATTATGGAATGAGCACGTTATAGAATGGTCTAATCCACTATATGGACAATTGTGGTTGTGAGTGTGGTAGTCGTATTTTAATGGTTGTAAATTATGGATGAATACTGTCGGTGTGTGTTTTGTATGAGGAATATCCAGCAGCCCTAGTGCATCATGGTATACTCGCTCGTGTTAGTTTTGAATAAATTATTGAATTTTAAATTCAGTTAAAGGTTTAGGGTCTCTTAACATAGAGAGATTCAACCTCATTAGTTGTTCTCTTGGGCGGTGCAACTCTGTTTTAGTGTAGATGCTATGTCGTGAACGCGAACGCTACGTACTGAATTTTCGAGGACGAAAATTCCTTTAAGGAGGAGAGAATGTAATAACCCTAACTAATTGCGTTGACATTGAATTATTAACTTTGGAAAAGCATTGACTCTTAGGGAGAGTGAGATTACTCTTGTTTAGGACTAATAAGTATTCATACCTCTTCGACTAGGAATATGCCAATTTTCGAGGACGAAAATTCTTTAAGGTGGGAAGAATGTAACATCCTGAAAAATTTGACCTTTAAACAGTATACCTCGGTGTGCGTGCTCGACTAATCACGTACCCGACATTGTGAAAATAATGAAGTAAGTTGGATTAAGTCTTAAGTGAAAAAGATTGATTTAGATTTACGTGTGGACCTTTGGATGAATTGTATAACCTAGCTACGGCGTATTGGCTTAACACCTAAATTTAGGTTGATTATAAATGAAAATAAAGGCAAGAGAATTTATTTCTCTTATGATTTTGGTTCTAGAGAGGGAATGAAAATTTATTAATGATTAAACAATTTATTGGACTAATTGGGCCAACTATATTTGGCTGACTAGTTGGGCCAACTGATTGGGTCGATTATTCGAGCCGACTATAGGTCCTGATTGGGTGCATGTCTGTTAAGAAACACGTCACCGTTCGAATTTTTCAAATGGGATCATTATGGGTTCATTTGAGCTCGTGTGAGATTTTTAGGACCAAGTTCATACACCGTGATTGTGTGTATTGGCTTACCGAGTCCGATTGATAAGTAGTTTGGGTGTATAGGCCCTACACCAAACCACATGATCATTTATATAATAGATAATACCTAAATTAGGTACGTCTGTTTCACGCGGAAACTAGGTCCTTAGATAAGACTAACACCCAAAATGGGTGTAAGTGTTTAGTATGGAAACTAGCGCCTTTAACCTATAACAAAAAGTAAAGCTTCTTTAAGAAGCCTTCAATGTTTGCAAGTTTGGAGGTTCTTGGGCTTCTAGAGAGAGAAAGAGGAAGAAGAAGGGAAAATGTGCCGAATCCGTGTGCGCCGAGCTTAGGTTTTGTGAGGAAAAGGTTTGTAGACTCGTGGGAGGAAATGATCATCATTGGTGTTGACGAAAATTGGTATTGATAATGGCTCCGAGACGCGAAGTTCACTACGGTGTCTTAAAGACAATAGACGCCCTCACTCCGTTGGATAAATGAAGATGCAATAGAGTTCCCAGTGAATTTGCCTTCAAGATACAACGGAGCCCGGTCTTGCCAAGAACCATATGTTCTTTTGTAGATTACACTTTCTAGAAAAAGAACCTGCCATACAGATTTTCTGATACACAAATGATAAGAACGAAAGAGAAAAAAAATATATCTTATTTCTGTTGTGTCTTTTAACCTGGATCTGTTCTCTATTGATAGAGGTAATTTTGAAAGATTGTGTCTTTTCATCGTGAAGAGATTTGTGTCTTTTCAGATAACAACTAGAGATAATCTTGAAAGATTGTGTTTTTCACCATGAAGAGATTTGTGTCTTTTCAGATTTACGGTGAAAACCACTTTTGAAAAGATCTGTCTTTTCACCGTGAAGAGACACCAGACTTGTGTCTTTTCAACAAACAGTAGAAAGATAAATCCAAAATTTGAAAAGACACTTTAGAGAGTAAATATTTACAAGTGTGTCATTGAATTATTTTACAAGTTTGTCATTGAATTATTAATGATAATTTAACCTTAATTTTAAAACACAAAAAATATATATTACTATTCTAATATATATAACAATTGGTTTTGACATTGTGCGTTGCTTTGTGCGTTTTGAGTCGTTTGGGGGATTTTGGAAACCCGCTTCTTTGAGCGAAGAGATCGTGTGATTTGAGCCGCTAATCGTAGCGTAGGTTGGTGTGATGTGTGTGTGGAAGGGTTATTGACGATCGCGAAGGCTTGGCTGTGATTGTGGAGTTTGGAAGAAACTGATGTAGGTTTGAAAACCCTTTTTATGAAGCGGGGAAGATGATCCGATCTGTGAGTTAATCTGTCGATTTAAGGTGAGAAATCCATGCTAGATGAATTTAAATACTTTATTTTATGGTTGTATAATTGTATGTGAGATTTGGGTTAAATTTGAGGAAGAAAAATTAGATTTGGAATGAGAAAACCAAGGATTGGGAGAAATCTGTAAATTTCGATCAATCGAATTTGAATTTGATCGATCGAATTTGACTTGAGAATGTTAAAATTCGATCTTTGAAGGATTTCAATCGATTGAAATGTATTTCGATCAATCGAGTTTCAAACTCGATCGATCGAAAAGTATAGAATAGGAAGTGTTGTGGATTTCTGTCGGATTTTGATCGATCGAAATGATCGATCAAGTTTCAAATTCGATCAATCGAAATAATTTCGATCGATCAAATTTGATTATATGTGCCAATATTATTTCAGTATTTTGGCCGTAATGTTTTGTCCCGAACTCGGAATCATATGATTCATGAGGCGTTGGAAAGAAGACAACGAGCTCTACAACTTTTATGAATTAACTAACTCCTGAATCAAACTTTTTGAGAGTTAAAATTGACTGGGAATTTAGGTCAAGTTTCGAGTTACCACGTTTTGACTAAAGTGCCGACACAGCTTCGATATTTTGGCGATAACTTTGTACTTCGAACTCCGATTGATGCAATTTTTGAGGCGTTGGAAAGAGGGCAACATGGCCTATAACGTTTGTGTTTTAACTATTTTGTGAGTTTAAAGTTTTAAAGGTCAAAGTTTAGGAGTAAGTTACATCAATTTCTAAGTTAGCACGAAATTGCCAGTTTCAACCTCAGTTTTGAGAAAATACTTAAATATATCTAAGTTATTAGTGATTGGTGTTGATCCTTGATACATCATCATATTTTTGTGATATAGATTAATGGCAGAAATCTATCGATAGGGCTTAGCTTGACTTCGCGCAACTTTGAAGCTAAGGTGGAAAAATTTTCATAAACAATCGCATTTTAATTTAATTTCATAGATGATTGATATGATCGAATGAAAAATGATATGTTTTATTTTGAAATGAATTAGTATTTAAATTTGTAATGGGAACTTTAGATCTTTGAACTCTAATATTTAATTGAATATTTTGACTGTTTGAAATGCTCGAAAGCTCTGAATTATCGAATCTTTGACATAGTGGTTGTTTTGGAAATTAGTAACTTATCGAATCAAACAATGATCTTTGTTTTGAACCTTTTTTGTAGCCTTTGAAAATCATATAAGGAATCTTAGTCTTTGACACCGTATGTGAGTTTTTGCAAGTTTTGAATCTTGATTAGTAGGAGAAACCTTTGAACGATAAATGAATGTAAAACGAAATTATAAATCTTTAAAGTGTGAATCGAATCATATGTAAAGAAAAAGATAAGTGGATCGCTATGGGCGGATTATATATGTACAGTGGATTGCTATGGGCGGATTATCTATGTACAATGGACCGCTATGGGCGGATTATAAGTATGCTATAGACTGCTACGAGCGGATTATATGATATCGTAGACCGCTATGGGCGGAGTATATGTACATGTGTGGACCGATATGGGCGGATTGTATAGTACCTTGTTGGCCGTTAGGGCAGAATCGAATCGGCATGACAGTTAAACCCATGAATCGAATCGACACGACAGGATATCCGTGAATCGAATCGGTACGACGGCTAACCGTGTATCGAACTGGCACTGCAGTCTCTGTGAATCGAACTGGCACGGCAGTCTTCGTGAATTGAATCGGCACAGCGGGATATTCGTGAATCGAACTGTGTAAACTATGTGACAATGTGTAAGCTATGCAAGTGAGTATGAATCGAACTGACACGACAGTCTCCGTGAATCGAACTGGCACGGCGGGATATCCGTGAATCGAATTGTGTAAGCTAAATAAGAAAGTGTGAAACATATAAGTAAGCTAAGTAAGAATGCATAAGACTTGTAAGTAAACTAAGTAAGGATTGTGTAAGACATGTAAGTAAGTCAAGTAAGAATGTGTAAGACATATATGTAAGTAAAGTAAGAATGTGTAAGACATGTAAGTAAGTCGAGTAAGAATGTGTAAGACATGTGAGTAAGCCACGTAATAATATGTAAGACATGTAAGTGAATGTGTAAATGCGTAAGCAACATAAGAAACATATGAGGTGTGAGAGAATGTGATTCGAACTCAGTAAATAAAAGAGAAGAAATATGCTTTTAATAAGAGATCAGTTTCGATTTTGTTAAGAACATGTCCTTGAAATCAGTTTCGGCTTTGAAAAGAAAACATCTTCGAAATCAGTTTGCCTTTGAAATCAGTTTCGATTTTGTTAAGAAAATGCCTTTGAACTCAATTTTAGTTTTGATAAGAAATGCTTTTGAAATCAGTTTTAGTTTTAATAAGAAAATGTTTTGATCTTGTCTTTGAATCTATACATGTGATGAGATGTATATTGGTATTAGTTTTCTTCACTGAGCTTCGATGTTAGCTCACCCCGACTATGCATCACAGGTGTAGGTTTGAGGAGTACCCAAACTACATACTTGAAGAAAAAGAGCTTTCGCATAAGAATTTGTACTATACTTTGAGATCGTAGAATTAGTGCCTTGTGGATTTGGTGAGTTAAGGTTTGGTACTTTGGTACTGTTGTACTCCACTATTGGTGATGGTTGATCATCACTGATATTTATTTAGTTCGATACATATTAGATATTAAAATTAGAAGTTTCTATTCCTGACATATGTAACCTTGCTTTGATTTTCGCATGTATATGGATATGTCAAATATTCTGAATCAAATTGTGATCTATGATTTGGTGGTATGAGTTTTTTCATTTAATCTTAATGTAAAGTTAAAGAAAAAAAAAAAAAAGTCTCAAAATTTTAGATTGAAAAATTCCGGGCGGTCACAAACCCTATATGAAAAGGGCAATATGCATTAGAGTGGGCAATGCTTTAACCCATGTCTCTAGCCCTGCCACACGGATGGTCTGGATCCCTGATCATGTGTTTCACATGTTCGTCAGAGACGGTCAAGATCCTGTTCTTAGTATTCCGGGATCACTCTGCTTTTTTCGAACGATTAGGGCCAGACTGCTTTTGAACTCATGATCTTATGGCCACTTTTAATCTGGTTGCTAAGTTATAAATCTACAGATGTTTGTTTCTAACTCCAACAAGAACGTGCAATGCAGGATTCTAAGTGATGATCATGAAAATAGCAGGGAGACTTTTCTTGATTCCCCAATAAATCAATCTAGAAGAATGCATTTGGATCCATATAACTCCACTCCTGGAACGAACGAGAAGCCTTCTTCAGGGAAGTCCTCAAGACTTGTTAGTAATCATATTACCCTTTTAGTCAACGAACAAAAAAATTCCAATTGCACTTCTCATTGAATGCCCAACTTGAGGAGAATGGTGCAAGCGAAATAGATCTTGAAAACCCAGAAGACAATTTCATAAGGAGGGTGCAGCCTAGCGAAAGGTGTTCCTTGCAAATTCATAGATCACAGCCAGAGCCAGGTTGCACGTTTATGTATGATAGGATTGAGGACAGGGTAATTGGGGCTTACCTTTTACAATGAATTTTCTTCTTTTGCCATTTATGTTACCCTCTAAATGAGATTTTTGGTGACTTAGTTTAATTCCCTTGAAAATCGCATTAAAAGGCATACAACTGCACTTGTTGCATCTGGACTCCATGGGGAACCAACTGATGCGACTCTGGCTTCTGAGGTAATAAGACTCTTAAGGAGAAATTGAGAGTTTACTCTTTTTTTTCTTTAACGTAGTAGGGCTCTTAAGGAGACAAAAAAAATCCCTAACAAAAAAAGCTCTAGTATTTTTTTCCCCATTTTGCACATTCCATATTATGGGGTGATTTTTTTTCCTTCCATTGATGATTAAATCCATGTTCTTACTATTCAGACTATGGCGAGGCATAAGTTGTCCGAATTCCAGTCTCTAGTTCTTCATCTCTCAGATCATTTCACAAAGAATCTCGTTAAGTCCATATACTAGTTTTCCTATATATTGATTGAATTGTGTTGTAAACATGGTTCAAAATTTCGGGCGAAGCTGGTACATATCATTGGATAGGTACCGGTTTTACATATCATCGGATAGGTACTGGTTTCGGAGGTCACCAGTATGATACTTTGATGTAATTAAATATATATATTGCTAATGTAACGGATGATACATGCCAATGTATCATCTGAAACTGCTACATATCGGATAATACCTACTGGTTTTGGATCTGGAAGTTACGTAGTGGAAAACCAGTATTTTAAACTTGAAATTGAGATTTGTTTGTGATTCTGTGTGGAAATAGAAATTGGGTATTTGAGATTTGTTTTTGATTGTTCCTGATCTAATCTTATCTTCTCATTTTTGTTTTGTTTTACGGTTATGGCTTTTTAATCATTTTTCTGAATCATAAAGCTGTTGTTATGCTTTGCTAAAATATTCTATAGATCTTTCAATTTGAAGTGTTTCATGAAATGGGTAGTTTCAGATCTGGTATGCATTAGAACTTGGAAGTAATCAATGTCTTATAGCTATTGTATAATAATCTTTCTTGTGAGCCCATGAGTGTTGGGTGAGACCCACTTTAATCAATAATATTGTGGTTGAATTTCTTCCCATGTCTTATAAGCTGTCTATATTTTGTATCCAAGCGACTTTTACTCAATACCTAAGCCATGTGCTCCATATCATTATAGTAATTTATGACTAAATGGGCCGGCCCAATTAATTAGTGGGCCTGAATACGAGGTCAATAAGTATAAGAGCCTGAGTCGGGGCAATGTTTATAAACAAAACAGTGACCTTGGAGGCTGATGCAGGTGCAATATTAGCATAGGTCATCTTGACTTATAAATTGATATGCCGCTCACAAATCTCAAAAGTTGTGATGTTGATAACATTATATGGAGTACAAATTTTAAGCTTATTACACAGAAAGATAAATATGGGAGATTTGGTGGTGAGTCGTGAACTTACAAGTTTTCTATATATGTTATGACTTTCTAGTTTTTACAGTGTTTAAATGTGGTAAAAGTGGTATTAGGAGCTGGTAATTATTGGGTTTTAGGTGGGTAGCATCTGAGTAGCTTTTATCAGTGTAATAGACAAACAAACAACCATCTTCAGACTATTTGGATTAAATTTGTGAATGTGCTTGATATATTTTGGGTATTTGCTTTCCCCAGATCAATATCTTTTGTAGTTTTTATCTTCATTTGATGTCTTCATCCATCTCCTATTTAGGTGGCTTTAACCATTTATTTTGGGATTGTGATTTATCATAATATTCTTCCCGTATGATGATAATACCATTTCTTCCATTTAATGTGGTTGAGAATATGTTTATATATGTCGATTTTTGTTCAATTTGTTATATTAGATTGACTATCAGAGAAGAAGCAGAATTTTCACCTGTTTAATGATAGATTTTAAATGAAATTTCCAACATTTTATGTTCATTTGGTGGTTTCTTGCCATTTATGTATTACTTATTGACTTGTACAATGCATTTTACTTCTATAGTTGTGTTCATTAACTCACTCACAAAGCTCTAGAGTTACACTTAAGGTGTCAATTAAATATGCTAGTTCCCAACAAATAACCACCCTTCCAAAACTCATAGTTTACCCAGAATTATCTGGTTTCTCGGGTTGACCCAACCAGGTATCTCACAAATCTGACCCAGACTTCTAGATTTTAATTGTTCACAAGCCTGCTTTGACTAGATATCTCAGTCACACAAAACAATAGGATATGTGGCACTTGTTATACAGTGCTTGTGTTGTTCTCTCTCTGTTTATTTTCTGAATTCTGAACTTTTGATATTTAATGTCTCAAAAATGATTCCTTGTTTAGTTTGATTTATATTGTGTCATCATTGCTTCATTTAGAAACTGCTGAAAACTTCTGCTCTCTCAATCTCTGTTTGTTTATTTGTTTTTCCAGTTTTGAGCATATTGTGATAAGAGCGATGCCCAGATTCCTACTGCTAAGAGGTTGGAATTGTATAAATCAGGAAGGGATGAAATCGATTCAGTATCGTGGACCGGATAAAACTGAAGCAGATTGCCAGGCCCTTTTGACGGTGATGCTACAAATGATTTGATCCTCAGGGTGCTGGGAGTGATCTGTAGTAAATTGATTTATGGGAACCTTGACAAATACGGGATCCATAGGCTGAGCAAGGGGCCTTTTTTCCTCAAAGCGGCAACCGGTAGATCTCCGGCCATCGATGTCCGAACTGTGAAGAAAACAGAGTCGGGAGAGATTCAGGTAATCTACACCCATCCTCTAAACCATGACACACAATCATTTTATTCTAAAGACAATGTGGGTGGAATGGGGCTGGACTTGGGCTTGCAATTTTTGTGATTTTTGAATAGCCTTCACCGGATCCGACACATTAGCACACCTCTAAAAACATTTACTTGATTATAACTAAGTGTAATGCAATAGATACTGAAAGTTTTTTAGTAGCAAGTTTTGCACCATATGGGACCTAATTTAAGTCACTAACCTCACATCCTTCTAATCTCATGGTAATTAGGTTCTGCCAGCGGTAACAAGCGTAAGCAGGAGCAAGGCATCATTCGAGAACGGTGAAGTCTGGTGACAGAGAAGATTTAGTGTCGACTCTTAACAAAAGCTCATGTGCAATGTGCATTGTATGTAGTTCCTTGGCAATTTTCTTAGAAGTTTTAAGTAATATCTTTGATAAAAAAAAATTCTTTTTTTTTTTATCAGTAGGTGGCATTTGATAATGGAAGTACCCCCTTCTGCTTTTTTCTTTCCAAAGGTTCTTCCTCAACCAAGCTCACTTCCACAAAGTGAAAAATATGCAAATATCTGGCTGTGTTTGAGATTGCCTTTTTGAGGCAAAGAGCAGCTCTCTGCGCTGGCACATAGGACTTTAGTAAGAGACTGTTTAATGGCAAGGCCTGAGAAGTTGAGGTATGAGCCAGCCCAACCTGAGGTTTAATGGCAAGGCCTGAGCACAGCTCAATTCTGATGACACCAAAGTGTCCATTTCCTCTTCTATTTCTGGCTAGAATTTTATCCGGCCTAAACCATGTCTAACTTTTAAGCCTGTTCCAATATGTATCGATTAATAACCAACACATTGAAGCATATATACCAACGTCTTTTAATGTTTCAACAATATAGTGTCATTTAATATTGATTTATTACTGTTGAATACAGTTTCATTTAGATTTAGGTGCTCAGGAAATTGGAAACTTGACCAAGGTAATGAAAATGTGGGTGGAGTTTCAATATTGATTGTCATTTAGTTGTTTAACTTCAGTTGGATCTCTGTTCTCCTATGGATTCCTTTGAGTTAAGTAAATTTGTTTTAATACTTTCACTTTAATGGATTGACAGAAAATGTAACAATTTGGCGAAGGTTGTGGAGCTAAAGTTACATAGGAATAAGCTTCAAGGAGATCTTCCTGGAAATTAATGCCCAATTTTAACATAGAATATGCATTCAATGTAAGTGAAATGTCTTCTGCTCTAGGATAATAGGAATCACTCTGGTAGTTTTATGTAAAAGTAGTTTGCTATTGTATTCCCTCAAGGCCCATGGTCTTTGGCAGCTTAAACCTGTCTGTTCCAGTGCTGAGTTTCAAACACTTGGAGATGAATTGCATGGGTGTTTGACTTGGCCCAAACCAAAGAGGAAATTAAGAGGACTTGTGCATGCTTTATATAGCATATAAACTAAATAAAATTTGAGAACACAGTGCAGAAAATTTTCTATAAGGAATCCATGAAGCTTGAATTAATTGGACCACTTGCTGCTGCATTGTGATTACACATCAACAATTTGAGTCAAGGTGTTCTCTCTTTTCGGGCTATCACGGTGCCAACCAAAAGCTTGCAGCGATCTCCTTGTCACCTGGCATTGTGGCCACTTTTTTAATTAAGCACGACCAGATCCTCCGACTCATTTCCATTTGCGCAGGCTTTCGTGTGCTATGGATGGAGCGCAACTCGAACGTCTTCAATTTCCCACGATGATCGCTGGTGATGATCACTCAAGCATTGAGCAACCTTCTTATATCATGGGTGCTTTCTACTCTATTTGCTGGTATGCCACTGGCCATAGTGTTACAAGATTGGATTTTACTTTTGTATCCCGATTGTTACTCTATTTGCTAGTATGTCACTAGCCATTGATCCTATAAGATCATAGGGAGACCAACAATGCTGCATTTCTGCTAAAGCATTTGCAGCTGTTCGTTCTGCTGGCAGATTTAAGAATCCATGGTGAATTAAGAAGCAACCACAATTACGCTCATATGGTTACCAGTTAGTATACTTCAGCTAGTTTTACCGAAGCTAATTGTAAACTAAAACATCATATGGACAATTGCATGTATATTAATGTGCTCAATCTCTGGCATATGCATTTATCAGAATTCATCACGTGTAAAATGCATTTTTATTCGAAAATTTCTCCCATAATGGGAGTGTGTTTAGAGTGTTCTGAATCTGTTTTTCTGTTAAATTTCCTGGTTTATGTTCCATTAATTTAAAATTTTCATGAAAACTGAAATACTATATCTGATGTCTCAAACAAATGTGCCAATATTTTTCCCACTTTGTCTCATTAAGCTTGATATCTGACGACTATATATTTATCTCCTTTATTTGTTATATTGCTGCTCCTCATTCTGATTCAATTTTTAATGATTGCTCAATCTTCTGCAAGTGTGGAAATTGATAGATCTTTTAATGCAGACAGCCTTAGAAATTTAGGCTCCCAAAAAAGGCACTTCTTTAATTCCTTTTGCTTGAGTTTTCTTAAGCTTACCTAAATGCTATGGCTTGTGTACCTCTTTTTTATTGGATACAATTTTGTGGTTACTGGTGTTTGAATCATGCAGTTTCTGTTACAGGGTAAGGTCTGAATCATGCAGTGTATCTGGCTCTAAGGCTTGTAGAGAGAAAATGCGAAGGGATAAGCTGAATGATAGGTTTCTCTCTCTCTGTGTATGTATACGTAATGTTCTAGAGCACTGATTCTTCCTTCCAATCTAGCTTTGTTAGCCATATAATCTACTCTTTTTTAACTTATTTTTTCATTTTCTATTTTTGCAATTGACTTGGTGTATTATTTATGAGTTTAAATTGACTGCTTTAACTAATTGTCATTTCCTCTGTGCTTTTTGTAGCAGAGAGCAGGTGGAATTGTCATTTTGTTTCTAGTAGCACTGATAATGTAGTTAAGAAGCATTGGCATGTGATCATGGCTCGGAAATATAGAGAGCACTCAACTTTGTACAAAAGGAGAAGGCCCTCTTCTTCCCAGGCCATTTATAGAACTACGGAGATGAACAACAACAATGCATTTAGTGAATCAACTATACCTAGTATCAGAGATGAATGTGTCTCAAACTCCACTAATCTCCCCCTCAATTCCTCTTCATGTAGGGTTCTTCATGGTGTTTCCAACAGATCTAGCCTTCCACAGCATCAGGTATGCTTATTTTGTTCTTAATTTCTTTTTTTTTCAAAAAGAAATTCCCTTCATCTATGATGGCTATGGGTTTTGACAAATCAGTTTCTTCATGGTGTTTCCAACAGATGATGGCTATAGGTTTTGACAAATCAGTTTATTCATATTCAAATTCTCAAGTTTTAGCATGGCAATTGAATGGAGAACAAGAAGAAGCAAAGTCTATATCTATATGATGGCATTGATCAAGGACATAGAACATCTGTATAATGTATTTATCCCATCCAGATACATCCAATTCTCCCCATAGTACGGCAGTTGAGCGTGTTGTGGTTAAAAAGGTTTATGAAAAGTAAATAAGCTTAATAAAATATGTAAACAAATATAGGAGATTCCCTTCATATATCAAAATCTTGCTTCTTCAGTTTCTATTATTTTAATATTTTTAATCTCATTTTGCAGCTTTGGGACTACAAAGGCCAAGAACCAAGCATGTACCTTTTGCTAGACATAGCTCAAGGACCACTCTTCAAATCTTCAGATTGGCTGCTGCTTACAGATCAAGGTTCCTCTTCTTCTCCTTCTAAATCATAGAGAACTAATTCTTAAATTTGGATAAATTCTTAGGTTATGTTATTTTTTAAAGCTATAACATAAAATGGCACTCCTCATAGATTTTTTGGGGTTCTAATTTACCAATTTCTTTGTTTCTTTTTTTTTTTCTGGGTTTAAGGTTTTTTCCAATAAGATCAGGTGGGAGGATCCTAGCTAGAATTCATTTACAGCAGCAAACAGTTCAAAACAAAGGGTGGATTAACCCACTACTATGCAAGTGAAGAATTCAAAATCAGACAAAAGAGCACTCAATCCTTCATTTGTAGCCCATATGAAGTGATCTCAGGTGGAGATTACAGGCAATCCACCTATTGTGGCCTATATGTAGAGATGTGAAAGAGATGGATTGGTGGTGTGTGATTCCAAAACTGTGGCCTAATGCCAAGTATGTGTACTGTATAATGACTGGGTAAATGTAACCCTTGAAAAAACTAAGGCATTATGTAGGAGATTTGGCTTTGGTGAGTGCTGATTATGGATCTACAGAGAGTTGGATTGGGTGACTGTGGATCTTTCATTGCCACCTGAGATGGTAAATTTTGTAGTATTACCTATTTTTCTTACTTTGAATTCATACCTCTGAGTATACAAAATCAAGAGTTCAACGAGGTTGAAGGTGATGACTCTATAGAAGCTCAATCACTTCCTCTCTAGAGCTAAAGTTGGACAACAATATGTGAAATGCAAATCAAATACTGGGAATAAAAAAAATGAGAACAATTAAAAAAAATGAAAATAATTACAAAAAAAATGGGAATAGTAAAAATTGGAATTAAAAAAAAAAAAAAAAAAAACGATCTACGCCAACGGCTGCAACCATAGTTGTCGGTATAGAAAATGACAAATACCCTCGTATGTTAAAAAAACTTAGGGTTGAATCTTTAGCCTATTCACCAACGATCGTATCGCCGATGGCTGAAGGTCCATCCATTGGCGAAAACTTTTACCGACGGCTAGGGACCTTCAACCATTGGCGTAAGTGCAATTTTTTTTAGTGGCTTTTGAGGAGTGATTTTTCAAAGCTATCGTTGATGTGAAGCCGACAAGTCTCTTTGGAACGAATCCGGAAATTTTTTATCTTACTCTTGTTTTTTTTTTTTTTTTAAAATTGAAGATTGAGAATCCTAACTTCTATCTTGCGGGATTTATGTTATTTTAGGATTAGCGTGCGATTTATCCTATATTAAATTGGTATAAGAGCAAGTTCAAACTCTCAACAAGTGGATTGGTGAAATTATCGGTAAAGATAAAATTTTTGAAGCCTTTCGTGATTTGAACGATTACATAATTTCCATGAAAATGTTCGTGAAACGGTAGAACATTCTGATTGTGCGTCAAAAATAGTGACGGAGAAAAAATATGGTGCGAGGAGAAAGGTAGATCATATGATCAACATGGTTTCATATTCAAGCATATTACGCTTCTTAACAATGTTTATTGCGAGTTGTTAAGGTTGCGTCAGATAGTGGTTGCATGACATGAGGATATCAGTTAGATACTTATCAGAGCTCCTATTGACGATTTATTCAAAGTCGTATTGGCAATGATTCAAGCTTTAAGACCGAAAGTTACAAGTTTCACCTTCACAGTTGTACCCATGAGAAAACCTATACAAGTTAGAGTTCATCTACTTGTGCCCGTGGTAGTATCTATACCGATGGAAAATTCCATACGGTGAATCCGAGTACTTTCATCTCTATGGAAGACCGGATTGATGAAGCCGTTGACGACCCTGAAACCGTTGAAGAATCCGAGAGCATTGAAGCTCGAGTATCCGCGATAGACCCTACCGAGCTCGAGATCGTTGAAAAGTCTGAGATCAATGAAGATCAAGTATCCGTGATGATGTCTATCAATCCCATGACCCCCAAGTCTGAGGATCGTGTTGGTTATGTGTTGACATCGATTTTCGTCGATATATAAAAAAAAAAGGGATCCCACCCAATTTATTTGTCTAAGTCGCGTTCGATCGAGATCCCCAACATAGTGTTCTTGACCTCCTCGTAGAAGATCAATTTCGTTTCAAAGTTAAGGGGATTGATATGAAATTTAGATCTGTATGTTGGAATCGTGACAAAGTTGAGAAGAAGAGGAGATCAAAGAGTAAGTAGACCCGTGAATGGGCTTTCAAATGGCCCGTGAAAGAGTCGTCCTTGTACGACGAGCGTTCGTGGCTTCAGAACGGACGCCTGTGAAAATAAAGTCGTTTTGAAAATTAAGGCAAGGACATTCATGTCAAAGGACGTTCGTGCGCACAGACATCCGTGATCATATGACGGACGTCCGTAAAAATAGTCCGCAAATTAGTGGCTATACGAATTTTAGGCAAAACTTGCTATTTAGAGTTTGATTGTTTAAAGACTTTCTTATTTCGAACTTTATGTTTAGTTAGGATTTTCTTAGTCTATATAAAGGCATGTAAAGACTTTATTTTAAATGGTAAATGATGAATGAAAAATTTAAGCTTGCTTTTTTGCATCTTCTGAAAGAGTGAATCTTTTATAGAAAACTTGCGAAGAGTTTTCACCTTCAAATTTAGTATGGTTCTTGATTTCTGCCAATGGGATTCCCAAAGATATTAATTTTTTATTTTATTTTTTGACAACATTTGCGATTTGTGGCAAGGGGATTCTCATTTTCCTCTTCTTCTTACTACAGTGCGGAGATATCTGCACCAATCATTGATAGATCAAATTTGTTCTGCTGTATCAATGACTATAAAGTTGATAACCCTGATTTAACAATTTTTCACCCTCAGTTTGTGACATAGGTGTACTTATCTTTTCCGTGTGTTTCTTGGAGCCTTGGAAATGCTTAAATTATGTGGATAGCCAGCATCCATTATGATTTTATGGGGTTATGTAACAGAAAAATTGCAATGTTTGGGGCTTATTTCCAGGGTGTTTCTACCTAGGAGATTCCTCTAGATCCAAAATCCTGCATTCCCTTTTGGATCAGAAGATGCTTGAAATTTCTTCTATCAAAGGAATTTTATAGGCTATTCGAATAATTCTAATTAATCTAAGATTACACAATAACAACAATCACCACAACACGATATTTACGTGGAAACCTAATCATTGGGAAAAATCACGCCCGATGTCCACAAACCAAATTCACCATGAAATAAATAATTACAAGGAGTTTCGAATGATATACTGATACATATACATGCCCTATTAAATCCCCATGCAACACAACTTCCCTTCATGGGTCGCCTCTATAGTTTTCAGAATTTAAAGCTCTCATCTATCGTTGATGAACGCAAAACAATTCATCTTGAAGTCCACAAGGCTATCAATCACATATCCTAATCTCTAGGGCACAATATACTTAACTCACTTGAGCAAATAGGATGTAGAAAATGAAGAAGAAAGGGAACCTTTTGAATAAAATTGTTTTGCAAATCAAAGAGTTTCAAAAGATGAGAAGATGACGATTTTAGGGTTTTCTCTCAACGAGGAAGAAAGTCTTCTCTTGCTTGCTCAAACTTCCCTCCTATTTTCAATATTTTTTTATCAAAACCCTAAAACCCCTCAAAAGACCAAAAATTCGAAAAAGTCTAAAAAATCCTTTTTCATAAAAAAAAAAATAAGAGTGAGGATGGGTTGTCTCGAGGAACCACAACGAGTTGTGATCACAGTTCGCTGTGAATACCACAACAGCTCGATGTGGACATCACAACTCGTTGTGGACACTCAGATAGCCCCACAGCAACAACTTGCTGTGGATACACCCACAGTTCGCTGTGAACCTTACTTCTGATTATTTAAAAACATTTTTAAAGGACTTTTAAAAGATAGAAGGGCACAGGTCAAGGATGTGCGACTGATAACCTTGATTAATCAAGACAGGACTCATCCATCTTGATTAATCAAGACAGGACTCATCCACCTTGATCTACACAGAGTTTGGAGTAGAACGTGACAAACATGATCTAACAATGCTTAGTTTTTCAACTTTTGATAATGTTCTTGATCCTCTTCTCCTTCTTGCCGCTTCTGGGAGCTCAGCTTTGGGTAAAGGTGAATATAAATGTTTGAAGTGATTTTTGAGTTTGCTTTGGGTGCATCATGTATATTTTCTACCTCTTATTTTGGTATTCCTCTTTGCATTGGGAAGTGACTAAAACCTTGGGATCCAATGCTGGAGAGGTTTAAGAGGAGCTTCAATTTGTGGAAGAGAAATTTGCTATTGTTGGGAGGCTGCATCAATCTTAGCTTATTTGGTTAATCCAATTCATTCGTATATTTTATTTTCATAGGAGCATAGTAGGGCCATTGCTTGGTGTGATGGTAAAAGGTTTGAGCTGTCAAGTGTGAAAAAATAGGCTATGGCCATATTGATTTTAGAGTTTATGGATATTTTCTTACTTAGAAACCCCTCCATTCCCTTGGAGGGGTATTTTGGATTAAAATTCGCCAAGATTAGGATGGTAAAATCCTCACTGTTCATCATCTTCAACATATATCATGGTCGGTACATTCTAAATAGACTTTATTTTTCAACATATATCATGGTTGGATCATTAAAAAAAATATTCCTGTAATTTTTTTTAATTCTGTCCCACCGGATTTCATGCAGATGGTGAATTTGGAGCAATGGTTGAAGGTACAGCTTATGCCCCGAAAGATGGCTGCCCAAAATTACACTAGTTGATTGATTGCACTTTTTGTGGACCATTTCCTATAATATAATATTATCAACCTTCTGATAGTAGATGACTTGTCATCAGGCTAGTACCATTTGTTCGGTGCAATTTTTTTGGCTATTTGAGGAAATGGGTGACCTAGTAAGCGCTGTGTTTACTTTTCGTCAGCTTGGCCCAAATGATACTTAAACATGGGGATCTTGGAGATCAATTACTTCTATCAGCATTTCGGTCAACGACTGAGTTTGAGTTGTTGTCCGTTAACTTTCAACACCCGATTATCCTTCAGATCCCAAATTTCGATGGAACCATAGATTGAAGTTGAAATGACCTGAAAAAGGTCCTTCCCATCTCGACCACAACTTTCCTGGATGAAATTTCAATTTCGAATGGAACAACCACACTTACTGCCCTAGGTGGAATTCTTTTCGAGAGATCACTCGATCGTGCAATTTCTTCGATCGTTCTTTGTAGAGTTTTGCATTTTCATACTCATCGTAGCGCAATTCCTCTAGCTCGCTTAATTGAAAGCGATGATTCGATCCAACTAATTGCATGTCAAAATTAAAGTGTTTAATGGCCCAGAATACCTTGTGTTCTAATTCAACAGGAAAGTGACAAGCCTTTTCGAATACAAGCCTGAAGGGTGACGTTCCGATTGGTGTTTTGAATGACGTTTTATACACGCCCATAAGGCGTTAGACAGGCGCAAAGACCAATCTTTCCTATCTAGTTGTACAATTTTCTCCAAAATTCTTTTGATTTCTCGGTTGGACACTTCTACTTGGTCACTTGTCTATGGGTGATATGGTGTGGCCACTTTGTGCATAAGAGCATACTTCTTCATTAATAACTCAAAGTAGTGATTACAGAAATGCGACCCACCATCACTGATAATGGCCCGAGGTATTCCAAATCAATTAAAAATATTTTCTTTGAGAAAACAGACAACCTTGTGGTCATTAGATCTGGTGGCTATTGCCTCCACCCATTTTGACACATAGTCAACTGCTACTAGGATGTACAAAAATCCAAAAGATGGGGGAACTGTCCTATGAAATCGATCCCCCATACATCAAAAACTTCAACGATTAAGATCGGCTGCATCGGCATCATGTCCCTTTTTGAAAAATTTCCCAATTTCTGGCACCGTAGACACTCCTTGCAATATTTCATTGCATCTCGAAAAATTGAAGGCCAGTAAAATCCGCTTTGAAGGATTTTGAGTGCTGTTTTACACCCTCTGAAGTATCCTCCACATTCCCCTGCATGGCAGAAATCCAAGATGCTCAACTGTTCTTCCTCAGGTATACATCGCCTAATCGATCACCTGATCGGAGCAAAACTTAAACAAATAAGGCTCATCCCAAAAATAGTACTTCACTTGGGAGAAGAACAAATCTTTGTCGTTCCTGTTCTATTGTGAAGGAATTTGTCCAGTGACTAGGTAATTCTCGATATTAGCGTACCAGGGAGTTCTACTTGTTGCCACTTCTATCGCCAAAAGTTGTTCATCAGGAAACGTATCATGAATAGGCTCTGAACAAGATGGCGCTTCGGGTAAGATACGGGATAGGTGATCAACGACTACATTTTCGACTCCCTTTTTATTGCCGATTTCAAAGTTGAACTCTTGCAAAAGTAAAATCTATCGAATTAACCTTGGCTTCACATCTTTCTTTGGCAGCAAATATTTCAATGTTGAATGGTCCGAGTAAACTACAATTTTCGAACCCAGAAGATAGGAGCGAAACTTATCTAGCGCATATACCATAGCAACCAGTTCCTTCTCGGTTATGGTATAATTTACTTGTGCATCAATAAGTGTTTTTCATGTATAATAAATTACATGAGGTAATTTATTTACTCGTTGCCCCAACACGGCTTCTATTGCGTAATCTGATGTGTCGCACATGATCTCAACAAGAAGTGAATAGTCCGGAGGTTTTATTACCGTAGCATTCGAAAGCAGTTCTCTCAATTTCAAGAAGGCTCCCATACAGGCATCGTCGAAATTGAATGACACATCTTTTCCCAACAAACTACAAAACAGTTTCGCCACTTTGCTAAAGTACTTTATGAATCTACTGTAAAAGCTCTAAAAATGATCATACTAGACGAACAGATTTTAGGGGCGACATGTTACCAATCAAATCGACCTTAGCCTTGTCGACCCTCTTTTCGAAATAATATGACCCAAGACGATTCCTTGCTGGACCATGAAGTGACTCTTTTCCCAACTTAAAACTAAATTGGACTCCTCGCAACACTGAAAAACGAGTGTCAGATGATACAGACATGTTTCAAATGTCTTCTTTAAAACAGAGAAGTCATCCATGAAAACTTCTATAAACTTGTCAACCATATCAAAAAATATAGCTAACATACAACGTTGAAAAATTGTTGGCGTATTACAAAATCTGAATGGCATCCTGAGATAAGCAAAGGTGCCATAGGGACAGGTAAATGTTATTTTCTCCTGGTCTGCTGGGAAGACGGGTACCCCGAATACCTATCGAGAAAATAATAGAATTCTTGTCCAGCCAACTTCTCCAAAATCTGATCGATGAACGGGAAAGTGATCCTTGTTATGGTGTTTAACTTCCGATAATCAATGCACAGACACCATCCTGAAGTCTCGCGCGTAGGCAGCAATTCTCCCTCGATGTTTTGTTTCACCGTTATGTCAGATTTCTTCGGGACGATCTGTACAGGACTCACCCATTCACTGTCAAAGATCGAGTAAATGATTCTCGCATCAAGAAGCTTGATAATCTCCTTTAGAACGACTTCCTTCATGTTGGGGTTGAATCGTCATTGTGCCTCTTTAGATGATTTTCTTTCTTCTTCAAGGTGGATTTTATGCATACAAATTGAGGGATCAATTATCTTCAAGTCTGCCAGGGTTCAGCCAATTGCTCTTTTGTGATCCATGAAAACTTTCACTAATTCACTTTCTTGCTGATGGGGCAATGTTGATGATATGATCACTGAAAGTGTTTCATCTAGTCCCAAAAGGCGTATTTAAGTGAATTAGGCATGCGTTTCAATTCTAACGTTGGTGGTTGGTCAATCAATGGTTTCAATCTCAGCCTTTTGGCACTGGGTAATGGTTCAGCCTTCATCTTTCAGGGACGAGTATCTTGAAATGTGGACACGATCTTCAATCCCTCAGAAGATGGCTCTGAACCACCCTTCTCCTCTTAGATTGCCAGAAACGTAGATTCAAACTCCTCTTTTGTCAACGTAGTAGGAAGAGCATCATCCACTAGTTGATAAATTTGGTTGATGTAAAAAAAATCGGCCTCTTCCTCACTTGTGAAATGGTTCATTGCATTAAACACATTTAATCTTACCTTCATATTTCTGAATGACCCATCCATAACTCCGGTTCGACAGTTGAAACAGGCGTTAGCAGTTGCCAAAAAGAGACGTCCTAGGATTATAAGTATTTGATTTTCGATATTTGCACGTGGTTCCATATCCAATATGACAAAATCTACTAGAAAGAAAATTGTATCAATACCTGCCAGAAGATCCTCGATGATTCCACTTGGTCGACTTTCAGACCTATCGGCCAATTGAAGTGTCACTGAAGTTGGTTGCAGTTCTCCGAGTCCCAATTGCGCATACACAGAATACGGAATCAAGTTCACACTCGCTCCCAAATCTAAGAGTGCCTTATTGATTGTAAGCCCACCAATCATGCATGAGACAGTTGGGACCCCAGGGCCCTTAAGTTTGGGCGGGGCATCGAGTTTCACGATAGAACTGATCTGATTGGTTAGAAACACTTTTTTATATATGTGGGTGCGCTATTTTCTTTTCCATGTACACAAGTCCTTCAGGAACTTGATTAATTGCATCCAATAGTGGAAGGTTGATCTTCACTTGCTTGAATGTCTCCATGACATCATCGAATTTAGACGACCCTTTTCTCAACCTCGATGGTGGTGTAAGGCATTCAGGATATGGTGCCCTTGGTACATGGGAACTGCTTTCAGAAGATGGGGTCTTTGCTGACCCGGTCTGTTCAATTTCAAGAGATTCTTTATCCTTCACCAATTCCTCAATTTCAGGTGAGGTTCCCACACGATTATCAATTGTTGGGCCACTTCTCAAAACAGTCACAACTTTCAGATGGTGACTGGTCGATGGGCCTTCGCCTGATGGTGTTTGACCCTAAGGGTTGCTATTGGTTTGACTAGGACGTTTCCCTTCTTCCCTTCGACTTATTGAGTTAGCCAATTGACCATTCTAGTCATCCAACTTGGCTAGAGACTACCCATGAGACTGGAGAGCCTATAGATCACTTAACACCTTCCTCAAAGTCAGAATTTCGTGAACTCAAAACATCGGTGTGATGCGAAGTTTGACCTTGCCTAAAGTTTGCATTGTAGTGTTGACGGTAATCATGATTCTGCGGTGGGTGATACCCTTGTGGTACATTATGGGCATTGGGTCTATAGAGTTGATTTGCAAGTCCGGCCTGATTGGATCCGCTCCTCCAACCCTGATTGTAAGTGTTGGAGAATGGATTCCTATCCTGCCTCTAATAGGATTGGGTAAGGTTGACCTACTCCCGAGAATTAGAATCCTTAGGAAAGAACTGAGTGGTAGGACACTCATTCGCACTATGCTCTTGATGATGGCACACTAAACACGCACTAGGTGTAGCTGGGATCTGAGACCCCTATGAAGCAACCAACAACATATTCATCTGACGTGAAAGTATGTCCACTTTACTTTACAGATCTGAAGAATTATTCAACTCATACAGTCCTCCTTTAGTGACTGTAAGAGTTTTGGACGAGACATCAACGATTGCACGTCCCAACAACTCACTTTGCATCAAATTTTGGCTCAAAATTTCAAATAGAGCCCAAATCTCTCTTTCTTCCTTAACGATATATGACCCTCCACATGACGCATCTACCATGCATCTCTCCTCAAGTATAAGTTCGTTATAGAAACTCTGAACTTGTTACCACCTAGGGATCTGATGATGGGGGCACCTACGAAATAACTATTTAAACCTCTCCTAATAGTCATGAAAGGTCTCATTGGATTGTTGAACAATTGTGAGAATCTTCTGACCCAACTCATTGATCTTACTGATAGGAAAGTAATTTTTGAGGAACTCTCGTTGCAATTCATTCTAGTTCATGATGGACCCCAATTCTAATGAAAGAAGCCAGGATTTAGCCTTATCTCTAAGGGAGAAAGGAAAGAGTTTAAACTCAGCAATTTCGTCTGATACGTTGTTCACTCGAAACAGTTTACAGACACCAATGAAATCAGTTAGGTGAGCATATGGGTTCTCATTGCTCAACCCATTGAATATCGGCAACATTTGTAACATTGTCGATTTGAACTCAAAGTGATTCCCAGGAATGGGTGGATAGTTGATACAATATTGATCCTCGTAAGGTCCGGGATCATTGTAATCTTCCAGAGTAATTGGGCCATTTAGTGGCACCTCGTGTTGATTTTCATTTCTTTCATTATTATTAAGATTCTCATTTCTACCTCCTCCTCCTTGCCTTTGATCAACCATGATTTCAATGTTATCACACCGATCCTATGATTTCTACAGTTCATTTTTCATGTTCTCTCGATCTCAAGATTCAAAGGTTGTAAATCAGGTCGATGAGATTGGGTAAAGCTCATACACCAAGCGACCCGTGGCAAGGATGCACCAAATCAAAGATTATTATTATTATTTATTTATTATTATTATTATTATTTATTTTATTTATTTATTATTATTTTTTTTTTATAAAAAAGAAAAAGAGGAAGGGAAAGAAACAAAACACTCTTAAAAATCAATAAAATTTCGATACCGCCCCGACAACGGCGCCAAAAACTTGATCGTTTTAAATTAAAACCTTACAAGTGCACAAGTCCAATTGTATCAGGGCGAATTCAAAGGTGTCAAACCCACAGGGAAGCGTGTAATTTAATTCATCCGCAAATTGTTAAGTTAGAAAATTTTGCCAAAGGCGGGTGTTTTTGTGACGGTTTATAATAACTACTTAAAGAAAATTAATGAGATCTTAACAACAACCTACACAATAAAAGTAATAAATAATTGAAACAACGATGATGAGATATTCAAGGATTCAGCTAACCTTAGATTCGTAATTTTTCTAAGAACAAAACAATCATTTCATATGAACGAATATTTACCCTCATATTTTATTTTATTTTTATAACGATATTTACCCTCATTTTACTACAAGCAAAACGATTTGAAAAGATATGATTAATCGAGTATTGTATACACTATCCTAATACTATGACGCATTCAATAATGACATGAATCATGCAACAGGAATAATGCATCAAAACAAACAACCACAATAATTTTAATCAATCATGTGATATCCTCTGTCGATCTACAAGATCGATCTAGGTTGAAATAACCCTTTTTATGGTCGTCGATCTACAAAATCAACAGCTACAGACGAGTATTCAAAGATATCACAATAAGCACAATGATTAGCCGTATGATTCAATATTTATCAAAAGAAATGATTGAATTAAAATAGATTCGTTACTCATCTAGGGGTCGCTTCCTCCTTGAATGAGAGTTTTAGGCGCTCATCTTCGATCCATATGCAATGCACAAATTTGAAGCCATCAACAAGGTTCTTCAATTATCAAAAGTTTGGATCTTTTTGGATAAGATCCCAAACCTTATAATGGTTTTAAAATAAGAAAAACTAATAAGAGAATATGAAACTAGGCCTAAAAGAAGAGCTAGAATGGCTAAAAGAAGAGTTTACAATCCCAAAAACTAAGAGAGTACAAACCCAAATTCTAAACCCTTGCTAAAAGAATTGCAGACACAAGGAGAAAACTCGAATTTACCAAGCATGGTCGGCCCTAAACATCATTATGCTTTTATAGAGCGCGGCTGGGAACATTTCAATTTTAAGGTCGATCGACCGAATTCGGATTTTCAATCGATCAATTTTAAAATTAAATTTACGTGGCTAAAAATTACTGAAAGTCGATCGATTGAATTTAATTTTCCGATCGATCAAATTTAAAATAAGATTTGAGCGGCAAAAGTCTCATAAATTTGATCGATTAAATCTAAGGTCTTGATCAGTCGATTTGAACCAGGTTCTTCTGATGCTTTAAAAAAGTTTCTCAGTCGATTGATCGAATTTAATGTCTCAATCGATCAACTTTGGCCTGTGACTTTTGAGCAATCAATTCTTTTCAACAACGATCGATTGATCCAAGGATAGATCAATTGATTCTTCATGAATTTCAGTGCTCCCGATGACTCCATGATTCATTGTTCCTACGTTGTCCTTGGGTATGCTCGTTTATGCTTCTGAATGATCCAACGGTTGAAAATACCTGAAACTGTCAAAACTACACAAAAGCAGTCAGATTGACTTCATCGAATAGCCAAGTGTCTGTATTAGGATACGAAACATGATTATATTTCAGCACAAATGCAGTAAGGTAAAGTAATAACATACGCCTCACTACAATTAAACGATCACAAAAGGAATTATCCAACGCACGATTTAGAATTAGCTACATTAGTATTTGCCTTGAAGATATAGCGACACTACTTATATGGCGAAAAGTTTGTTATCTTGACCGATCACAAGAGCCTGAAGTACCTTTTTACGCAAAAGCAGTTGAACTTATGATAGAGTCGGATGGAAACTCTCAAAGGCTTTAATTGTGTGATACAATATCGTGAAGGAAAATATATAAATTAAAGAATACATTACAACCCTTATCAACTATTGTGCTTCATCCTTGATTATGACTTTATTAAGTTTGACCGCTTACGGTCGTTTCATGACCCAAAAACTCCAGAGCTATGTCATCAACCATCCAATCAAGGTTAGAGTGGGGATTGGAGAAAAAGATCCAAAGGTGTTTACCGAGTTAACAGTTTCTAGCTCATTTTGCCTATAGAGCTACCAACACATACGTGATTTTTTCACATGTTGTCTTTTTGGATTTTCTTTTGTTTTTCTGGTTGGTTTTTAGGCTAGTTTAGCTTTAATGTTTGAAATTTTGTAATTGGACCGCTTTTCTTTAATTTGAATAGTATTTTGAGTTTTAGACAAAAGTTGTCTCTTGATTTACTTACTTTTTCGCAGTAAGCCAAAGTTTTTAAAAGTTTATCCAATTTTCTGAAATAAGGAAAATTTTGATCGATTATTTGATCAGGTTATTATGATTGGGATTTTTTCGCAAAAAAAGAAATAAATTAGAATGGTAGAATATGGTTGACCGATTTTCGACGATGTGTCGCGTCAGCTAGTTCACGGATCATGACAAATGGGTGCAAGAGTCGCTTGACGTACATGGGGGCTAGGGGCGTCACACCATCTGCCTCAATATTAAAAAGAAATGGAGACATCAGATCTCCCTGGCGCAAACCTCTAGAGGAATTAAAGAAAGCATTGCTTGACCCATTGATCAGAGGAAAAATGAACCAACCCACAGCAAGCCCTCATCCATTTAATGAAAACGTCACCGAATCCGATGCAATGCTACATGTATTCAATAAATCCCTAGTTTACTCGATCGTATGCTATCAATATGGAGGGGAATGGTCAAGTCCTACTAGATAGAACCAGAATTCCAGCCGTACCCCATCTATTGCCCTTGGAAATCAGAGATTTTCCTATTTCCAAGGGCCACGGATGGAATAAGACCGGAAATCCGCTTCTACCTAATAGGACCTTACCATTGCCCTCGATATGGATTATTGTGAGAATGAATGCACTTGTGTGCAATAAAGTCACCCATCAAGTATCTAGCGACCAAAATATATAGAACTAAAATAAAACGAGCAAAATTAAGAAACTCTCGTACAAAATATCTATTGAAACCAATGCCCTAAAAAAATCAAAACTGTATATGCTTAGGGTGTGTACCTCCAAAACTTTTTAACAGCTTGAGGTCATGGGTTCAAATCTAATCTTTTTTTAAAAAATAGGGCATTTTAGAAAACAATGCCTCAAAAATAAACTTTTTAGCAAAAAAGATCCGACTTCAAATGTTTTAGAAAAACAAGCTTTCACGGATTTTAGAACTTCAGAAAATCGTAAAAGCATTATTTTTTTTACTTTTTAGAAAAAACAGTGCTTTCACGGTTTTCTGAAGTTCTAAAATCTGTGAAAGCATCGGTTTTCTGAAATGCCTATAATCTATCGAAGGCGAAAGAAGCACACAAAAATATTTCTAAGGCTCCTAACTGAAAAATGAAAGCATTCTGAATAATTGAAGCACAGACATCCATGCTCACGGCATCTGTGAGCAGAGAACAGGCATCAATGAGTACAAGACGGACAACCGTAAGTCTCGTTTGCAAGTTGACAGAATTACGAGTTTTGGGACAAAACTTGTTGTTTTAGAGCTTTAGTTGTTTTAGGATTTTATTATTTTGAATTTATGTTTAGTTAAAGTTTGTTTGCCTATATAAAGACATTGTAAATACAATTTTAAGAAGTTAATGATTAATGAAAATTATTTTTACAAATTGACAGTTTTTATCAAAGTTTTCTTAAAGGGTGCGATTCTCTCAGAACTTGGAAGAGCGATTTTTTTTTCTGTGTACAGTTTGGTGCGAGGCCAACTTTTTTATTCTTCTTATCTACTTTTACTCCATCTTACACGTAATTTCTTGGATAATCTTCTTGTTATTTTTATTCTTAATATCCGAAATTAATTGCGTGTTTTGTTTGTTCGATCTTTCCGTAACCTAACCTAAGATTGTTCAACCGTCCTAACACGGGATTTCATCTATTTGAGCCCTTTGATTTATAAATACCTAGAATCCATTTGTTGTTAATTCTGCACAAATTCGAAAGAACTCACTTGTAGATTCGTCTGAAGCTCTAAACTGTTAGAGATCTAATTGTTCGCTAAGAACCCTAATCTTCTAGATTTTATAGGGAACGTACAGCGAAAGTAACACTATTTTCGGCTAGATCAAAATTATTTAATTGAAACTCTCTTTATTTTTTGTGATTACTTGTTGGAAAGTTCATATTTTAATTATTCATATTAACTCATAATTAATCTCAGCCCATCATATTTGCATTGTGTTAGTTTCTACATTAATATGACTTCTAGCGCATGATTCATCCAAGCATTTAAACCTGCTGAGCACCATATGACACCCGACCCGAGGATCAGATATCACGGTAACTTATCCAAAGTCAATCAGGTCCACCTAAAAAAATTTGAAAGGGGTTTTGATCCACCGTTCAGTAGGAAGCTGGAAAATCCAATTGGATAGAAAAAAACTTATGGAGAGCTTTATCTATTGCTATTTTATGGAAGCATCTATCTCATTTGCAGATATACGCTCCTATAATTACTGCGAAGAGATGAGGATCTAGTTGTCACGCAAGCCAGATTTTCTCTTACGAAAGGACAATATATGTGTATTTCTGAATCTGTTTTTATTTTTGTTTTTTTGATGTATGCTTTGGATGGTTGGTCTAAGCAACTCTCTTGGAATTAGCCTCAGTCTCGCTGCCTCTTTATTTAAAGAGTGCCTTCAAAGCCTCCCACTAAATCTTTGAGTCTATCCGAGCTGAAATTTATTGATTACATCGAATCAGATGATGGAGATTGTTTATCATCTCAATCTTTTATACAGTGGATCTTGAGATCATGATCGTACCATCAAACAATCAATTTTTTATTTCATATAGTACACACTCAAAAAAGTCACCTTAAAATCAATTTTAAGCGCGCACGTGATGTTAAAGTTATTTTTCTGAGAGGTGTGCTGTGTGAAATAAAATAGAGACCGACTAATGTACTCCCATGATCTCAAGATCCACCGTGTAAAAGATTGGGAGGATAAACGATCTCCATCATCTGATTCAAAAGCAGTCAATATATTTCAGCGTGAGTGAAATCAAAGCTTTAGTTTGTAGGTTTAAAGGTAATCTTATTTATTTCTCACTGCCTATTTTCGTAGAAACGCATCATAAACCGATGAAAGTTTTATATACTTCGTTGTTCCCGTAAAAGACTCGTTTGGTTTGGCCTTTATAAACAAATCCTCGAAATTTCCTGCAGAATTACTCTTGTTAATAGAACAAGGAGTCCAAAATTTAAGTGAAATGTTTAATTCCTCATCCATAAAGCTGTTTCCACTCTAACTTACAGTTAATTTGTAGACATAATAGATTTATGAACACATTGCTTTATCTACACAATATGTGACATATTTCTCTATGGGCCTTTGACCAAATAGGATACCAGTATACAAACTAAATATCATTTTACCCCATTTTTCAAATAATCACTTTATAGGGTACACACCCTTTAAACTTTGAATTTTTCCCTGCAATGGTTGTAAAATGGTATGTACCCTATCCGAGCTACACATGCCTGTTGTAAAATTGCATTACCCCCACACGTGTAAGAAACCACAACAGATTTTTACAAAAGAAAAAAATTAGGTGCAGTTTGGATAGGAAAGAACAAAAGAAATTGATGGAAATAAAATTACAACTTGAGAAATAGGCGAAAAATGAAATTATTCCTCGCATTTTTGCAAACATCAAAATCCCCCTAAAATCAAATGATTTGATCATTTTCCGCATGGAGACTAATCACGCGAAGTCCTCCTATTGATGTTGAATGTCACCAAGGGCTCTCTCTCTCTCGACACTCAATCTCTCTCTCACACAATCCCTCTCTCTCTCTCTCTCTCTCTCTCTCTCTCTCTTCCTAGCCGATTTTTAATTTTTTGTTTGGTGTGTGTTTTGTACATCAAAGATGGTGCTCCCCTTCTACTTTCGTTATAAGACAATCCTAACACTAAAAAACAACGGTTTCCTATTGATTCCAAAAGGGCTGGAATCTATGAGATCTTCAAATCCATTTCCAGCCTTTTCCTTGAAAACATCCAAAAAGAGCCTTTATGGTTTTTCAAAAACATGTTGAAACTGGATGGGCTCCCTGTTTCCGCTCTGCATGACCCTTCCCATCAACTCAGCTTCTCCACTCCACTCCTGAAGAACATTGCAGGCAAGATATCAAATATCGGACGATACCAATACGTATCGATTTTTTAGCAAACCAATTCGTATTGGTGCCAATACGTATCGGCCGACATGTATCCGGTATCGACCGATACCTATATTATTATTTTTTATTTTTTTAAAAAAAGTCCGATACATATCGGCCGATTCTTATCAGTCCTCCAAGGACCAATACCGATTTTGTTACCTTGATTGCAGCTTTGCAGGTTCACTCTCAGTTTTTGAGTCTTTAGGTGGGCCACCGGTCTTAAGAGTAGGTGCCCATTGGGGTAAATATTTCTTAGGTGTTAAGAGAGTACTTTACCTCTTAAGTAATTATTTTTAAAAAGAAGTATAAATTCGGTAATTTTTTTATAAATGAGAGTTGTTTTAAAAAAAGCCGTACCAACTCAGATATGCTTATATGCGTTTCCAATCAAAGAAGCACGGATACGGATACAGGACACAGGTACGATACGATAAGGGTACAGAGATACGATAATTTTTGAAAAATCAAGATACGATACGGGATGGATACGTATATTTAAAATTTATTTTTTAATGTATATTTAAGTATATTTCAGGTTAGTGAAGAAGAAGAAAACGAAAAATAAAAAAAACTAAGAGACTAATCTCAAATGGGTAGCCTGCACGCTGGTAGGCTCCTTCTTCATTTTCGGAAAATCCTAAATCTCAAACTCGTTGTCTGATATCTTCTTCTTTTAATTTTTTTTCAGAAACACCCAGGATACGCATGCAGCCGTATCCCTCAAGTATCGATACCCGATACGAATACGTTGCCAAAAATAGAGTATCCCCGCTTCGTTGGTTCCAATAAACTAGTTAAATTTAACTAATCGTTAGCAATCTCTCAACAAAGTAACACATAATTAGCAATCTTAACAATCTATTAGAGTATATAAATAATAGTTAAAGATTGAATCTCTGTGGATAATAACTGTTGCAAAATCATCTAACACTTCTCGTTCAAAATTTTCGCGAGCTATCATTCCTCAATTTACTTGTGCCCTCTATGCTCCAGTTCTTTGTCTATGGGAGGGCCAAAATAGTAGTCCAACACTCTAGCTAGTGCTCAATCTCTCCAACCGTTGCGTTACGATAAAGTCCACATCTTCTTTCACTGTGAGATTAAATATATTGAATGGTTGCACTATAAAGATACTCGCATGTTAAAATTTTCTGTACTTGCGTTTCAAGCCACCATTTTTCCGTACTTCATGTCGCCTTTTGTTTTTGTAACTTGGGTATCTAGGCCGCTTAGACCCCCAACTAATCCGACACAAGCACACCCAAAATTATAAATGTTTGGATTACCTAGTCGGGTCCTAACTATTTGTAATCTATCCACCGATATCCCAACTTCATGAAATGACCCAGCAGAGTCTTGACCCTAAACTTTCTTTTATTATTTACCTACAAGAGTCTGAAAAATCTACACATATATTTTTTTTCAGTTTAAGTTAAACTATAGGGTACCAAAATACCCTAACATGAATTTACTAAAACACCCATAGAAGGTTGGTATTTTCTCTGCTATTCATCTTCTTCCTGTTGACGATTTTGGGTTTTCTCTTCTCTTCATCTTCTTCTTGTAAAGATAGCATATTCCCTTCATTTTGCAGTAAGGAAAAGCTCAACGATGTTTGCTGCTCCATTATTTGAACTAGGTATGTCTAGGTAGCTCTTATTTTGAAGATATGAATATTCATTAAAGTAATGAACAAAGATCTGCAAACCCTCTTCTCTTGTAGCTGATTTTCATGAACATTGAAAGCATTAGGATCCCATATAGCCCCAACCTCCTCTTCCCTTTATCTTCTTCTCTGCTGACAAAGCAAGAGGGCGAAATGTGTTGTTGTCGTCTCTGCAAACCTTCAACATTGACCGACGTTGCATCTTCTTTCGATCACGTACGTCTAAGATTTTTTGCGTGCACATGTTCAGTCGTCTGGTAAACTCATAAGAGCAACTCATAAAATACTGTGGTAGTAATGTTGCCCTAAATGTCTAACATTTTTTTTAATGAGTGACTTGTTTGAGCTATATACAAATATAGTAATGTTGCCCTAAATGTTGAATCTTTATTTTAATGAATGACTTATTTGATATAGATAAAAATATAATAATATTGTCCTAAATGCTTAACCTTTATATTAAATGCTTGTTTGAGGTAGATAGAAATGTAGTAATACTGCCATAAACTCATAAATGCTTATTTTTAAAGATAATTACTGATCGGGATAATTATCTCACATCAGTACATTATTATTTGATATCAGTCTTTTGATGTTCTGACATCAGTACTTAACAATATTTTGTAACTCATGCAGGTCATAATGTAGTTTAATTCTAATAATGAGCCTGATATCAGTCCTGCAATGTCTCACATCAGTACATTATTGTCTGATATTAGTCCTTTGATGTTCTCACATCAGTACTTGACAGTATTTTGTAACTCATGTTAATCATTGTAGTTTAATTTTGAGAATGAGCTTGATATCAGTCCTGCACTGTCTCACATGAATACATTATTATCTGATAACAATCCCTTAATGTCCTCACATCAATACATTATTGTCTGATACTAGTCCCTTAATGTTCTCACATCAGTACTTGACAGTATTTTATAACTAATGCATGTCAGAATGTTATTTAATGTTGACAATAAGTCTAATATCAGCCCTGCACTATCTCACATCAATACATTATTGTCTGATACCAGTCCCTTAATGTTCTCACATCAGTACTTGACAGTATTTTGCAACCCATGCAGGTTAGAATGTTATTTAATGCTGACAATGAGTCTAATATCAGTCTTGCATTGTCTCACATCAATACATTATTGTCTGATACAAGTCCCTTAATGTTCTCACATTAGTACTTAACAGTATTGAATGACTTGGTCTTATATGAGTCACTCACGACAAACTGTTAATGTCATTAATTTTTGAAAAAATGACAGTTAATGTGAGGAAAATTTGTTTATTGTTATAAGTATATTTATTGATTTTTTGTATGAATTATGTTAGGTCTGTTATGAGACTGTCGTAGTTATCAAAGAGACCATATTTGTCTAAGACTGGTCTTGTGGCTGAATTCGCTCATGGTAAACTATAAATGCATTTATTTTCTTAAAAATTTTCTTGCACATATTCAAAAATGAATTATAATGTAATATTATAAATTGTACACAGGACGATAAAATTTTATGTTCTACCCTTAGGGTCTCTACTCTGATAGCTGCTTTATTGCCTGTGGAGCTTGAAGCTCTTAGTTTAACTGCAATGAAGTCTCTTCTTCGTCTAATAGATATTCTTACAATCAACGAGCTAATATACATATTAATAGAAAATTTTGATTATGAGTCTGAAAGGTTCTCCATTGGCTGCCGTACTGTTGGTTTTCCCTTGTTATAAATGTCCGCTTTACTTGGTCTTAAGCATGCTGAAATTATCTCTCTAACTCTGGGGGAAGGTCTAAATGTCGAAAATGAAGACATTAATTTCTTTTCTATGAAATATTTTGGTCGAGTAGGTAGTATTAGTGTCGGTGAAATAGAAAAGACAGTGACTGTTGCTAGTATAAAGAAAGAGAGTTGATTTTACTCGTCTCACCTTATTACATATTCTTGCGACATTCATGATACCGAATAGCTTTAAGACAATTGAAGAAACGTACGTGAGATTAGTCTATAATATCGAGTACTTCAACAGAATTGCATGGGGACGGGTTACTCATACATGTTTGCTAAACTTCCTTCGATCTGCCGCTTTAAATTTTAAGAGGAGCGGTGTGCATATCAATCTTGATGGATGTACCTTTGCATTGCAGGTTAGTCATTGTCTTTGTAAATATTATCCATTTGCACACCGTTTACCGCATAATAGACATATTCCCTAACAAATTATTAGTTTGTGATTTGTTTTAGATTTGGGCATACGAGCACTTCCCGACTATAGCACCGACTTTAATTATCGATGATTTTCTAAAATATACGAAGTATGCCTCAGAAAAAATTCATCATCAGAAGTATTACATTACGGAGTTTAATAATCCTAAGGTATTATTAGTATAAACCTCAATCAATTCCATTTTATAGCTTTGAATAAATGAAGATGTCGCTTCTTCTGATAACTTAGTTTTACCCTCATGGTAACATATCCACAGATAATTTCAAAATTTGAATTCACTGATCGTGAATTACTAGAAGAGGTGATCCAGGATGGGATTAATGATTATATTGGTTGCGAATTCAATCGTCTTCAACTCCTAGAAATGTCTTCCAAAGAACAAGGTAGTCGCATCACAGTGTTGGAGAAGTCCAACAACAAACTTGTTCAACAAGTTCGAAGACAGAAGAAGTTAAACAGTGATCTAAGGAAAGGCCTAAATTTGTTAAAGTTGGAGATTATAATTTTAAAGGTAAGCTACTTACTAGAAATTATTATTATTTATTATAATATTTTTAAAATCTAACTGATAGATTAATGTTACAAAATAAGGCCAACGTAAAGAGTACGATTTCAAATCCTCTCCCAATCGCAATAAAAATGTGGGAAGGAATAGTTTTACTGAAAAGAATGACGCTCAAAATATAAATCTTCCTATTAACCCACCGAGGGATAGGGAAGTGAAAGGCAAAGAAAAAGTACAAATCCTTCGAGAGAGCAATGTGAAGGTCAAGAAAAAAGTGTAAGTCTCTCGGGATAGTGCCTCCAAGGGCAAGGAAAAAACGCAAGTCCTTCGGGATAGTGACGTGAAAGGCAAGGAAAAAGTGTAAGTCCCTCAGAATACTTATAACCGAAATAAGACTAGTCAAAATATATGTATGCCCATGAAATTAGAATTGATCACTATTGACCCTCGTACTGATAGAACGGGTCGAACTTCTAAGATAATAGATGATGAGAAGAGGAATTGTGAAGAAACATTTGTAGAAAATGAGTGTGAATTATCTCGTGTATCATTCGAAGGCAATAAGGATGATCATCTGATACATGCGTCCTTGAAAGAAGATGAGGAGAGAATTCCTAATGTAGATAATAAAGAGCATATGCCTTTCGTTATTCTTACCGATGAAATGATGCAGATTTCAGAGATGCTAGCCAATCAAACATCCATGAAAGAAGACAATGATAGAGAATTTGTCGGAGAGATGAGAGAAGAATCTATAGAGGAAACCATAGTTACATCAACACCCGATAACAATAAAAAAGAACCACTTGGAATCAAGTCAGCGGGCGTAATAGATACTTACAAGCGAGTGTGGGCTAGTTTAAGAGGCCGAGTTACTCCGCAAACGATATCAGTAAATAATTTTGAGGGATCTTCGTAAACCCCATTACCACCGGCCACTTCATCTTGCCGATCAACCCCACAAGGTCAATCTTCCGAACGTCCACTCCCAAACACACGTACCTCTATAGTGAGTAATAAACGAACTCTCAAAAGCAACTCTGGAGAAGATGGAAAGGTGATTTTTGCAAATGTTAAAATTAAAAAAATTTATGCTTTTAAGAGTATAAGTTTCCAATGTATTTAATCGTAGGGTATACATGCAGGAAAGGTCGAAGATAAGAAGGTCTGGTATTAAATCTACAACTAAGAGAGCACCTCCAAAGGGTGCACTAAAGGTGAATGGTCAATTAGCTAACGTAAATGTTCAAACATATATATTAAATATAATTAAACGTTTGTTAATTTGTATGTGTGCTCTATCCACAGATGGACTACGACGATTTTTACTGGCCTATGAAACTACTGACATAGAATGATAAATACGAGATAGATAATGCTCTCAATGATGGCCCCGTGGAGTAGGGTTTCACTCCTTTGAAAGTTATTGAGTTATAGTTAATGTAATTTAATTCTTCTGTTGACAACCTATGTGGCTTTGTAGACATGAGATTCACGTGACTGATAGACTGTCCATCACGGCGAAGAACTTGTTCTCATTTTACGGTACTAATTGGTTTGACAGTGAGGTAAGGTCAACATTCTAAAAGGCACACATGCTTATATTCATAGAGTCGTCCGTCTGATATACATAGGTCATCTGATGTCAGTCAGTTCGATGATCCTATTCTTTTAGAAAGTACATATCTTTATTAGTATCTATTAGGGTGACATGTGACTTTATTTTGTAGACAATTGATGCATACTTTATCTTGATGAAGAAACAAGATAACGATCATAACAAGAAATTTATAAAGAGCCATTTCTTCTTAACATATTTTATCGTAAGAGTCCAATTATTTATTTTCACTTCCTATAATTTGTAATTATCTCATAAACCCATTTCATATTTTATTTAGACGAAACTGAAAGAATCGTTGGCCAAAGACGAAGCCGATACGAACAAAAACCTTATCGCTTGAACTTCACCCCAGGCACTAGGATATAAAATAAGCGAATGTGATAAGTTAATTAGATAAATTTTAGAGGTTTCCTTCGTACTTATACTATTACTAGCGTCTGTCACTCGTCTTAACTAAAATATGACTCCACTTAATAATTTTACCTTTCCTTCAATAGAGACTATCACTGGTCTTTGTTCATACTATATATGAAGGAGATGAAAGTTGAGCATTTAGACTCGTCTAATGGACAAAGTGACAGTGTCCATTGTCCGAACGTTATAAACATATTGGTACGTATATGTTTCAACTCTAGATCTTTATTTTTATATGTCAAATTAATAACATTTGAGTATTCTTAAATACAGAAAAATATTCTTTTTAAGATCCTAGCTCAACAAGGCGATGACAATATCGACGTCAGAGATTGGCCGTTTACTAGACCGATTGCTATCCCGCATTAAACAAATTACTTTAACTGCGGAGTCTTTATGATAAAGTACATTAACTATGCATCCCGTGGGCTTAGTTTCGATTTTGATCAATGTCATATGCCTTACTTTAGAGATAAGATTATGCTAGAGTTACTTAGAGGAGAAGCTAAACTTTGACAAATTTTGATATAAAATGAGACAGTCTTTTGTATCATATGCTACTTTTCTCTTATCACATGAAACACGCACTAGTTTATCAATGTGTTCATCAATAATGAAATGTATTTTTTGGAACTGAACTATGAGTTCTTAAGACTTTATTTGACATGCACTGTCATGTAGCAATTTTAAGTTTATTCTTTTATGTAAAGTATTTTTCAATTAAATTATATTTGTACTGTCATTTACCATTATCATAATTATTCTCTATTATATGGTCAATTTAGTTACAATTGTATCTCAAATCTTTATACAGAGAAGCTGAAATGGATGTGTGTTTTGGTTGTGGAATGCGTGGACATTGGATAAAAGATTGTTTGCAAAAGAAGATCATTGACGAAAAGGGTGCACCCCTATGTTACTGTAAAAAACCAGCAGTGCTTCTTATTTCAAACTCTAACAGGAATCCCGACCATAAATATTATAAGTGTTACCATTGTAGGTTCTTCAGATGGGAGGACGAATGTTTGGGATTTGTAAATCGGACCGTCGGATACGATGAAACGGTTCACTTTGACGATGCACGTCCTCTTTGCTACTACCAGAAGAAATCAATGCTGCGAGTTTCAAACTCTATCAAGAATTTCGGGCGTAAGTACTTTACATGTTATCAATGTGGGTACTTTAGCTGGTTGGACGAAAGTTCCCGACCCTCAGTGCTGGCGTCGAAGTTGGAGAACATTGAAAGGGACGATTTAAAAGTAAAAGTAACGGTAGAGATTGAAGAGCTCTCCAAAAAATTTGAGGTGACTATATTAATAAGCAAATAAGGAAAAACTTGATTTAGGATTATCTACATATTTTAATTAGCTTTATTTGTAATTGTTTCATAATTTGGCAACGAAGGCGTATATAAGTTCTTGAAAGTCATTGATAGAAGTAAATGTAGTCTAGTACCATATTGTTGTAAAGGTACGTACTACTACAAACTTTTTCAGATTTTGTTTGACTGCTTTGCATATACATGCAACTAATGTGACAGATGAGATGACTAAAATTATCTAAAATTATTAGTGAGTCTCAATAGTTTTCAGGAAAAAGAGAAGCATATTTCAGGTCTCTAATAGAAGCCGAGGTATATTACCATGCATATATATATATATATATATATATATATATATATATATATATATATATATATATATATATATATATGTGTGTGTGTGTGAACTAGGGTGTCTTTTTTCAATTTGGTGATATTCAATCAATTCCTCAATGGCCTAGTGGACTCACATGAGTCTCTGTAGAACTTACAAGTGTCCGTTAAATACTCATGTGAGACCCAGCATAGGTAAAATGCTTATTGGTACGTCACTATATCAGACTATAACGTGACTATTGGTATGTCACTGTTATCGGACTATATAATGACTGATATCATTGTCTATCATATTTGGATCCTACATGTCTCACATCAGTTTAATATGGACTTATAAGGGTCAATAAATGACTCATAACAGACTCACTCATGAAAATTAGTAATTGGTACATTACTGCTATCGGACTATACCGAATCTGATGTCATTGACTATCAGATTGGGAGCCTACATGTCTCACAGGAGTCTAGCTTGGACTTATAAAAGTCAATAAATTACTCATATGTGACCCAGTAATGGAAGGCAATCCGTTTATACGTCACTGATAGATGACTAACTTGACTAATCAAAATTCATATCATATTTGGATTACAGGTCTCACATTATACTAACTTGGACTACAGGTCTCAGTAAATGACTCATACCAGACCCACTCCCGAAAAATGATTATTGGTACATTACCGCTATCAGACTATAACTATTAATGTCATTGACTATCAGATTGAGAGCAGACATGTCTCACATGAGTCTCTCTTGGACTTATATGAGTGAGTAAATGACTTATATGTGATCAAGTCATGTAAAATCATAAGGTAATATCTCAAAATTAACTATCAGATTTGAAGCATACAAGTCTAACATGAGACTCGGACCTATATGAGTCAGTAAATGACTCATACCAGACCAAGTCATTCAATATCCCTATTGGTACTTCAATGCTCGTAGTGTTCAATATGACTATTACCATCGAAATTAATATTTGAATCTGACATGTCTCACGTCAGTCTAACCTGGACTTATAAGAGTCAGTAAATGACTCATATCTGACCCAGTCATGGGAAATCCCTATTGGTACATCACCGTTATCATAATATCACGTTGGGTGATGTTATTGACAATTGGATTTGAAACATACAGGCCTAACATGAGACTCACTTGAACTTATATGAGTCAGTAAATGACTCATACCAGACTAAGTCATGCAATATCCCTATTAGTACTTCAATGCTCGTAGTGTTCAGTATGACTATTACCATCGAAATTCATACTATAACTTGACTTATAAGAGTCAGTAAATAACTCATATCTCATTGTCTATCACATTTGGAGCGTACAAGACTGACATGAGTCATGCTTGGACAGTGTTAAATTGACTGATGTAGGCAGCATCAATACCTAAGTCACCGTTATCATTGTCTATTTCTGGCAAGACTACTCATAACAATATCCCAACCTCACAACTTCACAACTTCAGCACACGATATCACACATTCACAAATTTACATTAGCGAAACCACTGACTTTCATAAATTCACAACTTCAACATATCAATTTGTTGACAATAGCATAACATTACTGACTGATATCAAGCTTATACGTCAGAATATCTGACACGCATTGCTTTCTAAAAGCAACTATCTCTTCTGCTCGAAATTGGAACTTACCTTCTCTCTCGGCCAATATATTTTCAGCATATTTTAGGACGAATAATGTACAGTTCGCCAACCATCGAGGCTATTTTGAGAGGCCCTTAGTGAATAATAGGGGCCACGAAAGAGCTTTGTCGAGCACGCTATCCATTTCATTCAAGTATAAAAGCCGCGGGAGATGGGTAGCCTTGAATAAATCAAGTATATAAACACTAAGTACATGACCTATAGCTGAGAAATACATTAATAGATTAAATGACCCACTTATTTTCTTACCAAGGAATGCGAGTATTGTTTCTACATATTAAAATCTGGCTTAGCCGATAGGTCTAGTACAAAAATTGTCTTCTCTTTGAGGTTGACGTTTGCTAGCGCATAGGAGCCAGAATCACTGTGCAACAAGATTAAAACATATAGATGTAATGTCGAAATTATCATTAGCAAAGGGTTAATCATATTACATGAGTAGTGAATAATAAGTTTCTTCGAAAGAACGAATTACAATTACTATTGCACAACGGGCAGCCACATATTTGAAGTAGGATTTGCTGAGAAATTGAAGGCAAGAATGATGAAATCTTTCATCGCCCTCCCAGACTACTATTTTTTGCCCCTCGTCCTCAATTGCACGGTATACCTCGTCATTTTTTTGGGCCTCCTCAAATTTCAGCACCTCCTCCTTTAGTAGTTCCTGCATAAAGATGCACTCAATTAACGATTACCAATCACATCTTGTAGAACCCAAGGAAATGAGTGTGCGAGAGGAGTGCTCCCGCAAATACAACTGGCAAAATGTACACGATATGCGAACTGCATTTGTAGTATGTGCCCATCAACATTGTGTTTAGCACATCATCCTCCACCTGGGTTTCCGGCCTAAAACTCTTAATGAGCTTTACAGTAATCTGAAGCTCTTCGACCTTAGACACCATAAATTTGAAATTGACACAAAGTATAAGATTTGTGAGTGGTTCATCAACATGCAATTGCTACAATAAATTTCAACTTGATTAAGTATTCGATAATTACATATCACATGAGTCCGACAAATCCCCAAAAAAAATGCAAACTCATTTATATCCTCCACCATCATAACCCTCTTTTTCTTTGCGTCATCAATTTTATGCCACATATGGGCAGCCAGATGGGCCTCATCCACCGAGGCATACTCTTCTGATAATCCTCCCATCATTTTCCTCCGCAACTACAAACTCTTTACCTACTGTCTCCTACACTTCTCCTTTTCTTTTCAGCTTACTCTTTAGCCTTATCTCGGTTGACCAGGTAGTCATGTCAAGTTGTCTTTTAGGCTTTTTATGTTGTACTGGACGCTGATCAACGAGGCTAACCTTAGTTGGGCATGCCATTTTCGTTGTAACCTATATTTATACAAATCCCAAGTTATTGAAGAGATAATAGGCGAAATTAATACATGAGAATATCGAGTAAATTAGAGGACTGAATGGGCAACTATATTTAATTTAAAATAAATACTTGCTCTCCTTCAACTTGTATCGCAGTTGTTTCTTCTCTCTCTTCTTCTACGGTTGTCACATTCTCAACTCCCTCGGCAACTACAGACTCTTTGCCTACTGTCTCCTACACTTATCCTTTTCTTTTCAGCTTACTCTTTAGCCTTTTCTCGGTTGACCAGGTAGTCATGTCAAGCTATCTTTTAGGCTTTTTATGCCGTACTGGGCGCTGCTCAATAAGGATAACCTCACCTAGGTGTGCCCTTTTCGTTGCAACCTACATTTATACAAATCTCAAGTTATTGAAGGGACAATTGTCCACATTGGTACATGAGAATGTCGAGTAAATTAGAGGACTGAATGGGCAACTATATTTAATTCAAAATAAATACCTACTCCACTTCAACCTGTATCGCAGTTATTTCTTCTCTCTCCCCTTCTACGACTGTCACATTCTCAACTCCGTCTTCAACTCTATCTTCTTCGCCCTCTTCCTTTGATTGTAATGAGGCCTCAAGTCTACTCACACGTGCATATAATAATCTATTCTGTTGTTTCAAAACTCTGATCGACTGTCCTTACTTCTCAACAGCCACGTGAAGGGGCCCAATCGACCTCGCCATAGCTTCTAATGCATCAATTTTCGCAAGAAGCTCGATAATGATAACAGATTCTCCAACACAGGTGTCGATCGCTGCCAATCTCGACCTCACTGTATACTCATCAATATCAGTGTCATCTTCTCCTTCTTCTTCACCTTTCTCATTTCCTTCTTCCTCTCTAGGCACGTCATATCCTTCTACTTACTTTTTTTTTCCTTTCCATCCCTTTTAGGTTGCTCGATGTAGGAACTCTAGGTCCTTTAGGTGGCTCTAGGTTTCCCGCCACAACCTATGATATTATACACGTGTATATCAGTCAAACAAGGCATAATAGACATACATAGTATGTCTATTATAAAATCACATATTCTGTATCCATGAATTAATTAAGAAATATAGAATAGTACCTCAAACTTTTGAAACTTCCGCCAGTAGAAGTTCGCATCCGAACGCGAAATCTTTAGAGGCAAATATTTTAACAGCAACAGTCACTCGCTATTTACGTTCTTTACGACTCCCAGTAAAATTTGAGGAACGTGTTCAAATGCCCATACATGTAAGAGAATTATGCAGCCTAACACACAATACCTCACCCCGCCAACAGAACGTATGGCTGCATGTACGGAATCGAGCAAGTAGGCGTAAACCACATCCCCCCAATTATGGTCATCCAAAGTGTGAAGATTATTCGCGAGATCGATGTACTCTCAATCGATCGTGTGGCGAATATTGGGGAGGAGGAAGTTCGCTAACATATACAAGTTCTTGAGTCGGATGAACTCGTCATCGGATAGGAGAGGTGAAGTGAGGGTTGACTCAATCAGAGCCCTCGTGACCAACTGCCTGGCTGCCACTTCGCCAGATAAACGCTCTCTAAAAGTGGGTGCACCTTCAAGAGTTGTCGGCACTGAATGACTGGCCAATGCGGAAGGGAAACGAACTTTCAATCCTAAAATCTTTCTCACGTCGTTCCGGACGAATGGAACAACATGCTCTCCTATCGTGAAAGTCTCATTCTCCGAATCGAATCCTCGGACAATATCATGTACAAGCTGCTCGGATTGCATGACGGATTTGCTAATCAACCACAAATGTTGGAAACAACTAGACAAGAGGAGGAACTCTTTCTTGGCACTGCTTAATTGGCAATACCATCGGGCCAGTTTTCGACAGTTAATTGCACCTTTTATGGATTGTTTGTCATTATCATCGACTTTCCATTTCCCTTTCCTAAGTGTTTTTACCATTTTCTTTTTAGCTTTAAATCTGGGTTGAAAAAGAGAAATAAGAAGATTTTCAGATGTTAGATGACTAATACAAGATCGATATAAGTCACTATAATACATTAAAGGACTTATGTGAGAATATTAAATGACTGATATTATGCAATAATATACTGATGTCAGACAGTACATGACTAATATCATACTCATTGTCAGCATTGAACTACATTATGAGCAATTATAAAATACTACAAAGTACTGATGTGAGCACAATGGAGGACTGATATCAGACAATAATGTACTAATGTCAGACAATACATGATTGATATCAGACAATACATGACTGATATCAGACTCATTGTTAGCATTGAACTACATTACGAGCAATTATAAACAACTATAAATTACTAATGTGAGCACAATAGAGAACTGATATCAGACAATAATGTACTGATGTCAGACAGTACAAGATTGATATCAGACTCATTGTCAGCGTTGAACTAAGTAATGTACTGAGGTCAGACAGTACATATCTGATATCAGACTCATTGTCAGCATTGAATTACATTATGAATAATTATAAAATACTATAAAATACTGATATGAGCACAATGGAGGACTGATATCAGATAACAATATACTGATGTCAGATAATACATGATTGATATCAGATAATAACGTATTAATGCCAGACAGTACATGACTGATATCAGACTTATTGTCAGCATTGAACTATATTATGAGCAATTACAAAATAATATAAAATACTGATGTGAGCACAATAGAGGGCTGATATCAGATAATAATATATTGATGTCAGACAGTACATGACTGATATCATACAATAATGTATTGATGTCAGACGGTACATGATAGATATCAGACTCATTGTCAGCATTGAACTATATTCTGCGTAATCACAAAATACTATAAAGTGCTAATGTGGGAATATTAGAGGACTGAAATAAGATAATAAAGTACTCATGTGAGACAGTACATGACTCATATCAGACTCATTATCAGCATTGAACTACGTTCGGACCTGCATGGGTAATCTTAATCTACAAAGTTCTGATATGAGGACATTAAGGGACTGATATCAGACAATAAAGTCGTTGTGTGAGAGAGTACATGACTACTATCAGACTCATTTTAAGCTTTAAATTATATTTTGAACTATATGAGTAAAGTTATTCGATTCACATATGTTACACATCAAAGATCCACTTATATTACACATCAGAGAAGAAGAACAGTGGATTATCCAATAACATAACAAAGTGCGATAGTCGTACAGTGAGAAGCTGTACATTGTCCAATGATATACTTGTTAGAATATTTTTAATATTCCTCATCACATTTCTCATTCAGTACCCTACTTATTATAACAAGTTTGCCACTTATCGAAATTTATAATTTCTTTCTGCATTTTTTTGCCCTTAGTCCTCGATAATACTAACGATTGTGTCTCTCGTCAACTTTCCAGCCATTCTTAATTTACTTTTAAAGAGTCCTAGATATCTGAAACTAAATCCACCTTAAGCCATATGAGTGAGTAAGAACAGGAAGAATTGATCACATTGTAAGAACTTATATGAGATAATAGAGTGCCTCTGTCAGACAATAAAGGACTTATATCAGACTTAAAATTAAAATTTAAACTTTATTTATCCGCTACATGAGTAAACTTCAAGAATTAAATATACATTAAATGACCGATGCAAGACATATTAAGTAATTTAAATGAGACATAAGAAAAATGCTTACAAAGCTGCTTGGACTGATATAAGTTGTAAACATTCCAACGAATGACACATTTATTAGACATCGGAGATAAAGGAAAAACAGTGGATCACCCATACAAATAACAAGATACATTAGCTACCGTCCAATGACTAATACAAGACTCATAGAAGTTGTACATTATAATCCGATGTACTTATTACAATATTTTATACATTCTTCGCCATTTTTAAGATTGAATACTCTACCTATCAGAAGAAGTATCTCACTCGAAAAAATTAATTATTTTGTTTTGCATTTTTTTGACTATGGTCCTTCACAAGTTGACCGAATGTATCCCTCCTACTTATAAGTTGTACAATACATTCTCCGTTTCTTTTTAAATGCAGATTTCAACCTTCTTTTTCATGGTCGATCTGAGGGGTTCCTGCAATGAAGCGGGTGAACAACAGGACGAATATGCTTGATGTGCCATTGAGATTCGTCTAGAGTCAGTTCGATTACCTTACTATACGTCTCACAATACCTTACAGATATATACTATTCCTCATAATATATCGACGGATCTGCATTACTCAAACGAATGGCAGCCATGACATGGATATAAGGGAGGCTCGGAACGTCAAAACAACGATAAGAACATGACCTCTTATCTAAATATACATTATACTTAAATGTCGATGTTGATACCTCAAAAACATTGGGTGATGATGGTAGAACTTGATAAAACCTAGCTGCTTCGTCAGCCTCTTCCAAGATATTGGATGCGTATGGGGTTAAACCTTTCGACATCTTCTGACCTTTTATAGCTCTATCATGAAAAAGTTGGGCAACTTTCTTCCTCGTTTCCTCAATAAGGGCTATTATTGGTAAACCTCTAGCATGAATTAGGATTTTGTTTAAGCACTCAGACATGTTTGTGGTCAGAAGATCGTATTTACGACCAAGAAATAGCGCTCTAGACCACCTCCATGGTTCACTCTGCTGAAGATATTTTACACCAGCAAGGTTCACACCCTCAAGTTTCGTCATTAGCTCATCATATTCTTTTACGGTATATGCCCGAGCAATAGGCCAGAGTTGACTCCATAAAGCCGGATTCCTAAACTTCTCCCTGAAGTTCTTGGCAATGTGAAAAAAGAAAAAGCTATAAGTGGCATTAAGAAATACTTTTGCAATCGTCAATCTAATTGCATCTGCAAAGTCTGAAATTATGACAATTGCTCTATTATCATCCATGATTGCTTCTCAAAGAGATCAAATAAACCATTCCCAAGCATTTTCTGTTTCACCATCAACAACAGCAAAAGCAATGGGAAACAAACCATTGTTGCTATCGACAGCTGTCGCAATAAGCATCGGGCAGAAAATTTTATCTTTTGAGTGTGTTTTGTCAATCGAAATTATAGGCATCAACGTTCTTCTATATGCATCGATAGAGGGACTGAATGCCCAAAAAAATCTAAGGAATGAGTCATCATACAAACATTATAGTTTCGTGAATGCGTCAGGATCGGATCTACGCAATTCTGTAATATATGAAGGGAGATTAGCATAAGACGACTCCCAACCGCCCCTAATGTTAGCCAACGCTATCTTTTCCGCCTTTCACTCTTTACGATAACTTATTATAACCTCCCAATTTATTTGGATTTCATAGAAAATTTTGGCAGGCGCATAATCAGTAGTGTCCTTCAACATATTCATTATTTTAGAAGCTACCCAATCACTTGAGGCTTGTCGATGACCTCCATTTTTTGTATAACTACACTTAGTGGACCGTGCTTGTGCTTGAGATTCATTATTTTAATTACGAAAGAATCGCCACCGACGCTGCCCCTACTCGCGCGAATACGCCATGGACAAATATTGTTCGCACATCTAGCAGCAACAATCCTCTTAGTTGTCTTTATTAGTTTCAATTGAAAGTTTCCCAGCACAACATTATTCTTTAAGGCAGTGATAAATTTTTCTCGAGAAGAAAAAGTTTTTCCGACAGTCAAAGATGTATTTTCAATCCTATCAAATCTCGGCTTCCTTGCGGAACTCATTCTAAGTTATCATCTTCAATTTTGAAGCTTGCATCTTTTGATTTATTCCCAATAATTCATCCCTGAAATCCCACTCCAACTGAATAACTCGAGTCGCTATCTGAGCCCGTATATTCAATAATCTCATCATCTCCTGATAGTTCCTCGATACTGTAATTCTGGATACTAACTAAACCAAAAACTCATGTCTTCGATGGCAGAGCACTCTCGTTCCTTCAAGTAAAACAAATATACAAGGTGTCATTCATACGTGATATATGATTATATACAAACTCAATTCATAGTCACTTCTGAATTGGCAGAGAATTTTTTACCGAATTTGAGTCTTCATATACTTTCCCCTATTCAATTATTTTCTCCTCTACACGAGTATCGGAGAGGGGATGTGGAAATAGACGTGAATGCTTGAAACTGCAAAATTACTCATAAGTATCAAGCAAAGGATGTGAGTCTTCATTAATAAAACTCATCCTTTTTCGAAGGAAATGGGAGACCAACCCACCTAAAATTGGTACTATGTTCACGCTTTTCTTTGATAACAGGAGGCGAAAAACTAAACCATAAGCATTGCGAGAGGTTGAGTACTATGTGTATAAGATAATAATTGCAAACAATATAAAAAATTATGTAAAATACTCATTGTCGTGGGTCGGATTGATAGCACGATCGGTGAGTTTCATGGGCTCTTGAATTAGGAAATATGCGATCATGAGCAATTCTATAATCGAAAGCATACCAGTATATATCAGTCAACTTATTGACAATTTCTCAATTAATATTAAATAAAAGTCCAAACATATAACTTCATCGACTTACCTAAATGTTTCTATTTTTTCCCATTTCTTTATTGTTTATAAGTAGAGGTTGTGTCGTTCATTACATCCAACACCTTTATTTTGTGAGCCATCGGGTTTCTCACTACCAAATAAGCAACATATAGCGTGAAATATTTGACTACTAAACAAATTTAATTATATTTATTTTTAATCTACTAGCACATACCTCCCCAGCATTCCTGTCTCAAGACTTTCCTTTTTTTTTTATGCTCGTTGAGCTTTTTTGACTCCACAATCTTTTCAGAAATATATAGGACAATATGAGGACAGTCAATAGGGCATAGGGTCATCATGTCATGAAAGTCGCTCTTATTGTCTATGTCAAAAATAAAACTCCCTTCGATAGTCGGATATCTATATCTAAATCTTAGCTCCATCTGCTCCGATATTGAATTACACAAGTCATACATTTTTTCCATAAATTCGTTATATGTTGCATCCCGACTTATTGGTTTCTGCTTACATTTTTCGTCACTATATATTATATTATTTCCTTGGACTTTCAACAGCCCATTATAGTGACATACTAGTATAACTGTATCAGTACTCATAATGTACCTGCATGCAAAGCCTACATATATTAATATATAAGGTATTATCCAACTCTATAAAGATTAAATAGTTCATTATAGTGACATACTAGTATAATTATGTCAGTATCCATAATGTAATTACATGTAAACCCTACATATATAAGGATTATCTAACTCGGATTGGTACGGAGAATACAACCACGAACAATCAATTGGTGATCCTTATATTTTGTTTCATACTTCTACAATGCGTCTTATATAAAAGTTAAATAAGAAAAAAAATAAATTCTTAAACCTTAATGTCTTAAAAAAGATACTGATTGATACATCATTGTCATTAGTGTATAACATGACTGATCTCATTGACTATCATGAGCCTTCCTTGGATTTATAAGAGTCACTTATAAGACTCAATCAATTAAAATACATATTAGTACGTCACTGTTATTAGACTATAATATGACTGATCTCATTGGCTATCAAATTTGGATCCTACCCGACTCACATGAGTCAATATTGGACTTATAAGAGTCAGTAAATGACTCATAAGAGACTCAGTCATCAAAAATGTTTATTGGTACATCACTGTTATCAGACTATAACTTGACTATTATATTTGGAGCCTACATGACTCACATAAGTCGCCCTTTGACTTATAAGAGTCAGAAAATGACTCTTATGTGACTCAATAATGTGAGATCCACATTAGTACATCACTATTATCAGTGTATAATATGACTGATCTCATTAACTATCAGATTTGGATCTTACATGACTCACATGAGTCATTCTTGAACTTATAAGAGTAATTAAATAACTCATACAAGACTCGGTAATGAAAAATCTTCATTTGTTAGTGCTCTGATGAGTATAACATGACTTTACCGTGACTAACTATCAATTTTGGAGGCTGCAGGCATCAGTCTTCCTTGGACTTATAAGAGTCATTAAATGACTCATATCAGACTCAATCATGTAAAATGCATATTAATACGTCATTGTTATCACTCTATAACATGACTGATATCATTGACTTTCATATTTGGGTCCTACCAGACTCACATGAGTCATCCTTGGACTTATAAGAGTCAGTAAATGACTCATAAGATACCCAGTCATATAATAATAAATAAATCTTTTAACTGTTTTTCCAACGATCAAGAAGAAAAAAAATTAATGAAAATACAAAAAAATATTCTTGTCATTTATAAATATCTATTTTACCTAATTAAAATAACATTCTTCTCATTTAAACTGCAAAAAATGATAAAAATAATGACCGCATTTGTACCGATTTTTAGGGTAAAACTCTACTCCAATTCCAACTCACAAAAATTATAACTTTAAACCATAAATATTAGAGTTTAACGAAAAGGAAAAAAAAAAATCAACTCCACCTGCAAAATGGAGAAGACGAAGAGTGATAAACTTAAAAAAATGATAAAATAATGTCCGTATTTGTACCGATTTTTAGGGTAAAACTCTACTTCAATTCCAACTCACAAAAATTATAACTTTAAACCATAAATATTAAAGTTTAACGAAAATGATACAAAAAATCAACTCCACCTGCAAAATGGAGAAGACAAAGAGTAATAAACTTTAAAAAATGACAACATAACGTCTGTATTTGTACCGATTTAGGGTAAAATTTTACTTCAATTCCAACTCACACAAATCATAACTTCAAACCCTAAAGATTAGAGTTTAACGAGAAAGAAAAAAAAAAAAAAAAACTCCACCTGTAAAATGGAGAAGACGAAGAGTAAAAGGGAGACTGAGAGTCCACCTCTGCAATGGCCGACGACAATCTTTTCTCTTCAACGGCGACGAGATCCGGTGGCTTTTGCGAATGCCTTAGCTTAGCAAGCCGATGGGTTTGAAATGAAGAAGAAAAAAATGAATGACTGCCTCTTCATACAACTGTATTTTTAAACGAATGACGTTTTCATTATTTCCACTGTCTTTAAGTAATGACATTTTCAGTATTTCCTCTTTTTCAACTATTGGCAATTTTCTCCTTTTATTACGCATGTGTTCATTCCGTTTGAAGTCAAAACCGTCAAACTAAAAAGTTTGAGGGTCTTAGACCCTGTTGGGTCGTTTCATGAAGTTGGGACCCCGGTGGGTAAATAGGGGGATAGTATCCTGGTAGGTATTTAACTCATTATAAATCCCTAGAGTGGCATCGAACTGGTGACTCGAACTCAAGTCTCCTGTTTCCTGAGGCGGATGCCGACTCAGCAAATCCCTTGAGGTTCTTTACTAAAAGCCGGCTTCCACGCTCTTCTTAACAATCGTTTGGTAACCAAAGAAGATATCCCTCAGAGGTTTTTGTCTATACATATAGACAACAACATAAAATGCATATGTAATCAACAGAACTCTTCTGTCAGACACGTTTCGAGCTCCTTTGTGTTAAAAGAAAGTTGCTTAGTATTGTGATATTGAATGTTTAATACGAGAATGTATGAACTAGAGGGTTCCCGCTCCTTTTATTCATGCAAAATTGTGTACGCTTGCAAACCAAACACCACAAGATCTGGTGGAGAAGAAGGAAAACACCAAATGGGCACAACCATAGTCACAAAATTGGGGTTCGATAATAATTTGACAAAGTTAAAATCCGAAAAAATTCGACAAAGTTTGAGAAGTTCAGGAACAATTCGAGAAAAAAAAAAAAAAAAAAAAATTATATATATATATATATATATATATATATATATATATAAAATTTTATAATTTAGATATATAATTAAAAAAATTTAATATATTTTTTTGAGTAAAATAATAAATTACTAAACTATTTTATGTACCCAACTACCAGTCAATTTTGCTGGCGAGGGGCATAGAAAGATAGCAGAAAAAGACGAAGGGGGTTTGAGGGAGAAGACGAAGGGTTTGAGAGAGGAAAGCCAGGGAGAGAAAGAATACAGTTAAACTTTTATTTATTATTAACTATTTAACTTTTAGCTTTTTGACTTTCTAATTTGAGTTACTTTTATTTTAATATATAAAATTTTAGCTTTTAAGTTTAACTAGTTGTAGCCTATAGGTTGTACGTTGTAGTTTAACAGTTTGAAAAAGATTTTTGACTTTTTAACTTGAGTTCCTTTTATTTTAATATATAAAATATTAGCTTTTAAGTTTTAATGCCTTTTTTGACAAAACTCTAAGAAGTTTTTTTTTTTTTTTTTTACTTCTCATGAGTTGGTGAAGAAAAAAACTCATGAAATTTTTTTTTTTAAATAAAATCATAAGTATGTAAAAAAAATTTGTCAACCATTACGCTACTAAGCCGTAAAATTTGATGTGCCACCATTTCCCTCTTATCCAACTGTTTCCCTCTTGGATCAGATGTCCACGTATCACATTTCCCAAAAATATGGCCGTAAAATCATGATTGAGTGTGGTGTGTGCCATTGCACACAAGGGGCATATTTGGAGATCTGTGACATATGGAATCAAAGGCTGACCATCTGATAGGTACGAAATGATCTGAAGATCCTTTGTGTGGATGTTTAGGGGAAAACACAATCTCCATCACCAGATCCGATGCAATCAACAATTTTTAAGGGTTGCAAAATTATATACATGTCTATTAAATTAAACCACAAAAATCTTTCCCAACAAGGGCTCTGGAGATTCCGCTACCCTCCTGACCCCCACCCATTTTTACTTTCTTCTGGCTTTGGAGATTCCGCTTTGCTTTTTCAATGGAGAGCTACTTAGCACTAAGCTCTTCTCCTTCATCTCCAGCCTTTTCTCTTCTCTCTACCCCGAAGACCTCTCTCCAAATCACCACCGTCCGTTTCTCTCTCTCTCTCTCTCCTCCCCAAACCATCCAACAGTCTCAGATCATACTCTCCATCACCGACCCTCTTCTTCATCTCCTCTCCACTCCGTCTCTCTCCCATCAAATGAAAACCCCTAGCTCCACCTCCCAATTCTTCAAACCCTAAATCCCCAATCCGATCATCATCACTACCAATCGAAGAAAAACAACAAGAATCAAAATTAAACTAAAGCAACTAGATCTATCTCATAACAATGTCGATTTCTCAAATCTATATACAAAAAACAAAAACCAAAAAAAGTAAAACCTGATCATCTAGAGTTCAGGAACCGAAGAATCCGCCGATTGCTCCTCACATGGAGCTTCCCCTTCCCTCCGGTGCTGCTCAGATCATCGATGACTCCCGATTCGAACTCATCGTGAAACCATCCAACCGATTTTTGAGCTTCGTGAATGATTTGCGTGATCCCTAAAACGATGCAAACGAGATTGTTGGATATCAGGGTTGGAAAGAGATTATAAGCAGTAAAGAAGAAGGTATTACTGTCTGGTTCTTCTCTCGGATGTAGTGAATAGTTGCAGAGAGCTTCCAGTAGAGAGGATGACCTACATAGAAGGCGACGAGGAGAAGGAGAAGGGCGAAAGCGAGTCGAAGAGAAATGGGGAACAGCAATGGGGGCTCTGCTTTCGGCGTCGACGAAGGAGAAGACGAGCTTCCTGTCTTTTTTACCCAAGCCATGGGCAAAATAAATTTTCATCAGAATTTAAGTGGGTTTTTTTTTTTGACTTTTTTTTTCTATTTTCTCGGAATAAGTGGGACCCACTTTATTGCCAAACACATGTAAATCGCGTTTTTGTGAGAAATTTCAAATTTCCAGCGATTTTTCGCCAGAACTCGAATTAGCAAACAAAGCATAAGTAGTTGTAACATGTAGGTTGTACGTTGTAGCTTAAGTGCTTTAACAGTTATAATAAAAAAAAATAAATAAATAAATAAATAAATAAATAAAAAACTAAGTAGCTTAGATGGCATGTAAAGATGGCCAACTTCGGCGATGCTCGTGGGTTTACCGAATTATTCGCGAACTTTGCGAAGTTCGGCGATTTCAGCGTTTTTTTCAAAAATTCGCTATTAATTCATTTTCTGTTCGTTTTCCATAAAAATCGCCAATTATTCGCGATTTTTTCAATACTTCGGCGATTTGTGTGACTATGGGCACAACAAAGAGTAAACCTAGAAGCACCTACCTGGTGTCACAGTCCGGTCTAAGCAATTGGATTTCAGCCTAAATCAGTCTAAGAACCTCCCTTCTATGCCGTTTTTCAACTTTGAAGATCGGAAGGTTTCTTTCTTTCCAAATGTGTTATGTGGGGCAGTTTTTCATGCTGATCAATCCGGGTGTGCATCGCTTTCTTACACGTAAGTGTCCGGATCTTCACATTCAGTTGCTGAGAGATTGATGTTGATAAACGTTAAGAACGATAAAAAAACAAGTCCTATAATAGAATAGTAATTTATCCTTGTTTTTTTAACGATTTTCTTTATTTTATTGGAGATATTATGTTTGTTTTTGAGTCTTTTAGCTTTATGGATTTGTAAACTAGGCACAGGCCTCTAGCAACCCTGAGACATCCCACTATTGAACACCAAATCCAAGAAGCGTAGCCACAACTATAATGCTTGTAGAAATTATAGCAATTAAAAACACACACACAACAAGCAAAACGCAAACACAAGATTTACATAGTTCGGCAATTTGCTTACGTTCATGGGTGATGCCGAGTCTTTTTACTAATCTGTGAAAACTAGGGTTACAAATCTCTCCTATCTCACCTCACTTAATGCAGACATCGAGTTTCCTTTAATATATAACTCTAATATAGAATTAAAGTTTATATCTAATATCAAGTATAACCGCCCAATATAGAATACGATGAGCATATCCTTAGTAACCCTAGAAAAATTCGGCTCAGCAGCTCCACCCCCAAACCTCAAGGCAGGAGGCGCGCTACCCCCCAGCGAGGTCAGTATTAAGCTCGACCCGCACAGCTGTGGCTAAGTGTACAATCCAATCTATTGATCAGTACCGTCAACATAATTCAAGACACAATCTCAACAATACTAATGTCACTACTTTCTAAGAAAGGGAGCTTATAGTAACACAAATTGCCTGTGAGCTTGCCACAGATTTCATACGGGTTATATTAGTGTTTGAACTCTAGTGACGACAAACAAAGGTTTAAAATATGCCTCAAGAGCCTCTACCATGCACATCTAATACCGAAATAATACATGTCAGCACTTCCAATTCAAATTCATACAGGAAGATGCAGTACAAAAATGAACCATGTTGGTTTGTATCTCTTGATATAAACAGGAATTAGTTTCCGTAGAGAGGCTCTACTTTTATAAATAGTGGATGATACAATTTTTATCTTTATTTTACCGGCAACAAAAATTAGATTGAAGGGCCCCAAAAGGTCCAAAGGTACAGGGAAACAGAAGCAAGAAACTGCAAAGGAACCCCACCCCCGGCCTGATGGGCACCCCGGAAACACACTTAAGAGAGTCCCCCCTCAAGCAGAAGGGAGAAAGGCTAGAAGGGACGGAATTATTGGACGATACATTTCAATGGTTCAATCTTCTTCATCACTCTCGATAAGTTTAGCTGACATTTTTTACTGGTTTTGTAACAGTAAACTATTAGAGGAGTGTGGACAAATTCCAAGCTGAATTCTATTAAAAATTTAAACCTGTCTTTCATGGTCTGTTCTGTCTTTGAAGTCAGTTTTGCTGTAGAGAATTGTTCACTCTAGCAGGCAAATCAACAGAGTGGGAGCACCTGCGCCTCATCAGCTCCCCACTCGCCCCTGCAAGAGACGGTCTTAACGCGCTCCGACGCTCCCGGGTCACTATGGCTCCCTGCCAGAGCTGGGAGCACCTGGGAGCGTTTCTACTTTCTAAACACAGCCTAAACCTACTCAATAATTGTATTTAAATTAAGAGCATAAGACCACTTAGGTCAAAATGTAATCACTGAACTTTATATTTGTAGGATCCAAATAATTGACCACAGTCATTGTAGAAACTAGCTATTCAATTGAACAATAAAGAGCACTTAATATATCCAAGGAAAGAAGTTCAACAAACATCTCATAACAAAGTAAATGATTTGCACTTACATGCTTCTTGGATGGAATTGCAGGACAGAGCTTCTCAAATATTTTAATTTACCAACTCGATTGATCTAATACCTGTCCTAATTGTGTGAATCAGATGACCGCCATCTGCTGAACTCCAAGTCCTATCCAAATTTCGGACCCGGCCTACGCTCCCCCCAACAACGTGTTTCTGATTCATCATGCAGAATCGTGTAATTTGAACTGCTCACATTCCTAAAGTAGCAATCAGCACCCCTGTAGTAATACACTTCCTGAGTACTCGCCAATCCACTTGTCACTAAATTCCCCTTGACGAGCATCTCACCTTGACCGTTTTGAGAGTTGTCGAGATAGCTTGATCTGAACACAAACTCCGGGGCACGCCAAAACCTTTCCTCCATGAACTCCAGAGATACATTTGAAATTGAAGAGTAACTTCCGTTACCCTGATTCACGATTGCAGTATACAAATAAAGCGGAAAAGTCCAGTAGACTTCGATCGACTCGATATCAGAAGACGGGAGCTTAGAATACACACCGTAGTTGGCGTTTATGGTCTGATTCACAATCTGCACATCCGCATTCTCACTAAACACCATCACATTTTTGTATTTGAACTCTTGAATTGAATGAGTAGTGATATTTCCGTAAGACGATTTCACCCAACCGGCAGAGGTAATCCGCCTATTCGCGCTCATAATGAAGGATCCATTAAGACCCTTAAATTTTGAAACCAGAGAAGGCCGAGAAGGAGGCGCTATGTATGTAACAAGTCCCCCTTCTGTTTTCACACTGTTACCATCTAACCAGAGATGCAAATTCGCGTCAACAAACCAGACGCTCAAAGCATCTGTAACGCCAAACGAGAACAAATGACTCTTACCGTCCAAAATACTCCCCAAAAATGGTGTGATCTCAATATCGTACGATGGGAGATCAAACGAACCGATACCCGTAATGGGCCTCCATAGAAGGGGGTTAACCCCTCCAGTATAAATCACGGTAAAAGGCCAAACCGCCCCAACCGGCTTTGAATCAAGATAAACAACCACCTCCCTAAACGGGCCATTGCCAGGGACACCAGTCAGATTATTTGCGATTAGATATTCATTGGGAGGATTACCGTACCAGAATTCATCGCTTGAATGGAACGAAACAAAGACTTCTAAAACAGCCCTATAAGCATTTCTCGGAACTTCAAACTCCTTCGACTGTTTATCAGCAGAATTTTCGATCAAAAGCCACAACCCATCATTCAAAGGCAGATTTCGCGAAATGGGTAGTATCAAATCGGCCACCGAACCGAACCCAGTGCCCGATTTCGCCAAATTAGGCTTAAAACCATCCGGGGTCGATTCTTCCACAGGGTAAAAGTGCAATGTAATATTAACATGGTAAATCCCAGTGTAAGTTTTATCTACAATGTTGCCCAAATAAACTTCAAGTGTTTGTGGGTGTTTGAGGAGTGAAGAGTACCTAGTGATGTCCTTTTTGACGGTCCAGATGATGCCAGTGGCTCTCGGCTCTGCGGTGCAGCTGCGGAGCAGCTCGACGCCGCTCAACCAGATGCCAAAAATCCGATCGAATTGCCTTCCTTTGCAGGTTGATCTCCACTCCAACACTATTTTGGAGAAATTTTGAGATGAGCAGTTAGTGGGTGGTTCGTATTGAGCAGTAACAGGTGGGCTACCATATGTGTAACCAAAATCATGGTGTAAGATTGGTATAGAACATGGTTTTGTTTTGGGGAGTTTGATGGGTTTGGTTACTTGGAAGAATCTTGTGTGTTTGATGGTGGTGTTTGTGGTGGTTGATGGTGATGAACCTTCTTGAAAGATGGATTTTGAGGTTAGAAGGTTTGATTTGTGGAGATTTGCAGAAGAAAAGAGAAGGTTTTGAAGGAGACAGAGAGTGAGGAAGAAGAAGGGGAGAGAAAAGGTTGCCATGGCAGCTTCCAGTTGGTCCTTTTTTGTCTCTGATATTTATTAGCTGTGGTTGGAAATTCAGTGTGAGGCGCATTTATTTTAATTCGTGTATAAGAATTTTAGTGACACGAGAAGTGATACGTTAGCAAATTGTTGGTGGGTGTGAGAAAATAAGAGGGGGGACCGGGGGAGTGCAGCACGGTCATTGGGACGGGAAATTTAAGCTGTAAAGCCTATATATATATATATATATATATATAGTGTGTGTGTGTTTTATGTGTGCGTGTGTATGTTTTATGGATGTTTAAACCATCTGAGGACTATAAGATCAACTGTTGTATATAGTTTTAATGGCTAATACTAAAGTTCATCAATCGGATGGTTCTCATTTATTTATAGGCAATTTTTTTTATATTGAGATATGTTCTAAATATAAATTGTCACTGGGACAATTTAAGTTGATACTAGATGTGTGCCACATGGCGTAAGGATAAATCACATTTTAATGGTGTGAAATAAAAACCTAATTTTAATGGTTTAAGTTCATTTAAACTCCATTTTGGTGTTAAAATGTCTTGCAAGAGTCATTATCCCATTAGGAAAAAAGTTTTTGTAAAAGACTGAAGTGACAAATTTTGTTTTCGGCAACATTTCCGTAAGGGGTCATTTGCGGACAAATTTCGAGAAAAATTCGAAAAGTTTTGAAAAAATTTTGAGGAGCACAAAAAATATTAAATATAAATTATATTTAAACTTCATAAAATTTTTATTTATTATTTAAAAAATGACAAAAATTAAAAAAGATTTATTAATTTCAGTAAAATTTCTTTAATTTCGCCGAAAGTTTCGCCCGACCCCTATTTCGGTAAATTTCGAAGAAATTTAAGAGAATTTAAGAGAAATTTGTCACTATATAAAAGACCAAAAGTTTGAGAAAAAAAGTCGGGCAAAAAAAATTTTATATATATATATATATTATTCACTCTAACGTCGATCATGTGGCATTTATTTTGGAAGCAATCTAAATAGTCTAAGTGGTTGTCCATCATCGAAAAGCCTCTTAGTTAAACACATATAAAATGATACAAACAATCTGATCAATGAGCTTCAATATTAACTATTAAAATTATAAATATAACATATATTAAAGTGCACATATTTAGACAAAGAATGAAAATAAATTAGACGATAATTATCAGCTCGCTAATTACCAAAAAAATAAAAATTATCAACTCGTTCAACCCTGAGACACGAAGCATATCGCCTACGACATCTTGTCTCAGGGATATTAAAAATCATGATTGTTAATTCAATCTAGGCTTATCCATAAAAATAATATTAGTAAATAAACAAATGAAGACCCCTACAAGTATTATATCATCCAAATTTCTTAGTATTCACTCACTATTGTAAATGGGGCATTTTTTAAGTAAATAGTCAAGGGTAGCTTTAAAAGCACCCACTGAATTTTGTTGGGAGCCTACGCTAAAAACTATTGATTGTTTTAAATCAGATGATGAAATCATTTTTTGTTCTAATTTTATACACAAGGAATCTTGTGATCATGACGCATCTATCAGACAGTCAATATTTGATTCCGTGTGGCACATATCCCAAAAAAATCCTAAAATCACATTGCACACATCAGGATCAAACCTAACTTTAGGAGCTACGTTTTTTGAATCTATGCCAGAAGGTGAATGTGTGATAGGTGCGTCGCCATACTCTCAAAATCCTTTGTATGGAAGATTATAGCAGAAAATGATCTCCATTATTTGATTTAAAGTAATTAGTGATTTTTAGTATAAGTGCCTTTAGAAGATTCGTGCGTTTTGAAGCTATCCAATAGTCAACTACTCTTACTGATTTTCATGCTCTTAAAATAGTTGTGCACTTTCCAAAGTTTTACGATTTTAGCATTTAGAAGTGGACCTCTGGTTACCCATAACTACCTCCGAACCAAAAATATCTTTAAACTAGTTTCAATATGGATGACAACTGTACTTGGCTATAAAACCATAGCTTATATATAATTTGGTGAGAGAGTACTTACTAAAATAGCTAGTATTGCAGCACATGGTGGAGGGACATGCAATGGAGGCCTATGAATCAGCGCACTCACTAGTTTGTAGTCTCCAACTTCTTCTTCATCTGTCATCTACCTCATCTAGTCTATGAGCCATCTTGAGCACCGATTCTAAATCCGATATGTATCAGCATATCTTCAGTGTCCCAGCCGGCACATGTCTGATATGTCAGATATGGGCTGAATCAGACATTGACTACCTACCACATGGCCCTGAAAGTGGACAGTGATGGGTTTGTTTAAACTTTAGAGGCACTCATAAGCCTCTTTCACGGCACGCATAAGCTCTCTCTTTCTCTCTCTATCTATAGAGAGAGTGGCAGAGGATATGCTAAAATGTTGCAAGCAGGTCAATTGGGTGTGTCACATGAACATAACAAAAGTCGATCATTGATTTTAAAAAATAATTATTATAACACTACTAATTTTATAGGCAAAGGCTCAAAATTTCAACAGCATAATTATTGGTTGAAACAGGTCTTTTTCATGAAATGAAGGGAAAAAGACTTTCGTTCTTTTCTCAAAAATCCTAGAAGGGCTAGTGAACTATTAGAGGATATAGTTTAACGTGCCATAGCTCCATCCGGATCCTGATTTAGCGGCTCTAGCACCAGATGCATATTTAAGAGATGATCATGGTAGGGGACTTTGATTTGTTACCAACAAGTCATAGGATCGGATGTCGGCGTCTCCCTTCTGTAATAACAGGATACCCCATGGGGTGTGTAATTCGAGAAATACTTATTACACGATGAAGACGAGGGCATCCCTTATGAATTAGTTTAATCGTAAGCTTGGGATTACCCTAAGTTATCAAAAAACATAATCATGGCTCACCCTCTCCATCAGCTCTCTGGCAAAATTACTAAACACGACCTAAGAGTGGCATGGATCAGCTTGGGAATGTTGCCAAACATAGCTCTATACACTAGGAAAAGACAAAAAAGAATTCCAAATTGATGCTAATTTAAAGCTATGATACTGGATGCCTATAGATACATTGAAAAAAAAATAAAAATAAAAAAAGGAAAATTGCACTTTCAGCCCTATAAGTTTGTGTATTTGCAAAAATGGCCCTACAGTTTCAAACTTTGCAGAAGAGGCCAGCTCCAAGCCAAGCTGTTCCACATCACCAACGACCTACGAAATGACTTTAGAACCCCTGACTTTTAAACTTCTCTACATATTTAAGTTATATTACACTTTTCACTTTTTACTTTTAACTTGTAAAAATTGAGAAAGCGGCAACAAAGCAGCAACAAAACGAGAAGGCCACACCAAAAAATTTCAAGATATTTTTTTTACTTTTTACCAAATTTACTGATCTACAATCTTCCTAACAATATCCGGTATCTTGCGGATAACATAACACTATCTTAAGATGTCGGCCACTATCATAAGATAGCGTATCGCCATCTTAAGATAGCGGTGACATCTTCATCTTAAGATGTCGTCGCTATCTTAAGATGGTGATACGCTATCTTAACATAGCGGCATGTTCTCAGCAAGATATCGGATTGTTTGTAACTTTTTTTTTTTGTTACTTAATTGTTCTTATATTTTTTGAAGTCTCCACTAATTGATTCTAAGATGACGAAGTCTCTGAAACCCTAAAGGAAGTGTACAGGAATTAGTGCTAGAAAATTTTACATGCATTATAACAAAGAGAAGAAGAGGATACTAGATGAATCAATTTTCAATCATTTATTTTGAATTTCTGATAAATTAGTGTTATTGGAGAATTGATCGACGCCATTTTGAGCTTCTGGGTTAAAAATAATGTTTTCAAGGTGAAAGACACTGAAGTAGTACTGCAGGAGCCCGATATATCGTTGATTTTAAGCCTTAACATATTAACAGAACTTGAGTCTGAGCATGTGATTGTGTCAAAGGAAGAAACCATTCGATATAAATTCTTTCGGCGCAGCCAGCTAAAAGGGCTCGTATTAAAGAAATAATGGATAGTGCCCAGCTCTCCAACGATAAAATTTTAAAGTTATCATTGTTGTTTATCGTATGCTCCTTCTTACTTCCAGACACATACCAGGAAGTCAATAGTAAGCACTTGAACTTATTCGATAATCTCGAAAAGTTCAACGAGTTTCCGTGGGAGCTGGTAATTTATAAAAATTTAGTGGAGTGCATATCAAAAGCGATAGTCAGAAGGGAAGTGGTAAAAATATCGGTAATGGGGCAATATAACATCTACGGGTGTACTATTGTCCTACAGATTTGGGCATTGGAGCACTTTTCAGGAGTCGACCCCACTCGTACTTAGCTGAAAAATTCATTTCCAAGGCTGATGAAATGGGAAGCCCTGAAATTCAGTGGGACTCCAAATTATTTTTGAGAAAAAATTCTTAACTCTCCTGCCATTGTCAATCTCAATTATGAGAAACACGAATTATAATATCGATCAGTTTGGCTCTTTTTCACGTAAAAAGAGATGGAAAGGGAACGGAAGAGAGAATGCCCGACCCAAAAAAGAGTCCAGGAGCTACACGATGACTATGGGGATAATGACGATTACGATGATAACAGTGACGATAATGACGAGTACGAGGTCGTTATACGTCAACAAGCAGAATCAAAGAAGAAATAATCGAAAAGTAGGCAGCAACTAACTAGGGAGCAGCCGACTAGGCATCCCCAACTAATATATGAAGTAACGAAACTGAGAAAAGAGTATTCATCTCTCTGAAAGGTAGTTAAAGAGATGAAAGGCGATTTCAAGCGTGCCTTTACGGTACTAAAAGGACAAGCTCTAACAATTGAGAAGCTCAGGAGAGAGAAGAAGACCCTACAGGAGCAAGTAGGAAATCTGAAAGATCAGGTAGCTTACATGAAAAGAGAAAATGTAGCAATAAGGAAAGAGCTTGAGGCAGTAAAGTCTCATTTGTCGAAGGTACATAGTCTAACTCTAACAAATTTTTATTTTACTAAAATAAATATTTTATGAATCTTAACGCAATCTTAAGATAGCGATCCGCTATCGTAAAATAGCATACCGCTATCTTAACACTATCTTAAGATAGCGGACCGCTGTCTTAAGATAGCGGTATGCTATTTTATGATAACGATCCGCTATCATATAATACCGAATCGCTATCTTAAGATGGCGTTAAGATAGCAGATCAGTAGCTAATTTAGTTGTTGAATTCACTTTTAATTTGCCCTCAAATTTTAATTTCATGCATGTATTGCACTGATGTAGGATAATATTCTTTCTTCGAAGCTATTTGATGCCTTTGTTGCTCCCCAATCACATGCCTCTCAACCCCTTGCTCCTGAGCCCTCTGCAACCTAAGCACCTGCCTTTCAATCCCCTGCCCCTGAGCCTCTGCAACCCAACCACCTACTTTTCAACCCCCTGCCCCTCAACCCTCTGCAACCCAACCACCTGCCTCTCAACCCCCTGCCCCTCTACCCTCCGCTCCCCAACCACTTGCCTTTGAATTCCCTGCCCCTCAGCCTCCTTCCTTTCAACTGGCAATCAAGGGCTTTGACAAAGTGATTGATGCTCCACTAACCCATCCTACCCACGAGTCGCATTCAGCCTCACTTAAAGACATACTAACAAAGCTATCTACATCAAAGAGTAAGGCCAAGCGATAAGGGAAGGGCAAGGGCAAGGGATGTGACCTTCGGGCACAGAAGAAGAGAAAGACACTAACTAGAAAAGCTGTGTAAAATGATCAAAAGTGATCGTCGTGGAAGAAGAGGTTAAGCCAAAGTCCATAGAGCATAAATTCATGGTTAGTATGTGGAACCGACCTGTGGATGACGATTCTGTGATCGTGAATACTATCTCGGGTAATGACGTCACCACAGGGATGTCAAGAGTCCTCAAGGGACTGATGTGACTTGACAATGAAGTGATGGACGCATACTTTAAGGTCCTAGAGATTAAGAACGATGTATTATTTTTGAAAAAGATGGACAAGAGCTGGTTCGCATCGGCCGCGGCGCTGGTATCGTTTATATTATTTATTATTTTATTTATTTTTCTACCTTTATTTATTATTCTAATGACCAATTTCATACCTTAATTATAGCGGACCACTCAAAATTTGATAAATTTGTCCATGATGAAAATTTGGGACCACTCAATGACTTAGATAGGTGGGAGGCGTACTGTGACAGGTGGCAGGTTCGTCATCATTACAAGCCGCTTGAAGCCTAACTTAAGAGTACAACACGCGGTATTGATGCTATCGATTATGGGACGGTAAGTTATTTTTTAAATCACATTAACGCTTTTTATGTTTCTTAATGAACACAATACTGATTAGATCTCCGGTTGCACACAGATTTATTTTTTAATACATAACCAGAAATATAGCCAATGGACCTTGTCTATTATGTCCGTAGCGGATCGTGCTATTAAGCAGATAGACCCGGCCGACCCAAAGTGTTCAAGGAAGAAGTTCGAAGCGCACAAAAAAAATCAGTTGCATCATCTGTCGCAACTTCTTCACGCTATCGATCTGAGTTCTGCTCTTGATCAACCGTGGCAGGTAACGGTGATAGATAGAACCGATCTTCCACGCCAACACAATAATTGAGACTGCGGTGTTATTGTAGTGAAGTATGTCGAATACTTCTCCGAATGGCGAGCAATCAATTTCGAAGAGAAAGACATGCAACAATTTAGAGCCGAAATCAGACATTCATTGTCCACGTTTGGCGCAATAAATGTTTAATTTTTTTTTTCTTTTTAGTTATATATTTTTGTATATTTTGTAGTTTTTTGACAATGAATGATGAATGAATGTATTTTTCGTAAATAAATGTATATTAAAATTTTGGTTTATATAATAATAATTATTATTTTTTGATAATTTTGAACACTCATGCATGGTAAGATAGCGGCCCGCTATTGGACTGCTATCTAACCATAGCGATCTTCTATTTGACCACTATCTTACAATAACGGTAAGATAGCGGTACGCTATTATAAGATAGCGGCCCACTATTGTACCGCTATCTTACCATAGCATTTCGTTGTTGTAAGATAGCATAACACTATGGTATAATAGCGGAACGCTATGTTATAATAGCGAACCGCTATGATAAGATTGAATTTTTTTCATTGTTAATCAAAAAATACTTCTCTATTAATGATTACTTAAAATAAAACAAGTACGATCCATTGCTCTTATAATTGTAGAAAACAAATATAATGTTTACAAAATTAAAGCTGAACCATTGGTTCTTAAATCGAACTCTATAGCATAATAGACATAGGCATGGGGAATGAATGGACTAAGGCAAAATCGTGCTAAAAAATAGGTTTCATATTCTAACAAATTTATACAAGAGACGGTTATGTCTGTATTCGTTACAATTTTTACACCGTAGTGGTCGAACTTCGTCTTTAGATCTTATCTTCTTTTTCTTCGGACGACCGGCTTACATATCTTATGCGGAGGTAAAACCTCGATGTCTTTCCTTAGAACGGTCCATTGGCGCTTATCAACGGTCGAAACAAAGTATTCTTTGTAAGTTTATCTAAATAAGGCACTGGTAAACCAATTATCACAAAACTGGAGAATCTCTCTTTCCTTATTCCTACATGATAATACAGCAATCGCATGTGAACACGATAATCTGAAGATAGCCCAACGTCTGCATGTGTACGTTCATTTCTCTATATCGACATTGTGAGTGTATTGCTCCCGTTTAACTTAAAATGTATCGCGACCATAGGGAATAATGTTCTTTCGATGGGCCCACCCTGAATTTCATGTTATGTGCTCTTCAACCATTGGTGTCAACACGTGTGTCATTTTATTTTCTTCCTTATGACGTTGAAGGTAGAATTTGGCTACCTTCATGCAAATGGTTTCTAGCATGATTATAATTGATTCTTCTCTGACTATCTTCAACATACTATTAATGCTTTCAGCTATATTTGTTGTCAGCATATCATAATGCCTCTCAGAAAAATATGCGCGCGCTCAAAAATGGTTTTCGATTTCTTTTATCCATATTGTACATTCTGGGGGGCGTCGTCTTAGATTTTTCATAAAATTCGTTTAAATTTTGCCTTTGGGAATGCACGTGCAGCAATCCAGAACAACTGTCGGGAGATTATATCCTTATATATATATAAAAGATTCAAAGTTAGGTATTGCATATAATAGCTGTGAAAGGCGTTAGGAAAAATATTATGCATAACTTCCATCAACCCCTTCTGTATGTCTAATATCAATACAAACTCCTCTTCAAAGTCCCCGATTACGCGACACCCTAATAGATCAAGAAATCATGTCTAATAATCTTAATTTTCTTTGGGTACAATGTCGAACGCTATGGGGAACAAATATTTATTCTCGTCTATCCCCGTAGCTATTAACAACACTCATTTCTATCATTCGCATAATTATTCTTCGCAAAGTGTTACAGAAGCTCCTAATACAATGACCAAAAGTCACAAATAACCTCTGAAAGGCATTATCATACTCGCGACATAACTCCATTTGTACGTTTAGATCGACCAGCTATAATTCGGCAATATAGGACGGTAATATATTAAATTGCTCCTTTCAGCTACCTCGGATGTCATTTAACGTCATTTATTTTTCTCTCCATGCTTTTTAGTAATATACTGTTACACCATATTATTTTTAATATAAAAAATTATTAAAGCAAGATTCTCATCCATTCCCTTTAACAACTTATCCCTCATGAAGGAAGCTATCCATGATGTCGTACACTGACGATATCCGCTTCCGAAAGCTGGCCTTCCACACGTATGTTTCGGGTGGAAAGTCTTCATTACAAACGTGTCCACACCCACCAATTTTGATGCATCCGCCAAACACATCCTACTTCAATACGCCTCGCCGTAGCTCAAAGTGGACTAATTTTTTTTTATTTAATTTAAAAACTATTTGTCATGACAAACTCTTTTAGGGCTTTCTAAAAAGATTCCTTATTTCTGAACGCCTGACCAATAGTAATTGGCCCCCCTTCATAGAGTTTCTCATCACCAGAATTCATATATTCTCCTTATGAGTCATTAAGCTCATAGTCTTCATCCACCAGAGGTTGATCAATTCCCCTATTAATATCAACACACGAAGTGGGCCAAGGCGGTGCTTCAGTATTTTTAGGATCACTATCACTGTCATCGACTGGATGATTATTACGTGCTTAGGGTTGAGTCCGTCAAGGTATACGGTTGCTTGAGGTGCAGTTGTTTCGGTTGCGATTTACCGAGTTCGGGATACTTGGGGTGCGATAGGCTCTTGTGTTGTAGCCTCGATTACTGTTGGCTCCGAAGCTATTGGTTCGGAAGGCCATTGGTATGGACTAAGGCCTCCCAAAAATATTTTCCACCGATTCCAATCGAATATATTATTTATCGATTCAAAGTTAAGTTGACATGTATCATGCATCAGATTCAGTTGAGGACAATATCTTTGATCTGCATCGTCTTCTCTCATTGAAATGTTTGAAGAGGATTGCTCCAGTGGCCTACGATATGGGCGAAATCCTATATTCATATTTCTATCATCGTCGACTATCATCGGTGCAGCGATATTCTCCTCTTCAAACCGTATTTCTTAATTTTCAATCAAATGTTCTGATTTCACACCATCATCATCTCCTAATATAGTGTTTTCCCCACATTCTTTATGATCTTTGTTTGTTTCCTGAAACGATTGAAATACTTCGAAAGACGATAAAATTTTCATGACCGGAGTGGCCAATGATTTCTCAATATAAATATTTATCACATCATCACCAATATGATATGCTTTGAATAAGTCTGCAAGATCATCGGATTTCGATAATTCGGCAAACACCAACTACTTCCTTATGCGCAATGAAATTGTTAGTATAATATAATGTTCTTCCGGTCGACTCCTACTGACCTTGTATATTTTTTGCATAAAATGATCAAGCGATATCTTCTCTGTGATAGCGACAATCCTACGATGTCCACCGTTGTAAGTATTATCGCCGACACGGATCCCATCAAAATGAAAAAGTAAGGAAACATCCATTTTAATCTAAAATATCATAAATAATAAAAATTAGGTTATAAAAAAAATTATAATTAACATACAGTCTAACTGTTAGCATATCGCTATCTTAAGATAGTGGCCGCTAGTATAGGATAGTGGCCGCTACGCTAAGATAGCGTTCTCTATCTTAAGATAGCAATATGCTATCTTAAGATTGTGGATCACTCTCTTGTTTCGTTATCTCACAATTTCTGATGTTATATATAAAAAAACATATCTTACCAATTCTCGATTGTCGTTGATAGGGCTATAGTGGAATCTTGGCTGGAAAAAGGGACAACATAAAATAATGAAATATAAAGGAAAATAATCATATATCTAATGAAAAAGGTCATTGCTGATGTGGAAATGACTTGGCTTGGAGCTGGTCTATTTCTCAAAGTTTGAAATTATAGGGCCATTTTTACAAATAGGCAAACGTATAGGGCCAAAAGTGCAAATTTCCCAAAAAAATATATGGGTGAAAGTAATGGGGTGCAACTCATTATTTATTCCCAACTCTTATGGGCTAAAATGCCAGATATGTATCCGTTTTGAAGCTATTGGTGTTAGATTTTTATATCCCTGTGATTTTAAAAAAGGAAGAAATATTTTTTAGGTCATAAAGATGAGAAAATATAAGATAGATAATGTCACAACCCAAAATTCTACCCCATCCTGAGGGCCTAAAATTTTAAGTTATAACCCGTATGCATCCCAAATACGATAAGGATATATACACATAATCAAAGTTCTCGCGCAAATAAGGTTCCACGAAATCCGTGAAAGCCAATAAATAAGGGTAAAATAAATTAGCAACTATAAATATGAATAAATGCAATAAATTTAAGAAATTCATAAAGAAAACGGTAATAAAAGTCGGAGACGAATCCAATACTAGAAAGCATCGTGTCAATAATAATAATATCAAACGAACTCACTACCGAGTTTATAAATGTCAATAACCGACACTCGGGACAAAGTCAACACCAAAGTCTTCCTAGTACTTAGCAGCGTCACCTTCCTAAGGTTCCTGGTACTAGGCGTCCACGTGGTCAATGAAATCGAAGTGAGTAGGATCTGGATAGCCAGTGTCTACTCCACCAATGTAATCACCTGCAGCTGTAAAATTTTTATGAGATGAGTTTATTCAGTCACGTAAACTCAGTGGTTACACCACCAATTCATCCCATACTACTCAGGTGCATTATTGATGTATCATGTGAGTGATAAACATAATATAACAAATGAATCTGAAATAAGAAAAAGATAAACATATGTACATCATAAAACTCATATTATAACATAAATGCAAGATTATGATCTAGGCATTCATATCATAATATTTCTTACCATATCTCATAACATACCATTTTTTATTATTACTTTCTCACATACGTCTATACATCGTATGAGTGTAACTAACATACTCATAAAATTTTAGATGACATGTGTCAAAGTCGCTACTCGAGCTACTATGTGAGGGTCACCATAATATCATATCATCATATTATAATACCCTTACTATCCTACTCATACTATACACCTCATCTAGCTACAGGGGCGGCCGACGACTCATAACTCATAATGTCTCCCAGAGACCCCGTCTTAACGGTAGACGTTGTTGCCCTTACGGTGGCTACGCAAGGAACGGTACATATAGAGACTTAAGTTCTTAATCTCATATTGGCCTATATAGAGGTATCTTATTATCATACTCATAATATATCTTATCTTATCGACTCATATCTTATTCTACTTTTATGACCTGAATTCGCAGCGAAATATGCTACGATAAGCTTCACAAATCACGTTTTTTAAGGGGCGAGTTTTATAGTAACTTGAATGTATTTTGTGTGATAGCCCATACTACCATAGAGGTATTACATCCATGCATGGATGCCTACATTTTGAGTTTCACGTGACCGTGAAAGGAACTCCACCATGACTACTGTCTAAAGGTCTAAACCTCATACCTTAACTCATATCTTATCATATCATATTAAAACTCGGGGTGATAGGGCCACCGTATATTTCATCATATACGAGATTACACTGAATTCATACTCACCTGACTCGTCATGATGTCTCATACCAGTATGAGTTATAAGGGATGTGAATACGATATATTCCTCACTTCAATACCATCTTGATGAATCACCACGCCCAAGCGTAGGCATGATCTCATACACTCATGTACACATGACCTTTTATAACTCATATGTCATGATAAAGATAGGAGCGTAGAACTATCATATCCACAATATAAATTTACATTTAGATTTTATTATGTTTATACGCTAATAACTATTTACATAACACACTAAATAAATATAGAAGAAGGTAATTAATGGTATGATTTCGATAACGTGAAGGTCGAAATTTGATTTTCATAAGGCATCAAATTTCCAATACTTCTTGTTATCGAAGTAGTCGCATTGAAGCGATAAAATTGATATATATATATATATATATATATATATATATTACGATAATTATATAATTAAATTGAATGGTATTTAAAATTACTAAGTTGTGATTTATCATGACCATCGATCGAAAGACCTTAAGTAAGATATAATATACACAGAAATTTTAGTTATGAAAATTTTAAAAATAACATTAAATTTGTGCAGCCTTAGGTCATTCAAAATTGAACCCAACTTGCTGCTCTATTTTAACCTCTAAAACATCATATTCATGAAATTTGTGCAGCCTCAAGAATTGTGTCAATCCGAGGATGGAGTAAAATGTTATGGCCAAAATATCATGATCAGTACATCGATGGTCGCGCGCTCGAATTCATGACCGTGAGTTTGGGTTTGTGGCCGCAAGTTCAAACCCAAAACTTCATGATGGTGCAATCCTAATACTTTTTAGCATTAAAATTTATTTACTAATCTATTCTTCCTTTAAATAAATTAAGAATATAATTTAAATTTTTGGGCCTAATAGCAAAAAAGAGTATTAATAGCCAAATAAAGGGGTTGTTCGAAAAGAGAAATAAAATATAAACCGATTTATAAAACATGCACTTTAAGGGAAAGCATAATATTAAATATGTAAGTTTATCATAATCAAGGAATATTAAGGTTTCAATAAATTTTTAAACCCGTCGATGCGCGATCGAACTTACCCTACGCGATGAGATATAAGAAGAATAAGATGGATTGACGAGTACCCACTTGCTAAAGCGTGAATAATAAATCAACGGCAGTTCGAGTAGAAAAGGTTGATGCCCAAGGCTCATATTTATCTAGGTCATTTCTCTTCATTTCTTTTTTTAAAAATAAATAGCTCTTAAAGATTTATTTATAATGGTAGAAAATTTTAAATAGGAGGAATAGCTTGAGAAAAGGTTTCGTTCCAGCGTTGTGTGTAAGCATTAAAGTAAATTGTGTTTCTCTCCCGAAATTACAATTATGTCATTTAACTTGTTTCATCACTTAAAATGGGCATAACTTTTTATATTCTTTTCAGAAATCGTCAAATTATATATCGTTGGAATCGTATCAACAAACACTTCATAATGAGTCTAATATTGATATGAGAAAAATCATAATTTTCGAAAATTGGGTGGCTTCCAGTGTGGAACATTAACATCGTGCACATTGCAACACACATCTAACACCCTTAAAATAAAATAAGAAAATTCGGGTCATTACATTCTCCCCCAATTATAATATTTTTCATCCTAAAAAATTACGTACCTATTGCGATGAGCTCTAAGTACTTCTCCATAATTTTAACTTATCATCAAAAGTCAACGATTCAACGTTAACAAAAATCAAGGTCGTTATAGATAATCAAATTAGATAACCAATAGCTTCAAAACTGATATATAGGGCATTTTAGCATGGTTTTGGACTGATACATATTAGATATCTAATAGACTAACAGTCTACCGGCCGATATGATTGTATCTTTTATATAAAATATTAAACATACATGCACATATTGTTTTTCTTTTTAAATGTAAGAAAGATTTAATTAAAATAAAAAGGTAGCTCTATTCTCACCCATGCGTTCTCTGAAAGCGCCCACTTGTACAACCCCTTAAAATTCGTTGATTGGGTCGGATCAAATGATGGAGATCGTGTTTCACTCCGATCTTCCATACAATGGATCTTCAGACCATGTCTCACCTATCAGGCAGTCAACTTTTTATTCCACATGTCACATATCCCCAAAAAGTGTACCTTGTGTGAAATGACACATCTCGCTCAAATGTGATTTTAGAGCCATATTTTGGAGATTTGTGACATGTTGAATAAAAAATTGATTATCTGATAGGTGCGACATAGTCTCAAGATCCATTATGTGAAAGATCAGGGTGAAACACAATCTTCATCTGTAACGACCCGGCTCAACTTGATTTTATTTAATGGTATTAGATAATGTTTTACACTATGCACGGAGTCAGCGCTCCACACCAAAACCTACCCTATTGATGAGTGTTAAAAAATGTTAATATTTGACCGCTTAAACTTTTAGATTGTTGTCCGATGAAAGCTATTTAATATATTTTGTATAGTTTTAGTGATTTACGGGTCTAGAGATAAGTTGAGCATAAAATAGCTCAAGAGTTTAGAAAATAAAGTCAAATTCATGCAACCTTGGATCATCTAGAACTTATCCAGACTTACAGCTCAATTTTTACCATTAAAATATCAAATTCGTGAATTTACTATTTCACCAAAGTTGTAGAGTTCGTTGTCTTCTTTCTAACACCACAAGAATCGCCTCAATCCAAGTTTGGAGTAAAAAGTTATAGTCAAAATACTAAGGTTGGGTCTGTTGAAGAGTTGGGCAAGTTTCACAAAAATCTGGGAAAATTGATAGATCGAGCAACAGACTCGATCGATAGAGTTTGGGCCAAATCTTTATGTTTTTAAAGCCAAAAATTAGTCAAAATAGCAGGAAAAAAGTTGGGGTTTCGAAATTAGACCCTATTTAAGGGAAAATTAGAGTTAAGGTCAAGGGTCTCTCCCTTTGGGGAGCCTTTTATTTTCCTTAGCATTTTTAATTTTTTTTTATAGCTTTTTCCTTTTCTTTTCCAAGCATTGTTCTTTCCAATTCTTATTTTTAGGTCATAAATTAGTTTAATTTCTGTTTTTGAAGAAGGATTGTACTAGTTAGATTAAAGCTTTTATGAATTTTGTTGAAGCTCTTTACGGTATTTTAATGTCATTTTCAGTTTCTGTCTTTATTTTGTTGTTTATTTCAATCATGAGTAGCTAAATCTTTTTGAATATAGGGATCTAATGAACCTCATCCGAGATATTCATTTTTACTAATATAGATCAATGGTTGGGATATTATCTTGTCATAGAGGCCTTATTTTGAAATGCCTTAATGCTCTTACCGATGTATAGAATTTACGCGTTATCTAAGATATGAGTGCTAATCATGCATCCATGGGTGTTAATCATGCATCCCTATGATCTTAGATCTACAGTGTGGAATCTTGTAGAATCCGATTGTTATCTAAGATATGGGTGCTAATCATGCTCCATGATCTCAAATCTGTAATGGTGATTTTACTCCAGGCCTTTTCTCTATTGCCCATCAAAAAGTAAATTTAGATTGTCATCTAAGGTATGATTGTTAATCATGCATTCATGGGGTGTTAATTATGCATCTCCACGACCTCAGATCTGTAATGTGGAATTTACTCGGGGATCAAATTCTGATTATCATCTAAGGTATGAATGTTAATCATACATTCATGGAATGCTAATTATATATCTCCACAACCGCAGATCTGTAATGTGGAATTTGGGCTCAGTACTAACATGTAGCACATCCTAGGATAATCTCATATCTCAATCCATATATCTGTATTGTGTAAACGATAAATCAACGATGGGAGGATTTAGTACCTAATCCTCACTTTTTTATATCTGTTTAAATTCTATTTTATTGCTTAGTTTTTATTTTGTCCATCAAACTCTTAGAATCATAAACTAGTTTAAATATTATGCTAGATCTGTAGTAGTTCTTTTAGTTAATTATTAATTCCTCTTTTAAATTTTTAGCCAATCTCCGTGGGAACGATTTTGTACTCCGCACCCACTGACTATATCTCGATTCAAGCACTTGTGAGTCAAACTCATTTAAATCAGAACACCTATTTTAGAAAATCGTATTTAATCTACGTAATTCTTTTACTTTTTTTATTCTAATCTTTTAAGAAAACCTAGCCGTACCCTAACTCTTAATCTTTTCTTCTTTTAAGAAACCCTAGCCATCACAACCTCTCTTCCTTAATTCTTCTCTCTCAAAACTCTCTAATCTCTTCTCTCAAAAGTCTCGTGTGTTCTTCCATAAGAACCATTGTGACTCTTTCTACCATCAAGATTAAGGAGGAAGAAGAAGGAGAAAGCTTGGATGAATCGATGCCTTGAGCATCAACATTTTCAACCCAAACTATCGTAGATCTACTGTTCACGCTCCAACAGGTGGGTACCCATCAATCCATTATGTTTTTCTCAGATCTCGTCACGTAGGGTGTGTGCGATCGCACATCCATGGGCTAAATAAAACGAACCCGTATATTTTTTTTTATATAAATATTGCTATAAAAAGAGTATGATTAATTCTAATTATAATTTTATTCTATTTATTTTCTTATTATTTTTTGGTCTTATTTCAAATCCATGAGATTGATACGATAATGAACCCATAAGACTTACAATGGAAGACACCCCTTAAAATAGGATCCAATGCCACATTTTAAAAAGTTTGGTAGATAAAAATCTATGTTAAAATATATTGAGATTACACCACCATGAACTTTCGGATCCAGACTCGCGGTCACGAACTCACGACCATCGATGTATTAGATTTGGTATCTTGGCCATAACGTTTTATTCCGATCTCGAATTGACACGATTCTTATGACATTAGAAAGAAGACAACAAGCTTACAACTTTATGTGAAATAATAATTTCACGAATCCGATGTTTTAGAGGTCAAAATAGAGCGGCAAGTCGAAATCAATTCTAAATGATCTAAGGCTGCATGAATTTAATGTTATTTTCTTATTTTCACTATCAAAATTCATGTGTATATTAAGGTCTTTTGATGATGGTCATAATAAATATAGTGATTCAAATTTTATGTCTTTGATGCACCTAATTGATTTGTACGTGCCTAATAACGTATACACCACATGCTTTGAATTCTCAAATATTTTTATTAAAAATACATGTTTTGGTTTTTTTCAAACTCTTATATTTATTTCTGTCATTAATTGACACAAGTTATGTGGTAACCTACTAGTTAAAGGCTTGAGTTAGAGATAAGAGGTCAGAGGATTGAACCTTAGTATGTAGGTTTTAAACATTTATTTTGGACCTTGAAGTAAATATCTATACATCCTTCTATGGTGTGTTAGCATAACACCAGACGTTTCCCTAATAAGTTACAAAGTATATTACGGAGCAGAAACCCTTTAGGCGTTAGAGAAAAGATCCTATTTTTCTATAACTTTTCTTTTTAGAAGATCGGCTAGACGGTTGCATCTATTCTCAAGCGGCCTTCGCCTCCTTTTAAAGTCATCATCGTAGTGGGGAACCTCATTGAATCGTGGAGATACAATCGATCTAGGTATGAAAAAATCATGTTTTCCCTTGAAACTTAAAATATCGATTTAAATATGAGTTTTATATTAATTAATATTTTTATGCATAAATAATAAATGGAATGATTAACTGTGATGCATGCTATGATTGATGTTTTATATTAATTAATACTTTTATGTTGATATTTTTGACTAAAAATCGGGTTAAATTCCACCGTGCAAGTTGAGACACTTTGAGTGGTCTCAGGTCGAAATCGATCGATCAATTTATGGATGATAATTCGCGGTATGCTCACAGGTTGAAATCGATCGATCGAGTTTGAGAAATTGATCAATTGAGTCTGGCTGATAAATGCTTGAAATCTCTCGGGGAGAAATCAATCAATCGAGCTATGAAATCGATCAATCGATTCTGGGCAGGCAAGTTCAACAAATTTGGACTCGGGATGAAGGTCTAAATCCTTCTTTTTCAATTTTTTTATAATAGTTTGATTAAATGTTAAGGTTCATGCTTAATAATTATATTCGCATGCACTTGAATATTATATAATGGTCCACGAATCGCATAATTAAGACGCATGAATATGATAAAATGATAAGTAGAGATCAAGCTGGATTGGACCCAATGTCTTGAGAGGGACGAAGTTTAACCAGTAATAAACATGTGATCAATTATACCCAACGTCTTGATAGGGACGGAGTCTAATGACAAGAGAATAAGGGCTTATTAGACCCAACGACTTGAGAGGGACAAAGTCTAAAAGTCAATGTCTTGAGAAGGACGAGTAAGAGATGAACTTAAAAGAAAAGATAAACTCATGCGACATTGATATCCATGTTATGTTCAGTTCCTTTCAGCTTAGTAACATTACGCATGCCAGAAGCACACTCATGAATTATGAAAATATTTATATTGCGATGATTGATATTTTATGTTTTAATGGATTGCATGTTTGATCCATACAAGTGTAAACTTACACTCCTTGTTGATGTGGGAAACCAAATGAGACAGGTGTAGTTGAGGATACCATATGAGCTTATGGTGATGAAACTGCATGTGGTGTTCAAAAACCTGAGATGGATGGCGATGAAGGTTTCGTAGTGTAGCTATTTATTTTCTTTTAATATTATTATTTTCAAATAGACGAGACAATTATTGGCTAGTAATTTTATTATGAATGTTTTAAGCTTTTAAGTATGTTAGACCTTTTAATTGGAATAAGATGATTGTCATGGGTGTTGATGCGCTTTCTTTATTTATGTTGAATCTCTTCTTCCGTTGTTTAAGGCATTCTTAGTGCCTTGTGATATTTTTAAGAAACATGATTCATGGAGGTACGGCCTAAGATCTTATAATAAAAGGTTGTTTAGACTTAGGGTCGCTGCAATAAATCTCAACATAAGAATTATAAATATTTTTCAATTTAATTATCCAATTATAGTATATATATATATATATATATATATATATATATATATATATATATATCAATTTTATCGCTTAGATCGCGTGAAGATTTAGAAATTCGATGCTCTCGTTAAATCGAACTCTAACATGCACGCTCTTAATGTCACACACATTAATAACTACCTTATGTTATATTTGTGTCGGTGTGTTATATAAAGATATATACGTATAAGCATAATGTAATCTTGAATGTAAATATATCCATCAAAAAAGATAGTTTTATGCTTTCATCTTGATTATGTTATACGAGTTAAGAATAAACTAGATCATTATGCGAGTGTGTGAGATCATGTCTAGGCTTGGGCATGGTGTTTCACTGAGATGATATCAAAGCGGAGATCACACTATATTCGCATGTCTCACAACTCATGGTGGTTTGAGACATCATGATGAGTATGGTGAGTGTGAATTCAATGTAACTTCATACACGGTGTCATATATGGTGATCCTATCACTTCTGAGGCTTAAATATGATAGATTAAGTGTAAGACTTATTTAAAGTTAAACTCATGTTAAGTTAAGTGTTAAGATATGAGTATGATAATAAGACACCGTTCTATAGGTCAGTATGAGATTAAGAACTTAAATTTGTACGTGTCGTATCTTACGTAGCCACCATAAGGACCATAACGTCTACAGTCAAGATGGGTCTCAGAGAAGACAATATGAGTTATGTTATGAAGTACATGTTCTCCCCTTTAGAGATCGTACGCATTGGTCAAGTCTCTCATAGGCTAAATGGAGTGTTTATAAGTATGATATGTTATGAATGACGTTATGTTATGGTGGTAAGCTATTATGGTGACCCTCACATGATATATTTGAGCAGCGACTCTGGCACAGGTTATATTAGGATTACGAGTATGTAAGTACGCTTAAGCGGTGTATAGACGCATGCGACAGAATAATGAATTATGTTATATTTATGAGGTATGGTGAGATAAGTTAGGATCGGAATGTGTATACAACTCATGATCTTGTATTTATGGTATGATATGGACTCTACGATGTATAGGAATTTGTTATTTCTTTCTTTCAATTATATTGTTATACTATTTTTATCACTCACGATATGCACCCACAATGCACATGAGAAGAGTAAGGTAGATTGGTAGTGTATCTACTGAGTTGCGCATTATTTAGCAACCCAGCCCTCGTGATATTTATAATTTTAGGTGATTATATCGATGGAGTGGACGCTGGCTATTCTGATCCTAGTGGTGCTGACTTCATTGACTCGACGGACGCAGAGTATCAGAAGTCATGGGAGGGCGACGCCGCTGAGTACCCTGAGGATTTTGGTATTGGTTTTGACCCGAGTGCAGACTATTGATAGTTGTAGTTTTTGTCTTCGTATAATTATTGTTTATTTATAGTCTCGTACTTTTCATTTATCTATGCTCTTTATTTCTGCATTGATTATGAGATATTTTATGGATTTTATCGCAGTTATTATTTCTTTATGGCCGCCCTTTTGTTTCATCTTTATTTTGTTTGGTTCACGGGTTTTGTAAAATCATGTAAGTGTGAGAACTTTGATTATGTGTATGTCCGTTTAGCGTATCTGAAATGTGTGCAGTCATAATTCGAAATTCTATGCCCTTAGGATGGGTAAAATTTTGTGTTGTGACATCATCATCTGATCTTAATCAATCAATAGATTTTAAGGAGTCTCTAACGTAGGTGCTTTCAAAGAACGCGTGAGTGCGTTTAGAGCTACTCAAAATTAAAATTGGTATGTACATAGATGGGGCATTCCTAGGGGTCTCAATGGGGCGGACCGAGCATTAAATTGGTTGATAATAAATGGGTATGTTTGGGCTATCCCATACCTTGGCCGATTATAATCAGGTTCATGCTGGAGTAAAGTTTGGGACAAGAAACCTTAACTTGAACCCAACCTATTTAATAAATGGGTCCGGATTGTCAACCAAACCTTACTCGATTCAATGGGTCAAAAACTTGAACCTGAACCTGAACCTAAATCCGAACCTAAACCCAAACTGTTGCGGGCTTGCGGGTTAAATCGCTTGACCCATCTGATTGACCCGACCATAACTTAGAGCCCGAACCTTGAACACGGCCGACCCATTTATAAATGTCAGCATTATTCTACCATTTTGAGTGCTCATAAATAGAGACGATCCACACCCTTGCAGGCATGACTTTTTTTTTTTTGCAAAGAACAAACTTAATGCCAACCCTACTATTCTAATATGAATTTGTATTAGGGCTTTTGACAAAACAACGCCCAATTCCAATTTTTATCAGCAAAAAATCATATGCCATTATTTTTCTTTTGAAACAGTGCCCCAGCGTATCTTAAACGGGCAGCCATATATATCAATCTACATAGAGCACTGATTAATTTTAATAAATAATTATAATGATATCTTTACCAATAAATTCCTATTTTTTATATATATATATATATATATATATATATATATATATATATATATATATATTTTTTTTTTATTATTATTATTATTATTTTATTAGACATTTAACACGTGCATGAAGAATGCATACGAATATAGGTTCATATTGACCCAAATGAGGTGCATTTTCATAATTAAAAAAAAATGACCCTTTTTATAATAAAAATATAAATGGGGCGTGTTTTTATACTTTCCTCTTTGTATTATATACCTATCCCAGCATTTACAGTAGTAGTGCTCGGGTCAATATTTTTTGGCCACAGTCACAAAATTTAGTAAAATTCATCTAATTGCACCCTCATTGAATAAAGTGCGGACTAAACAGCAAATTGGGCAAACAACCTATGATTCCATAAAAGGAGCAGTTACTTGCACATGCTTTTCAAGTGATTGCACCCGATTGCACAGTATTTAAAAGAAAGACTTGCAAGTATTGTGATCTCTACTATGAGAAAACATCATCTAAGCCGTTTGATTTGAAGGCCATAATTTAAAGATATCAAGTGTAAAAGATTAGAACAAAATACAATTTCATCATTTGATTAAATGGAGTCAAAGGCTTTTATATAATTCAACAATTAACTACAATAGATCATATGATAGGTATTGTGTTTTGCTCCAATTTTATGCACCAGAGATATATTGATCGTGAATTTTAAATCAAGTAGCTCATATTACATTTTTATATATCACATGTCCCTAAAATACTAAGTCTTTCTTTATATTCGATGCAATCACTTAAAAAATGTGTGCAAGTAATGGCTTCCTTCCATAAAATTGCGATTAATCACTGTTGTCCGAATTTTGGGAAGCTTAAAAAATAGCATCTCTCGTGGCTTATATACCTTCTTAAAACTCTTCTTTTCAAGTTTTTAAAGTCTAGTAAAGAGATGCCAAGTCATCTCTCTTGGAAAAGGATAACACAGTTGTAAATGTGTTAATTCCTCACTGTAAAAACAAGCACAAAATGGGCGTACATTAAAAGCTTAGATTCTTGAACACTCAAATTCCTATAAATTCTTAGCAAACTCAGATTTCTAGTTTTTCCCACATGCGTTCTTAAGTTACTTAAATTCCTAACTTTTCTTATAAAAAATCATAATCCTTAGTTTTTAAATTTCTCTCAAAAAATCCTTAGAATCCATTCAATGGGTGGTTAAGTTATGACGGTAGAAATGTTATCTTATTATCGGTTTATGTATCGTACTTAAATTTCTCTCAAAATTTATGGCAACCAATCGAGATGGGACTTAACATATTTGATGGAGTCTTTTTCCGAATCTGATTTAATGGTCATTACTTTTAAAATGGGCCCCTAATACCCAATCGAAAAATTAGCCAATTTATCATCCTACAAAAAACATTAGCATAACATATGACAGATGACGCTTTTTATATATATAAAATAAAATATACATCTACATGCAGGGTTTCAAGAAAAAATGGATTAAAATGGCAACCCCATATTGCATGGAGCATGCTAGCACCTGGCAGTGTAGCATAAGATGAGAAAACTTGTCTAAGCGTTGAGAGAAGGGGGAGCTAAAATTTTCATATGAGATATGTGTGCGGCACCTGAGTAAACACCATCCAAGCCGTCTAATTTGGAGACAATGATGTAAGGATCTCCAAGACTAAAAATTGCCACGAAAATTGATCCAACCGGTTCAATTAAGTCAAAGGCCATCATCTGATTAATGTTTGACTATGACAAATCAAATGATAGAGAAAAGAGTTCATGTCATTTTTTTCTTCAAAGATCATTATATCATGGTGGTCAAATCAGACGGCTTAGATGACATTCTGTGTCGCATATCCCAAAGGGTCGCTCTGTTCATGCCCACTTGTTCTCTGAAATCGCCCACATGTGCAACACCTTAAAAATCGTTGATTGCTTCGGATCTGATGATTGAGATCGTGTATCACCCAAATCTTTCACACAATGGATCTTGAGATCACGTTGTTCTTATCAGACGACCAGTCTTTAATTCCACGAGTCACATATCTCTGAAAAATGCCCTTTGTGTGCAATGACACATATTACGCTCAAATGTGATTTTATGGCCATATTTTGGGGATCTTTGACAAGTGGAATAAAAAAAATTATCGTCTGATAGGTGTGACATAATCTCAAGATCCTTTGTATGAAATATCGGGGTGAAAAACGATCTCCATCATTTGATCCAACTCAATTAATGATTTTAAAGAGTTTCTATGAGCATTTAGAGAAATCGTGGGGGCGTTTAGAGCTACTCGATCCCAAAATCAGTCTTTCCTTTCAACCATGTGCCAACATTACATACCTTGTGTGCAACTTGTAGCTCTCGTTAGAGAAAGTCATTATTTGATCTAAAGTGCTAAAGCGCGTCGATGCTGTTACCTATGGGTATATAAGTTTTCTCCAAAAGCCCTATTCGTCTTCTCTCTTCCTAACACTCCTTGCTCTCAAAATCTAGTTTAGGGGTTATTCTCTCTCTTACTCTCTTCGATTTGCATTTTTAGAGCTAGGGTTTTGAGATATGGGTGGAAGAGCAATAGTCTCAGAAGAAGGTAAGCTTGGTCATCGATTCTAGTTTCTTTTTTTGATTGAATTTCGATGGCTTTTTTGTTTATTTTTTTTTCTTGTGGTTTTTATAGATGAGATAACGACAAGAGAGTTCCAGATGCCGAAAATGTTGATGAAAGGGACAAGGAGGAGGATGAAGATGAAGAAGGTTAGGGTTTTGTTTGCTATTCATGATAATGGATGTCTTGTTGTTCATGATAATAAAAAAAGCTGGTAGTTAAAGGAATAGGAAGATGACTGTTGGGTGGAGGGGGTGATTGGGTGTTAGAGTTAAGGGAGAGTATACATCTACAAGCTCAAAGCTCAAATTCTGAGCTTTTCCGACCAAAAATTTCGGGCGAAGGCTTGTCGTTTTCACTCGAACGGCTAATTAACTCTCGAACGGCTAATTAACTCGGAAAAGCTCAGATTTTTGTTCAAATCTGAGTTCAAGCTAAGAATCTAAGGGAGTTTGAACTCTCGAATGCAGCCTAAGGGCTCATTCGAGAGTTCAAAAAGTGTCAGATTCTAATTTGAACTCAGAAAGTGAGAAATTTGAGACTTTTCAAGCAATTCATGTGCTCGGAAGTTAGCGTGGGACCCACAGCTTTTCGAGCAATATCGAGCGAAAGCGACAGGCTTTCGTCTGAGTTGTTTCTCAAAATCGCTCGGATTTTGAGTTGGAAGGAGCATAGTTATCTCGTCGAAGATTTGATCTTTCCAACTAATGATTCTACACTAACACTGTTGATCGCCTTGAATCAAATCATTGAGATCATTGTTTTGTCCCAATCTTTGGCAAAATGGAATGTCAGATCATGGCCCACATATCAAACAGTCATATGTTGATTCCACATGACCCATATCCCCAAAGTGACCATGATCATGGGAGCAGAATAAGAAGAGTTCTCAGGTCACGTTTGGGGATGTGTTCCATGCATAATTAACATCTAACCGTCTGATAGGTGAGTCAGACGGTGAGTCATGGTCTGACCATGATTTTACAAAAATAATCGAAGATTGCAAACAATGATAACCGTAACTTGTACCCTTTTGTCTCCACATAGATTTTCGGAGAGATTTCTCTTGTAATAGGCTTTTTTATGGTGTGGAGCTACACACTCACATAAGCTGTATAGGCTCTAATATAATTAATTAAAAAAAGACTAACCCATTTTATATATAAGGAGGTTTGAATCTACAAGTAAGTATTACAAATTAATAAGTCAACCACTAGAGCAGTTTACTGAGATATATTGAAAAATAAAAAATTAAATACATATATAATTTTTGAAAATTAAAATAATGCACATGTATTCAAGAAAAGATATCAAAATTATTAAATAAAAAGAAGGTTAGGTTTTTACATAATCCATCATTAGAACGTATCTCAGCTCAAAGAAACATGCCATGCGGCGCACTTCTGTGACCAATATAAATTGTCTATGTGACAATCCATCGATTTTGTATTAGATTCATTATGTATGTATGATACTTTAGTATTACCTTTTATAAAATCATCGATTTATGTTCAACCTCACATGGTGGCAGACCATAAAATTTTAGTCAAATTCGAGTACGACACATAAATTGATGATTAAATAACATTTCTACAACCGTAGCATAACTATCCACTGAACTGATTCTGAACTTTTCTAAGATTGACTTACGAACAATATGATTATGAGCTTTTTTAGGAAAAAAAACAGAAATCTGAGTAACTTAAAGAGTGCATCTGCGAAAAGTCAGGAATCTAAGTTTTCAGGATCCATCACCGGATAATTGCCTTCTTGGCCATGAGAGATGCACAGATTTTTGTTACCATTAAATCAGTTAAAGGACAAAGCGTAATTTAGCTGATTTACATACTTATAAATAGCTATTCATATCCTGAGGCTTGACCATTTAGAAAGGAGGTTTAACTCTTTTTTTTTTGATAAAAGGATAAGGAGGTTAACTTGAGCACTGGCAATGGTGCTCGATTTAGCTACCTAATACTAACTCTACTATGAAAACAGAGCGTTTAACCATGTGGAGCACACCAAGAGCACACCAAGAGTACTTCCCTATCTCAAAGATTTTATAAATGGTATCGTTCTTCAATCTAAGATTTTTTTTTCTCAACCCACATTTCACGTGCTAATACACATTTTTTGTGCTAATCTCCCACACAAGGGATCTTGAGATAATTGGTAGAACATTAGCAAGATCCCCTAAGTGTGAGATTGGAACAAAAGCGATCTCCATCATCTGATTTAAAGAAGTCAACCATCCTATAAAACCCGAGCTGAAAATAAATATAACCTTTTATAAGTAGTTTGTCAACAAGTAACATCATTAGCCACTAAACCACCATACTATGGCATGCTAGCGACATAGAGCTTGAACCCTCCAACGTGCCCTTTTGAGCTTTCACGTGCTACCCAAATAAGGTTTCATCGATGAAAATAGAATATACATGCGTATGACCTTTATCTAAAGGTGTAAAAACTTAAAAATAAAAAATATGTGTATGACCTTAGTCTAAAGGTGTAAAAACTAAAAGAATTTTAATTTTGCAAACCTTTGAATAATAAAGATATTTTTTTTTTCATCTGATATTGAGTTGACCATCACTTGGCACTCGGTCCTGAGATTGTGTACCATAGACAAAGAAGACTTACATATATAGGCAATATACCATTATGTTTAACCAAGAATCAAAATCTCCGATTTCGTTTCGGTTTCGGTGGGGACTGAAACCAAAATTTTGAATTTCAGCCAAAATCTTCGCCACCATACAAAATTATCCGAAATTTTGAGATTTCGTATCGGTTTCAGTTTCAGTTTCGGCCGAAATTTTGAACCATGTGTTTAACTGTTTAAAGTAATCCAAGTAATTTTTATCGGGTAGGGCTACTCTCACCCATTTAATAGCTATTAAATACCACACAATTTTTCATAGTCGAAAACCATTGATTGATTTGAATAAGATGATGGAAATTGTTTTTTGCTCCAATCTTCCTTGCGATACAGTTAGATGTTGATTCTACACAGCACACGTTCCTAAAGTGAAGGTCAACTCCTTTGATCATTATTTAGGTGACTTTTGGTGATGGGTGCCATGTAGAATCAACATGTGACCTCTAATAAGCGTGACATGATCTTGAGATCTAGGGTAAGGAAGATTGAAACAAAAAAACAATAGTTTCCGTCTATTAAATCTACCCACATATTTTATTTGATTTAAGTGCATAAGAACACACTTAGTTCAAGAACATAATCAATAAACTTTATATTTATATGATCCAAATGCACAGCTGTAGAAGAATCCTATACCAATTACCATAGTCATTGTAGCATAAAAGAACAACCTATTCAATTGAAGAATAAAAAGTTAATATTCAACAAACACCTGTCCTTTTGATCATGTGAATCAGATGCTAGAGATGTCCTTCTAGCAGGAATCCAAAGTCCGATCCTAATTTCGGATCCCCCGCAGACAATGCGTTTCCGACTGATCATATAGAATTGTGTAATTTGAACTGCTCACATTCCTAAAGTAACAATCCGCGCCGCCCCGATAGTTGTACACTTGTTGAGTACTCCCTAGTCCACTTGTCACTAAATTCCCCTTCACCACCATCTCACCTTGAGCATTCTGAGAGTTCTTGAGATAGCTTGATCTGAAACCGAACTCTGTAGCACGCGAAAACCGTTCTTCGTTGAACCCCAGGGAAACATTCGATATGGAAGAGTAACTTCCATTACCCTGATCAATAGTGGCAGAGTACATATAAAGAGGAAAAGTTCGGTAGACTTCGATGGATTCGAAATCAAAAGGAGGGAGTTTAGAAGAATACACGCCAGAGTTGGCTTTTATGGTTTGATTCACAATCTGCACATTGGCGTTGTCGCTAAATACCATCACATTCTCGTAATTGAACTCTTGCTTTGTATGAGTAATCATCTTTCCGTAAGAGGATTTCACCCATCCGACCGAGGTAATGTGCCTACTCGCAATCGTAATGAAGGATCCATTAAGACCCTTAAAATTTGAAACCCGAAAAGGGTCGAAAGAAGGCGCTATGTGCTTAACAAGCCCCCCTTTGGTTTTCACTCTGTTACTGTCTAACCAAAGATGCAAATTCGCGTCGATTAACCAAACACTTAAAGCATCTGTAACACCGAACGATAACAAATGGCGCTTGCCGTCCAAGAGATTGCCTAAAAACGGCGTGATCTCTATATCATACGATGGGAGATCAAACGAACCTATACCCGTAATTGGCCTCCAAAGAAGGGGGTTAACTCCTCCGGTATAAATCACGGTGAAAGGCCAAATTGCCCCAACTGCCTCCGAATCGAGAGAAACAACAACCTCCCTAAACGAGCCGTTGCCGGGGAATCCGGTCAGGTTATTAGCAATTATGTAGTCATTGGGAGGATTACTATACCAGAATTCATCGCTCGAATGATACGAAACAAACACTTCTAAAACAGCCCGATAAGTGTTTCTCGGAATCACGAACTCTTTCGACTGTGTATCGGTAGAATTTTGGATCAAAAACCACAACCCATCATTCAAAGGCAGATTTCGTGAAATGGGTAGTATCAAATCTGCTACGGAATCAAACCCGGTGACCGATTTCGACCCCGATTCCTCGGCAGGGTAAAAGTACAATGTGATATTAACATGGTAAATTCCAGTGTAAGTTCTATCTACAATGTTGGCCAAATAGACTTCAAGTGTTTGTGGGTGTTTGAGGAGTGAAGAGTACCTAGTGATGTCTTTTTCGACGGTCCAGACGGTGCCGGTGGCTCTCGGCTCTGCGGTACAACTGCGGAGAAGTTCGACGCCGCTCAACCAAACGCCGAAAATCCGATCAAATTGCCTTCCTTTGCAGGTTGCTCTCCACTCCAATACTATTTTGGAGAAACTTTGAGATGGGCAGTCAGTGGGTGGTTGGTATTGGGCAGTAACAGGTGGGCTGCCATATGTGGAGCCGAATTCATGGTGTAAGATTGGTATAGAACATGGTTTTGTTTTGGGGAGTTCGATGGGTTTGGTGACTTGGAAGTATCTGGTAGGTGGGCTTAATGGTGATAAATCTTGGTGAGAGATGGCTTTTGAAGTTAGAAGGTTTGATTGGTGGAGATTTGCAGAGCTAAATAGAGGGTTTTGGAGGAGACAGAGAGAAAGGAAAAAGGGGAGAGCTAAGTAATTAGCCATGGCTACTTCTTCTTGCTCTATTTTTTTTTTAAATGACTGGAGATCAATTATTATACGGTACGGTAGACGTATTAGACTGTTATTAGGAAGTTTAGATCGATTATAATTATAGGGTACCTTTATTTTAAATACCTAATTCTTCCTTCTCAACCCGTGTCTCACGTGCTTAAATAGTTGATATCTTTGAATCAGAAGATGGAGATCTTTTTCATCACAATCTGCGGCACAATAGATCTTGAGATCATAATCCGACAATGACATACATCTTGAAAAGTGATCTTTGATGTATTCCAATGATCATGTTCATTTTTCGAGATGTTCTAGGTGGAATCAAAATATGACCATCTGATGATAGACCCAATGATCTCAATATCTATTGTGTCGATTAAAGCCTGTGACAAGGATCAAAATTTCGGGTTTTGGAACGAAATTTTGGCCGAAAATTTTAACCCCATATAAAATCTGACCGATAATTTCAACCGAAATTTTGGTCATTTCGGCCAAAATTTTGATCCTTGGCCTTTGAAACCTGGGTTGAGAAGGAAAAATTTTGGATTGTAAATGAAGGTACTCAAAATTAAGAGAAAATTTAGATAATTTAGTTTGATTAAGATTTAGATTAGCATGTCTAATAAGATAACCATCACATATAACTTTAAAGATCATATGTGGTTTAGAAGTTATATAAGGCCTTCTCTTGTTGGGTTGTTGAAAACAACGTCAAAGTTTGGACTTACCTAAACGTAAAAGGTTGAAAGGATTCATAGGGCGTCACGCATCTTAAGGTTGTCATACTCAACGAGTTATGAGGCACTTCTATCCGCTGAATTCCGTCAAAGGTTGGTTATCACGGTTTCGAAAGGGTTATGGGATACGTGAAATCCAACTTAATGGCGCGATTCGGTGGAAGCAAACGTAATCTTCCTAGATAACTGGTATGAGCGTAGATGGGTCGGGTTGGACCGGGTCGCGTCCAATCTAAGTTGACCTATTTATTGAAACCCTCAATACTAACGCAACTCAACACCAACACAGCTCGACCCCCTTTTTTTGGCTTCAAATACGCCTTAGCTTAAGTGCCCTTGCAACCAGATTTTCCTTTAGCTAGGTTATTTTCTTTCTTTTCATCGACTTAACACCAAACTCTAGCTTACCGGAGGAGGAGAATGAACCCAGCTATATCTGAATCTTTGAGAAGTGCACAACCATGCAGCAGATCTGAATCGACAGGTTCTAAAGAATACTTTTCCATTCAACTTGTTAGTTTTCTTCCACGATTTGAATAAGAGCAGAAGGAGATAGGAAACCCTAAACTCCGTTTGGGCGCTTTGGAAAAGACGAGCGGTAAACCACTCTTCTTTTTGAGCGCATATCCCCCTTTAGGCCATTCGAAGAAGACGGCCCCCTAAACCCATCGATGAAGGATAGGATAGGGCAGTGGTGTAATTTTTTTTGTTTTTCATGGGTATAAAGGTAAGAGAAATTCACTTATAAGGGACAATTTCGTAAATTCCATTTTAAGTTAATTTGATGGAATATCGCCAATATGAGCCCGTATTGGCCCGTATGGGGCGCTTTTTTAATAAAAATTAATCTCTACTTTTATTCTTTTTTTTTTTTTTTTTTTTGTTGCGAGATGAATCTTTACTACTATATTAAAGCACAAATAAGTCTTCTTTCTTTCAATTTTAATGTTTCCATACTTTATGAACAAAATACCCTTAAGCTATTTTATCTACCCTCATGGTCTTCATAATGTATCCCTATGTTCCTATAACTTTCTATAACCAAGGCTCCCTCCATTTTAGGACTATAAAGTATCACCTCTTTAGGGTAGCATTATTTGCACCCATTAAATCTATGAAGAAGACATACATTTTCACCATAAAAAATAATTGATCGCTTAAAATTAGACGATAAATGCAATATCCCTAAAATTTGTGAACCATGTTAGTCACGTGTGTGTGTCTGCACAGTGCACGATGTCCTTCCGGATTTGGGATCGATCACTTAGATTGTCAAGGCGTTTGAACATGTGTAGATGAAGCTAACATTTAACTGCAAGGTATGGGGTTTACAAGTGAACCAAATATGGTGCCAAACACACATTGGTGTTTATGTGCTTCACAAGGGAGCAACACACTCAAATATAAATAGGTGAAATGGCTTCTTCCGTAAGTCATTCCCTTGCAACTGTTAGAAGGAGAGAAAGAGAAGAAGAAACCTCGTGTGATCGTGTGGATTGTTGTTGCCGAATGCAAGAGTGTTTGATCGATTTTCCGCACAAGGCCGCGCACGCGATCGTGTAATGAGATGCATTGATTTGAGGAACGTAAGAAATCTTGTTACGAAACTCCTTTTGTAGAGAATCCATTATGAGTCTTCGTAGATCATGAGGAGTTGGGATTTTGTGAGTGTGCTAGAAGGGAGATTGATCTTCAAGCGCATCTTGATTCGATCGCAAAAGGATGGGTCTTCAAACCCTTATGATGCGAGGGAAAAGAGAACCAAGAGATTGAGGTTTAGGTCGTCAATGTGCAAAATTTTCACAAGATTATAAGATGAGATTTAGTGTTTAAATCATGTTTATTTATGATTTATGATAATAAATGTGGGTTTGAAGGGGAAAAATGAGCCAAGGAAGAAGAAGCTCGTGTTTCTGAGAATCTGTTAAAATCGATCAGTCGAAATAAGTATCTGATCGATCGATTTTGACAGGATAGAAAATGTGAAAGGTTTTCGAAGAAACTTATCGATCGAAATGGAATTCGATCGATTGATTTTGGAGACCGGTCAACCGATTTGTGTACTAATCGATCGAATTGTGAAACAGAGAAGGAATGAGTGTCCTGAGAAAACAGATCGATTAATTTAGAAATCGATCGATCGGATTGTGACAACAGAGATATGTGGATTTTCTGGATAAACCAATAAATCGAAATGGATTTCGATCGATCGATTTTGAAAACCGATCGATCGGTTTGGGATTCGACCGATCGATTTTGTCAGATTCTGAAATTTTTCTGTTTTTAGTAAGGGGACTCGGGGAGACTTTAGAACTTCCCGTTTTTCGTCACATTTGGCATATAGGATAAATTTTGTTGTGTTATAAGTCGGGATCAATGATATAGGACATGACGGTTGCCTTGAGAAAGAAAATCTTCGTTTTAGCTTCAAGTTGAGGTAGGGGAAACTCAATGCCTGTTTGTACTTGAATCTTGATTTGTATAGACGCACATGATAGTTGCTGGATAAGCTAAGATTTGTTTTATTTAAGTGAAAATTGAGTTGTTATTTTGATTATGAGGAAACTTCAATGTCAATTTCACTTTTGAATATTGTCCATAGATGCCTTTGATATTGTTTTGATTTTGACCCGTACGATGATAATTAAATTTCGAAATGAATTTTGAACTCGTATTGATTGCTTTGACTGCATTAGAAAGATGTGAATTTTTTATGCTTTGAAATGTCGATTAACCCGACACGTGGACTTTGACGTGACACTTGCATTGTTATCCCTTGGATTCTTTTGACTGCATCCCTTGGAGCTGGTACGCCCGGCATAATTCGTACATGCATTACATACGCTACATATGCATCCCTTGGAAAAGCATTCATCCCTTGGAAATCATGTATCCCTTAGACAATCATTGATAATTTGGATACTCTTTGATACATTGGACACCCTTGTATTGTTTCGGTTGCAAATTCGACATTGTTTACAAAATTGCTTGAAACTTGGACACCCTTGAAAACTTCTTACTGTTTTAAAATGTTCCTTTATATATACTGTTTTGATGAAACTCCGTTTTAGAAAGTGAATGCTTTGAAAGTTCGTTTGAAATAAAAGAAAATGATAAATGCTTTGAAACTCAGTTTCGAAAGATAGTTTTAATTCCTGTCATTAAATCTATGCTTTCTTATGATAAAAATATAAATTGATATTGAATGTCCTCTACTGAGCTTAGTTGTTAGCTCACCCCGACTATACGTCACAAGCACAGGTGAAGACTTAGATCAAGATCTTGGTCTTGAGGAGGACCTAGCCTACCTACCGGAAGAGGAAGACCTTCCGCCTGGGTATTTCTAATCGCAATTCGGTAAATCTTAGACTTGATATGTTGGGGACTTTTATAATAGGTTTGGATTAGTACCTTGAACAAGCTTCTTTGGAAGTAGATATTTGGACTTAGTATATTCTCATAGTCTATTTGTATATGTACTACTACTGTTTAGGTAATGGTCGGCCATCACCGGTGGTTTAGTTTGTTTCTTTTGGATTACGTGTTCTCTATATAGAAATGGAGATTTGTTTTAGTTCTGCCATATGTATTATATGCTTTAATTTTCGCACTTAATTGTGGATGTGTCAAGTATTTCTGTATTCGGATCGTGAAGTGCGACCCGACAGCCTAATTTTTCCTAAGTATCCGTGTTTGTTTTTTAAAAAAATGTGTCAGAAAAATCTGGCTGTCACAATGAAAATCATTTTTCTTCCCAACCTTCCACATAGTAGATCTTGATATCATGGTGCCCCTGTCAAACGATCAGATCGTGGTTCAACATGGCATACTTCCCCAAAACTGATTGTGATTGTGGGTGTACCTATCAGACCGTCACTTTGGGATATGTGCAACGTAGAATCAACATGTGACTGTCTGATAGGTATGCCATGAAATCAAGATCTATTACGTGAAAAATTGGGACTAAAAACGATCTCCATCATTTGATTCAAGGAAATCAATGATTTTTCCTATGACAGAACTTGTGCTCTTCATAGAAAAATGGCTATAAATAATGCCACCGTTATCTTATAGGGTTACACTATTTGTTGTCATTTTTCTTGTGAAAAACACATGCATTTCCACCATAAAAAATTGTTGATTGTCTTGAATCAGACGATGGAGAACTTTTTCGTCCCAATCCTCGATACCAAGGATCAAAATTTCGGCCAAAATGACCGAAATTTCGGTCCAAATTATCGGTTTCGGTCCTCACCGAAACGATAATTTGGACTGAAATTTTGGTCACATTTTGTATGGGAGTCAAATTATTGGCCGAAATTTCAGTCCAAATTTTGCCCGATATTTTGATCCTTGTTCAATACAATAGATCTTGAGATCATGGCTCACCTATCAGACAGTCAAATCTTGATTCCATGTAGCACACATCTCCAAATGTGACACTTGAGAACCCTTTCTCATGGTACACCCATGATCACAGTCACTTTTCGAGATTTGTGCCTCATGGAATCAATATCTAACTGTCTAATTGGTGCCTTATACTTTCAGGATCTATTGTGCAGAAGATTGACGAAAAATGACCTCCATTGGCTTACCTATATTCGTTTGACTTGTGGAACCATTCTTAGTAAAACTTCTCATAATATCTCCCACATTAATTGGCTTAAATGGTGTGCATTGTGAAACTTCATCTAAGACGTTTGATTTGAAGGTCATGATATATGCAAAGCTTCACCAGCAGAGATAGGACTATCAACGGGTCGAGTTTCAGCCCGGGCTCGGCCCAAATAGTCAGGGTTCAGGCCCAAATTTTTGAGAAATTTCGTAAATAGGTCAAGTCAGGTTAAGCCTGAATATAAACGGGTTCGGGTTTGGGCTTCAATGTGTGAAATAAACGGGCCGTAATTTATATTAAAATTAATGGGCCAGTAAGCCCAGCCTAAACCCAGCAACGCTTTATAACCACGAGTTAGGGTTTATTTCTCTCAAATCTCAAATCTCAAATCTCAATCGCTCCATTCTCCATCTCGATGGCGCTCTTCTTCAAGCTCTGGTTCTCCTCTCCCGCCGACAGCCCGCAACCCCTTCCCTTCTCTGCAAGGGCTCACCGGAGCCCTTCCCTTGCTCCCACGCAGCCCCCCCTCTCTCTCTCTCCCTCCCCCAGTCCCAACCTCTCTCTCTCTCTTTACCCATCTCTCTCTCTCTCCCTCTCTCCCAAATTCCCATTCCTATCCCCAAGACTCTCAACGACCCAACCTCTCTCTCCCAGTCCCAACCTCTCTCTCTCTCTACCTATCTTCTCTCTCTCTCTCCCTCTCTCCCAAGTTCCCATTTCCAATCTCAAGACTGCCAATGGCCCAACCTCTCTCTCCCTCTCTCCCAGTCCCAGCCCTTCCCCTGCTCTCGCTGCCACCACAGCCCTCTCTCTCTCTCTCTCTCCCAGTCCCAACCTCTCTCTCGGCTTAAGTTTTGGCCCGAGTAGTATCGGGTCAAGTTTATTACTGGCCCGAATAGAAAAATATAAGATAAAAACTACAAAAGGCCCATTCGGCCCAAGTTTCGGCCCAAATAATACCGGGTCGGGTTTATGCGGGTCTGCTCGAGCTCACATATTTTATAATCGGTCGGGTCGGGCCCGAATAGGATATCGGGTCGGGCTCGGGCCTCACTTTTACTCTTAAACTTAAACGGTCCTATAAAAACCCAGCTCGAATCGGCCCGTTAACAGCCCTAAGCAGAGATTATTTCATCAAACAATCAAACAAATTTTTAAAACCCTCATCAAACCTTAATAAATAAGACAGTTATAGGATTCAAATGACATGATGCCTATCTATTTAGGAAGAATGGGGTGTGTACGATGATCTTACATCATTAAAGTTCAATTATGATTGTACATCATTATTATACATTGTACCTTCATTTGTGAACAATCTAATAGTCAAATCAATGAAGGAATTATGCCTATAGACGTATGTGAATCATCCATTCCAGGTACCAAATGATTCAGAACCATGGTATAAAAACTAGGCCGATACCGAGACGTATTGGTGATACATATCAATTTCATCAAGAATCAATACCAATACAGGTCTGTATCGGCCGATACTGTCTCGGTATCGATTGATAATGACTTACACAAGTACTTTTTTCTATTTTTACAATATTTTTTTCAAAATGAAACATATTCACCGATACAATATCAACGATACCGGATCCGTATCGGCCGATATGTATTGGTTCGACATGGGCCAATACTTGATACCGATATCGAGTTTGATACCTTGACCCCATTAATAAATTTTAATACAAGCCATTAAAACTAAGATCGATTCATATTAGAGTGCACATATCAAGGAATTCAAACCATTAGATCCGAGTACTTAAACACACATCATTGTTACATTAAATGCAAGGTTGATAATAATTTACTTGAATTGGATAATATATTCGCCATATACTTAGGGTGATTTTAGTGTGAATGATACGTGACCATTTAGATAATGTGAGTTAATACAAGTAGTACAAATGTAGTGAAAGAATTATTCTTTATTCATCTTCTATCGTTTATAATATTATATTATTTTATTCAACCATCTTTAACAAATTTTATTTAATTTTACCTTTCTTTGGATGAGCATAAGTAGATAAGGCTTCAGACAAAAAAATTTGCTGTCATTAGGCTGATCAGTTATGGAGTCGACCGACATGTTGACAATACCGCATAAATATTTAATTTATTAAATCATGATTTTAAATATCAGTCATATCTGATACATATTAGCTGATATGGTTAGGGATCTTTCGATACAAATGTGTCACCGATAGTATATAGGGTCAAACATCGTGTTAAGGTGGGCAAACATCGATCCATATCGGGTCATATTGGCCCATATGTATCCGATCTAAATCCGATTTAATATAAAAAATGTTCTTTGGAAAAATTTTCATTATTTTAAAATCATATATGAATTTTAATTTTTCAAATAAAAAAGTACTTGAATACTATTTATTAAAGCATGAAAATCACCATCAAGAGTACGCCCACGAATCTTTGAGAGCACCCATGGTAAATCCTGTTGACTACTTTGAATCGGATGATGAGGAATATTTTTCATTCCAATCGTTCACACTTAATCGAGATCATAGGCGTAGCATCAAGCGGTCAGACATTGATTTGACTTACTAAATATACCCTTTTTCAATAGACTTTCCCTTACTTGAATGTCTCCTAAAATATCTCTACATAAAAATAAAATTTTATTTAGAAATAAATTTTTAGTTATTCTTATCTTTTATTAAAGAAAACTTATGTATCAATTATCTCCAAAGAATAAATTAAACGAATCTCATTCCAAATAGGAGTCTAGGATCCAACACCCACAAACATAGTAACAGTATAGGTACGAAAATAAAATGGCTCCGAAAATATATGAAAAAATATTGGTAAAATTTGGTAATTTCAAGAAAAAAATAGGAAAATTGTAAAATATTTTAAAATATTAATCATTATAAATTGGAAAATACTAGTTTACAACGTATTTTTTGAAAAAGTTGGGTTAAAACGTAGTTTTTCGAAAAAAGAAAAAGGGAATTTTTTTTCAATTTTCAGAATTTTTTGTAATTATTTTTTATATTAATTATAGTGTTACCCGATCCTTTGGCATCTTCTATGAGATTGCGAGTGACTTTATATGCACTTCTAACGGATTCCTTTCTTATCATGGATCCATGCAAGTTTGTCTTCAATCCTCTGAGAGGAAATACAAATCTGCAAAATTACATCAACATCAATATCATGAAACATATTCCAAGCCACTTCTGCATTTCATCTTTTAAGATCATTCTCTAACAACTCGGACATATGAATCACTGAATCGGGTTTGATGGGAGTAATAACTTTTTAAGAAGAGTGATGATTAGGTAGATTGGCCTCGTTGTGAGTGGTATCAGAGTGATGATTAGGTAGGTTGGCCTCGTTGCACGCGGCAGCGAGGCTCCGCACGGGTGTGATAGCCAGTATCGGGTTGTGCCCCCGTGACAGTTGGTATCAGAGCCAGATCGTTCCGAATGGGACTACGTTGGCGAGTCAGGGCGATGAGGTGTGCTCTGATTCTATGACAGTCAGGGTTACTCATGTGCAGTTGAGTTGCATGTCTACAGTTAAGGTGCAGTTGGGATGCACTCTGTTACAGTGAGTTCCGGAGATTGGTCGCACGCAAAGAGATGTGCTGCTGAGATATGTTATTGCGAAAATATGATGATGCTCTATGCTTGTTAGCCATGAGAACCACACGTTGAGGTAGCTGGTTGATTCAAAATAGATGAACGTTAGTGACTTCCGACATGAGACGTTGGGTCACACAAGTACTGAGAGCACTGTTGCCATGGATGGCATGGAGCAAGGAGGATGCTCTGTTCTCACTTCATGAGGAAGTTAAATTTTTAAGAATCGATTACTGGTACAAGACATGATGATCGAGACCGCTGATAAGGGGCACTATGAAAGATCAATATGTTGTGATGGGCTAGGATCAAGGATATAGTTAAGTGGGTTACTGCAAGTACTGGAATGGGCTAGGCTGAACCGGAGAATTGGTTAGAAGCTCATTGCTTTGTTGTGGGACGGCAAGACATGGTTTATCCGTGAGAGACGGATGGTTGGACGGGTAATCTAGTGTGGCTTCAGAGGAAGCAGATGCGAGAACCAGATGGGTATCTTCAGAGGAAGTGAATGCCAGGTGATCGTTAAGATCTTTGGTCTACGAAAATGGGTCGAAGATAGTTTCTGAGCACGACAGAGGCAGCGTGATCAGAGTGTTGAAGCAGAACAATTCAACGCAAATGTGCTATGTTTCGTGGTGAAAAGTTTAATGGTCGAGGTACCAAGGCATGACAACCGCTAGAAAGTGAAGGCATTGGGTGTGCTCGTTAGGACACTGGAAACATACACTAAGGCAGCAAATTGGACCTTAAATTGGGTTGCAAGAGGTGACTCAAGTCACGCTATAGGTGAAGACAGGTGTCAAGGTACTATAGTGTGGGAAGCGAAGAGTTTCGTTGTTTGAGCAAGGTGCTCATAGCAGACTCTTGGGTGAAGGCACAGTGTTGTTTAAGTACTAGAGCATTGCAGGACAGTTGACGGCTTGAAATGAAGATCAAGTCTAAAGGTTCGAGAAAATTGGGTTCCATTGGCTGCTATAGTTGAAAGATCTAGGCAGGTGAGAAGCGTGGTGCTTCGTTGAGATGAGCGTGGTCGCTCGCCGGCGGACTCTTGGGTGAAGATAGATGGTCGAGTTACTAGAGCGCTATAAAATTATTACAAGTTGAGACATCTTGGGTAGCAGACTCGTGGTTGAGAACATACATTGAGGTACTGGAAGGTTTACAAATCAGACAATGGTCGATCTCTTAGGTGAAGACACAAAGGTGTTGAGGTGCTAGAGTGCGGCAGCTCAAATGAAAGCTAGTCTCCTGGGTGAAGACAGAATGTTGAGAAACTAGAGTTGCGATGCGTATTGAGTTGCGTGAGCTTGGAGCCGGCAATGTGGGCATTAATGGCGTGGTTTGCTTGATTTCTGTAGTCGATTAGGGTGATAACAAGAATGATGTTAAGGATCGGGTTGCTTCTGATTATATGAAGTGAAATATAGACCAGGCTATGTGAGGTGAAGATAGAAAGGTGGTTAAGCTGTTATGCTAAGGCATGAGGTGAAAACCGATTACGTCATCGAGGAATTGATGCAGAGGCATGGGGTACAGATGCACGTAACTCATCGCGATGAACTGTTGTGATTGTGCATGGGTGAAGACGAAGGGTAGTAATCGATGTACTAGTGCATATGTAGTTTGATGAGTGTTGCTTGTCATATGGCAGGTGTGATAATGTCTGGGTGAAGACGAAGGATAGTAGTCGAAGAACTGATAGTGTCGCATGGGTCGAAGGGTAGCAGAATGGTTAAGGTACTAACATAGAATGACAGATGAAAGCAGTGAAGTATAGTAACTGTGGTTCAGACGCGGGTTGTGTTTAGGTGAAGATTGAGATTGTGTCGAGGAACTGACGTAGGAGTTCAAGTGTTGACAAGGACATCGACTCATTTAAGTGGGGGAGGATGTGACGTGGTCACGACCCTGGTGCATGGAGATGCACATTTGATCAGCTGGCAGGAAGGTGAGAGGACCTTGTAGGTAGGTTGAGCTGAAGGCGTGGCTGATGTACTAAGGTATTTCAAAGGAAGAATTTGGTGGGCAAACTCTTGAGTGAGGACATGTGGTGTCGAGGTACTAGAGCGAGTTGTGGTCACAAACGTTTGGTTTATGACATAGTGATGGATAGCATTGGTGTGGAGCCGCGGGAAGAACCAGTGTGCTTCTCGTTCGTAGCTGCAAATGAGACCAAGTTGAACTAGTGAGGAGGTGTCAAACCTCGGGGCTAGGTATTCGTGGAGACTTTGCATGGGGTGAAGACAGAGGTCGAGAAACTGATGTGGGTTTTGGTGCGAGCATGGGTGTTGACATTGGTAGATTAGAGGAGGTGGCTTAGTCATTCCCTTGAGATATTGCACCAACGAGGACGTTGACCTTATGGAGTGGGGGAGAATATGATGGCGTCATTGATCTGGGTACCAGCAAGAAGGCATGGTGGCCTTGGAGCTAGGCGTTTGGCTAGCAGGAAGGCGGGCGAGCCTTGGAACTAGCTGTGTGGTGCGTGAGCGCCAAGGCACGAGGCCTAGCGGCGCACTCCCCGTAGGTATGGCATGGATGGCTACTCAAGCTAAGTGTGGATCTAGTGTGGCGATTAGACGCATGTCGGGCATGAAAGTTGGTCTCAAGGGGGTTGGTGTTGCATGGGTTTCGTCTGCCACGATAGTCCGTCAAACCAATACCTTTGAGGTTCTCCTACTGTTTGGCTTGAGTTGGTGTTTAGACCATACTTGGGGGAAGGGAGTTGTGGAGCTATTTCCCCACACATAGGGCCTCGTGGCGCTAGATGGTGCTCGATGGTTTCCTAGGTTTGAAAGGATGGGCCTAGGACGTCGCTGCGGCGATGTCGTGTGTCACCCATGGTGAGGCTGTCATATGGTCCCGAGCTACGCGTCGCGGTACATATAGGTCGGCTATGAGGGAGGCACTTGTAGGCTACGTGGGACACTGTGGTGCACGTTAGCTGAGGGTCAAATGCTAATGTGTGCTGGTCGCATAGGCCATACACGATGGTGGGCTTGATTCAGTATGTCGGCGATACATGTATGGAATGGGACTGCATGAGGAGTTGCATGCTATTGTCGCGGGAGAGGTATTAGTGCGTGGCACAGGATGAAGTTTGGCAAGCCAAGCGAGGCACTGAGGTATTGGCATGCGTGTCGCAAGGAGACACGATGCGTTAATATGATTGGCCTCAGGATAAAGCAACCGTGAACGGGAGTTCTTGTCCTCTAGGTGGGTGGTATCAGAGTGATGGTTGGGTAGACTGGCCTCGTTGCACACGACAGCGAGGCGCCGCATAAGTGTGATAGCCGGTATCAGGCTATGCCCCCGTGACAATTTACTTACTTTAGCAAGTTATCTTTCTCTTTGCTAAATCCCTACTACCTTCTTTAAGGGGCCTTTTCGTTGTTAAACCCTGCTCTCTTCTCACTCCATGTCATAACAGATTTTCTTTACTCTGGCAGGGAGTTAGAAGAAAGCAGGGAGGTAATTTCTAGAGCAGGTCTGCTTTGCAGGGAGTTAGCATAAAGAAGGGGGGCCTGCTAAAACAAATATATTCGGCTTTAACAGAGAGCTGATAAAGAGCTACTCCAAACGCAGCCTGAAGACATAGCATTCACTAATCTCATGCAGTGGAGCACAACACTAATGTATTCCGCTGTATAGTGGAGCACATCACAAATCTACTCCGCTATATAACAGTATAAAAGAATAATCACACTTGATCGACATTTAAACAATCTTACATCAGCATTGGTTCAAGCTAGGGGTAATCTGTTAAAGTGATAGATCATATATCTTGAACGGCTATAGGCTAAAAAATTCACAGTTTTTGGGAGATTTGAACCATCTAATCTATGGAATCTAATACTATCAGTTTTTCTTAGTTTTTAATGGCCGATATTAAAATATGCAGTGGCATCAATCATAGGGTTTAGAGAAGACCATTTGCAAAGCCAGGGAGTAGTAGCTTTTCAAAGTTCTTCATTGTGATTTTTAGGGTTAGGGTTTTGTTGGGAAGTGTAGAGTGAGAACGTGGTGATGGAGAAGAAAAGTTGGGTCTGTGAATGGAGATTTTGGGAGTGAAGAGGAGTTTCTATAGATGGATGAAAGAATTTGAATATTGAGAACTTATAGGTTGAGATATTCATTCTTATTTTTCTTTTCATTTTTTATGATTTAATTGATTTTTTTTTTTCATTTTTCCTGTTCGAAAGAAGTATAGAGAGATTTCTAGAGTAAGGAGGAAGGAGGAAGGAGAAAGATGTATTCTTCATTGTGGCAGATGTTGGTGGGGATAAGATGAAGAGTTAAGATCCGGGTCGTCATTATGAACATCATATGTTTGATATTTGGGTAAAGTTTATCATCCATTTTTGGAGTCGTGTTGGACAATAGGAAAATTATAATGAACGGACAGGAAACTGCAGACCATTCAACGGACGCTTATATGGCGCAATATAAGTGGCTGCCCCGACATGCATTGCTGGCCTCCACTGCGCTTGCATCGCACCCCATCAGCAATCCGTTGAATGGTTTGCCATTTCCTGTCCGCCATATAACATTGTCGGAGACAATAAGATGCTGAGACATAGGGACCATATTTGAGATGTTATTAACCTTTAGAACAAAGTGCTGGTACTGGTAATATTGGTCGTGATTTTCCCGTTGATTTTCACTCTCTTGCTGGATTCCTCAATATTTAAAAAAAAATTAACAATAATTGGTGCAAAAAAGAAGTAATTGATGTCTGCGGAGTAATCTTTCAACTGATGTGGCTATAACACAAATGGGTGTGATATTGGGAAATGTCTCCATCTGACAAGGAATTCAATAAAACATTTGATAATATAGTAAATAATTTGCCCTTACATGCTTATTGGAAGGAATCACAGTACAGAGAACATCATCCAACTCTATTGATATCTTACCTGTTCTTACGATCAATTAAATCAGATTCTAGAGATGAAAATGCCACCATCTTCCAAATCCAAACACTGTTCCTAATTTCGGCCTCTTTGCATGCTAGGACGAACACCACATTTCCGACTCATTGTATAAAATTGTGTAATTTGAACTACTCACATTCCTAAAGTAGCAATCTGCGCATCGATAGTCATATACTGGCTGAGTACTCCCTAGTCCACTTGTCACTAAACTCCCCTTCACAAGGATATGACCATCACCATTCTGAGAGTTCTTGAGATTCAAGGCACCACGCGAAAACTGTTCCTCGTCGAACCCCAGTGAGACATTAGAAATCAAAGAGTAACTTGCATTACCCTGATCCAAAGTTGAAATATACAAATAAAGAAGAAAAGTTCGGTAGATATAGATCGACTCCAAATCAGATGATGGGAGTTGAGAATACACGCCTTAGTTGGCAGTTATTGTCGGATTCACAATCTGCACTGCCCCATTCTCACTAAATACCATCGCGTTTTTGTAATTGAACTCTCGACTTGAATGAGTGGTGATCTTTCCGTAGGAGGATTTCACCCATCCAGCCGAGGTAATGTGCCTACTCGCACTCGTTACAAAGGAGCCATTAAGACCCTTAAAATTTGAAACCCGAAAAGGCTCAAAAGATGGCACCGCATACTTAACAAGCTGCCCTTCTGTTTTCACACTGTTACTATCCAACCAAATATGCAAATCCGCGTCGATGAACCGGACACTCAAAGCATCTGTAACACTGAACGAGAACAAATGGCTATTTCCATCCAAAAGATTGCCTAAAAACGGCGTGATCTCGATATCATATGATGGGAGATCAAACGAACTGATGCCCGTAATGGGTCTCCAAAGCAGGGGATTGATCCCTCCGGTATAAATCACGGTAAAAGGCCAAATTGCCCCAACTGCCTTCGAATCGAGATAAACAACAACCTCCCTAAATTATTAGCAATTATATAGTCATTGGGAGGATTAATATACCAGAACTCATCGATCGAATGAACTGAAACAAACACTTCTAAAACAACCCTATAAGCATTTCTGGGAATCGCAAACTCCTTTGACTGTTTATCAGTAGAATTCTCGATCAAAAACCACAACCCATCATTCAAAGGCAGATTTCGCGAAATGGGTATCCCTAGGAGTCAAATCGGCTACGGAATTAAACCCATTGCCCGATTTCGTCCAATTATGCTTAAAACCATCAGGGTCGATTTGTCGGCAGGGTAAAAATGTAATGTGATATTAACATGGTAAATTCTAGTGTAAGTTTTATCTACAAGATTCCCCAAATAAACTTCAAGTGTTTGTCGGTGTTTGAGCAGGGAGTGTTAGAAGTTTCTATTTTGGTGGCCGTCACTATGGTCAACCCGTTGACCGATAAATGGTGTAAAATCAATCTTGAGATATTTAGTTGCTAATTCGGTGAGTTTGAAGAGAATAAGCAACTAGCAGGTAAGTCTTTTAGTTATGGTATGATTGTGATTTCTAATCACAATATAATTAGTAATTTAAGTCCTTAATGGGAAAGAACTCTTTGGTTATAAATATAAGGAGTGTTTGGTCCCAATGATTGCTCGATATAATTCAATTCTCCCTATTAGCAAAAGCATCCCCATTGTGCTATAAGATATTGAGAGCGAGAAGATCGTTGAAGATCAGCAACCGACCATTAATAGCTCACACTCAAGGTGCGTACATATATTTAATTTACGGATTATTGGTTTATTGTTTTTGATTGATTATGCACCTAGATCCTACGACTTATTTTGGATGGTCGGATCGATTATAGATCCATCAATTGGTATCAGAGTCATGACTAGTGTTTGATCGATCAAAGCATTAGAATATGAGTTTAATCTTGAGTACCTTATTTTTTGGCTGCTGGAATATTTGACCGTGCACACGAATCCACATTCTATTTTTTCAAGGTCTTTAATTTTTAGATATATGTATTTCTGTTTCGAATTACGAAGGATGTTTTGGGGTTCTCCTTCCCAGACGTTCTATGTCGTTTTGGAAGATAGCCCACCTGTATCTTATTAGTTATGTGGTTTGGAAACCACTTATTAATTGTATTTGAAGAGACCACGTTGTTAGCCATGGGAAAAAGGAGACCTAGTGGGTCTTATTCTTTAAATGACAGTTTTCCCCTTTTTATTGTGGTTGCAAATAAAAGATTTCCAAGGTCTTTGGTTGGTAGCTCATTTGGAGAAGACGACTACAGTAGTCGTAGGACAGTGGTTTTTTTTTTTTTTTTTTTTTAAAATAGTAAGTGCATTAATTGTTTTCATTGCATGTGAAATGAGAGCACCAAAGTTGGTGCTTCCTAGATAGGCTTAAAGACCCGACCCAGTCCGTTAACCCGATCGATAATCAGACTTGGGTCATGACCCAACTCAGCCTATGGTCTGGTCCAGTCCATTCTCGACTCATGATTCATGACCTGATTTGGCCCATTAAACTCGACCCGTTTGTCCTTAAGGCCCAATTGTGACCCATATTATTCCTTATTCTTTTTTGGCCATTTCTGGGCTATCTATAGGTCCGATTTTCGAACATTATATATAAATTTTGACTTTCTCGGGCATTTCGGATCTATTTTTCAAGTTTATCTTTGACAATGAGTTCTTTGTTGTGACATTTTCTTGACCTGATGTCTTGTTTATAATTTTTCATCGAATAATTATTATATATTTGAGTGCTTTTAATTAAAATTGGGTATTAGAGATTGTGCTCTAGCCCAAGGCTGATACTTAAATAATGTTACCCAATTACTATTAATTAAATTTTGACACTTACTAACAACCTGAGCTAAATTTGGCTACTTGCATATCTTAAGTGACTTATTTTTTTTCATTATTTAAACACCTTTGTGGTCATCTAAAATATTATAAAACCCAAATAAAAAATATGGCTTGAAAGGATTCTTCTGCCCAACGGTAATGATCTTATCTAGTGTTGTGGTTTTCAAAGTGAGATTTATTTATCTTTATAAAAGACGGTGTTACAAATTCAATGAAAGTGTGTAGTGAACGTTGACGTCACAACTTAAGGGATTCTTCTGCCCAACGGTGATGAATCACTTAATGTTGTGTGATGGTTGTATTTTACTATTCATTTTTTTGGTATGTGGTTACTGCTAGCGTGTTGTGACTCGTCCCAATGGAGGGTGTCATATCTACGCAATTAGTACCACAATCATTATAAAAATTGAGGAAGCGGCTAGTGTGTTATGACTCGACCCAACGGAGGGTTATAATGATACAAATTATTTCTCAATAAAATCACATTATTTTAATTTATATTATATTCCTTGATATATTTTAACTTTTGTGTCACATATTATACTTATAACATTGTGGAATTAATAGTTACTTCAATTGTTTGTGGACATAATAAAGCCCTTAATTATTGTACAGCATTGAACCTGTCTTCTATTATTAATATGATTGGTGGAATTGAACTTTTGAGTGGCTCAAATTATGGCAAATGGAAGGAACAAGTTGCAATTCTAAGCTGCATGAATCTTGACTATGCTATACGATCTGATAAACCCAAGGTACTCACCGCTGATGCCTCAGCTGAGAATCTGGCAGTGAACAATATGAATTTGAAAAAATGGGATAGATCAAATCGTATGAGTCTCATGATCATAAAGAGTTCTATTACTGATGCGATCCGGGGAGGTATTCCTGACTCGCATAATGCAAAGGAATACATGCAAGCCATTCAGGAACAATTTCAAGGGACTTTTAAAGTACTTGCCAATAGTCTTATTATTAAAATAGGAACCATGCAATATGATAGTCATAGTGGTGTACGGGAGCACATTATGAGAATGAGTGGCATGACGACTCAATTGAAAGAAATGGACATGGCTTTTTCTGAGAGTTATCTTATTCACTTCATTATGACTTCTCTTCTTGTACAATTTGGCCCGTTCAAGATTAATTATAATATGCAGAAAGAGAAATGGAAGATGAACGAGCTAAACGCTCACTGTGTCCAAGAAGAAAAAAAACTTCGGGCTGAAAAACCTGAAAGTGCTCATTACGCCGCTCTTAGACCATCGAAGGAAAATTTCAGACGAAAGAAATGATCATATAAAGAAAAGAACGTAAAAGTTTCTTCACCAGAAACCAAACAAGGAGAAGCTAGCGGATCTACTTCTTACATCAAGTGTCACTTCTGTAAGAAGGGACACATTACTTCTGACATCAAGTGTCACTTCTGTAAGAAGAAGGGACACATCAAGAAGAATTATCATAAATACAGAGATTTGTTAGTTAAGAAAGGTAATGACCTAGTCTTTGTGTATTTTGAATCACTTTATATTAATGCTCCACGCAATACTTGGTGGATAGATTCTAATGCAACTATTCACATAAGTAATTCAATGCAGGAATTTTGATCCAGCAGGAAGCTAAATAAAGGCGAACGAACCATCAAACTTGAAAATGGAGTAAAAGCAGACATGGAGGCCATTGGGACTCTCCGTCTTATATTTTTACTCTATTATTTGATTCCGATATTGTGGGTGGTGGCTCATTAGTGGGCAATCTTTATTAGTTGAACTTGGATTCATCTTACGCCCAATCTTTAGTTTCTATGCATGTGAATGATAAAATTAGTAAGAAATGAAAACGAGTAATCGACAACTCCTCTATTTTATGGCATAAACGTTTTGGCTATATATCTAAGGAGAGAATGAAGAGATTAATTAAAGATGATATAATCAATGCGCTAAATTTATCTAATTTTAATACTTGTGTTGATTGCATTAAAAGAAAACTTACAAAGACTAATAAGAAAGGAGCTATCAGAAGCACAAGTTTTCTAGAAATAGTCCACACTGATATTTGTGGACTCTTTCCAACTCTTGCTATTAGTGGTCAAAAGTATTTTATTACCTTCACTGATGATTATTCTCGTTTTGATTATATATTTCTCATTCATGATAAATCTGAAGCCTTAAAAATGTTTAAAAGCTTTAAAGTCAAAGTTAAGTTACAACTCAATTCGAAGATTAAAATTATGAGATCTGATAGAGGCGGAGAGTACTATAGTAGATACTCTGAAACAGGTCGCAATTCAAGACCATTCGCTCTGTGTCTATAAGAGCATAGCATTGTCACTCAATACACCATGCTGGGAATACCTAAACAGAATGGTGTAACTGAGCAACGAAATCGTGCTCTCATGAATATGGTGAGAAGCATGTTGTGCAACTCTAAGTTGCCTATGTTCTTGTGGGGAAAAGCCTTGAAAACATCGGTTCATATCTTGAATCGGGTTCTTAGTAAGGCGGTTCCCAAAACTCCTTATGAGTTATGGGTAGAAAAAAAGCCGACTTTAGGATATTTATACATTTGAGGCTGTTTAGCTGAAACAAAGGTGTACAACCCATAATTAGAAAAATTGGATCCTAAAACTATAAGTTGTCATTTCATTGGTTACCTTGATAGGTCAAAAGGCTACAAATTTTATTGCCTCACTCATAGTACCTAGATTATTGATACTAGATATGCAAAATTCTTTGAGGATCGTGAGAACAGTAAGAGTGTTGAGCCTAGGAAAATTACTTTTGAGGAGAATTGGGTTATAATTCCTATCCTTTTTATCCAAGAAAAAGTGACACTAACACCAATTATTCAAGCAAGTGTTGATGCACCTGTGGCTATGCCTATTGAAACACCCCACATTGAGGAGGCTCTTGCTCCCTTGGCGACTGTCAATGATCAATCATTGCGTAGATCAGAGAGAGCAAAGAAGTCAGTCATTTCTGATGACTATATCGTCTACCTCAATGAGAGTGAGTATGGTTTTGGAAAGGAAACAGATCATGTTTCCTTTAACCAAGCTATGAAGAGCGACAAATCCACTCAATGGCTCGAAGCCATGAAAGATGAGTTGGAATCAATGAAACATAACTCAGTTTGGGATCTTTGTGAGTTACCTAAAGAAGTTAAGCCTGTAGGCTGTAAATGAGTATATAAAACCAAGCAAGACTCTAAAAGTAATGTAGAAAGGTATAAGGTCAGGTTAGTCGCTAAAGGTTTCACTCAAAAGGAGGAAATAGACTATAAAGAGATATTTTCTCCTGTCTCTAGAAAGGAATATTTTTGGATAATCATGACATTAGTAGCTCATTTTAACTTAGAATTACATCAAATGAATGTTAAAACTATTTTTCTGAATGTTGACTTGCATAAAGATATTTTTATGACACAACCTGAAGATTTTTAGGTTGAGGGGGAGAGTCATTTAGTTTGTAGACTCAAAAGGTATATATGGTTTAAAGCAGACATCTCGACAATGGTACTTAAAATTTTACGAAGTCATTTCAAATTTAGTTTTAAATAAAATACTGTAGATTAATGCATATATTTTAAAATCTGTGACAGCCCGAATTTTGGCACCCCGAAATAAGTGCCATCAGCACGACCCTTAAGGTCGTGCCATGCGATTCTTTACGAAGCATTGGTATATGCAAGCCACAAACTGCAATTAAGGTGCATGTATCTACTCTAGACAAGTATTCATATATTTTAAAAATAAATAGGGTCTCTAAAGACAGTTCTTGTCCCATGCCAATTCATGGGCATAAGAACTTACCCAACCGTTGGTGACAACAGTTCATCCCAAACTGTTTGTCAAAAGAATAATGGTATTTAATTACATTCAAATAAAGAGGCTTGACATACCAATCCGTATCTAATACTCTCAACTCACTCTCAGAGTGCGCAATGGGTCTCTTAGAAGAATTTCTCAGGAGGAGGTTCTAACTCTTCTCCGTTCACGTAATCCGAATCTTCTGGATCAACGTCTCCCGAAGCCTCTGTTGCCGCTAGAACTAGACCTGCGACGTATAGTCTAAGGGGTGAGCTACATCCTAGCTCAATAGAGAAACAAAATGAACATATAGATTAAATCTCACATATACGTTAGCGGTTTTAAAAACACCATTTATCGGATATCACTTTTGAGAAAAACAATTGAAATAATTGGAATAAAATGATGGGTACCGCTGTTACTTTACATGGTTTTTGTTTGTTCCCTACTGGTTTAGTTGTGAATTCGACCTAATCATTTAAATCTTAACTTAAGTAGTCCCCGAGCAATATAGCATCGAGCCCCGATGGAATACCCACCATCGTCGTCTAACTAGACAGTTGTTATGTGTATTCCCTGGGAATACTGCCCAAGCCCCTTTCTCATAGGTGGCGAGGTCCATTCTCAAATCTACATCCCTGGGATGTGCTATAAGTATACGGATTGGCCACCGTACCGGTCACAGATATCCTGCCAAGTCAGTCGTGGATATCCCGTCACATCGATGGGGTATTCTAATCAAACCTTAAATAATAAAATATCAAATGTGCTCTACATATAGTTATTCACCATAATTATGCTAATTTTATTATATTAGGCCTATCATTTTACTTCAGTTTCACTGTTAGTTTTCATCTGCATCCCTGGGATGCCACTGATTCACATGCATCATTTAGATGTCCACTTTACAATTCTACGTCCCCTAGGGATCTCATAATTTTCACTTTTGAAACTTACACACACACCCTTTTTCATAATGATCATGCAATACTCGACTATTTAATTGAAATACGCTACATATATGAGTTGACAAAATAATGTACATGTTTCAAGAATATTTCCTACCTTAACGCAAATCCAACGCACTCCTTTCTCGTAGAGGTTTACATGTCACAATCTCACGTCAAACCTACATTGCATGCATCAAGGACACACTTAGAAAGGTCACAAGAACCATTGGAGTACACACCCCCCATGAATTGTACTTAAAATTATAAAAATCCGTATAGGGTCTCGCTCGAGCGGGAACTATTCCTCGCTCGAGCGGTCACTTAGCCTCGCTCAAGCGAGCACTTGACCTTGCACGAGCGGTTAAAATGAGGTACCAACCCTCTCGCGCGCGGTCACTCTAATCGCTCAACTGGCTACATTCCTCGCTCGAGCGGTTAAAACGAGGTCGCTCGAGCGATTAAAACGAGCCACCTGAAGCTTCACGCGATGCCTCGCTCAAGCGAGCTCCTCCTTCAGTATGGGTCTCGCTCGAGCGAGCTCAAAATGCAAATTGTTCTCATGTTTTATATTCTGTCCTCACTCGAGCGAGCCGTTTAGACCGCTCGAGCGAGCCACGACAGAATATAGTGCTCGATTCGTCCGAGAAAAGATTTCTTATTCCCTTTCAAGGCCCATTAATATCGGAATCATTCATCTAAAATTTATACTACATTTAAAACACACACATAATCGTTTCAACCCATACCTCAATCGATAGATCTTTTATACTTTGATCCAGATTCAAAAGATGAAGAGGGTTGCTAAAACTTCTGTTCCACCCTCCTTCCAGATTGTCTACTGGCTTAGAAACGAATGGACTTTTACTCCTCTTTCACAAAACCCTTTCTCCTTCCTCTCTATTTTTCTTTCTCTCTATTTAGGCCAATTTAGGTTACGTATTGGGCTCCTCTCTCCTCCCTCTTTCACTTATATATATATTAGTGAAAGCTAGTGTGTTTCACACATACACACCTAGTGTATATATGTTAGTTTTGGTTTCCTTGTGAACCACACATACACGTGTGTGGTACGTGACATGCACGGTTCCCAAAATTCTGGGGTTATGACATTCACCCCACCTTATAGAATTTTTGTCCTCGAAAATTGACGATATATTAGAAATTACGTACAACTAATTTAAAAGGACTTTGAAAAGGCTACATCCTTACATACCCATGTAAATAAACAAAGGTCTAATGTCTCGAAACAACTTGCATTAAATAAATTCAATTTATACCCAAATATTCAAGAACAATGAAAACAAAATTTTGTACTGTCAGGTATCTCCATAGTTATAGCACCAATTGATCATAGAATAAAAGTATAGACCTATACTATCATAATGTTAACCATCAACAAAATTGTGACATCCATGTCACGATAGTTTGTAAATAAAATGTCAAAATACCACCTCACTACGAAATGTCCTAACAAAAAGTTATATTTCCATTTTCCAAAAGAAAATTATATGACTACCTAGTCATCATCCTCCTCATACTCGTCGTCATCGTCGCCGGAGCCATCATCGTCATCGTAGTCCTCGTCATCCTCATCCTCGTCAACCTCCCTGGTGGTAGTGGTACCCGCTGTAGTGCTCCTCGTAGTAGGGCCCGAGCTAGACGCTCCAAAAATAGCGCCTCTCATAGCACCGACGCGCTCCATGTATGATTGCGGGTACGCATGGCCCATGAGGTCTATGAGTAGCGCCTCCAGAAACCTCTGATGTAACCTGATCTCCCGCCGCTACTGGAGGATCTCTCGCATCATGCCAGTGTCGGTGGTAGGTAAAGGCGGTGGAGACGAAGCAGAGGGAATAGTTGGTCCCGTCGATGGTGGTGGTGGTGCTGCTGCTCGTCTTGCGTCTTGCCGATCCCTCTTCCTATTGGTGCTATTTTGGAGGCTTTTTAGGTTTTGGCTCAAGTCTTGGGCGAGGAACGGTGTGACATTATCTGATGGTGCTAGCTCGTCCACCCTGATCTGAAATCCCTCATTCCCGTTTCGTGAGTCAAGGAGTCGGGAAATCAACCGAGCATAGGGTAGTCGGTTGATGGGTGGAGGAATAGCACCTCTTACATTCCTTTTATAGGCATGCGCCATGCCTTTAATGACTACCATGGGTGCGCTAACCCACCTATTATGAAATGCGGAGTGCAAAGTTCGCATAAATGCGTCGCGGCGTTCTTGATCATGGCCGGTCGGGTGTAAGTTCTTAAAAATGATATCCAAAAGCCACATGTGTGGCAGTAGCTGAGATCGGGTGATAGATTGACCCAAAGCGGACGTGCCGCCAGTGATGTCGAAAATAATCGTTGGGAATTCTACGTTCCCAGAAAAAGGTGGTTGGATAAGTGGGATCGGGGCATAGACGTGTGGGCAGTTCATAACTGACAAAATCTCATCACTGCCAAAAATTAATTCTTTTCCTTCGATCGTGACGAGGATGGTGTCCTCATTCACGTTCATGTTAAGGGTTTGGTAAAATAGTTTTACGAATCTCGAATAGTACTGAGCTCTAAACGGGGTAAGTAATGGTCTAAGGTTATTGTTGGTGAGGAAATTTGATGTCCATTGGGTGGACGTCGGATCCCCAAAACAAGAGGGATGTATATCTCATTCGGTTTCAAAGATTTTTGCCCCCCACCAATCGTCTAGTTCGATTGGGGTAGGAGATGGGGTTGGGGGTGGTTGTGGTGCTTGCGGCGCTTTGTTGCGCGTTGACGGCGATCGAATCACCATTCGTTTCTTAGGTTGGGGATTAGGGCTTGAAGAAGCCATTGATATTCCAAGAGCTTATTGAATGTAATAGAGTAGGGATATAGTAGATTTGACCTTTTTGACGCTTTTTAATGGTTCGGATCGCCTAAATCTGGTGCTAAATCGAACGAAAAACGAGTTTGATAATCCAAAAGCCCTAACCTCGCTCGCCCAACCCTTTGTCTTCGCTCGAGCGGTAAATAGACCTCGCTCGAGCGGTCACTAGTCCTCGCTCGAGCGAGTCCAGAACGGTTTGTATTTATAATTTTATGTGGCTCGCGCGAGCGAGCATAAATGTTCGCTCGAGCGAGCCCATAAACTTTTTTTTTTTTTTTTTGGTTCTCCTAAGCTCGTATTTTTCACTAGGTCTATTTTAACACTCAGGGGATCATTCACACGTGATTATTATTTGTGAACGTTTGAGACTTTATTCACTTAGTATTTTTCACTAGGTCTATTTTAACACTCAGGGGATCATTCACACGTGATTTTTCTTTGTGAACGTTTGAGACTTTATTCACTTAGTAGTCCGCTCGTGTAAAAGTTAAGCTAATATGCTCGAATTTTCAATCACACTCGTTTACTAGTTTCAAATAAAAATCAATATACTGTCAAAATATCACATAGCATCATATTTAAGAAAACAACTAGTTAACGTTCTCAAACAAGTTGGGGTGTTGTTCTTTGACATCTGCCTCTCTCTCCCACGTTGCTTCCTCAGCCAGATGGTTATTCCATCGCACAAGCACTAGAGGAATGACTTTGGCGCGTAGCACTTGTTCCTTTTTATCCAAAATCTCCGCCGGTTCTTCTACCATACTCATGTCCTCATACATCTCCAAAGGTTTTCCTCCCAAGATGTGGAAAGGATCGTTCACGTACTTTCTGAGCATAGATACGTGGAAGACGTTATGTACCCGATCAAATCGTGGCGGTAAGCCAACACGATACGCAACCTCCCCTACTCGACCCAAAACCTCGAAAGGTCCAAGATAACGGGGACTCAACTTGCCTCTCTTTCCAAACCTCATTACGCCTTTCATCGGCGACACTTTTACAAACACGTGTTCTCCTACTTTATAGTTCACGCTCGTCCGCTTGATATCAGCGTAACTTTTCTGTCTGCTTTGAGCCGCCTTTAGTCTTTCTCTGATCATGCGAACAATAGCGGCGTTATCCTCAAGTAACCCGGGTCCCAAAATAAATTTCTCCCAAGTTTCCTCCCAATTTATTGGCGATTTGCATCGCCTTTCGTACAAGGCTTCATACGGTGCCATCCCAATGCTCGTCTGAAAACTGTTGTTGTATGCAAACTCAATCAATGGTAGGTGTTGATCCCACGATCCTTGTAATTCCAACATACATGCCCTAAGCATGTCTTCAATGATTTGATTGACCCTCTCAGTCTGTCCGTCGGTCTGTGGGTGGAACGCCGTACTGAAATCTAGTCTCGTTCCCATTCCTTCTTGAAATTTCTTCCAAAACTTTGATGTATACAATGGGTCCCAGTCTGAAACGATGCTACTCGGAACCCCATACAAACGGACGATCTCTTTCATATACAACTCTGCCAATCTTCCCGCCATGTACATCGTATGGTAAGGTAAGAAGTGTGCTGACTTGGTCAATCGATCGACCACTACCCAAATGGCATTGTACCTCTTTGCAGTTCGCGGTAGACTGACTATGAAGTCTATGGAATTCGATTCCCACTTCCATTCCGGTATAGGTAGGGGTTGCAATAGACTTGCGGGGTGTCTATGATCAATCTTCACTTGTTGGCACGTCAAACACCGCGACACGTACTCTACCACGTCTTGCTTCAAATCTCTCCACCAGTAGTTCTTTTTCAGATCTTGATACATCTTCGTGCTCCCCGGGTGGATAGCATAGCTTGACTTGTGGGATTCATTGAGAATCGTTCGTCTTAAATCGACATTGTCCGGAATACAAAGACGGCCCTTAAACAATAAGGAGCCATCCTCCTTGATTGAAAAGTCGGATCTGATGCCCTCAGTTACATCTTGACGTATCTTGGTTAGTACTGGGTCTTCTTCCTGAAGTTCTCGTATATGTTCGAATATCACTGGTTTCACTGATATGTTGGCCAAAAAGGCTCCTGTAGCTTGTGACTTAATGTCTGCACCATATAATGCTAGATCTTCCAACAGCTTCCATCGGTGTATACCCAAAATTAGACTAGCCAACTGAGCTGAACTCTTTCGACTCAAGGCATCGACCACTACGTTAGCCTTGCCTGGATGGTACTGTATGGAACAGTCATAGTCCTTGAGGAACTCCATCCATCTGCGCTGCCTCATATTTAGTTCCTTCTGTGTAAATAGATATCTGAGGCTCTTATGGTCAGTGAAGATTTCAAACGTTTCTCCGTATAAATAATGTCGCCATATCTTCAAAGCGAATATGACCGCTGCTAGTTCCAGATCATGCGTCGAATAGTTCTTCTCGTGCTCTTTCAACTGTTTTGACCCGTAAGCTATTACCTTTTTATGTTGATTGAGCACGCAACCCAAACCATTATACGAAGCATCACTGTAGACCGTGAATCCCCCACTGCTTGACGGAATGGCTAATACTGGAGCTGAGGTGAGTCTCTTCTTGAGTTCTTGAAAGCTCTTCTCGAACGCTTTACTCCACTCAAATCTTGAATCTTTTCTTGTAAGCCTCGTAAGAGGTCCCGATATCTTTGAAAATCCCTCAACGAAACGTCGATAATAACCTGCTAGTCTAAGGAAACTTCGGACGTCTGTCACGGTATTTGGTTGCTCCCAGTTCACTACTGCCTCGATCTTAGCGGGATCTACTGTGACACCATGCTTTGAGACAACATGTCCCAAAAGTTAATCTCTTCTAACCAGAATTCACATTTGCTGAGCTTGGCATACAGTTGGTATTCGCGTAAGGTTTGTAGAGCGAGTCTCAAATGCTTCTCGTGCTCTGCTTCTGATTTGGAATATATTAGAATATCGTCGACAAACACTACTACGCAGGAGTTCAGATGTGGTTTAAACACTTGATTCATTAAGTCCATAAACGACGCCGGTGTGTTTGTCAATCCGAACGGCATCACCAAAAATTCATAGTGTCCATACCATGTTCTGAATGCCGTTTTATGAATGTCCTTAGCCTTGACTCTTAACTGATGGTATCTAGATCTCAGATCGATCTTGGAAAAGTACTTCGCTCCTTGTAGCTGATCGAACAAGTCATCTATTCTTAGCAAAGGGTATCTATTCTTCACAGTGAGTTTGTTCAATTGTCGATAGTCAATGCACAACCGCATCGACCCATCTTTCTTTTTCACAAACAAAACTGGTGCTCCCCATGGAGAAACGCTTGGTCTTATGAACCCTTTATCCATGAGCTCTTGCAACGGTTCTTTCAATTCTTTTAACTCAGCGGGAGCCATCCTGTATGGTGCTTTTGAAATAGGCTCCGTTCCCGGTGCTAAGTCGATAGCGAATTCCACTTCTCTCACTGGAGGTAATCCTGACAATTCTTCTGGAAATACGTTTTCGAATTCTCGTACTACTGCTATCTTGGAGATAACATTCTTTTCTTTTTTATCTCCCTTCAGAAATGCCAAATAACCACTACACCCCTTTTTGATTAAACGTTCTGCTCTGACTGCTGAGATGAGTGGCACCTGTGTCGATCTCTCTCCTCGAAATCGAAATGATCTCCTCGTGTTAGGTTGGAAAATAACAACCTTATTCTTGCAACCCACCATTGTACAATGATGGGACAGCCAATCCATGCCAAGGATCACATCGAATCCTTGCATCTCCAATAATATTAATTGTGCGTCTAATTCGTAGACAGCGTCGTCCCGGACGCTCACTACTACCGATTGTCAATGGATTTTCCTTTATTTAAGTGAGGTGGCTGTGACATAAAATAGTGTGGTAGTAATAACAGCCTTAAATAAATATAAAATGATATATGGGGTTTCATAGATGGGAAACTTTAAGTCAGATAACCAACACATGTGACGTTAAAAGAGGTATTAGCCGAGTTGGTACGCTCTCATCATCTAATTCAAAGCCGTCAATGAATTTTAGCAAGGGTGAACTCAAAGATTCGATGGGAGAATTTGAAGGTACTCTTGATTTGTAACTAATATAAACTATGTTCTTGTTAAGTTTTATTATGTTGTTGAAAACGAGGTTAGAGTTTTTGGACTTAAGGTAAAAGCCTAAGGCCTCGTTCGAGAGCCTAGAAAAGCTCAGATTCCAAGTTTGAACTCAGAAAATGAGCCAATTATGATAGTTTCCACGTAAATCCCCTATTCGTGAGTTTGCATTGGGGCATGTGCTTTTTGAGTAAATCTGAGTGAAAACGACAAGCGTGCGTCCGAGTTTTTCGGTCGGAAAAGCTCAGAATCCGAACTCTAGATTGTTGCTGCTAACTATACTCCACCATTCCATATACACTGGATTACAACTACACCCAAGTCCAACGGCTAGTTTCCAACGTCGTGGCTACTTTCTTCCTCCATAAGGCATGCACATGGCTTTTCTCTAATCCAATAAAACAACAAAAATCCAACCCAAGAAGAACCCTGCATATGGCTTTTCTCTATTCTAATAAAACAATAAAAATCTAACCCAAGAAGAACTGTTGAAATCCTAGATCTAAAAGTCCGAACAAATGAATCAAAAAATTGAGATTAGAAAGTGGGTAAATCTCAAATCTGACCTCAAATCTCTGAAAACAATGGCTGTGACCCGCCGGTCTTAAGTCTAGATCGTCGTTAGAGATGTGAAGGGAGATGGACTTTTAGGGTTTTTCTTATTTTGGATGGTGGGCGATGAATGAGAAGTACAGAGACAGAGAGATGTTGAGAGAGAGAGAGAGAGAAGAGGAAGAGAGGGAGGAAAAGAAAAGGCAGAGGAAGAGGAAGAGAGAGAGAGATAAATTGTTTACCATGTTAAGATATCACCTTAACGTCTTGTAAGGGCGCCTATTTGGTGCACATGGGAAGAAGCACCTAAATTAGGTGCTTCCCCAAGAAAACATTAAAAAAAATTAAGATATTTAAAATAAATAATGCATTAGTGAAGGGAAACTTAATGGTGGTTCAATCAGTGAGTTGTTTGAGATATTTTCAATAAGTCAAGTGATCAATCCTTCCCCACAACTAACTTTTATTTAGTACTTTTGTGGGTCTGTATGGGTCATGAATCAGATTGGGCCGGATCACAAGTTGATTCAAACATGTTCATAGGTACCAATTTTTATATTTGTGCTTTTATGGGTCTACATGGGCCATGGATCGGACTGGCTCGGGTCATGAGCTAGATCAAACCTGTTCATAGGTTAAATCGGGCTAGTTCTCTGACTTATTTTGTCTTGGTCTATAGATTAGGACCTGGGTAAATTTTTTTTTTATATGGGGGCCTAGATAACGAAATAATAATAAAAAAAAATAAATATCCTTTTGTCCTCAAAACTTTAAAATTTTAACGCCACCCTTCTAGAAAAAAACATCAAAATTATTAAATTTGTCAATTTTGTAATAAATTCGCTCTGTGTATGTGATGTTTTGGTAATTACCTTTCATGAAATCTTATTTGAAAAAAAAAATCCGTCAATTATGTTCAACCTCGCATGGATTAGTAGCCCATAAAATTTTAATCAAATTTAATTACGACACATAATCCGATGATTGAATAACAGTTATATGGTTGTAGCACAATCATCCATTAAAGCGATTCTAAGCTTTTCTGAGATGAATTAAAGAACGATAAAATTCTGAGTTATTTGGAAGAAAATCAGGAATCAAAGTAACTTAAGAACGCGTCTAGGAAAGTCAAGTAGCTGAGTCTGCCAGGATTCTGCAGGACTTTGGGTTTTCAGGAGTATGAGCTTTTCTAAGAAAAACCAGGAAACACCGGAACTAGGCCTAAGAGATATTTTCTATTTTTGGGATAGGATAATGGCTGTGACCAACATCAAACACCAAAATGGTGTTTAAATGATCTTAAACTATTATAATTAAATTTTTTATCTCACACAAGTAAAGTGTGATTTATCACTGTGTCATGTGGCAATCATCCATGATCAACCTAAATTGTCCTAGTAGCAACCTACTATGAACATGTCTCAGCCAAAGCAATATGCCTATAAGTGGACGTGAACATTCGATTGATAAATAATGAGTAGTGAAATATGATGATATTTCACCCCTAAATAGTTACATTTAGCCGTCCGATGAAGGCTATCTGATGAGAATTACTAGATTTGAAGTGTTTCAGGTAAATATAATCCAAGTGCATAAAACAGCCTAAGAATTCCGAAAATAATGTCAAACACTGCAACCTTGGGTCATCGAGAACTTAGTGTGACTTGCGGCTCAATTTGGACCATCAAGACGTTAGATTCGGGAAATTGCTAAAATACAAAAGTTGTAGAGCTTTCTGTCATCTTTCTAATGCCATAAGAATCATATCAATTTGAGTTTTGAGTGGAAAGCTATGGCTGAAATATAAAGGCAACATCTGATAGAGAGTTGGGCTAAAGTTCACGGAAATTTGGGAAGGTCGATCAATCGACCTTTAAGTCGATTAATCGAGGGAAGTGATTGAGTTTGACACAAAAAGCACTTTTTGATTGCAAAATTAAAGGAGGTCGATTAATCAACCTTGCACTCGATTAATCAAGGTAAAGGATAGAGTTTGAGATGGAAATGACTCCTTAGAGCAAATTTAGAGGGAGTCGATGCATCGACTCTATAAGGTCGATTAATCGACCCTGGCTTTTCGGGCTAGGAAAACGGCGAGACTTGAAAGTATTTAAAGCCACAAACAACAACTCGGGAGGGGGACACGCAGAGATAGAGATTTTATTTGGAGAGCTTTGTTGTTCTTTTACCTTCTTGTTTTTAGCATTCCTTTCTTAGAGAATATTATTTTTATTCAATTAATTCCTACTTTAAATTTAGAGATTAGTAGAGAGTATTTTTAATTTTGTTTCAAAAGATCATTAGACTGGTGGATTAAGCTTGGATCAAGGAATTGCTATTGAAGGTTGACGTATTTTTAATTAATTAGATCAATGTTATCTTCCATTTATCACTTTTTTATGTCATTTAATTACAACATGTGTGGCTAATTTCTTAAGGATGGGGATCTAATGATTCTCGTCCGAGGGATATACTTCTAATAGTATAGATCTAGGATTAAGCTTTGAGATTTTATTTTACGATTGTTATGTTATCATGAACGGATGAAATCTCCGTCACTAACTGGGATCGAGTGTGTCGAGTCATGCCCGGATCTTAGATCTGTGACGGTAATTTTACCTCAATCATTGTTATATGATCTTTTTATTTTTATCGTGTGGATCTACTTACGATTATGATCTGGAATCGAATGTGTCGAGTCATGCCCTGGATCTTGGATCTGTAATGGTAAGTTTATCTCAATTACTTCCTAATCTGAAATCAAGTGTGCCAAGTCATACCCTTGATCTCAGATCTATGGTGGTATTCTTGTTGGAGTTTTTACCCATTTTGGGGATGATTTCTATTTGTATCTGAGATCGAGTATGCCGAGTCATGCCCTTGATCCCAGATTTATATATGGAAATCATCTCTGAAATTAAGTTCTGATTGTAGGGATGCAATGTGGAACCTATCCGAGTTTTGACCATTTATCTTCCATAAAAGATGCTTTTCAATTATATATCTCATAGTTTAATCCTTAGATTTGTATTATGGGAAGAACAAACCAAAGATGGGAGGATTTAGTATCTTCATCTTTACCTTTATTTTTGAATTATCAATTAAGCTTTATTTTGTAGTCAGTAATTATCTTAGCTCACAAAACTGCCTAAATCGTAATATTGGTAGGGTACTGTTAAATCTTGATAGATTTCTTAAGTTACTGTTTCATCTTTTTAGATCGTCTACATTAGTCCTTGTGAGAACAATCTCGTACTCCGCACCCACTATCTATAATCTAATTCGTGCGCTTGTGAGTAAAACATCACAATTAAAAATCACAAGTTTTTAGCGTCGTTGTCGGGGATTAAATCAAGAAAATCTAAATTTTTAGGAAATAGACAGTTAACTTTAGGAATTTCTAGGATTAAAACAGTATTTCTGCTTATTAAAAAAAATAATAATAATTCTCTGTCCTGTTTCGATTAATCGAGCAAACCACTCGATTGATCGACTTCTTTCTCGATTAATCGAGCCTCTTACTCGATCAATCGAGATTCAAAACAAAATTGGAAAAATATAATATATATATATATATATATATCTCTTGAGTTTTCCTTTCTGAAACCTCCACTCTGTGCGTCATTTGCATGCACACTAGGTCTTCTAAAGAAAGAACTTTAGAGCCTTTAAATTCTGAGATCGAACGTGCTTACCGGTCAAATAGTAAGGACGCTAGATCAAGGTGACAATTTTCAAGTGAATCATCCACTGAAGTCAATATGACTAACAATATGAATGGACAAATCGAACAAGGACAAGAGGAAGAACTGACATTGAGAGAACTGTTTTCTCTAATCACCACATATACCCCATCATGCATTATATACCCCGCCACACCTGGCGGCCTGTTTGAAATCCGTACAAATGTCATCCAAATCCTTCCAATCTTTCATGGCATGGAGAGAGAAGATCCATATCAGAACGTTAAAGATTTCGTCGAAGTCTGCTCATCTGTATACCAAAACTTCAGCGAAGAATCTGTTAGGCTACGCTTATTTCCTTTCTCTATAAAGGATAAAGCAAAAGCCTGGTTAAATTCTCTACCATCGGGATCCATAACTACCTGGGATCATATGGTCAAAAAGTTTCTGTCAAAGTTCTTTCCCATAGCAAAGACGAATGCCCTCAAGCATGAAATCACGAATTTCACGCAAGAGGAAGGTGAGAGTTCTATGAAGCTTGGGATAGATTCATAGATCTCCTACTCAAATGTCAACACCATGGATACTCAAAGTGGAGATTGGTCCAGTATTTCTACAATGGACTAAGTCAGCCAGATAGACATCTGGTGGAGTCAATGAATGGCGGAGGATTCATGAGCCTCAAGGAAACTGAATCTTATTGTTTCCTAGAAAAGCTGGCCGAGGATTCCTAGCACTGGGATTTCACAAAGACTCGGGAACAACCAGTCAAAGCTTGTGATCAAGTCGGAAATTCAACCAAGAAGGGAGGACTATATGCAGTGAAGGATTCTCCGGATCTAATGGCTAAAATTGATTTCCTCACTCAACAAGTAGAGGAATTGAAATTGAAGCAGAATGTGCATATGATAAATACACAACCCGAGCCATGTTCAGTCTGTGCAAGTCCAATGCATATAGCAGATGACTGTCCTTCAACGCAGAACTATCATGAAGACACATCTGAACAGCTCAATATTGTGAATAACTACGGGCGAAATCAAGGAAATGTTTTTAATGAGAATAACCCAAATAGTTGGAAAAACCACCCAAATTTCTCGTGACAACAGGGGAGCACTTCTATCCCCAATAAAATTTCAGCCAAGGACCACAGCAATACTATGGTCAAGGATAATTTCAACAGCAAGGGTTTAATAATCCAAATCAATTTCAATACAATCAAAATCAGGTTGGGCAGCCACAACAATTAAATCAGAATTTTCGGTTTGCACAACCAATGGAAGGTTATCAAAACCAACCACAACAAAATTTTATGCCAACATTTTCACCACCCGGATTTACCAATCCACTGGGATATGTTGCCCAACGCCCTTATACACAAACTCCTTCTACTGAGGACCTGTTGAAACTTATCCATTCTTACACATCCTCAATCTCTAAAATAGAGACCCAAATTGGACAATTGGCAACTCTTCTTTGTGAAAGAGAAAAAGGATCATTTCTCATCCAACCAGTTCCCAACCCAAGGGGTCAGATGATTATAGAACAAATACCAACTTCATCATAAGATAATAATCAACAATAAATTTGGGCGATCACAACATTGAGATCAGGAAAGCAGGTCGATAATAAAATAGTGTTGCCAGAGGAGGAGGGAAAGTCTGATGGAGAGAAAAAATTTGAAGAGAAAGAAGAAATTAAATAAAAAGTACAAGCAAAAGAAATAACAGAAGAAAAGAGTGAACAAAAGAAAAGTGTGAACAAAAGAAAAGTGTTGTTCCTAAAGTACCGTACCCGCAAAGATTGATGGCACCACGAAGAAATCGTGATGTGGAAGGAATAAATGAGATTTCAAGCAATTAAATATTCATATTCCCTTCCTGGATGCCATCCGACAAGTACTTGCTTATGCAAATTTTTTGAAGGAATTGGTTACAATCAAAACAAAGACAAATATTCTGAAAAAGGCTTTCTTAGCCGAGCAGGTTAGTTCAGTGTTGCAAGCGAAACTCCCAATTAAATACAAGGACCCAGGTTGTCCTACAATCTTAATCGTCATCGGCGATAACCGTATTGATCAGGCCCTTTTGGATTTAAGAGCAAGTGTCAATTTATTGCCTTACTCTGTTTACAAGGAGCTCGAATTAGGAGGGCTTAAGACCACTACGATGACCCTTCAGTTAGCTGATCGATCAGTAAAGATCCCTCGAGGAATTGTGAAAAATGTCCTCATCAAGGTGGATTCTTTCTACTTTCCTGTAGATTTTATTATTTTAGACACTGAATCGGTATCAAATTTGAAGAATAGCATTCCGATGATTCTAGCAAAACCATTCCTAGCAACCTCCAATGCGCTAATCAATTGTCGAAACGGGATCATGAATCTGTCATTCGGGAATATGACAGTGGAACTCAATATCTTTAATATTGCCAAGCAACCCATAGAGGATGACGAACATGCACAAGCCTATCTAATCGATGAAATCGTGAAAGAAATATTTCATGCATCCGAAATTAAAGATCCTTTAGCAGCTTGTCTTGTGCATTTTGGAGAAAATTTTGATGTGGATCAGATGATCCAAGAAGTGAATCACATGTTGGACTCTACACCGCTTCTGAGAGAAGAAAAGAAAATAGATTTTGGAGTTCAAATTGAATTAATCAAGGAAAAGCCGAAAGAGGAGGAGAAAGTGTCGTTAGAACTTAAACCTCTTCCGAAAAATCTTAAGTATGCCTACCTAGGGGAGAATGAAACTCAACCCGTCATCATCTCATCAAAATTAGATGCGAATCAGGAAGGCCAACTCATGAATGTGCTCAAAGATCACAAAAGTGCCATCTGATGATCGATAAAAGATATCAAAGGCATTAGTCTGACGGTGTGTATGTACCGGATTCATTTGGAAGACAATATTAGTCTGACGGTGTGTATGTACCGGATTCATTTGGAAGACAATGCTAAGCCCTCTAGGGAACCACAGAGGAGACTGAACCCTATAATGCAAGACGTGGTTCGAAATGAGGTAATAAAACTTTTAGATGTTGAAATCATATACCCCATCTCTGACCGTAAATGGGTTAGCCCCACACAAGTGGTTCCTAAGAAGTTGGGAGTCACAGTGGTGAAGGATGAGGACAACGAACTAATTCCTACAAAAATTCAAACAGGTTGGAGAGTGTATATTGATTATCGGGAGTTAAATTCGATGACAAGGAAAGATCACTTTCCACTCCCGTTTATCGATCAGATGTTAGAAAGACTGGCCGGGCATGATTACTATTGCTTCCTCGATGGCTATTCTGGTTATAACCAAATAGTCATTGCGTCTGAGGATCAAGAGAAAACCACGTTCACATGCCCTTTTAGTACTTTCTCCTACCGACGAATGCCGTTTGGGCTTTGTAATGCACCAGCTATATTCCAAAGATGTATGCTGAGTATTTTTTTGAATATGGTCGAACGATTCCTCGAAGTTTTCATGGACGACTTCTCGATCCATGAAAATAGTTTCACTGATTGCTTGAATCATTTGTCGCTAATGCTTGCAAGATGCCAGGAGAAGAACCTTGTTCTTAACTGAGAAAAATGTCACTTCATGGTTAAGATGATATTGTTTTGGGACACATTATATCGTCCCAGGGTATCAAGGTCGATAAGGCTAAAGTTGATGTAATTGCCAATCTACCACCACCGAGGACAGTTAAGGAAATAAGATCTTTTCTGAGACACGCTAGTTTTTATCGGTATTTTATTCAAGATTTCAACAAGATAGCGCGACTGCTATGCAACTTACTTTCAAAGGATGCCCCATTCCTCTTTGACGATAAATGTTTGCAGGCCTTTGAGACCATTAAGGCTGAATTGATAAAAGCCCCGATAATTCAATCTCTGAACTGGGACTTTCCGTTTGAAATCATGTGCGACGCCTCTGATTATGCAATTGGAGCTGTTCTGGGACAACGAATAGAAAAATTACCGCATGTAATCTACTATGCGACTCGCACTCTTAACGATGCCCAGTTGAACTACTCGACCACCGAATAGTAACTTTTGGCAGTAGTTTTCGCGTTGGATAAAATTCGATCCTATTTATGAGGGTCTAAAGTCGTGGTATTTACAGATCACGCTACTCTGCGTTATCTATTCGCTAAGAAAGATGCTAAAGCGCGCTTAATCAGATGGATCTTATTGTTGCAAGAGTTCGACTTGGAAATCAAAGACAAGAAAGGGTCAGAAAATGTGGTGGCAGATCACTTGTCACGAATTATTATTAAGAAATCTGACGATCATGTTCAGATCTTAGAATACTTCTCGGATGAACAGTTGTTCGGGATTGACTGCCCACGTTGGTATGTGGATCTTGTCAATTACCTAGTCACCGAGCAATTACCTCACCATTGGTCTAAGAACAAAAAATCCATTTTTTTAGCTCGAGTGAAATACTACCTTTTCGAAGATCCGTATTTATTCAAATACTGTCCCGATCAAATCATACGACAGTGTATTCCTGAATCTGAGCAACCACGGATCATCTCCTTCTGTCATGAGTTAGCTTGTGGAGGTCACTTTAGTTCCAAGAAAACTGCAGCAAAGATCCTCCAAAGTAGTTTTTACTGGTCGACGATCTTTAAAGATTGTCATCAGCATTACAAATCTTGTTACAACTGTCAACTACTAGGCCGGATCTCAAAGCGCAACATGATGCCACTCAATCCAATTTTAGAAGTTGAATTATTTGATATTTTGGGGATCGATTTTATGGGTCCTTTCCCGAATTCGTTTGGAAATACATTCATCCTTGTCGGCGTTGATTATGTCTCGAAATGGGTTGAGGCTGTAGCGTGTAAGACAAACGATCACAAAGTAGTAATTAAATTCCTAAAGGATTAAGTGTTTTCATATTTTGGTATTCCAAAGGCGATAATCAACGATGGTGGAAAGCACTTTTGCAATAGAATGTTCACCCAATTAATGACAAAATATGGTGTCACATACAAAGTTGCTACACCATTCCATCCTCAGACAAGTGTCCAAGTTGAAGTATCTAATATGGAACTTAAACAGATTTTAGAGAAGACAATCCATCCGAACCGTAAAGACTGGTCGCTAAAATTGAATGACGCTCTGTGGGCGTATCGAATTACGTTTAAAACTCTGATTGGCATGTCACCTTATCGGTTGGTCTTTGGTGAAGGTTGTCACCTTCCTGTTGAACTAGAACATCGAGCATTTTGGGCCATTAAGTCATTGAATTTTGATCTCCTGAAATCTAGTAACCAGAGGGGTTTGCAAATAAATGAATTGGAAGAAATCCATGCTGACGCATATGACTGTGCTAAATCTTACAAGGACCGTATGAAACGGGTTCATGATCAATCTATTTTACGTAAATCTTTCGTTATTGGTCAACAGGTTCTACTATACAATTCCCGACTTCACCTATGTCCAAGGAAACTAAAAACCCGTTGGAGTGGTCCATTCAAAATCTCTTAAATACTCCCCAATGGAGCGGTTGATGTTATCAATCCGAGACACGGGAATGTTTTTCGAGTTAATGGTCAAAGATTAAAACCTTTCCTAGAAGATGCAATAGCATTCTCTGACACTCTTTCCTTGGGTGATCCAATGGATCATTCTGACTGAGTAATTCATATGGTCGAGCTATCGACATTAAACTAGCGCTCATTGGGAGGCAACCCAATTTTGTTTGATTTTTTTTTTTAAACAATTAAAAAAAAATTCCCTTTTCTCGATTAATCGACCATTCATCCTCGAGTAATCAACTTCTTCGAGTCGATTGATCGACAGTAATGATGAGTGGCCCTTTTTTCGAGGTGGCCTGCATTTATTGATCGCAGACTTTTATGCAGAGTCGATTAATCAACATACATAGTCGATGCATCGACTAATCAGCATTGAAGACCGTGCTTCCTTTTTCAGATTCTGTCAATTTGTTTTTAATGAAGTCGTTTCATCGACTCTGGGAGTCGATGAATCGACTTCAATTCTATGCATGCGCTTTTTGTCTTTTCACTGCCTTGATTAGAGTCGATACATCGACTTAGAGTGTCGATTAATCGAATTTTCCATTTCCAGTCGGTGCGCCTTTTCATTCGAAGCCGCTACGTGTTTCCATGCGGTGCAGTTAAAGTCATGTCTTTTCATAATGAAGTCGATTAATCGACCCTGTAAGGTCGATTAATAGACTATATACGGTGCGACCGTCCAGAAAGGATGCCTTCGCATCTACATAAGGGAAGCACTCTCTCTTCCCTTTCATTCGATCTTGATCTTGTCTTTTCCCGAACAGTCTCCGACATTCCGACAGTGCTTTCATGGCTTCGTCATCTTCTGCGCCGCAAAGGCTTTCCCAACGTCCTATAGGTCATCCACGTGAGCAGCCACGTGGTCGCTTCGCATCCCAAGATCTTTCTTCTGAATATCTTTTCGATCTTGCGGCATTTCAGACCATGCCAGTCTGCGTTGTCTCCATCGCTTATGCAGTGGCTCTTAACGTCCATTTCCTTCTCACGCCGCCCGCGATCAAGGTGTCCTAATGGATCGTTCGGTTATTCTACCAAAACATGGCATGGATGGACGCCTCCACTGAAAATAATGTCGATGCCCATTTTACTATTTCAATCGATGGATGGTCGCGCCGCATTTATCCGTAAACCATCGCGGAGGTTTTTAACATTTCGTGCGAGCGCCCTCTCAATCACACTCTGGGTGAAGAGCTTGACAGTTCTTAGGAAGATATGATCAACGATATATGTCGCGGCGTATTTTCTTCGGGGATCGCCACTAGGCGATCGGCGTTACAGCGTTACAGCATCCGATTTTATTTTGGGATATTGTGGTCAGTAGTAACCTCTGCCCCTGTGGCCACGTTTCTGAGCGCATCGGTGCCGGGTTAAGACACTCTATGGTGCCTATCGAAATACATGGATCAACACGCCTGAGATTCTTCATGATGGCATGTGGCGATGCCATGAGGATGTCGCCAACCCCGCCACTGGTGATGCCGCTATGATCTACTTTCCTCATTTAGTAATGAAGCTGCTAAATTTTCGTCGTTTTCCGTTCTACCGGGATGACAATCTTAGGGACCTCGCATTCTATCATTATGGTGCGACCCAATGGAACCGTAGTATGTGTCTCCTGGGTAATATCCCTGATGCCCCCGCTGATGCTCCGGCCCAACCTGCTCCACCACCCCAGCATTGCCGCGTGCACCAGTAGGACCAGCCTGCACCTGATCAGGGACCCGATGAGGGTGTGTCCCTTGATATGCTCCAAGCCCAAATCAATTCCTTAATCGAGGAGCAGTAGCGGCAACATAGTGCGACTTTGCGTCGAAGCCACTATGATCTTTCCTTCCTCCATCAGATAGGACAGCACATGTGGTATGATAGTTATGATTAAATGCGCGTCAGGGCCCGCCAGGCAGAAGAGGAGGGGGATGATTAGTTTGTTTAGTTTAGGTTTAGGATTAGGATTAGGATTTTCCATTTTGTTTTGTTTTTCTTTATTCAATTTAGGTTGTTTATGTTTAGGAGTACAATCAAAAGTGTCCTTGTAATCACTGTGTTTATCAGTGAAAAAGTGTGTTTCTAATCTGCTTAGGATTGCTTATATTTTTTGTAGATTTTATGTTGCAATTAGAGAGTAGAAGTAAAGGATATATAAAAAAAATAAAAAAATAGAGAGAAAATGTTGGAATGCTTTTCACAACTCTCAGTCGATTAATCGAGGTTCATACTCGATTAATCGACGACCAAATTTGGGAGTCGATGCATCGACTTCCCAGAGTCGATCAATCGACCCCCACTTTTCTTTGATTTTTTGTGTGGACCCGACTCCTATTGGGACTCTACTTTCCAACTGTCCTTAAGTCTTTGAAATCCCTCAAGCATCCTTCGCACACCTTCAAATATTTCTTTTTGCAGGACACCTCTTTTAAAGTCCTTATCCTATTACAACTCTATCGATTTTCTCCTTATATTCACCCTAGGCTCACTTTCCATCACATCTTGCACAATCTTCTTATGGTCTGAAGATTCTATCTTACTAGAGCACGGTTCTCAAAGATGGAGGAGACTGCCAAAAAGTGAGAGCGCCGCACTAATCTGACGGTCCCTTTTTAGCCTAGCACTGTTGAAATCATCGACCTCGATCCGATGGTCATTCCTTCCTAGGGTGAAGCATCTAGAAAGAAGGTAAATCATTCTAAATCTCCTACACCGTGCATCACTACTGATATCGAGATGATTGATGTGATTCCTCCCCCACCACCCCCATCTCCATCTCCATCGCCGCCTCCATGCCTACATCCATACCATTAGAGGTGATTCCTCAATTTCCGCTTGGACTTTGGGAGAAATTATTCTCTGTGCCAAAGAACATCGATTTACGTGAACAAAGGTGGATGGGCCCACCTAACGAACATCGATTTACGTGAACAAAGGTGGATGGGCCCACCTAACGATGATTAAAGGAGTTGGATTCATGCTTTAGTTTTGCTTTAGGATTTTAGGATGTCTTTATTTCGTATGTTTAGTTCTAGAATATTAGTTTTTCGTTTAGTTTAGGTTGTTTTTAATTCCCTAATTAGTGTAGCCACATTACCTTCAATAAATTTTTAGTCATGTTCCAATTTGATGCACATATTCTCTGCACCTGATCTTTGTATTAAGGTACTTTTCAACAGGTTTGGGGGTGCACTACCTATTTCAATCAACGAGGACATTATCATTTTTAGGTTTGGGGGTACGTGTGGTTATCTATCTTTCATCACTTATTTTTTATTCTCTAAAAATAATAATAATAATAATAAAATAAAAAAACATTCACTTTGTCTAGATTAATCGACCATCCACTCTCAATTAATCGACTTCTTCGAGTCGATTAATCGACAGTAATAAAATATAAAAAAAAATAAGAGAAAAAAAAAAAAATTTAAATTTTGAGCTATCATACATGAATTATTTTGTGATAGTTTCAAACTTTAATTGATGATAGGTGAATTTAATTTTGATAATATCAATGTCAGATCTTTAATGCTTGTATTTAAAATAATAACGCTTAATGTGATATTTTGTGGGTAATTTTGATATTCATGCTTAGAATTTTTGCACTTATACCAAGCTAAGAGTTAGAAATCGATGAACTGTTTTGAACATTGAATCTTAGGTTCTCAGTGGAGACTAAACCTGGTAAGCTTTAGAGTCAAATATCCGTCATTGATGAGTGAATACAGCAACTCGGAGTTTTCTTTGAATACGAATTATTTTGCATGATCTCATACACTTCACATTGACTTGTGACTTTGCATGACATCAATTTCATATTATTGTGCTAGAGCATATTGTATTTTTGCTCAAGATAAATAGAGATAATTATCATCTTGTGAGGAAATGATTGAAGGCCATATTTGGTTCGTTTGTACTTAAAATATCCCACCTTTTATAAATTTATCATTCTAGTATTCCTTTGAGCTTATTAAAAATTTGCCTTTATATATTCTTTGATAAGCCACATTAACCTTTACTCCTGCACCATTTCTGAAAATTCAGCCTTACCCTTCTTATTTCTGAGAAATTAGGAACGAGGGATGAGAATGAACGAAAAGAGAGTAAGTGAAGAGATACCGAATTGTGGTGTTTACTGAGACTATATAGCAGAAAAAACAAAGGAGGAGAAAAAGAAAAAGAAAAAAAAAAAAAAAGAATAAAAGAATAAAAAATATGTGGTGCTTTAAGAAAATAAAATTCAAAAGAAGAAAAAGGAGTGAGAAAGGAAAAGAAAAGTTGAGAAAAATAAAAAAATATTAAGAAAGATAGCGAGAGATTAAAAAAAAAAAATCATAAGCTAGTTTCTTTTCCAATTTCTCAAAAATTTTGAATTCCAATTTCCCTTTCTTTCTCACCCCTTTCCTGAGCCCCGTTACAACCCTTTAAAAGACCTTCATGATCCGACCTTGATTTGGTGATTGTCTTATCAAGAGTGAGAATATGATACCTATGGCACTTGATATGACATGCTTAGGAAATACAAGCATCTTTTCTTATGAGATTTTTTTTTTTTTTTGCTTTGTATTGATCTCTCACATGTGTACGAAAACTTACCCATCATCGGAGTGTTTTTATTTTGAGAGTATACCTAAAGTGAGGATTGAGTCGAGACAACAGATCCGATGGTTCCCGTTTGGACTAGTTCCTAGATGGATGAATCTTGGTTTGGGTATGCACACACTGCACATTTAGGCATGAATGGATGAGTTATCTAACAATTTGAGTATTAGATTAATTTGAATGGACACTAGCATGATTGATATGATATTAATATTTAAGATTGATAATTCACATATTGAAACAATTAATATTTTTATTTTTGAATAATATATATGTTACAAAAATCATGTTTTGAAAACTCAATTTTGCCGATGATTTAAAATTTTTGGAAGTTTGTGGGTAACTTTACTGTAAACCCTCAGGAGACACAACTTCTCCACTAGGGATCACCTAGGGGTTTAAAGGTTTGCTGCACAGGCTAAGTGCAATCGTGCTCCCTACGAAAGTGGCATTTATTTTCTTTAGTTTACTTTGCTCGAGGACTAGCAAAGTGTCGGTTTGGGGGTGTGATGAGTAGTGAAATATGATGATATTTCACCCCTAAATACTTACATTTAGCCATCCGATGAAGTCTATCTAATGAGAATTACTAGATTTGAAGTGTTTCAGGTAAATATAATCCAATTGCATAAAACAGCCTAAGAATTCCGAAAATAATGTCAAACACTGCAACCTTGGGTCATCGAAAACTTAGTGCAACTTGCAGCTCAATTTGAACCATCAATACATCCGATTCAGAAAATTTCTAAAACATAAAAGTTGTAGAGCTTTCCGTCATCTTTCTAATGCCATAAGAATCATGTCAATTAGAGTTCGGAGTGAAAAGCTATAGCCAAAATACTGAGGCAACATCTGATGGAGAGTTGGGCTAAAGTTCACGGAAATTTAGGAAGGTCGATCAATCGACCTTTAAGTCGATTAATTGAGGGAAGTGATTGAGTTTGACACAAAAAGCACTTTTTGGTTGCAGAATTAAAGGAGGTCGATTAATCGACCTTGCACTCGATTAATCGAGGTAAAGGATAGAGTTTGAGACGGAAATGACTCCTTAGAGCAAATTTAGAGGGAGTCGATGCATCGACTCTATAAGGTCGATTAATCGACCCTGATTTTTCGGGCTAGGAAAACTGCGAGACTTGAAAGTATTTAAAGCCACAAACAACAACTCGGGAGAGGGACACGCAGAGATAGAGATTTTATTTGGAGAGCTTTGTTATTCTTTTACCTTCTTATTTTTAGCATTCCTTTCTTAGAGAATATTATTTTTGCTCAATTAATTCCTACTTTAAATTTAGAGATTAGTAGAGAGTATTTTTAATTTTGTTTCAAAAGATCATTAGACTGGTGGATTAAGCTTGGATCAAGGAATTGCTATTGAAGGTTGACGTATTTTTAATTAATTAGATCAATGTTATCTTCCATTTATCACTTGTTTATGTCATTTAATTACAACATATGTAGCTAATTTCTTATGGATGGGGATCTAATGATTCCCGTCCGAGGGATATACTTCTAATAGTATAGATCTAGGATTAAACTTTGAAATTTTATTTTATGGTTGTTATGTTATCACGAACGAATGAAATCCCCGCCACTAACTAGGATCGAGTGTGCCGAGTCATGCCCTGGATCTCATATCTGTGACGGTAATTTTATCTCAATCATTGTTATATAATCTTTTTATTTTTATCATATGGATCTACTTACGATTAAAATCTGGGATCGAGTGTGTCGAGTCATACCCTGGATCTTGGATTTGTAATAGTAATTTTATCTCAATTACTCCCTAATCTGAAATCGAGTGTGCTGAGTCATGCCCTTGATCTCAGATCTATGGTGGTATTCTTATTGGAGTTTTTACCCATTTTGGGGATGATTTCTATTTGTATCTGAGATCAAGTGTGCCGAGTCATGCCCTTGATCCTAGATTTATATATGGAAATCATCTCTGAAATTAAGTTCTGATTACAGGGATGCAATGTGGAACCTATCCGGGTTTTTACCATTTATCTTCCATAAAAGATATTTTTTAATGATATATCTCATAGTTTAATCCTTAGATTTGTATTATAGGAAGAACAAACCAAAGATTGGAGGATTTAGTATCTTCATCTTTATCTTTATTTTTGAATTATCAATTAAACTTTATTTTGTAGTCAGTAATTATCTTAACTCACAAAACTGCCTAAATCGTAATATTGGTAGGGTACTGTTAAATCTTGGTAGATTTCTTGAGTTGTTGTTTCATCTTTTTAGATCATCTACATTAGTCCTCGTGGGAACGATCTCGTACTCCGCACTCACTATCTACAATTTGATTCGTGCGCTTGCGAGTAAAACATCACAATTATAAATCACAACAATAAACTTTAATTAATATCAACCATTAAGACTAAAAATATTGTAGATATTATATTCCACAGATCGGATGGCTTAAATCTCCCCAAAAAACTATTTTTAGGCTTCTGGCACTTCAATATATGACCTATCAATTTGATGGTACTGATCACCCACATCTTAAACCATTGATAGTGTAAGATCATTTAAACACCATCTAAGGCATTTGATTTATAGGCCGCCATGATGTAATGATCTTTGTTTCCAAAAATTGGCACGAAACATGATCTCTATCATCTGATTCATCACAATCAACCATTGAATTAGATGATGGGCTTCGTCTGTGTTAAATTAGAGGATAGAGATCACATTGTGTGTCAATCTTTGGCACCAAAGATCTTTACATCTTGGCCTTGAAATTGGAATGGTTAGATGTCCACAATTCTCAGATCCAAAAAATACCAAGTCTTTCCTTTTAAATTAGGTGCCATAATAAGTTTTAGCTCCCTTTATTGAGTGCCACCAGCATCATAGATGTCACTTATGATGCACTTGTTATAAGTTTGAGTTTTATTGAAGGTCTGCCACAGATTACTAGGTCTTGTATGCGATATGTGGAATTCAACTACCTAATAAATAGACCACAAAAGTAGGGCTTTCAAAGGGTCGTGCTTCTTAGCCCGACCCTGCTTGGTTTGGGTTAGTTTTGGCCTTCAATAAAATGCTCGAGCTTGAAAGGACTCGGGCTGAGCCTGACCCGATTTTGTATCCGAGTTTGTTTAATTTGGCCTAATTATTAAGATAAAAAATAATCAGGTTCAGAGTTCGCTATTGTGTACGTAACCTAGAAGGCGATCAAGAGGCAGGCAATAGCAGACCACCTAGCAGATCATCCCATGTCTAACTATGAGCCAATGCAGATGAATTTTCCTAACGAAGCTATTCTTTTTTCTATAGACGAAGAAGCAGACGAAACTCCTAATGATTATGATTGGAAATTGTTCTTTGACGGTGCAGTAAATCAGAACGGAAATGGAGTTGGAGCAGTTCTTGTCTCACAAAAAGGAGCCCATATTCCCATAGCTGTCAAGCTGAGGTTCATTTGCACAAACAAGGGAAATTTGCACTGTCAGCCCTATAATTTTGCTTATTTGCAAAAACAGTTATGTAGTTTCAAATCTTGCGCAAAAGGCCAGCTCCAAGCCAAGCCCTTTCCACGTCAGCAATCATATATCCTCTTCTTTATATATAGATGCGAATTCCTTTTGATATGAGATATGAGATTTCTCCTCCTATATTAAAATTTCATGTACTTTGTTTTCTTTGTATCAGTACAGACCACACTATAAGCTGCAACACAAGAGCACTGGTAAGATAGTATTTTTTTTAGTAGTTATAAAAAATTATAACGTAATAAATGAATTATAGTGTATCACTACCTTAAGATAGCGGCGCTAACATAAAGTAGCGATACGCTACCTTAAGTTAGCGCTATTACCTTAAGTTAGCGTATCGCTACCTTAAGATAGCGCTGCTAACTTAAGGTAGCGATACGCTACCTTATGGTAGCGGCCACTAATTTAGGATAGCGGCGCTACCTTAAGATAGCATCCCGCTACCTTATGTTAGCGCCACTATCTTAAGGTAGCGATACGCTACATTAAGTTAGCGTCGCGCTGTATAACTGAACAATATGAAGAAGTTAGTTTGACAATTTAATATTTCATTATTTTTTATATTTTAGGATGAAATAGATGTTCCCATACTTTGTCATTTTGATGGCGTCCGGGTCGGTGATAATACTTACAATGGTGGGCATCGGAAGATTGTCGTTGTTAGAGAGAAGATATCATTTGACCAATTTAAGCAGAAAATATACAATGTCAGTAGGACTCAACCGGAAGAATATTCAATTACACTATCTATTTCTTTGCGCATAGGAAAAGAGTTTGTGTTTGTCAAATTGTCCGACTCCGATGATCTTGCGAACTTATTTAAAGCATATCGTATTGGTGATGGTGAGATAAATATTTATATCGAAAAATTATTAGCAACTCTTATGATCGAAATTTTATTATCTATTAAAGTATTTCCACCTCACCGTTCCAGTAGGAAACAAACGAAGATGATAAAGAAATTGAGGAAAACGTCAGATTAGAAGATGATGATAATGTAGAACCAAAACATTCGATTGAAAATCAAGGAATACGGTTTGAAGTGGAAAACTTCGATGCACCGATGATAGTCGACGATGATAGAAATATAAATATAGGATTTTGCCCCTACCGTAAGCCTCTGGAGCAACCTTTTTCAGACATTCGAATGAAAAAAGGCGATGAAGATGAAGGATATTGTCCTTAAATGAATCCGATGCATGATGGATCTCAGCTTAATTTCAAATAGATAAACAATACATATGACTGGAATCAGTGGAAAATATTTTTAGGTCTTAGTTCATATCAATGGCCTTCAAAACCAATAGCTTCGAAGCAAACGATAATCGAGCCTTCAATGGAATAGCCTCTCGCACCTCAAACATTCCCACCTCGGCCAACCTCAATTGAAGCAATTGCATTTCAACCAAACGTACCTCGACGGACTCAATTTCAATCACGTAATAATCATTCAGTCGATGACGGTGATAGTGATTCTGAAAATAATGAAGCACCGTCGTCGCCCACTTCGCGTGTTGATATTAATAGGAGAATTGATGAACCTCTGGTGGGTAATGACTATGATCTTAATGACTCAGAGGGCGAGTATATGGATTCGGATGATGAAGAACTTTATGAAGGGGGGCCATTAACTGTTAGTCAGGCATTCAAAAATAAAAAATCCTTTTAAAAAGCTCCTAAAGAGTTTGCAATGGCAAATAATTTTTAAATTAAATCAATAAAAATCAGTCCTCTTCGAGTTATGGCGAGGTGTATTGAAGGTGTATTTGGCGAATACATGCATCAAAATTGGTCGGTGTGGACATGTTTATCATGAAGACTTTCTGCCATGAACATACATGTAGAATGTTAGCTTTCGGAAAAGGACATCGCCAGTATACAAAATCATGAATAGCTTCCTTCGTGAGGGATAAGTTGTTAAAAGGCTTTGATGAGAGTCTTGCTTCAATAATTTTTTATATTGAGAAAAAATACGGTATAATAGTAAGCTACTAGAAAGTATAGAGAGGAAAAGAAATGGCGTTGAATGATATCCGAGGTAGCTGAAAGGAGCAATTTAAGATGTTACCGTCCTATGTCGCCGAATTACAGAGGATTGATCTGGACGTACAGACTGAATTATGTCGCGAGCCTGATAATGCCTTTCAGAGGTTCTTCGTAGCATTTGGACTTTGCATTAGGAGCTTCCGTAATACTTTGCGGAGAATAATTATGATAAATGGGATACATTTGCGCGACCAATATAAAGGAGTGTTGTTAATAGCTACGGGGATGGACAGGAATAGACATTTATTCCCTATAGTGTTCGACGTTGTACTCAAAGAAAATAAAGATCATTGGACATGGTTCCTTGATCTGTTAGGGAGACGCGTAATCGGAGACTTTCAAGAGTAGTTTGTATGAATATCAGACTGACAAAGGGGGTTGATGGAAGTTGTGCATAATATTTTTTCTAACGCCTTTCACAACTATTATATGCGACACCTAACTTTGAATCTTTTTTATACATATAAGAATACAATTTTCCGACCGCTGCTCTCGGTTGCTGCCCGTACATTCTCGGAGATAAAATTTATAAAAAATTTATAAAAAATAGAAGACGAGGCCCCCTCAGAATGTACAACATGGATTAAAGAAGTCGGTGACCATTTCTGGGCGCGCGCATATTTTCCAGGAAAGCGTTATGATATGCTGATAACAAATATAGCAGAAAGTATTAATAGTGTGTTGAAGATAGCAAGAGAGGAACCAATCGTGACAATACTAGAAACCATTCGCACGATGGTAGCCGAATTCTACCTTCGACGTCAGGAGAAAGAAAATAAAATGACACACGTGTTGACACCGATGACGGAAGAGCACCTAACACGAAACTCAGGGTGGGCCCGTTGATAAAACGTTGTTTCCTATGGTTGTAATATATTTCAAGTTAAATGGGGGCAATACACTTACAGTGTCGATCTAGAGAAACGAACGTGCACATACAGACGTTGGGCTATCCTTGGATTACCATGTTTGCATGCGATCACTACATTATCGCGTAGGAACAAGGACAAAGAGATTCCTCAGTTTTGTGAGCATTAGTTTACTAGTGCCTTATTTAGGAAAACTTATAAAGAACACTTTGTTTCGACCGTTGATAAGCGCCAATGGACTGTTCTAAGAGAAGACATCGAAGTTCTACCTCTCCACAGAATACGTCAAGCCGATCACCCGAAGAAAAGGAGGATAAGATCTAAAGGTAAAGTTCGACCACTACAGTGTAAAAATTGTAACGAATATGGTCATAACTACCACTCATGTAAATTTGTTAGAATATGAAACCTATTTCATAGTGTAATTTGTAAAAATGAGATTAGATCGAATATTTCTTGAACTTGTCAAATTTTTCTGAATTTTTTTTTCTTTTTAATCTTGCCGAATAATTACCAAAACCTGAATTGGTGACTATGAACTTACAATCTATCATTGAACTTATCTCAGCCTAATGAAACATACCGATAATTAGAGGTGTAAGATCATTTAAACGGTTAGGAGAGTCTGGTTCTCAATTTAAATTAGGATGGTGCTCAAAATGGTGTTTAAATGATCTTCCACCATTAGAATTAGAATTTTGATCTCACACCATTGAAGCGTGATTTATTATTATGTGTTGTGGCATTAGGTGCAAGGTTGGCATCAGGTGCAAGGGTAAAAATGTGTTGGGTATGAGTGAGTTAAGTGGATCCGATTAAAAAATAGGGCCATGCTGGGTCGAGCGTATTAATAATCGGGCTTAAGTATGGGCTACTTTCAAGAGTCCCGATTATAACTTGCCATTTTAAGACCCGACCTAAACTGGCCCGGCCCGACGCAACCCAACCCATTGAGACCCCTACGGTGATGGGTTAACCAAACTTTAATGGTATCAACAGGCTAGATGTAGGGGTCATCCATACATAGTATACTTATCATGTATTCCTTAATTTGGATCATCCACATAGTATTCCTTCAATTGAATTTTTATCTCACACCATTGATTGAAGTGTGATTTATTATTAAGCATTGTGGCATCAGGTGCAAGGGTAAAAAAATTCAAAAAAAAAATTATTGTGTTTATCGAGTTAGATCGAAACAAAAAAAAAACTAAAGAAACAATTAATCTCTAAACAAAAATTTACGCAGAATTTAAACAATAAAAATTTATACAGAATTTACACAAAAATATATAAGTGAAAGAAGAATAACTACTCAGTCGCCTTTCCAAATGTGCACAAGGAATGTCCGATTTCAGCTCGAAATTACTGCATATTTTTCTCGTCAAAATCTATTCCCCGCCGTTCAGAAAAGTACTCAATATATTTTAATACAAAAACACCACAGTCTCAACCATTGTATTGGCGGAGAAGATCCACACCGTCCATCACTGTTAGCTGCCACGGTTGATCGAGAGCAGAACTCAATCCGACAGTGTTAAGAAGTCACGACAAGTGATGCAACAAACTTTCTTTATACGATTCGAACTTTCTTGAATACTCTGGGTTGACCGGGTCTATCAGCTTGACATCGAGGTTCACTAGAGACACAATAGCCAATGCCCAATGTTGATGTCTCTGGCTATGCATTGAAAAATAAATATGTGTAATCGAAGATCTAATTAGTACTGTGTTTATTAAGAAATATGAAAAGTGTTAATATAATCTAAAAAAAAACTTGCCGTCCCACAATAGATAGCCTTAATACCGCGTGTCGTACTCTTAAACAGGACCTCAAGCGGTTTACACTGATGACGAACATTCCACCTATCACAGTACGCCTCCCATTTATCAAAGTCGTTGAGTGGCTCTAGATTTTCATCAGCCATAAATTTATTAAATTTTGAGTGATCTGCTATAATCAAAGTCTGTAATTGATCATTAGAATAATTCATTAATTGAAAGGCACGAGTTACGTAAATAAATAAAGGTAGATAAATAAATAAATAAATAAAACAATTGATACATACCAGGGCCAAGGCCGATGCAAAGAAGCTCTTGTCCGCCATTTCCGTAAACAGTCTTTTTTACTCACTAAGATTTTGAAGTATGCGTCCACCACTTCATTGTCAAGCCACTCCCTTCCTTTGAGGACCCTTAAATTCTCTACAGTGACGTCGACACCAAAGATAGTATTGACAAGCGCAGGATCGTCTTCCGCAGGCCGGTTCCACATACTGCGCCTAAATTTATGTTTCATGAACTGTGACTCTTCTTCTTCGCTTTCAACGACGGCCACTCTTTATCGTTTTATACCTTCTTTTCTAATTGGCGTCTTTCTTTTCTTCCGTGCTCGCAACTCGTACCCCGTGCCCTTCTTTTCTAAATCAACTTTACTCTTTGAAGCAGACAACTTTACTAGTAGTGATTTAAGTGATGCCAGCTGCAACTCGTAAGTAGGCTGGGTTACTGGAGGCTCAACCACATTGTCGATCGGCGATTGGAGTGTAGTGGGATGAGAGGAGGAAGGCTTGGGTGGAGACGATTGAGGGTAAATGTATTCAGAGGAAGAAGGTTGTAGTGCAGATGGTTGAGTGGTAGAAGGCTTAGATAAAGAGGGCTCAGAAGGTTCGGGTGCAGAGGTTTGAGTGGTAGAAGGCTTAGGTAAAGAGGGCTCAGAAGGTTCGGGTGCAGAGGTTTGAGTGGTAGAAGGCTTAGGTAAAGAGGGCTCAGAAGGTTTGGGTGCAGAGGTTTGAGTGGTAGAAGGCTTAGAGGTTTAAGTGGTAGAAGGCTTAAGTAAAGAGGGCTCAAAAGGTTTGGGTGCAGAGGTTTGAGTGGTAGAAGGCTTAGGAACAGAGGGCTCACGAGATTGAGAGGGAGGGGACTTGGGGGTAACAAAAGTATCAAAGAGTATTGAAGATAGTATATCATCCTATAAAGTTATTAAAAAAAGAAGTTAAATTAGTTCATTCATCATATCCGCTATCATACCGCTATCTTATGATAGCATTCCGCGATCTAAAGATAGCGTTCCGCTATTTTAAATTATCGTTTCGCTATCCTAAGATAGCGAAACGCTATCATAAGATAAAGGAATGCTAATTTAAAATAGTGATCAGCTATCTTAAGATCACGAAACGCTAACTAAAATTAGCGCATAGCTATTTTAAGATAGCGGATAGCTACCTTAAGTAACTAAAAATGATATTAAAAAAATTATATATTTTATTTTTTAAGATAACTATTTTAAGTAAAAATAATAATATAAAATGATAGCTATTTTTATATTTTTAAGATAACTTTACGGTTATTAGTGTTAATAATCTAAAAAATAATGTAAAAAATAAAAATTAAATTATATACCTTTGATAAATGAGATTTTATTGCTTCAAGATCATTCTTCATAGCAGCATTTTCGTCATTCAAGTAAGCTATTTAATCTTCTAAAGACCCTACTTTCGCTTCTAATATTTTCTTTTCTCTTCTGAGTTACTCAATAGTTATCGCCTGTCCTTCTAAAATAGCAAAGGTGCGATTGAAATCGCCTTTCATTTCTCTAACTTGCATTCGAAGAGACTCTTTACAAAGCTCCGTTACTTCGTTTATAAGTTGGGGATGCCTAGCAGGCTGTTCTCTTGTTGGCTGCTTCATACTTTCGGATTCTTTCTCCTTTGATTTCGCTTCGTGTCGTAGAACGACCTCGTAATCGTCATTATCGTCACTGTTATTATAGTCATCGTCATCGTCATCATCCTCATCCTTATCGTAAATATCGTGTATCTCTTTCGCTCTTTTCTGAGTCGGGTGTTCTTGTTCTTTTCTTCATTCTCTTTTCATATCTCTTTGCCTTAAGAATAGCCAAATTGATCGATATTATAATTCGTATTTTTCAACATCAAGGTTGACAATGACTGGGGAGTTAAGAATTTTTTCTTGATAATAATTTGGATTACGGCTGAATGTCATTGCTTTCCATTTCAACATCCTCGGAAAGGGACTTTTCAGCTGACTACGAACGAGGTGGACTTCCAACACCTAAATCTGTAAGGTGATAGTGCACCCATAGATGTTATATTGCTTTTTTGGCATCACTTTTGTCGCTTCTCTTTTGCCTATCACTTTACATATACAGTCAACTAAATTTTTATATACTACCAAATCGCACAGATATTCATTGAATTCTTCAAGGTTATCAACTAAATCCAAGCATTTACTATCCACTACCTGGTATGTATCCGGAAGTAAGAATGAGCATACGAAAAACAACAATGATAATTTCATAAATTCATCGTTGGAAAGATCGACACTATTAACAATTTCTTCAATAAGAGACCATTTAGTTGGCTGTCCCCGAAAGAATTTATATTGAATGGTTTCTGCCTCTCTTATAGCCACATGCTCAGTCTCGGAACCTTTTAACATATTAAGGCCTAAAATCAATGATATATCGGCCTCTTCCAGAACTACTTTGGTATTCTTTACCTTAAATATGTTATCTTTAACCCAGAAGCTCAATATCGCGTTAGCAAAGTCTCCAATAAAAACTAAATTCTCTGTAATATTAAATAGATAACCGAAAATTGATTCATCTAATATCTTCTTCCTCTCTTCGTTACAATACATGTAAAAAATTTTAACACTAACTCCTGAACATTTCTCGTAGGCCTTTAATTGCTTAGACATCTTAGAATCAGAGAGTGGTAACTACATAGATCATACAAATAACTAAGTAATTAAAAAAATAATTTTAAAATTCTATCGCTTCTTACCGCTATCTTAGAGCAGCGTTCCGCTATATTACCGCTATCTTAGCGTAGCGGAACGCCATCTTAGCGTAGCGTTTCGCTATCTTAGCGTAGCGGAATGCCATCTTAGAATAGCATTCCACTTTCTTAGCGTAACAGACCGCCATCTTAGAGTAGCGTTCCGCTATCTTAGCATAGCGGACCGCCATCTTACAGTAGAGTTCCACTATCTTAGCGTAGCAGACCGCCATCTTAGGGTAGTGTTTCGCTACTCTAAGATGGCGGTCCGCTACGCTAAGAAAGAGGAACATAGCGGACCAGGATAGAATGAAAGTGGGGAATAAAATTTTCATAAAAAGTAAAAAAAATTACCTGAAAAAAAATTACCACTTTGTCATTGCCGCTTCGTTGCCGTTGCCACTCTCTCAGTAATTACAACAGTACTTGCGAAAAGTGAAAAGTCAAAAGTTATTAACTGTTTAAAAATATAAAGGATTATAAAACACAAGGGTACTTGAGACATTTCAATGTCGGTGCTTACATGGAAAGGGCTTGGCTTGGAGCTGACCTTTTGCGCAAGGTTTGAAACTACAGGGCCTTTTTGCAAATAAGCAAAATTATAGGGTCAAAAGTGTAAATTTCCCCACAAACAATATCGAAAGAGATGAAACGTGGATTACAGGCACTTTACGCCGTCGACTTGAGAATCCAAGAGTATAGTATATGAAGATTCGTCACTTATCATCTTTCAGACCGGTGATTGAAAAAGCAAAGTTTTAGAAGTTTTTATTTTTTTGTGGCTATCACTATGGTCAATCCGTTGACTGATAAATGGTGTAAAATCAATCTCAGTGAATTTGAAAGAATAAGCAACTAATAATTAAGTCTTTTAGTTAGAGTATGATTTTGATTTTCAATCATAATATAATTAGTAATTTAAGTCCTTAATGGGAAGGACTCATTGGCTATAAATATAAGGGATGTTTGGTCCTAACGATTGCTCGACACACTTCAATCCTCCTAATTAGTAAAAACAAACCCATTGTGTTTGGAGGTATTGAAAACGAGGAGATCATTGAAGATCCAAGCAGCAACCCCATCTTTTATGGCTCACACCCAAGCTGAGTAAGATATCTTTTATTTTAAAGCTTTCGATAAAACTATAACTATCACGATCTTCGCGATAAGGTGCGCACATATATTTCAATTTATGGATTATGAAATTATTATTTTGATTGATCATACGCCTAGATCCTAGGGCAAATATTTGGGTGGTCGGATCAATAGATCCATCAATTGGTATCAGAGCTATGATTGGTGTTTGACCAGACAAAACATTAGTTTTTGAATTTTTATCTTGTGTGATATTGAGACCCAGAGAGCGTAATTTCATGATGGGAAAAGTTTCCGAAGTGATGGGGGATTGTTATTGTCTGTCCGATTCCTTTGTTACGCTTTAGTAAAATTTGATGTGTAATTTAATGGTTCTTATTCATGTAAGGAAGTAATTATATCTAATCGTTACATCATATATAATATCATATATAATTTATTGGTTATAATTATAAATGATTTTAATAATTGAAGCCTTGAATGCTATGGACTTATTGGGGATAGATTTTGATAGTTTTTGTTGGTCTTTTGAGTGATTTCCTGACCATAGGTATTATCTGTTGGAATTGAAAGTTTTCAAACTCTTGATTCTCAAGGGTTTAAGCCGGCAAAATCTTTATTTATTTATTTATATATATTCTTTTATCTGAAACATGCTCCTCTCATCATCTATCATCTGTTGCTGCTATATAGTTATGGCTTCTTCTTTTGGATCTCATAAGATTGAAGAACCCCATGACGTTGGCCTTTTGGGGTTTTTTAAAAGAAAAATTATTTTTATGGCCTTGATTTAATGGTGACTGCAAATAAAAGAGGCCTAAGGTCTTAGTTTCTTTTTTGTTGTAGAAGAAGAGGACTTCTGAAACACCACGATTTTAAAACACCATTCTGCTGCGTCTCCTTTTCAATGCTCGATGGGTCTTATGGCCTCGTGACCCGACCCGTTGTATAGTCCACATGCCCGACTCATGGACCTATATTGCATATGACCCGACCCGTTTTGTAGCCCAACCCGATCGATAATCGGACTCGGGTCATGACCCGATCGAGCCCATGGTATGGTCCATCACTCAACCGGGCTCATGATTCATTACCCGATTCGGCCCGTTAGAAACAATCCGTTTGCCCTTAAGACCCCATTTTGACCCATATTATTTCTTATTCTTTTCGGGTCATTCCTGGGCTATCTACAAGTTCAATTTTGGGACATTATATATAAATTTTGACTTTATCGAATGTTTCGGGTTTATTTTTGAGGTATATTTTTACAAACAAGCTCTCTGTTGTAACGTTTTCATGACTAGATGTCCTTTTAACATTTTTTAATCGGGTATGCACTAGCCACTAATTTTATGAATGTATGAGTCATTAATACTTAATGATATGTATATATACGTACTCACGGGCCTTTTAAGCATTGATTTTATTGGTGGGGCGAATTCCAAGTTAATCATTTACACATTTGATTTAAGTTGGGTTTGTGAGGAGATATAGGGTTGGGTATTGGAGGTTGTGCTCTAGCACCAAGCCTGGTATTTACATAATGTTATCCATAATTATTATTAATTTTTGGCATTTACCCACAACATGAGTTAGATTTAGCTACTTACATATCTTAAGTGGCTTATTTTTTATTATTATTTAATCACTTTTGTGACTATCTAAAATATTATCAAATCGAAATAGAAAATATGGCTTGAAATGATTCTTCTGTCCAACGGTGATGATTTTTCCTAGTGTTGTGGTTTTCATAATGCGATTTATTTTTGTAAAAGACCGTGTTATAAATTCAGTGAAAGTGTGTAATAAGCGTTGACATCACAACTTGAGGGATTACTTTTGTCCAATGGTGATGAATCACTCAATGTTGTGTTATGGTTGTATTTTACTATTCATTATTTTGTGTCTAAGTACTGCTAGTGTATTGTGACTCGACCCAATGAAGGGACATAACGATACAATTAGTATCACAATCATTAATATAAATTGAGGAAGCAGTTAGTGTGTTATGACTCGACCCAACAGAGAATTATAATATTGCAAATTGCTTTTCAATAAAATCACATTGGTTTTATTTTTATTATATTCCTTGGCATAATTTAACTCTTGCATAAAATACTGTAAATATAACCTTATGGAATTGATAGTTACTATAATTGTATGTAGACATAATAAAGCCCTTAATTATTGTGCAGCATTAAACTCATCTTCTATTACTAATATGATTGGTGGAACTAAATCTTTGAGTGGCTTAAACCATGGCAAATTGAAGGAACAAGTCAAAATTATTCTAGGTTGCATGAATCTTGACTATACTATACGATTTGATAAACCCAAGGTGCTCACTGTTGATGCCTCAGCTGAGGATTTGAAAGTGAACAATACAAATTTAGAAATTTGAGATAGATCAAATCGTATGAGTCTTATGATCGTAAAGAGTTCTATTACTGATGCGATCTAGGAATGTGACAGCCCAAATTTTGGTGCCCCAAAATCCGTGCCATCAGCACGACCCTCAAGGTCGTGCCCTGGAATTCTTTACGATACATTGGTATATACAAGCCAAAAATTGTAATTATGGCGCACGTATCTACTCTAAACAAGTTCTCATATATAAAAATAATTATTGTCTCTAAAGGCAGTCCTTGTCTCATGCCAATTCATGGGCATAAGAACTTACCCAACCCATTGGTGATAATTGTTCATCCCAAACATTTTATCAAAAGCATAACGGTATTTAATTAGATTCAAATAAAGAGGCTTGACATACCAAGCCGCACCTAATACTCTCAACTCACTCTCAAAGTACGCAATGGGTTTCCTAGAAGAATTCCTCAGGAGGAGGCTCTGACTCCTCAGTGGGCACTTAGTCTGAATCCCCTGGATCAAAGTCTCCAGAAGTCCTTGCTGCCGCTAGTCCTGGACCTGCGACGTATAGTCTAAGGGGGGTGAGCTACATCCTAGCTCCGTAGGGAAACTAAAAGAACATATAGATTAACCTTCACATATATGTCAGCAGTTTTAAAAACATAAATTATTGGATAACACTTGTAGAAAATAATTGAAATTACTGGAATAAAATAATGATTTCGACTGTTACTTTGCATGGTCTTGTTTAATCTCCTTACTGGTTTAGTCGTGAATTTGGCCTAATCGCTTAAATCTTAACTTAAGTAGTCCCCGAGCAATATAGCATCGAGCCCCGATGGAATACCCACCATCGTCGTCTAACTAGACAGTTGTTATGCGTATTCCTTGGGAATACTGTCAAGCCCCTTTCTCATAGGTGGCGGGGTCTATTCTCAAATCTACATCCCTAGGATGTGCTATGAATGTACGGATTGGCCGCCGTACTGGTCACGGATATCCTGCCGAGTCAGTCGTGGGTATCTCGCCACGTCGGTGGGGTATTCTAATCAATCTTAAATAATAAAAATATCGAATGTGCTTTACATATAGTTATTCACCGTGATTGTGCTAATTTTATTACCTTAGGCCTTATCACAATACTTCCGCTTCACTATTAGTTTTCATCTGCATCCCTGGGATGCCCCTTATTCAATCGCATCATCCAGATGTCCACTTTACAATTTTTACGTCCCTTGGGGACCTCATGACTATCACGTTTGAAACTTACTCACACACCCTTTTTCATAATGATCATGCAGTACTTGACTATTTAATTGGATTGCACTACATATATGAATTGAGAAAATAATACACATGTTTCAAGAATATTCCCTACCTCAACACAATCCGACGCGTTCCTTTCTCGTAGAAACTTATGCGCAACAACCCACGTTGAACCTAACATTATATGAGACACAATTTTACTCAGAAAGTCCCTAGACCCCTTGAAAACACAGTTCTCATGAATCACACCCAAAAGAATTTAGCGAGCTGGAAGGAAGTCCTCGCGCAAGCGGATATTTAGCCTCACGCGAGCGAGCACTTGACCTTGCTCGAGCGGTTGTACATCCTCGCTCGAGCGGTCACTATTCATCGCTCGAGCGGTCACTATTCATCGCTCGAGCGATTATTATTCATCGCGCGAGCGAGCACTATTTATCGCTCGAGCGATTATTATTTGAGATATCTGGGATTTTAAGTGATGCCTCGCTCGAGCGAGCCATTTTTATCGCTCGAGCGAGCCACGAAAAGGTGTATGTTCTCTATTCATTCGGAGATTATCCTCTTCCTCATGAGAGGTTTAATAGTGTCTAAGATCATTCGACCCCTAGTTTAAACTCTACTAAAAATATTCGAAAACATCTAAATCATACCTTACTCGACGGTCCTCCTATTGTTTGATCCAACTTCTTTTAATCGTGAGGCCCTTCAAGGTCCTCTATGGAAAGACTAAGAACCTCACCTTTTTCATAAACCTTCTCCTCTAAACTCTCTCCTTTTTCTCTCTATTTTTCCTTCTTTGTATCTAGGTTGATTTAGGTTACGTAGGAGAGACTCTCCGCCCCACTTTCACTTATATAGTGAAAGCTATAAAATTTCACATATACACAGTAAGTGTGTATATGTAGTTTTAATTTGATTTCCTTGTGAGACACTAAGACTTGCGTATGAAGTGTGGTACTGTGCATGGTATGTGATGTGTATGGTTCTCAAAAAATCCGGGGTTATGACATTCACTCCACGTTAAAAAATTTCGTCTTCGAAAATTGACGACCCACTAGGAAACAAAGAATACTATATCTAACAAAAAAAATTCATTCGTAACAACACACCCGACAAATCGAAATCGGATCATGCAACATATGGTTCAAAGACCCCAGATCATACCTGCATGGGGAATTTTCTTTAATCTACATAAAATGAGAAAGTAATCATATCGATTATCTTAATTATTTTAAAACCCTCTTAACGGTTATTTTCACAAGCAGAATGGCACTCATTCTACTCCAATTTATGCGAACCTGCACTAGGATTCAGTTACTATTATACAATCAATATACGTACACATTGTACCAATTAGACTCATTAAATTTTAAATCTATGCATATCCCTATTAAGTCTCTCTTTATACCGCTCCAAGCATTGTCACAATTTTTCTCTACAAAATTTGTCCCAAAAAAATTTATGATAATTACATTGAAGATCACAAAACACAAAACAACAATCCAAAAAGAAAGAGGATGGCCTAGTAGTCACTCTGCTCATACTCCTCATCATCCTCCTCATCCTCCTCATCATCGTCGTCGTCGTCGTCCTCATCATCCTCATCCTCGACAACGACCCTGGCGGCAGTGGCACCCACTGTAGTGCTCCTCGTAGCAGGGTCCGAGCTAGATGTTTCAAAAATAGCGCCCCTCATGACACTGACGCGCTCCTTGTATGACTGCGGATACGCATGGCCCATGAGGTCTATGAGTAGCGCCTCCTGGAACCTCTGATGCAGCCTGATCTCCCGCCCCTACTGGAGGATCTCTCGCATCATGTCAGCGTCGGTGGTAGGTAGGGGCTGTGAAGATGAAGTAGAGGGAGCAGTAGGTGTCGCCGGTGCTTGTTGTGTGGCTTGTTGGGAAATTTGGCGATCTCTCTTCTTGTTGATACTAGTTTGGAGGCTCTTTAAATTTCGGCTTAAATCTTGGGCGAGGTACGGGATGATGTTGTCGGTGAGTGCGATTTCATTTGTTTTGATTTGAAACCCCTCCTTCCCATGTCGTGATTCGAGGAGTCGGGAAATCAAATGTGCATAGGGTAAACGGTTTATCGGTGGGGGAATAGCACCCTTTAGGTTTCTTTTGTGGGCATGCGCCATGCCCTTGATGACGACCCTCGGAGGGTTAAACCACCTACTGTGAAAAGCGGAGTGTAAAGTCCGCAAAATCGTCTCTCGGCGCTCTTGGTCATGACCGGTCGGGTGTAGATTCTTCTTAAAAATAATATCAAGAAACCACATGCGTGGTGGTAATTGGGAGCGAGTGATGGATTGGCCTGATGCGGTGGCGCCGCCGGTAATGTCAGCGATAATGGTAGGGAAACCCACTTTCCCAGAAAAGGGTGGCAGAGAAAGGGGGTTTGGTGTGTAGGTGTCGGGGCAATGCATGATGGAGGAGACATCGGCACTGCTGAAAATCAGTTCCTTGCCGTCAATGGTGATGAGGATAGAGTCCTCAGTCGCATTAATCTTTAGTGTTTGATAAAACAATTTGACGAGCCTCGGATAGTACCGATCTCCAAAAGGGTTCAACAGTGGTCGTAAGCTGTTGTTTGTAAGAAAATCCGAGGTCCATTGGGTGGACGTCGGATCCCCAAAACAGGAGGGATGGATCTCCCATTCGTTTTCAAAAACTTTTGATGCCCACCATTCAGTTAATTGGATTGGGGTAGGAGGTGTGGATGGTGTCTGTGGCGCTTAATTGCGCGAGGATGGCGATCGAATCTTCACCTGTTTCCTAGATTGGGTGTTAGGGCTTTGGGATGTCATGGAGATAAAAGAAAATTTTCTAATTGAAAGAAAATAGAAAATAGCGAAGATTTCACCTTTTTGAAAGTTTTCAACGGATCGGATTGTCCGAAACCGACTTGAATTGGATGGAAAAAGCTTGGAGGTCAAAGTAAAAGTCCTAACCCTCGCTCGGCTGGCTCTCGCGTGAAGATGAAATACGAAAATAGAAGTTCACTCATATTTATATTTTGACCTCGCTCGAGCGGTTATAATATATCGCTCGGGCGGTCAAAATGCCTCGCTCGAGCGAGCAATAGTCATCGCTCGAGCAAGAGAAATTTGTGATTTTATGTGGTTCGCTCGAGTGAACATAAGTGGTCGCTCGAGCGAGCCCAGAAACATTTTTCTGGTACACTTTTGCTCGTTTTCGGTTGCTAATCCTCATTACTAGTTTTATATATATTAAAATTTCAACAAAAAGTTGGTTCTATCATTGCTTGGAGTGAATATACTAAAATTTTCAAAATAAAAATTTCAATCATTCGAAAAAATATATATATACTTCATACTACCCGCAATCACATATCATCAATTTGAATAGAACTATTCAGTTGGCAATTTCGAACAATTTGGGATATTGTTCTCTAACATCCGCCTCATGTTCCCATGTTGCTTCTTCGACCGGATGGTTCTTCCATCGGACAAGCACTAAGGGAATAACCTTTGTTCGCAACACTTGTTCCTTTCGATCTAAAATTTCCACCGGCTCTTCAATCATGGTCATATCCTCATGCATTTCCAATGATTGGCCGCTCAGCACGTGATCAGGGTCATTGAGATATTTCCTGAGCATCGACACATGGAACACGTTGTGTACCTGATCAAATAGTGGTGGCAGTCCAACGCGGTAAGCTACCTCCCCTACTCGACCCAAAACTTCGAACGGTCCAAGGTAGCAGGGACTTAGCTTCCCTCTCTTTCCGAACCTCATCACGCCCTTCATAGGCGATACTTTCACGAAAACATGTTCCCCCACCTTAAAGTCCACGCTCGTCCACTTGATATCAGCGTAGCTTTTCTGTCTGCTTTGAGCCGCCTTTAGTCTTTCTCTGAGCATACGGACAATAGCCGCGTTATCCTCAAGTAACTCGGGTCCCAAAACAAATTTCCCGCCAATTTCTTCCTAATTGATTGGCAATTTGCATCGTCTTCCATAAAAGGCTTCATACGGTGCCATCCCAATGCTCGTCTGAAAACTATTGTTATATGCAAACTCAATCAATGGTAGATGCTGATCCCACGATCCTTGTAAGTCTAACATACATGCCCTAGGCATGTCTTCAATGATTTGATTAACCCTCTTATTCTGTCCATCTGTTTGTGGATGGAACGCCATACTGAAATCTAGTCTCGTTCCCATTCCTTCTTGAAATTTCTTCCAAAACTTTGATGTATATAATGGGTCACGATCTGAAACAATGCTACTCGGAATCCCATGTAAACGGACAATCTCTTTCATATAGAGCTCTGCCAGTCTTCCTGTCGTGTACATCGTGTTGTAAGGCAAGAAGTGCGCTGACTTAGTCAATCGATCGACCACTACCCAAATGGCATTGTACTTCTTTGCAGTTCGTGGTAGACCGACTATGAAGTCCATGGAGATCGATTCCCACTTCCATTCTGGTATAGGTAGGGGTTGTAATAGGCCTGCGGGGTGTCTATGATCGATCTTCACTTGCTGGCACGTCAAACACCGCGACACGTACTCTGCCACATCTTGTTTCAAGCCTCTCCACTAGTAATTCTTTTTTAAATCTTGATACATCTTTGTGCTTCCCGGGTGGATAGCATAGCTTGATTTGTGAGATTCATCAAGAATCGTTCGTCGTAAATCGGCATTATCCGAATTGCAAAGACGGCCCTTCAATACCAAGGAACCATCCTCCTTGATCGAGAACTCAGATGTAATACTTTCAGTTACATCTTAACGTATCTTGGTTAGAATTGGGTCTTTCATCTGTAGTTCTCGTATGTGTTCGAATATCACTGGTTTCACTGATATGTTGGCTAAGAAGGCTCCTGTTGCTTGTGGCTGTATGTCTGCACCACATAGTGCTAGATCCTCCAACAGGTTCCATCGATGTATACCCAAAATTAGACTAGCCAACTGAGCTGAACTCTTCCAACTCAAGGCATCGGCCACTACGTTAGCTTTGCCTGGATGGTACTGTATGGAACAGTCATAGTCCTTGAGGAACTCCATTCATCTGTGCTGCCTCATATTTAGTTCCTTCTGTGTAAACAGATATCTGAGGCTCTTATGGTCTGCAAAGATTTCAAACGTTTCTCCGTATAAATAATGTCGCCATATCTTCAATGCGAATATGACCGCTGCTAGTTCCAAATCATATGTCGGGTAGTTCTTCTCGTGCTCTTTCAACTGTCTTGACCCGTAAGCTATTACCTTTTTATATTGATTTAGTACACATTCCAAACCATTATACAAAGCATCACTGTAGACTGCGAATCCTCCACTGCCTGATGGAATGGCTAACACCGGAGCTGAGGTGAGTCTCTTCTTGAGTTCTTGAAAACTCTTCTCGCACGCCTCATTCCACTCGAATCTTGAATCCTTTCTTGTAAGCCTCGTAAGAGGTCCTGATATCTTTGAAAACCCCTCAATGGAACGTCGATAATAGCCTGCCAGTCGAAGGAAACTTCGGACGTCTGTCACGGTCTTTGGTTGCTCCCAGTTTACTACTGTCTCGATCTTAGCAGGATCTACTGTGACACCATGCTTTGAGACGACATGTCCCAAAAAGCTAACCTCTTATAGCCAGAACTCACATTTGCTGAACTTGGCATACAATTGGTGTTCACGCAAGGTTTGTAGAGCGACTCATAAGTGTTCTTCATGCTCCGTCTTCGATTTTGAGTAAATTAGGATGTCGTCAACAAACACGATAACGCAGGAGTCTAGGTGTGGTTTAAATACCTGAATCATTAAGTCCATAAACGACGCCGGTGCATTCGTCAATCCGAATGGCATCACCAAAACTTCATAGTGTCCATACCGTGTTCTAAATGCCATTTTCTGAATGTCCTCGGCCTTGATTCTTAACTGATGGTATCCAGATCTCAGATCGATCTTGGAAAAATATTTCGCTCCTTGCAACTGATCGAACAAGTCATCTATTCTTGGCAACAGATATCGATTCTTCACAGTAAGTTTGTTCAATTGAAAGTAGTCAATGCACAACCGCATCGACCCATCTTTCTTTTTCACAAACAAAACTAGTGCTCCCCATGGAGACACGCTTGGTCTTATGAACCCTTTATCCATGAATTCTTGCAATTGTTCTTTCAATTCTTTCAACTCTGTAGGATCCATCCTGTAAGGTGCCTTTAAAATAGGCTCCGTTCCTGGTGCTAAGTCGATAGCGAATTTCACTTCTCTTTCTGGGGATAATCCTCGCAATTCTTCTGGAAATACGTCTGCGAATTCTCGCACTACTGCTATCTCGGAGATAATATTTTTTTCTTCTTTATCTTCTTTCAGAAATGCCAAATAATCACTGCACCCCTTTCTGATTAAACGTTCTGCTCTGACTGCAGAGATGAGTGACACTTGTGTCAATCTCTCTCCTCGAAATCGAAACGATCTCCTCGTGTTAGGTCGGAAAATAATAACCTTGTTCTTGCAATCCACTGTTGCGCAATGATGGGACAGCCAATCCATGCCGAGGATCATGTCGAATCCTTGCATGTCCAACAATATTAATTGTGCGTCTAGTTCATAGACAACGTGATCTCGAACGCTTACTACTACCGATTTGCAGACTAACTCTGTGTCCACTAATTCTCCCGTTGGGATGAATCGTCGATAACACAAAGTCCAAAGGTCTAACAATCAATCTTCATCTTCTTTGTAAATCTAGGGGTGATGAAGGAGTGGGTAGACCCTGGGTCTATCAGCACTCGTACTTCATGTGCTACGTAGAACCCTTTTTCATAGACTTGTAACGTACCTATAATGCATACATATACGTACATAGCATATACTTTATTTAGAAATTTTCTAACGCACAAACACGGTTATATACACTTGTCCTAATGAATGCACATTCTTTGTCTAAAATGGTATTAAATTGAAATTCTTTATTTAAAAGGAATCTCACCTTGAATGACGTCATGTATACTCCCTGCTTCCTGGGCGGTAATTGCGTAGGCTCTCTCTTGAACAACTGGCTTCTGTGATTGAATAGGTCGTGGCATGAAAGCTGAGGCCGTCTTTTCCTTAATTGCCTCAAGGAAATCTCTAATCACGTGGCCTATCTTGCCACATTTAAAACAGTCTCACATTCCTTGCCTACAATCCGCCGTTTTGTGGGACTTGCCACACTTGACACAAGTCTCCCTTGGTGTTGAAGAAGCAGCTCTCGAAAAACCTTGTATACCTGTAGCTCCGTTTGAAATAGCAGGACCCTCATACCTCATCGGTCTCCCTGATGCCAGCAATGGAAAACTTTGATGAGTGGTTTGTTGTGCGGCTCTCCCATACCTTGTCCGGAACGGTTGCCTCTGATTCGGTGCTACAAACCTCGACTTCTTATTTACTGATTCATAACTCCCCGTCCTGCTTGGATCTATGCTTCCTCTTCCCTGTTGTTCCCTCTGACGGTATCGGTTATTGTTCTCTTCTTTGATCACTAATGCCTTACTCATGACCTCTCCGTAGGTCCTTAGCTGAAATGGCGCAACCCCTCCTCGGATGTCCGACCTTAAACCTTGTTGGAACCTCTTCACTTTCATCACATCTGAAATTACGTAGTCTGGAGCGAAGCGAGCCAGTCTCATAAATTCTACTCCGTACTCTCTCACGGTCATCCTTCCTAGCATCAGTTACAAAAATTGGGTCTCCATCTGATTTCTCACAACTTCCGAAAAATATTGCTTATTGAACTCTTCCACGAATTCATCCCAAGTCCAGGGCATATCTGGAGTTTCTTGTGCTCTAGTTCGCGATACGGATTTCCACCAAGGTCCCGCTTCTCCATCTAGCATATATGCTGCCCAACGGACGCTCTCATCCTATGTGTATGTCAGTACGCTAAATACCTTCTCCATTTCACCTAGCCAATTTTTGGCTGCCATGGTGTCTACCTGTCCTGAAAAGTTAGGAGGTCTCATCCTCTTGAATTCGATAAATGCTGAAGCCACTAGTGGTGGTCCTACTGGAGGTGTGGGTGTCCGTTTTGGTTCTGGGGCTGCATGTGCTGCCAAGGATGCTGCTTGTTGTGCCATGGCAGTTGCCATGGTTTCTATTGTGTGCATCATCCTCTGAAGCTCCTCTCTTTCCTCATTTCTCTCCCTCACTCTATCTTGTTCCCTTTGATCTCGATCCTGACGATCTCGTTCCTGATCTTCTGCTTGATTTTGGTTTTCTCCTTGGCCACTGCCCTCGAGAATCTCCCTATTTCCTAATGGTACCCTGTTGGTAGGCGAGACGAATCCATCTCTATTGCGCAGATTCCTATCGTGACCGCCCCTCGGTCGGCCTCTTCCTCTAGGAAACATAACGGTCTGCATGAGAAACCACGGTTTCGTTAGCAAAAGTCCCTATGTTCTAACGAGATGATTGCCAGAAACTAAAAAGGCTTTGATACCAACTGTGACAGTCCGAATTTCGGTGCCCCAAAATCCGTGCCATCAGCACGACCCTAAAGGCCGTGCCCTGGAATTCTTTACGATACATTGGTATATACAAGCCAAAAACTGTAATTAGGGCGCATGTATCTACTCCAAACAAGTTCTCATATATAAAAATAATTATTGTCTCTAAAGGCAGTCCTTGTCCCATGCCAATTCATGGGCATAAGAACTTACCCAAACCATTGGTGATAACTGTTCATCCCAAACGTTTTATCAAAAGCATAATGGTATTTAATTACATTCAAATAAAGAGGCTTGACATACCAAGCCGCACCTAATACTCTCAACTCACTCTCAAAGTACGCAATGGGTTTCCTAGAAGAATTCCTCAGGAAGAGGCTCTGACTCCTCAGTGGGCACGTAGTCTGAATCCCCTGGATCAAAGTCTCCAGAAGTCCTTGCTGCCGCTAGTCCTGGACCTGCGACATATAGTCTAAGGGGGGTGAGCTACATCCTAGCTCTGTAGGGAAACTAAAAGAACATATAGATTAACCTTCACATATATGTCAGCAGTTTTAAAAACATAAATTATTGGATAACACTTGTAGAAAATAATTGAAATTACTGGAATAAAATAATGATTTCGACTGTTACTTTACATGGTCTTGTTTAATCTCCTTACTGGTTTAGTCGTGAATTTGGCCTAATCGCTTAAATCTTAACTTAAGTAGTCCCCGAGCAATATAGCATCGAGCCCCGATGGAATACCCACCATCGTCGTCTAACTAGACAGTTGTTATGCGTATTCCCTGGGAATACTGCCAAGCCCTTTTCTCATAGGTGGCGGGGTCTATTCTCAAATCTACATCCTTGAGATGTGCTATGAATGTACGGATTGGCCGCCGTACTGGTCACGGATATCCTGCCGAGTCAGTCGTGGGTATCTCGCCACGTCGGTGGGGTATTCTAATCAAACCTTAAATAATAAAAATATCGAATGTGCTTTACATATAGTTATTCACCATGATTGTGCTAATTTTATTACCTTAGGCCTTATCACAATACTTCCGCTTCACTATTAGTTTTCATCTGCATCCCTGGGATGCCCCTTATTCAATCGCATCATCCAGATGTCCACTTTACAATTTTTACGTCCCTTGGGGACCTCATGACTATCACGTTTGAAACTTACTCACACACCCTTTTTCATAATGATCATGCAGTACTTGACTATTTAATTGGATTGCACTACATATATGAATTGAGGAAATAATGCACATGTTTCAAGAATATTCCCTACCTCAACACAATCCGACGCATTCCTTTCTCATAGAAACTTATGCGCAACAACCCACGTTGCACCTACATTGTATGAGACACAGTTTTACTCAGAAAGGCCCTAGACCCCTTGAAAACACAGTTCTCATGAATCACACCCAAAGAATTTAGAGAGCTGGAAGGAAGTCCTCGCGCGAGCAGTTATTTAGCCTCACGCGAGCGAGCACTTGACCTCGCTTGAGCGGTTGTACATCCTCGCTCGAGCAGTCACTATTTATCGCTCGAGCGATTATTATTCATCGCGCGAGCGAGCACTATTCATCGCTTGAGCGATTATTATTTAAGATATCTGAGATTTTAAGCGATGCCTCGCTCGAGCGAGCCATTTTTATCGCTCGAGCGAGCCACGAAAAGGTGTATGTTCTCCATTCATTCGGAGATTATCCTCTTCCTCATGAGAGGTTTAATAGTGTCTAAGATCATTCGACCCCTAGTTTAAACTCTACTAAAAATATTTGAAAACATCTAAATCATACCTTACTCGACGGTCCTCCTATTGTTTGAACCAACTTCTTTTAATCGTGAGGCCCTTCAAGGTCCTCTATGGAAAGACTAAGAACCTCACCTTTTTTGTAAACCTTCTCCTCTAAACTCTCTCCTTTTTCTCTCTATTTTTCCTTCTTTGTATCTAGGTTGATTTAGGTTACGTAGGAGAGACTCTCCTCCCCACTTTCACTTATATAGTGAAAGCTACAAAATTTCACATATACACAGTAAGTGTGTATATGTAGTTTTAATTTGGTTTCCTTGTAAGACACTAATACTTGCGTATCAAGTGTGGTACTGTGCATGGTATGTGATGTGTATGGTTCTCAAAAAATCTGGAGTTATGACAAGGGAGGTATTCCTTACTCACACAATGAAAATAAATACATGCAAGCCATTCAGGAATAATTTCAGGGGACTTGTAAGGCACTTGTCAGTAATCTTATTGTTAAAATGGAAATCATAAAATATGATATTCATAGTGGCGTACGGGAGCATATTATGAGAATGAGTGGCATGGCGGCTCAATGAAGGAAATGGAGATGGGCTTTTCTGAAGGTTATCTTGTTCACTTCATCATGACTTCTCTTCCTACATAATTTGGCCCGTTCAAGATTAATTATAACAAAAAAAAAAAAAGATGAACGAGCTAATCACTCACTGTATCTAAGAAGAAGAAAGACTTATGGCTAAAAAACTTGAAAATGCTCATTATGCCACTCTTGGACCATCGAAAGGAAATTTTAAAAGAAAGAAGAGATCATATCAAGGAAAGAATGTGAAAGCTTCTCCACCGGAAACCAAATAAGAAGAAGCTAGCGGATCTACTTCTGGCATCAAATATCATTTCTGTAAGAAGGGATCATATAAAGGAAAGAATGTGAAAGCTTCTCCACCGAAAACCAAATAAGAAGAAGCTAGCGGATCTACTTCTGGCATCAAATATCATTTCTGTAAGAAGGGACACATCAAGAAGGATTGTCAGAAATATAAAGATTGGCTAGTTAAGGAAGGTAATGAGCTAGTCTTTGTATATTTTGAATCACTTTATGTTGATGCTCCACGCAATACTTGGTGGATAGAATCTGAAATAACTATTCACATAAGTAATTCAATGCAGGGATTTCAATCCAGCAAGAAGCTAAGTAAAGGCGAAAGAACCATCAAACTCGGAAACGGAGTAGAAGCAGGCGTGGAGGCCATTGGGACTCCATCTTATTTTAGACAGTGGTTTCATTTTGGATTTAGTTGATACTATTTACGTTTCAAGTATCACTAGAATCCTTATATCAATTTCTAAATTAGATTTATTAGATTTTGAATTTAAATTTGGACATAATGTTTTTACTCTATTATTTGATTTCGATATTGTGGGTGGTGACTTACTATTGGACAATCTTTAAAAATTAGACTTTGATTCATCTTACACCCAATCTTTAGTTTCTATGCATGTGGATGATAACGTTAGTAAGAAATGAAATGAGTAATCGACAACTCCTTTATTTTATGACATAAATATTTAGGCCATATATCTAAAGATAGAATTGAGAGCTTAATTAAAGATGATATAATCGATGAGCTGAATTTCTCTGATTTTAATACTTGTGTAGATTGCGTTAAAGAAAAACTCATAAAAACTAATAAGAAAGATGTTATCGCGAGCATGAGCTTACTAGAAATAATCCACACTGATATTTGTGGATCATTTGTAACTCCTGTTATTGTTGGCTAAAAGTATTTTATTACCATCACTGATAATTATTCTCGTTTCGATTATATATTTCTCATTCATGAGAAATATGAGGCCCTGGATATATTTAAGATCTATAAAGCCGAAGTTAAGTTATAACTTAATTCGAAGATTAAAAATTGTGAGATCTGATAGAGGTGGAGAGTAATATGATAGATACTCCGAAATAGGTCGCAATCTAGGACCATTTAAAGGGTTCACTCGAAAGGAGGGAATAGACTATAAAGAGATATTTTCCCTTGTCTCTCGAAAAGAATCTTTCAAGATAGTCATGGCATTAGCAGCTTATTTTGATTTAGAATTGCATCAAATAAATGTAAAAACTATTTTTCTGAATGGTGACTTGCATGAAGATGTCTTTATGACACAACCTGAAGGTTTTCATGTTGAGATGGAGAACCATTTAGTTTGTAGACTCAAAAGGTCTATATATGATTTAAAGTAAGCATCTCTCCAATGGTACTTAAAGTTTCACGAAGTCATTTTAAACTTGGTTTTAAAAAAAATATTATGGATCAATGCATATATCTTTAAATCAGTAGGAGCAAGTTTGTCATCCTTATTTTGTATGTTGATGATATATTACTTGCGAGTAGTAGTTTGAGTATGTTACATGAGACAAAGAACTTTTTATCAAAGAGTTTTGATATGAAAGATCTTGGTGAAGCTTCCTAAGTGATAGGAATTGAGATTTATCGAGATAGAGTATGTGACATATTAGGATTGTCTCAAAGAGCTGATATTGATAAAGTTCTCAAAAGGTTTAACATGCATAATTATTCAGCTACTGTTACCCATATCATTAAGGGTGATAAATTTAGTCTAGTTTAGAGTCTCAGGATCGATTTTGAGGGAAAGCAGATAGAGACAATTCCCTATGCATCGATGGTTGGGAGTCTCATATATGCACACGTCTGTACTCGTCCAGACATAGCGTATATAGTCAACATGCTTAATAGATATTAATGTAATCCTGGTTTGGATCATTGAAAAGCAGTTAAGAAGATTTTTTGCTATTTACAAGATACAAAAGGGCATATGCTCATGTACAAAATGTCGAATAATGTTGAAGTTATTGGTTATTCAGATGCCAACTGTGTTGGGTGTCAAGACACCCGTAGGTCCACATCGGATTATATTTTCATGCTTGTAGGTGGATCTATATCTTAGAAAAGTGTTAAGAAAATACTGACTACTTTGTCTACTATGGAAGCAGAGTTTGTTGCATGTTTTGAAGCAACATGTGAGGCACTATGGTTGAAGAATTTTATCTCAGGGATTTAAATTGTTGATAGTATTTCAAGGCCACTGAGAATCTTATGTGACAATTTCGCTATCATAACTGTCTCCAATAACAATAATACTAGTAGAGGTTCCAAATATATTGATATCAAATATCTTGTTATAAGGGAGAAAGCTCAAAATTAAAATGTATCTATTGAAAAGATCAGTACAACACTCATGTTGATTGATCCTCTCACTAAAGGTTAACCTTCCAAGATCTTTTTGGAGCACGTTGCATGCATGAGATTAAGCGATAGTTTTGATAACCATTGAGAATAGATGTATAAGAGTAAATATAGTTGTTTAATTGATTCAAAAATAAGGATTTTTTTTTATTTTTTTTTTATGAAAATAAAATTTTAGAACATATGGTGCCAATAGATGGCAATAAAGTACGACCAATAATAGATTGAGTTTATATGTAATCACTATTCAGTTTATAAACTTGCAATCTATGTGAAATCATGGTAGTTGGAATCCATGTCAGTGATGAATTTTAATACGGTAACTAATGAACAGTCATGTGTCGATGACATGATGCATTGACTACATTGATTATGTCTTAGTACTCTCATTGGACCAAACTGATTATAAAGACTTTGATTAAGATTGATTAGGATTTGTCATTCAAAGAAAGTTAGCTAACATTTGGTAATCGGAGTTTACAAAAATTTGTTGATCGGTGAATGGTGTAAGATCAATCTTGAGATGTAATAATTGCTAATTCGGTGAATTTGAGAGAACAAGCAACTAATAATTAAGTCGTTTAGTTAGGGTATGATTGTGATTTTCAAGCACAATATAATTAGTAATTTAAGTCTTTAATGGGAATGACTCATTGGCTATAAATATAAGGGATGTTTGGTCTCAACGATTGCTTGATACACTTTAACCCTCCTTATTAGCAAAAGCATCTCCATTGTGCTCGGAGGTATTGAGAACGAGGAGATCATTGAAGATCCAAGCGGTAGCCCATCTTTCATAGCTCACACCCAAGGTGACTTAGAGATATTTTATTTTAAATCTTTTGATAAAACTATAACCATCACGAACTTCGCAATAAGGTACGCACATATATTTCAATTTATGGATTATTAATTTATTATTTTGGTTGATCATACGCCTAAATCCTAAGGCAAATATCTGAGTGGTCGGATCAATAGATCCATCACAAAGATCAAAAGCTCATTTCCTACCAAAAGTATCTGGAAGATACCAACCATGAAGTTCAGAAGGATTACTGGAAATTATCTAGGACGAAGAATCATTTTGTTGTCACATTGGCCACACTCTCTTCTTTGATCAAAATCCATCAGGCCTAGCCAACAAATCCTGGTTATATTAAGTGAAAAGGCTTGCCTGCTCAAATTCAGCCCTGCCCAACCCATTTTGAGTCAGCTTTGAGCTTAAATAAAATGTTTGAGCCTAAAGGGACTCGGGGAAAGGCTGGTCCGACTTAGTATCAGAGTGATGTTCGAGGCCAAAATAATCGAGCCTATCAAAAGCCAACTCAACATGTCCCTTCGAGTTTACAACCCCATAAAAGAGGGTCGGTCTTAGTCTTCATAATGATCGATCAAATTAGTAAAAAGTATGAGCCAACTTCGTCAAGTATTGTCCAAATTTATCAATGGTAGGGAATATGAGTTAAATACTTGTAATCGCTGTGAATTGGATTACAACCAAATTACTTTGGGTCGGTTATTAATATCATTAATTGAATATTACACAATTTGGAAAATTAGGAATTTGACTCAAAAGCAAATAACTAAGAACAAACCCCTTAATTCAAAAACAATTACCAATTTCTATGACACCAACATGTTAACTACCTAGGGTCAATTTGAAGAAGTTTTATATGTTTGTTGACTAAGGGGAAAACTGTAGAACTCAATGGAAATAAAAACACATCATAAGCAATAAACGCAAACACAAAATTTACGTGGTTCGGCAATTTGCCTATGTCCATGGGTAATCTAAGTCCTTTCACTAATTTGTGAAAAACTGGAGTTACAAATCTCTCTGATCTCTCATCACTCAATATAGAAAATAAAGAGTGTTCTTCTTTTCTCTAACCTCCACCACTTCATATAAACTCTAATCACTAATTTGGTTTATATAGTACAGGTATAAGCCCTCAAATGCATATGACGCAAAGACCCTTCAGTAACCCCAGTATAAAAATAAACTTCAAAGTTCGAGTCAATTCCCGTGGCCACGAACTCAGGTCTCGTGGCCGCGAGAATGCACTTGAAAGTTTTCCCTAGTACACTTGTGGCCACGAGATTCAAGGCAAAATCCCAACAATCTCCACCTTGACTTAAATCCTCACAAGTCACTTCGAAGATGTCAACATAGTGCCTTCTTATTATTCTTTCTTTCATTTTTCCTTCTTTCCTTTTGCATTCTTTCACCTAGAATGCAAGGCTCCACACTCTTCAAGAGTACAACGTAATCTTCAACATTTAGTGAGATTATTCAACTCTAAGCAATGCCTGATCTTCTTCCTCGAAATATTTTCTTTATCAATCTTAGCTCCTAACCAAGCTTTGTACTGAATCTTTTCTCATTTCGATGATGCTTCTTTCTTTCTGAATATCCACTTGCACCCAACATCTTTCTTTCCCTTAGGATATTCCACTTACTCTCAAGTCTTATTTTCCTGAAGAGACTCCATCTCTTCCATCATAGATGTCACACACGCATCTCTTTCCTCCGATTTTATCGCCTCCTGAAAATAAGGTGAATCTCATTTTCAGTAAATAGTGCAAAAGAGACCATATCTTCAAAGTCATACTTGACTGGTGGCTTTATATCTCTTTTGATCTTTTCCTTTAGAATGCCTCGTGACATTTGATATTGTTGGTGGTGCTTAATGTTGGGTAATTCTTCATGTGAAGGTTGTAGCAAATTTTTTGCTTTCTGAGATTCTGAATCATCAACCTCCACCTTAATTGTGCTAGATCCCTTGAGAATATTTTCTATCATTTTCCCTTCACCTTGTTTACTGATTTTCTGAATGTAGGCATCATCAAAGATCACATCTCTGCTGACTACTATCTTTTTTGTTGATGGGTCCCATCATTTGACTCCTTTCACTCATTTCTCGTACCCGATAAATATATACCTTTTCGACTTTGGATCTAACTTAAATCTCTGCATGGCTTGTACGTCCATATACTTGGCACCCGCAAATTATAAGAGTAGAATAATCTATAACTTTTCCCGTCCAAACTTCTTCTGATGTTCTGAAATCGATTGCCATAGATGGTGACCGATTTATGATAAAGTAAGCCACGTTCACTACCTCCGCCAAGAAACCTTTTTTCTACACTAGAATTTAATCTCATGCTCCTTGCTCTTTCCAAAAGGGTTCTATTCATTCGTTATATGACTCCATTCTGCTGTGAAGTCTCTGGATTACTGAAGTGGCGAACAATGCCCTCATCTTTACAATATTCCAGAAACTATGTAGACTTGTACTCTAACCTGTTATCTGGCGTGAGACACTTCAACTACTTTCTAGTTTGTTTCTGAACTTTTGTTTTCCACTATTTGAATTTTAGGAACACTTCTGACTTGTATTTCATGAAATAAATCCAAACCTTCCTTGAAAAATTGTCAATGAAAGTGACAAAATATTTTGCGCCTCTCTTTATGGTTCTACTGTAGGTACCCAAATATTTGAATGTATGTAGTTTAACACTGCTTTGCTATTATGGTCCTTATGGACTCCAGTACTAAATCTGACCCGACACTGCTTTCCATATAAACAATACTTGCCCAAGCTTGCAATTCTTAACGCCCTTCAACAAATTCCGTTTCTAAAGTTTCATCATTCCTTTTTCACTCATATGTCTTAAGTGTGTATGTCACAGATCAGTGTCATCCATACTACTATCTTCTGTAGTAGATACAAATGTTGCACCTACCACGGTATTCCCTACCAATCTATCCTTTCATCAATTATGGCCCCTTTAATGTCCTTCAATGCTCCACCTTCTGTAGCGTATTTGCAACCACTGGAATCTAATGCACCAATAAAAATTAGATTTTTCTTTAGATTCGGTACATGTCTTACATCATTAAGAGTTCGAACCAGACCATCAAACATCTTAATTTTTACGATTCCGATTCTAATAGTTTTGCATGATGCATTATTTTCCATCAGCACAGGTCCACCATTGAACGGTTTATATGTATCAAACCATTCTTTATTAGGACACATATTCCAAGAACAACTCGAATCTAAAATCTATGTATCATAAAAAAAATTTGCACCTGTGGTAACGGATAGAACGTCACCATCATCTATGTTTGCATTGTTTTATGCAATGCTCGCCTGATCTGATGTGGAGGCCTTTCCTCTTCCCTTCTTCTCTTCAGTTCACAAATAAACAGTTTGCAGTTCCTCATCATATGTTCCTCCTTCTTGTAATGATAAGAGAGAAAAGGTTCCTGTGTTTCATCCCTTATTTGTGATCGAGATCGGTTTTCACTGTTGAAACCCCTTTCCCTTGATCTACCTCTGTTACTGTAATTTCCTTATGCCACAAGTTCCTACGCTTGTGGTTCCTCAATACTCAGTTTCTTCCCCAACTCATTTAACAGAAGCGCCGACGTAACCTCTTATGTTTCGAGAATATACTTCCTGTAAAGCAGTGTTGTAACAAGATGCTCATACGAAGAAGGAAGAGATGCAAGAATAAGAAGAGCCTTATCCTCATCTTTAACCTTAACTTCAACATTAAGTAACTAAGATATAATCATGTTGAAGGTATTGAGATGCTCCAATAGATTCGATCCTTCCTTCATCCGAAGTGTGTAGAGTTGTTGTTTTAGAAACAACTTGTTCATGAGAGATTTCGTTATGTACACTCCTTTAAGTTTCGCCCAAAGTTTGGGCGCCAATTCTTCATCGATGTACATGACCTTATCTACGAGATAAAGATGGATCGTGCTGACCGCCTTCAACTCTAATTCCTCTCAATCACCATCTTCCATGTTTGTCGGCTTCTTCGATTTTCCATGCAACGTTCTGTGGAGACCTTGTTGCACAAGCAGATCTTTAACCTTTCTCTGCCACAATCCGAAGTTATCATATCTGTCAAATTTCTCAACTTCAAACCTTCTTGTAGATTTTGTTGCCATCGTGAAGAGAATAACAAAACCTCGCTCTTATACCAATTTGTAGAACTCAATGGAAATCAAACTACACACCACAAGCAAAAAACGCAAACACCAAATTTACGTGGTTCGGCAATTTGCCTACGTCCATGGGTGATCTGAGTCCTTTCACTAATTTGTGAAAAATTGGGATTACAAAGCTCTCAGATCGCTCCTCACTCAATAAAGAAAGTAAAGAATGTTCTTCTTTTCTCTAACCCTCCACCATTTCACACAAACCATAATCACTAATTAGGTTTATATAGTACAGGTATAAGCCCTCAAATACATACGACGCAAGTATCCTTCAATAACCCCAGCAAAAAAATAAACCTCGACGCTCGAGCCAATTTTCATGGCCATGAACTAGGTCTTGTGGCTGCGAGAATGCACCCGAAAGTTTTCCCTGGGGCACTCGTGGCCACGAGATTCAAGGCAAAATCCCAATAAAAAATAATAACATCCGTCAGTTTTGAGTTCTTACCTCTACAAGCAGGTAACTTCTGAATGTGTGCAACAACATACAAATTACGAATATGCCATTATTTATGTGCTTATTTTAATTTGTGCATAACTTTCATCTCTCTAGTTTGATTTTTACGAATAATATACTATTAGAATCGTGTCAATGAACACATCTCAATGAATATACATATATATATATATATATATATAGGAATCATATATGCATGACTTTCACCTTTCTACTCTTATTTTGACGCACATGCTAAATATGATTAATTTAAAAATTATTAGGCATAAAGAAACTTTACAAATAGCTTCAAGGCTGTAGACACCGAAATTTGGCCCAACGCCCAATCAAAACATACTTCGAGAGAGACGCACCTCTCCGAGCTTTCGATAGCATCTCCCATACCCCTAGGAACCTTCCCAAACCCCTAGGAACCTTCTCAAACCCTTAGGAATTACACCCAACCTCTCCGAACCCATAATTAACCCTCCCGGGCAATGGTTAGAGAGATATGCACTAAGGCTAGAAGGGATCTCTACTGAGACTGAAGCTTATACCATTGAAAGGTAGAGGTTCCCAGCTTTCCAACAAGTCAAGAATCACCCCAATCTGAGTTGTATATTAAAAGTTACGACAATCCGAATGTGGCCCAAAAACTACACTTATTTGGACCACTCGATAGGTTTCGAGCCTCTCGAGAGCCTCTCGAGAGGATGGGCATGCTTAGCTTGTATTATACACATGCTAGGCCATTTCTGGAGAAATGTTGTCGAGCTTAGGTGGATAATACACACGCTAAGCATGGCCAGGTCTCACAACGGGCTCTAAACTTCTCTGGCACTGTAGCTATGCTTGATGTGTATAATACACATGCCGAGCTTAGCTACAGTAAATCTTGGATTTTGCCTGAATTTTACTTTTGGGGTTTAATTTGTTGACCATCCTAATGTTTAGGGTGGATTTCTTTAGGTCTGTTGCACCCTCATTTACCCTATTTACAACCCTCTAGTCATTTGAAACCCCACCCTATCATCTATCATTGAGCCCCTTTCCCATATATTTAAATTCCTAAAATCCTAGGAATCCTTAGATGGTAGGATTACCTAATTGCTAATCCCATTAGCATTTAAGTACCCCTTAACTACCGCCCTTTTCTATAAATAGAGAGGCACCCCCTCTTACAAATGGCTTAAAAAATTTCCAAAAGAGAGAAAAGATTAAGAGAGCCCTTTTCCCCCTTTGGTGCACCAATCCCATACAAATTCCAGAACTTCCAAACTTCCTTTAGACCCCACCTTTCATCAAAAATCTCTTAGTTTAGGTGAAAACTATCCTTTAGCTCTCTCCTACTACCTCTTAGCCATCAAACCCTAGAGGTTTAGAACCCATATTCCAACCACTCAAGCTATCGGAGGCTCACCAAGTGCACCTACGCGAAGGTCTACAACTGTGCTACAGCGGCCCGAGAACTCCGACTCTCCCCTCTATTCTTCTACCTTCTTTGCTTTTCCTCTATTCTTGAATTTGCGTCATTACGCCGCCGAAATATCGGTGATTACGGGAGGCGTAAATAGGATCTGAGTGCCTTAGGGCAAGAGGAAGTGTTGTTTTATTTTTATTTTTTTCTTTTGGCCATAAGTAGAGACTGCATTTGAGCAAGTTGATCGGGTGTCTAACACCTTTCCGATCGATAACCGAAGCTCCTACCCAAGAGCCTTTGGCGTGAATCGGTAAGTCAGAGTCATATTTGGGCACTTTGGTGCATTAAATATTGATTTAAGATTTCTCGGGACACCAAAAGCTCCGGGTGGAGACACTAAATTTGTAGTAAAGAGTGTGCATCGTCGCGACGGACTCGCGAGAGCCCACGGTTGCACAGATGGAGACTCTGCTGGGGAATAGCTAGTAGAGCTTCCCCTTGAAACTTGGCCTCCTTTGGTTTATATTTATTTTGGTGTTTACTAACCTCTTTTGTCCCTTTTTTTTGTACTCACTCCTATGATTCCGTCGATTTTCTCACCCCTACGATTCCGTCTGTTTTTACTCACCCCTACTGTTCCGTCATTTACGTGCCTTAGCCGATTGGCGGGCCTACTTGAGCACTGTATTTACTTTCTTTTGTTTTTCCCTCATTTGCATGACTTAGCCGATTGGCGGGCTTACTTGTGCATTTACATGCCTTAGCCATTTAGCGGACCTACTTGAGCTCAGGGTCGGCCCTGGACCAAGGCTAACGAGGCAAGAGCCTTGGGCCCCCGATTTTTAGGGGCCCCCAAATCCCATTTGCCCAATAAAAAATAAGGCTTTTTTATTAAAAAAAAAAATCCATAAAGCTAAAGGGCCCCGAATTTGGTTACCTTAGCCTTACTCGATACCAATTTTTGTGTCTTTTCGAGCTAAAATTTTGTTTAGATTTCCATCATTTTCATCAGAGTAGTTAATTATTTTCTTTAAAAAGTCTATTTGACTGTTTGCACCCACACATTTTCTAAAAGCTCCCACGTGTGTAACCCCATAAAACTCATTGATTGGGTCAGATCAGAGTCCGATGGAGATTTTTTTAACCCTAATCTTCCACACGAGTGATCTTGGGACCATATACCACCTATCAGACAGTCAATTTTTTATTCCACATGTCACATATGACATTTCCCCAAAACGCTCAAGCGTGGTTTTAGGGTCATGTTTTGGGATGTGACATATGGAATAAAAGTAACCATATGATAGGTGGGAGACATGGTCTTAAGCTCCATTATGTGGAAGATCGAAGTGAAACACGATTTCCATCATCTGATTCGACCCAATCAATGAGTTTTAAGGGGATTAGAAAAATCCTTTTTCTACGTGAGTTCAAATCAAAATCTCCATGAAGATTTGACCACTCAAATGGTCATATGTATAAGTCTTGTTCTATTGATTTTTATTTAAAAAGTGAAGATTTGACCAAATACTAACTGATCTAATGGATTGGTACATGTATAAATCAAGTGAACCTTGTTCCGCATGATCTATAAAAGATATATAGGTATTAGGATCAATCTAGGACCATTTGCTGCATTTATAGTTTCATCATCATCATCATAATAGCCTTATACCATCTATTTGGAGTCGACTTTTAAGGAATTAACAAGGTCTTTTTACAATCGTCTGTCAACATGACACCAAACCCCTCTTTCTCAATCGGGATTGGGATCGACAATTGCCTCATAAAATTGTTTAAAGGCTATTTGATTTGAGAAGAGAAGGCGTATGACAGATGACTTCCTTCAACATTTTCTTCTAGAATTTCTTACACAATCAGAATTTTTTTAGTATTGCATTTTCTTTTAATATTTACTTGTATTAAATTTTTATTTCCATTTTCAAATTATATATATAATAAAATAGAATATGAGTACACTTTTATGGAAGCCATTACTTGCATACGCTTTTCAAGTGATTGCACCGAATTGCACAGAATTTAAAAGAAAGACATGCAAGTTTGGCAACCTCTGCTGTGTGAAAACACTGTCTAAGCCGTTTGATTTGAGGGCCATGATTTAAAGATATCAATTGCAAAAGATTAGAACAAAATATAATTTTCATCATTTGATTAAATGGAATCAAAGGCTATTATATAATTCAACCGTTGACTATGATAGATCATATGACAAGTATCGTGTTTTGCTCCAATTTTATACACCAGAGATCTATTGATCATGAGCTTCAAATCAGACAGCCCATATTGCAATTTTACATATCACATGTCCCTAAAATACCAAGTCATTCTTTAAATTCGGTGCAATCACTTGAAAAGTGTGTGCAAGTAATGGCTCCCCTATTTTATTTGTCAAAAAAATTCGTGGCGAATTTTTATATATTATAAAGTAAGATGAAACAAGGGCCCCATTTTAGGAACTCGCCTTGGGCCCCTAAAATGTCAGGGCCGGCCCTGCTTGAGCTTTTCATTTTTGCAATCATATCTTACCAGTGGACGGTGGCCCGTAAAGGCAGCACGAGACTATCACCATCCTTTTTTGAACATTAAGCAAACCCCCTTTAAACTGAATTTAAATTGAACCAAGAAGGGGACTTAATTAAATTTTTACGGGGGTAGGTTTTACAAGGGTTAGAAATTTAGGCAGCGATACAAACACCCGATTCTTAGTACAGCGGTAGCCCCTAGTGGTGATGATCCGGAAAAGTACCACCCCAGCCAGTATCTGAGAAGGTGCTTGCGCCGGAGGTATATAGGGTGGGTAACCAATCCGGTTACAAAGCTTAAAACCTTGGGGGAGTGCATTAGTTGTCCCGAATCGACCTTGTATCCCTAGGTTCGGTGAGGAGGGACCCGTTACAACAAGAAAGTCAATCCCCGGAAGCATTGCTTCCAGAAAACCCAAAAATAGACTAATTTCGGGCTTTTTGTTCTGCTGTCAAAACCATTTATATACTCTGTTTTGGCCTAGCGTGTGTAAAATGCACGCCAAGCCAACTTTTTCCAGAATTACTCTAGCGTGTATATTACACACGCTAAGCCAATTTCTACAAATTTAGCCTAGCGTGTGTAATACACACGCTAAGCCAAAATCTTCAAGATTTGGCCTAGCGCATTTAATACACACGCCAAGCCTGTTCTAAGCTAGGCAGCCCGAATTTGAGGCCTTTATCACCTTCCCAAGTTTCCCACTTAGCAGTTTAATGCCTCCCATAAATCCTGTACTCCTCGACACCCAATACGCCATCGCCGGTCAAAAGAGATCACCCTCTTATTGATTTGCTCCCGGGGATCGGGTTGTCGCGAGGATTCCCGTGCCTTCACATAGATCAAGGGGTTTTTCCCTTTGATTCTTTCGAAGAGCGTTGGGATCCCACCGAGGGAAATATTTGAGGTACGAACGCCGCCCGAAACGGGAATTCCAAAGGCCCCAGAACTCATCCTAGAAAGGTTCACTTTATCAAAAAAATCAAAAAATCAAGAAAAAAAAAACTAAAAAATATATAGCTCGTGGTGCCGACACAACGGCATCGCCTTACCCTTCATCATCCCGTAGGGGAAGGAGGAGAAAATTTTACGAACCCCACTCGAGGCATCCGTACCCAACCCGTCGCCAAGCCATGTCGTGGGTAGTTGATCCGGCATACGCCATCCCGATTCATCCCAGCCACGCTCCCCAACCCATTCTCATTCGAAGCAAATGTTCACCTTCATTCCGCTCACCCAGCCATCATTCATCGTCACCGGACCCTTCAGTGCACCCATATTCCCATCTGCACCCATTCAAAGTTCATCCCTCTCCCCGCCCACATCCGTTCAAGATCCGTCCACATCCACTCTAAATCTCCCCAATTTCCCCCTTACCTTTACCCCAAATCCACCCTATGTTTCACCCTATTCTTTCCCCACTTCAAATCCAAATTCACTCCATTTTCCCCTACATCCAATCTCTCTCCTTCATCCCCGTCTAATCCAAACATGCCACATTTGTTCACCTTCACCCTTCCAAATCCTCCTCATCTCCCATTCACATCTCCCCAAAATCCAAACCAATCCTCCACCTTTACCCCACATTTTTCCCCAAGCAATAACCAATTATCTCTCATCCTCACAAACAATATCCCCTCATGTACCCAGGTCATGCCCAATTTTACAGGGGCCATCCCTAATTTTCCCATACGCCCACCCAATTCATACCCTATATTCCCCTTCCATCAAATACACCCCTTGCATCCACCCCCTCACCCAATCCAATGGCCATGATGGGGGAGATGGTCAGGGCTTACACCAGTTGGAAGGCTTCTCAAAGCAACCTCCCTTATCCACCCCTCACAAACCCATCTCATACACTCCCAAATCTCCATGCCCCTTTTCTCCAAAACTCTCATCAACCCCCCATTATCCATACCACCCAAGACCCTCATCAACCATGGGGTCATTTGAGCGGGCCTCAGGCCCCAATAGTCTAGACCCATCAAGGCCCAATGGGCCAGACCCATCAAGGCCCCATGGTCTAGACCCACCCAGGCCCCATGGCCCAAACTCATCCAAGCTCCTTACCCTATAACCAAGCCCAGCAAGGCCCAAACTTTGGAGTCTCGTACCCACACCCTCCACAATTCCCTTAATATCTCATTCACTCACAACGCTCATACCCGACCCAATACAGGAACCTGTCTCACACCATTCATCAACCCCAACTCACCCATCCTCCTGCATCTCAAACTCATCCCCATGAATTCCCCCAAGCCCAATGGCCTTAATCCAAAACCCAACCTCCACTCACCCTATCACTCCACCAAACTTCCCCCATGTGTAGTGGTCCCACCCAGCACCCCTTCAGACCACCCAACACCACAGGAAAATCTCACGCTTCCCCCATTTTATGAGGACCCACAGTATGAGAAAGATGAGATAAGAAATAGCGGGGCTTATATGGGGGCACACACGAGTATCAATCCTCCACCACCCGCAATCACCAACCCACCGGCAACACAAAGTGAATGGAGGCCGACAGTCGAGAAAACGAAACCACCATCTAAAGAATCAAAGCAGCTGAAAGAACAATTGGACAAGATCCAGAAATAATTAATGAAGATGGGTGGAACTGAAATCCATGCCACGGACTTTTCCGAACTATGCTTATTTTCTGAAGTTCCCATACCCCCGAAATTCAAAGTGCTGATCTTTGACAAATATAATGGCATGGGTAACCCTATTACACATCTCAAGTCCTACTGCGGGGACATGTGCTAGTATGGAGCGGATGAGCGTTTGCTCATAAAGGTCTTTCAAAAGAGCCTTACAGGCCCGACCTTAAGGTGGTTCACCTCACTAGCACCATCCATGATTAAAACTTGGAAGGATCTGACTCACTTGTTTCAAAAGCAATATGCCTATAATATAGACATTGAACCCAGAAAATTGAACCTAGCCTGGCTAAAGCAGAAGCCCGACAAAGCATTCAGTGATTATCTTGGACGATGGAGGGCACTGGCATTGCAGGTCAGGAACAGAATACCCGACGATGAGCAGATTGAAATAATATCGAAGAATACCCTGCCAATCATCTTGAACTTCGTGGTATACCAACAGCAGTCCAGCTTTGCTGATTTGGTAAGGAACGCCAATCGTTGCAAAGATGCGATAAGAGAAGGACGGTTGAATAAAATTAGAAATAGTGGGGTCCAGAGGTTCAACGATCAGAGAAATAAAAGAAGAACTAGGGAAGATATACAAACGGTCGGCAATACACGACCAAATACTAGCACAACCCCATTCCAGTTTAGGGCAACCCAGCCAGCCCCGACCAGAAGCAAGCCGATGTAGATAATCGAAAATGGACAAGGGGCATAGATGACCCCATGATCTGTATCGAAACATGACCATATTTTGTACCCTAATACCAATATTTGGCCATTTGATAAAGGCTATCTGACTGCTGTTGTACAGTTTTAGTGGTTTCAGGTGTTCTTGACCGTTAGATTTTACAGAATCATAAAAGAGCATAATTAAGGACAATATGAGAGCATTAAACCATGAAGCCAACGGGAGCACCAAAATCCGTGGAAGAATCGATTGATGCAGTCATTGCTAAGAGAATTAAAAATATCACATGTCTAACTCAATCGATTGAATTCTGAAAATCAATCGAATGAGGTTATGACAACTGTTCTGCCACCCAAATCTGATTTCATAAATCAATCGATTGAGTTGGATGACAACTATTTCCCTCTCAAATTCGAATTTAAATTCAAATTGATTGATCCTAAAATCAATTGATTTATTTTAAATTCATATAATTCCGCCAAAATTCAAAATTTTAATTCAATCGATTGAATGTTGGAATTCAGTTGATTGACCTATATATGGAAACTCTTCCATCTGAGCCCTATATAAATGAAGCAGTGTTAAGGGTTTGAGTGTGCTCTTTTGAGAGCCTCTTTTGGTCCTCTTTTGGGGTCCCTTCTGGCCCTAATTTTCTTAGGTTTTCTCCTTAGTTTTTTTAGTTTGTAGTTTTAGTTTTTGATAATTAGTTTGTAATTAGGAACCAAAACTTTGTAAGATTCCAAATATTTTTTTAAAAGATCCGAGCATTTGATAAATTAAAGAACGTGTTCGATAGTTTCGAATTTGTGCCTTGCGTGTGGATCGGAGATGAACGGCTAAAGTCGTTCATTCAAGGAGGAAGCAACCCCTACATAAGTAGTTAATTTATTTTCATTTCAATCATTTCTTTCTATAAATATTAAATCGTATGACTTTAAGTGTGTGCCTATTGTTTATCATTGAATGCTCATTTATAGCCGTCGATCTTGATTATCGGCGATAATAAAAGAGTTATTCCACCTAGATCTGATCTTATAGACTGATTTAGAATGTCATACGATTGATTATTAATGTTGTAGTTTCGAATGTGAAATACGCTATGCCTTTCATATGATTCATGTCGTGGTTGGATGAGTTACAGTGTTTAGATAAGGTATGTCGGATCAATAATCACATTCTTTTCAAATCGTTTTGCTTGTAGTAAAATGAGGGTTAATATTTGTATTCATTGTCATAATTATTGAATCGTACGACTTTCAGTTTGAGCATATTGTTTTATCATCGAATACTCGTTTATAGTCGTTGAATGTGTGATTGGCGACAATAAAATAGTTATTCCACCTATATCTGATTTTGCAGACTGATCGAGGATGTCGTATGATTGGTTCTTACTGTTGTGATTTCGAATGTGACATACGCTATGCCTTTCGCATGATTCATGTCGTGGTTGGATGAGTCATAGTGTTTGTATAGGGTATGCCGGATCAATAATCACACTCTTTACGATTCATTTTTCTTGTAGTTAAATGAGGGCAAATAATTTGACATTAAAATATGTGATTGATTGTTGGAAGAAAAGTTATAAATCTAGGGTTAGCAGACTCCTTGATCATCTTATCATCGTTGTTTGATTAATCATTGTTTTCCTTGCATAAGCTTTGTTTAGATTTCATTAATCACATTTTGTGTAGTTGATAGTTTTTCTTCATCTTTTACAAAATCTCACCTTTGGTACTTCCTTAGGTTCTTTTTACACTTTTAAAAATTAATTAAATTTTACACTTTCTTGTAGGTTTGACACCCTTGATTTCACCATATTACGATAGATCTTGTGCACTTGCAAGGGTATAATTTTAAAATCGATCACCCCAGAACAGAGAAAATCCCATTTTGATCGAGTCTTCACACCCTTGGGGCAATCCCTAAATATTTTGTTGCCCTTCTTAATTGAAAAAGGTTTGGTCACAGCACTCCAGTCACGACCCCTACCAAATTCATTCCCGAGAAATTATGACCCCAACACCCACTGCAACTTCCACCAAGGACCAAGCCATCCAACCGATCGTTGTTTTCCCCTGAAGCATGCAATACAAGACTTAATAGAGGCTGGTAAGATCATCCCTCCGGCACTTTCCTAGGCTAATCAGCACTCAAATATAAACCAAGTGTCGCAACCACCACACCCACCAGGAAGGGCAGGCCCAAGACCAACTATCAGCATGATAGCAGAGGATCATGAGGAGATTGACCCGTCGGAATATATCTGCACCCAAAAAGATTTTGTAGGACAACGGCAAAGAGACCGGGAGGACAGAAGCATTGGGGTGATTGAACCTTTGAATTTGGCTGATTACTTTCCTAACCCTACACCACAAGCAGAACCTTTAGATCTTAGGGTGTATTTTCCATCGCCAGCCCCCATCAACTACGTCCAAATCAATTCCTATCAACCATATACGACATCCCCCGCCAACTACCCAATGGCCGATTGTGTCCCCCATCCCCCTCCATCACCAATCAATTATCAATGGCCCACTCTTGTCATATCGCCCCCGATATAGTCATCCAAAATCCTCGCCAACCCCATTTGACACTTTCTCCACCCTTACATCTTTTACAGAAGTTAACCAGGTGATCCCCACCATTCCGATCCATCGGCACAGACATCTCTGATGCCCTCTTTTACCCCCTTCCAGATTCCAAGACTAACCTACAATCCCCATCACGTTTCACTCAGTTATGAATAGACAGATATCAATGCCAGCAGTAGCAGGGAAGGGGTAGTGGATTTCATCACCAGGTCAGGAAAAATCTCCAAACATCCAGACACATCAATACCAGTGCCAGCCCGACCAAAGGGGAAGAAAGATACTACTGCAGTAAACCCATTTGAGAGGATGAGCCAAGAACACATAATTGAAATCCAGCTAAGGAGAGTGTCAACCCATATTACAGTCTGGGATCTGTTAATGACATCCTCGCTTCATTTCCAAGCCCTGATGGGGGCATTAAAGAATGCGCATGTGTCTCTCCAAGTAAGCTCAGATGAGGTCAGGCAGATAATCGGGCAGGTGATGGCTCCTATTGCCATCTCCTTTTTGGATGCTGATTTACCGAAGGAGGGAAATAATTATTCCAAATCCCTCAATATCATTATAGAGAGTAGAAATATGGTAATCCCATTAGTACTGATCGATAATGGGTATGCTTTAAATGTGTGCACTCTGAGAACCGCTACCAAGATAGAGATGGATCCTTGTGTGTTAAATCTGACAAAAACCAGTCCCAGAGGTTTTGATAACACGAGAAGAGAGATAATTGGGGAAGTCAACCTTGAGCTCGTGATTAGCCAATGACCTTTTCCATACCTTTCCAAGTAATGAACATCAAGTCCTCCTTCAACCTATTATTGGGGCACCCTTTGTTACATGAGGTCGGGGCAATACCTTCAACGTTATATCAGAAACTTAAATTTGTGACTGGGCAGAAGATCATCACCATCATAGGTGAAGGGCATGACGAAAGAGAAAAGGCCACTCACAATATTGAGAACCCCAAAATGTTAGATGTGTCACACACCTCCGAAGATACGAACCTCCATAACTTTGAATACAAGGTATCAGCAGTAGTCTCAGAGCACTCAGAAAGTATCACCCTGAAAACCGGAGGTGGAATGGTTATGGCTATGGCCATGCTCCAGAAATGGGGCTATCAGAAAGGTAAGGGGTTGGGACCTTGATTACAAGGCAGAAAGGAACTGCTCAAGGCCAAGGGCGGACAGGAAGTTAGATTCGGGCTAGGTTACAAACCCACTGAAGAAGAGGTCCGAGAGGCCAAGGAAAAGGCCCAAACTATAACCACTGTTAGAGCCAAGGGAATTAACTTAGAAGAAGAATCTCGTCTCAGACCTCACATCCGGAACACCTTCATAAGTGCAGGGATTGTGAAGATTGATCGGAATGGGGCAATACAATTAACCCCCCACAAACCAGTAGCCCCTGTCCACCCCACCAATCCCCAAATTATCCCCCCCACCTGGAAATGGACCTAGCCACTCTATCCGTTTTTGAGGAAGAGTTTTTCATACCTGCCCAATCTCCCCCTGTGGTAAATCACCACAGGACCTTATTGACGTTTGAGGACAGAATCTAGGACGAACCTAGGATCAACATGATGGAGGTTGACTCTGAAGAATAACATGAATCAAGCCCTTCCATCCGAACATGTAAAGGAGCAGCACCACAGGTAAGAAATTGGGTGACTATGCTCCAAACTCTGAAAGCAGTAAGAAAAACGGTATCGACTTTCCAAAAAAAATAACTTGTAAGAAATATATTGAGCCCTTGGCAGGCAATACCATATATATATATAGGGATCCGTATTGCTAGGGGCCCATTTCCAAAGAAGAAGAAAATTCTAAAAAATAGAAGAAATGAAAAATAAACTAAAAATATTATCTTTCAAAATTCTTGAGAAAATCAAAGAAAATGATGACTTAATCAAAAATCTCGTCTCACGTGAAGTCGACCACTTTCCTATAGAAATACAAGAAGAGGTAGGAGTCACGAGTTTGGACAAGGAAATCCCTACCGAGGAGCTCCCCAATGAACTCCTTGAACAGTTTATCAATTTTGAGCATGACCCTACCCCTATTGTTGAATAAATAGAGGATGTCAATCTAGGTACTGAGGCAGCTCCTAGAATCACTAAAATTAAAACGTCATTGTCTCCAAAGAAAGGAAAAAGCATGATTGATTTTCTTCGGTCATACAAAGATGTCTTCGCATGGTCGTATGAGGCTATGCCTGGTTTGGATACCGATTTGGTCGAGCATGAGTTACCGCTATATCCAGATATGAAGTCAATCAAGCAGAAGCTAAGACCCCTCAGGCCAGAATGGATGCTGAAAGTGAAGGATAAGGTCATCAAGCAGTATGATGCAAGATTCCTTATGGTTTCTAAGTACCCACAGTGGCTAGCCAATATCGTCTCGGTATCAAAGAAGGATGGAAAGGTTCGCATGTGTATTGATTTCAAAAACTTGAATAAAGCGAGCCCAAAGGACGACTTCCCATTATCACACATCAACATCTTGGTCGATAACACTGCTAGACATGGGTTGCTCTCATTCATGGACGGATTCTTAGGATACAATCAAATCAGGATGGCAGAAGCCGACCGAGAGAAGACAGCGTTCATCACTCTGTAGGAAACTTTTTATTATCGAGTCATGCCTTTCAAACTGAAGAGTGTCGGTGCAACGTATCAGAGAGCTATGACGGCGCTTTTCCATAACATGGTGCACCAAGAAATTGAGGTATACGTCGACGACATGATCTCCAAGTCACCAGAGAGAGGTGATCATCTGTTAAATCTCCAAAACTTGTTGGAGAGGCTGAGGAAATACAAGCTGCGTCTAAACCCTCAAAATACGCATTCGGTGCTATGTCAGGGAAACTACTAGGCTTCATTGTTTACAGAAGAGGCATCGAGGTCGACCCGATCAAAGTAAAGGCCATTGTTGAGATGCCACCGCCATCTATCAAGAAGGAGGTCAGAGGCTTCTTGGGCAGGATACAATACATCAGCCGATTCATTACACAACTGACTCCTATCTGCACGCCAATCTTCAAGCTACTGAGGATAGATTCGCCCATTGAATGGAACGACGACTGCCAAGAAGCATTTGATCAAATCAAGGGATACCTTCTCAACCCGCTTGTGTTAGTACCACCCGATACGGGGATCTTAATGTACCTTTTTATAACGAAAGTTTCTATGGGATGTGACCTAGGGCAGCATGATGAAATAGGAAGAAGAGAGCAGGTCATCTACTATCTCAGTAAAAAATTTATTGATTACGAGGCAGACTATTCTTTTCTAGAGAAAGCATACCTGGCTCTCGTATGGGCTACACAGAGGCTCCGCCACTACTTATTATCTCAAGTAGTTCTCCTTCTGGCACGGATGGATCTATTAAAGTACCTATTTGAAAAGCCCGCTCTCACAAGCTGAACAGCACGCTGGCAGCTTCTATTGTCCGAGTTTGATATCACATATGTAACTCAGAAGTCTATCAAGGGGCAAGTACTCACTGATCATCTTGCCGAGAATCTTTTACCAGATTGCGAGCCTTTGAGAACTGAATTCTCATATGAGGACATCTTGTTCATGACAGAGGATGATACAATAGAGACAGAGGAATCTTGGGTAATGCACTTTGACGGGGCAGCAAATGTCGAGGGTCAAGGAGTCGATGCTATCTGATTTTGTCAAAAGGATCTCACGTACCAGTCTCCATCAAGCTCAACTTCTCATGCACAAACAACATGGCCGAATATGAGGCATGTGCAGCAGGCCTGTAGGCAACCCTGGACCTAAACATAACTCATCTTAGGGTGTTTGGCGACTCACAGTTGATCATATGCCAAACAAACAAAGATTGGATGACAAAAGATGAGAAGTTGATCCCATACCATGAGCACCTCGAGGATCTGATAGCATGCTTTGATGATGTTACCTTCTCCTATGTCCCACGAGCAAGAAATCGCTTTGCCAATGCACTAGCGACCTTAGCATCAATGGTAGAAATCTTCTATGGCATCAAGATGAAGCCAATCCTGATTGAACAGAGTAATAAGCCAGCCTTTTGCCTTCTAATTGAGGAACCCACACGGTTAGATGATGAACCACCATGGTTCTCAGATATACAGAACTTCCTCGAGGCTCGTACTTTCCCTGAGGGAACATCCAAAGAAGATAGACGGACTATCCAGCGATTAGCGGCTAATTACGTCATTTGTGGCGAGTGCCTCTACAATCATCCTATAACAACATCCTGCTCAGGTGCCTTACTGAAGGCAAGGCAGCCAATGTCATAAAAGAAATCCACGAGGGAGTATGCGGGGCCCACGTCAATAGGCGCATGCTCCCAAATGGCACGTCAATTTCCATTTGATCTGTTCGGGAGGCTATGCTAAAATAAGTAGTTCGAGATTAATGAGCATGATCAAAAATCCTAGACAAACATTCATAAAATAATAAAATAATAAAAAAATACACAAAAATAATAAAAATAACAATATATATATATATAAACATATATAAATATGTGACTTTCAAAAAAATGGCACGTACTCCCAAAAAGTATTGCAACATTAATTCACTCCGCTCTGGTAGTCGTGCTAAATTAATTTTGGGGTCAGTAAGCTCCCCCAAAGTCCTCGAACCCTGCTTCACGCAGGGGCACTCATGGCCAGTCAAATGTGGCAATCAATGCCTCGTATGATTAGACACAAGTTGTGGATCTTCGCATACTTGCTTCGCGTCTATCTCTGAGTATGGGTCGATCACCCTCTCACTCACGAAGCTGTTTTATTTATAATAGAATTTGAACATCAAACCTCTTTAGTCATCTTGAGAAGCGAACATTTTTCCCAGCATATTGGGCTTTCGCAACTCGCTCCATCTCGATTATGCCCAGTAATGTCGCTAAGCGCTTATGGACCGATAGTCTTGAGGAACGGACGTTTTTTCTGACATACAGTGCTTTCGTTTACTCACCATGTTACCCACCTGATGTTTGTATTTTGTTTTGAATACGACGGATCCGTCAGTGTTGCCTTGGGCCTCTTCGGACGTCTCTATCTTTGGCATTTGATCATTAGTGATCAGATACCAAAGAGGGGCATATGTAGACACCCAAATTTGGCCCAAGGTCCGATCGAAACATACTTCATGAGAGACACACCTCTCCGAGCTTCTGATAGTATCTCCCATACCCTAAGAACCTTCCCAAACCCCTAGGAACCTTCTCAAACCCTTAGGAATTATCCCCAACCTCTCCGGACCAATAATTAACCCTCCTAAGAAATGGTTATAGAGATATATACAAGAGTGGCAAGGACCTCTACTGAGACTAAAGCTTATACCATTGAAAAGTAGATATTCTCAGCTTTCCAACAAGCCAAGAATCACCTTAATCCGAGTTGCCCATCAAAAGTTACGGCAATCTGAATGTGGCCCAAAAACTGCACCTATTTAGACCACTCGACGGGTTCCAAGCCTCTTGAGAGGATGGACATGCTTAGCGTGTATAATACACACGCTAGGCCATTTCTAGAGAAATGTCACCTAGCGTGTATATTATACACACTAGGCCATCTTTTCCAAGAAATGGCTTAGTGTGGATAATATACACGCTAAGCATGGTCGGGTCCCACAATGACTCACGAACTTCTCGCATGTAGCTATGCTTGTGTATAATACACACGAGCTTAGTTCTGATAAATCATTTTGCCTAAATTATACTTTTGAGGTTTGACTTATTGGCCATCCCAATATTTAGGGTGGGTTTCTTTAGGACTGTTGCACCCTCATTTACCCTATCTGCAACCCTCTAGTCATTTAAAATCCCACCCTATCATCTACCATTGAACCCCTTTTCCATATATCTAAACTCCTAAAACCCTAGAAATCTTTAGATGGTAGGATTACCTAATTACTAATCCCATTAGCATTTAAGTACCCCTTAACCACCCCCCTTTTCTATAAATAGAGAGGCACCCCTCTTGTAAATAGCTTGAAAATTTTCCAAAGGAGAGAAAAGATTAAGAGAGCCCTTTTCCCCCTTTGGTGCACCAATCCCATACAAATTCCAGAACTCCCTTTACACCCCACCTTTCATCAAAAATCTCTTAGTTTAGGTGAAAACTATCTTTTAGCTCTCTCCTACTACCTCTTAGCCATCAAACCCTAGAGGTTTAGAACCCATATTCCAACCACTCAAGCTATCGGAGGCTCACCGAGTGCACCTATGCTAAGGTCCACAGCTGTGATACAAGGGCTCGAGAGCTCCGGCTCTCCCCTCTATTCCTCTACCTTCTTTGCTTTTCCTCTCTCCTTGAATTTGCGTCGTTACGCCGCCGAAATCTCAATGATTGCGGGGGGTGTAAATAGGATCGGAGTGCCTTAGGGTAAGAGGAAGTGTTATTTTATTTTTATTTTCTTCTTTTTGCCATAAGTAGAGACTGCATTTGAGCGGGTTGATCATGTGCTTAACACCTTCCCGATCGATAATCGAAGCCCCTACCCAAGAGCCTTTGGCATGAATCAGTAAATCAGAGTCATATTTGGAAACTTTGGTACATTAAATATGGCTGGGGCGGGGTTGGGTACGCTGTATTGATGTCTAGCTTGGCTCAAGCTTCGGCTAGAGATTTGGGTTCTGTTCTTGGTTTCTGATTTATTAGTTCATCCTTCATCTTGCCTCTGACACCCCTTTTATGCTTGCTCCCTTTCAGGTTTGGGGATACTTGCACTTTCAATCGGGCCGCCCTCTCCTCTTCTCAGACGTTTACACCTATCCTCTTATGAGCAGTTGGCACAAGAGTCGTCGCTGGGATATTGGAATAAAGCATTTGGAGTTGGGCCTAAGGTTTCAGTTTGACTTGTTGTTCCCGGAGCAGGTATGGCTACTTCCCTCTTCTCTTTCTCAAAGTTTCTTTTTTATGCTACCCATTTGACTGATAGGACACTTTTTATCTAGGCAGGTCATCTACAACCCTCACGTTTGTTCTCCCTTCTGGGATCGAGCTGTCGTGGGCCAGTCCTATCTTTTCGTCGACCGCCATATTATCTTCTTCTACAGCACATGGGTTCGAGCATATTATCTGGGGGAGAGAGTGGTATATCAGTACCGAGATTATTTTGTTGTGCCCCAAGGCCCTCCTGCGAATGTCATGACTCCTGAGGGTACCATTGAGGAGCTCTCAGCTGGACTTTTCCATCACAGGATCTCTATTGATGATCTTCTCGTGCCTGGAGGATATCAGATATGGTACGATTCCCTGCCCTATCGGTCCCTCCTTCCGCGCTTTGTACCTGGTGCCAACTTTTTGGCCTTCGATGGTCTGTGATCTTAGGTAATTCTCCTCTTCCTTTATGTAAGTCCCTAATGGTTATGATTTGATTTTGCTTTGACTAACTAGACCTTGCTTCTTTCCACAATTTGACGGGGGGGATGATTCTGATGATGATGATGCGACGGCAGGTCCTGACGAGGCTCCAGGTGTCGGACCTTCCAACCCTTCTGGTGCGGGGGATTCTGGTAGTTCGACCACAGAGGTTCAGGGGACTTTTAGATGCCCTGACGATGCCTTCGTCTCGAGGTTGTGTGCGGACGTAGAGGAGCGGGCCCGCCTATCTGCCGAAGCGATCCATGTCCCTCCTCCTAAATTGGTCCCCAGGGTAAATTTTTCCTTCTGTTTGTTCCTTCAGAGATATGTTTGCTTTTTTATGGCTCTTGCAGCTGACCTCTCTTTCTCCTTCTCTCTTGCAGGATTACGAGTCGACGGTCAATCAAGCAGAATACTATCGCCACATTGTCAACCTTTGGGAGGTGTAAGTGGTAAGTGATTTCGGGACTAGTTCTAATCATTTTCCTTGTTATCCTTGCCTTCTGACTGACCTTGTTTGACTATTTTTCTATATGACCTGCAGCATGCTTGTGAAAAGGAGTCGCGCTCACTGCTTAGTCGACTGTCTCAGGCGTGGTCCCGAGTGGGGGACATGCAGACCTTCCAGAGCCCCTCGGCCCGGCGAAAGAAGTTGAAAGGCACTGATAAGGTTTAGCCTTTTCTGTTTTAATGAACATTGAGACTTTTTGGGATTTCTTTTCTTGGGAAAATGTAATGGATTAATATGAAACCGCACTTTGGATAGTTTTTATTTCAAGAATGATTAGTAGTGCTTTCTTTTCCATTGCTTGCTCTATCATTTTCTTGCGGTGGTATACTTGATTGTTTGCAGGGTGGGCTTAGGGTTTTTTAGAAAATGGCCTTTGGGCAATGTACTTGGTTAATACTGGCCAAACCTTGTACTTTCGGGTGGATGATTCCTGAAAGGAAAATCATAAAAAGTTAGATGATAGTTTTAATCCCTTAGCACATGGTCTAGGATGCTTTTGAAAAATAACTGAAAGTGCAGGCGGGATGGCTAAGGGACCAGTAAAATAATCCCCTCAAATTTCCTCCTCCTTTTGTCCTTTGGGGGCATTCCTAGCCTGGAATGTGTAATACACACGCTAGGAAAATCTGGGGGAGGAACGGCCTAGCGTGTATATTATACACGCTAGGTATGCCTAGAGTAAAAAATGGCTTAGCGTGTGTAATATACATGTTGTGAAAATTAAGTTGTATTCACAAGTACACGAATTGGTTTGTAAATAGTAGGTGCAGAGTACGAGATCGTTCCTACGAAGATTGGCCAGAAAATTTAAAATGAAAATAACAACTAACCAAAAGAATCACCACAGATTTATCACAGTATTTACTAATTTAAAGAATTTGAGAGTTTTGATGGATAAGATAAATACTAACAAAAATTGGGAATTTAAACAAATAATAAGAGATAAGGATTGGGGTATTAAATCCTCCCATCGTACATTTATCATTCATGTAATATAAATCTGTGATTAAGATACAAGATTCACAAAAGATGTCTATATGCAAGCGCGGGACCCAAACACCCATGAGTTCTAAAGTGCAGATCTGAGATAAAAAGAGATGTATGATTAACATCCCATGAGTGTATGATTAACACTCACACCTCAGATAACACTCAGAATTAATTATGTGGGTCAATTCCACATAACCAATCTAAGATCAAGGAGATGTATGATTAATATCCCATGAGTGTATGATTAACACTCACACCTCAGATAGTGATAGAATTTACCCTTAGAGAACAGAGATCAGAATAAAATCACTATTGCAAAAATGAGATCACGGGACATGATTAGCTCCCATATCTCAGCTGGCAAGGAGATTATATTCATACAAATAATAACATCAGAGTCCACTACTGATCTTAATATCTCTTGTCGCACATTTATATTATTATGAATAAATACCTCGGATGGGATTTATTAGACCCCCATCCTTAATGAAACTAGCCACACATAATGAAAATGAGTAACATAATTAAAAAATAAATTGACATAAATATCAAAATACTGTACAGAGCTTTAATCAAAATCCACAAAAATCTTTAATCCAATTCTGGTACAATCCGTCTTCGAAAGTGCCGAAAATTAAAACTAGTCTAAATCTTTATGTTAGAGAAAAATGAATAACAAAACCTAGAGCAACCCCGGGACTCAATGCCCTAGAAACTGAAAGCAAAAGCAAAAATACAACCAGAAAAGATCGCTCTGAATCCTCAGATTTTTTCTTAAATATATTTTTGGTTCGGAATTTGAATTTTGAATTTGGTTGATTGATCGACTTAAGTGGTCGATCAATCGACCAGATTTAATTTCGAATTTGACTTCAAAGCTTATGTTGTTATGTCGATGCATCGACCTTCGAGATTGATTGACATAACAAAATAGTTCGAGGTTTGCTTCAGTGTTTCAGTGTTTATTGACTTTACGTTCTTTTATACTCCTTAGTGCATCCAATGATCAATTTTACCTGAAACTCATAAAACTTCAAAAATCTCATTAGACAGCTTTCATCAGGTGGCTAAATATAGGTCTCTAAGGGTAAAATATCATCATATTTTACTACTCATCACACCCCTAAACCTACACTTTGCTAATCCTCGAGCAAAGGAGAAAATAAGCAAACTGATAAATAAACTATCATCCTAAAGTAATCAATAAATGTCACTTTCGTAGGGAGCACGATTGTATTTAGCGTATGCAACAATCCTTTAAACCACTAGGTGATCCCTGGTGGAGGAGTTTTGTCTCCTGAGGATTTCCAATGAAGTTACCCGCAAACTTCAAGACATTTTCTATAATTGATCCTCGTGGAATTTGTTAATTGTATTCATCATGCAATTTCTCATTATTAAATACGCGTGCCATATCATTCTCATTGATATTTAGTTAAGTCAGTCAAATGTTTCGATTTACAAATAAATTTATCACCCATCCTTATATGTGTCAAGTGTGATCATCAGGCCAAATTCTATCTATCTTAAAATTTATCCTATTTGTGAACCGTATAGATTTGTGTTTTGATTCAAATCTCACAATAGGTGTACTCTCAAAATAGAAATTCTCTGATAATGGATATATTTTCACACATATGTGAGAGATTAATATAAAGCGAATAAAATATCTCACATGACAGAAGAAACACGATGTAACCAATAAATAACAAGGAATCTCATAGAAAGATACTTGTACTTTTATGCATGTCATATCAAGCACCATAGGTATTGTGTATTCACTCTCCACAAGGCGTTACCAATGCGAGATCGGATCATGAAGGTATTTTGTAGGGTTGTAATGGGGCTCATGTAAGGGTAAGAAAGAAAGGAAAGTTGAGATTCAAAATTTTCGAGAAATTGGAAAGGGAACTAATTTCTGATTTTTCTATTTCTCTTTTCTTTTTTCTTCCTAATCTCTCGCTATCTTTCTCAATATTTTTCTATTTTTCTCAAAACTTTTTTTTTTTTAGTCATTTTTCTTCTTTTGAATTTCATTTTCTTGAAACACCTCATATTTTTCATTCTTTTTCAAAAAAAATTCTTCCTTTTTTTTTCATATTTCTGCCATACTCTTAATAAACACCACAACTCTGTATCATGGATCAAAATGCCGAAAAATCGGTACGTATAGTCCGGTCAAAAAACTAGTACGTACTGAACGATACATATAGGAACAGTAATGTATCGGGCGATACATTGAATGTATCGTCCGACATTTACATATATAAAGACGATACGGTACATTTAATGTACTGTATCGTTAGGGTCCGATACCGATACGTATCGGTATCGGATGATAGTTTGATCCATGCTCGGTATCTCTCCACTTACTCCCTTTTCGTTTATTCTCATCCCTTGTTCCTAATTTCTCATAAATAAGATAGGTAGGACTGAATTTCCTGGTAAATGGGTAAATATTGACATGGCTTATCAAAGAGCGTATAAAGGCTAATTTTTCAATAGTCACAAAGGGGTACTAGAGGGATAAATTTATATAAGCTGGGCCATTTTAAGTACAAACGAGCCAAATATGGCCTTCAATCATTTTCTCAAAAGATATATGATAACCTTGTCTATTTGTCTTGAGCAAACATACAATACGTTTTAGCACATTAACATGAATTATAATGTTATGCAAAACCACAAGTCAAAGTGAAACATATGAGATCATGCAAAGATAAGTCGCATTCAAATATAACTCCGAGTTTATGTAGCACTCATCAAAGATGTGAAATTGGCTCTAAAGCTCAACGGTTTTAATCTCCACTAAGATCCTTCTGTTCATAATTTTAGATCAACTTTCTTGATTTTTTAAATTTTCGAACTGAATCAAACATCATAACTTCTAGAGGTGTGTTTAAATTTTCATGCTAATTTCCATATTGAATTTTTCTCTCCGAATAGCAATGATAAAAAAAAAATGTCACTTTATATTCTTCCAGTGAGATTGCATAATTTAACAATATCAAATTCCACATATCAATTAAAAAGAAACTTTCTTCAAAAAAAAAATCTTCAAAATGCACAGTCGATCAATTGAGATATGAAGCTCGATTGATCGACTAAATTTGAAATTTTTTTTTTTAACGATAAAAAAAATTAACGCATTTACCACCCCCAAACCCATTCTATGCAATATCCTCATTGTACCAAAATTGAGGGGTACCCCCAAACCTATATCAAAATACGCATAGACCAAGAGGCAAAGAGGAGGTGAAAAGCATAACTGAAAACAAAGATGAATTTATTAATTAAAATGTGCTATTTACACTTACTAAAAAATAGAAATTATTAAGACCAAAATCTACCTAAAAACATAAATTAAGCAAAACTAACAAAAATCATAAATCCTAAAACATCCTAAAGATTTTTCAACTTCTTCTTTAAACATTAGCATCATTTCCCGATTCTGGCTTTGATTTTGGAAAAGCGAAATTCCACACCGCTTCGATGATACGACCAGGATTCGAGAAATCCAGAGTCGCATCAGGGGGAGGTGGAGTGGATGGTTCAACGACGCTACTTTTGGGCAAATCTTGATTTATAGGAGTCGGGTACAACTAGGCCCAAATTTCAGCAGGGATGAGATCAATAATCGCTCTCGAGATTGATCTTGGAATGAATGCCGCTAATAGATTATGGCCTGGAATTGGTGGCGGTGGTGTTGTTAATGATGAAAAAGAAGGGATGTGCGATGGTGATTTGGCTATTGGGGAGGGTGGATCCAGATCAATCATCTCGATAGCATCCGATATGATTGGCGTGGGCTTGGTTGATCGATTGGTCCTCTTTCTCACTGATTATTCCCATATTGGAAGAGGCACGGGATCAAGATCCACCACATCAACATTAGTGAGATCCATTATAATCGGTGTTCCGTTATGCCTTACCCTTTTTCTTGCAGTTTCCTCCATCTTTTTCATGGTTGCACGAGTGTGATAAGTTCTTCCGGAGATTGAAGCTTGATAGAATTGAGAAGATTTATTGGTAGTGAGGAAGTTGGAAAATCCTATAAGTGCTTGAAATAAATAGAGAGAAAGTTCTAAAAGAGTCCTACCAAAAGAAGAATCCTAAAATAGTAAACTTCTAAATTTTGCAGATTTTTGGGACGGATTTTTTTTCTTTTTTTTTTTTGAAAATTGCACAGTCAATTGATCGACAAAGTTTGGTCGATCAATCGACTCCTCAAGTCAATATAATTGACTTTATATACCCCCGATTAATCGACTGTGTGGGTCAATTAATCAAGTGTCTATCCGAACAGAGACACTTTTTTTTTACTAAATGTCGATTAATCGAGTTATTTGCTCGATTAATCGACTGTTAGAAATTTTCACAAAATTGCTCGAAAATGGAAATTTTTCATTGATTGATTTTTTTTTTTAATTCTATTACATTAAGAGTTCCTAATCCTACACAAACTCAAATTAGAAATTCTACCTAAACAAACTTAAAAATTAAACATTCTAAAGCTAAAAACTAAAACAAACAATTCGAAAATAAATCCTAATTCTAATCATCTTCTTCTTCTTCTTATGCCTGTGTGCACGAGCCCTCATCTCGTCATAGCCATCGAGCCACAATCGATGTCCCATTTGATGCATGAAGGACAAATCATAGCTGCTGCGATGAAGATTTTGATTATTCTGCCATTGTTGCTCATCGATCAAGGAATTGATATGCGCTTGCATGACTTCGAGGGATACTCCCTCATTGCGAGCTTGTTCGGGCTCAGCGACAGGTTCATCTTATCTCACACGACAGCACTAGTGTGCAGGCTGTGCAGGAAGCGGTTGAGCATCAACATTGTTGGCTCCACGAGGATTTCTCAAAAGACGCATACTTCGATTCTACTACGTCGGCCTATAGCGGTAAAACTGAAGGCCCCCAATTTTATCATCAAGATAAAAACGAAAACCTAGATGATGTAAGAGTTGCATCACCAAATGAGAGAAGTAAATAAGTGTGGCATCTCTAAGGGGAGGGTTGACAATTTCATCATGGCATCGCCACATCTAATCATGCAAAAACCACGGAATATTGAGCTATGAATTTTTATAACCACCATACAAAGCCTTCACCCTAGGTCCAGTTCGTTCTGACACATGACCTCGTGGTAGCATTTCCTAATGCATATATGCCATTACACATATCATCAATCATCGGTCTTTGAGCGACGTCAAGTTCTTCCCTAAGTTGGTGTATCTGTGGACGCTCAGTAGGAATGTTAAAAACATTCGCAACCGTATCCGAATAAATTCTCCTTACCCAACTGCCAATGGAGATGGTAAAATGGGCATCGTTGTTATCTTCGTTCGAGGCGTTTATCCAATTCATGTTTTGATAGAACAAGCAAACCACACGCTCTAAAACGTTGATTGCTGGTGGCGCCATTAAAAAATGGAGATTGAGAGCGGCTATGTACGCGAGTGAGACTGCGCACTCAGGCATTGCTTGGAATGCAGCCATGTCGTAAACATACTCCGTTGAAATTTCTTTAGTTGCAAAGCGACCTCTGGGTCGCTCTTGAAATACTCCTTGAGGTCGGGCAAGAAGTCGTGCAAAAGAAGTTGACGCCATCTCAAAGAATGTCAGAAGAAAATCAGAAAGCTTCGGGGAAGTCTAGGAATGTTGGATTGAATGAAGAATAGAAAGGATGTTCTATCCTTATAAAAGCATAGAGGCACTTCTTCACTTCGGTCGCATTGCTTCACTCGATCAATCGAAGCATATTGCTCAATTAATCGACCCTGACATTGAAAAGACACAACATAAAGGTTGCACGCATTTTATATAATGTCGATGCATAAACCCAAGATGTCGATCAATCGACACTGAGATGTAGCGCTTCCCTAAGCGTTAGAACAGTACGACCACAGGCGTGAATTGATTTTTGATAAAGTCGATTAATTGACCATATTCGTGGATCGATCAAAGATGGCGCATGCAGGCGATCAATGTACAAAAAGACGTGGCAATTAAGTCACCTCAGAAACACATAAGGCCGATTAATCAAGCTGAAGCATCGATTGATCGACTGTAAAACATCAGCCTGAAAAAGTCGTGGCAATAAATGTCACGAATTGATTGTCAATTGAGCGAGGAAACCTCGGTTGATCGACCACTTGTTTTTTTGTCGATTAATCAAGGCATAAAGCTCGATTGATCGACCATCCCTATTTTTATTATTTTTATTTTTTTAAATACCGTGCCGACTTGGGTTGCTTCCCAAGAAGCGCTAAATTTAGTTTCACTAGCCTGACATTCTAAACTTTTCAATTTCATCGCAATTGATCGGGATTTCTTAACACAACTTCATCAAAATCTTTAATGGTATTTTCTAAAAACGGTTTCACCCGTTGCCCATTGACCCAAAATTTACTGCCATTTCGAGGGTTACAGATTTCAATTGCTCCATTTGAGAATACTCGATTTACCTGGAAAGGACCGTTCCATTAGGTTTTAAGCTTTCCTGAAAATAAATGAAGCCTTGAGTTGCACAACAACACCTTCTGGCCCACAGTAAATAATTTTCTTAAGATAGGCTGATCATGGGCACGCTTCATGCGGTCCTTGTAAGATTTTGCACAGTCGTATGCATCGGCTCTTCTTCCAACTCAGCAATCTTTAAGTTTCGCTTCTCACCAATCATTTATAAACCAAAATTCAATGACTTGATAGCCCAATAAGCTCGGTGTTCTACCTCAACAGGTAGGTGACAACCTTTACCAAAGACAATCCTATATGGGGACATTCCAATGGGAGCCTTGAATGTTGTCCGATAAGCTCATAGTACGCCATTCAATTTTAATGACCAATCTTTCCGATTAGGCTTTATCGTTTTCTCTAAAATGCATTTTATTTTCCGATTCAAACCCTTAACTTGTCCACTAGTTTGAGAGTGGTACGGTGTAGCCACTTTGTGCGTGATCTCGTACTTTTTCATTAGCTAATCGAAAACTTTGTTACAGAAATGCTTTCCATCATCGCTAATGATAGCACGTGGAGTACCAAATCTCGAGAATACCTCATTCTTAAGAAATTTAACAACCACCTTGTGATCGTTCGTCTTGCAAACCATTGCCTCAACCCATTTTGAAACATAATCTACTGCAAAGAGGATGTATAGATTTCCAAACACCTCAACTTCAAGAATTGGGTTTAAGGGCATCATATTTCTCTTTGAAATCCTACCAAATATTTGACAGTTATAACATAACATGCAGTGCTGGTGACAATCTTTGAAATCGTCGGCCAATAAAATCCACATTGGAGGATCTTTATAGCAGTCTTTCTTGAGCTGAAATGTCCTCCACAAGACATCTCATGACAGAATGAAATAATTTGTGACTGCTCAAATTCTAGAATGCACCTTCTGAGGATTTGGTCGGCACAATATTTAAATAAGTATGGATCCTCAAAAAAATAGTGCTTTGCTCGTGCTAGAAAAATAGCCTTCTCATTCTTATTTTAGTGCCGTGGTACTTGATCCGTCACCAAGTAGTTGACCAAATCCGCATACCATGGTGAATACTCGATGGCAAACAATTGCTCATCGGGGAAGTTTTCCAAAATCTGAATCAGATCGTCAGATTTTTTAACAATAATTCGAGATAGGTGGTCAACTACTATATTTTCAGATCCCTTTTATCTTTGATTTCCATATTAAACTCTTACAAGAGTAAAATCCACCTGACCAAACGAGCTTTTGCGTCCTTCTTTATAAAGCAATAACGAAGAGCCGCATGATCCGTAAACACCACAACCTTTGATCCCAACAAATAGGATCAGAATTTATCTAGTACAAAGACTACTACTAGGAGTTCCTTTTCCGTAGTAGAATAATTCAATTGTGCATCATTCAACGTGAGACTTGTATAATAAATTACATGCAAAATTTTACCCACCCTTTGTCCCAATATTGCTCCTACAGCATAATCAGATGCGTTACACATTATCTCAAACGGTAAATTCCAATCCGGAGATTGGAATGTTGGAGCTTGAACAAGTTTTGGTTTGATTATCTCGAAAGCTTTCAGGCATTTCTCATCAAAAATGAATGGGACGTCTTTGCTAAGTAAGCTGCATTGAGGCTTTGTAATCTTACTGAAATCCTTGATAAATCGCCGGTAAAAATTGGCATGCCCAAGGAAAGACCTAATTTGTCTGACTGTTCTAGGTTGTGAAAGGTTTGAAATCAATTCGACTTTCGCCTTGTCCACCTCAATGCCTTTGGATGAAATTATGTGTCCAATGACTATGCCACTTTGTACTATGAAATGACATTTCTCTCAATTCAAAATAAAATTCTTTTCTTGACATCTCGAAAGAACTAGAGATAGGTTTTGCAAGTAATTATTAAAATTATCCCCATAAATTGAGAAGTCATCTATGAAGACTTCCAGAAATCTCTCCACCATGTCTGAAAATATACTCAGCATATATCTTTGAAAGGTAGCTGGAGAGTTGCAAAGCCCAAATAGCATTTGCCGGTAGGAGAACATTCCAAATGGGCAAGTGAATGTTATTTTCTCCTGATTTTCTGGTCCTATGACTATCTGATTGTATCCAGAATAGCCATCGAGGAAATAATAGTATTGGTGTCATGCTAGTCTCTCAAGCATTTGATCAATAAATGAGAGAGGGAAATGATCCTTCCTTGTCATTAAATTCAACTTTCTATAGTCGATGCACACTCTCCAGCTAGTCTGAACTTTTGTCGGTATTAGTTTATTTTCTTCATTTTTTATCACAGTTACTCCAGACTTTTTGGGAACTACTTGTGTCAGACTAACCCATTTACTGTCAGAAATAGGGTATATTATCCCGACATCTAGCAATTTAATAACTTCCTTTCTCACAACGTCCTGTATTATTAGATTTAATCTATGTTGTGGTTCTCTAGAGGGTTTAACATTTTTTTCCAAATAAATTTGATGCATGCACACTGTCAGACTGATCCCTTTAATGTCCTTAATAGACCATCTGATTGCACTTTTGTGGTCTTGGAGTACTTCAATGAGTTGTTTCTCTTGATCCTCATTCAAGTTTGCTTAAATAATTATCATATCAGTTTCATCTTTTTTCAAGTATGCATATTTCAGATCGGCAGGGAGAGATTCCAGTTTCAGTTTTGACTTCTTCTCTTCTCTTGAGGTTTCTTTACTTTTTTCCTCCTTGGCCTCATCTTTCAGTTGCCATTCATTGTCTCCCAAGAGGAGTGTCGAATCTAGCATCTCGTTAATTTCGTGGATCACCTGATCCATATCGAAGTCTTTACCAAAGTGGGATAGACAGGCCTCTAGAGGGTCCTCATATTTTGAAACAAAGAATGCACTCTCCATAACACTATCAACCATGCATACTTCTGCATGTTCCTCATCTTCAACATGCTATTTCGCAATGTGGAAGATATTCAATTCCATGGTTATGTTTTCGAATGATAAATTTATTATCCCATTTTGACAATTAATTAATACATTCGATGTTGCTAGGAAAGGTCATCCTAGGATTATCAGAGCATTATTTTTTAGTTTGGGAATGAGTTCAGTATCCAAGAGAACGAAATCCACTGGAAAGTAGAAAGTGTCCACCTTAATAAGGACATCCTCTATTATTCCCCTGGGAATTTTGATTGATCTATTGGCAAGCTAAAGGGTCATTGTTGTGGGCTTCAGTTCGCCCAGCTCAAGTTCCTTGTAAACTGAGTATGACAATAGATTAACACTTGCTCCAAGGTCTAAAACTGTCTGATTAATGCGGTTCTCCCCTATAATGATTGAAATTGTAGGACAACCAGGGTCCTTATATTTAATCGAAAGTTGTACTTGTAATACTGAACTCACTTGCTATGCTAAGAAAGCTTTCTTCGGGACGTTAGTCTTTCTTTTGATTGTGACCAAGTCCTTTAAAAATTTTGTGTATGCCGGTACTTGCTGAATGGTATCTAAGAAGGGGATATTTATCTTCAACTGCTTAAATATTTTAATGATTCTTTCCTGATCGCGATTTTTCTTTGGTCCCATCAGCCGCTAAGGATATGGAGCTTTGGGCACAAAACTCTTTTCTGTCTCATTCTTTTCTTCAATCTTTTTCACTTGTTTCACCTCTTCTTTGACTTCCTCGTTCATCTCAATTTCATCCTCAAGTTCAGACTTCTTATCTTGTTTTGACATTTTCACTTTGTTATCAACCTGCTTTTCAGATCTCAACGTTGTGATTGCTTTGATTTATTATTGACTCTCTTCTTGTGATGGGTGGAGGCATATTCAATGACCATCTGTCCTCTCAGATTTGGAATTGGCTGACTAGGAAATAATCCCTTTTCTCTTTCACATAAGAGTATTGAAAATTGGCCAATTTGAGTTTCCATCCTTGATATTGAAGAAGTATTGGATTGGATGAACTTTCACATACCCTTACTCTGAGGATATTGATTCTGAGGTTGACGTTGCGCAACGTTTCCTTATTGATTATTGAATCCAGGTGGTGAAAATTTTTATGTAAAACCGAGTTGACTCGTGAGTTGCTGTGCGGGTTGGTTCTAATATCCCAATATTGGTTGTGATAATTGATAATTCTGGTTGGATTGCCTGAGTTACCCATTTTGACTTTGATTTTGGTAGAATTGGTTTCCACCTCTATAGTTCTGCTATTTAAATTGCCCTTGACCAAATTGTTGTTGTAATCCTTAGTTGAAACTTTGATTTGGATCAAAATTCATCCCTTATCCCCTAGCTTGAGGTTTTTTATTTCTTTACTTCCATAAGAAATTTTGATGATATTTCCAACTATTCAGGTTATTTTCATTGAAGACATTTCCCTGATTTTGACCATAGGTGTTCAATACGTTCAATTACTCGCAAGGAACTTCTGAGTAATTCTGCATTGAAGGACAACTATCAGATGTGTGCATTGGACTTGCACAATATGAGCATGGGTCTGGTTGTACATTCACAACACTCACGTTTTTCTTCTGCTTCAATTCCTCAACTTGCTGAGTGAGGAAATCTCTTTTTGCCATGAGATCAGGGGTTTCTTTTATCACATACAATCCTCCTTTCTTTGTTGAGTTTCCTGCTAGATCTCGATTTTTGTTTAGTTGATTTCGAGTTTTCGAGAAGTCCCATTGCTGTTAATCTTCAGCCAACTTTTCTAGAAATTGATAAGATTCATTTTCCCTTAATTCAAGGAATTCTCCATTGTTCATTGATTCGATCAGATGCCGATTGGCCTGATCCAGTCCGTTGTAGAAACATTAGACTAATCTCTACTTTGAGAATTCATGATGCGGACACTTTAATAAAATATCCATGAACCTATCCCAAGCTTCATAAAATCTCTTGTCATCTTCTTATGTAAAATCAGTGATTTCGCATCTTATGGCATTAGTCTTGACCATGGGAAAAAGCTTTGATAAAAATTTCTTAACCATCTGATCCTAAGTGGTTATAGATTTACCTGATAAAGAATTTAATCAGGCTTTGGCCTTATCCTTTATAGAGAAAGGAAACAGGCGCAATCTCACAGATTCCTCACTGAAGTTTTGATACACTGAAGAAAATACTTCAACAAAGTCTTTGATGTGTTGGTATGAATCTTCTCTTTCCATGCCATGAAAAATTAGAAGGATTTAAATCACATTTGTACGGATCTCAAATCTGCTACTAGGTGTGACGGGGTATGTGATGCAAGAAGGGGTGTTTGTAGTGATTGGAGCAAACAACTATCTCAGAGTTGGTTCTTCCTCATTTTCAGGTGGGTGATCTTCACAATTGTTTGCATTCATCTCGAATTGAATTAATGTTTCACTTCGGGCTTCTCGTCCTGCTTTGATTTGTTTCGATTCGAACGACAAGTTTGCTCGATCTCAGAATTGAAAGGTTCTAAAGAGTTCTCTCTAGGAGACCTTGTCTGCATACACAAGCTGCACTGATTCTCCGAAATTTTTTTTTTGTTCGATTGATCGAGGGTTTAAGTCGATCGGTCGAGAATTTTAAAATAATTTTTTTTTAATTCGAATTTAGAAGTTCAAAATTTTGAAATTTGAAATTCTAAAAATTTGGATTACACAGGAGAGAGAAAGAGTGCGAGTTTTTGGGAGTTGATTGATCAATCTCAATATATTATTTATTTTTTTATTTTTTTTAACTAATAAAAATACCGATTTAAACCTACAGAAATTCTTAAAATTATTTTTTTATTTCCTAAAAATTATGAATTTTCTATGCCCAATCCCCAGCAACGACGCAAAAAACTTGTTGTGAAAATTAAGTTATACTCGCAAGTGCATGAATTGGTTTGCAGATAGTAGGTACAGAGTACGTAATCATTCCCACGAAGATTGGTCAGAAAATTAAAAACGGAAATAGCAACTAACCAAAAGAAGAGTTTTGATGGATAAGATAAATACTAATAAAAACTGAGAATTTAAACAAATAATAAGAGAAGGATTGGGGTACTAAATCATCCCATCGTAGGTTTATCATTCATGCAATACAAATTTGTGATTAAGATAAGAAATTCACAAAAGATGTCTATGTGCAAGCGTGGGACCTAAACACCCATGAGTTCTAAAGTACAGATCTGAGATAAAGGAGATGTATGATTAACATCATATGAATGTATGATTAATACTCACACCTCAGATAACACTCAGAATCAAATCTCTGCGTCAATTCCACACAACCAATCTAAGATCAAAGAGATATATGATTAACACCCCATGAGTGTATGATCAATACTCACACCTCAGATAGTAGTAGAATTTACCCTGAGATGACAGAGATTAGAATAAAATCACCACTGTAAATCTGAGATCACGGGGCATGATTAGCTCCCATATCTCAGATGGCGAGGAGATTATATTCATAAAAATAATAATATCAAAGTCCACTACTGATCTATTATCTCTTGTCACATATTTATATTATTATGAATAAATACCTCGGATGGGATTGATTAGATCCATATTCTTAATGAAACTAGCCACACATAATGGAAATGAGCAACATGATTGAAAATTAAATTGACATAAATATTAAAATACCGTATAGAACTTTAATCAAAATCCACAAAAAGCTTTAATCTAAATCTTTATGCTAAAGAAAAATGAATAACAAAACCTAGAACAACCTTGGGACTCAATGCCCTAGAAACTGAAAGTAAAAGCAAAAATGCAACAAGAGAAGATCCCTCCATATCCTCATATTTTTTCTTAAATATTTTTCTGGTTCGGAATTTGAATTTTGAACTTGGTCGATTGATAGACTTAAGTGGTCGATCAATCGACCAAATTTAATTTCGAATTTGAATTCAAAGCTTATGTTGTTATGTCGATGCATCGACCCCCAAGGTCGATGGATCGACATAACAAAATAATTCGAGGTTTGCTTCAATGTTCCAGTGTTTGTTGACTTTACGCTCTTTTATGCTCCTTAGTGCATCCAATGACCAATTTTACCTGAAACTCATAAAACTTCACAAATCTCATTAGATAGCTTTCATCGGGTGACTAAATGTAGGTCTTTAGGGGTGAAATATCATCATATTTCATTGCTCATCAATACACGCTAGGAAAAATCTAGGAAATTTTGCCTTAGCCTGTTTATTACACACGCTAAGTGCTTTCAGGTGGGGTGGGGCCTTTTTAAACTCGAGAATGTTCTTATTTTTCTTTCTTTTGAGTTGGACTTCGTATCTTTCAGAGCCATTTTTTCCTTTTGCTTTTCCAAGGGCGGGTCCATCGTTCTACATCGAATTGTATCTTTAAAACATCTTTGTATGATCATGGACCCGCTTTCCGACCCCGCCCCGCATGGGGGGCCGGGACCTCTATACTTTCCTCTTTGGGTGTAGGACCCAGTTTTCTAAGGAAATGGCTTGAAAGTTTGAATGAGAGTGAGCTCGTTAGTCTAGGTAAGCTCGGATTGGCCCGCCTTTCGTCTTTCCTTGAAGTCCCTCCACTTTGGGATCTTATTCACACGGCAGCCTCCTTTTGAGAAGTGGACACCCATGTCCTCCGTCTTGGGAAGCGTGAGCAACTCCCACTCTTGAGGAGCTCGCCAATCTATCAGGTTTGGCGCTGCATAGGAGCCTTGCCAGAGTAGTGCCGAAATCAGGCTATGCTAAAGTCGTCCATGCTACTTTGGGCTTGAAGAAAGCCGATTATGAGAAAAGTCTTGTTGGCAGGCTCACCAGGTGTTTGATGAAATTCTTGAGAGAATATTTTGGCAATGAGAGGCTACGGAAATTGTCGATTAGAAATATCCATAACGTGAAGGCTTTTGCTCCTTGTCTTCTCTCAGAGGTCATTTTCTACACGGGGGAGAGAGTTTCTCGCTTGCACTTTGCGATGTCCTGGTAGAACTTGAGGGGGGCCTTTCTGTGATGCATCTAGTGCTGGCAAAGCTTTATCGTAGTCTTGACACCTTTGCCTTGGGCAACGCGGCGTGCCTTCGGGGATGCCATATTCTTTTCCAGGTCTGGCATGGGGAGCACCTTACTATTTTGGGACTCGTGCCTCGCTTCTACGTTGTTCGTGGTGAGGCAGCTCGTTGCTTCTTGGGTCGATGCCACATGTTGCCGCAGGGGAATATACAAGAGCTGAAGCTTTGGCTGACTGAGACTGAATTGGTGTGGAGGCTTCCCTGGTTAGACAGGGCTTTTCCGGTAGTTCGTTTGAGAGATTATGAGGGTATCACTCTCCTTGGTTTGACCAGCAGCATCTACTACTTTCCATTTCGGGTGTTGCGCCAGTTTGGTTGCTCTTAGTAGGTGCCTTGTACAACAAAGCCACCTCTGTGTGGCTTGATTTTCTCTCGGGGGTCCTCTGGGGATTTAGACTGGATAGCTGCTCTTTGGGAGATGCGTCAGTCGACGCATATGTGTGATCTAGAGCAGGAAAATTTTGCTTTGACCATTCCAGAGTATGAGGCTTGGCTACTATCTGAGAGGGCTTCTGCTTGTGGCTCGGACCAAGTTGAGAGTAATGATGTAGAGGGACCTTGGCCGAAGAAAGAGTCGACGCTTCGATCCCGTATTGAGCTGCTGATGGATGAGAAACAAGTTTTGCATGAGCAATCAAAGAAATAATAGGTTAGAGAGGAAGTGGCAGAAGCAAGAGCCAATGTAACTAAGTGTGAGGTTCTTTGTTTGGAAGGAGCCTTGGGTGATGCTCTTGGTGCTATCGACGCTTCACAGAAACGATATAGGAGTCTTCATGTCCGCTGGATGACAGAGCTGGATATTAGGAAGGATGCTTTACATGCAGAGATCCGTGCTTTGAAGTGCGAGTTGGGTCGTTAACTCCATCCTGCACATATTTTTTTGCATAGATCAAAGTCATAGAAGGAGGCATAAGAAACCCTTGTTCAGATACATATTTTTGGAATAGATATTTTCTTCATGTTTTTGTCTTTTTCAATTTTTTGTAAAAAGGAAAATAAAAGTTAGACATCACACTGATTATTTATTAGAGATGTGGTGTAAGCAAAGTACAAATTTATAAATGAAAAAGGGAAATCTATTATCTTACAAAAAGTATCATTTCTACTTTTCTCTTTTCTTGTTGTTTGTTGTTTTGTTTTTTTTATTGGTGGATTTTTTTTTTAGCCATAAGTAGAGATGACATTTAAGTGGGTTGATCGGGTTCCTAACACCTTCTCGATCGATAATCGAAGCCCCTACCTAAGAGCCTTTAGCGTGAATTGGTAAATCAGAGTCATATCTGGCACTTTGGTGCATTAAATATTGATTTAAGGTTTCCCGGGACACTAAAAGCTCCGGGTAACAACTCTAAATTTGTAGTAAAGAGTGCACATCATCGCGACAGGCTCGCGAGAGCCCATGGTTTCACAAAGGTATTATTAGTGAAACCTCCAGAAACACTCGATGAATCGTAAATAGGTATTAATGGCATAATAAATGCAATAGAGACATTTTAAGATCAAATTACTACAAGTTAAAATAACAGTTTAAAATTTTGACCAATCAGTCAAAGTTTTAAAATAATAATTCAAAAATAGAAAGGTAACAGAAGAATAAATCAATCAGTCGAAGTTTTAATATTGACAAGTGTGGTAGTAAATTTAAAAAAAATGAAAGTTCACATAAAAGATTGAGAAAGTCAAAATTTCAAAGAATTCAATTAGAGAATGATCAATAAGACTAAAGAATGAAAGAAAGAGGCCTTACAACTCTATATAAACACCCCATCACTCATTCTAGAGGACCAACCTATGAAGTTCAAGTTTTCTTCAAGCATAGATCTCTCTCTCCTCTAGTTTTCTTTAATCTTTAGTTTTTGCTTTAGCTTTAGTTGAGTAATTTATTTAATTTTAGTTTTTAATCCATGCCTTTTTAATTTCAAGTAAATTGTTACAGAGAATGAAAGTTTTGCTCTGATTCTCCATAGGAACCTCTTGGAATTTTTTTTTTAATTAATGCATTGTTCTTATTTATTTTTTATTCTATGTTCATGTCTTTTAAATTCAAGTAGAATGTTAGAGGGAAGAAAACTTAAGCCAAGTTTTTCATAGGTTGATATAATTTCTTTACTTTATGTCATTTAATTTTTACTTTTTATTTTATGCATTTTATTCTTCTAGTTCCAGCTAATTAGAATAGAGATTCAAATTGAGAAAGTTGAGTTGAGAGAGAGATCAAGAAGATGAAGATTGAAACATTTCTAAATCTGAATTTTCCCTTCAATTCAATATGATCAAGAGCATAATGAAGACCATTGCGAGGATTGTGGATTACTAAATACATACATCAAAGTTAAGATTAAACCCTAACTTAATTTCTTATAAAATTTTAATTTAAATTTTTATGATCCATTGTTTTAATAATCATTTTTTATTTCAATACTTTTAATGCTATGAGGCCTTTTCTTATTTGATTTTTAAAGTCAATTGTAAGAATATCTAGTATGCTTAAGGGTTTTTTCCCTTTTATACTTGATGATTCAATAAAATTAGACTTTTTTATCAAATAATTTAAGAAAAATTAGTATGATTGAGAATGATCGAAAATATATCGGATCTATTCAAGAAAATAGAAAATTTTAATAATCTAAATTTTAAACCGAGAAGATTACCTTTATATAATTTAAACAGTTTTAATTAAATCAAGATTATCGGGGTCTAGATTTATATCTTAATTGTTAATTCAATTGTGGATAAAAATAATAATTCAAAAAGACATTAGAGAGAGAGAGAGAGAGAGAGAGAGTTAGGTGTAGATTCTAAACTTTGATGTCATTTATGAATAGAATTTTTCTCCAATTTATCCATTTTTTTATTTTATCTTCCTTTTACAAAGTTTTCATTTTTGAGTTTCAAACATAAGATTTAGATATTTCAATTAATTAATTGGATTAGTTGAGTAGATTTTAAAATTTAGTTTTCATAGACAATCTCTAAGGGATTGACACTTGCAATACTTACCTGTTGCTATACATTGATTCGTATACTTGTGAGTTTTTAATTTGAATTCTGATAATTTTAAAAATATTTAATTGAGGTGATTGTTGGGTATATTTTGTAATCGGAATTTGAACAATAGGCTTCATTCTCTTAAATTAGTTAAGGTAAAAAATTGAAAAGCAACATTTCAAAGTAGTTTTCACACATTGGTAAAATGTCAAATTGGAACAAAATTTTTAAGATATTTTGATAGAATTTCGTGTGAATGGAGTCTTACTAATTTTCTAAAGAATACAAAATAATATTTTATAGGTAGAAAAAAGAAAATAAATAAAAGCAGTTGGCCAAACATATTTTAGGTGGTTACTTTGAAATCAACATTTTCAAGCAAAGATAAATTCTTATATTAATATGAACACTATTAAAGTCTAGTTCAAATGGTATATTCTAATCATGAATCCCACCTACATTACCATCTCATAGTACATGTGTCATTATTTAAGGATGGAGTAGTAGCAAAATATATATATATATATATATATATATATATATATATATATATATATATATATATATATATATATATGGTATCAAAAATCGACCGATACCGATATGTATCAATTTTTCAGCAAACCTATACGTATCGGTCCTATAACTCGGTATCGGTATCGATTGATACGTATCGACCAATTCATTTTGATCCTTCATGGACCGATACTCAATACCGAGTTGGACACCTTAATCTATAGTATTCAGAAGTTAGATGTTCAAGTCACGACATGAACCTAGTCATATTCATATATACACAGGCACACGCATGTGTACATATATATGATACTCATGCCAGTAGACCGTTCAGATCTTTGCGGTCAACATTGACCAGGGAGGTGGATGTTCTCCTAGCTCAAGTCATGGTATGCCTCGAGTCAGGTGATCATTACTCTCTCTCTATTTATATATATTATTTTCGTTTAATATTTGACTTTGAAGTTTATTTTGAAAATGATCAAATTAAATAGCTCATTCTTTATACATGGACCCCGTTTTACTTTATAGTTATTGACAATGATCAAATTAAATAGCTCATTCTTTATACATGGACCCCGTTTTACTTTATAGTTATGTTTAGAATTTAGAGTGACGGAGCTTTTGCCTACCTCACCAAAATCATCATCAAAATCATAAGTTGATCATGCTCCTATAAAGTTGTTTAGTAGTCAAATCTTATGGAAAGGCCACGGCTTCTGTCGAGCCAGCTTGTGGCACCATTAAGGGGCGAAAGACTTCTTATAAACTTTATAATCTTTATGTTGTTGGTGGAGCCTCATTCATCCAAGAAAGTATCTCTTCATATAAAACTCCCTATTCTTTCAGATTGAAAATCCATTTATGCTTCAAGTTGGGAATATTTTCACACTAAAACATAAAAAACGTGTAAACGGATAAGACCAACCGTGGACCCAACTTTATTGAACTCATTGGACCCAAAGGATAGATCTGAGAAGACTCAATTAAAAACTTACCCAATAATCTTGACATATTATTAATGGGCTAGGCCCAGAGATTGCCCGATTCATACATGAAATATACTTTTATTTTACCGTAATCTTGGGTCAAAATATCAGGTATCCGATACGTATCGTCCGAGCTCAAAACCGATACGTATCGGAATAATAAAATACCGGATGATACATTGAATGTATCGTCCGGGCATATACATACAAAATGGCGATATGGTACATTGAGTGTACCGTATCGTCTCAGTCCAAAACCGATACGTATCATCCGATACGATACGTATCGGACGAAATTTTGACCCATGACCGTAATCCTATTCCAAAATAAATAGGATCTAAGGATATGGATGAAGGGTAAAGATAAGGTTTAACGTTCTAAGATCTCTCCGTAGCAAAAGAGCGGCACCTTGTGTCCATTAGATCTAATGTGTATTACACGTAGTCACTTGTATGTACGGAAACCATTTGAAAACAAGGTCTAGTAACTGACATGTTTAAAACTCCATCTAAGTGACAAAATTGTTTAGGCGAAAATGCCCTTAGCTCACATATGAGACAGATCGATTTGACTAATATGAGACCGATCGATCAGACTAATGAGATTGATCAATTCCATATGAGATCGTTCGGTCCCACATGAGAGTGATTAGTCCCATATGAAACTGACCAATCCATTCTAAGACCGATAGGTCTCATATGAAACCGACTCTATCAGTCTTATAGGGGACTGGTCAGTCTCCTATGAGTCCGATTGATTAGTCACATATGAGACTCAAGGACATTTTCATCTAATTCAATCTTTCAGTTAAATTAAATTTCAACACATGACAATTTTGCCACACTAAATATGCACCTCTCTATATGAAAAGCCATGTATGATGAATTTTGCTTATTCCTCTTTTGCTTGTGATAAGTTAACAACTACCAGGAGCAAGTTGGATCCCTTCTCCCTAAAGACCATTGTAGTCTTATAGTACTTAGATTTGGTTGCAATGTTCCCTTAGGACACAAAACTATCGCAATAAATGTAAGCACCCACACTCAAAGCATCATTTTTCATGACAATATCATATGATGCATGCATATAAATCACCCACAAGAATATCACCAAAATATAATTAATGTGCATACATGTGTGTCAATGAAAAATGCCAAAGGAATAATCCCAAATGGCTCTGGCGGACATTTAAATACTAAAACGGTGGTTAAATGATCTTCCTTTAACCCATTTTAGTATAAAAATAAAAATTAAGTGGGACCACATAAAAATTTAATTTTTATACACCAAGTCATTTGACTGAAATTAAACTTTCCACCAAAAAAAAAATAATTTTTTAATCATTTCAACTCTAATTTTAATTTTAAAATGTGACTTTCGTGTAAACTAACTATTATATATTGTTGGTGGATGATAGATACTGTTTTGTCAATTTATAACTTGATGCTATATTACCAATTTTTTTATTGGTCATAGATTTGGCTTTTAGTCAAACTTCAACTTTGAGTTAGAATTTGACTTTTAGTCAAACTTTCACTACTGAAATCTCATAGTGATTATTTACTACTATGTAAATTTTTGATTCATCAGCGTAGTTTTTTATTGGCCAAAGTTATCAAAAGCTAACTTTTTGTTAAATTTGAATTAATTAAAGTTTGAAATTTTTTGTCAAAAGCTAACTTTTTGTTAAATTTTAATTAATATAGCGTGATAGTGACTAGGGCTACCATTGTGTTTAATGTCTAAGCCAATGGTTTTTGTAACTAACTTTTATTTTTCTTACACTTATTATCTGACAAAAGAGTCATTGCTAAATTTTTTTTCTCGAGCATCCTAATTAAAATAGAAAAGCAAATTTCAAACAACAATCATTTATGAAACACTCTAATTAAACAACAAAATTTTATTTTCACCCGAAATCATTTCACAAGAAATTAATCGGGAGATGGATTTCACTTCCTGTTTAGAGTAGAATATGTAACTATGTATGAGCCAAGCACCAAAAGGCTATTAAAAGGTTAAGTCGAGTCGACATTTTGGCTTCCCAATAAGAATATTACAAGATGCCCAACCGACCCAACTTGGCGAGCCCCAATGGTACACTCAAGTTGACCTTATCCCACCCGTGAACCTTTCTTGACCTGACGCCCGACATGAAAACCCAACCCGGTAAAAAATTCCTATTTTTTATACTTTTTACATATAAATTAGAGTCGTGTCAATCCAACCTGAACCTCTTGATCAACCTGACCCACCAGGTCAAGCTTATGTACCCGTCGGGTAAAATACCGGGTCGGGTTCCTACCCTGGATAGCCCCAACCGGCTATTCTATTTAGTACGTCTACCCTTTCTTGGTCTTTCTTTAAATTAAAAAACGAGAACCACGCTTCTCTAAGATGTGGATGCTCGCGCTCCACGAAGCTGACAGCTGGCTGTCGGAGAGAAGTCGAAGCCCCCCACTTCAGTCACGTGACGAGCTGTGAAGAGTGATGACTACTCAAAGCAAATTGCTTTTCTGATGAGTTGGTACTAGCTGCCTCACTCGTGCACCAAGGGTGGTGCACAGTGCACAGATATTTGTCGACATTTGATTTAGTAGGGTACCTCTAAGCGTGCCCCATCAAAGACCCCTTAAAAACCATTAATTCCTTCGAATCTGATGGTAGAGATCATTTTTCACCCTAATCTTCCGCACAACAGATCCTGAGATCATGGCGTACTTATCAGATAGTCAATTTGTGATTCCATATATCACAAATTCCCAAAAAATGTTTCTAAAATCACACTTGAGCATGATGTGTGCCCCTAAAATCATCACATTTGAGCTTGATGTGTGCCATATGATTTTAATGTCATGGAATAAAAAATTAACTGTCTGAAAGGTGCGCTATGATCTCAAGTTTTGTTGTGTAAGATGGGGGGTAAAAGTGATCTCCATCATTTGATTCGAAGGAATCAATGATTTTCAAAGGGTTTGGAACGTGAGTGCTTTTAGAGAACACATGAATGCATTTAAAGGTACTCGATTTAGTATTAGATAAGTGCTAGTGTGCTACGAGCTCTTGATACTTGGGCTACTTTTGAGATGTGTGCCATATAAAATGTTATTGTATGTTGCTTGATGAGTGCAACTTGATTTGAATTTTTTGGTGTGCAAGATTGGGAAGAAAAAAGGTTGACAATATAGTTTGACATGAGATGCTTTCATGGATGGTTTCACGAGTTACAACTAGATCATGCTCACCAAGGAAGACTAGGATAAAACCTTATTTACCACAACATGTGATTTCCGCCATACCTTTCAAAATGGTCAAAAACAATCTAATAGTAAGGGATCATTTTTTGGAATGTCTGTCATGTGGAGTCAATGCGCTTCATCTCATACAAGTATGAACACTGTTATACAGTGAATAATTTTATAGGCAGCTTATGTGGTGTGACATGATTGGTTGCATACATAATAGTGTCCAAGCACTGTAGCCAATCATGACACACCACATAAGCTGCTTGTAAAATTGTTTCTCAAAACTTGTCCACCATTAAAAATAAATAAAATAAAAAGTAAAAAAATAAAAAAACCTGACCACCATTTATAATTTTCCTACAAGTAATTGTACTAACAACTAACAACTCACTTAAGCTAATTTTCATGCTCACAATTTAATAAAATTTGACCATTTTTGACAAGAAGAGGTTGACCCTATGTGCTGTTACCAGTGGCCAACGAGTTGGTATTAGTTAATTGGCTCTTTCATTAACATACTTGGAAAAAGAGTGAAATTGGAACGAAAAAACAACCTCATTGCCACTAAAAAGAAATAATTTTATTATTTCAATATCTGAAATTATATAAGGGTGGCATTATTTGCACCTGTTGAACCTGTGAACAACAGACGGTTTCTCGCTATAAAAAATATTGACTGTCTTGAATTAGACGATGGAGATCGGTTTTTATCCCAAATCCTCAAAAGTGACCATTAGGCGGTCACAAGTTAATCCCACATGGCACAAACCCTCAAAAGTGATCATATGATTAGACGATGGAGATCATTTTTAGCCCCAAAATTTCACATAATAGGTATGCTCATGATCATGGTCACTTTTGAGGATGAGTGCCATGTGGAATTAAGATCTGATTGTCTGATAGGTGCGACATAGTCTCAACACCTATTGTGTGAAATTTTGGGACTAAAAATGATCTCCATCATCTGATTCAACACAGTTAACCAAAATTATTTTTCATCGAAAAAGGTGGGTGGAAAAACTGGTGTGAATAACCCCTCCCATTATATAACTTTAGATTTGTTCTTTAAATGACACAACAGAGTTTATGAAATCATGCACAATCATAAGTCCAAAACGGTGACCCAATTTCCAAGTTAGTTGGAAATGGAGAGGCACCTAATGCCATCCATCTCTTATGATTTGATTGAGTAGTTGGATCCGTGGTTAAAAATATCGGTGCATCTCCCACCGTTTAACCAATATAGCAGAAAGAGATTGATGCCTACACCATCCACAGTACATGTGTTGGGTACTTAAAACTAACTCTTTTGTTTCCTTCACCTACCAAAAATTAACAATAAAATTAGAATTTTATTGTCACGTGCATTGATCAATCTCCACCACTAATGCAGTCAAATATATGATTTTATAGACTCAGATGCAGATGCAATAACCTAAAATCAGCACATAAAACCAAAGAAATGTCAATAAAGAAACTCTCTCAACCTTTTGATCATCATAAACAGGTTATAGATGGTTAAAGATGAACTGTAGCACGAATTTCCATAGCTGTGATAAACATTCTATAATTACTTTTATAATTATAATAAAAACCCTCTCTACCAATAAATACCCAGAAATTGCCACTCGAAATGTCTCTTTCTCTCTCTAAATTTTTCTCCCTCCATCGCGATTTCGTTTTCTCGGATTTTCGTACGTTTCCCGGCCGCAGCTTCGGTTGAGTCATGCCTTAGCTCCTCGCCGGAGACATTAGATTCCGGTACATTCATATTTTCCGGCGACTGCAACTGCAACTGCGATTTCAAATGCTCAGATCTGTCGGTGAGTTTTTATTTATTTGTACTTTATATTATTATATATTGTATATATATATATATTTTATCTCGTGGTCTATCTCTCTCTTTGCTATTCGATTCTATAGATTAAATTTCGTTGATGTGGATTTTATATTTATTTTATTTTATTAGTTTGGATTATGTTTTGATCTTGTAAAGGTTTCTAGGGCACGTACAGAGTGTGAATCTAATTTTTTTTTCTGTGCATATTAGTTAGTTCGATCTATAATATTTTAGTTTTTTTGTTATTTTTTCGTAGAATATAGATTAGCGTTGAAAGGTGTTTGAATATAATCTCGAATTTCTTGTATATTTTAATGTTTATATGTCGGGAGAGAAGTGTGTTTGTTTTCTTTCGGTAATTGTGATCATTCATTTTGAAATTGATTGGTTTTCGAAATCCGAAAAATGTTATTTCAGGAGTTAAGTTGATATTTCAATTTATCGCCAGATTCAGGACAATAATTAGCTCTAATTTTTTTTTATTCATAAAAAAAAGCTCTATTTGCGAGTTGTTACATTTTTTAGCATGGCGAGTCTTGCTTTAGGGAGGTAATTAAAGTTTTTCCACTTTATGAATTGATATGTATCCGAAGATTTGGAACATATCGTTTTGAGTGTACAGATCCCCATCAATTTATAATAAGTATGCTGTTTTTATAAAAAAATTTTAAATTATTTTTTATGAATGTTTTAAAATATATTATTTTTTATGAATGTTTTAGAATATAGGTTGTTTTTTCTGCTGAGAAATGAACATGCATTGGTCTGTATTGCCTGATGCAACTGATACAATAAACAATTTCACTGTATCAAACTTACTTCGGTTGTATGCCAAGAAATTTTTCTGGTTGAGCCAAAACAGGACACCAATGTTTTAATCTTATACCTGCGTAGTAGCACATCAACCATTCTTATCTCGATATGTTTGATAAATAACAAATTTTTATTAATTATACAAAATATACAAGCTATTCAATGGGATGAGATTGACAAAAGATTGGAGTGACCGAAGATCCGCTTCTGGTTATTGCATCTTTCTCTTGGTGGAAATCTGGTTACCTAGAAGAGTAAAAAGTAGTATCTAGTTTCAAATTCAAGTGTTGGAGGAGAATATAGAGCCATGTCCCAGGGAGCTCAAGAGGAAATGTGGCTTTGATTTAATCTATCTGACCTTGGAGTTAATCTAAAATTGCCCATGGCTCTCTATGGATACAATGAAGCTGCGCTACACAGCTGAAAACGTGTAGCATTAATGGACCAAACATCGAAGTTGATTGCTTCATAAGAGAGAAGGTGGAATCTAAGGAGTTTTCTACATCGCGAGTCAGTCCTAAAGATCAACCTGCAGACATACTTACCAAGGCAGTGGGAAAGAGCTGGTTGTGTCACATCACCTTCAAGTTGGGCAGGGTTGACATCTATGCTCCAACTTGGGAGGGGGGGCGGGGGGGGGAATTGTTGGTGGTGTTTCCATAGTGTTCATATTTAATTGGTGCGTATGGAATCTCCTTTCATGTATGAGGGAGTGTGAGGTGTGAGTATTAGTTGGTGTGCTACTATCATTTTCTTAAGAGCATAAATGTTAATGATAAAAGGGTATGGGAACTAACTTTCTCATAACCCTAATTTCGTTCCTTCTCCTATTTCTTTCTTTCTCTATCTCTCCTCTCTAACCCTAACTGTCTTGAACCATAGACACATCATATAGTTAGTCTATCACACTAAAAATAATTTTTCATAAGTCTCTTCCTCTATATTTGGATAGGCAGTGAAATGTTGTGTTAGACTTACGTGTTCGACATTGATTGACATTGCAAGTGTAGCTCGTCTTCTCTGTTAGGGATATTTCTCAAAGTCTTTGCATCAAAGTTATTTATGGTTATCTGAAAGTTATTTAAGATTAAGGTTCAATAATGTTTCAATTTCAGCAGATTAGTTTATCGTATCTTTGTAATTTCAATCATATTTTTACTGACTAGAAAAATTTGCCAATTTTCTAGAGATTCCTATATGTGTCTTATATCTTCCCTCAAAGTTTGAAGTCATTTTGAGCAATATAAAAGAGTTATAATTCATGAACTGAATTGTTGTCGGAAAAGTCGATTTTCGCTTTAGTATGCAATTACCAATGCTATCGCTTCAGTTCACTATAGCGAAGTGAAACAGGTCGCTTCTCTTTAGATCACTCTGCTAGAGGTCACATCGCTACAGAGCCTTGCTGCCGTTTCGCTTAATTAATCGACGTAATTGCACTTCACTGGTCAAATTAAAAAGCAATGGAAGTGAAGTTCTATTTTAGCAACAATTATTTGCTATAAATAGCTTATTTGTGAGGAGTAAACTTGTCCAAATATTTTGTAATTTTTTATTGTGTTTCCTCTACCAGTCTATATTATCTGCACAAAATTTCAGATTGTTTTGCTGGGAACATAGGTTGTTAAAAATCGTGGGCCGTGCTCCTGTCATGTAAATAGTAATCAAGATAGCAAGATAGGTTTTTTTTTCCGGCTATGTTTGCTTTTCTGAGAATGATCTATATTGGTATCGATCTATCTATGCCGAGAATGATCTACTTTAGAATTATTAATCCAGCCTATGGATTGAAAGATGGTGCTCTTTATATTGAATTTTATAACAGTCCAAAACCAACATTTATCCTCTTGATCGACTTTAATGCCCCAAATCCCAACAATTCAGTAGTGACAATGTACCATCATTTAGTTTAGAGAATCTAGTAGTGATTAATGCTGTATTTTTTTTTTATCGAGCTAGAAGGTTTATCAAGCAGTTTTCATTAATATAGAGAGCTTATGTAAATAATCTTGTTAAAATTAGGAAACTAGACACCAGTTGCTAAGATTTCTTTCTCCTTTTTTTAATTGATTTTTTATTTTTTAGTTATAGGAAAAGAGTCTTCTTCCTCTTTTCGACATGAAATACATGTAAAGTGGAATGGTTTTATAATTATTTCTGGAATTAATTTAATTTTTGTCTTGTAGAAAATATTTTCTCAATTCTTTCAACTCTCACGTTGCCTGCATAAATGTTGGAATATATATAATTTTTGCGGACCTGTTTGATATGTTTTTTTGGCAGTATTCGGAGACTGATTATGCACTTTATTAATATGAATTATGAACTAGTACCATTAGGGTTCAATTGAGGATGTGAATCAAATGCTATGTTGTTTATGAATTACGAATTCTTGCACCTGTGCTCATGTGATGAAACTCACCTGCGAAAACTTTATATAGACTAGAGCTGCATTCTAGAATCTAATCTGTTGATTTCATGGGTTGTGTTTTTTGCTTTATGTGTTGCAGAAATCTAAATTTTCCAGAAGTAGTTCTGTACGTAGTTTCAAATTTCTCTCCTTTGTCCAATAGGTCATCCTATATTTTTGAGTAGATGAAATTGGGTTGGCACTTGGCAGTGTTGTTTGATAGGTTAAGGTGTTATTCTATCCCCTTTTCGCCCTTGGTAAAAGTATTTATGTTCCTAATTTGTCTATTTCTGCATGTTCCATTATAGGTTGGCATTATGTTTTTGGAGCTGGCACCTATCTCAGTGAGAAATTTATGCCATTCCTTCAGGTTAGACTTCCTAGCACATTTGGTTGAGTTTCTCATGTCATTAACTTTCTGTCCAGGTTATAATTTGGCACTGTCGTTTTCAAGACATTTATTAATTGTCTTTGTATTCATTGCAAAGCACTCTGCTTCTGGTCATCACTTGGGTTCGTTTCTTGAGGTTTAAAGAAGCAGTTGAATTAAATCCTCACCAGAACCTATAGAAACTTGCATTGGGCATTGTTGGTAATCAAAATTCATATGCAATGTTTGTCATTCATTGCAAAGCATTCTGCTTCTGGCCATCACTTGGGTTCGTTTCTTGAGGTTTAAAGAATTAGTTGAATTAAATCCTCACCAGAACCTATAGAAACTTGCATTGGGCATTGTTGGTAATTAAAATTCATATGCAACGCTTTTGTCAGGAATCAAGCAAAGACATTTTTGTTGATTTTGCAGATCATATATTCTTTGGGTTACGGAAATTGTAATACGAGAAATTTGTAGATCAATTTTCTGTGATCCGCGTAGTTATTTTAGAATCAAGATGTCCTTAATGGGGTGAGAGGTGGGACGAAATGGTTTTACATTACAAAGCATTGAAGAGATGGAAGAGACACAAGGAGATGCAGGGCCATCTGAAGCTGGGCCTTCTAATGCTAGCTGGTGGCCCTCAGGTTTTATGGAAAAATTGAATTCTTTTTCTCTGGATTCTCATGAAGAGGCTCTGACTATTCGAGAGTCTGCATCCAATCCTGAGCAAGATGAATTGTCATCTCGTGCGGCTTCACAAATTCTGTGGACCACTGGAACATTCTCTGGGCCGATTCCTGATGGATTTTACTCTGTCATTCCGGTGAGTAATTTTTTTTCATTGTCAGGTTATATGATTATCATTTGTATTTAGCCATTTAGTTATCTTTTTGGTTGTTCTTCATTTTAGTGCTATCTTGAATCGTCTTTACTGCTGAATGTTCTAGTTGATGGACAACAAAAAAGTCATTGGAGAAAAACCGAAATACAAAGACTGATGAAAATGAGGAGCTAGCCAATTTTTTAAAAAAAATAGTACATCTCCTTGACATTGATAGGATAACCCAAGAACAAGAGCTGTTCTATTACATTCCTTCTTTTGCATTCTAACTCGCCTCATGAAGAATGTGTGAGGGAGATCTGACAACTTGCTAACATGTCCAAGGTCTTCTTGAACCAGTCAAGTAACCACAATGCAGCTCTGTCCCTTAGTAGCAGGAAGCGCCTAAACCCCTCCACGATTCATAGGGGGCAACGGACCTGTATAGGAACCGCGGTTCCTAAAAATAGGAACAACTGATCTCACGCTTCTGGCGCAAACAAAAGAAAAGAAGAAAGGATGGGATGCAGTCTTGAGTTATACACTAATGAAATTGTGTATGCAAAAAAAGTATGAAAAAAAACACATGACAGCAGAAAATTGAAAAAGAGGTTGCTAGTGAGATTAGAAAATTGAGGAAAAAAAAATAGAGCACATAAAAAAACCCTAAAGCATACGTTTTCTTCATCATCTTCTTCGTTATCTTTAAGATTGAAATCTTCTTCCTCCACTGCAGCTGCGCCTTCTTGTCTTCTTCTTTCCTCTTCTCCTCCTCCTCCTCCTCTCTCTCTCTCTCTCTCTCTCTCTCTCTCTCTCTGTACGAAGAGCCAAGAGATACAAGACTGGGGCTGGGTATCCATTTAAAAAACCCTTAAAGTTGAGTTTTTAAAATAGATACTCTCTTTCCTCTAAACTTTATATTATCGGTACCTCAAAGTTGGGATTTTATATAAAGGAACCCTTTGTTAATAAAAGATGGATTATAATTGCAAAACCCTTAAATTTGGATTTTCTAGTTAACTCCCTCCAGGTTTAGAAAGGATTTGGCACCGATCTCTATAACGGAAGATTTTTTAAGTGTAACCATTGTTTTCTGCCATCAGATCTGTTGACTGACTTTTTTTTTTTGATCAGTAATAAAGGATTATATAAAAAACCAGCAAGGCGCTGAAGCCGTATACAATCATGACATAAGATAAAAAAACAGCAGTCTAGTACCAAAGAACAAGACTACACAAAACCCAAAAATCCCCTCGGGTCGAGTTGGTCCTCTTAACCCGGGTCCCAACGAAAACTGGTTCTGCTATCCCCATTCCCTCCGCCCGAATCCCATAAAGTGATGAGCTCCGAGACCGCCCTGAGAACCGTGCGGACAGGTTGGGACTTGTCTTCGAAAATTTTGCAGTTCCTTTCGCACCATAGGCACCACCATACCGCAAACATCGCTGCTCTCCAGGCTTTTCTATCCCCCTCATTAACCATCATCGCCTCCCAAGTGATCAAGAACGAGTGAGGAGATTAAGGCATCGTCCAAGACATGCTGAAGCCTTTCAGGATGGCCCCCCACACATCCTGGGCCACACGGCAGTGAAGGAGGAGTGCCGCAGACTCTTCCCCATTCGAGCACATAACACACCTCGTGGGGACGTCCTTCCCTCTGCGGATTAGTAGGTCCCTGGTAGGGATTTTGTCCTTGCACACAGTCCAGGCGAAGAACCTGATCTTGAGTGGAATAGGTTCCTTCCACAACCATCTACCACCAAACCTGATCAGCGGATGGCACGAATACCACCGGTATAATGCTTTGACGCTGAACTTCCCCTCTCCATTCAAGTTCCACACCCGCTGATCAACCCTTAAATTGTTCCTCTGCGCCGCATTTAGCTTACTCAACAAGTCCACATAATTCCCCACCTCGCAGTCCCTGAGGCGCCTTCTGGTAACTTACTCCCAAATGTTCCTACTATTGACGACAGATACGAACTCGTCGATCCTACCACCCGGGTTGGGAGAGAGGGCGAAGATGTCCGGGAACATAACTCTTAGCGGGTCCACATCCAACCACGGATCTTCCCAAAAGTAAATACGCGACCCACATCCCCAGCTGTATCCCACTTCTTTAGCCAGAATCTCCCAAGTACGGGAAATGTCTCTGGGTGGACAGACCTATCCCCCAATTCCCCCCGGATAATCCGTATTTGTCTCGCAGAACCAGCCACCACAGGCAGCCCCTCTTCTCCTCCCTTCCCGCTCTCCAAATCCACTTTCCGAGCAGCGCCAAATTAGTTTGCTTGAGACTTCGAATCCCCACCCCCCCATCAATCATAGGCAACTGGCAAGTGTCCCAGTTAACAAGATGGTACCGCCTATTCTGATCTGCCCCCTCCCACAAAAACGACCTTTGAATTTGTTCCAATCGATCAATAATTTTAACGGGGCACCTAAACATCGAGAAGAAGAAAATGGGGATCAACGAGAGCGCTTCTTTGACCAATACCAGCCTTCCCCTGCTACTCGATGCTTTGCCTTTCCAAGTCGACAACATTGTTCAAATTTACTGCACCAGTGTAAGTCCGACTTGTGAGCCTTCTGATTCTAAGAGGCAAACCCAGGTACCCGATTGGCAGCCCCTCCACTTGACACCCAACCGAGCCAGCCATGGACACCAGCAATTCGTCGTCCACCCTTATCCCTGATACCGTAGACTTAAGGAGATTTTCCGTTGGCCCGACATTGCATCATAAACCGAGAGAACATCAGCCATAGCGCAGATTTTCGACATCCCAGCCTTCCCAAATAAAATCAAATCATCCTCATACTGAAGATGTGTAATACATCGCCCCTGATGCCCAACTCTGATGCCGGTAATCATACCCAAAGCCCTTGCTTGATCGAACAGCCCAGATAGCGCCTCTCCCACCATATTAAAAAGGAAAGGGGATAGGGGATCACCTTGCCTGAGGCCCCTGGAGCTTTTAAAATACCCCGCCGCAGTCCCATTAATCATCACCGAAAACCATGGAGAAGAGTAGCACCCTCGCATCCACTTCCTCCAGGTGGCTCCGAACCCCAACCTTCCCATCATATACTCTAAGTTCTCCCAGTTGACCCGATCATAAGCCTTCGCCATGTCCACCTTCCATACCACGACCGGGCATGAGCCGAGTGAATAGTCTCATTGGCGACCGCCACGAGGTCCAAGAGATGTCTACCACCAACAAAGGCCCCTTGATTACCAGATATAATAGTGTCCATCACCCACTTTAGCCTGTTTGCCAACACCTTCGCAATAATCTTGTAGACGCAGTTAGTAAGGCTGATCGGTCGGTAATCGGAAATATCCATAGCCTCGTGTGACTTGGGAATAAGAGTAATGAAGGTAGAGTTGAGGACTCTCTCTATAAAACCCGTAGAGTGAAATTCATGGAAAACCCCCATGAGGTCAGCTTTAATACTCTCCCAAAAAGCGCAGTAAAATTCCATGGTAAACCCGTCTGGCCCCGGGGATTTATTTCTGCCGCTCAATCTGATCGCAGTCCACACTTTATCCTTCGTAAAAGGACCCTCCAGCTCCCTACTAGTCTCTTCCGAAATGGAAGGGAAATGCAGCTCGTCCAGAACCGGTCTCAGGAGGCCCTCATCCGTGTACAAACGTTGGTAAAACCCGACGATATTATCCCGTACCTCCTCATGTCCCGAGTACTCCACCCCATCCACCATGATGTTCCCCAAGTATTTTCTTTTATTGCGGGCATTTGCGACTGCATGGAAGAACTTCGTGTTGGCATCCCCTTCTTTGAGCCACCAAACTTTCGCTTTCTGCATTCACATAATTTCCTCGGCCCTATAGGTCTCCCTGAACTCCGCCTTCGCTTGCACTCTAGCCTCCCTCTCCACCGCGGACAGTCCCCTGGTCTCCTCCAAATTATCCAAAGCTTCCATCTTTGAGAGCAGCTCCCCCTTTCTAACATGCACCTTCCCATACACCTCAACATTCCATACCTTAATTCTTTTCTTAGTCCGACACAGCTTATTGATGAAACGAAAGGCAGCTGTCCCATTCGACCCCGGTTCCGCCCACTACCCCCGAACCTTCTCCCGAAAACCTTCGTCCAACAGCCACATGTTCTCAAAACGGAAAGGGGCTAGACCCCTCCCCCTGGACTCACAAGTGAGCACAATAGGCCGATGATCCGAGATGGCGCGAGCATGTGCTTCCACGCGGGCTCCCGGGAAAACATCTAGCCAGTCGGTAGTGCAGAGGTATCTATCAAGTCGACTAAGAGACGGCCGGTCTTGCATACTAGACCGCGTAAATCTGGCCCCCAGCATCAGAATATCAACTAATCCCCAATCTGCAATGAAGGAGTTGAAGTCTCTCATGGCCCGAACGTTGACTGGCTTGAATTAGACAATGGATATTGTTTTGCCTTCCAATCTTCCAAACGATTAGATCTAGAGATCATGACCCACGTATTAGACGGTCTGATGTTGATTTCACGTGGAAACATCCCCATAAAGTCACCATGATCATGGGCAAACCATAAGAAAGGTTTTCGATCATTTTGGTGATGTTTTTCATGTGGAATCAACATCTTACCGTCGGATAGGTGGGCCAAGATCTCATATTTATTGTATGCAAGATTTGGACAAAAAAAGGATCTCCATCATCTCATTTTCTGCCCTAATTACCGTATACACGAGAATAGAAAGGGACCGACTCTCCTAACCATCATTTAGGCTGCGTTTGGGTTAGCTCTTATAAGAGCAGAAGCAGCTCTTTGTCTGCTTTGAGATAGAGCAGACATAGAGCAGTTTTATCACTTAAAACAGCTTCTTGCCAGAGAATGAGGCAAGGAGCTGTGTTACCAAATGTAAAAGTAGTTCTATGACAGAGCCAAAAAGTGAAAGAGCTGCTCTTTGCCCCAAAAGAGCTAACCCAAATGCAGCCTTAAATGGTGTTTAAATGATCTAGCACCATCAATGGTTTAAGATGTGAGTGATCAAAGCAGTCAAAGGGATAGATCATAGATTTAAGTGCAACATGCCCAAAAATAGTGTTTTAAGGGAGATTTAAACCATCTGCTTGTTGACTATAATATCAATCGTTGTTTTTTAATTTTAATGGTTGATATTAAAGTTCATCAATCGGATGGTTCACATGAACCATGTCTGCCCTAATTACCGTGTATACATGAAAATATAAAGGGACCGACTCTCCTGGCCGTCATTTAAATGGTGTTTAAATGATCTTACACCATCAATGGTTTAAATTTGTGAGTGATTAGAACAGTCAAAGGGATAGCTCATAGATTTAAGTGTAATAGGCCCAAAAATAGTGTTTTAGGGAGATTTAAACCATCCGCTTGTTGACTATAATATCAACTGTTTTTTTTTTAGTTCTAATGGCTGATATTAAAGCTCACCAATCGGATGGTTCACACTTCACAACTACTTATCAGCATATTTCATCGAGCTGAGACATATTCCAATGATAAATTTTCACCAGGGCAATTTAGATTGATCATAGATTTGTGCCACATGGCACAATGATAAATCACACTTCAATGGTGTGAGATAAAAAGTGACATTTGAATGGTGTAAGATCATTTAAATAACATATAGTGTTTAAATGTCTGTGAGGAGCCTATCCCAAATAGAAAAGCTATCTCTCTCCCTCTTCCCCCCCCCCTCTTTCACATCCATTTCCCTAAGCCTATGCCAGAAACGAAGGGACAATAAATACATTTATATCACGTGGGTTGGATTTGACCAACTGTGTACATACGACCAGATATTAAGTTGCTTGCTATGTGTTGCTGTGGGTCAACTCTTATGCCAAGTGGTGTTCATATATTTGATTAATTTTAACAATAACACTTAGCAGCCCACCATTAGTGCATTTATTGGATAAAAAAATACAACCATCAGATGGGCATAATAACCATTTTAAAGTATCACTAATATATTCATTGGTGCTCAACCAAACACCTAATACCAATCTATTATCAGATTAGACATTTGCAACCGCCTCCTTCAACCTGAACATGACATGGGCAAATGTACCAAATTTTAACATTAAATTCAATAGTTTATTTTAAAAATAAAATAAACAGAGAAAATCTAATAACAAATGCTATATGTCTATTCTTCATCATTACTAGCAATTAAATATAACTATTTTTAGCATTGCAACGTTTCCAATGAAAAAACTCGAGCCTCTTCTCCTTTTTCTTCTTCAACTAAGCTATTTTGAAAGTTGGACAACTACATCTCTACACCCAAGGTAAACTGCTCATGAATGTGTTGAATTGTTGAACCAATGATTTTCTTATTCTACAACTTATATTCAAAGCATCTAAAGGTAAAAGCTTTATCTTTTTTTTTTTTTTTTGTAAGCTTTATTATGGACCATAATATAGATGAAATACACAATGAAGATAGTGGAGATCATGGATCAAAATATCGTTTGATATCGATACGTATCGTCCAATACGTATTGGTTTTAGACCTCATTGATACGGTACATTTAAGGTACCGTATTGGTGCCTCCCATACAAAAACCCAAAATACCGGATGATACATACCAATGTATCGTCCGGAACCGATACGTATCAGTTTTTGAGCTGGATGATACATACCATTTTTCCGAATTTTTGAACCATGGTGGAGATGAGATAGATGAAGCAACTATTACTCCTTTGTGGAAGTATGTTACTAAGATTGTTGAAAGCAAAAGGATCTACAGGGGGAGGTACTTTAAAATTTACATGCAACTATGGTTGTCGAGAGAAACCTTACTCTGACTCTTATTCTCGAGTTAGAGCTCATTTGATCGGACTTTTGCCTGATCAAACGTTTCTCCTGGTTTTCCAAACTTTTCTCCCGCCGAAAGAGAGAGGTTACGAAGAGAAGAGAGGGAAGCTCGAGAAGTCTATGGAGATGCTAGCAATAAGACTTCTCGAGCTTCCTTCTCTTCTTTTCGTAACCTCTCTTTTTTGGCGGGAGAAACGTTTGGAAAACCGGAAAAATCAAATAAACACCAATCAATCAATGGAGTAGCAACAACAAATAGCAACACTTGAAAAATGGGCCACTAGCAAAAATGTTTGATATTGGTGGGCGGGATGACCTAGATGCTAAAATTGCATGTTACCTGTACGCCAATGGAATACCTTGCAATGTTGCTAGGTCTCCTTATTGGGTAGATATGGTGAGTGCAATAAACCAAGCTCCCAAGGGATACAAACCCCCAAACTATGAAAATTTGCATACTCCATTGTTGGATAAAGAAAAAATAAAGGTGCAAAACTCGTTAGCTTCTCTTTCTCAAGAATGGAATACATATGGTGTATCAATTGTTTCTGATGGATGAACGAATGTGAAAAATGAAACATTGATTAACATTATGGCAATTTCTGGAGGCTATTCTATGTTTGTAAATGCACATGATTGCTCCAAAATTGTAAAATCGGGAGTAAACGTAGTGAATTTGCTTTTGAAAGCTATAGATTCAGTTGGAGCATATAATGTTGTGCAATTATTAACAGATAATGCTTCAAATTGCAAAGAGGCGGGGCAAATTATAGAGCTTAAGCATCCTCATATTTTTTGGTCTGGTTGCTTAGCACATACATTAAATTTGCTAATGAAGGATATTGCACAGTCTAAAAATTTATGTTGGCATTTGTAGATGAACAATACAAGAGAGGTAAGAAAATTGTGAAGTATGTCAAAAATACTCGTCTATTTAGTATTGTTTCTGTATATTTTCAGAATTAGAAGTGTTGAAAGTAAAGAAAATGAGATTCGGGCACCGCTATATTGTTCTTCATTGGTTGGTTAAAGTTCGGGTCGCATTAGTCTCTATGGTTTTAAGTAAAGGAGAGATGAAACTTGCTAGTAGTGATAAAGAACATGAAGAAATTGAAAAGATCATTCTCAGAAATGATTTTTGGACGCAAAGCGAATTAGTTTTGAAATTCATAAATCCCATTTTCAACATGTTAAGGTTTGTGGATTCTAATAAATCAGTAATTGGGGAAGTAAATGAAGAGATGGATACTATGGTTGGGCGTGTGAAAGAGGCTTTTTGTGATGAAAGAACTATTTATCAGGTTGTTTATGAAATCATTGTTCAACGATGGGATAAAATTAATATTCCATTATATTGTCTTGCATTTGTTCTGACACCTAAATTTCATTCACAACAATGGTTGGATACGCTTTCTCCTGGTGGTGAGAAACTAAAGAAGCCTCATGTTGATCCAGAGGTACAAAAGGGTTATTTAGGTGCTCTAAAAAAAGCTAGTTTCAGATCGAACAGAATCACAGGTTATTCGAAAAGAGATAAGTGATTTTGTGAGCAACAAAAGTGCATTTTCATGTCCCAAAGCAATGATGGACCGGGGAACGTTAGATACCACTTTATGGTGGAACCTCTATAGTAGCTCTACAAAATTGTATTCATTGGCAGTGAAGGTGTTATCTCAAAGTGTGAATTTATCATGTGCAGAGAGATGTTGGAGAACATACAATTATATTCACAGTGTGAAAAGAAACAAAATGAGTGCATCAAGGGCATAGTCTTTAGTTTATGTGCACTATAACCTTAGAATGTTGAGTAGATTTAGAAATGATTATTTGACTGATTATAAGAATTGGGATATTGGTGCGGAAGAAGGTTATGTGGAAGAAAATGTGTTGGTATATGAAGATGATGTAGGAATTGATTTAGATAGTGAGCCTCCTTGTGTTTCTCAAGCGTCTTGTCCTATTCAAATTGGCCCCTCTTTACAGCCATCATCTCAAAGCCAATCTCTAACTCATGAACAACGCTGTTTAGTGGTGAGGATGGGAAAGAAACCGCGAAAGAGTTGAAGACTTGAAGTTTGATTTTGTTACTAAAGCCAAACCTTTTTTTTGTTAAAGTTTTTTGTGTGCTTCAAGTGTATGTTCTTTTTCTTTTTTAATATATCAGTAGAATTTTTTTTTGTATCTTCAAATTGAAGGTTTTTGTAAGAATCTAATGATTTTAATGTAAGAGAGCTGTTGAACATTTTGAATGTTAAAAGTAGACATCTCTTCCAGATTTCTTGAGTGAATATATACTTATTTTGATGGGACTATCATCTAATTAAATATGCAGACATAACTTTTTCAAGAGGCTAATTGAACATTTTGAATTTAATTTTTTTTTCAAAACAATAATAATAATAAAAAAAGTGTGTGTGTGTGTGCGCGTGTATAGGCGCTCCCGCTTCCTAGATTTTAAAAAATTGCCGCTTCATTACTCCCGCTTCTAATTAAATATGAAGATACTTATTTCGATTGTGGTCCATGACTTCGAGCGATTTATAACTTTTTAAATCAATTGATCGATTTGTCGCGAGAGTCAGATCTGCCAAGCGTCGGAATTTGAGTTTTATGGGCAAACTTGTCTTTTAGTGTTTTCTTTGTTTAGGGTTTTCTTTTCGTGAGGCCTACTATATAAGGCCCTTATAATTTTGTAATGGTTAATGATTAATGAATGAAATCTGAGAGCTTGCTTTTGTGCAAACCCTAGAAGACTTGTGAAGAGTTTTCGATCGAAATAGCGAATCTTTCAAAACCTGAGGAGTGAATCTTCATTTCTCGCGCGACTTGGTGCGAAACCGACATACAGCCTTGGTGAGAAGCTTTGGGACTACCTGGAGGAAATGGATGAGGGGGTGTTACTCCTTGGCTTGGTTCTCGATCTTGATCAATGGTACTCCAGCGGGTTACTTTAAGAGTTCCAGAGGTCTCCGCCAAGGGGATCCATTATCTCCCTTCCTATTCAATATGGTCGGCGAAACGTTATTGGGGCTTGTATTGGGAGTCAGGCAAAGGAACCTCATAACTGGTATTAAGGTGGGAGCGCAAGGGAGGTTCATTTCGCATCTCCAATTTGCGGATGACACCATTATTTTCGGGAAGACTGATGTTTAGGAGTTCATGTCCTTGGTTGATGTATTCTCGGTTTTTGAGGCTGTATCGGGGCAACGAATCAATTTCTCCAAGTCAGCAATCACAGGTATTGGGACTAATGAGCGGTTGATGGCTGAGCTGGTGCAGAGGATGGACTGTGCGATTGAGAAGTTCCCAATTAAGTACCTGGGGCTTCCCCTCGAGTTTAGGTAACCTACAGCTAGGGATTGGGAACCGATTGTGCAAATGTTCGAGCAAGGATTTTCGTCATGGAAAGGGAAGCTGCTTAGTAGTGGAGGCCGGCTTGTTCTGGTCAAAGTGGTCCTATCATCGCTGCCCATCTTCTACATGTCAATGTTCAAATGCCTGATGGGGGTTATCAGTCGCCTAGAGCAAATTTAGCGGAACTTCCTGTGGGAGTATCGAGCTTGGATAAACGATATCACCTAGTTAACTGGGACACGTGTCAACTACCCATTGGATGTGGTGGGCTAGGCATTCGCAGCTTGAGGTGGACCAATATCGCTCTTCTAGGAAAGTGGCTCTGGAGAGCGGGGAGGGTGGAGGAAAGGGACAATCTTTGGCGAGTGGTGTTGCTTGAGAAGTACGGGCACTTAATGAGTAATTAGGGTATCAGTGTCACGGTTCACAGAGGAACATCCCCTTGGTGGAAAAGCATTTGCAGCACGTGGGACCTCTTTGCTAGAGGGCTGCGTTTCAATTGAGGCTGTGGTACCCACATCCAATTCTGGGAGGATGCTTGGGTGGATGTGGGCCTTCTCAAATCCTCATTCCCAGATATCTTTGCCATATCTGTAAATCCTTTTGGGAGGATTGTGAATTTTTTTTTGGAAACTGATGGGGGTAGACTATGGAATGTTGTGACCAAAAGACTTCTAAGGGAGGAGGAGGTGACATCGTTCTCAAATCTTAAGCAGAAACTATATGAGGCACAACGGCACCCCCACGGTTAGGACCGACTGATATGAACCCCATGCAGAGATGGTATCTTCACTGTCAAGTCCTGCTATAGGATGCTTACGCTACGTCCATTGGTCAGATTCCAAGGGGCAAGAGTATGGAAGGAAGCCATTCCTTCAAAAATCAAATTCTTTTTGTGGACTCTCTTCAAAGATAAAATCCTAACAATCGATCAACTTATTCGATGGGGGAAGGAGGTCTTGAATTGTTGCGTGATGTGTAACGATGGGGAGGAGACCGCCTCACATCTACTTCTCCATTGCAGAGTGACGCATAAGATTTGGAACATTGTCATAAATTCCTTTCGTATGAGCTGGGTTACGCCGGCTACGCCTTACGATCATTTTTTTGATATGGGGAGCCATTAAAGTGGAGGGGCAGCTTGGGGAATATTGGATGGCTACCCATTTCGCGGTGCTGTGGAGTATGTGGTGCGAGAGAAATTTATGGATTTTTAAGCACAGAAGGCACCCGATAGGGATGATCATGAGGTCGGTCAGAGGCCTGGTGTGGTTTTGGGTGGTGAGAGGAGGGAATGTTCCTAAAGAGAAGTCCTACCCAGGCTAAAGCGACCGGGTCCGGGAGTTTTTGTGCTGTCCATTTGGACATTGTTCCCCTTCTGTTTTTGGTCGTGTCCTTGTATTAGTCTTTTAGTGCCTTGCTGCTTATCAATATAATTTACTTTACTGATAAAAAAAAAGAAGCCTCTGAATCCTTGGAACATTATCTTCTTCTTCTACCATTTTCTCTAATTATTGTCTGGTAATATCTTCCCTATTTGCTTTGATAAAAATCCAAAACCCCAAACCCTTATTAATTTATATCTTTTGATCTACCCCTTTTGACTGAATTAATCCTTCGAGCCTTAATTTCAAACCCTATAGGAGTCGAGAGACGATACCATAATTGTCGCTTGGTGCCCTAAACTAGATCGAACCTCGAGTTTCTTCATTGGAGCCATTTTTCTAGATCGGGAAAATTTAATGCATGCGAAGCAAATGCTAAAATGAAATTACTCTAGTTGTTTTTTTTTCGAATTCATTAAATTAATTTATGTGTTTGGTTATTTCGAATATTTCCGCTATTCAATTTAATCTGAGGTTAATCCCAAATTCTCATTATTTAGAGTTTAGCGTTTGTCCCGCATCAGATTTGGTATCAAAGAGCAATCTAGTTTAGGATTGCCAATACCCGTTTTAAGATTTAGGTTTAAGAGCAGTCTAGTTTAGGATTGCCAATACCCGTTATAAGTTTTAGGTTTCCTTTGCATATAAGTGTGTTAGTGTTTTCTTTTATCTTAGGTGTCGCAATGAATCCAGAACAATTAGCCGCTAGCCGCTTTCATGGAAAGCTTTAACACTCAGATGGCTGCCATACAAGCCCAATTGCAAAGTCAACAAGCCCAACAGGTTGATTTAGCAGGGCAACTCCAAGAGTTGTCTAGATCGATTCATGGTGAACATTATAGGGTTAATGTTGATGAGAGAAGGAGGGATCTTCTTAGGCGTGAAAATCGTCTCGTCCTGGATGATAGGGTCACAAAGTCAGTTAAGGTTGATGCTCCCACTTTCGAAGGAAAGATGGACCCCAAAATCTATATAGATTGGGCAGCTGCCATGGATCATTATTTCGAATGGTATGAAATGTCAGATGAGCGAAAAGTGCGGATTGCCAAAATGAAACTCGTAGGGCCAGCCAAACTTTATTGGACAAGTGTGGAACAACGTCGAGAAGCTCTGGAACGCGAACCTATCGCCTCATGGGCGAACATAAAAGAGAAACTTCATGATGAATATGTTTCCCTGTCCTACAACCAACGACTCATGGATTAATGGCATGGTTTGAAACAAGGAAACATGTCTGTTGAAGAGTATATCAATAAGTTTGAGGAGTATTTATTTCGGGCTAACGCTTATGAGAGTCCACATGTCACCATTTCTAGGTTTCGCACTGGCGTACGTTCGGAGTTCCGAAAAGAACTCATCCCTCACCCTGTTGAAGACTTAGACTGTTGAAGACTTAGAAGAATGTTATACTAGAGTGCTAGAGTTAGAGAGGTATCTTGATGCCTCAGTCAGTGATCGATCTAAAGCCTCTAATCCCGATTTTCGATCAAGTCCTACTGAAAGGGCGAATAATGCCTATAGTCAATCCTCAAAATCCGTGAATCGTCAGATTGACAAGTGTAAAGGGCAACTGATCGAGAATTCTAGGCGCACACCACAATAGTGTTATAAGTGCCAAGACTTTGATCACTTCGCATCCCAATGTCCCAGCAAAACCCAAACCTTGATTATTCAGGAGTATGCCGAGAAAGAGGACAATGAGTTAAAAGAAGTGTACAAACCTATTGAAATGTCAAGTGACGAGGAGGACGAAATTTCAGTGAAAACCGTAGGTTGTATTAGGAAAGTTTCTATTCCTGAAGAGGGTGGTGGTAGTGTGTCCATACTGCATGAGTTGTTAAGTTTGGTAGGAACGCGTCAACATTCTAACTTGCATGGGATTAACAATCAGATTTTATTGAATGATGAAAATACACAGAATGTCACTAACATAACAAATTTGTTTAATGAGTTTAATAATGACAATTTTGTGTTAATTCATGATAGTCTCGAGTATGTGAAACTTTTACCGATTTTGAAAATAAGCAATGATGGAAGTCTAAATGTTCCTTTAGACGAGGGTAATCATCCGATAGTTGTGGTGGAAGATTTTACACTTATTCTAGATCTAACAACTATGTCCTTTGACCAATTCCTTGTTACCCACACAATCGAACCAAACCTATTTAACCAATTCATAACCCATACTTTACCTCTGCCATATGAGAAAATGTTGAATGGGGAGTTTCTCGAGTTTCCAAACTTCACTATCAATGCGGGCAAGCGTCATGCGTATCTCACAACATGGAAAGGCAAATCAAGAGTTGAGCACTGAAAGTGTACCATACGTGGTGGGTTCTACAACTCATTGGAAATGAGTTCTCCCACCCGGGGATAATTGATGGGGATATCAAGATCGAGAGCGTTGGATTACTTCAGAAGAAACAAAAGTGGAGTTAGAAATGAAGAACCAGAAGAAACTGAGCATGTTTTGATCGATCGATCAATTACAAATACTTGATCGATCGATTGAGGGTAGGGTGCTGTGAACTTTTGGCGAATTTAGTTTCTCAGTCGATCGATCGATTTCAAATTTTCGATTGATCGATTGTGGTCCATGACTTCGAGCTATTTATAACTTTTGAAATCGATCGATCGATCGATCGATTTGTCGCAAGAGTCAGATCCGCCAAGAGTCAGAAATTGAGTTTTATGGGCAAACTTGTCTTTTAGTGTTTTATTTGTTTTAAGTTTTTTTGTTTGTGAGGCCTACTATATAAGGTCCTTATTACTTTGTAATAGTTAATGATTAATGAATGAAAATTGAGAGCTTACTTTTATACAAACCCTAGAAGATCGAAAGAGCGAATCTTTCAAAACCTGAGGAGTGAGTCTTCATTTCTTGTGCGACTTGGTGCGAAGCGACGTACAACCTTGGTGAAAAGCCTCATAATCCTTGGTGTGAAGCCTTGGAACCTTATCTTCCTCTTCTATCATTTTCTCTAATTATTGTCTGGTAATCCTATGTGCTTTGATAAAAATCCAAAACCCCAGACCTTTATTAATTTATATCTTTTGATCTACCCCTTTTGACTGAATTAATCCTTCGAGCCTTTGTTTTCAAACCTTAGAGGAGTCAAGGGACGATACCGTGATTGTCGCTTGGTGCCCTAAACTAGATCGAAACTCGAGTTCCTTCATTGGAGCTGTTTTTCTAGATCGGGAAAATTTAATGCATGCGAACGCTAAAATGGAATTACTCTAGTTTTTTTTTTAATTGAATTCATTAAATTAATTTATGCGTTTGGAGATTTCGAATGTTTCCGCTATTCAATTTAATCTGAGGTTAATCCCAAATTTGCATTATTTAGAGTTTAGCGTTTGTCCCGCATCAAACTTGGTCATTATGAGCCGTTCTCTTAGTTTGGAGAAGAGGTTGGTGCGACAGTGGCCAAGTGCCTTGAGAGGGATCAGATCTACAAATTTCATGGTGGCCTTTGACCTGATTATGAACAGACACGTAATACGTAGATTCTTACTACGAGGCCTCTTTCCAGTTTGAGCACTGTTTATTGTATCCTATTTGCTGAGGAGAAACATTGTTCAATGATGTCCTCAGCCTGACCATGGTTCAAAATTTTGGCCGATAACTCAATTTTGGTCGATAACTTGAGTTATCGGCCGAATCGTTCGGTTTCGGTCCCCATCGAAACGATAGCTTGAACCGAAATTTCGGTCCAAATATATATGGAGGGGAAATTATCGGCCGAAATTTCGGTTCAAATTTTCGGTTACGGTCATGCCTGAAACTGAAAACGAAACTGCTATTATGATCCTTGAGCTTGACTACTCTCCCCACTCCGCTTGAGCAGGCCGCCTTTGCATCTGATGCACTTCCTCCTGGAGGTAGATGCTGGGGAGTGACAGAGGTGGCGGCCGTGGTGGTGGATCCACTATTATTATTTGCACATATTGTGATCTCATTGGACATGACCAGGGCCGTTTTTATCACTAGCATGGCTATCCAGAGGGGTATCTTCCTTGAGCATCCCCATCTGCCCACACAGCTGCCATGAATCCATTCCGAGATTACTTCTGGTGATATAATGAGCATCCTCCTCAATTCAAGTGTTGACTAGTCTCTTTGTGCGTCGAATTTGTTATGTGTTGTTTTTTTTCATGTTAGTTTTTTCCATGGTATCAAAACTCGAAGACATGGCTCGACTCGAAAATCAGCTGGGCCGAGTTAACTTGAAGACTCGGATAAACTCAACTCACTCCGACTCAATAATATAGTAAATATTTTTAAAAAATGTATTTTATAAAATTAATTTACAAGAAAAAATGTAAAGATATCTTCATAAAATTGGTAGTTTAATACTTTTTAAAAGATAGGCTTTCTAAAACCTTATTCCACATAAATATTTATATACATAAGGGTAGTTATGAGCTCTGGTTGCATCAACCTAGCGAAATCTCGATTCGACTTGAACTCAACTCGAAATCCTGACGAGTCGAGTAACTCAGCCGAGTTATTCGTTGACCCGTCGAGTTTTAGAACTATGATTTTTCCATCGTTGTAATGTTCTTCCCCTAACATCACATTGCTAAACTCCAAATAGGTTTCCCTTCCTAAGTAACATTCTAATTTGTGACATCATCAAGTGAAATAAGGTTTCCCCAACAACAATCCTTGTCAACAATGCCCTCTTTAAAGCTGCTGGGGTAGTCTTTCCTAGGGATTTATTAATCTTATTGATCTCTTATCAACATTCACAATCTGTGTTGAGACGTGATCTTTGTTTGAGGGGAGTCGATAAAAAAACTGAAATCCTTCTCCAATTAATGACGACTCGGATAACAGACATAAATGCACACATTAATCTACCATGTGCCCATAGGTGCAGAATTTTAGGAAGGAAATGCTTTTGAAAAAATGTTTTATGACACATTTGCTATTTTGTGCAAAGATATAATCTACACTCTGATTAATGACAACCTGGATAACAGGCATAAATGGATCCGTTAATCTACCATGTGCCTGTAGGATTTTAGGAAGGAAATGCCTTGCGAAAAGTGTTTTGCTGACACATTTTCTCTAAGTGGTGCAAAGAAAAAGAAGGGGAAACACCAGAAGTACAGAACATTTTAGTACTAGGTGCTCAACCTGCTCACTGGCAGTTGTGCACTGTGCGACTGACGTGTCGGAGAACCAGTTTGCTGGTGACCTGTTGGTTATCACTGTGTGTCTGACATTTCTCTTAACAAATGTGATGCGGCCTGTTGATTACTGACTCTCTCTCTCTTTAGCAGGGTACTTGGTGAATTCATTAATAAGCACCTACCACTATGAGAGTTTTAGAATCAACATGGTTTTTTGCTTTATAATTGATGCAATTATTTTTACTGCAGATTTAGTTGTTTCATTATTGAAGTTTAATGATGAAACTATTAAATCATTGAAGTTCCATCTCTATTGAGGCCCAAATCCAATTCATTGCTGCATGTTTGTTTCTTGCTCATGGAAAGTGTCAAACAAGTATATATATATATATATATATATATATATATATATATATATATATATATATATATATATATTTGAATGCGCAGTTTATTAGATGGGCTCCACGTGACACCCGTCCGAGGGATCGGGTGCCACGACAACTTGCCCAAGGACGATCAGCTCCATCTAAACAAAAAATTAAAAAAAGGGTGTGTATCCACTGTTCATAATCTGGTCAAGCGACTTTGGGTGAAAGTCGTTCAAGCGACTTTGGTTCCAGCTCGAGCGACCAGTGCGCATTTGCACGGAGCAAACTCTGGCCTAAGTTGCTCGAGCGACCCGCGACGACCGAGTTGTGTCTACACTCCGTAATTGGGTAGTTTCTCTTGGGATTGAAGTAGGATTCAAATCTTCTTTATAAATGGAAAGCTCATGGATGAATTGTAAGGTTGAGATGTCATTGTAAAGCTTTGGAAAACTTATATAGGGTTTTGAGGAGAGCTTTGGTGAGGCTTGAGTGTTCTTGTATTCTTGTGTAATCATCAATATAGTGAATCATTGTTGCTCGTGGACGTAGGCATATTGCCGATCCACGTAAATATTGTCTCTTGTGTGATTGTGTCTGATTTCTTTTATTTTGCGCTCTTATTTGATCGTTCATCATGAGATCGTTGGTTAGTTGTCGGCTTTCGCGCAACAAATTGGTATCAAAGCTATTAGGTTTTTGTTCTACGATCGGAGATGGCATCGAAATTTGTAAAAAATTCAAATGCGAGATTCAAGGTTGAAAAATTCGACGGGAAGACCAATTTTAGCTTGTGGCAAGTACAAGTTTGGGATATCTTAATTTAACAAGCGCTGCACAAGGCATTGAAAGGACTATCGGGTAAGCCGACAGATATGTCCGATAGTGATTGGGAAGAATTTGAACTTCAAGCGTGTAATACAATTCAGCTATGTCTAGCGAGGAGATTATGCACAATGTGATGTAGGAAAACTTGGCGGCCTCGCTGTGGGCCAAATTGGAGTCTCTACATGACGAAATCTCTGACGAGTAGTCTATATCTCAAGAAACAACTATACAAGTTGCATAGGAAGGCAAGTACTTCTTTCAATGAACATTTTAATGAATTCAATAGAATAATACCTGATTTATTAAATGTTGGAGAAGAGGTTAAGGATGAAGACAAAACACTATTGTTTTTGTCTTTCCTCCTCGATTCCTATGAGTACCTTGTTACGACGCTGCTCCATGGGAAGGACTGTAAATCCGATAGTGATACACAAGCAGATAACTTGTTGGTTAGGGGGAGAGCAAAGGACTGTAAATCCGAAAGGGGTAGATCAAAGTCCAAATCTAAATCCAAAAACAGCAAGACAGTAGAATGCTACAAGTGTCTCGAAAATGGTCACATCAGAAGGCATTGCCCACAGTTACAAACAAAGAGGGACGATGCTCAAGATAAGAAGCAGAAAGGGGTCGTTGATAAGGCTGGTATAACCGATCAAACTCCGGATGATGATAGAAACGTGTTGTCAGTGGCTTCTGATAAATACTCACAGAATGCATGGATACTTGATTCAGGGGGACTCCTACCACATGTGTCCAAATAGGGACTGGTTCACGCTTTATAAAGAGGTGGATGGTGGAACGGTTTTGATGAGTAACAATATGGCTTGTAAAATAGTTGGAAACGAGAGTATCAGATTAAAGATGCACGATGGGGTGTAAGAACATTAATCGATGTACGCCATGTTCCGGAACTGAAGAACCTCATATCGCTGGATATACTAGACGCCAATTGGCTCAAGTTTACAGATCAAGGTGGAGTTTTGAAGGTGACAAAGGGATCCCTGGTTGTGATGAAAGCGAAAAAGGTTGGGAACCTTTACTTTCTATCAGGGAGTACAATGACAGGTGGAACAACAGTATCTACGTCAGATGATAGTGGTTTGTCTTCTACATAGTTATGGCACATGCGCTTGGGGCACATGTTAGAAAGAAGGATGACAGAGTTAAGTAAGCATGACTTGTTGAAAGGTGTAAAGGCATGGAAAATTGACTTTTGTGAGCACTGTGTCTTCGGGAAACAATGCTGGGTTAAGTTCAACACAATGGTTCACACTACAAAAGACACACTGGACTATATTCATTCAGATGTATGAGGGCTTTCAAAGATCCCTTCTAATGGTAGTGTCAGGTACTTCGCCTCCTTCATTGATGATTACTCTCGGTATGTATGGATTTATATGATGAAGAGTAAGGATGCGGTGTTGAAAGTCTTTAAGAGGTGGAAAATACTGTTTGGGAACCAGACTGGAAAGAAGGTCAAGCGGTTGAGAACCGATAATAGTGATGAGTGCTCCAGTGAATAGTTTCAGGAGTTCTATGAAGAAAACGGTATTGCTAGGCACTTCATAGTGAGAAATACACCGCAACAGAATTGGGTAGCAGAACGTATGAACAAAACTCTACTTGAAAATGCAAGATGTATGTTATCCAATGCGAGAATTGGTAGAGTGTTTTGGGATGAGGCAGTCAGTACATCAAGCTATCTAGTAAATAGATCACCGTCTACAACAATAGTGTGTAAGGCTCCAATTGAGATGTGGTCAGGGAAACTTGCAGATGACAGTGCACTGAGGGTCTTTAGTTGCACTACATATTATCATGTCAAAGATCGTAAAATTGACCCACAGGCAAAGAAAGCGATTTTCTTAGGGTACGCAAATAGTGTGAAAGGATACAGGTTATGGTGTTTTGAGCAGAATAAGGTTGTGATCAACAGAATTGTGACCTTTGATGAATCTATTATGTGAACTTATAGCAAACAGATCATGAAAATCGGATAAGAGGTGGCGGAAGATCAATTTGAGGTGGAGTTAGAAACTCCTACAGTTATTACATCAGAGGGAAGTGTAGAAATAATTGAGAGAGAGCCAAATCAATCCTTAGCAGGTGGAAGACCCAAAAGGAATGTTAGAGCACCAATTCGCTACGGTTACGAGGATATGGTTGCCTACGCGTTGACGTTGGATGATAGTGAGCCGTTTTCATTCAAGGATGCAATTAGTAGTAGATGTGCATGAGAATGGAAGACCGTAATGGGTGAAGAGATGAATTCTCTTTATAAGAATCAAACTTGGAAACTGATAGAGTTACCTAAGGGAAAGTGAGCGATTGGGTGCAAGTGAATTTATAAGAAGAAAAAGGGTTCTCTGAAAAGTAGTGGTGCAAGATATAAAACACAGTTGGTAGCAAAAGGCTATGTGCAAAAGAAAGACATTGATTACAATGAGGTGTTCTCACCGTTTGTGAAACACACTTTAATCCGGGTTTTGTTGTCAATTGAAACACAGTTGAACTTAGAGTTCGAACAACTCGATGTGCAAACGACGTTTCTACATGGTGATCTGGAGGAGGAGACCTTTATGAACCATCCTGAAGGGTTCATATCTCCTGGAGAAGAGAGGTTAGTGTGCAAATTGAAGAAGTTCTTGTACGGGTTGAAGCAGTTGCTGAGATAGTGATACAAGAGGTTTGACACGTTCATGGTGGGGTAAAATTGCATTCGAAGTGATTACGACAGCTGCGTTTATTTCAAAAGGCTAGCGGATCACTCATTCATTTATCTTCTCTTGTATGTTGATGACATGCTTATAGCTGCAAAGAGCATGGTGCAGATCAACAAGTTGAAATATTAACTTGGCATGAAGTTTGAGATGAATGATCTTGGCGCAACGAGAAAAATTCTTGGGATGGAGATTCAGAGAGACGGAAAGAAATGGCAGTTGTGTCTGACACAAAAGAGTTATTTGGAGAAGGTACTCTCCCAATTTGGGATGGAGAACTCAAAGGCTGTGAGTACTCCATTAGCAGCTCACTTTTGTCTTACGGCTAGTATGTCTCCTATTACAGATGAGGAACGTGAGTCCGTGACTCGTGTTTTCTACGCGAGTGCTGTTCGTAGCTTGATGTACGCTATGATATGCACTCGATCGGATATTTTACAGGCCGTTAGTGTGGTTAGCAGGTATATGGCTAATCCGGGCAAAGAGCATTGGTAGGCGGTGAAATGGATTATGAGGTACATACGTGGTACCAAGGATGTTGGGCTGGTTTTTCGCAGCAGTGCATGTCATCAGTTTTGCGGATACGCAGATTCAGATTATGCGGGTGATTTTGATAAGCGTCGGTCTACAACGGGATATGGGCTTACGCTATCAGGAGGTCCGATTAGCTGGAGGTCGATGTTACATGATATAATGGCTTTGTCTACTACAGAGGCAAAGTATATGGCGGTAATAGAGGCAGTGAAAGAAGCATTGTGGATTTAGGGCTTAGTTGGTGACTTTGGGATCACATTGGAAAGTGTCGATGTGTTCTGCGATAGCCAGAGTGCTATTTACTTAGCAAAGAATCACGTATATCATGCTCATACCAAGCACATTGATATATGGTATCACTTCATACATGAAGTAATCGAAGATGACGAGATATCTTTGAAGATGGTGAATATGAAGGACAACCCTGCGGATATGATGACAAGGTATCGGTGGTCAAGACTAAACATTGTTTAAATTTGATCAACGTTCAGTAGGTTTGAGCGCCCTCGGGGTGCTGTTGGCAACGGTGATATGAGTATAGCAATGATCGGAAGAAAGGTATATGGTGAAACTTAGAGTCAGGTTGAGAATTGCTGTTTGGCTGTAACTTGGAGGTTGGCTCGCTTGAGCGACCTTGGTTGTTGGTCGAGTGAGGTGGGACTCCCAAGGAGAGAGGACTCTTCGGTGAAAGTCGCTCAAGCGACTTTGGTTCCCGCTCGAGCGAGCAGTGCACATTCGCATGGAGCAAACTCTCTGGCCTAAGTCGATCGAGCGAGTTTGGTTGTTGCTTGAGCGACTCGTGACAACCAAGTTGCGTCTACACTGTAATTGGGCAGTTTCTCTTGGGTTAGAAAGTAGGATTCAGGTCTTCTATATAAAGGGAAAGCTCATGGACGAATTATAAGGTTGAGATATCATTGTAAAGCTTTGGAAAACCTATCTAGGGTTTTGAGGAGAGCTTTCGTGAGGCTTGAGTGTTCTTTGTATTCTTGTGTAATCATCAATATGGTGAATCATCGTTGCCCGTGGACGTAGGTATATTGCCGAACCACGTAAATATTGTCTCTTGTGTGATTGTGTCTGATTTCTTCTATTTTGCTTTCTTATTTGATCGTTCATCGTGAGATCGTTGGTTAGTTTGTGGGCTTCCGCACAATATTTTTTAGTCTTAAAATTTAGACCATCGATATTAGTCAATGTATGACTTTTCTCTTAAACAAATGTCTTAAGAAATTTTTTTTTATAGAATTGATCTAAGCAATGCACCCGAGCTCCACATGACACTCAAACAATAATTTGGGTGCCATGTGGATCTCCACATAGACCATTGGGGCACGCTCACCGTACACCATTGGGGTACGCAACCCTTTTCATATATATATATATATATATAATAAAATAAAATTGAAGGCAATCTTAGAGAGCTAATAGAGAAATCTACTGATAAAAAGGTGAGAAGTATACATAATTTCTGTCATGAATTTGACTTAAACTATTCTATATTATATAAATGGTTTTCGAAAACTGAAGTCTTTTAAAACTTTCTAACCTAACATATTATATAAATGGTTTTTACTAGCTTTACACAGTTTTTCCTAAAATGGCAACTCTTTTTGCCATGTTGAAACTAGGTCACTTTGATGGCGCTAGGTAGGATTTTTTCATACATTTCTCGAAGAATATTGAGTGTCCAAGTGCCACCCACTGTTGGCATGGCAAAATTCCCAAAAGTAGAAGTCCCTAGGTAACACTGATTCTAGGCTTTGTAGAATACAGTCCCATCTCTCAAATCGTGGTAATGAACTTGAGGAGGGGATCAACGCTGTTAGTAAGCCATGCAACCATGTTACTTGAATCCTTTTCAATAAAAAAATTGGTAGCACTGCAGCACCAATTATCCACGACAAAGACAAACCTGCCCAAAGTGGATATACTTCTATGGAAGCTGCTCCCATCGGTGCAGCATAGTGAAAAAGCTGCTTACCTTACCTGTTGCAATAGACTCCACTTAATCTGGCCATCCCCTGATTCATTATGCTACGACCATGAAAATGCATATTCACCCACCCATCTTCCGGACTTGTCCACATCCTTAGCCTAGGAGCGGACTTTTTCCAGTAGCATGTTCTTTTCCATTTGTCCAAAAGCTTTTAAAGCAATATCCCACGAAAGTTGGTAAATAGTTGTGTTTTGTTACATACTTCCACTATAACTCTTCAAACAATAGTAGCTTTATTGGACGCTTTAGCATTGAAGGTGAACTGCCAAAACAAGAAAAAAAAATGTTTCACAAGTATACAGCTTGAGTGCTTCTTCTTGGCTTAATTCAATGTAGCCATAAGTCTGTTCATGAAGTGCAATTATTCAAATCCAGAGCAAAGTCAAATTGTTAAAAGAAGAATGACCGTATCTTCCTTATCCATATGCAATTAATAAACAAATAAATAACATCTTGATTAATGTGACTACATAAACTGCATTGAATTATTGGCCAAATATTCCTTTTTGAATTTGATCTCCAATGACGGTCTTAGCTATTAGGGTGGACAAGGTAAATATGTCTTATCCTTTTTTTTATAAATAATTTTGGTCATATTCATTTTTGTAGACTGCATATTGCTTCTTATAATTAAAGTTCTAGCATATTTCAGTAGTGATACCTAGACACGTGGCACAAGTGCCAAGTGTCAAGGTGTCATAGATGTTTTGCACGCCAATTTCTAAAACTCCAATACGGTGGTATGGCGTAAAGAAGTTTTTATATATATATTTTTAAAATAGGACATATATAGAAAAACATGATTGAAGGAAAATCTTAGAGAGCCAATTAAGGTTTGTAACAAAAAGATATATAATGTATGCCATGAACCTAACTAAAAGTATACCATATTATACAAATCGTTTTTCAAGGACCCAAGCTTTTTATTCCATAAGTTACTAAACTTCACACAATTTTTGCTATTATAAAATGGCGATTCATTTTATCATTTCAAAACGAGGAACATTTTGATGGTATTATGTGGTATTTTCACACACATAAAAGTATCGTGCTGTGTTGAGGAGTGTCGAAGTGCTACCGAGTGCCGGCATGTGTCCAAGTACCACCAACTGTAGGCATGGCAAAAATCCCAAAAGTAGAAGTGCCTAGGTAACACTGTATTGCAGTCATTTGGTTGTTTTTATATTAAGACCTAATCATGTAACTGTTTAATCATTCATTTCACTTTCCATTTTGGCCTAACTTCGTAGCTATGAATTTTCTTTTCTACTCGTGTAATCCTACAAATAGTTTTAGGTGGTATTTAGATTTATAAGTGACAACTTGTTTTTCCTTACAATTATATCTGTCATATCTCAACCATCTAGTTGTTTTCTCGTTAAATCCTAATTGTAAAACTGTTGATCATTTAGTTCATTTCCGATTCGAGTTCAAATTCACAGCTACAAGTTTATCATATGATATTACCCATTACATGCAGGAGAAAAAACTCAAGGAGCTTTTTTATAGTATTCCTTCTCCGGATGATCTTTATTCTTTGGGTGTGGAGGGCCATAAAGCCGACATTATTCTTGTCGATGCTGCTAAGGATAAAAAGCTTTCCATGCTGAAACAACTTATTGTAGCCTTGGTGAAAGGACCAAACTCAAATCCAGCCCTAATGATAAAAAAGATCGCTGGATTGGTGAGTGGTCAGCATTGGCACTTAAAAACTTCTATTGTCTATTACTTTTCGGTTATCTTTCTGAAATCACATTGCCATAAATGTAATAAATCTTATGAGTGCTCATGGGTTGCTCTAAGTTATTTCTCTTTGCACTTTTTCATTATTTTTGGGCATTGACACCTTTTTTAGTAGTTCTATTTGCAATCTATAAATTTTTTTATTCAATATATAAAAGATGTTTTCATGGAATATGTTATAGTGGGTTCCTAGTCATGATTACAAGTCGATAATTATAGACAAATGCTACTCTCTCTCTCTCTCTCTGTATCTACGATGTCACTCTTTAGTGTTTTTGGGTATAGATGCAGGTAGGAAATGGGTATTTCATGTGTACTTGACATGCCAATATTTTGAAATTAGGATATATAAGGTGAGCACACCACGGTTTTCTCCCTGCACCCCTAAAAAGTAAAGTGCTGTGTAGATACCAAAGTTGGTATGCATCTAGAAAAAATATTTTATTTAACCAAAAGAAATACAAAATTAGGAAAAGTTGTGTGCTCCCAAAATCTGCTATGAACACACTTTTTTGCTTAGTAATACATGTTTTGGATCTTTATTTGCCACAGTAAAGCAAAATTTATTGTTATTATTGTTTTCATTAATTGGTGCGTGGGTACAAAATGTTTGTATGTGGCTAGAAATGCTGTGCTGGGAGAAAAAGTGGTGTGCTCTCTAGTTTTATTATTTAAATATTTTAAAAATATTAAATGGTGGTTGTCTAAGTATGATTATAAAAGTTCATAATGAAGACCAAGTGCAAATTCTTTGATCCTCTCACACAATATATATATATATTACCCAAGTGAGGATGTGTATAGATGCCATGTTGATGGTCTCATTGAGTTGCAGGTATATCCATGGTGTTTGGAGGGCACTGCAAGGGTATATATATATATATATATATATATATATATATTACCCAAGTGAGGATGTGTATAGATGCCATGTTGATGGTCTCATTGAGTTGTAGGGTTATCCATGGTGTTTGGAGGGCACTGCAAGGGTCACTCAGTGAAAACGTGCATGGCCGGATGAGGAAGAAAAAAAGTTAATTTTTTTGAAATGGCTAGAAGTTGCAATGTCTTCGAAAGTCAATTAATGCACTCAATCATGAGCATAGAGCCTAGTGCATATTCAAATTAATTTATGGCATTATAGAGTAGATTGTGGAAGAGCATGCAAGCTAGTTTGGGATGGATAATGCTTTGGCCAACGTGGCTTGGGCCACTCAGTTGTACATTTTGTGCAATCCACTGCTCATTGGCTCAAACATGAAAATTCTGGCGATTGCCGGGTTGATGTTAACAAAGGGGAGGGTAGTGACTATGACCTTATACGAGCATTGGTGGTAGTAGATATTTTGTGAGCTTTGGCTAATTCCTTTTTGCCACATGTAGGGCTTTTTTACCTTCATAAAAAATGTCTTTTTTGTGACATATTGTTAGGTGAAGAAAGTGAAGGGAGGGAGGCACCAACACTATATTGTCATGACATTATGGACCAGAATGATACCACTCTCTTAGGGCTAGCCATATTATTTGGCTTTTTATTATTATCGGTTGTTGTATTTATGTATCCCCTCCCCATGCTGTTAGCCATACTATTATCATATGTTGAGGTCCGCGTATGGGGATGAAAAGTCCAACATGAGCCACATTTATGGGGTAATCCTATGAGCCAAAAGAAATATCACGACACAATTTGAATTAATGAAAGGGACTACAAGTCTACAAGTAGGTTATAGACATTGGTTGGAGATGATGCACTCAATTTAAACAACACCTTAGCATATAGAAGCTTTCTTTCTCGAATTCAATCTTAACTGCATAGCATGAGAAAAATAGGACTTGAAGTGTCAGTATCTTTGTTGAGCTTTATTAACAACTTCGAGAGGACATTCTGTCTAGGACTAGGATATCTAGCAAGTTGAGTGAGAAGCTTTTGGAGAAGAAAATGCCTTCATCTACCAAAAAAAAGAAGAAATTGCCTTCCACCAAAGGACATTGATAAGTAATAGCAATTAAATTGTATTAAACTTCCATGTTTTGTTGATTGTATTTTAATACTTGATTGTTCTCATATGGAAGAGATCCTGGGAAGGTACTGTGATGGAGTATCTTAACCGTAAGGTCCACATGGAGCTCCATGTGGCACCCAAAACTAGGTTTGGGTGCCAACTGGAGCAAGGTAGCGTTGTTTTAGAGGATTTCCAAAAAGAAAGATTTCAGAACTTCTCCACTGCCTATTTTTTGAGGCTTACAATCAGGACTGTTGAATCACAGTCAAAATTTGACTTTCAACTTTATAATTCCATTTTTTTTTTTCAATTGATATATACCACCTGCTGGAGCTCCACTTGATCTTGGAGTACCACTTATCTTGGGTACTCCATGGGAGTCACTCCTTTTCCCTATATATATATGATAACTGGAGATTTTATTAACTAACAAGCCAAAAATTGAAACAAAAAGCAATGATACCTACTACCATAGGACAAGCAAAACAACAGAAAAAAATCACCAAATCGAAATGCTTATAATTGACTACTTCCCTGATTTGCAGCACCCAATTTGGCAAGACAGTCTGCTAATTGATTTGATACCCTCTGAATATACTTGATCTTAATTTGGCATTCGGACATTAGATCCCTGGCTTGATGAAGCAGATCAAGAAGCTTCCAAGGAATTTCATTACCACCGGTGAGGCCTGCAGCTACAATCTGTTAATCCCCTTCTACCTCCACCTTTCTCCAGCCCCTACAAATTATGTTCCAGCCTCTAGAAATACATAATTTGATGCTTAATATTGGACCCCTCAATTGTGCTTCCATGCTTTCGCAGTGACCAAAATGGGAAGAATAGGCCTTTGTTTTTCCCCTTCCTGGCTTCTGATTAGGCCACCTCCACTGCTACCCAGGTGCCTAGAGTGCATCCATCATGAGTAAGTTTAACATATTCTGTCGAGAGAGTTATCCAAATGCTAGATTTGGGATGAGGGGCAGGGCTACTATTGGCAACCTACCACAAATTTCTTAAAATGGTGCCTCTCTTCCAATCCCTTGGAAATTGCACAGGGAAGTAATCCATCATGAGTAAGTTTAACATATTCCATCGAGAGAGTTATCCAAATGCTAGATTTGGGATGAGGGGCAGGGCTACTATTGGCAACCTACCACAAATTTCTTAAAATGGTGCCTCTCTCCCAATCCCTTGGAAATTGCACAGGGAAGTATTCCATTAACTTGCTTTAACTCTACTGAAGATAACTTGTGGAGGGGATTCCCTATTATTAAATATTATGCTATTTCTATCCATCCTTCCATAGGACCCAAATGACAGCCATTAGGCTGGTTTTCCACATTAATTTAACCCTTATTGAAAGAGGACAATGATTCTAATTGGCAATGGCCTCATCGATAGTTTTGGGAAAAACCCATGGATTTTGAAGAGAGATAAATTCGATCACCATCCCTGATAAGCTACTGGACGCTAGTGGAGTAAGTGGATGGCAGTTTCTTCATTACAACAGTATAGAACGCATCTGCTAGCCAAAGTGTGGCCTCTACTCATAAGATTCTCCAGAGTTAACACCTTATCCAGATTGAACCCTTGGGGGAGCAAGGAATTTCCAGAGATATTTCCACTCCAAAAAAGGTGAGACAACCTTCCTGAACATGCATTATCCGAGAAATGACCAACATTATCTGCTGTCTATAGTCTTCTATCAGAACTAAATAGAGGAAAACAAAGTTAATTCAGAGATCCAAGCAGCTTGTAGCTCGACGAAAGAAGAAATTTCGTCCTCCATAAGGTTCTCTCATAGGGATGTTCCAACTTACCATCCTGCTAGGATCTCTGAAAATCAATTCAACAAACAATGGAAGGTCCCCGAGCCATAGATCTTCCCTGAATTTGATTTTACTTACATCTCTGAATTGAAACCTTGTCTTTGTTAAATTTTTGGTCTAAATTGGAGACCTCTTTCCAGATCCCTGAAGCATACTCTGAGAGGTTACATGCCTAATGTTCTAAATATCTCCTGACTGACGATACTTTGGAGGAGGATATTTATCTAATTTGCATTGGAATCTTGACCAATCCTCCAAAGCCTCTTACTTAATGAAGCTTCATTCGAACTTATAGGCTCCTGATTCCCAGCCCACTCCAATGCTTCTCTCTATATAGCTTTCCCCAGTTAACCAAATGGTATTTTTTTTTATAGAACTTGTCTAATGCAAGGACAAACACACTAAACCCCTAAAATAGTGTAAATCCTGTACTATAGGATTAGGGTTTTTGATTCTTGGGATAAAATAAAAATAAAAGAAAAATAAAGGAGAAGATAAACAAAATCCATGGAATTTCACCAGCGACAGTATTGGCCTTGCACCAAACCCTAAACTCGGGGAATTGAAGATCACTCAAAGAATCTCTCTTTCTTAAGATTTGCGCTAATTTTCATTCATCATAATCTGCTCTAAAATAAGTCTTTATAAGTATTTATAATAGGTAAAGGAACTCTTAAGAATATTACAAAAATTAAAACTCCTAAACTAACCATTAAAACTTATCATCTAGTGATCACAATTAATTCAACCATTAATCCCTTTTTTTCATACGGGACCAGTTTTGAAGCAACAACGATATCCGATTGATGCGATACTAGGGTTATTTGAAAGCTTATCGAATTAGATTTCCAACAAGCTAAGAATTGCTCAATTCCGATGATAAATGAAAGAGTTATGGCCATTTTTCTGAGTGCTGCACTGAAAGGGACGAAATTGATGGTCATATGTCACATATATGTGCCTGGCCCCTTCATATAAGGAAACTAAAACAAACCTACAATGAAAAATTGTGCGAATTAAACTTCTAGCAGTCGACACAATCTTCGGTCGACCTGGGTATGACTCACGGTCGACCATGATCCTCATTGTGGTTGACTGTGAATATGATTCATGGTCAATCGTGAAACTGGGACTCTCTGTTTTTTGAAGGAGTCCTCTCATGGCTTATGACCAGTCTCTTAGTAGGGCTTTAAAGGTCCATTCATGAGTCCCCTTCTTCATCAGTTTCCTTCTCTTGACCAGTCCACAATTCCAACGTGTAGGCTTCGATTTTGCATCAATCCCCCCTTCTTTAAAAAGTTCAACCTCAAATTTTCGCCAAAGCTGCCTGCCTGGAACCTTTTACTTAGCGTGCCGCTCCCACTTCAGAATCTCGTTCCCGCTCCCGCTCCTGCTTCCGACCATAAAACTACTAAATTTTAAGCTTTTAATGACACTCCCGCTTCCCGTCGCCGCTTTGTGCAACTAAACTCTGGACACCTTGATGGGGAATGGCTTTGGAAATCAATGGCGCATGGCTTAGACATCTCGATGGGGCACGTCCGCGCACATGGATGGAGATTGAATCACCGTGGGTTTAGGATTGTTGGAGTTGACAACTAGTATGAAATCTTCAACGGGTATGGGGTTAACAATGGGCATGGGATTTTAAACGGGTAGGGTTTTACAACGGTTATGGGGATAATAATGATTAGGGGATCGCTAGGGTTCACAATGGGTGTAAGATTGTGGAAAACTTTGGTTGATAAGGGTTCGTTTACGGTAACTGTGGGTACGGGCTTGGGATTAAGAATAAAGGGAGACGAAGGTATTGGGTTTACGGGAATATGATCAAACCACCTTTGATTCTGCGTTTCCGACGACTTAATCTTTCTCTATCCACCTAACTTTGTGTACAAGGGTTCCTCCACCTCACCAAACTTCTTAATCTATTTTGTGGCGCCTCCAATCTGGCTATCTGATCTCGAAGTTTGTAGAATAGCGAGAAAATATCTTCGTCACACATGATGGAGCCACTCCATGTGCCGAGAGTTGAAGAAGGCTTTGATACCAATTTGAGACTAGACAAAGACACTAAAATTCTAAAATAACGTAAATCCTACACGATTGGATTCAGGTTTTCGATTCTTAGGATAAAATTAAAATAAAGGAAGAATGAAGGAGAAGATAAAGAAAATCCTTGGAATTTCACTAGCGGAAGTATTGACTTTGCACCAAACCCTAAACTTGGGGAATTGAAGAATCACTCTTATGTGAAAGAATCTCTTTCTCAAGCACAAATTTTCATTCATCATAATCTGCTCTAAATCAAGTCTTTACCAGTATTTATGATAGGTAAAGAAACCCTAAGAATATTACGAAAATTAAAACTCCTAAACTAACCATTAATACTTCTAATCTAGCGGCCACAATTAATGCAACCATTACACCCCCCCCCCCCCCCTCCCTTTTTTTTCATCACGTCCACTTTGAAGCATCAAACAATGCCCGATTGATGCGAAACTGGGGTTATTTGAAAGCTTATCGAAGTAGCTTTCCAACAAGCCGAAAATCGCACAATTTTGATGAGATGGGAAAGAGTTGTGACAGTTTTTCGAGGTTTGTGTTGAAAGTGAGGAAATTGATGGTCACATGTTACATATATATATGCTTGACCAGTAAATAATTCAAATAATGAAACTAAAACAAAACCTAAAAAGAATCCTTGTGCGGATTAAACTTCTATCAGTCGATGTAATCTTCGGTCAACCCGGGTTTGACTCATGGTCGACCGTGATCCTCATTGCGGTCGACTGTGATGTGATTCACGGTCAACCGTGAACTTGGGACTCTATTTCTGATGGAGTCCCCTCATGGCTTTTCACCAGTCTCTTAACAGGGCTTTAAAGGTCCATTTGTGAGTTCACTTCTTCATATGTTTGCTTCTCTCGATCACTCCACGACTCCAACGTGTAGGCTTCGATTTCGCATCATTTTCTCCTCTCCACAAGAAATTCTTCCCAACCGCTAGATCCTTTTTCTCACCCAGACAATCATATGAACAAATAAAACGGTTTTTATTAAGGTGACTCTGGTTGCAAAAGATTTCCTTTCTAGGATGCCAATCTGTTCTATACTTTTTCTAGGATGGGATTGCAGAGATCTTTCATGGGGCTGCTAAACCCAGATGAAGCCCTTATATTCATTGGGCAGTTTCCTGCTTTGCATCTTTGCAGCCCAGGATACCAGCTATTCTCCCCACTTTTGGCTCTTCCATTCTCTTACAAATTAGTTCAGATTTAGTAAATTTAACTTCAGCTCTGAAACTGCTTGGAAACATCTAAGAACTGCCTTAGCTTCTAGAGTGGTCAAACTTCCAGATGAGCTTATTATGCTTACTGAATCTTGTGGGAGGCCTGCTTGATGCTTGGGAATGGTGAACCTTCTCGGGCATCACATGAGCTTGCTAGAGGTTGCTCATGTGGCGGCCATGGGGGAATTTAGTTTGAAAGAAACGATCTGATTTTCAGAGGGGGCAAAGGTCTGTTGAGTTGGTTATAAGAGTTGTTAAGGAGAGTATTATTAACTAGGTGGCTGCTATTACGCCGCCAGGGCAGGTCTGATCCAGTCAATTAGGGACGGTTGGTATGAGCTGGCTGAAGAATAGTGGGTCTTGTGAGCTGTCTGGTATGGGTCATGGCTGATATCCTGGAGCTGATCTGGTTTCTGTCCTGTCTTGGTTTGGGTTGTCTAGGGCTTTCCTTTAGATTGGGGGACTGCGTTTAGTGTGTCAATAACGTGCAGGTATGTACCATTTTCTTCCTATTTTTTATATAATTAGTCCCTTTTACCGGTTAAACAAATAAATAGATTTGGAACTAAATAAATGTAGGTAGAATTCATACTGTGGGAACTGCCGCCCTATTGTAAAACTCCACAAAACTGCCATAATATCTGATTTCATTAGCGGCCAAAAGTTTTGGAAGAAAAATGGGAGGAACCTATCTGGTCTCGGAGCCACTAAATAGAAATCCGTGGAGAGATAAGACTTGCAATGCCGACCACAAATAGATGGGACTAGGTGATGATGATTTGTTGGGGTCATGTGCTAGTCTCATTCGCCCAATTCGATTTGATTGTTTGATTCGGTGGGATTCCATCTATAGCTGATAAATATGCCATGTACTAGTCTCATGGTTGGATTTTACCTATGGTTTGAAGAGATTTCAACCATGGGTTAAAATCTCGGAAAAGTGATACGTATCATCCAGCCCCAAAACCAATACGAATCGGATGATGCGTATCGGTATCATACGATACATTCCAATGTATCGTCCAAGAATTTGGATTTTTGCATGAGAGGCACTGATAAGGTACCTTGAAGGTACCGTATCGGTGAGGTCCAAAACCGATACGTATCGTCCGATACGTATCGGTATCGGACTATATTTTGACCCATGATTTCAACTCAATCATGTGGTTTGAATCAAAATTCAATGATTGTGAATCAAATTGTGAAGTGTACAAATTTAACAACCATAAATCCATCCACTGGACAGTCATTTATACTTATGGTTGCTAAGAGAGTCCATTGTTAGGCCTTTTAGTGCCTTGTTTTGTATCATCCAATACAAACTGATACAGGTATGTATCGCTAGGCCTTGTTTCAGAGATGTATTGGATGATATGTCTTTTCATTGTCTGCAATTTCAGTTCATGGATTGGTAAATAAATATCATTGATATTAATTTTTCCCGCTATACTCTTATTCAGCAAAAACTGGTTTTGTAATTTGTATCTTTAATTGATCTGTCTTTTGTTTATGTTTATGGTTATTTTTATTTTTATTTTTACTATTTATATTTTGGTAGGTTGGTGTAGCTGAGGACCACCTATCCTTCTATATGTAGAAAGTAGAATAGGTGTTTGCCAATTGTATCTATTGTTAATCAAGTCTCGTTGGTGCCAAGATACACCGTTTTCATTAGCTACTTTGTGGATATTACCCTGTGCTTCACTATCTAGTCAATAAATATAGTGACTGACAATTTGTGTATTTATGTTTATCTCATGTGCTATAGTAGGAAGACAGCTAAGTGTCATTACGTAATTGTTGTTAGTATGTTTATCTCATGTTTTAAAGTAGGAAGACAGACATCTAGGTGTCATTGTGTTGTTGTTAGTCACCAAAAGATGTTTTAATCCTTGACTGCGTATGTTTTTTATGCATATAATGGAAGTATAGGTTTCTGATTTCTATAAGCGCCCAAATCCGGAACTGAGTCCAGCAAAAGCTGCACAAGATGATATTGGTTATGCATCAGAGAATCGAGGTGTCCAGTTCTTGGGGCGAATAAAATATGGTTCATGCAGGCCTCGAGCAATCCTTTTTAAAGTTCTTGCGGATGCTGTGGGTCTTGAGAGTAAGCTTATGGTGGTAATATCTCTCATCTTTTTTCATTATGATAAAGTGATTGAACCATTTCTTTGATTTATTTATATTGTTTATTTGGATGTTTTCATTTTATTCTATTGTTGTCATGAAGAGAAGTGTATCCAGATACATCATGTTGTTTTCCCCATAACTAATTCTAATGCTTCTATGCCGTTTATATTGTCAGGGATTGCCTACTGAGGGAACTATTGAATACACAGACTCCTATAAGCACATGTCTGTCGTCGTCGTGTTGAACTCCACGGAGCTATTGGTTGATCTTATGCGTTTTCCAGGCCAATTAATACCCTTTTCAATTAAGGCAATCTTCATGTCCCATATTTCTGTGGCTGGAGAGAGTGACTCTGCGGAGAATGACTCGTGTGATTCTCCTCTTGAACCAAACAGTCCACTATATGGGTATGCAGACAAATTAGATGGTGAAGGGTAAGCATCTAGTATCATATGCTCTCCGCTGTCCCATAAGAATTTTGAAAATTAAATGTTGAACACGTTTCTTTTGCATTGTTATGTTTTTAATAAGCATTCTGCTGTTAAGAAATCAGTTGATGGGTAGTGGCCTAAGAAGAAGCTATTCGTTAAGTCTTTCGTATACCATTTACTTCCCTGCCTTTTACATGCACTCTGATGAACTTTGAACTTGAATCCATGATATGTCTTGATTTGTCTTCTTTTATTTATGAGGTTTTTACATCTAAATAACTTAGGCATGGTCTGTCACTGCCTAGTTTTCTTGTTTGATTTATTATTTCCTTTGGTAATCACATTCCTATTCGTGAAATATTCCTAAAAATTTTAGAGAAAGAGCATGCCAACTTGTTGGCGTGTTCATAGCATTTATCATTAGTTGGTGTAAATAGCCTTTTACATATATTATGGGTGTATTCGAGTATTAGTGCTCCATGTAGGATCCTGTTATTTTGTAAGGAATGGAAATACTAATGATAAAGGGAATGAGAAATTTTCTTATAACCCTAATTTCTCCATCTCTTCCTCTTACTTGTTAGAATACGGGAATATTATATGTGGTGTGTGGCTATGTAATATTGGGTGCGTGTGTGGTGGACTAGCCACTTAGATAGTTTGCTTATTTTTTTTTCTTGATATTTATGGGATTATGAGTGGATAGTAATCCTAGTATAAATACTAATAATAGAAAGGGTTAGAATTACAATTCAGCCCAACTTTTAAAATTACAACTCAACCCTAATTTTTTCTTCCACCTTTCTCCTTCTTCCTTGCCTAACCCTAACCCTAATTCAGTCACATTAATCTTATCTTGGTATCAGAGCCTGGGATAGTCATCGGAATCATCACCGGACACTGACGTCATCTCAGATCTGCCGACGTCAGTGTGACCTTTGATCTTCATGCTTTTGAAAAGGTTGACTGGATTTTGATTGGATCTTGATGCTGGTAATTTGTTTCTTCTACAACTTCCTCATCTGACAATCGGAACATACAGTTTCGAAAGATCATCTTCTTCGTTTTCTTCCTTTTGTCATTGAGCTTCCGTCGATTCTGAAGGGGTTTTGAACTCACAAATTTCAGATTTTGACTTCCGAACCTACTATTTCAGTTTTCAATATGTGATTGACTTCTTTTTATGATTAAGAGATCGGAACTGCGTTTTTTGTTTTTAGCTCGTGATTATTGCCGGGAAACCTCACCAGAAATTTGCCAGGAACTCGTTGGAAACCTGCAACTGCATAATTTTTGTGTCACTCCTGCTGGGCTGTTTCAATCATTTTTGATGTCTCTACTCTCTAGTAAAGTTTCTTCTGTGAAATTGTTCTTTGGCGTGTTGGATTTTGGGTATTTTTACAGGTTTCTGATGGGATTTGAGGTTGATTCTTGCTATGGTGGTTTTAAGTAGGCTCAAGTCTGATTTGTGGAGCTTGTTATTTTGGTGATTATTTAGAGGTCATGTGACCTGTGGAAGAGGTTGTAGATTTGAATTTTTTTGGTGACTGATTGGTTGTTAATTTGAAGTTGTATGACCTTGTAAGAGCATTCTCTTTGCTGGTATCAGTTGTTTGCTTTGTTCAGTGTTTGGAAGGTTGTATAACCTTGTATGAGTTGTTCTCTGTGGTAACAACAGTGTACACTGGGTTGTGGGAGCTCTCTTTTACCTTTGTGACTGCTCTTTGACACCTTGTAGGTGGTTGTTTGATTGTCGAAAGTGTACAACTGTCTGTATAATCTGTTTGAGTTGAACTGTTGGTTGTTTGCATCAGCCTGAGCAACTGGATCTCTCCAGGATTTGTGAGAATTATTGACTGTTCTTGCAGCAGTTTTGTCCGTGGTAGCATTTGTGTAAGTTTGTCTGGAAGGGGTTTCTCAGAAATGACAGAAGTTACCAATGTTGTCACACTTACACGGAGAGAGTATGAGGACCTTGTACAGCGTGTCTCGAGTTCCCTTATTGTAGAGACATGTATTTTTGGGTCTGCTTATGCCATATCTACCTCTCAACCCTCCTGGATTATTGATTCTGAAGCTACTGGCCATATACTGGTATGCCTACTATTTTTTATTCCATCTCTCCATGTCTTCGCTTTATCATATCGGAGTTGCCTTCCCTTGTCCTTGTACAGGGGCAAGGAAATGTTAAGATTAGTGGTTTGTCCCTTGCCTCTACTCTTCATATTCCTCAAATTCCACTTAGCCTCCTTTTAGTCAATAAACTCACTAAAAGTATGAACTGTAGCATGACCTTTGTTCGTTCCCATTGTGTGTTTCAGGACTTGACTATAGGAAGGACTTTTGGCCATGGGCTTGAGGAGAGGAGTCTACATTTTTGAAGATTCAATGTCTTTTGGAGTCGTTGCATTCACTACTACATCATTTGAGACTGCTCATCTATGGCATAGTCAAGGAGCTGTTAGTAGCCAATAAGCAAGGAAGTCACTATTTGAGAATGAAATGTCAAAGCCAAACGCTATTCAGTGCTGAAAGGACTCTCTCATTAAAAATTTCCCATTGTACGCTCTTCATGGTCTGCATGGTCCATAACTACTATTACTGCAAGACGCTTACAACACTTAGATCCGACTCTACTTAACCTTTTCAGGCTCACCCCAACATTACCCACTTGTCCCACTGTTGTTGAGCAGTTTTTGGATATCAAACAGGTCTCCCCAGATGGTCGCTCGGCCCTTTGAACCTAATCCTCGGAAGCGAAAGATGGCTAAAATTTGTCCTCGAATGGGCTGATAAAGGATTGAGGCCAGATCCACATTGTGCAACCCGAAACTCTCCTCTCTGCTTCCTTTGCATATCCTCATCATTATGAATTGGCTGATACAAGTTTCCTCTTCCCAAAATGCCTCGAAAAGCACTATTCTAATATTCACTAAGACTCTTATCACCTTCTTGCAAGTCATTATATATATAAAGACAACCTGATGAGAAGAAAGGGACCAAGGGAGAGTTAGCGACCGATAAGCAAGACAATTCTTTTTGTTCTCCGATATGCAATCCTGATAGCCAGCTTACAACTTCATGCAAACAACTTTTGTCTGGACCATTCCCAGCAGCCCCGTAATGACTAGACTAGTGGAGAAAAGATCCTCACGTAACTGAGGTCCCTCGAGGCTGACTTTTAGAGTGCCTGTGGTAGGGATTATACCTGCCTTATTAAAACCCGGGAATTGCATAGCCGCATATCTTTTTTATTGGAAAGGGAAAACCTAGGAAGCTAAAAGGAATAGGATCCCCTTTCCCTCAACAATTGAAAATTGAGAGAAATGAGTGAAGCCCACGATAGTGAGTCTGCCACCGCATCTGAGCCTATTGGAACTTAAGCTGTGACTAGCATTGCTACTATGGTTGGGATGACGTCAACCATGCCCTCATCTACGATCCTTCACATATATTTCTCATGTACCAACCCAGTATTTGAACTCTCCACGAGAGAACTAGGCGAGGAGCACATGCTCTTCACCCCCGGAAGCATTAGACAAGGCTAAGCGCATACTGGCCGCTGGTGGCCCTAGCGGCTTGGACATCTCCCCCTTCCACGTTTGCATCTCTAAATCCCTCACTTGTTCAATTCCATAGAGTACACAAATTTTCAGTGTGAAACTTGTCAACTATCCAAGCATTGTCATCTGTTTATCCAATTTTCCAAGGTAAATGTGATATTCCTTTCAAAAATTTTCATTGTGATTTGTGGGGCCCTTCCCCTGTAGCTATTGTTCATTGGTATCGTTACTTTGTATCCTTTATTAATGTTGTACTTGTTACTCCACTTTGTTTCATATGAAAAACCAAAGATGGGTTCAGGCTATTTTTCCTCTTTATCACAAGTGAGTTGAAACTCCATTCAATGTGAAGGTTAAGATTCTAAGAATTGGCAATGGAGGAGAATACTCCTCCCCAGGTCTCCAATCTTACCTTTGGATGCATGGGATTGAGTGGCAATATACTTGTTTGGCCTTACACTGCCCAACAAAATGGAATGTTATCGCCAACTCCTTGAGGTTGTTAGGTCCTTACTTTTGTGTATAAAGGTATCTATACATCTATGGGCTAAGGCTGTCCTCACTGCTAGTTATCTCATTAACCACATGCCTACTACACCAATTCTTTGTTTTTTTTGTTGGGGGGGGGGGGGGATTTCGCTATAAGGTTTTATGCCCTAGTAGTAGGCTCTTTACAATGCCCCCTCGAACCGTTGGTTGTTTCTTTGTTTCGTTCACATTTCGTCTACTCAACGTGACAAACTCTCAACAAAATCCATCAAGCGTATATTTGTTGGGTACTCACCTACTAAGAAAGGGTACAAGTTGCATGGTCCTTCGACAAGAAAATTCTATCACTATGGATGTTACATTCTTTGAATCTAGTCCTTTCTATGCTCCTTCTTAGTGCCCTCTTCAGGGGTAGAAGTGTCCAAGCAGTGCAGAGAGCACCAGCAATTCGCTTCCCATACCTTGTATGGGTAAGGAGGATCTTGAAGAAGATATTGGGGAGATGGTGAGAACAAGTGAGTCCAATTTACCCATTGTACGCAATGTACCACAATGGGATAAGTTTGGGAAAGTTGGTAAAGGCAATTTCTTTGGAAGAAAGAATATAAGGATGCAAAAAGAGGGACCCAAGGTTACTACTACTCTTTCTCACGACATGGATCAAAGTTCTTCTCCAAAAGTAGGTTCATTTCCTTCTTAGCTTGACATTCCCATCGCCCTTCGCAAAGGTACAAGACATCTCATCAGTAAGGTTGTATCTTATACCTCTTGCTACTCAAGCTTTATTTCATCTTTGGATTCCACATTTTTTCCATCCTCCATCTCTGAAGCTTTAATGCAACCCCAATGGCGATATGCTATGGAAATGGATATGAGAGCTCTTGAGCAGAAGAACACATGAGAGGTTATAAAGTTGCTTGCTGGCCAGGAGGCAGTGTGGTACAAGTTGGTGTACACTATGAAGTATTGCTCAGATGGGACCATAGAGGTATGAAGCAAGACTTATTGTAAAGGAGTTCACTCAAACCCCCGACGTTGATTTCAAGAGAACCTTCACAGTGGAGTGTGGACACTACGCTGACCGTACGATGGTACCACGGATGGTCCCAACAGAGTCTGACCGATGATGATTGAATAGAAAATTGATCAATGTTAGTAGCTGGACCATAGAGGTACGAGGCAAAACTTATTGCATAGGAGTTCACTCAAACCCCCGACATTGATTTCAAGAGGACCTTCACACCGGGTGGTTCGGACCCCCAGGCGCCCAGATTTTGGTTGGGGCGCCCCCTCGGGCGGACCGGATTTGGGGTGCCCGCCCAAGCCATCCAAGCGGCCGCCCCACCCCAGTCCCCATTATTTTTTTCCTTTTTTTCCTCAGGATCCATTACTTGGCAGATTTTAGAAGGACCTTTGCACTCAGAAAGTTGGCCATTACACCGACTTTAAAGAGAGACTTGGTATTTTAGGGACATGTGACATGTGAAGACCATTAATGACACCAAATCAGATGACGGAGGTCGTGTTTCACCCCAATATTCCACACAATAGATCTTGAGATCATAGTACATCTATCAGACCGTCAATTTTTTATTCCATTGTCATTGATACCCAGAAAATGACCCTAAACTAACGCAATCACATTTAAGTGTCATGTGTATCATATGATTGAAGGGCCAGTTTTTAGGGGCCTTTGACACATGGAATCAAGCACTGATCGTATGATTGGTGTGCCATGATCTCGAGATCTAGTGTGTGGGATATTGGGCTGAAACAAGATCACCATCATTTGATTCGAAGCAATTAATGGCTTTCAAGGCGTCTCTAACGTGGGCGCAAACATAGGTACCCAAGAAAAATGTGGGTGTTCACACACACACACACACACACACACACACACACAGAGTCCGAAAATCTAGCCGAACCCGCCACCGACTTTAGGAGATGGCCGTACGATGGTACCATGGATGGTCCTGATGATGATGGCTCCAACAGAGTCCGACCAATGATGATTGAATAGAAAATTGATGCAGTGGAGTGTGGACACTACGATGGCCCACACACACACACGCACACACACACACACCGCCCGAAAATCTAGCCCGAACCCGCCCACCGACTTTAGGAACACTGCAGTGGAGTGTGGACACTCGAAGGCCGTATGATGGTACCATGGATGGTCCTGATGATGATGGTCCCAACAGAGTCCGAATGATGATGATTGAATAGAAAATTGATCAATGTTAGTAGCTGTGAATTCAAACTTTTTGGTATTTTCCGTTTCTTCCGATGAGATGATGAGCTAGTCATTTCCTACAGTGGTCTCTTTGATAGTCCTACTCATCATTTCCAACAGTGGTCTCTTTGATAGTCCTAAATGTACATTGTTATTTGCCAATTTCCCTCAGTTCGCTTTACCAATGCCCGATCGTATGCCGGGTTGAGCAAGGACTACGGTTATCGTCAAGTAGAAAATCATCTTTAAAAAACTCCATCAATAACTTTCTTAGTCATATTTGCACCTTCATTACTGAACCCAGAATGATGGGTTTTAGGCAAAGGACTTGATGATTTACTCAACTATGGTAAAACTCAGAAGATTTTCATTCTTATTCCCTATATTCCAGTGATTGTGTCCGTCCTCTGATCCTGCACAGTAACTGTTGGATATCATTTGATTTTCTTTCACAATGAAATACACAAATTATCGAAATAACTAAAAAAAAATGATTGTGTAGTTCAATTTCTTCTTGTTCATGACATAATTGAAGTCTTGTGAAGATTAGTGCTTCTAATCAGCTTTGCTTTTCTTTTGAAGATTCTGTTTAATTTCCAGATAAGGAATTATACTTGATAAGGACTTATACTTGTAATCAGCTTTGGTTTTCTTCTGAAGACTGAGTTTTGAGGTCCTGATAAGGAATTCTTTTCAGTGGGAACCTACTTCATTAGCTACTTATGGTTGTTGAGGCAAATGATCATCCAGAGATTTTAACTTCCTTGCATATGTAGTGGTTTTTTATATATTGGATAATTTATTTTCCTTTTTCCTGTTCTATCTCTGACTCTCTATTTCTGATCCTGTAGTGCAGAGCAGGATGAGAACCTTCATTCCTTGGTCCAGAGGAAGATTGAAGCATCATCAAATGCCTTCGGTCCATCATTGCGCAACATAATGCTACGGCCGACATCTTCTGTTGAGGGAAAGCTAAGGTAATCTGATTTATCTTGATGAGTTCTTTTCTAATCAAGCTAATATTTTCTAATTTCAATGTTTCTGTTCCCTCTTTTCATTTTATCATTGCCTATAAGAATAAGTTTCAGATTTAGTACGTGGGTGCTTCTTCGACTCTCTATTTCTGACCTTTGAAAAAATGAAGTTTTGACGATTCAGTCCATAATTGTTTATTTTTTATTTTGATTGATCAGTTTATCACATAGTGAGCCCAATATTGCTAATGCTTTTTGGCGACGCAGCCGGAGGAAAGCTGTTGCCGAACAAAGGACAGCTAGTTCAAGGTTTTACCTTTTCTATTCTCTATGCAAATCTTAATTTTCCTACCTTTTCTATTCTCTATGCAAATCTTAATTTTCCTATACACATGGAGAGTCATACTCGAATGAAATGTGATTCTATGATGGTTGCTTTGCTAAAAACAAGAAAGTTTAGTACACTTTCAATCATCCAAATCTTTAGGAAGTTGAAATTTGATTATATGATTCTATGATGGTTGTTTTGCCAGAATTAACAACTATGATTGCCTTAACAACAAAACTAAGGCTATATTTAACAAACAGCTATACTCACAAATGATTTTACAACATACCTCAAATCAGCCACGTGACTTCCTTGGCAGTTGTTCATCTTCATCCCCATCACGTCGGCTTTGCCTATGTTTTTTTTTTTTTTGATCGGTAAAAGCGCCAGCTATATAAAAAAGCAGTGAGAAGCTGGCCGAGTACAAAAGGGGGTCAGACCGACCAAAAAGAAAGGAAGGAAAAAAAGAAAAAAATACAGAGAAGAAGAAAGGGGTGAGACGACCAGCGGCCTGGCCGTTGTCCTACCCCGAGTCCCAGTGGAGGGCATCCCTTCCAACACCACCCAAGAATACATAAAGTCCTAGGCTGACCATCCCAACTGGTTGGCGTTTCCGGCCAAAAATTCAGGCGTTTCTCTCTAGCCAAATACTCCAAACCACCGCAAAGAACCCAACCCTCTAGAAAGCTCCCAGCTGGTCCTCAAAACCTGCCCCAAACCAAGTAAGAAACTGTTGAGAAATGCTCAAAGGGCAGGCCCAGTGCATGTCAAAGGACTAGAGAATAACCCCCAAAATCTTATGAGCCACCCAATAGTGAAGAAAGAGGTGAGATACAAACTCTTCCGATTGGAGACATGTGACACACAAATTCTGAATATCTTACCCCCTTTGGATCAGCTGGTCCGTCGTGAGAATCCTTATCCTTAACCAGTATTATGTCCATATCCATGTCCATAGTGGTGATACGTCCCTGATGGGTAATACGAGGAGCCAAATAATTATGACACAGAGCCTTTATCTTCATGGTTGCCTGGTTAAGGGGTTGGGAAGATGGCGATAGAATCCTATGGAAAACTAAATCCAAAACCTCCGAAGCTACTTATAGTTTGACCAATATCATCTTGTTGAGATTGTTACGATTCAAATGCTCCCTTTCCTTCCACCCCTCCACCTCGAAATGTTAGTCCGTGTAAATCCCCAAAATGATAACACGACTTTCGGTGTGTTACCCATAAGGACTTGGAAAAAGGATTAGGCACACATGATGCTGTAATAAAATTTTGCGATTCAAAAGAAACAGAATAAAACTGTCATTTCATCCTATCCATTCATTTATCGAAAGTTTTAATACATATACAACATGACCTGATACACCTGGAGTCTTAATCTGCTACAACTATGTACTATACTACTATCTGACAACAAATTAATACCAAAATAAATCTTATTTTTACTTTTATACCTTGTTTCTCGTAGACTTTCCCGAAAGTCTTCCTTTACTCTGGTGCTTCTTTCCGTTTAAAATGAAGGGCTCTCTGTCTAGCTAAATAAGGAATGAGTGACAATTCACAACTCAAAAAGTCCAACCTCCCTTAATTCGTAGGTTTACTTAATTAGGGAGGAGCTAAGACCGGCTGTTGAATAATATTAGAGAAATATTTTTAACACATGATCAACTAATGGTGTAAAGATATAAAATACATCAAAGAGCATAAGTGATGCAAGAAGGAAACAATGCTAACCCTAAAGTAGCATAAAATCCTGCATGATAGGATTTAGGGTTTTCGATCTCCCAATAAAAAATATAAATAAAAGAAAAATAAGGATAAAAGATCTTCGGAATCACTCTTTGGAGGTTTTTCGGCTTCGCACCAACGGATATGAAGAATCACTCTTCAAAATAGAAACTCATTGCAAGTTTTCAAATGAAAGAATCTCTCTTTCACAAGATGCACAAAGCAATCTTAAATTTTCATACACTCATTAACTATCTAAAATTGTATTTACAATGCCTTTTATATAGGCTAAGAAGCAATAAAATTGAAAGTAGAAAGTCCTAAAACAACTAAAACTCAAATTTCGGAATTTTCACGTCAAAATTCCGTGTAGCCACTAAATCATGGACGCTCGTTCGGAAGTCACGAATGTCTGTCCTCGACGATGTTGCACAAAAAAACTAAATGGGTTCAATTCACGGATGTCCATGCTTGGATCACAGACGTCTGTCCCCCTTTCACTGACATCCGACTCGAGACTACGGACGTCCGTCGCATAACGATGACCCTTTAACATGCCTTTTGAAAATCCATTCGCGGGCCCACTTTCTCTTTATCCGGCCACGATCTCGGCATGTAGGCTTTAATTCGGCATCAGTAAGAAAATAAGGGTTGACATCATTTGAAAGCCCATCATTAGGATTATGTGTATCAAATTTACCTGCTTTCACATACATGTGGGTTCATTCATGTAGTCGATCATTCATGTGGTTGCATTCTATTTGTTTATTTAAGTTAGTACCTTAAATAACCGAACCAACATATAGCAGTTGGGCTAACAGATAACTAAAACAATTGTTACATGCCCTTTGGGCATGAATACCATATGCGCACATCACTTGATTTACCAAACCATATACCGGTATATGATCATGTGTCATGTGTTTATAACTGGCCATATCACTTGCACATCGTCGATAAATCCACGTCATCACATTCATATTTCACTGATTTCGCCATTACATATATGGTATTCCATCAATCGTAAAACCATCATCATAACACAGGTAAATAAAATTTTCTGTAGTATCCACATTTACATCGTGCCTTTCAATGATACCTTGTGTTATGGGTTATGGCTTGTGACCATAATGACCCCATCACATGTCCTTTTTTCATATTATTGATTCAAGTTCTCCATAAAACACATCATGCGTCTTTTCATATAGCATCTTGCCATCCAATGGCTTACATTCCCTAAAGTTTCGGGTAGATGACCGCACAGGTCCCCATCTCATAACATATCCATTTTCTTAATCCCTTGGCATATTTAACATTTTCTATATCATAATTCATCATATTTTCATAGATGTAATACGTGGTGTATATATAGTACGTACATTCAGCATGTGAGCCAACACTTATTGTATCATGTTCCATTTTATATATGTAATCCTTACAACAATTCAGGTAATTTGCAGACATTCATCATGAACATATCAGTACTTGATGATTTCAGCATACAAACATTCGAAGCATATCGCTTCATGTATGTAATTTAAGACTGCGTCCAGCCAAGCGAAATCTGGTTATATTCAGATAATTCGGGCCATAATCCAGCTTGGCATAGACCGATTTTGTTCCACACAAGTAGGGGTGAAACCAGCATGATAGAACTGGGTTATGATCCACAAAATTAGGGCTGCCAGTCATAACCTAGTTATATTCTACATAATTAGGGCTGTAATATGTGAGCCATGACAATGATAAAATGTCTAGAAATACACATTTGGCTGTACTCAAACTATAGTTATGGATGTAGTGAGATTATGACTGTAATCAAACAAGAAGACTATGATTAGACAAGACAATAATTAGAATTCTTAGGGCAGTCATAATAGGTTTAAAAATTAGGTCCATCGCAGGGATGAGAAAAACTGAAATAACAGAGATGAATAGCTTTGCATTACTTTTATAAAGGGATCAACTGAATTAAAATGAGAAGAAACGGAGGAGAATTTTGCCTTTGGGAAGGTCAGATCCGGAGACGAAGGCAAGTAGGAGCTGCCCTTACTTTCTTCTTGATCTTTCTTTCTCAGCTTTCTCACTTAACTCTCTAATTTATCGCTCTTTCTCTCACTTTCCTTTTTCCACTCTAGCAGCAAGGAGTGGGAATGACTCCCTCCCCTCCCCCTATTTATAGGCTTCTAAAGGAGTGGCACCTCCCTTCTTAGACAATCACGAGCTGACATGTGCTATGCATGCATGCTGACATGCGTCCCACATGCATGCGCGCATGTGCCACACGTGCATGCACACACTTGTTGCGCATGCATGTGCACACTTGTATGCACACACATGCCACATTCATGAATGCACGTGCATGCTGACACGTGACTCCACATGGACCACATATAACAACTGAACTTTAAATCCTCCTTTTAAATTTATTAAAATGCCCTTACTGTGGGAAATTACCACAATACCCTTTTTCAACAACTACGATACCCTTTTTCAACAACTATGATACTACCATCATTGTCCAATTAACATGTTACTCCTGGTCTTTTTTAAAAGCACACCGTCCTTAGGGTAGTATTAACATTTTACTCCGTCTTTTCTCAAAATTACCCAAACTGCCCTTGGCCCCGAATTTACCAGATTAACCCTTTTTGATTATACTTAAGCCCATTATATCCATTAAACCTCGATTAGGTAACTTAAGTAGGTTACAATTGTTGGGTAACTTAATTAGGGATGTTACATCTGTTTTGCATCATTGTGTCATATTGTCATCATCCCTCCAGTGTGCAACTCCCCCAAAATATGTCCTATAGTAACCTCCAGTATCATCATCAACATTGATCTCACCATCACCACCACCTCCATCATCATCATCATTAAATTCATCATGGCGCGGACTTTCCTGAGGAGGCAATCATTAATAATGAAGTTTTCTCTTTCTACGAGGTCGTTTTGGTTGCTGTTTCAGCTACACCCAATGACAGTGGTCTTGCTATCTAAAGTTAGCGCTTGCCTCTCTTCAATCCATGAATTTAGAGGTTCATTTTCTTTAGAGATATGATCCAAATCGATTGGATTGAAGTATTATCATCTGAAGAGGAAGAACATAAAAAATAATTATTATGCATATAAAATAAAAGAACGATGCTGTAACAATTGAACATTAACTTATTTTTATATATGATCACATTTATTCGACAAAATTCTGTCTTCTGATGCTTATGATCCTTAACCTCATATTATAATGGACATATGACTAACTTTTCTAATTTGTCATAGTTAGTTTATTCCCGTCTTTCTGTTTAAGGGAAAATGTGCTCTAATTCCTCTCACAGTTTGAATAAGAAGCTATTTGGCTGAGAACTCCTATGACTATTTTTTTCCAAACTTGGATTTTATCTCCATATTGCACCTACCAATCCACTGCAGTGAAGATACATTAGATTTTGTTTGTTTTCAAAAAAGCACTTTGTTTTAAGATCAATCCTCTTCATACATTAAAAGAAATAATTTATCTGGTTTATCATTATATATTTGGGATGGTCCAATGGAGTATCAAATGAGCTATGTCGTTTTCTAGAAAAATCAAACTTAGCTTGATTGCGTAAGAAGGCGAACTTATATGTATTATGTAAACATGTAATTATAGCTAAGTATGAATGTAATTATTTTTTATTATTGTTGCTTACATCTCTTAGGACCTGGCCTTGCCTGTTGAGGTACGACTCCAATCTTTGAATAACATGAAGCATCCCAGTGTAGACTTCATCATCTGTGATGAGTTTTTAGTATACTGACATACGAGATCCAAAAATTCCCATTGTGAAATATTTAACAGTAATTACCATATTAAATGATAATATAACTAGCACAATATATTACTAACATGCGTACACAAAATAAATTTTTACATGCAGCATGTAAGCGTTCTTGGAATTTCTTTTCTCACCTTATATCGATTATTCCCTATTATGAAGAAAAGAGGAGATTCACAAGTATGGCACACGCAACACCGTTCGTAGTTGGTTGCATATGTTCGTATACGCTCTCTTTAAATGTATCGGTGGCACACCCCGACACATTTGTCACACCCGAGCAATGCCTCAATGCCACTACAAAGAGGCCAACCTAACCCACCATTAGCAATGATACCACCCGCTTAGAGGATGTGAACTCCCTTCATGGTTACCTTATTTTCTAAGGCCTACCATTCCAATGCATCGTGGCCTTGCAACACACATGCACGCACCTCCATGCCTCACTTGGCCTGCTTAAGCCTCACCCTGTGCGTCATGCATTCGTCCTCATGTCGCCTCATAACTAACACGTCTTACTATCATGCCAAACCAAGCCCACCTTTGTGTGTGACCATTGCAACCAACACAAATCTAAGCATCTGACCCTTGTTCCAACGTGCACAACAATGTCCCATGTGGCCCACAAGTGCCTCCCTCATAGCCAACCTAGCCGCATTGCATCGATCAGCAAGTCCAGCCACGCTGCTGATCTTGACATGGCCTCGCCTATATATGCACCACTGTGCATAACTTCCCGACATAGCAACCACTGTGCCGGGTGACACACGACATTGCCGTAGCAACGTCCTAGGCTTACCCTTACATCCTCCAGTGCTCTAGGATCTCATGTGTGTGGGAGTAGCTCCACAGGTCCCCTCCCATATACATGGTTTAAACACAAACCTTGCCAAGTAACAGGAATGGGTAGCTTGAAATGCACCCACGTGTTCTCTGAAAGCACCTATGTCTGAGATCCCTTAAAACCCATTGATTGGGTTGGATCATACGATGGAGATCGTGTTTCACCCCGATCTTCCACACAATGGATCTTGAGACCATGTCGTACCTATCAAACATCATGAAGCTGCAGAAAAAAATGAAGATGCTGGATCAACTTTAGTTATGCATGTCAGAGGAAAAATCAAGGCATTACAATCATTTTCTTAGAAAGAATATCGTGCTTCCTTTTCTAAACCATAAAAGTCAACTTTCATGATAGGGTATCCTGAGAAAGAACGAATATGCTTGCAATGAGTAGGCACTGTAATGCAACTCATTATATTGTGGTATTTGCATCCGTCGAACATCCTTTCATATTATTAGTATTGAGCTTATATATGGTAACCAACCCGTTCCAAACAATGATTGTTAATGAATTACTTTATTTGCCATGTGGCACCGTTTTTTTTATCAAGTTTGCCGTCTTATTCGAAGGCCATGTTCTAAGGATCTACAACGTGGAAGATTGGGGCTGATTTTATTTTCTATCATGTGATTCAAAGTAGTTAACTCATTTAAAATGAGCGACTAAAACTTATTTTAGATTTTGAATCACACGATGGAGAAGGTTTTTTTGATGTAATCTTCAACCCACCAGATCTTTGTATCATGTTCTTCGAATCACCTTGTACAGTTGACGAAACCACATAACATGTGTCCAAATTCAGTGGCCTGTTCCAAATCACGTGTTCAAATTCAGTGTGACCCGTTCCAAATCACGTGTCCAAATTCAGTGACCTGTTCCAAATGGTAATTTGGAACAGGCAGTTAGCCTATACAAAGTCTTGTATTTACTTTTTTTTTTTTTTTTTTTTCCGATACGTATCGTACAGGACTAACCTACACTTAGGCTGTCATTGATGCAACACTTTCTAATTTGTTTTATGTATGCACACATGCATAAATTATTTTTATTCACATACTTATTGGGATAAGTTTAATTCTGGTTGTTTAATTAACTGATATAGTACATCACTGATTTTTTGATGGCAGTAACAGAAAATTTACTTTCTTTTCCGTGTTTTCAGCCTTGTTTTGCTCACTTATGGGATTTTTTTTAAAGGTGTGTAGTCAATTTATTTGTTTATTTATTTAAATTGCAGTCCAGAGCATCCTCTATATAGAGCACGGGGAAGATCCATGCTTAGTGGTGATAGACAATCATTTAGAGAATATGACGATGGCATAGCTGCATCAAGGTTCTTATTGAAAATATTATATGCATTTCAAATAATTTAAAGTTTCATACATATAATTTTTTTGAATAAATAGGGTATTGAAATAGTTGTTGATTCCCATTTGTTGCTACTTTATTTTCCGAGTATTCCTTTTTTTCTTTTGTTTCTAATATTGTTCTCTTTGCATATCAGATTCACATAACTTCTGATGTAAACAAATACGGATTTATAGTGAGATAAAATGCACATAGATAATGATGTTATAAAATAGCATGGATGCTTTTTATTGTGCAATTATAAAAAATGAAATGGAGCACTCACATTTACATGCTAATGCTTATAGATACAAGGATGTTTTTAATTGTGCAGAGTATGCAATCACATTATGATAAGTGGAATCAGCTGATCCCTTTAAACTGGCTGACCCAACTTGTTCCGCATATGGCTGAAATGAATTTTAGAACCAAATTAGGTTCATAGTTTTGGATGTTGATTGGCTGGAGTCAGCCAACTCTGATTTGGATTTTTTCATCGTCACTGTCATCATCATTATCATCATGCTCATTGCCTATGTCATTGTGAGTCTTATTTATCCACTTGTTGTTTTCAGGGTTAAAACTTTCAATTACTACCCAATCCGTCATCAATTACTACCCAATCCGTCATGTCATTGCTGACTACTTCTCTCAAACTTTTATTGGTCTTGCTCTTCACCTCCTTCCTTGTGTTTCTATTGTTTTAATCCTCTGTCCAAGGGTTGTTACAGGTCATGTAGCATTCTTGTATTTTCTCTTTTAGGGGGCTACCCCCTAACATCTCATTTCTTCACTCTTAATTTTATCTTTTTTTAAAAAATAAAATAAAATTCCATGCATCCTCTTTAACATACCCTTGTAAAAATGTGCTGGCACTGGCTGTTTTTATCAAACGATTTTATTGTTAAAAATATTTGATTGTTATCTTTAGATGTTACTCCAGTACTCTCTCCCAGAGTTTTAGAGTATGATTTTAGTTTATTACCTCTATAGTTGGAGTATTTTTGAATATTCCGTTTATTCTAATAAAAAGGAGCAACGATGGTCTTTCTCCATTTTCCAGATATTTTCTTGTTTTCGATATCTTGTTTAACAATTTGTTCCACAAGAATAGCTCCCTCACCTTATCACAATCCAAAACTTTATAGCTATCCAATTTGGCCCTGATACTTTCCTTTTTTCATCTTTGCTAAGACTGATTTTACTTCTGTTTCAGATACTTTGTTAAGCCTCTCTTGATTTTTTTTTCCACTCTTGCTCGTATTCTGTCACATATTTCAGTATTTAGCAAGTCCTGAAAAGATCTTTTCCATCAAATCTTTGTCTTACCTTCTTGTAGCAAAACCCTTTGATTTCATCTTTAATGCACAATATCTATTCAATATCTCTAGTTTTCTTTCTGTCGTGTTGGCAAACTTGTAGATATCTTTCTCCTCCTCCTTTGTCCCCATGCTTACGTGTACAAACATAGTGACACAAGCCTCGTGATTTATTTGAAGAAGTTGCTTTTTTTATCGCGCTTTATTTATGAATAAACTGTGAATTAGTAAAAATTTAGTTTTTTTTTAATAAATCGTGAACATTGTAATTTATTACAATTTGTGTATGATATCCATTGGCTAAGGGTTGAGTTGCCAATTCTTTTGTAATTTTGTATGATGGCCATTCGCTATGAATGGATCGATTATTGATTTATCAATGGTTAGGCTCTTTAAGCATGTAAAATGGTATAAAAGATTAAGTTTTTTCTTTCCTTAGTGTGTTATTTTACTAAAAACATGTATTAAAAACTTAGATTAAATGTGTAGCAGATGATATATTTATATATTATTTTTTTTTCTCATAATTATTTTTTAATTTTAATTTTCCCAATCTTTCCGGGCTTTGTCTCTTTTTTTTTGCGAGATTTTCCTAATTTTCACCTCACCTTATTCCCGAACTCTGACTTTCTCACTATGCATGCAAATTTTCATATGCCATATCCTTAACCTAACTGCTTCCTTTTCTTTCCTTTTTTGTGAACTTATATCCTTCAAAATATATCACACTTTCTGTTTTTTTTTTTTTTTTTCATTTCTTGAGGGATGACTTCTTTAGTATCTCCGAATTTCGGTTTCATGTTTCTTTTTGGTTAAATTTTAATTTAGTTTGGCATATTTATTTAGATGTTTATGAAGGAAACATATCCTTCTTATGTTAGCTATTATAACTTTGCCTGTTTGTGAAACTATCTCTCACATATAGGGCTGATTTCTCCAAGTAGATGTAGAATATGGAATAAAAAATTGCTCACATGTTAAACTGAATGAAGTCTGGTGAGTAAAAAATGGTGTTGATAGAACAAATATAAAGTTTATATTACCAGAGAAAAGGAGTCGATAGCAATGTATATTTCAATTTAATAATTAATATTAGCATAGTATAAATATTGAGGCAACACATTATTATTTTAATATATTAATATTGATCTTTTATAATATCTATTAATTTCAATATATTTTTTATTTCATTTACTAATATCTGTAGATATGGATGCTCTCTTTGCCTTCTGCATGTTTGGATTTTTCTCTTCTAAACTACAATTCTGTAGAATGATTGGTTGACTTGTTTATAACTCTGCTCTGTTTTTAAACATTGATGTGGAATACACTGCGGACAAGTCATGGGCCACACCTGAGTGCCATGCTTTTGATCTATTCTGATGATGGTTTATTTTTGGTCTTCAAGAAGTTTGAAAGTGTTATACTTGTGTTTTAGTTCGTTGTAGTTAGATTTTAATCTATTATAGGGCCGGTGAGTTTGTTTTTTATGTTTTCTGGTACAGTATATGTTATTCATTAATTTATATGTTTTTATTATTTTAACATAGAGTCATTTTCTCGTCTATTGTGATTACCAATTTATTAGTTTATTTATAGTAACTAGATATTGTGTTCGTAATCAAACCCCAGTTTACATCCTTTAGCTTGGCACTAGTAATTATCATAAAGAGGTACACATTCTGTGGTCCTAATTGATGTATGTCCTATTATTTTCACAGGTCAGATGGTGGTGCATCAACATCAGATACTCGTAGGATAAGAAGACGAAGTATTAGCATTACTCCAGAGATTGGTGATGACATCGTGAGGTTGATGTCTGCTTTATTACAATTTTTACTTTTTAGCTGTAATAGTGAATGTAACATACGTTTTTTATGGTTTTCCCTTCTTCCTCCCCCTCTCCCTCTCCCTCTCCCTCTCCCTCTGATGCAGGTTAAACGCTAAAACCCTAATTATGTAATTTTGAAATCAATTTGAGATTAAATTGAGCAGTGGAGATATATAAATGAATCCCAAAACACATAAAATATTTAATAACTTTATTTGGGCAATTTAATTGATTTGCTTTAGCGTCCATTAGCATATGAAGTTTCCCAATCTAGAAAATATGTCTAAAAGATAGACTCTAGTTTTGATCTAGTTTAGCGCGCCAAGCGATAATCTCGATGTTGTCTCTTGACTCCTTGCTAGGGTTTGAATAACTTAAGGCCTGAAGGGTTGGAATCATTTAAAGGGAACACAAATTAGGGTTGGAAATTAGAAAACAAAATCCCAACAACAATATACAAAGAACAAATATTTTTTGGGTTTATGAAGAAGCAAACTAGATAAATTACTTGATAATAAGAAAAGAAAAGCAAAAAAGATAGAAGATCCAAGGAATCACTCCAAGGAATATAATTGGCTTCGCACCAAACCGCAATCGAAAGAAGAATCACTCTTCTAATGAAAACTCTTCTCAAGAGTTCTGCAATTCGCATAAAGCAAAACTCATAAATTTCATTAATCATCAACTATCTCATGGGAGATTTACAATGTGTATTTTTAAGCCAAGAACCCTAAGAATATTACTAAAATTAAAACTCTTAATTAATCCTTATAACTTTATAATCTAACGGTCACGATTAATTTTCCCACCAATCTTCTCCTTTTTTTTAATTACGCGACCACTTTAGAAGGGTCAAACAATATCCGATTGATGCGAAATTAGTCTTGTTTGAAAGCTTATCGAAGTAGCTTTCCAACAAGACAATAATCACACAATTGCGACATGTATTGACTACTTTTTCGAGGGCTGTACTGAAAGTGACGAAATTAATAGTCACATGTCCCGTATATGTGCTTGACCCCTAAATAATTCAAATAATGAAACTAATCTTAAAGAAAATCACTTACTAAGAGAATCCTAATGAAAATAAATTTAAACCTAGATAAAATTGTAAAACTAGCAAAACCCGGGTCAATCTGGCTTGAGCGAGATTAAAATTTTGGGCGAATCTTCACAAAAACTTGTCTTTTTCTGCCCTCTTAGTCTTTCCATGTGCGCGCCTCCCATATGTTGTATGTGTACACATAGGCCTCCGAAACACTCCAAAGCTTTGAATTTCTTTTTGCGCTTCTTATACACCTTTTAGCGTTTGATATTCCCCCCCCCCCCCCCAACACACACACACACACACACACACACACATCCAGAATCTTGCTAATCGAAACACACACACACACACACATACATGGACAGTGGTAGCCTGGGACAGCCATATTTGGATGCCACATGAAGGAGCACCCTCATAACCATACCCATGGAAAAAAAATGCAGTGGTCAACGTTGCTGCATATGTGTGTGTGTGTATTAATTTCTTATTTTGCTTTGTTTTTTTCAATTGTTGTAATTAAGATTGGTCCTTGACGTGGCACTTGATCATGTGATTGGGTGCCATGTGGCACCGAATCATATTGTCCTAGGAAAGCATACCTGTACTAGGATCCAAAATGAAGGCATGTGGAACCTGAAACATGGGTTTGGTAGCACATGCAGAAGGGGCCTTTTCATAGATCATGTTGATTTAAAAAAAAAACTGATTTCTATCATATGATTTTTTGGGTAAAAAAATGAACGGTTGAAACAGGTTTGCTGTCACAACCTCGCAGTTGTTTTTCCAATGCTAAAGTCACACTGTATAAATCCCTTTATTTTTGTTACGTGATCGATACGATGATCTTTTGCTCCATGTTGCACCAAACCCTTGTTTTGGATGCCACATGTTACCATTTTAGAAGCGTGGACAAGGACGAAGCCTGGTTCTACAGACAATGCTACCTTTTCCTTGGTATATTATATTCACAATTGACACATTTCTAATGTGGAAGTTTTGCACATTTCCAAATATTATGCAATATGGTATTTCTTCAACTTAAAATGTTAGTTTTGTGAGATTGATTTGTTGTCTAAATGTTCACTGCGTTATTCAATATCATTGTAGTAAAAATTTGCCACCTGAGTTTGATTTCTAGAACAAAGTGTATCAATGCAAGGCGATGTTGATGATTGGAATCATTACACATAGTTTGAATTTAAAATATTTCTTTACTATTATAAAGTGAGAAGGGGTAGTTGGACAAAATCGAAGAATTTATCAGCTGTATGTTAAAAAGAAAATAAGAAAAATAGCGGACGGATTGGGATTTTTTTCATCCCAATCTTTCATACAGTAGATTTTATATTTGCAACATTTCACTATGAAAATCGCTGACTGCCTTGAATCGGACAATCTAGACGATTGTTTGCCCCAGTATTTTACAAAATAGATCTTGGATCATGGCCCAACCATCAGACGGTCTGATCTTGATTCCACATGGCACACATGTCCAAAAGTGATGTGATCAGGGTATACCATGAGAAGGGTTCTCGGGTCACTTTTGGGATGTGCACAATGTAGAATCAAGATCAGACTGTTTGATAGGTGGGACATGATCTCAAGTTCTATTGTGTGAAAGAGTGGGACGAAAATCGATCTCCATCTTCTGATTTAAAGTAGTCAACAGTTTAAGCACGTGAATCCAATTTGATAAACAAGAATCTTGCATTTAAAAGAAAGTTATTCAAAATTCTGTCATATAAATCTTCCCAAAAATCTTCATAGCACATGCATCCTACTAGTAATATATAAAAAAAATTCTAACATGAATCACAACTGTACCCTTCTGCACTCTACTGGTCTGATTTTCATCTACGAACACAAGTTACATCCCATCAAGTTCTATATCCCTTTTCTTCCTTGAGGATTTACCCAAGCATATGCGCACCTTCTGCCATGTAACTTGGGCCTGACTTATTTCTCAGTGCCATACAAAGATGCGGGTGTTGGACATGGTGACTTTGGGATCAAGACACATCAAAATTTGTAAATTTAACAAGTTTTAATTTTCATTAGAATTTCAGTAGGATAGTTTGTGTTTTATCAAAAATCTTATCAGGAGTGGCTTCCAAATCCCCATAGATGTGTTTTATGTTAGGCAAATTCAGAAATGAATGACCACATTTTCTCAGAGTGCAGTGTTCTTCCTCGATATGGAGGTGCTGCTTTTGAGATTGGGAATTGGAAGTGGAATGTTGGGACTATCAAGCAAGAATTGGAACTTTGCATGGAGGAATTTGAGTTCTGTTATGAGTAAGATTGGAATAGCCGCGCTTGTTTGGAATGTGTAGAAAGAGAGAAGCCAAAGAATCTTTGACAACATGCAGACACACAAGAAGATTATTCTAGAAAGGATCATTGAGGATATCATAATTAAAATTCATGGAATGGCTTTGCTAATGGATCTTGTTTGAGGAGGATAGAGACATTTTGGAAAGGCGGAAAGTAATGCCGAATCAGACCATTAAAAATTCGAAGGTTTTCTGCGGTAATGATGGAGCTGGGGTCGGAGGTGTGCTGTGAAATTTTAATGGCGGAGGACTGATGGCCTTTGCAGGACCAGTGTAGGGAGAGGACATAGTGCAGATCGAACTCCTGGCTATACTTGAGGGCTTGAGTATTGTCCAGGAAAGGTGGAGAAGATCCTTATAGAATTGGATAGTATTACTGCTATCCAAGCAGTTAAAGAGCAAATGAAAGATTGGGAGTATTATTATATATTATCAACAGGATGAAGCAGTATCTTTGACGGAAGAGATGGGTTGAGGTTGGTGTATGAATAATGGTAAGGGGGGTCTTGCGGATGTACAAAAGTAGACGTGAGGCAATGGGAAAAGTGACAGAGCCCGCCTGTGTGAAATATGATTAGGTTAAGCGGGCAACTCGTTTGTTCGTGTCCACCAAACACGGTAAGGGACTAGCGGATGTACAAAGATAGAGGTGAGGGAATGGGAAAATTTAATTCTATTGAATTAAATTTTGGTATGTTTATTTCTAGGTTTTGTAGAAAGATTCCCGCTTGAGATCTCCAGTGTGACATATGATTAGGCTAAGCGGGCAAGTCGTTCGTTGGTGTCCACCAAATATGGTAACCACATTAAATGAAGCAAAATGATTTTGAATCTTCTTAGGTCACACTGTAGGGGCTAAATTTAGGACATCCACACTCTTATAAATTGTGGGTAACCAACAAAGCTACCATTAACGTTGGGCTTGAATGACTTCAGTAGTTTTCTGGAGGCTTCCGTTTCCAAGTGATCCTCTTTTTATGAGCTTTATTAAATTCCACACTTTCCAATCTCTTATTAATTCATGAAAACAATTTATACCTTTGAACTCTTTTCCCAATCATATGCGTAAAAGTCATGAGTATCTTAATCGTTTCGTATATATTTACAATCGCAACAATCTCATCATTAGGAATTCTGTTTATTGTTTCTTTTCAAATGGCCCCTAGCAAGCAAATGGAAGCATCTCTAAATTGAGTTTTGTACCCTTCTGATTTTCTTCTAGAGAATTCTGGATTTTAAGTCCATTGTTCTAATTTGGGTTGTTTTATATGAAGTTACCATTTTCATTATATTGATGTTAACATTGGGTTTCTGTATTCCCATCTTCTGTGCACTTCAGACTGCATACTAAATCTGCTTCATGCTTTCATCCTGTTCCATAGTGCTAATATGTTCAAGAACTTGTATCTAGGGCTGTGCGAGCAATGAATGAAACACTCAAGCAAAACCGCCTTTTGAAGGAGCATGGTGATGAAGGCTCAAGTTCTTATTTGACAAACAATCAGAATAATTCTACTGACCGACAAAAAGTTGTAGGTTACCCTTGTCCTTGTCATTGAACTTATTGTATGTATGAGATCAAGAAATCATGCTTATAAAACTAGTTGTATTTATGGGTGTTCAATTTTTTCTTGAAATCTTTTTCAGTAACTTTCTTATCCGGGAGAGTAACTGAAATCTTCTAGACAGTGTGTTAATTTACTATCTATTTCAGATGCTTCATTCTGGTAGCATCTTTCGTAAATTATAGAACTGATATTAAGATCTATTGATGGATAGTGGCAATGCCCCCTTTGTGATCCTTGGGGCTGAGATTTGATCATGAACCTTCTACTTTGAAGAGGAAATTTTATGATCTCGCTTGTGGAAGGGCACTTGAAGGTATGGTACTCACATAGCATACCCCAAATGCTGCGACCCACCTCCGATGGGATTAAAACCAAGTAGTGTAGGTGAGGAGTATATAGCCATAGTGACACGTAGTTCACATTTGACTTATAACCCGTTAGTTTCTTGATGCATTCTTATAATTTCTTGTGCAGGGCTCTATATAACCACTTTTGTTTTCAAGAATGTTGATTGAATTTGTATTTTTGGAAACCTATCCTCTCCCACCCTAGACTTCTTGCATGATTTTAAAAGATATGGGAGACTTTAAACCTCTTTCCTCTCCCAAATGTTTTAATTTCTGTTTATCAACCTTCCAATGACATATGAGAAATTTATGATTTTATATGTTGTTGCATGTGGGCAAAGCTCTTTCAGGTTGTGCTTCGCCTCTTAACTCTCACAAATGTAGTGTGGCTACCTACCTAGGGGGCTGTAGGGCTTGACTCCTGTCTAAGAACCTTCATGGTGTAGATTAGGAAATGATTTAAAAATATTATATGTTGCACTTTAGTGGACAGCTGCTGTTTGTTTATTTTCTTTTTAGTAATTAAGCTAGGATTGACCTTTACCTCATATTTGCAATATTGTCAACCTCCCAGTTGAGCTACCAGCCCAATCGTAAGTGCACCGCTGCTGTTTTGGACATTATATATCACTGTTTCACTGTCAATGACCATTTGAAACGATTGACCAAGGAGTACGGCAGTACTCTCACCCATTTATTGGTCAACTATTTCACATGGTTGATGATTGTAATAGATTTGTGTATGGAAGCAGCTGTACATTTAATACTGCACTGGATGTTTTCTTGATAAGAAAGGCAGCCTAAAAATTATTTGGCGTCAATGTCTAGGAGATTTTCTAGAAAAGGAAATGACGCAAACTAATCCTCTACAATTCGTATAGACAGGCATGACTGTGGACATGTATGGGTGTATTAGAAACAAATTCCTAAAAATTCAGAAACGCTATTGCATCTGTATGCACAGTTGCACACATATACATACACACTATATATATGTATGTATGTATGTATGTACGTATGTATTTTGTATGCATGTATGTATATAGATATATCTTATATATATAAGAATTTTTATTAGAAAGGAAAGACATTTTAAAAATTTAATAACCAGGAAAATTCTATATACATGACTGGAGTTTGGTACTTTAGCAAAGTAGAATGTTTTTGTTTTCTAGTTTATATGCATGGGGAAAATTTTCCATTTAGAAAAGTGGAATGCACATGCTGTGGGAGAGATGCATGGAGTTATTTAATTTAATTTTTTTATAATCAGCATTTATAAGGGAGAGATGCCGGCATCTGTCTCTAATCAAGAGAGATGCCAAACATACTGGTAAAAATACCAGAAATGAAGATATTGAGAGCTCATAAAAAAATGCTCTTTGCAACCCTCAAGTCAACCCATATATTTGGGCTGACATCATGCTGACATCATCATAAAGGTCAGTTCCAAGAAGGAATGCACTGATACCAATTTAATTTTGGTAAACCTAGGTTTTAGTTGATGCTATTAGGGTTTGGTTGTAGTGTGAAGGGAAGATGAGAGAAGATAAAAAGGAGAAAGTTTGCAAGGATATTAGGGTAATGAGTTCAGTACTCATTCCCCCTTTCTTCGAGTGAAAATTACACACATGCCAATAGCAAAATACGGTGTGGAACACTACCACATCGATCCATTCTCAACAGAGTGTCAGGTACGTCATAGAGCATGAGGCTCGATTTTTTTTTTTTGTGTAGATTCTCTCTCAAAAAGGGATTTTATATATAATCTAAATAAGAAAAGATTATATTTGCATAGTGATTGTGATAATCGTTTTCATGTATTTCAGATGCATGTAAGTGGAATTTAACGAGTCGATTACAATTGACTACTGTATAGTTCTTTTCCGTTCAATCTATTGCTTTATTTACTTATTTTCTCTTGCTAGTTAATATATCCGATTGTACATTTGCTGTAACATCTTTATCTTTTGAGAGAACTTCTAAAGCTGCTTCATATGTTTTTTCTTTCTGGAAGAAAGTAACCCTCTGTTAGTTTGAATATTTCTTGCTACTTCAGATTTTGTAATCTGTTTCCCTCTTCGTCAGGTATCAAATTTCATTTTCGATGGTCATGATGAAATATCTGGTGAAAGGTCTGCTCCATATAATCTGTTTGCTAAGAAAATAAGTTCAACTCAAAAGGCGATATCGTTACCTTCATCTCCTCATGAGTTTAGGAGTCAGTCTTCTGGGAGAAGTGGCCATTCAGAGTTTCTAGGAACTGCTGATTTGGTCTCAACATGGAACAAAGTGATGCAGTCTTCATCATTCCTAAACAAGCCTTTATTTCCTTTTCAAGAATGGAGTATTGATTTTTCAGAATTAACTGTTGGAAGGCGTGTTGGGATAGGTAAACACTATTCTTGACTTTGCATTTGTTTCTCGTACGTTCTAGAAAATAATTTTGGCAATGAAGCGTTTTCTAGTTACAGTTGTTTGATGTCTTAATGTTGACTGCCACATAAACTGTTGCCTTTTGCTACAATCTTGTATTTGCTTGGAGTAACCTTTGCAATTTTGTTCACCTACCCAGAAGAAAAAATATGTCTAATTTGGTCATAATTTATTTTTCTGTCGTAGAATGCAAACTTGTGGAAGTACCTGTCACATTATCTTTTCAATATGATTTAAGCCATCTATCCTATTAAGGATCGACTGTCCTCGCCTTATGGCTAAGATAAAGCCCTTATTTTATTACTTTGAAGACAGTGTTCCGTGGCACAGTTTTTGTCAACTAATTGTCTGAGTGACAACATCTTAAGATCTTTGTGTAGCACGGAAAATATGCCTGTTTGAAGATTCGTACTAAGGACTTCGATATGAAACGTATATGAGATATAAATAGCGGCCATATTAACTTCCTAGATTGAATAGTTTGAATCCTCTCACAAGCATTTTTTTTTTGTTTTTTTTGGCTGAGTGATCTTCATATGATATTTAGCCACTTGGACTCTTCCGATTGGCTTAAAAAGTTTGCCACATGGCCCAAAAAGGACAGTGAACTCTGGTGTGTCATGCAGCCCTTGCCCCTGTGATTCAATGGCGGCGCCGAGGTGGGTGGACGCGACAATACACTGTTCACATATTCAGATTCAAACATTTCAAGTTCTCATGTCATTTCCCAATCTAAGTTAAATTACAATTCAATTTCATGAAATTTTTGCCATTTTTTTTTTCTAGAATATCACGAGAAATGCATTCTGATTTTCACATGAGTGTGGAAGCATTTTTATCTCATTTTCAAGTAATATTGCGAAAGCATAAATAAATTCTTTTCATTTATTGTCAGTCTTGTTAACTTGATCGGGCAAGTTCAGCTTTTTCGATTTTATCGTAACAAATTCTATCAAGTGCGGAATTATAAATAAGACAAATCAAGAGATTTTTCCAAAAGTAAAACCTTAAAAGATCCACATAATTTAAAGTTCCAATACACATGTACATCAATTGTTTTCAAAAGTACTGGGCTTAAAACAAAAGTGAAATAAAGGAAAAGATCCCGTAAAAAACAATAGTGCAAGTGCTGGTAGCTCTATAAGCAAAATGAGCTTAAAATGTCAGCTCGATTCGCTCCTGGATCTTACCTTGTCCAACTCCTCTAGCTTTGACTTGGTGGCTTATGATTGGTTTCTGAAATTTTTGGGTCATGAAACAACCGTAGGCGATGAAGTTTAATAAAGTCTTAGTTAATTTTGTAATGAGTTTTTAGTACAAGTAGTATAAGAGAATTCGGTAGGTGCGAGTGCAAGTGGGGTTTCCAATAGTTGTGATGTCTTAAAAATAGGCATGATTAGACTAACATTGAGCAGGAATTCTAAGTACAATAACATTAAGCAAATTCTATTTAGCACGGAAATAAGCATCCACAGTAAAAATAACAATTCAAGATGTGTAAAAAGAAGGAAATATTGAGATTTACAACGAAGGCATAGAAATATTATTCCACAGGTTACTGCAACATTAATTGGCAAAAGTCTTACAATTATAACATTAGCAAGCACAAAGGTTAAAAAGTACATTAAAGTTTTCTGGATTGATTAAGTGTAATTTCTGGTTAATTTGATATAACGTGCGTATCATTAAATTTATAATTTATGAGTTAATTATTACTATCTTTTAATTAATTTGTTGTCGATACCAGAATACCAACCATGGTCCAAGATTCTCCGCCGTTTAGTCAATCAAGACAAGGATTAATAACCCTGTTGGTCTAACGAGACCCAATCCCCAGTTGACATTTCAAGAACTCTTTCAAATACGTGATGCTCATACGAGCCCGTTCGTGAGAACAACGATCAACTATGTGAGGTTTCAAGTTGAAGATAGTATCTCTTTTCACTTTCGAGATTTTAGGATTCGTTATCAATAATTAATATTCAGGATTTCATGTATTCAGGATTTCCAATTTCAAGTTTAGTATTCAAGTATTCTTCTTTCTAGAAGTTCAAGTTCAAAATTCCATTTCAGGTTCATGATTCAAGTATTCAAGTCCCATTTCAGGTTCAAGATTCAAGCATTCAAGTTTCGATTTCGAATTCAAGATTCAAGTATTCAAGTCCCATTTCAGGTGCAAGATTCAAGTATTCAAGTATTCAAGTTCAAGTTCAAGTACAAGTTCAATTTCAAGTTCAAATTTAAGTTCAAGTTCAAGTTCCAATTCAAGTTCAAGTTCAAGTTCAAGTTCAAGTCAGAAGTCAAGGTCGAGTTCTCAATTTCCATGACTTGATTCTAAGGGGGAATCCTGTCGGTTCACACTTAGACTAAGTGTTACCTCAGTTTAAAGTCCAATAAGGACTTATGTTTATCGTTTTCAATGAAAGAGGTTTGATAATCTCTAATCGAAGGTTAAGGCACTGGGGAGCCTGTTTCTAATAATCCTATGCATTCGTTTGAGTTAAGTCAACTAATTGACCACTCATTGATGGGCCTATATTTCTTATTCCTAAAGAATATCCTTTGGCTTCGATAGCTTTCTCCTTTGAGCATTGTAAGGCTCATAAGAGAGACTCATTTGGGTCTTGGGTTAAATGGGTCGGGTCTTATTCCATTTATTTTAGTGAATGGGCCTCTGGGCCAACCACTGGTCCATGTCAGGTATTCGGGTCGGGTATTTTGGACATAGTCAAAGCGCAACTTATGGGTTCAAGGTCCCTGGGTCATTCCCTATGTGGTTTAGGCCTTTACTAGACTTAAATCTAGGTCTATCGGCCTTTTCATGGTCCGAGCCATTTTATGTTCATCCGTTATGGGCCTTTATTATTTACTTTTTAAAACATTTTGGGTTGGGTTCGTATCTTATAAAATCATTTAAGACTCACCGGGTTGTGGGCTAGGTAGTCGGGTCTTAACAAAAATCTATTTACTAATTAATTGGTAATTGGGCCTTTGAGGCCATTTAAGAGTTCTGTCCAATGACTTAATTGACCAAGTCAACATCAGTCCCATCGCATGACACCTCCACAATGGTCACTGTGATCTGATATTTCCCAGATGGTCACGAATTTCTAGGTAGGTCAAGGTTTTGACTAAAATCATCCAATTGCAGAATTTTCTACAAGTGTGCTGAACACCTTGTGGTAAATCGCTTGCCATTTTCAACTCCGATATAATTTTTGAGTCTTACGAAAACTGAGTGAAAGAGGGTTGATAACCACATCTTTTCCAGGTGGTGGCACTAAAAAATATGACCAGGCTTTATCATAGTTGATAAATCGTTGAGATCTGTCCATGTTTATCAGGTTATTGGGGGTTTTCTTGGGCCTTAATGTCAGGTCTGTAACTCTTAGTGCCGATATCGAAATCGGGCACTCAATGGATTTCTGGAAAGCTCAGTGAGTTACCTACAATTTATTTTTATATTTCGGGGGTCAAAAGTTAAAGAATCAAGATGAAATCAGGTCCATCCAATTAAGAGTCAAGTCTGATTACTGGCTGGGTGCTATGACCCACAATTCTGCGTCACAACGCTCCAGATTTTTCAGCCGATAATCATGATAGAATTATCGCTTGAAAATTTACCCAAGCCTAAGGGACAGGTAAGGGTTTGACCTTGATTTATCCCAGATTTTTCTAGAGAGGTCTCGGTCACGGAAATCATAGCTCTTCGAGGGCTTTGATTTCTGGTGCAACAGGGCAACTTCGTTGCTTTTTGCTCCGGGTGCCATAACTTTCAAACTGCATGGAGCATAGATCTGAAATTTTAATTGGGTATCGGGAACCCGTTAACTTATTTATCTAATTTTTTCAGGAATTTTTCAGAATTTATTTCAATTTATTTTGTCCTTTGTTCCGGGAACAACTGCTGTGGGCTGTAAGGCGTACAGACTTGGGCCATCGATGGGGTCCACCTAGTGATCCATCTCATGCCCCATATTTTCGGGTCTTGGTCTGGGATGATTCCAGGTTAGTCTTAGATCCATCAGGGGCTCGTCTCGGGCTCATTTTATTAGTTTGATAGGCACGAGTCGCTTGCCGGTACTACTCTATTCGTCAGACATCAATCTATCTAGTAAGTTTTCGGATTGGCTTGGCGAGCCATCCGATCGAGCCTAAAATTTTGGGCACAATTACATTTTTCAAACCATTTTCTTTTCGGAAATCAGTTTTATAAAATTCTCGTTTTTCAAAACCAATTTCAATCGGGTTTTCAAGTTCTATTCACTGTACTTGTTAAGGCCTATGTGACCAAATTCTTAGGTTTTCATCGGTGAGCAATTGATCCCGTTGATCATTCATGATCGACATTGGTCATGAGCTTCCAAAATTGGGAATCTAATCAGACCATTAGTCCATCAAAATGGTCAAACTTTGATCAAGAGACCATCTAGTGGTCCTGATTAAAGTTAACTACATAGAACCTATGTATCGAGATTTTTCATATCCATGCATCTATCACCACTGAAATTTCTATGATCAAGTCTAAGATTTCAAACACATAATTTCTAAAATTTAAAACTTATCTAAACTCATCATTAGATCAAAGTTCTATGATCAAGACAAGCAACGTCTAGGCATTTATATCAAGAAATTCAAGCAAATCTACCAAATTTCTCTATAGTCAATCGTGACCATCTGATTGGATTATCATCAAGATAAATAAATGAGCTAAAATTTTCTGAGATATAACCATATGAATCTCAGTATATTCCAGCTACTACACATGCTAAAAATTTAATCTAATTCCATAGAAATAAAGCAAATTTTCAGTACTAGATTACATATAGACTATCTAGTAATCAAGCAATCTAGAACCATACAATTCGATCATGATCAAACCAGCAAATGAAGAATAAAATGCTGAGATTTCACAGAGCTATTTCATAAAAAAATTATCTAACAATATGCCATAAATTCTATGAATATTTTATGTAAAGAAATGACATCAAGCAACACTACACTACACCTAGTGTCATTATGCATCTATGACCACTCCTTTGACCTAGAAATCCGTGGTTAGAAGATTATTTTCGAGAGATTAAAATCACATATTATTATCTACAAATCACATAAATTCCAGCCATAAGGCCCCCTTTAATCTAAATTATATGGCATGAAAATATAAAACCATAAATTTAAGATTCCTAAACAATGGTGGGACTAAAAAAAGAAAAAATAACAACCTTTAAAAGAGAAATGAGTGAACACGAAATATGGTGGTGTGAAAGGGACCAAATGAGATGTGGGATTGATCGACAATGGGTGATTAAGTAGGTTCTCATGCAATCTAAAGGAAAAAAAATGGTATACAAAAAGAAACATGGTGGCGGAATGCAGACATGCAAATGTCGATTGCTGAGAAGTGTTTTAAGGAATGATAAAAACAAAAACTACAAATGATCTTGAAAGATATAAATTCGCTATAAGAGAAGCTAAGAAAGTTGTGAGCAAGGTTAAATATGAAGCATATTACAATTTATATTGTAGGCTAGGAATAAAAAAAGAAGAGAGAAAGCTATAAACTTTTCTAGATTAGAGAAAATAAAACAAGAGATCTCAACCAGGTAAATTGAACTAGAGATGAAGATACAAGGGTCTTGGTAATAGAGGATGAGATACAAAATAGATAATAAAATACTTTTAGTGTCTATTAAATTATTAAATACAATATTTTCAAAGGAAGTAGACCAAGAAGATTAACAAAATCAAAGGATAGTCAACAAAATATCGAAACTTGAGGTAAAAACAGCCTTAACGAAGGCGAAGAAAAGAAAAGCATTATGACCAAATTGAATACCTATAGAAGTTTGGATTGTAATGGAAGAATATATTGAATGAGTTGACAAACTCTTCAACAAGATCCAAATGACAAAGAAATGCTTGAGGGTTGGAGGAAGAACATTGTGGTCTATTTTTATAAGAACATAGGAGACATCTAAAATTGTGCCAACAATCGAATCGTTAAGATTATCTAGACTATAGAACTTTGAGAGAAATTAGTAGAATAACGAAAAAACAATAATCAAGTGTATCAAAGAACCAATTTGAATTAATGTCATGTAGAATCAACAATTAAAGTTATTCTCCTATTGAAACAATTTATGGAAAAGTTCAAAGCGAGAAGGTGAAACCTTTTTTTTTGGAGGTAAGTTGGGTTTGAACTTGCGACCTTGAGGTTACAATTTTTTCAACCTTCCATTTGTGCTACAAAACCTGCATATGGTTTTTATTAATTCGGAGATGGCTTATGATAGAGTCCCGAGACAAATAATCTGATGGACACTAAGGAACTTATATATTGGGATTGTTCAAGACCTGCATGGGAGGCAGTAGCAGTGTAAGAACAACGTGTGAAAAGACGATTGAGTTCCCTATCGGAATTTGGTTGTATCATGGATTGTTTTCCCTAATCATGGATGTATTAACCATAGACGTACAAGAAGAGATTCCATTGTGCATGTTATTTGTGGATTATGCGATACTGATTGCCCATACAAGGAAAGAATTAATGATAAGCTGACATTATGAAGAAAAATCTTCACAGTCAAAAGGTTTGAAAATTAGTAGAACAAAGACAAATACATAGAGTGCAAATTTTACAAACATGATAGTCTGGAGGAGGATTTAGTTAAAATACAAAATCATCTTCTTCAACGTTGTCTTAGATTTTTCTAATTAGGCTTCTGTTTTCAATTAGATGGTGTATTTGAAGAGGGTGTCTGACGGGGACGTCGACATTGTAGACATCGGATACAGACTGTTTCGCGTGTACCGACGTCGAAAGAAGCGGAACGAAATCAGAACTAGGCGTAAAGGATGAAAATTTCAGAACCAGGCGTAAAGGGCGAAGATGAAAATTTCGTTCGATCGAATACTTATTTCGATCGAACGAAATCGCGTAGAATGAATTTTCTCAAATTTCGAATTTAAAGTTGTCTTTTATTATTTAATTGTTTTAGGGTTTTCATTTATTTTAAGACCTCCTATATAAGGTCATTAAGAGCGATTCTTCTTCTTCTCGAGATGGGTTTGGTGTGAGACCAAGGGAGCGATTTCCAAAGTTACCTTTTATCTTTTCTATCTCTATTTCCGTACTTTCTTTACCTAATTCAATCTTTATTCCCTGAAAACCGTAACCAAATACACATCCTACTCCGATTCAACAACCCTAGATCCCTCAGTGCCATTAAACCGTCCGCATCAAATATCCGGAGAAAACCAGTGATCCCATTATTGGATAGTGAGCGCCCTAATCTGGAAAAGCTAGAGTTCTACCTTTAGGCCGATCCCGCCTTAAAATTAACAGATCTATTGCACGGACTGGACCCGATTCGATCCACAACTCGATCTGTCGCAGGAAAACTACGAAATAGGTATTCGCTTTATTTTCAAATTCATTGTTCAATTTAATTTAAATTAATTTCGGCAAGTAATTAATTCATCGCACGCACGTAGTTTAGGGTATTGTCCTGCGTCAGTGTCTCAAATAGGATGAATGTGGGTTGAATGAAATTGAGACAAGCAAGTTGAGTGTTGTGCGACCCAAGTGTTCCACTTAAATTGAAGGGTCAATTTTATAAGACGATGGTTAGACCTACCAAATTATATGGTGTAGAATGTTTGCCGACGAAATGCGATAGGAAGATGGGGTGCATGTGGCTCAAATGCGTGTGCTAGGATGGATGTGAGGAGTAACAAGTAGGGGGAAAATTTGAAGCGAGTACATAGGAGGAAATTTGAGAGTGTCACTTATATAAAGGCAAAAATTACGGGCTATCGCTTGACATGGTTTGGACATGTCCTTCGGAGACCAAAAACAAATCATGTATGAAGGGTTGGGGCGCTATAAGCACAAGGGTGTAGGAGAAGAGGAAGACCATCTTGGAGGGAAGTAGTGAGAAGGGACATGAATTGCGAAGTTACTAAGAGCTTAGTGTTGATCAACAACGAGTAGAGAAGTACGACTCGCAAAGCTATGTAACTCATACAACGATGAGTATCAGTATCAGTATTAGGCACAGAGATAGCTTGTTCATAATTCCCCCTTGGTTTGTTTTGAGTCCTTTGTTTTAGTTATGGATGAGTTGACAATAGAAATACAACTGGTTCCATGGTGTATTTGGTTTGTTATGATATGGGGTAATTAGGCAAAAAAGAAAATAGTCATAAGTTGGAACTATGGAGAAAGGCTTTAGAGTTGTGGACTTTGAAAATTAGCGAAACAAAGATGGGAATATATGGAATGCAAGTTTAGTGAACACAAGTAGTGAGGATGATTTGATAAAAAAGGTAGAAATCTAGCGTAGTTTGGCTCTACTATACAACCCGAGAGTAGGTTTGAGGTGGACATCTAAAGTAGAATCAATGATGGGAGAGTGAAGTTGAGGCATACAAGTGGCATGTTGTCGGAATTGTGATCAACGAATGCCACATCGATTGGATGGATCTTTTTATCAGGTGGCAGTAAGATCTGCATCATTATACGATGTAGAATATTGGGCTTCAAAGTAGTGGCAAAAACAGATAAGGTACATGTGCTGAGATGTATATGCTAAAATGGACGCATAGAGTAACAAGAGATGGAAGAATTAGGAATGACTACCAAAGATGACGTTTAGGAGTGGCCCCAATAAATGAGAAAATTAACGAAGATTGTTTGAGATGTTTTTGGCATGTTCATTTGCCACTTGAGACCATGGTTGTCATGGTGACACCATGGCCTCACCATGGAAAATGGTGAGGGAAATCTCCATATGGAGGTAAATGGCGAAACTTTCCAAATAGTGACGCTATGGCGTGGCCATGGCGGTATAGCGTCATGACCCCGCCATAAGTGCTATTTGGCAATTAAGTTTGCTATTGTTTTAGAGGGGGTGACAATCCTGTAATATAATTCGTTATAAGTTATAACCTATCAATACTTTTTTATCATAAATTATTAGTAATAATTCTTACAAGTTGTAAATTATAACTTATAATATAAGTTAAAACAAAGGCATTCAAAACCATATTAGTTGTACCACGTAAAACACCATCCAAGCCATATGAACTGAAGGCAATCATGTAAATATTTTTGCTGCCAAGCCATCTTTGGCAAAAAAGATTTTACACCATGGTCTTCAAATCTGACGGCTTTGATGGTGTTTTACATGGCATAAGTATGAATTTTTTTAATATTTAATGTTTGAATTTATTGATATTCCATATTTGATAATTGATATTTGATTTGTATTTGTTAGTATTTGTTTATGCCTGATGTATCTCGTAGTAGTTGAATTTTTTTAGTCCTCTATAAAAGATATGAAAAAAGAAAAAGAATATTAATGATTAATAATAAAAGTAAACAATTATAACAAAAGAAGAGTAAATGGTCTTGACGAGTCTCTTCTCCTTGACCTTGCCACACCGCCTTAACTACCTTGCTTGAGACAACCCCTATACGAAGGGGTAAAATGTCAAAAGCACAACTAGTAGGAGAAGACCTATAAGACTTGGAGGGAAGTAGTGACTATATAAATATGGTTCTTATCGTTATCAAATATAGACAATATCCATATAAACAAATACTCAATACTGAGAGAAAAATGAGTAAACAATGCTTTCTTCTTTACTGTTTGATAAGTCTCCAACATGCATGTATGGCACAACACTGTTTTTGTAAAATTGAATGTGTTTGCAGTAATCAATAGTCTATTGGTTCTATGCTTGACTAAGAGAGTTATGCTTTTTCTCAAATCTTCTGTGCATTTACTCATGTGTACCTTAAATCAAATAACTAATAGAATTTTCGTTATAGTTCTATTATGGACCTATAATCGATCACATTTTCTCCATATGCATTTCATATTATGTGTATACCAACAGCAACGCCCAAATATTTGATCTCTGTGGCTGTGTCAATGACTCCCGATTGCTAAGTTGATTAAATGTAGGCCCTATTCCACATGTCCAATTTTTTCAAACTGAGCTCTTGGATTGTTTTAGTACTAGATACTGCAAATGCACTGTCTGAAATCTATTTGTTTACTGACATGATTCTCACTTTTGACCTGCTAAAACTAATGTGTATTTTGAGATTTTTTTTATCCTTCCATTATACATTATGTAAGGCTTCCTTCATTTCTAGGATTCTTTGGAGAGGTTTTCTGTGGCATATGGAATGGTACAGATGTTGCAATCAAAATTTTTCTGGAGCAAGATTTGACAGCTGAGAATATGGAAGATTTCTGCAATGAAATATCTATTCTAAGGTATCATCTCAATGATTTCTGGAGAAAATTATTCTTATTTCCCCCTTTGTTCCTTCTCTGACTTGGTATTTTTGTTGTTTCCTCCAGCCGTCTCCGGCATCCAAATGGTATTGATCCATCCCTACACTTGCGGAATTTCTCTTTACTACTCTAAGATGTGGCCCTTGCGAAATAGTTGCTTGTATAGGTTTTTGTTATTAGATTCTTGGGTTTATTTGGTATACGACACGCTTGGCTTTTGTCTCAGTGGAACTATCCAAGAAAGAAGCCATTTCCAAACAATGAATATTTTCCTATTTTAGTTGTGTTTAGTCCTCAATGTTCATATAAAATAGTTCCTTTAATTTTTTCTTATGGGCATAGTTATTCTGTATTTTTTAAACAATTTCTACTGCTTCTTGCAGTTATATTATTCCTTGGTGCTTGCACCAGGCCTCCTCACTTGTCAATGGTTACTGAATACATGGAGATGGGATCTTTGTATTACCTGATCCACATGAGTGGCCAGAAAAAGAAACTCAGCTGGCGTAGGAGACTAAAAATGCTTCGTGATATATGCAGGTGTTTCCAATCTGCCCATCTTTTTGGTGTTATTTTTCCCCCCCTTTTTCACGTCTTTATTCTTAATTTGCTATATAACAAGGCACTCAATCTTCTAGAAGTTGTACATGTGTCAGAATCAAGCAGACATGCTTCCTAGTAAAAATCTTATATAGCTTGCAAGCATTATTTTCTGATGCAAGCTAATTAAAGAGATTAAGAAAAAATGAGAAAGTTCTTAAATAAACAGTAAGAAATATATATTATTTGAGTTAAATTATACAAAATTATAAAAATTTGGCATACTTTAAATTTACAAAAATAATGAAAAAAAAATCTGAGACTTATCAACAAAGAAGCACTTAATCTCTTAATCCCTTTGAATTTTATTTTTGTGATATTTTATGATTTTGTATTATTTGTAAGTAATTGTGTGTGTGTGTGTGTGTGTGTATGTATATATATATATATATATATATATATATATATATATATCTGTGTGTGTAAGGGTATTGTTGTCTTTATGTTATTAATATAAAGGGCAGTAAAGAATCCACCTTAACTAGGTCACTCTTTCTCTCTCTCTCATCTTCAACCTACCCCTAATACTATCAATCTGACCCTATTCTTTCCATTTGGTTCGTCGAAGTCAAGTAAACAGGCTAAGAGAATCTATAGAGGATGTTCACCCATGTGGGATCAATGGGACCAAAAATTTAACTAATTAACATCAATGACTCCGACCCTTTAATTAGCATACAAAAATTCTCTCTTTCTCTCTCTCTCTCTCTCTCTGTCTCTTTATTTATTACTCTTTAAGGAAAAAATGATGTCAAGTTTTGAATTTTTCGTACAAAAATCATTAAATTCAAAATTTGCACCACAAAATTAAGACAATTACTCACTAATTTAATTGAGAAAAGAGATTCTAGAATGCATATCGCATAATGTCTCAATCCTTTCCCTATGGCCAGTAGATTCTAGAATGCATATCACATAACGTCTTATCACATTGTTGCCTGTAAAATTAGATAATGCTGTTTCCAGGCTGAGTTCTCACCTGGTCTGCAAATAGTCCGCGATATTTTTTATATTGCTGCGCTTGTGCCTAGGGCACGATCCGGTATATCTTTCCACGCATACCAGCAGCCTCATTTTTTCCTTGCTTGTGTTAATGAACGGGTAATGGAATCAAGTACAAATAACAGTTCGTAATCTAATGAAGATAGGATGAAACCACTTGCCAATACCAACTAGATGTAATCTACTGGAGCCTGGCAGTTCAGTGGAACCAAAGTAGATGGACAGATAATGGAGTTACTTTGATTGTAATGGTAATGAAGTAAAATATTGTGGAGTAGAGTTACATGAACTGAAAGAATCTTCTTCCTCCTACAAGTAAAATAAGGAGAGTTTTACACCTATTACTAGTTTAACCAAAATATTGTGGAGTAGAGTTACATGAACTGAAAGAATCTTCTTCCTCCTACATGTAAAATAAGGAGAGTTTTACACCTATTACTAGTTTAACCATCAAATACATGCATAGGTTTAAACCTCTCCTTATTTAATTGCACAAAATTTGAATTTAATGATTTTTTAGATGAGATTCATGTAAAAATATTATATATTTACATTTCTTTTAGGAGAGAGTGAGAGGGAGCTTTTGTATGCTAATTAAATGGTTGGAGTGATCAATGGTAGCTAGGAAACTTTTCGTTCACATTATTCCCACATGAGTGAACATCCTCTATATATTCTTCTACTGTTTTTAGTTCTTGTTCATACCCATCTTGACTGCATGTACGTTATCTTCTTGTCGCTTTTTGGTAGCCCAATATTTTGCACCATATAATATGGAAGTTTAACCGCCATCATATATAAACGACCCTTCAATCTAAGTGAAATTCTTGAAATACACAATACCCTACTTTCTTTCCTTCAACATCATCAAACTTGTGTTAATCCTATTTGAGACGTCCTCTTCAAATCCACCATCAAATTATAAAGTTGAGCCTAACTATCAGTGATGTCAAAATCCTACGATTTACGACTTGATTCCTACGATTTAAGTCAAATCCCAAAGCCAAACGATTCGGTTTTGATGTGAAATCTTTTTTGGGCATGAATCCTACAATTCAACTTGTGAATCTTACGATTTGACTTGAATCTTACGATTCAAGTGTATCGTACGATTCACAAACCCACTTACGTGAGTTAGCATTTCACGGTCCATGAAAAGTATAACAAGAAATTTATTTTATTTTTACTTTTTTGCTCCGTAAATTTAAAAAAAAAACCTCTTATATATACTCTTACCTATCGTGTGGGGTTAAAACCTTGGGTTTCTTTCTCATCTTCTTCCGGTATGGAATCAGAATTTATTTCCGTTTGTTGCAAATGACTGCTATGATGAGATGGATCTCAAATTCACATGAAGATTTCAATTAAAAATTTGATGATTGGTGTTTGTTTTTGAAGATTCATTTCAGGCCATCAATCATGATTGATGATGTTCAATCAAACATGTTTGACTTATATCTTTACACTCTTTTTGAAAGGAGTATCATGTTATAAAATTTGTTGTGGACATATGAATGCATTCCAATTTTTTAGATTTATAGGTTTTTTTTTTTTCAGATTTTTTTTTTAAAGTTAAAAAATTGATTGTGAATCTTACGATTTAATGATTCGATTGACAAATTCCAAAACAAATTTACGATCCAATTCGATTTCTACAATATTGCTAAATATTGAAATATGTGGAAATGTGATATTAAATGATTATTTATTTTAACCAAATCCTCCTCCAGGCTGCCATGTTCACTACATTTGCACTCCATATATTTCGTCTTTGTTCTACTAATTTTCAAGCCCCTTAATTCCAATTTATTAGTTATTTTTTCCTTGTTTTGGAACGTAAGACTACGTCATCCACTCATAACATGCACCAAGGGATCAATTCTTCTCTGTCTATGGTTAATTTATCCATGACCATGGAAAACAAATAAGGGCTCAAGGTAGATCCTTGGTGCAGTCCAACTCTGATAGGGAACTCATTCGTCTCTCCACACGCCGTTCATACACTAGTTAGCACCTATGTTGTCAAAAGCTGCGCCTAGGCCCCGCTTAGGGAGGGTGAATGCCTAGGCATGGTCTGCTTCCGTTTTACTTGCCTTAAGTGTCATAAGAAGACATGTTTGACTTCTAGAGGGCGTTTAGGTGGGCTTACTAAAGACCACTACAGTAGATGATGAACACTACAACCAAGCTTTTTAAATATTTCATTTTATTTATTTTTGTCTAGTTATAGTAATGGGTTTCGATTTAGAATCCTGACCACAAATTAAATCTGCATCACCACTTAAGCTAAGGCCCAATCCCTTAGGAACCCAAATTTATCAATCAGTTATAAACTAACCTAAAGAAAATTAGATCAAGTCACTTGAAAATTTTCAATTTTTTTTAACTATATCTAATTAACTTAGATTTGACTATTATCGATCAATTGATGCCTTTAAAATCCAAAAATTCTAAAATTATTATGCTTTAAAAGCAAATGATCTACTTCTTATTCTTCTTATATGTTTAATTTGTTAGTTGTTACTTGCTAGTTTTGAGTTGTTATTTTATGTTTTCCACCTACAATTTACATGATTATTGATGCTTAATGAGTAAATAATCATGTCTTTATCATTATTTGTTATTTTACATTTTTATCATTTATTGTGGATCTTTTATAGATTACAATAATGAGTAAACGTAATAATGACAATATAACTAGGCCTCACCGCCTGGGCTCCGCCTCATTCCCACTTGGGCCCCACCTCATTCTCGCTTGGGCCTCGCTTAGCTCCAAGGAGGGTCTACCACCTTGGCCCCGCCCGTCGCATTTAATAACCACAGTTAGCACCCTCTCATACATGTCTTGAATAATCTCAATATATAATTTCAGATGCATTTCTTCCTTAACGTCCATCAGATTATCTTGCTCGACACTATCATAAGCTTTCTTTAAATCAATAAAGACCATATATAAGTTTTCCTTCTCTCTCTGAACTTCTCCATAAGTTTCCTCAGTAGGAAAATAGCTTCCGTTGTGGATCATCCCGACATAAATGCAAACTGATTCTCTGATACATTTGATTCTTGTGTTAGTCGTCATTCTATTATTCACTCTTAAAGTTTCATAGTCTGTCTCATTAGTTTTATGGCCCCATTTTGGATATTTTCTTTGTTCTTATAGAAAGAGACCATAATGCTCTTCCTCCATTACTCGAGCATTTTCTTCCTTTTTTATGTCGTATTGAATTATTTATTCAACCAATTCAATCCACTCTCTCCAACTGAATCAATTCTTCTATAGATATTTCATCTTGTCCTAATTCTCCTATTTTCTTCATCTTTGTTAAAGCTGCTTTTACTTCCACTTTTGATATTTCATTGATCATCCCTTGATTTAATTCCTCTTCTTGATCTACTTCCTTTGCATATTTCACATTTTTACAGATCTTTAAAGTATTTAGCCATTTATGTTTCTCTCATTCTCTTTTACTAAGACTATTTGATCTTTTTCTTTATTGCACCTCACCCGATCGAGATTTCTAGTTTTCCTCTATATGATCTTGGGAATTTATCTCTTTCTTTCCATTCTAGCCTAATATATAGATTATCGTACGCTCAATACTTAGTTTTCCTCACTATTTTTCTTTGATTTTCCTTTAGCTAGTTTATATATTTCAAGATCATATGTAAGTCTTGTTCTTTGTCATCCTTTAAAACATTTCTTTTTCTCAACAATTGATTTTTGAATTTCTCCATCCATCGCTAGTGCACCACCAAGTTTCTTTTGTACACCTTTTCTTCCTTTAAATTGCTTGAGACAGATTATGTTATTTGGTGGTGGAATGATTCTGGCATCTCCTTCCGTTAACCTTTTCCATCAGATTATCTGTCTCGGCAATTGACTTTAAAATTGCATTGACCCATTTTTTTCCCACATCTCACTTGGATCTCCGCGCCACCACTATACTTCTCGGTCACTCATTTCCCCTTAAATATTGTTATTTTGTCTCCTTTTAATCCCCACAATTTTATGTTTGGGGATCCTTTGTCATCTTGTCAGTCACTTAGTTCTTCATTAGAACGTCCAAACCTATCATCTATGTCGCATAGTAAGTCTGTCTCATGGGATGACTTTACAATTCTTGCAATTTGCTATTCTCTTTGCCTTACTAAGAAATAATCTGTTTGAGTTCTATTTGCTCAAGTCTTGAAAGTTATAGGATGCTCTTCTCTTTTCTTAAAAAAGTATCATTACTGCAAGTCAAAAGCAACTACAAATCAAGGACATCCACTTCTTGTTCGTTTCACCAAAATCATATATTATGATATACTTCAATATTTGTTTCTCATCCTCCCTAGTGACGATCATAATTATAAAGTTCATTAATAAACAATTTGTTGGATAATAGTCGACGCAATTTACTATGATTCCAAAATCATTAATATAGTTAAGCAACCGTTTCCTTCTAATATCGATTTTCAATCTCCAATCAACTTATCCATCACCTCCAATCACTATGCTCTCATTGTTGTGTGTGCCTTGTACTAGTTCTTCCACCAATTGGCAAATATTTTTTTTTTACATTTTCACATAGTCCAACTTGGGGTGCATAAGCACTAATAACTTTCAATATTTCCTTTTCCAAAATGATATAAAGCATAATAATCTGATCATTATTTCTCTCGACCTCCACAATGTTATCCTTCAAATCTCTATCCGCTACAATGGCTATCCTGTTGTAAGAGTTACTCTTCCTTGAGTAATAAAACTTGAACCCATCTCTATTGTCCTTAGCGTTCTCTTCTTTCCACTTTCTCTCTTTCAAGCACATTGCGTTATGCTCATGACATCTATCAACTTGACGCTCTTCCCAGTTAACGTACTTACATTCGAAGACGCCATACGTCACACGCCACTTTTGGACCTTTACCCGCACACATATATGTCGATGTGGGATCCCTCACCTACTGTTTGCTACAATTGGACGTCGTTGCAAATTGCCTCTTGCAAGGAACTTCCAAGCAACCCTTGCCTATTTTTCACTTCGATTGGGCTCCATCGTAGTGCCTCGCTTACAAGAAATGCCCTAGCAAACACTTGCCTACTTTGTACTACAACCATGTTCTGTTGTCGCGCATCGCTTACATGCGACACGCTAGCCAACCCTTGCCTATTTCTCACCACAACTAGGATCCTTATAGTGCGTTGCTTAAGACAAGGGTGCCATAGCCAACCCTTTCCTACTTCTCACTACAATCGGGGTCTGTTGCAGCGTATTGTTAGTAGGCGACACCACAAAATGTACGTTCATAATAGGTCTCATAATAGGAGCCAACAAAAACAATCAAAACCACCTCAGTCGGAAGAATAGATTGGAGGAGAGTAGAGATCCTCTCCTTATTTGCTGTGCACAATTTAGTCAATTGGCATATGCCACCTATGTGATGGCATGACCCCATCGCATATGCTGATTGCATAAGCATTTGTGCCATGGCACAAATTATTTTCTTTTATAGAAGAAAGAAGGAAAAGAGTAAAGAGAAAATTTATTATGTAAATAAAAGTACGGAGTACCTAAACATTTATTCCTACTTCCTAATGGTATTGTGTACCGGCCAGAAATTCTACATATTGGTCTCTAACCCACTATGGTACATCTCCACCTCCACCATCGTCGTCACTTGCTATCAATCATCCGAATCATCTCCTTCTTCAACATATGATTTTTCGTCTTTATCATCTGATCTCACTAATACGATATCTATATCTTCTACGGGTGCTTCTTCTAGTTTCCCGTCTTCTTGTTGTTGATGCCCCCCCCCCCCCCCCCCCCCCCCTCCCCCCGCATCTATCTTCTCTGCCGTCTGGTGGGAAGCTCATCTCCAAAAGCGGGTTCTTCCACTTGCTTCCATGTAAGATCTTCATCCACAAAGCCTCGCGCATCCAAGGAGAATCGAATGGCAAGTCTTCGAGTAAGATGTTTTGAGGAAGCGACCTCGTAGCTTTTGATTGTATTGCACAAAGATCAAATCATTGATCTTTTTTTGCTCAAACTTGTTCGGCTTCTTCGTGTGTATCTATTTAAGAGAAACATTTAATGAATATCAATATCTATTAAAGTTTTAAACAACAATTAAATTAAAATTGTAAGACTAAAAATGAAATAAAAATAAACTAGGTACCATCTCAAACAAGCTCCAATTTTATTCACATGCCAAAGCGGCACATGTAAGGCTAAGAACCCTAACGGCCATCTTATTCAATAATCCACATTTTGTTACTGAATCCATTCCATAGGACAACCACCAATCGGCTACAAACGATAGGATTAATTAGATATATTTATAAAAAGAGACGGATTATTTAATTAGAATAATGAAATGTTTTAAAAAACTAATTATAAACATGCTTACTAGATATTTTGGATTCTATTTATCGGACCACAATTTCTCTTTTAAATATCCTTTGAGAATTCTTGTATCGGTCGAAAGAATTGCTAATTCGATCTTGATCGCTTTTGTCCAGAATCATCTTTTCTAAAACGTCAAGGAAACCACTAGTATGTGTTTCTTTCCGCCGTTTCCTGATTCGGATGAGAGAAATAGATCGTGGGATTTAGGAGGAATGCGGCGGAATAAAACAGGCTAGACATTTGGACACCCTATATCTTATAAATTATGTCAATAATGGGTTGATAGAGACAAAAATTTGTACATATTATTAGATTTAATTTTTTCGATAACTTCTCTATAAAACTATAGATGTAACCTATAGTGGGCTTCTCATCACCATCAACCAATCGTAGTACTTCTACAATTAATTGCGTCGCCTAAGCGATTGAGTAACATTATTCCAAAAAGAGTTGGTTAAGATGGTTTGTGCCACCCACTTCCCTTCGACCTTCTTTGATCAAGTTCCATTCCTCTAATTGGTAGAAGTTACGAAGTTTCTAAGCTCTTCTTGTTTAGCATACATGCTTTGTAATGTCAAGAAGGCCGTAGCAAAACCGGTGATAGCGGGGCTTTGTAAATTATCCCTAATTGCTTTATGCATATGGTGGAGTAGAAGTGTATGTTTATATATATATATACACACACACACACACACACACACACACACATACACACACTATTACCTTCTTAGCCTTAGCTACGGTTTTAATGTATATTTTTCCTATGCCTTCGAAGATTAAGTCTAAGTAATGGACCACACATGGGGTTCAATATATGTGTTGTCTCCATTCCATTATTAGTCTACATGCGGTCATCAAGTTTGCCGCGTTGTCCTTGACAAGTTGGAGAACATATTATGCACCAATGCCCTTTTCTATTACCTCATCTATGAGGGAAAATAGATATTCGACCATGTGAGAATGAGCCGAAGCATCTATGGATTTAATAAACATAGTTTGGTAGGACAATTGAACATAACTGAATATCTGGGACAATGAATGCACCACTGGAGCCAGCTTCTGAATTTAGAACTGAACCCCATCTTGATCAGCAAGGAGTCTACAAATATCCAGTGAACTCGATCATACGCCTTTTCAATGTCGAGTTTGATGATGAGCCCCGATTTTCAATGTCGCCTTTTCAAGCATTCATTAGGTATGATAGCTCCATCTAGAATATGGTGACCCTTGATAAACTCCCCCTGAGAAGCACTAATAAGCCCATCTATGACTACTAGCCTCATCCGATTTGCAAGAACCCCAACAACCACCTTATATAGTAACCAAACTTAACGGTAATCCCCACTTCTGCTGCCCTTTCAAATTTGGGAATCAGGACAATGAAAAAATGAAGCAATTTTTTCTTAAGATAAAATGAAGCAAACATTGCAAATAAGTCATCTTTAATTACCTTCCACAGAACTTGAAAAAACTTGAGATGGAATCCGCTAGGACTGGCGCCCGGCCCCCACCTCCCTCAAACACAACCATCTTGGCTTCCTCAAGAGTGAAAGGTAAATCGATGCGGCCTGTGTCTTCCATAGATAAACTATGAAACGGGAGCTCAATCGGGAATGGCCTCTCTTCATTCTCCTGCTAATACCTTTGCAGGAAGTGGTCCACAATGGTTTCCTTGATCTCAAGAATGCTGCATATCTGTCTACATTCATATCGAAGTGATGAGATCCAATTGTGCCCAAGTCCCGCATTGGCCAGCCCATGAAGAAATTTGGTATTTTGATCCCCTTCCTTGACCCATTTCTCTCTCGACCTTTGCCTCCTAAAAATTTCCTCTTGGATAATTTTTTTGTTGAGGGAAATTTTAAGCTCGTTGCGCTCCTGTCGCTCATCCGCCAATAAAGAACGCGCCATCTCCTCCAATGAATTTAGATCGGCAATCCTTGCAGTCAACTAATCGTTAACTAGTTTGACGTTGCCTTATTCCATCTCTTCAGCTTGTCCTTCACTGCCTAGAGCTTATATAAGAACTTCTGATCAGTCGAGCCTCTTCCCTTACAATATTCCCATATTGATTTAGCTGTTTCGAAAAAAATATCCTCAAGCCACACAATCTCAAACTGGAAAGGCTTGGGTTCCCATACCTCCGTCTGCCTAGTTAGCATAAGCGGAGAATGATCTGATACAATCGCTGTATGACCTTCACAACATACAGTATGTTCGACTTCCCCCCAACCTGTGGATATGAAGAACTGGTCGATCTGACTCATCACCGACTGCTCTTGACCATTAGACCAGGTATAATAGTCCCATGACATAGGAATATCAATGAGATCCACATTGCCCATGAACTCTGCGAAACCACACATACTAGCTGTGATGCGTTGTCTTGCTGTTATTTCATCCGCAAATCCGATGACATTGAAGTCTCTGCGAAGAATTCATGGGATGCCCCAAAGCCTTCTCACGTGCATCAATTCGATCTAGAAGCCCCTTCTAAGTCTAGGGTCGTTTGGGCAATAGACAGCCGTAAAAGCCCAAGATAATCCTCATTAATATCAAAGAATTTAACAGAAATCGATCTGTTACCCACATAGAAATCCTCCCTTTTATACAGCCAGCAATTCCGAGAGACGAGAATGCCTCCTTTTGAGCCAACAACATCCAGAGCCACCCATTCCCAATCCCTCCTCCTCAACACCTCTCTGATTCTACTAGCATTACAATTGCTCCACTTAGTCTCATGCAACGCTACAATCACCAGTTTCAATTAGCCACTTATCTTTGATCACCCTGCATTTTCTAACATCCCCCAAACCTTTGATGTTCCAACTGGGGATCCGTAAATTCATAACCACCAGCAAGACACCCTATTACAAGAAACCCCAATACGGAAGCGTCAGTTTTCCTCCTCCCCTTCACTCGTGCTGTTGAGACCCCCCGAGAAGTGCTCAACATTCTCACCCATCTCCCCATTTCCTGGGATCCGAGCGTACTGATCCCCCCTTTCCGGCAGCTCTCTAAATAGGCATCGAAGCTCCTCCTGGCTGCCATTAAACACAATCCCATACTTTAAGCAAATACCTCGGAGATCCGCATGTAGTAGATTGTTCAGATCATCGTGTGAAGAAGCCGGTATCTTGGGTTCTTATGCTATCTCCTCCACCGAATCCGGAATAGAAGCTCGGTCATCCAACTCCCAATCCTTCTTGTCCTGCTGCCCCACATCTGAGCCACGCTGTATCACCGTGAAGAATTATTTTCAGACTTCCCTTATAAAATTGGGGTTTTCAAAACTTTTATCTGCACCCACTTGCATGACCGTTTGATTATTATAACTCATATACTGCTGCCACTTAGATGAAATGGCATCACTCCCTGCCATATTTGAAATAGTCAAGTCCGTCCATTTACAATGGATTCCAGCTGTTAGCCTTTGAAACACGTGTAACACACCCAAGAGCAGGTAGGATATCCGTCTGATCGGCTAGCTGTCCTCTCTATTCCTCTCCACGTCATATCTTTTAGGATTACCCGATATCGAAGGCCACTGTCCTGTAGTTTGCCTCTCTTTACCTGCCTTGACATGTGCACCTATGCTATTAGCTCTAGACCTGTCCGGAACCTCTCCTTCCCTTACCCACTTACTTCCGTCTTGTGCTACACTGCTATTGATAGGCTGTCTTTTGAATTTAGCACAATTAAAATTCAAATTTAAATTAGAAAACTAGAACACAGCATTTGTCCTGCCTTTTCCCAATTTACCGTGAGCACTGCCACGTGGAGACGCCTCAACGGAAACTGAGTACGTGTTGCCGTCCGCAACATGGACCTGCTTCCTCTGTTTTGATAGCCCCATTTATTCCCGATAGCCGCAAACACCGGTACTAACCAAAGATGAAATGGCATACCCCTTAGCCTAATCCACACTGGATTACCATAATCGCAGGCCTTAGCTGCTTCCTTTTCCTCTTGCCATTGCGTAACAATAAACCCCTGATGTCTCCGAAGTGCCAACCTCTTCGCCACTCTTCTAGCACGCTTGTTTTCTCATCCAGACTTCCAAATTCATGTAAAGCCTCATGGTTTTTCCAACTTTTCATGGTGGGATTTTGAACTTTCCATTCTACTTTTGCTGCCTTAACCACCTCTTCCAGTTCTCAGATCTGTTTGTCCGCTGACGCCACCTGAGAGTGGGATGTCAACCAAGCCGTCCATCCTTCTCCTATTGAAACGTCAATACAGACATCGTTCCGGTTAGTCCATGAAGAAAATGGGAGCTCATTCTGTTTCTCCATTTTAACCATCTATTTTTCATATTTTTTCCCCCAAATGAACCAACCATTTCTCACATCCTTCCCAACCATTTCTCACATCCTTGCTTTGATTTTCAGACATTAATTTAATCTCTCCCAGAGCTATTCATAGAGAATATATGGCCGGAACTCTTGTGAGCTTTGTGCAAGACTGCCTGAAGCACCATTGCCTCCTAGCGAAGTTCCACCCGTTGCAATACGCGCACTTCCACTCTCCAGATTTGCACACAAAACTTGTCTCTTTCTGACCAGTCCATGCTCTTACTTCTCTCTCCAGATTCTGGTAGAAAACCCTATCCCTCCATCGTCCATTTCTAATGTCACGCCAAGCTAGCCACATAGGTCTCCGATCCCCTTCCGCCTGTCCTTTTGAATCCTGTTCCCTGTTTTCGCTAGTCTTCCTGATTGTTCTCCACCGTCCGTTCTTCAAATAGTGGAAGTTTCCGTCTATTATTGTTTTGGTGCTTGAACGTTTTCAATCGGATGTCAGACCACTTTCAAGAAATCCCCTCAATACACACTGTCAGATTTGGCGGGAATTTTTTTCAAATGACTGCCAAAGTAACACTAACCCTCCTTTGTCATTGGGGCTTGGGACCGACAATGACAGTTACGTATGGGTTAAGGGTCGACGCAAGAGTTGTAATGTTCCAGCTCTACACTCAAGTTCAATTACAACATCTAAGGGTTCACCAGTCCCTCTAGCGTTTTAATGAGAAATAGGCAAGGTCGATTATTGACCATCTAAACAAAAATAACAATAAAAAGGGTGATTTTCCACCATTAATTTTTTGGCCGGAGGGCCAAAATTTCGATGTCCCATGGATGGGTGGCTAACCAAGATTGTGATTGGAAGTGCAAAAAGTCCAAAAAGAATCTACAACCCTAGGGGACTGGCTGAACCCTAGAGGATGTGATGTACTCTGAATTATGTGGCACGTGCATGTTCGATTTTCTAATCCCATTCTCTCTCTCTCTCTCTCTCTCTCTCTCTCTATATATATATATATATATATATATATATATATTTATGGACAATGGCACTATATCTTTGACCAAGATTTTCGATGGTAAAATTTTTTGATGGAAAAACCTGTATCTTTGACCTCTGAAATGAAGGGCATGCATGCCCAATTTTTTTTCTTCTAGAAACCTAGAGGGACCAGTGAACCCTTAGAGGATCTATACCAACTTGGGATCACTTTTTTCTTCTAAAAACCTAGAGAAACTGGTGAACCCTTAGAGGATGTATGCACACTCGGGATCACATGCTATGTGGCACGTGATCTGGCGTTCGAACGCTGCACCCGGGTACTGTGTTCGATCTTTGAACGCATTTTCGTCTCTCTTTCTCTCTCTCTTTATATACTATCAACCAACATCACACACACACACACACACACACACACACACATATATATATATATATATATATCATAATGATAAGATTGAGCAGATATTCCTATTTGTTTCTGACCATCACTCTCTTCTTCCAATGTAGGGGATTGATGTGCATACACCGGATGAAAATAGCCCATCGTGACCTAAAAAGCGCAAACTGCCTCGTGAACAAACATTGGACAGTCAAAATATGTGATTTTGGGCTTTCACGGGTAATGACAGAGGTTCCTACGAGAGATTCCTCATCTGCAGGGACTCCCGAATGGATGGCTCCTGAACTCATACGCAACGAACCATTCACGGAGAAATGTGATGTGTTCAGTCTCGGAGTGATAATGTGGGAGCTTTGCACCCTAAGTAGACCCTGGGAGGGGGTACCGGCAATGCAAGTAAGTTATGTATGAATTCTTTTACATTCATATTTCTTTTGGGAAAGTTAAAACGGAAGTTTGAAATTTGAAGCAAATCTCTTTTCCTATTGCCAGGTAGTTTATGCAGTTGGTAATGAGGGAACAAGGCTAGAGATTCCTGAAGGTCCTTTGGGCAAGCTTATTTCAGGTCTTTAAATTTAGCTAGTACATGGTTTCTTATTTTCCATTTATGTTACTACTTGCTAGGTATAAATGAATCTCTCACCATCCAATCATATGAATTGCATAGTATCGATTTACATTATAGAAGAGATAAAAACTCTACTTGACTTTTTGGAGGGTGTTCACTTTGGCGGATTCATTTCTCACGTAAAGGTTGTTTTTGCAAGTAAAATTTTAGAAAAATATTACCCGTAGTAAGCACCTTTATTTGCCTAAAATGTGTGGTGTAAAATACACTTGCCCCCAACTTTTCCAGGTACACTGAAGTGAACGCCTCGCGTAACATTAGACTTGTGTAGCCGATGGAGAAGTTTTTTGAAAATTATAGCTGTTGCAATTTCTTGTGTGATTTTTAAGTTTTACGAGGGGATAGGCTTGTTAGTAAAAAAAATTACATTGATTGGCACATCAGCGATTATGCCTAACCTTCCAATGAGGCAAACAATTGGAAACCGTCACTTCAGCATAAAATACCAACTTCTCGCGTAAAATATCTACCTTATGCCGAAGTGAACACCCTCTTTTTTACTTCATCTTGTCCTGTGATGATCACATCAGTTCTTTTTATTTTTATTTTTTCTGAATTGCAGATTGTTGGACTGAACCGGATGAGCGGCCTAGCTGTGAGGAGATTCTCTCCCGCTTGCTTGAATGTGAGTACACACTATGCTGATTCAGTTGTGTGCTTGTATAGAAATCATCATGCGAGACTCTGTCAGCCTGAGTTGTAAATCAGTATGTTTTTTTGCATCGAGATTTACTGAGTTAATCTAGCATCTTCAATTTTCCAAATCTTCAACTCATGTTATCTCTCTCATTTGCTTCGTCTTCCATGGATATTCTCCATTCTGAAACGTCAAGAACATGTCGAACTATTTTCATAGAGGAGCGTCTATTTTGTAACTTGGCTGCAAAGAACTGCCAAAGTGGTGTGCTACAACTGTACCTGCGAGCCTTAGCCCAATGGTTGTACTGATGGGTGATTTAGGATGAACCATTGCTATCATTGCTACCGTCAGTATAATTTTTGGCAGCATTCAGCTCATCCAAGAAGTGGTTCAAGTGGGTGAACCGGTTCATCAGTAGAGTTGTGGCTACCAGCGAACTCTGGTAGGGCTCGGCACCACTCTACAAATCCTGTACTAAATTCAACCACTGATGGATTTGTAAACCCACTGGTGCTCGCCCACTAATAACCTGCATAACATTTTTGGTGGCTCACCACAGGAAAAAAATCTTGGTACTTTTATGACTAGGGAGTCAGTACTTGCACGCGCTTTTTAAGTGATTGCACCAAGATTGAAAATAGACTTTTATTTTAGGGACATGTGACATGTGAAAGCGCAATCTGAGCCGTTTGATTTAAAGTTCATGATTTATAGATCCTTAGTGGATAAGATTAGCATGAAATATAATCTTGATCATGTGATTAAATATAGTCAAAGGCTATTATTTGATTCAACTGTTGATAACAATAGATCATACGATAAATATCGTGTTTTGCTCCAATCTTATCCACTAAGAATCTATAGATCATGAACTTTAAATCAAACGGCCTAGATTACTTTTTCACATGTCACATGTTACATGTCCCTAAAATACAAAGTCTTGCTTTAATCTCAGTGCAATCACTTAAAAAGCGTGTGCAAGTAATGGCTCCATTGTGATTAATAGAGAAGTTTATAGAAATGCAATAAGTTGCAAAAACTAATGTTTACAAGGAGAGAATCTCTAGTTGCAAATAATGGTACGCCCCATATATAACTCATGAATCATGATCTCTTCATTGTTACACCATTTTTTTAATTATATAAACCAAAATATATAATCAATTAATCCCAATATATAACCACAACATAGGTCACAATATCTTTTCTTATATAAACCACAATATATAATTAGTTACTCATTCTGCAAATTTAAGTTAGCGGTTTGGTTGTAAATTAAGTGCAGACTTCTAAGCTATGTAATAGACATGTAAAGAGGGTTATTTCAAATTTAACATGTTTCTACAATCACATAATAATAATAATACAAAAAATCCTAATCTATGGATCTGATGATCTAGCAGAAAACTTTAATGAACTGTAGCTATTCAAGCAGAGTGATAATTTATGCTAGATGGAATCTGATTTAGATGTTCTTTGAAACATGGAAGCTCTCCGATGTCTTCCAAAAGAGTACATTTGTTTTCTACTATGAGCCTTTCTTCTCAACACGTGCTGTAACTGTTCACTACTTTGAATCAAATGATGGAGACCGATTTTTGCCCCAATGGATCTTGAGATCATTGGGCGTACCACCTAACAGTCAGATTTTGATCCCACATAAAGGTTCTTGTGATCATGGGCGCACCACCAAACTGTTAGATTTTGATTCCACATGGCAGACATCTCAGAAAGTGATCTAAAAACCACTGTTGATCCACGCCCTTGATCATGTTCACCTTTTGAGAAGTTTGCCATGTGGAATCAAAATAAGTCGGTCTGATGGGAGGCTATGATCTCAAGATGTGGAGGGTTGGGCAAAAAATGATCTCCTAGTCATGTGGAACATGGGTTGAGAAGGAAGAACGTTGGGAATAAAGGTGCCCTTTCCCAATATAAACCGGTACCAAGGGGATTTCGTAAAAAGCAAACTGATCTCATTAGAATATTAGATACACTCCATGTGGTGCCAAGTGTCTTTATCCCTCTTAATGGTTCCTAGGCCCCTCCGGTTTTCTTATTTTTATTTTGTGTAAAGGCCTTATGCAGTCCTAATTTAGTGGGTCAAAATATAGGTATTCTTTGATAAATTTCAATCATTACTTATGAAATGTTAGCTTGCGATCGGGGCACCCCATAAGCGTTACTGTGTATAATCAACACCAAAAGCTTTGACGACAACGGTTAAATTATCAGGATGGTAAATAATATTTGTAATTTTACATCTACTATTAGGTCATCAAATGAAAATTGTCCTAGTACCTAAACATTCTTAGCTAAAAAAATGCTCAGCAAAGAGTGGAAACTATCCAAATCGAGAAGTTTAATATCGATTATTATTCAAATCTAAGTATAGGGCTTGTGTTGAAGCAATTGGTTTCTTGGGTTGCAAAAAGGTCATAAAATGATGTCACTTGGACAATTGGGGTAAATATTGTGTGCGATGTGGTATCATAGTTAGGGTGTGTTTTATAAGGCGGAATTGACAATTCTAGGTTGGTGATGAATTGCCAGTTCCACATTTTCTGTTTGATTGGTACTTAACAGTTAACGGGTATGGAAGTGAATTGAAGTGGGGCTCACAAGTGGAATTCACTTCCACACTAATTTCATCACAGTTAAAATCAATTCCACTTATGAAATGGCTAAAGTGGCAATGCAAGGGGTGAGGGGGTGTCAATTTGACATAAATCATTTTTCAAGAATCTGATCAAAGAGTGAAATCGCAATTCTAGGGACTTCACTTTCCACAACATAATTGAACAAGAAAACTGTCATTTCCATGGGGAAGTGAGCATGAAAGTGCTAATTTACTTCCAAAAGCTGAATTCCAAGTTATCAATAAGAGCCTAAAAGTGAGAATGTGGGGGTTTTATCTTCAGCCTACAGTGAGGAGCATTAATTCCAAACAAAATACATGTTAGATACCCTCCCTTTTAATCCAGAATTGTAGTTTATAATCGCAAATCGGTGTATACTTTTTTCTTGTGCGTTTCTTTGTTTTTGATTCGATATTCTCGTGTTCTAGGCATAGTGAAATAGTAAAATAGGTCACATGAAAGCCCTTGGATTCCTAGTCTCCAATAGATTATGCCTTTTATTGTCAAATTCTGAGACGTCAGACCTTGGTGTAACGGCAAGTGCTATCTGCCCAAAGCAGCTGTGAGTTCCGGTCAGGGAATCAGCCTCTCCAAAATGGGTGTCTGCTTACAGTCTACTTTTCCCAAACTCCGCTGAAAGTGGATGGGAGACTTGTGCATTATTCCGCATTTTACTGAGGAGCTATACTAAAATGGAAAGCTCTTCGGTTTGTAGGCCACAACAGTTTGCCCCTTAATCCAACTTAGAGAGTCCGGACCACTTCTCTTTACTTGCCCATTCTCTCCATCAATGTGGCACAAATTTCAGGCTGATTTGGATGTGTCCCTCAACATTGTGCCCTTTTTGATAATTGAGGAATTTTACGAGAGGACATCTTAATTTTTTGGATGTGAACTCATCAACATTCCTTAGCTTGCGTTCCTCTTCCACCATAAGAGAAACTATGGAGGAGTTGGCATTAGGTACCTGACCTGAGCTTCGACGATCTTCATATTCCGTTCACTGTTTGAGATGCATACATATGGAACCACAAAAATTTCCCTGTGATTTGATCGGGTTGAAAGAAGTTTGCCATCATCTCATTCAAAGTGGTTAAAAGTCACCTAAAATTAATAGTATATTAGATGTAAATGATAGTCTCTTATTTTCGATAGAGTTAGCTCGTTTGTTTCAGATGATGGAGAAATATTTTTTACCCCAATTTTGCACTAAAGATTTTTAGACTGTAACACAGCTATCAGATAGCACACATGATGATTCTATGCGCTACACATCTAAAAAAGTGACATGAATACCAAGTCACCTGGCATGAGTACCTAAGAACATCTCTAGCAAGGATCGCTAAAAGCAGAAAAGAGCCCAAATTTGCTATTTAGGTGATCCAAAACCCTTGAAAGCCTCTCCAGTAGAGTCACTATCAGACTCGTTATCTTTGGGGTGTCCTCCTCCAATCTCTCTCTTTGGGGAATCCTCCTCCAATCACTATAATTAAAAAAAATATTAAATCTCTCTCTCTCTCTCTCTTTTTCTCTTCACTTGTTATATATTTTTAAAATATATTAAAAAAATATATATATATCATTTTAAAGGACCAACTAAAATAGCTATTATTGGTGGAAACTTTTTTTAAAAGGCAAATATCTTAAATAGAGAATGAGCTCAAAATAGGGTTTTAATTATTCAAATGTAACGGCCTTTGCTGAAGATGCCCTAATTCAAATCAAAGGAAGCAATAGGTCGTGGGTTAATCCCTACACCTCCTCCCGCTCAACGCACGGTCTCTTCCCAAGTGTTTTGGTATATGGCAGCTTAAAAAACCAAAAAACAAGGGATGCCTAAGTGGTAACCAAAGAGGCATTAACCCAGTTGGTAACCTCCCTCCATTGTTAGGGAGGATAAGGTTCCTACTTGTCCTCTATGCTGTTTCTCATCCTTGTTTTTACAAGGTGTGAGTTGGGTTCTGTTAGTTAACCCTTTACCATAGTACTATTGGTGCTCTCTCAGACTGCCCTCCAACTATCATATGTGTATGGGTGTCTACTCCTTGCTTTTTTTTTTTTTTTTTTTTTTTTTTTTTTTTTTTTTTTTTTTTTTTATGTTGTCTCAAATTATTAAAAAAAAGAAAAAAAACAATAGGGTTTGACAGGCATTATTAGTACAATGAGTATAGAGTACCTGTAAAAGCAATCACTTAATCTCACATGTAGATGACTTGACAGGTAGGAACAGGTGGGTTGTTGTAAAGGTTTTATTGGTGCAGATAGAGCTTCCCATGAGTATATTGTGTGGGCCCATTAAGCCTTTTACCCCCATCAACTCAGCAGACTTGTACACGATTCATCGATCCAACAAACCTCACATCACACGTACGAACACAGTATGGAGCTGCCATAAGGGCCCCATTGAAGATTTATCTTGTGGCATATCGTATGGCCATTATTTCTAACTGTTGTCATTTCCACACCAACTCTTTGTTTCAAACTTCAATTATTAAAAAAAAAATATTTCTAGAATTTTCACACCCACTGCCCCCCTACATTTTAACAAATAAAAAAAATTAAAAAGCCTCCATTGAATTTGATAAATAAGGAATAGAGAATATTTAGTATCCAAGAGAGATTAACATCTATGATATATATCTTATATTTTAGACAAGATTATATTAAGAGGGTAGGGATATGGATTGGAATGCATAATGGATTCATGCATTTCAATCACGTGAGGTCCATGTGAAAAGTATCTAGGGGATCGAGTGAGCCAGAAACTTGTCGATATATGATATATGATAAGAGGTCACTCAAAGAATTTGGATATGATTCGACATATCCACCTTCTAAAATGTGATCAAAGGGAGAAAAATTTAATGCAAAAAAATATGTGGGGCAATACCTAAACTTTGACCACTAAAAAAATATTTTATTTTCTAGATCACGTGCCGGATGACACATGATCCGAAAATGGCTATTGTTTTGGGATCACCTGCCATGTGGAACGTGTTCTGGAATTAGAATGCACTGTTTCATCCATGCATTCTAACCCATTTGCCAGATTTATAAATATTTAGACAAATATTTTGAATTTTAAAGATTGCTAGAAATCTTAATTGCTTGTTTACACATCTATTTAAAGAGGCTTTTCTTCATTAATAAAATGTGGAAAAGCCACTATTAAAATGTAATCTTTAGAATTGCATTTTTAAGATCTCAGGATGAAGAGAATGTGATTTGAAAGTATTCCATTAACAAATTTTTCATAGAAAATGCGTTTAAAAACGTTAAAAAAATGTGATTTTTTGAAAAAAGATGAGTATTTTTTCACAAATGCATTTTAAACATGTTTCCAGCACTTATGAAAAAAATGTACTTTTAACATGATTTAAAAAAAAATATGCTGATTTTGGTAACTATAGCAAGGCGCACGTCAGAGCACCGTTTGCTCCTTGCCAGGTCCCTGCCAAAGGGATTTTCAACCGCTCTGGCCAAGGATCAAAATATTGGTTTCGTTTTTTTGGTTTCGGGCATGACTTAAAATTTGAAATTTATATCAGATTTATGATATTTTTTATATTATATCGGATTTAGATCGGATACATATGGGCCAATATGACCTGATATGAACCGATGTTTACCCACCTTAACTCAATGTTTGACCTTATATACTATTGGTTATGTACATATATAGGAAGAGCCCTAACCATATCAACCAATATGTATCAGATATGACTGATATTTAAAATGATGGTTTAATCAATTAAATATTTATGCAGTATTATCAATAAGTTGGTTGACTCCATAATTGACAAGCCTAATGGCAGCAAAAATTTTGGTCTGAAGCCTTATCTACTTATGCTCATAAAAATTTTAAAAAAAAATTAATTTTTTTTTGTTAAAGATGGTTAAATAAAATAATATAGTGTTGTAAATGATAGAAAAAGAATAAAAAATAATTCTTTGACTACATTTATGCTACTTGTACAAACTCGTATTTCATATCATTTAAATGGTCACGTGTAATTCACACTAAAATCACCCTAAATATATGGCGAATATACTATCAAATTCAAGCAATTTATTATCAACCTTGCATTTATTATAAACAATATTGTGTATTTAAGTACTCGGATCTAATGGTTTGAATTCCCTGATATGTGCACTTTAATATGAATCGATCTTATTTTTAATGGCTTATATTAAAATTTATTAATGGGTCAAGGAATCAAACTTGGTATCGGTATCAGGATAAAAAAAGGTACTTGTGTAGGTCAGTGTCAATCGATACCGAGAAAGTATCATCCAATATAGACCTGTATCGGTATCGATTCTCGATGAAATCGATACGTATCGCTGATATGTCTCGGTATTGGCCAAGTTTTGATACCATCGTTTCGAGTCATTTGGCATCTAGAATGAGATGATTCACGTATGCCTATAGGCATAATTCCTTGGCTGATTTGATTATTAAATTTTTCAGAGATGAAGATATAGTGTACAATAATGGAGTACGATCGTAATTGAACTTTAATGATGTATGATCATCACACACACCTCATTCTTTCTAAAAAGATAGGTATCATGTCATCTGAATCCTATAACTATCATATTTATTAAGGTTGATCGTAATTGAAAATATGGTTCATTTATTAGACAGTCAGATGTTGATTCCATGAGGCACAAATTTTGAAAAGTGATCATGATCATGGGCGTACCATGAGAAAGTGTCACTTTTGGAGATGTGTGCCACGTGGGATCAAGATTTAACTGTCTGATAGGTGAGCCATGATCTCAAGATCTATTGTATCAAAGATTGGGACGAAAAACGTTCTCCATCGTCTGATTCAAGACAATCAACAATTTTTTATGGTGGAAATGCGTGTGTTCTTCACAAGAAAAACGACAGCAAATAGTGCCACCTTATACGATAGTGCGTGACATTATTTGTAGCCAATTTTTTGTGTGAAGAGCACACGTTCTTTCATAGGAAAAAATCGTTGATTGATTTGAATCAGACGATAGAGTTTATTTTTGTCCCTATTTTTCATGCAATAGATTTGATATCATGGTACCCTTATCAGACGGTCACATGTTGATTCTATGTGGCACACATCCAAAAGTGATGGACTAATAGGTATGCCCACAATCACGATCAGTTTTGGGGAAGTCTGTCATGTGGAATTACGATTTGACCATTTGATAAGAGCACTGTGATCTCAAGTTCTGGAAGGTTAGGAAGAAAAATGATCTCCATCGTCTGATTCAAGGTAGTCAACTATTTTTTATAGTGACAATACGAATGCTATTCACAAGTTTAATGAGTGTAAATAATTCTACCTTAAATAGATAATCCTTTAGAGTCCTAAAAAGGAAGGACTCTTGGTGAAATTATGGGGCTTGAGATTTACATTCTCGAGAGTTTTGACCAAATTTTTTTTTTTGGGTGTAAATAATGCTACCCTAAGTAGATAATCCTTTAGAGTCCTGAAAAGGAAGGAGTCTTGGTGAATTAATGGGGCTCGAGATTTACATTCTCAGAGTCTTAGCCAATTTTTTTTTTTTTTTATGTCCGCTTTTACGTTCCTAGAAAATATGAGAATTTAATAGAAGTTCTCTTATTTGTTTAGCTCAAAGACTCCTAAGTCTAATTAGAAGTCTAGTTATAAAATATAGGTAATGTAGGGATACATAAGGAAGAACATGAGGGTAGATAGAGTAGTTTAGGGGTATTTTGTTCCTAAAGTGTCAAAACACTCAAAATTGATAGAAATAGGAGATTTATTCGTACTTTTATAATAGTAGTAAGGATAACTTTAAGGTATCCCAAGTTTATGGTTGGATTATGTTGGTCTCGTAAATCTGGACCATTCATTCATCGCCTATCGTCAATTGATTGTCGAGGAAAGTATTGTGAGGCTAGTGATCACATTGAGCCAAGGTTTTCTGGTTTTCTTCCAAACCTTATTAATTTTCCACCATTAGATCCTTAGCACCATTGTGTTTTCCCATCCCAAATGAGTTCACTAAACCCATTATACAATTGGTTCAGATTTATTCATTAATATTCATCATGAAACAACTCTCATTAATCACGTAAGGGTTGGTGATTAATCATACAATCAACCACATTATTGTAATCGACAAAGGTAAATGAGATTTTAATTTCCTTTGATGAGATCTCATGGCCAAATGTAGCAACAGACTAATCCTTAACGGATGCCCTTGTTGCTCACCGTGCTACGAGTATTTCACAGATTACACACCTTAGTCGGCATCATTTTATCACAGAAGAGGAGTCGCTACTCGAACTCACGACCTTGGGGAGCATACCCAAGTCCTCAACCACTACGACAACTCCTTGGTGGGTTCCACCCTACATTCACTGGGCATCTAATTGAAACTTGCAAAGCAACCAAAACCAGTGGCGGAGCTAAGATTTTTCTTGTAGAGGGTCCCTGATAGTTATCAGATAATAATAGTTTTGTCATGCTCGCATTACATGTGGCACACATCTATGATCAATCTAAATTGCCCAAGTGACAATCTATCATTGGAATATGTCTCAGTTGTAATAGTTTGGCTCTAACTTGTTGGATTACTGGAGTGGACTTGGTTGTCGCTTGAGCAAGGTGAGCATTCAAACGAAGGCAAACTTTCAGGTGAAAGTCGCTCGAGCGAGTTTGGTTGTTGCTAGAACGACCAATACGCATTCGCACGGAGCAAACTCTTTAACCTAACTCACTCGAGCGACCTGCGATTGATGAGTTGAGTCTATACTCTGTATTTGAGCAATTTCTCTTAGGTTAGAAGTAGGATTCGGGTCTTCAATATAAAAGGAAAGCTCATGGATGAATTGTAAGGTTGAGATATCATTGTAAAGATTTTATAAACCTATCTAGGGTTTTGAAGAGAGCTTTGGTGAGGCTTGAGTGTTCTTGTATTCTCTTGTGATCATCAATATAGTGGATTATCGTTGCCGTTGGACGTAGACATATTGTCGAACCACATAAATATTGTCTTTTATGTGTTTGTGGTTGATTTTATTCTATTTTTGTATTCTTATTTGATCGTTCATCATGAGATCATTGGTTAGTTTGTGAGCTTCCGCGCAATAAATTTATAATCAGAGCTATTAGGTTTCTGTTCTACGATTGGAGATGACATCAAAGTTCGTAAAAGTTTTGAACGCATTATTCAAGGTTGAGATATTCGACGATAAGATCAATTTCGGCTTATGGGAGGTACAAGTCTGAGATATCAAGGGCAGCACAAGGCATTGAAAAGGCTTTTGGGCAAGTCGAGAGATATGTCCGATGGTGATTGGGAGGAATTTGAATTTCGTGCGTATAGTACGATTCGGTTATGTCTAGCGAAGGAGATTACGTACAATGTGATGTGGGAGAACTCGACGGCCTGACTGTGGGCCAAATTGGAGTCTCTACATGACAAAAATTTCTGACAAGTCGTATATATCTCAAGAAGCAACTGCATAAGTTACACATGAAGGTAGATACTTCTCTCAACAAACATTTTAATGAATTTAATAGAATAATATCTAAATTATTAAATGTTGGAGAAGAGGCTAAGGATGAAAACAAAGCACTATTGCTTTTGTCTTCCCTCCATAATTCCTATGAGCACCTTGTTACTATGCTACTTTATGGGCATGATACTATTGAATTGGAGTTGGTTACAGTGGCACTGCTTTGTAAAGATATTGTAGACACCCCCATTTTTTCCTCTCAGAATATATAAACTCATTCGGTCAACCTTTGACCTTGCTCGTGATTTTTTAGAAAGACTTACAATCTCTGAAAGTTTCACAATCCTAATGTGGGGACCATTCACTGAAACAATAGTGTATGGTTGAACACAAGCTGAACCAATAGCTCTGTGGCTCAGACCCCATGATCCTAATGTGGGAACCATATACTGAAATAATAGTATATGGCTAAACACAAGTTGAAACAATAACTCTGTGGATCAGACCCTCTAACCCTAAATTGGGGACCATGCATTGAAACAATAGTCTATGACTGAACATAGGTTGAAACAATAGCTCTGTGGCTCAGACCCCTTAACCCTAATGCGGGGACCATATGCTGAAATAATAGTATATAACTGAACACAAACTGAAATAATAAATTTGTTGCTTAGACCCCCTAACTCTAATGTAGAGACCATGCATTGAAATAATAGTACATAACTGAACATAGGCTGAAACAATAGCTGAAATAATAGTCTGATCCAAATGTAGGGAGACTATATACTGAAACAATAGTATATAGTCAAAATACCGAATGAAATAATAGTCTGGCATTTCAGACCTGACCCGAATAACATCGAATTACGTGCCTAAAATCATACGCGCAATTCGATTGCACACCAACTCACGAATGCGCAATCAGTCCCTTTTCAGACTAGACTTCCTTTCTTCAGACCACCTCGAGACTTGATTGCAAGCCCTAATCAGAACGCGCAATCGGATGGAGCGCCCTATCACAGACGTTTAATTGGTCTATGCCCGGCCTAGTCTCACAGTCCTTGATCGCCAAAATTCCACGATTAAGCACTTTAAATGAAGTGCTTAATCGGATTGCGCACTCCAAAGTAAGAGTGCAATTAGTTCTAACGTGAGACTCCGCGAATAAGCGCCAGTTAAACGGCATGCAATTCAATTGAACGCCTGAAACAGAGCGTGTAATTAAAAATTAAGTGCACCCCACAGGGCGCGTAATTAGGAAAAAACCTATAAAAAGACTTTTTTACCTTGACCCAATAGAGGGCGAGAGAAAGAGGACCACGCATCTAGCAATCGAATTTTCAACTCCTCTCCGTCTAGGCTTCGGATTTCGAGATTCCTCTCAGCAGCCCCGGCCTTAGGTAAAATTTTTCTTTTAGCTTTTAGTTTTCGATCATAGTTTTTAATTCTTAGATTTAGATTTTTCCATTTTAACTATTAGTATTAAATTTTCAGTCTTAGACCATAGCACCCTTTTTTTTAGACCATAATTTTTAATATCTGGTTCTAGTTCTCAGAATCTGGGACCAGTCCTTAATCAGACTGCCTAATCCCCGACCCTAAACCTTAATTTTGTTCTAAAATCTTAATCTCCATTCCTATTATTAATCTCTGGTTCTAGTTCTTAGTTTTTAGAATCAGTCCTTAATCATATGGTTTGATTTTTTGATTTCGGTCTCAAATTCAGTCCTTAGATTTTAAATTTTAGTCTTAATTTCTCGATTTTCAGAATCCCAACTTATAGTTCAGTTCTTAATTTCTAGTTTAAAATTTTTAATTCATAATTATAATCCAAAATTATTGACTTTAAAAATTAAAAAAAATGCTATCTTATAATTCAAAATTCAATTCACTTTAATCTCAGCCACCCGATTTGCCCAAGGGAGCTTACATATGGTACTCGAGAACGAGACCAATCCTCCTTAGCATAATGGGCCACCCACCCCTTTTTTATTTTATTTATTTCATTTAATTTAATTTTAATAAAACTAGTATGCTTTTTTAAATTAGAATATCTATAGAATTGACATATTTAATTTAGTTAGAGATTTATTCGAATTAATACAGTTCTAATCAGTCTTAGTAGAATTAGAATAGTTGCATTTCTAGTAGGATTAGGAGACTAATATTAATTAGACTTCTAGTAGGATTAGGAGACTTAATTAATTAGATTTCTAATAAGATTAAGATATTCAGATCAATTAAACTCCTAGTAGGATTAGGATACTAAATCAATTAAACTTCTAGGAGCATTAGGAGACCTTTTAAAATCACAATACAATTAAGACACCTAGTCACAATAGAATTCTAATAAAGGTAGGACGCTCAAAAGTAATTAGATTGCTAACTAGTTGGATTTCTGATAATATTAGAATATTTAAATCAAATAGACTTACACTAGAATTAGGACACTAGAATACTAGATTAATTCACCACAGTAGGTTCATGTAGTTAAACTCATAGTAGAATTAGGAAACTTAAATCAGTTAGAATTAGAATAACAATAAAACTAAACTATCTAAACTTCAAGAAGAGCCAGTGCTGTTGACGTTGGCAGACCGACGATTCAGGAAAGAAGTAACCCACACCCGCTCCAATGCGTGATCACTGACATATTGCAGCGTCATTAAATATCTCCAGTTGGTGATCGCAACAAACTAGTGACCTTCCTAGAAACCTTCCTTTATTTTCAACATTCAAAACACTGCATTGCCAGTGTTCGCTTAGGACAAAATTAGGCCACTGATTCTCGGGGACCGAAAGGAACCCAGAAAAAGCACGCACCAACAGACTGACGATCACGATGGGACGTTGTCTTGCCAAACTCTTCCTTTCTTAGATAGTTAATTTTTATTATCTTTCTTTTTCTTTCCATCGCATCATTTCGAATTTCCTTGAATATATGAGTCTTCCCCAAAGACTCGAGATGCTTGATATATAAAGAGTGAGTTTATGAGACCTTCCATTGTGGGGATATCACGATAACCTGAGATTAACATGGTTGGCAGTTAAGAAAATCCCTTTTCTATCTCGCATGCCGGTAATAACCACAATGAGAAAGATAGTAACACCGAACAAAACCTCACTGGTCAACAAATTGTAGAACTCAGTATTCAGAGAATACAAAAAGGAGATGATGACATCGAGGAATTGCTTCGAGGACTGGCTGCTGCATACGATATCGTTAGGGCACGACAAGATTCAGAAGAACAAGAACGGCAGGAGAGACCGCCACCTACCCCGAGCACAGTATCAGCCCGCGCCTTACTATTGAGATAACCTGTTCACACATTCTTCAACGATGATTCTCTAGATAAGGTTTGCTCGCGAGTTGCTCCAAAAGACAACACCGTCAAGATCTAAGATCTCCCCAAGATGCTCGATGAATACATGGCCAAGAGGGAGCGCCCTTGTCACTCATTCGGATTCGACAAGTTCTGCTGGGATGCCGAATTTCACTTACCGACGGGATTCAAATCACCAAAATTTACCAAGTTCAACGGCACGGGAAATCCAAACCATCACCTGGCCCTCTTTTGCAATGATTGTCGACCCATATGTGATAATCAAGGACTTCTCATCTACTAGTTTCAATGATCCTTGGAAGGAGAAACTCTAGATTGGTTTGCAGGACTCCCGATGTATAAGATAGATACATTTGATCATTTAGTCGGTCAATTCCTGAATCAATACAAGCACTTGATCCAAGAAATAGTCAGTCTTAGCGATCTAATGGTGACAAAGCAAGGACCTGATAAAGAGTTCACCGACTTTGTCGCCAGGTGGAGGAAACTCGCTGTCAGGATCGGCACCTCGATGAAAGAGAAAGACTCAGTTGACATTATCATCGATAACACCAGAGAATCATTAAAGAACACACTCATCATAAATGATTGTCCCGACTTCACTGCACTCCACTCCCGGGCATCTTGACTAGCGCGATACATCAAAGGCGTAGACCTCGCCCTGTCCATAGTCACGTCGAGAGTGGGCTTCTCCGACGTATCAAAATAAAAAAAATAGCAAGAAAGCCTCAGGAACTGAGCAGGTCAACACCGTGTCAATCAAGGACAGAACTCCGAGAATGGAAACTTCCAGTCGAGAAAATTCAGGCAGAATCAAAATCAATAACGATACGTAAACCAAAATCAAGGCACGAATTAACAAAGATATGCGAATCAGAATCAAGGCTAGAACTAGAATTAGGGCTAATATCAGAACAGAAACTAATATCCCAACACTTACTAGAACCAAAATACAACACAGAATTGGCCGACCCACACGCAGAGCTACATAACATACCCTCACCACAAAATTTTAACCAAACTAGAGGCCCCTATCAGCCGAGACGGGAACACTATCCCCTTTTACCTGATACAATCCCCAATATCTTTCATCTCCTTAACACTCAGAATCTCCTCCAATTCTCGCAGGAAAGACCCCGACCATGGCCGACAAATCTAGACTATAGTAAGTTTTACGCATTTCATTAGTATGCGAGACACAATCTGGAAGACTGCTGGGTGCTCCGGGATGTAATCTATGATATGAATGACCGGAACCAAATTGACTGGGAAGTGCTTATAAATCCTAACCCTAATAATAGTCAACCCCAATAGAACTTAGGAATCAATAATAACCTCATGCTCAACCACAACCAAGGAACAGTAGCCCAGGTCACCACCGTGGATCTCTCCGGTCAATCCTCTTTCTAGCCCTCCACCTTAATCACTCGCCTCTAACCTTCCAACACTTTTGTCACCCCTGTGGGAGCTCCTCCACCCCCGTACCCATTTGCCTTGATCACCCGAATCACCTAGCCGAGCCCACTTCCTTATCCAAAATTTACTCAGATAGGAGTCCACTCCTTTAAGGCCTGAGGACCATTCCTCCATAGTCGCCCTCAAGAACCTTCAACCCCTTCAAATCTTGAACCAACATCATTGTTGCTTCTCTCGTCCAATTTAGAACCTGAGTATGAAGATCATGTTCTTCAAACTACAGTTCAAATCACCGCATGGGTAAACAGTGTCACTCGAAAAACCCCAAGCCAAGAAGACGAGACAAGGACCGAGTGTTTGCTAAACGTAGAAGAGAGTGAATAAGAACATCCTGACACTGGTCTCTGCTTTCCTAGAAGAAGAAAATTACACATAGTACCTCCCACCTTGGAGCGGCACAGTGCAAGTACGCGTTCCGTCCTCAAATTTCACTCACTTCATGGATACACCAACGTCGAGCAACACCGGGCTCGACCAACAATCAACTTGCCCGATCCTTAAGTCAGGAACCAATTATCCATCTCTGCCTTTTTCTCAAAATAAGGGGTCCACGAATGCACAACCACCAGAGGGGAACGTGAGAGAAAAAGAAGTTAACTTGCCTCCCCCACCTCACATTATCCCTCCACCAATCCCCTCACCTCAACCACTTCAACCCCCTACACCCAAGGCTCATCGGTTAGGCAAAAAAATTACACTCGAGCCAAGACAAGAATATGACCTCCTGCAGCATCTTCAAAAGATCTCGGCCCATATATCAATACTAGAACTCATCAAAAAATTACCTGACCATCACCGACTACTAATAAGGATGCTTGAAGACACACAAGTGGACAAGAACGCAATATTGGATGAGCTACATCAAATCGCCTCGGTCATGGTGCAACCTTAGACACTCACTTTCAGGACACAGACATGCCTAAAGAGTCACTCCGGGGATAATTAAAGGATTCTTCGTACCCCATGCATTGGTCGATACAGGAGTCAGACTCAATATTTACCCTATCACAATGTTAAAAATACTCGAGTACACGAGGCAGGATGTCATGCCCTCGGCACTATCTCTTATAGCTTATGACGACTTGCGTCGTTTCGTCAAAAGAACTATCAAACTCTAGGTTCGCCTTAGACCTATAATAAAAGACGTCACTTTCCATGTTTCTGATTCCTCTAGTACTTACAATCTGATCTTAAAAAAAAAAATGGTTAGAGTCAATAAAGGCCTTCACTTCCACATACCACCAATGTATCAAATTCCCGTACGAGGACTCTATTGTCCGTATATATACTGATGCACCCTCCAGGAGATGGACACTGATTACGCGACGAATATTCTGACAGCCCATGATTTCGTATTGAACACGGGCCATATTCAGAAGACCCGAATCTTCGATGAGGCCATCGTTGCAGAAGTCCATCCCCCTACCCCTCCTAGTTCTCCCCCAATGCGTTAAAAAAAATTAACGAGAAGAGAAGTTGGCCAGATCTCGCCAAACTCTACGACATCAACCCAACCGCAATAAAAGGTTGGGACCTTATGTATCAGCTCAGGTACATCCCCCACACTGGACTCGGTAAAAATAAGCAAGGTCGTGTAAGGCCTTCCATCCCAAGGAAAATACGCAAATACATAGGGTTAGATTACCAATCGAACGGACCACAAGCCGACTTGTTCCCTACCTCACCGAAATGGTCTCTATATGACCACTTCATCTACGAGATCACTGAGAAAGTAGATATACTAAGGCAGAAGGAAATTTCCTTCACTAAATCCCAAGAAGCGGAGATCGAACGGATGGCTAAAGCATTCAGTGATTGAACGAATCTAAATGACGATATCAATAAACCACTTGAAGGAGTCAGGCCATTATTCGATACTGAGGAATTCGTGAAAGAAGAGCCTCTCGAACCTGGGCCACACATTGAAGACTGGGATTCGACCGATGAAGAGGACTTCCATAGAAGATGAAGAGTAGTAGGAGTCAACAGAGGATGACTGGCTCTCGATGTCAAGCGAAGAAGAAGACTATTGGAGAAACCTCACCAACATAGAACTAGAAGACCTCCTAAGGGCAGAACATCTAAAATTGCTTGAAGAAGGTAATCTCTCCCGGAACACCAATCCGAATTTCGACGACGAATTCGATTATCAACCTATACTCCATCACTGCTAGTGCCCTCGTCGGTGCCCTTATCCAGAAATGTCATACTGTAATTTGTGCGCATCTATCTTGATACGGTACGGAAGGGCTCTCTTGCGAGAAATTTGGCAAACCACCATCGGGGAGAATGATCACATCGCTCTTATTGAGGTTGAGTAAGAACTCGAACTAGATACTCCTCCATCCCCAGATGCGCCATAACTCTATATATTCTAGAAATCTCTCGAGAAAGAGTGGCACCCTCGAGCGATGATGAGGACTATTGGATAGACCTCCCCGCACTCGAGTTAGCACAGCAGGCCAACCAAGGACTTCAGGCATTGTCAGATCAAGAAGACGAGTTTGATACCAGCCCTGACTCCAACTCAGAAGGATGGGAATGCCCTTGAGAATCTCCCTGCATTTCTCACCATTACCAGCCTCGCTACCGAACATGCATAGTCATCCTAACATACTATGAAGTTCAAGGGAGACAGTTCACTACCCTTGAAGATCCCCAAGGAGGTCACCCTCAACATGAAAAGCAATTGTGTTATAACTGAGAAGATGATAGTTCGATCGATTATGATTTCCAGAGCTTCTGCGAAGATGAGACAATCAATATGATAGAGGAAATCTGAATGTCAATGCCACTGTCACCAGCGTCGCTTATTCAAAAGGTCCCATCAGATGAGGACTCCAAAAAAAAATGCTAAATTCAGAATGAGTCCACATTTCTTAAAGAATTGCTTGAACGACTCCAATAGTCATCTCTATAATAGCCCTAAAATTTTGAACAAGAAACCTGCTGCTTCGATATACGTGCCCGACACAAAAATTGAGGTAAATTAAAAAAATTTAATTTAATATTATGAAAGATAATATTAATTTGTGGTAGAGTGAAGTCATGTGTGACTTCTCGTTTAAGTCCGAGTCATGTAAACCCTTGATGAGGTGTGGTATGCCATAGAAACTGCATAGGTGCTCCACACCGGAGCTTAAGTTAAGGTAAAACATAAATATCAAAGATATTTCTGTTTCTTAGCTTATAAGAGAAGGAAGAAGGGTTTTATACCCACTTTGCATCTTCCTCTTCCTGCTTGTCCTAAGAAATTCAGCTAGGTTATAATTTTTAGGTGGTTGCTTTGAGAAACCACAGTAGAGAGAGAGACCTAGGTTAGTGATTGCTCGATTGGAGAGCGTGGAACCGACGTCGTTACGTTAATCTGTCTTAGAAGAACGTGCGCTGTCACTGTGTGTCAAAGCAGAGCCACAAATCCACTGTTCTGGGTTGTAACGACGACAAACCCTTCGATTTAGAATCTGAAACCTTCTTCGGATCGCGTTGCCGGGATCCTGAAAGGTACTTCAAATAGGTGAGTTTTAAATTTAAAATGGTGGAGGTTAAGACCTCATTAATATATAAAAGGGGTGTGTGTGTGTGGTTGTTAGAAACCATTAAGAAGCAATGGTGAGAATTGATCAAACTAGTGATCGCCATTAATGATAAAAAACTGTCATTATTGATCTAACAAGACTGGGATTGATTGATCAAGGCAGTGAATTGATCAATTAATTTGTATAACTAGTTAATGGGAATAGTAAGTGAGCTTTCTGAAAGTTTGATGCCCGATGAACATTGATTGATTAATTTGGAGTTTGATCGATCAATTCTGAAGGTTGATCGATCAAATTTGGAATTGATCGATCAATAAGAAAGGTTAATCGATCATAGTGAAGTGATCGATCAAAGTCAAGATTGGTTGATCAAAATTATATAAAAGTTATACAAATAGAGGGGCGGTATTTTAAAAAATTTAAAGTCTATCTGGATTGATCGATCAATGGGGAAATTGATCGATCAAATTGAGGGATTGATTGATCAATGTAAAAGATTGATCGATCAAGTTACTTAGATTAAGCGTGAGTTAAATAAGATGATTGATCGATCAAGGAAAACAATTGATCGATCAAGGTGATGGATTGATCGATCAAGGAAGGATATTGATTGATCAATCACCCATATTTTTCTGCTGTTTTAATTTTGTAGACTAAACACTACTGGGCACTGCACCAGTTAGTATCCTGACATGTCTGACACTTAGTGTACTATGTCTGTGGTTTAGGATCAGACCATGATGCTTTGAAAAGCCGTAGATTTGCTTAGAAAGAGGTCTGATTTAAGGTAGGGGAAATCCAACCTAAAAATATATCTGAATATGATTTCATGATTCCTTCACATCTGTATCCTGATTTTCTGTTTTAAAAGCATGTTTGCATATCAATCAATCTCTGTCATCTCTGATTCCTATGTTCTGATTTCTGTGTTCTGAAGTCTGTTTCTGATTTTTGATATCTAATTCTTGGGGTCATATGTGTGTATATGATTTTAAGTATTTAATCCAGATGATCCCCACCGACTCGGCGATATATCCTTGCCCTGACACAATCATGCATCTGCTTTGATAATCTCTCGGCACAATTGCACTCCATAGATGAGGCATTATTGCACTTTGAAAATTGTTCATATGAACGACTATTGGTTGGGGTTTCCTATCGGCATATACCTGATTACTACGTGCTATATATTCATGAGAGTTTCTTAAGTTAGAAATATGCATGATTTAAGTCACAAATTTTATGCTAATAACATTTGTTCTATTCTTTGAAAACTCAGTACATGTCATTTGATTTATCCTGTCTGCATATTCTGATTTGATTATCTGTTTGAGATACTACCTACAAAATCATGCTTTATATTTTTAATACAATTTTAGCTGTGATTCTTCTATTGAGCTTTGATGTAACTCACCCTATTTTCTATAACATTAATAGGTTCTGAGGCTAGAGCTCCCAGTACAGAGAGCAATCTTGACTACCAGCCTGATTCGGAGGGTGAGGCTGAGGAGGAGGATACCGATACCCTAGCTGACGAGTTCTATTAGCTGTCTGGGTATTAGCTTTTACTTTTTTGGTTTTCATACTAAATTTTGGATTATTTGTGTGCCTGATGGCCACAGTCTATACTTATTATTATAAATATTGTGTTTACTTGTATTATTATACATTCTGTAGGAACCACTATTAGGAACCATTGTTTTAGGTGATTAATGTCCATCACCAGTGATTCTTCTTGGTTCTTTTTTGGAGAATATATATTATTTTATCTTATAAATATGCATTGTTTATTCTTTCTTTCTCTTAAAGCCATATATGATGACTCGATCTGCCACTACTGAACAGTGTCTGCTCTGATTTTCGCTAGATGAGCAGACACTCTGTGATTTATCCTAGGGATCATTCAGAGCATGATCCTGATAGCACGGATTTCTAGGTGTGGAAAAAATCTGGGCTGTCACAGTTGGTATCTGAGCCTAGGCTTTAGGTTGAACTGCGAGTTTAGGTCAAATTATTTTTACAATCTATGTGCTGATCAATGTTATTATTTTCACAATGACAGACCGGTACTATGGGCCCTAAGTTCAGAGGTAGACACAGTGGAGGCAGAGAGGGACATAGAGAGGTGCCCTTGAGAGAGATCCCTGATATCACTGGTACATCCAAGGGATTAGAGTTCTTATCAGATACAAATGCAATTTCGGTAGGACAGAGAGGAGGAAGAAGAGGCAACGAGGATAGAATGGAGCAGGTGTTGGAAGCTTTGGCTACCAACGTTGCTCAGTAGATTGCTGCTTTGAATCAGCAAGCAACTAGACCACCTCACCAACCTGACGATTTTGTCGAGTTTAGGAGAATGAGACCTCCTAACTTCTCTGGTCAGACTGGTCCCATTGAAGTTGAGGGATGGATAGAGGAAATGGAAAAGTTATTTGAAGTGCTCCAGTGCAGTGATGTGGAGAAAGTGTGTTGGGCCACTTTCAAATTAGATGGTGATGCCGAACCATGGTGGAAGTTAGTATCAAGGAACAGAGAAAGAGATCTCCCTAACACTCCTTGGACTTGGGAGGAGTTCACCGAGGTCTTCTATAATAAATACTTCCCAAAAATAGTGAGACACCAGTGGGAGGTGAAGTTTATTGAGTTGAAATAAGGTGCAATGTCAGTGAAAGAATATGGTGCTGAGTTTGATCGCTTATCTAGATTCGCACTACAGCATGTAACCACCAAGCTGATGAGAGCTCGAAAGTTTCAACTTGGTTTGAGGCAGAACCTACAAAAGGATGTAGCCATGTGGGAGATGGAAATGTACGAGAGTGTGATGTCTAAAACTCTCATCGCGGAAGAGGAAAACTAGAAGCAGTTTACTTGAAGAGACAAGCAAAGCAGAGAGAGGTCATTTCAGGGGAAATCTCAGGACCCTGAATAAAACAAGAGGGCTAGATTCTCCAGACCTCCGAGATACCCTACACACTCAAGACCGGTGATATCTACAGGGCCTAGTTCATATCAGAGGCCAACAGTACTTGCATCGTCCAGACCATTCCGACCGTCTGGTTCTTCTGGCAGCGGGGCTTCTGTAGTTCAGGGATCTTTAAGGGTATCATCATTCACTCCGACCTTGTCATGTGCTAAGTGTGGGAAACCACACAAGACAGAGGACTGTAGGAGAGAGAGTGGGGCATGCTTCAAGTGTGGCAAGATGGGCCACATGGTCAAAAATTATCCAAAGGAGAGTAAGGAGAGCCAGGAGCGGTTCAGATCAGTGTCTATTCATAGAACCTCTCGACCTGTGGTTCAAGGTCGAGCATATGCTGTTACCGCGATTGATGCTCTGACATCGAATGATGTCATACAAGGTATGATTAAATTTTAAAGTGAGATTATTTCTTTAGTAGGATGGACTGGAAATTAGTAATGTAGAATTATTGTGATTATATGTTTACGACAATGATGCACATTGCACATACACATTCTAAGCACTTGATTGAATTGTGTGACTGAATTATAGGTGTGTTGAAGGTGTATCAGCGTTGTGATATTTGCTTTCATAGAACACGAGTTTTGGTAGACCCAAGTTCTACACACTCGTTTATCAGGCCTCAATTCACGAAATAATTGAGCATTACTCCTGAGCACTTAGACTTCATATTGATGGTGTCTATTCCTACGGGGAGTTCAGTAAGTGCAGACACAGTGTGTAAATCGGTGATTGTATTAATAGAAGATCACGAGACGATGGCAGATTTGATTCTGCTAGATATGCAAGGGTTTGACATTATTCTTGGAATGGACTGGCTATCCGCTTACTATGCGAGCGTCGATTGCCTTCGAAAAGTTATAATTTTTCGTCCTCCAAAGGAAAGGTCATTCAGATTCTTCGGGGTGAAGTTTAAGGTAGTCCCGTTGATATCAGCTATTTGGTCTGAGAAGATGATGAAGAATAGATGCAGTGGCTATATGGCATTTCTACAAGAGCAAAGGAAAGAAAAAAAATGTGATACCCGACATTCACGTTGCTTGTGAGTACCCCGACATGTTTCCCAAGGATTTACCAGGACTACCACCTACTCGGGAGATTGAATTTGCGATAAATCTAGTTCCGGGTACTGAGCCAGTATTTAAAGCTCCGTATCGGATTGCTCCCACAGAATTGCAAGAATTAAAGGAGCAACTGCAAGAACTGCTTGACAAAGGATTCATTCGACCTAGTGTGTCTCATTGGGAAGAACCAGTACTATTTGTCAGGAAGAAGGATGGTTCGATGTGTCTGTGCATCGATTACCGCCGGTTGAATAAGTTGACGATTAAGAATCATTACCCGCTTCCGAGAATATATGATCTCTTTGATCAGTTACAAGGAGCGAGGTTCTTTTCGAAGATTGACTTACGATCAGGTTATCATCAGCTACTAGTCAAAAAAGAGGATATCAAGAAGACGACATTCAGAACCAAATATGGGCACTATGATTTTTTGGTGATGCCATTTGGATTGACGAATGCACCTGCGTCTTTTATTGTAAAGACCCGTATTTTGAACCCGAGTTAGACTGACCCTGTGTGTGTATTCAGCTCGACAACCGACGTCACCATTTGTTTTGGATTTTTATCTAGATGTGATTGTGCGGACAGATTTTAATTTAGAGCCCATTTGGACCCTCGTGTGAAAGTTGTGCACCGACCTCGGTGTAGCCGCTCAACACCGGACTTGAGTTTTAAAATTAGAAGTGTATAATACATAAGATGTGTGTGTGTGTTTTACTTTGTGAGTAATCCTATTATAAGAAGGAATTGCATTCCCGTATTATACTAGGTTTTGTTAAGAGAGGATAGTTACCCAACCGTATGAAACTCCTTCTTCTCTCTTCTTCAATCATCGTAGGAGATCAGTTTAGAAAACCTCCTTCTCTAGAACCCTCTTTGTTGAAAACACTTAAACCTTATAAAGAACTTGAATCAACCTTGGATTCGTAGTTGGCTATTAGGAGAGGTTGAGATCATTGGGGGCGTGTTGGAGTTGTCTCTGTGAACTCGTGGGATCGATTGCGGCGCGAATCGTTGAGGAAACCCGTCGGTTTTTATCATCGCTCGAGCAAGATATCACCGAACTCCGACATTGCCTTAGTATTTTAGTCATAACTTTTTATCTCGAACTCCGATTAAGACGATTCTTTTTACGTTGGAAAGCTAATAGAAAAATCTACAACTTTCATGTTTTGACCAACTCATGAATAAATCGTATTGATGGTCAAAAAAATATGAGAATGTTACGTCAAATCGCTCAAGCGAGCTATTATCATCGCTCGAGCGAGGTATCACCGAACTCCAGCATTGTCTTAGTATTTTAGTCATAACTTTTTATCTCGAACTCCGATTGAGACGATTTTTTTTGCGTTGGAAAGCTAATATAAAAATCTAAAACTTTCATGTTTTGACCAATACATGAATCAATCGTCTTGATGGTCAAAAAAATATGAGAATATTACGTCAAATTCTAGGATTGGCGCAACTTGCCTGTTTTGACTTGTTTTTGAGGAAACGCTTAAATAGATCTATATTATTAGTAATTAGAGTTTATCTTAATGCATGAACGTATATTGTGATGTAGATTGAGGGCGAGAGGCCATCAATAGGACTTTGCTTGACTTCGCATAACTCCGAGTTTTAGGTAGGAGAATCTCATCTTTACAGTATTTTATTTTAATTCGCATGGATATTTTGAATTAAAATCTTTAAACTTGCATATGCCATTGAAATCACATCTGTAAACTGAAATTGATATGAATGACTGAAAATCTAAACCTACGAATCACGAAACCTGAATCTGCTTAAGCTCTGAAAATCTGAAATCAAGAACCTGAACTATGTATAAGAGACTTGCATCTGATTTATATTAGTATCTGCATTTGTTTTATGATTGACCTGAACGACCCCTAAAAAATTCCTGAACAATTTCCTGGCACAAGTTTCCCTCATTACGTAGGGGCTTGTTGCATCCTGAAAAAGAGTTCATGAACGACGATGGTAGGTAAGGGTTCCCATCGGCTATATTCCTGCTCTCGAGATATAGTTTACTCGGGAGGTATTTTAAGTTGAGGATTAAGTTATGAATTACTGAACTTTGCATATAGAAGTTAGAGAAATTAAGACACTGAAACACTGCATCTGTTCTTGAAACTATTTTTACACATTTAGAAATAAATCTTACATATGATTTCCGCACCTAAATTCAGTTTATTATCTGCTTATATGTTTGACAAGCTATATTTCGATATTTGTTTTGAAACCATGTTAGTTAAAGTAAAATACCGTAGATGTCTTTCTTCTACTGAGCTTTGTTGGTTAGCTCACTCGACTATCGTCAGGTTGGTCTTGGCGTGGTTATTGATGAGTGATCGATCGACTCGATGCTGAGGAAGAGCTTGAGGTTCCTCCTGAGGAGTTTTTCCCAGTATAGAACTTACTGATTTTCTTATTTGTGGTGAGAGTTAGACTTGAATTTGGGGGCCTATTTTAGTTGGATACCATAGTTTTATATTTGACATTGATTTCTGTTATGAGCCATGTTTCGATGATGGTCGGCCATCATCGGTGGTTCTTTACTTTTAATTGCTTCCGCATTTATTTTAGCTATGGATATTTATTACGCTTTACTCTGATATGTGCCCTGTTTGTCCGGCTTATCGTTTATTCGATAGGTTGGTGAACCGGCCTTTCCTATACCTGGGGGATTAGAAAAGTCGGGTCGTCACATTTATGGACCTAATGAACCGAGTGTTTAAACCACACTTGGATAAGTCCATGGTTGTCTTTGTAGATAACATTCTTGTCTATTCCAAGACCAAGGAGAAATATGAAGGACATCTGCACGTGGCTTTACAGACCCTCAGAGATCACAAACTATATGCAAAGCTTAGTAAGTGTAAGTTTTGACTAGACCAAGTCAGTTTCTTGGGTCATATTGTCTCTGCTAAGGGTATAACAGTTGATCTGACAAAAATTGAAGCAGTAGTGAATTGGGAACAACCGAGAACGGTAATCGAGGTCCGTAGTTTTCTTGGCTTGACAGGATACTACAGACGATTTGTAGAAGAGTTCTCCAAACTATCAAGTCCGCTTACTCAGCTCTCAAAGAAAAATGCTAAGTTTGATTGGACTGATTAGTGTGAGAAGAGTTTCTAAGAACTCAAGATGCATCTGACTACAACACCAGTGCTAGCTATACCTTCTCGCAGAGGAGGTTTTACTATATACAGTGACGCATCTTATAGTGGTTTGGGTTGTGTCCTTAATCGGCACAAGAAGATTATCGTGTATGGCTCTAGACAGCTCAAGGAACACGAGAAGAATTATCCGACTCACGATCTGGAGTTAGTAGCGGCGATCTTTGCTTTGAAGATCTGAAGGCACTACTTATATGGTGAGACATTCGACATCTTCACTGACCACAAGAGTCTCAAGTATCTTTTCACCCAGAAGGATTTAAATATGCGACAACGCAGATGGATGGAGTTTTTAAAGGATTATGACTGTTCCATCCAGTATCATCCTGGAAAAGCCAATGTTGTGGCGGATGCCTTAAGTAGAAAGTCTTCAGCTCAGTTGGCACATCTTATTACCAGAGTACAGAGGTGGCATCTACTGGAGGACCTGGCCTTGTGCAATACATTGATAGATGTCAAAGGTTCAGGAGCATTGATGGCTACCATTGTGATATGGACCATGTTGTTTGATAACGTGCATAAGCTCCAGATGATTGATGATGAGTTGATGGTCATTAGAAAGGATGTGATCAACGGGATCAGACCTAATTTCTTCATCAAGGATGATGGTACATTGCTATTTAGAGATCGAATGTGCATACCTGCTAATAAAGATCTGAAGGATACTATTTTGGAGGAAGCGCATAAATCAACGTGTGCTATACATCCTGAGAGTACCAAGATGTACCAAGATATCAAGCGAAGCTTTTGGTGGAGAGGACTGAAGAAAGATGTTACGGATTACGTTTCTCGATGTTTGGTCTGCCAGCAGGTAAAAGTAGACCATCGAAACTCGGCAGGGTTGTTGCAACCTTTACCGGTGCCAGAGTAGAAATGGGAGGCCATTTCTATGTATTTTATATTGGGGTTGCCGAGTACATTGAGAAAAAATAATGCCATCTAGGTCATTGTAGATAGACTGACAAAGTCTGCACACTTTCTGCCGTACCGCACTACGTATATAACCAGCAAGCTTGCGGAGCTGTACATGAAAGAGATAGTTCGGTTACATGGCATACCGATTAGCATCGTGTGCGATCGAGATTCGCTTTATACGTCGCAATTTTGGCGACGATTTCAAGAAGGCATGGGTACTAGATTGGAGTTCAACTCAGCGTTTCATCGTCGGACAGATGGGCAGACTGAGAGAGTAAACCATATCATAGAGGATATGTTGCGTGCATACATGTTAGACTTTCATGGTTCATGGGATTTGCATTTGCCTCTGATTGAGTTTGCTTACAACAATAGCTATCAGTCCATTATTGGGATGGCACCGTATGAAGCATTGTATGGATGACGATGCAGATCTCCTTTGAACTGAGAAGAAGTCGGTGAGAAGCTTGTTTTGAGACCTGATATTGTGGACAGTGCAACCGAGACAATTCGGTTGATCCACGAAAGATTGGGGGTTGCTCAAAGTCGCCAAAAGAGCTATGCGGATCTTCATCGGACGCACGTTGAGTTTCAGCTATACTTAAAAGTGTTCAAGAAACTTATGATTCCCTAGTTAAATCAATTAGCTATGGAATTAACATTTATTTTAAGGTGGGAGACAAGGTATTTGTGAAAATCTTGCCAACAAAGGGCGTGATGTGCTTTGGAAAATGGCGAAAGTTGAGTCCTCGATATATTGGACACTTTGAAGTACTCGGACGGGTTGGCAAAGTTGCGTAGAGGATTGCTTTGCCACCACAGTTGGCGAGCATGCATAACATATTCCATATTTCCATGCTATGGCGATACTTGCGAGATCCGACTCATGTGTTGGATTTCCAACCGATTGAGTTACAGGAGGATCTGACCGTGATTGAGGAACCGGTCGAGATTTTGGATCGTAAAGACCAAATTTTGTGGACCAAGTTGATTTCACTTGTGCTCATAAAGTGGCGTAACCATTCAGCTTCGGAAGCTACTTGGGAGCGCGAAGCCGAGATTGGTGAGCAGTACCCGCACTTGTTTACCTGACGTGGAAGGTACTTTCATGATTTTCGTTTAAATTTCGTCATCGAGATTGTATGCTTATCAAATGTCAGCACACATGTTTTGACTAGTATACTTTGCTTGTACGGGTCTAGTATATGAGCTATCATAGTTCCTTATCTTCGAAATGAAGTTGAAAAGCATTAACGACATAAAAATTTTAAGGGATAGCTTATTGTCAGGATTGATTGATCAAATTGGTGGGTTGATCGATCAAATTTAGACCTTGATCGATCAAATATATAAGATTGATCGATCAAGTTGGGTTTGAACCATTGGCTATTTTAGAATGTTTGATTGATCAAAAGTGAAGATTGATCGATCAATTTTGTGGATTGATCGATCAACGTAAGTGCATTGATCGTTCAAGGCTGTCGAGATAGGGCAGTTTAAGTTTGACATTGATCGATCAATTTTGAGGGATTGATCGATGAAGGTATCGGCTAGGGCATTTTCACTTAAGAATTGATCGATCAATTTGAACATTGATTGATCAACCCTATCATTATAAGTAACGATTTATGTGACGACTCGACTTTTCCAATCCCTCAGGTATAGGAAAGGCCGGTTCGCCAACCTATCGAATAAAAGATAAGCCGGACAAACAGGGCACATATCAGAGTAAAGCGTAATAAATATCCATAGCTAAAATAAATGCGGAAGCAATTAAAAGTAAAGAACCACCGATGATGGCCGACCATCATCGAAACATGGCTCATAACAGAAATCAACGTCAAATATAAAGCTATGGTATCCAACTAAAATGGGCCCACAAATTCAAGTCTAACTCTCACCACAAATAAGAAAATCAGTAAGTTCTATACTGGGAAAAACTCCTCAGGAGGAACCTCAAGCTCTTCCTCAGGCACGTAGTCAGGATTAGTCTCACACGAATAGCCACGCCAAGACTGAACACGTGACTTATAGTCGAGTGAGCTAACCAACAAAGCTCAAGAGAAGAAAGACATCTACGCATTTTACTTTAACTAATATGGTTTCAAAACAAATATCGAATATAGCTTGTCAAACATATAAGGATAATAAATCAATTTAGGTGCGTAAATCATATGTAAGATTTATTTCTAAATGTGTAAAACATTTCAAGAACAGATGTTGTTTCGTTGTCTTAGTTTCTCTAACTTCTATATGCAAAGTTAAGAATTCATGACTTAATCCTCAACTTAAAATACCTCGAGTAAACTATATCTCGAGAGTAGGAATATAGCCGATGGGAACCCCTACTTACCATCGCTGCTCATGAACCCTTTTCAGTGATGCAACAAGCCCCTACGTAATGAGGGAAACTTGTGTGTGAAATTGTTCAGGAATTTTTGAGGGGTCATTCAGGTCAATCATAAAACAAATGCAGATACTAATATAAATCAGATGCAAGTCTCTTATACATAGTTCAGGTTCTTGATTTCAGATTTCGAGCTTAAGATTCGTGTTTCGTGATTCGTAGATTTAGATTTTCAGGTCATTCATATCAATTTCGGTTCTGAGATGTGATTTCAATGGCATATGCAAGTTTAAAGATTTTAATTCAAAATATCCATGCGAATTAAAATAAAATACTGTAAAGATGAGATTCTCCTACCTAAAACTCGGAGTTATGTGAAGTCAAGCAAGGTCCTATTGATGGCCTCTCGCCCTCAATCTACATCACAATATACATTCATGCATTAAGATAAACTCTAATTACTAATAATATAGACCTATTTAAGCGTTTCCTCAAAAACAAGTCAAAACAGGCAAGTTGCGCCAATCCTAGAATTTGACGTAACATTCTCATATATTTTTGACTATCAAGACGATTGATCCATGAGTTGGTCAAAACATAAAAGTTGTAGATTATTCTATTAGCTTTCCAATGCAAAAAGAATCGTCTCAATCGGAGTTCGGGATAAAACGTTACGACTAAAATACTAAGGCAATATCGGAGTTCGGTGATACCTCGCTCGAGCGATGATAATAGCTCGTTCGAGCGAGCTACAACGACGCGATTTCGCTGGTTTTCACCCGAATCGAAACCCATACATCCCAAAGCAAAACCCATGGCTAATCTAATGATTTAATCAAAAAGTTTAATTAAAACGTACCTTTAATCTAAGGATTCCTAGATTAGAAATGAGTCACGCGAATGGAGCTTCGGAACGAAACCGACGGGTTTCCTCAACGATTCGCGTCGCGATCGATCCCATGAGTTCACAGAGACAACTCCAACACGCCCCCAATGATCTCAACCTCTCCCAATAGACAACTACGAATCCAAGGTTGATTCAAGTTCTTTCTAAGGTTTAAGTGCTTTCAACAAAGAGGGTTCTAGAGAAGGAGGTTTTCTAAACCGATCTCCTATGATGATTGAAGAAGAGAGAAGAAGGAGTTTCACACGGTTGGGTAACTATCCTCTCTTAACAAAACCTAGTATAATACGGGAATGCAATTCCTTCTCATAATAGGATTGCTCACAAAGTAAAATGCACACACACATCTTATGTATTATACACTTCTAATTTTAAAACTCAAGTCCGGTGTTGAGCGGCTACACTGAGGTCGGTGCACAACTTTCGCACGAGGGTCCAAATGGGCTCTAAATTAAAATCTGTCCGCACAATCACATCTAGATAAAAATCCAAAACAAATGGTGACGTCGGTTGCCGAGCCGAATACACACACAGGGTCAGTCTAACTCGGGTTCAAAATATGGGTCTTTACAATTTGGGTTTTTAAAATATCATTTGCACGATCGAGGTTTTCAATCGTTCAAAGGGGTTCTCATTTTCTTTACGTTCAAGCAACCTTTCGGGGTGATTTCTGACTACCTGAACTCCTCTCCGCACGAATTTAGCTCAAATTTTGCTCGGTCAAATCGGTAAACCCTAACCTCCTTTAAATTTGGGTTTTTTGTGCCTTTTTGAACCTTATTACGCTATAGGGCCGGGAACCAAGAATGCGTCGTGCAAAATCCCCACATCCTGTGTTTGTGCGTCAGTGCCGCCCACCGAACCAATCGCACCAACCTTTGTGCCACCTGTGGCACCTATTGAGAACGTGGTGCCCCCTGTTTTGAACCCCCAACCGCCTCAAATCCAGCGCGAAGCCCCAAATCAGTGGTGGGCTTTCAAAACCTTCCTACCCAAATATGTTTTTGCCTCTACCCTTTTTGAGGATGGCTTGAGATGACTTGGGCCATCGACTACATAAAAAAGCTAGGGGTTAAACCCTTACTTGAGCCGTTTCACGATTATTATTATCCCCGAATCGTGCTGCTTTTCTTCCAAAACTTCTGTCGGGGCGACAGTTGACACCAACTCGTCACCTCGATTGACAGGTTTGAGTATAAATTCAACCAGTTTCATGTCGCGGCTGCCCTACGGTGCACTTCGGTGTGCGTTGGGACTTGTGGCTTGGCTCCATCGTACATTAAGGACATTGCATTTCACGACATGGTCACCAAAATGACCCAGGGTTAGCATGGATTAGGGCAATCCATTACTCGAGCTCAACTCCCTGACCAATTGTGAATGCTTGATACATTTATCAAGTGTACCCTCAACCCATTTTTGCACAAGTCCGTGCGGAGCAGCATTGAGCAACAGGCGCTCTTCTCGACTTTCGAGGACCGTTGGTTCTCTGTTATCAATTTGGTTCTTGATGGCATGATCAATGCCAAAGAAATGATGTCAGAGAAGACCGAGGCTGCTTCAAAGAAGCAGATGTCTTATGTTCGCCTCATCACTAAGATGGTTGAGCACTATGTGGCCTTGAGAGCGGCGTATAGCTTGGCTCCCGGTGAGCCTCAATTGACCAATAACACAAAGTTTCAGAGGGAGAGGAGGAGGTTCCTTCAGTTTTGAAGGGTGCAGAGCCGGCATAGCCTATTGTTGAGGAGGGCACCGAGCAGCCAGAGAGAGTTCTTGGTGAGGGGGAGGCCCAGCCTGATCAGCCACCTCGACCGGTGGTATCTCCTCGACCTACCCCTATACGCCGACCTACCCGTGCCTCTACGTCGCATGGATATGCTCCTTCCACCGTTGATATGGAGCGATGCTTCGTGAGCTCATTGAGGGCAACTGGCGTATCCACGAGCGGCTGGACGGGTGGAGGAGTTCCAGCGTCAGGTTCATCGTCGGTTGGATTACTATGAGGGCATGCATGAGCTCGTGATGCAGCACTTGTACGCCACCACGTCGACGGTGATGATTGCTCATGCCTGTCAGCATATCGTGGATCCTTGTGACTATAGTACCCAGCCACCTCGCCCTAGTAGACCTGCACCTGATGAGGCTGGACCTTCTGACGCCCTGACAGGTACTTACTATGTTATTATCTGTGCTCTTTAATCATTATATCTGCATATGTATTTTATTTTGCTTTCCATATACATTCTGTTTTGCATGCATCCTTGTTTTTGCATGATGTATTCGTTTGCTCGTTCTGCTTTGCTATGACTGTTAGCCTTAGAACACACCATTCCTCTTACTAGACCTCCCTGACATTTTCGAGGATGAAAATTCCTAAAGAGGATAATGTAATAGCCCTAAAATTCTGAACAAGAAACCTACTGCTTTGATATACGTGCCCAACACAGAAATCGAGATAAATTAAAAATATTTAATTTAATATCATGAAAGATAATATTAATCTGTGGTAGAGTGAAATCATGTGTGACTTCTCGTTTAAGTCCGAGTCGTGTAAACCCTTGATGAGGCGTGGTACGCCATAGAAATTGCGTAGGTGCTCCACTCCAGAGCTTAAGTTAAGGTAAAATAGAAATATCAAAGATATTTTTGTTTCTTAGCTTATAAGAGAAGGAAGAAGGGTTGTATACCCACTTTGCATCTTCCTCTTCTTGCTTGTCCTGAGAAATTCAGCTAGGTTATAGTTTTTAGGTGGTTGCTTTGAGAAACCACAGTAGAGAGAGACCTAGGTTAGTGATTGCTCGATTGGAGAGCGTGGAACCGACGTTGTTACGTTAATCTGTCTTAGAAGAACGTGCGCTGTCACTGTGTGTCAAAGCGGAGCCACAAATCCACTGTTCTGGGTCGTAACGACGACAAACCCTCCAATTTAGAATCCAAAACCTTCTTTGGGTCGCGTTGCCGGGATCCCGAAAGGTACTTCAAATAGGTGAGTTTTAGATTTAAAATGGTGGAGGTTAAGACCTCATGGGGTGTGTGTGTGTGGCTGTTAGAAACCATTAAGAAGCAATGGTGAAAATTGATCAAACTAGTGAGCGCCATTAATGACAGAAAACTGTCATTATTGATCGATCAAAGTAGTTAATTGATCGATCAAGGCAGTGAATTGATCGATCAATTTGTATAACCAGTTAATGGGAATAGTAAGTGACCTTTCTGGAAGTTTGATGCCGGATGAGCATTGATCGATCAATTTAGAGTTTGATCGATCAATTCTGAAGGTTGATCAATCAAATTTGGAATTGATCGATCACAGTGAAGTGATCGATCAAAGGCAAGATTGATCGATCAATTTGGAGATTGATCGATCAAAATTATATAAAAGTTATACAAACAGAGGGGCGGTATTTTTGAAATTTTAAAGTCTATTTGTATTGATCGATCATTGGGGAAATTGATTAATCAAATTGTGGGATTGATCGATCAATGTGGAAGATTGATCGATCAAGTTACTTAGATTCAGTGTGAGTTAAATAAGATGATTGATCGATCAAGGAAGGCAATTGATCGATCAAGGTGATGGATTGATCGATCAATCACCCTTATTTTTCTACTGTTTTAGTTTTGTGGACAAAACACTACTGGGCACTGCGCCAGTTAGTATCCTGACATGTTTGACACTTAGTGTACTATGTCTGTGGTTTAGGATTAGACCATGATGCTTTGAAAAGCCGTGGATTTGGTTAGAAAGAGGTATGATCTAAGATAGGAGAAATCCAACCTAAAAATTTATCTGAATATGATTTCATAATTCCTTCACATCTGTATCCTGATTTTCTATTTTAAAAGCATGTTTGCATATTAATCAATCTCTGTCATCTCTGATTCCTGCATTCTGATTTCTGTATTCTGAAGTCTGTTTCTGATTTCTGATATTTGATTCTTGAGGTCATATGTGTGTATGTGATTTTAAGTATTTAATCCAGATGATCCCCACCGACTCGGCAGTATATCCGTGCCCTGGCATAATCGTGCATCACTTTGACAATCCCTTGACACAATTGCACTCCATAGATGAGACATTGTTGTACTCTGAAAATTGTGCATATGAACGACGATTGGTTTGGGTTTCCTATCGGCATATACCTAATTACCACGTGCTATATATTCACGGGAATTTCTTAAGTTAGAAATATGCATGATTTAAGTCACAAATTATATACTAATAGCATCTGTTCTGTTCTTTGAAAACTCAGTACATGTCATCTGATTTATCCTGTCTGCATATTCTGATTTGATTATCTGTTTGAGATACTACCTGTAAAATCATGTCTTACATTTTCAATATAATTTTAGCTGTGATTCTTCTACTGAGCTTAAAAGTAGCTCACCCTATTTTCTATAACATTAATAGGTTATGAGGCTAGAGCTCCCGGTACAGAGAGGGATCCTGACTACCAGCCTGATTTGGAGTCTGAGGCTGAGGAGGAGGATACCGATATCCCAGCTGACGAGTTCTATTAGCTGTCTACGTATTAGTTTGTACTTTTTTGGTTTTCATACTGAATTTTAGATTATTTGTGCCTGGTGGCCACCGTCTATACTTATTATTATAAATATTGTGTTTACTTGTATTGTTATACATTCTGTAGGAACCACTATTAGGAACCATTGTTTTGGGTGATGGATGTCCATCACCAGTGGTTCTTTTTGGTTCATTTTTGGAGAATGTATATTCTTTTATCTTATAAATATGCATTGCTTATTCTTTCTTTCTCTTAAAGCCATATATGATGACTTGATCTGCCACTACTGGACAGTGTCTGCTCTAATTTTTGCTAGACAAGCAGACACTCTGTGATTTGTCTTGGAGATCATCTAGAGCATGATCCTGATGGCACGGATTTTTGGGTGGTTGTCACAGTCTCGGTCCCTCAGTTAGAGGAAGCAACTCTCCCGGTGCCTTTTCAGGCGACCGACTTTGTACCATATCTACTATCGAAAATTAAAAAAATAGATAAAGCAAAAAACCCTAAAACTTTAGAAATATAAAATCCAAAAAATCAGAAAACCTCCAAAAAGAAAGGAAACCCTTCGTCCCGAATCAATTTTGCGACCAACAAGGAGACTTTTCTCCTAAGACTTCTATCCCCTCTCCTGCACGAATACGCAAGGCATCCAGGCAAAACAACAAACCAGTGATCATACCAGATGAGATACTTTGCGACTTTGAGAAAAAGAACAATAGTCTTGACCTTCACCTTACCAAAGATCTCTTAGTCATAAATTGTGCCGATGAAGGATTACCTTTCGCAAATTCAAATCTCAAGTGTAGTAATTTTACAGTGTACGAGCTTACCGAGGATGAAGAAGGAAGACTAGTCACTGAGGAGGCATAGGACTTCCAATGGGTCATCAAGCGTTTCGACAAGTAAACCCAAGCTACCGCAGAACCTATAAAAGAAATCAACTTTGGCACTGAAGAGAAACCCAAGAAGCTACTAATTAGCGCAACTCTCAACTCTAAGGAATGTCAACAAATCGTACAAGTCCTATAAGAACACCTCAGCTTCTTTGCATGATCCTATAAAGATATGCCTAGTCTAGACCCAAGTTTAGTAGAACCATCGTCTTGTCTTGGAACCCGATGCAAAGCCTGTTAAGCAGAAACTCTGAAGGATGCACCCACAAACAGCCCTCCAAGTTAAAGAGGAAGTTGACAAGTTACACAAAGCCAAATTCATCCGAGTCATCCCCTACCCCAAATGAGTTGCCAATATAATACTTATCGTTAAGAAAGATGACAGAGTACAGGTTTTCATTGACTTTCAAAACCTCAATCCGGCATGCCCAAAAGACGACTTCCCACTTTCGTACATTGACACTCTAATCGACAACACCGTTGGACATGATATGCTATCCTTTATGGACGGTTTCTCTGAGTATAATTAGATCAAATTAGTAGATTTCAACCAAGAGAAGACTTCTTTCACCATACCATGGGGAACTTACTACTATGTAGTCATGCCTTTCGAGCTCAAGAATGTAGGAGCCCGTATCAACGCGCCATGATGGCTATTTTTCATGACATGATACATAAATGTGTAGAAGTCTATGTCGATGATATGCTAGTGAAGTTTCAAACATGAGCAGGACATGCTGAGGCGCTCCAACTGGTACTACGAAGATTCAAAAAGTATCAACTAAAATGAACCCAAAGAAATGTGTCTTCGGAGTCACATACGAAAAATTACTCGGTTTCATAATTAGCAAGCGAGGGATCGAAGTCGACCTTGTAAAAGTCAGAGTCATCCTTAAGATGCCACCTCTTAGTGATATCAAAGAATTATGAGGCCTGATAGGAAGATTGTACTTCATCAGGAGATTTATCTCCCAACATTCAGACAGTCTTTTCTACAGACTACTTAAAGGAGGTACTGAGGAACTGAGTACAAATGGGATGACCAGTGTCAGCAAGCCTTCGATAATATCAAGAAGTACCTCTTTAACCCACCAGTACTATCGCCACCAGTTTCCGGAAGACTCCTAATCCTCTACCTCTCAGCGAACGATAAAACAATGGATGTAATTTTGGGATAATATGAAAAAGACGGTAAGAGAGAGAAGGTTATCTACTACCTTAGTAGGATGATGGTCGAATACGAACGAAAATATACTTCAATAGAGAAGACCTGCCTCACATTGGTGTGGGCCTCAACCAAATTATGACACTACTTTGGAGCACATAAGATACTAGTACTAGCCCAAATGGACCCTCTGAAGTACGTATTCGAAAAGCCTGTAATATCAAGAAAGATTGCTTGCTGGCATATGCTATTACAAGAATTTGATATCACTTATGTCACGCAGAAGTCGATCAAAGGATAAACAATTGTCGATTACCTTGCAGATCTCTCACTCCCGAGCAATGAGCCCATACATGCAGATTTTCTCGATGAAGACCTACTCACAATTCATAACGAAGAACCTGATAAGATGTCATGAACCATTTATTTTGATGGCACTCTAAATCACAATGGAAAAGATATCAGGATAGTCCTGCTAACCCCAAAAGGAGTTGTCATACCTAAGATTTTTAATAATGTCACGAAATACGAAGCTTTCATAGCTGAACTGTGAGCAGCATTATAATTAGGCGTTAAACAATTAAAAATCATCGGTGAATCCATGCTCATAATCTCACAAGTTATAAGAGAATGGAAGACCAAGGAAAGAAGACTGATGATATATCTAGAAACTGCTCAATATTTGATAAAGAAATTTGAAAGAGTCTCTTTCACACACATCCCTAGATTAGAAAATGAGCTCACAGACTCTCTTGTCATGTTAGCCTCGGTCATCCAAATACCCATCGAACAAAGTACCAAGACCACCTTCGTCAAAAAGCTAACAGTACCCACCCATGAGGTAACATGGATGGTTAAGAGAGAATTCCCAGTCCTCTCCACGAGCACGAGACCAAATGAAGCAATTGCTCCAAAAAATCATGTCAAGGTAGAAACTGCAGTAGCTACATTCAGGTTTGAAGAATCACCAACCGATGACGGACAGCCATGGTATTTTAACATATGGAACTTTTTGAAGCATCAACAAGTTCCTCCATATGTCACGAAGATCGAACGGAAGACTATAAGGAATCGATACGCCCGATTCTGCATACTCGGCAAAATATTATATAAAAAAGCTTTCACCAAAGGAGTAGTGCTACGATGCGTCACAACCTTCGAAGGACAATACATCATTCGAGAAGTATACGCCAGTGTCTACGGCGCCCATACCAATAGATAGTAACTCGTCGATCAAACCATATGACAAGACTACTTCTGGCCGACGATGATAAGAGACTACCACTTCTATGTCCAAAGCTACAAACAATGCCAAGAACATGTCGCACTTATCAAAGCTCCATTAGTTGCATTGAACACTATTACCTCGCTGTGGCCATTTTTGATGTGGGCTTTCAATGTCATCGGACCTTTCACAGACACAGTTGGGAACACTCACAAGCACGTGTTCATACTTACGGTAACCGAATACTATACCAAATGGATAGAAGTTGAATCTTACGTCAGAATCACCGCTTCAACACTCGTGAGATTTATCATTCAAAATATCATCACCAGGTTTGGACTATCCAAGATGTTTGTCACCGATAACGGACCACAGTTCATCGCAGAGAAGATGAAGAAGTTATGCAAGAAGTTCGACATCAATCTAAGCCACTCATCATCGTTCTACCCTCAAGGCAATGGGCAAGCAGAAACTACGAACAAGACACTAATTCAAATTCTGAAACATACAGTAGAGACGAGCAATGGAGCCAACTGGCCCGAACGACTACCAGAAGCACTCTGGGCCTATAGGACCTCTATTCGTAAGGCCACTGGCTAAACTCCCTACCTCCTTACTTACGGGATGGAGGCAGTCCTACCATATAAGATACAAGTACCATCCTTACAGATTCAACTCAATAATGAGCTATCCTTAGATGAGAGGAGAATTTTCCTACTCGCACAGCTAGAGCAACTCGATGAAATACGTCTAAGGGCAGTTGATCATGCTCAGATATATCAGAGGAGAGTGGTCAGGGCTTATGATAAGAAAGTCCTTGAACAAACCTTTAATATTGGAGAACTAGTCTTGAAGAAAGTCATGCCTTCCAAGCGTGCCCATCTAAAAGGAAAACTGAAACCGAACTGGGAAGGCCCTTATGTTATAGCAGCCGCATATCCTGAGAATGTATACAAACAGGCGAACCAAGATGGGGAAGAACTCCCTAGCCCTTGGAATGCCATGTACCTTAGAAAATATTACTTTTAGCCCCGTGATCATTATATCTCGTGGTTAGATACTTATACTTACCACCCTCGTAGTTGTCATGACCCATTCGTTGGTTGTACGTCTTCAATCCCTGAAGTATCCTTAAGACTTCTAATTTCTATCCACCTTCTTATTCAGACAATGAGATCAAGAGATTAGTGATATGCCTGACCTCTTTCAAAAGCATAAGTCACATTCGATCCTCATTTCCCTTCCCCCGCCATTAGAGGAGACGTTAGAGCATGAAAAAATAAAGATGTCAGATTCAATCAAAACTCATTATTCTTATGCTAGTAGGATGCTTTCAAGAAAATATATACATATATGTAAAAAAAAATGAGAGAGCAATACGATGAATGAACAAGTCAATGAGCTCAGGGAAGCATAAGCAGACCGTGAGGACATCTTTGATAACTTTACTAGAAATATATAAGTAAACTATGAGGGCATCTTTGATGTCCCCATATTACTAGATGTCGTCGTAAGGTGGCGAGAGGAGGACAAACTCCTGCTAACCATGGAATGTGAGACTTTGATGGTATTGAAACATGACGAAGAGCTCGATCATGGCACCTCGTATCCCCTCTAAGAAAAAGATTGTTATTCATCCTTTTTGGAAAACATTAGGTACAAACTACTCCCCACATCACTGAGCCTTACCCCTCTTCCACTTTTTTATTTTTTCGGACGATAAATCGGAAGCTTTTCAGGATATCCCTAGGAACGAAACTGAAAATCAGTGAATGATGACTGATGCAATCACCTACTATATCTACCACACCCTCCCTGATAATAATCATGGGATAGGATGACCACCGCCCAAAGGTAGACCCCCGTGTATACAACTGACATAATCAAAATAATCTCCCCTGGTTCGATGACAATATTGATGAACTTTTCTTCAAAACTAACTCACTAAATACTCGTGGCTTCTTATAGACCCAAAGTGCTTATCTAAAAACTCATAAAAAAATCTCATTGCATTTAGACACTAGGGTATTTTTTTTCAGAAGGAGAATTACCTTAGAAGCGCCGACTTGCCCATAAAGAAGATGCGGAGTAACGAAGTCACCACCTTGAGAATGCTACCAGAGATACTACACTGCTGATCCTACCACGCTCTTACACTAGTGCATTTTTTTATTATTTTAGTTATTTGCTTTCCCTGTTGCATTATTTTCATTTCCTAAAAAAAAAAGAAAAAAAGAAAAAAGAGAGAGAGCATATATCCATCTTTTATTACTAGACCCCGGTCTGAGACACTCGCTCCCTTGAAAACTAGCAAGGGGGAGAATAAAAATTATTAATGGCCTTGCCTTTACATGTGCAGATACAAAGCAACCCTCAACTACCATCAGGCTAACTCAAGAAGCATCCAAGTCCCGATGACAACTAACAATATTAAAAGCGAAAGGGAAATGCAAGAGGTAACTAGAAGAAAAGGAACCAACACAGGTACATCTGAACTGAAAAACTGTTTAAAAATACAAATCAAAATTTTCTTTTACATCCATCACCGGGGGCATACCCCCCTGCATATATAATGGGCACGACACAAAAAATGATAATAATACAAAAGAAATGAAAACTATACACCTCTACTCCCTATGCTGCCACTAGGATGGCCGATCACCGCTATCCCCAGTATCATCAGCCCGAAGGTCCGTAGACTGATCCTCCAAAAATATAATCCTAAAACACGAAGTCGACAAAACCTGTAGACGAATCGAAGGCCCCACTACTGAACCCCCCTCACTCGCCTGACTAGAGGACCGCCTAGATCGAGAACGAGGAGGATACCCAGCAAGAAACTCCTAAATAAGAGAATCCTCACGAACATAATCCCTAACACGATCACGTGTTGTACGACGAGGTTGCTCGACCGAGGAACCCGTAGCCCTCGACTTCGATCCAGTAAGCTGACCAACCATCCTGTGCACTCCCCACTCACTCCTCGTCAGACGATATTGCAGCTGATCTATGGTCGCCTACATCTCTGCCTACGTTGTCTGACGCGCTGCCTCCAATGCCTCAGCTTGAGTCTCCCGCGTAACCATCATCTCGACAAGCAGGTCCTCGCAGCTCTGAATGACCCCTCGGAGGGACGAAGCCAAGTCCCCGAGAAGCATAAACAATAACTCGGTGATGCTTCCCCGAGTCAAAGAAGAGAAGAGTACCTCGCTAAAGAAGTGCATCAAGAATGCATGAAGCGCCCTATCTGTAGCCAACCCTGGCTCAACCACGGGCTCCCGACCCTCCATCACCACATGACGCGCCTCAAAAGATTCCCTTGGCTCTGAATGACCCCTCGGAGGGACGAAGCCACTGGCAAATGTGTCAAAGAACCAAGTGACTCAAACTACCCCTGGCTCCGATCCACTAGATCTATACGGGACTCCTAAAATCTCCTCTCACACCTCCACATAATCTCCCACCATCTGTCTCGTAATCGGCTCACCCTCGAAACGAAGGCCAGTGATGCAGACCCAGTCCTCTGGAGTCGGTAGTAACATACCAACCGAAAATAGAAGCACCTGAATCACCGTGATCAGGCCACGGTCAACCTGAAAAGGCTCCAACTCTAGGATTGGCCCAAAGCCGAAAGACACCAACAACGTCCCTTGAAACTTTGATAAGGCACGATACCAAGTGTGAAACTTAGTTCATGCCGAGCTGATAGCCAGTTGCGGAGGCTCCTACCGAACAAAGAACAAGTACAAAATATAATAAGACTAACACACATACAACTAGAGACAAGTAGACCTAGAGCTAAAAGCAAATAAAGTATACGAAAACACACAGTAACAGTCCTTAACAAGTACACAAAACATGATAAGAACAACAAAACAAAAATGTGACCTATCATTAAATACAGTCATGGTGCATGAATGAGCACACAATCAATAATCGATGTAGGTTCGATATAAATTAAAAGGGTTTCCATATCCTAATAAGTCTATGTCACAACCTAATGCCTAGAAAAGTGAAGGAACTCTTACTCACGGGTACCTACCTGGCCTCGCGTGAAGAAATCCTCCAGCGGGAAGTGTGTGCGAGCCTGACGCTCCTCATCCTCAACACCCTCATCCTCGGGTACCTCTCCCTCATCCTCACCAGCATCTCTGATCTCAGGAACCTCCTCCCTGATCGACACCTCAGTACCCTCCTCCACGGCACCAATGCTGACCTGAACCACAAAGGTCTCACCAACCTCTGTCGCTAACATCCGCTCAAAGTTTGATACAGACATGTAAAATTGATCACTGCCTCTGGACTCCATCTCAACAGAAAGAGATCGAAAACTAGAAAAAATGAAAGAAATGGCACTTGAAACGAACGGCCGGATCGCAAGGTATCACAAAAACATGAAACTCGGAGCATAAGAAGACAAGGAAACAGATAATCAAAGAACAAATGGATAGCTGGGAAGAATGAAAGAAATTTCAAGTATATATAGAGTGCGGTTCAATTGCGCACCCTGATTAGGGCGTGCAATGAAATTACGCACCATGATCCCCACGCGTAATCAGAATTACACGCTCTCCTTTGAGCGCATAATCAGATCGTCGCCCGCTCAAACTAACCCGACGCCCCGATTACGTGTACCGTATTAGACGCGTAGTTACATCACGCATCGGCAATATGGCACGTAAATCTCGAAGGTCACCGCACAGTGACTAGGCACCGCCCTAATCCCACGTCCCATACAACGCGTTTCATTCGGTTAAACGACAAAGTAGTGACGCGCAATGACCCTTTGAACCCGTCAAACATGCGTGCTCAGACTGACACTTAGTTTAGTTATGCGCCCAAGGTAAAGCACGTAATTTCCCAGGTGAAACATAAAATAATATTCCCAAAACAACAGACCCAAAGCCTAAAATTAGGAGATTTCAAACACTAATTACCAACCCAAACCACGCCCTTGCTAAGCCAAATCCGAAAAAATTCCAAACTTAGAAAATACACTCCGAAAACCAAAAGTACCCCCCAACATCCCCAAAGCAAATCACTTACACACCTAAACTGAGCCAAACTGAACCAAACCAAAAAAAATATCACACTCAAAATAAGTAAAGTAAGCCACAAAGTAAACCAAACCAAGAATTAACCACAAATGAAATTAAAAATAGATTGCTGCATAAATAAAAGATATCATTACAAAATACACCGAGGGCATACCCTCTGAATATACAATAAAAAAAAAAAAGAAATTTAAAACCAACACGTTCAGGCAATGCCAGAATCAGGATTTATTCGAGAAACAAGAGATTATGGAGAAGCCCGGAGAAGGAGTATACCCTGAACGAATTCCAATAAGAATCCCATCTTCCCCTCCTGAGTTAGCAGGAAAGAAAGAGTGGCTCACAGAAAGCCACCCAGGATCTAAAGGACACACATATGGAAGCCTACCCTGGAAAGAATAACAGGGAAGGCTAGCAAAAGAACAATCCAAAGACCCTACCGAGGAATCATTAGCGTCGGTCACGAGAACTCTGACTCTGCTTTATTCTGGGGTTTTCTTTCTTCCACCTTTTTCTCCTCCATCTTTTCTCCCAATGGGGTGACACTTCGAGTTAGATTGATAGCATCAACCCTAGCACCACCCCGAATTCTCAATCTCGTCCATTCCTAATAATTCACTTAATAATCATAATTCTTCGGGTTCAATACCCGGGATACAAAATAGAAAGGAGGAAAACACATTAATGAATAAAAAAATGCCCTAGATATCAAACAAAAGAAAAAAAATCAAACTTTTAATCCTAAGCCTGAAATAAAATTCAAAATAAAACCCAAAGCCTCTGGCTTGTATTTATAAAACTATACCTCCTAAACCACAAAATGACAAGTGTCACATTTTTAAACCCTTTCAATCTAATTAAATCTAAACTAAATACATACTCCCTAAAAAAGAACCATAATCTACAATAAGCCTAGATCAACCAACCAAAGCACAACATTTACCCCTCCAAAATATAAATCCTCCCAAAATAGATGAACCAATAGGATTAAAACACCTAACCCCATCTAGAATGTTCACAAATTAAACCCAAACTCACACATTCTAACCAAATGTCATCAAACATTAGACTAAGACAAACAAACCTTAAAATCCTAAACTTGGAACTCATGCTCTTACCATGACAAAATCAAAATTCCTCAAAGTTACATAACAAAAACTTAAATAAATACCTAGTCAAACCAAATTCCAAAATAAATACCAAACACCTTTTATTCATTTAATAAATATTTTTACACAATATCACCGGAGGCATACCTCCTGAATATAAAATCCAAAACGAATACCTAGAACCTAAATTACAACCCAAAATGAAAATTGGAGACCCGAAACAGACACAAAGCGAGGAGCAGATTGACTAATTGGAGGCTTCAGAAGGAGAGATGGAGCATTGGTTGAGGAATACATCCCTCTACTCGTAACACCTTCTCTTCTGCCATCTTCACCTCCTCCCCCGCCGCCTCCTCAACGCTAACTTTACTGCACCCTAAAAGGGATCGATGTGAAAGCTAGCTTCCTCTTTCCCAATATCGCCCATTCTTAGAATAATGTCATTCCCGAGCATCACATCATGATGAAGATCATGCAAAATCATAAATATCGAAAGAAACGACATCGCAACCAGACGATTGGATCACCCAATATCACAGAAACACGGATATCCGAGCATAAAGGATTTAGAAAAGATAAAACTTGAGACTAAACTGAGAGATGCAAAAGAAATGAAGACTCTGTTGCTTATATAAAGTACAAACTTAATCACGCGCCAGGACAGGGGCGCGCAACTCAGTCATGCGCAGAGGAAACCGCACACAAATTAAATCATGCGCCCTGAATGGAGCACATAATAAAACCACCACTTGCGCAGATGGTACGATGCTCTAGTCACGCGCCCAATATAACCCGTGCAATCTTATTACATGACCCACTTACACCGCACAATATGAAAGGTCGCTCGTATAGTGACCTGGTGACGTTTGAATTACACGCTTAGGACAAAGCGTGTAATCCAATCACACGCAGACATCCAAAAGCGTAAACAACCCCTTCAAACTTTCAATTGCACGCCTAAAAACATGCGTGCAATTTGATTAAACGCTCGAAACCAGGTGCGCAATACCCAACTTTAGAAAGAATTTGTAGCCTCACACCCTTTTATTCCATCTCGATCAAGATTCTTCTCCCATGTCCCATCGTGTAGCCTTACAGGAAACATTGACCGCGCCCTGGTCCCATTGCAACAAGACATATATGCCTTATTGTGACACCGTCACCTTCCCTCATCCCATCACAATCTGATCGGAGAGGGAGAATCCCATCGCATAACCACGTCCCACATATCCCATCGCGATAAGATGCACACATACAATGCCATCCCAATATCTAAGCTCATTGACCTAAATCAGCTATGCCACCACACATCCCATCGTGAAAAGCCAAAAGCAAACCTTTCCAAAACTCACACCAATCCGAACATCCCGCACGCAGCAGCTATCGAACCCTGTCACTCAATTGTGTCACACATGTCCCATCGCAATATAGCAACTTTATCTTGTCTTACTACCCCGACACCAGTCACACCTCCCTAAAATCCTCATCATGAAACCTTGCATAGAGTCAAACCTTTTAAAATTCACATCACTAACTATTCTCAACCAATGTCCCATTATGGAAGCAAAGAACCTACCCCCCAAATCCCTAGCTACGTAGTAGTTGCTAGACTCCAACAGAAGAAGAGGGACTCCTCCCACGTCCCACCGCATCTCAAACATAAAAAAAATCCCACCAGAATCCAAATGCCTCTATCAGACCTACGACTAGTAATACCCCAACATCTTAACGCAGACCCCTAGTGTCCCATCACGTCTATAATCTGCTATGACAAGAAGGAAGAGAAAAGACTTTCTCGCATCTCATCGCACTTGCAACCACCGGGACTCACCCCAGCATGCAACCGTAACGGGAAAGACCACCATGTCCCATCGCAATACTCACCACCAAGTCCCTGCTACAGTAAAAATGAAGAAAAAAAAGAAAACCCTCAGAACATCCCATCACGACATCACGACAATCGATTAGTCTCATCGCGGGCTATACAGGTAAGCATCACCCTCTCTTTTACTCGATATTGATTTTGATATATGCAGTTAGCTATGATTAAGTCAAAATATTTTCAAAATCCATCTCTCTCGACTTGCGAATCACTATAGTCCTCCCATAAGAGATAATCATCAGTATTCGTCAAGAAGGTTAGACGGAGTATCCGACATGCCAAGTGTCGTCTTGACAACCACATAAAAGGTCGGGTCCACAAATCTCATATCGGTGGATCTGCTTAGTGACGTCTAGGAAGCCACGCTTTTCTAAGATTTACCACCGAATTGATCTTAAGTTAAAATCCCAAAATTCCAAAAATCTCTTACTTTAAAAAAAAACAAAAAAGATAAAACAACTAGAAAAAATGAAACTAAAATAAACAAAGAGACCTCTTACCTACCAAAATTTATCTCATTCACTACTTGTCCAAACCAGTCATTCCCCTGGGAAACCGAACAATGAGTATATTTAATCTAGAAACTTATAAATGCCTATTAGAAAAAGAACACCTGACGTGCATTGGTGTGAGCAATGACGCGCCCGGTCTGACATAACTTGCGAAAGCCTTCGACATTACATGATATTGTATCTTATTATTGGTCTTTGGACCTTATTAATGGACATTTGTATGATGCCCCTCGACACCTCGACTACGTCATATCCCTTTGTTTGATTGCCCCTTACAGTAGGTCGCGACATGTGGCAGGATGCCCCTTGCATCCACATATTAGGATATGGTGATTCTCCTTTCTGTTTGATTACCCCTTGCAGCAGATCGCAACATACGGCGGGATGCCCCTTGCACCCATGGATTAGGATATGCTGACTTCCCCCATCAGCTGTCTATGACAGCGGGTCGCGATATGCGATGGGATCACTTGTATCCACGACATGAAATATGCCTTTTGACAGCTACCATTGGGCCCCCGAATGCTCCATTTTAGCTTGCGCTGATAAATAAGAAAGCTAAGCATGTCATGTCAGCATCCCCGATTCACATTTATAATTTTTCAAGAGAAACGAGAAGACACCAAGAATGAGGGGTGTCTACTTCTTCGACGCGCTCATACTTCGTAAGAGCACGCCAAAGAGGGGCATCCGTAGACACCCCCATTTTGCCCTCTCAGAATATATAAACTCATTCAGTCAACCTTTGACCTTGTCCGTGACTTTTCATAAAGGACTTACCTTCTCTGGAAGTTTCACAACCCTAATGTGGGGACCATGCACTGAAACAATAATACATGGCTGAACACATGCTGAAATAATAGCTCTGTGACTCAGGCCCCATGATCCGAATGTGGGAACCATATGCTGAAATAATAGCTATGTGGATCAGACCCCCTAACCCTAAATTAGAGACCATGCACTGAAATAGTAGTACATGGCTGAACACCGGCTGAAACAATAGCTCTGTGGCTCAGACCCCTTAACCCTAGTGCGGGGACCATATGCTGAAATAATAGTATATGACTGAACACAGGCTGAAATAATAGCTCTGTGGCTCAAACCCCTAACCCTAACGTAGGGACCATGCACTGAAACAATAGTACATGGCTGAACACAGGCTGAAATAATAGCTCTGTGGCTCAGATCCCAATGTAGGGAGACTATATACTGAAATAATAGTATATAGTTGAAATGCCGACTGAAATAATAGTCTAGCATTTTAGATTCGACTCGGACAACCCCAAATTACGTGCCTATAACCGTGCGTGCAATTCGATTGCACGCTAACTCAAAAACGCGCAATCAGTCCCTTTTCAGACCAGACTTCCTTTCTTCAGACTGCCTAGAGACTTGATTGCACGCCGTAATTAGCACGCACAATCGGATTGAGCGCCCTATCACAGGCGCTTAATTGGTCTATGTCTGGCCTAGTCTCACAGTCCTTGACCGCCAAAATTCCACGATTAAGCACTTTGAATGAAGCGCTTAATCAGATTGTACATCCCAAAGTAAGCATGCATTTAGTCCTAACGTGATTAGAACTAGGAAGCTCAGTCAGCCGATCGCTCACTGAGTCGATGACTGACTCAAAGCGAATAAGCGCTAATTAAACGGCGCGCAATTCAATTAAACGCCTGAAACAAGGCGTGTAATTAAAAATTAAGCGCACCCCACAGGGCGCATAATTAGGAAACATCCTATAAAAAGACTTTTACCTTGACCCAACAGAGGGAGAGAGAGAGAGGACCACGTATCTAGCAATCAAATTTTCAAGTCCTCCACATTTGAGATTCCTCTCTACCTCCTGATCGTTGCCCTCCCCAGCAGTCCCGACATCGGTAGTCATGCCAGAGCTGGAAGGACCATAGGCGGTACTCCTCAATCTTGCGAGGTGCTGCTCAAAGGTCTTTGGGTACGCGTAGGACATCAGGTCGATGCCAATGACTTCAACATATCGGAGCTGCAACCTCATCTGACGGCTATGGTCGAGTAACTCGTGGAGCATGCCTTCATGAGTGGTAGGCATTGGCTGAGATGGAGGTGCAGGCTGAGTACTCGTAGGTGGGACTGATCCAGACAGGGGCAGATGGGTAGTACATTGGGATAATTTCATAGCCTTTTTCTTGTTAACACTCGATCGTAGACTCCTTAAACTCTGATTTAAATCCTTAATCTGGTAGTGCTCAATATTATCAGTGAGGGATGGCTCATGGGCTTGGATTTCAAAGCCATTGCTCCCATCCCGGAGCTCAAACAACTTGGAGATTAGCGGGCATATGACAACTTGTTCATGGGTTTGGGAATGGCACCCGGCCTGTTCCTCTCAAGGGCATGTAACAATCCTTTCCTAACTACGGTCGGGGCGCTAAACCACCTATCGTGAAATGCCGAATGGATGGCATTCAAAAATGGAACTCTCCTCTCTTGTTCATGCCCTAAGGGGAATAGATTTTTTCAAAAAATAATGTCCAAGGGCAACATGTGTGCTGGTAGTTGGGCTTGGGTTATTAACTTACCCGTGGCGGTCACACCATTAGTTATCTTGGCCGCAATCCCTAGGAAATCAAGGTCTTGAGGTAACGGGGGTTTGGAAATCTTGTCCTCGATGTAGGTAAGAGGGCAGCCCATTGCATGGGCAATGCCCTTGGCCTCAAAAATAAACTCCATGCCATCAATTTCACAATCAATTTCGTTTGGGTGGGGTTGGTCTTGAGGGTTTGGTAAAGGAGCTTTACCAAATGTGGGTAGTAGTGTGCACAAACTGGCGATAAGAGAGGTTTTAGCTCGTTGACGGTCAAATAGTCAAAGGTCCATTGGGTGGTTGATGGATCCTTAAAGAAACTTTTATGGATCTCCGCCTCCAGCGTGAAGATCTTGTTTTCCCACCATTTGACGGGTTGGGTCAAGGGTTTAGGAGCCGGAGCCCCCCTTTTTCGCGAAGTAGATGGCCTAACAGCCATCTTCTTCCTCGGTTGTGGATTGGGTGACGTATCAGCCATCGAGGGTTTCAAAACACAAATACCTAAAATTTAAAGGTGAATCGGGGTGTAGATTACATTGTGAGTGAGAAAATCCGATCAAAAAGGCGAAGGAAACCTCCAATGTCACAAATATGAAGTTTTCCCCCAAAAGAAATGGAAACCCTAGCTCTCCTCCCCTCTCTTGGTCGAATGAAATAACCAAGGGAAGGCTTCTCAGCCTTATATAGTCTGTTCCTCGCACGAGCAAGGTCTAGTGGCTCGTGCGCGCGAGGCACAGATAGTCATTGGAGTGTGAAAAGTCTATTCTACACATATTTAATTTTTCTTCTTTCCGAGGTTCGCGCGAGCGAGCTTTAAGTTCTCGCGCGAGCGAGACTCAGACACAGCTATTGAAGCCTTTTTGCTTCAAACTTCCAAATCTGTCATCTTTAATTTCAAATGTGACTTCTTGTGAGTTAGTCCTTTATGCCTAACGCATTATCTCACTAGTCGCTAATATCAATCGATTGATTTCGTGGTCAATCATAATTATCTATCAACTAGCACTAAAATTATATCTATATACAACAAACTAAAATAAAATTCAACATCACGCTTACCCAAACTCATGTAAATAGGTCCGGATAAGCTTCATGTACATCGGATTCATGTTCCCACATGGCTTCCTCTCGCGAATGGTTTTGCCATTTAACAAGTACCAACGGAATTTTCTTTGTGCGTAGGACTTGCTCTTTCTGATCAAGAATTTGGATCCTATCTTCTCTGACGGTCAAGTCTTCTTGGATTTTAATCGGCTGGTAATCCAATATGTGTGTTGGGTCCTTGATGTATCGGTGTAACATCGAGATGTGAAATACGTCATGCATGCCGGAGAATTGTGGTGGTAGTGAAAGCCTGTAAGCGACCTCCCCAACACATCCTAGTATCTCGAATGGTCCAACGTATCATGGATTCAACTTGCCACGCTTGCCAAAGCGCATTACGCCCTTTGTCGGTGAAATCCTTATGAAGACCTTGTCTCCTTTCTAAAATGTTATACCGCACTAACATTAGTGGCTTACACATGCCAAGAGACATATAACTCATAGGAATTACAATTAAATTTACCTGAAAGTTGACACTTGTCCTTTTTAGATCTGTATAACTCTTCTGCCTACTTTGTGCGACCTTCAGTCTCTCTCTAATCAAGCACATTTTGTCTGTGGTGCTTTCTAAAATTTTGGGCCCTAAGACAAATTTCTCTCTTGTCTCTTCCCAATTAATTGGGGATCAACATCTCTGCCCATACAGAGCTTCATATGATGTCATGCCAATACTTGCTTAAAAACTGTTATTATAGGCAAACTCGATCAATGGCAAGTGTTGATCCCATGCTCCCTGAAAATCGAGCATACAGGCCCGTAGCATATCCTCAATGATCTGATTTACTTGCTCAGCCTGGCCATCAGTTTGTGGATGAAAAGCTAAACTGAAGTCGAGTTTGGTGCCCATCCCTTCTTAAAATTTCTTCCAGAATTGAGAAGTATATAATGGATCTCTATCTGACATGATGCTTAGGGGATGCCGTGTAATCGGACAATCTCCCTCATATACAGATTCGTAAGTCTACTTGCCGTATAGGTTGTGCTGTAAGGCAAGAAATGGGCAAATTTTGTAAGCCTATCAACAATCACCCATATTGTATTGTGCTTCTTTACTGTTCGTGACAATCCTAAAATAAAGTCCATTGAAATTGAATCCTACATCCATTCCGGTATAGGCAATGGCTGCAATAACCCTGCTGGATGTTGGTGGTCCACTTTCACCTATTGACATATCAAGCATCTTGAAACATACTCAGCAATGTCCCTCTTCAATCCTCTCAACCAGAAGCTCTTCTTCAAGTCTTGATACATTTTGGTACCCCCTGAGTGAATAGCATATGGTGATTTGTGTGCCTCATCCAAAATGATTTGCCGAAGAGCATCATCCGTCGGTATACACTACCTTCCCTTAAACAATAGGGATACATCATCCTTTATAGAGCAATCCTTATTAGTGCCGTTTGTGACTCCCTGCCGGAGTTTCAATAATTTAGTATCTTTTATCTGCAGCTAACAAATCTGATCAAAGATGACTAGTCTAATAGTAATATTTGCTAAGAAAGCTCCTGTACCTTTTGCTTCAAATCGTGCATCACATAAAGCTAAGTCTTCCAACATTTTTCATCTGTGAAGTCCTAGAATCAGATTTGATAATTGGGCTGAAGTCTTGCGACTCAAAGCATCGGCAACCACATTCGCCTTGCCTGGATGATACTGTATTGAGCAGTCGTAGTCCTTAAAAAATTCAATCCACCTTCTTTACCTCATGTTCAAATCTTTCTGTGTGAACAAATATTTGAAACTTTTGTGGTCCGTGAAGATCTCAAAGGCTTCACCATACAGATAATGTCTTCATATCTTTAAGCGAAAATCAAGGCTGCTAACTCGAGGTCATGCGTCGGGTATTTCTTTTCATGATCCTTAAGTTGTCTGGATCCATATGCAATGACCTTTTTATGTTGATTGAGTACACAATCGAAGCCACTATGTGACGCATCACTGAATACTACAAATCCCCCAGTTACATCTAGAATAGCAAGTATCGGTGTTGATGTAAGCCTTTTCTTTAACTCTTGGAAGCTTTTCCCGCATGTCTCGGTCCATTCAAACTTTGTATTCTTCCTTCTTAATTTTATAAGCAAACCGGAGAGCTTTGAAAACCCTTCCATAAATCTTCTGTAGTACCCTGTCAAGCCTAGAAGCTTCTCACTTCGGTAACTGTCTTAGATTGTTCCCATTGAACCACTGCTTCTATCTTAGTTGGATCTACTTTAAGTCCTTCTTCAGAGACCACGTGTCCCAAAAAGCTCACTTGCTCTAACCAAAACTCGCATTTGTTAAGCTTGGCATACAACTGATGCTCTCATAATGTTTGTAATGAAATTCTTAGATGTTGTTCATGCTCTTCCTTGGTTTTTGAGTATATAAATATGTTGTCAACAAAAACTACGACACATGTGCCAAGGTGAGGCTTGAACACTCTATTTATGAGATCCATGAACGATGTTGGCGCATCAGTCAAGCCAAAAGGCATTACTAGAAATTCATAATGCCTGTATCTTGTCCTAAATGTCATCTACTGAATAACTTCAGCCCTGACCTTTAACTGGTGATAATCGGATCTCAAATCGATCTTCGAAAAGAATTTTTCTCCCTGTAATTGATCAAATAGATCATCGATTCTCGAGAGTGGATATTTATTCTTAATTATTAGTTTGTTCAGTTTACGGTAGTCAATGCATAATCTCATCGACCCATCATGGCCCAACAAACGGTATCTGTTTTAATTGCACTATCCGTTGGGACTGACACATCCAAAATGTAGTCTAAGGGCTCGGGAATGGCTTTCACCCTCACTGTGAATTCAAGCGTCACAAAAGAATGCGTAGACCCTGGGTCTATAAGAGTTCGTGCTTCATAGCAAAGGAAGTCGCCTTTTTTACCCATTTATAACCTACCTACGGAATATATATTTGCAGGCTATAAATTTATGCTTACACACACCATTAATTAAGCATAAGTGTTCACGTAATAATGTAATGAAAGAACTTTTATATTTTTTTTCTACGCATGCACCTTCTTTTTCTAAATTAAATTAAGGAATCCAATGACTTTAATAAAATATTTATACCTTGTATGATGTCATTGCTTGTGTCAGCATCCTTGGCGGTGATCGCATACGCTCGGCCTTGCACAACAGGTCGTGCTTGTCGCGTAGGCCTTTGCTGTCCAGTACTATTCGCCCTTCCTTCACTCCTCAACATCGGACAATCTCTGATCAAATGTCCCATTTTCCCACATTTAAAACAGCCTCCAGTTTCTCATCTACAATATAATATTTTATGTGACTTGCCACACTTGGTACAAGTCTCCGGTGGTGCTGACGATGCTGCTCTTGAGACACCATAAGTGACTGACACTTCGAAAGTGGTAGTAGGGTTCTCATAGCGAATAGGCTGCACTGAAGTAGACATTGGTGGCCTAGGATAACTGATCTGAGGTGGTCTTGAGTAGTAAGTTTGGATAAACTGCCTATGATTGGGTGCTACAAAACGCGGCTTTTTATTCACCGATTCATAGTTTTCCACTCCAGTCTGATTCATCTGTCCCTTTGCTTATTGTTCCCCCTTCTGGTACATTACATTCAACGACTTCTCTATGACTAAAGCCTTTCCCATGACTTTTGTGTACGTCTCCAATTCAAATTCCGCAACCCTATCATGTAGGATCAACTTTAATCCCTCTTCAAATTTATTGGCCTTCATAATTTCCATGGCCACATACTCCGGAGTAAATCGTGACAACCGTATAAGCTCTGTTCCATACTCACTGACCGTCATTGCTCCTTGTTCCAATTTCATAAACTGAGATACCATATGGTTCCTCAATTGCTTTGGAATGTACTCTCTATTGAACGTCTCACAAAATTCCTCCCAAGTCCATACCCCTTCTGGGTTCTCCTATTCTCTCCTCAACAATATCGACTTCCACCAAGGGTCGGCATCTCCTTCTAATTGAAACGAAGCCCATCTTACCATTTCTGTCGCAGTACATCGCAATTGCTGTCAGAGCTTCTCGGTCTAATTTAATCATTTTTTCACCTCCAAAGGATCGGTCTGACCATAAAAGCTAGGAAGTCTTAACTTTTTAAATTCTACAAATCTAGAGTGATATGGATTTGTAGTTGGGATAGGAGGGGTAGGTGGTGTTTGTTGATGATTATTGGTAGTCAACAATGTCGCTTGCTGAGCCATAATACTTGTCATGGCTTCTATTGTTTGCATCATTCGCTGCCTTTCTTCTCTCATCCTTTCTTCTCTATCTTCTTATGTCTCCGAAATTCTCACTTCCGAAACTCTCACCTACGGAATTCTTACTTCTGAAATTCTCATTTCTGAAACCCTTACTTCCGGAACTCTCACTCCTGGAACCCTTACTTCTGGAATGCTTGTCTCCGGGATCTCTTGATTCCTCAATGGAACCCTATTCGAAATCGTGGGAGTCTCATCTAAACTCCTCAAATTCCTCCTATGGCCGCTTCTCAGTCGGCCCCTTCCTCTAGTAAACATTAACGCTCTCCATTTCTATATAAGATAACTCAAAACATACAAAAGACGATTTAGATCTCATGCCAATCGCATGAGCAAAAGAACCGAACTGAACCATCCGTGACACACCAAAAGTCACACCAGACAGTTCGCCAAAAAGAATGAAGTATTACATATGATTATCTTCTCACAAAATATAAATGGCCGGACATACCAAGCCTTACAATTGAGCTCTCAAAATACACAAAGTGACACAGCAGATCAACTAGAAGAACTCCTTCGGAGGGAACTCGGTTTCCTCTCTGGGAATGTACTCGAAATCTTCTAAGTCCAGGTCCCTGGTATCTTCAGTCGTCTCAGGACTTGTGACGTATAGTTGAAGGGTGAGCTACATCATAGCTCAGTAAGGAAAAATAATAGCATGAATATCTTCTAACATCATACACATCTTTCATGACATATCTCAAAGCATACGAAACACAATTGAAATATTTAATATGACTAAAAAGGAATATCTGATGCATAGTTTCAAAACACATTTCTCATAGTTTTCTCAGAATACACCCTTACAATGCACACACTTACATCAGTTACTTAAATAATAACTCGTGCATCTCAATGATTCCTCTAGGTCTTCTTTCAGATATATCTGCAAGTGCCACTGAAGTCAGTTGCAGCTCCCCGAGTCCTAATTGCTCGTACACAGAATATGGGATTAGGTTCACACTCGCTCCCCAAATCTAATAGTGCCTTGTTAATTGTATGCCCTCCAATCATGCATGAAACGGTTGAGACTTCAGGGTCCTTCAGTTTTGGCGAGGCATTGAGTTTTAGAATAGAACTGACCTGGTTGGTTAGAAATACTTTTTTAGATATGTGGGTGAGTGACTTCCTTTTCCGTGTACACAAGTCTTTCGGAAACTTGGCATAAGCAGGAACTTGGTTATGACATCTAATAGTGGAAGATTAATCTTCACTTGCTTGAATGTCTCCATGACATCATCGAATTTAGATGACCCTTTTCCCAACCTCAATGGTGGTGTAAGGCATTCAGGATGTGGTGCCTTTGGTACATAGGGATTGCTTTAAGAAGATAGGGCCTTTGCTAACCCAAACTATATAATTTCAGGAGATTCTTTCTCCTTAACTTTTTTCGATTCTTTATCCTTCACCAAATCATCGGGTTCAGATGAGGTTCCCACATGATTATCAATTGTTTGTCCACTTCTTAAAATAGTCACAACCTTCAGAAGGTGACTAGTCGATGGGCCTTCGCTTGATGGTGCTTGATTTTGAGGTTTGTTAATGGTTTAACTGGGAAGTTTTCTTTCTTACGTTTGACTTATCGAGTTAGCCAATTGAAAGTTTTGGTCCTCCAACTTGGCTATAGGTTGCCCATGGGACTAGAAAGTCGTAGAGCACTCAACACCTTTTCCTCAAATTCAGAATCTCGTGAACTCAAAACATCAGCATGATGAGAATTCTGACCTTGCCGAAAGTCAGAATTGTGATGTTGATAATAATCATGATTCTGTGGTAGACGATACCCTTGTGGTACGTTATGGGCATTGAGTCTGTAGTGCTGATTCACAGGTCCGACCTGATTAGACCCGCTCCATCCTAGATTTGGGTGGCTCCTCCAACCCGGATTGTAAGTGTTGGAGTATGGGTTCCTATCATGCCTCTAATAGGATTGAGTGATGTTGACGTGCTCCTGAGAATTAGAATCCTTAGGAAAGAATTGAGTGGTAGGACACTCATTTGCACTATGACCTTGATGATGGCACACTGAACAGGCGTTAGGTCTAGCTGGGGTCTAAGACCTCTGTGAAGTTGCCAGCAGGATGTTCATTTGCTGAGAAAGTACGTCCACTTTACTTGAAAAATATGAAGAATTATTCAACTCATACAGTCCTCCTTTAGCGATTATAAGAGTTTTGGATGTAACATCAATGGTTGCACGTCCCAACGACTCACTCTGCATCGAATTTTGGCTTAAATTTTCAAATAGAGCCAAAATCTCTCTCTCTCTCTCTCTCTCTTCCTTGACAATATACGACCCTCCACATGACGCATCTACCATACATCTCTCCTCAAGTATGAGTCCATTATAGAAACTTTGGACTTGTTGCCAGCTAGGGATCTAATGATGGGGGCACCTACGAAGTAACTCTTTGAACCTCTCCCAGCATTCATGAAAGATCGCACTGGATTATTGAGCAAATGTCAGAATCTTTGGACACAACTCATTGGTCTTACTAACAGGAGAGTACTTTTTGAGAAACTAATGTTGCAACTCAGTCCAAGTTGTGATTGATCCTGATTCTAATGATAGAAGCCACGATTTCGTCTTATCTCTAAGGGAGAAAGGGAAGAGTTTCAACTTAGCAATTTCGTCCGATACATTGTTCACTCGAAACATTTTACAAACACCAATGAAATCGGTCAGGTGAGCATATGGGTTCTCATTGCTCAACTCAATGAATATCGGCAACATTTGGAGCATTGCCAAATTGAACTCAAAGTGAGTCCCAGGAATGGGTGGGTGGTTGATACAATATTGATCCTTGTAAGGTCCAAGATCATTGTAATCTTTCAGAGTTCTTGGGCCATTTGGTGGCACCTCGTGGTGGTTTTCACTTCCTTCATCATTATTATTAAGAATTTCATTTCTACTCCTCTTCGTCTTTGATCAGCTATGATTTCAATGTTATCATGCCGATCCCTACGATTTCTACAGTTCGTTTTACACATTCTGTCGATCTCATGATTCAAAGGTTGTAAATCAAGTCAATGAGATTGGATAAAGCTTATACACCGAATGAATCATGACAAAGATACACTGAATCAAAATTTTCTCTTTTTAAAAAAAAATTATTATTGTTATTATTATTATTATAATATATATTTTTTATATTTTTATTTTATGAAAAAGAAAAAGATGAGGGAAAGAAACAAAACACTTTTAAAAATTTTGATTGTTTTAAAACAAAACCTTGCACGTGCACAAGTTCAGATGTACCAGGGTGAATACAAGGGTGTCGAACTCACAGGGAAGCGCGTAATTTAATTGATTCGAAAAGTGTTAAGTTAGAAATTTATGCCAAAGGTAGGGAATTTTTATGATGATTTTCTAACAACTACTAAAACAAAATTAATAAGATCTTAACAAAGGCCCAAACAAGAAAAACAGTGAATAGGCGAAACAACTATGTTGAAAAGATCCAAGGATTTCGCTAACCCTAGATTCATAATTTTTCTAAGAACAATCCAATTCTTTTAAATGAACAAATATTCACCGTCATTTTACTACAAGCACAATGATTTGAAAGAATATGATTATTGGATATTGTATACACTATCCTAGCATTATGGCGCATTCCATAATAACATGAATCATGCAATAGGTATAATGTATCAAGAACAAACACCCACAACAATTTTTATTAATCACATGACATCCTATATTGATCTACAAGATCGATCTAGGTTGAAATAACCTTTCTACGCTCGTCTATCTACATGATCAACGGCTGTAGACGAGCACCCAAAGATATCACAATATGCACAAACGATAACCGTATGATTCAATATTCGTAAACAGAAATGATTGAAATGCAATAGATTAATTACTCATCTAGGGTTCACTTCTTCTTTGAATGAGAAGTTTAGCCGCTCATCTCCGATCCACACGCAAGGTATAAATCCGTAGCCATCAACAAAGTTCTTCAATTATCAAAAGTTTGAATCTTTTCAGACAAGATCCAGAACCTTACAATGCTTTTAACAGGAAAAACTTACAAGAGAAAATGAAACCATACCCTAAGAAGATCTAAAATTGCTAAAGGGAAGAGATTAAAACCTAAAAATTGAATACTACAATGCCAAATTATCAACCCTAGCTAAAGAAATGAAAAACAAGAAGAAAAACTCCAAAATGACCAAGGTTGGCCAGCCCTAAACATCGCTAAGTTTTATAGTGTGCGACTCATAACTATTCCATTATAAGGTCGATCGATCGATCGATTTAAAATAAAAAAATGGTGGTAAAAAATTCCTTAAAGTCGATTGATCGAAACTCATTTTCCGATTGATCAAATTTAAAATAAAATTTGAGCTACAAAAGTCTCATAAATTCGATCGATCGATTCTAAGGTCTCGATCGATTTGGACCAGGTTCTTCTGACGCATTAAAAAGTTTCTCAGTCGATCGATCAAATTTAATGCCTCGATCGATCAACTTTGGCCTGTGTCTTTTGTGCAATTATTCTTTCTCAGCATCGATCAATTGACCCAAGGATAGATCGATCAATTCTTCACGAGTTTCACTGCTCTCCCGATGGTTTCTTGGTTCAATGTTCTCACGTTGCTCTTATGTATGCTCTTTTATGCTTCTGAAAGATCCAATGATTGAAAATATCTGAAATGATCAAAACTACACAAAAGTCATGAGATTGCTTTCATTGGATGGCCAAGTGTCTATATTAGGGTGTGAAATATAATCGTATTTCGACATTAATCAGGTTTTCTCATGGTGGAGAGTCCACGTGGGCTCTTTTCGATTTCCATGATCTTGCATAAGTGTCACAGGTATATGGGCTCGTTTTGAATGTTGTGCCTATATATATATATATATAGTTACCAATAATATTATATAATATAAACGGCAAGGTATTCGGGATGGGTTCTAGGTTGGTGTGGACTGTAGAGATCAGAGGTATTAAGAGAAAGTGGAAGTTGGGTTGGGCTGATTGGGTTATAAGAGAGAACTCTTTCCCAAAAAAAAAAAAGAAATAAAAAAGAAAGAGATTTGAATTTGGTTTCGTGTACCCAAGTTGGCACCCGAATCCCAAACTTTGTTGCCTATGGCAACTCTCTTTCTCTCTTTTACACCTATTTCTATGTATGGTGTGCATCTATCACCACACACTACGCACACTCCCTTAATATTAAATATACTCCAACTATATATATATATATATATATATATATATATATATATATATATATATATATATATATATATATATATTGTTCATTATTATTTTTATTATTATTATTTTTTAGAAGCAGACCCAACGTAGGGTGTCGGATCTGGGTTTGGAGTTGCCTTAATTTGGATTTTAAGTCATGTATAACATGCACTCCTATATAGATGATTTCAGTTGGGATTTAGCGTGTCGGTTGTATATACTCAATTACAATAAGTGGCCTAAGGCCATGTCACAAACATCAAAAGTTTGATCAAAGTCAAATTAGTCAAAATAGTAAAATCAACGATTCAACATTAGCAAAAGTCAGAGTCGTTACCATTATTGTGTTTAAATGACGGTCAAAATCTAAGTTTGATGCATGCCTTTGATTATATTCATTTTTTAGAATATGTGTCATGTGGAATAAAAATCTGACTGATTGATGATAGACTCATGATCTCAAGATATGTTGTGCCAAAGATTGGGATAAAAAACAATCTCTATCATTTATTTCAAAGCACTCTTAATATTTAAAACATATCAAACATGAGTTGAAAAGGAAGTCTTTGCTTGTACATAAAGTTACCACAACCTAAAACCTTCAAATGACACGCTTAGCGACAAAAGTTTAGCAATGAATCTCGTCTTCTTTTGATTTAGTCTGCCGTATCACGATGTAATAGCATATTTATCGTATATTAGGGGATATATTAAATATAATACAATATATTAGTTATAATAATATTTTAATTTTATTTCACTTTGAATTGAGCTCTTCCGAGTTTATCTTGAGATTTTCAATAAGTTGGCTATATTTTTATTAAACGGATCTGAGAGAGAATAGTCTTCGGAGTTGGGAGTAGTTAGGGCCCTCTGAGTTGGGAGTTGGGCTCCCTCCTAATTGGTGAAGACATCTAGCACCCCCATTAAGATCTGTCCCTAAAAGACTTTTTGAAAAATATATTTACCCATGGGGAGATGACGTTGCTCCGCTCCACAACCCACAGACTTTTCTTGGTTGAAAGTGTCAGACAAGCCAAAGAGAAACTTAAAAGGGTAAGGAATCCCAACTCCTATGGGATTTGTTCCACACGATTACCAAGGGCAATCCCACTTTGGGATATTGAGTCGCTGCCTGCTAAGGAGAGAAAACAGCTATGGGAGTGTATTATTATTTTTGTCCATTTATTGTCTATTATTTTTTATTTGTTTCCACAGGCAAGCTGAGGTTGGAGGTCCTCGGCTCTATAATTAAGCACTCGAAAAGTGACTCACGATAGGTGACTCAATGGCATTTGTCTCCACGTATCAACAGCAAGAAGATAAATCATCTTCAATAAGATAGATAAAAGCTAAAGGTGAAGGGTCTCCCATGTTCCAACGGATGGCTTCACTAGCATTCCTTCCAAGCTTAGCCACGTAGTCCCCTACTTCATTATCATTTTTACCAATATACAAGAGTTCGATATGAGGGATTTCCTTTCATTAGCTGCCTTATTTCTTCAACAATGAAGATGTAGTTCCATTCAAACTCTCGTATATTGAAGATAAATCAATCTTCTTCAATAAGATAAGGGAGTGTAATTTATTATATGGTATGCACTATCATTTATAGTTCTAATTCCTAATAGAACAAGGTTAGTCACACACACACATATATATATATATATATGAGTTCCTAGGTTAGTCACCTAGGGTTGAACTAAAGGTCATAGCCTCAAATCACATGCCCCGTGACATGTCATCCAAAAAAATTCGTTTTGAGTTGTCGTGTTATCTAAAAAAAATTCTTTTCGATCTAAAAATTATTTTGTATTTCAAAAACGTGGTCAAATATTGGGGGGTCCTCACCCATTTATTGATTGAGAAGATCTACGGACGAGCATAATTTTCATATAAATCTTCTCTAGATAGATTGGAAAGAATATTAGAGATATCACTATCACCAATCCACACTATTAAATGATCGAGATCGGTGACCCAGTTTGGCTATCATGTCCGTACACTTGTTTACATCGGGCCATGCATGCATGATCTTCCATATGATCTCTAATATTTGGTTGTATCCATATGATCTCTTACATCTGTAATATATATATTACAACCATATACAATAGTCCATTCACATGGATTCCGCATACAGCATCTCACACATTCAATGATTTTGAAACCAACCTCCCATGGTTTTAGATCTTGGTTTTCTTATAGGTTTAGCTGATAGTCTGTAACGACTTGAACCCACATGCTAATTAATGATATTATCCGGTTGAGGGCTTAGGTTTCGGCCCCAATTTTATTCCTGGCATTGGCATTGCCTTAATAAAAGTCTTCTCTGTGTACATCACAGATCGACATGGTTTTCAATTTTGACCGAAACGGGAATGATTAGCAAAGATATATGCTTTCATCAGACTTCAAATATATAACAGTGTCTCAACCGATAGGGGTTTGTCTTGTCCCCGAACCGATACGAAACATCTAGCTCAGTCGGAACCCGTAACTGAAATTTAAAACTACATGTAGATAGATAGCAGTGGACACCCGTGAAAATAAATATTGTGGTCATGTATCATATCATATAAAGGAATATTAGATGCCATGCATGGGGGGCATGATATCTGGGAGAATCCCAAAAGAGCCAAACTCCAAAACTATGAGAGAGAGAGAGAGAGAGAGAGAGAGAGAGAGAGAGAGAGAGGAGTGAAGAGGGGCATAATAGAGTGAGTGTGTCTCGAGTTTCGAGCGCGGACCCGACGCATGGAAGCTTTTATCGACTCTCCTCGTCAAAGACATCGCAAGATTATCAAGCTTATGTCACAGCTTATTGCCAGTGAATCCTGAGGAATAAAAGGCTTTTCGTATGCTCAATAATTCTGTGATGCCTGTTAAATCTTTTATCAGATGGAAAGCAGTAAGCATGTCATCCGACGTGGGCTTGTTTCGCCTTTTCGGGTCCAGGACTCACGACTAGAAATCAAATTTCACTACAAAAATAAGGTGTTTTAGCGGTATCCTCTGTTAAGGTAGTTTTTTGTAGCGACATGACTGATAGCTGGTGACAGTTTTTAATAGCGAGATGGCTAATGACAGTAATTTTTTGTTAATAACGGCATTTTTTTGCTGCCACTATTAGTCTTATTTTTTTTTAAATTTGTCTGAATTTTATTGGGAGAAATTAAAAATTTGAAGAGATCATTTCTTTTCATCAACATCACAAGATTATTGAGCTTATTATGAACAACTTTTTAGCCATCAAATCCTGTGAAAGACTGTCTTTCAAAGATTTTCGACTGCTTTAATAATATTATGATAGCAATACTACCCTATTATAGTCTAATTTTAAAACCCTAGGGAAATTGCACAGAATAATTAACCAGATTCTTGATTGCGCAGTTTGAGGAAAATTCAGGGTTTTCCTAAACTTGAACATTACATATAAGTACTTAAATTTAAAAGCATTTGACTTCACAAACAAGTATAAAAATCAGAAGAAGCATTACTTTATAGTTTATACATTTTTACTGGTTATCCTCTAGGTTTATTCAACAAAACTAATCAATTTTTTTCAGGGATTGACTCCGTTCCCCCACATCATGTGATAACATTGTCGAGCTGATGAATCGGCCCTTTGCGATCAAATCCTATCGAAAGGCGACTTCCATATATTTTTTATAGTCCTTAATCACATCGATTTTTAAACCCTAGCCTAGTGGGTTAGGCTTTTATCATTGTTGGTTGAGCTCTCTCGCGTTTAGGCTTTTTATCATTGTGGTTGAGTGCTCTCTCATGTCTATAAACATACACCGGAGATAAGATACATTTTTGGCATGTAATGGAAAAACCTACTTGATTTGAAAAAAAATTCAAATTTGATAGCTATCGACTGATACCCTATACATTTGACTGATATTGTGTAGTATCAGCCGATGCCGATGCCGATGCCGATGCCGATGCCGATACCACCCTAATATCGGTATCGAGGTGGCATCGGTGTTAGTTGGCAAAAACACTGATATGTATCTGTGATACATATCGGTATTACATGATTCCTTTAGTGAGAGTCTAAAAATGGAAATAAAATAGAAATGATTCTCTTGTAACACTGACATCAAAATTTACTTTATCTGCGACATCTCCTTTCTATAGAGCACCCACGAGATCCATGAATCACATCTAGTACTAAGATGGTGCTCAAGCCATCTACGTATGCCACATGTGGGACAATTATCGTGGATCCAGCGGCCAAAAGCTTCTACCGATCAGATGATCTAAAACCATCTAATAAATGGGCACTTTTGAGGGTTCATGGAGAAATGTGGTACAATTCTTATAAGGGTCCCTCTATTAGCATTTCTTGAATATATAAGGGTACCATTGTCAAAAATCATTGACGGCTTTGAATGAGACCATAGAAATAATTTTTCATCCCAATCTTCCACAAAGTAGATCTTGAGTTCATGAATATGCCATCGGACGAACAATTTTTTATTTCATGCCGCACTCATCTCAAAGACTTACCTGGAAATCACATTTGAAGTGATGTGTGCCACGTGATTTTCAGGCCACTTTTTGGGGTATATTTCATGTAGAATAAAAAAAAATTACCATATAATAATATGTCATGATCTCAAGATCCATTATGTGAAAGATTTGGGCAAAAAATGGTCTCCATCAACTAATTCAAAACAATGGTTTTCCGGATGTGGTAGCCTTAGAGATTACGTGGGGGAAAATATGAATACCCTTTTTATAAACCGTTTCTTATGAGAGCTTCTTATAAACCATTGGTTTGTAGGCTCTGGACCAAATTGTCATGATCACCTAATAGGTGCAAGTTTTGTGGTTCACCATTTAATATGGTGATTTACCACATGGACAGTATGCCAAGTTCCTTAAAATCTGTATCCATGGTACTAGGAGCTCAGTTGCCTGTTGCCTTGCAGTTTGAATAATGGAAATGTACATTGATAAGAAAAGATAGGGAAAGAAAAGAAATAAAAGCTGTAAAATAGACTTTCAGAAAAATCAGTTTCAAAAAGAAAACTTATCTTTGTCCTAACCTCCACTTTTGCATATCCTATAAATAGGTGCTTCGTAGGCTCTTCTTTATAGGATGTCCTTGGTGGCCTAATTGGTGTGATATTTTTTTTTCGTAGTCAATCTGATGGACTGTCATGTGAATGGCTCAGATTATTAGTACCTACCCAACATGTGAATTACAAAGAGAACCTTTATTTGCACACACCTTTTTTTTAGGGCAACTTCGTCAAAAATTATTGACTGCTTTGAATCAGATTATAGAGATCCTTTTTTGTCTCGATATTCCTCAATGGATTTTGAGATCATGGGCAAGTCAATTTTTATTCCACATGTCATACATCCCAAAAAAATGACCATAAAACTACATGGGCAGTCATTTTTTTATTCAACATGTAACTTTTTGGGGAGTGTGGCATAGAAAACCCAAAAACTGATCGTTTGATGGTACACCGATGATCTTAAGATCTATTATCTGAAAAATTGAGCTGAAAAGGGATCTCTATCGTTTGATCTAAAGGCAATCAATGGTTTTTAGTGCATATTCCCTCAAAGATTCCATGAGTGCAAATAAAGGTAACCAAGCACAAATTGATCCAAGCTAAACTAGTTATCTCCAAGATGTGCATGATTGATGGGTGTACAATACCAAAAGATGAGAAGCAAGAAAAAAGAAGAGGCCTAAAATAAAATTTAAGAATTTCAAGTGGAAGAAGAGTATGTGTATTGGGGAAAATTATAAATGTAGGCTGTACAATACCAAAAGATGAGAAGCAAGAAAAAAGAAGAGGCCTAAAATAAAATTTAAGAATTTCAAGTGGAAGAAGAGCATGTGGATTGGGGAAAATTATAAATGTAGGGCAGATTTGTTGAGGGCATACAAAGTCTAGCACGATGTGACTAGCTGCATCGACCTGTATTAATTGAGCCCACCGCACTTGGTTTCGATCACATCAGCCGTCTGCACTGTCTGCATGAAATCTTTCCTCTATATAACATTGTCTTTTGGAATATTGGTCTATTTTTACGTGCAGTGTTGCATGTTAAATGGGGATTATTTTCATTTCCTATAAATTGTTTTGTAAGGGACTTGATCAAATGCTCATGATCGCCTAACAGGTGTCCCCAATCACTAATGTCATTTGCTGAACCTGTTATCCCAAGTACCAATTTTGTTTTCATATGCATCAGTTGAAAAAAAAAAAAAAGAAGGTGAGTTTTAAGATAACTTGTAACGACCCGGATTTTCTATACAAAAATCTGTGCTGTTAAAATTCATTTTATAGACATGCTATGATTTAATCCTAATATGATAGAAAATTATTTAAGAAAATATGACCCATTTTTTTATATATATGCAAGATATCTGCATATAGAACATGTGGTAATAAAAGGTAACAATCTTGATATTAATTTTTGACTAAGCTTAAATCAATTAACTATAAAATTTAAAACTCATTTAATAAACCATTCAAATAAAGTCTCAAATATTTTAAATAAATCATGCACTTATAGTCATGTGGCTCAAGTGCCACCCATCAAAATATAAAGTGAAATAACATAGATAAAAGTACTATCTAATTATCGTCCCAAAATCCCATTAAATTAAAGTAGTTAACCTACAGATAAAACTCTTCCAGGTGATCTTCCTATTCCAATGTTTGATAATCAGGGACCTCCTCTTCTAGTAACTTGTTGTATGAGAAATCGAGATAGGAGAATCTGCGACACAAAACTTTCGGGGTATAATGTTTGATAATCATGTAGATAGACATAGTATAATAAGAATAAATCAAATCTTGATAACATGTTAGAACATTCATGACCACAAAAATGCGACTTACCCATGTATAAAATAATTATGCAGTTATGATGCAATCCGATCGAATTGGGACCTAATTAGTCAAAAATTGAACTTTTATAATTCCTGTTAGAACCAGAAAATTCTAACCGTCAAATGTAAAAATCATAAAATATTGGGAGGGGTGATCATACAATAATTTTTGTGATTCTGCTCATATGTGTGTTTGATCAAAGGTCAAACACGCGTTCACAGAACACTTTGAATAAGATGTAGGAATTTACTTTGCAGAATTTTAAAGTAAGCATCTTAAGGTCGATTTTCGAGGTGACTAGATATTGGTTTATTCTTACATAATGAAATAGTTTTGGTACAGGGCATTGCCATCTACATCACTTCTCTGATGGTACAACCATTAGAGGTCTAAAAAAATTTCTACAATTACATGAAGTTAGGGAAAAACTGAAACTGATTAGAATTGAAATTTAAGCATTTATCTCCAATTTTCATACTAAATCAAATTTCCAAGGTTATAACCATCAACATAAATAGGAACTAACATGCATGTCCTAGTAGAAATATAATTAATTATTTAAATAATTTATAAAGTGGAGATTAATAATCAAAGAAGATACTTATTTAAACATGACTAATTAAATAAATTGGTCGAAGTTAAAGAATAATGAATTTAAGGCACAAATTCTTGTTCGAGCAATACTAATTAGTCAAATGAAATAAAAGTAAACAATGAATAATTAAATTCCCCCTACCTCGGATCCTAACGTCACAAAAGATTGAAGCGTTAATCCCAATTTTCTAAAAATTGATTGAACAATACTGATGATCATGATATTTATAATCTAATTAAGCCTCTGAATTCATCTTCTTTCTTCATCATGAGATATTTGAATGAATAGGTCGTGGGCTGGTTGAACTTGATCCTCTTGGAACTAGATAGAGTTCTCGTGATGTATCGTGTATATAGCCGCTTCTTCTAAGAGAGAGAGAGAGAGAGAGAGAGAGGGCGAAAAAAAAAAAAGATGTGAAATTGTTGAACTCTTGATATCAATGATATGTTATATTTCGAAGGAGACAAAAGGAGTGATCTGAAATTTTCACCAATCTGAGTTTTGTTTCTTAAGTATGGAAGTAACTCGATCCGGAGGATCTTTTAGAAATTTTGCGCTGAATGAAATAAAGAGATAAGTAGGGTAGGCTGTTTTCACGCAGAGATTTTAGGAATTCAGATATGAGTGATCCGAGAGTAGGATTTCTTCAATTAAATCTAAGCCAATGTGTAAAATTGTAGAGGGACTTTGAAAACGTGGCTGCTAGGTGGCGCTTTGATAGGCTTTGAATCTAAAGGGCTCATATTTAACACTTTAAAACTTACTCCAAGCAACCAGTTGTGAGACTTCTTTGACCGCGTGGAAATCTTAACGAAGGGATGGGTACCTAAGGGATTTTAGGAGTGGTTAAGTTAAGGTTACTTAGATGCTCTACGTGGCATCATTCTCTTTGGTATCTTAGGTTTATAGGAAAATGAGGCAGTGGAGAGAGGTGAGGTACGGTTGTTTGAGAGGTATCTAAATAAGGGTGGGGGAGATTATTTGTGGTAACCCAACTTGGGCTTGGATTCGGTGCTCAGTTTTGGCAACCGAAAACCCAATTCAAAAATCTGGCTCCATATATAAGGAGTATTATATATGTATCCGTATATAGATAAGGCAAAACGTGGAGGTGGGTGCTTGATGTAATATAGTTGTTAGAATTTAAAATTACTTTTATTTCTTTATTTGAAAGGTGGCAAGGTGTAACTGTGGCGCCCAACTTTCTTACTTAGCTATTGCCATTTATATACCGGTTAGGTCCTTCACTGGAGGACGGTGATCGTCCTCCAAAATCCACGTGGAGCTCTACATGGCACCCAAAACACTTTTTGGGTGTCATGTAGAGTGGATAGTTTAGATCAACATTAAAAAAAAAAAATCGAAAAATAAATTTTAAACCCACAAGTCAAAGTTTGACAATTTTCATTGGTCCACATTTCACGGTTCAAAATATACACGGTGGAGATGAGTTTTTAAATTTATTTTTTTTCAAAAATGATCTAAACAATGTACCGAAGGTCCAGTGACACCCAAAAAGTGTTTTGGGTGCCACGTGGAGCTCCACGTAAAAAGTTGGAGGACGGTGACCGTCCTCCCATGAAGGACGAAGGCCTTTTCCTATATATATATATATATCGTTTGATATATTTATTTATTTTATTTTATTATTATTATTATTTTTTTTTTAATATTTATTTTCTAATATTGATCAAGCTATGACCCTTAAGTCTAAGAACCAAATGCATTCACTCACAAACACTACAAAAAATAAGATTATTAGTGGTAGCCAAAAACTACAGTTATTAACAAAAAACTACCGCTAATGGTTTTAGCAGCTTTTTGGTTAATTGTGACCGTTTTTTACAGCAAAAAATGCTGCTAATGGTCTTATTTTTTGTAGTGAAGTTTGACCAGCTTGGGTTGTGTGAGCGCATGCGCAACCCACTTATATATGTGCAAGCCCATCCTAGTTTATCAATAAGATTAATAAGATGGTCACGGCCGCATATGTCGGCTTCGAGTTTGGGTTGTGTGTTGAATGTGAGCACGGGTCAGTTGGATTCTTACCAATTATTCACAAAGTCCTAATTTAAACTCTAGTTGATATTTAGGATTTTAGTAGCTTGGGATGAGTGCCAATACTAACCCATCATTACACACATATCTAATACCACATACAACTAGGGTTGGCAGAAAATCGACCGAAATTTCGGTTCGGTTTCAATTTTAGGGCATATCGGCTCGGTTTCGATTTTGGAAAAGTGGCTTATCGGGTTATCAGTTCGGTTTCCATTTTGACATAAAAAATTCGAAACTGTACCGATAAGAAACCGATAATAGGGTATTACTTAGGTGCATACAAAGATAGGTTTTCCTTTTTAAAAATATAATAATAGGATTTACTTAAATAATAGGTATTATTTTCTTTTATTTTTTATAAATAATAGGCATTTTCTTTTTACAAATAATAGGGTTTACCTTTTTTTCACAAATAATAGGTATTATTTATAAAAAGATAATTTTACAAATAATAGGTATTATTGGTAAAAAGGAAATCACAAAAATAGGTATTATTTGTAAAAAAATTTTTTTTTTTTTTTTAAATTTTACTAATAAAAAATTGAGTTTTAGAAATTGAAAACCGATCGAACCGATAACTATCGGTTTGGTTTCGGTTTGGAAGCTTATCGGTTCGGTTTGAGAAACTAGAAACCGATAGTCATCTGTTCGGTTCGATTAACATGAAAGCCGGCCCTAACCGACGATAGCGCCCCTAATACAAACATATACATATATATATATATATATATATATATATATATATATATATATATATATATATATATATATATATATATATATTTTAAATTATTTATTTATTATTATTTTTTTTTTTCTTTTCTTTGTTTATAAAATTTGGATAAGGGTCTAGATAGGGCCATGGAATTTGTGCTCAGGCTTGAGTTTGGGTCATTTGTAACACACACGCTTCACATAAGGGTTTGAGTTTCAAATTAATGCTCGAATTTGAATTTTGTTTCATATTTGTGTTATAGTGCATTTATCCAATTAAAATATGTGGGCTAGGGCCACGTCACAGACATCAAAAGTTTAACCAAAGTCATATTATCATTAAAGGTCAATGATTCAACGTTAGCAAAAATAAGGGTAGTGACATAACTGCTCAAGTTAAAAATTAAAAAAAAAAAAAGCCATTAGGGAGGGATTTACGAGATACATACCTAACCTTTGGCTTTTTACACACAAATTAGCTGCTATTAGGACTCGAACTGCATCTTCGCACTTGACAGCCCGAAGCCTTTTTACCATTGCACCAAGAAATAGAAGCCTTCAAACATAATTTACAAAAAAATAAAAATTCAAAAGAGAATTTAGAATATTGTTCCTAAACTAGTGAGGCATAGATGTGCAACAATATAGAAACTCATAGGATTTCTGCAAATTTGTCTTCAAGATACAATGCTTGCATTGCTATTATGCATGGAAATTTGGACATCTTCTACAACTCCTTCTATGTCGGTTCCAAGCCTGGATGAAAACGGAGCATTAGAGTCAGTATAATTTTATTAATCCACCTATGCTAAGGTATTCCCAGAAAGCAAGTCACTTCAGTGGAACCATTTTTAGTTAGAAGTAGATAAGGATTGCTCAAGAATGAAACCTAGTTGTTTTGTATAGTAATCAAGGGTTCTCTCACCATACAGATGGGTGTGGATAAAGGAGTTAATCTTGAAGGCTTGAAGCTATGCTGAACCTCCGAAACATACATACATTGATAGGAAAGAGTGTTGAGTTGATAGATACTTTTGAGAAAAAATTAAATATAAATTTCTTGAGAGAGAAACATAGAGAAGACTTGAGACTCTAGAAAAGGGTTTTTTTATTATATTTTTTTATAAGTAAGCTGGGCTTGAAGAGGTTACATTCTTGTCAACCATCCATTGCCTACATGCCCAAGCCTCAGTCTAATCTCTTTTACTCAACTAATTAATTCTAAAAATTGAGTACGAATTGTGACAGATAGAAAGTTAAAAATGATTTTAACGGTCACCATGTCATTGTATAAGGAAATTTTTAAAATCATAAAATTTTATGCCCATTAAGTAGGGTTATACAAAAAAAATTAGCACTTGATCAATGATTTTGTACAAGATATATCAAGTATAAAAAGAGTATTCGCTGAGGGATGCTGAAAATAACAAGTAGTGAAGATTGAAAGCGAGCATCAGACTATACATAAGGGGACATGGCGTTTGAGGAAAAAATTGACATTGAGAAAGTTATCTTTATTTTGTTATTTTAGGCTATCCTTTAATCGTGCAATGGCAATTACATACATTCACAAGCAAGAATATTTTGTAATTTCAAGGATTAAATCCATACTACAAAAAATAAGATTGTTAGCGGCAATTTTTTGCACCCAAAAAATGCTACTATTAACAAAAAAACATAAGACTATTAGCGGCAGTTTTTTACACTCAAAAAGTGCCGCTATTAACAAAAAAACTATTAAGACTATTAGCGACAAGGGTATTAACAACAGCTTTTTTATTAATAGCGAGACTTTATGGCTGCTACTAATAGTTTTTTTTTTTGTAGTGCCAATAAGAGGCAAATGGATTATAGATAATTAAGATAAGGATAATTATAGGCAACCTACAGTAAAGTCATCTCAACAGAGTCGTTCAATATAACATAAGCTATTGATTTAGAAATTATTATTAAAGTAGAGATTCAGAAATAAAGCAAAATATTGCTTTATTTTGATTTTATTATCATTAAAGTAGAGATTCAGAAATAAAGCACAATATTGCTTGAGGGGCTGGTAGAATGTAAAAGAAAAAAATTGTAACCTTCAAAGAAAACTTGATATAACTAGGAGTATACAATTAGAGTGCAGACCTAAATGGTATATTGATACTACTAGCGAACTAGGGAATAATATTAAAGAGTGTCACTAAAGAAATGTTTATGGAAAGGCTCAAAAGTCTATTGCCTCAAAGAATTTCTCAGAAAAAAGAAGGGGACTTCAGAAAATAGGGATGAATTTCAAAAGGTTTTGGAGCTTTATACTAACTGAAAAGGTTTTAGAAAATTAGGATTTCATGGAAATCAGAGTTCTAAGGAGATGGAAGATGCAAAAAGCATTCTTTGTTGCTGCTCAGTTCTCTTCTCCGGCACCGATGAGTTTTAGGTCGCTCTTCTCTGGCGCCTATGAGTTTTTGGTCACTTTTTTCCAGTGCCGCTCAGTTTTCACCACTTTTTGATTTATGTTCTCTGGCGCCGCTCAGTTTTCGCCAATTTTTGGTTTATCTTCTCCGGCGCATATGAGTTTTTGATTCATCTTATCCGTGATCTTCGATTTTAAGGGACGATGAGTGCTCGAAAGGAGGATTTTTTGGTTCATCTTCTCCAATGCCGCTCAGTTTTTGTCAAGTTTTAGTTCATCTTTTCCGGCGCCGATGAGGTTTTGGTTCATTTTCTCCTGTGCCGAGGAGAGAGTTTTGGTTCATCTTATCCGGCGCCGATGAGTTGGTTCATCTTATCCGTGAGCTTCGATTTTAAGAAACAATGGGCGTTTGGAGGGAGGAGTATTTGGTTTATCTTCTCTGGCTCCGCTCAGTTTTCTACGATTTTTGGTTCATCTTCTCCAGCGCCGATGAGGTTTTGGTTCATCTTATCCGTGAGCTTCGATTTTAAGAGATGATGGGCGCTCGGAGGGAGGAGTTTTTGGTTCATCTTCTTCGGCACTGATGAGTTTTCGACGGAGGGAGGACATTCGTTTGGTTGAGCGAAAGAGGGAATGCTAATTGCCAACCCTAAAGATTGGAGTTTATATGGAAGGGTAATTTCGACATTACATATTTTGTTGGCTTTATTTAGATCATCAATCTCACCTAACAAGAACCCATATTTCCGTGAAATCTTGATTTTCTAAAACTTTTTCGACGAGTATAATGCTCTAAAACCTTTTGAAATCCATCCTTTTTTTTTAATTTCCCCAAAAAAGAATGTGGTGGTGGTAAAATATGTAGGCTCCCAAAATCTATTTTACAAAAAATATATACTCTAACAAATATAAAACATAAAATGAAAAAGGGATGATAAGAAGATATATATAAGATTATACATGAAGAATATGAAAATTTTGTACGTCCGATTGAAGGTGAAGTAATGAGAGAAATATATCTACAATTTACCAAAAAAGATATGGAAAAACATGAGCCTTGATCAGGTAATTTGTGAAAGACGAAAATCAATGAGTCTTATAAAAGAAAATAAGATAAAAGCAAATAAAAAAATATATTATGAAAACCTGTTAAAGTGGACTACATAAAGGAAGTAGACTAAATTCTAAAATAGATATAAATTTTGGTATCTTAGTCATGCCATACCTATCCTATAGAAGTATGAAGTTTGATGAGTGCGAAGAATCTTGTTTAGTTGACTAGATTATTCAAGAACATATTAAGAAGAGTAAAGATGCCTTTAAAACAAATTCATCAAAAAAGACAAAAATTGCCAAAAACTAGATAAAAAAGTATTATGACATTTTTTATATAAAAAAAGAGATATCTAAAATTGGCTCCAACTATCAAGGTACTAACTTTTTAGCTATAATATAAAATGTAGGAAAGAGCTATAAGGTACTTTTTAGACAAGAATGAGGTTTTTTAAAATTACTTTAAGTTTATGCTCGAAAGAGAAGTATATTAAGTCATTTTCTTGTTGTGACAATTTGCGAAATAAATTTAAATAAAAGAAGAAAATTTTACATGTGATTTTTATCGATTTGGAAGGCATGTGATAAGATTTTGAGCAAGATAATCTGATATATGCTAAAGGAAAATGAAACTCGAGTGAATATATTGAGATTATTCAAGAAAGAAAACTTTGTGCCAATTAAAATTGGGATGCATCAATGATCTTCTTTCAATCTATTAATTAATGATGAATTAATTGATAATAAAAGTATAATCAAACTTTCATTATATTTATTCTCTCTTGATGTGATGGTTTTAACTAACTAAATAAGAAAGGACTTATATGGTAAGTTAAAACTATAGAGAATGGCTTTGAGGAAGGCAGCCAAATTGGATGCACGTGTGGATGAAGAACCAATAAAGCCAAATTGGATGCATGTGTGGAAGAAGATGCATGTGTGGATGAAGTACCAATAATGCAGCATGTAGGAAAGAGAGAGAGAAAGAGAGTATTCTATTGAATAATCTTTTTATATGGCACCAATAGACCAGTATTACTGTACGATGTAGAGGGCTAGGTTAGGAAGCAGTACCAATAATGCAGAGTGCAGATGCATATCATACAAAATAGATAGAAAAATAAGAATAATTTTTATTTATTATTTATATTTTTTATAAGTTGGCTGAGATTCATCCAATAGGAAAGAGTTCGTAAGAGAAACTGAAGGAGTAGTTCAAAATATATTAGAGAAAATCAACGAATACCATTTGAGATAGTTTGAGCATGTCCCTAAGATACGTGAAATAGCTCCTATGAAACAAGCACAAGATAGAACAAGGGGAGGCTAATAAAGACCTAAAGGTAGCGAGAAGCAACATTAAAGTATGGATCAATGTATTTTAACTACTAAGGCTTAGGAGGGGACTTTCTTTATCTCAATTTATGCATGCGGTATGTTGGAACCGCATCTGCAAGATGTTAGAAAATATTACGATCAGAAATTCGAAAAGGATAAAATGGGCAAGAGCAAGGCATGTAGTCGTTATCTTTAAAACGCTATTCGTTCCCTACTCGAATAAATCCTCAAGTTTGCAAAAGGGTTCTAACGAGATGTTTTCAGGATATATACAACGAGCCCATTCTCTTGGATGTGATCCGTTACTTTGCAACAATAGATGATCGCCCTAGAAAACTCGATCAGATGAAGTACCAAATAAAATAAGAAAGCAAGAGAATTCTCAAACCTGAATGCAAGAAAATTCGATGGATTTCAGAGTGTTTGAATCTGTGTCTAGAGATCTCCTTTTATAGATCTCAAGTGCATTTTCAATATGACTGTTGGACCGATAGTCATATTTTTGGCGGCTCACCTTTTTTTTTTTTTTCTTTTGATCAGTAAGCTTGAGGCTGGAGGGACCTCACCCATATATTAAAACCAAACAAAGGAGAGAGTAATAAAACTAAAAGGGCACGAGGAAGACAAGAGCAATGAGAGCTTCGAAAATCGATTAAAAGAATAATATAAGTCCCTTCTATGAAAATTTGATATATCATGTGGCACAGGATTCCATCTGATCACGTTAGCTGCATTAAGTCCCCGACCCGCTAAAAAATTTGCACAAGCATTCCCATCTCTCCAAATATGAGAAAAAGAGACCTTCACAAAGTTTTTCTTTTCCTTTTCTAGATCATGTAACAGGCCCCAACATCTCCATGAACACTCAGCCTCCCTATTTATAAATCGGATGATCTGCATCGAATCCGATTCCACCCAAAGAGACTTATAATTATGTATTTTTACCGAGCCCCTTACTATAGCTTGAAACTCACATTCTTCAACATTACCTCCTCTAAGAGGACCATAATAGCACTCCAGAATTTTCCCTTGGGAATTTCTAAATATAACACCAAAACCCCCCTTGTCCCCTTTTATTGTCGCATCAACATTCATCTTCACAATTTCCTCTAATGGGAGAAACCAATCAAAAGACTTTGTGCCAGCATTGTTTCTCGAATCCAGATTCCATAATGATGAGAGGAGGTCCTCTTCACTATGAATACCAAGAGAATTTACCCGATAAGAAATGTCTCTAAGGATATTTTTGAGAAGAGTTCTTTTGTGATTTATCTGCTCATTAAATATGCAGTCATTTCTCTCCGTTCAAATATGTCAAATAGTAGAACAAAAGACATTCCTGATAAGATGAGAACCTCTATTCTTATCATTAGCGAATGTCCTGCAATAATCATGCTCTCCATGAAGAGGGCGCACACATGATCTCTAAGGCCGAGTCTGAATTTGATCGACCTCTAAATCCATTGCGAGTACCCGCACCCAAAAAATAAGTGGTCTATATCTTCCCCATGTGCCCAACAAAGAACACATCTTGATGGAATTATTATGCCTCGTCGACATAAATTATTCATGGTCATTAGCTTATAGTTAATAGCCAACCAGGTACAGAAAGAATGCTTTGGGATATTTCCCGAGTCCCATATAAAGGATCCCCATTCAACCTGAGGACACGGTTCCTTAAGCACAATCCAAGCCAATTTAAGGGTGAAATTTTCGTTGGAATTAGGTTCCCAAACCATCGATCTTCATCATTCCCATTTGGAATCGTCACATCAGAAACTACATTCAAAGCCTCTAACATTCTCAAGGTAGAAAACTCCAGAAGATCCCGACGACCATCACGAATAATATCCCCAACATGAGTATTCGCATCCAAACCAGTCAGGTTAATGAGCCGCCTACTAAATCTCGGGATAAGAGCATCACCATTAATCAATGGATCAAACCAAAAATTAGTTTGAGCTCCATTGCCAAGCTAGATTCTTGAATTATTTCGAACCATTTCTCTAGAAGGCAAATGCCCTTCCAAGCCCATGATATGTCGTTTGGTATTGGACATCTCCAAATGCTTTGACGCCCCACATATTTGGCCCTCATAGCACAAGTTCAGAGAGACTTTTTAGTAAAGACATTCCATAATAACTTCATCGTACCTGCAGTGTTCCAATCGGAAATCCGCCTTAAGCCTAAACCTCCTTCTTCCTTAGGTCTACAAATACTCTTCCAATTGGTAGGATGCATAGATTGTCCAAGTGAAGGTCCCTTCCAAAGAAACCGACAAAAGATGCGCTCTATCTCTTTTATGGTTTTCCTAGGCAATAGGAAAGCTCCAGTCCAATACAATTGAAAGTTGTTCAAAACAGAAGATAAGAGAATCAACCTGCCTGCATATGATAAGAAATTACCTTTCCAACTTTCCAATCTATCCCTAATTTTCTGAATAAGAGGCACACAAAGAGTATTGGTCATTCTAGAAGTAAAAAGCGAACTTCCAAGGTATTCAATAGGAAGAAAATTGCACGAAAATTTAGAGTTCGGATAATTTCGGTATTAGAGGCACACACCAATCCAAAAATCGGAGCGCTCTTACTATCATTTGCCATTAGACCCAAGAAGCTATGAAAATAATTTAGAATTCGCCTAATTTCCTTTGCCGATTCAGCATCATCTTCTAGGAAAAGGAGGAGATCATCAGCAACCATAAGGTGAGAAATGGCCATATCACCCATAAGAGACGGTATAGCAACGCGACCTTCTTCAACTCTTTCTTCGAAAATACAAGAGAAAGATTCCATCACAAGAGTGAATAGGAAAGGTGGCAAAAGGGTCTCCTTGTCTGATTCCACAATACTCCCCTTTGAAGTACCCGTGAGGAGTACCATTTATCAATATGGAAAAGGACGGAGTAGATATGCACTCCTTAACCCAAGCAATCCATGTCTCGTCAAAACCAATTTGATGGAGAATATCAATCAAGAAATCTCAATAGATTCTATCATACGCCTTCCGTATATCAATCTTTGCATAAAAGGCTTTAGGCCCGACTTTAAGATGAAATTTTCTTACCATCTCATGAGCTAAAAGAATATTTTTAGTAATATTCCTCCCTTTAACAAAAGTTGATTGGTTAGGACTTATTAGAGCAGGTAAGACCATCACAAGCCTATTAGATAAGATTTTAGTAATAACCTTATATACAAAATTACATAAGGAAATTGGTCTATTTAAACTTATCGATCGTGTTAGCATCTTTCTCTTTAGGGATAAGAGTAATGAAAATAGAGTTAATAGACAGTAGCATTTTCTTCTTCGTAAAAAAGTTATAGCGCATGTGAAGTCCTTCTGAACTATTTCCCAATAAATTTTGAAGAATTCAGCCAAGAAGCCGTCAAGGCTTGGAGCTTTACCATTTGGAGAATCAACCACTGCCCTTTTTATCTCGGCTAAGGAGATTGGAGAAGATAAAATTGTGGCTATTGTAGCTTCTAGCTGTCTCTTGAATGGGATGGCTGGAACAACACTAGAATTAGAAGGAGTAAAAATGGCCTTGTAGTGAGGAACCGCATGGTCTCCAATCTACTTTGGATTGGATAATCTACTATCATTGTTTCCTATTAACTCAGTAATACTGTTTAAAATGATACGAGCCTTTACCGAAGTATGGTAATATTTTGTATTATGATCCCCATCATTGATTCGTTGATGCCTTGATTTTTGGAGTAAAATTCTTCCTCAGTATTCAACGCTTACCGAAGTATGGTAATATTTTGTATTAAGAATCACCAGGGCAGATCTTTCATGAACAGCCAGGTCAGCATTAAGAGGGTTTTAGTGAATATCCTTTTGAATATTCATAACATTTAACTTAGCATCTTGAACTCTAGTAGGAATAGAACCAAAATCCTTAGAATTCCAAGATCTAATCGTAAGCTTGACATTTTTTAGCTTTTGTTGGAGCACATACAAAGGGCTTCCAGCAACGTTTATGGACACGCCTTTCGAACCACCTCATCAAATCCTGGTTGAGAGCACCAAGAATTAAAGAATTTAAATGGTTTAGGGCCAACCATAATTCTCTCATGGATTTTAATAATTTGAGGTGAATGATAAGATAAACCAGATGCAAGATAATCAATAAAAACATTCGGGAAATGACTTCGCTATAACATATTAACTAGAGTCCGATCTAGTTGACATAGAATACGTTGAGGGCCCACCGCCCTGTTTGTCCAAGAAAGCAAATTTCCAATCGATCTCAGCTGTGATAAATCGCATGCCTTGAGAATGTTATTGAATTGGTTTAAAATATAAGTACGAACCCTTTTCCCACCAATTTTCTCAGTAGCATCTCTAATACACTTGAAGTCTCCTGTAACCAACTATGGGGCTCTGATATTAGCAGTCATCTTGACCAGAGAATTCCATAACACTTTGCGGTCGGAAGCTAAATTCGAAGCATATGCAACTGTCAGTTTGAATATAAAACCGTCGCTCCTTGTAACTTTGCAATGAATGAGTTGATTTGTGCATGCAATCTTTTGAATGTCAAAGTGATTTGGGTCCCACAAGATCCAAACCCGCCTGAATGTATGAAATGGTTAAGTCCAACAGTCAATATTTGATCAATCCGTTTGACCCAATAGAATCGAATTAACTCACTGATTAGTCAAACTTATGGTGGGCACCTTTCGAAGTACAAAGTGCATGCTCCTAAAGCGCCAATGCACCTAATTGCCAATCGCCACGCGCACAAGCAGACGTGGCTGCTCACCACTAGGCACACTCTTCTCTTTTTATTGTTAAACAATATTAAAACGTGAAAGGTTCTATATATAACATGGACTACTTTTGACATTTACTAATTTGGGACTATTTATATGCATACAAAAATTGAGAACTACTATTACCTAAAAACCAACCCACAAAAACTAAGAAATAAAAAAGAAAGTTTTATTTTCTTCGAAAATAATTAAAATATTTATTATATTCTAAAGTAATAAATAAATATAATAATCTCTCATAAATTTTAAATAAAATAAAGATATCGGTACCGAAAATATATGCATATCATGAAAGGTTGCTTTTGAGTTTGAACCTTCACTTAGTGCAAACTTATTAAAGTCTTATATGGGTGCACAGAGACCATGGTTTTGAACTGAGGACCCTATGTGACAAGACCAGATAAATAACATACATATATTTACTTGAGATCGAGTTTTCTATAAAGTTAGCACTATTATCGCCTATGTGACAAAACCAGATAAACAACACACACATATTTACTTGAGAAAAATCACAATCTTATAGGAAGCGGCGCACCTCTACATTTACATAGGTAAGTCTGTCGAATGTATTTCTGTCTTAGGATGAACATTTTAACTAAATTAAAGTGTTTATGATCATCAATCTCATGTCATACTCGTCCATTGAGCTTAAGAATTTAATATTCAAATGTTAAGATAGATTTCTGACAGAGGTGATCAATTATATGATTTTAATCCAATCTCGATAAATGCTTTATTTATCAATTCTCTAGAAAGTCATTTAGCAAACGGATCAATCAAATTATTATTAGTTCGAATTGGGTTTATCCTAATTACTCCATCCTTGAGTAATTCTCTAATATAATGGTGTTGTAGACCTATATGTCTATTCTTTCTATTATAAATTTTATTGTAGACATTTGCTCTTGTAGCCTCACTATCATAATTTATTATAATAGGTGACATAGGCTTTGACTATATAAAAACTTTTAAGAGTAAATTTTGAAATTATTCTGCCTCATTGGCACATGTCGTTAAGGCAGTAAACTCAAATTCGATTGTGAAATGAGTAATATATTTTTTCTTTTTTTATCCCCATGAGATCGCAACACTACCGAGAGTGAATACCCATCCACGCCTTGCCTTGGATTCATCTGAATCTGAATTCTAACTTGCATCACTGTATCTTTCTAAAATATTAGGAAAATCAGAATTTGATCCATAATTTATAATTCATTTTAAATATCTAAAAACACGAGATATAGCATTCCTATGATCATGACATGGATTACTAGTATGTCTACTCAATTTTCTAACTACAACTGCTAAGTCAGGTCTAGTACAGTGCATTACATACATCAAACTACTGATTACTCTAGCATACTCTAACTGATTTAGAGATTTAACTTTATTATAAGAATGTTTGATGCTTGGATCATATGGTGTAGATGCAAGTTTACCATCTAAATGATTATATTTTTTGAGAATTTTATCTATGTAATGAGACTGGGTCAAAGTAAGTTCATTATCATTGCTTAATACTTTTATTCCTAAGATGACATCGGCATTACCCATATCTTTCATATCAAAATTGGAAGGGAAAATATTTAACATCCATTATACTATTTAAATCAGTACCAAATATAAGCATGTCATCTACATATAAACATATGATAACTCCCTTATTTATAAAAGATTTTCTATAAACACATTTATCAGATTCATTAATTTTGAAACCATTAGAAATAATAACACTTTCAAATTTTTTATGCAATTGTTTAGGAGCTTGTTTTAAAAATTTTCATGCACTTGTTTAAGAGCTTATTTTAAACCATAAAAAGATTTTATTAATTTATAAGTTTTATGCTCATGTTCGGTCATTACAAAATCTTCAGGTTGTTTCATATAAACTTCTTCTTCTAATTCACCATTTAAGAATGCGATTTTTACATTTGTTTGATGAATTTGTAAAAAATAAGTGGAAACAAGTGTTATTAAGACCCTAATAGTCAAAATTCTGGCTACCGGTGCATAAGTATAAAAAAAGTCAGTACGGTTCCTTTGTATAAATCTTTTCGCGACAAATCTAGCCTTAAACTTATCTATAGTTCCATCAACTTTTAGTTTTCGTTTGAAAATTCATTTATAACCTATAGGTTTAAATCCTTCAGGAAGATAAACTAGTTTTTATGTTTTATTACCCATTATAGATTCTATTTCATCATTTATTGCTTCCTTCCAAAAAACAGTATCTTGAAATTTCATAGCCACATCAAATAGTAAAGGATCATTTTCGATATGAAAAGAAAACATGATTATATTGCCACTAAAAATTAAAATGCTTATATTGCCACTGAAAGAGCATTCTTTACTTCTATAAGCCTCTTGATTATACCTTAGTTCTTATCTAAAACCTTTAAATTCATTATATATATATATGGGACGGTGCATTGCAATGCCCGGGCTGCAATCAAGGCAACAAAATCGGTATCAGTATCGGGTATCGGTCATTGGAGGACCGATACCGATACATATCGGCCTATTTTAAAAAAGTAATAAATTAAAAATATAGGTATCGGCCGATATACCGATACCAAGTTGGATACCGATACATATCAGTATCGTCCGATATTTGATACCTTGATTGCAATGCTAGATCATGTGTCATGTGACACATGATTCTAAGGGTTCACCAAGTCCCCTAGGGTTGAAGAAAGAAAATTTTATTTTCAAACTTTTTTGTCCTTTAAATCATCGGTCAAACTTCATGAAAAACCTGGTGCATTGAACACTTTTCAACTTTGACCCAAAATCATATGGTGAAAAACCATATGTTTTTAATTTTATTTTTATGGAACCTGATCCATGATGGGCATGTTGCTGTGGCACTCGATCCTTTGATTCGGTGTGTGGAGCCTAGCTGATGTGTGTGCAATGTTTAAACGTTCCACATGGACCTTTTACCATGGAAAGTTGACATGAGCAGATTTCTAGGGCTCGGACAACCGAAAAGTCAGTTTCTGATGTGTAATAGCCTCTCGAAAGCTATTACATTTTTCTTTAACATGATTGTTTATGGTAATAGGAGTCAGTCTCTTTAATTTTTATATTTTTTGGATAACTTATAGGGTATTATCCTCTTGGACTAATTCCTAAAGGATGCCCACTCGCCCCCTCGTGCCAGTATTTCACAGATTAGGCACACATTACAAGCAACATGTTATCAAAAGTCAGAAGAGGAGCGGCTACTCGAACTCAAGAACTTGGAGAGCAAACCCAAGTCGTCAACCACTGCGAAATCTACTGATGTAACTTACATTGAAACTCTCTAACTAGATTCACTATTTTCCCATTATTAGCATTACATTTGCATCCAGTTTCAGCAGGTACATGGAGTAATTAGAGTGAAAGTCGCCAAGAATGTGTACTGCGCCTTCACCCTCGTCTCTTTCATCTCCGTCATACCCCGACCAAAAAAAAAAAAAGGAAAAAAAACTCATTCATGGCCGCCCCATTTGATGATGAACAGCCATGGATGATCGGAAGCTCCGAAATTGTAGCCTGAGATATTCGTTCTATTTTCTTTGTTTTTTAAGTAATTTAAGTGCGTTTTCTTTACGTCCTTGTAAACTGAATTTTTACAGTTAATATATTTATGGAAAAAAAAATTCGCAAATGGGTGTCCTACTAAATGCACCTTGGGCATTACCCCTTAAATTTGATTCGTATCTTGTAAGAATTCGGCGTAAATTCGGAGCATAGATCTTGATCTTGTGGTATTTATAGGGCTTCTTTTAATTTTTTCTGTTTTCCCTCTTTGTTTTGCTGGGGTTGGGCACTTTTCTCTCTTTTACCAATAAAATTCATTACTTAAAAGAAAAATTTAATTATGTTCTTTCCTTTAATTAATCGATCGCTGAGATATATGAAAGGGATTAAGTAGTGTAACAAAAATAATACACTAAGAAGTCGAGCTTGATCACAAATCTATACTTATTATGTTATAGTTCATATTGATAGAGATGAGTTTTGATCCAATAGATCAGATTTTAATTCTAAACAGAAACCACTCAGCTACATAGTTCTATAATAAAATTACCATTTTCCAACGATGCTGCAGGAAATCATGAGGACTCAGTTGAAGGCCTCGAATCGTCGTCCGGTTTTCCTGGAGTCCTTTTCTTCTTCTTGTAAGGGATCCCACGCGCCTTAGCTTGGGCTTCTCTTACTTCGCGTAAATAAGCGCGAATAGCACCACTAGCAAACGGGTTCATCTCCGGCAACCCTCCATTCTCTTCGAAGGCGGCTCGAAGACGTCCGATGAGTGAGTCTAGGCTTCCCCAAGCTTGCCTGAGGGGGCATGTACAGGGTGCTGGAGGTTCAGGGTGCCCAAAAAACATGCACCCAGTTAAGTGAACCTTAGTCTTTCCAAATTGATCGAGGTATCGGAGGAATTCGAGGACATGGCCATAGTTGCACTGGGAAAGTGGAATTGGGGGCCTTTGATTCTTCAAGTACTGCCCAAAGGTGATCCAATCTCTACGTTTTTGGGATTCATAGCGGCTCGGCTGAGCTGGTGACTTCTCACCGTCTGAACGCGACGACGACTCACCGCAGTCTTTTTCCCTGTCTCCCTCCATTGCCGACGAATTTGATCAAGAGAAGGCAATAGTTAAGGAGGGAGAAAAGAGTAGGAAGGTGCAATGTAGAAAGAAGGAGATTCACATCATAGTAGGAGACATGGTGTGGACCCATTTAGGTGCTTTCTGTTCCTCTTTTTCCTTCCTCTTATGTTGTTATTCTTTTTAATATTACTGGTAATAGTAACTATTTTGGCCAATTTAATTTACAATTATTGCTTGTCATGATCAGCTTTATCTGTGTTATTGTCATCGTCGGCATGATTATCGCCTTGTCTCAAAAAATCAGTGCGACTCGTTACAATGAATCGGTTGCAGATTGATCACGATTGGGGCGATTTACTCGGTGGAGCACGTGATTCAAAATCTCGGTTTACCAATATATTTTCATCTCCTCCCAATACTGAGATAATACGTATCGGATATCGCTGGAGGTACATTTAGTGTATCGGCTATGTAGTGAATATGTTGGTATATATTCATACCCAATGTAATATGTATCAGTGATACTTGTCAGTATCCTCCCACCTTTTAAACCATTGTGGGCAGGCCAATATTTTTTTTAGTAGTTAATTGGGGTTGATGGGTCCCTACCCATTTATTAAAAAAAGGAAAAAATTACAAACGAATTGAATTACAAATCATATCTTCTCTGATGCTAGAGTGATACAATATTCTTTTATATATATCTTTTATAACACAACTCAGAAATTTTTTGAAAAATTAGGTTTGCTACGATGGGCGAAAAAAACTTTGATAAAAATCACTTCTTTATTATCATCATATTGTGAAAAACCTATGTTTAATCTATTATTTTAATGCTATTTTTTGAATGTTCTAAGGAAAAAATCGGCCAAACTGAAGAGCGGATTTTTGTTGAACTACGCTTCCACACGTGGCATTGAAAAGACCAAAACTGCATGCCCTTTCGTTTAAAGGATGAGAGAACCATTAGAGTGGAAATGCCGTGAAAACAAGTGTGAAAGTGAAAGCTAGAAGATAGAAATGCCTGTAGCACTACCATGTTTAATTATCGGGGTCTCCGAGCACATGAATAGCTAGCTTTCTATATTTAACAAATAATATCAATTTTCAAAAAAGAGTGAAAGCTAGAAAATGATACCCCACTTCTAGTAGACAAGAAGATAAGAGGAATGAAGGATTAAAGCAAAAGAAAATAAATGGAGTGAAAGCGATCTATTTGAAGAAATGAAGCTATGATACATGTGAGTTTTTAGGGTTGCTTTCATTTTTGGTTTTTTTGCATTTACCCCCTTTGAGATGTCTTATTTACCCTCTATCCCGTGTTTCACCTATTTACGCTGCTGCCCTTGTTTTTGTGTTTCCTTTATTTATTGCCTCCTACAGTGAAGGATCAGCCATTGATTGTTAGAGAAATAACTGTTGACCGCTTGAATCAGACGACACTATAAAAAATAAGATTATTAGCGGCATTTTTTTGGAGCAAAAAACTGATGTTATTAATTAAAAACCTATTAAGACTATTGGCGGCAAGGCTATTAACGGCAGTTTTTTGTTAATAACGGCAATTTTTGGCTGCCGCTAATAGTCTTATTTTTCTAGTGCCATGAAGATTATTTTTCCCCACAATTTTTTACCCAATGAATCTTTAAAATGGGAACCTACAATCAAGTAGTCAAAGTTTGATTTTACAAGGCAAACAACCCAAAAATTGATTTTGCATGGCAAACAACCCAAAAAGTAAACATGATTGTACATCAAACATGGTCATTGGCTTACTTTTCGAGTTGTGTACCATGTCAATCAAAATCTGACCGTATGATTGTAGGCCCGTGACCTCAAGATCCACTAGGTCAAATATTATCAAGGTAAAAAAAATCTCCATTTAAGGCGGGCAAAGTTTATTTTGTTGGAGAGTCTATCACTATAAGAGGTAATAAGTAAAGGAAACACAAAAGCGAAGACTCCACAGTAAATAGGTGAACCATAGGGTACAGAGTGTAAATAAGACATATATTAGGGGAATAAATGCAAAAACTCCTTTATTTTTTTATTTTTTTTGTATATATGTGTTTAACGTATTGTTTATGATTTTTTTTGGGACATTTACTAAAATGCCTAGTTATGAAGTATATTACCTTAGATATTATTCATGGAAGAAATTACATTATGATACTTGCAGGTTTTCTAAAGGCATTGTTGGTGTTTAAATTTTCGAATTTGATAAAAAATTATAAAGTTACATATTTCAAAAAAAAATTTGGAGAAGGGGTGTTTTGGTCATTTCAAGTTGAATCGGGTAGGGGGTCCTTTCAGTACATTTAAGATTAATTTCGATACCTTTCGGAAAACAAATCGGAAAAGTTTCGAGTATTAAAAATATATTTAATGTTTTTTTTTAAATTACAAAAATATATACTAAATTACTAACATATTTCAAAAAAATATATATTTAAATTAATATAAAAAAAAAATTACCGAAATTTCTCCGAAAAATACCAAAATTTTGCCGAAATTTTTATTTGATCCCCATTTCGGCAAATTAGGATCATCTAACAGTAGCGAATTGTGAATTTTGTTCAAATTGAGCAAATTAGCAAACTAAGTAACATAGTCTTACGCAACAGTCTAAATAATATTAATTTAAACACATAATACTATTAGCAATTGTTGTTGTAGACTCATGCGTACAAACAAGTAGTGTACAAGCAGGTAGTGCAGAATGCTGTTATAAGCACTACCAACATACACAGCTATGGGAGTGAACTCACTACAAAAATAAGACTATTAGCGGCAGTTTTTTGCAGTAAAAAACTATCGCTATTAACCAAAAAACTATTAAGACTATTAGCAGCAAGAGTATTAGCGGATGTCTTCTGTTAATAGCGACAGTTTATGGCCGCTGCTAATAGTCTTATTTTTGTAGTGACTACTAGGCAAAGGATTGAAGTAATATACCTAGATCCTCCAGATTAGGGGTCACAATGTGACAGCCTGAATTTTTCCGACCTACATTTCTGAGATATATATATATATATATATATATATATATATATATATATATATATATTTTTTTTTTTTTTTTTTTTTTTTTCTTAAACCAAATGAGAAAACTCAGACTGCCAGATTGCAGAACACTATCTGATATAGAATATTTGGTACAAGCATAAGGTATAATTAAAACCTCAAGTTCTAATATTCAACACGAACTAAAACAAACAAACACCAGTGATGGCCAACCATCACCAACCGTAGTGTATAACAGTACAAAAGTATCAAGCCTTAACTTACCTAATCCACAATATCCGAAAACTACATTATCAAAATAGAAGACAAAAGCAAAAGCTCATATTCTTCAGTATGTAGTCTGGGCCTTCCTCAAACCTATACCTGTGACGTATAGTCAGGAGTGAGCTAACATCTAAGCTCAGTAGAAGAATATCAATAGCAGTTACATCTTACTAATGACAGAGTTCAAAGCGAAAACAGATCAGATATTAAAAGACGAAATTCCCAGATTTAACAGATCAGATGTTTGATGGCAGAACAAAAATAATAGCAAAGTAGATATTCAATACAAAAATAAAAGTTCATATTTCATATTCACTTCACTCAATTTCTAGGTTTTCCTGTTCACTTCAGTCATTGTGTTCTCTTCGTTCATTCAGTATTCACTTCACTCACTGTGTTCACTTATGTATGCTATATAATGCGTATGGATAGCCGCCGTACCAGCCCACTATATATGTTATGCAATGTGTACGGATAGCCATTGTACCGGCCCACTATGTATGTCATGCACTGTATACTGTGTACAAATAACTGCCGTACCGATCCACTTGTCAATGTCTACTCACAGTCAAAGTCCGGACATGTTCTCAATACTCACATTCACACTCCGATACGGGGTTTAAGGTTCACACTTAACTAAGTCTATCTTGTTTCTAAAGTTCAGAGTCCAATCATCCATATTCTAAATTTCACCTCAACTAATAATTCACCTTTTAATCCCTACTCAAATTTCAAAACCTTACTTCAATTTGATCACATATAATTCAATCCCAATTACAGTCAGATAACTTTACCTAAAAAATCCAGAGATTCAACTTCCCATAGTTTCTATTCAATCTGTCGAAATAGAGTCTCATGTTCATTCTAATTCAAAGTTTATAGTCAAATTCAATTAATCACATCTCGTATGGAAACAAAACAAATCGAATCATAAGTAAAACAGAACGAATCAGATTAAAACATAATTGAATAAAACGAATCGGATTCAAAAGTTAGAAACAAAATAGTCAGATCATATGTGGAAACGGAACAATCAGATCATATGCGGAAACAAGAATGAAACAGAACATATCAGAACATATGTGGGAACATGAAGGAAACAAAACATATCAGAATAGAAACAAAGCATCGGGTCGAACATCAAATTTGAAACCATCAGAAACTATGAACCAGATTTATAAAATATAAATGTCGTTGAGTTTCCCCTACCTTAATCTCAGAGTCGTTCAAAGTAATCCAACGGTCTAAATCTATTGTCTCCAAGTCTCAATCTACATCACACATACGATGATGTATTAAGGACTAATTCTAATTGCCAACAAATTTAACGTATTTAAGTATTCTCTCAAAACCAAGGAGAAAATGGGCAATTTCGTACTAATTGAGAACTTGACGTAATTTCTTTCTTAATTTTGACCCTCAAAACATTTGATTCAAGAGTTTGTTAATTCATAAAAGTTGTAGATCTCGTTGTCCTGTTTCCAACGCCATAAGAATTGCGTCAATCGGATTTCAGAGTAAAAAATTATGATAAAAATACCGAAGATGTGTCGGCACTTTAGTCTAATTTGATCGATCGAATTTCATCGGGTTTCAACCTAAAAAAAATACTTATGTTATATAGGTATATTATATAATTTGATCGATCGAATTCTAAATTTGATCGATCATTTTCTATTTTGATCGATTAAATACCAGATTTGATGCATTGAATTCCCAATTTCATGGTTCGAATTTCGACGGGTTCAGAACCCTGTGGGCATCTTTCTTGATCTATTTTTCCCCAAATTTCATCCAAATCATCAATGATTTTTAACAAATCATATACACACATACACATACATACTAGAACTTTTATTCTACGAATTTGGACTATCAATCTCAACAAAATCGTACCTTTCACCAATCGAATCCATGGTTTAGTAGAAATGTTGTCGAACTAGGGTTTCGAAGCGAAACCTTCGGATTTCTATGACGAATTCATAGAGATTGATCACAATGAATTTAAGATGACGTTGTTCATCCTTACGTATCGATCTTAACCTCTTCCAAGCATGAGAAACGATCATGAGATGATTGTTCTTTGAAAAATGGGGTTTATAAAGAAAGAGGGTTTGAATGGCTTGAAGTTCCCGGATCTCTAACGGTTGGAATTCACCAAAGGTGGACACTCAAGCAATGCCGGGGTCATGTGCTTTGCAAAGGTTGCAGAGATTGCGGCGCGATTGTGATCAAAATCTCACGATTTCTCACAAGGGTTCCACGGGGAAGAAGCTCTCTCTCTCTCACTCTCTTTCTCTCTCTAAAATTTTAAATGGCTAACACTTAGCCTCTAAGCAACCTCCTCTCATCTATCATATAACCTACGAAAATCACAATAAATATCCTTGATATTTTAGCTACAATTCTATCCTCTTATCTTAGACTTGGCTTCGGTGTTGAGCAGCACATGGTGTGTCGATGCACGACTTTTACACTAAAGGTCTGATTAAGATCTAAACCTTAATCCGTCCGCACAAAGTTATCCTAATATTATTTAACGATTTAATATTATATAAAAATCCTGACAACATCGATTTTCGTGCCAACCACACACACTAGGTCAATCGAGGTTGGGTCAAATTTTATGGGTCATTACACACAACCTCACCGACTCTCCCAATGCCCTCCATTTGCACTTGTGCCTCTAGAGATTCACCATCAAGTTTGGGCACCAAAAATCTGAGGCCCTTTCCAAAACCCACTAGCCTGACCAGCCTATCATGCAACACCAGTGCGGCATATACCGCGGGTAATTCGACCATCGGGGATCTTAACTAACCCTGTACTTCTCTGTTAGAACTCAGAGGTCAATACCCTCAACAGTTTGATGAAGTCGAAGGATGAGCTGGACCCCAATTGGGAGCCTCCCTTACAGCATGTTTGGGACGATAGTTGGGACGATTATACTGGTTCTCCCAGACAGATGATGATTGTCCCATACTCTTCTCAAGATGAGAATGGTAACGACACTACCTCGTAGTCACCTTCGAGTTTATATGTCGCTCTTCCTAGGTTCTTAATTAGTTTGTATATTTGTATTTTGACTTTTCGATTAAGCCACTACAAAAAATAAGACTATTAGCGACAGCCAAAATTGCTGCTATTAATAAAAAACTTTATTGTTACAGTAGCAACAAGACTAGTAGCGGCAATTTTTTTGTTAATAGCGATAATTTTGGCTGCCGCTGAAACACCTTATTTTTTTAGTGAGCCGATTTTGAATGTATTGGGCTATGAACCCCATCATTTGAGATTAACGATATCGGCCAAGAAACTTTCATGAGTTTATAATTTTTATTTTATATATATATATATATATATATATATATATATATATATATATATATATATATATATATATATATTTTTGGTGTTATAAGTATGTATCGAGAAATTATATTCAAAAATAAATCCGTCATATAAGTCCGACCTCAAATGGATTGATTACACGAAAATTTTTAGCCAAATATGAGTACGACAAGTAGTCCAATGATTAACATTCGAACGACGGTAGCACAATCACAGATTCATCCAATTCTGAGCTTTTCAGAGAATAACTTAAGAACAAATGAAAAATTAGTTTTTCTGAGAAAAATAAGATATCAGAGCAACTTAAGAACACATCTCGGAGAAGTCATGAATCAGCAGAAATCTGAGTTGTCAGGATTTAGAGCTTTTCTAGGAAAAGCCAGGAGACACCTGATCGAGGCCTAAGAGTGAAAATGGTGTCACGTGTAAAAAATCAAGGACTTGTCCACTCTTAAGGATTTCAGGTTGGGTTAGCGGTTACCCTATACCGCCACGTTTTTTACCCCATATTTTTAGTTGTTTCCGAAGAAAAACGCATGACTATTTGCAACTTAAACATTGGGTTGCCTCAGCGATTCAAAACAGACACTAAGGCTGTGTATAGCATAGCTCTCTGCTAGCCTCTACCATAGTAGAGTTCACCTGTTTTAGCAGGTTCTCATCCTCTTTGCTAACATCCTACTACCTGCTTTAGCAGGTACCCCTTCTCCTAGATAACTATTTGCATAGCAAGATTTACCTTTTCAGCAGCTCTACCGTCCTCTCTACTCACTCCTTGCCATAGTGCATTTTATTTGCTCCGATAGGTAGTTAGTAGAGAGCAGGAGGTTCACTATAAAAATAAGGTGTTTCAATGGCACTTGCTGTTAAGCCAATTTTTTGTAATGGTATGACTAATAGTAGAAATTTTTGATAGCGACAGGACTAATAGCAACAATTTTTGTTAAAAAAATTATTGCTAATAGTCTTATTTTTTGTAGTGGTTGTCGTTAGAGGAGATAAATTCTCCTTTAAAGGAAATTAGAAAAGAAAATAAAAATCAACTAAGGCAGATGAACTTTCCTACTCTAGGGGCTAGCAGAGAGGTATGGCACACGTACTATCCTAAGTCGCCTTACTCATGCTAACTCAACGAGTTAATGATGAGCCTCATTTGGCTTTTAGACGAGTAGAGAATTCACCTTTACCCTATTGCTGTTGTCCTTATTAGAAAATAGAGACCTTGCGGCTGTTTTAAATCTAATGCTTCAATGCTGTTCTCAAGTGCATGTGCATGTGCATCCATACATGCATGTCTCCATGCATGTATGGATGCCACCATATAGAGAGACAAAAAGGTCGGGATGTTAACGGGACGGGTTGGGTCGGGATAAAATTTTGGCCCTCAAAAGAAAAAAAATGCTCCACCCAACCCAATTGTGTACCCAAATTGCCCGACTTGACCCGAAAATCAGACCTGATCCGATAAACCTTATTTTTCATGATTTTATATACTTAATATCTGGTCGGGTAGGGCTGACTCAACTTGACCCGACCCAATTCTTTCCCTACCTGACACTACCTCTTAGTCGATTCGACCCAACCTGACCTGAAGATCGAGTTGGATGTCTCACACCGGACTTGATCTGACGGGTCATGTTTATGCCTCCAACCCAGTAAAAACTCAAAATTGGGTATCAGGTGTAACGTGACCCATTGATAGCCCTACAAAAGGGAACGGCTAGAAATTTGCTTCTATGAATGGGGGCGTACAAGTATGAATTGAAATTAGGTAGGCAACCTAGCGCCAGGTGACTTGGTTTGTGGGTCACATTTATAGACGTGTGGCCTGATATTTCATAATGTGACCATGATCTCACGATACACTTATGATAATAGTTGTTTGGTTATCATCTAATCGCTGAGTTATCATCTGAAAAATACCATTCAAATAGTAAACAGTTTTTCACCTGATAGGTCAGGCTGCGGAGACCGAATTTTTTAGGTAAAAATGTCGGCACCGCATTTAAAATCATGTTGCCAATAATGGAGATGAAGTTGAGCCATTTGGATTGGCGAAAATTATGCCACGTGGTGAAAATTTAGGTGAGGCCCTCTCAGTGGAGTTTAAATTAATAATGGGGCATTTGATGGTGCAAAAAAAGTCAAATCAATGGTACGGGAAAGCTTATATATATATATATATATATATATGGTACGGGAAAGCAAAACTTGGGTAGCAATTTTGGTTGCGGGCGCCAAGCACCCAACCGTTACCCTAAACTGGCATGTAGGAGAATTAGAGGCATCAAATGTCATTTCGGCTGGCCTACAAAGCCCGATATCGACGTTTACGGACAAATAATTGCCTAGTTTTCTCAATTTTCGTTTTAAATATGGGACCGACTCTCTCACTGTCGTCAAATTGAAGGGCTATGGATTCAAAAATCGCACGTTTTTCAAAGATTGGAGCAAAGGATCAAAATGTCGTTTTCATTTTCGGTTTTTGGAACAACCAAAATTGAAATTTCAGAATTTCGGCAAACGATTTCAGGATGGGCCCATTTTTGGTCCCTTTTTTTCTTTTTCTATTTTTTCTTTTTTTTTTTTTTTTAAGTGAAAAACAAAAAATTTGGTGGGATTGAAAAGTAATATGAAAAAGGGATAACCTTATTTATAATTCAAAATTCTTCTCAACTCGGGTTTTATAGGCTTAATTCTGACTTCTTAAAATTATATGATAGAGATTAGATTTTAGCTCAATTTTTACCACAAATCTTGACAGTATGAGCCTACCTTTAGACAATCAGATTTTTATTTCATATAACACATTTAAATGAGGATCATGAACATACACCAAACATTCATGATTCTCATATCACTTTTCGAGAGTTCTGCCATTTAAAATAAGTCCAAATTAGACCATGTGAAATCAAACTCCAATCACTCCGTTGAAAGAGTTCAGCCTACAATTTAGCGGCTGTTAGAGTTTAGCCTACAATTTATCCTACACTATCGCTCCCCATATAAAGAGTTTAGCATAATAGCAAGAGTTTAGCTGTAAACTTTAGTCAATTTTGGTCGATAATTTCGCTCCCCACTAAGAGTGCTCGAAAATTTCATATACTCACTTTGCACCCGCCCAAAACCGATATATATCAGTTGATAAGTTAGGACACCAAAAGATCAACCAATAATAGAGACCAATCAATATTTTGCCTAAAATTTTGGGGATTTTGTTTCGGTTGGGTCGGAAGTCAATGCGTCTTGGCCTAAATATTAGGATTTCAGCCAAAATTTTGATCCATGTTTCGAACCACCTGATCTGTGCACTATCATACAAACGGTTGTTCTTAATTTTGACCACTGTTATTAAAGTTCACCGATAAGATAGTTTACATCTACTTAGAAGCATGATCCTTTGATTGAGACATATTCCAATAATAGATTGCTACTTTGACAATTTAGATTGATCATGGATGTGTGCAATATGCCACAATCATAAATCTCACTTCAATGGTATGAAATAAAAAGTGACATTTTAATGATTTAACATCATTTAAGCACCTTTTGGGAGACATTATCCCTTTAAATATTGAAAGGAAGTATAATTAGGCATTAGGCACCATCAGGGATTATGATTTTGTATCTCGGAAATCCGTGATGTTCGAATAGACGCAATACGCGAGACATCTTGTTTCAGCAATACTCACATCTCGATGATAAAATGTGAAACAAAAAATAGTGTTTAAATGTTCTTAAACCATTAAAATAAGGGACTTACTAGCCTGACTGTCAATAAAATATTATTTCGCGTTTAAACGATCTTACGCCATTTTTTGACTTATGATCTTGGAAATCCATTATGTTAAAATGATATGTCACAAGTGAAGGGCTATGTGTCACTACAAAAATAAAAGGTTTCAGCGGCATTTGCTATTAAGGAATTTTTTGATAGTGATAGAACTAATAGCAGTAATTTTTTGTAATAGCGGCAACTTTTTCAACAAAAAACTATCACTAATAGTCTTATTTTTTGTAATGTGTCCAAAAACCACACCTTTTGAGAGATTCGAATCATCTAATTTGCGTACTCTAATACCAATGATTGTTCTTAATTTTGATGGCTGACATTAAAACTCATCGATAAGATGGTTTGATGGAATCTAAATGGATCTGACGATCCGACCATCCAAAATTAAGCCTAAAGATCTAGGCGCACGATCAATCAAAAACAATAAATATATAAACTATAAATATGCGCACCTTGAGCGTTAGCCATCGATGGTTGGTTGTCGATCTTCAAGGATGTTTTCGCGTTCAATGTCTCCTAGCACAATGGGGATGCTCTCGCCAATAGGGAGGATTGAATTATGTGAAGCTATCGTTGGGACCAGGCACCCCTTATATTTATAGCCAAAGAGTCCTATCCCATTAAGGACTGAAATTGCTAATTATAGTGTGATTAGAAATCACAATCATACCTTAACTGAAAAACACAATAAGCAGTTGCCTATTCTCTTCAAACTCACCAGAATAGCAATTGTACATCTTAAGGTTGATCTTATACCATTCACCGGTCAACGGGTTTGACCATAGTGATGGCTACCAAAATAGAAACTGCTTACATGGTTTACATCCACTTATAAGCATAATCCTTTTGCTAGGACATGTTCAAACGAGGGCTTGGCACTTGGGGTTTTTATATTGACCATATATGTGTGTGGTACAATGATACATGACACTTCATTTTTTTACTTTACTTTATAAGACACTTCAATTGTGTGAGATAAAAAGTGATATTTTAATAAGACAAAATCATTTAAACATCATTTGATGTTTAAATGTTGGACAGCAGCCATCATCCCTTGTGGATTACCTTATTAGGCACGGGGGATTATGTTTTTTAAGTTTCGGAAATCCGAGATGTGTTGGATAGATGCAATACGTGAGACATCTTGCCTCGGCTGTCATCTCTTAATGATAAAAAAAGGTGTTTAAATGATCTTCCACCGTTAAATAAACGCTTGATCTTAGTCTATCAAAGTACACGTCACTGTTATACCTGTGATGCATTGGCTAATAAGTATTGGATATATTTGATACATATCGACCAAATCGGCTGATATTAAAGTATTTTCTTTTATTTAAACATTAAATATATAAAATAATAATAATTGTACAAGGAAATTTTTAGTATTTTGATTGGTTTATATCGAATGCATAATATGACCCAATATGGGACAGCTGTGCCAAAATCTGACATGTTTACCTCATATTTGTTGTTTGTAGCCCTAAGCTCAATTATATCTTTGGAGCAAGGTGGTATCAGTCGATACCGATACGAATCGGTGATACGTATCAGTTTTTGGCCAAACTGATACTTATTGATATCTCATATCGGCATCGACGATATGTATCGGCCGATATGGCATGTTTCGGCCGAAACATATCGGGTTTCTGCCAATACGTCTTAATTTTGATCGAGACTTTTATTTTTTTTTATTTTAATTAATGGCTGATATGTATCAGTATCGGCCGATACATATTGGCCGATTCGTATCGGCTTTGGGCAAATCGATACCTGAGACCGATACCGATTTTAATATCTGGTGGACCCATGTGTTCTTATTGGCTCATGGATCAGGAGGCCTAAAGGCCCTAATTGGGGGTTCAAGGGCCAGCAGGCCCCGAAGGGAATGAAGAGTTCCCTGCAATTCTTGCATCCATCCACAGCCGAATTGCACTGATTTTGATATTTGTATTAGGGCTTTTCAGTATTAGAAAATGCATTAAAAGCCTTGGTGTTAGAAAATGCATTAAAAGCCTTATGTGCTATATACTTTTATCTTGCAAAAGATCCCTAAGATATTTTTGTATCCTCGCAAAACTTATCAATAAAACTGTCCATCGCCGTCCCATGGACGTAGGCAATCATGCTGATCCAAATAAATTATTCTCCTTTGTGATTGGATTTATTTTATAATTTTTCTCTCTTTCACATTATTGTTTGAGCGTTTATTGTGTAGATTGTTTGCGATCAATGGGTGCTTCCTTGCAATTTTATTGTGGGGCACTTTAGAAAAATAACCTTGAAAAACAAACGTTTTAGCAAAACAACTCCGAACTTAAACGTTTTAAAAAAACAGTGCTTTCACGGTTTCCAGAACTTCACCCGTGAAAGCACTGTATTTTTAAAAAATAAAAATAATAAAAGGTGTTTCACGGTTTTTTGAAGTTCTGAAATTTGTGAAAGCACTGTTTTTTTAAAACGTTTCAATTCGGGGTTGTTTTATTAAAACGTTTGATTTTTAAGGTTGTTTTTCTAATTATCCCTTTATTGTGGGTATATATCATTTGGGGAGGGGCTAGGGACGGAGGAAACTTCTATGAGAGAGTCCAACATATGAACCCTCAAACAAATCCCGAAATTGCAAAATTTTGCAAAAATAATAGAAATTTTGAAATTTTCGCTAAAAATCAATAACTATCAAAATTTTTGTTGTACCTTTGTTTCGATATTTTCGGCAAAATTTTTCATTATAAATCAAACATTGATGGATATCGGTGCCGGTGTGTGATCATGCATATCTCACTATAAAAATAAGGTGTTTTAGTGGCACTTACTGTTAAGACAATTTTTTGCGGCAAGACTAATAATGGAAAATTTTGCTAGCGACAAGACTAATAGCGGCAGTTTTTTATAGCGACAGAATTAATAGCAGCAATTTTATGTTAAAAAAACTGCTGCTAATAGTCTTATTTTTTGTAGTGACTGAGGTTTTTGGCTAAGATAAAATTTATATCTCACATATGTAAAATCAAAAAAATTATAATTTTTGTCAATTTAAATGAATAGTTTGAGTCAATTGATCAGTCATGTTGTTTGGAACTCGCCCAAGTTATTTAACAAATTTGAAAATCTAATTTCTCTGTGAGTTTATTTGAAATTCTACTAAATCGAGTTGACTCGGTCTAAGGCGTAGTGTGGGCCATGGGGGCCATACTAAGTCGGCCAATACACTAGCTCCAGCCCCAAGCATCATCCTAATATTTGAGTGAAATGTGTGACAAGTGGGAAAACTATATTTTATGTTTATCGGTCCATCTGTATCAATATGGCCGATACATTAGCTCCAGCCCCAAGTTTCCTAACGTTTGAGTGAAATGTGTGACAAGTAGGAAAACTATATTATTATATTTAACTTGAAGCCTTGAAGGTTATGAATTTATGATGCAAAAGGCTTTTTTTTTTGGTTTTTTCCGCAACAAAAATTTCGCACGAAAAGTGATATCTATCATAATGCGGGAAAAAGACAATAAAAGCACCCTGTAATTCTTACCGTTTAATTTTTATGACCTAATGAGAAGAAACGGAGAAAGTTTCATGCCAATTTCTACATGAAATTTTGTACGTCAGAGCCTTCACGTTACAAAACATACAGTGTTCTCCCACTAGCACACATCCCTAAAAGTGGCAAGTGCATCGGGCTACTTAGGCGCCCTGTTTGGCAACCCTTTTGCCAAAAACACCTTCTCCAATGGAAAAGTAGGGCTAAAATTAGCTCATTTTATAGGACAACCAATCTCTATCACAAAAAAAAAAAAAAAAAAAAAAAAAAAAAAAAAAAAAAAAAAAAGGTTTTCTTCTACTAATCTTGTCGCTACAAAAAATTGCCTTAATAATAAGTGCCATTGAAATAACTTATTTTTGTAGTGCCTCTAGCTTCAAATGGCGTTATATTGAGAAGTTGTCTCATGTTGCTTCTCACACAACACCATTTTCACTAATTAAAAGAATTTTTTTAGAAGTAGCATGTGACAACCTCTTTAAAGCACCTAAAAAGTGTTAGGTTGGGACTGACACTTTAATTGTAAGATGTTTATCAGATCGTCCACCATTAAGTAAGCCTCACCGTCATGCCACATTTGTGAGCAATCTAAATGGCCAGAGTGCTATCCCATCAATGGAACATGTCTTAGAGAAAGAACACTACGAAAATAAGGTGTTTCAACGACACTTGCTGTTAAAGCAGTTTTCGATAGCGACATGATGATCGGTTTTAAATAAACCCTTTGCAAGTGCACAAGTTCAGTTGTAGCACAGTGAAATCAAGGGTGTCGTACCCATAGGGAAGCGCGTAGTTAAATTAATTTTAAAGAGAACAAAGATGCTCAAGGAAGTACCAAGGGAGAGAAAGTCGATTTTGCTAAACTATTACCGCACGATGCTAAAACAATAAACGTAAATCAATCTAAACAATGACAAATGATATTAAAGAAAATGACAATTTAAAGATGATCAAGAAGTTTGCTAACCCTAGATTTGTAACTTGTCTACAATTAATCTTACGATTTCATACCACATAAAAATACCATAATTTATCAAAAAGAAAAATGAATCGTAAAGAATGTAATTATTGATCCGGCATTCCCTATCCAAAAACTATGACTCAGCCTGCAGTATAAATCATGTAAAAGACATAGCATATCTCAAAATTCGAAATCACAGCAATAAGCATCAATCACTTTGCAGCCTAGATCGGCCTGCAGGAACAGATCTAGATGGAATGACCCCGTTATGATCGTCGATAACCAAGATCGACAGCCATAAATGAGCATTCGATAATATTCAATTAAGCACACACTTTTTAACAGAATATTTCTATGACAATGATAAGAGATTATAAAATTAATAGTAAAACAGTTACTTATTTAGGGGTCACTTCCTCCTTGAACGAGGGGATTTAGCCGCTCATCCTCGATCTACAAGCCCGTTGTAAACCAGAAGTCATCATCTAAACATGCACTTTTATTTATCAAAAAATCTTTCCTTACAATGCTTTCTTTCTAATTATAAACTACGATTCCAAAACTGTAAAAACTATAAAAAACCTAAGAAAAATCTACCGAAAAGAGACCCCCAACCCTAAGCTATAGCATTGTTTTTATAAGGAGCGGGCAACACAACTTCCAAAAATAGGCTCAATCGATTGAAAATCCTTTCTCAATCGATTGAGTTCAAATTTACTTTTTGGCAACCAAATTTGAATTTGAATTCAAATTTGAAGTAGAGGGAGAAAAGCTGTCTTTCTTGTCAATCGATTGAGATTTGGTTTTCAATTGATTGACACGTAAAGGTAAGATCTTCATTCTCCTAGTGGATGCTGGGTCAATCAATCATTTTTACGGATTTTGATGCCTCTGCTGACTTCTTGGTCCAATGTTCTTCTGTAACCCTTAATTATCTCCTTTTATGCTCTTTAAAGATCCAATGGTCAGAAACACCTGAAATTACTAAAACTAGACGACAACCGTCAGATAGCTTTCATCGGATACTTAAATGCTGGTATTAGGGTACAAAATATGGTACTTAAATGCTAGTATTATGGTACTTAAATGCTAGTCTTCAAGCGAAGACACTGAGAATTAATTAACAATTAACAAAGAAAATGGATGTCACTTTCGTAAGGAACACGATTGCATTTAGCATATGCAATAAGCCTTTAAACCCCTACGTGATCCCTAGTGGGGGAGTTGTGTCTCCTGAAGGTTTTCAGTAAAGATACCGACAAACTTTAAAATAATTTTTTATTTTTATTTTATTTTATTTATTTATTTATTATTTTTTTTCAAAACCATTGGTGAAATTAAGTTTTCGAAAGTATGATTTTGATGACATTTTTAATCTCAAAGCACAAAACTATTAATCAATTAAACATGTAAATTCTCAATTTTCAAATATCAATGTCACACTGATCATACTAGTATCTATTAAGATTAATCTAAAGTTCTAATTTTTAGATAACCCATTCATTCATGCATAAAAGAAAAGTGCATGCACATCAATGCTAATATCCATCTATCTCGGAACCTATCAAAACTGTAAACCATTGAATCCATTTTTCGACTCAATCCTCACAATAGATATACTCTCAAAATAGAAACACATCGATGATGGGTTCATTTATTTTATTTTATTTTTTGCTCATATGTGAGAGATCAATAGAAAGTAAGCAAAAAGGTTTCACATGATATAAGAAACACAATATAATCAATGAATAAATGAAAATCTCATAATACCGATACTTGCATATTCTAAACATATCATATCAAACATCATAGGTATTATATATTCACTCTCCACAAGGCAGTTACTAATACAAGATCGGATCATGAAGGTCTTTTGTATGATTGTAATGAGGCTCAGGTAAGGGTAAGAAAAAAATGGGAGTTAGGATTCAAAGTTCCTGAGAAATTGGAAAAGAAACTAACTTCTAATTTTTCTATTTCTCTCTTCTTTTTTTTTCAATATTTTTCTCAACTTTATTTTCTTTTCTTACTCTTTTCTTTTTCTTCTTTTGAATTTCATTTCCTTGAAGCACCTCATATTTTTTATTATTTTAAAATTTTTCTTTTCTTTTTCTCTTTTTTTTTTTATGTCATACACTCTCAGTAAACACCGCACTCGGTATCTCTCCCGTTCCTAATTTCTCATAAATAAGAAGGATAAGGCTAAATTCTCGGAAATGGTAAAGGGGTAAAAGTTAACATGACTTATCAAAGAATGTATAAAGACAAATTTTTTCAATAGGCTCAAAAGAGATACTAAAAGGATAAATTTACATGAGGTGAAATATTTTAAGCACGAGCGAGCCAAAGATGACCTTCAATTATATCCTCAAAAGATTGTAACTTTGCCTATTTGTCTTGAGCAACTATACAATACTTTCTAGCACAATGATATGAAATTAATGTCATGTATAGTTACAAGTCAAAACAAAATGTATGAGACTATGTAAGAATAATTTGTATCCAAAGATAACTCTGAGTTTATATAAACACTCATCAATGACAAATATTTGACTCTAAAGCTTACCAGGTTTAGTCTATACTAAGAACCTAAGATTCAAATTTTTAAATAGTTCCTCGATTTCTAGTTCCTAGCATGGTATAAGTGAAAAATATCTAGGCATGAATTTCATAATCATCTTCAAATTTTCTCCTTAAATTTCATCATCCAAGATATAAGTACTCAAAATAGGACATCGATATTCTCAAAATTAAATTTACATGTATAATCAACTAAAGTTTGAAAACTATCATAAAATAACATATGTGATGATTTCAAAATTATTATTATTTTTATTTTTATTTTTATTTTATTTTTATTTTTATTTTTTAAATTTGATTTTAGGGGTATCAAAAGAAAAGTACTACAGAAACTATATCCTCAAACCTGAATTGAACAATGTCCTCATTATCGATAATAATAAAATGTTAGATTAAGGTGAGAATATACCTGGATTAATGATTTGAGACACTTGAAGCACATGAAAAGGAGAGAGGTAGGAAGATCCCCCCAAACCTGCATGAAAATATACCAGAATATCCAAGTATCCATTTTTTTTATTTGAGAACAATTTCTCATTCCCATAACAACACTGACTCTTTCAAGTTGATCAATTTATTTAGAAAAATCAATCGATCGAGCAAAACCTACAAAACAAAAGTACAAGACAGTATACACCGAGGACAAGACAACTAGGTTGCCTCTTAGTAAGCGTTGAGTTTAAATGTCGGTGGCTCAACCATTCTGTTATCATCTTTCTAGGTCACTGAGGTATGCTGATTCAATCTTCATTTGGGTCATTGGTTCAAACATTGGTTTAAGTCGTTGCCCATTCACCTTGAAAATCCGATTATCCTTAAAATTTCTGACCTCAATTGCACCGTGTGCGGTAGTGGATACGAACTGAAAGAGTCCTTCCCACTTCAACTTCAATTTTCCTAGATGGATTTTAAGTTTGGAATTGAACTACCAAATCTTTTGTCCTATGTGGAATTCTTTTCGAAAAATTGATTGATCGTGCAATCTCTTGTATCACTCTTTGTATAGCCTTGAATTTTCATACGCATCACAGCATAGCTCTTCCAATTCGTTCAATTGCAACCTTCGATTGGACCATGCCTCTTGCATGTCGAAATTAAATCGCTTTATTACCCAAAATGCCTTATGTTTCAATTCGACTGGGAGGTGACAAACTTTCTCATACACAATCTTGAATGGTGACATTCCAATCGGTGTCTTAAATGCAGTGTGATATGCCCAAAGAGCAACAAATAAACGATTTGACCAATTTTTTTTGTCTGGTCGCATAGTCTTTTCTAAAATTTGTTTGATCTCTCGATTTGACACTTCTACTTGACCACTAGTCTATAGGTGGTATGGCGTTGCCACCTTGTGGGTGATACTATATTTCTTTATTAAAGTGGTAAAGTAGCTGTTGCAGAAGTGTGAGCCGCCATCACTAATGATTGCTCAGAGAATCCCAAATCTATTGAACACATTTTCCTTCAAGAATTTGACAACCACTTTATGGTCATTCGATCTTGTTGTTATAGTTTCTACCCATTTTGAAACATAGTCGACGGCTACCAAAATATATAGATAACTGAATGATGGGAGAAAAGGACCCATAAAGTTGATCCCCCATCCATCAAAAATTTTTACAACCAAAATTGGGTTCAATGGCATCATATTTCGTCTCGAAATGTTTTCGAGCTGTTGACATTGTTGGCATTCTTTACAAAATCTTGCAGTATCCCCAATAAAATTTGCTTTGAAGAATCTTCTGTGCGGTCTTTAGTCATTCAAAATGGCCTCCACAGGCCTCAGCATGGTAGAAATTCATAATACTCAGTTGCTCTTATTTAGGTATGCATTATTTGATGACTTGATCTGAACAGAATTTAAATAAATGTGGCTCATCCCAAAAGTAGTATTTTATCTGGGAGAAAAAGAGATTATTATCATTTCTACCTCATTGTATAGGAATTCTGCCAGTGACCAAATAATTTATGATGTTCGCAAACTAAAGAATTTTTGTAGCTGTTGTATCTATTGCCATTAATTGCTCATCCGGGAAAGTGTCATGGATGGTTTCCGACACAGATAATTCTTCAGGTAGAATTCGTGGCAAATGATCAACAACAACATTTTTAACCCTTTTTTATCTTTGAATTCAAAGTTAAATTCTTGGAGGAGCAGTATCCACTGGATCAACCTTGGTTTTGTATCTTTTTCACCAAAAGATACTTCAACGCAGAGTGGTCTCAAAAGACCACTATTTTAGACTCGAGCAAATAAGAACGAAATTTATCCAACGCATACACCACAGCTAATAATTTATTCTCGGTTGTGGTGTAATTCAATTGTGCATTAATCAGCGTCTTACTGGTGTAGTAAATCACATGGGGTAATTGTGCATTAATCAGCGTCTTACTGGTGTAGTAAATCACATCAGCTGTTGTATCTATTGCCATTAATTGTTCATCCGGGAAAGTGTCACGGATGGTTTCCGACACAGATAATTCTTCAGGTAGAATTCGTGGCAAATGATCAGCAACAACATTTTTAACCCTTTTTTATCTTTGAATTCAAAGTTAAATTCTTGGAGGAGCAGGATCCACCGGATCAACCTTAGTTTTGTATCCTTTTCACCAAAAGATACTTCAACGCAGAGTGGTCTGAAAAGACCACTATTTTAGACTCGAGCAAATAAGAACGAAATTTATCCAACGCATACACCACAGCTAATAATTTCTTCTCGGTTGTGGTGTAATTCAATTGTGCATTAATCAGCGTCTTACTGGTGTAGTAAATCACATGAAGTAATTTGCCTACCCTTTGCCCTAAGACCGATCCAATAGCATAGTCTGATGCATCGCACATAAGTTCAAAAGGAAGCGAATAATCTGGTGGTTCGATTATTGAAGCATTTGACAACAACTCTCGCAATTTTAAAAAGTCCTTCATGCAGTCCTCATCAAATTCAAACGAAACATCTTTTTTAAACAAGTTGCATAATGGCTTACCGATCTTGTTAAAATCTTTGATAAATTGTTTGTAAAATCTAGCATGACCCAAAAATGATCGAATTTGATGAACACTTTTTGGAGGAGGCAAATTAGCAATTAAGTCAACTTTTGCTTTGTCTACTTCAATTCCTTTTCTTAATATGATATGCCTCAAAACTATTCCCTTTCGAACCATAAAATGAATCTTCTCTCAGCTTAAAATAAGATTAGATTCTACACAACGTTACAACACCTGTGAAAGGTGATGCAAGTGCAATTCAAAGATCTTCTCAAAGACAGAGAAGTCGTCTATGAATACCTCGTTAAATTTGTCAATCATATCGGAAAATATGACTAACATACATCATTGAAAGGTGGCCGGAGCATTACAAAGGCCGAATGATATTCTGCGATATGCAAAAGTACCATAAGAACACATAAACATTGTCTTCTCTTGATCGGCTGAAAATATAGGCACTTGGTTATACCTTAAATATCCATCGAGAAAACAGTAGAACTCTTACCCTGCCAGTTTTTCAAGAATTTAATCAATGAATGGAAGGAGAAAATGATCCTTTCTGGTGGCTGTGTTCAATTTTCGATAATCGATGCATATGCGCCACCCAATAGTCTCGCGAATAGGCATCAATTCTCCTTCAGTATTTTCTTTCACTGTGATTCTCGACTTTTTGGGAACAATTTGAATTGGGCTTATCCATTCACTATCGGAGATCGCATAGATGAATCCAGTATTGAGTAACTTGATAATCTATTTTAAAATGACTTCTTTCATATTTGGATTAAGTCGTCTTTATGGCTCCCTCGATGGTGAACTGTCATCTTTTAGATGTATTTTATACATACATACTGACGGATCAATCCCCTTTAGATCGGCTAAAGTCCATCCGCTAGCTTCTTTGTGATCTTTAAGTACCTTTAACAAATCATGCTCTTGCTTTTCCGACAATGTAGATGAAATTATTACCAGAAGCGTTTCTTGTGGTCCCAGAAAAACATATTTGAGTGACTCAGGCAGCTGTTTTAATTTAACAGTTGGTGGCTGCTCGATTGATGGTATCATTTCAGCCTTTTTCTCAATGGGTAATGGTTCCACCTTAGCCTTGTTCTCCTATGACTTATTATCTTGAATTGATGAGGTCATCCTCATTTCTTCTGGGTGTTTCTCTTCACTTCCCTTTTTCTCGTAGATGGCCAACAAAGCAGTTTCGAATTCTTCCTTGGTTAGCATTGATGGTAAAACCTCGTCCACTACTTCATCCACCTGATCGATGTAGAAACAGTCAATCTCATTCTCATTGGGGAAATGGTTCACCGCATGAAATATATTCAATCTGACTTTCATGTTTCCAAAAGAAACATCCATGACTCCCGTTCGACAATTGATGCAGGCGTTTGTAGTTACGAGAAACGGACGTCCAAGATTGATTAAGACTTGATTTGTTGATTTAACAGGTGGTTCCATATCCAAGACAATGACCACTGGAAAGACAAATTTATCTATCCCAACCAAAACATCCTCGATGATATCCCGAGGTCTTCTTTCTGACCTATCAGCAAGTTGGAGTGTGACAGCAGTGGGCTTCAATTCGCCCAGTCCTAATTTCTCATATACTGAGTATGGGATCAGGTTGACACTTGCTCCCAAATCCAGTAGCACCTTACCACTATAACACATGGAACAGTTGGGACTCTAGGATCCTTGAGTTTCTGTGGTGCTTCCAATTGCAATATCGAACTGACTTGATTAGTGATGAACATTTTCTTTGACACTTGAGTATGTGCCCTTTTCTTATGGGTGCACAAATCCTTGAAGAATTTGACATACTCAGGAACTTGTTTGATTGTTTCAAGCAATGAAAGATTTATCTTTACTTAAATATTTCAAAGATTTCCTCCATTTTTTACGAACCCTTCCCCATTTTAGATGGAAATGTCAGGCACTCAGGGAATGGTGCCTTTGGGGTATGAGGAGTGGATTCAAGTTCTGGGTTTTCCTCAGGTTCCCAGTTGGATAATTTCAGGAGACTCCCTCTCTTTTCTTATCTTTGACACTCTGTCCTTCACTGCTTCTTCTTCCTTTTCAGATTCTACTGAAATTTCCACTTGATTATCAATCACTCGTCCACTTCTTAACACAGTGACAGCTTTCAACTAATGACTAGTTGATGGTCCTTCATTAGACTATGCTTGACCACGAGGGTTGTTGATAGGTTGGCTGGGAAGTCTGCCTTCCTCTCTTTAACTCATTTGATTAGTCCATTGACCAAAGTGGTCATTCATCATTTGCTGCATAGCTTGCATAGATTACTGTTGAAAAGCTTGCATGTTCTGCATAACCTTCTCTTCAAAATCAAAATCTTTCGAAGTGGCGGTATGAGATTGAAATTCTAATTTTTTCGGTACTCGGAATTTGGGTGATGATAATGAGAATTCTGTTGTGGACGAAAGCCCTGTGTCCACTTGATGTTTTAGATCTGTACTGTTGGTTCGCCTGTTTGGTTTGGTTCGATCATCCCCATCCTAAGTTAGGGTAATTTTTCCATTCCGGATTGTAAGTGTTGGAGCACACATTCCTGTCTTGCCGATGATATGACTGAGTCACATTCATTTGCTCTTGAGGAGTAAGTTCCTCAGAAAAGATCATCAGAGTGGTTGGACACTCGTTAGCCATTGACCTGAGTGTTCACAAATTGAGCAGACAGTGGGGGTGGTGGGAGTTTGAGCTTGTTTTGTTACAGCTAGAAGCATGTTCATCTGTTTGGACAACATATCAACTTTTGTTGATAAATCAGAAGTATTGTTGTTGACATTATACAGCCCACCTTTTGCCAACACATGGGATTTAGTTGTCATATTTAGGTTAGCTCTCCCCAAGGTCTCATTTTGTATTGAAATTTGGCATAATCTCTCAAACAATGTCCAAATTTCTTCAGCCTCTTTCGTAACACATGATTCCCCATAAGATGCATCAATCATACGTCTTTCTTCTGGGATCGGTCCATTGTAAAAACTCTGTACTTGTTGTCACCTTGGAATATGATGATTAGGGCAACTTTTGACTAATTCTTTAAAATGTTCCCAATATTCATGAAATGTTTTAGTAGGTTGTTGGGCATAGATCAGAATTTTCTGACGTAACTCATTGGTTTTGCTCATGGAAAAATATTTTCTCAAGAATTCACATTGAAAATCCATCCAACTCCGGATAGATTGTGGTTCTAAGGAATAGAACCAAGTTTTCGCCTTATCTCATAAAGAGAAAGGAAAAAGTCATAACTTCACTATCTCATCGGTAACATTATGAACTCTGAATATTTTACACACCGCAAGAAATTCATTCAGATGAGTATGCGGGTTTTTATTGCTCAACCCGTTGAAAATTGACAACATTTGAATTATTGTCGATTTAAATTTATAATGATTTCCTAGGATGAGAGGATGCATGATGCTATCCCGATCTTCGTAAAAACCGGGATCATTGTATTCTTCTAATATTCGTGGGCCCTCATCATGATTCTCATTTTTATTTATATTGTTGTTATCATGATTATTCCCAATCCGTTCTTGTCTTTGATCTGCCATGGTTTCAGTGTGATAACGCTGAAGCCTATAGTTTCTACGATTCACTCTGCAAGATCTTTCAATCTCATAATTCAACAGTTGTAGATGTGGGTGATGAGATCGGGTAAAGCTCATGCACCAACACATCCAAAACAAGGATTATCAAGTCCACAATAAATTCACAAATGAAGCACTTCAAATTCAATTGATTGAAGTAGTGGATTCAATCGATTGAAAAAAACACAACAGTGATCCAGCAGAAGATTTATCAGTCAATTGATTAATATATCAAAATCGATCAATTGACGTTCAAAATTCAGGCTGGACAGAACAAGAAATAAAACTAAAATAGTAATCAACAGAGGTCTAGTCAATCGATTGAAACAGAATGGTCAATTGATTGACAGAATCCTAAAGGTTTCTATAGTGACAAACTGACACTAAAAACCCCAGAACTTAATCGATTGATAGTAAAAGATTAATTGATTGACTACTATAGTGGACAGTAGTCAGAATCCGAACAGATTGAATATATATATATATATATATATATATATATATTTATTTATTTATTTATTATTATTATTATTATTATTTTATTTTTTTTTAAATAATCCGAATTCAAAAAATTTTAAAAATAAAAAAAATTAAATTCAAATTCAAATTTCAATTTTGAATTTAAAATTTAAAATTTAAATTTGAAAATTTAAAATTTTAAAAATTAAAATTCAAAATTCAAAATTTAAACTTCAAATTTTAAATTTCAAAAATTTTTAAATTCAAAATTCAAAATTATTATTATTATTATTTATTTATTTATTTTTATTTTTTAAATCCGAATTCAAAATTCAAAATCAAAATTCACATTTCAAAATCAAAATTAAAAAATTTTTAAATTCAACATTCAAATTTCAAAAAAAAGAAATTTAATCTAAAAAAAAAAAAAAAATCTTACAAATCATCCAAATCCTAAAAAAAATCTTACATAAAAAAAGAAAGGAAAGAAAAGAAAATCCCACAAATCCTAAAAGAAATCTTAAGAGAAACTAAAAGGCTTAAAAGGCAATAAAGTAAAAGGCAACAAAGTAAAAAGTAATAAACTAAACGACAATAATTCAAATCCTAAAACAATCCTAAAAATCCTACAAAAGAAAAGAAATGAAAGAAAAGAAAGGAAAGAAAAGAAAATCCTGCAAATCGTAAACAAGAAATCCTAGAAAAGGCAATAAACTAGAATTATAAAATCTTATAAAAGGCAATAAACTAGAATTAGGAAATCCTACAAATCCTAAAAAAAATTCAAATTCAAATTTCAATTTCAAAATTCAAATGCAAATTTCAAAATCAAAATTCAAAATTTAAATTTCAAAATAAAAATTTGAGATTCAAAATATGAAAATCAAAATCAAAAGTTGAAATTAAAATTTCAAATTTCAAAATTCAAAAATTCAAAATTCAAATTTCAAAATTCAAAATTTTTAAAATTCGAAATTTAAATTGTCAAAATTTCAAAATTAAAACACACCAATTTTTCATATTTTTTTTTTTTTTAAACACAACAAATACAATGCTCCTACAAATTAATAAAATTTCTATGCTTCCCCGGCAGCGGTGCCAAAACCTTGATCGATTTTAAATGTACCTCTTGCAAGTGCACAAGATCAGTTGCAGCACAGTGAAATCAAGGGTGTCGTACTCATAAGGAAGCGCGTAGTTAAATTAATTTTAGAGAGAATAAAGATGCCCAAGAAAGTATGAAGGGAGAGAAAGTCGATTTGCTAAACTAATACCACACGATGCTAGAACAATAAACGTAAATCAATCTAAGCAAGGACAAATGATGACAAAGAAAATGATAATTTAAAGTTGATCAAGGAGTTTGCTAACCCTAGATTTGTAACTTCTCTATAATTAATCTCACGATTTCATACCACATCAAAATACCATCATTTATCAAAAAGAAAAATTGATCGTAAAGAATGTGATTATTAATCCGGCATACCCTATCCAAAAATTAGGACTCAGCCTAATGCGGTATGAATCATGTAAAAGGCATAGCGTATCTCAAAATTTAAAATCACAGCAATAAACATCAATCACTCTATAGCTTAAATCAGCCTTCATGAACATATCTAGATGGAATGACCCTTTTATGGTCGTCGATAATCAAGATCGATTACTATAAATGAGCATTCGATGATATTCAATTAAGCACACACTTTTTAAAAGAATGATTCCATAATAATGAAAAGAGATTGTAAAATTAATAGTAAAACAGTTACTTATCTAGGGGTCGCTTCCTCCTTGAACGAGGGGGTTTAGCCACTCATCCTCGATCTACATGCCCATTGTAAACCAGAAGCCATCATCTAAACATCCACTTTTATTTATCAAAGTATCTCTCCTTATAATGTTTTCTTTCTAATTACAAATTATGATTCAAAAACTATAAAAAATTATAAAAAACCTAAGAAAAATCTATCGAAAAGAGACCCCCAACCCTAAGTTATAGCACTGTTTTTATAAGGAGCGGCCAAGACAACTTTCAAAAATAGGCTCAATAGATTGAAAATCCCTTCTCAATCGATTGAGTTCAAATTTACTTTTTGGCGACCAAATTTGAATTTGAATTTGAATTTGAAGTAAAGGGGGAAAAGCTGTCTTTCTTGTCAATCGATTGAGATTTGGTTTTCAATCGAATGACGCGTAAAGGTAAGATCTTCATTCTCCTACTGGATGCTAGGCCAATCAACTATTTTCACGACTTTTGATGCCTCTACTGACTTCTTGGTCCAATATTCTTGTGTAACCCTTAATTATCCTCTTTTATGCTCTTTGAAGATCTAATGGCCAGAAACACCTGAAATCACTAAAACTAGACAATAGCCGTCAGATAGCTTCTATCGGATAGCTAAATGTTGGTATTATGGTACAAAATATGATCATATTTTGACACATATCACATGACTAATAGCGATACTTTTTGGTAGCGATAGGACTAATAACAACAATTTTTTATTTAAAAAATTGCCATTAATAGTCTTATTTTTTGTAGTGGAATCATGCACGTAAGCGGATGTGAACCATCAGATTGGTGAACTTTAATATTTTATATAAAAAATCAAAGAAAAAAGGTCGGGCTTTCGGGTTGGGTCGGGATACCCTTGACCCATTGGGTAGGGTAAGGTTACACCATTGGGTCAAGACGGGCCAAATCATGGTTGTCCGACAGGTCAAGGGCAGCTCGATAAGGAATATCTTGACCAAATATAACATATACTAGGATACGAAATATACCATATAACGAGATACGAAATGGATGTAATATATCACTACAAAAAATAAGACTATTAGCGGCAGTTGTTTTAACAAAAAGTTGTTGCTATTAGTCCTGTTGCAACCAAATACTGCCGCTATTAGTCATCTTGTTATAAAAAATTGCCTTAATAATAAGTGCCGTTGAAACAGCGTATTTTTGTAGTGTATGTATCCAAAAGGGAGCTATTGCTTTGTGCAATCGCTACAAAAAATAAAACTATTAGTGGCAGCCAAAAACTGCTGCTATTAACAAAAAACTGTCGCTAATGCCCTTGCTGCTAATAGTCTTTAATAGTTTTTTGTTAATAGTGGCAATTTTTTGCTCCAAAAAACTGCTGCTAATAATATATTTTTTTGTAGTGAATGGTAAAAAGTTTGAGTTGTCAAGTATGAAAATGCGGGTTCAAGTACCGAGAGTAGTCATTTTATATATAAAAAGTCAATGTTATTTATCTATCTTGTCTACCCCTCAATACCCACCGTACATACGGGACCAATATATACTAGTATATGGCCCTTTTCTATAGAGTTAGTCTACAATGGGTGTCCACTCATGATGAGTGGACATCGCAATCCACATGTTCCTCTCACTGACTGACTTGCACGAACTTTCAATGCATGAAAATTTACGCAAGCCACTCAGTCACGGGGACGTGCGGACTGTGATGTGACTATAAAAAATAAGACTATTAGCGGTAGCCAAAAATTGATGCTAAAACCCTTATCGCTAATACTCTTAATAATTTTTTATTAATAACAACACCCTTTTGCACTTAAAAATTGTCACTAATAGTTTTATTTTTTGTAGTGTGCCTACTCATCATGAATCGACATCACACCCATTGTAGACTAACTCTTTCCTTAGAGGCAGCAAAATTTTATCTCACCCCATATATTGTCAATGTCTCAATAATGGGCCTTGTGGGAGTATCAAGCTTTGAGACATGACACCAATTTGTAAACAAATTCATTGAATTTCCAGACCTATAGAAGGGGGATTTTTCACCTGATTCCGTAGATATTTTCAAAGACATTTTGGCCATTTTGGGATTCATTTTTCCACATTATGGGCATGTTGCATGATTAGAAGTTGTCTATTGTGGGAAGGAGAAGCCTACACAAAGATTCAGCCCATGTAGGCTCTATATAGGCATGTGGCGCTGCCGGGATTTCGAGTGCGACGGGGACTTTTTGAAATGCCTAGTGCCTAAGCCACCACCATCACGGGCTTGAACCTGTCTCTGGCGTGGTGCGAAGTTTCGATACTAATAAGATCGGTCCCCGATTCTCGGCAAGAGTTTCAATTGGTCGATGAAGATGTACACTACAAAAAATTAGATTATTAATGGTAGTCAAAATCGTCGCTATTAATAAAAAAACCTTATTAATTTAGTAACAACAGGATTAATAGCAACAATTTTTTTATTAATAGCTGATAATTTTTGCTGCCGCTGAAACACCTTATTTTTTAATAAGTGAAACTTAAAAAATCTCATTTCTTCGAAAACAAAATCTTTCATCCAACTGTTACCCCATTCCAATGGTCATCCAGTGTGGTTTATTTAATGGGGAATCATAGTGTCCACCTACCTCGCAGTGAATAGGTTTACACTTTGATCTTCCATCTTCCTAAGTACTTGGCGCTTCTAAAATCCTTGTGCTAAAACACCAACGCACCTTGATCCTGATCAACGGGGCAATAGAAGATTGAACATTTCCAGGAGCCATGCTACAAACCTCACTCTCACGAGAAATTTTGATGTGCCGATTCAATGCCACGTAGATCCGGTTTGATGGGAGCAAGGGATCTAGTTTGACGATATTTCAGTGAAATCACTATCACTACAAAAAAATAAAACTATTAGCGGCGGTTTTTGGAACCGCCGCTATTAACCAAAAAACTATTAAAGCCTTTTAAGACTATTAGCGGTAAAAGTATTGACTGCAGTTTTGACGTTAATAGTGGCAGTTTTTGGCTGCTGCTAGTAGTCTTATTTTTTGTAGTGTATGTTCAAAACATGCACGAATATCAGTCATATGCCAGTATTGAATTGGTATCGGTTTCAGCGTCAGCTGTGATACTGGTGCAATGTATTGGCCGATACCCAACTATAGAATTGCTATTATCTTTTTGTTAATTATCAAAAAAAAAAAAAAACATAATATTGGTATCATTAGATGACATAATAAGATAGACCGATACATGATACCATACTAAGTTTTACACCTTTGTGCTAAGATCAAGGATCAAAAACTCGGATTTTGTTTTGGTTTTGGGGGGATTGAAACCAAAATTTTGATTCGAAAATTTTAACTGAAATCTTCCCTATAGTATTAAAAAAACCCGTAATTTTATGTTTTTGTTTCGATTTCAGTAGAGACCGAAGCCGAAGCATTTTGAACCAGGGCAAAGATGCCAAGGGTCCGGTCTCCAAAGTCATCGTCCACGTAGTCATCATAGCCTTGTCCTATGTATATTGGGTTGGCATGAGTCAAATCGGTATATGATAAAAGTTTGGTCAGAGTACAACATAAGGCGGGCTTCGTTGGCCCTTCATTCCATTTATTACGGGGAGGCAAATGCCAACACCCAATGGATCCGGCATCATAAGCCTGCCTAAAAATTCAACTATACGGCTTAAGGTTGAATACGAGCAATTGTCAACTAAGGAGAGATTTGCTAATATAACTTGTAATCTTTTCTTTTTTTGGTGAAGGTGAGCTCCCCTCAATCTCTTTCACCTAAAATAAAATTAGAAATTAAAAAAAATAAATAAATAAATCAACATCATATATCTATTAAAATATTATTCAAAAGCAGTCTTTGATTTTTTTTTTTTTTTTTTAATTAATGATAATATTCTAGGGGCCTCACCATTTCATTAAAAAAGAAAAATTAAGACTTACAAACCACATCCCAATCTACGGTTGCATCCTATAGCTATTTGCTTCCTTAGCGATTGACTGTATTATAACATGAATGATTTCGATGGGGTCGACATAAAGTGGTTTAATGTGATTCACAAAAGTTGTATATCCATGAGATTCCTATGGTAGCAGGTAGTGTTATATTTATTTATTGTTTTATAATATAATAAATATTTTTTAAATTAATTTCAAAGAAAATAAAAGTTCATTTTGATTTCTTTATCTCTTGGGTTGGTTTTTAGATAGTAGAAAAAGAGTGGTCACTGTCGTATATAGAAGATTTTACCTTCTATTTTTATTTTACAATAAAATAATAAGAGTGTGTCTAACAACGAGCCGCTGCGTTCGCGTGCGCATTTCGTCTTGATGAGTCTATAGGAACCCACCATAAGTTTAATTTTGACTGGGTCGATCCAACAGTCCTATCATTAATGGGCCAGATCGAGCCTAATGGGTCATTTATTAAAGAATTAATTCCGTTCTATTAGATCAAATGGACGGGTCAAATGTTAATCGTGTATGCGACCGTTGAGATTAATTGTTTCATAACCCATTATAAAAGTGCGCAACTTTTTAAATTTAAAATATGAAAATGTACAACTTCCCTCTAACCTTTGGATAGAGCAGTTGAGATTTTTTAAAAATCTAAGTCGTCCAAAATATGATTGTTGGAGCAACAGTCATAATATATGTTTGAGAAGTCGCTTAAGATTTATAAAAGATCTTTGGGCACATATCAAGACACTTTGATTTATCGAATTTCTTTGCTTACGAATTTGAAAATTCTCTTGCTTTTGTTTTTCCTTAGATCATTCATCAAATCAAGTTTTCTAAGGCGATCCTCTACCACTGCAAGGTAACGGATCACATTCTAGAGATTGGACTCGTTGTATCATCGAAATGTCTCGCTATAACTTTTTGGCAGACTTAAAGATTCGCTCAAGTATGAAGTCAATAGCGTTTTAAAGATGGCGGCTATATGTCTCGGGTCAATTTCTCTTGCTCAATATTATCATTTTCAGATTACTGATCTCAAATTTTCAACAATTTCAACAAGTAGCAGAGTAGGGCTGAAATGGCATTGTAAAAAATAAGACTATTAGCAGCTGCCAAAACTACCACTATTTACAAAAGAACTGCCACTAATACCCTCGTCGCTAATAGTCTTAATAGCCTTTAATAGTTTTTTTGTTAATAGCGGAGGTTTTTAGCCCCCGCTAATAGTCTTATTTTTTGTACCAATAGATCAGACCCAACTAGGGTCTAACCCTAATTTAACCCAACCCAACTTGATTATGTTCAAGCCTTAACTTAAACCTGACCTGACTAAACCATATTTTGCTTCATAACCTCATTTATATGAATTAAGAAGTACATCCAAAATATCTACTGTTCCATAGCTTCAACATCGCTATCACCCAATAGCGCGGTGACTAAAAAATCAAATAAATTTCATCCTATTAGCAAATAGACATATTGGGTACACCAATTTATTTTAGGTTGTGTTTGAGTTAGATCTTATAAGAACAGATGCAACTCTTTGCCTGAGTCTCTATCATAGCAGGTAAAATATACTTTGACAAAGGGTAGTCTTATCACTTAAAACAACTTCTCGCCAAAGCAGATAGGGCGAGAAGGAGTGTTTCGAAACCTGAAACTAGTTTCCCGCCACTACAAAAAATAAGACTATTAGCGGTTATTAGTCCGATCGCTACCAAAAACGGATGCTATTAGTCTTTCCGCAACCAAAAATTTTCTTAATAGCAAGTGCCGCTAATACACCTACAGAGCCAAAGAGTGAAAGAGCTAACCTAAATGCAGCAGGCAGGGGGGGGGGGCAATTGGATTGGGCCAAACCGGATTCTACTATTAGGTTGGGAGCAGGGTCAGGTCTTTTCATGTTTGGGGCGAAAACTCAAGACCTAAACCTGGTCCGTTTATTAAATGGACTAGGACTTGAAACCGAACCAGATCGACCACGATGGGTTGAGATTTTGTACCCAAATTCAACCTACCGTGGGTTCGCCTGATCAACACAAACCATTTATGGCATTTTGAACTAGGCCCCGACCTAACATGTTGAGATTTGGACTCAAACCGGACCCATAGTAGGTAGGGTTGGCCCAACCCGGCTCATTTGCAGTCATGGAATGAAATCATAACTAATAGACTCTGACCAACAGAGTACCGCTCTTCATGCCAAACGGATTAGACCCAATTATTTTAGAGAATTTTACCGGAGGGTAAATACCTATACAATATTTACCGCATAGGGTCTGGCCTGTATAGGGTCCGGCCTATATGGTTATTACCTAATAAGGATGGAACCCTTAGCTTAATTGTTCTTTATATGGAAGGGATAGCTCTGGCACATGTGGATTTTGTCTTTAAATATGAATTACGGATTAATGACTGTATATGAAAGCTAAGGCCCTGGTTGGTAAAGTTGCTTCCACAAAGCACTCTTCAACCTAAAATATTAGGTAAGAAGCAAATTTCACCCAACAACTTGGCAACCTCTATATGAAAATGGAGAAGCAGCCTTAGTCTCCTTCTCCAAACTCACCACTTTCAGCTAGAGGTGGCCACGTCTTTGGGTGAAAAATGTTTCTCATCCAATACTTTATCCTAAAAAGTATTTTTTGGAATTAACTTTGCCAAACAAGGCCTAAGTTTCTTTTCTTTTTTGTGGCTAAAAAAAGATAAGTTTCTATAAACCGGAAGAATAAAAGTGGTCGTGGGGATTAGGGTTGTGTATGGCATAGCTCTCTGTTAGCCCCTGCCATAGCAGAGTTCACCTGCTTTAGCAGACTTCTACCCTCCTTTCTATTCACTCCTTGTCATATCAGATTTTATTTGTTATAGTAGGGAGTTAGTAGAGTGCAAGGAGGTTGTTGCTAGAGTAGATAAATCCTCTTTTGCAAAAGAGAATGTGAACCAACTAAAGTAAGTAAACTTTGTTATAGCAGGGGCTAACGAAGAGCTATGCCATACACAACCTAGATCTTTACAGTAGTGGTGATGCCCTCAAGATTGTAGTGTTGAGGTAAGGGTTCAAATCCATGCTTACCTATAAAAAAAAAGTTGAAAGTATTATAGAGTTAATCACAAAAAAAAGTATTATAGAGTTTGCATTAGATGGCTACAGGTACACCTAGAGGTTACACACGTCAATCTCCCTTCGTTGGGAAAGGCTTGGTTGAATTTAGGGGTGCAAAAATCAAATCGAGCCTTCCAAATCGGCCCGAATAGGACCAAAACCTATTGAACACTGAGCTGAATCGATTCGGCACTGTTCCGTTTTGGGTTTGAAGACTGAAATTGAAAATCAGTTGGGTAGGGTGAGCAAATTGACCAAAAATCGAAAAATGAATAAAAAAAAAAAAAAATGAAGAAAAGGCCAAAAAATATAAAGAAAAACCGACAACTAAACTGACCCAAACCGAAATAGGATTGGTCCGGTTTGGGTGGTTGAAAAGTTCGGTTAACCGAAATCGAAACCAAAATGTTTCGGTTAGGGTTTGGTTTTTGCATAGACCAACCCGGAAATTGAAATTTCTGATTTGGTTTGATTCGATTTACCGAATCTACACCCCTAGTTGAATATCTAAACCGATAAAAGATTAAGAAAACAAAAAAATTTGATAGATAAGTTGTACTCGCAGGTTCGCACTACAAAATAAGGTTTTTCAACGCCACGTGTTGTTAAGGGCCGTAGAGGCAGTTTTTGGTAGCGACAAGACAGGTAGTGGCAATTTTGTATTAATAGTGGCAGTTTTTGACTACAACTAATAGTCTTATTTTTTGGGGTATTTTTTGCATATAACCATCCCCCCAGGGTGTTATTATATGCTAATATTATAAGTTATGGGTATTTATTCTGCAGCCCTTACTTTTGTGTTTCTGTTTCATATAACCCCATGTCATTAATAAGCCGTGAGTTTATGGACGGAAAGACTATTTTACCCTTAATGAAACCAATATTTTAAAATTTCCACCATTCTAAAAGGCCCTTCATCCATCTATATTTATAAGTCATGCCATTAAAGTTTATCACCATTCTAAAAGGCCCTTCAGTCACCTTTATTTACAAGTCATGCCATTATAATTTACCACTATTCTAAAAGGAGTACCTTTAAATCCTCTCACAAAATCTTTTAGTTCACCCACACTTAAACACATCGACTCCATTAAATCAAACGATGGAGACTGTTTATTGTCCCAATCTTTCATGAGAACGATCTTTAGATCATGGGTGTACCGTCAGACGGTCGATTTTTTATTTCAAGTGGTACACACCCATAAAAGTGACCTTAATATTAATTTTAAGCATGCACGTGATGTTAAGGTCACTTTTCTGATATGTGTGCCACGTGAAATAAAACATTGACCGTCTGATGGTATGATCATGATCTCAAGATTCGTGTGAAAGATTGGGAGGATAAATGATCTACATCGTTCAATTCAATTCAATCAACGTGTTTCAGCGTGGGTGAACTTAAAGATTCAGTGGGTTGATTTAAAGGTACTCTTCTAAAAGGCCCTTCATTCACCTATCAGATTCAAGACTCATCAGATGGGTAATTCCCCCATTAAAGCATACCAACGTTTGATGGTGCCACCATAATCTCAAGATCCATCGTGTGAAAGGTTGGGACGATAAACGATTTCCATCGTCAGATTCAATGCAGTCAACCTTCTGATGGTGCCACCATGATCTCAAGATCCATCGTGTGAAAGGTTGGGACAATAAATGATCTCCATCGTCCAATTCAATGCAGTCAACTGTCTTATGGTGCCACCATGATCTCAAGATACATTGTGTGAAAGGTTGGGACGATAAATGATCTCCATCGTCCGATTCAATGCAGTCAACCGTCTAATGGTGCCTCCATGGTCTCAAGATCCATCGTGTGAAAGGTTGGGATGATAAACGATCTCCATCGTCTGATTCAATGCAGTCAATATTTTTCAGTGTGGGTGAACTCAAAGATTTGGTGGGTGGATTTAAAACTACTCTTTTTTGCAAGTGAAGGGCGGCGAACTTTAACCACGTGTAGAGAGTGGCAATTTAGTAATTTAATTTTTTTAAAAATAAATATGATATTTACGCTATTCTTTAACGACTAATTAACCATTTAAAGTTGCATCCGTTAAAGAGGGTGCTTTATAAGCACCAAAATACTAATAACGAGTTTAGAGCAAATAGCTATAATTGGAGGGGTTATTTGTAATATCAGCATAACTCAGGTGGGTATTTGCTATTTTTTGTAGTGTCAAGTCCAGCTTACCTATAAAAAAAAAAATTAAAAAAAAAAATCTATATACCGATAAAAGAAAAGAAATTTTTTCTTATGAATGTGTTTGCTCTTATCATCACTAAATAAAAGTATAATAAAAAAAATATTTTTTAAATAACATAGTCAAAATTTAAAAAGAAAAAGTGTTGCTTTCACTTTTGGCATTAACTCTAACAGAGCTAACCCTAAACCTAGCCTAAACCGGAACCCGACCCATTAATAAATGAGACGAGTTTTGATGCACCAAACTTTAACCCAGCCTAAAATCCTAAATGGATATGCTTATTTAAGTTTTAATCCGACCCGAATCCGCCCATTAATAAATGGGGCGAGTCTGGGTCCAAAAATTAGACCCCATTATTACACTGCCTACCAATAAATAAGAGATGTCCGAATCCCTTGGACAGTAGAAAATCATGTCCCCTTCTTAATAAGTCCCTCATTTCGCAAGAAAGTTTATACATCAATTTGCTTCTTGTGAATTATGAGTAAAAACTATTTAAAAAGCAGCCCTTAAAAGCATTTAATTTTTTCATAATTATTGGGCTGCCACATGCGTCATTTAATGGTATCTATATGGCCATTAATTAGCTACCCAATATTTTAGAATTTGACTATGGATGATTATAAGGGACTGGAAAACAAGGTTTTAGAAATCGGTTGATTCCGATACTCATCGGGGCTCTCTAGAGTCGATATGCTTCACTACAAAAAATAAGATTATTAGTGACAGCTAAAAATTGTCGCTATTAACAAAAAATACTATTAAAGGCTATTAAGACTATTAGCAGCAGCTTTTTAGTTAATATATAGCTAACAGTTTTAACTATCGCTAATAGTCTTATTTTTTATAGTACTTAATAGATACTGCTACGCATACATATCAACTGACATGTATGCAAATTCGGGCAATATTGACCGGTAAGAGGCCCTACGGCCGATGTATTGCATATTAATCTAGGAATCGTAGATCTCAGAAGTCTTAGCCCTCTTAAGATCAGTATTCTCAGTTCACACTTCTCAGAGTTGCAAGACTCTTGTGCAATAAAAAGGAGATACTTTAGCCGATATGCGTTTGCTTATACGGGCAGATATGGTGGCTCAAGTTGGTTTGTAAATATCGGGATCGACCGATATATGCTCAAAAGTATACACTCAGATTCAATATTGTAGGAGATGAAATGGGTTTACCTAGGTTTAGGTTTTCTTAGTTTCTTGGTTGTATTTAGCCAACTTGCAATGGCCAAAATACCCCTATTTCTCCATTATTAGAAAACGAATCATTGATGCTTTTAGAAAACGTGTAGCCAGTGTACGTAATATCCTTCGCACCTCGGGTATATAGTACTCTGTTTCGTAGTTAAGCATCTTTTGATAAAATTCTCTCTAAAGAGAAGCCTATGATGGTTTTACCAAGCCATATTGAATAGAAGAATGAAGTTGACCCTTGCACATAATTCCAAAGAGAAACTTGGTACTTAGGGGACCAGCGTCATGTGAAAAAGTTATTTAAATCGTCTGATTTAATGCATTTAATAGTCATTATCTGATTCAAAGTTGATCATGTTAAATCAATGATAGAAATCATGTTTCGTGTAAATCTTCTGCACCAAAAATTTTAAGATCATAAACTTCAAATCAAAGGGCTTAGATGATGTTTTGACATGTCTCGAGTCATTAAAAGACCAAACTTTCTCTTAAACTATGTGCGGGGGCCGCCAACTTCTGATGTGCAAGTAACGGTGGTGCTCTATTGCTTCTATTTTTGTGATTAAGTTGGATGCTGCAATTCATAAAAGAAAACTGCTTCTCTTAGCTAGAAAGTAAAGGGTTGAGTAAATTAGTCCAATGACATGTTGCATGATCAATTGATCATCGGCATCCATACCCCTAGTTTATGGAGAGACAAATGCTGTACTATTCAATGATTTTTGTTAGATTTGATCCAAAACAAGTCCAATTATTTGTTTTAGGGAGCATCTTCATTCATGTAAAAGTAAAAGGCTATATTTTTGGCTTTCAGAGCTTCCTTTTATTCGTATAAAAGCACTTTATGGGTGGGTGAGAGGGCATGTCTTTGTCATGATGTAAATAAATATCTTTTAAATCAAATTTATTATATATATATATATATTATCCAAAGTATTTATTACCTTTTTTTGGTCTCAGAAAAGGTTAAATGGACTCATAATTTGCTTAAGAGAATCATTTAATTGGTTCGTACATAGCATCAAAACATGGGTTTGAATGGATCATATTAAAATGGGAAATTTACCGTATCGACCCTGTCAGATACACTTTTTTCGTCAAAGACCCTATATTTTCAACTTTAACCAAACTGTCCAGCTTTAAGCCGCTCCAGTTTCAGCTAACACAAAAAGTTAGAAATACCCCTTTCTTATACTTTTTTTTGTTTTACATAGTTTAAAATTTTAAATATTTGCACTTTTTTATATTTACGCGATGTGAAACGGAATCTATGTCGTCTGTTTGAAGGCCACAATATAAAATCGATAATGTCAAAGACAGACACGAAAAAAGGTGATATCGCTTTTTTAAAAATAAAAATAATTTTTTTTTTAAATAGTCGATGCCGGCTGTTCAATCACTCAATGAAGACTCTTAAAACAGTTTGTACCGACTGCTTAAAGAGGCGACATCGACTGTTTAAATAGTCTCCATCGACTGCTTAGAAAGTCGATCTCGACTGTTTAGGCGGTCGCCATCGACTGTAAATATATATATATATATATATATATATATATATATATATATATATATATTAATAAATAGTTGGTACCGACTGTTTTAAGAGTCGTCATCAACTGTTTAAAAAAATAAAAAATAAAAAAATTTAAGAGGCAATATCTCTTTTTTTTCGTTTCTATCTTTGGCACCATCAATTTTATATTGTGGCCTTCAAATCAGATGACATAAATCTCGTTTCACATCGTGTAAATATAGAAAAGTGCAAATACTTAAAATTTTAAACTACGTTGAACGAAAAAAAAGTGTAAGAAGGGGTATTTCTGACTTTTGTGCTAGCTGAAAATGGCTTGACTAAAAGCCGGGCGAATTAGGAAAAGGTGAAAATATAGGGTCTTTGACGAAAAAGGTGTGTCTAATAGGGTCAATCCGATAAATTTCCCTATTAAAATCTCACTGTAAGTTTTCATTTTTAACTATGTAATGCTCGCTTGCTCCATGTGCACCCAAAACAATATTTTAGAGGCCACATATCATTTTTCAGAGAACCAATTAGCTGGTCAAATGGACTCATAAATTTGTTTAAGAGAACCAATTAGCTGATTCCAGCAGACCATCCAAAACATGAGTTTATAGAAAAGGAGGCATTGCATACATCATATTAAAAATGGAACCCACTCTCCTAACTGTCATAAACATTAAAATGGTATTTAAATGATCTTATATTATCAATGATTTAAAATGTGGGTAATAAAAACCGTCAAATTGATAGTTCATAGATTGAAGTACAATATGTCCAAAAATGGTGTTTTAGGGAGATTTAAATCATCCGATCTGTGAACTATAATATCAATCATTGCTTTTAGTTTTAATGATTGATACTAAAGTTCATCAATCAGATGGTTCACATCCACTTATCGACATGTTTCATTGCGTGAGAGATATTCGAATGATAGATTGCCACTTGGGCATTGATTGTAGAAGTGTGTCAAGCCACATGGTATAATGATAAATCACACTTTAATTAATGGGGCGAGATAAAAAGTCTAATTGTGTTCAAATGTCTGTGAGGAGCCATTATCCCATTACAAAAATAAGAAATTCTCACTATCTCATTCTTTATGTCAAAAAATAAATGTTTCAAACTGGTTTGGATTTTATTTTTTTTGAATATGATTTATATAATGTTCTTCGACTCCACGTGACACTCAAAATCATGTTTTAAGATGACATGTCACTTTTTGAATGCGTCTTGGACCATATAACAGTTTTCTTATTATAACTATTTTATATTTATATCAATGCTATTCATGTTAATCTTTGATATATTTCCCTAATTTTCAAGTAATATGGTACTTAGGAAACCATATAATAGTTTTCTTATTAGATCACCTAATTTTCTCAAATCCCCAAATATTTTCAAGTTAATTTTGATATATTTCCTTAAGACAACCATCTGTTCATGGTCATAGATGTAGTCAAAAGTTTCTTTTGCTTCCTCTAAAACATCAAATTCTGTCTGTGGTAAGATTATTATTTAGAAAGTCACAAGGGTGTCGGGGGATATGATTTCAACAGATAGGTGTTTATAAATTCATATGTACGTTATTCAAATGTGGGAGATAGCTCTAATGTTTATACTTAATACTATTAGTTATGTATAATGGTTGACATTGTTGAATCAAATCATAGAGATCATGTTTCTTGCCAATTTTTGCCACTAAATTTTTTTACATCATTACCTTCAAATTAGACAGTTTAGATCGTATTTCCATCTGGGTCTAAAAAATATGAATTCTTTCTTTAAAATCAGGTGCAACAACACAATTTGTCAATGCAAGTTGTCGCTCTTTTTTATTTTGGGGGATTTAATTAATCATGACTTATTAAAAAAGTTTTGATTTTTATATTTTTATATTATACAAGCCATGTAAAATAGGCTTGTTCGGCTCATAGTCACCAAGTCGGCACTAATTCGGCAAGGTTAAAATTCGGGGCAATATTTGGAGGTAAAATCGGAGAGAACAATGAAAGGTAAAAAAAATTATATTTAAAACTATAAAAAAAAAAAGGCAAAATATAAAATTTGAAAAATTTGGGAATAATTCGCAAACTTTGTGAGCACGAGAATTTTTAAAAATCGTGAATGATTTGGAATAAATTTGCAGAACCTTAAATTCACAAATTATTCAAGAATTTTTTAAAAGTTCGGCAATTTTTTAGACTGTGGTTCGGCATGGTGACTTTATGGTACGGGCTACTTAGTTAAAGACAGTTTTACCCCTTTTATCAATTGTCGACTCCAAATTAATGATAAGGATGTGATTAGCGCTTTCAACTACTCAAGCCAGGGTCAACTTGAGGTCTGCTCGTCTATATTCGAGTCGAGCTCTTTTACATTCAAGCTTAAAACTACTCCCTCTCGAGTTTGAGCCAAGCTCCAGCCTGTTTCGAGCCTGATAATATGTTATATTAGTTTTTATTATCTTTCATTTTTTAATTATATTTTAATTTATCTATATTTAAATAATTAAAAGTTCTAGTCTTTTGATTAAAAGTACCCACGGAAAGTATTTTATTTTATAGTATATTAACATGACGAGAGTCGTAGAGAAGAGATGAGAGTTAGAGATTAAGATTTGAATTGACAGATTTAAGTATTTATAATTAGATTGCAATTTTTAATTGTTAGTTTACTAAAATACACAAAGCCCTTAATCGTTCAAAGCTACTAATGTTTATTTTTTAGGATATTTTAGTAATTTAAGGTATATATATTATCTAATACATATAATTATTTATAAATAAATATTAAATATCGAGTTAAGTCACGCTGCAGACTATCTGGTTCGCGACCGACTCATTTACAAACAAGCTCTTAATTTATAGGTCGGCTCAAGTTATGAGTTGTGCTTAAGATACTTGGGAGCTCGTTTTTTCTAAGATGAGCCGCGCGATCTCTCGAGCTGGCTGTCTCGTTGGGAGCCCTATATTTGATGACGATGATGATGATGATGGATAATTGTGGGCCTACAAACAGATGGATGACTGTGATGATGGGGCTTGTAGCACAATGGACGGTGAGGGTACTTTCAACTCGATCATGTACTGACCTTGCACCAAACCGAAGGATTTAAGCTTGTCAAAGTCACTAGCTTTCTACAAAAAGTAAAGGAATAAAAATGAATCTCTCATATAGCAGTACCTCCTCTGTTGGTGATGGGATTGGTCAATTCCTCATACATTGAACCATTATTGTGCCACATGTGCCCATTCTTTAACATCAGATCATGCTCTTAAATGTCGGCTGATATATATAGGATTAAACCTGATCGGATACGATATGAATCCCTGGGTATAAATATCAGCCTATACCAACGAATATTTATACTACCGGGAAAAGGACATATGATTTCAAATGCATGGGTTCCCATTCATTCGACCCTCAGTTCACATGTCATGTGACAGGTGGTCCCAAATATATATGGTGGTCCCAAATATCATATGTCATCGTGCATGTGATCTATAAAAAAATAAATTAAAAAAAATTTTCAATGGTTCAAACTTTGCTCGAAGTTTTAGTCCCTACGACAAAAAAAAAAAAAAAAAAAAGACCGGCAATTTCTAGCCAGATTGTCGCTATTAATACAAAAACTATTAAGACTATTAACAACAAATTTTTTTTGTTAATAGCGGCAGTTTTTTACTGTCGCTAATAGTCTTATTTTTTACAATGAGTATCGCCTCACACATCCTAATGCATTGAACTATTTGCCCTACGACTACATTTTGGATGGTGGACATTAACTCTTAAATTAATTGTCTATAAATGAACTTGATCATCTTTGGGCAAGTTACTGTAGCATCCGATCCCTTTGATGGGTGCCACGTGGACCTCACCTGATTCGAATGCATGGATCCATCATGAATTCGAACCCATATCCCCGAACCTCTTATACAATATTAGTTCACATCGGCCGATATCAGCTACTATAGCCACTATGTATCCAATATGACCAGATAGAATACCAAAAATATATGTTCGGCCAATCTCTTTTTAATTGCTTGACCAATATGTTTTTTTTTTTCAAGTTGTTTTAGTATTATATAGAAAGTTAGACAAGAGTCTCAGAATGATCGATAAAGGCCCAAGTCAACACCACAAGCATTGCTACTTGGAAAATCGGACTTTCCGAAGAAAATAAGAGTAGCTACTTGAATACAACGTAGGAAACCCTAACACAATGGGAAAAAACTACACAGGAGGAAACCGAACTGTCCGGAAAGAAACCACCGAAAATGAAAAAAATCTCCTCAGAGGTAAAACAGGCCACCAAAATAAGAAAATCGGAAAACCCATTACATATTATAAAAGAAAAAAAAGAAGATGATCGACACTAAACCTTCCGACATTAAAGATCGAGGAGTCTTCTTTGCTGGCTACAATCGCCCAGGAGTAAACCAATATGAGACTAGATCGGATAAGATTCTCTTCTGAAAAAAAAACTCCGTTGCACCTGAAGTTGTTGCACAAGAGCCAAGTATTCCAAAGGATAGAAATGTATAAGTGATCCCAGATCCATTGCTTGATTCCGCTGACTGGGAGGGAGGCCCAACTGAGAATGGTACCGATTTGGTTACCTGGTAACCATTAAGAAATGTTGAAGGTTTTAAAGCATCTATACCAAACAAGACAAATTCTTTTACATAGAAGGAAAATGTGTTCAGAGTCCTCCTCACAATCGTTGTAGAAGAAACAATATTGAGAGAAAGACATACCCCTTCTGTTTAAATTGGAAATGGTAGGAAATTTGTTCCAACACAAGGGCCAAAAAAAGAAAAAGACCTTTGAAGGAATCTTGAAATCCCAGATTTATGCCCAACTGATCGATGTATTGTTTGAGAGAAGGGACCGATAAGCAACCTTCTTCACCGAAAACTCTCTTTTTATTGATATGTCAAAGTCTAGAATTAGTTTAGTTGAGAGGAAGATAAACATGATCATGGATTCCCAAGAGTTCACTGAATTCATTGATTTCAACATCACTAAGTTTGCATCGAAAGTCGATTTGCCATTGCGAATTCCAAAGAAAACTCAAAAATTTTAAAAACTTTTGATTTAGGATCAGAAACAATGCTAAAAAGATTGGGAAACTTAGAAATCGAAACTGAACTCAAAATTAATCCATTTATCTATCCAAAAGTAAATATTGTCACCCGATTCGACAGTAAAGGATATATTTTTAATATAATCCTCCCTAATAGATAGGAGACCTTCGCACCACCATAAAGAGCTGTTGTATTGATATTTCTTATTTCTCAACCTCCATCGTATACACGATATTTATGAATCACAATTTCTTTCCACTATTGATCCAAGGAATCTCCAAGATGCCACCACCATTTCATCATCAAAGCAGTGTTCATAGCAATAACGAGTTTGATGCTAAGGCCTCTAGCCCATTTGGGTTGGGTAATTTTATTCCAACTTATAAGGTGCAACTTTTTGTTTTCTCCTAAATCGTCCCACAAAAAGTTTATCTCGAGTTTTTTGATTTCTTACCAAACTTTAGCCAAACATTTGTAGAAAGATAAAAAATACGACGGAATTACACTAAGAACAGAATGGATGAGAGTCAACATACCACCCTTAGAGAGCATCTTACTTTTCCACCCATTGAGCCTACTATTGATTTTTGTGGTGACTGGGTCTCAATGGGAGGTTTTAATTTTCCCAACTCCAATTGGGATTCCGAGATATTTGAGGGGAAAGGTGGTTAGAACTAGAGTAGCGGAGCTGACCCAATTGTCCAAGGATTGCTCTTCAATATTGATTCCGAAAATATTTGATTTATTGTAATTGATTTTTTGAGTCGAGCCATTAGAAGCTTCTAATGTTTAATTTTTAGGATATTTTAATTAGTAATTTAAGTTATATATATATATATAAAATTTAATACATATAATCATTTACAAATAAATATTAAATATCGAGTCAAGTTGAGTCGAGTCGTGCTATAGACTACCCAGTTCATGATCGGCTCATTTACAAACGAGCTCTTAGCTTATAGCTCAGCTCGGCTCACGATTTGAGCTTGGGTTACTTGCGAGCTCGTTTTTTCTTAGATGAACCGCGTGCTCTCCAAAGCTGGCTTGTCTCGTTGAGAGCCCTATATGTGGTGGTGGTGATGATGATGATGATGATGATGGGTAGTTGTGGAACCACAAACAGATGGATGACTGTGATGATGGAGCATGTAGCACAATGGACGATGAGGGTACTTTCATCTGAACCATGTATCGAACTTGCACCCAAGGTATCAAAATCGGTATTGGTCTTGGGTATCGGTTTGCCTGAGGCAAATATGACTCTGCCGATACATATCGGCCGATACATATCGGCCGATACCGATATGTATCAACCAATTGGAAAAAAAATAAAAAATTGAGCGTCTCGATCAAAACCAAGATGTATCGGCCGATACCCTATACGTATCAAAAAATACGAGCCCGTTTTGGCCGATACAATATTAGGTATCAGATACGAGATACCGATATATATCAGATTGATGCATATTGAATTGGCCGAAAACCGATACATATTGGTAGCGGCCAAGTTTGATACCTTGCTTCCACCAACCCAAGGATTAAGGTCAGTCAAAGTCACTAGCTTTCTTCAAAAAGTAAAGGAAGAAATGAATCTCTTTTATAGCAGTACCTTCTCTGTAGGTGATGGGATTGGTAAATTCTTCATACATTGAACGGTTTTTGTGCCACATGGCGTCATCTAGTGCATGGCCCATTCTTTGACATCAGATCATGCTCTTAAATGTCGGCTGACATGTATCGGATTATATCTGATCCGATACAATATGAATCCCCTATTCATTTTGGGTATAAATTTCCGTCTATACCAACTGATATTTATACTAGGGGAAAAGGAGATGATTTCAAACGCATGAATAAACCCATGCATTCGAACCTCAAATCATACGTCGTGTGATATGTGATCGTAAAGATCGTGTGCCATACTCTATGTGATCTATGAAAAAATATAATTAAAAAGGTTTTGGTATCGCCTCAAAGTTTTGGTATCGCCTCACGCATCTTACGGCATTGAACTTTTTCCTCTACAACTACGCCTTGAATGGTGGACATTCACTCTTTTAAATTAATTGTTTTTAAATGAATCTGATAATCTTTGGGCAAGTTGCGGTAGCACCTGATCCCTTAGATGGGTGCCACTTGGACCCCACCTGATTTGAATGCATGGATCCATCATACATTCGAACCCATATCATTGGACCTCGTATAGGCATTGGCCGATATCAACTACCATGGCCATTATGTATCCACTATGACTAGATATAATACCAAAAATACATGTTCGGCAAATCTCTTTTTAATTGTATGACCGATATATTTTTTTTTCCTTCCAGTTGCTTTAGTATTTTATAAAAAGCTGGACAAAAGCTTCCAAAGCACTAATAAAAGACCAAGCCAACACCAAAAGCATAGCTATCTGGAAAACCGGACTTCCCGGAGAAAATTAAAGTAGTTGGGTAAACCGTAGGAAACCTTAGCACAATGGGAAAAACCTACATAGGAGGAAACTGAAATATTCGAAAAAAAACCTCCGAAAAGAAAAAATCTCCCAAAAGATGAAACAGAGGGCCATCAAAACAAGAAAATCCGAAAACCCATTACATATTATGCAAGAAAGAAAGAAGTTGATCGGCATTGTACCTTTCGACGTTAAAGATCGATGGGTCTTCTCTCCCGGTGACAATCGCCCAGTGGAAAACAAATATGAGACTCGATCAGATAAGATTGTCTTTAGAAAAAGAAACTTTGTTACACCTAAAGTTGTTGCACAAGAGCCAAGTATTTCAAATGATGGAAATGTGTAAGTGATCCCAGATCCATTGCTTGATCTCGCTGATTGGGAAGGAGGCCCAACCGAGAATGGTACCGATTAGGTTACCCGATAAACAGTAAAAAATGTTGAAGGCTTTGAAGCATCTATACCAAACATGTCAAATTCTTTTACATAAAAGGAAAAGGTGTTCGGAGTCCCTTCGCAGTTGTTGTAGAAGAAACAATTTTGAGAGAGAGACATACCCCATTAGTTTAAATTGGAAATTGTAGGCAGTTTATTCCAACACAATAACCAAAGAAAGAAAGAGACCTTTAAAGGGATCTTGAAATCCCAAATTACAGCCCAACTGATCGAGGCGGTGTTTGAGAGAAGGGACCAATAAGCAGCCTTCACTGAAAACTGTCTCTTTTTATTGCTATGCCAAAGTCTGGAATCAGTTTGGTTGAGAGGAAGATAAACATGATCAAGGATTCCCAAGAGTCCACTGAATTCGCTAATTTCAACATCAGTTCGGTTTTCATTTCAATCTTTCACATATGGATCTAGAGAACATGGGTGTACCATCAGACGATAAATTGTTTTATTTCATGCGGTACACTTTCCAAAAGGTGACCTTATTTAAGGGTGATGAGTTCCACATGATGTTAAGGTAATTTTTTTTTTTAATGGATATCATGTGATATCAACAATTGACGGTAGATGATAAGAGCATGATCTCAAGATGCATTATGTGAAAGATTGAGATGAAAAACGATATCGGATTCTACGCAGTCAATAGGTTTAATGTCAACGTGGGTGAACTCAAAGATTCAGTGGGTGGATTTAATGGTACTCATAAATATATCATTAGATGACATTAGCTGACGAAAATAGTGTATATTGATATTACTATTATCATTTACTTATTTATTTATTTGTATTTTTTATGAATCATGATATGAAATTCATTCAGAAAAATGGATCACTTAGCCATGAGCAAGAAGCCTACCACTAAGAGAGCCCAAAAGCTACAACAAGGGCAGGTAATCGATTCTAGGATCCGAATCTTCTTTTTTTTTTTTGATGAATGGGAAAAAAATTTAAAAAAAAGGAAGGAGAGTGCTCAAAAACTGACCCAAAAATACGGACAGATTATAATTGTCCAATGCCTGCAGCATCAATCGTAGCATTCTTCTTAGCAAGACTATCTGTTAGGCTGCGTTTGAGATTGCTCTTTCGAGGCAATTCAAAGAGCAGTTGGCATTGATCATTTTAGTATGGGACTGTGTTTGGTTGTAAGTGCTCTTAGTTCTTTCGGAGAGTGACAGACCTGAATTTTGGTCTCTTTAAAAGAGCAATTTAATTAAACCTGCACTTTTAAGTGGGCTGAGTGCAAAACATGACAAAAGGATACTGACAGACCTCTAATTCTTGTTCAAATGTCATGGCCCAATTGAAGAAATTTTCAAGGGCATAGGAGATTTCCCAGATAGCCAATTTAGAACCACCAACAAATCCCCTTCAATGATATAGGTTGTGTATGGCATAGCTCCCTGTTAGCCCTAGCCATATCAGAGTTCACCTGCTTTAGCAGGTTTCCATCCTCTGGGTTAAAATCATGCTAGCTACCTGCTTTAGCAGGTATCCCTTCTCTTTAATAACTCCTTGCATATCAAAATTTTATGCAAGGTTTACTTGTTCATCAGTTTTACCCTCTTCTCTACTCACTCTTTAGCAGAGCAGATTTTATTTGCTCTGGAAGGGAGTTAGTAGGGAGTAGGGAGGTTGCTGCTAGAGCAGGTAAATCCTTCTTTACATGAAGTTAGAAAAGAAAATGAAAACTAACTAAAACAGGTGAACTCCGGTATGACGGGGGCTAGCAAAGAGCTATGCCATACGCAACAATAATTCTCCACAGGCCGCGATAAAAGAAGCTGAATCCCATGAAAAGCTGCCATTAACTCAGCCTCGCGTTGTTTGTGTGAAGACCCAAAGAGATACAAAATGAGGCAATGTTGTTGCTTGACCGGATTTCCAGTCCTACCCCATCCACTGCCCTTGGAAATAGGAGAATCTTGACTGCCAGTCATGCCATAAAAAGTGAAAGCCAAGAAAGTCACGATTCTCCTATTTCCAAGGGCAGGGGATGGTCTAGAAATCCCGTTCTACTTGGTAGGACCTGACCATTGCCCATTATTGTCATCTGAATCATGACTGACACTGCCACCACCCTCAGGACCCAGATTGCCTAGAGCGCAACCATCGAAGTTAAGTTTTAGAGAGTTTGGCGGTGGAGCAACCCAATTGACAATTTTCTTCTGTTGATAAGGGCCCAAAGTGAAAAACTTCTTCCAATTTCTGATCACCTGATCCTTTGATAAATCAATCATAGGATAAGCCACAAATAGCTAATCTAAGATCAAATTCTGCGTCTTTAAGAACACTAAAGACAATGAGTTTTACTTTTCATTGAAAATTTTCTTAATTCCTTTCCTTCCAAACACACCAACATAAGCAAAAGAAAGGATCTTCCACACTAATTTGCCGTAAGAACCGAATGGAGAAGACGGCCAGGAACTAAAGAGATCGGAAACTAGTCGCGGCATAGGCCAGTAGATCTCTGAAGAAACTTGAAGTGAAACTGCAATCAAAGAATAAATGATGGACCGACTCCTCATCTTGAAAGAAGAGAGTGCACCCGTTTGGCATTTGAAAGCCCCTATTTTTAAGGAGTGCACCTGTTTGGCATTTGAAAAAAGAGAGTGCACCCGTTTGGCTTTTGAAAGCCCCTTTTAGGGGATGCGTTTGGGTTAGCTCTTTTGGGGCAAAGAACAGCTCTTTCGCTCCGGCAGGAAACTGTTTTCACATTTGGCAAGACAGCTCCTCGCCCAATTTGCTATAACGGAGAGTTATTTTAAGTGATAAAATTGCTCTCGGCCAAAGCAGGTTTTATCTGCTCTGACGGAGAGCAGGCAGAAAGCTACTTCTCCTGGTTGTTGGCGAATTGTCAATGATGCACTGTCAAACAAAAGATCGAACCTGAGCAGGAAACTTGGATTTCCAATTCCCACACCCAAGGCAGCGAAGGGGTTACAAATCAAACCAACTCCTGATACATACTTCAAACTGAAAATTTTCCAGCATTTGTAGGTTTCTATACGAGACGATCTGATGAGTAGTGAAATATGATGATATTTCACCCCTAGATTCCTATATTTAGCTATCCGATGAAGGCTATATGATAAGAATTATTAGATTTGAAGTGTTTCAGGTAAATACAAGCCAAGTGCAGAAAACAGCGTAAGAATTCTGAAAATAATGTCAAACACTGTAACTTTGGGTCATTGAGAACTTGGTGCGACTTGCAGCTCTATTTGGACCTTCAAGACGGCCGAATTATAAAATTGTCAAAACTCAAACGTTGTAGAGCTTTCTGTCATCTTTCCAACGGCGTAAGAATCGCCTCAATCTAAATTCGGAATAGAAAGTTATGGCCAAAATACCGAAGCAGTGTCTGATGCAAAGTTCGGCCGAAATTCACGAAAATCTGGGAGGTCGATGCATCGACCCTATTGGGTTGATTAATCGACCCTAAATTTTCGAGTTGGAACACCTCTGCGGCTGGGAAACTTCGGCTCTATTTAAAGCGGATCAAACACTTCGAGAAGGAGGAAAAATTATAGATAGATAATTAGAGAGTTAGTTTTGGCTTTTCTTTTTTTTAAGTTTTTGGAGAGAATTTTTTAAAAGATTATTATTCATTATTATTATTTTTGGTTTTAGACTCCTCTTGGCATCTTTTCAAGAGTTCTTCTTTCTCCTTCTTCTAGGGTTCCATCTGGGTAGATTGTACATAAGATTTGCATTGTTTTTCCTTTACGTTCATGAAAGCATAGATTGTATTTAGGAAAAGGCATTGTAAACAAAGATCTTTGGGAGAAATGAAAAGATGAATGACTTTGAATGAACAAGGAGATCACACACCAAAGATGAGCGGCTAAATCAGTAGATCGGGGAAGATGCGATCCCCAAATAAGTACCCTTATTTATGATTAATACCATAGTCGATTTATTGTCATCATGGAATCGTTTTGCTAAAAGTTTGTGTTATTGATAATATATTGAATGTTTGTTATGATCGTTGATGGCGCGTATCAACGGCTATAATCGCTAGATCTGGACTTGCAGACTGATCTAGGCTGCAGAGCGATTATGTACTTACTGTTATGATCTAAACATCATGAGATACGCTATGCTTCTTACATGACTCATACCGCAATGATAGGCTGAGTCATTGTTTTTAGATAGGGTATGCCGGATTGATGATCATATTTTATTACGAATGATGGTGTGAATGATGCTCTAATGAAACTGTAGGTTTTAATGGTAGAAAAGGGGTACAAATCTGGGGTAGCATATTCCTTGATCTCATTTAATTATTACTTTAGATTCATCGGTAATTAGTTGTTTAGATTAATTTATTTTTCTGCATTTAGGAAAAGTGTGATAAATTTTGGTAAAATTGAATCTGCCCTTTGGTACTTCCTTAGGGACGTTTTTAAATCTCTGAAAGAATTAATTAAAATTCACATTTCCCTGTGGGTTCGACACCTTTGTTCTTGTCATACTACAATAGATCTTGTGCACTTGCAAGGGTTACACTTAAAATCGATCAAGTTTTTGGCGCCGTTGCCGGGGAAATTGGCGAAATTTTAATTAATTCGGTTAGTGATTTTTTGTGTTTTGATTAAAAAAAAAAAAAAAAAAAATCAATTTTTGGATTTTTGCTTTGCAAAATCTTCTTTCCCTTATTTTTCTCTCTTAGGTAAGTATTTTTTTTATTTTAGGAGTCTTTTAGGAAGTTGAAATTTTTAGGCTTCTTATTTTAGATTTTGTAGGAGTCTTTTTAGGAAGTATAGATTTTTAGGATACCTTTCTTAGGAAATTTAAGAATCTTTTATTCTTTCCCTTATTTTTCTCTTTTAGATAAGATTTTGTAGGATTGCATTAGGTTTAAAATTTGAATTTTTAATTTTACTTTTTGAAATTCGGATTTAAAAAAAAAAAAAAAAAAAAAAAAATTTAAAATTTAATTTAAATTCGAATTTTAATTTTAATTTTTTTTTAAAAAAATCGAAATTTTTTCCCTTATTTTTCTCTCTTAGGGAAGTTTTTATGGAGTTCTTTTAGGAAGTTTAGATTTTTAGGATTTCTTATTTTAAATTTTTTAGGAGTTTATTTTCTTTATTTTCCTCTTTTAGATATTTTATAGGATTTTCTAAAATCTAGTTATTAATTTTTGTGGGACTACTTGTTTTAGGCTTTGTAGGAATCTTTCTATTATCTCCCTTCTTTTTTTCTTTTAGGTAAGATTTTATAGGATTTTGTAGGATTGTCTTTAGGTTTTGAAATTTAAATTTTATATTTTAATTTTTGAATTTAATTTTTATTTTTGAAATTCGAATTTAAAAAAAAAATATATATATTTCTTTATTTTAAATTTGAATTTTAATTTTAATTAAAAAAAAAAAAAAAAATTGTGCACTTGTGTCAATCGATTGAAAATCTTTGCTTTAATCGATTGAAGCTGAATATTTTGGGTTTGTTGTGGATTCATCAATCTTTGTTGTGAGTGTTGGTGCATGAGCTTTACTCGATCTCATCACCCACATCTGCAACCGTTTAATCTTGAGATCGAAAGATCTTGTAGAGAGAATCGTAGAATTCAGAGGAATCTCTATCATCATATTGATACCATGGCTGATCAAAGGCAAGAAATGAATGGGAACAACCAGAATGGCAATAATGCAAATAATGAAAATAATGGGAATAACAATTATAATGAGGGCCCTAGAACACTTGAATATTATAATGATCCTGGTTTTTACGAGGATCAGGATAGTATCATGCATGATCCCATTCCAGGGAACCACTATGAATTCAAATCAGCAATGATTCAAATGCTACCTATTTTCCATGGGTTAGCAAATGAAATTCCGCACGTTCATCTAAATGAATTCACTGGGGTCTGTAAAATGTTCAGAGTCCACAATGTCACTGATGAGATAGCTAAGCTACGACTCTTTCCTTTCTCTTTAAGAGATAAGGCAAAAACGTGGTTCTATTCCTTAGAACCACAATCTATCCAAAGTTGGGCAGAGCTACATCGTCAGTTCCTTAAAAAATATTTTCCCATGACTAAAGCCATTGAGCTGCGTCAGAAAATTCAATTTTTCTCCCAACAACCTACAGAAACATTCCATGAATGTTGGAATCGCTTTAAGGAATTGATTAAGAGTTGTCTCAATCATCAAGTTTCAAGGTGGCAATAAGTCCAAAGTTTTTACAATGGATTGATTCCTGAAGAGAGACTCATGGTTGATACATCTTGTGGTGGATCATGTGCCACAAAGGAAGCCGACGAATTGTGGGCATTGTTTGAGAAGTTGTATCAAACTTCGATACAAAATGCAACATTGGGGCGAATTAACTTGGACCTGGCACCTAAATCTCATATGTTGACAAAAGACGGATTATATGCTGTCAACAATAATATCTCTGATCTATCAACAAAGGTTGACATGTTGTCCAAGCAAATGAATATGTTGTTAGCTGTTACCAAGCAAGCTAAAGCTCCTATCACTCCCACTGTGTGTTCAATTTGTGACCACCCAGGTCACATTGCTAATGAGTGCCCAACTACTTTGTCATTTCTTCATGATGAACCTATTCCTCAAGAGCAGGTGAATCTGACTCAATCATATCAGCGACAAGGTAGGAACATGTACTCAAACACATACAATCCGGAATGGAAAAATCACCCCAACTTAGGATGGGGAGGATCAAACCAAACTGGACAGGTGAATCAACAGTTCAGATCTAATCCAATGAGTGGACAATAAAATTTTCAACAAAATTTTCAATAGAATTTTCGTCCACAACAGAATCCTAATTTCCAACAGAATTCCAATTTCCAGCAGAATGCTCCGTATTATCATCCAAATACTGAATATCGAAAAAATCAGAATCTTAATCAATCTCATACCAGCACTTCGAAAGATTCTGATCTGGAAGAAAAGGTGATGCGAAGCATGCAATCTTTTCAGCAGATGATAATGGACCAAGTCAGTCAATTGGCCAATCAATTGAGTCAACGAGAGGAAGGTAGGTTTCACCAACCGTCAACAATCTCGAGGTCAAGCACCACCGATGAAGGACCATGAAAGCACGGTCTTTGAGAAGTGGGCGAGAAGTTGATAGTCAAGTGGAAATGCCTGTGGAAGTTGATGCAGAAAGAGAAAGAATCAGAGATAAGAAAAGATAAAGGAAAAGGAAAAGAGAACGAAAAAGAGAAAGAGAAAAGGCAAGGAAGAGAGAAGGGAAAAGAAAAAGAAATAGAGAAAGTGTCACTTCCAACTGTCCAACAAGGACGTGAAAAAGAATCGCAACTTGAATCTGCACCTTTTGTCCCAAAGGCACCATTCCCTGAATGCCTAACTCCTCCATCTAGAATGGGCAAGGGACCGACAAAAATGGAAGAAATCTTTGAAACATTCGAGCAAGTAAAGATAAATCTTCCATTACTTGAAACAATCAAACAAGTTCCTGAGTATACAAAGTTTTTCAAAGATTTGTGCACTCGTAAGAGAAAGGCACGTACTCATGTTTCAAAGAAAGTGTTCCTGACTAATCAAGTCAGTTCGATGTTGCAATTGGAAACCCCACAGAAACTGAAAGACCCTGGAGTCCCAACTGTTCCATGTGTCATTGGTGGGCAACCAATTGGAAAAGCGTTATTGGATTTGGGAGCAAGTGTTAATCTAATCTCATACTCAATGTACGAGAAACTCAAATTGGGTGAATTGAAACCCACGACGGTCACACTCCAACTGGCAGATAGATCAGAAAGAAGACCTAAGGGTATTATCGAGGAAAAGGGATATGAAAGGAAGCAACCAGAAGAGAATAAGTCAAGTTCATCATGTCCAGAGGATAACTTATGTGAAAATGTGGCTAAGGTAGAACCATTACCTATTGAGGGAAAGGATGTGCTGACTCCATCAATTGAGCAGCCACCAACTGTGGAATTGAAACAATTACCTGAGTCGCTCAAGTACGCTTTTCTGGGGCCTCGTGAGACGCTTCCAGTGATAATTTCTGTAACAGCCTGAAAATTTTGACTTTGAATAGTGTATCCCGAGATGTATGCCCGACTTTGAACAGTGTACCTCGGTGTGCGTGCCCGACTAGTCACGTGCTCGATTTTATGAAATTACTTACGTAAGTTAAATTGGGTTTGGTCTTGAGTGGAAAAAGACGGATTTAGATTGTGTGTTGAGCATTAGGTGGTTTCTTATGCACCAAGCTTTGGTGTATGGGCTCAACACCGGGTCCGATTAGTGGATGGTTTGGGTGTGTAGGCCCACACCTAATCAAAGAAAACTATTTTTTTATGAGATAACACCTAAATAGGTACGTTCGTTTCACACGGGAGCTAGATCCTTAGATGAGAACTAATACGCCCAAAGACAAGTATATGTGTTTTGTATGGGAACCGATCCCATTTAGTTAAAGAAGGCAATTTCTTCTTTTGAGAGCTAACACCCGGTTTGCACAAGGTTTTGTTTTAGGTTTTGGGTTTTTGAGGAGAGAAGGAAGAGAGAAAGAGGAGGAGATGAAATGAACGTCTTGAATCCATGAGTGCCGAGCCTTAGATTTGCGTGAAAAATATTTGTGAGATCGTCTAAGGGGAAGATCGCCGTCGATTTCGACGTTTGGTTGTGGTTTTATGGGTTTTGGAGCCGTTTGGGGGTTTTGAAACCCTCTTCTTGCAAAGAGATCGTGAGTTTTGATCCGCAAATCGTAGCGTGAGTTTACGTGAAGTGTGTGTGGAAGGATTGCCGTTAATTTCGTGGGTTTGGTTGTGAACTTGGAGCACGGAGATGATCGAGGTGGGTTTGGAAACCCTTTTTATCTAACGAAGAAGACGATCCGATCTACGAGTAAATCACAGATTTAAAGAGGTAAATAACGCAATTCTTCCATGTATTTAATTAAATATATGTTGGTTAGATGTGTGCAAAAGATTAGGATCAAAAGGATTGAATTTTGATGAAAAAAATGGGTTTCAAGGTTCAAACCCGAGAAGTGCTCAGAAACTGCCAAAATCGATTAATCGATTTTGAAACTCGATTAATCGAGTTTTTGAAAAGAGAGAAATTCGAGAGGAACTTCACGAAATCGATTAATCGAAGAGAATTTCGATTAATCGATTTTGAAATTCGATTAATCGATTTTGAAAATCGATTAATCGAGTTTGCCTGGGCTTACTGACACTACCGTAGTATTTCAGCCATAACTTTTTGTGCCGAATTCGGATTGATGTGATTCGTATTGCGTTCGAAAGAAGACAGAAAGACCTACAACTTTCATGAATTGACCAACTTGTGAATCAATCGTTTTAAAGGTCAAAATTTAGTAATAAGTTAGGTAAATTTCTAATTTTGTCGAGAAACGAAACCGATTAATCGAGTAAAATCGATTAATCGATTTTTGAATTTCGATTAATCGAAATTGGGTCGATTAATCGACTGGTCTCAAATAGTGAAAAAGATTTTTTGGCTCTTTGAAAATCGATCAATCGAGATAAAATCGATCAATCGACTTTGGAAAATCGATTAGTCGATTTTGTCTGAGTTGCCAGTACTGCTTTAGTATTTTGACCATAACTTTCTACTCCGAACTCCGATTGATGCGATTCTTGAGGAGTTGGAAAGATAACAAAGAGATCTACAATGTTTGTGTTTTGACCAACTTATGAATCTAAATTTTTAAAGGTAAATATTTAGGAGAAAGGTTACATCAATTTCTGTGTTGGCGCGAACTTGCCCGTTCCGACTCAATTTTTTAGAAAACACTTAAATAGTCTAAGTTATTAGTGGTTGGGGTTAATCATTGATGCATCATTGTGTGCTTGTGATGTAGATTAAGGGTGGACGGCCATTGATAGGACCTTGCTTGCTTCGAGGTTAAGGTAGGGGAAATTTAATATTTGATTATATTTTTGAAATTGATTCATAGATGCCTTGATTTAATCAAATGAAAATGATAAGTGTGATTTGAAGTTTTGTTATTTAAAATCGATGCTTGAATCTAACTGGACGTGTAGGGGAACTTCAACACAAACTTGCATGTTTAACTTTGATTCATTGTTTCTTTGAGGAATTTATATGAAAAAAATGATAAGTTTTCTTGATGTATTTTGATGTTAGTTTGATAGATATTTGAATTATAACTTGAACTCCTTGCAAAACAGAAATTTAAAATCCGTGAGTCGAAAATGGTGAATTTTGAACTGTGAACTTAACCTAGAATTTTTACTATGGTATTCGATTTTTAAACTTGATTTTTAAATGGTGAGTTTTAAAACCTTTTAAGCAAGAATGTGAGCTTTGGATCGTGATTTAGAAATCTGAACTAGAATGTGAACTCGAAATCTTTGAGTCTTGTAGATTTGTGAGAAGGTACACCCTTGGAGGCGGGATTTATGTACACCCTTGGACGTATGGATTTGTGTATACCTTGGACGGCATTGTGGCGGATTTATGTACTTGGACCGTTTTACGGGATTTTACGTACACCCTTGGACTTGTTGTGCTTATGTACGCCCTTGGACCGTTTTACGGGATTTTACGTACAACCTTGGACTTGTTGTGCTCATATGCTTGGACCATTTTTACGGGATTTTACGTACACCTTTGGACTTGTTGTGCTCATGTACGCCTTTGGACCATTTTTACGGGATTTTACGTACACCCTCGGACTTGTTGTGCTCATGTACGCCTTAGACCGCTTTCGTGGGATTTTACGTACTCCTTTGGACACTATTGTGAGTCATGCACGCCCTTGGACCGTTTTTATGGGATTTACGTACACCCTTGGATTTCGATGTAGTCATGTACACCCTTGGACCGCTTTTGCGGCATTTTATGTACTCTTTGGATTATACTTCGTAAATCAAACCATAAGTCGTGAGATTAAAGTGGACCGCTATGGGCGGATATTGTGCATGTGGACCGCTATGGGCGGATTATACGTATGTGGACATTGTGGGCGGATTATGCTTATCGTGGACCGCTATGGTAGTGCAAGTACCATGTGGGGGCAAGGTGATTTGAAATCAGTTTTGAAGGATAAATAAATGTTTTGAAATCACTTTTGTATGTAAAAGGAAATCGTTTTGAAATCAGTTTTGTATGATAAGGAAATCACTTTTGAATCGGTTTTATGTGAAAAGGAAGTCGGTTTTGAAATCGGTCATGATAAGAAAAGCGATATTTGAAATCAGTCTTTGTTGATAAGAAAAAGTACCTTTGAAACGAGTTTCAGTTTTAAATAAGAAAAGGTTTGATTGTAACATTGAATCTATGTTTCCTTATGATAAGATGTGAATGAGTATTGAAATTTCCTCTACTGAGCTAGGATGTAGCTCACCCCTTCGACTATACGGTACAGGTATAGCTTCTACGTGGACACCAGACTTGCAGATTGAGGAATTGAGGAGGGCTATGATATTCGGGGTCGTAGATTGAGTACTTTGTGGAGATTGGTGAGTTCAGACTTGGTACCCTTTGAACTCGTATATAATTTTATACATTACTGTTTGGTGACGTTGGTACATCACTGGTGGCCATTGTTAGTTATTGTAATATTAGATGTTAGAATTAGATACTTATTTATGTCATATGTATTATCTGCTTTGATTTCTGCATGCTAGGTTTTGTACCAAGCATTCTGTGTTCGGAACGTGTTCTACGACCCGACGGTCCGGGTTTTCCCATTCGTGAAAAAAAAAAAATATATATATATATATATATGTCTAAAAATTCAGGTTGGGAAAATTCGGGCTGTCACAATTTCATCTACATTGTCGGAAGAACAAAAGCATGACCTGTTGAAAGTACTTAAAGAGCACAAGGAGGCCATCGGATGGACCTTAGCTGATCTCAAAGGGATTGACCCATCGGTATGTATGCACAAAATATATTTGGAAGATGAGAGTAAACCATCGAGGGAACCGCAGAGGCGACTTAATCCAAACATGTAAGAAGTCGTTTTAAAGGAAGTCATTAAACTTCTCAATGCTGGAATCATCTATCCGATCTCTGATAGTGAATGGGTAAGTCCAGTCCAAATCGTTCCGAAAAAGTTTGGAATCACTGTGAAAGAAACTACTGAAGGAGAATTGGTCCCTACTCGCGAAACTACTGGGTGGCGTGTCTGCATTGATTATAGAAAATTGAACACAGCTACTAGAAAGGATCATTTTCCCTTGCCATTCATTGACCAAATTCTTGAAAAGTTAGCAGGACAAGAGTTTTATTGTTTCCTTGATGGTTATTCGGGAAACAATCAAGTGCCCATTTTTCCACTTGATCAAGAGAAAACGACATTCACGTGTCCTTACGGTACTTTCGCATATCGAAGGATGCCGTTCGGCTTATGTAATGCACCTGCTACTTTCCAACGATGTATGTTGGCCATATTTTCGGATATGATTGATAAATTCATCGAGGTGTTCATGGACGATTTCTCTGTTTTTGGGAAAACATTTGGTTCATGTTTGAACCACCTTACACAAGTGTTACAACGTTGTGTTGATTCTAAACTTGTTCTCAGCTGGGAAAAGAGCCATTTTAGGGTTCAACAAGGAATTGTTCTCTGGCATATTGTTTCCAAGAAGGGAATCGAAGTTGATAAGGCCAAAGTTGACTTAATTGCTAATTTGCCTCCACCGAAGAGTGTTCGACAAATTCGATCATTTTTGGGGCCTGCTGGATTTTATAGAAGATTCATCAAAGATTTTAGTAAGGTGGCTAAACCATTGTGCACCCTGCTTGGCAAAGATGTTCCTTTTGATTTCGACGAGGACTGCATGAAAGCATTTCTGAAATTGCGCGAGCTTTTATCAAATGCACCAATAATCCAACCACCGGATTATTCTTTACCATTCGAACTCATGTGTGATGCATCTGATTACGCTATCTGAGCTGTCTTAGGGCAGAGGGCAAACAAATTACCTCACGTAATTTATTATGCCAGTAAGACATTGATCGATGCATAGCTCAACTACACCACCATTGAGAAAGAGTTGTTAGCTGTGGTGTATGCTCTCGATAAATTTCGATCTTATCTGCTTGGATAAAAAATAGTGGTCTTTTCTGCATTGAAATATTTGTTGGCAAAGAAGGACGCCAAACCAAGATTGATCCGCTGGATCTTGCTCCTTCAAGAGTTCAATTTCGAAATCAAAGATAAAAAGGGAGTAGAGAATGTTGTGGTTGATCACTTGTCTCGCATTTTGCCTGAAGAATCTTCTGCACCTGAACCTATCCGGGACACTTTTCCGGATGAGCAATTAATGGTAATTGATGTGACGGCTATGAAAGCTCCTTGGTTTGCCAATATCGTGAATTATCTGGTCACTGGCAGAATCCCTACTGAATGGGGTAAAAATGATAAGCATCTCTTTTTCTCCCAGATAAAATACTATTTTTGGGATGAACCACAATTATTCAAAATCTGTTCAGATCAAATCATCAGGAGATGTGTACCAAAAGAAGAGCAACTGAGCGTCATCAATTTTTGCCATGCTGGAGCCTGTGGAGGCCATTTCGGAGGACAGAAGACCGCACAGAAAATCCTTCAAAGCGGATTCTACTGGCCCTCCATCTTTCGTGACGCTGCTCGATTTTGCAAAGAATGCCAAAGATGTTGACTTGAAATATTTCACGAAGAAATATGATGCCCCTTAATCCGATTTTAATTGTTGAAATTTTTTATGTTTGGGGGATTGACTTCATGGGTCCTTTTCCCCCATCTTTCGGATAGTCATATATTCTTGTTGCTGTTGACTACGTTTCTAAATGGATTGAAGCTGTGGCAACCCGTTCGAATGACCACAAAGTTGTGGTCAAATTTCTGAAAGAAAATATTTTTAACAGATTCGGGTTTCCACGGGCGATCATTAGTGATGGCGGTTCGCATTTCTGCAATCGCCATTTTGCTGCTTTAATGAGGAAATATGACGTTACTCACAAGGTCGCAACGCCATATCACCCGCAAACTAGTGGTCAAGTGAAAGTGTCGAACCGAGAGATTAAACGAATTTTAGAAAAAACGGTGCGACTAGATGGAAGAGATTGGTCTAACCGGCTATCTGATGCTCTTTGGGCCTATCGTACCGCCTTCAAGACACCAATTGGAATGTCTCCGTTCAGAATTGTCTACGGGAAAGCATGCCATCTTCCTGTTGAATTGGAGCATAATGCATTTTAGGCTATCAAAAGATTTAACTTTGATATGCAAGCGGCAGGATCAAATCGAAGGCTACAGCTTAGTGAATTGGAAGAGCTACGCTATGATGCGTATGAAAACTCCAAGATGTACAAAGAAAGGTACAAGAAGCTGCATGATAAGTCAATTTCTCAGAAAGAGTTTCACATTGGGCAAAAGGTTTGGTTGTTTAATTCCAGACTAAAGCTTCACCCGAGAAAACTGAAATCGAGATGGGAAGGCCCGTATCAGGTTATTTCTATTAGTGTGCATGGTGCGATTGAGATCCGCAGTCTCACGGACAATCGAGTTTTCAAAGTGAATGGGCAACGTCTTAAACCGGTGTTTGAGCCCATGACCCTGATGAGAATTGAGGCAATGCACCTTAGTGACCCAGATTCTTGATCAATGAAGAGGTCGAGCTGTCGATACTTAAACTCAGCGCTTCCTGGGAGGCAACCCAGTGCGTTTTATTTATTTTCGTTTTCATTTTTGTTTTTGTTAGTTCTAGAATATTAGTTTTTAGTTTAGTTTAGGTTGTTTTTAATTTCCAAGTTAGTGTAGCCACATTACCTTCAATCTATTTTTGGTCATGTTCTAATTTTATGAACATATTCTCTGCACCTGACCTTTGTGTTGAGGTACTTTTCAATGTGTTTGTGCTACTTATTTCAATCAATGAGGACATTATCATTTTTAGGTTTGGGGGTATGATTCTCTATCTTGCGTCACTTTCTTATTTTTTTCATATAAAAAAATAAATAAAAAAATAATAAATAAATAAATAAAATTTTGAACCATCATATATGAATTATTTTTCGATAGTTTTCAAACTTTAGTTGATGATGCATGTGAATTTAACTTTGAGAATATCGATGTCAGATTTTGAATGCTTGTATCTAGAATAATGAAGCTTAATGTGATATTTTGTGGGTAATTTTGATATTCATGCTTAGAATTTTTATACTTATACCAAGCTAAGACTCAGAAATAGATGAACTGTTTTGAACGGTGAATCTTAGGTTCTTAGTGGAGACTAAACCCAGGAAGCTTTAGAGCCAAATATCCGTTGTTGATGAGTAAATACATAAACTTGGAGTTTTCTTTGAATACGAATTATTTTGCATAATCTCATACACTTTATTTTGGCTTGTGACTTTGCATGATATCAAATTCATATTATTGTGTTAGAACGTATTGTATATCTACTCAAGACAAATAGGCAAGGTTACCATCCTTAAGGACATGATTGAAGGCCATCTTTGGCTCGTTTGTGCTTAAATGCCCCATCTCATATAAATTTATCCTTCTAGTACCCCTTTGATCCTATTGAAAAAAATTACTTTTATACATTCTTTGATACGCTACGTTAACTTTTAACCCTTCACCATTTACGAAAATTCAGCTTTACCCTTCTTATATCTGAAAAATTAGAAACGAGAGATGAAAATGAACGAAAAAAGAGTAAGTGGAGAGATACTGAGTTGTGGTATTTATTGAGAGTGTATGGCAAAAATATAAAAGAAAAAGGGGGGAGAAAAAGAAAAAGAAAATTATGAAAAATAATGAAAAATATGAGGTGCTTCAAGAAAAGAAAATTCAAAAGAAAAAGAAAGTTGAGAAAAATAGAAAAATATTGAGAAAAATAGTGAGAGATTAGAAAAGAAAAAGAAGAGAAATAGAAAAATCAGAAGTTTGTTTCTTTTCCAATTTCTCAGAAATTTTGAATCCAAATTCCCTTTCTTTCTTATCCTTTCCTGGGCCCCATTACAACCTTACAAAACACCTTCATGATCTGATCTTTCATTGGTAACTGCCTTGTGGAGAGTAAATATATGATACTTATGACACTTGATATGAGATGCTTAGGATATACAAGTATCTGTTCATATGAGATTTGATTTTGTTCATTGATTACATCGTGTTTCAGTTATCATGTGAGACCTTTTTGCTTGTTTTGTATTGATCTCTCACATATGTGAGAAAGCTTACCCATCATCGGAGTGATTTTATTTCGAGAGTATACCTAAAGTGAGGATTGAGTCGAGACAACAGATTCGACGGTTTTCCGTTTGGACTAGTTCCGAGATGGATGAATCTTGGTTTGGGTATGCACACACTTCACGTTTAGGCATGAATGGATGAGTTGTTTAACAATTTGAGCATTAGATTAATTTGAATGGATACTAGCATGATTGACATGACATTAATATTTAAGATTGATGATTCACATATTGAAACAATTAATATTTTTGCTTTTGAATAATATATATGTTATAAAAAATCATGTTTTGAAAACTTAATTTTGCCGATGGTTTGAAATTTATTGAAGTTTGTGGGTAACTTTACTGTAAACCCTCAGGAGACACAACTCCTCCACTAGGGATCACCTAGGGGTTTAAAGGCTTGTTACATAAGCTAAGTGCAATCGTACTCCCTACGAAAGTGGCATCTATTTTCTTTAGTTTGCTTTGCTCGAGGACTAGCAAAGTGTAGGTTTGGGAGTGTGATGAGTAGTGAAATATGATGATATTTCACCCCTAGATACCTATATTTAGCTATCCGATGAAGGTTATCTGATAAAAATTATTAGATTTGAAGTGTTTCAGGTAAATACAAGCCAAGTGCAGAAAACAGCCCAAGAATTCTGAAAATAATGTCAAAACACTGTAACTTTGGGTCATCGAGAACTTGGTGCGACTTGCAGCTCAATTTGGACCTTCAAGACGGCTGAATTATGAAATTGTCAAAACACAAAAGTTGTAGAGAATTCTGTCAGCTTTTCAACGGCATAAGAATCACCTAAATCCAAGTTCGGGACAGAATGTTATAGCCAAAATATCAAAGAAGTGTCTGATGCAAAGTTAGGCGGAAATTCACGAAAATCTGGGAGGTCGATGCATCGACCCTATTGGGTCGATTAATCGATCCTAAATTTTCGAGTTGGAACACCTCTGCGGCTGGGAAACTTTGGCTCTATTTAAAGCAGATCAAACACTTCGAGAAGGAGGAAAAATTAGAGATAGATAATTAGAGAGTTAGTTTTGGCTTTTCTTTTTTTAGAGTTTTTGGAGAGAATTTTTTAGAAGATTATTATTCATTATTATTATTTTTGGTTTTAGACTCCTCTTGGCATCTTTTCAAGAGTTATTCTTTCTCCTTCTTCTAGGGTTCCATCTGGGTAGATTGTACCTAGGATTTGCATTATTTTTCCTTTACGTTCATGAAAGCATAGATTGTATTTAGGAAAAGGCATTGTAAACAAAGATCTTTGAGAGAAATGAAAAGAGGAATGGCTTTGAATGAACAAGGAGATCACACACCAAAGATGAGCGGCTAAATCAGTAGATCGGGGAAGGTGCAATCCCGAGATAAGTACCCTTATTTATGATTAATACCATAGTCGATTTATTGTCATCATGGAATCGTTTTGCTAAAAGTTTGTGTTATTGAAAATATATTGAATGCTTGTTATGATCGTTGATGACGCGTATCAACGGTTATAATCGCTAGATCTGGACCTGCAGACTGATCTAGGCTGCAGAGCGATTATGTACTTACTGCTATGATCTAAACATCATGAGATACGCTATGCTTCTTACATGACTCATACCACAATGATAGGCTGAGTCATTATTTTTAGATAGGGTATGCCGGATTGATGATCATATTTTATTACGAATCATCTCTATAGACGAATGATGGTGTGAATGATGCTTTAATGAAACTGTAGGTTTTAATGGTAAAAAAGGGGTACAAATCTCTATAGCATATTCCTTGATCTCATTTAATTATTATTTTAGATTCATCGGTAATTAGTTGTTTAGATTAATTTATTTTTCTGCATTTAGTAAAAGTGTGATAAATTTTGGTAAAATTGAATCTGTCCTTTGGTACTTCCTTAGGGACGTTTTTAAATCTATGAAAGAATTCACATTTCCCTGTGGGTTCGACACCTTTGTTCTTGCCATACTGCAATAGATCTTGTGCACTTGCAAGGGTTACACTTAAAATCGATCACGATCCTGAATATTCGCCCGGAAACAAATGTGCGTTTGATAAAAAACCCCTAGAAGAGGAGAGTTGATCAAAAACCCGTAGAAGAGAAGAGAGTTGGTCTCCCTCAAAATCAAATAATCTCCTTTTCGCAACTAAATTCCATTGAGGATGACCTGACCCTAGAAGAACCCCAATCAGCGCCCAATTGTGCCGGATCATATAATAAGAGAGAAAAGAGAGGTTTATTACAACAAATGCTAGCAATATGTAATAGCAACCACACCATATCTCCAGGGATCATGGACTAAACTCTCTATAACTTCATGGAAAGCATGGAAGGCCACCTTTAGGCAAACTTCTCACCCACAAGCTGCTTAGGAGTTGGTAGCTGGTTTACACATTAAACAAGGCCAATTGGGAGGACCAATACCGCCATTTGTTCTTCCGTTGGTCTGATAAAACTTGAATCTGGCACTCGATATTGGGTACATGGAGATTCGATCGGGACCTTTCGATAACCTTCAAGTGAAGTTGCTCATGGCAGCCTCTCTTAATGATGACAACAAGTTATTCAACAGTTTTGAAATGAGCTTAAGGGCACTCAAATATTTGTTCCTACTTGCTAAGGGTCTTGTTGTTCAACAGTTTTGGAATGGGAGAAATGGTCGTATTTTTTATGATCAATTGAGGCACAAGAAACTCCACCTTGCAAGCATAGTGACAAGTTTAGGTACAGGACTAAAACGGCTCCAGAAATGTAAGGAAAAAAGGCAAATTTTGAGAATTTCGGGAAAAAAAAGGAAATTTTTTTTAAAAAATATTACTGATTATAAAATGGTATGTATAACACTTTGTGACCAAAACGCGTTTCAAACATATTCTCTGCCCAAATTTTATTTTATTTTTTTTCGAAAAGCATGTTTAAAAATTGTATTTCATACATTTATTTTTGTTGTTGTTTAAAAATGTAGATGCTAGATAACTGAAGAGCTCTCTCTTGTTGACTCTCATTTTTGTTACCCTTCTCAAGGGTACTATGAAGCAAGGACTCTATGGTAAGCATATTTTTTGGATTTAATATAAGACGGGGACGTCTAATCTCTTTTCTGAAGCAAAGCAAGTATATTTATCTCGATATATGTACATGGATATAGGACCCCTCCGAAACGATAATTTGAATTGAAAGTTCGGACCAAATATTATATGGAGGGGAAATTATCGGCCGAAATTTCTTTTCAAATTTTTGGTTTCGGTCATACCCGAAATAAAAAACGAAACCGCTATTTTGTTCCTTGGGCTAAATAAATTGTAGCCTGAAAATCTAGATTCTAGAGTGTATTTTGCATATTTGAAAAAGGGAGAATGCGGGTTAATGTCAAGCGTGAGAATGCGGGTTTAAGTAGGGAGAGAAGCCACTTTATGGGGAAAAGTCAATTGTTAAGTTTGAATTGTTGGTTATGTTTAATCTCAACCATATGTTGTGAGACACTTTAAAGAGTGGTCTCTGAGCTTAATCGATTCTGGACGAAAATAAATAGACTGCTCTCGGGTTGAAGTCGATCGATCGAGCTTGGAAATCGATCGATCGAGTCTGAGCATCAATTGTTTGGTGTCTCACGGGTTGAAATCGATCAATCGAGCTGTGAAATCGATTGATCAATTCTGGGCATATTAGTTCCTTGGATTTGGATGGTTTGGCTATTTTAGAAGATTTTAGTCAAAATTTCTTAATAGAAGTTGAAACCTATTAGGAGAAGGTTTCTCTAAGGTTCCTAAAGAGAGTTTTCTACATAATGAAAACTGGGGAATACTTTGAGAGGCAAGGTATTGAAAACGCTTGGGGATCGAAGCAACCAATGGAAACCGTTCTTGTGTTGGAATCATTACTATATTCCAACAGATATCTTCTCTGTTATCGAATCACTACGTCATTGTATATTCAACGTGTTGGATGTTGAAGATCGTGTCAGATCTTTATTGAGAGTGCACTAGAGAGAAGAGAGTGTGCATTATAAACGTTCATAAAATAGTGCATATACTTTGTGGACATAACCCTAGATTGGGTGAATCACGTAAATTTCTTTGTGTTATGTGTGATTGCCTTTGCATCTTCTTATTTTGCCGTATTCATCGCGATAGGAATTTCGGTGCTGCTTTAAGGATTTCCCTAACAAGTGGTATTAGAGAGAAGTTTATGCTATAATGGCGGTGAAGGTCTCGAATGCACGATTCGAGGTGAAGTTTTCAGGAAAGAATAACTTCACTTTATGGTAAGTCAAAGTTATAGATCTCCTTGTCTAACAAGGCATTGATGATGCTCTACTTGGGAAGGAGATAGGGAAGAAGGCAGAGACGTCAGATGAAGAGTGGATATCTCTTGATAAGAGAGTCGTAAGCTCTATCCGATTTGGAATCTCTTTACATGATAAAGTCGTTGTCAAACAGACTCTTCATGAAAAAATAACTCTACACACTTCGTATGAAGGCTGGTACGCGTATTAATGATCATTTGAATTTGTTTAATAAAATAGTTAATGAACTATTGAGCATTGGGGTGAAACTTGAAGAAGATCTTACACTTCTCTTGCTCATCTCATTGTATGCATCTTATGAGCACCTTATTATCACATTACTTTATGGTAAGGATACTATAGTCTTTGAAGAAGTGACTGCTACACTTCTTTCAGACAAATTGATAAAACAATCTGAATCTAACTCCAAAGGGATTAGTCTCTTTAGCGAAAGGAGTCGAAATCATGATCACAAAAGAGATAAGTCCAGAGGAGATAATAAATCAATGAGTGGAAACAGTAGGTCCAAATCTGGGGGTGACAGAAAGGATATTATATGTTACTTCTATAAACAATCTGGACATATTTGTAAATATTATAACCAGAGATTAAATGAAAATAAGAGTGACAAAGGGATTTCACAACAGGCTAGTGTTGCTAAGTCAAATTCCAGTGAAGATCTACTGTGTGCACTATTAAGCTCCAATTAGGTTTTTTTTATGATAGATGGATCCTAGATTCAGGAGCATCGTATCATATGTATCTATACAGGGATTGGTTTGATCACTACAAGGTAGTCAATAGTGGGATGATTTTGATGAAGAATGACAGTGTATGTGAAGCAGTGGGTATCGATTTTATCAGAATAAAGATGTTAAATGGTTGTATTTGCACTCTTACTGAGGTTAGGCATATGCCTGATCTGAAGAAAAATCTTATGTCGTTGGGGGCATTGGATGAGATAGGATGTCGAGCCATTTTAGAATCTAAAAAACTAACGGTTACATGCGGTGATATGTTGGTCATATCAGTGAACGTGGGATAACTGAGTTCATAAATAATAAAGTGATTTCTAATATTGAAACTCATAGACTAATATTTTGTGAAGATTCCATCTCCGGGAAATAAAAGAAATTTAGTTTCTCCACAAAAAAATATACTTCGAAGGGGCTAATTGATTATAGACATTCAGATGTATGGGGACCAGCTAAATTCACTTTAGTAGTTGGAGCTAACTACTTTGTGTCATTCATAGATGACTATTTCGGTGAAATTTGGGTGTATCCGACTAAGAATAAATTGGATGTGTTTAAAAAATTCAAGCAGTGGTAAAGTATGGTTGAAAAGCAAACAAACAGAAATGTAAAGATTCTCAGATTCGATAATGGTGGGAAATACTTATAATTTTAATCTTGTTTTAAACTCGCAAGTGCATAAATCGAGATGTAGCTAGTAGGTACAAAGTACGAGATCGTTCCCACGATGATTGGTTAGAAAATCAACAAGATGAAATAACAATTAACTAAAAGAACTACCACAAATTTAGCACAAGATTTAAACTAACTTACAAATTTTAAAGAGTATGATAAGAATTAATGACCAAACAATAAAATTAAATTAAATTAAGAATAAAAGACAGGATCGGGATGCTAACTCCTTCCATCCTTGATTTATCATTTATAAAATACAGATCTAACGGTTGAGATATGATATCATCACGAGATGCCATACACATAAATATTGAACTAAATCAAATATTTATGTAAGATATGTCATTAAATTCACAAAATCAAATTTCTAAAGTATGCTCTTCCTACTATCACAAAAGAAATAAAGTAAAATATTCACCATAAAAGGGACTTATAATGACGATAAATTAATGCCACAAAATAGGATAAAATATCTACCGTAAAAGAGAGACTCCTAATGACAATAAATTAATGTCGCAAATATTATCAATAAAGAACTCGGAGTAGATTCCTTATTACAGATCCGAGATTATGAGAGTGTGACTAGCACCCCTATCTTAGATGGCAATCGGAATTTACTAATTCGGCAAGAGCAATAAGACATTAATAATCTCAGCATCTATTAATAAAATAATATCACAACTATAGATCTATATTATTATAAATGAAAACCTTGGATGGGGTTCATTAGATCTCAACCCTCAAAGAAATTTAGCTACACATGATTGAAGTAGACAACAAAATAAAGACAGAAATTGAAAATGACATTAAAATATCGTAGAAAGCTTCAACAAAATCCACCAAATCTTTAATCCAATCAGTACAATCCTTCTTCAAATGCAGAAATTAAACTAATTTAAACCCTAAAACTAGAAAATGGAAAGAACAATGCTTGAAAAATAAAAGGAAAAAACTGAAAGAAAATAAAAATGCTAAAGGAAAATAAAAGGCTCCCCAAAGGGAGATACTCAAAACTAATTCCCAAGTTTCCTTAAATAGGTCCTCAACTCCAGATTTGAAATTTAAATTCAAATTAAAATTCAAGGCCCATCAGTCCATATGCTCCAGTGTTCTAGTGTGAGTCAGTTTTATGTATTTTATACTTTTAATTGCATGCAATGACCAAATTTTCCTTAAACACTAAAATCCTTACAAATCTGTTAGCTAGCTTTCATCAGATGACTAAATGTAAGCTTTAGGGGTGAAATATTATCATATTTTATCACTCATCACACCCCCAAACTTACACTTTACTAGTCCTCGAGCAAAAGAGAAAATAAGCAAACTAAAAAATAATTAATCAATGTCACTTTCATAGGGAGCACGATTGTATTTAGCGCATGCAACAAGTCTTTAAACCACTAGGTGATCCCTAGTAGAGGAGTTTTGTCTCTTGAGGGTTTTCAGTGAAGTTATTCACAAACTTCCAAAATTTTTAAATCATTGGTAAATTTGAGTTTTCAAAACATTATTTTTATATATATTTAACTTCAAAGGATAAAATCATTAATCAATTCAACATGCGAACTCTCAATTTCAAATATCAATCTTATACCAATCATATTAGTATCCATTCAAATTAGTCTAATACTAAAATCGTTAGATAACTCATCCATTCATGCATAAATGTAAAGTGTACGTATGTACACCAATGCTAATATCTATTTATCTTGGAACCAGTCCAACCAATAAACCAGATCTTATGTTTCAACTCAATCCTCACAATAGATATACTCTCAAAATAGAAATACACTGATGATGGATTTATTTTCGCTCGCATGTGAGAGATCAATAAAAAGCAAACAAAAAAGGTCTCATATGATAAATGAAACATGATGCAATTAATGAATAAAAATAAATCTCATAAGAACAGATACTTGTATATCCCAAGCATGTCATATCAAGTATCATAGGTATCACATATTTACTCTCCACAAGGCAGTTATCATATCAAGATCGAATTATGAATATCTTTTTAAGGTTATAATGGGGCTCAGGTAAGGGTAAGAAAGAAAAGAAAGTTGAGATTCAAAATTTCTGAGAAATCATTAAAGGAACTTGTTTGATTTTTCTATTTTTGAACTTTTTCTTTTCTAATCATCACTATTTTTCTCAATATTTTTCTCTTTTCTCAACTTTCTTTTCTTTTCTCACTCATTTTTCTTCTTTTGAATTTTATTTTCTTGAAAAACTTCATATTTTTTATTATTTTTCACAATTTTCTCTCTCTTCTTTTTCTTTTTAATATTTTTCTGCTATACATTCACAGTAAACACCACAACTCGATATCTCTCCACTTAGTACTCTCTTTTCGTTCATTCTCATCTCTTGTTCTTAATTTCTCATAAGTAAGAAGGATAAAGCTAAATTTTTAAAAATTGTGAAGGGTTAAAGGTTAACGTTGCGTATCAAAGAATGTATAAAGGCAAATTTTTTAATAAGCTCAAAGGGGTAGTATAAGGATAAATTTACATGAGGTGGGATATTTTAAGCACAAACCAGCCAAAGATAACCTTCAATCATGTCCTCAAAAGATGGTAACATTGCCTATTTGCCTTAAGCAAATATACGATACGTTCTAACACAATGATATGAATTTAATGTCATGCAAAGTCACAAGTCAAAGCAAAATATATAAGATTATGTAAAAATAATTCGTATTCAAAGATAATTATGAGTTTATGTAAGCACTCATCAAGGACGGGAAATTGGCTCTAAAGCTCACTGGATTCAGTCTCCACTAAAATCCTAAGATTTAAAGTTCAAAATAGTTTCTCAATTTCTAGATCTTAAGCATGGTATAAGTGTAAAAAGTATCTAAGCATGAATTTCAGAGTCATCCTCAAATTATTACCTTAAATTTTATTATCCTAGATACAAGTAATTAAAATATGGCATCGATATTTTCAAAATTAACTTTACATGCATCATTAACTAAAGTTTGAAAACTATCGCAAAATAACATATGCGATGGCTCCAGAAAAACATACTTCTGTTCTACAGATATATATAGAATTCGATCGATCAAATCTCAAATTTGATCGATCGAATTGCAATTTGATCGATCAAATACTTAATTTGATCGATCGAATATGACAGTTTCTGTCATAAATGCACTCATTATTTTTAACCTTTTTGCATCCTTTCATCAAACAATTCTCATCGAATCAAACATGTACTCTCACCTACCTATTAAAACATCTTAAATCTTCTTAAAGCACACAGTAACTCACCTCGTTAAGATCCTTTCGGTGGTTCACGACAACTTTGGTTCAAAGGTATTTCGTATATGAAATCGGAGCTTCTATTGCCATTGGCAACCCACAGAACCCACTGTGTAACTCCACGTTAACACATAGAGATGGGTACACCTCCCCCAGATGAGACACCACGGACCAACGTCGATCTGTACGCTCCTTTACACTCTAGGTTAAATCACCTAGGATCTTAAAGGCTTCTCAAACCTTGGTTTTCACAGGGGAGAATTCTCCGGAACTCAGATTTGCCAATATGAGATCAAGCGATGCATACAACTCACTCTTGTAGTTCAAACTAAATCAACCAGAACAGCAAAGAAAGAGGTAGAATGAGGAATTCTAACTCTCTTCCTTCCCTTATAAGCTAACTTAGAGAAATATCTCTGATATTTCTATTTTTCCAAAATTAAGTTTTGATGCTGAACGCATACACTTCACTCAGGTGCGTACAACACCTCATCTAAGGTCTTGGTAGACTTAGATTTATGTTAGAAGTGACACATGACTTCGCATGCATACAGATTAATAATATCATTATATAATTTTAAATTTGCCTCGATTTCTATATCAGACACATATACCAAAGCAGTCAAATCTGTTTCAGAATTTTACGGTCATTATAATTTCCCTAGGTTTATATATAGCCCAAGGGTATAATACCCAGGCGATGTGGGACTATCTCTTAATTCTCAATGCTTTCGTGCCAAGCTGGCTGTTCTTCCTTGTACCACCACTCTCTAGCTTGAGGGGGAGTGATAACACACTAATTTTTGATAGTGAGAACCGTGACCTATCTCTAACTATCATACATCTTGTGATATGAAAGAGGGGAATCATTCTCTAACTTATTTCATATTCAAAACTTATGAGTAAGACAACTCTCTTGAAGAAAGATGTCATGGATACCAATTGTTAGAATTTCTACCGATTTAGGTTGGATGCACATGAGCAAATATATAAAACTAAATACATATGCGTATCTTGTATATGCATCTTTGTATTCTTTCTTGGCTCAATGCATCGATGATCTCTGCCAGAGAATTTGAGTTTATGTTACCTCTTATCTTCTCTAAGTTTGCCTCTAGCTAGATGGGACGATGGTCCCTTATAAACCTCTTTTTTCTAACCCATCAAGGAAAGAGAATGGAGACATATCTCTTCTATTAGGAAACTACTTGTTTCCTATTTCCTCGAGGTACATGCAGTCAAAGGTCGTGAATAACTAAAGATGGGTTAAGATATTGACCACAATATCTAACAGATAGCACACCAGGGTTGTCAATGGGTCACGTTGACCGAATACCTGACCTTATCCGATATTTTAATTTACTGGGTTGAGTACATAAACCTAACCTGTCAGGTTAGGTCAGGCGTGAGACATTTGACCAGAGGGTTGGGTCCGGTCGCACCAAAGGCTCGGGTCAAATGAGGTCGGGCATTTGCGAATTTTCTTTTGTACAGCCAACATTTTGACTCAACCCAACTATTGACAGCCCTAATAGTACACCAACATGTGAAATCAACCTGTGGGAAAGTCCAGCCATGGGAATCTTCCATATTGTGCCAATACTACTCTATTAGCAAATGGGTAGCTTTAAATGCACCCACCATATCTTGCTAAGAACCTATGTTAAAAATCATTGATTGCTTTAAATCAGGTGATGGAGATCATTTTTCATTCCAATCTTCCATACAAGGGATCTTGAGGTCATGACCGCTCCATCAGACGGTCAGTTTTTTATTCTACTTGGCATAGATCCCAAAAACATAGCCCTAATGTCGCGTTTGAGCGTGATGTGTGCCATGTGATTTTAGGGCCACTTTTTTGGGATTTGTGCCAAATGGAATTGAAAATTGATTGTATGATGGTGCGTTCATAGCCTCAAGATCCCTTGTGTGGAAGATTGGAGCGAAAAATGATCGCCATCGTCTAATTTAAAGCAATCAATGGTTTTTTAGTGTAGGTGCCCAACAAGATTCGACGAGTGCTTTTGTTGAAGTTTAGTCCTGCATCCGCATAAATTATAGCCTTATCTCTCCGCTTATAATATCCTAGGCCCCTCCATTCATCACTAATTGGTTTTGAGATGGATACCCAAATTTATCAGCGTTGAAGCTACCCTTAGCGAAAATGCCTCATGAAGATTTGATTCTTACCAACTAAAGGGATTATGATAACTACGGGTTATGAATATTTTCAGTGTCAAGGTCGTGAGTTCTAGTAGGGGAACATAGATGACATCAAAACTGTGGTCCTTCTCAACAATAGGGGAAAGTTGATCCCAAATTGATGCATTTTGTGTTGCAGTTAAGGTGTCAACTCGGGTATCGGTCCATGGAGGAGCTTAAAATTATTATTTTTTAAAAGAGGTATAGGCCGATGCGAGCCCATATCGGCCGATACAGGTATCCAAGTTGATACCTGGTATGTATCGGCGCCGATATGTATCGGTATCGGCCGATATTTGATACCATGGTTGCAGCCAATCTGAAGCAGTTAATCACTCCCTCTTTCCTTGCACTTACGCCTAAAATATCTGGAATACTTTCTGGAATAGTTACAGTATTCATCGTTGCATGGCCGAGTCATGCAAGGAGGTTATTGCTGAGTTGTTCCTCAGCCTTTGATTATCACTATTATGTGGTCTATTTGGAACGAGCGTAACAAGAGTATCTTCTATGACAAGTTTCGGACTTCGGTGTCGCTAGTGTCCCAAATTGCTTCTTTGCTGGGTTGGTGAGGTTTTTGGGCCGGGGCGGATTTCTTCGCGACAGGTTTAGAGGGTTGGTGTTGAGCCTCTTCCAATGCAGGAAGTGGGCTTTTCTGTTTTTGGTCTCGCCTACTTTTCGTTTTTGTTTTTGTTCTTTCGAGGCTTCGCGCTCTTCCTTTGGTCCCGTGTAAAATTTTATCTTTTCAGTAAAATTTTAGCCTTATCGATTAAAAAAGAATAAAAAAAAAAAAAAAGTCGTGAGTTCTAGTAGCACACTACAAAAAACATATAGGGTTCGGCTGACGGCTGCTAATTCCAGCCGTCGGCATAGACTGTGCGGTTAATAGACACAGCCAGCAATAGTTGGGCCACCACACGAAAGCCAACCCGGCAACCCATTTGCTCGCTGGTCGTCCCTCTCGCGAAAATCCTCGCTCAAACCCTAAATCCTTCTCTCACAACCCAACCTCCTTTAGTGAATTTCTCTCTAGATGGATCGGGGTAACACAATCGAAGCGATGGAATTCTTCTCTCAAGATCGAAGACGAGTCGAAGCTCCACGATCCAAAGGCGTTCGCGAAATCAAAGACGAGTCTACGCGAGATTAGTTAACTATGGCTCTATTGCTTCAAGTTGAGCTAAATAGGATTTCAAGGCATCTACAAAACCCTAATAAACATGGGCGATCTCAGAAATAACTTTACCAAATTCTTGGCTATATCGGACCCGATGTGCTCGCTGAAATGCCGCTTATAAGGGGCTGCAACAATGCATCGATACTGCAATGGATGAGGTCTGTATTTGTAAATATTTCCTCCGATAATAAGGATAAAATAGATTGATTAGAAATTCGGGTCCTACCATGAAATGGACTTGTGATCCATAATGTTTTTTTTGTGGCGAAATTATTTTATTACTCTGACATATACGACCCAATTGGTTTTACTGAAGCAAAGCTTTTATTATAGTAGTTGACAATGTTTATGAATCATATATGACCTTTCGTTCCCTATTTAACTTTTTCAATTTGTCTTCTACTGGAATTAGTACCCTATAGAGGGTAAGATCATTTCTCTTCCTTGAATTCGAGTTGCATCAGATTCTTTAGAGCTTGTGCAAATTGTTTTTTTTTTTTTAATTCTCATGATTAGCTTTTGAAATAGATTTCTTTGAACTTGCTTTATACTTGTTGGCATTTCAGCTAGATGATTTTGAGTCGAATTGTTTGTTGGCATTTGAATTGGATTTTGTAAGTCGATTGATGAATTGGTTTTGGTTATTTGATTAAAATTGGAAAGGGATTACTTTCACTTGAAATCAATCATGCACCACATTTTTCGTAGGAAACAGTGGCTTCCCTGTAAGTATGTCTCAAGTAGTTTGACATACCTTTTTTGACAAAGAATGCTCATTATATCCTAATCAAGGCTTTTTGCCTGATAAAAAGAGTGATTGAGGTGGTCAAACTCTCGGCTTTTTTATTCTTTTAGAACATATCAAATGCATTAATGTAGATTTTCTTGGTACTTTAATCCAAATTTTATAGATAAGAGTCATTCTTTGTACATTTTCTCCTTTATCTTCTTTTCTTTATACTTCTTATGTGTTTGAATGATGGTGGTGAAGACTGTGATGGTGGTTCTGGGCCTCTGTCCCAATTTCTAAAAGTCTTGTCCTTTCGCTTAGATCTCATAGATATTTGAATATCTTACTTGAGGCTTTAATTAGATCCCATATATATTGGGATATCTCATTTGAGGCTGTAATTCAATCTTATTTTCTGAACTTCACTATTTCTCTAATTTCTTCATTTATTTGGAAAATTCATCGCTTATCTTAGATTTTTTATTAGTTTGTAGAGCAGCAAGCATGTATTAAAACAGAATCTTGCTTGGAATTGGCAAATGACTTAATGGTCGGAACCTGATTTGCCCTCTAGATATATAGTCTAATTTCTTTATCTTATGTGTTTGATAGTTAACGATCGGATGTGAATCCCGTAACCTCTATGCTACCAAAGCCTATGAAAATTCTACCATTACCGAGTCGATGCAGCTAGGAAAATGGCTGGCCCAAGTCTCCTACCCAAGTGGTTTGTAAAGGTCTTATGCTCTCACTCTTGTGTATGAGGCTACAACTAGGCCCATTGAAGAAGTGCCTTCAGCAAGTGCTGTTAAACTCGAACCCGATGATGCTGACAGAAAAGAAGTTTTCCTCCCTGGGATTAATCTCCTTTTTGATGGATCCCAGTTGCACCTGCACCCATTTGATATAGGAACGTGCTTGCAGGCTTGTCAACCAATCTCCTTAATCGCAGAGGTTGCAATAGCCTCTTCTTCTCTGCATACAATCTGCCCATAGTGGGAAACAGTTCCCCTAAATTGCAACACCAAGTATGTGAAGATAATCTAGGCTTTGCTTGCATTTGTAATCTAGGCTTATAAGAGTTGTTAAGAGCAAAATTTAGACCTTAAATTCTACTCCTGTGTTAAGAGCAAAATGTTGGAGCTAGGAGCTATGGATAATTGGAATTATATATATGATAGTTTATAGAGTTAGGTTCATGTTCAGTTAAGAGTCGAATGAACTGAACATCTTTTTGTTGGCTGCTAACAGTTCATAAACATACCCAGTTGTTTGCCTGCCTGGGTGATGAAACCGAAGTTAGGAGAAATCTCCACTCTGTCCCTCAATTTCCTATCATTTATTGATTAATATATGAATGAAATTGTTTTTCTTTTAATTGTACCTTGCAAGGGTAAAAGTTTAAAGTTCATTATTACTAATTCTGCTTTCAAAAAACCTGTTGGTTATTTCAGCCGAGTTTGCGGTAGCCCACATGGGTTGATCAGAAAGTATGGACTTATGTGCTGCAGGCAGTGCTTCCGCAGCAACGCCAAGGAGATTGGCTTTTTCAAGGTAAATCTCTATTTGTGGTATTTGCTATTTGTTTGTATTATTATTAATATTATTTCATTTATTCTGATATTTGTGAAGTCGGTTTCCTGTTCAAGAGATTAGAGAGCTGAGATGTAAGCATGCATAGTTGAGATTAGATTGAGACGTGGCCCTAATTAATCAGGTTTTGCAAAGCACATTTTAAATGCTACAGGATTAAAATGGCCAATCAGGTTTATAATGTGGTCATTAACAAAAAATAATAATTTGTTAAACAATATCCAATGTTTTATTACTCTTCTATTAAATGAGGCAAAGAAAACAGAAAAGGATTGGTTACATAAGGAGCTCAGCCACAAGGCAAAACATAATTATAATATAAGATAAATTCTACCAAATTCAAAGCTTTATATATGTAAACCTTTTGCTGGAGTCCAAGTTCTTGTGTAAACCTTTATATATGTTCTTCATACTTATTTTCTCCTAAGAATTAAAACTCTCTTTTTAATAAATCTGTCCTGCAGATTTACTTTACCTCCCTCTCTGACTCTAAAAAATTTTGAGGGGCTGGACCTTGGCAAGATGGCTGGTGTGAGTGGCAAATAAAATATAATTAATTAATTTGATGGATGGGCTTCTTCTCTTGCTTAGTTACATTGTGATTTGCTTGTGGGTAATGCAGATAGATGACTCTGGCTTGGCATCTTATGTTGCTGGGCAAGTTGATCGAACCCTAAGCTGGAAGGTATGTTAGCCAGGATTAGGTCGTTGAACGTTTTAGGAGTTACTGTTTCTGGTTGCTTTAGATAAGAATAACATAAGCTTTAGGTGCCCTAGCTCCACTAGGTGCACGCGCCATGCTGCAGATCCTAAATGCTTTATCTTTTCAAGTGAAGCTCAGTATGGCGTTCGATCTGGCCCAGCTCTAACAGTCACATGTGTGAGAAAGAGAGAGAGAGAGAGAGAGAGAGAGAGAGAGAGAGAGAGAGTTATGATGATGCCTAGCCTAGCATGTTGATGAAATAAGGAAAGAGTGCATGGGGTCAGTTACAAAGCGCATGATTCCTTTCCTCGGTAGGTTTCATCACCACATTCCACACACTAGCCATTGCCTTTAAACTCCCACCACCTCAACCCTCTCCCAGCACATCCCAATCTCTCTCTCTCTCTCTCTCTCTCTCTCTCTCTCTCTCTCTCTTCTTGAATCCAACATACCAGGCAAAACCAGCCATGTCTGTCGACAAGCTCTCCTTTGTTCTCCTACCAGCCATGTCCGTCAACAAGCGCTCCTTTGTTCTCCTACCAGCTTTGTTATCCTACTCCTCTGTTCTACCTCTGGTATATCTACTCGTTTAAGCTATTTTATTTGTTGCCTAAGCTGATTTAACACTTGTTTTTAATTAATCCATCACGGCTTTTGGTTCATGTAAATGGGTGTCTTTCTTCTTCTTTTTCAAATTTTTATTGATTTCCCTCATATTAGAAGTAGGAGTTTCTTGATTAGCAAGTGATCAAATAGGCTGATCTAAAATTTGTCATATTTTTACCTAAATGTATATAGTGTTTTTTCTTCATTTTATCATATTTTTACCTCAATGTTCTTATTTTGCACTTTTTTCAAATTTTTATTGATTACTCTCACATTTGAGCTAGGAGTTAATTGCTTAGCAAGTGATTCGTTGGTTCCGTGACTGCCTGAGACAAGATGTAATGTTTAATCCACATAGGAACAGATCTATACATGGGGTCCTTTATATCATGTGGCACACTTTGATTTAGAAATGGTGCTACTGTACCCAATCAGTGATCCGTTCCAATCTACGTTGGGAATGGGTTACTTTCCCTATACCAGCTCTAAGAAATTTTAGAACAAATTTTACTCTGGATTAAATATTGTGTTACAGATTTCTGAGACTTGAAATCCATGGGATTACAAATGGGATTATGATTATTAATAATATTCATTAGCAAAAAAGCTTTTTTCAGCCATTATATGTTAGTGAATCAATTATAACTAGTATCAGAGATGAATGTGTCACAACTCCACTAATCTCCCCCTCAAATCCTCTTCATGAAGGGTGTGCTTCTGTACCCAATCATTGATCCATTCCAATCTACGTTGGGAATGGGTTACTTTCCCTATACCTGCTCTAAGTAATTTTAGAACAAATTTTACTCTGGATTAAATATTGTGTAACAGATTTCTGAGACTTGAAATCCATGGGATTACAAGTGGGATTATGATTATTAATAATATTCATTAGTAAAAAAGTTTTTTTTAGCCATTATATGTTAGTGATTCAATTATAACTAGTATCAGAGATGAATGTGTTGCAACTCCACTAATCTCCCCCTCAATTCCTCTTCATGAAGGGTACTTCATGGCGTTTCCAATGGATCTAGCCTTCCACAGCATCACCTACCCTTGGAATTTCTTATGGGTATGCTTATTTTGTTCTTGTTTTATGTTTTTTTCAAAAAGAAATTGTCTTAATTTATTTTTCAAAAAGAAATTGCATATTACTATGCAGGTAATTTTTAACATGTTTTATGAATGAATTTCTCTATATATTTTCTGATAAGCAATGTTTGTTAAGCTGGTCTTGTAAGCAATGGTTGTTATCAATATACGTGTGATACTTGTGTTTCATAATGAGTTTGATACTGGCATCTTTATTATTAAATCCTAGCTTAAAGTGGTGTGTTTCTTTCCTTTCTTGTTTGGCATTACTGTTGAGACAGGAAGACTTTCCAGAAGCAACGGACATTATCAGATTAAGCATATTGAAAAGCGTAAGGTAAGAGCTTGAACAAATTATAAACCGAGGACAGATTTGTTGAGGACAAAGTGCAGGGGGCTGACGTGGCTGGCTGCACTGACTTCCATTAATTAAGCCCCACTCCACTTGCAGCCAATTGAGTCCCACACATCAGCCGCCTACACTTTGCATAAAATCTGTCCTCCATATAACAATATAGCTCCATAAGTTATAAATACCTCTTCTGGGTAAATAACTAAACGTAAGAAGTATAATAAAGTTGTTCATTTTCTTCTTCTACAAAGAAAGAGTAAACTGTTCTCCTGTTTCTTGTTCCCGTTGCATCAAAATGGAAGAAGTTGGTGATGGTGTATATGTAATAATTTGGGTTCTTGTTGAGGATGACTTCTATTAGCTATTTGATAACTTCTCTTGCAGTTATTAGTATTAAGTGCTTACAATATGAATGATAACTTCTCTTGCAATTTTTTTTGGGTATATTTTCCAGATTCATGATTGACGTGCACAATTCCCATACATCTTTGCAGGCTCTTGATCTTATATGTGGCAAGAACTTTCTGATGCTCATGGATTCTTGCTTGGAGGGTAATTTCTCAAATGATGATGGAACTGAGTCGGTACGGTTAGCTTCTTGTTATTTGCAATATGAAGCTCGTGAGAGGCCAAATGCAAAGTCATTAGTTACTGCTCTTGCTTCTCTTCAGAAAGAAATAGAGGTAAATCTTATTGCACTGTAATTGAGGATCTCCAAATGATGAATTTTTGTTGTAATAGATAAATAAAATACTTCATCTTTTGTAATAGTAACTTATAAAATGATACCTTTCACTAAAATTCACTACTTTACCTTAGCCTTGCTCACAGAAGCTAATATTTAGTCATTGTATCCATCCCACGTTTCACTGTTTCCAATGACCTTTTATTTAGAGTACTCTTTTATAAGATATTGCTGCTTCTTGTCATGATCTGCATGATTTCTGTGGTATTGACAATGAAATTACAAATGTTATGAATGATAGAGATTGTCGTAGTTAAGTTATTGCACTTGGTTCAGAGTCTGTGGTCAAACTTCTTACCTGAATGAAACATGTTCTTTCCATGCTATTTAATTACCTTCATACATGTTTTGGTGCTCCTTTTGTTCAAACGCCAGTTCAAATTATAGGTGTTTGTTCATTGTTGCAAGTTTGATGTACATTATATGATTGGGTCTACATGAAGAATAAAATATTTCTCTTTAATACTATAACAGGTGCCGTCATATACTTTGATGGGTATTCCACATGGAGCTGCATCTGCTGGGAGACATCGTCTTTAACTCCTTGTGGTGACGCTTGCTCCAGAATGGATCTCACTGCCATACATGAAATGCTGAAAGAGGGACTGGGTCCTTTACTCATACGTAATTTTGTATGACGTTAAGCCTGCTTATAATGAAGAGTGCAGTGGCACGGAAAGAAAAGGGCACAGTTTTGCTGAAGAGTGCAGTGAAAGCAATGATAACATGCATATAGAAGATGATACCAAGTTGGAAGCAGCAGCAACAAGCCTTGCAGCTGATATCAAATGCCCGAAGGAAGACAAGGATATAATTGATACAGGAACTGAGCCAGAGCAATCTCTACCTAAGACCTCCAGCAATAATAGAGGACAAAAACTCGTGCGGTGTGCAGAAAATATGGAGTAAGTGAGGGAATTCAACCCATGAGCACCATACCATCTTCTCATTGAGCCAGTCCCAGAAGCAGAAAAGGTTGATCTCAGACATCAGGAGATGGACGACAGAAAAAACTCTGACGAGTGGATGCTAGATTATGCACTCCAATGGGCTGTCTCTAAACTGGCTCCTGCTAGAAAAAGGAGAGTATCACTGCTCGTCGAAGCTTTTGATACTGTTATACCAATTCCTAAATATGAAACCCATTTGCAACATCCCACGTTCACTCATGCAAGACCTATTCAAGCATGTAGCTAATGCTTCCAAGGTATGAAACACCACCACTCATAACTTTTTTTTACTTTTTTCTTATCAATACCAATAGTAACTTGGTGAATTTAAATTCCAATTCAAATGTTTTAGTGACTATTTCCACTTCTAAGCACCGATACCTACCTCATTTCTTCCTATTGTTAACTTGAAAGTAAGGGACATGGGAAGCAGCTTAAATAATATGAGAGTATTGTAAGTTCAATTAATGGTGATTCTCTGTAGTTCTAGACCAAGAGACCAGGTTTAGGAGTAGAATATTTTCAATATGACAACTTAGTCGTTGTTCATCTTTCAGGGCTATAGCAGCTTCAGGCAAGTCTAAGATGGATATAGCGTTGAATTGCTTACACTATTGTGATGGTAGAATAAAGGATGTTGAAGCTGTATGAGTAAAAAAGTGTTGTTTAGTTTATTCAAGAGGATTCTAAATCCCTAGTTGTTAAAATTAGCATTAAAAAGGCAGTACATTTTCAATTTGAATGAGAAATAGGCATGCATGCAAGAACCACACAGGATGAAGCGCCAGGAAGTCTACATAACAGATAACAACAAAAAGGACCAAAACTCCTGCTGGTCAATGGACAGATCCCTCAAAGAGCAATCCCCCCACTCGATCCAGGAGAGAAGAAACTTAATTAATAACCTTTGTAGTGATGGAATGTACGGGTTATTCGCTTCAATTGCATGTGATTTCCTTGATTACACTTTAGATGAAAAGCATGGCAAGCAGCCCATCTGTATGAACGATTGACTAACTCTCGAACATGGTGATGAAGGTATGTCTAAGGATCAATTATCAAGTTCGTCAAATTGCTTGAAGAATTTGCCTTCTTCAGATGGTGCATACCACGGTAAAGAGAGTTTAGGGAGCTGTACTGCCGATTCTAGTACAACTACAGAATCGGAGTAAAAAATGAGGTGGGGAAATAAATTTTAAAAAAATTATTATTTATTTTATTTTTTTAAAATTGATTATTTTATAATTTATTCTTTTAATTTAAAAAACCCCTACGCCGACGGCTGAGGAAGCAACCGTTGGCGTAGGGGGAGAAATTTAAAAAAAAATCACTTATGCGGCATTGGGTCTCCATGCTATGCTGCCGTCTACAACCGTCGGCTTATCCATTAGCCGACGGAACTATCACAGGTGGCTTCCAACCGTCGGCATAGGGTCTCCCAGCTGTCGGCGTACTTTACGCCAACGGGTGGGGGACCCTACGCCGACGGCTGACAACCGTCGACGTAGGTTGCTTTTTTTGCAAGTATTCTTTTTTTATAACAAGACGCCCCAATCAAGTGCGTAATCGGATGGCCTGGTGGGATGAGGCATCCCTTAGAGATTAGTCCAACCATATAATATACACTACAAAAAATAAGACTATTAGCATCAATTTTTTTAACCAAAAAATGTTGTTATTAGACTTGTCGCTAACAAAAACTGCCGCTATTTGTCTTGCTGCAACCAAATATTGCCTTAACAGCAAGTGTCGCTAAAACACCTTATTTTTGTAGTGATATGATAAAAATTATAAACGGTGGATAATTTTTGGTAGACAATTCTGTAGGCAGCTTATGTGGCACAATATGACTGGCTGCAGTGCTTGGGCCCCACTATGTGTGCAGCCAATTACATCGCTCTATATAAGTTGTTTATAAAATTGTCTATCAAAAATTGTTCATTGTATAACATTGTCCATATATATATATATATATATATATATATATATATATATATATATGGGAAATGATTATATGACTTGAATCGTGAGATATAAGCCCATGACTCAAGCTCTTATTGGTTACATGCATGTGACAACAGATGACTCAAAAAGTCAATGTGGCATGCAACTAATGATAGTTAGAGTCATGGAATTACGTCCCATGACTTGAATGAGAAAATTATATATATATATTGTAATATCCCAAAAAATCGCGTTAAACAGTGATCTCGGGATTCGTGCCCGATTGGTCACAAGTTTGACCAATTAGGAGATCAAGGGTTAGCATAGAGTGTGATGAACGGACGAGATGTGATGGTTTGAGTGATTATGTGGTGTGTGATTTGAATGAGAAGTTGCATACACCTACCGCGGTGTATGTGCTCAACACACAAGGAAGGGGATAGATAAAAGGGTTTAATAACCCTAAAAATCTGAAATTTGGTTGTTGAGAGAGGAGTAAAGAAGAGAGAGAGAGGAGTAAAGAGGTTGAGCAAGAGTTATTGTGAGTGATTGGAAGGGAGATTCTAGCATTAAAGTGACCGATTCGACGCGGAGAATCCATTCAAGCTAAAGCTGGAACCCTAGCCTTTCCAATCACTCGATTTGAAATCAATTTGAGATTGATTGAAGGTAAGATTTTTGTAGTTTAAATGCATGGATTAAAGGGTTAAATTGTAGTTAGAAATGGTGTAAAATGTAGGATAAAAGATTAGAAAAATGGAGGAAAAAGTAAGGAAAGAGATTGAGAAGAGCAGTCAGAAGGGGGCTGAATCTGGCAATTTTGATTAATTGAAATTGGTCAAGGAGTTGAAAAGTCAGAGGACCCCGATCTCGATTAATCGAATTGGGTTTTGATTAATCGACTTTGGATTTCGATTAATCGAATTAAGAATCGATTAATCGACTGGGAACCTACAATGGACTCTAGTGAAGAAAAGAATTTAACTTGAAGAAATCGACTAATCGAAATGAGAGTTTGATTAATCGATTTATAATTTCGATTAATCGATTTTGGAAATTCGATTACTCGAATTGAGAATCGACTGAATAGAGTAAAGAATTTTGATTAATCGAATGGGAATCTCGATTAATCAATTTGAGAATCGATTAATTGATATTGACTTTCGATTAATCGATTTTGGAAATCGATTAATCGGCTAGGCCAGTTTATGTTGACTTTTGAGTTTGACTTTAATATTCATGGAGGGTCTTGGACCTCCTTTATTGCATCTTTAGTGATGTGTTTCACATGTTATATGGTACCATAAGTGGTACGTGTGAGCTAGTGCACAAGGAGTCACGTGGGACCTTGATGCATTGATCAAACGAAGACTTAAGGTAGGGAATTCTTTGAACATGTACCTTATTTTACAAGAGCATGTATGTAGTGATATAAATTTAAAATCTAAAATGTTTTATTGCTTAAAGAGTTTGTGAAAAGTGTGTGTATGTGACATCAATAAAAGTAATCATAATGAGCCATCCCCAGGGGATGAAGAAGTAAAGAGATAAGAGCATCAGGTATGTTGCAAGCGAGTGGATACATCTCAGGGATGTATCCAAGATTGAATCATGTTTGATAGGGCCTAACTAATATAAGATAACACATTCACACGGTGAATAACTATATGTAAGGCATCGATATTTTTGTTATTTGAGGTTTGATAGGGTACCCCATCGACGTGGCGGGATATCCACGACTGACACGGCAGGATATTCGTGACCGATACGGCGGTGAAACCGTAGGCCAGTGCGGAGGCTTATCCGTACACAGTAAGCATACCCCAGGGGTGTTGATTGAGACTAGTGAAACCCAGCCACCAATCCCCAGGGGAAAGGGACTTGGGTACTATTTGTATTCCTAGGGAATACGTTAAAACTGTCTATATAGATGACGATGATGGCTATCTCATCGGGGCTCGATGCTATATTGCTCGGGGATTACTTAAGTTGAAAGTTTAAGTTTTGCTTTAGGCTTTTTCAGCATCATTCATGAATAGATAAAAGACATGAGTAAACTACCAGCAATATGTGATACTTTTTAACTGTTTTCATCAGTAACTGCATAGACATATCATGCATGGCATATCATGGAATATATGTGAGTAATAATTTATATGTTCAGCTGTGACTTGTTCCCTATTGAGCTAGGATGTAGCTCACCCTATCGACCATACGTCGCAGGTCCACTACTAGCAGCTGTCGAGGCTTCAGGAGACGCTGATCCCGGTGTGTCGGACCTTGCGGCCGGAGACGAGTTGGAGCCACCTCCTGAGGACTTCTTATAGAGGATTCCGTTGTGCCGCTTTGAGGGTTTTTGGGGAGATTTTGTACGGCTTGGTATGTCAAGCCTTGTTTGATTAAACACTGTATATGTATAAATTCGTGATTTTCTTTTGGGCGAACCATCTGTGATGATTAGCTATCATCGATGGTTCAGATCGTTTCTCCACTCATGCAGAGGCATGAGGGTAGAACTGTCTTTTGAGAAGTGCTTACATAGCGATCTAATTCCGCAGTTCATTTACTATTTCAATTTTGTGCTTGATATACCAATGTTCCATGCTTAGCTAAGGGGCACGGTCAAGATGATCGTGCTGATGGTACGGGTTTCGGGGTGCCGAAATCCGGGCTGTCACAGTTGGTATCAGAGCCATTTCTTTTAGCAATTCTAGCATCTCTCTTTTGTCAGAACATAGGGACTTCTGCTAACGGAACTTTAGTTTCAAATGCAGCCGCAATGTCATCTAGAGGAAGGGGTCAACCAAGGGGAGGCCAACAGAGGAGTCTACGCAGTGGAAATGATTACGTCTCTCCTACTAATAGAGTGCCTTTAGGAGGTACTGAGGCCCCAGGGGGCAGTAGTAGTAGACAACATGATGAAGAGGGTCGAGATCGTCAGGATCGAGATCAAAGGGAACATGAGAGAGTTAGAGAAAGACAAGAAGATAGAGAAGAGCGACAAAGGATGATGCATACTATGGAGATTATGGCAGCTGTCATGGCACAACAAGCCGCATCCTTTGTAGCTCATGCAGCGAGAGAACAGCAGCCACCTACACCACCTGTAGGACCTGCGCTGCCTGTGCCCTCATCCTTTACAGAGTTTAGGAGGATGAGACATCCTTCAATTTTGGGCGTGAGACAATGGCGGGAGGCGGCTTATGGAGATGGAGAAAGTCTTTAGGGTGCTGACATGCACGGAAGATGAGAGTGTAAGATGGGCAGCTTATATGTTGGATGGGGAGGCTGGGCCTTGGTGGAAGTCCGTGACACGGACTAGGGCTCAGGAGACCCCGGAGTTGCCTTGGACGTGGGAGGAGTTTGTTGAGGAGTTCAACAAACAATATTTTCCGGAAGTGGTGAGGAATCAGCTTGAGATACAATTTCTACAGGTAGTGCAAGGGAGAATGACAATGAGAGAATATGGGGTGGAGTTTCTACGACTTGCCCGTTTTGCTCCGGATTACGTCGCTACCGACGTGATGAAGTCCAAGAGGTTTCAGCAAGGATTGAAGCCAGAGGTTAGGGGAGGAGTAGCTCCATTTCAGCTAAGGACCTATGAAGAGGTCATGAGCAAGACGTTGGTTGTGGAGGAGGAGAACAATAACAGATATAGACAGAGAGAGCAGCAGAGAGGAGGAAATGATCAAGGAAGGACGGGGACCTACGAACCGGTGAACAAAAAGCCGAGGTTCGTGGCCCAAGCTCAGAGACCACAGTTTCAGGGAGGTTTTGGAAGGCCGGCGCAACAACAACACCAACCGAGGTTTCCATTACTTGCGTCAGGGAAACCTTTACGATATGAGAGCCCTGCCATGTTCATCGCCACTATCACAGTGGTTCTCGTCTCTTTTCGCACTCGGGAGACTTGCGCAAAGTGTGGCAAGCCTCATAGGACGGTGGATTGCAGAGCGGGGACTAGGGGTTGTTTCCAATGTGGCAAGGTGGGCCACTTGATCAAGGATTGCCCCGAGACGGATAAAAGAAAGACGGTTTCAGTTGCAGCACCACGACCCATTCAAGCAAGAAAGTCGACCGTTCAGGGGAGAGCCTATGCAGTCACTGCTCATGAAGCAGGGAACGTGTATGACGTCATCCAAGGTGAGGCTCTTTTAAATTAAACAAATTTCCATTTCATTAAAAAAATTTATAGAGAAGGTGCATGCATTAGGAATTGTATAGTTTCTTTTCTCAATACTAAAATTATATGTGAATTAGGCGTGTAAATTGATGTGTAAACTATTGTATGTATGTATGTATACTCTAGGTACTTTAACTATATATGAGAAAGGATGCTTCGTTGGATATGACGCTCGAGTGTTGATAGACCCAGGGTCTACCCACTCATTCGTCACTCCACGTTTCGCCAAGAGGATGAAGATTATTCTAGAGGTGTTGGACTTCGTCCTATCTGTGTCTATTCCGACTGGAGAGTTAGTGGACACAGAGTTAGCTTGCAAATTCGTCATTGTACCAGTTCGAGACCTAGAGGTGCATGAATTGGAAGCGAAGTTGATACTGTTAGACATGCAAGGGTTTGATGTGATTCTTGGCATGGACTAGTTGGCGCAGTACTGTGCAACAGTCGATTGCAAGAACAAGGTTGTCATTTTCAGACCCAACACAAGGAGATCATTTCGGTTTCAAGGAGTGAGGTCGTCATCTGTGCCACTAATCTCGTAGAAAGAAAATGATCAGAAAGGGTTGCAGTGGATACTTGGCTTTCTTAAAGGAGGACAAGGAAGAAAAGAATGTCATTTCTGAGATAGCAGTTGTGCGAGACTTCGCCGACGTGTTTCCAGAAGAATTGCCTAGATTACCTCCAGAGAGAGAAGTAGAATTCGCCATTTACTTAGCACCAGGAACGGAACCTATTTCAAAAGTGCCATATCGAATGGCTCCTACTGAGTTAAAGGAGTTGAAAGAACAACTACAAGAGCTTATGGATAATGGGTTTGTTAGACCGACCGTGTCTCCATGGGGAGCACCGGTCTTGTTTGTTAAGAAGAAAGATGGGTCAATGCGGCTATGCATTAACTATCGACAATTAAACAAACTCACTGTGAAGAACCGCTACCCTTTGCCTAGAATTGATGATTTGTTCGATCAACTGCAAGGAGCAAGGTATTTTTCCAAGATCGACCTGAGATCTGGATACCATCGATAGTCAAGGCGAGGACATCCGTAAGATGCCTTTCGTGACACTATGAATTCCTTGTGATGCCGTTTGGGTTGACGAATGCTCCGGCGTCGTTTATAGATCTGATGAACCGAGTGTTTAAACCACACTTGGACTCCTGCGTCGTAATGTTCGTTGATGATATATTGATATACTCCAAATCCAAGACGGAACACGAAGAACACTTGAGGATTGCCCTATAGACGCTACGTGAACACCAATTGTACGCCAAACTCAGCAAATGTGAGTTTTGGTTGGAAGAGGTGAGCTTTTTGGGACATGTCGTCTCAAAGCATGGTGTCACTGTAGATCCAGCAAAGATAGAAGCAGTGGTTAAATGGGAGCAACCAAAGACAGTGACCGATGTCCGAAGTTTTCTGGGCTTAGCAGGCTATTATCGACGTTTCGTCGAGGGGTTTTCAAAGATATCGGGACCTCTCACAAAGCTGACACGAAAAGACTCAAGATTTGAGTGGAGTGAGGCATGCGAGAAGAGTTTTCAAGAGCTCAAGACGAGACTCACTTCAGCTCCAGTGCTAGCTATTCCTTGAGCGATGGAGGATACGCTGTATCATGGCCTAGGTTATGTACTCAACCAACATAAGAAGGTGATAGCTTACGGATCAAGACAGCTGAAAGAACACGAGAAAAATTATCCGACTCATGACTTGGAGTTAGCAGCAGTCATCTTTGCGCTGAAAATCTGGAGACATTACTTGTATGGTGAGATTTTTGAAATTTTCACCGATCATAAGAGCCTCCGATACATGTTTACACAGAAAGAGCTCAACATGAGACAGCGTAGATGGATGGAGTTTCTCAAAGATTATGATTGTTCTATACAGTACCATCCAGGAAAGGCGAACGTAGTAGCAGACGCCTTCAGTCGGAAGAGTTCAGCTCAGCTAGCTTGTTTGATTTTGGGTATGCACCGATGGAAATTATTGGAAGACCTGGCACTTTACGATGCGAGCATTGAGTCAAAAGCTACCGGATCCTTTTTGGCTAACATATCAATAAAGTCAGTGATATTTGAGCATATCCACCATCTACAGATGAAAGATCCGGCATTAACAAAGATTCATCAAGACGTGAGTGAAGGCATCAGGTCGGACTTCTCAGTTAAAGAAGATGATTCTTTATTCTTTAAGGGTCGTCTATGCATTCCGGACAATGCCGATCTAAGACGAACCATTCTTGATGAAGCCCATAAGTCAAATTATGCTATCCACCCTGGTAGCACCAAAATGTACCAGGACTTGAAAAAGAACTACTAGTGGAGAGGTCTGAAGCAAGACGTGGCCGAATACGTGTCACGGTGTTTGACTTGTCTGCAAGTGAAGATTGATCATAGACATCCTGTTGGACTATTACAGCCTTTACCAATACCAGAATGGAAGTGGGAATCGATCTCGATGGATTTCATTATTGGATTGCCGCGTATTGTCAAGAGACACAATGCCATTTGGGTCGTCGTAGATCGATTGACCAAATCAGTGCACTTCTTGCCGTACAATACTATGTATACGGTAGGAAGACTGGCAGACTTATATATGAAGGAGATTGTAAGACTACACGGGATTCCAAGCAGTATAGTTTCAGATCGTGATCCACTATATACGTCCAAATTTTGGAAGAAATTTCAAGAAGGAATGGGAACGCGACTAGATTTTAGTTCAGCTTTCCATCCTCAAACTGATGGGCAGACCGAACGAGTGAATCAAGTAATAGAAGACATGCTCAGGGCGTGCATGCTAGATATGCAAGGATACTGGGATGAGTATCTACCGTTGATCGAATTCGCATACAACAACAGTTTCCAAACGAGCATTGGCATGGCACCGTATGAAGCTCTGTATGGACGATGATGCAAATCACCCCTCAATTGGGAAGAAGCAGGTGAGAAATTTATTTTATGGCCAAAACTACTTGAAGACAACGCCACCGTCGTTCGAATAATCAGAGAAAGGCTGAAGTCAGCATAGAGTAGACAGAAAAGTTACGCCGACATCAAGCGGACTAGTGTCGACTATAAAGTGGGTGAACACGTGTTTGTAAAAGTGTCACCTATGAAGGGCGTAATGAGATTTGACAAGAGAGGGAAGTTAAGTCCACGTTATGTTGGACCATTCGAAATTTTGGGACGCGTAGGTGAAGTTGCGTATCGCATTGGCTTACCACCGCTGTTTGATCGGGTATATAACGTTTTCCACATATCGATGCTCAGAAAGTATGTGAACGATCCATCTCATGTGTTAGGAAGTCAACCTATGGAGATGTGTGAGGACATGAGCATGATAGAGGAACCAGTGGAAATCTTGGATCGAAAGGAACAGGTACTGCGCACTAAAGTGATTCCCTTAGTGCTAGTCCGGTGGAACAATCATCCAAAGGAAGAGGCTACTTGGGAACGAGAGGCCGATGTGAAAGAACAATATCCAGCCTTATTTCCAACGACGTAAGAATTCAATATAAACCACAAGCATGTTTGTGGAATCTCAACAATACTTGTAATTCAATGGAAGTTTTGATCAAAGTATGATTAAAGGAACAGATTTTTGTATGCACATGACCATGAGGATGTGTTTTTATGGAACTATGAGTCACTTGATGTCATAAACTACCAAGAGAAATCAAAGAACCAAAGAACTTGAGAATCTGCAGAAATTTGGGCAAAACCGATTAATCGAATTTCAAATCGATTAATCGATTTGGAATTTCGATTAATCGATTTTGTTCGATTAGTCGACTGGCATGTGCCAGTGACAGGAAATTTGGATGAGAGTTAGGAAATATACTGAATGAAATTTCGATTGATCGATTTCGGTTTCGATTAATCGATTTAGATTTTCGATTAATCGAACTGCATGTTCGACTAATCGAACAAACTGGGAATGCTAGAGGAAATTGGGAGTGAATTACTGAAATTTCGATTAATCGAGGGGTTTCGATTAATCGATTTGAGATTCCGATTTCGATTTACTTAAGGGACTTAGGAAAATTTGGAGTCAGAGAAACAATTTCGATTAATCAATGTGGAATTCGATTAATCGAACCATAGTTCGACTAATCGAAAAACTTGAAGAATCCTGAAAATTTTGGAAGGGACTACACGATTTCGATTAATCGAAGTGAATTTCAATTAATCGATTTTGAAGTTTTGATTAATCGACTGGCTCGCGCCAGTGAGCTCTAAAACTTAAATTTTTCAACGGATACGATTTCGATTAATCGATTTTGACTTTCAATTAATCAATTTTGGAAATCGATTAATCGATTTCGCGCGGCTTAACCTAGTTTTGAATCTCAATTAATCGATTCTGGATTTCGATTAGTCGAGCCGGGGCCTATATATAAAAATTTGGGGATTTCACTCCCCATTCGAAATCATTTCAGCTCGAATATTTTGGGCGTTTCATCTTCTTCTTCTTCTCCGACCATCCGACGCCCTAGGGTTTGCATTTCGTTGGTGTTTCGGATCGGAATTGCGTGCTCACGCCTCCAAAACCCACGGTAAACCCTAAAATCGTGATCTTCTTTCAATTTGAGTTAGTTAAAGCCCTAAAATTTTGCTATTTCACTGACAATGCCGCCTAAAACTCGATTGTCTTCGAAGAAGGAAACTTCTAAACTCCCGGTTCGGCGTAAGAACGTCGCACCACCATCACCTACCCCATCGCCGGTGAGGACTCCATCACCGTCGGCATCGGAGACCACCTCCGATTCGACAAGCGCATCTTCGCGCGAGTCTTCCCGCGAGTCTACACCCATGCCGCCACCACCCACTAACGTGGTACAACCTAATGAGTGGTGGGCCGCGAAGACCTTTGAGGTCGAGTACCTCATTGACCCTACCCTTTTCACAAATCCCGATGTACCGGGCGAGACCCAATGGGCTCGTAATTACCTTAACAATGCCGGTCTCGGCAACCTTCTCAAACCAATCCGGGGTTCATACTACCCTAGATTGGTGAGATTGTTTTACCAAGGGCTTGTGGACGGCCCGACTGACGATGTGATCAAGACCACCATCGATGGTCAAGAATACACAATCACACGTCGCCACGTACACGAGGTGCTTGAGTGCTACCTCGATTTCACACCTGAGATCACCCTATTCCCACCCTTTGAGGAGGACCCTCGATTTGAGGAGATCATGACCCGTATGACCAACGGGAAAAATGGGTCGGGATCCTCCATCAAGAGGGTTGACCTTCCCCACTACATGTGGATGCTTGATTCGGTGATCAAGTGTAACCTTTACCCGATGCGCCACGATACCGAGCGCGTGGACCGAGTGCAACACGCACTCTATGCGGCCTTCTGTGGCCGATGGTTCGACGCCACCATGGTTGTCCTCGAGGGGATGAGGTACATCAAGGGGAAGCTGATGAAGGGTAACCTCCGGCCCAAGGAGAAGATGTCGTACGCACGCCTCATATCGAGCATGTTGGAGTGCTACTCCAACACCCCCGACTACACCATATCGCCTCACGAGATGACAACTACGGATTGCGTGAAGACGTTCTCCAAGTCTTCATGGACCCGTAGCTACAACCTGCTCAAGCGGACCCTACCGGCTCCAGGTCCCGCTCCAGCCGCAGCAGCAGCAGCAGTAGCACCACCACCACCCCCACCACCACAACAGGACCCACCCGTGGATGGGGCACACCCAGCCGAGCCTTCAGTGGAGAGGGCCACCTCTCATACTATGGCGTCACCGACCCAGCCAGCTCACTCCGCGCCCGCTACACCCACCTCATCATACTACCGGCGCGCTGCTCCATCTGGTCCTACCATCGAGGAGGTGTTGGCTCGCATGGAGGCCAACAACGAGCGGATGAACCGGAGGATAGATTTCTTGATGTTCCACATCCTCCGCTACATCTACCCGACGGACTACCAGCGCTACCTCGCTCAGGAGGAGGAGTGGACCGCAGGACGGACCGCCTTCCACAGGGGTCCCGTCTTCTCTTCGACCATCGCGGCTACCGGCGCTGGTCCTTCCACATCTACCTCAGCTCCGCCGACAGAGACGCAGCAGCCACAACCGTCGCTACCTCCGACTACCCAAAGACAGCCTCCACCACCACACACAGCCTGCCCAGAGACCCACCAGCCAGAGCACTCACCAGATGGAGCAACTGCCCAAAGACCCACCAGTAGGGACCCATGAGTCTTGTATTCATTGTCATGCTTGATTGTATACCTGTAGATGTGTTTTTGTACGCCAACTTATCTGGCATTGTAAAAAATTTTCAATTATAAATACAAATAAAAAATTTTGGTGTAAACTCTTCAATTTCGTAACATTTTAATTCTACGCTAGTATTCGTAATTATCTGGATGCGTCTGAGTCAACTGGACCGCCTCACCTGAGAGTGTGGGGGGGGGGGGGGAGAGACCCAGACCGACGCACTTTGAGTTATTTTCGAGGCTGAAAATTTCCAAGGTGGGGAGGATGTAATATCCCGAAAAATCGCGTTAAACAGTGATCTCGGGATCCGTGCCCGATTGGTCACAAGTTTGACCAATTAGGAGATCAAGGGTTAGCATAGAGTGTGATGAATGGACGAGATGTGATGATTTGAGTGATTATGTGGTGTGTGATGTGAATGAGAAGTCGCATACACCTACCGCGGTGTATGTGCTCAACACACAAGGAAGGGGATAGATAAAAGGGTTTAATAACCCTAAAAATCTGAAATTTGGTTGTTGAGAGAGGAGTAAAGAAGAGAGAGGATTAAAGAGGTTGAGCAAGAGTTATTGTGAGTGATTGGAAGGGAGATTCTAGCATTAAAGAGACCGATTCGACGCGGAGAATCCGTTCAAGCTAAAGCTGGAACCCTAGCCTTTCCAACCACTCGATTTGAAATCAATTTAAGATTGATTGAAGGTAAGATTTTTATAGTTTAAATTCATGGATTAAAGGGTTAAATTATAGTTAGAAATGGTGTAAAATGTAGGGTAAAAGATTAGAAAAATGGAGGAAAAAGTAAGGAAAGAGATTGAGAAGAGCAGCTAGAAGGGGGCTGAATCTGGCAATTTCGATTAATCGAAATTGGCCAAGGAGTTGAAAAGTCAGAGGTCCCCGATCTCAATTAATCGAATTGGGTTTCGATTAATCGACTTTGGATTTCGATTAATCGAATTGAGAATCGATTAATCGACTGGGAACCTACAGTGGACTCCAGTGGAGAAAAGAATTTAGCTTGAAGAAATCGACTAATCGAAATGAGAGTTCGATTAATGTTCTATGCTTAGCTAAGGGGCACGATCAATGTTCTATGCTTAGCTAAGGGGCACGGTCAAGATGATCGTGCTGATGGTACGGGTTTCGGGATGCCGAAATCCGGGCTGTCACATATATATATATATATATATATATATATATATATATATATATATATATATATATATATATATATATATATATGAGTTAGTCTACAATGAGTATCTACCCATGGGTGGACACGATAATCCACGTGCTTGTGACAGCTTCGTGTGCATGGACTTCCAACGGTTAGGTGCTCCAATGGGGTACAGTGAGATGCCCTAATGAGAGACGGTGAGCATGCTCCAATGATCTACACGGAATATGGTTGTTTTGTTTAGCTCATTTTTACAAAATAAAAATAAAAAACAGTAAATGCATTTTCATCATTTTTTTTTAGCATTGAAATCAATCAATATTGTTTAACTTTTGCCTTTTTTATGAAATTTTCTTTCAAAGAAATTAAGCGAAAATGGCTCATCAAGCCCTTTTCCCATCCAACCTCCCTAATTTTCTTCCTAAATGACAAATGCCCTACTTTCCCATCTTCCCTAATTTTCTTCCAAAATGACAAGTGCCGTTTGTCAGCCTCTCATTGACAAGATTCAACAGAAGCTTGAATTGTAGAAAAGCCTTTGCTTTTTTATGCCGGCAGGATGGAAATGATCAAAATGGTTTTTAATTCTTATTAAATATATTGGTCTTCTTGTTCCTCCGCCCTCGTAAGATTCTTAAGAAAATTGAGTTTATCTTTCCCAACTTTTTGTGGAAAGGCCCTCCTTTGTCTAGTTCAATGTGCCCAGGTACTTGAAAAAAAGTTTGTAAACCTATGAAAGAAGGTGGTCTTGGTAGGAACGAGGCGAGGCCACTTTGATGCGCCTATTTTGGGTTGTGGTCTCTAATCCCAACTCCTGATGGGCCAAATGGATTCTCGTAAAATTATGTCTGGGTGAGTGACATTTGGCCTTGTTGCCTTCCAAGTTGTTGCTCTTGGTCCTGGAAAAGCTTTCAAAAAATAGGGATGCTATGAATTCTATTAGATTCATTATTGGGAGTGGAGAAAAAGTTGGATTATGGAAGAACCATGTATGGTAGGAGATTTATCCTCCAAACGAAAAATGATGAAGATGCTAATGTGGCAGACATTATTCTAAGAGTTAGTCTACAATGATATCCACTCACTATCTACGTTAAAGCAATTCATATATCTATGTGACTGTATAATATGTATGAACTTTTATGCATAAAAAATTCATGCTCGTTATACAGTCAAACAAATATGTGGACTGCCGTGTCCACATATGAAGGGTGGACACTCATTATAGACAAACCCTTATTCTAAACGGGAAGTGGGTGCTGCCTAATCCTTCCACTTTGCGAATGCAATAAGTTTGGGATCACATTACAACCTTCGAGTTACCAAGATTACCTTACGAAGATCGATAGAGGCAAGGGCAAAGGAATGATGATGCGCTCGGCTAAAATTGGCTTCTCAGCTATTAGTGTAGACTTGAAGAGGTCGAACTAGCTCATGATGTTAGTATAAAGGTGACGACAAATGGCTCCTTCCCAACATTTAAATACCAATTGGTGTTTAAATAATTTTACATTATTAAAATGTCATTTTTTTATCTTACACCATTGAAGTGTTATTTATTATTACGTCATGTGATACACATCTATGATCAATCTAAATTGCCCTAGCTAGTGGCAGTCTATCAGTGAAATGTCTCAGGCTAATGCATCATGCCACTACAAAAAATAAGATTATTAGCGGCAGTCACAAACTGTCGCTATTAACAAAAAATATGCCGCTAATAGTCTTATTCTTTATAGTGTGCCCTGAAATGACTGGGAACCATCCAATTGACGAACTTTAATATCAGCCATTAAAACTAAAAATAATGATTGATATTATAGTCAACAAATCGGATGGTTCAAAATCTCCCTAAAATACCATTTTTGGACCAAATTTTAGCATAGTTTGAACCAAATTTTGGTAGAGTTTGGCCGAAATTTTTACTATGCGGGTAAGGGTTTGATATGAGCTCAATTCTCAACCGTACCTTCTAAACCCGAGGATTTGTGCGCTATCAGAGTAGGGATGCAAGCTTTGAACCGAATCCCAAAACCGAACCGAAAACCGACAATCCCAAATCAAATCGAAAACAAAAAAACCCTGAACCAAACAAAACTGATTCCTATCCAGTTCAATTTCGGTTTAGGGTGGGAAAAATCGAAAACCAGGGGCGTAGGATGAGAAAACCGAAAAATATCAAAGAAAATCAGAAAAAACAGAGAACATACATTAAAAATAGTACAAATACTGAAACCGAAATATTTTGGTTTCGGTTTCAAAAAAAACAAAAATATATATATATATATATATATATATATATATATATATATATATAGGAAAAGGCCTTTGTCCTCCATGGGAGGATGGTCACCGTCCTCCAACTTTTCACGTGGAGCTCCACGTGGCACCCAAAACACTTTTTGAGTACCACGTGAACCTTGGGTGCATTGCTTAGATCATCTTTGAAAAAAAAATAATTAAAAATTCATCTCCACCATGTATATTTTGAACCGTGAAATGTGGTCTAATGAAAATCGTCAAACTTTGACTTGTGGGTTTAAATTTTATTTTTCGATTTTTTTTTAAAATATGGATCTAAATTGTGCACCTGTGCTCCACGTGGCACTCAAAAAGTGTTTTGAGTGCTACATGGAGCTCCACGGATCTTGAAGGACGGTGACCGTCCTCCATTGGAGGACCTGACCGGCTCCCATATATATATATATATATATATATATGAGTAATAATCCTCTTCATGACTCTAGACCTGATGTGACATCACTACAAAAAATAAGACTATTAGCGGCAGTTAAAGTTATCGCTATTAACAAAAAAACTGCAGCTAATACCCTCGTTGCTAATATTCTTACTAGCATTTAATAATTTTTTTATTAATAGCGGCAAATTTTGGCTGCCAGTACTAATAGTCTTATTTTTTGTAGTGCATGTAACCAATAGGAGCTTGAGGCATGGGCTTATGTCTTAATCCGAACCCGATTCATTTTAGTTTAGTTTCGATTTGGAATGTACCAAAAAAATAAGTATCAATATGCTTCGGTACACCAAACGTGCATCTATATCAGAGTCACTCCCTTTCTTTGAAAAGGAAAACGTAAGCGAGGCATTTTATGGAGAAGAGAGAGCCGGAGATACCTCGTGTCTCGTGGCATTCTATCGGAGTCGCACACAATTATTGGTGATGGGATAGTTGTGGATAAGGTATCAGTATCAGTATATATGGGGCAACCCTTGGTGCTCAACACTTGTGGACAAGGTATGGTATCAGTATCGGGTATCGTGTATCGTGTATCGATACATCTTCACTGGATGCGGTATCACCAAAACTGATATGACTTTTAATTTTATTTTGGAAAAAAGTAAAAAAAAAAAAACAATTTATATCGGCCAATGCTGAAACAGTACCAACTACTGACCCGTATCCATTCTCTACTAATACTGCGACCACCTCGATATTTGTAGAAAAGATTTTGTAGCTTATTTCGAAAAAATAACTCCCCAATCATGCCTAGCCAGTGCCTTCCTTTAATTTCTATTATTGAAATGAATTTGGAAAGTGAAGTTCAAGATCTAGGACTATACAATATCTTTATTGTTGGTGTTGTTATTTTTGCTACCGAATTATTTGCTCTCGAGAAGCTCCCCATGTTTTAGGTTCTTTTTTACACTGATATTCTGTTGTTATTTAATATAACAATAGTGAATGAATTATTTTTCCCTTTTTTTACATTTGTGAAATGACATTTTAGTGAAAATCGCTTGCCATCTTTGAAACCGAACTGAACTAAAATTGATTATGTTCCGCCCAAGGTCTCAAGTATCAGCTGATACCGATATGTATCGGTTTTTCGGCCAATCGATACGTATCAGCGTCGATAGGTGATCGGTATCAACTCGGCTATCGGTATCAGCCTCGATAGCTGATCGGTATCAACTCGGGTATCGATATCAGTATCGGCCAATACTAGCCCGTATCGGCCGATAGGTATCAGGTATCGACCGATAACTCTATTTTCTTTATTGTTTTTTAAAGGGCATCGTTCTATATCGACATCAGCCGATTCATATCGGTCTTCCATGGATCGATACCATCCGACTTGAGACCTTAATTCCGTCCAAATCGGTTTTCAGTGTGATTCGGACTGATTCGGTTCGCTCGGTTTCATCATTAAACTGAGATATTGATGACTTCCATCTAATAAGTCGGTTGAAAATATTGATCTATTATATAAATATATTGTATTCAAGTTAGCCCAAACTCGATCCGAACCTAACTTGCTACCTGCTTGCTACACAATATATAGGTATATCATTTTTTTAACAGATCTAAGTCAGGTCCAAAAGTGGATAAACGGTCAAGGTTGGACTTAAGAAACACGTACTTTAAAGAACATGAAATCCGTGCATATTTCAAAGTCTAAGGCCTCGTTCGGTTGCGATTTTTGCTGAGAATCTGGGCAGATTCTGAGTTTTTTTGCAAGATCTGAGCCTTTTCCGACGTTCGATAGAGATTTTGGGGAAGCGGGAATCGGAGCCTTTTCCGAGCGATAGCGACGTCTGGTCGTCCGAGCAATCCTCTCGGATTAGCTCAGATTCTGAGCTCAGAAAACGGTGATGAAGTATACCTCTCCTTGGATGTATGCAGCTGATCCAAACTTCATCGTCAACGGTCATGAGGCGTCGAAACAGCTACGTAGTAGCTTCTGAAGCTAACCCATCATCTTCCCCAACTATCCATGGCAACAGGTAGGGGCCAGCCTCGATTCTAAAGACATCTGTCTCCTAGATCACAGCTCCGATTCATAGCCGTTGAAAAAGGAGTGTCCAAGAATCGATTCTGATGAACTACATTCACATGGCTACAGCTGGGAATGAATGCAATGTGGTGGAAATCCAAAGAGGGCCGTCGCTGGGAGCTTGCAGATATGGGTACTACTTTAAGCAGAGCTCACTCTGGTAAGACACATGTCTCCTACTCTGATTCATAGCTTCAAAGAGGTGATTGATTGGGGGCATTGAAGGCTATAAAATGCTCCCCTTGCCTCTCTTCAAACCATCTCTGTGTTTGCATTCCAACGCTACAAAAGGTGTTTGAATTAAGGCCAAGGTGAGTTTTTTTTGGTAAATTTTATAGAAACTCTGCCTTCTTTGCTATTTACAATCTACCACTGATGTAGTATATAGTTGGTGGTAGTGTTATTTGCAATTTACTGATTTTATGATATGCAGATGCTTTCTAAATTATCTATTTTCTGTGTTTTTTATGTCTTCTATTTGGGTCTTTGATCTTTTCTTACTTGCTCATCTCCACTTCTCTTTGAATAGAATTCTTATAATAAAAATCAAACCAGAGAGAGCCGTCTTCAACAAAATTGAATCTCTTGTCAGATGGATTTCCTCTAAATTTTAGTCTAACCAAGTTAAACTCTTTAATCAGTCGGCTGGTGCTTTCTTCTTTTTTTTCATTAAATTTATAAAATTTAAAGAGAGTCAACGTTTGCCGTTTAATGGCTTCTGATTCACAGGTTAATAAATCTAGAGTTGCTTCTTTACTTTGCTGTTTTTTTTGTTTTTGATGCTGATAAGAAATCTCAGCCTTATTATTCACTTTTCTATTTTTTTTTTGTTTTTCTAGTTGATATTAAATCTCGAGTTTCTTCTTCACTTGTCTGTTTTTTTTTTGTTTTTCATGCTGATATTAAATCTGGAGTTTATTCTTCACTTTAATATTGGCTATTAATGATTTTTAGGGTTTTAGTTAAAAGTAAAAACAAGGGTTGAGTTTAGAGTGGACAAATAGGATGGTTCAGAATTTTGAGCTCATTTCAGTTCAATGGATAAGCTATTATTTAGACGGCTTGGATTGCTCACATCTTACCCTTTTAAGGGTGTAAGATCCTTTAAACACCAAAATAGTATTTAAAAGATGATAAGGAGAGTCAATCATTAATCCCAAAAGTTACACTAATAAGATGATCATAATCATATAAACTGATCAATCTAATATTTGATTTTTTATTCATAAAAAAGGAGTCTCATTGAATTGATAGGAAGGATCTAAGGTCCCATGTACTAATTGCAAGTAGATATTGAAGCACTACTATTTTTGGTGGTGCTAAGAATCACCATATTATATACTAGATTTTCACACACATGAGTGGCATTTTTCATTGAATGGCTATGAGCAGAACCAATCTTCAATCTCCAAAACCCACTTCGAAAATCCAACATAAATCCACAAAAAACTAAGATTTAAATCTTTAAGGTAATGAATCCATCTCCTTATTAGATTACATAAAAATCTAAATCCAAGAGATATAGAGGAAGTGGATTATTTGTTCTATTCTTGTATATAATCTCATTATAAGTGTTTGATTCTTAGAAAATAGATGTTTTTCTTCACTTTAATGTGGTTTTAATTTCTGGGTTTTTGATTTCCCACATTTTCAAGTTTACAATTCTTTGGCAGTAAACTCATAATATTTCATTCTTGTTATGCTGATTTCTTTCTTGTTATGCTGATGTTCCCTATTTAGGTCCATTAGGTCTCATGTGCCTATTTAGGTCTCATGGTCTCACGTCCATATATATATATATATACACTAGTGGGCCCTGCACGTGCGATGCACGTGCAAACAATTTATTCATAATTCTAATTCTTATAACAAAGAACTTGACAGAAGATAAATAAAATGATCTTAAGGACCGGTGTAAATGATTTAAGATTATATAATCAAAGACCATTTAAACACCGTTTGGCGAAGCTAAATTGATATATATAGATATCATTGTGGTATCCCATTGCCACTTTTCAACATCCATGCATCAATTTAGATTGGAATTGATTATTAACACCAACATTTCAGAATTTAGCTTATTAATAATAAAAAATAAATGAAAAAAAGAACACCAAAATTTCACCCTAAACAGGAGTAATTAGTATTTATTTATGTATTAAAAAGAAAACATGGGCAACGAGGCATGACATATGAATATGTGGTTGGAAACTTGGTTAGCTATGATCGAAACATGCCTATGGCCTGATTACAGATAGCATACACATGTTTGACAAAGGAAAAGTACAATGTCTTGCTTCCACACCAGTCGCCATCAAACGACTTAATGCCTACACATATATCGTATGATGATGTCAATTGAGAGAAAAATGGAAAAGACGAGAAACGTCAAATTAACACTATGTATTCGTAGTTTCAATATTGACTAAGGCACCATGAAAGGTAAATCAGCCATAAAGCATCAATGGCTCACTAAAAATATAAAGCAATTTGTCCCCTCTAAGAAGACAGTTAACTGCTCATGAAAAAGAAAGAAGAAATGAAATCGAATATTCATACTAAGGAAAATTGAGTTATCCTCAGAAAGAAAAGCATAAAAATCATGATTGATCCCACTTGTGAAATTTCTCCCAATTCATTCAGAAGCCATCTGTAATTTCACCCATGAAATCTTTGAAATGGAAAATTCACGAGATAATTTTATCATTTTATATCTCTAACTTGTGGATTCAAAATCACGAGGAGCCCACTTACAGATTTGCTAAATAAAAATAAGCATAAGTTTATAGTTGAAGTCACTCTTTGTAATGAAACAGATTTAGGGAACAAGTGGGTATAGAGTAAAGTGAAAGTGTTTTCATACAAAACAATGATAAATTTCACAAGGTAAAATAGACTTAATTGGAAAACATTAATAATTCAATTTCAGGCTCTCTACCTATCTGAAGAAAATATAGCCATACAGTAAAGAAGTAGTAGAAAATAATTCAATTGCAAGTTCTTTTCTCTTTAAGCTCCTTTTTTTTATGGGCTACTTCTATTGCCTAAGACTGAAACTCTAACTGAAAGCTCTCTCTCTCTTTACGAAGAACGGAGTAATAGAAATGAAGCATCACTTTGCATGATGACCAGTCACTACCTCGCTAAAGGAACGACTATGGATTCCATATCCTCTAAATCACATTTACTGAATCACCTGATTTTGTTCGTTCACAGGCCACCTCGATTGCCAAAGAATCCTTCAATTCTCTTACAACCTCGCTCATAAATGGCTTGTGGATTGAGATGTTTGGTGTGCATGCCATTGCAATCTCGAGAACTTTCAAAACAGAGTTAACTTCATAATCCCCTTGAAAACTTGGATCAACCAAGTTTTCTATATCCCCGTTCGCAACCAAGGGACTCACCCACTGTACAATGTGAATCCTTGCTGAGCTCTTAATTATTGCTTCTTGGCCTGTGATTAGCTCTAACGGAACAATACCAAAGCTATATACATTGCTTCTCTCATTTAATTTGTTAGAAATGTAGTACCTGCAGACGGCACACTTAAACAGGTTCAGCTCAACCGATAAAAAAAATTTCACCTCGTTCGATAAAACTAAATTTTGCAACTGATTGCAAGGTAATATTTCAAAGCTCTTATCAGTTGAAATGTTTGTAGGGTGGGTGGGGGTTGAGGGGAATAACCTCACCTGACCCTTTAATTCCTCTGCTGGGCTGGTGCCCAGCTCTGTCCTTGGGCTTCCAATTGGAGTGTCCCTTTTCGGGTTTTATGCGTTTTGTTCCTTTTGTGTAGCTTCTCGCTACCATTTTTTCTTCTTCTTCTGGCTTTGTACTTGTTTTTTTTCTTTAATGAATTTCTTTGTTACAGATCATTAAATGTGTTAAGGTAAGCTTAGCATTGGACCTCCCAACAACTACTCCCATTTTTCTTTACCATAGCATGGGTCCCTGACGGCTATTCGCAAAGCAACAAGTGGGCCAGGGGCCTTTTCGTCTTTTGTTAAGAAGGCGGTCTAATGGACCAGTCGCCTTTGGTACTTTTGTAGTCAATTTTGTTCAATAGCAACTAAATAATAGAAATAGGGTTATAAGTAGGCAGTTTACTATTGCTATAAGGGTTGCTTGCATTTTTAAATCTTAGCTTCGCTATTGCTCCTATGTAGTGGTCGCCTTTTTACGGCTTGGCTTCGAGTAGTTCTTTTCTACAAATGGGGGTGCTAACTTTGCTTTAAAGCCATACGGGCATCTAACCAGAGTCTTTCACCCCCTCTGTTACCCCTTGGAGGTGAATTAGAGCTCGAAGGGAAGCCCTTCTGTGTGTGTGTGTGTGTGTGGTGGGGGGGTTATGTCGCTTGTGCAATTCAGCAGCACTTTTCTAGGATGTTAAGTTCTAAGTGAAGGGAAAACATACTTTGGATCAAGATATCCTGGGGTCCCCACGACAGCAGTTGATATGTGAGTGATGCCTTCATTCACGAGAGGCTTCGACAATCCAAAGTCCGATAATTTAGCTTCTAATCTCTCGTTTAAGAGGATGTTGGTTGTTTTCACATCTCTATGGATTATCGGCGGCTTGCAACCATTATGCAAATACTCCAATCCTACGGCGCAAATATTTATCATCAAATCATTATCTTGCAATAAAAAAGACAAGTAACCAAAAGCATAAATTTCAAGTACGTGTATTCCTGCTAACCTTGGGCAGCATCTACTACTATTCTAAGTCTGCTCCCAACTTAAATTATTGGAATTACTGTTTGCTGCTGTAACCAGTAGTAAACTTTGTAAGATTCTTTGAGATTGTAGTGTAGCATCAAAGTGGGAGATAGATTTAATTGACGTCATAGGAAGGTCCAAATTTACGATACCTGAGAGATGCTCTCTTAGATTTCCTTTAGCCATACTCATAGATGAGTGCCATGTTCTTTCCTTCATCACAGTAACCAGAAAAAGAGGCCAGGTTTCTGTGATGGACTCTCATTAAGAGTTGAGCCTGAGATACAAATACCAACCAGTCACACAGAAAATTTCCAACTAATCTAGATACTCAATAGTTTTTTAATTTTTGTTATTGACATATAATGGTTCAATGAATTTCAGTGAGACAAAAATTGATTACCTCTGTTTGGAACTCCTTAAACCCTTGAGATGATGATTCAGAAAGCACCTTGACAGTTGGAAAGTTCCAAAAACTGTGACAAAGGTCTTCTAATTTTAAAACTTTAATTATTAAATTACTACGATATCCTTCAACATATTTCAATCTTCAACCATATCACTCCTCCCATTCTAAACTATAAACAAATATAAATATGTGTGTTAGTTAATCCATCTCCACCATGGATCAAAATTTCGGCCGAAATGAAGTTGAAATCCAAAATTTCGGTCCAATTTGTATGGGGTCCAAAATTTTGGATTATATAATAGATGTTGGCTGTTTAAGTGATCATGTCAAAAAACCGAAATTCAACCCAAAATTTTGATCCTTAATTCTGAGTATTGAAGTAAAGGCAATTGAGGTTGGACCGTTAAATAAAGGCACGGAAATAAGCTTAAAGAAGATATCGAGCTACAAGTCGATTGAGTCGTTAGTTGCGATAGAAGTCATTTATAGAAAGAAGAGACCCCTCAGAGAATTTAAATGACTCTGTAATATATGGGGAGGTCTGGACATGTTTGAATGGTGAAGAGTGTTGGTTAGATATAAAACTCAAGACCACGAGGTCTTATAGATTCAAAACCCCTCTCTATGTTTTAAAAAAAAAATTAAGACAATAATTAGCAATTATCGTCAATTTGCTTGTCATGCCAAATCGCACAATATGTGTCAAACGATTATATTGTAAAATGTATCGATTGACACTATATTTCTAAAAAAAATTAAAATTTCAAATAACTATATACCAAATTCGGCTGGTACACTAAGGGTCGATCCGTTGCAATGTATCGACATGGTGCATCTAAAAAACCAATATGTATCGGTTTCGTCTAGAAATTTGAACCATGTTAATTTTGTTTTACCAATTAGAAAATTAGACCAACTTGAAAGCATGTCTATTGATGGAGATATCTATTGGAGTAGAATTCTTATAATGATCAAATCTGCAATGAATTTTCTTCATCCGAATTGCGCATGTAAGTCGAGTGCTTTTGACAAAGCACTATATTGGGATAAAATGTTCCGACAAAACACAAGGAAATTAGTTTGTGAACTCAAATGTCCGTAGGCGATTGAAAGACCAAGTCTTTCTCTCGGTAGTGATAGAACCCAATTGTTGGTTCACAATTAGGGGTCAATTGGGTAAGTCAGAGGCTTTCGGAGAGGGTTTTGTCATTAAAAAAATAATAATAATAAATAAAAAACAAAGGCAAGTTATCTTTGTGTAGACAAAAAAAAATAAAGGTTAACAAAAAAAACACAAAAAAAGGAAGTTTTCTTTGTTTTTATGATGAAAAAGTACGAAAAAAGAATAAATTTGTGATTCAAAAAAGAACCCAAGGGTTTTGTGAAGAAAAAATTATCAATAAAAACACCTAAAATAAGGGAATGGTTTTATGATGAATATACAAAATGAAAGAAAAAATAAACCATGTAAATTCCAGCAAAACCCAAAAAAATAACATAAGAACATACTCACCGTTAGATTTTAGCCCCCAGAAGATTACAAATTAGACGCTGGAAACGATTCTTTGGGACTCTTTTCGCAGATTTCGGGTGGGTAGTTGAGAGAGATTGTTGATGCTTTTAGTGGAAACCCCATGTAGATGCTTTTAAAGGGGAGACCGTTGGTCTTCCGGGGGGTTTCTCTTAGAGCATCTCCAGCAGCTTCGTCAAACCTGCAGAAATTGCCATTTTAGCGACCGAGAGTCGACTTAACAGAATTGAATGTTATAGATCCATACACTCCACATCTTATAGATCCATACACTCCACATCTTTTTGGAATAACTGCTGCGAGTTTTATCTTGTTTGAAGCTTATGCATATTTTATGATATGCATACTTGATTTCCTCATTCTAAATCAAAGATGAAAGAAATTGAAGAGATGGCTTCTTAGCCTGTGCTCAAGCTGTGTGACTTGGGAGGTAGATCTTGTTAGTTGATTTTATAGTAATCTAGCCAAGTTCATTGGCAAGCGGTAATAGACATTCTGAATTGTATTGGAACATTGAAGTATTGAATGATTTGTTGTCAAAGTCACGACTTGGATGTCAGTGAAAACTCCAATGCAGACCATGGATTGTATGACTTGAGACTTTTTTCTTAGTACATATACATATATTTATTTTCATATTTGAATTCAGTTTTGGATCCTTATTCCTCTGTTTTTTTTTGGATCCATATATATATTTTTATTTTCACTTTTCTGTTTTATTTTTTTTTTCAAGCTGATATGAAATCTGGGCTATATTCTTCACTTTTCTGTTTTTTTTTTGTTTTTCTAGCTGATATTAAATCTGGTATTTCTTCTTTTTTTCTAGCTGATATTAAATCTGGGATTTCTTCTTCACTTGTCTGTTTTTTTTTTGGTTTTTCTAGCTGATATTCAATCTAGGATTTCTTCTTCACTTGTCTGGTTTTTCTTTGTTTTTCTAGCTGATATTAAATTTGGTATTTCTTCTTCACTTGTCTATTTTTTTTTGTTTATTATGCTGATATTAAATCTGGTATTTCTTCTTCACTTGTCTTTTTTTTTTGTGCGTCATGCTGATATTAAATCTGGTATTTCTGGGCATCTTGTCTGTTTTTTTTTTGTTTTTCATGCTGATATTAAATCTGGTATTTCTTCTTCACTTGCCTATTTTTTTTGGTTTATCATGCTGATATTAAATCTGATATTTCTGGGCATCTTATCTGTTGTTTTTTTTGTTTTCTTGCGGGCATTAACTCATATATACCTTCTATTTTTTGCTGTGAGAACTTAAATCTATAGAGCAGTAGTAGATTTCTATCACTATTTCTTGAAAACATATTTTTTTTTAATTTCACCATTTTCCTATTGATTACAGTGGTAATGGGGCAAAGCAGGAATAGTCAGATTTTATTTTTTGAATAACTTATTTGGAAAATTCTTAAAATTTTCTTTCTTGGTCTCTTGTCCCATTTCGTGTTTTTAATTGTAGTATTTTTTTTACTGTTTTGGAACAAAGAAATGAGCAGAAGGAGACATTTTCTATATACAATATAGCATATTTGAATGAAGAGCCTTAAATTTCAGTAGCCAATAGTAACTACCGAAGCTGTACTTGCGTTGGAGAGAAATCAGGCATCACAAGATATCGTTTGATGTGTCACGATGGATCTTATATATATATATACATACAACAACCATCAACTACTGTTGTATATATACACTATGTACAACAAATGTGACGATTCAGCATGTAAAAGTTCATTTACGTATTCTTTTATTGAGTTTTTTTTATAATATGTTCTTCCACTTCCCATTAAATCGCTAAAATGTGGATTGAATGATATCCATAGTACAGTAGGATGAGTGGTAGAATTTCAACATGTTATTGAAAGCATGGACCGATGATTAACACATAGTTTGAATGGATTTATGTGTTTGGGTAGAATTCAAACATGCTATTATAAGCATTGATTGATTTCTAACACTGAATCTGATAGATTAATGTGTTTAGAGCATGTACGTTTATACAAAATCAGTCCATGCTTTCATCAGAGTCATTAAGACGAGTCTATATGGTTGTCGTATGTCAACCACCAAATATCGAGGCAAACCTTGTTTATGTAAAAAATCTAAAACTTTGATAATTTTTAGGGGAACATAAGTTATGAGTAGCCGCAAGGGAAAGGGTGTTGCCCCCGATAATGTCGGTCAGTCAAAAAATTTCACGTGGAATGAGCAACAAGACAAGGCCTATATCGAGGAACTGGTTGAGCAATACCATCTACGTCGGAAACTACCTAACGGAACGTGGCAAAAAAATGTGTGGCCTGAGATGGCCGAAAAGCTAAAGTCTTATGAGTGCTTCGAAGGAAAACTGGAAGAACTCACCAGAGATAAATGCTATAATCACTTGAAGTCAGTGAGGAATAATTACTCTAGGATGAAGAAAATTCTTGATACTAGTGGTTTTGGTTGGGACAATGATAATAAAATGGTCATTGCAGAAACTGATATATGGGACAATTTCATTTCTGCACTGGTTAGTAACTACGAACTTTAACCTTGCTTGAGGTGTGAATCTAAACAGTCGTACATAATTTGAACATTTCATTTAACCTAACATACATGACTTCAAAAGGTAATATCTGAGCTACAAATTATCGAGGTAGAAAGGTTCAAGACTACAAACTGCTTTGCCTTCTATTTGGAAACAGCACATATACTGGGGCTGAGGAGTTCCACCCTAGGGATCGTCGATCCCCTATCCAAGAATGTGCTATTCCTCTTGGCGATGACTTTAGTGGGGACTCATACCACCCAGTATTTGATAATGAGGAGTTCCCCTACCAAGAAGGGCCTACCAATGCGGAGTCTCCCTTAACTGCGGAGAGTGGTCCAAACCCGAGCACCCGAACCCGCCCTACTCAAAACTCCAATTCAAGTGGGTCTGGAAGGAACTAAGAGTGTAGACCTCCCTGATGGTCTTCTTGAGCAGCTAGCGGGATTTCAAACAACTCTTGAAAGCATCGCTAATCGGGCCGTCCCTGAACCACCTCAACCACCTCGAAGCAATCATGAACAATTTTTGGAATTTTTACAAGAAATGAGAGCAAACAACTTTATTGACCATTCTATGTTTATGGAGCTCCTAGTTAAATTTGAGCAGTCCGGTCGAATGGCTGAGATAGTGATGGGGTTGCGCCCTGAGCATCGTCAATCCTACCTCTTTGCCTTATGTGGAAGGCCATGGCCACCTCCATAGGCCTATTGATGTTTATGTTATAAAGTTGTTTTGATTTTATAAATTTGTGAGTTAATGTAAAAAAATTATGGTAATTAAACTGAATGAGCTTTGTCAATTAGGTATAATGGCACCCCCCCTCGTATCCGATGACGAATTGATTGCGATGTGTACAGTGGGCTTCGTCATTACCGCCATTGTCATCATCTTAACACTTCGACCAGAAAGGTGACGACGTCACACATCGATTCTCACTGGTCCGTTATACGTTCAGGAAACCCTTCGCGGGCATCCAGATGTTGCATATGAACTATTTCGAATGCGTACGCCCGCATTCAGAAGTTTATGTAACGGCCTTAGGGCGAGGGGTCTGTTGGAGGACTCACAGAGGATGAAGGTGGAGGAGGCGGTTGCTATATTCTTGTACACTATAGCCCAAAATCAAAAGAATAGAACCGTCCAAGATAGATTCCAGCGTTCGGGCTCAACCATTAGCCTATGTTTTAATAGCGTACTTGACGCTATCTTACAGTTGTATGACGATTTTGTGAAACAGGCCACTACTAGAACTCCCCCGGAGATTAGTAGCCAACAAAGGTTTTACCCCTGGTTCAAGGGTGCTGTAGGAGCTATCGATGGTACACATGTTAACGTTACCGTTCCCAGGCGGGACTCACAGCGTTATCGAAATCGTCACAATGCGACATCACAAAATATTTTGTGTGTGGTATCGTTTGACATGCTATTCCAATACATACTCCCTGGATGGGAGGGGTCTTCCCCAGACTCAAAAGTTTTAGCAAGTGCTCTCTCTAGGCCACAAAATCGACTTCAAGTGCCACTGAACAAGTATTACCTTGTGGATGGGGGTTATTCCAACATGCGAGGCTTTCTAGCTCCCTATCGGGGGGTTCGCTTCCATATTAAAGAATTCAATACATCGAATCCCCCATTGACTCCACAAGAACTTTTCAATAAGCGACATGCGTCCTTACGTAATGTAGTTGAGAGAACATTTGGGGTACTGAAACAACGGTTTCCGATATTGAAAACAGCCACGAGGTTTCTAATTCAATCACAAGTGAGAATAGTAACTACATGTTGTATTCTACACAATTTTATCAAATTATACGATCCAGAAGATCCATTCTTTGAAGAATGGCTAGAGGATGGTATCGTAGAGCCATCTGACGACTCGGTTCACGAGATAGATCCTGACATCCATTGTACTCAAACCCCTGCAAATCGCGAATGGATGAACACATTCCGTGATAATATAGCCAACACTATGTGGGACGCGCAATCACGTTGACATATTAAATGTACAGTTGGTTATATGGTTTTATTGTAAACTCTGAACTTGAATCAATTAAATGAGCCACTTCTCACTCTTGCACTTACTAACCAATTGACGTATTTTGTAGATATGGGTAAATATTACGTCGTGTTCGTTGGTAGGAGACCGGGTATATATCGAACCTGGGAGGAATGCTCGAGAGAAGTAACCGGTTTTTCTAGGGCTCGTCATCGCTCCTTTCATTCGTACGATGAAGCATCAATGCGCTAATGAACCCTCATATAACCCACCCACATATCACCATGTCCCTCCGATAACCCAACAAACACAAGTAATGGATAAAGTGATAGATAGGGCCTCAGATGTTGGTGTGCATGTAGATTGCATATGTGGAATGTTTGCACGTGCAGTTATTATTGTTCTCCTATCCACTTTGGTTATTTATGTATGGCAGTCACTGTGATTTCGTTATAATTCTCAATATGAAGTTTCTCACTTTTCAAATTTTATTATTTCTCATGTAATCAATTCATATCGGTTGTGTATCGTATCCCAATTCAAAGTATTCTTAATTCGGTATATGGAATGTGCAGATATGTCAGGCACCCCTGGTTCATCTCATTCTCGGACAGGTTCATCTGCCTCGGCGTCGTCGGCAAGGCGCCGGATTGATGTCGTTATTATTGACGATGAAGAGCCTGCTCCAGTGGCACCCCGTGTGCCTCTCGGATTTAGGGCCCCCAGCCCCCTTACAGTTCGTCCCCTTGCACCACCCCTGGTTCGTACTCCAGCCCCCTTTGTTCATGTCGTTCAACCTCCCCCTGTTAATGATGACATCGTAGTCGCCCTCCCACGAGCTCCGGCCCCGATGCACTCGCACCTCCCCCCATATCGGTCGGGATATCAAACTCACCCGATCCAACCTATAGTTGGGAGGGCTCGAGGTGAGGGTCGCCATCGCGGCCATGTGATACTCTGCTCCGACTCTGATACCTCAGATTCGGACTACCAGCTACCCCTCCATCATCGAGAGGCCTTGTCATACTCAGCTCCCACGAGCACCGACTCACCGGCCCGCACTGTAACAGCCTCCTACTCTTTGGAGGATGATGACCAATCCGATGCTAGTTCGTAGTGGTTGTTATGGGGGGAGGGGGGTGTTGATCGTTTGTGTTGTTATTATGGGGGGAGGGGGGTGCTGATTCTGGATGTAGTTTCTTTTTTTGTAAATTAATGAAAAATGATGAATGGTTGTTTTATTCTGCTCTGCCTTTGTGTCCACAATCCTATGAAAAAAATGAAGTTCTCAAGTGTATATATGCCATCCCTAATTTTTTTTTTCCCTTCCACCATTATAGCAGATTTTGGTTCTAGTTCGGAGCATCAAAAGTATGTTGATTGTCAAACTATGTTTACAGTTTATTGTCAATAAGAGATTCCTTCTGCAGACACTGCAGGGGACAATCCCAATAGCATGACAGCTACATTGGCTATGCTACTTAAACCAACTTAAAAAGCGACCTCTAAGCTACGAAATGTTAAATGAATGATACAACCGCGACAATGTACACACCAGAGAACACGAAAATCACTAAGAGCAGCCAAACCAGCTTGATTGGGTGGCTATATGCAGGATGTCGTATGCTCTCCATCGCCAGCATGAAGCCTGCAACATACCATAATTGATTTTTTTTCCTGTATGTAATAAGCATTCGTTTAAGTAAGGATGCTTAGTTTGTTAGATTTGATTCCCTAAGAATCAAATTCATAGTCCATAAGTTTGTGAAAGAGCTGAAAGAGGCTCTGGATGCTGATATCCAAGGTAGGATCATGATGGAGAGGGAGATGCAGAGCTACATCAAGGAGAGAGAAAGAGAAGTGGCTGAAAGAGAGGCTACTTGGAATGTTGAGCTTTCTCGTCGGGAGGTATAGAACTAGATTTAGGATTTTTAGTCGTTTCATGATATGAGGGATATATTTGTTTTTTTGGTCGATTTTTGGAAATTTATGTCGGATTTATTTTTCATAAGCACTGAATTTTCTGTATGATATGTGCTTTTAGAACTGGCATAATTGTTGTTTTTGCTTCTTTTTTTTGGTTACTTGTAATTAGTTGAAGCTGCATAATTGATGTGTAGAGATCTAGAAATCTCATATAAAAATGCATTATTACTGCAGGTTCTGGTTCATGCTCTTATCAAATAATAAGTTGGTGTATTCGATGACATTTACTAGGCCATTTATGCACCCAAAAGGTGATCAATCTAACCCTAGAGCTTCTTTAGGTAATAAATCAATGGTGTGAATCGCTTATAATTTTTTGCACCAACGATCTTTACATCATGGCCTTCAAATAGGATGGCTTAGATGGTGTTTCACATGACAGAAATCCCCAAAAAACCAAGTCTCTGTTTTAAACTATGTGCAAGAGAGTTTCTCGTGTGCAAGTAATGGCTCCCTTCTTAATTAGAATAGATACGCATTACATATCTATTAAAAACAACATAAATCAAGGTCTTTATTGACTGCTCAATCTCAGAACCACCATTGGCTAAAATTCTGGTCCTAAACATCTTAAAATACAGACATTTCCTAAAATACATATATTGCTCCAAAAGGATCAACATGGAAACAGCTGGTCCTTGAGCAAATACAGTATTGATTCCTTGTTCTCAATTCTAAACTAACCCAATCAAAAAAAGATAAGCCACTATATATAGGTAGAAGAAAGTATGGCTGAAACAAAAATGCATCCATCAACATAGCAATATCAACCATTTATCATGAGGAAGTGGATATCATGATTATTACAAGTAACATTGTTTATTAGGAAGTTGGATCAAATTTGAAGTCATGCCATGTAGGCTCCAATACACTCTTTCTTCTTTCCTTTTGAAACATCAACTTTGAACTTTGTAAATTCAACACATTTTCCAAACATATCCACTCCCTGTTATACCCAATAGAACAATGTAGTATTTTTGGAAGTTAAAAGAAAGCACATGTGTTGAGAATCCGGACCAAAATCAGACATCAATTACTAAGTTTGTAAGCTTTACACAAATGTCGTAGCATATAATAAAAACTCTGTAAAACTTGACAAGCACCAGCTTTGATGCAGAAGCAATTTACTTGCTTTGATGAATGAGTAATCTATTACAGAGATACTTAGTTTAATATCGAAATGCACCTGCTTTGATGCATTACCATTTTTCAAGTATACAACTATGAATAGGTTAATTGAAGTTAGGGATACTCAAACTTATATGTCAAATAATTTGGAGTTTTAGACAATAAACATGACACTGCTGCCTTTTGTCACAATCAGATTGTAGGTAAATCCTTCTTGTTAGCCTCTAATGGGCATATCATGTCTTGTGCCATCTTTGCCTCTTTCTAATGCCAAATCCTAGAAGGAAGCACATCTTGTAAATATTTTAAAAATAAGGCCGCAATCAACCAAAATGTGAAGATGAAAAAAAACGAAAACAAAAACAAAACTGACTGAGCAACAACCATTAAAACACTATTATGCATTTGAGACATAATATTTTGTATAAAGTGTACAGTGTATAAGGTGTACTGGCTGTGCATCAAGATCTACAAAGAGGGGATTGAGAGTTTCATTGTAGGAAATCTTATCTTAAGCTTTTTAAATCTTCCGCAAGATTTCAAGACCCTAAAATTTAGAACAGTAAATCCTGGCTGTTAGTATTTTAATCTTGGCTGTTATTATTTTAATTTACTGCAAGCATAATAATGTGTCTTGATGATCATTTCATCTTTCCAACGGTGGTTGAAGGCAGTTTATGACATTCTACTTTTAATTTTTTTGCAAGTTACAGGAGACTTATTTGATAGTCTCACATGGTGTGTTGCTCTACGTTCTGCTTTACCTGTTGCAACAGTAAGCGGAGCACCCAAGGTTCAGCCACTTTCCCAATTTCACTTCTTATTATTGATATTGTCGCTTTGTGATTTTTTTGATAAACATTTTAGTAAGTAACTTGGGAAGAGAACTCGGTTTGGTGCTCTGGGTTTCCAAGTCTCAACTTCCAAACGATCGTTTAAACTGACCAACTGTCTTTGAATTCAGTTTTTTAAATTGATGAGAGACTTGGCAGTTTTTTTCTTTTTGAATTTATCAATTGTCTTTGAGATCAACTTTGTGTCAATCTGCCGTTGATTGAGATAAAATCAACGGCTACCAACTGATGGTTCAAAGTTTGAAACAGTATTAGCCATTGATTTTTTGGTGATTGCTGGATTTTAATTATATGGTAGAAGTGCTTTTCAATGTAGTATTGAGGCTACATAGAACTATTTGGTACTAAAATGGTGCTAGTTAGCACGGGAGTCACCTAATTGGAAGACTTTTGGATACAGATTTTAGAGACGGCTTTAGATGTTGTCTCCAATAATGAGGTTATTGGAGACGGCCTTTCTGAAAATGGTCTCTATTGTTATTATTGGAGACTATTGGAGAGGACTTTGACCCATGGAGCTGTCTCCATAAGTTTTAGTAATCCATCTGTGGGTCAAAACTTTTGAGACTAGATACAAAACCGTCTCTAAAAGTCCTTTTTCACACCAATAGAGACGGGTTAAGCCGTCTCAAAGAGATTGCAAATGCGACCTCATCGGGCCAACATCCCGCGCAAAGTTAAAAAAATCTATTTATTTTGATGCTGTGAAGACTTGAAAAATGAAAAAAGTTTTGCGCAAAGTTAAAAAAATTTAAAAGTAAAACCACCTATTGTTTGGGTCCTCAGTCCCTGGGGCTTTGAATCTTCCCGTAGAATATAACAATGATTTTGGCAAATGGATACATAGCAAGACCGGAATATGGTAGAGGTTTAGTCTTGAGCATAGGGTTTCAAATCTCTGACTTGTCTGGTGGCTGCATGCATACTACCTAGTATGAGAATGGTTTTACTACCTAGTATGAGAATGGTTTTACTACTTTGTTGGGGTGTGATTTGTCTAGCTTAGAAGTGAAATTGTGTGAATCGTTACAAAATTGCATTGCAGAGGCTTTCAATAGGTTCGAGTGCTCGTTTCTTATGTTTGGTTTTTGGGAGAGGTTGTTGAGGAACAAGTGTTACTCTGGTGGCTGGTATTGGTGAATGGAGAGCCTGCATGGATTTTTCCATATGTTGTTCTATTGTTCTTACATAGTCGATCATGGCTAATCTTGTGTGCAGGGGCGGAGCCATTAAGGGGAGAGTGGAGGGAGTCAGTAAGGAGAGAGTGGTGGCTGTAGCCCCATTCAACATGTGAGAACAATTATAGGTGCTATCTAAAATTTAATGGTATGTTTGATTTACATGCTAGCTATTAATTTTAGGTGTGCAGATTCGGTTAACCAAACAAAACCGAAACCAAAAATTTCGGTTTTCGGTTCAGTTCGGTCAATTAGAACTGAAACAAATTGGTTCAGTTTCGGTGGAAAACTCCAAACAAAAAAAAATCAGTTTATTTGATTTTGATTTCGAATATTTTTTTTTTAATTTTTTTTCCTGGGTTTTTTTTGGCTATTTTTAGATTTTGGGTCAGTTTTCCTAACTTACTCTTAACTGTTTTTCGGTTTCAGCCACCGAAACGATTGGGAATCAGTCTGTGGTTTTCGGTGGGATTGTTTTTTGGTGTGAAACTTGCACCCCTATTTGGAGTGCACTATGGTGTATTACAGGCGCTATGTTGGATGCTTACCAGATTGCTGGAAGTGAAGGTGCTTGGCTGTTGTCTTTACTACTGCATTCAAGTATCAAATGAGCTTAGGTCTGGCCACCCAAGAGCTGCCAAATATTCTGTCATCGTCGTGATCCTCACTTCGTTGTTTATCGGGCTTGTTTTCATGGCCATCATCCTTGTAACCAAAAACTATTTTGCGGTCATTGTTACTAACAAGAAGAGTCAATGAACAGTCGTAACTTAAGCATTCTTGGCGTGACAATGGTGCTTAATAGTCTGCCACCAGTCATTTCAGGTATTCATTTTCCCTATTATATGATAATGCCATAGAAGTGTGATGCTCTACACTGGAGTGTCATCAATTGCAATACACATAAATCTTATACCATCAAGACATAAATGGTTGATTAATACAGTTTCTACTCAAGCTTGATTTTACATGATCAAGCACACCTCTACTTAATCATTTAAAATGTATGTATATAGGATCTGCTGTACACGGAAGTAACTGGCCTATTTACCTTCGGGTGTGAAATGTTCAATCTCCTTATACTAAAATGGTCAAACTTTTACTTTCACTAATTTGCATAGCATTGGATAGCTTGGTGTATTTAGGTACTTGAGTGCCAGAGGTGGCACCTTTGTCAATCTCCTTTTATTCATGGCATATTTTTTCTCTGTAGCATGAAAATTAGATGAAAGCATATGTCCTTTTACTTCTGGCTGTGTTTTCTAGATAAGATTAAAAACCTACTATGAAGTGCTTATTCTTCATAGAATCAATATCACTTCTTTTCTTTTTAGCAATGTTACGAGTGTCACATAATGCTTGTAACAATTAAGTTTTGACTCTATTAGAAGCTCAAACTGCCCCTTGTTCTCTTTGAATTCTCAGTGCCAATCGCAGTTGAAAAACCTTTACGCAGAAGGGAATCAATGGATGCTATATGGAGTTTTCTGCTTACAACTTGCTTTGCGTTATATTGCACTCCAATAATTATAGAGATCTAGTATCATCAAAAGTGGTGTACAGGTAGCAAAATTTGGTCCTGACTTAAAATTTTATATTTTATTTTATCAAAAGAGTAAAAAAATTAAGAAAAGTTTATGAGCACCCAAATAGGGTTCTCAATGGACCATGCTGGCCTAAATTTTTTGGCCCGCACCTGACCTAGCAATATCGGGCTTTTTGAGGGTGCAAGGCCGGTTAGGGACCAGGCTGCGTCAAGTATGCTCCGATCTGAGTTAACTGAAGCCAGGCACCCAGCCCGAACAGCCTGGATATTTTATTATATATATATATATATATATATATATATATATATATATATTAGGGAGCGTTTTATGTACACATACATTAATTGATTTATATGAAAAAAATTGGCTAATAAAATCCGGCACGGCTAGTATTGAGTACATCTGAGAACTTGTTGGGATCGGGATGGAAAAAGTGTAACTATGTGTGAGGTATTATTGAAGTGTGGCTTGTATTCTGATTTTTTGTTCATTGCTTCCTTGCAGCTCTGCAACTGAAACACTAAGCACACTGAAGTTCGCCGTCGTACAAACTCATTCAGAACAATGTAAATATGTAGAGTGCTGTTTTGTTTAACTGTAATACACTAGTTGGGCCCATATTTATCCCTTCGGGGTTTTTTTGTTATTCTTTTTTTCTTTCTTCTGTAGAGATCTTTTTCCAAGTTCTAAGTTCTAACATAACGATTGTTTCTTGTGATGATGGGCAGGGTCTTATTAAACGAGAAACGAGATTTGCATCAAAATGCCCTGCTAGCTAGTGAGATAATTTCAAAAATTGAGAAAACTGCCACACCCCTGGGATTTAGTGTAAAGAAAAATAATTACAAGGTGCAAAATTTTTTATTTGTTGTCCTTATCATTCTGTAATTTGTTCAGTCTCTCTCTCTCTCTCTCTCTCTCTCTCTCTGTTGTTATTCTTTGAATTGCTGTTGTCCTTGAGGATCCCCATTTGATAAAAACATTCACCTACTCTTCTACCATGTATTTGTTGCATTGTAATGTGTTTTTATCCCTTCGTGAGACTACTGCACGATATGACCAAAAGGACAAGTAATCAGAGATGGGATGCAATCAAATTGTTCATCTCTTAATGTGATCAATGAATTTAAATACAGATTTTCGAGGTAGCCCCTACGCTGTACATGGTTGAGCTTCGAAAATCAGGAGGCGATACCCTAGAATTTCACAAGGTATGCTATTAAAATATTCTTCTCTCAGGAGACTAAACTCACGTTAAAGAGAACTACACGATGTTTTGAGATCATGGGCGTACCATCAAATGGCAATTGCTTTGAATCAAACGATGGAGATGGTCTTTCATTTTAATTTTTCACACAATTGATTTAGATCATGGGTGTACCATCAAACGGCTATTTTTTTGGTTTCACGTGTAACACATCACACTCAAATACGAGTTTAGGGTAACCTTTTGGAAGGTATGCCACATGGAATGGAAAATTGACCGGCTGATGGGTACTATTATTATCTTAAGATCATTGAGGAATATTGGGAAGAATCTGATTCAATACATGCCGTCTGGTGGTGACGGGTGAGGTAACAGATTCACAGGTTGTAAATAATGAAACCCCTAAGCCATTACTTGGCTGGCACTCATGCTGAGCCAACCATCTTTCGCTTCTTCTTTTTTTTCATTCCTTTCATGTACTAGGAGTTACATCAGTACTGACTGTAGCTCTCTACGGCTGATTGTGTTCCTCCCAGATTGCCTATCAAAGCTCTAACTTTCTCAACGATTCTTTGGCCGAAAGGCGTCTCATCTAGAGATAGAGGTGGCAGAGAGCCGTCGGGATGAGGCTGAGGCGACAAGAATCCGTATCAAGCTGTAGGAGCTGGAGGCGACATCTAGGCAGGTGAAAACAAAAGATTCCAAAGCTGTGAGGCTAGCCGAGATGAACAAGAGAAACAGGGTGGAAAATTTCAAAAATGCTTCGGAGATGAAGCCAGTGAACACGAGCCTTACAGCGAGCGAGGCGGGGTTGGGATAATGTCCAACACAGCAGTTCTTTTGTTCATAGGACTTCTCATGTAGCAATTAAATTTGCTTTCAAATGTACAAGCAGAAAAGGATTGATGTGTATTAAATTTTCTTTCAATAAAATTTGCATAAAAATTGTCGACGTAAATTTATTATTATTTTAAAATAATAATAATAATAAATTTAATTTCATAAAAAAATCACTACAAAAAAATTTTCATAAAAAAATCACTGTCAAATATATATATTTTTTAAAATATATTTAAAGAAAAAAAAAATGTTGGAGACGGCTTTTAGCCGTCTCTAATAACAGGAGGTCACTTATTGGAGACGGCTTAAAGCCGTCTCCAATAAGTATTGGAAATGGCTAGATGACTTATTAGAGACGTCTCTAACATATCTTTGAAGACGGCTATATGCCGTCTCCAATAACCTTGACTATTAGGGACGGCTTCCATTTGGTCTCCAAAGACAATGGAGACGGGACTATTTGAGACTACATGGAAGTCGTCTCCAATACTATTGGAGACGACTTAGACACCTTTGGAGACGGCCAAAAGCCGTCTCCAATAAACACATTTTTTATAGTGAGATTCAGCGTCAGAGCCACCCGAGATAAATGTATCATCTGGGCTATCGCCTGATACATATACTTTGGTGCACTGATTATCTCAGGTGGCTCTGACGCTGATTATGTATCATTTGGGCACTGATTATCTAATCAAAGCTCACCCAGAGCCCAATGTCTTGTATGGAGATCCAATGGCTCTGATTTAATGTAGAATTTTTAATTGTTCATATTATTGTTTTTCCTTATTTTTTTGGTCAGATTATAATGAGCTTAGATTAGTAAGCCTTGAGAAAAACCCAGATTCTAGAGATTTATCATAACCAACTGCTGGAATACAAAACTGACCAGCAACCAATAACCTGGCTGACTTTAATTAAATTTTTAAGTCACTCTTTGTATAAATTGTGTTAGTTTGCTCCTAATGGATGGACTTGGTCATTTTTTGCATCAATTGTTGAACATAAATTGCGCATAGCTCGGCTTTGCATTGGCCATCATTGTGCTTGAATGCATTGATTCTCCAATAGATAGCTATATATATAGATGAGCCCAGTGAAGGAATTTTCCTTCATAGTGGGATTATCTATCACTTTGTACCCATGGATTGTAATATGAATACCATAGTATTGATATTTTGCTTGCATTTTTTTAAGCACATGCTTTGTTTGTAGATTTGATTTCTAATTCTTTTAACTGCTTATGACAGTACAGAGAATTACCTATTTACCTATCCACCCATTAAAACTCAAAAAAAGGGTCCTATCATTTATTTTCCGTTAGAAGTTTGGGCTGTCCACTGATGACACTTCCATCTTGTTCCGGATGGTGCTACATTGTGACCATATTATATTAGAACGGTTTATAAAGGACTGTCCGATATAATAAATAAGACAGCTCATAACCATATTATATTAGGACTGTGGAAAACAACCATTTTCTACCGTTTAATTTGATTTGCCGTAAGATGCAAATGCGGACCCCGCCTTATTAAAACAAGTGATCTAATCGAAAAACTGAGAAAGATGTATCCTAATTACAACTACTGTAAGAAAGTAAGTTCCTTTATCACATTCATTCAATATACTAGTATGAATTTTAACTTTATTTATTTATTTATTTATTCACTTATTCATCAATATCTCAGTTTAAAAATGATGTTCTCCTTTTGATTTTAGGCGAAGCTTTCTGATTTGAAGGTCACCTCAAACGGATCACTAAGGGACGGGGACACGTGGCAGGAGAGGCGAAACAAATTTGAATTTTTTTTCTTTTATTTTGAAAATGGACCATGGGGTTTTTTGATTGTTAACTCTTTTTCTTTTCTTCTTCTTTTTATTTGAATAAAAGGATTGGGCATGTAGAGTTTAAAATATTTAGCTGATTTGAAAGGTTGGATCCTAGGTTGAGATGTAACGTTTTGTTTGAATAAAAGAATTAGACATTTATTTTTTTAATTAATGGCATTGAATGATTTGCATTTGAGTTGAATGGATGTGTTGAAATATGAGATTAATAATTTTTTTCTTTATATAATTTTTTTAAAATCATTAAAAAAAATATTTAAAAAAGCATTAAAAATTGTATTTTAAAAAAAACATTAAAAAAATTTCATTAAAATAAAATATTAAAAAAATTACATTAAAAAAAGCATTAAAAAATTACATTAAAAAAAGCATAAAAAATCGTCGACGTAATTTTTTAATTATTTTTAACATTTAAAAAAAAAAAAAAATTTGTATAAAAAAATCACTGCTTTTGGCAGTGATTTTTTCTATGACTGTTAAGAGCAGTCGTTGTTGAGGTTCATAAACCACTGTCCTGTATAGTGGTAAAAAAAAATCACTACTTTTTTTACAATTGTTTAGGGCAGTGATTTTTTAAAAAAATCATTGTTTAAAGCAGTGATTTTTTTGGCTTTTTCACGTAGTATCTGTCAGTTTTTATTTTGTAGTCGGTCTTTTTTACATCGTCTCATAGCTATAGTTGGGTTGAGTGTTTCTGTGGTTATGATGAATTGATTACTTATTTGTATTCAGTTTTGAAATTTGAATTATGCATACCTTGTCAGTTGTTAGATAGATCTGCTACTTGTGATCTTAGGTCCATGTCTTGTCATCTTAGATCTGTTGATCCTTATGATTTTTATACTTCCTCATAGTTTGATTTGCATCATTTTACATTGTGGTTATATATTGCAATTTTTTAGATCTCTTAAATCTGTCCATTGAATAAGCATTAAATATCAGTAGTTTGCTACCAAAGGCCCAAAAAACTAGCTTGCATTGTCCGCTTGAATATAATATGTATTAGATGTGATCCAGATGATAAGTTTGAATGCCTTTTTGTTTAATAAGACAGCTCATGACCACATTATATTAGGACTGTGGAAAAACAGTCATTTTCTACCGTCTAATTTGATTTGACGTACATTAAATCGGGTCAATTACCATTTACTAAAAAAATATATAAAAAATTAGGCCTACGCCGACGGCGTAGGGATCATTAATGAAATAGACTGCAACCATCGGTGTAGGCGCATTTATTAAAAAAAAAAAAAACTAAGTCGTCGGTGTAGAATATTTAAGTTATGGTGACGACGCCTTACAATCGTGCAATGGTAGTGTTAGGGACCCATTTTAAAAATAATAGTAATTAAATCAAATTCGAAAAAAGACTCCGTTAAATATGTTCAGCCCCATCTCGATTGGTTGCCCGTAAATTTTGAGAGAAATTCGAATACGACACATAAACCGATGATTAAGATCACGTTTCTACGGTCATAGCATAATCACTGATTGAATCTATTCTGAGGATTTTCTGAGAGGAACTTAAAAACAAAGGATTTTGTGTTTTATAAGAATCTGTCAGGAATCTGAGTGGTTTAAGAACGCATATGGTGAAAATCAGGAATCTGAATCTACTAAGAATCTGCCAGGATTCTGAATGTCCAAAATCTGAGCAAAATCTGAGCTTTTCTGGGAAAAATCAGGAAACACCTGAACGAGGCCTAAATGAATGCATAGATGACTCAGCAATGAGCCAATTTTTGTAGAGTGAACCGATGTGCCGATTTTTCTTCCCCACAATGGCCCTGATGCTAGCACCATTGTTTGATGGCAACCCATTGTAATCTTCTTTTGTTTTAATAAAATGAATGTTAGCACCCTTGTTTCCATTGTATTTCCCATCATTTATAATCTTCTTTTGTTTTAATAAAATGGATATGGGTGCCACCAACCCTACTTTTTTCTCAAATAAACATTTCATAAGACAATATATGATTTGTATTTACTTAGGACTCTCCAACTCAAATTGCTGATAAATAAATAATTAAAAAATTAAAAAAGGATGTCTTGTATTTTATGTCTAAGGTTTTAACATTTTGGATTTATCATTGTAGATGTGATCGAAAGCATTTTCAACTCTTGGATCATCCTACAACAAAGTTCAGTGTCTGTTATCTTTTTTTTTTAATCTTTTTTAAAGAATTTCCCATATAATATCTCCCATTCTCACGTAATTATATATGAGAAGGAAAAATATATATACTTGGGCCACAGTGAGGCTAGAGGACAAAAAACCGACCCCAAAGTAGGACCAGCCTAAAAAGCAAAAAATTAGCAAAAAATTACAGTATAAGAGATAAAAATAACACAAAAAAAAGTTAAAAAACAAGCCTAGGGAAAATAAAAAGAAAATTCCAAGTCACCCAAACAAACCACAGAAAACTGAGAAACTTTTAATAGGTTCTTTATGTTGGTGATCACATTTATGGAGATATATTATCCAGCAAAAAAGTACTAGCTGCTTTAAAATGATGTTATACTTTTATATATAAGTATAGATCTACATAGGAACATAAGGATCAAAATAGGAACAAAATGATTTTTTAAATTGCATGTTTCATCATCTGCATCTTGAACATCTTGGTATCGAATTAACCTTCACCTTGGTTTGGCTCCTCTTGATAACTACAGCACTAAACCAACACCCCTTGATGACGCTATCCTGAGAGAGCACTTCCACATGGCAACCAACACACAGTGCCTGCTGAGACTTCTGCTTGACCACCTCTCTTTAGGCAAACAAGTAGCAGGGCTGCTATTTGGAAGCGCTCTTCTGTGCTAACAGCAATCTTGTTAAACCTATCTATATGATCCACTGCTCTCTCTCTCTCTCTCTCTCTCTCTCTCTCTCTCTCTCTCTGTGCAACAACATCATTATTGGAAAAATTGAAATGTTGATCCGAAATAATACGAGGAATCGATCTGAGGCACGAGAAATATCGCTGTCTTTAAACCAATATTTGCTCCTACCACTTCGATAAAGTGGTCACAAACAGATTACCGATAAACTGGTTCCAGGATACAATGAATCGACTGTGTATTCTTGTGAAGGATTTTGACGAATTCGATCACGCTATCCGAACACTAAATATTGCAAGAAGACTTTAATAAAGACTTTTAAAGACATAGCAAGGTAGAAGAATGAAGACTCTATTGTGGTGTCTAAAATAATGATTTTAGATTCCTTAAATAGAAATCAAGTGGTGTGGTAATGCCCATTTTCCTATGAAAAAGTGCAACATGCATCCCTTCAAAAAAAATACACCACTTTGGAAAGACACTTTCTTTTAAAAAGACAGAACACTTTGAAAAGACACACCACTTTGAAAAGACATAAATTATAAAACTTTTAAATATCTAACAATCCTCCACTATTTAAAATTTTTAAAAATCAGAGCAAAGTCAGAAATATATGGATAAATAAAAATGTCTTACAGACTTGAATTTTCACTTTAGTGAAAATAACTCAAAATTTGTCAAGATTTTTAGTGAAACTAAATCTTGAACTAACAATCTTATACGACAAATCGAAACTATTCCGCACACATATTTCATATATTTAGTGTTCAATAAATTGGTTAGCACATTTAGGTCATATGTTAGTACCCTGATTTTCATAAGTGTTTATGAGATAAAGTCATGTCTCATTGAAGGCGGCTCCACCCTCACACTTATGTAGGTAGACTTATAAGAGATGCCTCTGTAACTTTAATATCTCAATACATTGTATTATAGCATCTATTAAGAGCAATGTTCAACCTCCCCTTATTCATTACAGGTAAAACACCACCTTTCCTGAGATGTTTATGAGAATTTAATTCTCATCAATATAGTGCTCCTTTGTTCATCAAGGATTTACGACTTGTTCTTCCCTTTGAACTTAAACATTGATCAAACAAATATTAGGTAGGGTTCTCATCGTAAGTGACTGTTTGGGTAAATGACTTTAAACTCATTCCGATTCTTCTTTTAGATTAATATTTTTCATAACTGCTTATAATTGCAATTATCAACACATAAAGTGTTTCTTCAAATATTTCCGTCTGAATCCACAAATTATTTATTTTCTTGTGCATTAACAAGAAAACAAATTTCCTATAAAATTTTAAAAGTTATGACTTAATCTTTATTAGTAAGTTTACCAATGGACCCTTAAGTCACTTCATTTCTCTACCCATATTTCATACAAGCATAACACTCAGTCATATTTATAGTTGTATCTTAACATCTCTTGTAAGATCATGATTTTCTTTCTTAAAGGAAAATCAATTTTAAATGATTTAGATCTCCAAATATAAATCTATTATCTTTCCTAAAATAATTCAATCAGAATCATTTGATCATCTTCAAATGATTCTACCAATCTTCTAGCAACAACTCTTTTTTGCCCAAAAAAAATAAAATCATGGCCATATGATAATTGTTAAAGATTCCACGTAGATGAATTCTAAATTATAGTCGGGCCTTAATTCTTAATCAATGTATATAATAAATATATATTATAGCTAATGCAAAACATCATACAAGATAAAACAATTAACAAGAGAGAGAGAGAGAAAGAAAGGTGTACCACTTTAAGTGTAGAAAGTGCTTGGTTAACATTTAATATGAGCCTCATCTTTTCTTGTAGAGCCCAGAAATTGCCTCTCGTAGCATTTAACTCTTGAATCTCCCTAGCAGACTCCACCAAATCAACATTGAGAAGCCTTATAGTCTCTTTAAGCCCACAAATCCCCTCACAAGCCTCCACAATCTCTTCATTCAAATCTTGTCGTTTCACTTGCACTTCAAAAATTGAATCCAACCTCACCGAAATCTCCTTCACCAAGTGCATCTCAACAACATTTAAATAATGTGATAGCTTCTCTTGCAACGCCACATTATCAACCCCGAAAAAGGGCATGCCACCCGAAAAGTCTCGCCCTCCTCTAACGCAAAGTCCTTAAAATATAAACTTAGAACTTCTCTCAAACAAGCCACTAAAGCCTCCCCCTCGCGAACCGAAAATGGAATCGAACTCTAAATCTACGTTCTCTTTGCTAATGTGGATCCTAATGTCTTTGAATCTACAATAAGAATTTGCAATCGAAACCAAGTAGGGCAAAAAATCGCCTCGAGCCACTTCACGGAATGACTTGTTAATAGTACTCAAAAGGGGTGCCAATTCGAGTGAATTTGAGGCGGTGGCCAAGAAAGGCCACCAACCAACCCAAGATGCATCATTAGATATTAGGGAGGATAGATAAATAAAGAAGAAATAAAATTGGTGCTATTATGCTCACATCAATTCAAAATCCTTGGGTTGAAGAAACACTTGTAACTATAGCTGAATATTTAAAAGTGTACCATTTTTAATTCAATGAGTGCCTTACATTGTCATCACATCATCTCCTACAATTGTCTGTAGCTGATTTTTTAAATTCAAATTCTCAATGACTAATTTAATCTGAGTTCATAGATTGAACTTCATGATAACCGTCGAGCCCCTCGAATCAACGACACACTTGCTAACGCAAATATTAGTTTAAAATTGTTGGAAAAATTGAAATGTTAATCCGAAATAATATAAGGAATCGATCCAAGGCACGAGAAATATCATTTTCTTTAAACCAATATTTGCCCCCACCACTTGGACAAAGTTTCACCAATAGGTTATTGGAAAACTGGTTCCAGGATACAATAAATCAGCTGTGTATTCTTGTGAAGGATTTTGGCGAATCCGATCACACTATCCGAACACTAAATATTGCAAGAACACTCTAATAAAGACTTTTAATGACATAACAAGAGAAAAGAAAGAAGACTCTATTGTGGTGTCTAAAACAATGATTTTAGATTCCTTAAATAGAAATCAAATAATGTGTTAATGCACCATTTTCCTATGAAAAGGTATAATAACACGCATAAAAGACACACCACTTTGAAAAGACATATTCTTTTTAAAAAGACACAACACTTTGAAAAGACACTTCTTTTGAAAAGACACACCACTTTGAAAAAATACTTCTTTTTAAAAGACACAATACTTTGAAAAGACATAAATTATAAAACTTTTTAATATCTAACAATCTTTACTGTAGTACGGCTGATCTATATCCACAAATTTGCCCCCATGGTTTCTTTTGGGTCTACTTCGAAAGACAGCAACACTGTCGCCATCTCCTTCTGTAGCCTTCAAGCCATGATTTGGAGAAGATGTGTACATGTATCTCAGTAATTTCTGGTTCAAATAACCGTGGACCTGCATAATGTCAAAGGACTTGACATCTTCGTTGTCAATCTATCTATAGCACACATACGGTTTCCATTGGGTGCGCCTCCCCTCGTTCAGAAACTTACCGACTGACGATCGTTGCCAACCCATCTATGCATTAAACGCTGAGATCCTCGAAGGCACAGAGAAGAGAAAAGCTGTCATCATCATAGGAAGTCAAAATATTACCAATAATATCAATGCAGCTCTTGAGGCTGGACCATATTTATAAATGAAGATTGACCCATTGACCCATTGACCCAAGTGCAATAGCCAGTACTCGGGTAGGTACCTAATACTATGAAATCGTGTAAATGCAAAAAAGGAAAGAAGTGAATCCACAAATTGTCTAACTGCACTCACAGAAACTGTTTTTCCATTCCTGCAAAAAGATCATTCGGGCTAGTTGATAAAGTTGAGTCCCAAATCAGTGAAAGGTTAAAAGTGAACTTTCACTGATTTCAGAGTATTAACTATTTGTACAAAGGAGATTGACCCGAGTGCCACCGCGGATACTCGGGTAGATACTTAATGCCAGCTATATTACACCATTTACTCTGAAAACATATAAATGCCAGCTATATTGCACCCAAAAAATTGCCGCTAATAATCTTATTTTTTGTAGTGTGCTCTGAAATGGTTGGGAACCATCCAATTGACGAACTTTAATATCAACCATTAAAACTAAAAATAATATTGATATTATAGTCAACAAATCGGATGGTTCAAAATCTCCCTAAAATACCATTTTTGGACCAAATTTTAGCATAGTTTGGACCAAATTTTGGCAGAGTTTGGCCGAAATTGTACTTTGCAGGTAAGGGTTTGATATGAGCTCAATTCTCAACCGTACCTTCTAAACCTGAGGATTTGTGCGCTATCAGAATAGGGATGCAAGCTTTGAACCGAATCCCGAAACCAAACTTAAAACCGACAATCCCAAATCGAATCGAAAACCAAAAAAACCCTAAACCGAACAAAACTGATTCCTATCCCGTTCAATTTCGGTTTAAGGTGGGAAAAATCGAAAACCAAGGAGGTAGGAAAAGAAAACCAAAAAATATCAAAGAAAATAAAAAAAAACTGAGAAAATACATTAAAAATAGTACAAATACTGAAACCAAAATATTTTAGTTTCGATTTAAGAAAAAAATAAATAAATATATATATATATGAGTAATGATCCTCTTCATGACTCTAGACCTAATGTGACATCACTACAAAAAATAAGACTATTAGCAGCAGCCAAAGTTGTTGCTATTAACAAAAAAACTGTAGCTAATGCCCTCGTCGCCACTTGTCTTACTAGCATTTAATAGTTTTTTTATTAATAGCGGCAGTTTTTGGCTGCCAGTACTAATAGTCTTATTTTTTGTAGTGCATGTAACCAATAGGAGCTTGAGGCATGGGCTTATGTCTTAATCCGAACCCGATTCATTTCAGTTTAGTTTCGATTTGGAATGTACCAAAAAAATAAGTATCAATATGCTTCGTTACACCAAACGTGCATCTATATCAGAGTCACTCCCTTTCTTTGAAAAGGAAAACGTAAGCGAGGCATTTTACGGAAAAGAGAGCCGGAGATACCTCGTGTCTCGTGGCATTCTATCGGAGTCGCACACAATTATTGGTGATGGGATAGTTGTGGACAAGGTATCAGTATCGGTATATATGGGGCAACCCTTGGTACTCAACACTTGTGGACAAGGTATAGTATCGGTATCGTGTATCGATACATCTTCACTGGATGCGGTAACACCAAAACCGGTTTGACTTTTAATGTTTTTCGGAAAAAATAAAAACAAAAAATAATTTATATAGGCCAATACTGACCGTATCCATTCTCTACTGATACTGCTACCACCTCGATATTTGTAGAAAAGATTTTGTAGCTTATTCCGAAAAAATAACTCCCCAATCCATGCCTAATTTCTATTATAAATGAATTTGGAAAGTGAGGTTCAAGATCTAGGATTTTACGATATCTTCATTGTTGGTGTATTTATTTGCTACCGAATTATTTGCTCTTGAGAAGCTCCCGATGTTTTAGATTCTTTTTTATACTACGAAATTTTATTGTTATTTAATATAACAATAGTGAATGAATTATTTTTTCTTTTTTACATTTGTGGAATGACATTTTAGTGAAAATCGCTTGCCATCTTCGAAACCGAACCGAATTAGAATTGGTTATGTTCCGTCCAAGGTCCAAGGTTTCAAGTATCGGCTGATATCGATACGTATCGGTTTTTCAGCCAATCGATACGTACCAGCGTCGATAGGTGATCGGTATCAACTCAGGTATCGGAATCGGCCTCGATAGGTGATCGGTATCAACTCGGGTATCGATATCGGTATCGGTATCGGCTAATACTAGCCCGTATCGGCCGATAGGTATCAGGTATCGACCAATAACTTTATTTTCTTTATTGTTTTTTAAAGGGCATCGTTCTGTATCGACATCAGCCGATTCATATCAATCTTCCATGGATCAATACCACCCGACTTGACACCTTGGTTCCATCCAAATCGGTTTTCAGTATGATTCAGACTGATTCAGTTAACTAGGTTTCCGGCTGGGTTCAGATTTCGGATCAAAACTTGCACCCCCTAATCAGACTCAACTCGATAATTGCTTTGAGAGATTTATGTGTAACATGCACTAGAGCGTAACAGCACCAAAAATTTGATTGGTGGCCATGTGATTTTAAAACATCCTCCACTCATTCAAGGGAATTCTCATAGCCTTTCACAAGACTACATATGACTATGTAAATGGTTTCTTAAAGGGCTTACTCCATTAGTTACAAGGATAAATAAGGGTACCTATGTTCGCACCTATTCAATTTATGAGGACGCCTACATTGTAAATCTGTTGACTGTGTTGAATTAGACAATGGAGATCGATTTTTATCCCAATGTTCCATATGGTTGATCTCAACACTATGGGTGTACCATCAGACCATCAGTTTTGTATTGCATGTGATAAAGATCTCAAAAAGTGATCCTAAAATCATGTTTGAGCGTGAAATGTCCCACATGATTTTTGAATCACATTTTTGGGATCTATACCACATAGAATAAAATACTGATTCTCTAATGGTATGTCTATGTTGTCAACGTCAATCGTGTGAAAATTTGGGATGAAAATCGATCTCCATCACCTGATTCCACGCAGTCAACGAGTATAATATAGACACCTTCATTAATTGGGGTTGCACGAACAAAGATACCTCATAAATAATGATCATATTTATTACAGTAGTTATATTCTTATATATATATATATTGTTGTTTTTTTATTATAATATAACGAATGTATAATTAGGGCCCTCAATGGGTCGAAAACGGTTTAACCTACCTGGGTCGTGCACCCGAGAGTCTTGGGTCGGCCCCTACCGACCCAAGATGTATTGATCATCCCAACCCGGCCCTTCCGCATGGCTGGCTAGACCCAATGAAAGAATGTTGACCGCCAAATTGTAGCATTTCAATATTAGAATGTTAAAAGATATGAGTAACAATGGATACAAATTGCACTACAAAAAATAAGACTATTAGCAGCAGTCAAAAACTTTCGCTGTTAACAAAAAAACTACCGCTAATAATCTTGTCGTTAATAGTCTTAATAGCTTTTAATAATTTTTTTGTTAATAGTAATAGTTTTTTGCTGTAAAAATTTGTTGCTAATAATCTTATTTTTTGTAGTGTTGTAACACTTCAATATAGAATGTTAAAAGATACGAGTAACGGTGGATATTGAGTCCATCAATCTCAACCTCCAATGAGTGTGGCTTTTGAGCTAACTTCATATATTATAATACAAATTATCAGTTTGATGACTTGGATTTCTCAAATACGCGGTTCAACAGTAAGCTAAGCTTCTAAGGATGTCCATCTCAGAAGCCCCCCCACCACCCTGAGTAAGGTTGCCTGGGCCCTCTAAATTTTGAACTAGTGTTAGAAACACTACAAAAAAATAAGACTATTAGTGGTATTTTTTTTAAAGAAAAATTTCCACTATTAGTGCTGTCACTATTAATCTTGTCGTTAAAAAAAACTATCTTAACAGCAAGTGTCGCTAAAACAACTAATTTTTGTAGCAGTATATAACCCAATTTTTCAAATCTCTCAGTAATCGGGTTACTTATTAGAATTGTGCCATGTGTAGCCATCAAATGTCCCATGTCTTTGCCACACATGACCTAGAGATTTATTTTATAGAAGGTTGGAACAAAAAGCTATCTTTGTCGTCTTATTTCATGCAATCACATGCCATCTAAAACTAATGATTTACATTATAGCTGTCAATTTTAGATGTGTTTGAGATTTTGAATAAAATGATGGAAATTATTTTTCGACCAAATTTTTTACATAAAAAATCTTTAGCTAGCAAATGGTAGATATGTTATTTTCACATGGCACACATTCGAAGAATTCACATGGCACACATCCGAAAAAGTCAGTTGAGTACAAAGTCAACTAATACTTCCCTAAGAAGAAAATCCTGGCTCCGCCCGGCCGCCATGGTACGTTGCTTTTATAAGTATCTTCAGTTTCTGAAAAACTGATATTGAAAAAAAAAATTGCAAAAGAGAATAATTTATGTGTCGTTGAGTTGTTTAATAATCTTTCCTTTTCTAATATGCACTACAAAAATAAGGTGTTTCAGCTGTACTTACCGTGAAGACAATTTTTGGTAGCGAGGGGATTAATAGCAACAGTTTTAATAGCAACAGGACTAATAATAGCAATTTTTTGTTAATAGCTATAGTTTTCTACTGCTGCTACACTATCAAAATAAGGTATTTTAGCGACACTTGTTATTGGGATAATTTTTTACAAGGGCAAGACTAATAACAACAATTTTGGACAGCGACAAAGACTAATAGCAACAATTTTTTGTTAAAAAAACCGCCGCTAATAATCTTACTTTTATAGTGCTAATAATCTTATTGTTTATAGTGATGGTAATCATTTAGGCTTAGGCTTCTTTTTCAAGAAAAGGAGACTAGGTTAGGAAATATGGTGGTACTTACAGTAATTCATTTTCTTTGAAAAAGAGAAATGGTAGCATGAGGTTTGATATCATTAATGACAGTGGTGCACCCATCTCAACTCATCAATTGATGAATGTGCCAATCAATTTAAACAGCACGTAAAGCGGAGTGTGTCATTTTATCAAATGTTGCAATTCCCATTTTGTAAATAGCAAACAATTTTTTTTGTTAGAAATATTAGTAGAGAATTGACAAAATAAAAAGGAAAAATAAAAAATTAAATACAAAAACAAGAATTGAGGCATGTATGCTATCTTTAAGTCGATAATTGCCCTATGGTGTATGGTCATGTTTTCATAAAATAATGTTGAGATGGCCCTATAATCGACATAGTGATAAAATTTACTAATAATTGAATCACTCTCTTTGAAAACAGAGATCACAACGTTTGATTTTATAAAATAATGTTGAGAATAGAATAGAACACAAAAGTCTTCATAAGAATTCTATTAGGCTTTGTTTGGGAATGTGAATTTCGATTTAGAGATTTCAAATTTAAGTATTTTAAATTTAGAATTTTAAATATTTGAATTTGCAAATCTCTTGTTTGGATATTTAAGCATTGTCTTAAGATTTGGCCTAATGATTTATAAATAATTTATTTGACTATTTTTTTTATAAAAAGAATTTATATTTAATTGGTTTCTTTCATATATTTTTTAAAGTAGGGATGCAAGTTTGGTGTATCTAATTGAACCGAACCGAATCCGATTTTTTCAGTTTTCAATTCGATACACCACAAATCGAAATTGAACCAAAAATATCGGTTTCAGTTTCGGTACTCCGAATTCCTCCAACACATAAATCGCTCCCGAGCCGAAACAAATTTTTTGGTGTTCAATTTGGTTCAGTTCAGTTTGCTTCGGTTTGGGTTTAGGGAAAAAAAATCGAAAATTGGTGCAACCAGTAATTTTTTTCCTGAACCCAAACCGAACCTAATACCAAAAAATTCGATTTCGGTACACCGAATTCCTCCAACACATAAACCGTTCCCGAACCTAAACCGAATTTTTCGGTGCTCGGTTCGGTTTGCTTCAGTTTAGGTTCAGAAAAAAAAAATCGAAAATGAGTGCAACCAACAATTTTTTTTCTTAAACCAAAACCAAAGCAAACCGAACACCAAAAAATTCGATTTCGGTACACCGAATTCCTCCAACACATAAACCATTCCCGAACTGAAACCGAATTTTTCAGAGTTCAGTTCAGTTTGCTTCGGTTTGGGTTCAGAAAAAAAATATATGAATTAAAAAAAATCAAAAATGCGTGCAACCAAGGGATAGTTCAAAAAATGGGTGCAACCTTAGGTGCACTATACAAAGGTGGGCTACAATGGCCAAAAACTAGCCATTGCAGCCCAACGACTAGTTTTTTAGTCGTTGCAGTAACTATTAAAGCTTGGGTTGGGTCAGTTCGGGTCGGATCGGGTCTAGTTCGGTCTAGTACTGGTTCAATCCAGTCCATTTACTACCAATTCAGCCCGGCTTGGTTTGGTTTAATTCGGGTTGCCTCATGCCCAACTCAACCGAATCGATCAAGCTTAAAATACTTGGCTCAAGCGGGTCGAGTATCACGTCGAATCGTACATATAATAGCACTGAGTAACAGCTTTTTATTCACTAAACATAGCCAATTATATGCTGGTGTAAGATTTGGATTTTCAAATAACGCCTAGAAGGTGTTATTTACATATCCACTTTTTTACAATACAGATATGGATTTCTAAATTCCAGCGGATTTACCAAATCCAAATCCCAACACAAAAAGGTGGAGCCAATCGGTGGATTTGAATTTAGGAGATCTAAATCCAAATCGCCAAATCCAAATCCACGTTCCCAATCGCAACCTTACATATTTTTGAAGTGAATTTTGGACAAGGATTATGACTTATTTATAGTTTGTAAAGGAGTATGCATCTATACATCCTGTGATTAAATGAACAATTAGGGACACTTGTCTCTTCAATCTATGATTTGAGATTCACTTAGATATAATAAAGGGAAATTCACCCAACCGACCCTGTCAGATACACCTTTTACGTTAGAGGCCCTATAGTTTCACCTTTACCCAAACCGACTCGCTGCGCGCCGAGCTGTCGCCCGCCTTTTGAAATACCGAAATTACCCCCAAGGTAATAAATAGACGTCCTCTATTCAAATCCTTACTGTTTACCTTTTCTACTTTTTGCTTTTTCGTTCGAAGTCGGTGAAGAGGCGGTGTCGATTCGTAGTCGCTGGCGCTTCGTTTTTTAATCTTCAAACTATCAAAGCAGTAAGTTAGAAATTAAATTACCTTCCATTTATGTAGAATTTTTTATTCTCATTTCTTCAGTCTATGTTTTGAATTAACTTTCTTTATCATATGGTTTCCAACACGATCGTCATCGATTGTTAATGCAATCGATAACGATTGTATATACAATCGATGACGATTGTATGCACAATCGTTATCAATCGCATTAACAATCGATGATGATTATATGCACAATCGATATCGATTGTATGCACAATCGGCTATTTTTTATCTAGCCTGAGTATCTAACCGGATTATAAATAATCTCTTTTAGTATATGAGTCACGCCTTTCAATTTTATTAAATTTCATATACAGAAGCCGTCAAGATGATTGTACAACGGGCTGTTAGCAAATGTTCGCCTACTGATATTTCGAAGGTTTACGAGAATGCTAGCCCGCAGTGGAAGGAGTTGCTAAGGGCATCAGTTTTCAGAGGAATATTCCAAATGTCAAAGGGTGTTAGTTTTGTTGGAGACATCGTCGATGTCATGTTGAGTTTTTAAGTTGAGAAGAACGACTTCCGAATCGGGAAGAGAGATGTCTATCTTAGGAATATGGACATTGCCTTAATATTGGGCCTTGTCGTGGTTGAACCCCAACAGTATACCCCTTCCAATAAACCACCTGAAAAGGAAACCATTCGATACAAATATTTTCGTGGATTACCGACCAAGAAAAATTATTCGATCTCATATAGAAAATGGATTGAGGCTAGCGGAAAGTGATGACGACTTCGTCAAGTTGGCTCTTCTATTTGTTCTGTGTACATTTCTTTTTCCCAGGTCCCACCATCAAGTGTCGGAAGACCACCTTGAACCCATCGATATCGTGGAGAACTTCAAACAAACTCCATGGGGTCTCTACGTGTTCAATGACTTGCTGGAGTATATAGAGAAGGGCGTGGCAAATAGAAAGACTGTCGACAACGATAAAGCCCTTAAGCCGTATAATATTTATGACTGTATGTGTGTACTACAATGGTGGGCCTATAAGATGCTACCTGACATCTCACCTCAAAGAACGTCCATGATAAACCCTTTCCCCCGATTGTTGAAGTGGGCGGAGAAGTCGCAAATGAGGATGAAGGGCTACACTCTTACGAAGATGCTGGACAGCAAGGTATGATGTCATTTTAAATACTTCAAATTTATAAAAGAAAATTTGTAAGGACTTTAAAAAGTAAATTGAAAGATTCCAAACATAATCGGTATTGACTACCTACACACGTTGTCGATTGTCACTGTGATCGTATCGACTTCCTACGCAGTTGGTATCGACTTCCTACACAATCGGCATCGACTTCCTACACTATTGTTATCGACTATAAATGAAATCGGTATAGACTCTTTAAGCAGTCGATATATTGTAGTGATTGTTCAATTTTCTCTGTAATATTGCTATGTTATTTTATAACATGTCCTTTGTCGTAACAGATTTACGCTCCCCTCAAACATGTTTCCTTCGAGTTGGAGATACCCCTCGTAAGGGATTATCAGCGGGGTAGAAAGGCAATTGGGGGAAAGATTGGGGGAAAGAAGAAAGAGGTTGAAGTGGTCAAGAAAGCTGTAGAATTTTTTTTGCGGCCCACGAAGAAAAGAAATTATATTCCGGTCAAAGAAGTTGACGAGGAAGAGTTTGAGGATAAAACAATGTCTGACGAAGACTTGTCATCAGAAGACGTCCCCGTCCAATTAAACCGGCCTAGAAGGGACGCTGCAAAGACAACCGGTAGTACACCAACCTCCTCTAATCAAGAGTTGTTGAGGAGGATTGACAATATGGAGTAGGAGAACTTAAAGCTCAACCAAAAAGTGAGCAATTTGAAAGAGTTAGTGAACCAATTGGTAGAAGGGAATAAGCAGTTAGTGGAAGAGAATAAGCTCCTCTGGACACGATGCACCTCCTTTGATGACCGGCTTACTTCAAGGGATGTACAACTGCAAACGGCGGATCATTTCAACAAGGTGATCCGGAAGAAGTAAGGAAAAATTATAGAACTCCTTCAAACGATTTTGAAGGTGACACCAAAGGTATGAGTCGTAATGTAGTCTGCTTTAATTTACTTCGATTGTTTATTAAATTGGTATCGATTGTAAATACAATCGTTAGCGATTGTAAAGTGATTCTATTTATAATCAATAACGATTGAATTTACAATCGATAACAATTGTATTTACAATCGATACTAATTGCAATTATAATCGATATCGATTGTTTGTAGAGTCAATATCGATTGGTTTCAGAATCGATATAAATTGGTTTTAGAAGTCATATCTATTCTCTCATATCTAGTTATTTATTGATTTTATTTCTTTCTGTGTTCAGGATGGTACTGTTTCAAAGTTGTTATCGGATGTGTCTCTCACTGTCGATATGGGACCTGTTAGTCCAACAGACAAGGGATCAGCAGATATGGGACCACCTCCTCCCACTCAAGAGGAGGTGGTAGCAGCTGACAACCAATCCCATGATCATGATGATAAGGGTGGTCCGGCTGGTGATGAACAACCCGAGCAACCATTCGACGCTCGCTTGAGACCTAGGATTAAGTAAAACAAATTGCCTCGAAGCCTAGGACCAGAAGAAAGCAGCCGATAAAAAAACCTGCAACCGAGACGATGCCTTCTGCTACGGATGAGCTGACAGATGAGCAGAGGCTCATGAATGCCATATGGATAGCTCCCGAAAAGGATTCCAAGTAAGTTACTTAGTTTTGCAATTTGTCCATTTTTTCGATGATAGTTAGCTGTTAGTTAGTAGTTAATTTTAGTTTTGAATTTAAACTTTTGACCGTTATATTTTATGCAGCACCTACGTAAGCACCGTGGGTGATTATACACTCCGGATGCATACATTCAAATGTTTGGAAGGCCAGGGACACTTAGACAATATTATAAGTAACCAAATCTCTCATATTTAATTCTTAATTCTTCTCAGTGATGTCATTTTCTGTTCATGTTTTCTCACAATTACGACTGCTTAAACAAACGATAACGACTTCATAGATAGTCGATAGCGATTGTTTAAATAATCGACACCAATTGCCTTAACATCGATGACGACTGTATTAACAATCGACACTGATTGCCTTAACAGTCGGTAACGAATGTATTAACAATCGTTATCGATCGTCTTAATAGTCAATACCGATTGTATTAACAATCGTTAACAATTGTCTTAACCGTCGATACCGATTGTGTAGAGAATCGATAACGATTTTCTGTATAGTTGATTACTAAAAAAAAATTTCTTTCAGATATTGGGAGGCTACCTAAGACTTTTGGAAGTCATTGATGACATTGCTCATCCTGAGGTAATGGATAAATGCTTCCTTATGAGCCCCACCGATTTGTCCTATATGGCCATGGATTATAATGATTTTAAATTATTTATTGAATCTGAAAAATGCAACGACCAACTGTTGGCCACGCAAATCGAACGGTGGGCTGCCATTAAGGAAGCAGCCAACCCAGGCAAAAAGGTGCTCCAAAACTTCTTCAATAGGTTGAGGGATCTATGGGCTCACCAATGTAATATGGTACATTACGATCTCTACAAACTTTTTCTATAATTTTCACCATTGTATCCTCTAATATAATATTTATTTCAGATATTTGTCTCAGTCTATAGTCACGATCCATTACATTGGGTACTTACGATCGTTAAGGTTTTAGAACGATCGGAAATGATCGTTGACCCTATTTTGGATAGGCCCTCTAAAGAGAAGTATCCCGTCCAAATGAACGTCCTGATAAGAATTGTCCATACTTATGAACTATAAATTTCTAATTTTTGTTTATTTTATCTGACTATGCTTACGACTTCATTAGTAGTCATTACCGATTTCTTATATAGTCGCTATCAATTGCCTAGACAGTCGCTAACGATTGCCTAGACAGTCGATGTCGACTGCTTATACGACTATTTTGACAGTCGATATCGACTGTATTAACAGTCAAAATCTGAAAAAAAAATTGATAGTGGTAAAAAATTTCACTGTTTGCTTATTTTATCTGACATTCACTTTTCAAAATAGACCAAATACCTACCCGCACTTTCACATATATACGGAGACTCCACTGCATCGAAGGCTGAGATCTATCAGTGGTCAAATTCTGATTATAGGATCAAATCGGTACCACGACAGAGCAATGGGTGGGACTGTTGGGTGTTTGTTTTGAAGTACATAGAGTACTTTATGGTGAGGAAGAAATTTGACTTTAGCCAAGGCAATATGAGTCAGATCAAGACAGAAATTGGCTAAGCCCTTGCTAAATTTACTGCTGATAGAGAAGTCGAGAAAGATACCGATGTAGAACCTACTATTGATGCACCACCCTAGTTTTTTTCATAAGTTAAAATTGTATTTAGTTGTAAGCAAAACATACATCAAAATTTGTAAATGAAAATTTCAATTTTTGCAACATTGGACTTATTTTGGAAACTTGTAATCTCAAGTATGTAAAAATATATCTGGTGAACATTCGAAAACGAAATAATAGGCTGATTTTAGGCGCGTCGCAGACCGTATTGACAGTCATATCGACTATATAGAGAGAGTACATAGCGAGTGCTTTTACAATCGATATAGACTCTATAAGCAGTTGATATCGATTGAATAAGCAATCATTATCGACTGCTTAATAAATTGATATCGACTATGTATACAATTGATGTCGATTGTAAAAGAAGTCGTTAACGATTTTTTATGCAATCGATAACTATTGCTTATACAATCGATATGAACTGCTTATACAGTCGATATCGACTACTTATACAATCGATATCGACTGTTGTTACAATCGACATCGATTGTATACGCAGTCGATATCGACTGTCTGTCCTGAGAAAACGCTTTGCAAATGCTTAAAAGTTCTACTAAAATGTGCTTCTTTACATTTATAATGAAAATTCATCGTATATATTACATCCAAATTTATAGCTAATGGACTGTGGGGTATCATCGTTGAAGGTAGTCGACTTCTTATACTGTATCAACCCATCAGCCTCACTACCGTGCAACTCCTGTGATTGTGACCATACTCACTGCACCTGCCACACTGTAGGGCCCTAATCTCACTCTCAAGTCGTATCCTTTTCTTTCTTAGACGGCCGACTTGCTTTCGACAATTATATGGTGGTCTCATTTTCATATTTTCAGGCAGTTGCTCAGCTTGGAATTTCCATTGGCTTTTATCGATGGTGGGAAGCTATTGTTCGTCGTATATTTGTCTAAAGCAAGCAGCGAAAAACCACTTCTCACAGAAATTATGGTAATCATAACTTCTCCGATTGATGGCCACCACGGCATGAGAGCAAGGCAAGTCATGAATGTGCCAACGGCGGTAAGTACACGTCTTGTGTTCCAAGTCGAAGTGATGAAAAAAATTTCCAGAATTGACTTAGAATTGATCACGCCTGTATGGTTGAGCTCTCTTTCTACCAGCCCATTGTAGCACCTTCTTCATGTGCTCAATTACTTTCGGGCAGAAGAGGGTGGTCTATTTCTCAGATATCTGTCAGCGCTTTTAAAATTGATCGGAGACTTTCTCTCTAGTAGTTCTGATTAGGTCGATAATTGGTCTCTCTCGAGCTATCTTTAGTACGCTGTTCAAGCTTTCAACATTATTCGTAGTCAGGGAATCGTATCGCCTTCCTTTCATATATGCGCGTTGTCACGGGGTCGCACTTCCGCAACCTCAGTCTCGTGCGACACTTAAAGCACGCTTCGCTAGGTCAGCCTACTTCTAATACCAACAGTCGCGGGACATCTTTCGACGCACTTTCAACCCAGGTACTTTCGCCATCAAGGCAACGGCCAACCCATCTACACATCACCGATACCACCGCCTAGAGGATGGAACTCCCCAATGTGGTTACCTCTTACCATTTACCATCCAATCATTCTACGCCTTACGACAAGCCATCTCGCACTACTGCGTAAACTTGGTCCGCTCAAGCTTCACCGACATCGCACTAGTACCTCGCATAAAGCCTTGGCATGCAGCTTCCCATGCCACCATGTCTCGCTCACATACCGAACCAAGCCCACAGCCTTGTGCCTCAAGCTCCCGTGCTCAACTGAGTTCCACGCTGCTTGCCTTCATGTGCGTTCCGAGTTACTAGCACTGTTTATCCTTGGCTCACGTGCTATCGTGCTCAACTGAGTCCCACGTAGCGTTGGTGTTCTCACGAGGTTGCCCAGCCGCATGCACCGCGACGCGTAGTCCGGAGTCATACTTTAACCTCCCTTGGGTTCCACACGGCATCGCTGCGTCGACGTCCTAAGCCCACCCTTTCAAGCCTAGGAGACACTTGCGCCCCCTCTGGCAACGCAAGGCCTCGTGTGCGGGGGAATAGCTCTCTAGCTCCCTTCCCCTATATAAGGGTAAAATAGTCATTCAGCCAGAATGGCAGGAGAACCTCAAACCCCTTGGTTTGACATACTACAACGCCTCTTGCATCGCTAGCCCACCTTGGCTATGTCGCGACCGTGTAGCCCCCGCATCCTACCCTTATGCGATCGTGTCGCGTCCTCGCAGCGCAACCACGTCGCCAGGCCCACTTGGCCCCATGTCGTGTGCCCTCCTGGCACCACATGTCATGCTCCAAGCACCATGCTGCAAGCTCGAGTATTGGCCCCGTCACAGCGTGCCCAATGCTTTGGGTCTATTTTTAAAATATACTCTACGGTCTGAGGATCAGCAGGATCTTTCTTCATTTTGTTAATAAAATAATCAAATCTCTCTACTGAATATGCACATGCGGCGCTCCACCATAGACCCTTCACATTGTTCCTAGGATACTTATGCTACAAATTTTGTGTTATATGTCATATGCAGTAGTTGTGATGTGCGTTAGGGAAGATATGTTTCACTGCCTTAATTAAACCCTTCGACCTATCCGTGATAAAAATGAAATATTCAGTAAACTCACCAATCACGAACGCACCTATCCGTTCAAGAAACCACATCCACGTATCCTCTTCTTCTAACTCGACGATGGCAAATGCTAACGGTAATATATGGCCATTACAGTCTTGCGTCGAGGCGATAAGTAGGATCTCTTTGAAACGTTCCCGTAGGTCTGTGTCATCTACAAGCAGTGTGCGACGAAGTGTATTGCGATAGCTTCTGATGCATGGGCCAAAACTCTAAAAAAATATTTGAAACTTACCGTCAAGCATTAGTTGAAAGGATGTTTATACATTAGGATCTACCCTCTCCATCTCCTTCACATAGGCCGGTAGATCCACAAATTATCCTTCCCAACTGCCTCTAATATCATTAAGGGCAAATTTTTTTCTCCTCCAAGCCTTAGCATATGAGATTTACACATTATAAGCTTTTGCAATATTAAACATTATCGACGACAGTGTGTAGTCGAATCCTTTCATAAGTTTCTCCCGTACATGGTTGGATCGAAGGAGATTATTGCATTACGGTGACCGTGCGGTCCGATCTTAGCGGCCCCGCATGTGTGAGTACTATTGAACGTCTTGATTTTGAAAGTGTCGAGCCCAATTAATTTAGACGCATATATTCACCATGAACAATCGGGTTCGTAGCATGCGGCTGTCACTCGATAACTAGCGGCTTTCAAAGGCCGAATTTGGAAGTGTTTCTCCATCGCATGCTCTTTCAATTCTCTTTGAAATATTTGTTTGTCTCTGAAGATGTCTCCAACTTCAAACGTCCAATTCCGATATTCGGTTTCCACCTCTTGATCGGAAGACTCGTCCGATGTCTCTGACACTTCGTAAGCTCCTTCTACTAAGGGATTATCAATACCTCTCACAAAAAATTTTGGATCCTCTTTTATAAACACATCTAGTTTATCATCATAATCTTCGACGTTCTCTTCACTAGCAGGGTTTTGATATAATTGACTAGGCCCTTCACGGAACAGGACATGACATGGTTGACTAGGCCCTTCACCAAACGGGTTCTTACATGATTGACTAGGCCCTTCACCGAAAGGGTGCTCATGTGTATGAAAATATGAGCTCCTTCGTTAATCTCCATCGATGACATAGTAGAACATAATTCGTGAGTCAGCCAAGTTGTGAATCCACTGGAGAAGATATGACGAAAATCGTCTTCATCCCCCACTCTTAGAGACGTGTAGTCTAACTCTTAACTACAATGTTGTGACCCATGCATATTTTGTAGTGGGTCATCATATGATTCAACTGAGGCATGATTTAAATCAATAGTTGCCTTCATGGTCGATATATTTGCCGTAAAATTGTCGTCATCACCTAACTGAACAGTATCATATGTAAGTTCTTCCTCCTCAAACTTACATGGTTGGAAGGAATGGTTACTCACAAAATCAGTCTCACCTAGAGGTACTTGTTCAACTTTGAATCGGAAGGAGGATGGTTCTTTAATGATGAATATCTTTATAATGTCCGACCCGGATTTATAAAACGAAAATAGGGTGACCAAATCATCTGAATCCAAAGCGTCGGCATGCACAGGGATATTCACTATCTTCATAGATAACTTTATGGAAATTGTTTCATCTGTCATCGCAAAACTGACAGTAGAAATTCGCCTTATAAATTGCTCATAAGACATACCCGTCGAAATTGTAATAACCCTCCGACGGCCACCTTCATACAAACCATTGCTGTTTACAATATGGCCATCAAAGTGACAGAGAAGAGGAATTTTCACACCAGATATCGCCTATTTAAGAAAGAGAAGGAAGGGGTCATAAGACGGATGAGAAAAAGAAATGATAAATTGGTAGCAAAAAACTGATACACAATCGATATCGATTGTAAATAGAATCGATATCGATTGTATAGAGAATCGACATCGATTGTAAATAGAATCGATATCGATTGTATAAGCAATCGATAACGATTATTTATGCAGTCATTACCGATTGTATAATCAATCGTTATTGGCTGTTTATACAATCGATATCGATTCTATTTACAATCGATATCGACCGTTTAAACAGTCGATAGCGATTGTTTATAAAGGCTTTATCGACTCTTTCCATATATTTACCCAATAAAATTAATTTTTCAAATAAACTTTCGATGGGGTTTACACTGTATCTGAACATACCTCGCGTCGGAATGGCAAACTACAGAATCTTCAACTCCCAATGGCAAAATACAGGAGCTTCTTCTCCCAAACCAATGTTTTATTCTTCCAGGTAGCAGATCTTAGGCAGAAGATGTCGTCACCTTCACCAGCTCTAACTTCTAAATAACTCTAGCAGATTAAAATGAGAAAGAAGGGGATGTATTCGTGGGTTAAAGAAAGTCAGAGAATGGGGGTAATATAGACTTTTTATTCTTCTTAGGGTCGACTCGGTTTCGAGCTGGTCGGTTTGGGTAAAGGTGAAACTATAGGGCCTCTAACATTAAAGGTGTATCTAACAGGGTCGATCAGGTAAATTTTCCTATAATAAAGGTTGTCTAAGTATCTTCTGGCTTGACACAACAATTAAATCTTTTTAATAGACACATCTCTCGGGTGTGACAAATACACATATTTAGAATTTAATATTTAAATTTCAAAATATACAACCTTTTCACGTAAGAATTGTATTAAAAGGTCCCTTGGCACAACTTCATTTGGTTCAAGGAATATGTTCCTAAACATAGTTTCTCGGCATTGATGGCTATCCAAAGAAAATTAACCCTCACAAGGCGAGGATTTCTTATTCCCTCAAGATGTGTACTATGCAGGAGCGAGATGGAAATAAATGATCACTTATTTTTTGAGTGCTCATATTATAAGTGAATATGACGATTCTGTTGATAAAAATGGTATTGAAAATGACTCCGAGGCACGTAGTTCATTATGCTGTCTTAAAGACAATAGACGCCTCCGTCGAATAAACGAAGATGCAATAGGGTTTCCAGGGAATCTGCCTTCGGAATACAACAGAGTTCGATCTTGTCAAGAACCATGTTCTTTTCTAAATAGCACTTTCACTACAAAAATAAGGTGTTTTAGCGGCACTTGCTGTTAAGGGAATTTTTAGTAATAGCAAGACTAATAGTGGCAGTTTTTGCTAGTGCCTGACTAATAGCAACAGTTTTTTGTTAAAAAAACTGTCGCTAATAGTCTTATTTTTTGTAATGTTTCTAGAGAAAGAACCTGCCACACGGAGTTTTTGATACACAAAAATATTCTTAAAAATAAGAACGTAAGATAAGAGGAGAAATAAATGTTATTATAATTTCTATTGTATCATGTATGTCTTGTGTTTTTAACAGAGATCTTATTTCTATTTATAGAGAAATTGGTGAAAAGATTTCAGATCTTTTTCAGAGAGTTATGTCTTTTCGGTAAAAAGATAAATCGATTTCACTTTTATCTTTTCAAAGAGTTGTGTTTTTTCATATAACAATAAAAAGATAAGTGAAGTTCACCCGTGTCTTTTCAGATTTACTGAAGAGATGTCAGACTTGTGTCTTTTCACATTTATGGTGAAAAGATAAATCCAAATCTGAAAATAAACTTCTTTATGGAGATAATATTTACAAGTTTGTCATTGAATTATTATCAATATATATAATGATAATTATAAACTTAATTTTGAAATAATAAAATATATATTACTACACTAATATATATAACAGACCATCATCTATAAGTTGCATATGAAAAGACCTTTGGTTGGTTCTATTGAAGAGGAAGTCGAGTATGATCTGATGAAGCACACTTCTTAACGATAGTCTCACATCACCTCGGTATCATTCACTTGGGCTATATATAAACCTGGAGCAATTCTCACCTAACAAGTCGGTTTTGTCATAAAAGTTCACATCGTATCAGAGCAAACACTACAAAAAATAAGACTATTAGTGGCAGTTTTTTTTTTAAAACTGCCGCTATTAGTCCTATCGCTACAAAAATATGCCGTTATAAAAATAATAGCGGCAGTTTTTTGTAGCGACAGGACTAATAGCGGCAGTTTTTTATTAAAAAAATATGCCGCTAATAGTCTTATTTTTTGTAGTGAGATAATCACACACGGATGTGGAGAGACACATTACAAGTGAGGGGGCATGAGCGATGCTCCCACATCGCCTGGGCACCATGGCCTTAGGCTATATATAAACGACTTGGGGTAATCCTCACCTTATAAGTCGGTTTTATGAGGTTGAGTTGGGCCCATAAAATTCTACAAGATATAACTTGGCGAAGCTCGCCTTGTCAGCTTCAATTTGACATATATGGAGGGAAAGGAAGTCCCACATTTTTGAAGATACATGTTCCCATTAAAAAAATCATTCTCAAAAATGTTGTATGGGAAGTCTCCATCAAAGCAAATCTCGTGGAAGATGACTCTAATGATACTACTCTATATAATGCATGGCATATCCTTCCAACCGTAGTCACCAAATCCAGGTTCAGCAATAGTTCGGTGAGCTGAAAATTTGGAAAAATCCAGCAAATTCGGGAAGTTTGGGAAAATATTCAAAGGAAAAATCTGTGTGAAAATTATAAAAATTTAAAATTATAAAAATGAAAAAATTTAGTATGTCACAATTTTTTTGAAGAAATCTGTGATCAATCGAATTTTCGTAAAGTTCGCGAATAATTCAGGATTAATTCAGGAGACCTTAAATTCGCGAATTTTTCAAAAATTGGACCATTTTTTTTACTATGCCCAACTAAGGAAAGGGGTAAGTGCAACTAGACTCTTCCCCCATATCAAAGGTGTGAAAGTCAAAATTGATGGTTACTTAGTGGTAGTCTGGTAAAGGCGCTAGATTTGGGTGTATCTTCAGAGATCATCATGGCTTCATTTTGAAATGTGTTTTCGGACCTACAGAGAAGAAATATAGCTTATCGATCGAAATTGAAGCGATTAAGCATGTTGTTGTTGTCACTGAAATCGAGCTGCGACTTCCCTCCGTCTTCATTTGAATATGACTCTCTAGGGGCCATCAAAATGAGCAATGGATGCTAGCCAATACCTTGGAATTTGGTCGTCCTGATTGGTGATATTAAACACATCACCAGTAGTTCTGAAAGCTTTGATTTAGGGCAGTGCATTTTTGGACCGAACCGAACCACCAGGTTTGGTCAGGTTTGGGCGGGTATCGGTTTGGAAAAAAAGAAAACCGAAAAATTGGGTTTGGTTTCAGTTCCAAGCCTCCCCAATTCGAAACCAAACCGAATCGAACCGAATGTAATTTGTAAGTATATATATATATATATATATATATATATATATATATATATATATATATTGGGGATTTTGATTAATTTAAAAGGGCATTTAAGTAAAATATATTTTTATATAAAGCCCTACCCTTGTCTTTAGCCTATTCCTAAATCCTAAAGTGGTAAAGTAGAACTTATAGAAAAACCGGTTGAGAAGTTGAGAATTTGAATGTGCAAGCGGAACTTATAGGAAAACTGAAACCGACCGAACCAAACCGAACCAAATTGAATCGGGTTGGTTTGGTTTAAGAGTTGGACGGTTTGGTTTGGTTTGAAAATCTAAAAATTTATTAAGACCGATTTGGTTTGTGATTTTGGTCTAAAACCGATCAAACCAAACCAAACCGAATACACCCCTACTTTGATTTCAAACATATATTTAGATATAGCAATAGGCATGTGGATTTCCTAGCTCGGAATGTTGCGGATGCAAGTAACATTGTTCAATGGTCTCTTTTCTCTGTCTAGCCTTAGAGGAGTTGAATTGTAGTTCTCTTTTTTTTATAATTCATACACAAATTTATTAAAAATAACCAACAAGCTACAAAAGAAAAAGGGGCTCTGAGTAATGAGCAAGAAGCTCATCTAGAGCCAGAAACAAAAGCCAAAAACAACTAAGCAAAAGCCAAAAACCCAAAACTCATCCCAAGTCAGCCAGAGCTCCGGAAAAAAACTCAAAAAACTATCCCTCACATACAAAACTCCAATCCCTAATGCCATCCTAAATGGAATAAGGACCAATAAAACCATGGCTTTTAGCCCATTTACTAAAAAAATAACGTGTTTCAACAGCGCATGTTGCTAAGGCAGTCTTTTTGTAGCGACAGGACTAATAGCAACAATTTTTAGTAGCGACAGGACTAATAGTAGAACTTCAATCTCTAAGGCCATCCTGAATGGAATAAGGACCAAGAAAACCAAAGCTTTTAGCCCATTTACTACAAAAATAATGTGTTTCAGCGGCACTTGCTGTTAAGGCAGTCTTTTTGTAGCAACAGGACTAATAGCGGCAGGTTTTGGTAGCGAAAGGACTAATAGCAGCAGTTTTTTTGGTAATAGCGGCAGTTTTTGGCTGCCTCTAATAACCTTATTTTTTGTAACAATTGGAAGGCCTTGATCTTAATATTGTCAGCCAGCAGAGGCCCGAGTTCCTTTTACTTCGAAGACACGATTATTTCTCTCCTTTCATATCAACTAGGCAGTCACGAATATGACTAACTTCCATTATAGCTTCTCCCTTTTAGAAGACCTGCCCAAGATCCAAACACCTACAAGCACACTCATTGTTTCAGGCATGACCTAGCTGATATTCAGCCAGCGGTGCAAATAGTTCCACACCTTGGTCAAATAAGGGCAATGAATAAATAAGTGGTCATTCGTTTCCTCATCTTCGAAACATAGAGCACATCTATTAGTCAAATGGAACCCTCTATGTTGTACGTTTTCAACACTCAAAACTTTATTCAAAACTGCAATCCAGAGGAAGGTGATGACTCTAAACGGCACACGAGATTTCCAAATCCAAAGCCAGGGCAACTCCGGAGCGACAACAAAAGACAACAACCGATAGAAGGATCTAACAAAGAAAGAGGCATGCACTTTTATCCAGCCTACATATTAGGGGATCATGGCTATTAGTTATGGAGATAGATTGCAGAATGTCGAGGAGTTCCAGGATCTCTTTGATCTCATAGTCATATAATGTAATCTTTTTTTCTTTTAATGAAAGAGTAGGGGTCCCTCCAACCCCACTTTTCCACTAACGGTAATAGGGTTGATGAACTCATTTGAGGCATGAAAAAGACAATGGTACACAAGGATCCAATGGTGGAAACATAGATCAAGATGATCGGGTGATAGCCCAAGGCGATCCTAGCCTCATGGCATTTTTCCCTCAGCAATCAAGTGAAGATGGTAGGTGATCAAGCAGCGGTCCAGAGAATCCAACAAATTCGACCCTTGTTCTGCCTATGGCTCTTCACGAGCCCAAACTTAATCTTATTCGTGTGCGTGCATGGACATGTCAATATCAAGGAGCATAGTGTGACCAACAGATGACCGAACCCATGTTCCACCCATGACCCTATACTGGCTCAAACTCAATTTTAGCCCGATCTAATTCGGCACACGTGTGCAAGGTTGAGTATATCAGCATATAAGGAGCATAGTGTACTCCACATTGTAGAAAATATGACAATCAAAATCACGTACATAAACACAAGATTTATGTGGTTCAGCAATTTGCCTATGTCCACTGGTGATGATGAATTCCTTTCACTAATTTGTAAAAAAATTAAGTCTGCAAATCTCTCATATCTCACCTCTCTCAATACAAATTCCTTCAATATAATCCTGATCAATAATTTGTGTTTATATATAATAAGAAATATAACCACCGCATATGAAATATGACGAAAATACCCTTAGCGGCTGGGTGTACAGTCCAATGTAACACGCACTTATGACTGAGTGTACAGTCCAATCTATTGATCGGTACCACTAACAAAATTCAAGCCACAATCTCAACACACATGATAATCAGACAAATGGTATTAGATTCACAAACACATTGTATTTTCCTTGAAATGGCAATCAAAAGTCCAAAAATATGCCACTCTAATGTATCTATAATAGTAGGAAGAAAGTGATTCTTAGGTCCCTCCACTAAAAAAATGCTTAAAACTTAAGTTTGAGTATAATCGTGACCCTCGATACTTAGTAGATTACTCATTTTTCCCTTATCAACTTACTAAGCATGCTTAGTTGTCCCCTACTATAGATGAGATGTATAGCTGCATGCATCTATGACCATCCAATAGCACATGAAGATCTGGTTCCGTGAGCTTTTGAGAATTTACAAAGTTTAGCCAAAATCACAAGATGCTGGTGGATGGTCTTAGATGTACTAAACCGCCTCATCAGTTTACTTTTCTTTTTCACACTAATGGGAACTTATTGAAAAGGATTTTTATTTATTTATTTTTGTAAGAGGAAAATAAATAAACAAATCAATGAAAACTCTTAATTAAATCTCCTTTCTTTAAACCAAGAGTAAATGAAAAACTCTTATTTCTTATTTCTAAAAGCATCCGCATTAATTGCAATGAGCTTTAAATTAAAAATCTGGGTTGGATTAAAGCTTTTTCTTATCCCATATCTTTTTTTATTGTTTTTTCAATATTTTCTATTTTTTTCCCACTTTTCCAATTTTTGCCATATTTTGCTTTTACAACATAATTTCTTGTCCATAATCATAGTAGTTGATCAGGCAGTGGATTACCAGGTGTACCTAATACCAACTCAATTGGAAAACCTCAAAAAAAAAAAAAAAAAAAAATATATATATATATATATATATATATATATATATATATATATATATATATAGGTAATCTGTGTTGGAGCTAGATAGGTGGCATTAGCACCTAATTACCTAGAAGTCGGGCGCAACGACAACATGCCCAAGGTTAACCAACTGCCCTCGAAAAACAAAGCAAAAAGTACATTTTTTTCATAATGGAATATTTGGTCTAAAGTATAAGATTTTAATGTCTCATCGGCGGCAAACCTACAACTCTTACCTGTGATTTCAAAGGCAAACAATGGAAAAAGAAATTTTCTAAAAAATTAGGGACCCTTAGAGATGCGGTGTAAGCCGATCACATACCACATGACACATTATCTGAAGTTCCAACCAGAGTAAAATGCAGTTACCCAAACATGGAACGATGCGCACCGAATCGTGATGGACGAGAGCATGCGCCGTCCACTTCTCGCCTGCTTCCCTCCAAAGCTGTTGACGACTACTTTGGCAAAACCTTCCCCTACAGCTCCCCACCAACGAGCCAGAGCGATTTACCAAGCGTGCTTCTTATGCGTGCCGCTCCAAAGAGCAGAGCAAAGTGGGTGGGGGTCCGGGGTGCGTTGCCAAACAGACTCTAAGAGATCTAATATCAAATTAATGGACCTTTAGCAAATTTTGCCAAGTTCACAATGGATCATCCATGGTCCACGAAATTGGTGCAGCGTTGCATCAAGTCCAATTTTGGTGTGCACAGGGCAAATCCAAGCAAACAAAGGGACCCGTAATCATAAAGTGCTAGTATTGCCTATAAATCGGGCAAAAGCTGACATTCACGGATATAGAGGCTTCTAAAGGTCTATAAATCTCTCAAGAGTTGACCATTTTAGCAATTCACGATTGATGATGCACTGCCAGTGGTCCATGGCCCTGCACCTAAGGGTCCCCCCATTCATAAATTATTTGTTTCTAAGAGCAGGGTGTCACGGGTGGCACTTAAGTCCCATGTGTCCCATGCGTCACCTAGCTGTCATGGGGCCGCAGTTTTTCCTCGTTCTGCATCTCACGAAAGGGCCCATGCACCATAAGGAGTGCACGTAGGGATTGAATTAAACATGTCAATTTTATATATATATATAGAGAGAGAGAGAGAGAAAGAGAGAGAGAGAGAGAGAAAGGGCCCATGCACCATAAGGAGTGCACGTAGGGATTAAACTAAACATGTCAATTATATATATATATATAGAGAGAGAGAGAGAGAGAGAGATAAATAGATAGATATATATGATTTAGGTACCTCTAAATCTTCGCAACTCTCCTAAGGGCATCCCTCTTAATTAGAGGTACACAACTCTCTCACAAAATTCTCCGAAATTAATCAAAATTTTAGAAAAAAACTTTGAGTAAGTGGTCTATCCAACTTTTTTCCAAATATTCTCAAATTTGATGAATTTTTCTAAGCATAATACATGCTTGAATCATACTTCATATTATTTTTTATGATTGAAAATTGTTAATGTATGTAACTTATGTAATATACTTATTTTATTATTTAAATACATCACTTTTAATTTTTAATATGTTAAAATATAGGTTGGTGTTACTATCACACCTCTTTATGTTACAGCCACCTTACTTAAACAAAGGAAAAAATATGTTGACCATTTTAATTCAGTTAATGGAAACGATTTTCATCCCAATCTTCAACATAATAGATTTTGAACTCATAGGCCTACTATCTGACGGCCAAATGTTGATTCCTTGTGGCACACATCCCAAACAGTGACCGAGATATGTGTACCATCAAATTTGGTTCACATTCACTTTTGCGGATTTATGTCACATGGAATCAATATATAACCATTTGATAGTTGGCCAATAATTTCAACATCTTTTGTGTGGAAGATAGAGGCGAAAAAGGATCTCCATCATACAATTTAATTAAAATAGTTAACATATTTTTCCCTTAGTTCAAGTGAGGTGGCCGGAAGGCCCGTAACATAAACTGGTGTGGTAGTATCACCAGCCCTCTTTCTATATATTCATATATTATTATTATTTTTGTAATCTCTGAATTTGCTCTCGAGTCTTCTCTGAATAAAACCGAATTGACACCCTACCAAATGATCGTCGTATCTGAACTGTGTTACAATGGTGCACAATTGACTCTTGCATGGTGCATGGCCCATACAACTGATATCATCTCTTGATTAATATTGGCATATTATGACAGGTATAACTTGTACCTCAATACAGGTATTAATAATGGGAAGCACAAAGAAGGCTCTCTATGCTCTTTGTTTTATATATTGTGTTGGCCCCATTTACTCGAGTCTTATTGCTTTCGGCCATTATCTGTTATTCGGAAGCTCTCATTGCACTCATTGCAGCCCAATTTAATATCTCCACGCTAAGTTAGAAGGAGTTGACTCTCCTTAAAATCCTACTCCATCTGAAAAATGGAGCACACATAAATTTCACCATAGAATAAAAAATTTACAATATTAATTATCAAATAAATAAAATTTTACAATATTACTAAGAGGCCCTGGATTATATATATGTCCCGATGCAGCCCTTACGGTCGCGTTTAGACCAAGGTATCAAAAATCGGCCGATACCAGTACTTTTCTGTTTCAGCCAAACCGATACGTATCGGTATCTCGTATCGGCCGATACGGGACCATATCGGTTATCAGCCAATACGTCTTGGTTTCAACCAAAACTTTTTGTTTTCTTTTGAAAAAAAATTTAAATTGACCGATATGTATCGGTAGTGGCCGATACGTACATATCGGCCAATTCGTATCGGCCTCGAACAAACCGATACTCGAGACTGATACCGATTTTAATACCTTGGTTTAGACCATGTAGTACCATTTGGCACCCATCACGAGGATCATGTGTCACGGCAACTTGGATAAGATTGATTAGGTACCATTCAAAAAAATTGGGCATAATCAAATGCATATCTACCATTAAAAAAGTAGTCAAAGGTGTCCAAATTCAATACACCAAGTTTGTGGTATCACCTATCTTTGACCTATAAAATGAAGGGGAAAAAGTTACCAAAAAAACCCTTTTTTTAATTACATATAACATGGCTGATCAACCCAAAACGGGTGTTGTTTTGAGTTGATCATACTACATGGCACGTGATCTGGCATCCGGGTGCAATCCTCTAGGGCTACATCCGAATACATATCCTGGGGACTCTATTTCTAATCACCCTCATTTAAATTATGAATTTTTCCACAAATGTATTTTTTCCAATTTAATCATAATTTATTAACAAAACTACATATTATTCTATTTTTATTGAATTAAACTTTGCGAGTAAATCATGAATTTTATATAGTAGTTACACTTCATATAAAAATCGTAATTTTTTTTTTTTCCTTTCAAAAAAAAAATTACAATCTTTATATGAAGTGTAACTGTTGTGATTTTAATCTTGTTTTATTCGCAAGCGCACGAATCGAGATGTAGTCAGTGGGTGCGGAGTACGAGATCGTTCCCACGAGGATTAGTCAGAAGATTCAGAAGAGGAAATAGTAATTAATAAATGAATTATCACAGATCTAGCACAATATTTGAATTAATTTTATGATTCTGAGAGTTTGGCAGATAAGATAAAAACTAGGCAATAAGATAAAGTTTAAGCAATTTATGAAAAATAAGGATTAGGATACTAAACCCCCCATCGTGGGTTTATTATTCATGTAATACAAATTTGTGGATTGAGATATGAGATCATCAAAAGATATAATACACACAGGCACTGACCCGAACTCTCATAAATTCTACATTACCAATCTAAGATCACGGAGATATATGATTAACATCTCATGACTGTATGATTAACACTTACACCTCAGTTGGCCATCAGAACTTAATCCCTGGGGTAAATTCTGTACTACCGATCTAAGATCATGGAGATATATGATTAACATCTCATGAGTGTATGATCAACACTCACACCTTAGATCGTAGTAGAACTTAACCTTGAGATGGGCAATGATTAGGATAAAATCATCATTGCAGATCTGATATCATAGGGCATGATTAGCACCCAGATCTCATATAACAATCGGATTATATCTAATATCGATAATAACATCAGGGTCATTAAAACAATCTCACATCTTAACCTGTAGATTTGTGTTATTATGAATAAATACCTCGAATGGGGTTCATTAGATTCTCATCCCCAATGAAACTAGCCACACATGATAGAAATAAATGACATAATTGAAATAAAACTAAAAGATGACATTAAAATATTGTAAAATACCTCAACAAATCCAACAAAAACTTTAATCTAGCTTTTAATCCAACATGTACAATGATTCTTTCAATTGCAGAAGAATTAAATTACTCTAAATCTTAGATCTAAGAAAATGAAGAACAAAAGCAGAAAGAAAAGCTGGAAAAGAAAACTCAAAGAAAACTAAAACAAATGTGATGAAAAAAAGTGTCTCACTAATTCTTCAGATTCGCTTATATAGTTACTAGGTTCGTGAATTTGAAATTCAAAATCGATCGATCGATCCTAGTAGTCGTTCGATCGATTTTAAAATTTAAAATCTCTGCTCCTGAATATATGTAACTTGATTAATCGTCACTATTTATCTCGATTAATCGAGGGCACAGATAACAGAGGGCATTATTTTGGCACCTTTTGTTATCTGGATCAATCGACTTTAGTGGTCGATTGATCACTGTTCAAACTAGTTTCAACTCTGCTCTTCCTTTGCTCCAATGTTCTAGTGCTAGTTGGTATCATGCTCTTTTATGCTTTTCTATGCATTCATCAGCTAATTTTATCTAAAACACTTAAAATCTCACAAATCTTGTCAGATAGTCACCCTCGGATGGCAAAATGTAAGCTTAGGAGGTGAAATATCATCATATTTCACTACTCATCACACCTCCAAACCTACACTTTGATAGCCCTTGAGCAAAGGAGAAAATAAGCAACTGAAGAATAAACTAACATCTGAGATCAATTAATAAATGTCACTTTCGTAGGGAGCACAATTGCATTTAGCATATGCAATAAGCCTATAAACCACCAGGTGATTCCTAGCAGAGGAGTTTCCTCTCCTGAGGGTTTTTAGTGAAGTTACCCACAAACTTCAAATGTTTTTCAAATCATTTCCATTCATTAATTTTTTCGCGCAAAGTATTAATTATGTTATCATACAATTTCTCCTTATCAAACACACATATTATAGTAAACTCATTTGCACTTATTTAAGTTTTCTAATGCTTTGATTTTGCAAATATATTCATTACCCATCCTTAGATGTAACAAGTGTTTACATCAAACCAAGTTCTATCCATTTTAAAATTTATCTTATTCTTGAATTGTATGGATTTATGTTTTGACTCAAACCTTATAATATGTATACTCTCAAAATACACATATTCCGATGGTGGGCACATTTTTACACACATGTGAGAGATCAATATAAAGCAAACAAAAGATCTCACATAACAGAAGAAACACAATGTAGTCAATGAATAAAAAAAATGAATCTCGTAAAAAGATACTTGTATATTCTATGCATGTCATACCAAGCACCATAGGTATTGTGTATTTACTCTCCACAAGATAGTTACCAACGCAAAATTAGATCATGAAGGTCTTTTGTTGGGTTGTAATGGGGCTTAGGTAAGGGTAACAAAAAAAGGAAGTTGAGATTCAAAATTTCTGAGAAATTGGAAAATAAACTAATTTCAAATTTTTCTATTTCTCTTGTTTTTCTTTTCTAATCTCTCGCTATTTTTTTTTCAACTTTATTTTATTTTTCACACATTTTTCTTCTTTTAAAATTTATTTTCTTGAAGCATCTCATATTTTTCATTCATTTTCAAACTTTCCTTTTCTTCCCCCCCCCCCCTTTTTTTTTATTTCTGCCATACACTTTGAGTAGGCATCACAACTCGGTATCTCTCCACTTACTCTCTTTTCGTTTATTTTCATCATTAATTTCTCAGAAATAAGAAGGGTAAGGCTGAATTTTCAGAAATGGTGAACGAGTAAAAGTTAACATGGCTTATCAAAGAATGTATAAAGGCAAATTTTTCAATAAGCTCAAAGGGGTACTAGAATAACAAATTTACATGAGATTGGGTATTTTAAGTATAAACGAGCCAAAAATGACTTTCAATCATGTCCTCAAAAGATGGTAACCTTGCCTATTTGTCTTGAGCAAACATACGATATGTTTTAGCACAATGATACGAATTGAATGTCATGCAAAGTTACAAGTCAAAGCAAAATGTATGAGATTATACAAAAATAATTCGTATTCAAAGAAAACTTCGAGTTTATGTAAGTACTCATCAAGGACGAAAAATTTGCTCTAAAGCTCACCGAGTTTAGTCTCCACAAAGATCCTTTACTTCACAGTTCAGATAAATTTCTTAATTTTTAGATCTTTGGCATGAACTAAACATAATGATTCCTAGAGGTGGGTTCAAATTTACATGCTAATCTTCGCATTGAAATTTACTCTCATAATAGCAATGATCAAATATGGCATTTAATTTTCTTGAAGTCGATTCTTCGATTTCGATTTCAATAGGCGTTGGAAGCATGAATTAGAAGGAATGATTTGGTTCAAATTGGTTGAAAGTATGTAGCTAAGATGTGTGTAAAAGATTAGAATAAAAAAGGATGAATTTTGATATAAAAATGAGTTTTAAAAAGCCCAAAATGCACAAAATTGCGTACAGTCACTCGCCCGAACTGGGCGTGCCGCTGAGACTCGCTCGCACGATCTATGCAAATTCGCGAGAGCGACTGACACTGCCTCGGTATTTTAGCCATGACTTCATACCCCAAACTCAGAATCATATGATTCTTAAGGAATTGGAAAGAGGACATTGATATCTACAAATTTTATTAATTAACAAACTCATGAATCAAATGTTTTGAGGGTCAAAACTGAGCAGGAAGTTGGGTCAAGTTTCGAGTTAGCATGTTTTGACTGAAGTGCCGACACTGCTTCGATAGTTTTGCCATAACTATTTACTCTGAACTCTGATTAATGCGATTCTTACGACGTTGGAAAGATGACAAATAGATATATAACTTTTGTTAATTAACTAATGTTTAAATCAATTTTTTTGGGGGTCAAAATTAAGCTGGAATTTGGGTCAAGTTCTAAGTTAGCACAAACTTGCCCAATTCTGCCTCGATTTTGAGAAAGCACTTAAATATGTCTAAGTTATTAATAATTAAGGTAAATCCTTAATACATCTTATATTTGTGATATAGATTGAGGGCAAAAATCAATCGGTAAGACTTTGTTTTACTTTGTGCGACTTTGAGGTTAAGGTACGGGAAACTCAGTGTATAATTACATTTTGTGAATTTGGTTCATAGCTTCTTGATATGATTTTGATATGATTGAATGAAAAATTATAAGTTTGACTGTATTTACGCTAGTGTTTGAATTCTTTGAAACTAGAACTGGAATTTTATGAAATTGAGAATTTGATATTTGATGGTATTTGAAAATAGAATAATTTTGCAGCATTGACTAATACTTGAACTTTATGTATTTGAAACTTTGCAAAATGAATTTAAAATGTAAAAAGGAACATGAAATTTGAACCCGAATCCGAGCTCTAAGTCCGAACCGTGAATCCGTTGATTTCGAACTCTGACTTGAATTTGAATTCATCTTTGAATCCAAAATCTCGATCCGCTCTTGAATCCAAACTTGAAACTTGAACTCGAACTTGTTACTTGAACTTGAACCTGAACTTGAGGCAGAGAGGAGTAGAGGCTCTAGAGAGGGGTAGAGTCCCCAGGGTTTTAACCTTGTTCCTTCAACGTAGGATACTCTATTCCCGTGACATGGGATGCTTTGGTCTCAGATTGGTTAATTGTTGCAAATACAACATTGTTTGCAAATCCGAACTTGAACCTTGATTCGAATGTGAACCTTGATTTGAATGTGAACTTGAACCTTGATTCGAATGTGAACCTTGATTCGAATGTGAACATTGATTTGAACTCGAACCGTGATTCAAACGTGAACCTCGATCCGAACTTAAATCTTGATTCGAATTTGAACCTTGACTGTAAATTCATCCGAATTCTAGAAAATAAGAAGTAATAAATTTGTTTTGCTTTCCGTTTGGCACGAAAATATGTAAACTCAGATTGTTGGTTGAAATTTGATTTTAAAATATATTACTGAAAGCATTTTTCGAATACCGTTTCATATGAAAATTCTTTAAAGATTGTCATTGAATCTATGCATTTATCTGATAAGATGTAACTACTATTGAGTTTTCTCTACTAATCTTAGATGTTAGCTCACCCCGACTATACGTCATAGGTGTAGGTTTGAGGAGGACTCAAACTACATACTAGAAGAAAAGGAGCTTCCGCATAAGGATTTGTACTCTGTTCTGGGATCATAGAATTAGTGCTTTATAGATTTTATGAGTTAAGGTTTGATATATTGGTACTGTTGTACACCACTGTTGGTGATGGTTGGTCATCACTGGTGTTGTTTAGTCCGGTACATATTAGATATTACAACTGGAGATTTTTATTCATGACATATGTAACTTTACTTTGATTTCTGTGTGTATATAGATGTGCCAAGTATTCTGTATCAGATTGTGATTTACGATCTAGCGGTCTGGGTTTTTCCCTTTGGTATAAGTTGGAAAAAAAAAATATGTCTCAAAAATTCTAGGTTGAGAAAATCCGGGCTATCACAGTTGATATCAAAGCGTAAGCATTAGGTCTTGTTGGGACCCAAGGCTATGGCGGTAGACTTTATCAGGGCCTAGGAGACCCAACTGACTTTGTCACTGTTGATGTTCGATTTTAGGTCTTATGGGAGACTGAGAGCCATAGCTATAGGTGCGGAATGTGACTGTAGGCCCAGATATGTGACATTATATTTTTTTTAGAATATAGGTTGTGAGCTTTTAAAAGTTTTGTCCTAGTATCGTAATCAATTGCTAATTGAACGTTTTTTTCATTGTGGTAACAGATCATTATGTCAGGCCGAGGTAGACAACCCAGAGATGGTCAAGGTAGTAGTGGTTTTCAATCAAATGTGAATGAGAGTGAAAGAAAAGAAAGATAAAGGATGATACAAACCATGGCAGCCATGACAAATACTATGACCCAGCAGGCAGCATTGTTGGCAGCTCATAATGCCAATAACCATCAGCAGATGTCACCTACGCCTCCAATTACACCCATTCCACCACCTCATTCTGGATTCGTTGAGTTTAGGATATTGAGACCACCTAGTTTTTATGGTCAGACAGATTCATTGGAGGTAGAAAAATGGATGAATCAAACTGAGAAGCTCTTGCAGAGACTGCCATGTACTGAAGCTGAAAAGGTGAGTTGGGCTTCATGTCAATTGGAGGGAGATGCCGACCCTTGGTGGAAGTCGGTATTACTGAGAAGAGAGCAGGAGAACCCAGATGAGACATGGATTTGGGAAGAGTTTGTTGAAGTATTCAACAAAGGGTATTTCCCTAAACAAGTGAGAAATCAGATGGCCGCAAAGTTTTTGAAATTGGAGTGAGAGGAGATGACCGTATGAGAATATGGTACGAAATTCACGAGATTGTCTAGATTTGCACCGCAATATGTGGCCACATAACAGATGAAGACCATTAAGTTTGAAGATGGCTTAAGGCCGAATATACGCAATAGGGTCTCCGTGTTCGAATCAGAGACCTATGCTGCAGTGATGGGTAACGCGTTGATTGCTGAGAGAGATATACAAGACAGGTACAAGAGACAAGAGCGGCGAAGTAAAAATATAGTGGGTCAAGGGAGGTCAAGCAATTATGAGCCGGCAGACGAGAGGCAGAGATTCTTGATGCCAGCGCCCTCTCAACCTGCTCAAACTATGTATTCTACGCCCATGGGATCCTTCCACCTTTCGAATCCTCCTACGGCTGGAGCATCAAGGGTTCAACTAACTCCACACACCTCTTCGTCCATATCGATTATATTATGTGCCAGATGCGGAAAACATCATAAGGATGAGGAGTGTAGGCGAGCATCGGGTGCATGTTTTGATTGTGGTCAGAAAGGACATCGGCTTAAAGATTGTCCCGAAAAAGGAAAGGAAAGAACGACTTCGACAACTATTCAGCGGCCCTAGGTTACCTTTGATAGTTAATGATTTTAAAATTTTTGTGGGCACTGCCTTTGAATAAATCGTTCAGATTTGTAGTTTGTATACACTTTGTCGTGATGAACGACTAGGTCTTGAGGATGTGTTTATAAGTTTTGTGGATATCTGATTCTGATCAAGTGATTGTAGATATATGATTGCAGGTATCCTTATTAAGCTAATTTTGGCTACTTTTAACTTAGCAGTAGATTTATCCTTGGAAATGGTAACAAAAAGTGGAATTGCTATCCTGCTATGGATGTGCTCTACATTTTACACGGTGGATGGCGTTGCTCCACCATTGTCGATGATTGATGATTTAGTTGTGGACTATGCCTAGATAAAGTAGTTATGGATAATATGTGATTCATGTATGTATCGGTAAATTTGTTGTAGGTACACATCTTTGAAGTCATAATTAACATAAGTTAATTTATTGCGGTTTATAGTGGATGATTTTGTTGTGTAGGATTAGTGATTTTCATGGACGTCAGGAATGTAAAGTGTTTAATTGCATAATAATGAGAATGGGTTTAGCGTAGGGACTGTGTGGATCTAGTATGGTGGGTTGTGTGGTTTTTGGTAATTTTTGGATCTAGTTGGATTCGAAACTTCCATCGTCAGTTTTCGAGTACGACAACTTTTTTAAGGAGGGGGAAATGTAATAACCCTGATTACCTTCGTTAATGGTGAATCATTGACTCTCGAGAATGAAAACTTTTCATTGATTTTTCTTTTATTACACCACACCAACAAGCTTCTAATCCTAGACAGACTCAAAACAGAAATCCTAAACCTAAACAAACACAAACCCAAAAAAAAACATGACATTAATCATCTTCCTCCTCCTCAGCCTGGCGCGTTCTAGCTCCCATCTGGTCATAGCCATCCGGCCACAATCATTATCCCAGTTGGTGCATAAAGGACCGATCGTAACGGCTTCGACGAAGAGTCCGACTGTTCTGCCACTGTTGCTCATAAATCAAGGTGTTAATCTAATCTTGCATGATTTTGAGTGATACTCCATCATTGCGGTCTTGGGCGGGCTCTACAAGGTCTTCCTGGCACATTCGTCGGCACTGACGTACTGGTTAGGCAGGAGGAGGGACCTAAGCGGCAGCGGCAGCTTCGGGATGATTTCCAAGAAGACGCATGCTTCTATTCCATTGGCTGACCTCATAACGATAAAATTGTAACTCACCACAGTCATCATCCCGATAAAAGGGAAAACCCAGGTGTTGCAAAATTACATCACTAGGTGAGGGAAATAAATGAGTGCGCTATCGGTAGGGGTGGGGTTGACGATTTCATCGTGACAGTGCCACGCAACATTCTATTCTGGGATGATTATGCAGAATCTTAGGTACATTGATCCATGAATTTTGATAGGCACCATATAGTGCCTAAACTCGATCACCAGTTCTTTATGATACATGCCCTCTTGGGCATAGATTTGAGCAAACAATGACATCCCAGAATAGAATGTTGCATGGCAGCGCTGATCTCTTCGTAGCGATCCCTAAGGAATAAACCCCATGACACATATCATCGATCATATCGACTTGAGGAATATAGATTTCTTCTCCAAGGGGATGGCCAAGTGGGCGTTCACACAGAATATCGAAAGCATCGGCAATCGTTTGCAGAAACATTTGTCGCTCCCAGCCATCGATTGAGATGGTGAAATGGGCATCGATGGTGTTGTCACTTGATGCGCTGACCCACTTCATATTCTGGTAGAAAAGTCGTTCCACTCGCTCAGAGACAGAAATGACAGGCGGTGCCAACAAGAAATTGAGATGTAAGGCCACCACATAGGCAATTGAGATTTCACACTCCGACATTCTTTGAAATGTAGCCATATCGAAAACATACTCCGAGCAAAGTTCTTTGATAGCAAAACGACCCCTGGGTCTCTCTTGAAATATTCCCTCTAGTCGGGTGGGGAGCTGTGCATGGGCAGTGGATGACGACGCCATTTCGAAGAATGTCTGAAAAGTCTAAGAGTTTCGGAGGAGACTAGGAGGGCAGGATCGAATGAGAGAAAAGAAAAAGGACTCTCGTCCTTAAATAAAGAGTGGAGCGCAGGTCTTTCGGATACGATGCCTCACCTCGATCGATCGGGATTATAGAGTCGATTGATCGAGATTACATTGAAAAGACGCACCTTAAAGGCGGGTTTTTCGAACGTGCACAATTTGAATAAACTCGATGCATCGACTAATGGAGTCGATGTATCGACTCTGACACACTTCTGTTTCCTAGGCATTCGAAAGGTGTGACAATAAATGCACCTCAGAAAGCGAGCAGTTGAATCGACTTTTCATAAAGTCAATTAGTTGACCATATAGGTCGATTGATGGAAGATGGCGCATGTCAATCACTGAATATTCTAAAAGACGTGACAATTAAGTCACCTTGGGAAATGTGTGACACTTGAATTTATGATAAACTTGATTGATCGATAGAGCATGTCGATTGAACAAGTTTTGTGCTTGTGAACATCCAAACATTCGAAAAGACGCGACAATAAAGTCGCACAGAAAACTTGCAGATGCATGCGCTCGATCAATATTCCAGTCGATCACTCAATTTAATCCAAACTTCTAAACTGACTGTTCTGAAGTAATTTTTAAATGGGTGTTTACCGATCGATCGACAAGACATCCTGATTCATCAATTTTTTTTTAAAAAAAAATTTTGAAATATTTTTCTAACTTGGGTTGCCTCCCAAGAAGCGCTAAATTTAGTGTCGTTAGCCCAACCTTTCAAAATTTTCATTTCATCTCGATTGATCAGGATCACTCAACTTCATCCAAATCCACAATGGTATTTTCAAGAAATGGTTTCAACCGTTGCCCATTGACCCTAAACTTAGTGTCATTCCGAGGGTTTATGACTGCCCTTTTGAAAATATCCGACTAACTTGAAACAGACCATTCCATCAAATTTTTAGTTTCCCAATGAATAAATGAAGTTTGGAGTTGTAAAGCAACACTTTTTGATCGATAGTAAAATATTTTCTCAGGAAAGATTGATCATGGACACGCTTCATGCGGTCCTTGTAGGTTTTTGCACAGTCATAAGCATAGGCTATTATCTCCTCTAATTCATTGATCTCTAAGCTCCTCCTTTTTCCACCCTATTGTAGATCAAAGTTCAATAATTTGATTGCCCAATAGGCCCGGTGTTCTAACTCAATAGGTAAGTGACAACCTCGACCAAAAACCATCTTGTACGGGGACATTCTGATGGGAGCCTTGTACGCCATTCGATAAGCCCATAAGGCGTCGTCCAATTTCAACGACCAATCTTTTTGGTTTGGCTTAATTGTTTTTTCCAAAATTTGTTTAAGCTCTTGATTTGGTACTTCAACTTGTCCACTAGTTTGAGGTGGTATGGTGTAGCAACTTTGTGTGTGACACCGTACCTCTTTATCAGCTGAGCAAATACTTTATTTCAGAAATGCTTCCCACCATCGCTAATGATAGCTCTTGGAACACCAAATAGTGAGAAGACTTGATCTTTCAGAAATTTGATTACCACCCTATGATCATTATTTTGCAAGCTACGGCCTCTACCCACTTTGAAACATAATCCACTGCAACGAAAATATACAAATTCCAGAAATAATTTAGAAACGGACCCATGAAATCAATTCCCCATACATCAAACACTTCGACTTTGAGAATTTGATTTAAGGGCATCATGTTTCGCTTGGAAATTCTGCCCAACATTTGACAATTGCTGCATGCAATGTAATGTTGGTGACAGTCTTTAAAAATTGTTGGCCAGTAAAAACCACTGAAGAATCTTCGTGGCTTTCTTCTTAGAACTATAGTGTCCTCTACAGGACAACTCGTGACAGAATGAGATTATATCTGTCTGTTCAGGCTCAGGAATACACCTTTTCTGATAATCTGATCGGGGCAATACTTGCACAAATACGAATCCTCGAAGAAATAGTGTTTTGCCCGTGTTAGGAAGACAGATTTTTCATTCTTTGTCCAATGCTGTGGTATTTAATCTGTCACCAAATAGTTGACCAAATCTGCGTACCATGGCATACACTCGACTGCGAATAATTGTTCATCGAGGAAATTCTCTAAAATTTGACACAAATCATCAGATTTTTCCACAATAATTCGAGATAAATGATATGCCACCACGTTTTCAGATCCCTTTTTATCCTTGATTTCTAGATCGAATTCCTAGAGCAACAAGATCCACCTAATTAACCGAGCTTTCGCATCCTTTTTCGCAAACAGATAATAGAGAGTTGCATGATCAGTGAATACAACAACTTTCGATCCCAACAAATAGGATTGAAATTTATCCAATGCAAAAACCACTGCTAGGAATTCCTTTTATGTGGTAGAGTAATTCAGTTGCACATCATTGAGAGTGCGACTTGCATAGTAAATGACATGTGGCATTTTCTCTACCCTTTGCCCTAGAATAGCTCCGATCGCGTAATCTGATGCATCGCACATGATTTCAAAAGGAAGTGCCCAACCTAAAGATTGGATTATTGGAGCTTCGCTCAATTTAGTCTTGATGGTTTTGAATGCCTCTTTACACTTTTCATCGAAAAGAAATGGAGCATCTTTGGCAAGCAAACTGCACAACGGTTTCACGATCTTGTTGAAATCCTTTATAAAACGTCGGTAAAAATCCGCATGTCCAAGGAAAGACCTTATCTCTCTAACTGTTCTTGGGAGTGGAAGATTTGCAATTAGGTCTACCATTGCCTTATCCACTTCAATGCCTCGGGATGATATGACATGTACCAGCACAATGCCCTATTGTACCATGAAATGACACTTTTTCCAGTTCAAAATCAGGTTCTTTTCTTGACATCCTTGAAGAACAAGAGACAGATGGTGCAGGCAATTACTGAAACTGTCTCCATAGATTTAAAAGTCGTCCATAAAGACCTCTAGAAATCTTTCCATCATGTCGGAGAATATACTTAGCATGCATCTTTGAAATGTCGTTGGGGCATTGCAGAGTCCGAATGGCATCCGTCGGTAGGAGAAAGTTCCAAAGGGACATGTAAATGTAGTTTTCTCCTGATCTTCTGGTGTTATGACTATTTGATTGTATCCAGAATAGCCATCAAGGAAACAGTAGTATTGGTGTTTGGCCAGTCTTTCAAGCATTTGATCAATGAATGGAAGAAGAAAGTGATCTTTTCGTGTTATTGAATTCAGCTTTCTATAATCAATACATACTCTCCAGCCAGTTTGCACTTTCGTTGGCACCAACTCATTTTCTTCATTATTCACCACTGTTACTCCAGACTTTTTGGGAATCACTTGTGTGAGACTAACCCATTTACTGTCGGAGATGGGGTACATAATTCTAGCATCCAATAATTTAATCACCTCATTCCTGACAACATCGTGTATGATCGGGTTTAGCCTACGTTGAGGTTCTCGGGAAGGTTTAGCATTCTCTTCCAGATGAACGCGGTGCATGCACACCGTCGGGCTAATTCCCTTGATGTCCTTAATAGACCAGCCATTGCACTTTTGTAATTTTGGAGAACTTCTATAAGTTGCTCCTCCTGATCCCCATCCAGATTTGACGAAATTATCACTGGATGAGTTTTGTCTTTCTCCAAATAAGCATATTTCAAATTTGTAGGGAGAGGATTTAATTCCAACTTCAATTTCTCTTCTTCTTTCGGTGCATCTTTCCTTTCTTCTTCCTTGTTCATATCTTTCATTTCTCATTCATCATTTCCCAAGAGTGGAGTGGAATCCAACATCTTATTAACTTCTTGTATCATGTGATTTACATTCAAACCTGCACTGAAATGGGTTAGGCACGCCTCCAAAGGATCCTCTATTTCAGAAGCAAAAAATGTCTCTTCCACAATATTATCAATCATGCAAATTTGTGCACGTTCCTCATCCTCAACAGGGTGTTTGGCAATGTGAAAAATATTCAACTCCACAGTCATGTTCCCTAATGATAAGTTCATGATCCCGTTGATACAATTGATCAATGCATTCGATGTTGTCAGAAATGGCCTTCCTAAAATCACTGGGATGTTATTCTTCAGATTGGGAGCAGATTCGGTATCCAAGATGACAAAATCAACTGGGAAATAGAAAGAGTCCACCTTGATTAGGACATCTTTCACAATTCCCCTGGGAAGTTTGATTGACCTATCAGCTAGCTGAAGGTCATTGTTGTGGGCTTTAGTTCACCCAAATTGAGCTCCTTGTATACAGAGTATGGTAACAAATTGACGCTTGCGCCAATGTCCAGACGCGCTCGATCGATACGATTCTCCCTTATAACAATTGAGATGGTAGGACAGCCAGGGTCTTTATATTTAATTGGGAGTCTCGCTTGCAATACTGAACTCACCTGCTCTGCTAGGAAAGCTTTCTTCGGGACATTGGTCTTTCTTTTGATTGTGACCAAGTCCTTTAAGAATCTAGCATACGCTGGTACTTGCTGGATGGCTTCTAAGAAGGGGATGTTGATCTTCAATTGCTTGAACATTTCAATGATCCCTTTCAGATCACAGTTTTTCTTTTGCGTCATCAACCTTGAGGATATGGGGCTTTAGGCACGAAACATTTTTCTTCAACACTCTATTCTTCAATCTTTTTCTCCTGTTCTGCTTGTTTTTCAACTTCCTCATTTTTCTCAGCTTGAACTTCTAGTTTCGATCTCTCATCCTCCTCTGGCATTTTTACTTTGTTGTCGACCTGCTTTCCAGATCTCAACATCGAAATTGCCTTAATTTGCTGTTGATTTTCATCTTGCGATGAGGTTGAGGCTTGTTCAACAATCATTTGCTCTCTTGGATTTGAAATTTGTTGGCTCGGAAATGATCTTTTTTCTCTCGCAAAGGAATGTTGTCAATTGACCAATTTGGGTCTCTATCCTTGATATCGAAAAGGTATTTGATTGAATGAGCTTCAACAAATCCTCATTCGGAGGATATTGATTTTAAGGCTGACGTTGTGTAGTGTTTCCTTGATGATTATTAAATCCAAGTGGTGGGAATACTTGCGCCAAATTCTACTGACCCATTTGTTGTGTGGGTTGGTTCTGATAGCTCACCACTGGTTGAGAGAGTTGAGAATGTTGGTTCAGCTGCCTCAATTACCTAATTTGGTTTTGATTTTGGTGGAATTAATTCATACCACCAAAGTTCTATTGTTGAAAATGCCCTTGACCAAACTGTTGTTGTGGTCCTTGGTTGTAATTTTGCTGGGGATAAAAGTTCAACCCCTGTCTTTTGGCTTGAGGTTTCTGATTCTCTTGCTTCTAAGAGAAATTTTGGTGGTACTTCCAACTATTCGGGTTATTCTCGTTCAATACATTTCCCTAATTTCGACCGTAGTTATTCAATGCATTCAATTGTTCACAAGGGTCTTCAGAGTAGTTCTACATTGATGGGCAACCATCGATCGTGCGCATTGGACTCGCACAATATGAACACGGTTTGGGTTGTGCATTCACCACACTCACATTTTTTTCAGTTTCAAGTTCTTAACTTGTTAAGTGAGGAAATTTATCTTTGCCATGAGATCAGGAGTCTCTTTCACCACATGCAATCCTCCCTTCTTTGTTGAACTCTCTGCTTGGTCTCGATTCTTGATTGGCTGATTACGAGTTTTCCTGAAGTCCCACTGCTGTGAATCCTCAGCCAACTTTTCCAAGAAACGATAGGATTCATTTTCCTTAAGTTCAAGGAATCCTTAACTGTTCATTGATTCGACCAAATGTCGATTGGTCTGATCCAATCCATTGTAAAAATATTGGACCAATCCCCACTTTGAAAATTCATGGTGTGGACACTTCAGTATCAGTAAGAGATACATGAATCTATCCCAGACTTCATAGAATCTTTCATCTTCTTCTTGCATGAAATCCGTGATTTCGTGTCTCAAGGCATTAGTTTTTGTCATGGGAAAGAATTTTGACAAAATTTTCCTTACCATCTGATCCTAGGTAGTTATAGATCCTGTTGGTAATAAATTTAACCAAGCTTTAGCTTTATCCTTTATATAAAAATGGAATAATCGCAGTCTCACAGATTCTTCACTAAAATTTTGGTACACCGATGAACAGACTTCAACGAAGTCTTTAATGTGCTGGTATGGATCTTCTCTTTCTATACCATGAAAGATTGGGAGAATTTGGATCACATTTGTACAAATCTCAAATCAACCACCAGGTGTGGCAGGGTATGTGATGCAAGAGGGGGTGTTTTAGTTATTGGAACAAACAGCTCCCTCAGAGTTGGTTCTTTTTCATTCCCATGCGGGGGTTCCTCAAATCCATTTTCAACCATCTCAAATTGAATTAATGTTTCAACTTCGGCTTCTCATCTTGATCTGATCTCCTTTCGATTTGAACGGCAAATGCGCTCGATTTCAAAATTTAGAGGTTCTAAAAGTTTCTCTCTAGAGAACCTACTGTGCATACAAGGTTTTAGAAGGCCAGAGTCTAAACAATTTAGGATGTCTCAGAAAGAACACCTCAAAAACTGGATTGATTCTCGGATCTTGAAAAAGAAACTAAAAAAAATATGAATCGATTGATCGAGTTGCTATCTCGATTGATTAGAGAACTCCTTGATTGATCGATTGGTTGGGTCGATCAATCGGATATTTTGAATTTGAAATTTGATTTTCGATTTTTTTTTTTTTTGAATTTATATTTAAATTTCAAATTTCAAAAATTTTTAGATTATGAATTTCGAATCCCTGGATTTCAAAATTTTGAATTCTAAACTTCTAATTTTTAATTCCAATTTCGAAATTCAAAATTTTGAATTTTAAAAATTCTAAAAAATTCAAATTATGCAAGAGAAAAGAAATTTTGTTTGGAATTGATTGATCGAGTGGTTAGCTCGATTGATCGAAACTCTAAATTTTTCAATTTTTTCATATATTATTTTTTTAATTAGTAAAAATGCCAATTTAAATATAGAGAAATTCCTAAAATTAATTTTTTATTTTCTAAAAAATTGTGAATTTTCTACGCTCAATTTCCGGCAGCAGTGCCAAAAACTTATGATTTTAATCTTGTTTTACTCGCAAGCGCACGAATCGAGATAGTCAGTGGGTGCGGAGTATGAGATCGTTCCCATGAGGATTAGTCAGAAGATTCAGAAGAGGAAACAATAATTAATAAAGGAATTACCACAAATCTAGCACAGTGTTTGAACTAATTTTCTGATTCTGAGAGTTTGGTAGATAGGATAAAAACTAGGTGAAAAGATAAAGTTAAAGCAATTTATGCAAAATAAGGATTAGGATACTAAACCCTCATCGTAGGTTTATTATTCATATAATACAAATCTGTGGATTGAGATATGAGATCATCAAAAGATTTAATACACGCAGACACTGACCCGAACTCTCATAAATTCAACATTGCCAATCTGAGATAACGGAGATGCATGATTAACATCTCATGAGTGTATGAATAACACGCACACCTCGGTTGGCCATCAGAACTTAATCCATGGGGTAAATTCTGCACTACCGATCTAAGAACACGGAGATGTATGATTAACATCACATAAGTGTATGATTAACACTCACACTTCAGATCGTAGTAGAACTTAACCCTGAGATGGGCAATGATTAGGATAAAATCATCATTGTAGATCTAAGATCATAGGGCATGATTAGCACCCAGATCTCATATAGCAATCGGATTATATCCAATATCGATTATAACATCAGGGTCATTAAAAGAATCTCACATCTCAACCTGTATATTTGTGTTATTATGAATAAATGCCTCGGATGGGAGTTCATTAGATCCCCATCCCCAATGAAACTAGCCACCTATGATAGAAATAAATGACAGAATTGAAATAAAATTAAAAGATAATATTAAAATATTATAAAATACCTCAACAAATCCAACGAAAACTTTAATCCAGCTTTTAATCCAACAAGTACAATGATTCTTTCAATTGCAGAAGAATTAAACTACTCTAAATCTTAGATCTAGGAAAATGAAGAACAAAAGCAGACATAAAAGCTGAAAAAGAAAACTCAAAGAAAACTAAAACAAATGTGACGAAAAAAAGTGTCTCACTAATTCTTCATATTCGCTTATATAGTTACTAGGTTCGTGAATTTGAAATTCAAAATCAATCGATCGTTCCTAGTAGTCGATCGATCGATTTTAAATTTTCAAATCTCCGCTCCTAAATATATGTAACTCGATTAATTGTCACTATTTATCTCGATTAATCGAGGGTACAGATAACAGAGGGCATTATTTTGGCACCTTCTGTTATCTCCAAACTAGTTTCAACTCTGCTCTTTCTTTACTCCAATGTTCCAGTTTTAGTTGGTTTTATGTTCTTTTATGCTTCTCAATGCATCCATCAGCCAATTTTACCTGAAACACTTAAAATCTCACAAATCTTGTCAAATAGCCGTCATCGGATGGCAAAATATAAGCCTAGGAGGTGAAATATCATCACATTTCACTACTCATCAGTAACTATCATTAATTAATTTTAACAAAATAATCTTTATGAGTCTCTAGTAATTAATTTTTATCATTAATTATGATGTTATTTTGTTTTATATTCTTCTAGTTATTACTAACCTTATAAAAACTCTTCTTAAACCCAATGAAAAAAATATTGATGATTGGATTTTTTCTTTCAAAATGCAACTAAATATAGATGAAAAGAGTTTTTAAAATAAAGAACTTGGAGTTTAATTTTACTTTTATTCGGACTGAATAATTACGAATATCGCTTTTTCTTCTTATCATTTTTTTAAAAAATACATTCCCGATAAATTGCCTTTCGGATCAGCCCTCTCAGAGGGGACCGATCCAATCATGCGTGATGTTCATCTCTAGTAATTACTTAAAACCGATAGGTGAGGGACTATATACAAACATAACCAAGTATTTCATAGTTTCCAATGTGGGACTAAAATTAGTAGGCTACTCTTGAGTAGTAGCAAAACGAAAGGAAAACAAAAATTTTAAATACACCAACAGAAGATACAATGAGTGTCATCCCTGTTAGAGATTTTGAGGCTGAAGATTTATTCTCCCTCCCAACACCAAAGTGACTAAGTGGGGGTTTGGGAATAAATCAGCTAGGAAAAACTCGTCAAAATTGGAAAAAAACTTGTTAAAAATTCAAAAATAAATAAGAAGGATAAATGATACAAATATATTATTTAAAACTTATAAAACAAAAAATTGGGAAAAATGTGGAAATTTTCTGAAAATTCAGGAATAATTCATAAAATTTGTGAATAGTTCTTGAAATTCGGGATTTTTGGAAAAGTCACAAATAATTATAATTTTACTTATTTTTTCAAAAAAAAAGGGAATTATTAATCACAATTTCTTCAAAAATGTAGGAGTATTTGGTCACTATGCCCAAGACCTTATCAAACTTTACGGGCCCTTAGCTTTTGAATCATGTGAAACCTTCATGAATTGGTTGTCCACTTGTTCTGACGCATGCCGAAGTCAGCTCGATGAGTTATGGGGCTTTTCAAAGGCATTATCAAGTCTTTGATGCCCAATTACCCCTTTACTTCCTAAACCATAAAATCCGTGAAAGTCCCATAAGATTTTGTCGGTATATGATGTGTGGTCTCAACATTTTGAGAGTGCCAACTCTAACGCCTCTACTATACAACTGTAAGTCATTTTCGGGTGCTGGTGTTACCATCACACCAATTTATGTTACATCCAAGGTAAAAGAAGATAAAATCTATTGACTGCCATAAATCATTAGATAGATATCGTTTTTATTCTCAACTTTTCACACAAACGTTCTTGAGATTATGGGCCAACTATTAGACGGTCAGATGTTGGTCTCACATGACACAGATCTCAAAAAGTAAATGTAATCACAATTCATAACATACCACCAAACATGTTCATATTCACTTTTTGGGATATGTGTCATGTGGAATCAACATATAATCGCCTAATAGTAAGGCCATGATATCAAGATCATTTGTCCCGAAGAAATAAAAATTCATGTCTTTTGATTTAACATTTTTCCATCATTTTAGTGAGATGGCTATAAAATAAAGTGGTGTGGTTACTGTAGTTGTAACACCAACTTTTTTTTAAGGAATCATTGACTTCTGACTAGTGGTAATTTTATACGACCAACCTTTTTTTTAAGGAATCATTGACTTCTGACTAGTGGTAATTTTATACGACCAACCTTCTCAAAGTGAAAAACGTAACTCATATTTTAACCTTCTTTTTTTTTATCAGAGAAGTACGACAGCCTTTTTAATAAAGAAAAGATAAAGACGACAACCCACACTATCTACTGCATAACGGTATAATGCTCCATTGCACCTCAATACCTTATATGACTAGCCTCATCCATAGCCACAATTGGTGTACACCCCTTGTAAATTTGGATCATCTGGTTACATATTTGGATCGTCTAATCGATCGGTCATCTCTTGCATGGGTTACATGCCTATAACTAAACGCAGTGGCCAGGACCACACCTCAAGTCAGGTTCTGAGTTCAATAATCCCTCCCCTAGTTAGTCACTCGCAAGGATTTATCCTCACTGACTAGTACATGTGATGTGCTAGTGTTGCACATAGTCGGGGACTTAGTTGGGTATTCTAAGGGGCTGGATATCCCATGATTAAAAATATATGAAAAAAATACATTGTATGAGATTATCATTCCTTCTACGAATAGGATTATCAATGGCTGGGCTAGAGCTGAGCCATGCTTGGCCTAGCTCAGCCCTAGACCGGGCCGCCAATGGGTCATCTCTAGTCCGGCCCTAGGGTTGGCCAACAGGTACTTAGCTCTATCCCCGCCCTAAAGGCTTGTCAGGTCGAGTTGTAAGCTATTTTTCTCTTTGCAATTTTTTGATATGTGCCTATTTATTTTAAGAACTCTTTTTTTTTTTAAATAGTTTTTTGGAAAAAAATTAATTATAAATCTAATTTTGATATAATCTATATTGTTGAAAAAAATGATATTGAAAATAGCTGCAAGACACGTAGTTCATTACGTTGTTTTAAAGACAATAGACGCTCTCACTCTATCAGATAAACGAAGACGCAATTGGATTCCCAACAAATCTGGCTTCAAGATAAAACAGAGTTTGATTTTGTCAAGAATCGTATGTTCTTTTTTAGATTGCACTTTCTAAAAAAAAATCTGTCATACATATTTTTTAATACACAAAAAATTCTTAAATAAAGAAAATAAGAACGTAAGAGAGTTGAAAGATATGTTATTATTTCTCTTATGACTTATATCTTTCTAACGGAGATCTTGTCTTTATTTATAGAGAAAAGTCTGAACCATTGTGTCTTTTCCGGTGAAGAGATTTAATTTTGTGTCTTTTCAAATAACGGTAAAGAGATAAATTGATTCACTTTCAGATTTAGTGAAGAGATTTATTAGATTTATGGTGAAGAGATGTCACACTTGTGTCTTTTCAACTAACGGTGAAGAGATAAATCAAAATTTGAAAAGATACTTCTTTATAGAGAAAATAATTTTTTATTATTAAATTATTATCAATATATATAATGATAATTATAAATTTAATCTTAAAACAATAAAATATATATTACTATACTAATATATATAACATCTATGATGGTATATATATATATATAATGGGTACTTAGGCTTAAGCAGGGTCCTAAGTCAGCCTGGATTTTTCCAATTGACAATACTTATGCCCAGCCATATATAGAGGCAGGGCTTAGCCCTCTCTTTTTTTTTATTTTTTAATATAGGTGGGCTTAGGCACTTGAAAAACTCCATTTCTTCAGGCCTGACCTAAGCCATGTTGCGGGAAGACGAGGCCAATTGACAACCCAATCTACGAATATATATTATTTTGTCAATACTTTATTATATTTTTGTAAAGGAAGCTGAGAAAAAAAGAAAAGTAGGAGAGTTAATTAGTGCTATCTTGACAGCACGTTGGAAAAAGCAATTAGATCTCTTTACTATTTCAAATCCAAGAAAAGTGGAAGAACATTCAACTAAAAATATCTAGTTGAATCCGCATAATGAATTACATATTAGAGAAGAGACGTTGACAATATTTTCATGGGAGTCTGGATAAACTCAAGCCCTATAAGAGCTAATCTTTCGCCCTCTTATGCGCGCGCGCACACACATATATATATATATATATATAAAGTCCACGTTACAAAACATTGTTTTGTTACCACTTAGAGCTCGATGTGGCATATAGACCACTGTTTTGATGTGTGGAGCACGAATGCATTGTGTAGATTATGGGTTACGTGATTGTGAGTTACACCATATCATTTGAGGGCTTTCTCAGTCTTCTAGGTTTTTAGAAAAAAAAAAAATTAAACTTTTTGGCTCTTCAAAACACGTCAAATATCTTGATGAAAACGCCTAAATATGATGCATTGAAATTTTCAACTTTTGACCAAAATTTAACGATGAAAAATCACCTTTTTTTTAGATGCTCTTGATTAACCTTTGGCAAGTTGATATGCCAACCAACTGAATGGAAGGTAGCATTCCCACCCTATAGAGGGATGTGTGTTTGAATGCACGATTCATCCTTGCATGTGAACTAGCTAGAGTCCATGTGGTACCCATCGAGGGATTTGGGCGCCATCACAACTTGCCTAATAATAATCATGTCCATCTTAAAAGTATTAAAAGGTTGTGTATCCACAATCCAAAATGTAGTCAAAGGTGCAAAAGTTCAATATACTAAGTTTAAAATTAGTCGATGAGAATATTTGAACAAATTTTTTAAGGGCAAAAGAGTCCTAAAATATATATATATTTTTTAAATTATATGTCACGTGAATGATGACTCCAAAACATGAGTTATCTGGGAGATGACATGGCCGTTATCTAACATTCGAACACACAAATCATACCGTGCGTTCGAATGAATAGTCATATGCATACACTAACTAACATCATCAGCTCTATCTTAGTAAATCTAAGGCTGTGTTTGGGTTAGCTCTGTTGAGGCAAAGAGCAACTCTTTCACTCTTTGGCTCCGGCAAAGAATTACTTTTATATTTTGTAACACAACTTCTCGCCTCATTTGCTCTAGTAGGAAACTGTTTTAAGTGATAAAATTGCCTTATACTTGCTTTATTTCAGAGCAAATTTTATCTGCTCCGAAAGAGAATAGGTGAAGAATTATTTCTCCTCTTATAAGAGCAAACCCAAACACAACCTAAATGTAATAGAGTTTTAGAGGCTATTACATGTTATAAGCTAACATTAACTTATTTCAGTTCCCTTAAAAGTTGTGCATGTAGCTTTTAAGAAGCCCCTTAGCTCATCAACATTACACCAAAATTACACCAAATAGATGGAAACGGAGGGACTCTCCTGACCATCATGTAAGCACCATAGGTGATTAAATGATATTATACCATTTATTGACTGATAATATTGGAAATTCATACTATCAACATGATATATCATTAATTGAATGGTTATGGGTCCAAAAATCATACTTTTTGAGATATTCAAACCCGTCCATCTCTGTACTCTAATACCAACAATTATTCTAAATTTTAATGGCTGATATTAAAGTTTATTGATCTGATGGTTTACATCTATTTAGAAACATGATCCTTTGCTTGGGACATGTTCCAAAGATGGATTGGCGTTTAGGCAATTTAGATTGCTCATAGATGTGTGTGACATGATACAGTGATAAATCACACTTCAATAGTGTAAGATAAAAAGTGACATTTTAGTGGTTGAAGATCATTTAAACACCATTTGGTGTTTAAACATCGGTCCGGATCCATTATCGACAGAAACAAGTTTATGATGATGAAGAATTTTGTCAACCATCCAAAAAAAAGGCTATCGATGAAATCCAATACTGCCTCCCATCAATTGATGGACAAGTATGCTCATGTACTATATATTATGGAGCATCATACTATCATTTCTCTCGCTCCGCTTATTTATGACTAATGCACCTTATCTTTATTTCCGGAAAACAAAGTTCAAGTTCTTAGAAACTGAGGTTCTATAAACTATTAATAAGGGCCACAGCGAATCTTAACAATTAAAAAGAGTCGTCGTCTGTCTCACGTCTTTTGTCGGTCAGGTTGTCAGGTAGGTAATCATGGGCATTTTCGTCTTTTCATTATTTAATTTAGTGAGTATCAGGTGTTGTCCTTAATTGTACAGTGAGTTATCTTAATGCATCTAAGACCGTACAGTGAGCCCTTGATCTAACCATAGTGACCAAGTTAGGGCTGGGGAATAAATCTGCTTGGAAAAAATGCCACAAAATTGGTCTAATTCGGGAAACAATCGGTCAAACTTCAGAAAAATAAAATATATAAATTATGAAAATGTATTAATTAAAATTTTTAAAATACAAAAATTTGGAAGAAAGTTTCAAAAAATTCATGAATAATTCTTTAAATTTGTGATCTAGAAATTCATAATTTTTTGAAAAAGTCGCAAAGAATTATAGTTTTATTCAATTTTTTGAAAAATCGTGAATTATTCATGACTTTTTTAAAAAAATCAGAGAAGTTGGTCACTACGGATCTAATTGACATACGGCCGTACTCAAGGAATTAGATAGGCCAAAGGGTGATTACTCAGCATTGTTTAGTAATTATGAGGTGCCGAGATGGGTGGACTAGATACAAACTTAATTCTCCACTTTTACAGAAAATGCCCGCTCTCCATACGATAAATTTGTGTCTTCACGTTTGACAGCCCAAGCCTTTTACCATGACACCAAGCGATGACCCCTTCACGAATTAAATAGGGGATTATAAAAATAATTGGTATTAGGCAAAGAGTTTGCATATTCACAAATTTGAGTGGTTCGAAGCTATTGATCATCCCATGGATCAAAATATCGTCCGATATCGATACGTATCGGTATTGGACTCAAGTGATACATTGAATGTATCGTTCGATACATTCAAATGTACTGAATGTATCGAACGATACATTCAATGTATCGTCCGATACAAACCGGTACCGATACATATCGTCCAATACGTATCGTTTTGGAGCTCGGACAATACATATCGGTAACCCGATATTTTAACCCATGGATCATCCTCTGAAACATCTTCTTCACTAGGGTTTCAGTCAAGTCCAACTAGTTGAACTTTGAATGTGGTTCAACCAAAATTTAGAGCCCTTGGATGCAAAGGTTCCAAAAGTAAATGCAAACTAATAAAAATAAAGTCAAGATTTCTTTGGATCCAATGGTCTCAAAATTGGTTGAACCACATTTAGAATTCAACGATTAGAGTTGACCAAAGCCCTCTTCACTAACAATCCAAACCTTTCATTCAGAGGTCTGCTATGAGCTCAACACTTTTTTCTTCAGCTAAATCATGGAATACAATAGTATACGAATATCAAAAGTTGGTGTGCTGGTAAATTTACTTACAGTTAGTCTACAATGGGTGTCCACCCATTATGTGCATTAAACCAATCCACACATTTATATGACTGTGTGACTTGCATGGAGTTCCATGCATTTGAATTTCGTGCATGTCCCGCAGTCACACAGACGTGTGAATTGCCCTGTCTACTCATGATGGGTGGACGCTCATTATAGACTAGCTCATTTATTTAATGGAGAAAACACGATAATTGGAAAAGCTTGTATACACCTAAAAGCTTTAGATACAAATTTTTTGCTAAATGATATATGTTTGAAACTTTATAACCGGAGTAAAGCAAAATTTATTGATACTTTTATTAGTTAGTGTGCATATAGCAAAGTTGGTGTGCAATAAGCAATGGTTATGCGGAAAGAAATAATGGTGTGCTCATACCAACTTTTACCATTTAACCTTAGGTTGTGTTTGGGTTAGTTCTTATAAGAGTAGAAGCAGCTCTTTGTCAGATAAAATCTGCTCTGGCAGAAAGCTGACAGAGAGCAATTTTATCACTTAAAATAGCTCTCCGCCAAAGCAAATGGGGCGAGGAGCTATGTTACCAAACATGAAAGCAGTTCTCTGCCTGAGCCAGAGAGTAAAAGAGCTATTCTTTGCCCTAAAAGAGCTAACCCAAACGCAGCCTTAGCCTTTGTCCATACCTGCTGTCCATTGGAAGACTATTTTAAGCTCTTAAGTAGAGATGATAGAGATGGTTGGACAATGGTGGGGACACATGAAAAGATTTTGGGTACCATTATTTAAACCCCATGAAATTGTGACCTCACTTCATCTCCTCCAATTGGCATGCATTGATAACTTTGAATAAGATGAAAGAGATCCTTATTTATTTTTTGTCCTAGTCCTAGTCATAGTCATTCATACAAATGATCTTAAGATCATGAGCATACTATCAAACGGTTACTTTTTGAATCTAAGTGGCATACATCCAAAAAAGTGACCCTAAAATTATATTTGAGCGTGATGTGCACCAAGTGATTTTAGAGTTACCGTTTGGATTGTATGCCGCGTGGAATCAAATTTTGACCATCTGATGATAAGACAAAGATCTCAAGATCAATTTATAAAAGATTAGGACAAAAAAATCTCCATCGTTTGATTCAAAGTGGTGAATGTATGGTGATTGAAAGAGATGGGGTGTGGTCATAATTTCACGTGCGTAAATAATGGCACCCAAAGTTTTTTACGAGAACTAACGTAATCAAAGGCATTTAGGCTACGTATGACATGACTCTCTGCTAGCCCCTGCCATAGCAGAGTTCACTTGCTTTAGCAGGTTCCCATCCTCTTTGCTAACATCATGCTACCTGTTTTAGCAGGTACCCCTTCTCTTTGATAACTCCTTGCATAACAAGATTTTATGTAGGATTTACCTGTTCAACAATTCTACCCTCCTTTCTACTCATTCCTTGCTAAAGCAGATCTTATTTGCTCTGGTAAGGAGTTAGTAGAAAACATGGAGGTTGCTACTAGTGCAGGTAAATCCTCCTTTGTAGGGAGTTAGAAAAGAGAATAAGAACCAACTAAAACAGGTGAACTTTGTTGTGGCGGGAGCTAGTAGAGAGCTATGCCATACACAACTTTAATACTTGCTTGATTGGTTGAGATAAATACGTAACTACTTCACCATTCCACCTTTAGATGGAGGGGAAACTTTTATCAATCCAAGTCATTTAAATGGCCAACCATCATTAATTAAGCTAAACTCAAGTTAAAATTCATGATTACAAAAGATTCAAAGCATTAGCTCTTTGCGCTCTAACATAGATTGTTGTTCATATCTACCATAAGGTTCATATTAATGTGCTATGAATGAAAGATATAAATCCTTTGATGATTATAATAGAAGTTCAAATGATGGTCTGCCATTTGAATGACTTATTGATTAAAAATACACACGTGTCACTACGTAGCCCTAAGTAGGATGGTGAGTGTTATCTGAATCATAGTGACAAATTTCTTCAAAATTTGGAAGATTTTTGGCAAATTTGCTGAAAGAGTGGATTGATCAAAATTTTAGCAAAAATGACAATTGATACACCAAAATTAATGAAATTTAGTTAATTTAGAAATTTTTATATATCCTTTTGTAGTACCCGAAATTTTTTTCAAATTTTATGGGAAATGAATAGAAACTACTCTCATCCAAATATTTCCAAAAACAGAATTTGCTACCTATCACCTCAACCAAGGGGTGAGGAGAATCAATCTCTTCATATATACATTAACCAAAGAGGCTTAATGCTCTTACACTGTTACACATACCCATGGGTTTAAAGAACAAATCAAATTGACATATCGGTTGGTTTCCAAGCCGATGCATATCGGCCAAACCGGCATATATTCAATCACTTTTTTGTTTTATAATTTGTAAAATCTTAAAAATAATTTTTTTTTGTTACAAAACGGAATTTTATGGATTTGTTTGATTCACATCGGATACATATCGACTGATATTTGACTTGTTTGATCCGATGTTTGATCCTTTATGAAATTGGGGCCTAACCTTATACACATCACACAGATATGTATCGGAAATGGCAATATTTAAAATCATGCACATACCTCACTCAGGCTGCGTTTGCGTTAGCTCTTATGGAGGCAAAGAACAACTCTTTCACTTTTTTAGCTCCGACAAAGAACTATTTTTATATTTGGTAACATAGTTCTTTGCCTCATTTACTCTGCTAGAGAGTTATTTTAAGTGATAAAATCTGCTCATGCAGAAAGAAAGCTGCTTCAGTTCTTATAAGTTCTTATAAGAGCTAACTCAAACACAGCCTCATACTTAGATAGAAACCCACACCTTATATAACCTCTTATTCTATCCATTATCTAGAGACAACTACCTATCCCGCGTGTAGTACACAGAAGTAAATCCCAAGGTCATTAAAGTAATTAAACGCCAAACCGATCTCTGCGTCATAATAAAACTGCTTTCTGCACCACTGCCTTGCAGATTTGGCAATGTGTTGCGATTGGAAATGCTGCTGGGCAGTTAACCTGCCTCCATCGAGTCACCTACTCCAACACTTTTCACAAACACATTCTATACATAGATTACCCATCTTCCATTCCAACCATTTTGTTTTCTAGAGAGAGAGAGAGAGAGAGAGAGAGATCTGGTCTGGAGAATTCGAATCATGCCTCTGGTTCGATTCCGAGTGAAGAACGAGTATGGTTTAGGTGATCCAGAGATTTATACAGGTGGCGTTGATAAAGATGATCCCAAATCGCTTCTCGAAAGCGTCGCTGTTGCTGGCCTCGTCGGAATCTTGCGTCAGTTGGGAGATCTTGCGGAGTGAGTTTTATTTTTTCGTTTGAGTTTTTTGGAATTTTGTTTATTTTGCCCTAATGTGTTGTTTTTCTTATGGTAATTTTGTTGAATCATGTGTGATTGAATTTAATAAGGAATTAGCTTCCTGTTGCACTAATCGCGTAGGCATTTTTGGAGTACTGGTTAGGACCTTAACAAATGGTATCAGAGCAACACCATGTCTCGAGTTCGGCTGCCAGAGGCCCTAAATAGGGGTACCAGAGTGAAAGCCGCCGCAGAGTGTGCTGCTGCGGGGTCTCGGAAGGGGTGACCTGAGGAAAGGGCTACCTGGGCCCCCCAAAGGGGGTACCGGAGTCAGAGCCGCCACAAAGTGGGCTGTCGCGGAAGGGTGGTGTGTTACCACCCCACAGTAAAAAGGAATTAACTTCCCGCCCAACTAACGCCTAGGCATATTTGGACTTTGGAGTATTGGTTAGGAGCTTAACAGATGCTGTAGATATGGTTGTTGATTAGGGTTTTGTTGGATCTCTGTTGTAGATTGAATTAGTAATGGGGTAGTTGATCGAATCAAGGATCTTTGTTTGTGTTTTAAATTTTTGCGCGTTAGTGAATCTCAGTGGAATAATGTGAGGAGTTTGTTTGGGAATTTAGTTTGTTCCGTGGGAGTTTATTTATTATTTATTATTTATATTATTATTATCACATTTAAGGCTATATTTGTTTGGGAATTTAGTTTGTTCGTTGGGAGTTTTTTTATTGTTTATTTTTTATATTATTATTATCACATTTAAGGCTATATTTGTTTGGGAATTTAGTTTGTGATTCATTGGGAGTTTGTTTATTGTTTTTATTATTATTATTATTATTACCACAATTAAGGCTATATTTTCATTAACCAAAACGAAAGTACAGCCGATCAAAGAAGGTGACATTAGCTGATATAATTTTAGGAATTGTAATAATGGAAAATGATGTTAAACTTATTTTCGACAAAATCTCATTATTTAACATATCCTAACAAATTTTAAACATTGTCATAATAAACCAACTTATACTTCTCTTAATGGTAATTTTTAAAGTGGCCAAAAATGGTTAAGACTATCTCAATTTAAATAGGCATGAGTAATAGAAAGTCTTCGTATGCCATGCAATGAACAACACCAGATATTGCATGTGCAATTGAAAAAGTTAGTGGATATACTAGTTGTCCAAGTTATGTTCATTGTATTTCTTTATATTAGGTGGACAAAGTCCTTCCCTAATGATTTGGTCTCTATCGTGAAACGTAATTGTGATGTGCTCTTTCATAGATTTGATCATTTTGATGTCTAGGGGGTGATGGCAATGACTGATTCTCCCAAGATATTAGCTTGATCACTTCTATTTCTTTGTAAGCCAATGTTTAAAAGCCTGACCGGATGCGGAACCAGCGAGGGCACCAGTTTGGTCGGACTGGGTTGAACTGGATCGGTTCAACAAAAAAATATTACTTCAAATAAATATATAAATTAATTATTATATATATATATATATATATATTAATAATTTAGTTTTAGTATAAATATTTTTAAAAATTTTAAAATATTAAAAAAAATTAATTTAAGTATTTACTATTTAACAATCTATTAAATATCAATATATTTTAGGATTGTTGAATTTTTTGAAACATCTTTTAAAAGTTCTCTAATTAGATAATCTTTTTTCTAAACTATTTATGTTAAGTTTATAAGTTTCTAAAAATAAAAATAAAGAAGTTTAAATTTTAAAATAAAAATAGGTACAATTATATGAACCAGGGGAACCATGCGGTTCACCATAAAACTGGGCGGTTCAATGGTTGGGCCCAAAAAACCCACTTTTTTTTTTGTTGATTGGACCAGACCGGCTAGGCTCCCAGTACCAGTCTGACCCAGTTCGACCGGCCGGTCCGGTTTTTAAATCATTGTTGTAAACTATGTATGTGACCGTCTTTTTTATTTTAGTGGAATGGTGAGGATCCATCAACATCAAATCTTACGTATTAAAATATAATATGTTCATTGTATTTCTTTGAATCATGGTTTTAGATAGTTGAAAGATTCTATTGATTGTGGCCTACATTACATTAGATATCCTACCATACTAGAGGGATAATGTGATGCAAGTTGGCTTACTGGTTCACAAGAATCAAAGTCGAAAAGTGGATAGATATTTGCCCTTGATTTGACTCATCATCTCTATTTTGAAAGGGTTCGATATATTAGACTTATATTTTTAGTTTATCTTTTTTATTTTTATCACAAATTAGACTTTTACTTAATTGTTTAAGAAGGTCATCAAAGGTAGGTTTTTTACATACTTTCTGAAGTTTAGTTAGCATAGGATTCCTTATTTAAATTATGTAAAGGCTATTTATCATTATCACAACCTTGTCTCATCTATTTGGGGTCGGATTTGCGATTCGTATTTCTCCACTCGTTTCTACTCAGAGCTAAGCTCTCTGTAACCTTGCGTATACAATGTGCAATGGTATATAGCTTTCATTGTTCAACTTATGTTTTGTTCAACAATTCGTAATTTGTTCAATCTAAAAGTCGTTAAATTTAGGAATAAAAGTGAGAAAAGAAAGGGCATGATGATGTACTACTTCCCTATTAACTCTGACAATTCTGAAACTTGTTATTTTCAAACATTGTAGATGTGTTAATTTTTCAAAAGCTTCATTTCAAGTTAAGTTAACACAAATTGTTTCCAAACATCCTAGATGTATTAAGGGTTTTTTAAAAATAACCCTCTAAATTTCCATATCTATAAAAAAATCCCCTCCTAAATTTGCATATTGTTAAAAGCCCTGTAGTTGATACTTTCATGTCTAGAAACCCTCACGAGTTAAGTGCCATGAGAAATCAGTTAAAATAATATCTTTTCAAACCAGCTCAATTCTTCCCTAACATAAAGGGGTATATATATATATATATATATATATATATATATATATACGGAAAAGGTGTTTGGTGGGTTTGAAGGCATGGATGAACCCATCCGTTCGAACCCTTAATAACATGCCATGTGGCATTTAATCCCAGAACGACACCCTTTTTGGTTTAGTATTTTTTTTGAAAAATCATTTTCGGGACTTTTTTTTCCCTTCAAAACAACGGTCAAAGTTTGCCTACCGCTTGGCAAACCTGGTGCTTTGAATTTTAGGACCTTCGACCACATTCTCGACAATGGATATCCATTCTTTTTAATTTATAAATGTATTTGATCGTCCTTGGGCAAGCTGCTGTGGTACTCGATCCCCTAGATGGGTGCCACCATGGACCCCACCAGATTCGAACGCATGGATCATCGTTCAAACCCTCGAACCCATATCCCCGGCCCTCTCTCTCTCTCTATATATATATATCTTTATCTTGTAGTTTCTTTATAGTAATTAGGTATTTTAGGACTCTTTATTGAACTAAAGTAGTATATGTCGGATTTTTTGCTGTCCTACAAAAGGGGTTTGAGGTCTATTAGTGAACTTTTGATTGAGTTTTATTTTTTAACCGCAAAGCTTGTGCTTTTGTTGGTTGAAGTTTCAATTTCCCTGCTCTTAGCTAGTGTTTTTTTCCCCGCTTGGCGTAGACTTGGAGGGAATTATAAAATTTCTGCTCTCTTTATTCTTCTCCTCTTCAGTCTACATCCAGCCATTGAGAAAGAAAGCTCATTACAACAGAAGCAATCCTGGAAATATAACTTATAACAAATGGATGATAACGTTTTATAAAATTGCATGTTAAATATCTAAAATTATGTTATTGATAAAAAATGGAAAATTAAGAAATGCAGCTTGGGATAAATTTGTGAACTGCAAACAGGTTAGCTAAACCATTGTGATAGTCAGAAAGTAAATTTATTTTAAAAAGAAAAACCAGAATATAAAATTGATTGGAATTTTTCTGAGTCATATCGATCAAACAAAATTGGTAGGAATTTGATAATTCTAAAATAGATTGATAAGCTCTTACAAACTTGTTGAGTTTATCCTTTCTGCAGTACGATTCATATTTTTCCTTTTCATTTTTCAGAACCGCATGCTTGGTATTGAATACTGAGTTGTCACATTGCTATTTAACTCATTTCTTAGACATTTTAATATTATATACTTTTCTCTCCGTTCATTACTGAGACATCATGGTGATGTAATAGGTTTGCAGCAGAGGTCTTCCACGACTTACATGAACAAGTGGCATCTACGGCTGCTAGAAGCCAGAAAGTGATGATTCGTGTACGCCACATAGAAGCAGCACTTCCTCCCATCGAGAAGGCTGTTCTGGCTCAGACAAGTCATATTCATTTTGCTTACACTGCAGGTATGCCTCATACATTTGGTATTTGTGATTTTACCGAGCATTAGTGCATTACCGTAAAAAAATTCTTGCAACATAGATGATACACGAACTTAGTGATTGCGTGTAATTTTCATTTGGTTCTAATTCGTTTCCCAAATTTTATTGCTCTGATTTCGGGAAGCCATAGACTCTTCTTGTTATTGTGCTTTTGCATTAAGTTTGTGTGTTGATTAATGGATCTAAGGGTAATAATAAGCTAGAGATTCCCCTCTATAAGTCAATCTTATGCACCTTAACAAAAAATATAAAATTATGGAGTACAATCTGTATTTAGTGAATATGCCAGAGGCCCTTCACAGAAATTTCTTATGGAGCAACAATGGAAATGATAGAAAAATTAACTTGAAGATATATTGAATTGCAACGATTCTAGGATATTACAGTGAATGAGATGTGAGTTTCGGATGGGTGTGCATATTTGAGTTGATTTTCTGTTTCAGGTTTTATGCATGCCATTTCTGCTGCATCTTCTTCATTGATTTTGATATTGAATGGGTAGTAACTGATGTAAGAGTCTACTAACAATTTGTTCCATCCATAGTGAGATTAATAAGAGAAAAATGTTGTAAACCATTCTGGTTGCAACCCTATCACACGTAATCAATAATGTTCCATGTAAAGTCCTTTAAATTGCAAATTTTAGATCTTGAAGTTGAATAAAAAAAATTATTCTTTTCACTTCGTAAGTTTGCTTTATTATTAAATTCTATGTATATGGCTATTCAATTATTTGATGGAAAACAGTTGTTTTGCAGGATCTGACTGGCATGCCGATATTCATACAAATCAAAATCACCTTACCCAAAGTGATTTGCCACAATTCATTATGGATCCCTATGAAGAATGCCGTGATCCGCCACGTTTATTCTTGCTTGACAAGTATGATTACCAATGTAGCTTTAATTTGATTCAACTTGAAATTTAAGTATTTATAACCTTCGATTTTACTTTCAGGTTTGATACTGCTGGCCCCGGGGCCTGTTTAAGGAAATATTCAGATCCGTCATTCTTCAAGATGGCATGGGCTAGTTCTCAACTGATGAAAGAAGAGAAAGTTCAAAGAGAAAGCAAGTCCCATAAAAGCAAGGTATCTTTTCACTTTAAGTGAGAAAAATGCATTGAATAGCCCAGCTCATATTTCAACCAAGTACATTTTAAGCTTGTGTTATTTAATTGCTTAGATGCAATGGAAATGCGGTCAAGATCACAAATTGGTATCTATTGAGTTCAACTCTGTAAAGATTCCCAATAAAAGGGCTGCATTCAAAATGTGGACACCAAGTGTTGTATGACAAACGAAGAAGGATGCCTTCAATGGTTGTGTATATGGGCCGATGTGCCTTCATATTAAGTTCTTAATAGGAGACCTTCTAGTTTCCTTCAATCACTTGGTGATATTAATAGTTAGTGATTCTTTTTCTAATTAGGTTGAGTAGCCTTTCTTGCTGGTTTTTAGATGTTTTAATTAAGAAAATCCACACTTTCTTCTTTTTTCAAGGACTTCTTGAGAAATTAAAACAAGGAAAATTAGGAAACTAGCTCGGTGGACTAAAGTTTATTTAAGTATTCATATGGAATGTTTTGAAATGGTTATGTTAATTGCATTTGATTGTACTTTTGTGTAGGGACTTGGGCTATATACCAAGCTTATAATTTGAAAGCTCTCTCTCTTGATTTGTTTTGGTTACTTATGTACATTTTGTTGGAATGCAATTTTTTATTTTTATTTATTTTTACTTTTTTTTTTCTGCATCATTTAGTATCAAAATATTCACGCTGCTAATCAGAAATATGGATTGTCGAGAAAATTAAACATTCATGTTATATTTCATGTAAATTATATTCATTTCATAGCCTAGGGCTGGTTTAGTCAATGATTATTCATTTCTAGCTCCTTAAAAAGGTATGTTTATAAATTCTACAACGTATATATCCGAACGGTCATCATCGTGATCACCTTGTCCCATCTATTTGGGGATGAGTTCTATTTATTTATTTCTATATAGGGCTTGACTCTCTTCCCCTTGTACTTGCCTTATATTGTAGCAATCTTTCATACAAGATTGTTTTAAATATCTGATGGACATGCTTAAATCATCTCAAACGACATTTCTTTTTTCTTTTATTCCCCCCCGTCTCCCCCCCCCCCCCCCCCCCCTCTTTTAACTTCATCTTATGTTGACAATTCTGAGTTCTATTTTCCTATTACTCCATGTGTCCGCCCTTGGCATACGTATTTCAGCAACATATACTTTTTCTTGTTTGTCACTTCTTCGTAGCCCTTCACTTTACCCATTACAATACGGAAGGTTCAATAACGGCCTTATAAAATTCTCCCTTCAACTGAAGTAGCACTCATTAGTCACACCAAACACCACCCGCTTGTCTGCACTTTGCCCATGTCACAGCCCGAGCAACATATATTACTTTGTGATGCTAAATGGTTTTCTATAATGACAAGCATCCTCCCTACTCTCTTATTCAATAGACTCTCGCTCCATATATTGTCTTCATTCTATTAATTTTCAAACCCTTTAACTCTAAATCTATTCTCCACGGTTTTCTTGTTTATCACCGCAAACAACATACTCCATTCTACTTCATCTTGTATTTTTTGCTCTCACTTCACCTATAACCAATGCAACTAAATGAAGACTCAAAGCAGACTCTGGATGCAATCCAATTCCAATGGGGATCTCAACTGTCTCTCCACACATGGTTCTGAAACTAGTCATTTGTCCTTCATATGTCTTGGATTATCTTGATATATTAATTTTGTTCAAAATGCATTTTCTCCTCGATGTCCACTAGATTACCTTTCTTCACACCTTATTATTGACTTTCTTTATATTGATAAAAATATTTTGTAAGGTTTTCGTCTCTTAATTGATGTAGTTATTGATCTCCCTAGCATAAACTAGAAGCATTTATAAATTATTTCGGCTGTGTTTGGCATTGCTCTTTGGAAGAGTAGAAAAGAGCAGCTGGTGCTCTTTGTTGTTGCAAATGGATATGGGAGAGAGAAGGATTGGAGGAAGAAAAAAGGGGAGAATGCTCTTTGAAACATGAAAAACATCCCTCTTTAAAAGAGCATGAAAAATCATGCTCTTTTAAAGTGGGCTATTTTTCCTATTTCAAAGAGCAGCCTACCTTTTATCTTCTTTCAATCCTTGTCTCTGTTCCCACATTTCTTTGTAATAACTAAGAGCAGTTGCTGCTCTTTTCTACTCTCCTAAAGAGCAATCCCAAAACCAGCCTTCATTGCTATCTTAGTTGGTGCTCCACTACTCTCGTAGAGTTTCATTGTATGACTCAAAAGATTAATGCGTTAATAGTCGATACAAAATTACAAAACCAGATTATGTATATAAAAAACTACCAAAAATCGATTTAACCGTGTGAAGAGTCAGTCCAGATTTACCCCGATATCTGCTGAGAACACTCCGTATCTGGCACGATTTCCAGATTATTATCTGATCTTATAAGATAGATAAAATACTACCATACAAATCAGTTTTTAAAACCCTGTTTCTGCATCAAAAAACAGCATTAACAACAGATATTAAACCACTAATAATCTGTAAATCTGTGCAGATACATTGCAGATTACAGCAGATGTAAAGTAATGGTGCTAATAGCAATATTTACAGCTTTAATTAATAGCTACAATCTGTACGGAACAGAACTGCCGTCTGTATTGCGATTTTAAGAAGATAGTGGAAACAGAGTAAATCCTCTAATCTCGCCAACTTCCAGGACTCTTAAGTTTCACATTTAAATAAATAAAGAAAGTTGATTTTTGTAGGCCCCACCTCCCCTATTTTCCTGGACTCGAATACCTTCACAATCTTAAAAAAATATTCACTGAGAGTCCACTTTCGTAGCCGGCTGTCACAGGATCTTTTAATGGATCACGTGACCAAAAATCAGGCTTAATAATAGAGATCATTAAAGGCCCACTGTCCCAGTGGGTTTTTATTTTAAAGATTAAACCCATTTCCAACTTAGTAAAACCCCCTGTACTGGCCCTGTTTAAGACCCATTAGAGTCCATCAAACCTTCCCTATTCCAACCCAGTTATAACCTCAGGTCCAGCCCCATTAAACCTTGATTTTGGGCCCCAAAATATCGTGAAATCTGGACTCTTTCTCCCATGTTTCGAGCTCTTTAACTTCAGCAGCCTTCGTGCCATCTTGCACTGCATCACTTTTCATACCTGTGGTACTTGATCCAACCTCTTCAGTTATTCTTCCTGTAGACAGAAATATACTGTCACAGTTGAGACCACACTTATTAAACACTTAGCCGAAATATAAGAACAGCAACTTTTGATCTGACTTTTGAAAATATTGTTGGTTAGGTACACAATATAGTCTCAGAGAGGGCTCATGACACCAGAAATCTCTGGGTTTTAAACCTTGAAGGAGAGAGCCAGCACACCTTTTTGAATCCAGGAATAAAATCCTTTCTCAAATCATTAAACTGTGCTAGATCCGACAACACATTTATAACCGAAGAAAATCAAATCAACCCTAATTCCTAAAACAAGCTCACTGGACGTGATCGACAACCATCATATTGTTTATTTACCGATGAAGGAAGAAGTCATCAACTAGCAGCAGTCCCTCAGCCTTTACTAATCTAATGCATATACTGCTACGCTTTGTGTAGATCTCTTGGTTTGTACGGTTTCAGTATCACTTGTACTGCTAAACTGAAAAGCTTCCAAGCAAGGAAGGAGGCGAAATGATGGACAGTTACAGGGAAGGAAAGGGACCTGATTAAAGAGTGGTCATATAATATATAATATGCTTTGGAACTCTGATACGAAGAAGAAAATGGGGTTTGAAGGAGAGAAGAATAAGATGATGAACAATTGGGAAGATTTTAATTTTATCATGAAGGGGACACATCATCTTGTGATAGTAATAGAAAAAGTAGAAAAAAAGATGGTCAAAAACAAAGAAATAAGTTTATCAGTAAAACAAGGTTATAAAATCATAATGTGAGACACATGATCACATATAGGACAACATATATCACAAGAACCATTCTCTCCGAACAAGAAAGATCTCAATTCTTTGAGAAATTTGTATAAGGTACACAGGCCATATATCTACACGTGCCTATGTGGATCAATCCCCACAACCAACCTGGTCAAATTAGTACTAATAGAGATTTATAAGCCCTAAAACTCTTATCCTCTATTTGGGATAATAAATGTATATATGTTACTATCGTTGTTAGTGGCAATATTGGGTGGGTGTGTGTGTGAGAGAGAGAGTTGTAAGGGTATCATTGTCTTTGGGTAGTAATATAAACGCCAACATTACTCCAAACCTAACTAGGTCATTTGCCTCGCTCTCTCTCTCTCTCTCTGTGTTTCTCTCTTTATCTATTATCATCTTCTCCCTCTAACCTTATCCAACCTTTATTCTAGCTACTATCAACCCTAAAAGCCATATCTGAAAGTCAAGTTGGTATTAGAGAGACTGTTCCGAACCTATTCGACAGCTGAAGTCACCCTTCACCCTAGTGATGCCATAATGTTCTGCTGACGTCAACCAGGTGAAACAGTTGGCCTCAAATGGCCAAAAGGAGGCCACCATCTTGATCAATTTTTTGCCCTCTATATGTAACTGTTCTAGAAGTTCTCTCATTCAAAGACTTTATATGTGACTTTTGAAGGCTTCTTTTGGATAGAGGCTTCAATACTCGATTCATATATTTCTGAGCTCTTGTTTTCTGTGCCACTTGGAACAGTGCTTGGAGTTAGAGGGTTGCTTCGGTTTTCCTCTGAGAACATTTTGACTATAATCTTTTGATGTTTTATGGCTGATTCAATGAGTTTCCTCCATGCGTGACTTTGAGGACCGATACACTGTTTTCTCTGTTCCCAATTTTTTGTGCCACTTGAAGCAACAATTGGTGGTATGGAGCAACAACTTCATTTTTTTTTTTTTCCATTTGGAACGTTTTATTTGTGTTGGTTTGTTGTTTCTAGGGGATTCGATCAGTTGAAATTGCAAATAGATTCTTGATTTTGTTGTTTTGATAGTTCACGGTTTTCTCTTTCTCCAACTTATCTCTAATCTCGGTGATAATACTCTTTGTTATTCTTGTCTGGAAATGAGTCTTACAAATTACTTATTGCTTCTTGAAATATTAAGCTAGACGATTTAGGGCCACTATATGTGCATGGACTGTGGGCCTCTTGGACCTCACTCTTTTTGGGTCTTTGACCTCATCTTAGAAGTTTGACTTAGTAGTTAAGAGTTTAGTTATTGTAGCTTTGACCTTTGCGATGTTTTTATGTTTTGGGTTTATGTGATTTCATAAGAAAATGAAAAGGTATCTTAGGGAAAAGAAAGGTCTCATAGGAGTATGAAATGTTTCTTAGGGAAGGGAAAAGCCTCCTTGGAATGTGAAATTCATTCTTGTACTTAACTATATATTTAAAACCCTTATATCTCATCAAATATGAACTTTTTTAGTGAAATTTGAAGCCTTCCATATAGTATTATATATTAGACTTATTTTTGTGGGTTTTGAGCTCAAGAGAACAATTTTCTTCTCTTGAAAAGTTGCATCTATTTTTCATCCAAATTTTTTGTTTTCAGCAAAGTTGTATTAGAGCCTTGGTCATGTCCATGGATTCCAACAACAATATGTTGCAACCTCAACTCCCATGATTTAATGGGAAAAATTACAACTAATGGAGCATCCAAATTATAGTATTATATAGATCCTAAGATCTATGGGATATGGTTGAAACCGGTTATGTTGAGCTGCAAGATCAAACGGTGCTCTCTACACACCAATTCAATGAGTTGAAGGAGAATCGTAAGAAGGACAAGAAATCGTTATTTTTCATCTCTCAAGAGGTGGATGAAGTTATCTTTGAGCGAATATCATTTGTGATAACGACAAAGCAAGCATGAGGCACTCTTTATACTCCTATAAAGGTGAAGATAAAGTTAAAATGGTACGTCTTCAAGCCTTCGAATTAAGGTTTGTACTATAAGGATGAAAATTTTTGAGACGATCGAAGATTATTTCAATCGTGTATTTGCTCTTGTTAATCAACTAAGAGTGAATGGCAAAAAACTTGAATATCAAAGGATTGTGAAGAAAATCCTTAGAAGCCCGGCTAGCAAATTTGAGTATATTGTGGTTGCAATTGAAGAATATAAAGATTTGTCTATGTTATCGATTGAGAGTTTATTGGGATCTCTTCAATCCCATGAACTTCGCATAAAACAATTTGATTCTTCTCCTCTAGAGCAAAATTTTCAAACTCAAGTTTTCTTCAAGAAAAGTTCTAGAGGTGGAAGAAAAAGGCATTCTAATCGCGGATGAAGAAGGCATAATGGAGGAAGAAATCAAGCAAATGAAAGAGATGAGAATGAGTCATCTACTTCATCAAGAGGAAGAGGATGAGGAAGAAGTCACTCTTCTCCTTCTAATGGTCAATGTTACCATTGTAAAAAATATGGGCACACCATCAAGTTTTGCAAAAATGATTGGCGGAAGAAAGTAAAAAATAATCAAATTTTTTGCATGAAAATGAGGAAAGGAAGACGATACTCTCTTTCTTGCTTGTAATGTTCAAGAAGTTGCACTCAATGATGATTGGTATCTTGATAGTGGTTGTAGTAACTAGATGACGGGAAACTAAAGCACATTTGTTACTTTGGATGAATCTATTCAAAGTGAAGTGCGAACCAGAGATGATAAAAGACTTTCCGTTAAGGGAAGTCGTGATATTGTCAAGATGAAGAAATGTGTTAAATGTATTTCAAATGTTTTTTACGTTCCAGGACTTGAACATAATCTCCTTAGTGCTGGACAACTTCTATTGAAGGGTTATAATGTTCGTTTCAAGGAAGAGACATGTGAACTCAAGGACGGGAACAATGTTCTTCTCGCTAAGGTGATGATGACATCTAACAAGATGTTTCACATAAAGTTTCAAAGTGAGCACTTCCATGTTTGAGTATTATCATCAAAGATAGTTCATGGCTATGGCATTTCCGCTACAGCCACTTGCGTTTTAACACATTGTCTCTCATGTACAAGATGCATATGGTACGAGGCATGCCTAACATCAATAATCAAGATCAAGTTTGTGAAGCTTGTGCACTCGGAGAGCATCAAAGGAATTCTTTTCCGGCTGGGAAAGCTTGGAGGGCATCAAACCCGCTTGAGCTTATTCATTAGGATTTATGTTGGCCTATGCACACCACTTTAATTGGAGGTAATCGGTGCTTTCTCATCTTCGTCGATGATCATAGTAGAAAGTCATTGGTTTTTTTCTCAAAGAAAAATCAGAGGTGGTAGCATACTTCAAATCTTTTATGGCTTTGATGGAAAAGCAACGTGGTTTCATGTTGAAGATTTTGCATTCCGATCAAGGTGGTGGCTATGTCTCATGATTTTGGTGATTTTCTTAAAGAAAATTTTATTCGACGTCAATTTGCTACGCGCTACACACCTCAACAAAACGGGGTGACTGAAAGGAAGAATCAGACAATTATGGAATTGGCTAGAAGCATGTTAAAGCCAAGGGATGCCTAATAGATTTTGGGCGGAAGCTGTTGCATGTGCCATCTATCTTTTAAATCGCGCCTTATCTAAAAGCGTCCAAAGTGTAACTTCTCAAGAAGCTTGGAGTGGATATAAACCATGTGTTTCTCATTTGAAAGTATTTGGTAGCATTGCATATTCTCATGTGACAGAAGAAAGAAGAAGCAAGTTAGATGTTAAACCTGAAAAATGTATCCTTGTTGGGTATAGCAAAAATTCAAAGGTGTATAAGTCGTTTAATTCCATCACCAAGAAAATGATCATAAGTATAGATGTAATATTCAATGAAGAAGAAGCTTGAGATTGGAGCGAAAATGAGAAGAAGCAAAAGTCTACATTGCTAGATGTGGAATCGAAAAAAGAAAATGAAGTCGACAAGCCCTCATTTCTCACCATCTAGTGGGGATGAAGAACATATCAATGATAATGAATAATCACCTCAAGCACCATTAAGGAGATATAACCAGCAACATTAACCTTTCAAAAGGTATCCATCAAGTGATTTTGCCTTATTTGCGGATGTAGATTCAATGTCTTTTGAATAAGCTTCTCATGAAGAAAAATGGAAGCATGCAATGGATCAAGAAATTGATTCTATTGAAAGACATGATAAGTCGGAGCTAACGAAGCTTCCAAATGGGCACAAAAGTCAATTGGTGTCAAATGGGTATATAAAACAAAGTTGAATGAAAAAGGTGAAATTAAAAAATACAAATCTCGTTTAGTGGTCAAAGGCTATAAGAAAAAACATGACATTGATTACAATAAAGTTTTTGCTCCTGTTACTCGTCTTGAGACTATTCTAATGGTCTTAGCATTGGCGGCTCAAATAAATTGGAAAGTACAACAAATGGACGTCAAATCAGCCTTCTTGAATGGATCTCTTGAAGAAAAGGTCTACGTTGATCAACCACCCGGTTATGTATTTGACAGTTACAAGACCGGATCTCATGTTTGCGGTTAGCATGATTAGCCGATTCATAGAATCACCAAAAAGAAGTCATTGGGAAGCAAGTAAAAGAATTTTGTGATATGTAAGTGGTACGGTTGGTCATGGTATACACGATGGAAGAGTTCAAGATTCAAGCTTAGTTGTCTATTGTGATAGTGACTGGGGTGGAAGTATAGATGATAGCAAAAGTACTTCTGATTATGCTTTCAACATTGGTTCGGGTGTAGTTTCATGGGCGTCAAAGAAACAAACCGTTGTTGCTCTTTCTACGGCGGAGGTGGAGTATATTTCATTGGCATCGACAAATTGCCAAACACTATGGTTGAAATGGATTTTAGAAGAGTCAAAGGATCTTCAAGGTGAAGCTACAAAATTATTTTGCGACAATAGTTCTACTATTGCACTTTCGAAGAACTCGGTTTTCCACAATCAAAGCAAGCACATTCAGATCAAATATTACTTCATTCGTGATCTAGTCAATTATGGTGAAATTGAGATCAAGCATTGCACGATGGAAGATCAAATGGCGGATATCTTTACTAAAGGTTTGAAGCATGCAACATTCATCAGAATAAAATAGAAGCCTGGCGTAGTTGAAGTCTAGCTTAAGGGGGGCTGTTGAAACATTAAGGTAGACCATTTTGGGCCACTATATGTGCATGGACCGTGGGCCTCTTGGGCCTCACTCTTTTTGGGTCTTTGATCTCATCTTAGAAGTTTGACTTAGTAGTTAAGAAATTAGTTATTGTAGCTTTGAACTTTGCAATGCTTTTATGTTTTGGGTTTATGTGATTCCATAAGAAAACAAAAAGGTATCTTAGGGAAAAGAAAGGTCACATAAGAATATGAAAAGTTTCTTTAGGGAAGTGAAAAGTCTCATTGAAATGTGAAATTCGTTCTTGCATTTAGCCATATATTTTGAACCCTTGTATCTCTCATCAAATATGAAGTTTTTTAGTGAAATTTGAAGCCTTCCATGTAGTATTATATATTAGACTTTATTTTTGTGGGTTTTGAGTCAAGAGAACAATTTTCTTCTCTTGAAAAATTGCATCTATTTTTCATATGAATTTTGATTTATTTTCAACGTTGCTTGGTTCTATGTTTTGTGAATGATCTTTCCCACATCGAGAAGATCTGGGTTGAATCATCTGCTTTGGGAGTTTTGATGCATTTAATGATGATTGCGAAGGGAAATAATGATGGATATGGCTCTCTATGGAATAGATATGCAAGAGATTTGGTGGATGCCTTTCAAACTATATTTGGTAATATACCTCTTTGACTTGAGTTTCGAGTTCGAATTGTCTGTGCTAAGCTGAGATTAGGATGGTTTTTACTTTGACTGTCGGTGGTTGGATAATGATTTGTGGAGCTCTCTGATGCCATCTCTGTCATGACACGGGATTCTAGGACCTCGAGATCGGTTAGAATTGTGGGTCGTGACAAGCTCCTTCCCACTTAGTTTATTAATACTGATTCCCTTTTGGTTACTTGTTTCTTTTAGAGATTTTTGCATTTACCCCGCTAAGATATGTCCTATTTACACTCCTCCCTCCCTGTGTTTCACCTATTTACACTGCGGTCCCTGCTTTTGTGTTTCCTTTACTTATTACTTCCAAAAGTGACAAATCAATTGTTGACTATTAAAACACTAAACTTTAACTGCTTTGAATTAGATGATGGAGATCATTTTTCACCATAATATTCTACCGAACGAATCTTGAGTTTAGGAGGCTATCATCAGGCCGTCAGATTTTGATTTCATGTGGCAGATAATACAAAATGTGATCATGATTGTGGGTTACATCAAACATGGTTCTTGGATCACTTTTTAATATGTGTGCCCTGTGAATCAAAATCTGCCCGTTTGATGATAGACTCATGATCTCAAGATTCATTGGGTAGAAAATTATGGTAAAAAATGATCTCTATCATCCGATTCCAAGCCGTCAAAGTTTAGTTTTATAATAATCAACGGTTGATTCATCATTGTAGGGGCAAAATGCAAAGGAAACACAAAAGCATGGACCGCAGTGTAAATAGGTGAAACCCGGGGGGGTGGAGTGTAAATAGGAGATATCTTAGGGGGGTAAATGCAAAAGTCCCTTTCTTTCATGGATCGAAGATAGATTTCAATTTAATGAAGGATTTGTCTTCTTTGTGAGCCGAGCTTGCTAGTTTTAAGGGGAGACTTTTAGCTTCTCCGATTGCCTCTTCTACAAGGACACTATGTGCTTCTGCATCATCCTTGCCATGTGCTCCCCTCATTCTTTTACTTGGATATTGATCCCGATTTATAATCATCTTCTGCTTAGCCCCATTTATAAATCATATGACTGTTTAGCCCCATTTATAATCATCTTCTGCTCCACACTCATTATCTTGACAAAATCTTGGCTGATGGCTCATATACTCTTGTTTCTAGTATGGCAGTATGGGTAAGAAGAATCCTTCCATTAGCTGACCTCTTTGTTACTAATGTTCTTCATGTCCCTCATGTTAATGTTTATGTGTTATCTAGATATTGGTTAACCAAATCTTGAAATTGTTTTGTGACCTTTTCTCCATCTCATTGTATTCTTCAGGTCCCTATTAAGAGGGCTATTGGCACAGGATATGAAAGGGGTGGTCTATACTACTTTGGTGACATTAGGAGCTCTGCTCTTACTTCAAGTGTTCATGCTTTATCCTCATCTCATGATATCTTTACGAAAGATACCTTGATTAAATGGCATGTCTGTCTAGGAAATTCTAATCTCTAGCATTTGTGTTTGTTATTTCCATATTTCAAAAATGCATGTAGTACTATCAAATTCCAGCTTAAACTTGTAAACTTTCGAAGCATACTCGTGTTTTCTTTCCTCCTCGTATGCATGATCATGATAGCTTGTTTGATATTGTACATAACTATGCTTGGAGACTTACCCTTCTTACGTCCTTTAATGGTTTTCACATTTATTGATGATCACTCATGTTGTATTTGGGTATATTTTATTCAGACTCGTGATGTCCTTTGTACCGTTATCAGTTTTATTATTACTGTCCAAACTTAGTTTGGCAAGTCTATTAAGGCTCTTCGTTTTGATAATGGAGGAGAGTAAACTTCTCTTGCTTTCAAATTTTCTCTTGAAAAGATGGGAATCATGCATCAACTTTCCTGTCCTTACCCTCCACAACAAAATGGTGTTGCGAAGCGTAAGAATAGGCATCTTATGGATGCTACGGGATCTCCTTTTTACGATGCATGTTCCCCAATCTTATTGGTTTGTTGCTTTGCTTACTGGAACTGATTTAATTAATCTCAGCCCAAGTCGAATTCTGATGGCCAGGCTCCTTTCCATCTTCTTAGGCCAAATGCTATTTTATCTGAGATTGAGCCCAAAGTCTTTGGATGTTCCTTTTCTGTCCAAGACCTTCACCCCTAGAGACATAAACTGGATGAAAAAGTTATTTTCTGAGTTACTTTGGACTGTCTCAAGGGTATTGGTGTTATGATCCTAAGTCTTGAGGGTTAAAACCTGTATGGATGTTATGCTTTTTGAGGATGTTCCATCTCTCTATGATGTTCCTCATATGTGTTTGTTTTCTTCCTCCTCTACTCGAGAGGACCCGTCTGTTGTTTTTCCTCTACCTGTTCATGATGCTCATACAAGTTCTTCTCGTATTTTGCTTTTTCTTAGGTGGTCATGTTCCTTTCAAGGAATTCTATCATCGCCGAGGAAAATCTGTCTCATATTACTGCGCCACCTGATCGACAAACTCAGGTCTTTCAGGTGTACCTGCTCCATCTTCAGCTTTGGTTCGATCTACTTTTTAGCTACTCTTCTATCTTCATCTACTATTGATGACCTACCATTCACATGAACTTGTGTCGTTGCTTACACTATTGCTTAGTAAGTTTCCTGTCAGGCTCTATCTCCTTCAATAGATTCATGGCACATACACGTGGCACATGTAATCTTCAATTAGTTTGGTCTCTTCTGAGTTCTGATGAGTTGGGATCTCCTCATTCTCGTCCTCATAAGAGAACGAAGCATATTGAGGTTGATGTGCACTTACTATATGAAAAGCTTCAAGCTGGAATCATAGACGCACCCATAGATTTATCTTTTGTACAATTGGCTGATTTCTCACTGAGTTGGTTCGCCCTTCTCTACGTCAAGATATTGTGGTTAAGTTGGACATGATACATCAGCTTGAAGGGGAGTATTGTGATGTATATGTATATTTGTTACTATGGCGTGTTAATGGTAATATTTGGTTTGTGTGTTGTGAGAGTATTATTGTCTTTGGGTAGTGTAAAGGCAGTAAGGACTCTAACCCTAACTTGGTCATTCCCCTCCCCTATCGGGCATCATCTTCTCACTCTAAACTTACCTATCATTAATCCTAGGAATCTAACCCTAACCTATCAACCCTAAAACCCATATTTGAAAATCAAGCGCCTTCCAAGAGTTTACTGGTTTGGTAGCTTGACTAACCCGTGTTGGACTGTGTACCTTACCTAATACCACTTCTGTAAGGACTCCATCAAGTTGACTTGAATCAAGTGGTAACCCTATAATAAATGTCTCATTGTCATTTTATTGTGAACTTGTGAACTCAATTACTCACATTGTCGCTAGCAATGTCTCACTGCAGAGTTCTTGAGAGGTACATTTTCCAACAAGGGCCAATAGAAACAAGTGGAAACAAGATGATGAGTCTTTGATGTCCAAACAGATGCTTGCAACAGAAGCAGAAGGTGAATCAGACACATCAGTGATCATTTGTTGTTGGTGAGCAACTAAGGATTGGAGCCTTGCGCATGGATACCATGCTATAAAACAGGAATACTATTATTAAGTTGCCCACTTTTTTCGTTTTTTTTTTCTTTGTAAATTTGTTCCATCTTATGCTTCAAGCAATTCTGCAAATATTTAAATTTATATAAATTTTATTAGCCCAGAACTTCCCATCTGCCATCTGTACTTATGCACCAATCTAAAAGCAACTGTGTAATGTCAAGTAGAAACCAGTCAAAGCTCAAGATGGCTGAAAACTACATAACCTTTTACTGATAAAAGACTCTATCTGAGTTGGTAATCTGCTCAAACTAATTAATTTAGTATGCTTCTGCCCACATCTGTCACTTTTCTATATAGATTTGTGAACACGATAAATGCTACAATTGCTGCTCAATGAGTGCATGTTTGTGGAACAACATTATACAGAATGATTGAGTGTTATGTACTTTACCTCCCTCTCGGTTGATTGATCGCCCGATGAACATGGATCTCTCTCTATATAGTTAGAAATCTTAAACAAAAGCTTCTCATCTCAAAATTTCCTTAATGGATAAAGACGTTTTCTGTGCTCATATGCCAGGTTTTAAAGCTCTTATTAAGCTGTTGCTATATCTGTATGGACAGAAAAATAAATCGCACCAAAGGAGTAGAAAAGTCCCACATTCTCTGTCCATGCCTCGACATAGTCACAGGTATAATCTTATAATATCCTTGAAATTTATAAGAGAAGAGATTGGTAGTAAAATATTGATTTTATGATTGTTTTGAAGTCTACATTATTTTTTAACCATTTAAATTGGAATGACCCTGCCTTTTATATTCAATAAAGCTAACATTTGGTGAGATCTAATTTTGCAGAACGCAGTTCGCTTCTCCAGGCACAGATGGTCAAAGCTTTCCTGCTGATACCATTGCAACATCTGATGTGAGATTAAACTCTGAACTGGCAAATCAATTTACGTTGGTTGATTCACGAACCAGCTCTAGCTTTGTCCATCAGGGTTTTGATGTAAATTCTTCCATGAGTACTGAAGAGCGAGAAAACACTGGATCATCTACTTCTAATTTGAAGATGCAATTTAGTGATGCTGGGGAAATTACAGAGAATACTTCTCAATACGGATCATTGGAAGAGCCAAGTGGCCCTGGATCTTCTGTTACTTGGGATGAAAAGACCGAAATAGTGAAGCCTACAATTCAACTGCATGATAGCATTTATGAGGACTCGGGCAAAGCTTCAGAGTCCCCGTCAATTAATTTTGACATAAATAAGTTGGGACAGAGGGATTCTAGGGTCGAAAATATAGATCGAGAGGAGATCTTGTTTGATGTTGAAAATATACCTGATTCATTTGCCAGTGTAAACCACCTTGATGAGTTCACTAGTGAGACAGAAAATTACATGGATGCGCTTAACACCATGGAATCTGAAATTGACACAGACTCAGAGTGCCAAACCAAACGGGAAGTGGAGTTACAATCTAACTTTAAAAATCAAGTGGAACCTGGATCCGATCGGGTGCACGAGATAGCTCCTCTAAGTTCTGATGCATCTGGGCTTGAATTACCTGTTGCATCTAACAGTTCCTCACACGAAGAAACATCTCCAAATTTTTCCGAGTCAGTCTCCTCAGATGGTCATGCACAGCCACCTCAGGTAACATGCATGGCTTCTAACCTAGAGAGTGATACTGGTTTTTGTGGAACTGTTGATCTCCCTAATGTGTCGAGAGAAAATAGTCCTAGATCTGTAGAAGGCAAGGTTATTTCGGATTCTAGCATTCCCAATTTACAGACTCTATTGGACAGCAAGGTTACGGTCAACTTGGGCAGTTCTCAAGAATCTCATACTGCTGAACTCTCTGATGAACCTTCTGTTAAGTTCTGGACAAATGGCGGATTGTTAGGCGTTCAACCTTCAAAACCTCCAGATTTCAGTGTGTCAAATGTTGTGAACCAGAATTCTACAACTGATACTAAAAATGAGCTATGCGATATTTCAAGCTGTACTAGTATACCCAAGTCGGATGGTGATGGATCAGTTGAGAATTTAGATCTACTAGAAAAAGTCCCAAGCTCTGTGGGAGACAAAGATGGATTGCCAATTAATCACTCTCCTGGAGCTGAATTTCCGAGCATATCAAATAATGAAGTCTCAGCCAGTAAGTCCGGCTTCAGTAATAGATTTCTTGGTAATGGTTTTCATAGGAAGGCATCACTCGACGAAGGGGAAGCGTCCGAGCCATCTACCATTGGAAATGCTGATCCTCAAAAGTTGCAGGCAAAACCCAATCACAATGAACAAACAAAATGGCAAAACGGAGTAGGTTCTCAGATTTCTCACGAGCCACCCCCCAGAAATCGTGTCGAATCAGGATCACCCGGATATTCAGTTTCTTCAAAGTCTTGTTGTAGAGATCATCCTTCGCCACCGTTAGAACATATGAAGATTTCTTTCCACCCCATAAATGGCTGGGAGAGCTCCAAACTAAAACTGGAATTTCACGAGAGCTTTAAAAATGCTATGTTTCCTTCATTTCAGTTGCTACCTGAGCTCGCTATTCCACCCCAGGATACTGGTTATGAATCTGATGATGACACATTCTGTAAATCATCTTCGTATTTATCGGATGGTATGCTTAGCCCTCACTCAGAGTCTAACTCTGAGCAGTGGGAATCTGGCGAAACAAATGAAAGCGAGGGTGATTTACTTAGAGTCTCATCAATTGCGTCCATCTCTAGTTCTTTGGAAATGGATGAAATAACCCATCAGAACATCCACCACGACTACAAAGCAAGAAGTTCAAGTTATGATAATGTCATCAGATCTTTTCAACCTGATCCGTCACTGGATCTTCCAAGTTTTGATTCTGTGAATACTTTAATGGGTCAGCTAGAAGTAAAAGATGATTCTAAGCCAATGGATCTCGTTGATCCATCATTGCAGCCTCCTCAGGAGCTCCCGCTGCCACCGCCGCTCCCTCCAGTGCAATGGAGAATTACAAAACTGCCTTGTGGTTTACTAGAAGATGACCAACAACTTATATCTGATGGTGCCAAGGAGTCGAAAGATTTGCTAGGTCCAGGTTCCACTTCTCCACAGCAACTCAAGCCAGCTGCTCCAAAGCAACCAAGTACTGGGGCTGCGGAATATCTTGACAAGAGCACGGTAAGCATAATGCCTTCGTTAGTTGTTTTGCTCCTTTTTTATATGTTTAATAATGGCATTCAATCTATTATACAGCGTGAACAGGAGCAGCTGAACGGACTCATAGAATTGAATCAGGATGCAAATGTAAAATATATGGATGAAAAGGATGACTTTCTGCATCAAATCAAAACTAAGGTGGGTACTATATTTTCCTCAAAGAACATATTTTTCCTTGTGCAGTGGTAAGATTGGCTGAGTGTGTGACTCTTTAGTCAAATTGGATATCCTAGTTAAATGCCACAGTTTAGGCACAATAAAGATTTTCATGAGACATAATTTCAACATCAAATGGTAAACAACAAATGAAAACCTGAAAAACGTAAGTGATAATGATGTTATAGTCGTTAAAAGAATATGATCATAAAATTTTTTTCTTGCTTTCTGTTACCTTTTTCTCCTACTACTTTGAGTTATTAATTATTTTACTTAAAAGAATGTCATCATAACTCTTTTTTTCTTGCTTTATGTTACCTTTTTCTCCAACTACTTTGAGTTATTAATTATTTTACTGAAAAGATAACTACTTGAGTAAAGATTTTAAGGACCAGTTTGGGCATCTTCTATTTAAAAAATGCTATTTTAATTGTAAATTCTTTGAATTTTATAGAACAAAATTTAAAAAGGGTACTGCTATATGTGCACCACATATTGCTAACTACACACCAAACTTATAACTTATTAAGTACACACCATTTAATTTTATTGTTCAGCAAAACAATTAAAATTGTTCAGCACTATTACTAACAGATCAGGGGATGGATTTCCACCATTTGATGATAATGCCGAGGATGGCACTACGGGCAGTGCTGTTGTAGAAATCATGTCAAGCAAGAAATAAAAATGAAATGTTGCTGTAGTAGAAAACAGAGAGAGAGTGTGTAGGAAAAAGTAATAGAGATCTACAAAGATTAGAGGGACATGAGGTAAGTAGTCCACAAGTTTTTATTAACTACACAACTAAGAAGATGAAAATGTTAGTAATTATTTACTTCTTTTTAGTTTTTGTGTTTTTTGCAAAATGTGGTGTGCTTGCAGTAGCAATTTATAAAATTCAAAATTTGAGATTTTGGGTAGTGGAGACATCAGACATGCTCTTTCATGTTTAATACTTTTATAAACTTTTTACCAAAAAAAATCCGTAATCGTTTTTTATTGTAGTAAACATTTTTCTTTTTATTTATTGCAAAGGGCCTCTTGCCACACATGGGCAAGTAAAAGATGTTATACACTTTACACTTGCAAATGAGGACTGTTATACCCTTTCAGAAGGTTAAATTCAAAAACCATAAAAGGCCTTTATACCGTTCCCCCTTTCCTTTAGTTTGACTCCAAAAAATAACTCTTCTTCCTTCTCTTTCCGTGTCATTCACTCTGTTTCATCGCCTCTTCACTTAATGAAAGTAGCACTTTCATAGGACAACTTTCGTTTCCCTCATCTCCTATTCTTCTTTCATCCCTGGTATAGTTTTTTTGCTTCCTTTGGGTAACGTTTCTTTTTTTCTTACTATTTATTTTTCTCTTAACTTATAGTAACTTTCTTTGTTTGATATGGTTGTTGGTAAAGTGTAGAGCAATGTTAACGGCTCAATTTGATATATTTCGGGTTAATGATTCAATCCTTAGTGTTTTTTTTTTCTATTATTATTATTATATGAAAAACCCTAATTTTTTTTTTGTTGGTGTGCATTATATAATTAGTCTATTTGGGAGTTTTCCTCTCCACTGTTGATCTGCCTTAGGAGTTGTACCAGCTGTAGAGCTGCATTAGACCTGGTGGACAAGTTATCACAGATCGTTGTACCATTGTTGTCAAATGCGGCGCCTAGGCGGCCGCTTCGGCACTAAGAGCAGCTAGGCCCCGCTCCGCTTATAGCAGGTTACAAAAAGCGGCCGCTTCAAAAACTGAATCGCCGCCTAGGCGGATAAAACCATTAAAGCGGGGGCTATTTTAGAAATGGCCCACTTTTCGTTAAAAAATAAATAAATTTTTTTTTTTGATCGGTAATAAGGAGTTTATATTGATAAGCAGCAAGACGCTGACGAAGACCAATACAAAAGGACACGACCAAACACAGAAAGAAAGAAAGAACTACAAACTACCACCACGCTCCACTCATTCACCCTCCAAACTTAGCCCGGATCCCACACAAAACCATCCCCCCCCCCCGATCCCACATCCCCTTTTGCAGCCTAGAACCACATCAGGTCACGTACCTTCTTCATGATCATAAGTTTTATTCTCAAAAATCCTGCGGTTTCTTTCTCCCCACACAATCCAGAACACAGCGAATGGGGCAATCCTCCAAAAACAAACATAGGTCCCTCGACGTGTACAGATTTCCACATCAGAAATTGACAAAGGGGTGTCGCCGGCTTCACCCATGACATACCGAAGGACTTAACGACAATACCCCATATCTCATGAGCCACCGTGCAATGCAGCAGAAGATGAGCAACGAATTCCACCTCCTCATTACACATAACGCAGCAATTCTGGATATCTTTCCCCCGACGGATGAGCTGATCCAACGTTAGAATCCTATCTTTGAGCATGGTCCACATAAAGAACTTGATTTTGGTCGGAATGACCTCCTTCCACAACCCAGCCCCGTCAAACCTAATCAAAGGCTGAGATGATAGCACCTTATAGTATGATTTAACGAAGAACAAACCCCCTTGTCTTGGGCTCCACCTACGTTGCTCACAGCCACCCAGGTTACGCTGGGAACCATAAATCAGCTGCATCAGATTAGAGAAAGAAATCACCTCCTCATCCCTCAACATCCTTCTAGTAGAAACTGTCCACAGCCTCCCCCCCTCAGTTTCGGAGACGAACTCATCGATCATGCCGTGAGGATTCACCGAAATAGCAAAAATATTGGGAAAGGCAGATTTTAAGGGCTCGCATTCCACCCAGCTATCCTCTCAAAACCGCATCCTACTGCCACATCCCCAACTGTAACAGAGGCCTCTGGAGAAACGATCCCACATACTGTACAAAGTTTTCCACCAAGCCGAACTATTCCTGTAACAAGACACTGAAATGCCCCAGTTACCAACCGAATTGCCGTGCTTCTCACTCAGCACCAGACGCCATAAACTGTTTAGTTCCTCATCCCTCCCCGCCCGCCAAAACCATTTACCAAGCAAGGCAATATTAGTTCACTTCAAATTGCGGATACCCAGACCTCCGAAACGAATAGGCAATAGGATGGTGTCCCAATTGACCAAATGATACCGTCTAGCCGTCCCCGAGCCCTCCCAAAGAAATAATCGTTGGATTTGTTCAAGGCGTTTGATGACTTTCATCGAGCATTTAAAAAGAGACATGAAGAACATAGGCAACGGCGATAAAACCGATTTGAACAGCAAAAGACGCCCTCCACTGCCAAGCAACTTTCCTTTCCAAGTTGACAGACTTTGCTCAAACCTCTGCACAACCGGGTCCCACTCCCTAGCAGTGGGATATCTAAGACCAAGGGGCAGGCCCAAATACCGGAAAGGGAGACTGCTGCTAGCACAATTCACAGAACGAGCCAGGTCAGCTAAAAGGACCTCATCAGTGCCCATACCCATTATCACAGATTTTGAGAGGTTGATCCGTTGACCCGAGATCGCTTCGTAAATAGAGAGCACATCGGTGAAAGACTTAAATTCCTGAGCATCAGCCTGCCCAAAGAGTAAAGTATCATCGACAAACTGGAGATGCGTCATAAATCTGCCTTGCAATTCGACCGTAATGCCCTTTATGCAGTTAGCAAGCCTGGCCTTAGTGATGAGCCCTGATAGAGCTTCTCCCACCATGATAAAAAGAAAGGGAGAAAGTGGATCCCCTTGGCAAAGACCACGCGAGCTCTTGAAATATCCGGCAGGTGTACCATTGACAAGGATCGAAAACCACACCTAAGAATAGCAGCCCCTCATCTATTGTCTCCAAGTCTCCTCAAAACCAAACCTGCGCAGCATATAATCAAGGCAATCCCAACTTACCCGGTCGTAGGCTTTTTCCATGTCCACCTTCCAAAGGGGCAGCCGGTGTGCGTTGAAGATGAGCGGAGTGGATAATCTCCTGAGCCAACACAACCTGATCGAGAAGTTGACGGCCCGCGACAAAAGCCCCTTGAGTAGCGAAATAATACCCATATCCGGCTTGAGACGGTTAGCCAGGACCTTAGCGATGATTTTATACAAACAATTAGTGAGACTTATAGGGCGAAAATCAGCAATATCCTCAGCCCCTTCTATCTTGGGGATGAGGGTGATGAAGGTGGAGTTGAGGCATCGCCCGATAAACCCAGAAGAGTGGAATTCTTGCATCACCTCCATCAGGTCTTCCTTTATATTTGGCCAGAAACACCTGAAGAACTCCATAGTATAACCATCAGGCCCTGGGGCTTTGTTCTTAGCCCCATATCGAATAACTTGCCAGATCTCCTCCTCCCTAAAGGCTTACTCCATAGTCACCTAATCCTCAACAGCAATGGTTTGGAATGGAATCCCATCCAAATCCGGTCGCAGGAAACCCTCATCCGAGTACAGCTCCTGGTAATAGCCCACAATGTTGTATCTAACCTCCTCCTCAGTATAAGCCACTCCATCTACCACAATTTGGCCTAAGAAGTTAGCTTTGTTCCGCGCATTGGGAATCGCATGGAAAAACTTGGTATTAACATCCCCCACCCGGAGCCATTTTACCTTGGATTTTTGTCTCCAACACACCTCTTCCGCCAAGCAGACATTGTTGAACTCCATCTTCTTTACATACCGCTCTTGGCGCTCATCAGCCGTAAGACTTCTCGATTCCTCCTGATTATCTAAATTGTTAAGCGTTGTTGATAAGGCCTCCCTTTTCACTTGAACCACCCCATACTCCTCCTTGTCCTAAATTTTGATCTTGTCTTTAAGCCGCTGTAATTTGCATATGAAAGGGAAAGCAGCCGTCCCGGAGACTGAGATTTCACTCCACCATTCTGCCACCTTAGCCCGAAAACTCTCATCCAGCAGCCACATATTCTAATCGCACAAGAGGCCGATGATCGGAGAGAGCCCTAGCCATTTATTCTAATCGCGCACCCGGAAATAAAAACAGCCAATCCGTACTGCAAACAAATCTATCCAGCTTGCTCATGGAAGGAGAGTCATGAAGATTCGACCATGTGAACCTCGAACCACTTAAGGGCACGCCCACTAATCCCCATTCAACGAAAAAAGAGTTGAAATCCCGCATCACAGCCCCGTCCGGCGGCCCTCCTTGCTTCTCCCACCCCCACCTTATAGCATTGAAGTCACCCCCCAAGCAAAAAGGAAGGTCCCATCTGCCCGTAAGGGCTGCCAACTCAAACCAGAAATCAGGGTGGTCCCGATCACAAGACGGATCATAGATTCCTGCAAACAGCCACATTCTCGGAAACCTTATGTCTAAAGACCACCGCAGCAGAAAAAAATCGCACTTCTTCCTCCAATTTATAAAAAAGGCGAGTATCCCAGGCGACTAGAATACCCCTGATGCTCCCTCCGAATCAGCCCCCATCCATCCCCAATAATTTCCTCCCAGAACCGACGCCACTTTCCTACTGTCGCAACTGCCCCATTTGGTCTCCTGCAGCGTAATCACGACAGGATTGAGTGTGTCGATCATTCTCTTCACCCCTACCCTTTTGCCGTCACCGCAGATCCCCCTTACATTCCACGAGAGCATCTTCATTACCACCAATAATGGCCCTCCCGAAACAGACGGAAAGGAAACTACGTCCCCCCCGCCCCCTTCCCATTCGACATACCCCACTGTAATCTAGCAAGCTCCCGCGCCCCCCCTCGACACCTCCTCTTACCCTTCGTACGAGTATCCAGTATCGAACGGAACACGTCTCGGAGCTCATCCTCGGGACCTTTGAAAGACATCCCAAGATCCCACCCCACACGAATTAGGCGATCGATATCGTCACTCCGATCCGTCGCATCGAGAGCCCCATCATCCATAGCCACTATCGGATTCTCCTCCAAAGTGGGCCCCAGACTCTCCATCTCCCTCAAAGCTCCTATCTCCTCCAAACCACAACTGAGCGTCACCTCAGTCCTCATCTCAGAGAAGGAAATAGGCGACTCGGCATCGAGCACATCCGTAGAGACGCAAGCTGGATCAAAGACCTCAGCCTTCTTGGTAGGCTTATTCCTGGTCCCCAAATCAAAGGAGAGCAGAAACTGGTGAAGACGATCGCCTCTCCTATCCATCTCCCCCCTATCTATCCCCGAATGTCCTTCATTCCCCTTAAAGCTCCAAATATCCACAGCCGGCCCAAACAGAGCCTGACCCAACAGAGGGAGAGAGTGACCAGCCCACGAGTCCCTAATACTCAGACCCGCCATACCAGGATCAAACAAAAATCGGGTCTCTGCCCCCGATGGTCCACTGGTCACACCTGTCCAGATGTTAGGACCCGCCAGCTGACCCCCACCAGACTCCACACCCCGTTTGAACATCTACATGCTCGACGCACCACGTGCCTCCCTTAGCTGGTTTCCAAAGTCAACAAATAACGCTCGGCTTCCAGAAAGGCCTACGCCATGTGTCACCACCCCACTTAGTCTCCCTCTAGCCCTTCCTTTAAAAGGGTATCCTCTCCTGTGATAAACCCTAAAAGCAATTCGCTGAGCAGACGATTTGTCCCCTATGAAAGGGATAGAAGCTTCCATCGCCATTGGATCCTAGGTACGTCGCCCGACCTCGTACCTTTCCGCAGAAAACTCCAGGTTCTCACCTACCCTTGAACATTGCAGGGTACCTAGTCGGCGAAACGGGACGAGAAGATCTATCCATTGAAAACGTCGACGGTGGAGGATCAACATAGATAGAACCAGGGACCCTGAAAGCTGTGGACGGCCTTGTCACCGTATGATCGAAACCAGGTACCAGGGGCGTCGATCGATGCACAAGCACCAACGGCAGCCGGTGATCCTCCGATAACCGTCCACCATCCCTCCGATGCGGGGAAACGTCAAGGACTATCTCCCCTTCTAAATCCTCCTCCTCCAAAGAAACCCCAGACAGATGTCGATGAGTCGAAACTCCAGCCGAAACCAAGGGCCCGAGCAGAGGCGTGGCCGGAGGACCCCGTCAGCTCCCTCGCCACCGCTCTTAGAGCCCAAGAGCAAGCCCGAGAACATATTATTATTTAAAACCATAAAGTGCTTCCTACAACATATTATCCTACCAAAGTTGGGATATAAACTTAAAGCCCTTAATACTAGTATAATAGTATCCTAGCAAGCAAAGCCCTTAGGCTCTCATGATTCTTCTCACTGCTCGCCTCTACTCTTAACTATTTCGTGAAGAGAAAAAAGAAGAAAAATGGAAGAGGAAGATAGAGGAGCACGCATGGTAATATGGTTACGTTTAGGATGAGCTAGAATTGACCAGTTTATTTTCGTTTTTCACTTTTCAAAGATATTTTACTATATATATATATATATATATATATATATATATATATATATATATATATAAAATGTTTGTTGCCTAGGCCTCACCTAGGCCTTGCTTAGGCCCCAAGGGTGTCCGTCGCCTAGGCCTCGCTTCACGCATTTGACAACCTTGGTTGTACCCTCTCCACTGTTGATCTGCCTTAGGATTTGTACCAGCTGTAGAGCTGCATTAGACCTGGTGGACAAGTTATCACAGATCGTTGTACTCAATAGTCACCAAGTTGGGGTCGGCAATAGTTCGGCAAGGTTAAAACTCGGAAAAATCTGGCAAAATTCGGCAAGTTCGGGGAAAATTGGAGAAAAAAAATTGAAAATTAAAGTGTAAAAAAAATCCAAAAATATAAAAAATCACAAGTTATTGAAAAATTCACAAATTATTCGCTAATTTTTTAAAAGCACACGAATTTTGAAAAAAATTTGGGATTAATTCACAGAACCTCAAATTCACGATTATTCGCCAATTTTTAAAAAAATTAGATTTTGGTGGGGTTGTATTCAGATTGTGTTGGCTGCAGTAGTGTTGTGATGATATTGGCACATGCCTGGTTGTAATTTTTGTGTGGGTGGCTTGCTGTTTTTGCTGCTAAGTGTTTCAAAATTGCAATGGAAATCAAGTCTCTGTTTGTTATTGATGGAGTCATATACGCAACCACTCCTTCAGGCTGGACTGAGGCAGGTAATAATGCATCATTCAATTGTATAAACCTGCGTATTCTCAATGGGTCTTTGGCTTTGGTGCTTCGGATTATATGTCTAGTATATTCTCACAATTTTTATACTGGTCATCCTTACCTTCTTACCATAATATCCATATTAACAACGGGTCATTTGTTCCAGTGGCGGGAAAAAGGAATTGTTAATAATGACTATTTTCCTTTGGATTCCACACTCATGTTTCTACTGTCTCTTAACCTTCTCTATCAGTAGTATCACCAAATATCTGAATTGTCGTGTGACATTTTATCCTTCATATTGTGTGTTTCAAGATCGTTTTACGGTAAAACTATTGGTTGAGGATATGACAAGTGCGGGTTCTACTTTCTTGACAATCCAATGAAATCCCCTGCCACCTCTTGTACTACTAGTGTCGTACCTTTGGAAACTATCAAGGCACATTTTTCTTGGGCATCATCCATTGGCCCGTTTGCGCATTCTATTTCTTCAAACCCTTAGATCATTTTAGACATTGTCCGTTAAGTGTGAAGTGTGTCAGCTTGCCAAACACTATCAATCCTCCTACCTGTACGTAAGTGTGAAGTGTGTCAGCTTGCCAAACACTATCAATCCTCCTACCTGTACGTAAGTGTAAAGTGTGCCAGCTTGCCAAACACTATCAATCCTCCTACCTATACGTAGTAAGAGGAGCACTGCTCCCTTTGAGATTCTTCATTCAGATGTCTGGGAGCCATCACCCGTTGTCTATTTCAGATTTTTGCTATCTTGTTTCATTTGTTGATGACTGTTCTCGCATGGCTGTTCTATATATAATGAAGTCTAAAGATGTAGTTTCTTCAATCCTTGCCATATTTCATAAGATTATGCAAAGACAGTATGATGCTTCAGTTAAGGTGTTGAAATTTGATAATGGGGGGGATATGTCTCTCATCATCTCCAAAAGTATTTACAGGAATATGGTATTGTGTGGTAATCAACAATCCTTATACGTGAGTTGCTGAAAGGACAGTCTTCAATCTTTTTCATATTTAATAAGATGATACAAACACAGTATAATGCTTCAGTTAAGGTTGTGAGATTTGATAATGGGGGAATACGTCTCTTATCATCTCCAAAAGTATTTACATGAGCATGGTATTGTGCGAGAATCTACGTGTCCATATACTTGAGCAAAATGGTGTTGCTGAAAGGAAGAATAAACATTCTTGAAATTGTTGGAGCCTTGTTATTGGAAATGCAAGTCCGTAAAAGTTTTTGGTTCAAAGCGATTCTCACAGACATATATCTCATTAATAGAATGCACACTTCTTGATGGGAAATTTCCATTTCAAGTGTTATGGCTATCTTCTCTGTTATTCTTAATTACCCCTTGGGTCTTTGCTTAGAGTTTGCATTTTTCATATTCCTCGTGCTAAAGCCATTTAGTGTTATTCCTCCTACTCGGAAAGAGTATTAGTGTTATAATTATGACCCTTCTACTCGAACACTTTGTATCCATGGATATCACATTCTTTGAGACTGTCCCTTTTTTCATCTATCGGTCTTCAGAGCCCTCTTTAGGAACAAATTTGTGAATTGAAGAGAGTCCTACCTGTGTTCTTCCTACTATTCCTATTGATGTTGTGTCTCTTACTCCTATTACTACCACTCCTATCAGAGTTGTGCCTCCAACTACTACTCTTTTTTATCTGGTTGAGTCCTCTCCTTCCACTGTTGGGCCAATGATAGTTGGTGTTGAGCCTTTTGTTGTCGACAACAAAAAGGGAAGTCCACATAAGAAGTTTTTGAAGTTGGATCCTAAATATTTGTATGTTTGGAAAAAGAGTGTTGATAGACCTAGGGTCTACCCACTCATTCGTCACTCCACGTTTCGCCAAGAAGATGAAGATTGTTCCAGAGACGTTGGATTTCGTCCTATCTGTGTCTATTCCGACTGGAGAGTTAGTAGACACAGAGTTAGCTTGCAAATCCATTATTGTAGCAGTTCGAGACTTAGAGGTGCATGAATTGGAAGCAAAGTTGATACTGTTAGACATGCAGGAGTTTGATGTGATCCTTGGCATGGACTGGTTGGCGCAGCATTGTGCAACCGTCGATTACAAGAACAAGGTAGTCATTTTCAGACCCAACACAAGAAGATCATTTCGGTTTCAAGGAGTGAGGTCGTCATACATGCCCGATCTCGTGATGGTAGAAAATGATCGAGAAAGGGTTGCGATGGATACTTAGCTTTCTTAAAGGAGGACAAGGAAGAAAAACGTCATTTACGAGATAGCGGTTGTCTGCGAGACTTTGGAGCGTGTTTCGGAAGGAACTGGATTACCTCAGAAGAAAGTAGAATTAAGCCATTGACTTAGCACCGAGAGGCAGCCTATTTAAGCACCTTATAGAATGGCTCCTGCGAAGTTAAAGGAGTTGAAGGAACAACTACAAGAACTTATGGACAAGGGGTTTGTTAGGCCAAGCGTGTCTCCATGGGGAGAACCTGGGTCTTGTTGTCAAGAAGAAGGATGGGTCAATGCGGCTATGCATTGACTATAAACAATTGAACAAACTCCGTGAAGAACCGCTACCCTTTGCCTAGAATTGACGATCTATTGGACCAAGCGCAAGGAGCAAGGTATTTTTCAAGATCGACGACATCTGGGTATCATCGATTCTTGAGTCAAAGTGAGGACATTCGGAAGGACACTTTAGGACACGGTATGGACACTATGAATTCCTTGTGATGCCGTTTGGATTGGCGAATGCTCCGGACATCGTTTATGGATCTCGATGAACCAGTGTTTAAACCACACTTGGACTCTGCGTCGTAGTGTTTGTCGATGATATTTTGATATACTCCAAATCCAAGGCGGAACACGAAGAACATTTGAGGATTGCTCTCTGAGGCCTTCGTGAACACCAATTGTCGCCAAACTTCGGCAAGTGTGAGTTTTAGTTGGAAGAAGTTAGCTTTTTGGGACATGTCGTCTCAAAGCATGGTGTCCTGTAGATCCGGCAAAGATAGAAGCGGTAGTCAAATGGGAGCAAAAGCAAAGACGATGTCAGAAGTTTTTACGGGCTTAGCGAGCTATTATCGCGTTTAAGGGGTTTTCAAAGATATCGGGACCTCTCACAAAGGCGACACGAAAAGATTCAAGGTTTGAGTGGAGTGAGGCATCTGAAGAGTTTTCAAGAACTCAAAGCGAGACTCACTTTGGCTCCGATGCTAGCGATTCCTTGAGCGATGGAGGATCTGGCGTGTCTGACAGCGTTATACAATGGCCTTGGTTGTGTGCTCAACCAACACAAGAAGGTGATAGCTTACGGATCAAGGCAATTTGAAAGAACACGAGAAAAATTACCCGACTCATGACTTGGGAGCGGCGGTCATTTTTGCGCTAAGATTTGGAGACATTACTTGTATGGTGAGACTTTTGAAATTTTCACCCGATCATAAGAGCCTCCGATACTGTTTACGGAAAAGGCTCAACATGAGGCAATGCGGTGGATGGAATTCCTCAAGGATTACGATTGCTCCATACAATACCATCCGAGCAAAGCGAATGTTGTAGCCGATGCATTAGTCGGAAAGGTTCATTTCGGTTAGCTTGTTTGGTTTTGGGTATGCAGGTAAAATTGAGGAAGACCTGGCATTCTATGATGCGAACATTGAGTCAAAAGCCACTGGATCCTTTTTGGCTAACATATCAGTAAAGCCTGTGATATTTGAGCATATCCACGATCTACAGATGAAAGATCCGGCATTAATAAAGATTCATCAAGACGTGAGTGAAGGCATCAGGTCGGACTTCTCGGTTTAAGATGGTTCTTTATTGTTTAAGGGCCGTCTATGCATTTCGGACAATGCCGATCTAAGACGAACGATTCTTGATGAAGCCCATAAGTCAAATTATGCTATCCACCCTGGTAGCACCAAAATGTACCAAGATTTGAAAAAGAACTACTGGTGGAGAGGACTGAAGCAAGACGTGGCCGAGTACGTGTCACGGTGTTTAACTTGTCAACAAGTGAAGGTTGATCATAGACATCCTGCTGGACTATTGCAACCTTTACCAATCCCAGAATGGAAGTGGGAATCGATCTCAATGGACTTCATTGTTGGATTACCCCGTACTGCCAAGAGACACAATGCCATTTGGGTCGTCGTAGACCGATTGACCAAATCAGCGCACTTTTTGCCGTACAATACTACGTATACAACAGGAAGACTGGCAGACTTATACATGAAGGAGATTGTAAGATTACATGGGATTCCAAGCAGCATAGTTTGGATCGTGACCCACTATATCGTCCCAAGTTTTGGAAGAAATTTCAAGAAGGAATGGGAACGGCTGAGACTTTAGTTCAGCTTTCCATCCTCAAATGATGGGCTGACGAGCGAGTGAACCAAGTAATAGAAGACATGCTCGAGCATGCATGCTTGATATGCAAGGATCGGGATGAGTATCTCTGATGCTCGAGTTCGATACAACAACGGTTTCCAAACGAGCATTGGCATGGCACCGTATGAAGCTCAGATGGACGACGATGCAAGTCACCCCTCAATTGGGAGGAAACAGTGAGAAATTTGTGTTGGGGCCAAAACTACTTCAAGACAACGCTTCTGTTGTTGAATTATCGGAGAAAAGGTCAAGACAGTGAGTAGCAGAAAAGTTACGCGACATGAAGCGGACTAGTGTCGACTATAAAGTGGGCGACACGTGTTTGTGAAAGTGTCACCTATGAAAGGTGTAATGAGATTTGGTAAGAGAGGAAGTTAAGTCCACGTTATGTCGGACCATTTGAAAAGCGTGGGGTGAAGTTGCGTATCGCATTGGTTTACCACCGCTGTTTGATCGAGTGCATAATGTTTTCCACATATCGATGCTCAGGAAGTGCGTGAATGATCCGTCTCATGTATTAGGAAAGCAACCTATAGAGATGTGTGAGGACATGAGCATGATAGAGGAACCAGTGGAAATCTTGGATCGAAAGGAACAAGTAATGCGCACTAAAGTGATTCCCTTAGTGCTTGTTCGGTGGAATAATCATCCAAAAGAAGAGGCTACTTGGGAACGAGAGGCCGATGTGAAAGAACAATATCCAGCCTTGTTTCCAACGACGTGAGAATCCAATGTAAACCACAAAAGTGTTCGTGGAATCTCCACGATCCTTGTAATTCGATGGAAATTTTGCTCAAGAGTATGATTAAAGGAACAGATTTTTTCTTGTATATACATGACCAAGTGAATGTGTTTTTATGGATCTACGAATCACTTGATGTCATAAATTGTCAAAAAAAAAAAAAATAATCAAAGAACCAAAGAACTTGAAAAATCTGCAGAAATTGGGCAAAACCGATTAATCGAATTTCAAATCGATTAATCGATTTTGTTCGATTAGTCGACTGGCATGTGCCAGTGACTGGAAATTGAAATGAGAGTTAGAATATACATGGAATGCAATTTCGATTGATCGAGTTATAATTTTGATTAATCGATTTGGGATCGATTAATCGATTTTGGGAATTCGATTAATCGAACTGCAAGTTCGATTAATCGAACAAGCTGGGAATGTTAGAAGAATTGGGAGTAAATTAATGAGAATTTCGATTAATCGAAGCAGTGTCGATTAATCGATTTTGGATTTCGATTAATCGAATTGGACCTCGATTAATCGATTTACTAAAGGGACTTGGAAAAAATTGAAGTCAGATAGACGATTTCGATTAATCGAAGTGAATTTCGATTAATCGATTTTGGAAATTTAGAAGTTACTGCACGATTTCGATTAATCGAAGTGAAATTCGATTAATCGATTTTGGAATTTCGATTAATCGAAATGGATTTGATGTCGGCTCGCGCCGATGAGCTCAAAAACTTCAATTTTAAGCGGATACGATTTGATTAATCGAAATGTTTTCGATTAATCGAATTTAACTTCGATTGATCGATTTGAAATCGATTAATCGATTTTGCGAGCTTGACCTAGTTTTGAATCTCGATTAATCGATTACAATTTCGATTAATCGAGGCCTATATATATAAATTTGGAGATTTCATTCCCCATTCGAAATCATTTTAGCTTGGGGTTGTTTGGGCGCTTCATCTTCTTCTTCTTCTCCGACCATCCGGCGCTCTAGGGTTGGGTTTTGCCATCGATTAACCCATAATCGCATCCAAAACCACGATAAACCCTAAATTTGTGTTTTCCTTCAATTTGAGTTAGAGAAACCCTAGTTTAAGCTTATTTCACCACCATGCCCAAAACCCGGTTGTCTTGAAGAAGGCAACCTCTGTGCTTAGGTTAGGCGTAAGAACGCCACCACCACCACCTACCCCATCGCCGGTGAGGACTCATCACCGTCGACAGAGACCACCGGTTCGACGAGCGCATCTATCTTGTGAAGTCTTCCCGTGAGTCCACGCCCATGCCACCACCACCCACTAACGTGGTGCAACCAAACGAGTGGTGGGCGGCCAAGACCTTCGAGGTCGAATATATTATCGACCCTACCCTATTCACAAATCTCGATTTACCGGGCGAGATCCAATGGGCTCGAAATTACCTCAACAACGTCGGTCTCGGCAACCTTCTCAAACCAATCCGGGGTTCTTACTACCCTAGATTGGTGAGATTATTCTATCAAGGGCTTGTGGACGGCCCGACCAACGATGTGATCAAGACCACTATTGAGGGTCGCGACTACACGATCACTCGTCACATACACGAGGTGCTTGAATGCTACCTCGATTTTACCCCAGAGACCACCCTATTCCCACCCTTTGAGGAGGAACCTCGGTTTGAGGAGGTCATGACTCGCATGACCAATGGCAAGAAGGGGTCGGGATCCTCCATCAAGAGGGTTGACCTTCCCCACTATATGTGGATGCTTGATTCGATAATCAAGTGCAACCTCTACCCTATGCGCCACGATACCGAGCGCGTGGAGAAAGTGCAGCAGGCACTTTACTCGACCTTCTGTGACCGGTAGTTCGATGCCACCCTGCTCATCCTTGAGGGGATGAGGTATATAAAGGGCAAGCTGATGAAGGGCAACCTAAGGCCCAAGGAGAAGATGCCTTACGCTCGCCTTATATCGAGCATGTTGGAGTGCTACTCGCGATCCCTCCTAGTCTCTCCTCACGAGATGAGGGCTCACTGCGTGAAGACATTCTCACGTCTTCATGGGCCCGTAGCTATAACCTCTAAAGCGGACCCTTCTCGGGTCCCGCTCCAGTAGCCCTAGCGGCGTGATGGCACCACCACCCCCACCACCACACAGGGGACCCACCCATGGGTGGGGCACACCCAAGAGCCTTGATGAGAGGGTTCCCTCTCATCTGCATGACCTCAGCGCCACTGCCCACTCGCGCCGTGACACCCACCTCGTCCCACTGGCCTTGCATCATCTGGACCAACCATAGAGGAGGTGTTGGCCTGTATGGAGGCCAACAACGAAAGGATGAACCGGAGGATGGACTTCCTTCTCTTTCACACTCTCCGCCACATCTACCATGCTACCTCGCAGGAGGAGGTGGCCGGATGCACAACCTTCCACAGAGGACCGTCTTCCATCCCACCACTGCATGGCAGCTCCTTCCACATCGCCTCCGCTCACGCCAGAGGCCTTCCACCATGATCGCCACCACTTGCATGACCAGGCTCAGAGACCTTGACCCTGCTGATCTAGTCACCTCGGAGGGAGCGCTCCGGCCCAAAGACCACCACTGGCGAGGGGACAACCTGAGTCTTCTATATATTTCGAGTCGTCATTGTATACCTGTAGATTATTTTTGTACGCCAACTTATCTGGCATTGTAAATTTCCAAAGTTTAAATATAAATCAAACTTTTTGGTAGCAATTGTTTCATTTTGTTAATGTACTTCCATGCTTGTATTGATAAATACCTAATGCGTCTGAGTAAAAGGGACCACCTCACCTGAGAGTGGGGGGGGGAGAGAGACCCAGACAGCCATGCCTTGGGTTATTTTCGCGGACGAAAATTCCCAAGGTGGGGAGGATGTAATAGCCCGAAAAATCACGCTAAACTATGACCTCGGGATCCGTGCCCGATCGGTCACAAGTTTGACTAATTAGGAGTTCGATAGTTAGCGTAGAGTGTGATGAGTGAATGTGAAGTGATGGTTTGAGTAGCTATGTGGTGTATGTTGAAAATCTAAAGTCACATACACCTATTGAGGCGCATGTGCTCAACACACAAGCTAGGGGGGGAGATAAAAGGGTTTAATAACCCTAAAATCAATAGTTTGGTTGTTGAGAGAGAAGTAAAGAAGAGAGAGAGAGGAGTAAAGAGGGTGATTAATACAAGGAGTAAATGCTAGTTGAGGAAGGGAGATTCGAGCAATAAACGTCGGATTCGATGCGAGGGATCCGCTAGAAGCAAAGCTGGAACCCTAGCCTTCCAACCACTTGATTTGAAATCAATTTGAGATTGATTCAAGGTAAACTTTTGTGAATGAAATGCATAGATTGTAGAGGTTAGATTGTAGTTGAAAATGGGGTAAATAATAGGTAAATGGTTTAGAAAAGTAGAAGAATAAGTGTGGAAAAAGATTGAGAAGAACAGCTCAAAGGAGGCTGAATCTGACAATTTCGATTAATCGAAATTGGGTTTCGATTAATTGAAATTGGCCAAGAAGTTGAAAAGTCAGTGGACCCCGATTTCGATTAATCGAATTGGAGTTCGATTAATCGACCTTGGATTTCGATTAATCGATTTGGGTATCGATTAATCGACTGGGAACCTCCAATGGACCCCAGGGGCTGGAGGAAATGACTTGGGGAAATTCGACTAATCGAAATGGGATTTTGATTAATCGATTTCAATTTTCGACTAATCGATTTGGGATCGATTAATCGATTTTAGGAACTCGATTACTCGAATTGAGAATCGACTTGGCTAAATAGAGAATTTCGATTAAGAATGAAAATCTCGATTAATCGATTTGAGAATCGATTAATCGATATTGACTTTCGATTAATCGATTTTGGAGTTCGATTAATCGACTGAGCTCATTTATGTTAACTTTTGAGTTTGACTTTAAGATTCTTGGAAGGTCTTGGACCTCCTTTATTGCATCTTTAGTGATGTGTTTCACATGTTATGTGTGAGCTAGTGCACAAGGAGCCACGTGGGACCTTGATGCATTGATCAAACAAAGACTTGAGGTAGGGAACACCTTGAACATGTACTTTATTTTACAAGAGCATGTATGTAGTGATATAGAATTCAGATTTAAATGTTTTATTGCTTAAGAATTGTGAGAAGTGTGTGTGTGTGTGACATCCATAAGAGTAATTATAATGAGCCATCCCCAGGGGATGAAGAAATAAAGAGATCAGAGCATCAGGTGTGATGCAAGTGAATGGATACATCCCAGGGATGTATCCAAGGTTGAATCATGTTTGATAGGGCCTAACTGATATAAGATAGCACACTTACACGGTGAATAACTATATGTAAGGCACCGATATTTTTGTTATTTGAGGTTTGATGACGACGGCGGGATATCCGTAACCAAATCGTGGCGTGGAAACCGTAGGCGGTCACGGAGGCTTATCATACGAAGCACACCCTGTGGTGTTGATTTGAGACAAGTGAAACCCGCCACCAATCCCGAGGAAAGGGGCTTGGGTACTATATGGTATTCCTGTGAATACGTTAAAAGTGTCTATATAGATGACGATGAAGGGTATCTTATCGGGCTCGATGCTATATTGCTCGGGGATTACTTAAGTTGAAAGTTTAAGTTTTGCTTTAGGCCTTTTCAAAGATCATTCATGAGTAAATAAAAGACACGAGTAAACTACCAGTAAAATGTAATACTTTTAACTGTTTCATCAATAACTGCATAGACACATCATGCATGGCATATCATGGAATATATGTGAGTAATAATTTATATGTTCAACTGTGTTTTGTTCCCTATTGAGCTAGGATGTAGCTCACCCTATAGACTATACGTCGCAGGTCCACTACTAGTAGCCGAGGAGGTTTGAGGCAATGACCCGGTGAGTCGGACCTTGCGGCCGGCGAAGAGTTGGAGCCACCTCCTGAGGACTTCTTCTAGAGGACTCCGTTGTGCCACTTTGAGGGCTTTTTGAGAGAGATTTGTACGGCTTGGTATGTCAAGCCTTGTTTTGTTTAACCATGCATATATTGAGTTGGGATTTTTCTTTTGGGACGAACCATCCGTGATGATTGCTATCGTCGATGGTTCGGATCGGTTCTCCATTCATGCAGAGGAATGAGGGTAGAACTGTCTTTTGGAGAACTGCTTTGATATAGATTTAAATTCCGCAATTTCGTTTATTATTCTATTTGATGCTTGATATACCAATGTTCCGTGCATAGCTAAGGGGCACGGTCAAGATGATCGTGCTGATGGCACGGGTTTCGGGGTGCCGAAATCCGGGCTGTCACAGCTTCACACAAACATACGATATTTATTATAAGGACACCTTATCCCCGGTTGCAAAATTGAACTCCATTCATGTTCTCATTTCCCTAGTTGCTCATAAAAGACGACCTCTTCATCAATTACATGTAAAGAATGTGTTTCTTCATGGAGAACTTAAGAAGTTTATATGTCCTTTCTCCCTGGCTTCTTACGTGAGGGGGAGAAGGGACAAGTGTGTCGTCTCAACAAGGCTACATATGGGTTATAGCAGTCATCGAGTGTAGTTTAAGAAATTTTGTGTTGCTATTGTGATGTTTGGTTATAAGAGAAGTCAATATGGTTACACTTTGTTTGTGAATAGAGGTGTTCGGCTTCTTTCTCTTATTGTTTATGTGGATGAAATTATTGTTATCGGTGATGATGAGGAAGAGATTGGAAGACTTACACAGTACTTAAGTCAGATATTTGACATCAAAGGGTCCTTTTAGATCCTTCCTTGGAATTGAAGTCACTAGATAAAGGAGTATCTTTATCTCCCAAAGAAAGTATGCTCTTGATTTACTCAAGCAGGTTGGCATGTAGACCTTTGGATACTCCTATGAAGCAAAATCAATGGATCAATGCTACAGGTGCTGAGCCGATCGAAGATATTTGGATATCTCAAAGGCTTGTTGAAAATTTCATTTACCTCACTGTTTCGTGATCAAACATTGCTTATGCCACAAGTTATGTCAGTTAATATATGCAATGCTCCAATACTTAGCCAGTTAGATACTGTATACAGAATCTTCAGGTAATTGAAGTCTAGTCCTAGAAAAAGATTGTTATAGAGTGACGATGGTCACTTTTACTTATAAATAAATAAATATATATATATATATATATATATATATATATATATATATATATATATATATATATATATATATATATATATATATATATAGATGCAAATTGGGCTGGATCAGTTTGTGATAGGAGATTCACCAGTGGATATTGTGCCTTTGTTGGAGGCAATTTAGTGATATGGAGAAGTAAAAACCAGAGTATGATGTTAAATTTAAGTGCAGAATATGAATACAGGGCTGTGTCTCAAGGGGCTCGTGAAGGAATGTGGATCGAGTTTATCCTTGCTGACTTAGGAATCCATGTGAAGGTCCTTTGGAAACAATGAAGCCTCCAAACATATAGCTGAGAATCCAGTGTATGATGAAAGGGCTAAACATATAGAAGTTGATTGTCATTTTATTCGGGAGAAAGTCAAGTGAATTTTGTATTCCCCAGGTTAGCTAATGAGCAAATTATAGATGTTCTTACCAAAGCTCTTGGAAAGTCTAGATTTTGTGAACTTGTATCCAAGTTGAACATGATTGATAGTTATGCTCTAACTTGAGGGGGAGTGTTGGCGTGTATTATATAATTAGTTGATGTATGTCTAGTACTTTTGTATATACTGTATATATTAACGATAAAGGTGTTAGACTATCTATCTCAACCCCCTCTTTGCTCCATCTCTTCTTCCTTTTCCTCCCTCACCTTCATCTTGTCTAATCCTAGTCCTAATCTAATAGCATTTACTTCCCATCTAACTACTTCAACTCTTAATTTTTTCCAGGGTTTATTTTTTGGGATCCAAAACAGTGTACTACACTTAATCTGGAACTAAATATACTCCACTGGACTTAGCTAAATACACTCTACTAGATTTATTTCAACAAAAATATATAACCACACTTCAGTATGCTAAAAATATATCTACTACAGTTCTGAAGCACATAAGTACAATAAACTATACTTGCTCATTTTCAAAGCGAAATCCTACTTCAGAAATGTGCACAAAATGACAAAATACTACACTTAGCCCAAAACTAAATACTTTATATGGGTAATAGACCCTACCTCAATATGTGGGTAATGATGATCATTGGACAGTGGATTGAGTGTGTTCCCATTGTTGCTAAATATGGATATCACATTTTCAATCCTTTGACAGCTCTAGTGAAATTTTTGTACACAACATTCATGGACCTCAATGATGGATTTTAGGACAGCCTAACATGTGTAGGATGGTGACATCAAGAACCTCATAAAGGGACATCCTCCCCCTCTTACCTACATAAAAGGTAATATGGACAGCCACAAGTTTGGGCAAATTTTTGTTCAAAACTACTTGGGATGCTATTAGGCAACACTATGAAGAGGTTGATTATAGAATTATTGGCCTAGATCAAGGGTGAATAAACATGCTATCTTTTATGGTTGGCCATAAATTGTAAGCTATCAACCATTGAAAATCTAATTAAAAGAGTTGTTTTAATACCATCGAGGTGTTTACTTTGTTGATTTGATAGAGAAACAAACAAACCATCTTCTAGTAGAGTTCATAGTTACCTAGAAACCTGTTTTATCCTATCATACTAGTCCCCATACGTACTAGTACTGGGGACTGGTACGAAACGTTTCCAAAACGTATCGGAAATGTCTATAGAAACGCGTTTCGATGTGTAATAGAAACGGGTTACACTATCATAATAATCCCCATATGTACCAGTACTGGGGACTGGTACGAAACGTTTCCAAAGCGTATCGGAAATGTCTATAGAAACGCGTTTCGATGTGTAATGGAAACAGGTTACATTTAAGATAGAAACTGGTTCCTTCAAAAATAGAAACGGGTTTCTATTTTTGTTGAAACTTGTTTCAATTTATATAGAAACTCGTTTCTATTAAAAGGAAACCAGTTTCCACTTCAATCAATACTTCTCTCTTTATTTTGAAATGAATCGACACAATTTCTTTTGTAGGTCCATTAGATTATGGATGTAGTTAACTAGTTACATTGGTGTTTAACACCTCTCTCATTAAGTTTGGAGTAAAATGAGAACATTGTCTTAAAAAATATAAATATTAGACTTACATATAAGTATAATTATCTTATATAGTTACAAAAAATTACCAATCTTACGCTAATATCACACACTGTCCAAAATATTCATTTCGCACCAATAACGTTTCTATGACGAATCCATCTTGTATCTATATCGTACCAGAATCGTATCTATTTCCTACTTATAACACTCGAATTTTCGTTTTTGTTTTCGTACCTATAACGTATCTATTTCGTTTCTCTGGCGTTCCATTGTCGCACCAAAAAGTATCAATAAAAACGTACCCGAAACTTTTTTCATCTAAATGTAACAGTATTCATACCTTTACTAGTAGCCCGTACCAACTCTTGGCAACTATGGTTGAATGTACTTTTTGGAATTGTTGTGGAGATCTGTTCTGATTCCTTATACATCGCAGAATAGTACCGATGTTCAGTACTATGGAAGTAGAAGTTGCGTAGTAGGAGATAAGAGCAAGGGAATAGGACTAATAGCTACCATGTCGATGACTGCCTTGGGAGTGGTTGTATGGCATATTTGGCGAGAAAGAAATTGCAGGATATTTAATGGGGTTTAGCACCATAAAGGTGGGTTCTTAATCAAATTGAAGAGGATATGTGGCTGATTTCCAAAAACACAAAGCTCACAAATAAAAAAAACACAAAGCTCGCAAATGAAAAAAAACACACAGCACACTAAGTAAAAGTTTTTAATTCTTGTTGCTAAGACTTGGACAAAGCTGGCTTCGGATCTCTTGCTAGAAATAATCATTCTTCTTTTATGAACTGTTTGTTTGGCCCTATTCTTCACTTTGGAGATCAGTATGGTAGATCTTAATGCCGTACTATTTGCTCTGAGCCTTGCATTGGAAGATAACCATCATAGGGTTACTATATTATTGAATTCGTGGATTGCTATTCATTGCATCAATAAGAGGATGAATATTCCTTCGAAATATTCTTGGGTTGTTCTTGACATTGACAAGTTGATTCCTTTATATGCTGATATTAGTGTCAAATCTAAATGGAGAGAACTTAATCAGTGTGCAGATCAAGGATCAAAATTTCGGCCGAAATGACCGAAATTTCGGTCATAAAATGTATGGGGTTGAAATTATCGGCTGAAATTGAAATTTTCGGCCGAAATTTCGGTCCAAAATTTCGGTTTCGGTCCCCTCCGAAACCGAAACGAAAACCGAAATTTTGATCATTGGTGCAGATTTTTTTATTAAAGAAAGGTATCAATGCTTTGATGAATTTCCTAATGACCTTGTATTCTTTCTCGAAAGAGAGCAGAACTGTGCTTTTAGGAGATGGGTGACTTTGTTTTCAACCCAAGATTGTTCCTTTTCAACCATGGGCTCACATGTTTAAAGCGTTGACTGCTTTGAATCAGATGATGGGGATCTTTTTCATCCCAATCTTTGACAAAAGAGATTTTGAAATCATGGTCTTACTATTGGATGGTCAGATTTTGATTCCACGTGGCACACATCCCAAATGTGATCCAAGAAGAATTTTTGGTGTGCGCCATGATCATGTTCATTTTTTGTGATGCGTGCTACATGGAATAAAAATCTGACCATTTGATGGTACGTCCATGATCTCAAGATTTATTGTGTGAAAGATTGGGACCAGAAATGATTTCCATCGTCTGATTCAAAGCACTCAATGGGTTAAACACGTGAAACCCGGGTTGAGAAGGAAGAATCTTGGGTTGAAAATATAGATAATTTGAGATGATTGTAAATCCCCTTTTTTTCCTTCTAATGTTAGGGTGAGGACCCACCGGACCTTATAGATTTACCGAAAAAAGAAGAATAATCAGACTATTAAACTTATAATCAGGAAATATGACGTACTTCACTCATTCAAACAGAAGTAAATGTACATGCTTCAGTATTCTGAAAACATTATTCTACTGCAGTTTTGAAGGACATAAGTATGGATCAACTTCTCTTTTTAATTCTCAAGACCAATCCATATTTTAGAAATATGCATGCAGTGACTGCCCACTACCCTTAGCATGAAACTAAATACACTCTACTAGACTTAACCAGGAAGCACAACATTATTCACTTATTTCAACAGAGAACACCATCACATTTACTAGTATGGAAATAAATATAATCTACACCTTTTTAAACCAGACTTTACCTCATAATTTTACAAATACTAGACCTCATTTATATGTATAAACCAACTAAAAAATTCACTTACAAAACTTCTCATTCGTTTATACTTAAATGAAAAGTTTCAAATTTTCCCTTTGTTCTTCGGTTAGACTTCCAAAATTTATTTTCTCCTTCTCATTGCACCATTGCTTTATTTCTCCATGTTATCTCATTGCGCACCGTTGTAGTGAAAATGGTAAATGGTGTGGTTTCAATCCATAACTATAATAATCATCAAAGAGAATATTATGGTTGTTTGCTTTGAGAAAAAGGTGTGTGAGGTTAGCAATGGAAATAAGGGTACTATGGTCCTTTAAATTGAGAAGATGTGCGATTTTGGCAGGAGGCCCTCTGTAATAAGTAAAAAGGAAACTTTTTCTTTAACAGCAAACAATTTAGGTTTTTTTTATGACATGATTTATTTCTTGACTTTTATTTATTATTTTATTTTATTCTTTTTACCCAAAACTTTTGTATTGCTTTTATGTTTTTCTTTTCTCTATCAAATTCACTCAAAATTGCAACCAAATCAAAATTTTGGCTTTTGCCCAAACTATGGAATCTCAATACACTATTCATGGTGAAGGGTGGGCACCATTTATAAAGAACAATGGTTTCGACTGGCACACCCATTGTATCAAAATTCGGCCGATACCGATACGTATCGGTTTTGTTGAGAACCGATACTGATACCACCCCGATACAGGTATTGGGTTTATATCGGTAGCAGTATCAGGCCAATATTGTCTCTGTATTGGCAGATACTGATCGATACAATTTTATTTTATTTTTTCAAAAAAAAAAAAAAACCACCATTCAATGTGAGTTGTGGTCTTTCTCTGGAGAAAGAAACTCATCTATCACCCTTGAAGACCGTTGTTTTTAGTGAATATATGTATTTCTGAACAATTGATATAGGAGGTTCCTAGAACTATTGAGTTTTCATAATGATCAAATATTTCCAATACCTGCTTTGGGCTTCTTTTTTATTTTTGAAGGGTTTCATGTGAGTCCACCGTCCACTTGTTTTTGCTTAACAATTTCTTGTTGTACTGATATAATATCGATTCCTTTGATGCTCATCTATGCTTATTGTTCTCGTCGAATTTCAATATTTCAGTCCATTAGCCTAAGGCGCACAGTACCAGCAAGGCCAACCTTCGTTCCTGTCCCCACCACCAACATCAATGTTGCTGCAATTTTGGAGAAGGCAAATGCTATCCGTCAGGTTTTGCACTTCCTCTTTGTTTTCCTTTCCCCATGGTGGGGCTGAAACTAAGTGAATCTAAATACCGTATAATCCATTCTCAGACGTCATTATTTCAGCTCATCAATTTAGGATAGTTGATGATGCATGCTGTCCTGTCCTAACCATAGTGACCAAAAACACATTTTCGGGAAAAAATGCCTTTAAAACATGTTTTACTGAAGTAAAAAAATCACAAAAAACATTTTTTCAGAAATAAATTCCCCTTTCCTTTTCGTTTTGGAAAAAGGCTTTTTTTTGAGAAAGCATTTTCCCCCTTTTTTTGGCGAAAAAATGTGTGTTTGGTCACAAATATATACTTATATTTTTTTATAATTATTAATATTTTTATAATTCCTTTAATTTCTTGAAAATTTTCCCAAAATTACCGAAAATTTCCCCCCCTTTATTTCTGTATATCTCTGAAGCCGTTTTATTCCCATACCTAGACTTGGTCACTCTTGTCCTACCAGATCCTGTAGTGTATGATGTTATGCACTTTGTTTAGCTTAGATATTTATGGAAAACAACTCAATTATTTCATATATAAATTGTTAATAAAACTCATAACTTTTTATTTGTGCAAAAAACTCAGGCATTTGTGGGTAGCGACGAGGGGGGCGACGATGACAACTGGAGTGATAGTTGACTTCCGTGACAGTGTGGTCCATGTATGAGGCTTCCCTTTTGTATTTCCCACGGAATATATGTGAGTAATCTTAGTTGTTGTAATTAATTTGTAGGGTCCATCTTGTATTTTTTAGCATTTGATCTTACTCATCAGGCTGTAAACCTTTGAGAAAAGGTGCCCATCCTTACGTATGCAATATATTTGTTGCAATTTCGTTTCTATTTTTTAATGTTTTGCAGATAATGCCAAGGAAATGAGAAGTTGGAGTTATTATTTATCTTATCATAAGATCCTTTGAATGTTGTTGTAAGTAATTTATTAATATCATTTTGTAGTGGGGAAAAAAAATTCTGGTGATAATTTGTGGAATAATAACCCTTCTAAAAATATAACCCTTATATATATATATATATATATATATATATATATATATATATATATATATATAGGAAAAGATGTCCGCCCTCCCATGGAGGACAGACGGTCACCATCCTCCAAGCTTTCACGTGGAGCTCCACGTGACACCTAAAATATTGTTTCGATGCCACGTGGAGCTCGGGTGCATTGCTTAGATCATCTTTGAAAAAAAAATAATTGAAAACTCATCTCCACCGTGTGTTTTTTGAACTGTGAAATGTGGACCAATGAAATCCGTCAAACTTTGACTTGTAGTTTTAAAAAGTTTTTTTCAATTTTTTTTTTTAATATTGATCTATACCGTCCACCTGTGTTCCACGTGGCACCCAAAATGTATCTTGGAGGACGGTCACCGTCCTCCATTGGAGGACCTAATCTGCTCCCACACACACACACACACACACACACACACACACACACACACATATATATATATATATATATATATTGAAGGGTTATTATTTGGTAAAGACCGATGAACTTGTATCTGTTATTATTAGCAAGTGTCGAATCAACACAGGTCATAAATCTTTGGGGTGTCCTCAAGGGGGCCAGATTCGAACTCAAGTCTCCCGCCTCCTAAAAGCTCACAATCACTTATTTCTAGGGAACTGAGATACGTGTAAGCCTTTTAAACTATAAGATAGGGCAATGGTCATTAGAGATTGATTCTGGTTTATGGACACCAATAAGATAGGGCAATGGTCAGGTCTAAGTGGCTGAACCTGATTTCGTGCTCAACTAGTTTTACCGCCATTGGATAGAAGAGAATCTTGACTTCAACTTTCTATGGGCTAAAGTTTCAAGCTCCTTGGGGATTACAATTCACATCTGGGATTCAATTATTAGTGGATAGCAGCTCTTCCATCTTTGTGGATGTGGTCTATTTTACTGGTTTTCTCTATCTTTTGTTCTTTGAGGTCTCGTGGGAATCTGTAGTGAGTCTCTTGTTCACTCTGTATTGTTCGTGGTTGTTTATTTATTGCATCTTTTTGAGTCCCTGCCTAATTCAGAGGCAATCGTTTTGCCGAAACTCCCTAATGGGCAGTGTGTTGGGATCTTTCATATTAGTCTTTAATTAAAAGGAAAAAAGTTTCCATTTTTCATAAGATATGAAGTCTAGATTCTCTTCTATCCAATGGCTACTGACTGGTTGAACACGAAATCAAGGATTTGTAACATCCTATTAGAAAATTTTATTATGTATCCTATTGAGGATGTTAGTTGGGTAATATTAAAGTCCCTACATCCAGTGGTAAATATTCTACCACTGGGATGTCTAGGATTTGAAACGGTTAAAGATGTGTTGAACGTAACTTAAGGATATTTAGTAGGTATAATATAGAGTTTGTATTAGGTACCTAACCCGAGCACCAAATGATGCGGTTCATGGATCACGTTGTTTTATAATGGGGAGTTCAAAAGTTTGGTTAACTGAAACCAAAATGTTGTGGCAAAAATCGGCCCGAAAATCAAAATTTTGGTTTCTATTTGATTTGGTTAACTGAATTTGCATCCCTAGTTATGCAGTTCTTTAATATTTTAGTATGCCGCTCCTTACGATAAGTTGTTCTTCCGCAATATGTCATGCTACTATGTCTATTGCTTTCCAGATATATGTTTAAATTGAGGTATATGAATATGTTTTAAGTTTTCAATCGGTATATTATATGCTTCCATCATGATCATCGTCATACTCTGCATTGTGAAGTTAGATGATGGACTAGTATATTATTTGATATATACTAGTTTAAATCTCTGCTCTATGTGATTCGACGCAGGATCCCATTCAATCTATGCGTATGCTATTATATAATCCCTCTACAGTGTAATGGTGTGAGATATTATAGTGTGATGTATTGCGTTGATGACTTCATGGCTTGCGATTGGGAGTTTAATCACATAACATAAAAATTTGTTCTAAATCAAGATACAAATAAAAATTAAGAATGATAAGATACGAAAATAAAAGCTCTAGAAGTGAGAAATCAATTTATGTTAAGATTTAAGTGTCAATACTAAGTCTAATTAGTAGGATGCTTGCATCCGATGACATAGTAGGAGGACCGTGACCTCTGATTACTAGTAGGGGTTAATAGAGGTTTCACCTTCAATGATTAGTAGGAGTTCGCTTTGCGTGAGTAGACAGATGGGCGTATCTGGTGACATCGTCGAGTAGACCCACTTGATAATTTTAGTAGGAGGTTTGCCTCTGGCAATTAGTAGAGGGCCCGCGGCCTTCGGTGGCTTAGTAGAATATTTGCATTCGGTGATTATGAGTTGGTTAACTATTGATGGTGGTATTCTCGTCTTGCTATGTATAACCTTATGCTATTGTCTATGTACCTATGCTATGATCAATATGTTCTGATTTTAAGAATAAGAATGATAACGTAATTCAAGTTAAGAAAATGAGAACGAGACCTAGGCCGTGAACCTTAAAGATTGGCCTCGAGACTTAAGCTGTAAGCAAGATAAGCTAAGATATGACACGACCACGAGTAAGAGAAGATTTTGTAAACATATTAAGATACAATATGTTTTATCCATGTTATAGTTACCATCATAAAATGTCATGAGACTTAATCGAATCATTTGATCCAAAAGTTTCCCCTATGCAGAATGAGACACATACAATTGCTTCCATGTGAAAAAATGTAGTAGTTGGGTTGAGTGATATATGCGAATTCTACTACATTATGAGTCCCGCTTTATTTTTGTATTTTTGATGATGAATATATTAAGTTTAGAGCTATGTTCGGCTTGATCCGTATTTGGGTACGGAGGAGATTTTTTTAGCTCAGTTATAGGATTAAAGCAGAAAACTGGTTTATACATGAGACAAACAACCCCAAGAATAAGAAAACTAAGTTTAAGAATAAAACAAGTTTGGCGTTGTCAATAGGAGCATTGTGCATCCACTCATATGCATACGATATATGATTTTATAATGCATTGACTATTTTATTTCAATTTTCAGTTTATACATCTAGTTGGAATGCTTTTATTTACTTCCAATATTGGACTTTTAAATTTATTATTATGCTCCCACACACGGCACTTGTCCCAGCTTGGCGGGGATACTTTGTATTCCCACTAAGTTATTTAAATGATTTAGCCAAAATGATCCAATCTCAATTGCGTTAACCCTATAACTACTGAGTATTTAAGATATATCTTTTGAGTGGTTGCTCTTATAACCTTTTCTCAAACTCTTGAGAATAGCGGAACCTGGGTGTATCCGTGGACGGAGGCACCATTGCTGAATCACATAAAATCTTGTGTTTTTTGTGCAATTGGTTTGCGCTCTTGTTTCTTTTAATCCATTCTTTAGAATACGTTGGTCTCTATATCAACTTGATGTCCAAAATGTATTCCGTTACAGAGACTTCCATGAAGAAGTTTACACGAAAATACCATTGAGATCTTCTCGTAAGGGAGTGCCAGATTTGCCTCTTAGATAAGTCTCTAGGGACTCAAACAAGTCTCCCGACAATAGTTCTCTAAATTTTTTGCCTCACTCTATGCTATGCTATGTTCCTGTCATGCTCATGTTCTTGTCTACAAGGATGACAGTTTTTTACTAGAAATGATGAAGATGCCATTGCCTCACTTAGATCCTTCTTTTATGATCGTTTTCCTAACTAGGATTTGGGGTCCTTGAATTATTTCTAGGCATTGAGGTTCTCCCTTTCAAAATGGGCATTCTTCCAACTCAATGAAATGATGCATTAGAAAATTTACAGGATATGGGCTTTCTCACTGCTCATCCAGTTGACTTTCCAATGAAACAAAATTTAAAATTGGCTTCTATAGCTTGTGCACTTCTAGATGATCCATCCTCTTACCGGCGACTCAACAGATCTACCTTACGATCACTCACTTGATATTGTTCGTTCGGTTCATAAGCTTAGTCAATTTTTGAACCTAAAAAATCTCACCTTGATGCTACCATTTGGCTACTACGTTATCTCAAAGACACACCTGGTCAAGGAGTATTTCCGTCTGCATCTAGCCTATTACACATGTCAGCCAATTGTGATTTTGATTGGGTCAGCTGCCGTTTCATGTGTCACTTTGCTAGTTATTACTGAACAATGCTTGGTAACAATCTCATTTTAAGGAAAACAAGGAAACCATCTCCCGTTAATCTGCTGAAGCAGAGTATCGCTCCTTGAAGGTCGTATCTTGTGATCAATAATGGTTACGCTTCGTACCTTTTACAGGACTTTGGGTTTTATCACAAGAGGCCAATGACTCTTTTTTCTATAATAAAGTTTCCTTCCACATCGTATCCCATCTCATCAAGTTTATTTTGAGCACGCCAATACATTGAAGTTGATTGTCATCTTTTTTCTTGAAAAATCTAACAAAGAATTGTCAAACTAATCACATCTCTACCTGTAACAATTGACTGACATATTCACAAAGGCACTTGGCAAAGGTCAATTTCATCATTAAAAGCGCAAGATGGGTGTTCTTGATATATGTACTCCAACTTAAAGGGGATTGTTAATATGGCATTGCAACCATGGCATGAAAGCCACATCCATCCAATATTCTGTAACCTAGAAACCAAGTAATAATATGGTGGGATAATCGTGTGAGGCCAACATTTAAACACCAAAATGACATTCAAATGATCTTACACGATTAAATTCGACATTTTATTTTACACCATTGAACTGTGATTTATAATTATGCCTTGGGGCACACATCTTTGATGAATCTAAATTGTTCAACAGGCAATCTATCATTGGACCACGTCCCAGCGCAAAAAAACATGCCAATAAGTGAATGTGAACTTTAATATCAATCATCAAAACTTAAAAAACCAGTTGTTATTATTAAGTCTCCCTAAAATACCATTTTACGGCATGTTGCACGCCAATTTATGATCTATCACTTCAACGGTATAGATCATGCACATCTTAAACGATTGATGGTGTTAGATCGTTTAAACACCATCTTGGTGTTTAAATAACCGTTAGGAGTGTGAGGTCATTTTATCTTTATATGAATTCTTTATATATCTATAGAAATGAAAATAAGGCTGCATTTGGGAACGTGGATTTGGATTAAGGAATTTGGATTTGGATCTCCTAAATCCAATTCGAATTGATCGTTTGGTTCCCCATTTTTGTGTCTGAATTTGGATTTGGTAAATCCATCGGAATTTAGAAATCTATGGCTGTATTGTAAAAACGTGGATTTATAAATAACACCTCCTAGGCGTTATTTGAAAATTCAAATCTTACACTAGCATATAATTGGCTATGTTTAGTGAATAAAAAGTTGTTATCTAGTACTATCATAGGTACGGTTTGACCTGATACTCAAACAGACTCGAATCAGTTGTACCCAACCCGAATTAAATCGAATTGAATCGGGCTGAACCTGTAACAGTTTGAAAATTTTGACTTTGAATAGTGTACTTCGAGATGCATGCCCGACTTTGAACAGTGTATCTCGGTGTGCGTGCCTGACTGGTCACGTGTTCGATTTTATGAAATTACTTACGTAAGTTAAATTGGGTTTGGTGTTAAGTGGAAAAAGATCGATTTAGATTGTGTGTTGAGCATTAGATGGTTTCTTATGTACCAAACTTTGGTGTATTGGCTCAACACCAGGTCCGATTAGTGGATGGTTTGGGTGTGCAGGCCCCACACCAAGTCAAGGTCATTTTATTATGAGGTAACACCCGAGTTAAGCATATCAATTTTACGCGGGGATTAGTCCTTAGGATGAGAACCATATACCCAAAGTGGGGTGTATGTGAGTTGTATGGGAACTAGTCCCAATGAGTTAAATGAAAGGGGGATGATTCTCTTGGAAGCTACCCGGTTGTAAAAAGGAGAGGGTTTTGGGTTTTAGAGAGAGAAAAAGGGAAGAGAGGAAGAAGAAGGAGACGAACTCATGGGGTTGTGTGGCGGGCTTTAGATTTGCGTGAAAAATATTTGTGAGATCGTGTAAGGGGAAGATCGTCGTCGGTTTCAACGTTTGGTTGTGATTTTGTGAGTTTTGGAGCCGTTTGGGGGTTTTTAAATCCTCTTCCTGTGAAAAGATCATGGGTTTTGATCCGCAAATCGTAGCATGAGTTTGTGTGAAGTGTGTGTGGAAGGATTGTCGTTGATTTCATAGGCTTGGTTGTAATCTTGGAGCACGGAGATGATCGAGGTAGGTTTGGAAACCCTTTATGGTTTAACGAAGAAGACGATCCGATCTACAAGTAGATCGCCGATTTAAAGAGGTAAATAACGTAATTCTTCAATGTATTTTAACTAAATATAGGTTGCTTAGATGCGTGTAAAAGATTAGGATAAAAAGGGATTGGATTTTGATGTAACAGATGGGTTTCAAGGTTCGAACCTGAGAAGTGCTCAGAAACTACCAAAATTGATTAATCGATTTTGAAAATCGATTAATCGATTTTTGACAGAAGATAAATTCGAGAAGAGCTTCACGAAACCGATTAATCGAAGAAAAATTCTATTAATCGATTTTGCCTGGGCTTACTGACATTACTACAGTATTTCGGCCATAACGTTTTGTGCCGAACTCCGATTGATGTGATTCTTATTGCGTTAGAAAGAGGACAGCAAGCCCTACAACTTTTGTGAATTGACCAACTTGTGAATCAATTGTTTTAAAGGTTAAAATTTAGTGATAAGTTGGATCAAATTCTGATTTTTATTGAGAAACGAAACCAATTAATCGAGTAAAATCGATTAATCAATTTTTAAATTTCGATTAATCGAAATTGGGTCGATTAATCGACTGGTCTCAATCAGTAAGGAAGATTTTTGGCTGTTTGAAAATCGATCAATCGAGAGAAAATCGATCAATCGACTTTGAAAAAATCGATTAATCGATTTTGAAAATCGATTAGTCGATTTTGTCTTAGTTGCCAGTACTGCTTTGGTATTTTGACCATAACTTTCTGCTCCAAACTCCGATTGATGCGATTCTTGAGGCGTTGGAAAGATAATAAAAAGCTCTACAACTTTTGCGATTTAACAATTTAGTAAATCAAAAGTTTTGAAGGTTAAAAATTTAGGAGAAAGTTACATCAACTTCTAAGTTGGCACAAACTTGCCCGTTTCGACTCGGTTTTGAGAAAATACTTAAATAGGTCTAAGTTATTAGTGATTGGAGTAAATTTTTGATGCATAATTGTGTGCTTGTGATGTAGATTAAGGGTGGAAGGTCATTGATGAGACCTTGCTTGCTTCGAGGTTAAAATAGGGGAAATTTAATATCTGATTATATTTTTGAAATTGATTCATAGAGGCCTTGATTTAATCAAATGAAAATGATAAGTGTGATTTGAAGTTTTGCTATTTAAAATCGATGCTTGAATCTAATTGGATGTGTAGGGGAACTTCGACACAAACTTGCATGTTTAACTTTGATTCATAGTTTCTTTGAGGTATTTATATGGAAAAAAATAATGATAAGTTTCTTTGATGTATTTAGATGAAAAATGATAAGTTTTCTTGATGTATTTTGATGTAAGTATGATAGTGATTTGAACTACAACTTGAACCCCTTGTAAAATAGAAATTTGAAATCCTTGAGTCGAAAATGGTGAATTATGAACTGTGAATTTAACCTAAAATTTGTACTATGGTATTCGATTTTAAACTTGATTTTTAAATTGTGAGTTTTAAAACCTTTGAACCAAGAATGTGAGCTTTGGATCATGATTTAGAAATCTGAACTAGAATGTGAACTCGGAATCATTAAGTCTTGTAGATTTGTGAGAAGGTACACCCTTGGACTGCTATGGCGAGATTTATGTACACCCTTGGACCGCTGTGGCGGAATTTATGTACGCCCTTGGACCGTTTTTACGAAATTTTAGGTGCACCCTTGGACTTGTTGTGCTCATGTACGCCCTTGGACCGTTTTCACGGGATTTTACGTACACCCTTGGACTTGTTGTGCTCATGTATGCCCTTGGACCGCTTTCGCGGAATTTTATGTACTCCTTTGGACACTGTTGTGAGTCATGTACGCCCTTGGACCGTCTTTACGGGATTTACGTACACCCTTGGATTTCGATGTAGTCATGTATGCCCTTAGACCGCTTTTGCGGGATTTTGCATACTCTTCGGATTATACTTCGTGAATCAAACCATAAGTCGTTAGATTAAAGTGGACCGCTATGGGCGGATATTGTGTATGTAGACCGCTATGTGCAGATTATATGTATGTGGACCACTGTGGGGGGATTATGCTTGTCATGGACCGCTATGGGCGGAGTACAAGTATCATGTGGGCCGCCGGGACCGATTTGAAATCAATTTTGAAAATATAATCAGATATAAATTTCCCCTACCTTAACCTCGAAGCAAGCAAGGTCTCATCAATGACCTTCCACCCTTAATCTACATCACAAGCACACAATGATGCATCAAGGATTTACTCCAATCACTAATAACTTAGACCTATTTAAGTATTTTCTCAAAATCGAGTCGAAATGGGCAAGTTTGTGCCAACTTAGAAGTTGATGTAACTTTCTCCTAAATTTTTGACCTTCCAAACTTTGGATTTACTAAATTGTTAAATCACAAAAGTTGTAGAGCTTTTTTTTATCTTTGCAACGCCTCAAGAATTGCATCAATCGGAGTTCGGAGCAAAAAATTATGGTCAAAATACCAAAACAGTACTGGCAATTCAGACAAAATCGACTAATCGATTTTTTCAAAGTCGATTGATCAATTTCCTATCGATTGATCGATTTTCAAACAGCCAAATATCTTCCTTACTGATTGAGACCAATCGATTAATCGATTTTACTCGATTAATTGGTTTCATTTCTCGATAAAAATCAGAATTTGATCCAACTTATCACTAAATTTTAACCATTAAAACAATTGATTCATAAGTTGGGCAATTCACAAATGTTGTAGGGCTTGCTGTCCTCTTTCCAACGCAATAAGAATCACATCAATCGGAGTTCGGCACAAAAAGTTATGGCCGAAATACTATAGTAATGTCAGTAAGCCTAGGCAAAATCGATTAATCGATTTTTTCTTCAATTAATCGGTTTCGTGAAGCTCCTCTCGAATTTATCTTCTGTCAAAAATCGATTAATCGATTTTGGCAGTTTCTGAGCACTTCTCTGGTTCGAACCTTGAAACCCATCTTTTACATCAAGATCAAATCCCTTTTGATCCTAATCTTTTACACACATCTAATCAACCTATATTTAGTTAAAATACATTGAAGAATTACGTTATTTACCTCTTTAAGTCGGCGATCTACTCGTAGTTCAGATCGTCTTCTTCATTAAACCAAAAAGGGTTTCCAAACCCACCTCGATCATCTCCGTGCTCCAAGATCACAATCAAACCCACGAAATCAATGACAATCCTTCCACACACACTTCACACAAACTCACGCTACGATTTGCGAATCAAAACCTACGATTTCTTCACAAGAAGCAGGTTTTAAAACCTCCAAACGGCTCTAAAACTCACAAAACCACAACCAAACGTCGAAATCGGCGACGATCTTCCCCTTACACGATCTCACAAATATTTTTCATGCAAATCTAAGGCCCGCCACACAACCCCATGAGTTCATCTCCTTCTTCTTCCTCTCTTCCCTTTTTCTCTCTAAAACCCAAAACCCTCTCCTTTTTACAACCGGGTAGCTTCCAAGAGAAGCATCCCCCTTTCATTTAACTCATTGGAACTAGTTCCCATACAACTCACATACACCCCACTTTAGGTATATGGTTCTCATCCTAAGGACTAATCCCCGCGTAAAATTGATATGCTTTACTCGGGTGTTACCTTATAATAAAATGATCTTGACTCAGTGTGGGGCCTGCACACCCAAACCATCCACTAATCGGACTCGGTGTTGAGCCAATACACCAAAGCTTGGTGCATAAGAAATCATCTAATGCTCAATACATAATCTAAATCGATCTTTTTCCACTTAAGACCAAACCCAATTTAACTTACGTAAGTAATTTCATAAAATCGAGCACGTGACTAGTCGGGCACGCACACCGAGGTACACTGTTCAAAGTCAGGCATGCATCCCGAGGTATACTATTCAAAGTCAAAATTTTCAGACTGTTACATTCTTCCCACCTTATAAAATTTTCGTCCTCGAAAATTACCCTAAATAACTAGGTCTTATCATACACATTAAGTTGAACACTCACGTCCCGATATTAATCGATTTACACACAAATGAACGATAAATAAATGTTTTGAAATCACTTTTGTGTGTAAAGAGGAAATCAATTTTGAAAGATAAATAAATATTTTGAAATCACTTTTGTATGTAAAAAGGAAATCAGTTTTGTATGATAAGGAAATCAGCTTTTAAATCAGTTTTATGTGAAAAAGGAAATCATTTTTGAAATCAGTCGCGTGATAAGAAAACAGTATTTGAAATCAGTCTTTGTTGATAAGAAAAAGTACCTTTGAAATGAGTTTCAGTTTTAAATAAGAAAATGCTTGATTATGGTATTGAATCTATGTTTCCTTATGATAAGATGTGAATGAGTATTGAATTTTCCTCTACTGAGCTAGGATGTAGCTCACCCCTTCAACTATACGTCACAGGTATAGCTTCTATGTGGACACCATACTTGCAGATTGAGAAATTGAGGAGAGCTATGATGTTCGGGGTCGTAGATTGAGTATTTTGTGGAGATTGGTGAGTTCATACTTGGTACCCTTTGAACTCCTATATAGTTTTGTATTCCACTGTTTGGTGATGTTGGTATATCATCGATGGTCGTTGTTAGTTATTGTAATATTAGATATTAGAAATAGAGATTTATTTATGCCATATGTATTATCTGCTTTGATTTTTGCATGTATGTAGATGTACCAAGCATTCTGTATTCGGAACGTGTTCTACGACCCGACGGTTCGGGTTTTCTCATTCGTGTTTGAAGAAAAAAAAAATGTCTCAAAATTTAGGTTGGAAAAATTCGGGCTGTCACAGAACCGATGGTAAATGGACTGGATTGAACAGGTATCAGACCAAACCAAACCCGACCCGACCCAAATTGACCCAACACAAGCTTAATTAGTTATTGCAACGGTTAGAAAACTAGTCGTTGGGCTTCAACGATTAGTTTATGGCCGTTGCAGCCTACCTTTGTACATTACATATTGTGTGCAATTGGGAAATTGCTGGTCGCACCCATTTATTATTATTTTTTGTTTTTTCAACCCACCTTTGTACAATGCACCTTGGGTGCAACTAGGAAATTACTGATTTCACCTGTTTTCGATTTTTTTTGTTTTTATTATTGCAGCCCACTTGTGTACAGTGCACCTTAGGTGCAACTAGAAAATTGTTAGTTGCACCCATTTTAATTTTTTCCCAATTTAAAAAAAAAAAATTTCTTCTATTTTTGCAGCCCACCTTTGTACAGTATACCTTAGGTGCAATCAGAAAATTGCTAGTTGCATAAGACAACATAATACATTAATCAAATAAAGGTCTTTCGCTGGTGAAAAAATAATACACATAATAAATACTCATGAAAAAAACATACAGAATAAAATAAAAACTTCCAATTTAGGTCTCGTTGTTCGATTCATTAATCAAAATCAATATGAGTTAATAAATTATCTATAAAAACCCACCATTCATTAATGCCATGTGGCACCATCTGTAGCCCATCACATTGAACCAGCGTCTTCAAACTCGATGCATGCCAATATCTTCAACCCATGCAACCAAAGAGCCTTTCAATGTAAATGTAAACCATTGTGCAATGTTAGATGCAATCTCCCTCCACCAATCTTGAGAAATGCACATATAATTTTTTTGTATTAAATCAGTTGAAATCAAAAATATACTCACTCATTAGTATGCTTATAAATAAAGGGGCACCTCCCAAGGCTTAACAATATCCAGTGAACCAGATCGACAGAAGCACCATGAATGGTGATCCGGCCGAATGCCTAATTCCAACTCTGGTATAAGGTACTTAACACAAGCACCAACATCAGTACTTGACATGATCTTCCACTCAATGGATCTTAAGATCATGTCTCACCTATCCCATGGTCCATTTTTTATTCCACATGTCAGAGATCCCCCAAAATGGTTCTAAAATCACATTTGAGTGTGATGTGTGTTATATTTTTTAGAATTGGTGACATGTGGAATAAAAAATTAACCGTTTGATAGGTGATACTTGATATCAAGATCCATTGTGTGGAATATCGGGGTGAAAAACTTTCTCCATCATCTAATTTAATGCAATCAATGATTCTCAATGCGTTTCCGACACTAATGCTTTCCGAGAATGCTTGAGCCCTAATAGAAGTACCTTAAGTTGTATTCTCGTGACAAAAAGCTAAAATAAATATATTATTAAAAGTAGCCATCTCCTACACAAAAAGCTGCCCTGCACACAATTTAAAAGAAACACTTGTTATTTGATTTGCAATGGGGAAACTCCATCTAAGCCATCGAATTTGAAGTCTATCATACAAAAATTAGTGATGCAAAAGTTGGCATGAAATACCATATCTATTATATGACTTTTCAACTTAGTCAACGACCATCGTCTGGTTCAACATTAGACTTCATTGAATTCAATGACAAAGATGGTGTTTCATTGTAATCTTTTGGGAATGAAATCTTTAATGGAAAATTTATTTGATCAACCCGTCAGATACACCTTTAACGTCAAAGGCCCTATATTTTCACCTTTACCCAAACTGATTAGCTCGAAGCCGAGTTGATTCTAAGAAGAATAAAAAGTCCATATTATCCCATTCTCTGACTTTCTTTAATCCACGAATACATCTCCTTCTTTTTCATTTTAATATGTTAGAGTTAGTAAGAAGTTAGAGGTAGTGAAGGTGACGACGTCTTCTGCCTCAGATCTACTACCTGGAAGAAGAAAACAGAGGTTTGGGAAAAGAAACTCCTGCATTTTGTCATTGGGAGTTAAATATCCTGCAGTTTGCCATACCGGCACGAGGTATGTTCAGATCCAGTGTAAATCATATCGAAAATTATTTTAGAAAATTAATTTTACTGGATAAATATATGGAAAGAGTCGATAAAGACTTTATAAACAATTGTTATTGACTATTTACACAATCGATATCGATTGTAAATAGAATCGATAACGATTGAGTATCCAATCGATAACGACTGCATAAACAATCGTTATCGACTGTTTATACAATCGATATCGATTTTTTTAAAAATCGTTATCGATTCTCTTTACAATCGATATCGATTGTGTAAATAGTCGATATCGATTGTGTATAAGTTGTTTTGCTACCAATTTGTCATTCTTTTTTGTCATCCGTCTTATGACTCATTCCTTCTTCTTAAACAGGCGATGTTTGGTGTGAGTTTTTTTTTTCTCTGTCACTTTGATGACTATATTATAAACGATGATAGTTTGTATGAAGGTGGTCACCGGAGGGCTATTATAATTTCGACGGGTATGTCTTATGAACTATTTATAAGGTAAATTTCTGCTGTTAATTTTGTGAGGGCAGATGAAACAATTTTCATAAAGTTCTCTATGAAGATAGTGAATACCCCTGTGCTTGCTGACGTTTTGGATTCGAATGATTTGGCCACCCTATTTTCGTTTTATAAATCTGGGTTGGAGATTATAAAGGTATTCATCATTAAAGAATCATCCTCCTTCCTATTCGAAGCTGAACAAGTACCTTTAGGTGGGAGTGATTTTGTGAGTAATCATTCTTTCCAACGATGTAAGTTTGAGGAGGAAGGACTTACATTTGTTCAGTTAGGCGATGACGGTGATTTTGCGATAAATATATCGACCATAAAGGCAACTATTGATTTAAACCATGACCTAATTGAATCATATGATGACCCACTACAAAATATGCATGAGTTAAATATTGTAGTCAATAGTTAGACTACACGCCTCTAAAAGTGGGGATGAAGACGATTTTCGTCATATCTTCTTCAGTGGATTCACAACTTGACTGATTCACGAATTATGTTCTACTATGTCATCGATGGGGATTAATGAAGGAGCTCAACCCTATTTCTATACACATGAGCACCCTTTCGGTGAAGGGCCTAGTCAATCATGTCAGAACCTGTTCGGTGAAGGGTCTAGTCAACCATGTCATGACCTGTTCCGTGAAGGGCTTAATCAACCACATCAAAACCCCTTCGGTGAAGAAGGATCTAGTCAGCCACCTCAAAATACTGCTAGTGAAGAGAACATCGAAGATTATGATGACGAACCGAATGAGTTTATAAAAGATGATCCAAAATTTTTTGTGAGAGGTATTAATAATCCCTTAGTAGATAGTGCTTACGAATTGTAGAGATATCGGACAAGTAATCCGATCAAGAGGTGGAAACCGAATACCAGAATTGGACGTTTGAAGTTAGAGAGATCTTCAGAGATAAATAAATATTTCAAAAAAGCAATGAAAGAACATGCGGTAGAGAAAAGCTTCCAAATTCGGCCTTTGAAAACCATTAGTTATCGTGTGATAGCCGCATGCTACGAACCCGATTGTTCATGGCGAATACATGTATCTAAATTAACTAGGTTCGACAATTTCAAAATCAAGACGTTTAATAGTATTCACACATGTGGGGCCGCTAAGATCGGACTGTACGGTCACCGTAATACAACAATCTCTTTCGTAGCCAGCTATATATGGGAGAAACTTATGAAAAGATTCGACTACACCTCGGCGTCGATAATGTTTGAGATTGCAAAAGCTTATAATATGTAAATCTTATATGCTAAGGCTTGGAGGAGGAAAGAACTTGCCCTTAGTGATATTAGAGGTAGTTGGGAAGGATAATTTGTGTATCTACCGACTTACGTGAAGGAGATGGAGAGGGTAGATCCTAATGTACAAATATCCTTTCAACTAACAATTGACGGTAAGTTTTAATAATTTTTTTGGAGTTTCAGCCCATACATCGGAAGCTACCGTAATATACTTCGTCGTATACCACTTGTAGATGGCACACACCTATAGGGATATTTCGAAGGTATCCTACTTATCGCCTCAGCGCAAGACGGTAATGGTCATATATTACCGTTAGCATTTACCGTCGTTGAGTTAGAAGAAGAGGATACGTGGATGTGGTTTCTTGAATGGGTTGATACATTCGTGATTGGTGAGTTTACCGAAGATTTTATTTTTATCACGGATAGGTCGAAGGGTTTAATTAAGCAGTGAAACATATCTTCCCTAAAACACACCACAACTACCGTATGTGACATATGACACAAAATTTGCAACACAAGTATCCCAGGAACAATGTGAAGGGTCTATGATGGAGTGCCGCGCGTGTATATTCAGTAGAGAGATTTGATTATTTTATTAATGAAATGAAGAAAGATCCTACTGATCTTTGGACCGTAGAATATATTTTAAAAATAGACCTAAAGCATTGGACACGCGCATATATGAAAGGAAGGCAGTACGATTCCCTGACTACGAATAATGCGGAAAGCTTGAACAGCGTACTAAAGATAGCTCGAGAGAAACCAATTATCGACCTAATCAGAACTACTAGAGAGAAAGTCGTCGATCATTTTTAAAAGCGCCGATAGATATCTGAGAAATGGACCATCCTCCTCTGCCCGACAGTAGACAAGCACATGAAGAAGGTGTTGCAATGGGCCGGTAGAAAGAGAGCTCAACTATACGGGTACGATCAATTTCAAGTTAATTCCGAAAATTTCATTCATCACGTCGACTTGAAACATAAGACGTGTACTTGCCGTCGTTGACACATTCATAGCTTGCTTTGCTTTCATGCCGTGGCGGTCATTAATCGGAGATGTTACGATTACCATAACTTCTGTGAGAAGTGATTTTTCACTGCTTGCTTTAAACAAATATACGACGAACAATGGCTTTCCACCCTCGATAAAAGTCAATGAGAATTTCAAGCTGAGCAACTACGTGAAAATATGAAAGTGAGACCACCCTATAATTATCGAAAGCAAGTCGGCCATCCGAGAAAGAGAAGGATACGGTCTAAGGGTGAAGTTAGGGCCCTACAGTGTAGCAAGTGTAGTGAGTATAGTCACAATCGCAGGAGTTGCACGGCAGTGGGGCCGATGGGTTGATACAGTACAATAAGTCTGCTACCTTCAACGAGAACACTCCACAGTCCATTAGCTATAAATTTGGATCTAATATATACGATGACTTTCCATTAAAAATGTAAAGAAGTATATTTTAATAGAACTTTTAAGCATTTTTCCAACGTTTTGTCAAAACAGATAGTCGATATCGACTGCGTATACAATCGATGTCGATTTTATAAGCAGTCGATATCGATTTCTTTTACAATTGATGTCAATTTCTTAAGCAGTCGATAACGATTGCTTATATAATCGATAACGCTTGCTTATGCAATTGATATCGACTGTAAAAGCACTCGTTACTTACTCTCTCTATATATAGTCGATATGACTGTCAATACGGTCTGCGATACGCCCAAAACCAACCTATTGTTTAGTTTTCGAATGTTCACCCTATATATTTTTACATACTTGAGATTACAAGTTTCCAAAAAAAGTCGAATGTTGTAAAAATTAAAATTTTTATTTACAAATATCCATGAATGTTCTGCTTACAACTAAATACAATTTTAACTTATGAAAAAAATTAGGGTGGTGCATCAGTTGTAGGTTCTACATCGGTGCCTTTCTCGGTTTCTCCATCTGTAGTGAATTTAGTAAGGGCTTGACCAATTTCTGTCATGATCTGACTTATATTGCCTTGGCTGAAGTCGAATTTCTTTCCTGTCATGAAGTACTCTATGTACTTTAAAATAAACACCCCACAGTCCCATCCATTGCTCTGTCGGGGTGCGGATTTGATCTTACAATCAAAACTTGACTACAGATAGGTCTCAGCGTTCAATGCAGTAGAGTCTCCGTATATATGTAAAAGCGCGGGAAGGTATTTTAGTCTGTTTTAAAAAGTGCAATGTCAGATAAGATAAGTAACTAAGATAAGCAAACAGAGAAAGTTTTTACAACTGCTTTCAGAATTTTCTCAGATTTTGACTGTTAAAACAGCTGATATCAACTTTATAAACAGTCGACATCGACTGTCAAAACAGTCGTTAATGATTGTATAAGCAGTCGTTAGCGATTGTATAACCAGTCGTTAACGACTGTTTTAACAGTCAATGTCGACTGCTTATAGAATTGTAATCATAGTCAGATTAAATAAGTAAAAATTGAAAAATTATAATTTATAAGTGTGGATAATTCTTACTAGGACGTTCATTTGGACGGGATACTTCGCTTTAGAGGGTCTATCCAAAATAGAGTCAACGATCATTACCGATCGTTCTAAAACCTTAATGATCGCAAGCGCCTAATGTAATGGATCCTAATTATGGACTGGGACAAATATCTGAAATAAATATTATATTAGAGGATACAACGGTGAAAATTATAAACAAAGGTTGCAGAGATCGTAATGTACCGTATTACATTGGTGAGCTCACAGATCCCTCAACCTATTGAAGAAGAAGTTTTGGAGCACCTTCTTGCCTGGGTTGGCTTCTTCCTTAAGGGTAGTCTACCGTTCGATTTGAGTGGCCAACGGTTAGCCATTGAGTTTTTCAGATTCAATAAAGAATTTGAAATCATTATAATCTATGGAGATATAAGACAAACCGGTGGGGCTCATCAGGGAGACTTTATCCGTTACTTCAGGATGAGCAGTGCCATTAATGACTTCCAAAAGTCTTAGGTAGGCTCCAATTATTTGAAAGAAATTTTTTTTCAGTAATCGACTATTTAGAGAATCGTTATTGATTCTATACACAGTCGGTATCGACTGTTAAGACGATCGTTAGCAATTGTTAATACAGTCGGTATCGACTGTTAAGACGATCAATAACGATTGTTTATACAGTCGTTATCGACTGTTAAGGCAATCAGTGTCGATTGTTTAAACAATCGTTATTGACTATCTAGGCAATTGTTCTCATTTGTTTAAGCAGTCGTTATTATGAGAAAACATGAAAAGAAAATAACATTTTTGAAAAGAATTAAGAATTGAATATGAGAGATATAATTATTTACAAGATTGTTTAAGTGTCTCTTACCTTCCAAACATTTAAAAGTATGCATCCGGAGTGTATAATCGCCCACGGAGCTTACGTAGGTGCTGCATAAAACATAACGACGAAAGTTTTAATTCAAAATGAAATTAACTACTAACTAACAACTAATTATTATCGAAAAAACGAACAAATTATGAAAATATGTAACTTACTCGACATCCTTTTTGGGAGCTGTCCATATGACATTCAGAACCTCTGCTTATCTGTCAGCTCAACCGTAGAAGAGGGCATCGTCTCGGTTGCAAGTTTTTTTACTGGCTACTTTTTTTCGATCCTAAGCTTCGAGGCAACTTGTTTTAATTTTCTCCTAGGTCTCAAGCGAGCGTCGAATGGTTGCTCGGATTGCTCATCACCAGCCGGACCACCCTTATCATCATGATTCTGAGATTGGTTATTAGCTGTTGCCACCTCCTCTTGCACGGGAGGAGGTGGTCCCATATCTGTTGATCCCTGGTTTGCTGGACCAGTAGGTTCCGGTCCCATATCGGCAATGTGAAGCACATCCGATACCAACTTTGAAACAACACCATCCTAAACATCGAAAGAAATAAAATTGATAAATAACTAGATATGTGAGAATAGATATGACCTCTAAAAACAATTTATATAAACTTTACAATCAATCAATATCGATTGTATTTGCAATCGGTATCGATTGTATAGAAAATCGTTATCGATTCAATAAACAATCGAAAAAAATTAAAGTGATTCATACCTTAGGTGTCACCTCCAAGATCGTTTGAAGGAGTTCTATAATTTTTCCTTGCTCCTTCCTGATCACCTTGTTGAAGTGATCCGCTATTTGCAGTTGTACATCCCTTGAAGTGAGCCGGTCATCAAAGGAGGTGCATTGTGTCCGGAGGAGCTTATTCTCTTCCACCAGCTGCTTATTCCCTTTCAGCAATTGGTTCACTAACTCTTTCAAATTACTGATTTTTTGGTTGAGTTTCAAGTTTTTCAACTCCATACCGTCAATCCTTCTCAACAACTCTTGATTAGAGGAGGTTGGTGTACTGCCGCTTGTCTTTGCGGCGTCCCTTCTAGGCCGGTCTAATTGGATGGGGACCTCTTCTGACGACGAGTCTTCGTCTGACGTTGTTTCATCCTCAAACTCTTCCTCGTCAACTTCTTTGACTAGAATATAATTTCTTTTCTTCTTAGGCCGCAAATCTAATTTCACAGCTTTCTTGACCTCTTCAACGTCTTTCCTCTTCCCCCTTAATCTCCCCCTCAACAGCCTTTCGACCCCGCTAATAATCCCTAACGAAGGTATATCCAACTCGAAGGAAATGAGTTCGAGGAGAGAGTAAATTTATTACGATAAAGGACAGGTTGTAAAATCACATAGAAATATTACAGAGAAAATTGAACAATCACTGCAATATATCGACTACTTAACGAGTCGATACCGATTTCATTTACAGTCGATAACGATTATGTAGGAAGTCGATACCAATTGTGTAAGAAGTCGATACCGATTGCATAATAAGTCAATACCGATTGCGTAGGCAGTCGATGACGTCTTCCAATTTACTCTTTAAAATCCTTACAAATTTACCTTTACAAATTTGAAGTATTTAAAACGACATCATACCTTGTTGTCCAACATCTTCCCAAGAGTATAGCCTTTCGTCCTCGTTTGTAGTTTCTCCGCCCACTTCAATAATCGGGGGAAAGGATTTATCATGGACGCTCTTTGAGGTGAGATGTTAGGCAGCATTTCATAGGCCCACCATTAAAGTATAGACATACAATCATAAATATTATATGGTTTAAAGGCTTTATCGTTGTCGGCAGTCTTTCTATTTGCTATGTCCTTCTCTATATACTCCAGCAAGTCATCGAACATGTAGAGACCCCACGAAGTTTGTTTGAAGTTCTCCACGACATCGACGAGTTCAACGTGGTCTTCCGACACTTGATGGTGGGACCCAGAAAAAAGAAATGTACACAGAACAAATAGAAGAGCCAACTTAACGAAGTCATCATCACTTTCCGCTAGCTTCAATTCATTTTCTATACGAGACCGAATAATTTTCCCGGTCGGTAGTCCATGAAAATATTTATATCGAATGGTTTCCTTTTCAGGTGGTTTAACGGAAGGGATATACTGTTGTGGTTCAACCACCACAAGGCCCAGTATTAAGGCAATGTCCATCTTCTGAAGATAGACATCTCTCTTCCCGATTCAGAAGTAATTTTTCTCAACCCAAAATCTCAACATGGCATCGACGACATCTCTAACAAAACTAACACCCTTTGGCATTTAGAATATTCTCCCGAAAACTGATGCTCTTAGTAACTCCTTCCGCTGCGGGCTAGCGTCCTCGTAGACCTTCAAAATGCCAGTAGGCGAACATTTGCCAACAGCCTGCTGTATAACCATCTTGACGGCTTTTGTATATGAAATGCAATAAAATTGAAAGGCGTGACTCAGATACTAAAAGAAATTGTTTATGATCAGGCTAGATAAAAAATCGCCGATTTCGTACACAATCGTCATCGATTGTCTACACAATCAATAACGATACACAATCGAAAACGATTGAATATACAATCGATGACGATTGAATAAACAATTGATATCGATTGTATAAACAATCATAACGATTTTGTAGGAAATCGTATAAAAAAGAAAGTTAATTCGAAACTTAGACCGTAGAAAGGAGAATAAAAAATTCTACAGAAATAGAAGGTAATTTAATGTCTAACTTACGGATTTGGTAGCTTGAAGATTCAAAAATGAAGTGCCAGCGATTACGAATCGACACCACCTCTCCACCGACTTCGAACGAAAAAGTAAAAAGTAAAAAAGGTAAACAGTAATAATTTGAATAAATGACGACTATTTATTACCTTGGGGGTAATTTCGGTATTTTCTAAAGGCGGGCGACGGCTCGGCGTGTAGCAGGTCGGTTTGGGCAAAGGTGAAACTATAGGGCCTCTGACGTAAAAGGTACATCTGACAGGGTCGGTCCGATAAATTTCCTGTCTTTAATTCATAGTTTAGATGATGATTCCACGTGGCACAGGTACCCAAAATACCATGTGCTTCTTTTATATTGCGTGTTGGGGCTAACTTTGCGTGTGCAAGTAATGCCGTTAACAAATAAAAGGTACCTCTATTCATGCCTACTGCGTTAGCTTTATGAGGGCGCTTATGTTGGAAAATCATTGATTGATCTAAATCAGATGATGGAGATCAATCTTCATCCTAATCTTCTACACAATTTTTCTTGAGACCATGGGCATACTCTCAAAAGGTCAGTTTTTATCTATATGGCGTAGATCCCAAAAAATCGAATCAATAATCACTTGCATAAAGCAAAAACTTGATTTTAGAAACCAGGTCGGATAGGACACTCATGGTTTAAACATTCGTTGTGTAGAAGATGGGCTGAAAAATGATCAGCAATTGGATAGGCAAATAAATAAATGCATTAAAAAATAAGTGAATAGAGGCACCCTAAATAAAATAAATTAAAAAAATATGTGATGACAAATAAATAAATAAATAAATAAAAGTTATAATGTTGGGATTTCACTTACCTCAGATTCGTTGTCCAAAGGTGGTTTCATTTATATGAAAATTGCTCGAAGTGTTGATTCCCATCAATGTGGAATATATGTGAGACGTCGTGAATGTGTTGAACTTTAAACAATCTTCTCCTTCATTTGGACGAATTTTCTTTATATATATATCTTTTAAATTTGTTTCAACGATTGAAAAACCGTTATCTGTAGGCTAATTTTCGTGTTTGTATAATAGAATGTTTTGCAAAGTGATCAGAATTAATACTCGTATTGTTTGAAGGGATCATTATGATGTAATCGGGGGAAGGAAATTGTTAGTAGCAGAGATCTGTAATGTTCATTCTTTGATCGGACGATCACTGTTTCATCATATCAATATCAAATCACAATCGGCTTCTTTCCAAATAATGGCCAACACTCGAGCTAATCCCAAAATGAACAACTCTACCAAACTGAAACCAACGGATAAGAATGAGCCAACACAGCCAACACGGATTCCGAGGACTTTCATGAAGCCGTTGCTTGGCTGGAGCATTCTTGTGGTTGCAATTACAAATGTGATTCTAGCAGGCCAGGAGCAAAGGACAATGCTCAACTTGAAACCAAGGTCACCAGCAGATGGCTTTGTGTTGACCCTTGGGAAGATTGTTCAAGACCAGCATATTTTTAGGCAGGGCTTTGCTATAAGGTCATATGAGATAGGGGCTGATCAGACGGCATCAATTGAGACATTGATGAACTATTTGCAGGTATGATTTGTGATTTTGATCTGTTAATAAATTAGAGAGCAAATTCTGTTTGGATACAAATACAAATTTAGAATCAAAGAACCGTGGACCTTGTCTCAAGGTTAATACCATGTCTAGACTCTAGACTCTAGAGCCAGGGTGTCTCGTGGTGGTGCACAACGACCACGAGAACTCTTTTATTGTAGATCACAATGTTTTATTTTTCTTAGAACACTTAAGAACTCTTTTATTTTTCTTAGAACACTATTATTTTGGGTTGATCATTTTGTAATTAATTGTGAATGCTTGATAACCATAGTTCAGATTGTGAATATTTCATTTTATCATGGATGAACTTGTGGTTATGGTTTCATTGTGGATTCTTTTTTTTCCAATACATAATTTGTTAGTTGTTTTCTTATTATACGCCTGATTTGTATTGTGTAACATTCATCACTTGAAAGAACGTTAGAACATATATATGATAAGAAAAAAGGATACAATAAGGCACACGACTTTTAAGCATGCATCACCGTATGAACTCTTTCTCAGGCACGTGAAACTTGGAATGTAAGCGTCCATGTATGGATGCAACTCCTCTGTGATAGTATGAGATGCCACATGAAGTATATCCATGTTATTACGAAACCCGTTCCTTGAAAAGCGTGGTTGGTGAAGCCTATCGCATTGTGACCCATTCCATTTAAGATTAAGAAAAGATTGAAAATGAATATATTAAACTACGAGATTAAGAAAAGATTTTATCTTACGCGCATTGAATTGTGATTTATAATTATGCCTTGGGGCACACATCTTTGATGAATCTAAATTGTTCAATTGACAATCTTTCAGTGGAACATGTCTCAGCGCAAAGAAACATGCCAATAAGTGGATGTGAATATTAATATCAATCATCAAAATTGAAAACAATAGTTGTTATTATTAAGTCTCCCTAAAACACCATTTTACGGCATGTTGCATGCCAATTTATGATCTATCACTTCAACGGTACAGATCATGCACATCTTAAATCAATGATGGTGTTAGATCGTTTAAATACCATCTTGGTATTTAAATAACGATTAGGAGAGTGGGGCCTTTTATCTTTTTATGAATTCTTTTTATATATCTATAGAAATGATAATAAAGTATATAATGGGTTTTTAATTCCCACAATGCTAACCATCTATGAGCTACCACTCGTAGCTGGTTGCTCAAAAACTTTGTCATGTGGCCTAAATATGGGCTTCATGGCTCTCTATCTAAATATGGGCTTCATAACGATATATTTTGGTTCAGTTTCGGTTTATGGTGTACCGAATCAAAAATCAAACAAATCGGATTCGCTTCGATTCGGTATACTGAACTTGCATCCCTACCTACGTAGAATGAAAGAAACCAATGAAATATAAATTCTATTTATAAAAAAAGTAGCCAAATGAAACATCTATAAATCCTTTGGCCAAATCTTAAGGCAATACTTAACCATCCAAATGAGAGATTTGTAAATTCAAATATTTCAAATTCTGAATTTGAAATGCTTGAATTTGAAATACTTAAAATCGAAATCTCCAAATTCAAATCCACATTCCCAAACACAGCCTAAGGTATATAATGGGTTTTTAATTCCCAAAATGCTAATAATCTATGAGTTACCACTGGTAGCTGAAAATGGGCTTCAAGGCCCTCTTATCTGTAGGGATTGCAGAAAAACATGTCATGTGTCCTGAAAGTAGGCTTCTTGGCTCTCTATCTATTCATTCTTTGGAGAATCTTTCCATTCCTTGGAGAATCTATTCATCCTTTCATATAAAGGTTTTTATTTTTTTGACCGATAAGTTATAATTTCATAAAAAAAATGAAAGACGAAAAGAAAAGAAAAGAAAGGCATAAGACAGAATAATACATTAATCAAATAAAGGTCTTTCACTGGTGAAAAAAAATACATTAATAAATACTAATGAACAAAACAGACAAACTAAAATAAAAACATTCAATTTAGGTCTCGTTGTTCGATTCATTAATCAAAATCAATATGAATTAACAAATTACCTATAGACACCCACCATTAATTAATGCCATGTGACACCATCTGTAGCCCATCACATTGAACCGTCTTCAAACTACTTGATGCATTCCAATATCTTCAACCCATGCAACCATAGAACCTTTCAATGTAAATGTAACCCATTGTAAGGGGTCAGATTCAATCTCCCTCCCCCAACCTTGAGAAATGTACGGATATATTTAGCGTTAAATCAGTAGAAGTCAAAAGTAGACTTTCACTCATTAGTATGCTCATAAATAAATGGGTACCTCCCAAGGCTTGACAATATTCAATGAACCAGATCGACTGAAGCACCATGAATGGTGATCCGGCCAAATACTTAATTCCAACTCCGGTATAAGGTTCTTAACCCAAGCACCAACATCAGTACTTGACATGATCTTCCACTGAATGGATCTTAAAATCATGTCTCACCTATCAGACGGTCCGTTTTTTATTCCGCATGTCACATATCCTCCAAAATGATCCTAAAATCAGTTTGAGTGTGATGTGTGCCATAGTATTTAAGGGGCATTTTGTGAGATTGGTGACATGTGGAATAAAAAATTAATTGCCTGATAGGTGATACTTGATATCAAGATCCATTGTGTGGAATATCAGGGTGAAAACGATCTCCATCATCTGATTTGATGCAATCAATAGTTTTCAATGCATTTCCGACGTGAGCGCTTTCAAAGAATACGTGGGCGCTAATAGAGGTACCTTAAGTTATATTCTTGTGAGAGAAAGCTAAAATAAAAAGATAATTAAAAGTAGCCATCTTGCACACAACAAGTTGCCCTCGCACACACGCACACAATTTAAAAGAAACAATTGTTATTTGCTTTGCAAAAGGGAAAACTCCATGTAAGCCATCGGATTTGAAGATTATGGTGTAAAAATTAGCGATGCAAAAAAGTTGGCATGAAATAGCATCTCTATTATAGGACTTTTCAACGTAGTCAACGATCTTCGGCTGATTCAACAATTGACTTCGTTGAATTCAATGATAAAGACGGTGTTTCATTGAAATTTTTTGCAAATGAAATCTTTAATTCATAGCTTATAAATAAAGACAGCTTAGATGATGATTCATGACACAGGTACCCAAATTACCATGTGCTTCTTTTATATTGTGTGCTGGGGCCAATTTTGCGTTTGCAAGTAATGCTGCCAACAAATAAAAAGTACCTCCATTCATACCTCCTGCTTTAGCTTTATGAGGTCCCCTATCTGGGAAAATCATTGATTGATCTGAATCAGATGGTGGAGATCAATCTTCATCCTTATCTTCTACACAAATTTTCTTAAGACCATGTGCATACTCTCAAAAGGTCAGATTTTATCTATATGGCATAGATCCCAAAAATTGAATCAATAATCACATGCATAACACAAAAACTTAATTTTAGGATTAATTTTGGAGATCTGTGTCACATAGAAACCAAGACAGTTAACTAACCGTCGGATAGTACACTCATGGTTTAAACATTCGTTGTGTAGAAGATGGGCTGAAAAATGATCAACAATTGGATAGGCAAATAAATAAATGCATTAAAAAATAAGTGAATAGAGGTAGCCTAAATAAAATGCATTAAAAAAATAAGTGACGACAAATAAATAAGTAAAAGTTATAATGTTGGGATTTCACTTACCTCGATTCCTTGTCCAACGGTGGTTTCATTTATATGAAAATTGCTCCCAGTGTTCATTCCCATCAACGCCGAAGAAATGTAAGACGTCGTGAATGTGTTGGACTTTCCAACAATCTTCTCCTTCATTTGGACGAATTTTCTTTATAAAACTTTCAGGCATGTCTTTGAAGTGCAACAACTCGAGGCTTTTCAGATATTCAATGCCACAAGGCACCCTCTGTAGTCCATCACATTTATAAATAAATAGTTCACAAATATTAGGCATTGAACCTTCTTCAACTGTCACACTTTTTACATTCTTTAACTCTCCCAACTGTAGGAACTTCAGTGAAGGAAACCCTCCCGCTTCACCATGTAGATGTAGCCCATTATATGCATCTACGAGCGCAAGATTCACAAGGTTGGGCAGAGCTTGAAGAGTCAAAAATGGATCTTCTTTTAGACTAGACCAAGTCAATCTCAACTGGGTGAGACTACGAAGAGGGGCTAACCAAGGAGGTAAATTCTCTAAAGTTCCACACAAATATAGTTTCTGAAGAAATGGCGATGGGTGTACTAATGTTTCTAATTGAATCGGTTCATTCAAATCCACAACAAGTATAGTCAAAGACATGAGGTTTTTCATGCTGTTAATGGACGTGCAAAGCTCCTTCCCATCTTCACTTCTTATGCCACAAATACCTAAACGTTTGAGCTGGGTCAAGCTCGCCAATGCACAAGGTAGACCCTCAGTTGAATAAACGTCTTTTAGAGTTTGTAGGTTCGGCAACTTTGAAACTCCTAAAGCTAACTCATTAAAGTTAGCATAGAGATGGCGCAAACTATGCAACTTACAAACTTCATCTGGCAAAACCGCTACACCTGTTCTCCGGATGTCCAACGTCTGTAAATTTCCAAGGTTGGAGAGTGAGCGTGGGATCATACTAATTTTAGTGTTCCTCAAACCAAGATGCCTTAAATGGAATAGCTTGAACAATTCGCGAGGCAACTTTTCAATTGAAGAGCCCTGTAGGTCCAAAACTCTCAGTAACTTGCAACACATTAAGTTCGTTAGCAAAGAAGTCGAACTCATTTGTTCCCCGAAAAAGAAGAAAGATCGGAGATTCAACATGCTTGTGTTCAATGACTCATCCTCTCCGAATTGATGGATTGATAAGCGACGACTTTTAGTTAACACATTTGCGCCACTTGTATCACAAATCCCACAAAAATTTTCCTTTGCTATAACCGATAGAGCGAGGTCACGCATTAGATCATGTACCCGACAAGCTTTAACTCTTCCACTTTCATTTTTCTTCACAACTTGAAGCATACTCCTGTCAATGAGCTCCCTGAGGTATACCTCTCCAGTCTCCTCCATTGTCAAACCCTTCCTCGCTTCTAAAAATCCTTCTGCCACCCAAAGCCTAATTAATCTTTGCACAGCAATCTGATAATCCTCTGGAAAGATACTGCAATATAAGAAGCAAGGCTTAAGATAATTTGGCAAATTGTGGTAGCTGAGCAACAATATACTCCTTTCGCTCTCCAAGGTTTGCGATGTGCTGAACTCCCAACTAAGGCTATTGTCCACCTTCTTCCATTCTACTAATGTTTTCTCTGTTTTTGCCATAAGACCCCCTACAGCAATAATTGCGAGCGGCAGACCCCCGCATCTTTTGACAATAGTTTGCGACAATTCCTCTAATTCTTGAGGACATTCTCTCAATCGAAATACTATGCGACGAAAGAGCGCCCAAGAATCATCGAAGCGCAAGGATTGAAGATGTAAGACATGCTCGAAAGCTCCAATTGACGAAGCTAAGTTGTCTATGCGCGTAGTGATTACAATTCTACTCCCACATTCATCATCTGGCAAAGCAAGTTTAAGCATACTCCAAAAATTAAAGCTCCATACGTCATCTAAAACAAGGACGTACCTTTTCCGGCTTAAGAAACTTTTGATCTTCTCCACTAATCCCTCGTCGTTCATGGCAGCGAATTCATTAGCTACCTCCATCTTTGCCTCCTCAAAGAATGTTGTAATTATTTCTATTAGAAACCCCCGGATCCCAACCGAACGAGATCCAGACGTCCACGCATAACATTCAAAATGGCTCCTAACTCTGGCGCTCGCATAAGCCTTCCTCGCAAGAGTGGTCTTTCCCAAACCTCCCATACCGACCACGGAGATCACTGTGAGACCGGGTTCTCCCTTTGTCAACCAATTCAGTAGTTGTTCTCTAGGCTGCTCTATGCCAACAAGTTCATGTTCTTCAACCATGAGAGGGTGCAGTTCTCTGTAATACTGCACCATTTCACTTCCCTCATCAACACTTTTCACATCTTCTAATTTTTCGAGTTTATATCTCTGGCTTCTTTCATATATTTCACCAACTCTAGCCTTGATACCTTGAAGTTTTTTTGCTATTTGATGATGAGGAATTAGATTGATGATGCAGTGAAGGAAATTAAGCAAAGGAGCCGCGAATCTTCCTCCGCGATGAGGCCTCTTCATTCGAAGTACGTACTCGTCTATAGTGTCTTCGGCATCGTATGCTACATCTCGTACTTGTTGAATCCAAGTTATAAGGCTTTCGTCGGTGAGTTTCCTTCGATCGGCATCCCTCAAGAAGGCTTGCATGCTATGTAACTCGTTCTTTATCCATTCCATCTCATCTTTTACTCCAGCAAGCAGTTCTGCTTCTTCGACAAGCAGCGACCCCAACTTTGTTGTTACCAAGCTCAAAGCAGCATCGGCCATCTCTCTCCCTCTCCCTTTCGAAAGTTCTTAACTAAAGATAGACAAGGTTTATCAACAAGATGGATGATTGATTTTATTGTGTTGGTCAGGTGAATCAACCCATTGATCATGGGAAAGGGGTTTTTTTTTTCTTTTTTCTTTCACATGCGTTTGTAAAAAGAAAATTTACTCATTAGAAGTTTTTTTTAAAGAATTTTTAGTTATTTGACAATGAAATTGTTTCTTATATCCCAATCTTTTACAAGATAGATCTTCAGATGTTTGTCATCTGACCGTCATTATTTTATTCCACCAGCCTCATATCCCAAAAAAGTAATATTAAAAGTGTCATACACATCATGCTCAAATATAATTCACCGGCAATTTCTTGGAATGTGTGCCACATGAAATAAAAACTGACCGTCTGATAGTACGCTCGTGATCTCAAGATCCATCTTGTGGAAGATTGGGACAAAAACGATCTCCGTTGTTTGAATCAACGCAAATCAATGCATCTTTGCGGGAGGAGATGGGGTGAGATTACAATTGTATGATGTGTGAATAAGGGTTCTTTTATGGAATGGGGTTACAATTAAGTTGTCTCATTTGAAGGCCTTGATCTAAATTCTAAAGATTTATTAAGAGTGACGTAAAATTCAATCTCTACCATATGATTCAATAAAATCAACTTTTGAATTAATATGGGCTTTTTAAGTGTCTTGAATAATATGATAAAGATCATGCCTCATTATGCTTGTTGCCAATCTTTTTCACCAAAGATTTTTGGATTATTACTTTCAAATCAAATGGCATAGCTGGTATTTTAACATGGCACAAGTATGAACTTCTCTTGTGCAAGTAATGGCTGCCGTAAAGTGGTACACCATGCACACGGTCACTTTTGAGGATGTTAGCCATGTAGAATCAACACCTGCTGATTTATTGTGTGGAAGATTGAGACGAAAAACAATCTTCATCATCTAAATCAAGAAAAAATGGTGAAAAGACCCATTTCTCAATGAGCTAGTCTATGCAGCCCGTCCAGATCTTTTTCCAAACAAGGACCAAATGAGGTGGAACCGTAGAAGGGCCTTTGCTTTTGCCGCTAATAATTTTATTTTTTGTAGTGAGCTGAATCGAACAGAAACAAAACTTTTTGGTTTTTGATTCGTTTTAACGGGATCCAAAAAAGATACGAAATGAATCAATTCGGTTTTAGTTCGGTTTTTTGTCGATTTGCTCCTACTCAATCGGTTTCGATTTTCGGCACCCAAAATTGATTTCGGTTAGGTCACAGGTCAGTTAGCATCGGGCTCCGTTAAGTCGGTTTTCGATTCTTTTTGTCCATCCCTACTACTATACGAGGTTGACGATTACAATGTGTCAGTGAGGCGTATCAATCATGGACGACACTGCTGGTATATGGTGACCGATCCGCTCCTAAACGGGGCAGTCGATTTAGACATGTGGCATTTTCATCAAGTGTGCCACGTGCTGCAAAGATCTAGACATTCTAACCATGCCTTTGAAGACAAATGACCATTTTGGATCAGAGAGCAGAAATCTTTAGATTGTGATCTTCACATCTCATCGTACACTGGATGAAAATTGAGATGTAACTCGAGTATAGTTGTGACGCTTAGAGCTGTCAACGTATCGGGTTGACCCAATATCCGACCCACTTGAACCAAATTATTTACCGAGTCGAGCATATAAACTTATCCGCTGGCCCTGACATTTTGGGGGCCCAAGGTGAGTTCCTAAAATGGAGCCCATGTTTCATATTATTTTATAATATATAAAAAATTCGCCACAATTTTTTTTGACAAATAATACGTGCGGTGGGGCTCAATTAATGCAGATCGGTGCAACGTCACTCCACGTCAACCGCCTGCACTTTGTCCTCAACAAATCTGTCCTACGTTTATAATTTTTCATAAACTTTATTATACTATTTTAAATCAAATTACTAAAATAGCACTCAATATTACCATTAGATTTATATGACGGATAGTTGTAAGGATATTTTAGTAATTAAAATATTTATAAAGGGAGGTCTTACGATTTTCTTTTTCTTCATTTGAAATATTTTTCTCTAACTTTAATAATAATAAAAAATTAGAACTGACAAAAAAATTAGACAAAATACCAATAACCAATGAAGCCCAAAACCCAACCAGAGCCAGCCCCAACCCGCCTAAGTTAGAGTTAGGGTGAGAATATCAAAGCCCGCCTAAGCTAGGGCCGGGCTAGCGTTTGGAGAGGCCCGTCCCTAACCTGGCCCATTGAAAGCCCTAATTCTGTGTGACTGGCATAATTTTTGTGTCACATAGTTCACACCATCATAGTACAGTAGCTCACTTAAACCGCTATTGTTTTTTCAAAATGAGCAACTACTTGCACACAGAGATCTGTTCCATTGCACATGATTAAAAAGAAAGACTTGATAATTTTGGAACTTGTACCACTTGAAACACCATCTAAGCCGTCTAATTTGAAGGCTATGATATAAAGATCTTTAGTGTTAAAGATTGGCACAAAACATGATCCCTATCATCTGGTACAACACAGTCAACTATTGACTAAGATGGTGAGCTTTGAATGTCCTTAATCACATGGTAGAGATCTTGTTTCATGCCAATCATTGATACCAACAAATCTTTATGCCATGGCCTTCAAATCAAACGGCTTAGATGGTGTTCCACGTGGCAAAAAGTGCTAAAAATATAAAGTCTGTCCTTTTAGGGTATGTGCAGTGATACAAATCTCGTGTGCAAGTATTTGCGCCCTTTTCGAAATTGAGGGGATCTCGTTATCTAAAGACACTTGATGAAAGATAGGCAGATCCAAATATCCGTGAATCCTACGGTTCATAGAGTTGGCACACCATTTCTAGAGTGTAGTTGAAGCTTACCGGATACAGTGAAATTAGGGAGAGATTTGATAGTGGAGAAGTGATAGAGAGTGGTTATTGTAGTGTAACTGATTTACCTTATTTTATAGGTTAGGGTTAATTTGAGAAATGTGAGAATATAGGGGATGCAATTTGTTCAAATTTTGTTTTCATATATATCTCTACTATATTTATCTCATTCGTCCACTCACATTAGTAAACAACGATCGATTCTTTCCTAAAGTTTCTCATATTGTTTATTCTCTCTAAAAATTTCTCTTTCGTCCCTCTTGCTTTTTTCTCTCTCTTCTCTGACGCTCGAACCTAGACTGAGAGGCACAGGGGAGAGGGTTTGGAGAGAGGGGCTGAAGAGAGAGGGTTTGAGGAGAAGAGGAGAGAGGCGTTGGAGATTTGGGGGCCCTGGAAATCGGGGGCCCTTTATATAAAAACAATTTTTTTTGGGTGCCCCTCAAAATCGAGGGCCCAAAGCAGCCGCCTGGCTGGCCTTGGTCCAGCCCTAGCCCTGCTTACCCCATCGGGTCAGGTCAGCCATGAGACATCTGACCTGACTTTAGGGTCAAGTTTAGTCGGATCGACTAAGAGGTCAGACCAAGGTGAACAAAAAATCGGGTCAAGTAAGGTCAACCTGACTATATATATATATATATATATATATATATATATATATATATATGAGGCTCGGGACTATGCGCCCGGGCATAGAGATATATCTGCGCCAGTTATTACGGAAGTAACACGTAATATAAAAAAAGGTATAGTTTTCCCTTTTATATATATAAGGGAAAATGCACTCAAGCGTAGAGATATTTCTACGTCAATTGATATAGGCACGACACGTAGCGCATCTTTTGTGAAGTGATGAGTGGCATGGGCCCACTTTATTAACTAGAGTTAAACTTTTAAAATATTTTTAAAGTTATATTCCTTTTCAGCCGTTATTCTTGAGTTTTTTAGAAGTCTCTTTTCTCTCTCTTCTCTCTCTTTTTCTAAAAAAGTGTCAGAATTATTTTTTCAAGTATATTTGACTCAAAAAATATGACCGCCCGGTAGGGAAGCGCTAGCACCTCTGCAAAGAAGCGTTGATGCCTCGTTTTAGGGGCGCCGACGCTTTGTTTAGGGGCGTCGACACTTTGATTAAAAAAAATTTGATGGAAGCGTCAACGCCCCTAAAACGAAGCGTCGGCGCTTCGAATTTTTTTATTTTTATTTTTTATGGAAGCGCCAACGCCTCTAAACCAAAACGATTTTTTTTATTTTTATGGAAGTATCAATGCCCCTAAACCGAAGCATAGATGCCAACGCTTTGGGAAAAAAAAAATATTTTTTTATATTTTTTTATTTCATGGAAGCACCAATGCCCCCAAACTGAAGCGACACTTCAGTTTGGGGCGTTAGCACTTCCAAAAAAAAATAAAATTATTAGTTTTTATTTTTATCGAAACGCCAACACCCTTAAAATGAAGCTTCAGCGTCACTAAACCGAAGCACCGACACTTTGGTTTAAGGGCACCAACGCTTTGAAATTTTTTTTGTTTTTGTTTTATGGAAGCGCCAACGCCTCAAACTGAAGCACCAATGCTTCGTTTTAGGAGTGCTGACGCTTCTAAACAAAGCACCGACACCCTTAAAACGAAGCGTCACTTCATTTCGGGGTGTTAGCGCTTCACTCCTGAGGTGCTAGCGCTTCGCTACAAGGTACCACATTTTTTTAATAAAATATATAAAAAAAAAAGAAAGTTTGACACTTTCTTAAAAAAATAGAGAAAAAAAAGAAATTTTAAAAAAGTCAAGAATGACGGTTGGAAGGGTATTTAACTTTTAAAAGTGTAACTCTAGTTAGTAATGTGGTCCCAATGTCACCCATCACTTCATAGGAAGGACGTTAAGTATCACGCTCATATCAATTGGCGTCGAGATAACTCTACGTCTGGGAGCATATCCCCGGACCTCATATATATATATATATATATATATATATATATATATATATATATATATATATATTAAATTTATTTTTTTTATGTATTTATATATAAAGTTAAATATTTTTATAAATATTAATATATAATGATAACTATAAATTTAATTTTGAAACAATAAAATATATATTATTAAATTAATATATAACCCGTACGTAATTTCTTATAAATATTAATATATAATGATAATTATAAATTTAATTTTGAAATAATAAAATATATACTTCTAAATTAATATATAAACGGTACTCAATTTCTTATAGACATAGTGAACGTTATGTGTAAAGAAAAAAAATCATGAAACATATATTCTTCCTCAACTACTCGTGAGAAATCTAAACGCTTCTTAGCCTTGGGGTCATAGATAACGATACGATACATTGAATGTACCGTATCGTTTATATGTATGATTTTATCCGGATGATACATTCAATGTATCGTTCGGTATGCACCGATACCAATACGTATCATTCGATACATACCAATTTTTTGCTCGGACGATATGTACCGGTTTGATAGGCCCAGTATAGAATTTTTCGGCATTTTGATCCATACTGGGCCTATCAAACTAGTCTTTTATGAATGTTCATTTTCAACTTTCAATGGTTTGACAGCCACAGGGAATCCCAATGACTCACAACTTGCTTTCACGCACCAACACATATCACATGCCAATATTGCACTTCTTTTACTTTTTCTTTTTCTTTTTAAATTTAAGGGCAATATTCGTTCCTTTGCCAAATTACTTGCTTTCACGCACCAATATATCATCACATGCCAATATTCCACTTCTTTTACTTTTTCTTTATATTTTTTCATTTAAGGGCCATATTCGTTCCTTTGCCAATTTCGTAGCTTTATTTTAATCCAAAATTCTTCCTCTGCAGCCCGAATAACAATTTGCTAAGTGGCTAGAATATATTTAAAAAGGAGATCGTTTCTCGTCCCAATCCAATGCGTTAATGATCTAGAGATCATGGTCCTACTATTAGATACTCGGATTTTGATTTCACATAACAGACACACATATATATCCTTGAATGTACTAATCCGAGAAATATGATTGATGTATGCCTATAAACTCATAATTATATTCTTCTTTTAAATTTATGTTATGTGAAATCAAAATTTAATTGTCTAATAATTAAATTATAATCTCAAGAGTTATTGTATGAAAATTTTAGATAAGAAAATAATCTCCATACTCTTATTCAAAGCACTCAATAATTAAAGTAGGTAAAACCTTAGTTGAGAAGGAAGAATTTAGGTTCTTAAGTAAAGGTATCCTTATTAAGAGATGTCTACCGACTGACTAATCCCTAGGATGTCATCAACCCTACACGTGACACCATTGTAGCATCATAAGATACCAAGTGGGTCAGAGTCGGTCAGAGAGTCGGTCAGTGTCATGATTGGATTCAACTCTAAGTATTAGATAAAAAAATTGTTTCTATCATATGATTGCGAGATTAAAGCAAAAAATTAAAGACAATAATTTGATTGTTCAAACCTGTTTAGCTCATTATTTAACTGTTTGTAGACTCTTAATCGAATGATGCTTCATTTACTCTGGCGAAAATGGAGCACTCTGGCCAAAGTGGAGCACCTTAGAGAGAAGGGTGCTTCTATTCATGCCAACAGATTTTTTGAAAGTGCCAATATAATTCATTGGCTGCTTAAAATCAGAAGATGGATATTGTTTTTTATCTTGATCTTTCACTCAAAAAACTCAGCGATCATGATCTTATCATTAGACGGTAAGGTTTTTATTCCACGTGTAACATATTCCAAAAAAATACCCTTAAAATCACATTTGAGCGTGATATGTGTGATCATATGATTTTAAAGACACCTTTTGGATATTTGTGTCATGCGAAATAAAAAAATTAACCGTCTAATGATACATTTATGGTGTCAAGATACATTGTGTGAAAATTCAGAGCAAAAAACGATCTCCATTATATAAGTCTAAAGAGTCAATGGATTGAAGGGGTTTCAAATGAGAAGAATTAGAGGAATTGTGGAAAGATGCGGTCGCAGTTGTTGCTGTAGGTGGTCTTATTGAGAGTTTTGGATGTTGAAGGGTCGTTAATTGAGAAGCTACCTAATGATTTGTACGAGCTATTCCATTTAACTTATCTTGGTTTGTGGAATACCAGCATTAGTCCTATGCCGAAAATCCGTTGACTATTTTGAATAAGATGACGGAGAACAATTTTCATTCCAATCTTTCAAATAATGGATTTAAAGACTCTGAATGTTCCATGAGATGATCATCTTTTTGTTTTCATGTGACATAGCTCAAAAATGACTTTAGGGTCACGCGTGAGCAGGTGTCACGTGTTTTTTGAGTCACAATTTTAGGATATGTCACATGGAATAAAAATTGGTCGTTTGATGGTAAGCTTGAGGTCTTATGATCTGTCAAGCAGAATATAGAGATGAAAATGGATCTCTGATCCACCCTTTGATTCAAAGTAGTCAATGGGTTTTTAGCATAGGCACTCTCACTAATTGGGTAGGCGTGAATGGAGCAACCCATTTTGATATGGGAAGCCATTACTTGCACATACAAATTTGACCCAAGCATACAGTTTTAAAAGAAATATTTGGTGTTTTGGAGACTTGTGTCACATTGGAACACCATATGAGCCGTTGGATTTGAAGGCTATGATTTAAATATCTTCGTTGCAAGAGATTGGAACGAAACACCATCTTTATATAGGATTCAATGTAGTCACCTGTTAAATCATATGATAGCCTTTGACTGTGTCAAATCATATAATAAAAATTGTATTTCAGACCAATCTTCACAAAAGATCTTTGGATCATAACTTTTAAATCAAATGACTTAGATGATGTTTCTAGTGGGAAAATATTCCCAAATACCAAGTCCTTTTTTCTAAATTGTATAAAGCCAAACTTTGTGCGTAAGATGGCTCCCTTTATTTTTGGTTTTTATTTATGTTAGCTTATGGTGAAAGAATATACCTTATGTGACTTCATATGTAAATGGTAATCTTAGTTACGATTAGGGATGCAAGGTTTCACCCAAAACCCAAAATCAAGGAAACCGCGACCAGTCCGAATCAGCTCGAAACATGATTCAGACCGAAAACCGTTTAGGTAGGATGAGAAAAAAAATGAAAACCTGAAAAGCCATAAAAAAACCTTTAAAAAATTTATAAAACAGTAAAAAAATTGGTTTAAGTTCGGTTCGGTAAACCAAATTTTCATCCCTATTTAGGGTCCCAATGACCAGGCTGGGCCCCAACATCTCACAACTATATGTATTTGTGTAATGGTTGGTGTTTTTTATGTTTATGCACAATCTTTCCTTCAAGCCCAAAAATCTCACAACTACAATCGCGAACCCACCTCAATGTAATTTCTCCTCCTATTTTCTCTCTGAGACTACCGTAAATTTCTTGGCTCTCCATGATGTGCAGTGAAATATAATGATATTTCACCCCTAAAAATTTATATTTAGTCGTCCGATTAAAACTATCTAACATAATTTATCAAGTTTTCTAAGTTTAAGGATAAAGTGGTCATTAAACACATTAAGAAACGCAAAATGGTGCAAAAGCTGAAAGGAACTAGACGAGTGAAGCAAAACAGAGGAGATTGAGCATTTGACTAGGTCGATTGATCGACCCTTTTTGGTCGATTGATCGACATAATCAGGAAGAATTTGAATTTGAAAACTAAAATTTATCTTGGTCGATCAATCGACCATTTTAGTCGATCAATCGACCAAGTTCGAATTTGAGTTTAAATTTGAATTTGAGCGCCGGATCTGGATGCTATTTAAAGTTAAATCTGAGGATTTGGAGAGTGGATCGGCTGGCATTTTCCTATTTTCTGTTCTTCTGTTTTAAACTTTGTAGAGCATTCAGTCAAGTAACTTGAGGGGATTCTGAGCATTTTATTTTTCCTAGTGTTAGATTTTAGAATAGTTTTATTTTTCTGCATTCAAGCAAGGAGTTGTACGGTACTTGGATTAAAGCTATTTGTGGAATTTGTTAAAGCCCTTTTCACGGTATTTTAAATGTTGATGTTGATGCATTCTTCTATAATATCGTTTACTTTCATTATGTGTGGCTATTCTCATATAAGGATAGGGATCTAATAATTCTCATCTGAGGTATTCATTTATTATAATACAAATTTATGATGAAAATATCATTTTATAGTGGACTCTGATTTTATCTTTTTATGGATAATACTTCCTTGTCTTCTGATATATGGGAGCTAATCATGCCCCAAAATCTCAAATTTGCAATGGAGGTGTTATCTTAATCTCTTTTTCCTCGGGATAAATTTTACTACTTTCTGAGGTGTGAGTGTTAATTATACACTTATGAGATGTTAATCACACATCTCCTTGATCGCGAATCTGTAGTGTGAACTTTACCCTGAGATCTGATTCTAAGTACTTTCTGAGGTGTGAGTGTTAATCATGCACTCATGAGATGTTAATCACACATCTCCTTGATCTCGGATCTATATTTTAGAATCTATAGGTGTTCAGATCCCATGCATCTTTTATAAATCTTATATCTTCATCATAAATTTGTATATCATAAATGATAAACCTACAATGAAAAGATTTAGCATCCCAATCCTTATCTTTCATTATTTGTTTAAATCTTAAATTCCATTAATATTTATCTCATTCATCAAAAGTTATCAAAATATTATATTAGTAGTTGTTGTGGTAAATCTGTGCTTGTTCTTTTAATTAGTTGCTACCTCTCTTCTGAATTTTCTAACCAGTTCTCGTGGGAATGATCTCGTACTCTGCATCCATTGACTACATCACAATTCGTGCACTTGCGAGTATAACTTAACATGCGCAACAAGTTTTTGGTGAAGCCGCTGCCAGGGACTTGGGCGTAGAAAATTAATTCTAAGAATCTTTATAGGTTTAAATTCAGTAACTTTGTTAAATAAAAAATAAAAAATAAGCGAAAAAATCAAAAAAAAATTGTGGTCGATCAATCAAGCTAAATCTGCGATCAATCAACTTAGAAAAAAATTCGCACTGATTCTCTCTTCTGTGTAATAAAGCTTTGAGTATCAATCAATCCACCTAAACAGTCGATCAATCGACTTCACAATATCTGCAAAAATCTCGTTCATAATCTCCGGATTTCGGATTTTTCGAATTAAAAAAAAAAAAAAAAATCGATTTTTTTTTTCAAATTTTGAATCCTCGATCGATCGACCTAAACCCTCGATCAATCAAAGATTGTCTCTTAGGCGATCGATCGACCTAAACAGTCGATCAATCAAAAAAAAAAAAAGAGATCAAATTTCAATTCTCTCGATCGATCGACCTAATCAGTCGATCAATCGAACAAGAATTAACAAAAGTAAAATCTGTGCAGTTTGTGTATGCACACAAGGTCATCTAAAGATAAAACTTGAGAACCTTTTAATCCTGAGATTGAGCGAACGTGTCGTTCAAATCGAAAAGAAGTTAGAACATGTCGAGAAGCTAGAACCGAAACATCAATTCAATTCAAAATGAATACAAACGGTTGTGAAAATCAACAATATGAAAATGAGAAGGAACCAACTCTGAGGGAGTTGTTTGCTCCAATCACTACAAATACCCCTTCTTGCATCACGTATCCCACCACACCTGTTAGCAGATTTGAAATCCGTACAAATGTAATTCAAATCCTTCCAAATTTTCATGATATGGAAAGAGAAGATTCGTACCAACACATCAAAGACTTCACCGAAGTCTGTTCTTCGGCGTATCAAAATTTCAGTGAAGAATTTGTGAGACTATGTCTATTTCTTTTTTTCATAAAGGATAAGGCCAAAGCATGGTTAAACTCTTTACCATCTGGATCCATAACCACCTGGGATCAGATGGTTAAATTTTTTTTGTCAAAATTCTTTCCTATGACAAAGACTAACGCCTTAAGACGTGAAATCACTGATTTTACACAAGAAAATGATGACAGATGTTATGAAGCTTGGGATAGATTCATGGATATCTTATTGAAATGTCCTCACCACGGATTCTAGAAATGGAAATTGGTCCAATATTTTTACAATGGATTGGATCAGGCTAATCGACATCTTATTGAATCCATGAACAGTGGGGGATTCTTAGGATTGAGAGAAACTGAATCTTATCGATTCTTGAAAAAGTTAGCGGAAGATTCATAGCAATGGGACTTCTCGAACAGTCAAGATCAGCCAAACAAGAATCGAGATTAAGCAGGAAGCTCAGCAAAGAAAGGAGGATTGTATGTGGTGAAAGAAACACCAGATCTAATGGCAAAAATAGATTTTCTCACTCAACAAGTTGAGGAATTAAAATTAAAGAAAAACGTGAGTGTTGTAAATGTGCAACCAGATCCATGCTCATATTGTGCAAGTCCAATGCACACATCCAACGGTTGCCCGTCAATGCAAAACTACTCAGAAGATTCTAGTGAGTAATTGAACACGTTGAACACTTACAGGCGGAATCAGGGAAATATTTTCAATGAAAAAAACCCAAACAGTTGGAAATACATCAAAATTTCTCATGAAAATAGGAAAATCAAATACCTCAAGGCAGAGGTCAAGGTATGAATTTATACCCGAATTAAAATTTCAATCAGGGACCACAACAACAGTTTGGTCAAGGACAATTCCAACATCACTATGGAGGAGGAAACCAATTTTACCAGAATCAAAATCAAAGTGTGCAACCCAGGCAATCGAACCAGAATTACCAATTCTCACAATCAACGAGTCAACCTGGTGTTGCACAAAATTTCCCACCACCAGGATTCAATAATCAACAAGGAAATGTTGCACCACGTCAGTCTCAGAATTAATATCCTCAAAGTGAGGATATGTGGAAGTTCATCCAATTCAATACCTCTTCAATATCAAGGATAGAGATACAAATTGGGCAATTGGCGACGCTCCTCTGCGAGAGAGAGAAGGGATCATTCCCAAGCTAACCAATTCCGAATCTAAGAGGGCAGATGGCTATTGAGCATGCCTCTACCTCATCTCAGGAAGAGAGCCAACAACAGATCAAGGAAATCACTACATTAAGATCTGGAAAGCAAATCGACAACAAAGTAGAAATGTCAGAAGAAGATGAGAAGCCTGAACCTGAAGTCAAAATTGAGATGAACGAGGAAGTAAAAGAAGAAGAGAAACAACAGAAGCAAGAGAAAAAGATCGAAGATAAGAGTGAGAGAGAAAAGAATTTCGTGCCCAAGGCCCCATACCCTGAAAGGCTAATGGGACCAAAGAAGAATCGCAATCAGGAAGGAATCATTGAAATGTTCAAGCAGTTGAAGATAAATATCCCCTTCCTAGACGCCATTCAGCAAGTGCCGACATACGTAAAATTTCTAAAGGATTTGGTTACGATCAAGCGAAAGACTAGTGTCCCGAAGAAAGCCTTCTTAACAGAGCAGGTAAGCTCAGTTTTACAAGCGAGACTTCTAATTAAGTACAAGGACCCTGGATGTCTTATAATTTCAATCATCATAGGGGAGAATCACATTGATCAAGCACTTCTAGACCTTGGAGTAAGTGTCAATCTGTTGACATACTCTGTGTACAAGGAACTTGAGTTGGGGGAACTAAAACTCACAACTATGACCCTTCAACTTGCAAATAGATCAATTAAGATTCCTAAGGGAATAGTCGAGGATGTCCTTATCAAAGTAGATACTTTTTACTTTCCAGTTGATTTTATTGTCTTGGATACGGAACCCATTTCTCAACACAGAAATAATGTTTCGATAATTTTAGGAAGACTATTCCTAGCAACATCAAATGCACTAATCAATTATCGAAATGGGATAATGAATTTGTCATTCAGGAATATGACTGTGGAACTGAATATCTTTCACATTTCGAGACAGCCTGTTGAAGATGAGGAACATGCACAAGTTTGAATGATTGATAACATTGTGGAAAATAAATTTTTTGCTTCAAAATATGAGGACTCTTTAGAGGCATGTTTAACACATTTTGGTAAAGACTTTGATGTGGATCAAGTGATACACGAAGTTAATGAAATGTTAGACTCAACACCACTCTTGAGAGAAAATGAATGTCAACTGAAAGGTGAGAAAAAGGAAGAAGAAAGTCGAGAAGAATCAAATGAAGGAGAGAAATCAAGGTTGGAACTAAAATCTCTCCCTACATATTTGAAATATGCATACTTGGGTACAGATGAAACTGAGCCAGTGATTATTTCTGTGAATTTGAATGAGGATCAAGAAGATAAGCTTATTGAAGTACTCCAAGACCACAAAAGTGCGATCGAGTGGTCAAAGACATTAAAGGACTTAGCCCAACGGTGTGTATGCACCGAATTCATTTGGAAGAAAACGCTAAACCCTCAAGAGAACCACAGCATAGATTGAATCCAATAATGCAAGATGTGGTGAGAAAGGAGGTTATTAAGCTGTTAGATGCTGAGATTACATATCCAATTTCCGATAGCACATGAGTGAGTCCAACACAAGTAGTACCCAAAAAGTCTGGAGTTACTGTGGTGAGAAATGAGGAGAATGAGCTGGTACCAACCAAGGTTCAAACTGGCTGGAGAGTGTGTATCGATTATAAAAAGTTGAATTCAATGACTAAAAAAGATCACTTTCCCCTCCCATTCATTGATCAAATGCTCGAGAGATTGGCCGGACATCAATACTTTTGTTTCCTTGATGCCTATTCTGGATATAATCAGATCGTTATTGCGCCGAAAGATCAGGAGAAGACGATGTTTACATATCCCTTTGGAACGTTCTCCTACCAAAGGATGCCTTTCGAACTTTACAATGCTCCAGCTACATTCCAAAGATGTATGCTGAGTATATTCTCAAATATGGTGGAGAGATTCCTAGAAGTCTTCATGGATGATTTTTCTATTTATGGAGATAATTTTAGTGATTGTTTGTACCATTTATCCCTTGTTCTTGTGAGATGTCAAGAGTAGAACCTTGTTCTGAATTGGGAAAAGTGTCATTTCATGGTGCAAAATGGTATTATTTTGGGACATATCATATCATCCCGAGGCATTGAAGTGGACAAGGCTAAGGTAGATCTGATTTCAAACCTTCCACCACCCAAAACAGAACAGTCAAAGAAGTAAGGTATTTCCTTTGACACGCCGATTTTTATCGACGTTTTATAAAGGATTTCAGCAAAATTGTAAAACCATTGTGCAGTCTACTGTCTAAAGATATCTCATTCATTTTTGATGAAAAGTGTCGAAGTGCCTTTGAAATTATCAAGGCAGAATTAGTCAAAGCTCCTCTAATTCAATCTCTAGATTGGACGCTCCCTTTCGAAATCATGTGTGACGCATCGAATTATGCAATCAGAGCTGTTCTGGGGCAAAGGGTAGAGAAAGTGCCGCATGTCATCTACTATGCGAGTCACACTCTCAATGATACGCAACTGAATTATTCTATCACAGAAAAGGAACTCCTAGCAGTAGTCTTGCCCTGGACAAGTTTCGATCCTATTTGTTAGGATCAAAAGTTGTAGTGTTTACTGATCATGCAGCTCTTCGCTACCTCTTTGCAAAGAAGGATGTAAAAGCCCGTTTAATCCGATGGATCTTACTTTTACAAGAATTCGATCTGAAAATCAAAGATAAAAAGGGATCAGAAAATGTGGTCGCTGATCATTTATCTCGAATCATTGTTGAAAAATCTGAGGATCTGATTCCAATTTTGGAAACTTTTCCTGATGAACAATTACTCGCTGTTGAACATTTACCGTGGTATGCGGATCTGGTCAACTATTTGGTGACAGATCAAATACCTAAGCATTGGAATAAAAACGAAAAAGTTGTTTTTCTAGCACGAGTTAAGCATTATTTTTTTGAGGACCTGTACTTGTTTAAATATTACGGTGATCAAATTATTAGAAGATTCATTCCAGAACAGAAGCAGTCAAAAATTATTTTATTCTGTCATGAGTTGTCCTGTGGAGGACATTTTAGCTCAAGGAAGACTGCGACTAAGATTCTCCAATGTGGATTTTATTGGCCAACAATTTTTAAAGATTGTCACCAGCACTACATTTCATGCAGTAACTGTCAAATGTTAGGCAGAATTTTGAAAAGAAATATGATGCCCTTAAATCCAATCCTGAAAGTCGAACTGTTTGATGTATGGGGAATAGACTTCATGGGCCTATTTCCGAATTCTTTTGAAAATTGATACATCCTAGTTGCAGTGGATTATGTTTCAAAATGGGTTGAAGCAATGGCCTGTAAAACCAACGATCACAGAGTGGTGGTTAAATTTCTTTAAAATGAGATATTTCCAAGATTCGGTACCCCACGTGCAATTATTAGTGATGACGGAAGCACTTTTGTAACAAAGTTTTTGCTCAACTGATGAAAAGGTATGAGATCACGCACAAAGTGGCTACACCATACCACCCTCAAACCAGTGGGCAAGTCGAAGTTTCAAATCGGGAAATCAAACGTATTTTAGAGCAAACGATAAAGCCTAATCGAAAAGATTGGTCGTTGAAACGCACTCTGGGCATATCGGACAGCGTTCAAGGCTCCCATAGGAATGTCTCCTTATAGAATGGTCTTTGGCAAAGGTTGCCATTTACCTGTTAAATTGGAACATCGCGTTTGGCCTATTGGGCTATTAAGTCTTTGAATTTTGACTTGCACAAAGCTGGTGAGAAGCGAAAACTAGAAGTTACAGAATTGGAGGAAGTAAGAGTTGATGCATATGATTGTGCCAGATCCTACAAGGACCGCATGAAGCGTGTTCATGATCAGTCTATTTTCAGGAAATCATTCACTGTGGGACAGAAGCTATTGTTATATAACTCAAGACTCCATTTGTTTGCAGGAAAGCTCAAAACCTGATGGAGCGGTTCATTCCTGGTTAATCGAATATTTCCAAACGGAGCAGTTGAACTATGCAACTTGCAAAATGACAGTAAGTTTCGAGTTAATGGGCAACGGGTAAAACTGTTTTTGGAGAATTTTATTGAAAATTTTGATGAAATTGTGCTAAGGAATCCCGATCGATCGGGATGAAATTGAAAAATCTGAAATGTAGAGCTAGCGACATTAAACTTAGCGCTTCTTAGGAGGCAACCCATGTAAAAAAAAAAGTGTCAAATTTGGTCGATTGATTGACATTAATCGTCGATCGATCAACAATAAGACGAGTGGTCGATTGATCGACCTTCTTTTGTCGACGAATCGACATCAAATGTAGAAATTTATGATCAGGAACGATTTTCTATATTTGTCTTTATTGTCGATCAATTGTTGTTCTTAGTCGATTGATTGACTCTAAACGTCGCATTTTTCCAAGGTGTCACGTCATTTCATACTCTGCATGCGCGGTTGTCGATGAAACTGTGGACTTTAAAGGCGCGCCTTTTCAATGTCTGCGTCGATTGATCGATGTATACATGTCGATCGATCGACCTATACGTTGTGTTCGAACAGAAGCGATGCCTCTGTGTCTATTTAAAGGACCTAGCGTCCTTCATCTTCCACATTCTCTCAAACATTTCTGATCACCTCCAAGCTTCTCTGATTTTCTACAACATTCTTAGAAATTGCGTCATCCTCTTCTGCAAGACTACCTCAGCGTCCAGAAGGAATTTTCCGAGAACGACCAAAAGGTCGTTTTGCAACCAAGGAAATCTCATCAGAATATGTATATGATCTGTCGGCATTCCATGCGATGCCTGAGTGCGCGGTCTCACTCGTGTACATTGCTGCTCTCAATTTTCATTTTCTAATGACTCCCCCAGAAATCAACGTCTCGGAGAGGGTAGTCCGCATGTTTTATCAAAATATGAAATGGGATAATGCATCGGATGAGACAAATGAAAAATCCCATTTCACCAGCTCCATTGATGGCTGGAAGAGAAAATTTTATCTGGATACGATCACGGATGTTTTTGGAATTCTTGCTGAGCGTCCTTTGAACCACGAACTTGGCGAAGAGCTTGATGTTGAGCAAGGATCAATGATTGATGATATGTGCAATGTCGTATATGCATCCAGAGGACTTGCAAATAAACAATAGGCTCTCCCGCACGACATTCTGTTGTGGGACATTGTCGTTTCTTGTAGTCTTTGCCCACGAGGACATGCCTCTGAAAGAACTGGACCTCGGGTGAAAGCATTGTATGGTGGCTACAAACGATCAGGGCTCAATATTCCGTAGTTTTTGCATGATTTGATGTGGCGATGCCACGATGAAATTGTAAACCCTCCTACTGGTGATGCCACACTCATCTATTTTTCCCATCTGGTGATGCAACTTTTGCATTATCTTGGTTACCCTTTTTATCTTGATGATAATATTGGAAACCTTCTATTTTATCGCTATGGGCTAACGCTGTGGAATCGAAGTATGCGTATGTTGGGAAATATTGATGCACAGCCTGCTCCCCCTGCCCGTCAGCGTCGTCGAGTGTGCCAAGAAGAAGCTGCCACCAAGCCAGTGCCAGAACCAGTTCGCAATGTGGGAGTTTCCCTCGAATTAATGCAGGCTCAGATCAACTCCTTGATCGACGAGCAGCAGCGGCAATACAATCTAAATCTTCATCATGGCTTATATGATCGGGCCTTCATGCATCAGTTGGGCCAGCGATTATGGCCCCATGGCTATGACGAGATGAGAGCTCACGCGAAGCAGGCGGAGGAAGATGAAGAAGATGATTAGGATAAGATTTCTTTTTGCATCATTTGTATTAATTTTTAGTTTTAGAATTCTTAATATTTAGGTTTTATTTAGGATTAGAATTTCTATTTTTCAGTATATGTAGGATTAGGATTTGTATAAAAAAAGAAAAAAAATCATCAATGAAAAATCAAAAGATTTTTTTTTCTCACTGTCGTGTTATTTTTGTGTTAATTTTATCAGTCGATCAATCGATCATCTTTGGTCGATCAATCGACTTTGTAAAAATTCTTTCGATTACTCTCTGTTTGGATTAATCATTCGCTTAATCGACTCGCACTGTCGATCAATCGAGGTTATACGAAGTCAAATCATGGTTGACTGGATTAGTCTATCGATCGACCAATGAAGTCGATCAGTCGATTAATCGACCAAAAAAAAAAAAATTAAAAAATTAAAAAAATTAAAAATAATAATAATAATAAATTTTAAAAAAATGAATGAATAAAAATTTATTGGTCGATCGATCGACCAATTCAGTCGATCAATCGACCAATACACTTGCCGAAAAAAAAAGAGAAAATATTAAAAATAAAAATAAAAATAATTCGTTCCAAATCTTTTTAGAAGTTCAATATTTTAGGACACTTTGCTTTCCTCCGTAGAACTCTTTTAGCAAATCTCAAACACTCTTTCTCTATTTATATCAAACACCCTGAAACTTTACCTATAATTTTCATCATCAATTCATCTCCTCATTCTCATATATTATCAATGGCCGGAAGAACCCATTTTACAAGGTCAATTGTAAGGAAGATGAATGAAACAGCAAGAAAAAGGGAACGGGCTAGTGGATCACAATCTCCATTGGATCTAACCAACATCAATGTGGTAGATCTTGATCCCATACCTCTTCAGCTTTGGGATGAGCCAGCACGAAAAAGAGCCAATAGATCAGCCAAGCCTACCCCAACCTTCTCCAACGATATAAAGATGATTAATTTGGATCCGATTCCATCCCCATCCCCTATCACAAATTCACCATCATCCATTCCTTCCTCTTCATCGATACTACCACCAACTCCATTAGCTGCATTTATTCCTAAATCAATCCCAAAGGAGGTTATTGATCTCATACCAACTGAGATTTGGACGAAGTTGTACCCGACTCCAACACTTCAGGATCTGGCCACGAGTAGTATGGCTAACCCATTAACACTGCCGCCTCCTTATGTGACTCTTGATTCTTTGAATCCGGGGAGTATCACCGAAGCCAGGGTCGGGAACTGATGCGGATGTTTGAGATGAAGAAATTAAAAATCTTTAGGATGTTTTAGGATTTTTAGAATTTATTTTTAGTTTTGCATATTTTCTGTATTTAGGTAGCTTTAGGATTTCATATTTTATGGTTTGAATAAGTGTAATTTCCAGTAATTTTCTTAATAAACTCCCTTTTAGTTTCACTAATGCGTGTCACTTCCTTTGCCTTTTTGATATTTGAGTACTTTGATTGCAGGTTTGGGGGTTCCCCCTTAATTTTGGTCCAATGAGGATATTACACAATATAGGTTTGGGGGTGGTAATGTGACATTATTCTAAAAAAAATAAAATAAATAAATAATAATAATTTTTAAAAAAAAATTCGAATTTGGTCGATCAATCGACTGAGCAAAGTGAAGTTTCATCCGAGAAAATTTTTATATGGTTGACTTGTGGAATTTAAAATTGATAGATTATGCAATCTCATTAAAATAATATTAAATGTCATTTCGTTTCATTGCTCTTAGGAGAGAAAAGCTAAGGTGAAAATTGACATAAAAATTTTAAACCCACTCTTAAGAAGTTATGGTGTTTGACTCAGTTCAAAGAGCTTAAATCATGAAAACTTATCTAAAATTGTGAACTGTAAGGATCTTAGTGGAGATTAAAACCGTGTGAGCTTTAGACCTAATTTCCCTCCTTGATGAGAGCATACATAAACTCGGAGTTGTCTTTGAATACGAATTATTCTTGCATAATCTCATACTTTTTATTTTGACTTGTGACTTTGCATGACATTAAAATTCAAATCATTGTGCTAGAACGTACTATATGTTTGTTCAAGACACATAGGCAGAGTTACTATCTTTTGAGGATATGATTGGAGGCCATCTTTGGCTCGATTGTGCCTAAAATACCCCACCTCATATAAATTTGTCTTGCTAGTACCCCTTTGAGCCCATTTGAAAAATTTACCTTTAAAAATTTGTTGATAAGCCACATTAACCTCTAATCCTTCAATATTTTTAAAAATTCAACTTTATCCTGTTTATTTATGAGAAATTGGGAATGAGGAATGAGAGAAAAAGAAAGTAAGTAGAGAGGTCTTAAATTGTGGTAATCATTGAGAAAGTATGTCAAAGAAAAGTAAGGGAGAAAAATAAAAAGAAATATTAAAAATAAAAATAAAAATTAATATATATATATATATATGTGTGTGTGTGTGTGTGTGTGTGTGAGGTGCAAAATTCAAAAGAAGTAAAGTGAGGAAGAAAAGAAAAGAGAGTTGAGACAAATAAAAAAGTGGTGAGAAAGTATAAAAAAAAAAAGAAGTAAAAGAATAAAAAAAAAAATGACAGTTGATTCCTTTTCCAATTTCTCATAAACTTTGAATCCCAATTTCCCTTTCTTTCTTACCCTTACCTGAGCCACATTACAACCTTATAAAAAGACCTTCATGATCCAATCTTGCATTAGTAACTGCCTGGTAGAGAATAAATATATTATACCTATGGCACTTGATTTGACATGCTTAGAATATACAAGTTTCTATTCTTATGAGATTTATTTTTGTTCATTGACCTATAACGTATTTCTCCTGTCATGTGAGACCTTTTTATTTTGTTTTATATTGATCTCTCACATGTGTGAAAGTATACCCATCATCAGGGAATTTCTATTTTGAGAGTACGCCTATTGTGAGGATTGAATCAAAACATAAATCTATGCAGTTCACAAGTATGATAAATTTTCAGATAAATAGAATTCGATCTGATAATCACACGTGGCACATCTAAAGATGGGTGAGAAATTTATCTGTAAATAGAAGCATTAGCTTAACTTAACTAAACATCAATGAAAATGACATGACATGTGTATTATTTATGAAGAAAATGCATAATGAGATCAATTAACAAATTTCACATGAATCAATTATATAAAATGCCTTAAAGTTTGTAGGTAACTTCATTGAAAACCCTCAAGAGACAAAACTCCTCCACTAGGGATCACCTAGCGATTTAAAAGCTTGTTGCATACGCTAAATGCAATCGTGCTCCCTACGAAAGTGGCATTATTTATTTTTCTTAGGTTGTTAGTTTACTCTTCAGTTTTGCTCATTCACTCCTTTGCTCGAGGGCTAGCAAAGTGTAGGTTTGGCGGTATGATGTGCAGTGAAATATGATGATATTTCATCCCTAAAAATTTATATTTAACCATCCGATGAAAGCTATCTAACATAATTTATCAAAATTTCTAAGTTTCAGGACAAAGTAACCATTAAACACATTAAGAAGCGCAAAATAGTGCAAAAGCTGAAAGGAACTGGACGAGTGGAGCAAAACAGAGGAGATTGACCATTTGACTAGGTCGATCGATCGACATAATCAGGAAGAATTTGAATTTGAAAACTAAAATTTATCTTGGTCGATCAATCGACCATTTTAGTCGATCAATCGATCAAGTTCAAATTTGAGTTTGAATTTGAATTTGAACGCCGGATCTAGATACTATTTAAAGATAAATCTGAGGATTCGGAGAGAGGATCGCCTGGCATTTTTCTATTTTATATTCTTCTGTTTTAAACTTTGTAGAGCATTCAGTCAAGTAACTTGAGGGAATTCTGAGCATTTTATTTTTCCTAGTGTTAGATTTTAGAATAGTTTTATTTTTCTGCATTCAAGCAAGGAGTTGTACGAAACTTGGATTAAAGCTATTTGTGGAATTCGTTAAAGCCCTTTTCACGGTATTTTAAATGTTGATGTTGATGCATTCTTCTATAATATCGTTTACTTTCATTATGTGTGGCTAATCTCATCTAAGGATAGGGATCTAATGATTCCCATCCGAGGTATTCATTTATTATAATACAAATCTATGATGAAGATATCATTTTGTAGTAGACTCTGATTTTATCTTTTTATGGATAATACTTCCTTGTCTTCTGAGATATGAGAGCTAATCATGCCCCGAAATCTCAAATTTGCGATGGGGGTGTTATCTTAATCTCTTTTTCCTCGGGATAAATTCTACTACTTTATGAGGTGTGAGTGTTAATCATACACTCATGAGATGTTAATCACACATCTCCTTGATCTCGGATCTGTAGTGTGGACTTTACCCTGAGATCTGATTCTAAGTACTCTCTGAGGTGTGAGTGTTAATCATGCACTCATGGGATGTTAATCACACATCTCCTTGATCTCGGATCTATACTTTAGAATCTACAGGTGTTCAGATCCCAAGCATCTTTTATAAATCTTATATCTTCATCACAAATTTGTATATCATAAATAATAAACCTACGATGGAAAGATTTAGTATCCCAATCCTTATCTTTCATTATTTGTTTAAATCTTAAATTCCATTAGTATTTATCTCATTCATCAAAAGTTATCAAAATATTAGATTAGTAGTTGCTGTGGTAAATCTGTGTTTGTTCTTTTAATTAGTTGCTATCTCTCTTCTAAATTTTCTGATCAGTCATCGTGGGAACGATCTCGTACTCTGCACCCATTGACTACATCACGATTCGTGCACTTGCGAGTACAACTTAACATGCACAACACTCCACTCTTAATAGATTATTAAAATCATGTAAAACTCTACCGAAATAGGTAGGTCATCGCTTCTTTTTCTCCACATTTTCTCTAAAATCGACTTCATACACTCCTAATTTCTCTTCTTGTACTAAAATACTTCAAGATCTCAGCCATGTTACACTTTATTTAATATTTATATATTTTATTAACAAGATTAATCACAGGTTTCGGTGTGGATTATCACTGTACATAAATGAAGGACATAGACCATCAGTATAAAATCTGAATTATTCGGTCAAACGATTGAAATAGTTACGTCAATCCATTAAGACATTAGGACCCGAGGTAGGGGGAATTTAATTATTTATTCCTTGATTGATTTATTTTACTAATTAGTAGTATATGAACAAAAATCTATTCCTTAATTTATCATGTCCTACCTTTAGCCTATTTATTTAACTAATCGTGTATGGATAAATACATTCATTGATTATCATTTCCTAATTTATAATTTATTTAAATAATTAATTATATGTGTCCTAGGACATGTATGTTAATTCTTATTTATGATATTTTATTATGCTGATTATGCCTTTGGTAATTTGATTTTGCATGTAAATTGGTGGTAGATATTAAAATTTTATCTCTAATCAATTTGGGTTTTTCCTTTACTTCGTTTAACCGTATAAAATTTTATAGACCTCCAATGGACAAATCACCAAAGAAGTAATGTAAATGGTTTTGCCCTCTATCAAAATTATTCTTACATCTAAGGCTAAATCATTCTCTAGTCATCTCAAAAATTGATCCCAAGATGCATACTTTAAAATCTGCACAGTAAATACCTGCATTAGATTTTCAAGTGTTTTGTGAATGTACTTTTGACATTCGATCAGACACCCATATGAGTAGAATCAAGAAAATTTCAGTATGGTCAACCCCTCACAACTCTAAGTGATCTTCATATCTGACGGTTGAATTTGTGTAATTCTTACATGAATTATAATACTAAAATTCTTGACTAATGAGGTGATATAATTTGATCGGATTGCATTGTAATTTCAGAATTATTTTATGCACATGTAGGCCTCATTTTCCTATGATGATGGGACATGACCGTTTCGACATGTTATGAAAATTTCTTTTATTCTTATTACATTATGAGTTTTTGATTCAGAGTAATTAATCATTTAGTTGAATACATGAAATATATATTTTTATATATTCGATCCAATCTTATATTCATTTTATATAGTTTTTGTCTGACATTTATATTATACTAATCGAAATTGGACTTAATGTCTAACACTTATATCTTTCTTTTTTTCTTATGAATAACGCTTGAGGTTATTAGGACCTCACCCTTTCATTAAAAGCAGAGAACCAAAGCCATAGGGCTGGGAGAAGCAGCAATGCCATCACCCCACCCCTAGGCAAACAAACACCGACACTATACAAGGGGCACAGAGAGGTAAAGAAAAGGGGAAAGAGGACGTCCTTGTCTCAGCCCCTACTTAGTTCGAAAAACCCTTCGACGACACCATTGACAAGGATCGAAAGCCACACAGAAGAAATGTAGCCTTTAATCCATTTTCTCCAAGTGCAGCCGAATCCCATCCTCTCCATGAGATAGTCTAAGAAATCCCAGTTCACCTTGTCGAATGCCTCGGGAAGCACCAATTTGAGGTGGTTGGCTAGCGTTTTAGCCAAGATTTTGTAGAGATCGTTGAGAAGGCTTATCGGTCTAAAGTCTTGCACCTCGCTTGCATCCTCTTTTTTAGGAATCAGGGCGACAAAGCTAGCATTCATATCACGGCTCACAATGCCCCTAGAGTGAAATTCAGCCAGCACCTTCATCACATCCTCCTTGATGATTTCCCAACATTTATGGAAAAAAGCGCCATTGGGAATCCATCCGGACCCAGTGCTTTATCACCACTGAATCAAATGTAGCTGCTTTGACTTCCTCTTCAGAGAATCTCTTCTCGAGATCCAAACGGTTAGCTGCCGAGATCAACGGGAAGGTTACATTCTGCAATTTAGGCCTGACCCACCCTGCAACACTGAACCTGCATTGAAAGTGATCAACCATAATATCAACAACCTTGTCATGGTCATTGACGGTCTCTCAGTCTTTGGTAATGCTGGGAATAGAGTTGTGTCTCCTTCTGCTCGAAGCCAAAGACTGAAAATATCTAGAATTTCGATCCCCAATAGTTACCCAGTGATCCCTAGAATTTTGATGCCAGTAAACCTCCTCCTTCCTAAGGACGTCTTGCAGCTTGGACTTAAGAAGCGATCTGATTTCTTTCTCATCCAAAGACTGAGGGGCAAATTCCTCTTTAGCATCGAGGTCTTTGATTTTTGCAAGCAGCTCACCCTTAAGGCTGAAGATATTCCCGAAAAACGTTTTGTTCCACTCGACAAGAGCACGCCTAGTAGCCCTTAATTTTTGCACAAAGATGTTCCCAGCCCAACCTTCACCGGAGACCAAGAGCCAGGCGTCCTTTACAACACAAAACACGCTAGCATCTTCAAACCACATAAGTTGAAATCGAAACGGCTTCGGCTTCAAAATAGTTAGGCGAGGAGAGAGCAAAAGTTGGCAGTAATCAGAAGTTGGCCTGGGTAACACCTCCACTTTGAAATCGGGCAAGATAGAGTCAAGGTGGGTGTGCATGCTTAATACTTATGTTCCATTGGTTAAAGATATTATATGATATGATTGTTGAATAATGTATAAAAAAATTAAGAAAATATGATGACAAGACAAGATATGCCTTTATCATGATTCGGTATTATTGCGAATCACATTGGACCCTTGTCATGAGCCCATCCTGAGTTGTAAAAGCCTTGGTGGTATGAGACGCCATTGGCAGCAGCTTCTTCACAATTATCTCATAGCATCGAGTTCGATGTGATTGATAGTTCTATCGGTTCATGGTGATCCACATATGAATATTAAGCATGAAATAGTAAATGATTTAATAAGTTCAAAGAATTTCAAGACATGAATAAATATACATGCAATAACAAGACAAGATATGACATGGATTTATGGCAAGATAAGACAATGACTATTAATATTTGTACACTAAGAAGGCAAATGACTCTATGCATGAATGTTATATGATATTTAAATGATCTCATCATGACAAGACAAGACACAAACCAAGCATGAGTCACCTCACTTAGCAGGAGCTACGGCTAATCAAGAAAATTATCCATGGGCGATGATGGACGGGATTCCCATATATATAAATATTAGAGCTCTGACACTTATTTATGTGCAAAGACTATTTTAAGTTAAATTTAAGTCATACAAGAAATTCAAAACATATGACCCCAAGACAAGATAACTTTTCATGTGCATGTTTCATTAAATATACAAGATTCAAGATTTAAATATAATGAATAAATAATAAAAGTATAATTTCTCATAAGTATCTCTTTCATGAATATTAATCGACTGCTTTCACAAGAATGATTATATCTTGTCGTAAATTTTCTATCTATAGATTTTTATTAGGTTAGTCAAATAATAATTATTATATGTATGTTTATTGGTTAAATGTTTCAAGGTATGAAGGATAATTAATGCCTTTCTACTAAGCACCGTGAATATTTTGTGTTTACTCCGATACTTTGTGTTACAAATCATATTGATCATGAACTTTCGGAGATCGGGAAAGCCGAGGAATATGATCAAGAATATTTTTCTGAAGAAGTGGAGGCTTAACTAGAAAATTTCTACCCATAGAATTCACGTTCTTCTCCTTATAGGTATTATTACGAGATACTATTTTGATGGGATCAGCTACTGTATTATTTTTGTTATAGATGAATGATACTAGGGTTACGAGATACATGGTTACTATTTCGTTGTAAATAGACAAGACAATATGTGTAGATGGTTAAATGAATAGTTAGATGTCTATTTTGTGTGATAAATAATATTACTCCTATGAAAAGACACATTTTTTGGATATTTTTATTTTCGTATGAGTTATCTAATACATTTTTTTTAAATGACTCATATTTTTTGAAGGATGCTATCATCAAACTTAGGATTAGATGTCTTGCAAGCCCAAGTCACGAAATTAATAGCCCGGTATTCTAAAAAATTTCGCATGAAATTTTGGGTCGTTACGCTTAGGGTCAGGCCAGGCTCTAAACCGTCCAAGTGATAATCTCAAATAGACGGGTTGGGTCGGGCTTAAATAGGCCAATTTTTTATTAGGATTTTCGGACTAACCCATACCCGGCCCGACATACTAAATAGGCCATGCCGACCCCATTTATATCTCCACCTTACCTACCTTAGCCCATACCCAACCCATTTTAGGTCGGGTCGAATGTTGATTCCATGTAGCACACATTCCATATATGTAGCACACAATAGATCTTGACATTATGGGCTAACTATTAGATGATCAAATGTTGATTGGCATAGCACTCATTCCAAAAAGTGAACGTGAACTGCATTTGATGGTACGCTATGATCACATTCACTTTTTAGGATGTGTGCCATGTGGAATCATTATCTGATCATATGATGGTTAGCTAATAATCTCAAGATCTATTAATGTGTGGAACTACAAAAAATACCGCATACGCCGATGGCTGGAATTTAGGCACCGTCGGTGTAGGAGAAGATTTGGGCGAAAGCCAGGCCACTTCACTTAACGCCCTGACCCACTCAATGAGGCCATTATATAAAATAATTTTTTTCTTTCTCCCTTCTGACGAACTGAAACCCTTCTCCCTTCTCAACTCCCCTCTGAAACCCTTCTCCTTCTCATTCTCATTCTCACGAACTCCCCTCATAAACCATAGCTAGCTTCGTCTCCATTTGAAGCATCAGAATCCTGAAGAATCAGATTCGACGCCGAAGCATCTGAATCAATAGCCTTTCAATGTTGATTTTTACTCCTTGCCATTTCCTTTAATCTGGTAGGGTCAAGTTCATTTTTCATTTGTTGTTGCTGCCTCCTCTAGCTTCTCTCCTCTAAAACACTACTGAAACTCTTTGCAGCTTCATCAATGGATGTTTGGGGTAAAGGTAAATCTCTTCTTTCAGATCTAATAATATCTTAGATTTCCTTTCTAATTCCTTGTATCTACACTTTATATTCTATTTCATTGGCTACGGTTCAACGGAGTTAGATTTCCTTTAGCTTCTCTCTAGTTCTTAATATAAATCGAGATTCACGCATCAGTGATCCTCACGCATCTCTCCCCCTCTCTTCGAAACCCTAGCTGCTCTAATCGCATCAGATCGTCATCTTCGATCTCACGCCCTAGATTTTTGAGGCGATTCGTCTCCATTTGGCTTGCATTTTCATCAGTAGACTCCATTGGATCAAGTCTGCCACAACTTCAAGAGATTCATTGGATTGGGTCTGAGCATCTGCAACTTCATCAAGAGGTCTTCATCTTCGATATAAATCAAGAGATTTCTAAGGAGATCATCAAGAGCCTCCATTGGATCAAGGTCTCTGCAACTTCATCCGATCAAAGCCCTATTAATCAGGTATTTTTGGGGATGATGTTGCATCATCATCATCACATTTCCTATTCTCCCGGATGATGATGTGATTTCTGATAATTATTTAATTTGGACTCTAATCTATCTATCTATCTATCTATCTTTTTGGTTGGATTTTTCGAGACCTAGATTCTCAATGGCGCTGTTGTAATATGTTGTTTTGGATTCCATGAGGTTCTTTCTCTCTAAGCCTTGCTTCTCTTTCCTTTTTTTCTTTGTTTCTGTGCATATGTTCTTAGAAGAATATACTATGCTTATTGATGCCAAGTATAACCCCTTTATACAACTTTTAGATCTCAAATTTTTTTAGGAAAAATAATTTTAATTAATGTACAAGTATTTTGGTCACATCACATTCAAGTAAACCAGCAATTCACAGAATAAGACGCCTTCATTATCCTTGAGATTATGCAGAAACCTAATATTCCATGCATCATTCAACCTCACAATGTACGCCATCAGCCACAAAACATTTACAGTTTTGACCCAATGGCGTTAAAGGTTCAAAACTAGCACCAACATCATCCTGAAAGAAAATATTATTATTGTTTCCCCACTTGAAATTCCCAAGGTTCATGATCATTCTTTTTTTATATCTGTAACTTATAATTTCTTTAAAGTAATAAATTACAATGCGCCTAACAAAAGTGGAAAAAGAAAGGAAATATAAAACCTCAGGCAAACAACACCCTAGAACTCGCCAAAATTAGATATGGGCCTGGTCGAGGCATGGCAATTCCCCTCATAGCGAACTCTGTCTTATTCACCAGTTATTTATGGAGTGGTGCAGTGCCACTTTGGCCAAAAGTGTTGACTGGGTTGAGCGAGGCCCGATATTTTATTCAGGCCAGTTGCAGGCTTATTTTTAATCAAAAAATAATCTTGCAGCGAAAACATAGTCCGGCCCAACCAAGACCAACTAATTAAAATGTCAGGCCGCCCTACTCCAAAACCCAATTAAGGTCGGATTCGGGCTTCAATAACAAGCTTGAGTCTTAAAAGACTTGGGCCTAGCCGAGCCCGAATTTATATCAAGACGTTTGAGTCACCCATTTGATTATTGAGTCATCTTTTTTGGGATCTGTGCACGTGGAATAAAACTAACCGTTAGATAGTATGCCCATAGTCCCAGGATCCATAGTGTGGAAGATTGAGATGAAAACCAATCTCCATTGCTAGGTTTTCAGCATAGGTGTCCTCAGTAATTGCAGAGGCACGAATAGAGCACCTTTTTCTTGTTCCTAGTAGAGATCAAGTCTGGTCACTTGTATCAATAAATGGGATCACAGAATGATATATGAGGATGATTGGCTGAAATGAATCTGTGATCGAAGAGGTTTGAATCTCTGATTTTCTCTTCGATGAAGGTTCGAAGCAGCTTAAATATTGTGGATTTGTTTGTCTTCTTGAATTGGTTCTTGTACGGCTAAGGCGGTTTTTGAAAAGACCTCCATTTTTGTTGTTGATGGAAGAAGCCTTGTTTTTTTGGCCTTGTTTGGTAAATTAGAAATGTTAATTATTGCTAGAAAAGAAACTAAGGTTTCATATGTTTGTGCTTGATAGCGTTATAAGGAGATGGAAAGGAAATTTAGTGGGCCTCACATGGAAACTTAATATTTATATCGTAAGCCATTTTAGGAGGAAATCAATTTATTTATTTATTGTGGATTTTAATTTTCTTTTATATTTGTACTTCAAAAGATTAAGGTAGCAAGGATTTTAATTGGAGGTGGAGATGATCTATTCATTAATGTATTTTTTGGATCAGGTTATGTGAAGGTGGTGAACTACTGGACCAAATACTGTCCAACCCTTCGTACACTCTTGAAGGAACCTTTAGGGAGGCCATATCCCAATATCTCAATCAATTTCTCAATCATTTCATTTCAAAGGTAGTTTTCTCATTATTCTGAATCCTTTCTGCACTTCCATTACTGTTTTGATCGATGTTTAATTTAGTCGATCACTTCCATTTCCTTGGTGTTTAATCAATTAAAAATTCAGGGCCCCTATGGACTCAAAGGGTTTAATGAGAGTTGATGCCAAAGCAATTTTGAATTTAGTCGACCATTCACTGGGAGAGATTCAATGGAAACTGAAGCAAAGGCACTTATTCAAGAACAACATTTTCACAAATCACTATCTAAACACATTATTTTTTAAGATGACATGGTAACTTTTTCCAATAACCATTGTTACATGTCTTTGTGTTTTTTGTACCAATAACCTGTTTATGAATCCCTTGCATCATTAGCATATATGTCACGCCCCGAAATCCGATACATGATCCATTTCGACACATGAACGTATTCAATAGTCAAATTTCAAATAAAGGAAACATAATGGTCCATTCTCATACAAAATTCAAATTACAGTTATTTATAATTACAACATTTAAAACACTTCCTAACCAAGGCTAAACCAACAAGTCTTCTAAGGTCTTCTCCTGAGGTGCAGCTTCCGAACCACGAGGTCTGATTTCTGAAATTAAATAGCAACGGGGTGAGATAAACTCAACAAGTAACCCCCAATAATAATATAACTTCTTTTGTTACTTTTATCAGTTTCAAATTGAGAATTTCATATCAATAAAATTAACATCAGCTACACCATCTAATAATTCAATATATAGAAAAATAACTTAATTTACAATTGTACTTCGTATATTGTACGATTGTTAATCAATAGCACCGATCCAAGTGCATTTGCAATTACATCATCATTCATCATTCATCATTAATCATTCATCATGGATACCAGTCACAAGGAGGGCTCCATTCTTTCATTAATCCCATTGTCAACCGTGCCGATCCGGTTTGACGGGTTTACTTCGTATTACGGAAGTACACAAATGGATCCGTTCATCCAATACTACCATGCGGCCCCATGGGGATTTTAATCAAAATCATATCATAATTATCTTTACAATATTCATCATTTCTACAGTCATTCATATCAGTTTCTTTTGAGAAATTTCCAGCGTGCTTTATAAATTCTCACAGTATGATATTTCAAGCTTATTAGATCATATGATGAATAAACTGACTATACAATGCTTACGACATTTATATTTTTCTAACATTAATCAAAATGAAATAATCATGACTGAATAAGACAAGTCTAGGATTATACATGCTATCAATAACCATTCAACCATCTACTTATCATTTTTATTGTATATACTATGTAAAACAATGCATCATTACTAATAAGGTACGTATTAAAAACATGCTATGGGATAGGCTACTTGCCTCAGACGTCAGATTCAAAGGTCTTGTGAAGGTGGTGTGAAGTTTCACTGTTTCAGGTAGTTATCTGAGGGAAAAGGGAACTCGGTCAAGAAGAAGAACGAACTAGGGTAGGTTATCAATGTGAGGTTGGATTCTAACTAGTTATTTCAAATCCTTATTTAATATCTAAAATTCTTAATTTAAAACAACTTTATAGATCAGTTTTAAAACCCTTGGTTTAGTATTAAACAATTTCTTAAATCCTTTTTAATATCAGAATATAATTATATTTTAATATAAGACTAGCATATAAGTAGATTATATGTATATAAAGTCAGATGAAAATACAAAACAGAGTATAATCTAAAATAGAAACCGAACGAAAACTCATATTATAAAACAAACTAAAAAAAATCAGATTTACTACAATCAGATTTATAAACTAAGATGAATAGACAAGTTATAAAATTAATTTATAAGAAGTTAGATTTGTAAAACAGACTATAAAAATCAAATTTACTAAAATCAGATTTATAAAACAGATTATACAAAAATCTGATTTGAAAAACAGATTAATAATATAGAATATCATATTTATAATTTCTGAATACACTATCAGCATATATATCCAGATTTAAAACTAAATCCTTAAGATATAAAACAGATTTATAAAAACCAATTTATAAAGTCAGAATTTAACCCATCATTTTAATCAACCAGATTTATTAAAAATAAAATAAAATAGAATATAGAACTAGTCCAGAAATAAAATAAATCAAACATAAAATATTAAACTATAGATAATCAGATTATAAGAAGGGATTTAAATGTGGAAAATCAGAGTTTAAAATACAATATTAGGACAAAATCAGAATAAGACTAGAAGTTCCTATTTTTAAAATTATAAACCAGAAATATAAAATCAGTTTTATATAAACAATTTATAAAATCAGATTTACAAATAGATTATAAAAATCAGATTTGTAAAATCAGGTTTGTAAGACATATCCTAAAATCAGATTTATAAAATAGATTATAATTTTTGATTAATTACAGAACTGAATTAGAACTAGAATTTCTGTTTTAAAACAAGTTTTAGAGATAACTTTTAAACCTAGGAATAAAGTGAAAAATCAGAACTAACTAGAATATTTAAAATTTCTTTACAGAGCTGGAACTTAAAGGAATTATCATTTCTAATTTATGGTTTAAAAATCTAGAGAAAATAATTATCAACAAGAACTAAAATATAAAAACTTACCTCAAAGAAGGAAAGAACAAATCTTGAAGGAGAGCTTGGAGAAGATGGCTTGGTGTGGAAAAGAGAGGAGGAATAGGGCTCTATTTATAGGTTTGAATGGGTGACCGTTCATCTTTTGCATTCACTTCGCGAGTAATGGTGAACGTTATTGATTTGAAGAAGAAGAAAAACTGCTCGGCTGTTATGGGTAGGGATTTAAGTTGCAATGGGAATGGTTAAGGTGTATGGCATATACAAGTTAGAGTGTGTGTGTGTGTATACTTTGGGTCGAATCGGGTCAAGTCTACGGGCTTTTGGTTGAGTCGGGTCGGGTCGATTTAGGGTTTGGTTTCAAGAGTTTGGGTCGTCACAATATATGAGTATGCAACAAAAATAAAGTACACTATATTTGTAGCGCTTGAATTTTCAATCTTGTCAAATGGGGGTGTCACTAAAAATAATTGTGGAAGAGTCACTATCACTAGATATGGACCAAAAGAGAGTGTAGCCCGGCCTGGATACAACATCAGGCCGGGCTCGGCCCGGGTCATTTGGGTTGGGTTTTTTTTTTATTTAAACCCAAATCTGAGCCGAGCTGGGCCGAGTTCGGGCTGAGCCCGCTTCCAAAATTTGAAAGCCTAGTGAAGCCATGATTCAAAGCCTGTGATCGAGAAGATTAAGTATAATAAGATTAAGGATGCATTTGAAAAAAATGTTGTATGTCTAACCACAAGAGATGTTGTTTTGTCAAGTTTGGTTTTGATGGCTGTTACTCATCCACAAGCATTTTGATTGCTGCAAGATGATAAATCAGCGCCACAGTTTTCGTGATCCCACGACATCACCTACAAATCCTAATACAAATTGGTATAATGCTTGTCATCTAAGAAGCTACTATCCTTTGTTTGCTTATTTGGCTTGAGCAGAAATTATCAAGTGGGCATTCTTGAGTTAAAATAGTCTATCTATACTATTCACTATGAATCAAGGCGCATTTATGCTTCTTTTTCTCTTTTGGACTATAACTTAATATGAAGTATAAGCTGCATTGGAGTTAGCTATTTGGTTATTTGTGATTTGTGAATTTCTTTCTTTGATTACTTCAAATTTGTTATTTTATCTAGAAAAGTTTACCCGTTGACATATTATTATTGTAATTCTAGACTCATTTTTATTGAAATTCCATAGCCTGTGCAAGCCAATGCCTTCTCTTTCAATCTTTTTGTTGGACTGATTATTTGAATTTGGGAAACTTCAATTTCCCGATCTTTTTGTTGGACTGATCCCGAGCCTTTTCGCGGTTGGTCTACTCCAATGCCTTCTCTTTCAATCTTTTTGTTGGACTTATCTCCGCTTTAAGAGCTAGTCTTTTATTTTGTTTTATCATGGGTAAGTCAGGATTGAATCTACAACTTATCTCCCCGCCAGAGCAAATGGGGCGAGAAGCTGTATTACCAAACGTAAAAGAAATTTCCCATTGGAGCCAAAGAGCGAAAAAGCCGTTGTTTGGCTCGAAAGAGCTAACACAAACGCAACCCTAGAGATTATCTTCTGCAAAGTTCTTACATTACTCTTTCCTGTTTTTATATTGCAAATCTAATAGTTACTTTCTTATCCTAATCTTATTTTGTCCTTCCACATATTTTTCCTGCTTTGGTTTATACCTTATTTTGATGATTTTTCAAATGAGTAACAAGAGATAAGTGCATTACCCTAAGATATTCAAGGAAAGAAGCACCTCCACCCTATTTTTATTAGTTACACTTTTGCATTTCTAATTTATTGGAACGCTGACATGAAACTTTGGTGTGAATGCAGAGACGCTATTGGTATAGCAAGTGTTGTTGCAGCAATGCTTGGTTTATCTATACTTCTTCTGTTTGGAGTGCTGGAATGGGATTATTGCCTAAGTGAGAAATCATCATGGGATACCTTGGCTTGGTTTGCTGTAACAACCCTGAAATCTAGAACATGAACCTAACTATTTCGATCTACGTGCCCGGCATGGAAATCGAGACCGATTTAAATTTTAAGAATTAATATTAGTTGAGATAAGGTTACACCATGGTTAGATGAGTTCACATGTGTATTTTCGTTTAGGTCTGAGTTGTGTAAAGGGTCAACGTAGCACGTTGCGTCGTAGCGACCGTGTTCGTGCTCCACACCGGAACATAACTAGGGGGAAAAACAGAAATATCTGTTTATTAGCTTATAAGAGAAGGAAGGGAGACCTAGAGGGAGTTCTTCTTCTTTTTCTCCTTCTTCCCCTTGCTTTAGAAGCTGAGAGATTTGTAGCTAGGTTAGTCTGTGAGGGTGTTCTTTGAGAAAACGGGGTTAGCGATACCCGGGGGTCCTACATTGTCCGAGATAGAGGATGGAGAGATGAGCTAGGACACTCCACACTAGTTTAAGAGTGTGTACGGGCTTGAGGATTGAAAGGGAACTGGGCATCGACTTATCCGAGCCGTAGCGACGATAAACTCCGAAAGCTAGATCCGAAACCCTCATTTGAATCGATTTGCCGAAACCCCGTAAGGGTCCGAACAAAGGTGAGTTTGTGTGTTTAAATAGGGGCAAATGAGATGCCCAAGTAGGTGCATAGATGTGGTGTTAATGGTGGATGAGAACCATTAATGAAAAGTAGATTAAAATAGGGTTGGAGATGAACTCCATTAATGACAGAGTTTCTGTCATTATTGATCGATCAATGAAGGTATTGATCGATCAATGACAGTGGTGATCGATCAATGAGGGCATTGATCGATTAATCTGTATAGGACAGAATGGGGGAACAGAGACCCCAAAAATGCTGGAAGTTCAGTGCCCGAAGGGCATTGATCGATCAATTTGGGCATTGATCGATCAACAAGAGAGTGATCGATCAATGACATTTGGTGATCGATCAACAGAGGTATTGATCGATCAATGAGGGCATTGATCGATCAATCTGTATAAAAGTTAATGAAAACAGAAGGTGGAAAATTTTGAAAAAGGATTGGTGATCGATCAATGAGGGCATTGATCGATCAACAGGAAGCATTGATCGATCAACCCAAGTGGTGATCGATCAATATGAGCTGTGTTAAAAAGTGAGTAGAAGAGAGGTTATTGATCGATCAATGAGTGTAATGATCGATCAATTATGATAGGTGATCGATCAACAAGGTGTATTGATCGATCAATTGGCTTGTTGCAGAAAGAGAGCTAAAAGGGTGTTGATCGATCAATGAGAGGTATTGATCGATCAACAAGAAGTATTGATCGATCAATAAGAGTGGTGATCGATCAATCACCCCTGTTTTGGTTCTGTTTTGGTTTTGTGGATTAAACACAACCGGACATTGTGCCGGTTAACTTTCTGACATCTCTAACACTTAAAGTGCTATGTTTATGGTCTAGGATCAAACCCTGACACATTGAAAAGGCTTTGGATTTGGTTAGAAGATAAAGTGACCTTAGGTAGGAGAAAATCAACTTAAACTGTTTTTGAGTATGATTCCATGTTTATCTCATATCTATGCCCTGATTTCTGTTTTTACCAAGCATGTATGCATATCATGATTCCTGCTATTTTGATTTCTGTTTCCTGATTCGTATTCTGAAACTTGCTTCTGATTCTGCTATCTGATCTGTGAGGTATATACGTATGTAATTTGATGATTTAAACCAAATGATCCCCACCGACCCGACGGTATATCCGATGCCTGGCACACTTGTGCACCTGCTTGTAATCCTCGGCGCAATTGCACTCCATAGATGAGGCATTGTTGCACTTTCAAAATTGTTCATGTGAACGACGATTGGTTGGGGTTTCCTATCGGACATTCCTGTTTACTCCGTGCTATATAGTCACGGGAGTTTCTTAAGTTAAATATACACAATTTAAGCTCTCTGATAATATATTTGCATAACATCTGATTCTTGCATAAAATCTCAGTTTTTAATTTGATTCGTCATGATTATACGTTCCTGATTTGATTTCTGTTATGAGATAGCATGATTTGCATATTCAATTCGTTTAGTTGGAAATTCTTCTATTGAGCTAGGATGTAGCTCACCCTGTGTTCTAAATCAATTTTAGGTTCTGAGGCTGTAGCTCCTGGCACAGAGAGTGATCCAGACTACCAATTTGACCTGAGGCCGAGGTCAAGACGAGGAGATGTACATTCAAAGTGACGAGTTCTACCTTAGCACGGGTACTAGTGTACGATGTCGTATTTTGGTTCTTTTGGATTATTGTGTGCCTGGTGGCCACTTTTGTGTACATTTTAGTAGGATTATTTATCAGATATTTATTTCGCATTCTATTGGAACTACTATCGAACCATTTTTTGGGTGATGGATGTCCATCACCAATGGTTCTTCTTGGTTCCTTTTGAGAATGCATTTTCTTTAATATAGAATTTATTGTTTTATAATTATTGTTCTTTATGATTAAATGTGTTGATAAATGAGTGACTCGATCTACCACGGTGGTGTTCGCTGGCTTCCGCACAAGCGGACACTTATGATTTGTCCCGGGATCATCCAGTATGATCTATGGCACGAATTTCTGCGTAAATTGGCCGTTAAGCTTGGTATCGAGATGACGTTAGGTTGAACTACGGTTCAAAGTTGGATTGTTTTCACAATCTATGTAATCGATCAATGTTGTTGTTTTCACAACGACAGACCAGCATGGGCCCTAAGTTCAGAGGAGGGCACAAAGCAGGTAGAACAGTGTCGAGAGAGATTCTCCGAGGGATGTACCCGAGGTCATAGGCACGCCGTCGAGGGGCTTGAGTTCCTCTCACATGCAAATGCGGTTCCATTGGGGCCAAGAGGAGGTAGAAGGAGAAATGAAGAAAGGATGGAGCGGAAGCATTAGCTACCAACGCCGCCAAAGCAGACAGCTTTAGCTCAACAGGCAACTAGACCACCCCATCAGCCTGGTGGATTTGCGGAGTTTAGGAGAATGAGACCTCCTAGCTTCTCAGGTCAAACGGATCCCATTGAGGCAGAAGGGTGGATAGAAGAGATGGAGAAGCTTTTTGAGGTATTACAGAAAGGACGAGAGAAAGTGGGCCACTTTCAAATTGGATGGTGACGCCGGACCTTGGTGGAAATCGGTGTCACAAAATAGACAGAGAGAGTTTCCTCACACTCCTTGGACATGGGAGGAGTTTACGGAGGTGTTTTATCACAAATACTTCCCAAAAATTGTGAGGCATCAATGGGAAGTGAAATTCATAGAGTTGAAGCAAGGTGCCATGTCAGTAAGGGACTATGGAGCGGAGTTTGATAGGTTGGCTAGGTTTGCACCTCAACATGTAGCCACGGAGTTGATGAGAGCAAGGAAATTCCAACTTGACCTGAGACAAAATTTGCAGAAAGACGTCGCCATGTGGGAAATGGAGACTTATGAGGGAGTCATGGCCAAGGCTCTTATAGCTGAAGAGGAGAACTAGAAACAATTCTCTTGGAGGGACAAGCAGGCGAGAGAGAGACCATTCCAAGGGCAATCTCAGGATATAGAGCAGAACAAGAGGGCTAGATTTTCCAGACCTCCGAGATACCCTGCGCACTCTCGACCGGCGGTCTCTTCAGGTCCGAGTTCATATCAGAGAGCAGCAGCGCCTACATCTTCTAGATCATTTCGACCAGCTGGATCTTCTAGTAGCGGGGCCTCAGTAACTCAGGGACCTTCAAGAGTCTCGTCCTTCACTCCGGCCGCGATATGTGCAAAGTGTGGGAAACCACACAAGACAGAGGACTGCAGGAGAGAGACAGGGGCATGCTTCAGGTGTGGCAAGATGGGTCACTTGGTTAGGAATTGCCCTGAGGAGAGCAAAGAGCGGCCAGGATCGGTATCTACCCAAAGATCATCTCGACCAGTGGTTCACGGCCGAGCTTATGTCGTCACCGCAACCGATGCCCTGACATCAAATGACGTCATTCAAGGTATGATTAGAATTCAAGAGATGTGGTGTTGTTTAACATGATGAATTGGAAAGATTGAAAATATTGAATTTAGTTGATTAATTTGATTATAATAATACACATAAACCTACACATCTAAAACGTTAAAGTAATGTTGAAATTGGTATGTAGGTGAGCTGAAACTGTATAGGAGTTGCGACATTTGCTTCCATAGAGCACGAGCCCTGATAGACCCAGGCTCCACACATTCTTTCGTACGGCCTCAATTTACAAAGGAATTGAGTGCCACTCCAGAACAACTAGATTTTATCATGACAGTGTCAATTCCCACGGGTAGTGCAGTGAATGCACTCACTGTGTGTAAATCATGATGGCGAGATGATCATGAGACGCGGGCAGATTTGATTCTGTTAGATATGAAAGGATTTGACATCATTTTGGGAATGGACTGGCTATCTGCTTACCACGCAAGTGTGGATTGTCTTCGGAAGATGGTAGTTTTCCGCCCTCTAAAGGAGTGATCCTTTAGATTCTTCGGAGTGAAGTCTAAGGTAGCTCCGTTGATATCCGCTAATCGGGCGGAGAGGATGATGAAGAGTGGATGCAGTGGATATATAGCCTTTTTACAAGAACAACGGGAGAAGACAAATGTGATATCCGATATTCACGTTGCATGCGAGTATTCCGATGTATTCCCTGAGGAATTGCCAGGACTACCGCCAGTTCGGGAGATCGAGTTTGCAATCAATTTGGTTCCAGGCACTGAACCAGTATCTAAAGCTCCGTATCGGATGGCTCCAACAGAATTGCAAGAGTTGAAAGAGCAACTACAAGAATTGCTTGACAAAGGGTTTATTCGACCGAGTGTGTCCCCTTGGGGAGCACCAGTATTGTTTGTCAGAAAGAAGGATGGTTCGATGTGTCTATGCATTGACTATCGGCAGTTGAATAAGTTGACGATTAAGAATCGTTTCCCGCTTCCTAGGATCGATGATCTGTTTGATCAACTGCAAGGAGCGAGGTTTTTTATGAAGATAGACTTGAGATCGGGTTACCATCAATTATGAGTCAATGCCGAAGATGTGGAGAAGACGGCGTTCAAAACCAGATATGGGCACTATGAATTCTTAGTTATGCCGTTTGAATTGACGAATGCACCCGCATCGTTTATGGACCTGATGAATCGTGTATTTAAACCACACTTGGACAAGTCAGTGGTTGTTTTTGTAGACGACATCCTTGTCTATTCTAAGACGAAGGAGGAACATGAAGAGCATCTACATGTAGTCTTGCAGATCCTCAGAGAACACAAATTATACGCAAAGCTCAATAAGTGTGAGTTTTGGTTGAACCAAGTGAGTTTCCTGGGCCATATTGTCTCCGCCAAGGGTATAACCGTAGACCCGACAAAGATTGAAGCTGTCGTGAAATGGGAACAACCTAAGACAGTGACAGAGGTCCGTAGTTTCCTTGGTTTGGCAGGATACTACAGGCGATTCGTAGAGGGTTTCTCTAAGCTATCAAGTCCGCTTACTCAGCTCACTAAGAAAAATGCTAAATTTGATTGGACTGAACAATGCGAGAAGAGTTTTCAGGAATTGATGATGCGTCTGACTACAGCACCAGTGCTAGCTATACCTTCTGGTAGGGGAGGCTTGGCCATATATAGCGATGCATCGTATAGTGGGTTGGATTGTGTTCTCAACCAGCATAAGAAGGTTATCGCATATGGATCTAGACAACTTAAGGAACATGAGAGAAACTACCCGACTCATGATCTGGAATTGGCGGCGGTGATCTTTGCTTTGAAGATTTGGAGGCACTACTTATATGGCGAAACGTTCGATATCTACACCGACCACAAAAGCCTTAAATATTTGTTTACTCAAAAGGATTTGAATATGCAACAACGCAGATGGATGGAGTTCTTGAAAGACTACGATTGTTCCATCCAGTATCACCCTGGAAAGGCCAATGTTGTGGCAGATGCTTTGAGCAGAAAGTCGTCAGCTCAGTTGGCACATCTTATCACCCGAGTACAAAGGTGGCATCTACTTGAGGACCTGGCCTTATGTGATACGCTAATTGATGTTAGAGGTTCAGGGATACTGATGGCTACCATCGTGATACGCCCCACATTGTTTGACAATGTACGTAAGCTCCAGATGATTGACGATGAGCTTATGGCAATTAGAAGGGATGTGATCAACGGGATCAGACCTGATTTTACCATCAAGGATTATGGCACTTTGCTATTTCGAGATCGAATATGCATACCGGATACAAAGGACCTAAAAGACACAATTTTAGAGGAGGCGCATAAGTCTACATATGCTATACATCCTGGGAGTACCAAGATGTACCAAGATCTCAAGCGAAGTTTTTGGTGGAGAGGATTAAAGAAGGATGTGGCGGATTATGTTTCTAGGTGTTTGGTTTGTCACCAGGTGAAAGTGGACCATCGGAATCCAGCGGGTTTATTGCAACCATTACCAGTGCCAGAGTGGAAATGGGAGGCCATTTCTATGGACTTTATACTAGGATTGCCGAGCACATTGAGAAAGAATAATGCCATTTGGGTTATTGTCGACAGACTGACGAAATCTGCACATTTTCTACCATATCGGACTACATTTACAACAAATAAGCTAGCCGAGCTGTACACGAAAGAAATAGTTCGATTACATGGCATACCGGTCATCATCGTGTGTGATAGAGATCCGCTGTATACATCGGAGTTCTGGCGACGATTCCAGGAAGGCATGGGCACTAAATTGGAATTCAGCTCAGCATTTCATCCTCAAACAGATGGGCAGACTGAGAGAGTGAACCAGATCATAGAGGATATGTTGCGTGCGTGTATGTTGGACTTCCATGGTTTATGGACAATCAATGCTTATCACAAGTATTGGGATGCCGCTATGAAGCCTTATATGAAGCCTTATACGGACGTCGATGCAGATCGCCACTGAATTGGGAAGAAGTCGGCGAAAAGCTTGTCTTAGGACCAGAGATCGTGGATAGTACCACTGAGACGGTTAGAGTGATTCGCGAAAGATTGAGGATGGCCCAAAGCCGTCAAAAGAGCTATACGGATATTCATCGGACGCAAGTGGAGTTTCAGGTATAACCAAATACGTCAGACGATACGTATGCACATGGTTAAATTAAATCACTAGAGAATTAACACTTGTTTTCAGGTTGAAGATAAGGTGTTTGTGAAGATTTCGCCAACCAAGGGCGTCATGCGCTTTAGGAAACGCGGAAAGTTGAGTCCTCGATACATCGGACCATTTGAGGTACTCGGACGGGTTGGAGAAGTCGCTTATCGGATTGCCTTGCCACCACAGTTGGCAAGCATGCATAACGTCTTTCACGTGTCCATGCTACGCCATTACGTACGCGATCCGACTCATGTCTTGGATTACCAACCAATAGAGCTTCTGGAGGATATGACGGTGATTGAAGAACCGATTGCTATTTTGGATCGTCGTGATCAAGTCTTGCGGACTAAGTTGATTCCACTGGTACTGGTCAAGTGGAGAAATCATTCGGACGCTGAAGCTACTTGGGAACGCGCAACCGAAATCCGCGAACAATATCCACATTTGTTTACCCAATAAGAAAGGTAAATCCTTAATCATTTTTGCTTAAAGGTTCATCACATTATTAGGTCATTGTGCGTGAGCATGCATCATTTACTCGATGAATCTTCTTATAGGGGTACTCTGTATGATGTGCACGTATCCTTAGTTCGAAATTCGGACGATTCACTGTTGGAAAAGTCGATCATTACTGATGTAGTCTCACAGATGTCATTGATCGATCAATAGGGGGCATTGATCGATCAATTTCATGAGTGATCGATCAACAAAGGAAGTGATCGATCAATGACAGTGAAGGATTTCACTCAAAAGAAAGGCTGGTGATCGATCAATAGCAGTATTGATCGATCAATAGAGGTTCAAGTGATCAATCAACATAGGTTAGTGATCGATCAATTTTGCATTGGAAGGAAAGCAGTGATCGATCAACATTAGTAGTGATCGATCAACAAAGGTTGGTGATCGATCAATGCATCGATTTAGGGCTTAAAGATGCTTCATTGATCGATCAACAAAAGCAGTGATCGATCAATCCTGGGGTTTAAGTTAAGGATTGGGGTTTTGAACGGTCATTTGCACAAAGCTCCCGTAGTGATCGATCAAGGGTTTTGGAATTCCAACCGTTCAACCGTCTTCCCCACTCTTCTCTGGCCATTTCCGTCCGTTCTCCGGCTTAATTCGAGTGGACTTTACTCCATTCGCTCGGTAAAACGCTTGTTTCCATTCATTAGATTACTATTTTTGCATTTTTGGTAAAATTTCAATCATGGGACCTCGCACGAAGAACGCTTCGCGTAAGGTACCCACATCTCGGGCTCGTACATCGGTACCGCCCACCGTTCCCGTTCCTTCACCGACCGTGCCACCCATGGCACCGGTTTCGACCACTGTTCCGACCATTCCCGCACCCGTTCCGCTCCCCATCGAGCGTGAAGTCCCCAAAACGTGGTGGGCTTCTAAAACCTTTTTACCCGAATATGTTTTTGCTTCCTCACTCTACGAGGACCGACCCGAAATGGCTTGGGCCAAGGGTTATATCCAAAAGATCGGGTTAAAACCTTTGCTTGAACCCTTCCACGACCATTATTTCCCACGCCTCGTGAGGCTTTTCTTTCAGAACCTACGATGGGGTGATAGTCGCCATCGGCTTGTCACGACCATCGATGGTCTTGAGTACAAATTCAATCATTTCCATGTCGCGGCGGCACTTCAATGCCCGTCCGCTTATATCGAGACATGTGGCCTTGATGCCCCGTACATCAAGGAGGTCTCCTACGCCGATGTGGTCACTAAGATGACCCAAGGCCAACACGGGAGGGGCCAATCCATATCTAGGGCCCAACTACCCGATCGATTGTGGATGCTTGATACGTATATCAAGTGTGCATTAAACCCCTTTTTACACAAGTCCTCGCGGACTGGAGTAGTGCAACAGGCACTATTCTCGGCCTATGAGAATCGTTGGTTCTCTATGGCAGATTTGGTCATTGAGGGCATCATCAATGCCAATGACCTTATGTCTGAGAAAGTGAAGTCCGGGGTTAAGAAACAGATCCTCTATGCCCGCCTCATCACCAAACTAGTAGAGCAGTATGCCGCTCTACGCGAGGCCTACACTTTGGCTCCTCACGAGCCACGCTTGGTCGACAACACCAAGGTCTTTCAACTGAAAGATTGGACCAAGAGTTACAACCTACTCGTGAGACGGCTTTCAGAGGAGGATGAGGGCGCAGCCGAGCCCGTTCCACCTACTGTCACTGAGGGTTCGGTCCCTGCCAAGCCTACATCAGGAGAGGGGGAGGCCCCACGTGATCCACCACCTCCATCTGAGGTGTCTACCCGACCGGCCCCCACTACACCCCACCGACCGACTCGTCAACCCACAGCCCATCCCCCACCACCTTCCTCCGACGACGTTACTACGATACTTCGGGAGCTGGTAGAGGGCAACCGACGTATCCATGAGAGGCTGGATGGTATGGAGGCATTCCAGCGGCAGATGCATCGTCGTCTGGATTACCACGAGGGGATGCATGAGCTGGTCATGCAGCACCTATATGCCACGACGTCCACGCCGATGATCGCCCACGCTCGTCAGCACGTGGTGGACCCGCGCGAGTACAGCTCACCGCCACCTCGTCCCAGCAGACCTACACCTGACGAGGCCGGTTCGTCCGACGCTCCCACAGGTATAGCTATACTACTCTATAATATTTGTAGACTACGTATATATCCGCATTTACATTACTCTGCATATTATATACATTCTGTTTAGCATGTTTAAATTTCTCTGCATCGTACGTAGACTGCATCCTCTATATTATCTCGGTCTGTTAGTCTTAGAAACCCTCTGTTCCTTAACCGCACCTATTAGACATTTTCGAGGACGAAAATTCCTAAGGCGGGGATAATGTAACAACCCTGAAATCTAGAACACGAACCTAACTGTTTCGATCTACGTATCCGGCACAGAAATCGAGACCGATTTAAAATTTTAAGAACTAATATTAGTTGAGATAAGGTTACACCATGGTTAGATGAGTTCACATGTGTATTTTCGTTTAGGTCTGAGTTGTGTAAAGGGTCAACGTAGCACGTTGCGTCGTAGCGACCGTGTTCGTGCTCCACACCGGAACATAACTAGGGGGAAAAACAGAAATATCTGTTTATTAGCTTATAAGAGAAGGAAGGGAGACCTAGAGGGAGTTCTTCTTCTTTTTCTCCTTCTTCCCCTTGCTTTAGAAGCTGAGAGATTTGTAGCTAGGTTAGTCTGTGAGGGTGTTCTTTGAGAAAACGGGGTTAGCGATACCCGGGGGTCCTACATTGTCCGAGATAGAGGATGGAGAGATGAGCTAGGACACTCCACACTAGTTTAAGAGTGTGTACGGGCTTGAGGATTGAAAGGGAACTGGGCATCGACTTATCCGAGCCGTAGCGACGATAAACTCCGAAAGCTAGATCCGAAACCCTCATTTGAATCGATTTGCCGAAACCCCGTAAGGGCCCGAACAAAGGTGAGTTTGTGTGTTTAAATAGGGGCAAATGAGATGCCCAAGTAGGTGCATAGATGTGGTGTTAATGGTGGATGAGAACCATTAATGAAAAGTAGATTAAAATAGGGTTGGAGATGAACTCCATTAATGACAGAGTTTCTGTCATTATTGATCGATCAATGAAGGTATTGATCGATCAATGACAGTGGTGATCGATCAATGAGGGCATTGATCGATTAATCTGTATAGGACAGAATGGGGGAACAGAGACCCCAAAAATGGAAGTTCAAAGGTTGAAGGCATTGATCGATCAATTTGGGCATTGATCGATCAACAAGAGAGTGATCGATCAATGACATGTGGTGATCGATCAACAGAGGTATTGATCGATCAATCTGTATAAAAGTTAATGAAAACAGAAGGTGGAAAATTTTGAAAAAGGATTGGTGATCGATCAATGAGGGCATTGATCGATCAACAGGAAGCATTGATCGATCAACCCAAGTGGTGATCGATCAATATGAGCTGTGTTAAAAAGTGAGTAGAAGAGAGGTTATTGATCGATCAATGAGTGTATTGATCGATCAATTATGATAGGTGATCGATCAACAAGGTGTATTGATCGATCAATTGGCTTGTTGCAGAAAGAGAGCTAAAAGGGTGTTGATCGATCAATGAGAGGTATTGATCGATCAACAAGAAGTATTGATCGATCAATAAGAGTGGTAATCGATCAATCACCTGCTTTTGGTTGCTTTTTGGTTTTGTGGATTAAACACAACCGGACATTGTGCCGGTTAACTTTCTGACATCTCTAACACTTAAAGTGCTATGTTTATGGTCTAGGATCAAACCCTGACACATTGAAAAGGCTTTGGATTTGGTTAGAAGATAAAGTGACCTTAGGTAGGAGAAAATCAACTTAAACTGTTTTTGAGTATGATTCTATGTTTATCTCATATCTATGCCCTGATTTCTGTTTTTACCAAGCATGTATGCATATCATGATTCCTGCTATTTTGATTTCTGTTTTCTGATTCATATTCTGAAACTTGCTTCTGATTCTGCTATCTGATCTGTGAGGTATATACGTATGTAATTTGATGATTTAAACCAAATGATCCCCACCGACCCGGCGGTATATCCGATGTCTGGCACACTTGTGCACCTGGTTGTAATCCTCGGCGCAATTGCACTCCATAGATGAGGCATTGTTGCACTTTTAAAATTGTTCATGTGAACGACGATTGGTTGGAGTTTCCTATCGGACATTCCTGTTTACTCCGTGCTATATAGTCACGGGAGTTTCTTAAGTTAAATATACACAATTTAAGCTCTCTGATAATATATTTGCATAACATCTGATTCTTGCATAAAATCTCAGTTTTTAATTTGATTCGTCATGATTATATGTTCCTGATTTGATTTCTGTTATGAGATAGCATGATTTGCATATTCAATTCGTTTAGTTGGAAATTCTTCTATTGAGCTAGAATGTAGCTCACCCTGTGTTCTAAATCAATTTTAGGTTCTGAGGCTATAGCTCACAGCACAGAGTGATCCGGACTACGGCTGACCCAGTGAGGCGAGCGAGGAGGCAGAACATTCGACGAGTTCTACCCTTAGCCTGGGTACTAGTGTCTGATGTACTGTATTTTGGTTCTTTTGGATTATTGTGTGCCTGGTGGCCACTTTTGTGTACATTTTAGTAGGATTATTTACTGTATTATTTACGCATTCTATTCGGAACCACTATCGGGAACTATTGTTTGGGTGATGGATGTCCATCACCAATGATTCTTCTTGGTTCCTTTTTGAGAATGCATTTTCTTTGTTTAATATAGAATTTATTGTTTTATAATTATTGTTCTTTATGATTAAATGTGTTGATAAATGACTGACTCGATCTACCACTGCTGGGTGGTGTCTGCTTGGCTTCCGCTTTACAAGCAGACACTTATGATTTGTCCCGGGGATCATCCAGAGTATGATCCTAATGGCACGAATTTCTGGGTGCAGAAATTCGGGCTGTTACATTTGCAGTTTCTTTACTCCATGTTTCTGTTGTTTCTTAGTACAGCAGGGTTTGGGGTAATGGTTTATACCTATGCCTTTATGTTTGGATACAGTTTAGGGGACTTTCCAACTTCTGCAAATGTAATGTGATCACTTCCACCTCTAGTTCTAATTTTTATTTTCCGCTTGAACAGATGGCCAGATTGAATGAAGGGTTGTCACTGTTTGATGCAATCGTTATCATGCTGATGTTTCAGATTGCCTGGACCTTCTTTTCCATTTGTACCAGATTTGTATACTTCCAAGAATACCAGGTTATCATGTAGCCATGATATCTGATTCAATTACTTTTTACTTCTGTAATTTTCTTTATGCAAACCTAGTGGGCTCAGAAATGATTCCTTCTATAGGTTTTTGATACACTAAGGACAACAATGTCCCTAGTAGGCATGGCATCTGTATTTATAGGAATTTGCTTGTCGCACTTGATGACTCAAAAGGTATTTAAAATATGGCGTCTTGTCGATTCTTTGTTTGCAAACCCATCTCGAGGATAAAGGCTAGAGCTATATGTGTGAAAGTATTTCAGGAGATGAAGTCAAAGATCCTTCTTTGTTTTCTCCCACATCTCCAAGCATCACTGACGATATGAAAAGGCATGGAGAACTTTCCAATTGGTTATATGTTGTTTGTGGGAGTGGGAGCTATTTTCTCTGATGTCTAAACATAAATTACTACTTTACATTAAATTTTATTTATTTTTTCTTGTCCTATGCACTGTTTTGCTTCTCCTATCCCTTGGAAATGTTTGCAAAAAGTGCATCTTTTGATGACTTTGTTCCCGGAATAAGTTTGCCTCTAAATAAGTTTCGCAGCGAGATCTGGGGCTATTGCTTGGCGCTATGATAAAAGGCTTTAGCTGTCACGTGTGACGAAACGGGTTTGAGTAGTTTGGGGAGCAGTCACTTTGTGTATAAAAAGTTAAGAGGTCCCTCCCAACACCTTGTAGGTACTATATTCAAACTAAGGGCATGGTGGTCCAACCCAGTTTAACCTGTTTTAAATACTGGAAATCCAAGAGAATCTCAGACTTTCAGGGTATCATAGGTTGGTGTGAAGTTACTTTTCATTTCAGAATCCCATTTATTCAAGAGTTCTAAATCCGGTTGAAAACCATCTAAGGTTCAATCAGTGGGACTTGACCATTTCCTTCCAACATAGTACTTACTTGCCACCAACTTCCCATATCTACTGTCTGAGATGCAAATGGCTCCTCTTTGATTCAGGTCTAAAGTAAATTCGGGTCTAAATTTTGGGCTGAGACCTGCCCCATTTTTGCTTGACTCGATATCGGATCGACCACACTTGATTCAAATGTCTTGTGTCAGACCTGACTTGATGAGCCAAGTTTATGTGTTTGGCCCGATAAAAACGTCGGGTCAGGCGGGTTGTGTATTGGGCCGATCCAATTCCCTGACAGCCATAACAACTACTACTCCATGGTTGACCCAATTTTGTAACCGTAAGATGAAAGGAAACTCACTATAGTAAAAGGGAAAACTCACTAGTACATTTTGTGGGTTGTGTCAGAAAACTCACTATAGTAAACCAGTTATGAAAACCCTTTTAACTTTAGATCAACTAAAGTATTCTCATTAGATATAAGCATGCAGTTTCTTTTTTGAGCCTGATTTCATACTTCAATTTTATAATATAGTTCATATTGCCTTTTGGGTCATTAAAATTTGTTTATTTCAGCAGACCAACTGAATGAATGGCACTAACAGGGCAGCACTCGGAAGATCAATCATTGAATTTCGATTCCAGCAATAGAAGATCACAGCCACACAACCCGAAAAATTCCACGCTGATCGGGCTCGTCTTTTCGAACTTCTTGTTACCCAGTTGTTCCCCTACTTTCTCACAGATCAGATCAGCTGAAGCATTGCATTCTAAAAAGGTTACAACTCCCTTTGAAATCAAATTTACTTCTTATACTCGGAATACAAAATTTTGAGTCCCAACTATAGCTCCATGCTTTCAGAAAGTGTACATTTCTCAGGTTATGGGGGCATTCTCTGAAATTGCCCACGTCCCAGACCCCTTGAAAACTATTGATTCCCTAGTGTTTCACTCCGAGCTTCCACACAAAAGATCCTGAGATCATGGCGAATCTATCAGATGGTCATTTTGTGATTCGATGTGTCACAGATCCCCAAAAAATCCCCCTTTAATCATATGGCACGCATCACTCTCAAACATGATTTTAGGGCCACTTTTTGGGATCTGTGACACATGGAATCACAAACTGACCGTCTAATAGGTGCACCATGATCTCAAGATTTATGGTTATAAAAAAAAGCATGATCTCAAGATTTATTGGGTGGAAGATCAGGGTGAAAAGCAATCTCAATCATCTGATTAAAAGGAATACCCTAATTTCTTTATGTAAAGTCAGATTTTTTTTTATTTTAACATGACTTGGGAGAGAGATGACTCTGTGTGAGTGTCAACATTTAGTTGTTGGACTAAACTGCTAGCCCAAGCTCAGCCTGTGGGCTTAATGCTAAAGCCCAGGCCCGCTTTAAAATGGGATGGGCCTAACAGGCCAGGTGGGTTCTAGGACCCATTGTCACCCCTAGACACCAGAAAAGAGTTAGTCTACAATGAGTGTCCACCCATCGTGGGTGGACGCGGTAGTCCACACATATGTGATGTGCACGGCCTTCCAAAGCATGAAAGTCCATGTAGTTCATGCAGTCACACAGATGTGTGGACTGCTTCAGTGCACATCATGGGTGGGCACCCATTGTAAAGCAGGTCTGATGAACCCAAGAATATAGTTGGAACTCCACTCTCGAATCTAACACCATCCATTAGCCGCACTAACTTTATGCCTCCATCACCTTTTTCTCTCCACTTTAAATAATTAAATAAAGCTAGCGAGTGCATCTGAGACAGTCTAATCCCCAAAATAAATGGAAGTACAATAATATACCATGAACAGTAAAATAGGTAGGAAAAATAATACTAAAATGCAGTTAAATGTTGAAGAAGTAGTCATGGCTTAATCGGTATTAATGGACGATATTTGCGATAATTTGAAGAAACCCTGTTATTCAATGAAAAGGTGATTTAATCAGGAAAAGGTCTTCAAAGAAGAAAGTCACAATTTAATTCTGATTTAGAAAGAAAAAAATTAGAGGAGTTGTTGACAAACTCTCTATCCTTTTTTATTGGTATATTTTCAGCAATTGTTCTCTTTGGGGCAGACAAACTATCTACAGATGCTCAACACTATATCCGCTGGCTAATGGAGCGGTATGAGAGCTCTACTAAGATCATTTTTTGCTGCTCTGATATTTCCAAGCTTCAGCCCATAAGAACTATTTGCAAAGCCATTAAGCTTCTACCACCTTCAACTGATGAGGTAATTTCTTGACCATACAAACTGAAAGTGAGAAGTCCCTGTTTTTTTTTTTTTTTGGTTTTGTTTTGTTTTCTGTTAGCATGGTCAAAATTTTGTGCATAGTTAAATCAGTCCTCTTGGGTAATTTTGAAGACAGCTTATTATTGGTGTCTGATTTTAATTTTTCGAGTTTTTTATGTGTTCTTGCTGCTCCAGTCTTATTGCTCTTCAGAATTATGCCAGGAGTTTCATTTATATTATATTTTTTTAATTGAGAAATGATGGCATGATGTTATTATCACTATTATGTAAATGATATTGGTATGTGTCCCATGCTGTTAGACAAACCTTGTGGGTCCTATTGCTGATTTAAGTCTAGCTATCGATGTATCTAATGCGGAGGGCCAATATTATATCTATATATATATATATGAGGGAGGTGTAGAGAGAGAGGGAGGCAGGAGTACTGTGCAAGTCCTATTGGGATTCACATGGCATCAATGTTATGGATCTTGTGCTTTACCCTTCTCTCATGTCGTTTCGCAGATGCCCCGCAGATGAATGATGTTGAGATTGAGTATCTCTAGTCATTCCTACCTCACTCTTCACTTAGTTGAAGAGCTTACTTCTTATCGATTAACTTTAGATTCAGTCTATGTGTACGAACCCACGCACCAACTCTGATGTAGATGTCATCAATCATCAATCAAGGGTATAACTACCATCTAACTTCATCAATAATGTTCGAGTAGTGCACGTACATCATTTTGATAAATGATTGAATTCAGCCCAAAGAACACCATCTCTGCCATTTGATCAAGAGCCTAAAAGATCTCATCATTTTAAAGTTTGATTCTCATCATTTTAAAGCCTGCAACACAGGAACTTTAAACCATGATTGGAATTGGATAGTAACTGCTGCTATATTTTTTCATTGGAGTAAGAAGCATACGAGATTTCACTTATTGGGCTTGCAGAGCATGTGAGACCAGCCAGTATTTCACATTTAATGAAGAAAAGCTGAAATCACCTGCATATAGCAGATAATACCAGCCAGTATTTCTGATATATATCAGTATTGGATTTTATATCTCTGAATATCAAAAAAGAAGGTCAAGCTTTAATAAAATGAAGAGATAAGCTTACCCAAATTTGGATGAGGTTATTTTTTTTTTCGATTTTGATTTATCAACTTTTTTTTAATGATCTACAAAAATAAGCTTACCGAAATTAATTGAATTGAAAATATGATAGTTCTATGTTTTCATGCACTTTGTTTTCTAGAAGATATTATACAGTTGTAAGTTTATACTTGATATGTAGTATTTAATAAATGAGTAAATCCATGAATAAATGAGCAATTTTCAGAAAAAGCAGTGGCTTTTCTAGGGGTGCCTCCATGTATTGTGGGGTTACGAGGTAATGTAGGTTAAAATTTGTTGCTTTTGATTAATTTTGTTTAGGTTTTTTTCAGAATATAATGGATCCATGCTTATTTTTGCTGGCATCATCAGCATGGAAGGTGGCAAGCTGGGATTGGGAGAGTAGCTGGAAATAAGGATCTCTACTTGGGTACTTTTGGTATGTTCTGAAAATGCTTAATCCTACCTTTTCTATATTAACAACGGTAATACCAAGTATAAGGAGGCCTCAGTGATCAAGCTCATAATTCCTCTGGCAATTGAAGACTAATATGTTTCAGCTCAAGCGCAGAGTTTTTTTTTTTTTGTTAAATTTAATTTTTAATATTTTCTTAAGTTGAAGCCCTATATATGTCGATGGTGTGGCATGGACAAGTAAAAAATCTATAATTTGTGATCAGTGGCTCCTCATTGACACATTAAAAGTAGGGTGTCTGTACCAATTTAGTGTGGTATACACTTCATCACAAAAATAATTTACTAGCTTCAAAACACTTGGGAACTGGTGTGTACCTAGTACCTGCCTTTTCAAGGGATCAAATATTGGTACCCTGGTTCATTTGGTTTGAGTTCTATAACTGAATTTTCAGAATTAATTAATATTTTAAAAAAATTCTCTAAATTGGCTGTGTTTGGCACTGCTCTTTAGAAGAGTAGTAAAAAAATTCTAGGGAGATGAAATAATTAAATTTATTATCCTGGTTTAAAGGGGTTTGCTCTTTCATGGGCAAATACTCTTACCTGCATTGAACCGACAGCTAGGAAGCAACCTGTGAACTTGAGGTAGGTACGGCAATTAGGGAAAAAAAAAAAAAAATTTAAATAAGGGCCTACGCCGACGGCTGGCATGAAACCGTCGGCATATGTATACACCCACGGTAGTATCGCCGACAGTGGATAGCCGTCGGCATAGAGGTTCCAGCCGTCGACGATTATTTTGACCGACGGCTGGTATAGTTTACGCCGATGGCTGCCAGCCGTCGGCGTAGGTGCCTTTATTTGTAGTGTTGGAGACAAAAAGTAATCTCCATCTTTTGATTCAAAACATTTAATAAATTTTTCCTCTATGTAAGTGAGGTGGCTATAACAAAAAGTGGTGTGGTAGTAACACCAGCCTTAGTTATTGTTGAATTAATGCTCAAAAACATCTATATATTTTGCAGGTTAGTGGATGGAGATTGAATCTGGCATATAATGGGCATGTTGTGTTCTATGGTTGCATTGGTTGAAGAAATTGGAATTCGTGAAGTTTGCAGACAGTTGAGTTCCCAACAGTTTGAAAATATGGATTGGATTGATGGGCTACAGATGGTGCCACATGGCATTGAATGATGGGTTTCTGAAATTAAGTGGTTCCTACTCAATTCATAGTAATTTAAATTGGTTATTGTTACTACCACACCATTTTATATTACAGCCACCTCATTTAAATGAAAGAAAAAATCTATTGATTATTTTGAATTAGATGATGGAGATCGCTTATCGACTCAATCTTCCATACAATATATCTTGAGATCATGAGCCTACTATCATATGGTCAAAAGTTGATTTCGTGTGACACATGTTCCAAAAAGTGGACATGATCATAGCATACCATCAAACACGGATCATGTTTTCTTATTGGGATGTGTGCCGTATGGAATTAATATCTGCCTGTTTGATAGTAGGCCATGATCTGAAGATATTGTTGTGTCGAAGATTGGGGACAACAACCATCTCCATCTCTTATTTAAAGTAATCCCCAGATTTTTCCTTTGTTTAAGTGAGGTGACTGTGACATAAAGTAGTGTGGTAGTAACAGGATCCTAAATTAATGAATCGAACAACAGCGAGAAGACTCCAACATATATGTTTCTATTTTTCTTTTTTGTCTTATATTTTTCATCACTAATGATCTTATGCATTTTTTTTTCTTTTTTCTAAAACAAGGAAGTACCTTTATCTGTAAGGATAATGGATTCTCGCTACGCTATAGATGAAGCCATGAGACCCATTTTTAGGATACACCACACAGTTTTTGAGCAATCCAAGCTATGATAGTGGTAAGACATGGAATGAACCCAAGTGGGTCTAAAAATAACTTGATAATTTGAACCATTCAATCTATACGCTGTAATATGATGGTTTGGCATTTTTTAATCTCCATCCTTTGGCTGAGACATGTTAATGATTAGATGTTTGGTGGATTAAAAAAGCATTAAAACGAGTCGGGCCCTGCATTTTATATGCAAGAAATATAGGTTGTGCCTACATCAATCTTGTTGTGCTAATATGGTCATGGTTTGGGAAGTGCACTTCTATTAATGATCCGCATACGAATAAGTGAAAGCTAGTAAGTACACTTTTAACTTTTACTGATTTGGTGCTAAAAAATATCGGTACATTGATTACTACCTCTCAATTTTGTACCTATGGCATAATTTTGGTGTCTTGTGGTGCCAAATAATTCACAACGCAACATATAGATGGGACTCATCCTAAGCTTGTATATGCTAAAAGCACTAAAATGAGACTGTCCAGATTTACCATGATTAATGTTCATTTTCTGGTGCTTCGAGCTCTTAATCATATGATAGATATAGTTTTTAATGTAATTAATTAAGGGTGTCATTAAACTCTAATGATCCAAATATGCAATTTTACTCACTTAATCCTATACATCTCAACATCCTAACAACACGAATGTACCTGTGCATCAAGAGCAAGTATACATCGTTTATTAGAAAAGTAAAATAAACAATAAGTATGTTAAATTATTAATACAAAACCATTTGTAACAGATCCTTGTATTATTAAACAATGCATATTCATGTTCATCATTTTTGTTCACCTTCGCATTTCTAATTCATATTTCTTTCAGTGTCATGAATGACCAAGCATGCACACAATTGATGGAATCTAATTATGGATTCATCGAAATTAAGCCGTAGAATTTAGGTGCATGATCAATCAAAAATAATAAAACTTATAATCCATAAATATGTGCACCTTGAGTATGAGCCATCAATGGTTGGTCGTCGATCTTCAACGATCTTCTCGCGTTCAATATCTCCTAGCATAATCGGGATGCTTTCACCAATAGGGAGGATTGAATTGTGTCGAACAATCGTTGAGACCAGACACCCCTTATATTTATAGTCAAAGAGTCATTTCCCATTAAGGACTTTAATTTCTAATTATAGTGTGATTAGAAATCACAATCATACCTTAACTGCAAGACTCAACAATTAGTTGCCTATTCTCTTCAAACTCACCGGAATAGCAACTGTACATCTCAAGACTAATCTTACACCATTCAACGGTCAAAGGTTTGACCATAGTGATGGCCACTAAAATAGAAACTTCTAACAGTCTCCCACTTGGCCAAACTATGTCAATAACCTCCGATTATCAAATGTTAGCTAACTTTATTTGAATAGTAAGTCACAATTAATCTTAATCAAAGTCTTTATAATCAGTCCGGTCCAGTGAGAATATCAACACAGAATCAATATAGTCAATATATCATGTCATCGATATATGACTGTTCATTAGTTACAGTATTGGAAGTCATCACCGACATGGATTCCAACTAGTATGATTTCACATAGATTGCAAGTTTACAAACTGAATAGTGATTACATGTAAACTCAATCTATTATTGGTCCTACTTTATTGCCATCTATTGGCACCATATGTTCCAAAATTTTATTTGCATAAAAATGAAAAAGCAAATAAATAATCTTTATTTCTGAATCAATTAAACAAATGTATTCACTCTCAGATATCCACTCTCAAAGGCTATCAAAATTATCCATTAATCCCATGCGCGCAATATGCTCCGAAAAGAGCTTGAGAGGTAAGCCTTTAGTGAAAGGCTCAGCCAACATGAGTGTCGTACTTATCTTTTCAACAGATACAATCTCAGCGGCCTTGAAATACTATCAACAACTCGAAGCCCTAAGAGAATATTTTTCAACTATATCGCCTCACATGTTGCTTCAAAACATGCAACAAATTTTGCTTTCATAGTTGACGAAGTAGTCAGCGTTTATTTAACACTCTTCCAAGATATAGGTCCACCTGCAAGAATAAAAATATAACCCGATGTGGACCTACGAGTGTCTTGACACCCAGCATAGTCAGCATCTGAATAACCAATAACTTCAAGGTTATTCGACCTTTTGTATGTGAGCATGTGTCCTTTAGTCCCTTGTAAATAGCGAAAAATCTTCTTAGCTGCTTTCCAATGATCCAAACCAGGATTACATTGGTACCTCCAAGCATGCCAACTATATACGCTATATCTGAACGAGTACAGACTTATGCATACATGAGACTCCCAACTGCCGATGCATAGGGAATTGTCTCCATCTGTTTTCTCTCCAGATCGATCCTGAGACTCTGAAGTAGACTAAATTTATCACCCTTAATGACAGGGACAATAGTAGCTGAATAATTGTACATGTTAAACCTTTTAAGAACTTTATCAATATAAGCTCTTTGAGACAATCCTAATATGCCACGGGCTCTATCTCGATGAATCTCAATTCCTATCACGTATGAAGCTTCACCAAGATCTTTCATATCAAAACTCTTTGATAAAAAGTTCTTGGTCTCATGTAACATGCGCAAATTACTACTCGCAAGTAAGATATCATCAACGTACAAAACAAGGATGATAAACTTACTCCCACTGAATTTAAGATATATGCATTGATCCACAGTATTTTCTTTAAAACCAAAATTTGAAATGACTTCGTGAAATTTTAAGTATCATTGTCGAGATGCCTGCTTTAAACCATATAGAGACCTTTAGAGTCTACAAACTAAATGACTCTCCCCCTCAACCTGAAAACCTTCAGGTTGTGTCATAAAGACATCTTCATGTAAGTCGCCATTCAGAAAAGTAGTTTTAACATCCATTTGATGCAATTCTAAGTCAAAATGAGCTACTAATGCCATGACTATCCGAAAGGATTCCTTTCTAGAGACAGGGAAAAATGTCTCTTTATAGTCTATTCTCTCTTTTTGAGTGAAACATTTAGCGACTAATCGGACCTTATATCTCTCTACATTACCTTTGGAGTCTTGTTTAGTTTTATAGACTCATTTACAGCCTATAGGCTTAACTCCTTCAGGTAACTCACAAAGATCACAGACCGAATTATGTTTCATTGATTCCAACTCATCTTTCATAGCTTCAAGCCATTGAGTGGATTTGTCGCTCTTTATGGCTTGGCTAAAGGAAACAGGATCTGATTCATTTCCAAAATCAAACTCACTCTCATTGAGATAAACTATATAGTCATCAGAAATGGCTGACTTCTTTGCTCTCTCTGATCTACGCAATGGTTGATCATTGGCAGTTGCCATGGGAGCAAGAACCTCCTCAATGTGGGGTGTTGCATTAGGCATAGCCATAGGTACATCAACAGTTGCTTAAATAACTGGTGTTGGTGCCACTTTTTCTTGGATAAAAGAGATAGAAATTATAACTCGATTTTCCTCAAAAGTGATTTTTCTAGGCTCAACACTCCCACTGATCTCACTATCCTCAAAAAATTTAGCATATCTAGTCTCAACAATCCCGGTACTATGAGTGGGGCAATAAAATCGATAGTTTTTTGACCTATCAAGATAACCAATGAAATGATAAATTATAGTTTTAGGATCTAATTTTCCTAATTGTGGGTTATACACCTTTGCTTCAGCCAAATAGCCCCAAATGTGTATATATCCTAAAGTTGGTTTTCTTCCTACCCATAACTCATAAGGGGTTTTGGGAACCGCCTTACTAGGAACTCGATTCAGGATATGTACCGCTATTTCCAAGGCTTCTCCCCACAAGAACATAGGCAACTTAGAGTTGCATAACATGCTTCTCACCATATTCATAAGAGTACGATTTCGTCGTTCAGCTACACCGTTCTTTTCAGGTGTTCCCGACATGGTGTATTGAGCGATAATGTCATGCTCTTATAGATACAGGGCGAATGGTCCTGGATTGCGACCTGTTTCATAGTATCTACTATAATACTCTTCGCCTCTATCAAATCTCACAATTTTAATCTTCGAATTGAGTTGTAACTCAACTTCAGCTTTATAGATTTTAAACATATCCAGGGTCTCAGATTTCTCATGAATGAGAAATATATAACCAAAACGAGAATAATCATCAGTGAAGGCAATAAAATACTTTTGACCACCAATAGCGGGAGTTGGAAACGGTCCACAAATATCAGTGTGGACTATTTCGAGTAAACTCGTGCTCCTGATAGCACCTTTCTTATTAGCTTTTGTGAGTTTTCCTTTAACGCAATCTACACAAGTAGTGAAATCAGAGAAATCGAACACATCGAGTATATCATCTTTAATTAACCTCTCCATTCTATCCTTAGATATATGGCCTAAACGTTTATGTCATAAAATGGAGGAGTTGTCGATTGCTCGTTTTCGTTTCTTACTAATTTTATCATTCACATGCATAGAAACTAAAGATTGGGCGTAAGATGAATCCAAGTTCAACTGATAAAGATTGCCCACTAATGAGCCACCACCCACAATATCGGAATTAAATAATAGAATAAACATATTATGTCCAAATTTAAATTCAAAACCTAATGAATCCAATTTAGAAATTGAGATAAGATTTCTAATGATACTTAGAACATAAATAGTATCAACTAAATCCAAAATAAAACAACTATCTAAAATGAGACGGAGAGTCCCAATGGCCTCCACGTCTGCTTCTACTCCATTTCCAAGTTTGATGGTACGTTCGCCTTTACTTAGCTTCCTGTTGGATCGAAATCCCTGCATTGAATTACTTATGTGAATAGTTGCACCAGAATCTATCCACCAAGTATTGCATGGAGCATCAACATAAAGTGATTCAAGACACACAAAGGCTAGGTCATTACCTTTCTTAACTAGTCAATCTCTGTATTTCTTACAATTCTTCTTAATGTGTCCTTTCTTCTTACAGAAGTGACACTTGATGCCAGAAGTAGATCTGCTAGTTTCTCCTTGTTTGATTTTCGGTGGAGAAGCTTTCACGTTCTTTCTTTTATATTGTCCCTGTTTTCGCTTGAAAGTTCCTTTCGATGGTCCAAGAGAGGCGTAATAGGCACTTTCAGGTTTTTCAGCCCGAAATCTTTCTTCTTCTTGGACATAGTGAGCGATTAGCTCGTTTATCTTCCACTTCTCTTTCTGCATGTTATAATTGATCTTGAACTGACCAAATTGTACAGGAAGAGAAGTCATAATGAAGTGAACAAGATAACCCTCAGAAAAACCCATGTCCACTTCTTTCAATTGAGTAGTCATGCCACTCATTTTCATAATGTGCTCTCGTACGCCGCTATGACCATCATATTTCATGGTTCCCATTTTAACAATTAGACTACTGGCAAGTGCTTTAGAAGTCCCTTGAAATTGTTCCTTAATGGCTTGCATGAATTCCTTTGCATTGTGCGAGTCAGGAATACCTCCCCGAATCGCATCAGTAATGAAACTCTTTATGATCATGAGGCTCATACGATTTGATCTATCCCATTTTTCTAAATCCGTATTGTTTACTGCCAGATCCTCAGCTGAAGCATCAGCGGTGAGCACCTTGGGTTTATCAGAATGTATAGCATAGTCAAGATCCATACAGCCTAGAACAATAGCAACTTGTTCCTTCCATTTGTCATAATTTGAGCCACTCAAAAGTTCAATTCCACCAATCATATTAGTTATAAAAGACGGGTTCAATGCTGCACAATAATTAAGGGGTTTATTAAGTCCACATACAATTGAAGTAGCTAGCAATTCCACAAGGTCATAATTATAATATGTGATGCAATAGTTAAAATATATCAAGGAATATAAAAATTAAAACCAATGTGGTTTTATTAAGAAACAATTTGTGTCATTATAACCCTCCGTTGGGTCGTGTCATAACACACTAGATGCTTCCTCAATCTATATTAATAATTGTGGTACTAATTGAGTCGTTATGACCCTCCGTTGGGTCGAGTCACAATACGCTAGCAGTACCCATACACAAAATAATGAATAGTGAAACACAACCATCATACAACAGTAAGTGATTCATCACCGTTGGACAGAAGAATCCCTTATGTTGTGACATCAACGTTCACTACACACTTTCACTGAATTTGTAACACGTTCTTGGACAAAATTAAACCTTACTAGGAAAACCACGACACTAAGAAGGATCATCACCGTTGGGCAAAAGAATCTTTTCAAGCCATATTTTCTATGTAGGTTTGATAATATTTTAGATGATCGCAAAAGTGATATTAAAATAATAAGCTAAGTCCAATTCGTGTTATAAGGAAGTGTCAAAATTGACAATAAACGAGTATTATAATATGTAAGTACCAGCCATGGTGGTGGAGCACAACCTCCACTACCCAATTCTAATTAATGGTACTCAAAAAAAAAAAAAAATTAATTCCCAATTAAAAATTGAAAAAAATAATAATAATAAAATAACATCAGGTCATGAAAACATCATAACAGAGAGCTTATTTTCAAAAAAAAAGACCTCAAAAATGAGTCTGGAATGCTCGAAAAAGTCAAAATTCATACATAATATCCGAAAATCGGACCTATAAATAGCCCAGAAATGGCCCGAAAAGATTAGGAAATAGTATGGGCATAATTGGGCCGGGTACCGGGCCGGGCCATGGGCCAAAAGGCCAAGTGGGCCTCAGCCAGTGGGTTGGGTATCGGGCTGCGGGTCAGGCCATGGGCCAAAAGGGCCATACGGGCCAAAATAGGCCAGGCGGATCGGGTGGGCCAAGGGCCTAATGGGTCGGGCCAAAAAGGCCAAACGGGTCAAGTCGGGTCAGGGTCAGGGTCCAAATGGGCCAGACGGGTTAGGCGGGTCGGGCTAGGGTCCAAATGGGCCATACGGGTCAAACAGGTCGGGGACGGACCCATTCCTTCCAGAAAACCCTAAACCTTCCCTTTTCTTTCACTGTTCATCGTCTTCTTTTTTTTTTGAAGAAGTTGCAGATGCAACAGCCGTCCCACAGCCGCCCCTTAATGCGTACCCACGCCCCCCACCGGTGATCGGCGCCGATGATGGTCCGGCAGGCGACCGTCCTGCGTCGTCGTCGGCCGATGCCAAACCGGTGTGAAAACTCTCACCGGCGGATGCCGCCCAAAGAACCCCCAAATTTTTTTTTTTTTTTTTATAAAGTTGCAGGAGCTGCAACAGGCAGCCCCAAAGGGCTTTAACCCAAAAACCGGTCACCAGACCCGACGGTCTGGTGTGCCGTCCGGTCGGTCCTGGCACCGGCCGTCGACCGGTGCCGGACCGATGGCCAATAGATGCCGGACGATGTCGGATGGGCAGCCTGAATTTTTTTTTTTTTTTTGCATTCCAAAAACAACCATTATAGACCCTCTATGCCACAGAAATCCGTGCACAGTGCACTACTACCCGATTTAAAACATGGCAACACAAACACGTCAAGAGATGGCAAGGCAAACACGCCATCGCCCGCATCAATTTTGTTTTACTCTAAAACCTATATATTAATGCTTTGACCGATCAAACACCACTCATGTCTCTGATACCAATTGATGGAATCTAATTATGGATTCATCGAAATTAAGCTGTAGGATCTAGGTGCATGATCAATCAAAAATAATAAAACTTATAATCCATAAATATGCGCACCTTGAGTGTGAGCCATCAATGGTTGGTCGCCGATCTTCAACGATCTTCTCGCGTTCAATATCTCCTAGCACAATGGGGATGCTTTCGCCAATAGGGAGGATTGAATTGTGTCGAGCAATCATTGGGACTAGGCACCCCTTATATTTATAGCCAAAGAGTCCTTTCCCATTAAGGACTTTAATTTCTAATTATAGTGTGATTAGAAATCACAATTATACCTTAACTGAAAGACTTAACAATTAGTTGCCTATTCTCTTCAAACTCACCGGAATAGCAACTGTACATCTCAAAACTGATCTTACACTATTCAACGGTCAAAGGTTTGACCATAGTGATGGCCACCAAAATAGAAACTTCTAACAACGATGTCATGTATTTATGTACACTTCATAATAACATTTTTCTCAGGTCTGAGATCATCTAGCTACTCACTAGATCTAATATGGCTATTGCGTGCAATGATTGATTGCATGGGTTTATATTTATTTTTCATAGGTAAGCTGGACTCCAACCTAGGACCTTGAGGTTGCAATATTGTCAACCTTTCATTGTGCTATAGGGCTTGGGATTTATATTTTTATATACACATGATGCATGCATAAATCTTCTTTCATTCATCATACGTGTTCATCATTCATTATCTTTAACTTATACTTTCAAAACGAAAGGTCTCCATAAGAGTTCATCCTCAGAGTATGTAATTATATCACAATCCATATCTTCATAGTCATAAATCTTAGACAAGTCATACAATGTCATGACACCCATATGATGCTAACCAAGCATTCGTGCATCATTAATATTTCATAAATTTCATAAAAAATTAATACTCAACATATAATAACTTAGATGAATATTATGAGAATTGTATAAAGATAATCATATAGAAACAATTTAAGGAATATAAACATTCATGGCATAATAATTTTTTCATTTAAGGACCCTAAATTACTACTAGATGCTTAAAAATTTAAAGAAAATAAAAGAATGATTTCATCTTATCTAGATCTTCGAAAAAAAGTCTTTAAGATCTTGATCACCCAATCACAAGTCTAAGCCTCAACCTGGATCAATATAAACTACGCGTATAGACCAATGCTACCTAGTTCGTGGTTCGCTCGGTTCGAATTTGGGTTCGGAATTCGCAATTCACTATTTCAAATATTTTTATGAATAAAATTTAACAATCTCCCACTATTTCAAATATTTTTCTTAAAAATTTTGAAATATAATTACTTTTTGTAAGCATAAATTAAAGGAAGAAAATAAATCGCATAAATGAAGGTGCCTTTTGGACTTGAACCTTCACCTAGTGTAGAAATATCAAGGTTGTGTCAAGGTGATCAGTGAATGTATCTTGAACTGATGACCCTATTAGACCAACCGGATATATCACGAGCGTTTATTTTTAAGTTCTCCAGATGTTCTCATCTTAGCTTGCACATTTATGGCCCTCTGCAAATATCCGAGTTTCAGGAGGGCTCTAGGTACGGTCGGTCCCATAGGAAGCGACTTGTGACAACTCGATTTTTCTGACACATTTTTTTTTTCTTAAACACAGATCTTCAGGAAACCAGACCACCAAATCGTAGATCACAATCTGAAAACAAAACACTTGGTTCATCCATATATAAGCGCGGAATTCAATGTAGACATACATATATATGAAAGAACAAAAATCAAATCTCTATTTTTATATAGTGAATACATAATTCAAAAGAAACAACTAAACCACCAGTGATGGCCGACCATTACCTAAATAGTGGTGTGTATGGTATATATATAATAGCACAAATGTATCAAGCCCGAACTTACCAAAATCCACAATGTACTAAATCTACAATCCCGAAAAGTTTACCAATCCTCAAGTTTGGTGTCCTGATAAGTGTTATACCTGTGGCATATAGTCGAGGTGAGCTACTGTCTAAGCTCAGTGGAGGAAAGTGGATACCAATATACATCTCATCAGTCATGCATAGATTCAAAACAAAGATCAAAGCATTTTCATATTAAAGCTGATGACATTTTCATATTTAAAATGGAAACTGAAATCAAAGACATTTTTCTATCAAAACCGAAACTGATTTGAAAAACACTTTCTTATCAAAACCGAATTTCTTATCAAGGGCATTTTCTAATCAAAATTGAATTTTCAAGACATTTAATATCAAACAGAATTTCTAACCATTTTCGTATCAAAGAAAATTTTGTATTAAAACAGTGTTTCTTATTCATGTCAAAACGGAAAGCAATTTACTGAATTTGACTTACTTACATGTCTTATTTTTGATTTACTGAGTTCGATTAACGTACACTTTCATAGTTTACATAGTTCGATTCATGGATATGCCGTCTTGTCGATTCAATTCTGTCCTACCAGCCTACAGTGTACTTATAATCCACTCATAGTAGCCCACAATATACTTATTATCCGCCTATAGTGGTCCACAGTATACTTATAATCCGCCCATAGCAGTCCACTTAATGACAAAACTTATTATTCGATTCAAATTTAACTTCTGAGTTCGATTTGCCTACATGACTTTCAGATTCGATGTTCGGATTTCAAGGTTTCAGATTCAAAATTTTACGTTTAAGAGTTCAAAGTTCGGAGTTCGGATTTCAAAGCACGATACCAATAACAAATTACAAATAAATTACCGTACCAGTTCAAATTACGGATATCCCACCGTACCGGTTCTATAACAGCTGCCACACTTGCACCTGCCAATACCGGGCACGGACTTGGGAAGGGGTCGGGTTTGAGCTTGTCATTGTGACACAAAGAGCTATTTTGGATTTAGTGTTGATGACCGATAAATTGTGGGGCCCTTAGTGGCCTAATATATTGATTAAGTTGACCCAGGTATCCCATTCACTCAAATAGCAGTGTATTAGATATACACTAGATTTTTTGCAACTAACCCATATACTTAATTTAAGTGTATTAGATATACACTTGAATTGTACTAGCCCTTAGACCCACAAATTGTGTAGCAGAAAAAATATGGGATATAAGGCTTATAACAATTCTTCCTCCAAAGGACTCCACGTGAGCATGAGTCATCCTCTAATTTGATGCACGCAAGTGCAAAACCTACAAAGCTCTCCCACCACCTTTCTCCTTCACATTTCGAGCCTTGGAGAAACTGAATCCCCATAGCGAAAGAAACCCTGCACTCTTAAACTATCCTCTCTCTAATCCTCCACACTGAGAGAAAATACAGAACCTCATTATCTTCACTACATGAGTCGTTGTTGCATAAACCAAACCCCCTATTTATCTTTTTAAGCACCTGTCTCTACACATCTAAATTTTTGAATCTTGCGGGAGATCTTACGAAACGACAACGAAAAATTTCAGGAATATATAAACTCTCTAGCCTCTGTGATCGGAGAGCAACGATAAACATCGCTCTCACGACTAACGACATCAGAACGAGAAACCCTTGCGACGCCATTCCAACGTCGTTGCAACCAAGGAATCCATAAAAAGGTACTCCATAAACGCAAGCCATGTATTAGATCAGAATCTTTTGCAATAGGTTATAGGTATCGATGCCGACTCCATGCGATCAGATCGACAATTCAGAGAAATCAGATTTGTATGGGGGTTTCGGAGTCAAAATCTTCAATTTCCACACTCCGGAACCTTACATATCAATTTAATGATACGAATGAATAAATTATTAGAAGTATAATTTGAAAATAGTGTGAAAGACATGTGTGCTTAGATTAGGAAGCTCAAAAGATTTAGAAACTAAACCCGAAGACGAGGACACACAGCAAGCCTTGTCTATTAGGCTTGCCTCGGCAACATCAAGCTTGCCTCGGCAAGAGTCAAGATGAGAGGCTTGCCGAGGCAACCCTATGTGTGGGTATGTGGGTTGTGTTTTGTCTAGTTAGACATGCGTCATTCACACGATGGGTCTATGTTGACCCGGTATGTATGCTAAACATGTTGAACACGTTTATATGCATTTTAGGTGCTCACAAAGAGCTCGTAAAAAGATATTTTAGCTTGGATTTATGCATGTGTAACACATTGATCGTAAGCTAGGAGTTTTACCTTGTACTCTTACACGTTACTTTTGATTTCTGTGTTGATAGCAAGTTAGGTATAAATATATTTAAATTAGATAAACTTAGAAAATGAATATTTGTATGTAGCTTGCATGCCTATATCAAGTTAGTTTTGAATTTTATTAACCTGTTGTATCTTTTCACATGCTAGGATACTCGATTTATGTCTATTATTGCTTGTGGCTGCCCGGATTTCGACACTTCAAAACTCGCGTCGTCAGAACAACCCTCAAGGTTATACCCCATACATTCCATAGAACACTTGGTACATTCACACCAAAAGCAAAAATAAAGCACATCTAACTAAATGGATAAATCCCCATAAAGCAATTAACCTTCTTTCTATATATGATAACCTAAACTTATGAAGACGGTTCAATTATCATGTCAATCGTATGAATAAAAGAATCGAACCGAACCATCAGTGACATGACAAAAGTCACATAGGGATGGTTCACAAAAGAATAAGTATCACAGAATTTAACATCCTATAAAATATAATTTGGCCGGACATACCAAGCCTTACAATGATTTCTCAAAATTATCAAAGTGCCACAGCGCTCGTCTACTAAAAGAAATCATCTGGAAGGGACTATGACTCCTCCAAAGGAACATAATTTGAGTCCTCCAAGTCTGGGTTCTCAGTATCCTTAGCGATCCCTGAACCTGTGACGTATAGTCGAAGGGTGAGCTACATCATAGCTCAATAAGAAAAACAATAGCATGTACATCATCTTGCATCTCACATATCTTTCATGACATATTTCAAAGCATATAAATAAAATGACTAAAAAAGAATATCCAATGCATAGTTTCAAAGCACAGTACTCATCGTTAAACGGAACACACCCTTAACTCACACACCTAAAAGAATTACTTAAATAATTGCTCAAGCAATATAGCATCGATCCCCCGATGGAAGTACCCACCATCGTCGTTCTTATGAACCATTGCACAATGTCTAAGTCCCTTTGCATGAGGTGACTTGTGCCGAATGAAGTATTTTCATTGTGAAAATCAAAGAACAAATATCCTACTTAACCGATGCACAGTTTATACGAATATCCTGTCGTACCGGTCATGGATATCCCCCATGTCGATCACGGATATCCCGTCGAGTCTGTTGGGTATTCACAATTAAACCTTAAATCTAATGTGCAAGTATATATATAATTTATCACCGTGAATTTATACTAATTATAATAATTCAAGATTATCACATATCCACACGTACTTCATTTCATCACTATTGATGTCACACACATATCTTTCACATGTCCCACAAATAAGGATTTAGAACTCACACATATAGCACATGCACAATTTCCTCTTAGTGATCACATTGTCTAATTTAGCATGTTTAAAATCTACATAAATGAATTCATGCTAATGGGAAACACAAGTCGGAAAGCACACGCATTTCTATCACATCACTACATACATGCTAGTTACAAGTAAATACACATGCTACTGAATTTTTCTACCTCAACGAAGTCACACCAAGATTATACCAATTTCATTCCACACAAGCTCACATCCATCTCCTCACGGCAACCCTATAGTCAAAAGTGTCCAAGCATTCTATGAGAATGCCTAGAAGAATGCAAGGCATAAACTATTGAAGAATTCAGAATAAAAGAACAAATTTAAGTACCCTATTCCTCATGTGAGCAAGCCCCTGACGCTCGGACGCGCGAGCAAAATTGGCCCAAACCTCGCGTGACCGAACTGACATTCAGTTGCCTGGAGTGTGTCGCGCGAGACCTCACTCAAGCGAGCCCTCTTACCTTTAAGTCCTCGCGCGAGCGAGACACAGGATCCTCACAGCCTTCCCTAAGTTCCCGCGAGGCTTCTCAAGTTATATCTCTGAGGCTCGCACGAGCGAGCTCTTAAGCTCGTGCGCACGAGGAGCAGAGATATTCAGATCCGAGTTTTTCCCCAAACTCGATCCTCACCAAATCTTAACCATTTTAAACCCTCTTTTCTAAGGAATATTAAATACTACATTTACAACTTAAATAGCATTAAATCCATACCTTTAATGCATTCAATCTACCATGGATCGGATCTTTCTTTCTTGAAGAAATCAAAGAAGGGTTTCAACAACCTAGATCTTCTTCACCCCTTCACACTAAGCTCCCGGATTCACACGAAATCATCACCACCATGTAGCTCGAATCCCCACGCACACTTAAACCACTTTTCTTACCTTCTATTAGATCTAATCACCTAAATCCAACAATCTTTACTATCTTTTTCTTCAAACCCTTTTTTCTTTCTCCTCTCTCTCTCTCTTTCTCAACAACTCAAATAAGCTAAAAGAGACTCACGTGTGAGACCCCCTTATCTCCACTAGTTGAGTTTGTCAACTCGTAAAACACAAACACCAAGATAAGTGTTTCATAACCTCTAACACTCAATGTGTTAGTCACATACACATACACCAAGGTGTGCACTTGTGCATGGGTTCCCTTGTGAACCACATACACACTCACACACACCCTACTTACACGGTTGACGATAATTGGGGTTATTCCATTCACCCCACCTCATAAAATTTTTGCCCTCGAAAATTGTCGCACGTTATGGTAACACTTTACATCCCTAGCCCGAGAATGCACATACATTTAGAACGAAATACGTTGCAAGACATAGTTGATGTGCCACATTAAATTTGAAATATTTCTATGAATAGTACATGCAACACTCCGTAACCTTACAGCATCAACGTGTTAACGGTGACTACTTTTCACGATTTTAGTATACAACCAAATATTCCATCAAAGTGCAAACTAAGGAATCCAATCCTGAAAGACAAGGACATACTCATCCTACATAAAGAACATACACTAAAACCAAAACTACACCCATTCTGCAAAACATAACAATGTCCTCCCATACACTATACTACACACATTGGAGTATCCATTACGTATCATCATTTACCATAAACTAACCCATGCATCATGAAAGAAAAACTATCCTTTATCATTCAGTTGAATCAAAAGATGCACAATACCATATGTTAATTATATCAAAATAAAATATGTGGCATTCATGTCACCATAGTTCAACCTTTAGACTTCTAATTTACTTCAAAATAATACGTGTGACAGCCATGTCACATTAGTTTACCTGTTAGCTCTCAAAATGACATAAAATTTATATTTTTGCTTTTAAAATTTAGAAAAAAAAAAAAAAAAACTCCCCAACAATACCACCTCCTCAGTTGCCAGCTCTAATCATCATCACCCTCGTCGTACTTGGAACCAGAAGCCTCATCTCCATTATCATCCTTGTCCTCGTCAACATCATCCTCATCCGAATCTGTGCCAGTAGCCACAATGGAACTGGAAGAATCAAAAATAGAGTCCCGCATGGTGGCGAGACGCTCCCGGTAGGTCTGTGGGTAAGCATGACGCATGAGGTCGATGTTGACAGCCTCTTGAAATCTCTGATGTAGCGGCACTTCGGTCTAACGTAGGCTAATCTCACGGGTCTGTAGTAGCACCTCACGCATCATAGCCTCCATGGTGTCAGGCATCGACTGAGATGAAGACGCTGGTGTAGGCTGAGCACTCGTGGGAGGTATTGATCCCGACTGTGATGTAGAGGGCTGGGTGGCTCTCTTCTTCTTAACACTATCCCGTAAGCTTTGCAAACTGCGACTCAAGTCACCGATTCAGTACTGCTCAACATTGTCCGTGTACGAGGGTTCATGGGCCTGGATTTCGAAGCCGTCGCTCCCATCCCGAAGCTCAAATAGCTTGGAAATCAAACAGGCATAGGGCAGCTTGTTCATGGGCTTGGGAACGGCTCCTTGTTTGTTTCTCTCCAAAGCGTGTAAGATGCCTTTTCTCACAAGGATAGGGGCGCTAAACCACCTATCATGAAACGCGGCATGGATGGCGTTTAGGAATGGGATCCTCCTCTCTTGGTCATGGCCCAACGGGAATAGGTTCTTCCGAAAAATAATATCTAGGGGCCACATGTGTGGAGGTAGCTGTGCCCTAGTAATAGACTATCCCGTGGCCGTGACCCCACCCGTCATCTCGGCCGCAATCTAAAGGAAACCCCACTCTTTGGGAAACAGGGGTTTGGAAACCCCGTCCTCGATGTAGGTCAGCGGGCATCCCATTGCATGGCCCATGTCTTTAGCTTAAAAAACGAACACCTTCCCATCGATCTCACATTTTAACTTGGTTTCGATCGCATTGGTCGAGAGGGTTTAGTAGAGAAGGCTAACCAGACAAGGGTAGTAGTGCCCACAAAACGGCGCTAATAATGGTTTCAATTCATTGATGTTTAAATAATCGGAGGTCCATTGTGTGGTCGATGGATCCTCGAAGAAGCTCTTGTGGATCTCCCATTTCGGGGTTAAGATTTTATCCGTCCACCATGGGGCGGGTTGGGTCAAAGGAGCGGGTGGAGGCGCCACCCGTTTGCGAGAAGGTGGCGGCCTTACCGCCAATTTCTTCTGTTGTCTAGGGTTTGGGTTGGATGAACTCATTCTAGGGTTCTAATTCATGAAATAAATGAAAATAAAGGTAAATTTGTGTGAAAACTTACCTTTTTGTGCGAAAATCCGTCGAAAATGGTGAAGAGCACTCCTCGATCGAACGGATTTGAAATTTTCCCCCAAGAACACACAAACCCTAGCTCACTTTCCCCTCTTTCGTTTGAGCGAAATGAGCAGGGAAGGGGTTTCACGCCCTTATATATTTTGTTCCTCGCGCGAGCAAGGTTAGTGGCTCGTGCGCGTGAGCAACAGGTTCCCAAAAAGCACGAAAAGGCCCTTGGCCTTTCTCTCTTTGTCGTTATAGAGGAGCTCGCTCGAGCGAGCTTTAAGTTCTCACGCAAGCGAGGTACAAACACCACTTATGAAGCAATTTTACTTCATTTGTTGTTTTCTTCCATTTCTAATTTGAACTTTCATCTCTCACATGTTACTACTTGTCATATGAACACTTTTCGATGGATTTACGCAATCAATCAATCATGTGTGATAGATTTAAATCTATAGATTAGCACACGTATAATAAAAATTTATAGATTTCGTTTCACAAGACAAAAGCATTTCATTAGGGTCATACCTTCATTAAACTTTGGAATACGTTAACTACTTTACATAAACAATTTTGGATAGGCTTGTCGCACATCGGATTCACGCTCCCATGTGGCTTCCTCCTGCGAATGGTTCCACCACTTGACAAGTACCAAGGGAATTTTCATCGTGCGTAGTACTTGTTCTCTCCAATCAAGAATTTGAGCCGGATCTTCGCGAACAGTCAAATCCTCTTGGATTTCTATCGGTTGGTAATCCAACACGTGTGTTGGGTCCTTGATGTATCGTCGCAACATCGAGGCGTGAAATACGTCATGCATGCCAAAGAGGTGTGGTGGTAGTGCAAGTCTGCAAGTAACCTCCCCAACACAGCCTAATATCTCGAACGGTCCACCGTATCATGGACTCAACTTGCCACGCTTGCCAAAGCGCATTACACCCTTTGTCGGTGAAATCTTCACAAAAACCTTGTCTCCTTTCTGCAAAGTTAGTTCGCACTTAATATTAGAAATCTGTACTTATGTAGAGACATGCAAATCATTGGAACTATAATTGATTTTATCTGAAAGTCGACGCTCGTTCTCTTTAGGTCCGCATAGCTTTTTTGTCTACTTTGAGCGACCTTTATCCGATCTCTAATCAAGTGCACTTTTTCGGTATTACTTTCTAAAATTTCGAGCCCTAAAACAAACTTCTCTCCTGTCTCTTCCCAATTAATTGGGCATCGACATCTCCGCCCATACAAAGCCTCATACGGTGTCATGCCAATACTTGTGTGAAACTTGTTATTATAGGCAAACTCGATCAACGGTAAGTGTTAATCCCATGCTACCAGAAAATCGAGTATACAGGCCCGTAGCATATCCTCAATAATTTGATTTACTCTCTCCGTTTGGCCATCTGTTTACGGATGAAAAGTTGAACTAAAATCGAGTCTAGTGTCCATTCCTTCTGGAAATTTCTTTCATAATTGTGAAGTGTATAACGAATCTCTATCTGAAATTATGTTCAAGGGAATTCTGTGTAATTTGACAATCTCCCTCATATATAGATCCGCTAGTCTACTTGTTGTGTAGGTTGTATTGTACGGCAAGAAATGAGCTGACTTTATGAGCCTATCGACAATCACCCATATTGCATTGTGCTTTTTTGCTGTTCGTGGCAATCTTAAAATAAAATTCATTAAAATTGATTCCCACTTCCATTCCGATATAGGCAATGGCTGCAATAATGCTGCTAGATGTCGGTGGTCTACCTTCACCTGTTGACACCCCAAGCACCTTGAACCATACTCGGCGATATCATTTTTCAAACCTCTCCACCAAAAGCCTTTCTTTAAGTCCTAATACATTTTTGTACTTCCTAGGTGGATAGTATAAAGTGATTTATGTGCCTCATCCAAAATGATTTACCTCACACCGGCATTTGTTGGTATACACAACCTGCCCTTATATAATAGTGATTCATCACTCTTCACTGAGAAGTCTTGTTGGGTAGCATTCGCCACTCCTTGTCGGATTTTCTTCAATTCTGTGCCTTTCATCTGTAACTCATAGACCTAATCAAAGATGGCTGGTCTAATAGTGACATTCGCTAAGAAGGCGCCTGAAACCTTCGCTTCTAATCGCGCATCACATAAAGCTATGTCTTCTAGCAACTTTCATATGTGAAGTCCCAAAATCAGATTTGACAACTGTGTTGAATTCTTGCGACTCAAGGCATCGACAACCACATTCGCCTTACCTGGGTGATACTGTATGGAGCAATCGTAGTCCTTAAGAAATTCAATCTACCTCCTTTGTCTCATGTTCAAGTCTTTGTATGTGAATAAATATTTGAGACTTTTATGGTTCGTAAAGATCTTAAAGGCTTCCCCATATCTTTAAAGTGAAAATCACCGCAGCTAGCTCGAGGTCATGTGTCAGATAGTTCTTCTCATGATCCTTAAGTTGTCTAGATCCATATGTGATGACCTTCTTACGTTGATTGAGTACACAACTCAAGCCGTTGTGTGACGCATCATTGAACATAATAAATCCCCCAGTGCCATTTGGAATAGCAACCACCGGTGCCGATGTAGGTCACTTCTTTATCTCTTGGAAGCTTTTCTTGCATGCCTCAATCCACTAAAACTTGGTATTCTTTCTTGTTAATTGTGTAAACAGACCGGAGAGCTTTGAAAGCCCTTTCACAAATCTTTTGTAGTACCCTACCAAGCCTAGGAAGTTTCTCACTTCGGTAACCATTTTAGGTTGTTCCCATTGAACCACTGCTTCTATCTTAGCTGGATCTACCTTAATCCCTTCTTCAGAGACTACGTGTCCCCAAAAGCTTACTTGTTCTAACCAAAACTTGCATTTGTTAAGCTTGGCATACAACTGATGCTCTCGTAACATTTGCAATGCGATTCTCAGATGTTGTTCATGTTCTTTCTTTGTTCTTGAGTAGATCAGTATGTCGTCAACAAAAACTACGACACACATGTCAAGATGAGGCGTGAACACTCTATTCATGAGATCCATGAACGATGTCGGCGCATAACTCAAGCTAAAAAGCATCACTAAAAATTCATAGTGCCCGTATCTAGTCCTAAATGTCATCTTCGGAATATCATCGGGCACATAACTCAAGCTAAAAGCATCACTAAAAATTCATAGTACCCGTATCTGGTCCTAAATGTCGTCTTTGGAATATCATCGGCCTTGACCTTTAACTAGTGATAACCGGACCTCAAATCAATTTTCGAGAAGAATTTTGGTCCCTGTAATTGATAAAACAGATCATTGATTCTTGGGAGTGGATAGCGATTCTTGATTGTGAGTTTGTTCAATTGACGGTAATCGATGCATAGCCTCATCAATCCATCCTTCTTCTTTACGAACCAGACTGGTGCCCCCCAAGGAGACACACTAGACCTCACAAACCCCTTATCCAGAAGTTCTTGCAATTCTACTTTCAATTTCACTAACTCCACTGGAGACATTCGGTAAGGTGCTTTAGATACTGGCTCAATACTTGGAGCTAAGTCAATGGAGAATTCCACTTCTCGATTAGGTGGTAGTTCTGGTAATTCATTTGAAAATACATCTTCAAACTCACAAGCAACCGAAATATTGGTAATCACGTGCTTCTCTTCCTTTTGCTCTTTTAGGAATGCAAGGTATCCACTGCCACCCTTCCTTATCAAACGCTCAGCACGTATTGCGGATATGATCGGCATAATGTTAGCCTTATCGCCGATGAATCCAAATGACTTCCTATTCGATGGCCGAAATGTGACGATCTTTCGTAGACAATCAATGTGTGCATGATACGCGGATAACCAATCCATGCCAAGGATCACATCGAATCCTTGCATATCAAATAATATGAGGTATGTCGTTGTTTCGAGATCTCCCACCAAAACAATAATCGATCGACAAAACATACCCGTGTTCACCGGATCCCCCGTAGGAATTGAAACTATTAAAACAAAATCCAAAGGTTCTTGAGTGACACTCAATTCGGTCACAAATTGTGAAGTCACGAACGAATGAATAGAACCAGGGTCTATTAACACCCGTGCTCCATGCCAACATATATCCTTATGCTGGTGTAATCGTAGTGTACCTACGTTACGTGACTAAAAGATCAGGCATGCATGATATGCTTTAGCACCCCATATAAATAAGAATCAGTTAATGTTTTGACATGGAATGTGAATTAAATTAGAAGATTAATTATATCTATGCATCTTCTTCTTCTACATTACAATAAGGTAAATTCACTTTGATATAATGTCATACCTTCGATCACGTTGTTTGTATGTTATACATCCTGAGCGGTGACTGCGTACACTCGGCCCTGTACAACGGGTCGTGCTTGTCACACAGGCCTTTGATGTCCAGCAGTGTTCGCCCTTCCTTCACTCCTCAACATAGGGCAGTCTTTGATCAAATGCCCCATCTTTCTACACTTAAAACAGCCTCCAGTTCCTCGTCTACAATCTGATGTTTTATGTGACTTGCCACACCTGGAACAAGTCTCTAGTGACGCTGCAGATGCTGCTCTTGAGACCCCTTGAGTGACTAGCACTCCGGTAGTGGTAGCCAGGTTCTCATAGCGAAAAGGCCATACTGAATTAGACAACTATGGCCTAGGGTAACTGATCTGTGGAGGCCTGGAGTAGTGTGTCTGGGTAAACTGCCTCTTATAGGGTGCTACAAAATGGGGCTTTTTATTCATTGGTTCATAGTTTCCCACTCTGCTCTAATTCATCTGTCCTTTTCTTTGTTGTTCTCTTTTCTGATACAGCATTTAAAGATTTCTCAATGACTAAAACCTTTCCCATGACGTCAGTGTACGTCTCTATCTCAAATGCCTTAACCCTATCATGTAGGATCGGCCTCAGTCCCTCTTCAAATTTATTGGCCTTCATAACTTCTGAGGCCACATACTCTGGAGCAAATCGCGACAACCGTATGAACTCGGTACCATACTCTCTGATCGTCATTGCTCCCTGTTCTAACTTCATAAATTGAAATACCATCTGGTTCCTCAATTTCTTTGGGAAGTATTCTTTGTTGAACGTGTCACAAAATTCTTCCCAAGTCCACACCCCTTCGGGGTTCTCCTGCTCTCTCCTCAACAACACCGACTTCCACCAAGGGTCGACATCTCCTTCCAACTGACACGAAGCCCATCTTACCATTTTTGCTTTAGTACATTGCATATGTTGTAAGAGCTTCTCTGTCTAATTTAGCCATTTCTCTGCCTCCAAGGGATCGGTCTAACCATAAAAGTTAGGAGGCTTTAATTTTCTAAACTCTACAAACCCTAAGTGATATGGGTTTGTAGTTGGAATAAGAGGGGTAGGTGGTGCTTGTTGATGGTTATTGGCAGTCAAAAATACCGCTTGCTGAGCCATAGTATTTGTCATGGCTTCCATTGTTTGCATCATCCGTTCCCTTTCTTCTCTCATCCTTGCTTCTCTATCATTCGGTGTTTTCAAAATTCTCACTCCCGGAATCCTCTCCTCCGAAATCCTTACTTCTAGAGCTCTTATCTCTGGGACCCTTACTTCTGAGACTCACTTCTGGAGTGCTTGTCTCTTAAATATCTCTATTCCTCAATGGAATCCTATTTGAAGCTGTGGGAATTTCATTTAGACTTCTCAGATTTCTCCTATGGCTGTATCTTAGTCGGCCCCTTCCTCTAGTAGACATTGATGCTCTGCAACATGAAACCAAAGTTTTATTAGCAAAAGGTCCCTATACTCCGACAAAATCAAAGACTTGTCAGACATCCTAAAGAAAGTGCTTTGGTACCAACTGTGGCAGCCCAAATTTTGACACTCTGAAACTCATGCCGTTAGTACAACCCTCAAGGTTGTACCCCATACATTCCATAAAACACTTGGTACATCCACACCAAAAGCATAAATAAAGCACATCTAACCTTCTTTCTATATATGATAACCCAAACTTACAAAAGAAGGTTCAATTATCATGTCAATCGCATGATTAAAAGAACCGAGCCGAACCATCAATGACACGACAAAAGTCACATAGGGATGGTTCGCAAAAATAAGTATCACAGAATTTAACATCCTATAAAATATAATTTGGCCGGACATACCAGGCCTTACAATGATTTCTCAAAAATATCAAAGTGCCACAATGCACGTCTACTAAAAGAAATCCTCTGGAGGGGACTCTAACACCTCCAATGACACGTAATCTGAGTCCTCCAAGTCTGGGTTCTCAGTATCCTCAGCGATCCCTGAACCTGTGACGTATAGTCGAAGGGTGAGCTATATCATAGCTCAATAAGGAAAATAATAGCATGTATATCATCTTACATCTCACATATCTTTCATGACATATTTTAAAGCATATGAACAAAATCTGAAGCATTTATTATGACTAGAGAAGAATATCCAATGCATAGTTTCAAAAGACATTACTCATCGTTGAACGGAATACACCCTTAACATGCACACTTAAAAAAATTACTTAAATAATTGCTCGAGCAATATAACATCGAGCCCCCGATGGAAGTACCCCACCATCGTCCTTCACATGAACCACATGAACCATTGCACAATGCCCAAGTCCCTTTGCATGAGGTGACTTATGCCGAACGAAGTATTTCTACTATGGAAATCAAAGAACGGATATCCCGCCGAACCGGTGCACAATTTGTACGGATATCCCGTCGTACCAGTCACGGATATCCCGCTCAAAGATATCCCGTCGTGTCGATTGGGTATTCACAATTAAACCTTAAATCTAATGTACAAGTTTACATATAGTTTATCACTGTGAATTTGTGCTAATTATAGTAATTCAAAATTGTCACATGTCTACACATACTTTATTTCATCACTATTGATGTCACACACACTATCTTTCACATGTCCCACAAATAAGGATTTAGAACTCATACATATAGCACATGCATACACGCACAATTTCCTCTTAGTGATTACATTATCTAATTTAGCATGTTTAAAAACTACATAAATGAATTCATGCTAATGAAAAACACAAGTCAGAAAGCACACGCATTTCTATCACATCACTACACACATGCTAGTTGAAAGTAAATGCACATGCTACTGAGTTTTCCTACCTCAACGAAGTCACACTAAGATTACACCAATTTCATTCCACACGAGCTCACATTAATTTCATCACGTCACCCCTATAATCAAAAGTGTCCAAGCATTATATGAGAATGCCTAGAAGAACGCATGGCATAAACTACTAAAGAATTTTAAGTAAAAGAACAAATTTAAGTACCCTGTTCCTCGCGCAAGCGAGCCCTTAAGGCTCAGGCGGGCGAGAAAAATTGGCCCAAACCTCACGCTACCGAACTGACATTCAGTTGTTTAGAGTGTGTTGCGCGAGGCCTTGCTCGAGCGAGCCCTCTTACCTTTAAGTCCTCACGCGAGCGAGACACAGATTCCTCACAACCTTCCCTAAGTTCTTGCGAGGCTTCTCGAGTCATATCTCTGAGGCTCGCGCGAGTGAGCTCTTAAGATCATGCGCATGACGAGCAGAGATATTCAGATCCGAGTTTTTCCCCAAACTCGATCCTCACCAAATCTTAACCATTTTAAACCCTCTTTTCTCAGGAACATTAAATGCTACATTTATAACTTAAATAGTATTAAATTCATACCTTTAATGCATTCAATCTACCATGGGTCGGATCTTTCTTTCTTGAAGAAATCAAAGAAGGGTTTCAACAACCTTGATCTTCTTTGCCCCTTCACACCAAGCTCTTGGATTCACACGAAATCATCACCACTATGTAGCTCGAATCCCCACGCACACTTAAACTACTTCTCTTCCCTTCTATTAGATCTAAGCACCTAGATTCAACAATTTTTACTATCTTTCTCTTCAAACCCCTTTTTCTTTCTTCTCTCTCTCTCTCTCTCTCTCTCTCTCTCTCTCTCTCTTTCTCAACAACTCAAATAGGCTAAAAGAAACCCACATGTGAGACCCCCTTATCTCCACTCGTTGAGTTTGTCAACTTGTGAAACACAAACACCAAGAGAGGTGTTTCATTACCTCTAACACTCAATGTGTTAGTCACATACACATACACCGAGGTGTGCACTTGTGCATGGGTTCCCTTGTGAACCACATACACACTCGCACACACCCTACTTACACGGTTGACGATAATTAGGGTTATTACATTGCTTCTGGTATTTTTGTACATGTTGTTAAACTTTGTTTCAAGTGATCTCGCTAACTCAGGAGCTTGACTACTTGATCATGAAACAAGTGATCCTGCTAACTCGGAAGCTTGGTGTCTCGGTCTAAGTGATCCCGCTAACTCGGGAGCTTGATTTCTCGGTCCAAGTGATCTCGCTAATTCGGGAGCTTGAAATTCTTATTCTTGTACATGTGTGCATTCTTGAGTTTTTCAGTTCTTTTTTAAACCAGTTCCAACTTACTTTTTGTAAATAGGACTCCTGTTCGAGCATTTTTCTTCATGAATATTCCTATTTAAGCATGATGATTTAAATAAAGTACTTATTTAGTTATATCAATTTTACCTATATAGGAAAGGTTATAAATGATAAATATATGCTGACATGCTGACATACTAGAAATTTCTTGCTAACTTGTAAGAATACAGTGTGAGATTTCTACTGAGCTTTGGTGGTAGCTCATTCTACGACCTCGTGTCTTAGCTGCAGGTCTTGATCAGGAGGGGGATCCTACATACCAGCCTGAGGAAGAGGAGGAGGGAGACGAGGAGGAAGGGGAAGAAGATTTTGCAGAGGATTTCTTTCCTTGATAGGCTAGAAAGAGAGAATACTTGAGCGGTATCTTTTAGAAAAACTTGTATAAAACAGCATTACAATGTTTTGATGAGATACTTATTCCGATGTATATATAGGTTTTTCTTTCCATTGTTTAGATGGCAAATGACCGTCATCGGTCGAAAGCTATACATAGCTTGTTTATATTTCCTTTCAGTTTTGTTGTTTACATAGATATCAGTTGTTGCCATAATTTCCCTATGTCAGAGTTTATTTGTATGCTTCCACAAATGTAATACTTTGTACATGATGCACTTGTAAGAAAGGATCATGTTAGGTGATCCGACGATGCGATCTTTCCCGTATACGATAAGGGGGAAAAGTCGGACTGTCACAAGTTCAAATTACGGATAACCCATCGTACTGATCAAATTACGGTTCTTATGTTCAAAGTTCATATTCTAAATTCTGAAGGTTCAAATTACGGATGAATAGTCGTACTAGTTCGAATTCAAAGTTCTTAGTTTCGAAGTTTCTTGTTCAAAGATTTAATGGTTCCACAATCAATATCTTAACGCCTTGGATTAGTGTTCAAAGATCACGTTCAAAGTTCAATTTCGATGAAACATACAAAGTTCTTCTTACGAGTTCATATTCCAATTTATGTTCTAAGTTCATCTTCGAAGATTCAAAGTTCGGATTCGAAGTCTAATACTAGATTCATATTCAGAATCATATTCACCATTCATATCCACAAAGGGTCTAAATTTCAATTTCAAATACAAAGGTCAGATACAAAAAAAAATGTCAAATTTGAAATTCAAATATCAAGGTTCAAAGTTTTCAATTATTTCAAAGATTTCTAAAGCAAACATTGTTTCAACAGATCCCAAGTTCTAAACACAGTTTAAGCTAAATCAAAAATATCATAAGAGTCTATGAATCAAATAAAAATGCAAGTGTGTATTAAATTTTCCCCACAATTGAAAAGGGTTCAAATACTAATTCATGTTCAAATCAAAACTTATCATATTTCATTTGATCATATCAAGCATCTATGAAATTAAATCAAAAATATAATTGTGTATGGAACTTTTTCCACCTTAACCTCGAAGTTACGCGAAGTAAAGTAAAGTCCTGTCGATGGCTTTTTGCCCTCAATCTACATCACAAATATATGATGTATTAAGGATTGACCTTAATTACTAATAACTTAGACATATTTAAGTGTCTTCTCAAAATCGGGGTGGAAATAGGTAACTTCGTGCTAACTTGAAAGTTGATCTAGCTTCACGCTTAATTTTTACCCTCAAATTATTTGATTCATAAGTTGGTTAATTCACGAAAGTTGTAGAACTCGTTGTCCTCTTTCTAACGTCGTAAGAATCGTGTAAATCAGAGTTTAAAGCAGAAAGTTATAGCTGAAATACTGAAGTAGTGTCGACAAGCTCAGTCAAAATCGAACAATCGATTTCCAATTTCGATCGATCAATTTCCAAATCCGATCAATCAGTTTTGACAGTTTCAGAACTCATTCGAGCTTCTTCTTCTTCAATTCAAAACACTCAAAACTCAAGGTACACACTCCCATCTATCCATACATAAAATCTAAACTACTTCTATACTATTAAACATAAATCTTACCTTCTAATCTTCACGCAAGCAATGCCTACGGTGATCGTAGTGAGGAATCAACGTTCTTTCATTGGTTTGAAACCCTTTTTTTATTCCGATCGAAACGAAGGCGAAGATCGATTATTCTTAAAGTATGCAACAGGCCAAAGATTCCTTGAGTGAAGGAGGGAGATATCCATGAAATTTGGATCTGAAATGCACAAAGAGGGTTTGGGGGATGGAATTCTCTCGCTCCTTGCTCGCAACCGCGCCAAGATCAAAGCTTTTCTTGTGATAAGAACTAAGGAGTAGAGAGGGGAATCAACAACTCAAGAAAAATGAGGGCAATGAAGGATGGAGATCTTCTCTATCTCCCCTCTTTTCTCTTCTCTTTCTCATCTTTCTCTTCTCTCTTTCAATTGCAATCGAATGAAAAACCCACAGGCGGAGTTTTGCTTATAAGATGGGAGTGGTTTCGGTGTGAAGCTCGCACACCCAAAATGGCGTAGTAGTTTGGTTTGGTGTTAACCACATACACTTAACAAAGTGTTTATTATTATACAACTAAACTTTTGGTTCGGTGTGGGGCCTGCACACCCAAGCCACTTATCAATCGGACTCAGTGTTGAGCTAATACACCACCACGGTGTATAAGCTCTGGTCCAAAAACCCCAGACGAAGTCCAAACGGACCCAAGATGATTTTATCTGAAAAATTTAAAACGGTGGCGCGTTTCTCAATAGACATGCACCTAATCAAGACCTATGATTTCAAATTTTTCATGATGTTACACGACCACACTTCCCCTTTCACATAGGTAAGTCCATCTAGGTGATCCTGTTTCACATGATAAATTTTGTCTATGGACTTATTAAGAGTTGGACTCATCCTTTTAACCCTACAGGAAATTAATGTACACTAGATAATTGCATCTCTGTGGAATTGGATTTTAACTAATTTTATAGTATAACTATTCTAATCACTCCAATGGCTTGTTAATACCCATTGACCTCACTTATGTTTCGAAAACGAGGTTGGGTTCCCATCGTTGATTATTTTGTTGACCTTAATCTCATTCCCTTAGATGTTTTGTATATCATATCCCTTGTAAGGCCTTTGGTTAACGGATCCGCTAGATTCTCAACTTGATTTTACATCTTCAATAGTGATTACTCCATTTTTGAGTAATTCACGAACATAACTATGCCTTAGGCTAACATGCCTCGATATATTGGTCTGCGTCGTGCTTCTTACTACTTGCACAATAAATCGTCACAACAAGTGATGACTTTGTCCAAAGTACGTTTACCAGCAGATTCCTAAGTCATTCTGCTTCTTTACATGCAGAAGCTAAAGCAATTAACTCAGCTTCCATTGTGGAGTGAGTGATACAGGGTTGCTTCTTTGATTCCCATGAGATCACAACATCTCCCAATGTAGATATCCATCCACTTGTGGATTTTGATATTGATTCAATATTATTCCAACTAGCAACGTTGTATCCTTGTGATATAGTGGGCTCCCTTCGATAGTGTAGACTATAATTTATAGTCCCCTTCAAGTATTTCATAACTCTTGAGATATCGCAATGTTCTTTACTTGGGTTACTTGTAAATTTCTTAGCATCCCAATAAATTTTCTTAGCATCTCCATGTGTTCTTTCTTAACTTAAGAGAAGGATCATATGGTGTAGAGACTGGCTTTTGGTCCTCATGGCCATACTTCTTGATCACTTTCTCAATGTAATGAGATTGCATCAAGGTTAGTTCATTGATTGTTTTCGCAATTTTGATCCCTGGGTTCACATGAGCCTCTCCCATGTCCTTCCCATCAAAGAGAGGAAATAAACGCTTTTGTTTCTTGTACGTATTGAATGTTACTTCGAAAAATTAACATATCATCTACCTGCAAACAGATGATGATACTAAATTTCTTTTCAACATTATAATTTACACGTTTATCAGCTTCATTCACTTTAAAATCATGTGATAAATTTGTTTTCTCAAATTTCTCATGTCACTGTGTAGGAGGAGCTTGTTTTAGACCATAAAGAGATTTTATTCATTTGCAAACTTTCTTTTCTTGAAACGAATTTATAAATGGATGACTTAAAGAATCTAGAATGTTCCAATCACTGAAGCTATTATGGATGGATGACTTAAAGAGTCTAAAATGTTTCAAGGTTGAAGAAGGTTCAATGCCCAAAATTTGTCAGCTAATTATTATAGGATTTTGTGATCTACAGATGGTGCCTTGTGGCATTGAATATCTTAAAAGCCTTGAGGAGTTGCAATTCGGAGACACGCCTTAAAGTTTTATCAAGAAAGTAAATGTGTTACTTGCGGAAAATTCAAAGGGGCAAAAGAAACCAACCATCAAAGTTAAGTTTGCCCATGCGAAAACATATGAATCAATATGCAATTTGCAGCTTTCACAGATTTCTTGGAATCCAAAATCTGTGAACAATGAAGGGTGTCGATTGCCCTAAAGGGGGTCGACATTCGAAGCACGGTCGAATTAAAAGTCATAATTTGTCTCTACCTTTCGCATGATGGGTCAGCGAGCAGCTTAAGCCATTAGGTGTTAACTTACTTTTAGACGAAATTTCCTTATAAAATTAATTTCAAAAAAAATTTGGGTACCTCTGTTTGCACCCACCCATTCTCTGAAAGCGCCCAGGTCCTAGACCCCTTGGAAATCATTGATTACATCAAATTAGATGATGGAGGTCATGTTTCATCCCGATATTCCACACAATAGATCTTGAATCAGATGGTAAATATCATGCCTAAACATGAATTTGGAGCCATTTTTGGGGGTTCAGTGACACATAGAATAAAACATTAACCACCTAATCAGTGCACCATGATCTCAAGATCTATGATGTTGAATATCCGGTTAAAACAAGATCTCCATCATTTGATCTGAAGCAATCAATAGTCTTTTAAGGGTCTAGGACGTGAGCGTATTTAAAGATGGTGTGGGCGCATTTAGAGGTACCCAAATAATTTTATCTTCTCTTCCAAAATCAAAGTTCTACTTCTTGATGAGAAAAACCTAGATTCTAATTTTGCGATTTGAACCCCTGATTTTGTCTTCTTCTTCATCATAAAAATGGCTTAGCCTTTTACCTAATTAACTAATTGGTGTTGGTGTACTTGTGAACTCAAGTACATTGCTCTTCATTGATTCGAGTGTTGACAGTTGTGGATAATATTGGTGATCAATTGGAAGTAAATCTGGAGCACTTTGAAGGGACAGATTTGGGATTCATTGGTGGACATATAGGTTCGATAGGAATACTGTCGAGTCGTCAACTGATAGGTCTGCATATGATTCGATACTTTTCTAAGTCCTCGTTAACTTTCTTATTGGATTTGTTTCTCTGAACGAGGCCTCATGAATGTTTCTCTGGTTAGGATTTTAGCATGTTAAAAAATCTTGTGCCTACAGTAATTAAGATCGTTATTTGATGCGATTTCTTCTTGTAAATAATAGCCTATCCCCAGGGTAATCTGAGTTTTCTAAGCCACAAACAATATTCATCCTGAATCTTCTTTCTGCTCCCTTCGACTCTCTGTCTACTTCGGCCCCATGCCAAAGCCTTGTGATCTCCGCTCAAAGAAAAAAATCAAGTAACAATTATTTGTGTATATGGCTCTAACTTGTAGAGGTCGTTCAAGCGTGAATCAAATTCGCTCGATCAAGGTGCACATTTAAGAAAGGGAAAACTTTCGGGTGAAAGTCGCTCAAGTGAGTTTGGTACTCACTCGAGCGACCAATGCACTATTTCAAAGAGTAGTTCTCTAGTCTAAGTCGCTCGAGCGACCTTGGTTCCTGCTCGAGCGACCCGCGAAGGACGATTTATGCTTTGAGCATAAATTTGGCAAGTCGTGCTTGAACTAGAAGTTTGATTTATGCCTTCTATATTTAATGAGAAAACTCTTTGACAAATTTGAGAATTGATATATCTTTGTAAAGCTTTGGAAAGCCTATCTAGAGTTTTGTGTAAAGCTTTGGTGAGGCTTGAGTGTTCTTATATTCTTGTGAAATCATGAATATAATGAATCATCGTTGCCCGTGGACATAAGAAAATTACCGAACCACATTAATATTGTCTCTTGTGTGATTGTGTTTGATTTTCTTTTATTTTGTGTTCTTATTTGATTGTTCATCGTGAGATTGTTAGTTAATTTGAGAGTTTTCGCTTAATAAATTGGTATCAGAGCTATAAAGTTTTTGTTCTACGATTGGCGATGGCATCGAAATCCATAAAAGTTTCGAACGCGAGGTTCGAGGTTAAAAAATTTTACGAGAAGATTAATTTCAGCTTATGAAAAGTACAAGTCTGAGATATCTATATTCAACAAGGGTTGCACAAGGTGTTGAAAGGGCTTATGGGTCGGCCAGCGGATAGGTCTGATGGTGATTGGGAAGAATCCAAACTTCAAGCGTGTAGTACGATTCGACTATAGCAAAGGAGATTATGTACAATGTGATACGAGAGAACTCGGCGGTCGTGCCGTGGGCCAAATTAGAGTCTCTACATGACGAAATCTCTGACAAGTCGTTTGTATCTCAAGAAGCAACTGTACAAGTTGCACATGAAGGAAGGTACTCCTCTCAACGAACATCTTAATGAAATTCAATAACATAATATCTGAATAATTAAATATTGGAGAAGAGGTCAAGGATGAAGACAAAGCACATTTGCTTTTATCTTCCCTCCCCTATTATTATGAGCACCTAGTTACTATGCTGCTCTATGGGAATAAGACTATTTAACTGGTGTCAGTTACAACGGCACTGCTTTGTAACGACATGAGGAATAAAGGTTAGAAAGTGATACACAATCAGATGGTTTGCTTGTTAGGGAGAGATCAGAGGACCGTAAGTCTAGAAGGGGTAGATCAAAGTCCAGATCTAAATCCAAAAATAAAAAGTGTAGAATGCTACAAGTGTCACATCAAAAGGCATTATCCTCAGTTACAAGCTAAGAGAAACGATACTCAAGATAAGAAGCAGAAAGGGGTTCTCGATGAGGTTAGTATAGCCGAACAAGCTCCGGATGATGATGGGAATGTACTGTCAGTAGTTTTTTATAAATACTCACAGAATGCAAATATATTTGATTTAGGGTGCTCCTACCACAAGTGTCCAAATAGGGACTGGTTCACATTTTATAAAGAGGTGGATAGTGGAGTGATTTTGATTGGTAACAATATGGCCTGTAAAACAATTGGAAATTGGGGTATTAGAATAAAGATGAACGATGGAGTTGGGAGAATATTAATCGATGTATGCCATATTTCGAAACTAAAAAAGAATCTCATATGGCTTGGTACACTAGATTTCAAAGGGCTCAAGTTTGCAGTTTAAGGTGGAGCCTTAAATGTGACAAAGGGTTCTCTGGTTATGATGAAAGTAGAAAAGGTTGGGAACCTTTACTTTTTATCAGAGAGTACAGTGACAGGTGGAGCAGTGGTATCTACGTCAGGAGATAGCAGTTTGTCCTTTACACAGTTATGGCACATGCGTCAAGGGAAAATATCAGAAAGAGGGATGATAGAGTTGAGCAAGAAGGGCTTGTTGGAAGGTTAATATTTTTTAGCGTTGTGTCTTCAGAAAATAGTTAAGTTCAACATAGTGGTTCTCATTACGAAGGGCGCACCGGATTATATACATTTAGATGTGTGGGGGCTTCAAAGGTTAATTTTAGAGGTGGTGTCAGATACTTCATCTCCTTCATCGACGATTACTCTCGGTATGTATGGATCTATATGATGAAGAGTAAGGATGAGGTGTTAAAAATCTTCAAAGGTGAAAAATACTACTTGAGAATCAAACATGAAAGGAAGGTCAAGAGGTTAAAAATCGATAATGGGAGTGAGTACACCAATGGGCAGTTTCAGAATTTCTGTGAAGAGAATAGTATTGTTAGGCACTTTACAGTGAGAAATATGCCGCCACAGAATGGGGTAGCAAAATGCATGAATAGAACTCTACTTGAAAAGGCAAGATGTACGTTATCCAATACGGGATTAGGTAGAAAGTTTTGGGCTCATACAGTCAATATAGCGTGCTATCTAGTAAACAGATCACTGTCTATGATAATACAGTGCAAGACTCCGATTGAGATGTGATCAAGGAAGCCTACAGATTACAGTGCATTGAGGATCTTTGGTTGCGTAGCTTACTATCGTGTCAGAGATAGTAAAATTGACCCAAGAGCTAAGAGGGCAACTTTCTTAGGGTATGCAGCTGGCGTGAGAGGATGCAGGTTATGGTATCCCGAGCAGAATAAGGTTGTGATTAGTAGAGATGTAATATTTGATGAATCTGTTATGTGAACTTCTAATAAACAGACCATGAAAATTGGAGAGGTGGCGAAATGTCAGTTTAAGGTAGAGTTAGAAACTCCTACAATTACTACATCAGAAAAATGTATAGAAGTTTTAAGTGTAGAAATAATTGAGAGAGCGCTAGAGTAATCCTTAGCTAGTAAAAGACCCAAAATGATTGATAGAGCACCAATTCGCTAAGGTTACAAAGTTATAGCCGTCTATCCATTGACATTTGATGGCAATGAGTCGTCTTCACTCAAGGATGCAATCAGTGAAAGATGTGCACAAGAATGAAAGGGTGCAATGAGTGAAGAAATGGATTATCTTTACAAGAATCAAACTTGAAAACTGATAAAGTTACTTAAGGGTAAGAGAGTGATTGGATGCAAGTGGGTTTATAAGAAGAAAGAGGGTTCTCCGAAAAGTAGTGGTATAAGGTTAAGGTACGGTTGGTAGCCAAGGGCTATGAGAAAAATGATTGAGTTGACTACAATGAGATGTTCTCACCGATTATGAAACACACTTCAATATGGATTTTGTGGTCAATTGTAACACAGTTGGACTAGGAGTTGGAGCAACTTGATGTGAAAACTGTGTTTCTACATAGCGATTTGAATGAGGAGATCTATATAAACCAACCTGAAGGGTTTAAATCTCCTAAAGAAGAGAGGTTAGTGTAATGACTCGGATTTTCATACCGTTGATACAACTAAATTATTTATATGTGCTTAATAGTGTATACACAGCATGCCTTAACTTTTCAAAAAGTTTTATCTAAACAATACATGATTTGGTTTTCAAAGCACTTATATTTATTTCTGTCATTATTTGACACAAGTTATGTGATAGTCTATTGGTTAGAAGCTTGAATTTGAGACAAGAGGTCAAAGGATCAAACCTTACTGTCTAGGTTTTAAACTTTTATTTTGGACCTTGAAGTAAAAGCCTATACATCCCTCTTTGTTGTATCAGCCTAATACCGGATGATTCTCAATAAGTTATAAAAAGGTGTGTTACGAAAAATCCTAAATCATAATCTCTTCGAGAGTATTTCTTAAAAATAAAAGCCGTCTCTTATTCTCTTTTTTTTCTTCTTCTTAAGAAATCCTAGTTGTCACCACTTTTATTCCTCAACCCATCTCTTCATCCCTCCCTAAGATCTTTTGGGTAGTCTTCCACAAGAATCACCAGATTTTTTTCACCATCAAGATCAAGGAGGAAGAAAGAGGAAACCTTGGACGAACTAAAGTGTGGAACGTCGATCTTCTCAAACCCTAACCACCGCAGAGCCATGATTTACGCTTCAAGAGCTGAATAACCATCATTTCTTATTTTTGGATCTTATTTTTCTTATTTTCATATCTTAGTTTCGTATTTTCGGACCTTGTTGCAAACCCTAGATGCTACAAAAATTTTGAAATCAATCGATCGATTTCTTATTTGATCGATCAATTTCGGACTGAATAAAATTAGGGTTTACTCTTATACTCTGTCGATTGATCAATGGTCATACCGATCGATCGATTTTGCATTGAGTCTTGTTTCCATTAGTGACTGATTGATTTTATTTACAGACATACACCCTTTGTTATATAATTTTTTGTTATATAATCGATCGATTGAAATACCAGAAGATTGATCGATTTGGAGAAGAGAAATTATAAGCCTTTGTTATATAACCGAAATTGATCGATCGAATTACCAAATCGATCGATCGATTTAAAGAAAATATGTTTTAAGACTATCGTATATAAATTTCATTTATATAATCGATTGATCGATATATTGTATCGATAGATCGATCGTATAGAAGATTCTGAAATTTACCAATGCGGCACCCAGACCAATGTCAATTATATATAGACTCTTACCTGTCAGTTTTGATCGATCAATAGACAAGGCAGATCGATCGAATTCAGACAAAACAGAGAGCAAAGATTGTACATATAAATTATATATATATATAGCTTCGATCGATCGACAGACAAGGCCGATCGATTAATAGATCACATTATTTCAAATTGACAGAATAATGTCTGACTCATTAATTTCGATCGATTGACCCCTTATTCGATCAATCGATTCTGGACAAAACCAATTGACCTGGTTCCCTTACATTCGTTTGGATTTCTATCAATCAACTTTCAACTTCGATCGATCAAGTCGAACCCAAATTGAATGACGTATATCACATGTCTATTAATCAATCGATATACAAATCCATAGATGTTGATATCAACGATCAAAATTTCGGCCAGAATGACCGAAATTTCGCTCCAAATTATCGGTTTCGGTCCTCACCGAAATGATAACTTGGATTGAAATTTCGGTCATATTTTGTATGGGATTGAAATTATCGGCCAAAATTTCAACCAAATTATCGGTTTTCGGCCGAAATTTTTTGTTTCGGTCATGCCCAAAACCGAAATTTTGGCCGATATTTTGATCCTTGGTTGATATGTCATTTGTGTATGCAATATAGAGGGGATCGGGCGCAGTCAATAGGATCGCCTCACTCCTTTCTGTGTGACATTGGGAAACAAGGTAGGGGAATTTCAACGATCACTTGTGCTTTATAATTCTAATTCATAGATGTTTGTTGACTATAAATAATTGGATATTGTTTGTTATTTGAGATACATGGCCACTTTGCTTGTGTGATTTGTGGAACATTGGAATATGAAATTAGAAACATTAGATTCTTTGCATCATTAATTTATGGAAATTGATTCTCGTGACACTCTTGAAGAGAGAACAAAGGAATAAGATATATATGATATGAACCTCGTTGAACCTTTGAAACTGATTTTGAAGTTTGAATTAATTAAAGGGGAATGTATGTTATGAACCTCATTGAATCTTTGAAACTGATTTTGAATTCCGAATAAATTATAAGGTAAAATTATGATATTATACTTTAGAATATTGCATGTGATTTGACGAGTTCATTTGAACGGATCCTAAGCGATGGCACACATTGAACTTTAAACTATTATGATGGTATTTTGAGCTGTGCTACGGCACACATTGACCTTTGAACCATTATAACAGTATTTTGAGTCGTGCTATGGCACACATTAAACATTGAACTATGACGACGACCTTTGAACCGCACGAGCTTCCTCACAACACAGGGGCTACGGCACTTTGAAAATTATTCTTGAACGATGATGGCTAGGATCCCCATCGGTATTTTGACATTTTCTATACCGCTATATTTGTGATAGAGATTATTTAAGTTATATTTTTGAGTCATGCATGAAAATAAGAATTATCATATGAAATGAAATGCAATAAGAAAATAACATAATTAGACATTCATATGAAATCACTTTTAACATTCTGAATATGACATCGAAACCCCACCATAGATTATATCACTCTAACTCAATTGCACTATAAGTCATTTACTTTAGAACATAAATGTGTTGTGACTCCTTGTATTATGACATCTTAATCAATGATATTGATATGATCACTAAAACTATGTATTAGAAAGTTAAGATACAATTGGTATTGGGATTGCCCTACTAAGCACGTGGATTTTCAGCTCACCCTGACACTATGTGTCACAGGTACCGACGTTGATAAAGATCCTGAGTTTGAAGAAGATCCTGTTTTTGTGCAAGAAGACAAGGAAGATTTTCCACCCGAAGAATTCTATCCTTAGTGAAACTTTTGTGATTTAGATTTGGTACAAACTAATGAATCTTGTTTAGAACATTCAGTTATTACATTTCACGTACCTTGATGTAAGTACCACTGTTTGTGTGACGTACGCCCGTCACCAGTGGTATAGTATTTTCATTATAGATGTTAAGCATTTATTTCAGTTTTATAGAAAATTTGATTTTTGAAATTATATCATTGTTTTAAGCAAAATAAAAGAAATTCCGCTTATAGGCCTATGAACTAAGTTTAAGTATTCTACATTATTTTTGTGTGTAAATTTTGGGTCGTTATAGTTAGTGTGCAAACTAAAGATGTCTTTGTACTGGTTAAAGTAGTCGTCGAGACAATGGTACAAGAGGTTTGACACATTTATGGTAAGTCAAAATTATATTCGAAGGGAATACGATAATTGTGTCTACTTCAAAAGGCTAGCAAATGGCACATATATTTATCTTCTCTTGGAAGTTAATGACATGTTCATAGCTGCAAAGAGCATGGTGGAGATCAATAAGTTGAAATCTCAGCTTAGCATGGAGTTTGAGATAAAGGATCTTGGCACAACGAAAAAGATTCTTGGGATGTAGATTCAAAGAGACTGAAAGAAAGAGCAGTTGTGTTTCATGCAAAAGAGTTATCTAGAGAAGGTACTCTCACGGTATGTGATGGAGAACTCAAAGGCGTTGAGTACTCCATTGGAAGCTTACTTTCGTCTTTCGGCTAGCATGCCTTGTCTCTTACTACAGATGAGGTGCATGAGTACATGTCTCATGTTCTCTATGTAAATGTAGTTGGAAATTTGATGTACGCTATGGTGTGCACTCGGCCGAATATTTCATAGGCCATTAACGTGATTAGCAGGTATATGAATAATTCGGGCAATAAGCATTGGCAAGCAGTGAAATAGATTATGAGGTACATATGCAATACCATAGATGTTGGGTTGGTTTTTCGCAATGGTACAGATCATTAGTTATACAGATATGTAGATTCAGATTACGCGGGTCATTTAGATAAGCGTCGATCTACAACGGGATATATGTCAACACTATCAGGTGATCTGATTTGCTGGAGGTCGATGTTATATGATACATTGGCTTTATCTACTACGGAGGCAGAGTACATGACAGTAACAGAGGCAGTGAAAGAAGCATTGTGGATTCAGGGCTTAGTTGATAATTTGGGGATCGCATAGGAAATCGTTGATGTATTCTGTAAAAGCCATAATACTATTTACTTAGTAAAGAATCATGCATATCATACTCGTACCAAGCACATTAATATATGATATCACTTCGTACGGAAAGTAATCGAACATGGCGAGATATCTTTGAAGAAGGTGTTGGTACGCATTTTCGGGAACTCTCTTGGATTCAAGAAAATGACCCAATATGGTAACAAGGGGACTCTGTTTACGATTAAGGGGGCAAAGGGATTTAGAGATAAAAAGTAAAGGTATTTAAATCTACTTGCAGAGAAATCATTAGTTGCGGCCGAATTTAAATATACCTAAGTGTGATCGTCATCTATAGATATTTATCGACGCTGTAAAACATCATTGATCTGTCGCGAGGATAAGCGGGGGTTTGTGGGTTGGACTCCTATGCTAAACACTGGTCTGCCAGCTTTAGCAGCTAAGGTTGTCAAGGGTTTTAACTAATTTAGGTTTTCTAATCCTAAATTGATCTAACTAAAAGGGATGTGTTGGCCCGTTATGCGCAGGAGGATTGGCCCCGTTCCCGGGTACCCTCCGTTGGCTCCCTTAGGCAAATAAGGTTTATAGGCTATGATGATTTTGAAAATATGAGAGGACAGGGGCCTAATTGGATCTAAGTTGAGAATTTCTACATGGGTTTCCTAAGGGTGAAATCTAAGGGTAACTTTTCTTCTCTTCAGACTATTCGGGAATCGAAGCAGATGGTCCAACCCCACTGTGCTTGACTACTCTAAGAGACTTCTAGCAGAGAGTCGCAATTCTAAGAGCCAAATACTTAGAGTGAAACTCTACTCTATTTCAAAATCTTAGAGCTAACCTCGAGTTTTCCAGAGAGAATAAGCAAAAAATTGTGTGTTGAGAATGAGAGGAGAAGGGCCCTATTTATAATATACGGTCGATTGTACGCTGGGAGTCACCAACATATAATCCAAAATTATACGCTGGAAGTTTGGGGTATAATCTGAGTTATATGTTGGGAGTCTAATGTATAGTGAATTATACGATATGGTTATAGCGTATAATTCGGGCGGCCACCTATTGGAATCGTTCAAGTGACCGAATGATCGGGTCAGTTGGAGGGTTAGAGTCTAGGTAGGACTTTCCTCAATTATGCATTGTAGGTACGTCGTATAATCAGGAAGTCGGAGAAGGTGAGAGAGAAACCCAGTCCAAATTGGACTGAATATACGCCGATATTCCAGCGTATAATGAATTATACACTGGGATTTCAACATATAATCCGAGGAGGTTCGGTCATCGAGAGCTAGAGTCCATGTACATCAACATAGCTATTATACACAATGGGTATTGTGTATAACCAATTATATGCCTAACGTCAGCCGTATAATCAGCGAGAACACTGGGGTTGAGTCGGGTCTGATTATACGTCAGGAGTCCAACATATAATCAATTATACGCTGGAGTTCCAATGTATAATTCCCGGAGATAGGTGGTTTTGGAATTCCCAAAAAAGGTTGGATTTTTCAGAAGTCGAGGGTAGGGTCAATGGTTGACCGAACATAGTGTCTACAGAAGGTGAGTACGAAGGTTAATCCTGTGGATATGATGACAAAGGTAGTACCGGTAGTCAAGTCTAAATATTGTCTGGATTTGATCAATGTTCAATAGGTTTGAGCATCCTCGGGGTGCTGGTGACAGAGGTGATACGAGTTTAGTGATGATCGGAGGAAAGAGTACATGGTGAAGCTTAGAGTGAAGTGGAGAATTATTGTATATGGCTCTAACTTGTAAAGGTCGCTTGAGCGGGAACCAAATCCGCTCAAGCGAGGGGAACATTCAAGTAAGGGCAAACTTTTTGGTGAAAGTCGCTCGAGCGACTTTGGTACTCACTCAAGCGACCAGTGCACTATTTCAAAGAATGGTTTCTCTGGTCTAAGTCGCCCGGGCGATCTTGGTTCCTGCTCGAGCGACCCGTAACAAACGAGTTATGCTTTGAGCGTATATTTGGCAAGTTGTGTTTGAACTAGAAGTTTGATTTAGCTCTTCTATATTTAAGGAGAAAACTCTTGAAAGAATTAGATAGTTGAGATATCCTTATAAAGCTTTGGTAAATATATCTAGGGTTTTGTGGAGAGTTTTGGTGAGGCTTGATGTTCTTGTATTTTTATAGAATCATCAATATAGTGAATCATCGTTGTCATGGACATAGGTAAATTTTTGAACCACGAAAATATTATCTCTTATGTGATTGTATTTGATTTCCTTTTATTTACGTTCTTATTCTATCATTCATCGTGAGATCTATGGTTAATTTGAAAGCTTCCGTGCAACAGTATCAACTGCCAAGCATTAGTGACTAGAGGAGTTATAATATACTTGCTTTTTTCTTCTTCACTCCTTCACAAAACAATGAACCATAAAACTGCTCTTGAGACCATGAGCAGCCATTATTGGCGTTCTAATCTTTTCTTCCTTTTTTTGTCTTTTGAATGGACCTCTATTGATAGAGTCCAATATACATGTTTCTTGATTTTGACAGATCTCAAAGAAAAAATTTCAATGCTAAAAATAAGGTCGTTGATCGGATTTACATCTCTTTGTTGATCATACAGAGTATAAGAATATTAAAGATTCGTGTAATTAAAGCTTGTTTTCTTTGCATGTGGCACAGATCTCCAAACGTGACTCAAGAACCCTTCTCATGGTTTCCCATGATTACATACACTTTTAGAGATGTGTGCCACATGGAACAACATTTAAACATCTGATAGGTGGGTCATGATCTCAAGATCGATTGCCTGAAAGATTGGAATCAAATAAATCTCCATCGTCTAATTCAAGGCAGTCAACGATATTCACAGTATAACCATTAGTTATGGAGATCGAATCTTCAGTTGCAAATACTTGTACGCTAACTTATATTGACAAACATTGTGTACCATGTGGCACGGAGTAAAATTTGATGGTGAGGGTTTTTTTTTTTCTTGATAATTCACTTGAGGTTATAGAGACCTCACCCTTGTATTAAAAATAAAAAGATTACAAAAACACAGCTACAGCACACCCAACCCCCCCAAGATCACAGAAAACTATCTAAACCGTCTGAAGCTCACCCCCCATTGAGCAAGGAACTCAACAGAGAGACACCAAAGAAGCTAAGCAAAAATCAAACTAATCCGCTAAGAACTTCTTCCACTCAGAGATTCTTCCCACTAATCTTCAAATTGGAAGGCCCTACCCACGTCCACTACCTTTATCTTCCGAATGCAGTCTTGAATCGCATAAGGAGAAATCACATTCTTGGCCCGCACCCATCGCAAAACTTTAATCTGCACTTTCTCAGCTAATCTATGGCTCTCAATTTCCTTACCTTCAAATACTCTCCTATTTCTTTCTTTTCAAATCACCCAAAAAATTGCAAAATGAATAAGATCCCAAATTTTCCTTCTTTTGCAGCCTCCAATACCTTTGCTCCACGATCTTACAAGAGTGCCACATTTCTCCGGCATGACCCAGGACGTGTTGAACTACCCAAGGATGAAATTTGTAATATCCCCAAATTTCGTGAACCATGTCAGTCAGTTACGTGTGCGTGTGCGTGTCAGCACGGTGCACAATGTCGTTCCGGATTTAGGATCGATCACGTAGATTGTCAAGGCGTTTGAACATGTGTAGATGAGGCTAACATTTAACTGAAAGGTGTGGGATTCACAAGTGAACAAAATATGGTACCAAACACACATTGGTGTGTATATGCTTCACAAGGAAGCAACACACTCAAGTGTGCATATGTCAAATGGCTTCTCCCGTAAGCCATTCCCTTGCAACCATTAGAAGGAGAGAAAGAGAAGAAGGAAGCCTCGTGTGCTCGTGTGGATCGTTGCCACCTAATGCGTGAGTGCTTGATCGATCTTCAGCACAAGGTCGTGCACGTGATCGTGTGATGAGATGCATTGAATTGAGGAACGTGAGAAACCTTGCTACGAAACCCCTTTCGAAGAGAATCCGTTGTGAGTCTTCGTAGAGCGTGAGGAGTAGGGATTTTGTGAGTGTGCTAGAGGGGATATTGATCTTCACGCTCATCTTGATTCGATCACAAGAGGATGAGTTTTCAAACCCTTTTGATGTGAGGGAAAAGAGAACCAAGAGATTGAGGTTTAGTCATCAATGTACAAAATTTTCGCAAGATTATAAGGTGAGATCTCGTATTTAAATCATATTTATTTATGATTGATGGTTGGGCAACTAATGCCCTAAAATATTAGCAATAAATGTGAGTTTGAATGGGAAAAACGAACTTGGGAAGAAGAAGCTCGTATGGCTGAGAATCTGTCAAAACTGACCAATCGAAATCAGGAACCGATCGATCGATTTTGACAGGATAAAGATGTGAAGAGTTTCTAGAGAAATCGATCGATTTGAGAAATCAATTGATCGAAATGTAATTCGATCGATTGATTTTGGATACTGATCGATCGGATTGTGACACAGAGATATGTGAGTATTCTAAGGAGACCGATCGATCGAACTGGAATTTGATCGATCGATTTTGAAAATCAATCTATCGAATTGGATTTCGACTGATCGATTTGTCCAATTTTTGAGGTTTTCTTGTTTCGGGGAGACTTTAAGGCTTCCCATTTTTCGTTGCTCTTGACTTATAGGAGGTAAATTGGTGTGTTCTACATTGTGGTCAAGGGGACATGATGGGAATGTTGCCTTGATAAGGAGACCTTCATTTAACTTCTAGTTGACGTAGGGGAAATTCAACATCAATTTACACTTTTGATTTTGATTCATAGATGTCTTTGATATTTGTTTCATTTCACTTCTTAACTCATAGCTAGTATGATATTCATTTGTTCTGCTTCTTAATTCGTAGTTCATACGATGTGTGTTTTGTTTTACCTCTTGACTTGTAGTTCGTATGATGTTTGCTTCATTTTGCTTCTCGACTCATAGTTGGAATGATATTCGTTTTGCTTCCTTTTTTACTCGTAACTTAGAAGACATTAGTTTAATTGTAGAAGAAGATGGTTTTTGGACTTATGACAATTTGCATGTTCATCATGAAAGCTTTGGAAAATAAGTTATGCATATAAGTCTTGTTTGTGCATGAGAAAAATTATAAACTCCGAATGAGTTAGTTTTCGAAACAAGGGAACCGAAATTGAGATTTGCCATTAGTTATTAAATGATTATTATGTGTTAGCATATGCATTCGATTTAAGGTTCACGTGAATGAATACCCAACCGACATGATGGGATATCCGCGACCGACACGGCAGGATATCCATGACCGATACGACGGGATATCTGTATAATTCTACCAGCCAATGGTAATTTCGCTTCCCCAAGTATCCCTCATAACGCAGGGGCTTAGGCAATTTCGTAAATGTTTAATTGGGCGACGATGGTTAGGGATTCCCATCGAAAAATATGTGGCTCCCAATGCCATATTATGCTTGGGAGAATTTAAGTTATTATTTTAAGTTAGCTTTGAGATTTAAGTTAGCTTTGAGATAAGCAAGAATGAAACTTTGAAAACATGCATGAAACTCATAAATTAAAAAATTTGCTCGGAGATTTATTGAGTAAATTGTGTTAAGTTATGCATGAGATGATAAGTTGCATGTGAAACACGGATGTGAGTAAGAAATTAGACAACACTTGAAAACTCTAAATTTTACAGTTGTGATCTTTATGTAACACACCATCGTAGACTATTGAAATTTCTTTGAGATTCCGTCTTGATATAAATTCCAATTATTTTCGTGAAACTCCATTTTTGAATTACCTTTTAATTCTATGATTGAATATATGCTTCTATATGATGAAATATGAATTTACATTGAGCTTTCCCTTACTGAGCTTAGACTGTTAGCTCACTCCGGCTATACGTCACAGGTGTGGATCTGAATCAGGTATCAAAGAAAAGAACAGGATCTCCTGTTTGGGGAATTCCACCCTAGGCACTGGTGTCAGACTAGGAGAGCTTTGGGTTTAGTTTGTGTACTTTGGACTTGGATTTGGTACGTTATATAATCAAATACAATGACACTGTCAGTTTTTGTGAATATGTTTTGTAAGCCACTAACTTGGTGATGGTCGACCATCACCAGTGGTTTCTTTTATGCCTTTTTTGTTTAGTTGTTATGTATAAAAGCATGGGTCAAAATATCGTCCGATACCGATACGTATCGGTATCGGATGTGAACGATACATTGAATGTATCGTTCCATACATTCAATTGTATGGTATGTAGTGAACGATACATCATTGTATCATTCGATACGGACCGGTACCAATACGTATCGATTTTTCGGCCGGACGATACGTACCGATTTTCCAGCATTTTGATCCATGTATAGAAGGAAACCTTTATTTTGCCATATGTATCCTTGCTTCGACTCTACATTTTGTAGGTGTGCTAAAAAAATATTGTATTCGGATTGTGAAGTGTGATTCGACGGTCCGACTTTCCCTGAGTTTAGAGAGTAAGAAAGAAAAAAAAATATTGTGTAGGATTTTATGAGAATGGGAAAATCAGGCTGTCACAAAATTCTAAATGAGTACAGTGAAAGTACAATAGATGAGTATGTGGTTAGTACTTTCCTTCTTTTGTTTACATAGAGCACATCGATTAGCTAAGAAGAAACCCTTAGCTTGTAAATTGTCGATCGTAAGAATTTTGTTGATCATCACTTGTCATGTGAAGACAATAACACGAAAAGGAGCTTTTGCTTTCCAAATTTAAAGCCATGGCAACTTCGAAGTTACCGCACTCGACAATTTATGATAAAGAAAATGAACCTTAAACCCTTCGGCAGGATGATCATTCCATGTCGGGTAATCTGAGCTAAGAGGTTTAATCCCCGAAAAGGAACTCAAAATATCCAATAGCTTTGAAATTTGGTTTATCTCAACATCGTAGAGTCTTCTAAACATAGCTAAGTTCTAATGAATTTGCCTCCCCTCCGATATATTCACTGCCTCCAATACTGAAGCATCTTGATTCACAGCTAAAAGGAATACGATTGCAAATCCATCTATCGTGCTAAAAAGAAGTGTTTCCTCCATTGCCGATGATAATCCTGGAGTTGTCCCTAAATGTTTCTTAGTGCTTGCATATAGAATTCCAGAAAGTCGATCTGTGACGAGCACCTGATAAAACATCCCAAAGACTGCGGCCAAAGCCATATTTTTTCTATAAGAACTCGCCTCCATAAAGAATTCCTTTATGTTTCTATTCGCCACAGCCATTTGACTAGTAAAGACTTATTAAAAGGCCTTAATCTAATAATTTCAACACCTCCATCAACCTTATTTCTGCATTGTAAGCGCTAATCAACAAAGTGAATCTTTGATTTTTCTTTGAAACCAGCTCATAAAATATCACGTTGAATTTTTTCCAGCTTTTGAATGACCCATGTTGGGCATTGAAACAAGGACATAAAATAAATCGGCAGCGCTGAAAGCGTGGATTTAATAAGAGTGATTTTACCAGCAAAGGACGACATCTTTCCTTTCTATCCTTCCAATTTCTTTCTGCCCTTTCAATGATTGGGAACCACAAATTTCTCCTCGGACAACGAGGGCCTAATAGAAGACCGAAATAATTGAATGGAAGATGAGCAGTCTTGCAGCCAACAGTGCTAGCGAGCCTATCCACCTCTGCATCAACCTTAGAAACATCGATCAAGCTAAACTTAAACAAATTAATTTTCAGGCCAGAAACAACCTCAAATCAACGCAATATTTTCTTACCCCAATCAGCTCCTCCTCGCCCCCTTCTATGAAGAGAATAGTATCATCCGCATATTACAAATGAGAAATCTCGCAGCTATTTGGCGATATCTTGAAGCCTTTGAACACACCAACCTCCGACGCTTTATCGATCAAGGTGGAGAAACCTTGTGCCACCAGAAGAAATAAAAAAGGAGAGAGAGGATCTCCTTGCCGAATCCCTTGCTCCATTTGTAAAAAACCTTCCATTGATCACCAAAACCCATGCTTTTTAATTGACTATTAAGAAACAACTGATCTACTTTGTCAGCCGCTTTTTCCATATCCAATTTGAGAATCAGCCCCTGCTTCTTCTTCTTGTAGTACATGTCAATCAACTCATGAGCAATCAAAATGTCGTCCATAATTTGTCTGTCTTTAAGGAAGCCCGATTGAGTTTGAGAGATGAGCGATAGTAGCACCGATTTAAGCCGATTAGCAAGCATTTTTGTAAGAATTTTGTAAGGACCATTATGAGGACTAATTGGCCTGAAATCTTGCACTTCACAAGCTCCTTCCTTCTTAGGAATTAGTGCCACAAAACTTGCATTCATCTCCCTACTGATGATCCCTCTAGAATGAAATTCGATAAAAACTTTGATCATATCATCCTTTCTGAGCTTCCAGCACCTTCGATAAAACGCCATCGGGAACCCGTGAGGGTATTGCCTCAAGCAAGGATCAAAATTTCGGCCGAAATGACCGAAATTTCGGCTGAAATTATCGGTTTTGGTCCCTACGGAAATGATAATTTGGACCAAAATTTTGGTCCAAATTTGTATGGGACCCAAAATTTCGGCAAAAATTTCAATTTTAGGCCGAAATTTTGATCCTTGACCTCAAGCTTAGGTACAGATTCAGTTAACGGATCCAAAACCAAAAATTTTGGTTTTCAGTTCGGTTAAATTTCAAATCTTCAAAATCAAAATCGAAAAGAAAATCGATTCGGTTCTGTTTGGTTTAATTTGGGTTTCGATTTCTTCCATTTGTTTTACTTTTTATTCAATTTTCGGGTTTTATTTTTTCAAATATTTTTTTTGTTTTTGGGTCAGTTTTCTAAACCTACCCAATCAGTTTTAGCTTCGGCCACCTAAAATCAAAACCGAACAAAATGGAAATCGATTTGATTTTCGTTAAGTTTTGGATAGGTTTCAGTCCAATATCGATTTGATTTGATGGACTAATTTTACAGTCAGTTTCGATTTCCGATGAAAAACTTGCACCCCTAAGCCTAAGGTGAGGAGAGTTGATCTCTAAATAAAATGTTTAATGAATGCAAAGCGATTTTTTCAACAAAAAAAATAGACACACACAGAAGGTGTTTGTTTTTCTCTAAAATTTTATTTAACTCCGTTGAGGAACTACAAAAAATAAGACTATTAGCGGCAACCATAAACTGCTGCTATTAACAACAAAACTGCCACTAATACCCTTGCCGCTAATAGTCTTAATAGTTTTTTTGTTAATAGCGGCATGTCACGGGGTCATTCGTCCCGCAGTGTCAGCCCGTGCAGCACTCAACGCCCGACACGCTAAGTCAGCCTACTTCTCCCAAATGAGTCACGCGATGCGGATTCTCAGATGCTAAGAAGGGTGGAAGGTTTGTCCTACTCAAGCTTCACCTCAACCTCTACGTTCAGACTTCGCCCTATGAAGCAAAGTAGCAGGTTAGAGCCGGCAATGACGATTGTTAAGGCAACAGGCAATGATGATTGATATAGCGATAAGCAGCGACGAGTATATACCGAGCCCCCTTTGAGCTAAAACCTGCACCTCGAAGGTGATTGGAAACCACCAATGCGATGGCCCTAGTACACGACGTAGCTAGGATGACCACGCAGTAAGCGTGGCCCGGATGCACGCACATAAGCCCACGAGGCTAGTGCATGTGTAGGGTCGGGGGACCCCAACTCATGTCCCCTTATATAAGGGTAAAACAGTCATTCAGGCGAAATGACGGGAGGACCTCAAACCCTTGGTTTGACATACTTTATTATTCACCCCGTAATGCCCCGCAACACTAGCCCAGCTGACCATGTCGTGTTCATGTCGCGATCGTGTCCCGCCCATGTCTTCACCCTTCACCCCAACTTGTCGTGACTCCCTCGTAGCCACGACCAACACACTTGGTGCCGCCCTCATGGCCTGGACGCACCAGTGATGCTTATAACGCAGAGAGGAAAAATGGCCCTACAACTGACCCGGATGGTTACGCCGCGTGCCCCCGTCACATCCTCCTCCACTCAAAATCGTCAATGTCCTCGTTGACGCCAAGGCACACATTCTAAAGTTCAGCACTTTATGTCTACTACCACGGTTCTTCGACAGCTCCCTGCCTTTACCCTATGTAGCAAAACTGTACATAACTAAAATTGCACACCTCAAAATCTGTACACGGTTGGTGTCTAAGTCTTCCCACGGCCCACACCAATAAGACCGCAGTGTCGTGCTTTCTCAACAGTTAATCAGCCGAACCGCCCCTACTCTGGCGACAAGCTCCTTATCATCAACTTTTTTCTTCCCTTTCTCTGCCACTATCTCGTTCAATGCGGCCTTCTCTGGACAATCTCGCACCAAATGTGGCTCATCACACTGGAAGCAACCCTTCTTGCTCGGCCTATCATCCCCCTTCTTTTCATACCTACTACCCTTGTCCTGACCAAATCTCACATGTCTTGTATCATTTTTCTTCTTCGCCTGCTTGTCAACATTGTCAGTGGATGCTTGGGTTGCCCTCTCTTTCTCATTGAGGTGCTCGATTAGCCGCTCCGCAGCAGCCAAATTCTCATCCAGGGTCTTCAACCCTCTATGAGTCAACTCTCGTTGTGCCCATGGCGCCAGGCCGTCTATGAAGTAGAAGACTCGATCCTTCTCGCTCATTTCGTTAATGTCTAACATCAGGCTCGTAAAAGTCTTAATGTACTCATGCAACGATCCAGTATGCTTCAACACCGATAATGTCTTTCGTGCTGACCATCGTTGGTAGGTAGAAATTGAGCCCTCAGCTCTTTCTTCATATTGGCCCAAGAATCAACTGTTCCATTCTCCATACGCACCTCTGACACACGGTGCCTCCACCATAACTTGGCATCACCAACCAAGTATCTCGATGCAATTCTTAACTTGACTTTAACATCGAGGTCTCCCAGCGATTCGAGGTATTCCTCTATGTCCCATATAAAGTTCTCGGGTCTTTCACCTCGCGAGAGCCCTTGAACGTCTCGGAATCGGGGAATTTAAACTGGGGTGTCGACGTCCCTGCTGGCACCCCAACTGGCATTGCCAGGATGAGCTTTTTCAGCACGCTCATCTCGTCATGTACCTCCTCCAACGTGACCTTTATATCTCATACCTCTGCTACTAGCTGCTCTATGGTCTCAGTCACGTCGGCTTTGATTCTCTCATGCCTATTCAGTCGTTCCCCATGCAATGTCATGACAGATACCACTGACTCGAACTGTTCCGACTGAGCTTCCAACCGTTCCCTTGTTGATCGTTCTCTCGTTCGTCGTCTTGCATTCTCGTTGGTCCCTTCCATCTTAGTCATCACAGTGGCTCTGATACCAAATGTCACGGGGTCACTCGTCTCATAGTGTCAACCCGTGCGGCACTCAACGCCCAACGCGTTAAGTCAGCCTACTTCTCCCAAATGAGTCACGCGATGCGGATTCTCAGATGCTACGAAGGGTGGAAGGCTTGTCCTACTCAAGCTTCACCTCAAACTCTACGTTCGGACTTCGCCCTGCAAAGCAACGCAGCAAGTTAGAGCCGGCAACGACGATTGTTAAAGCAACATGCAACGATGATTGATATAGCGATAGGTAGAGAAGAGCATATACCGAGCCTCCTTTAGGTTAAAACCCACACCTCGAAGGTGGTTGGAAACCACCAACGCGATGGCCTTAATACACGACATAGCTAGGATGACCACATACCAATCGTGGCCCGGATGGACGCACATAAGCCCACGAGGCTAGTGCACGTGTAGGGTCGGGGGACCCCAACTCATGTCCCCCTATATAAGGATAAAACAGTCATTCAAGCGAAATGGCGGGAGGACCTCAAACCCCTTGGTTTGACATACTTTACTATTCACCCCGCAACGCTAGCCTAGCTGGCCATGCCGCGCCCATGTCTTCACCCTTCACCCCAACGTGTCGCGATGCCCTCGTGGCCCATGACCAACACACTTGGTGCCTCCCTTATGGCCTGGACGCACCAGTGATGCTCATAACGCAAAGAGGAAAAATGGCCCTACGTCTGACCCGGATGGCCATGCCGCGTGCCCCCGTTACAGGCAGATATAGTCTTATTTTTTGTAGTGAGGCTTACTTACCTAGACTCAAGGTAACAAACTCGGTATTGGGTATCAATCCTTGGAGGACCGATACGAATTGGCTGATACCAATACCGACACTACAAAAAATAAGACTATTAGCGGCAATTTTTTCAGTAAAAAATTGCCGCTATTAACAAAAAAAACTATTAAAGGCTATTAAGACTATTAGCAGCAGGGGTATTAATGGCAGTTTTTGGCTGCTGCTAATAGTCTTATTTTTTGTAGTACGAGTTGGATACTCAATACGTATTGGTTTGCCGAAAAACCAATTCGTATCACCGATACGTATCGGTATGGGCCGATATTTGATACCTTTCCTAAACTACATTATGTGTCCAACTACATTGCAACCTAAATGTGGGCATAATCACCAAATACTCCGAAGTTTTTTATCAATTCGCGAATAATAATTGTAAACTTGAGTTTCTGCGTATTAATTATGAATTATTCTCAAATTTTTTAAAAATTTATGTGTTCTTAAAATTACGTCACTACAAAATAAAAGACAATTAGCGGCAGTCATAAACTGTCGCTATTAACAAAAAAAGTGCTGCTAATACCCTTGCTGCTAATAGTCTTAATAGTTTTTTTGTTAATAGCGGCACTTTTTGGTTGCAAAAAACTGCCACTAATAGTCTTATTTTTTGTAGTGAGTGAATAATTCAGGAACAATTCACGATTTTTGCAATAAATCATGATTTTTTTTATTTTTTTTTTTAACTTTTAAGTTTTATTTATTAATTTATTTTTTATTTTTCACTTTGATTTTCTCTAAGCTTGCCAAATTTTGCCGAATTTTTTTGAATTTTAACCTTCCCGAATTATTGCTGAAGCCCGACTTGATGACTGTGCGTTGGCTTAGCTCCCCGAGGACTAAAATTATATTTTGGCTTCCATGTAACGTTTTGGTAAACCAGCTCTTTGCCTCATTTGCTAGCTGGAGTGCACTGGCATGGAGCTTGTCCAAACGCAACCTAAGTAGGATTACACAACAAATATTTATTTTCGTTGGAGTCGTATTTTGATATTATCTAGTTTCTAAAAAGGCAAAAGCGCTTCATATCCTTGTTATGAAGAAAGAAGGGACGAAATAAACAAGAAAGCAATTCAATCATACACAAGACAACAATTTTTTATGTAACTGAATCATCTGTACTTCCCGAATGCCTTAGTAATATTAGTCTCCACATTACGACACTTATGCCTAAGAGCACAACAACTAGTATAAGCCTGCAAATGGTACAGGTTAACGCGACAGGTCCAGCAACCCACCAGCCATAAGTCGGGTTTGCGTCAAAATTCCAACTCATCATGTTTGGTCGAATCATAGTGGCAAATTTCTACAAAATATTGTAAAATTCACCGAAGCAGATGTCGGACGAAACTATCGCAGAAATTTCGGTAATTTCTTCGAAATCGTAGAAATTTCATTAATTTCGGCAAAATTAATGATTTTTCTTTTTATTTCAATCATTTTTAATTAATAAATAAGATTTTTATAAATATCAAATATAATTTATATTTTTATATTTTTTGTACTTTCTGAAATCTTTTCCAAATGTTTTCACATTTTTTCCAAAATTTATCTGAAATGACTCCCAACTGAAATATTTCCAAAAACGAAATTCTCACTGTAGGCCCCTTAATAAAAGGGTTTTGTGTCCTGAACTCAACCCAACCTGGTTGGATCCTGAGGAGTTACTAATTGGTGGGGTCGGGTTCAGGTTTATGTCCAAACTTTTGGGTCGCGTACGGGTTGAGGGTAAACCCGATCCATTTTCAGCCCTAAGGTGCTAAGGGGCTCACATGTTAAAGCACTTGCTTCAACCTTCTAAATATTCTTTCAGAGTCACTCGTAATTTGGCAGAGTCGACTCGCCCCGCTAACTTTTGGGTTTAGTCAAGGGAAAACTCGATTTTTCAAAAAAATTCTGAGTTTCACAAAAGTATTGGGTTCTCTTTGGAGTATCACCTACAACTTGCCCGAAGATATGCACCCGAATGTAGAGTTATTTCTACACCAATTGATATAAGCGCGATATATAGTGCTTTTTTGTAAAGTGATAGGTAGCATGAAAATCATTATATTAACTACACTTTTAACAGTTAAATACTCTTTTAGTTGTCATTCTTGACTTTTTTAAAGTCTATTTCTATTTTCTATTTTCTATTTTTCTAAGAAACTGTGAAATGTATTTTTTTCATGTATATTTTACTCAAAAAATGTGGTGCCCGATAGCGAAGCACTAACACATCAGGAGCAAAGCACTAACACTAAGAAACAAAGCATCGACGCCCCTAAAACGAAGCGCCAACTCTTCGTTTAGAGACACCGGCGCTTCGAAAAAAATAAAATAAAAATTATCGAAGCGCCAACGCTTTGTTTAGGGGCGCCAGCGCTTCCATAAAAATATATATATAAATAAATATAATTATCGAAGCGTCGACACTTCGTTATAGGGGCACTAGCGTTTTCATAAAAATAAAAAATAAATAAATAATGAGGAAATGAGAAAATGCGTTCGGGCATAAAGATATCTCTACGTCAATTGATATAGGCGAGACACGTTGCGCATCTTTTGTGAAATGATGGATGGCATGGAGCCCACTTTACTAATTAGAGTTAAACTTTTAAAATATTTTAAAAGTCATTCTTTTCAGCCGTCATTCTTGACTTTTTTAGAAGTTATTTTAAAGTCTCTTTCTTTCCTCTCTCTTTTTCTAAGAAAGCGTAAGATTTGCTTTTTCAGGTATTTTTTACTAAAAAAATATGAGCGGGTAGCAAATCGCTAGTACCTCTGCAGAGAAGTGTCGACGCTTTGTTTAGGGGCATCAGCGCTTTAAATAAAAAAAAATTATTTATTTATGTAAGCGCTAACGCCCCTAAAACGAAGCATCGACGCTTGCTTCTTAGCGCTTCTAAACGAAGAGTCGGTGTTTCGATAATTTTTTATTTTTTTTTTTTGAAGTGTTATCGCTACTAAATGAAGCGTCGATGCTTCATTTTAGGGGCGTCAACGCTTCATTTCGAAGTGTTGGTGCTTCGCTATCGGGCGCCACATTTTTTTAAGTACAATATACATGAAAAAGTAAGTCTTATAATTTCTTAGAAAAATAAAAAAAAAAAAAAAATAAATTTTAAAAGTCAAGAATGACGATTGAAAGAGTATTTAACTTTTAAAAGTTTAACCTTAATTAATATAGTGGCCTCATACTGCTCATCACTTCACAAAAATACCTATTACATTCATATTAATTGGCATAAAAATATCTCTATGCTCGAGGGCATATTTTCTGTCATATATATATATATATATATATATATATATATATATATATATATATTACAGAGTCGTTTGAGTAGACCTTTTTCGAGTCTTACAATATATTCGACCCAACTGACTTTGAAGTGGGGTCGAATGTCTAGGCTTTGGAATCATGGTTTTTACCGATTTTGTACCAAAGCAACAATAAAAGTTTGACCAATTTAGTTTTGGCGTAAGCCTTGTACACCAGTCTAGTTGTATGAGCGTATAATCATCTTGTCAGATTTCAGCTGACTTTATTAGTAAATTATTTTTTAAAAATTATATTTAATTTTTATTTGTTATCATAATTTAAAACAGTCAAACACTTTTAAAATAAATCGCTATTATCTAAACCTTTAGAATTAGTTTTAATCACTTTAAAAGAATTTAACAACTTTGCATTAGATAATAGAGATGATTTTCTTTGGATCAGAGTTTTTAAGGACGAAAAATTAGTGCCAAGTGTCAAGAAAGTCCATTAGCATTTGTAAACTTTAACAAATATATACTAGCAAAGTGAAAACCGAGAAACGAATTCTTGAATGGAATCATGCGTTTGTGTTTTATCAAATTTACAAAAAAATATTGATTGGTGAAGGTTGTGACTGTGCATTTAGATGCCTTTCTGATCAGATCTCCTTTTGTCCATTAAATGTTGATGACTACTCATTTAACTTTAGCCCTCCATTTAAGCTGTTGATTAGATGATCAAGATCATCTAACCCATTCTCAACTCAGGATAGGTATCAATCCACAACTTATCCAATCTATATGGGATCTTATTTCTCTACGAAGGATAGGTATCAATCTCGCTTCATTTGCACAAACAATGAAGTGGAAATCCCGGGCTACCAAGAGCCACATTGAATTTGTGAGTCCCATATCAGATATGGAAAAATTCTGACTTTAGATTTTATGTAATTGCAAACGCTACATGTCATGAAGTATTTTTAATGGAGCGTTAAGCCTATATCAGAAATGAAATTGGGGCAGGAACTTAAACTGAAAATTAGACAATATTGTGGCATGTGGGTATAAGTCGTCATAGAATGATCGATATATAATGTTAGGGTGTGTTCCAATCAAGGATTCAAAGGTCGATATATACCAGCTATATCAATTATATAGGATATGTATTGGCTAAAGTGGCCGATATTCAAAAATAAATGTTTATATATAAATAAATAAAGGAAAAAAATAGCATATTTTTTATTTTGTCTGCTTGGTTTGTCCAACCAAGGAAGGCATGTGGGTTGCAGGGAGGAAGTGAAAGACTGACTACCTATGAAGATTTCTCGATTGATATGGCCTGATATAAACTAATATGAATTAATATGGGTCAATATTTAACCTATTTGACCCGATAATTGGCCCTATATCTAATCGGAGCTGTATATTGTATGAGATGGGGCCTAACTTGATACATATTGGTCGATATGCATTAGATATGGGCGATATTTAAAACTATAGACTTCCATTGCCCCTTCCAGCTGAGCTAGAGACCCGTCCCTGATGTCAATGTTATGTGCATAAGGAGGGTGCAATTTTTAACCGAAAACGGAAACCAATCGTAAATCAGTTCATCGAATAGGACCGAAACCGATTCCCAATTAGTTTGGTTTCGATTTTGGGTGGCCAAAATCGAAAACTGGTTGGGTTAGTCTAGAAAATGACCCAAAATCGCGGAAAAAATTGAAATAGCAAAACCAAAAGAGCCATTAAAACAAAAATGAAACAAAAAATGAAAAATGAAAAAATCATAATCAAAATTGAGCCGAATTGATTTTTCTGGTTTCGATTTGGTTTAATTTTTGGGATTCTCAACCAAAAGCCGAAAATTTTGATCTCTATTTTATTCAATTAACCAAATCTGCCCCCTAACCGTGCACCAGAATCATCGTTCCCAGCCTGGATGTCAGCCAATAGAATACATAAAAATATTATTCAAATTTTTTGTCCAAATTTTTTTTTCTAAAACTATTTAAACTAATTTTTTAACCCTTTTAGGGATTGATGAACTTGTCAGATTCGGCGTTACGAAAAGACTGACATCTTTCAAAAAAAGAAACAATTATAGTTACATCAATGATCAAATTGCCTATCAAAGAGGCATTAGCCCAGTTGGTAACCTTCCTCTATTGTGAAGGAAGAGGTCGTGGATTTGATACTCGTCCTCCATGCTGTTTTCCACCCTTCTTTATAAGATATGAATTGGGTTCTATATGTATGCGTGTCTGCTCTTCGGTTCTCAAGGCTGGCTCGGCCTAAATGGCCGCATAAAAAATAATAATAATAATAATCAAACTGCCTGAATCTGAATGCCGTTGACTCTAATTTGGCACTTTTAATGTGTCACCAATAAAAACGGCACGCGATACCACATTGTGACATAAGCCGATATTAAATAAATATATCTTTATAATATAATACAGATTACGTTGGTGAAAATAGTTTACTTATCATATAAGCCCATAACATAATGAGAGTATGTCAATAATAATGCATACAACTTATCAGCTCTCTTATTTTTTAATATTAAATCAACTTATTATTTATAGCGCCGTCCCATGCGCCGAGGGAATAAAAAATGAAATTATAATGTAGAGAGAGAGATTCTCTTCTTACCATCCACCCACTCACTTGTTTTAAGCCACATGGTGCCAGGGTGTGACCAAAAACTCTGACTTTTCAGTCAACCATTAAACTATAATTATTATTTTTTAAATTGTTACTAGTTTAAAATATTTCTTTCACAAATAAAATAAAAAAATTTATTTTTTCTTGTTCTTTTATTTTTCTGATTTTATAATTTTTTATTAATATCTTTTATTAATTTTTCTTTTTAATTTTCCTAAACACTTTTTTTCTAAATTTATTGAATTTTTCTGAAATTTCCAAGCCATTTAGTCATTAACCCCGACTTGATCGTTTGATGCCAACTGGGAAATGGTCAAAAAAATGGCTAAACTTCACTCATTCGAAAAAAAAAAAATTTGCAATTACAGGAATTATATGATCCGATCCGATCGGGTGCAAGTTTAAACCCACTGAAAATCGGCCCAATGCAACGACTGAAACCGACCCAAAATAAAAAAAAAAGAAAATTAAAAAAATGAACCAATCTCCAATTTCTTCCATTTTGGGTGGCCAAAACTGAAGAGCGGTTGGATAGGTTTAGCATACCAACTCAAAACCAAAAAAATTACTAGAAAAAAAAAAACTTGAATAATCCAAAAGAATTCTTAAAAGACAAAAAAAAAAAAAAAAAAAACCCAAAATTAAAATCCTACCGAACCAAACCCATTTTTTCAGTTCCAATTTGAAATTTTCAAAATTTAAGTGACGATTTGGTTTTGGTTCAAGTCGGTTAACCAAATCTGCATCCCTAAAATCCAAAGTAGAGGGCCACAATAGTGGTAGTTATAATAACTAACATTAAATTACATTGAATAACATCTAAGACTCATCTAACACCGACACAGAATTTAGGGACCTTGAAAGTAAGGTAAAACTTTAAGAATCTACCACCATAATCCATCGATAATCTATACCGAAGAGACGTCACCACCATCGACAAACTCATGATCCACAAAATCTCCCAACACATTGGAAACAGGGACAAACACCAACCAAATGTTTCACACAAAGTTTCAATTGAAAATTTATAACGATACCTCATGACGTAGAAATAGAGCAAGTGTTCGCATAAAAACGAAACCATCAAAACATCGATTAAACCCGTGACCAAAACCGTATAACAAAAAAATATGAATTGTAAAAAAACCTACGTAGAGTCGATCTCTTCGGAAAATACCCTAATCTAATGACTCGAATCCTCTTTACACCAAACTGGTAGGCCCAATGACGTTCACATGATATTTGGTAAAAGAGTCAAAGGTCTGACCTTAATGTGATGGCAAGTGTTGCCTAAAGCGGTAGGTTTCAGGTTCAAATCTTGGACTTTCTCCAAAATAGGGGTAAGGGGCCTCACATCTACCTCTTCCAGACCCCGCTGAAAGCGAGGACCTAATGCACTGGATGTGGCCATTTTAGATTTGATGAAAAAAGTCAAACCATCTAGCCTAATTAGGCCGCTGAAGGTTGAGTACTTTAGCCTCGACCGGAGTGAGCTCCCATTAATCATATGGGTACGGGTATTTATAGCCAAAGATTTAATCTTTGTAACCTAAAATTTCTACTTTTAAAACTAATGTTTACATTGAAACGGGTGATGGAGATCATATTTTGCTCCAATCTTTCACATGATGGATCTTAATATCATGGCCTCCTATTAAATAGGAAGATGTTGATTCCACATGGAAGACATTCCCAAAAGTGACTCGAGAACCCTTCACATAATATGTGATGATCACAATCACTTTTTGGGACTTATGCCACGTGGAATCAACGCATGTCCGTCTAATAGGTGGCCATAATCTCGAGACCTTTTGCATGGAGGATTGGGACAAAAATGATCTCCATCATTTGATTCAATGCAATTAATAATTTGAACAATAGAAACTTGAGGCTGTCCGGATAGATACGTATCAGCCGATACATATCGGTCCTCTATGGACCGATACCCAATTTGACACTTTAGATACATCTTTTGAGGGATCCAAATCATCAAAGTCGCAACACCACTTGAGAGCTACTTGAGCCCAAAAAAATACACTCTGATGAACAATTTACGATTTTGCACCATCTCATCTATGTACTCTAATATGGATTGCGGTAGCATATTCTTTTAATGGTTCATATTAAAGTACACAGGTAAGATCGTTGCAAAACTTGCAATATCTTATGCCCATTTTGGTGGTGAGAGGTTGAGCTGGCACTCCCCAGGAGCATAGGGCCAACCACTTTAATATCGACTCTTATAGATAGAGCAGGTTGTGTTCTATAATGGGGTTTGGTATCACAACTCTCTGCCCCATTTGCTTGGATGGAGAGTCATTTTAAGCGATAAAATAGATCTTTGTGTACTCTCTATCAGAGCGGACAAAATCTACTTTCATGGAGAGTTGGGTTGTGTTAGGGATTGCTCTTTGGAGGCAAAGAGCAGGCGTTTGCTCTAGCGCAAAGCACTATAATATAGGATCGTGTTTGATTGTAAGTGCCTTTAGCTCTTTCGAAGAGTGAAAAAGCTGAATTTGGGTCTCTTTAGAAGAGCAATTTAAACCTGCTAATTTAAGTGGGTTGCTTTTTGCCTTCGAAGAGCAATCTCAAATACAACCTTGGTGTTCACTAAGATTTATTTAAGTTTTTTATATTGTTTTTTTTTTCAGTGTAGCTATTGCTTCAGGTCTTTGCTTCAGGTCTTTGGTAGGGGTCTGGGTATTCTTGCTGACTTTCTATTGAGTATCTTGCTCAATAGAAAGAAACTTTTTTAGGGTTTAGGGTTTTTTTGTTTTTCTTTTGAAGGGGGGTGATGGCAATGCCGAAGCTCCCGGTATGGATGCTGCTTTTGTTCGTCGTTTTTTGTTTGTCAATGAAAGGGTGAGGTCCCTTAAACCTCAGGTTAATTATAAAAAATAAAAAAAAGAATAGCATACCCAAACACACCCTAAGGGTGCCTTCAAATAAGCTCTATGCAAAGTACATTCTAGCTCTCCCCCAACTCCCAATCAGAACAGATTTTATTGGGAGCTCGTTTTTCACTTAAAACATCTCCCCACTAGCAAAAATGAAGGCCAATCTAATACATGCGCTCTAACCATAAGAGCACCGCACCAAGCCTAAGAGCCGCTCTTAGGATCAGCAGACATGCCACATGCACCCTAAAGGTAATTAAAAGACTTATTGAGAATTAATGAACGAGTGACGTTATTTGCTCCCACTTTTCTTGTGCAGAACTCAAGTACATATCTACCATAAAACTATTGATTGCTTTGAATTAAAAGATTTTTTTTTTTCGTCCCAATCTTTCGCGCAATAGATCTTGAGATTATGGCGCACTTATCAGACAATCACATGTTGATCCATGTGACACACATCCTCAAAAGTGACTATGATCATGGGGTATATATCATGAGAAAAGGTTCTCAAATGTCATTTTTGGGAATGTGTGCCATGTGTAATCAAGATTTGATTGTCTGATAGGTGTGATATGATCTCAAAATCTATTGTGCAAAAGATTTGGACAAAAAACGATCTCTAATCGCCTAATTCCAGGCAGTCCATCTAATTCAAAGCAGTCAACAATTTTTTATGAGGATTGTGAGAGTTTATTAAAAAATTAGAATTCCAGGATTATTATCATCTTTCATGTGTTAAGCGGTCATCATCATATAACACCCATTAATTAACGATTAATATAATTTTTTATAATAAATATTTTTATTTTTTAATTCCAATAAACAATATGTATATATATAAAAGTAATAAATGAGTGTCGTTGGAGAAGCTATGTCATGATCATATAACACCCGCTAATTGTAGTGCGCAAAGATTAATATTTTTTTTATAGTAAATATTTTCTTCTTAATTCTAATAAACAATAATAACTATATAATAATATAACATATAAGTAATAAATGCTATGTCCATCAATAACTCATTATACTATTTTTTTCTGCCCTTATCTCTATATAAGTGAAGGTTGTTGACTTTTTATAGCTTATTATTCTCCAAATAGACAAAACCATGCATGAGTAGGTTTGCACCATATGATTAGTTGAATTGTCTGACTTTAAGGATTAAATGGATCAACCACTCTACTTATCTCCCAGTAGGTATCCATTTATACATGAAATTTCTTCTGGGACTAATATGAGATTAAAGCTATAGAATAAAATTACTGAATTCTCACATTTTTCTCTACTATTATTTGTTGTGTTAATCTATTTAGTGTAGCTATATTTGCACTCATTAAAACTCTAGACTCACTCCACCTCAAAACCCTTGGCTGCTTTGAATCAGATGATAGAAAAGTACCAATCTTCCACATAGTAGATTTTGAGATCATGAGTGTACCATCACATGGCTCACAATAAAAATCGATCTCCACTGTCTGATTCAAAAAAGACCAAGGCCATATAAATAGACATCAATTTTTTGAGATATGTTCCATGTGAAATCAACATGTGAGCTATATGATGATATAGTCATTATCTTATAATCTATTTTGTGGATGATTGGGTCGAAAAATGATCTCTATTATTTGATTTAAATAATCAATGGTATTCAAGTTGGGTGATCTAGAGTGTTGGTGGGTGCAAATGGAGCTATCCATCCATTTTTTGTGATGAAATTTTTTATGCATGTGTCTCACGCGTATATAGTGTATGTTGATAAGCTATCATTCTCCATGCTAGTTTCGGTAAGTTAGGGCTATTAATGACCCAAGCGAGATTCACTACTGAAATGACTACAGATTTAGTGGTGGTCTTCTTGACTCTTGGCTTCCAGTCTATTTATTGATAGGTAAATTACTTGATGGCCTCATAAATGAGAGTTTTCCACTAAATGCCCCTCACTTGATTTTTATGTGCTTGTTTTTTTGTGCTATTAATGTGGCCCAATTAGTAAAATTGTGAATTGTGAGTTCTCCAACCTCGTGAAAGAGCATGTATGGTGCGTACTATTTTGTTATTAATGTCAGATCTATTTTGTTGACGAAAAAACTCACAACCGGTTGAGCCATAGATCAATTGATATTAGGGTTGTGTAGAAGATCAATTCGACGAACTAAAATCAACCAAAATTTTTGTTCGATTTCAGTTTTAGGCATATTAGTTCGGTTTTGATTTTGGAAAAGTAGTTTATCGGGTTATCAGTTCAATTTCGAGTTTGACGTAAAAAAATTCGAAACCAAACTGATAAGAAACTAACAATAAGGTATTCTTAGGTGGATACAAAAATAGCTTGCAATTAAAATTTTCTTTTTTAAAACCTAAACATAAAATTTTAAGACGTAGAAACTAGAAAATACGGGATATATCTTAAAACTTAAAACAAGTAAAAAGTCAAAAACCTTTTTTATTACATATCTCATTCATTCCACTTCCTAGTTCCCACCGTTGGCCATCGTCGTCTGCTCTCTCTCTCTCTCTCTCTCTCTCTCTCTCTCTGTTCCTCTCGTTATTCTCCACTATCTCTCTCCTCCTTGTGGTTTTTTTTTTAATTTTACAAATAAAAAAATTGAAGTTTACAAACTAAAAATCGATCGAACTGACAACTAACGGTTCTGTTTCAGCTTGGAGGCTTATCGGTTCAGTTTCAATTTGAGAAACAAGAAATCGATAGTAATCAGTTCAGTTTCGGTTTAGCATGAAAACCGATCCGATAACACCCCTAATTGATATCATCTCCCCTCGTGAAAGCCACACGTCATGAGTTCTAATCTCCGCGCCTACTTTTGTCCTTTATGCAGGTCTCCCTATAGTGTGTTGCACCAAATCAATAACTCTTTATGCAGCTTGTTTAGGCACTACATCTGGGATGTCTCTATCGAATGGCATACTAACAAAAAATTTTAAAAAAAACAATAATAATTAACAAGCAGTCTCCTACATTGAGTTAATATTATGTACGAGTGGGGGTACAAATTTGGTTAACCAAACTTTCAGTTTTTGGGTTGGTTTATGCAATACCGAACCGAATTGAGTCATTATAGTTTTGGTTAACTGAACTTCTCACACCCCCCCAAACTGAAACCAAACCGAACTTCTCACCCTACAAATCGAAATGTTTCAGTTTCGTTTCGGTTCGGATTTTTTTTATTTTTTCTCATATTTTTCTTTATTTTTCGGTTTTTTGAATGTTTCAATTTTTATTTATTTATTTTGGTCAGTCTTCTCACCTTACTCAGCTGATTTTCACTTTTTAGTTACCAAAACTGAAATAAAACAACGCCGAATCGGTTCAGCTCAGTGTCGATTTTCAATCAATTTTGGCCCGTTTTGAAAGGCTCATTTTTTGATCGACTTTCGGGTTTCAATTTTTATGTACAACCTAATGTACGAGCACCAGTGGTGCTTCGGTCAACCTCCGCCCAAAATAATTAAGTCTTGGGCAGTGAACAATGGATTATGATAAATTTGGGTGGGGAGGGGGGCTCACCTACCGGGGGCTCACGAACTTATAAGAGAAGAATGGATTATGATAAATTTGGGTACCATCTCAAAACCAATTGGCAATGATTGGGGGATCAGGAACTTATAGGAGGAGATGCATTTATTTTTGTTATCTGTTTTGAGAACGGTGAAATTGATTATAAAAGTAAAACGACTCCCGAAAAAATGAAAATAGTAAAAGTGTAACCGATTTGGTTTGTTGTTTTGGTCCAAAACCGACCAAACTGAACCGAATACACTCCTAAGAGCTATGAAACGTGGGCAAACAGAAGTACCAGATTTTCTCCTTTTTAAAAGAATTTAATAGGGTATAGGTTTTTGCACCCAAAGATTCGGTCTCAGGAACGGATGGTTCCACTGTTGACTGCTTTTAATTTGATGATGGAGATTGGTTTTCATCATAATCACCTATACGATATACTTGAGATCATGGCCCACATATCAGATGGTCAAATCAATGTTGATTCTATGTGGAACACATTCCCAAAAGTGATATGAGAACTCCACACAGTATGACATAATTACGATCAGTTTGAGGCTGTGTGCAACATGGAATCAACATCTGACTGTCCGATATATGGGCAATGATCTCAAGAACTATTGTGTGAAAAATCGGGATGTAAAAATAAGTACCAATTCATGTGGCACTCAGGGTCACTTACCTAATACTAGCTCAAAGAGAAATGCTCAAAGTACCATTTTAACTCCTCAACAAAAAGGATATCTAAGGATTCAATGGCCTTCGGGCACCGATCGATTAGTAAACCACTTGACGCATGTAAAAATGCCAAATATTTATTCCAAAAAACTTATATTTTATTTTGTTTACACTACTTTCAACCGAATATTCAATAAGTGGATATTTTTTATATTCCAATCCTCCAAACCTGCCTATTAGACGGTCAGATATTGATTCCACGTGGCATACATCCTCAAAAGTGACCCTAGAACTCCTCTCATGGTATGCCATGATCACGGTTATTTTGAGGATGTGTGCCACGTGGAATCAACATCTGACTATAGGTAGTGATATCAAGATCTGTTGTGTGAAATATTGGGAAGAATTCAATCTCCATCGTTTGATTCAAGGCAGTCAAGGGTGTTAACAGTAGAACCATCACTTGCGGAGATTGAATCTTTGGTTACCCTTAAATAAAATGAGACATGCTTATTACATTTTCAAGTGGTCCTCTACTCCTCTCTCTATCTTCATGTTTGGCACGTTTGATTCGTCGTAACATGGCCAACTTACACGTTAAATGGCCATCTTACGAATAGTTGACCGTGGTAAGGTGTTTGATGGCGCTTAATACAAACACATTTTCCTACTTTTTCTAGCGACGCATACACTTAAATGAGTACAAGCCAGAAGCATCATAAACATCGTCGACGACGCGTTCCGAGACAACAGTTCAAATTTGCGGGCTTTAACTTCTCACTTTAAAGCCTTACCTTTCTTCTCTCCACCTACTTTTCATAGATTTCATGCATGAGCCATAAACACACACTGCATCCTTTCCTTCCCGAGATTCTTAGAGAATCGTTCAGGTTATAGGTTTTGCAGGTAAGGGATTTGTACATTGTGGTGATCGAAATGAACCTATCCATTTTGGAGGGCAGGTTCAACCAAAGAAGCACAAAGAAGAGGTGGGTAGGCATCTGTAGACCTGTGTTGATGGAGTCTCCCAAAAGACTAGTCGAACATGAAAAATCTATGCATGATCTCCTTCCAAGCCCTAAGGGCTATAAATGGCATACACTTGTGTCTTCCTCCTCTCACCATCGTGTCACGGGTAACTCGTCCAGCAGTGTCAGCCCGTGCAGCACCTAACGCCTGATGCGCTAAGTCAGTCTATCTTTGATACCAACCATTACGGGGGTGTCCTTCGACACACCATCAACCTGCGCGGTGCCTCGCTACTGCATGCAACGAAACCAACCAAGCTATTCATCAGCTCTGATACCACCCGCCTAGAGGATGGGAACTCCCCCTTGTGGTTACCTTTGTTTCAAGGCCTACTATCCGATGTATCGTGCCCCTTTCAACACGCCAAATTACACCACTGTTCCATACTTGATCTGCTCAAGCTTCACCCTATGCACTGCACTAGTACCTCGCTTTGCAACAGTATGACATGCCGCTCCACATGCCGTCATGTATTGCTCGCATACCGAACCAATCCCACAGTCATGTGCGTATCTTATGCTGTCGTGCTCAACGAAGTCCCAAGCGGCCCTCATGTTATCATGCTTTATTGAATCCCACACAGCGCTCAAGTGTTCTCTCTAAGTTGCCCAGCTGTAGGTACTGCGACGCATAGTCCGGGGTCATACTTCAACTTCTCCTTGGATGTCACACGACATCATTGCGTCGACATCCTAGGCCCACCCTTTCAGGCCTATGAGATACTTGCGCCCCCTCTGGCAACATAAGGCCCGTGTGGGTGGGAGGCAACTCATCCAGCACCTCTCCCACATAGATGGTCCAAATACCATCTATGGGTAAACAGCTAAAAGACCTCAAACACGTTAGTTTGACATACCCCCATGGCACGCGTCTCCTGCCGTTGGCACACTGTGTCAAGTCCTCAGCCATCATGCCTGTGACTCCCCGCATCATCTTTCCCTGTGACCGTGTCGCGACTACCGCAACACGACTACGTCGCGAGGCCATCTTGGCCCCATGTCGCGTGCCCTCCTGGCACCACATGTCGTGTTATCCCGACACCAAGATGTCGCATGCCCTCTTGACACCACATCGCATGCCCCAGGCACCAAGTCGTCACTGCCTCGATGCAGAATACAAGAGGCCCGAGTGGCACTGTGGATGGACCGGGTAGCCATGCTGCGTACCTCCGTCACAATCTGCTAACTCCATCTTCCTCAGGTACCCTTTTGAAATATGAGGTTCCATTATGATTTGTAATGTTCATTCGTTTATTAATCAGATGGAGTATTCCTTTTTATTTCTATTTTTCCTGATCGGTGAAGGGTATTGGGAAGCACTCCTAAAGGTCATCTTTAGATCATCTCACGTCTACGCTCAGGTAGGTGTCATCTTCCCCTTCCAATTATTTCCCAATCTCTGACTTTTTTTAATGGGTTTTATGTTCTATGCATACAATTTCACTTGGGGGCTCTGCAAAATCTATGGTGGATATATAACCTATAATGATAAAATTATTGATTTATTTTTGTGATCCATTTTTAATTATCCCAGAACCGCTTCAAAGGCATAAAAAATTTATTTATACACAATTAATTGGGATCTAAAGTATGGTTTTTAGGGGGCTTCTATTTTTTAAGATAAGTTCTTTTATTGCACAACTTTGATTTTTTTATAGGTTTTTTGCATTTGACCAATCTTATTAGAGAAAAGGTCACAACCAGTGGTTTTTTGTCAAAAAATCATCTCATTAATGTTCAACCAATGACTACTACAAACTTGAGTTTGGGTTTTGTAAAGTCCTAAATAAAATTTATATTATATGCACAATTGCCCATCCTTATATTTTGACAATGATTCCATAGATACAAAAATCATATATACACTCATATGATAATTGTGAACGTTTCCACAAAAAAATCTATGTTCTTAGATGGCCTCTGCTTCTTTTACGGCTTGCCCCCCCCTGTAGTGCCACCCCCACGCACCGAACTTCAACTAGACAAATAAGCTTGAGAAGCTTTTCATTGCAGAAATGAGTGACCATTAATGTCTCCAAGGGAGAAGGTCGAGGGCAGAAAAATTTAACTCCTTAGCTTAAATTGAGATGGGGACTAACCTAAATAACCTCCCACAATTCCAAGCAACAAGCATGGAGTTGACAAAAAATCACATGTACAATTGTCTTAGAGTGATTAGGAAGCACTACCAAGAGATGAGTTTAATCATGAAGCAAAGCAGGTTTGGTTGGGACCATGAGGTAAAGATGGTTATATGGATGTCGTTTGAGTAGGTTACACGAATTCATTTTCCAAATCTCCTTTAATATAAATGGTTTCGTTGGGTCATACCCTTCCAACTGATGCAGGGAAACCCATGGGTATCAGGGTACAAGAACAAGAGGTTAGCTTATTGGGATAGCCTTTGTCTTATCTTCAACGACAATATTACCAACGATTGAGGCTCGTCTCACCCTGATGACCCCACCCCTGTGGCTAACATAAATGATGCCTCTCGTACCCAATCTGTCCCCAACACAAACAATGCCTCTGGTACCTAATTTGGAATAGGCCTAGGCACTGACTCCCAACACCCTTTACTGCGGAGAGTTCAACCACAACCTCGAGGCGATCGTGGCAAAGAGGAGACGGTCCTTCTACTTCGCGCCGCAGAAGAGGTGTCGACATTTGGTAGAGGCTGCTCGGGACGATGTAACAGTATGTTCATGCGATGATATTATATAGGACAAGGCCTAACCTCAGAGAGCAATGGATGCCCATCTTGAAAGAAATGAGGAAACATAACATCATCACTGAGGATATGTTCATGGTAGCTACTTTCAAGCTATCAAATAGGTAGTTGGTTGACGCCTTTCTGTTGTTGGATAAGCCTAGATACTTCTCGTACATTGAGGCCATGTTTCATGGGGTTTTTTGATGTAAAATTTGCGTTGGAAAAGTAGTATAGTTTATTTATATTTTTATGGCTTGTACTTTGGTTGGACAAGTAATATGGACCTATCATGTCATTGGCTTATGTATTATCAATTCGAGTATCTTAATCTAAATTGACATCGATTTTTTTTATAATGATATTTTTTTTAATTATAACATAAAATTTTTTTAATATGAATCTCGTAGGAAAATATGGATCAAGGCGATGAAGATGTCAATCTTTTAATGATGATGGGTGCAGTGGCGGAACCAGGATTTTCATCTAGGCGGGGCGCAAGATGAATTAGATTTAATTTCAATACATTTCAGAATAACTTTCAAAAAAATTGTTGGAATTAAAAAATATATAAATATATATATTTATAATTTTTAAAAATATTAAAAAATATATTATCATAAAAATCGTGTTTCGTGCCAATTTTTTCAACATAGGATTTTTTTATCATGGCTTTCAAATCTGACAGCTTAGATGATCTTTCCTACATATGATCTTTTGATCATTGTGTTTTAATCTTTTTCATACAATCTTTTGATCATCAACAATTGATTGATTTGACTTAGACAATGGAGTTCATTTTTCACTTCAATCTTCCACACAAAGGATCTTGAGACTATGGGCGTACCATCTGACGATCAATTTTTTTTATTTTAAGTGGCACAAATCTCAATAAAGTAACTAAAAAGCAATGAGGCACACATCACACTAAATTAGCGCTACATTTTGGGATGTGTGCCACATAGAGAAAACTAACATTTGATGGCAAGTCTATGGTCTCAAGATCTTTTGTGTGAAAAATTAGGCTTAAAACCTATTTTCATCATCAAATTCAAAACAGTCAAATGGTTGTTGCATCCAAAACTTGAGTTGAGAAGAAAGAATTTTGGATTTTAAGGATTGCAAATACATTAGTCCCTTCAGATTTTAGCTCCAATCGTGGGCGAAAATAAAGTCAGCTAAATTTTATTCAATTTTATCTTTAGAAAAGATCCAGAAAGTGGGCCCCACGTTATTGTAAAATAGAAATATTTTATTCTATAAGAAAAGCAAAATGGGTACCATTGTTTGCGCCCACATCCTAGATCCCTTGATAAACATTAATTAAATCGGATTAGATGATGGAGGTCATGTTTCATCCTGATATTCCACACAAGAGATCTTGAGATCATGGCACACATATCAGACGGTCAGTTCTAATTTCAGGTATCACAAATTCCCCCAAAAAATAGTCTCTGAATCATATGTCAGACATCACGCCCAAATGTCAATTTAAGGTCATTTCTTGGAGATCAGTGACACATGGAATAAAAAATTTTCCGTATGATAGGTGAGCCATGACCTCAAGATCTATTCTGTAGAATGTTGGCCTGAAACACTATTTCCATCATTGATCTGAAACAATCAATGGTCTTCAAGGCGTCTAGGACGTGGGTAATTTCAAAGGTGACATGGGTGCAAATAGAGGTACCCAAGGCAAAATTTATTTTTTTAAGTCAGTACAGGCGGGCGCCCGCCCTCGCCCATACATGCGTCCGCCCCTGGATGGGTGGCAGAGTGCTTATGTTAGCATCATATTATTACTATATTATGCTTTGTAGGCGTCGGATGCATGTATTGGCCCTCTCCGGTCGGGCATTCATTGAGGAGGCCCTTAATGGCTACCCTGATATTGAATATGACATTTTTCAAATGTGAACCCCCATTTTTTATTACTTGTGTGATACACTTAAGAAAATGGAGCTATTATGAGATGCAAAAGAGATATTCATAGAGGAACAACTAGCGATATATTTGCTGACATTGTCTCACAATGAACGGAATCGAGTAATTCAAAATCGGCTCCAACAATTCGGTCAAACAGTAAGAAAATACTTCAAGTTAGTTCTAGATGTTTTGTTGAAGCTCAATATTGATGTAGCGACCCGAAATCTTATAATGGTTGATTGTAAGATCTTAGGTTGTACCTTCATATATCATGAACCACAAAGAAACTTTATAAGGCACTAACAGCGCAAGGAAAAAATTTGATAAGCATTAATGAACTGCAATAAAACACATGACAATCTTCTTATTTCAATTATAAAGTCTATCATGCTCAAAAGCTTAAAATATTTTAAATAAAATTACTTGCCAATTATTGTCCCGTCCATTTGAGCACAATAATATTAAAAGGAAATAAATAGCTAGGATGCGAAGCCTTCATTGTCATCCATCTCAGGTTTCTAAACATCATGTGCAGTCTTATCACTATAAGCCCATACGTTATTCTCAGCTACACTTGTCTCATCTGGCCACCCACATCAACAAGGGGTGTAAGTTTACACTTTTATAGACCAGATATGCAATCCATTAAAATATAAGATATCAATTATTGCAATGTAAATATTTCTATAATTTATAAGTGTAAGCTTATTATGACATGCATAATTTCAATAAACTAAAAGGTATTAAACATAGCATGGATATCAATGTCGCATGAGTTTATATTTTCTTTTTAAGTTCATCTTTTACTCGTCCCTCTGAAGACGTTGACTTTTAGACTCCGTCCCTCTCAAGACATTGGGTCTAATAAGCTATTATTTATTTAATTATCCGTCCCTCTCAAAATATTGACTTTTAAACTTCGTCCCTCTCAAAACATTGGGTCTAATGTGTCCTTATTCATTGTTTAGTTAGACTCTGTCCATTTCATGACGTTGGGTCTAATGCTTCCTTATTCATTGTTTAGTTAGACTTCGTCCCTCTCAAATCCTTGAGCCTAATGCTTCCTTATTCATTGTTTAGTTAAACTTTGTCCCTCTCAAGAGGTTGGGTCTAATACTTCATATTATTCAATGTTAGTTAGACTATGTTCTTCTCAAGATATTGGGTCTAATCAAACACGATCATTGCTTAACTTTTTATGATGTTCATGTGTGTTACTCATGTAATCCATAGACCATCATAAAATATTAAAGTGTGAGAATATAATCATTATACACAAACCTTAGCATTTAATCAAACTCATAAAAAAAACTGAAAGGAAACTTGAACTTGCCTGCTTAGAATCAATCGATCGATTTCCACACTCGATCAATCGATTTCTCTCCAAAAAATTTTAAGCATTAACATTCATACTCGATCGATCGATTAATCAGAATCGATCGATCGATTTTTCTCGGAGAATTTTAACAACCAACATCATTTAGACTCGATCGATCGATTTCCTGAATTGATCGATCGATTTCCTGAATTAATCGATCGATTTCAACCCGTGAGCATACTCAGAACTATCATCCAAAATCGATTGATCGATCGATTTCAACCCGTGAGCATACTCAAAACTATCGTCCAAAATCGATTGATCGATTACCAAACTCGATCAATCAATTTCGACTAGTGGGCACACCCCAAAGTGTCTCAAATTTACATGGTAGGATTTAACCCGATCTCTTTTTAGCCAAAACCGTCAACATAAAAAAACATCAATCATAGTATGCATATCATCTACTCATACCATTTCTTATTTATGCAATAGAAGCATTAATCAACATAAAAACTCATATTTAAATCGATATTTTAAGTTTCAAGAGAGAGCATGATTTATCTATACCTAGATCGATTGTATCTCCGCGATTTGATCGAGTTTCTTACTACGACAATGGGTCTTGAATGTGACAGCCCGGATTTTGATACTCCGAAACCCGTGCCATCAGCACGATCCTCTAGACCGTGCCCCAAAGCTATGTATGAAATATTGGTATAACAAGTAATATTAAGACAAAATGGAACAACAACTACACAATGTGAAAGTAAATTTCTATTCTAGGTATAAACCCAAAAGACAGTTCTACTTTCATGTCATTGCATGAAAAGAGAACCGATCTGAACCATCGGTGATCAACAGATCACCCCAGATGGTTCACCAAAAGAATTATATCAATTTAGTTACAGGTTTCAAAAAGGCTTGACATACCAAGCTGTACAAATGTACTCTCAAAATCTCTCTATCAAAGTACTCAGCGGAGTCTCCTAGAAGAAGTCCTCAGAGGGGGCTCCAGCTCGTTCCCAGACACGTAATCCGAATCACCCGGATCCACGTCTCCCGAAGCCTCGGCCGCTGCTAATACTGAACCTGCGACGTATAGTCTAAAGGGTGAGCTACATCCTAGCTCAATAGGGAACAACACAATGAACATATAAGTCAAAATCTCACATATATTCCATGATATTCTAAGCATGATGTGTCTATGCATTTGCAGTAAAACAGTTTAAAAGATGATGATTATGCCTTGAAGTTTACTGGTGATTCACATGTTTCATTTATTTTCAACTGTTCATGAATTACACTTATTAGGCCCAAAGCAAAACTTAAATCTTCAACTTAAGTAGTCCCCGAATAATATAGCATCGAGCTCCGATGGAATACCCTCCATCGTCGTCTAAATAGATAGTTGTTATATGTATTCCCTGAGAATACCACCCAAGCCCCTTTCTCAATAGGCGGCGGGATTAAATCTCATCTTAACATCCCTGGGATGTGCTTACTGTGTACGGATAAACCTCCATACCGGTGTATAGATTGGCTGTCGTACCGGTCACGGATATCCTGTCGAGTCAGTCGTGGGTATTCCGTCACGTCGGTGGGATATTCTATTCAAACCTTAAATAATAAAAATATCATGTGCTTTACATATAGTTATTTACCGTATAAAAGTGCTACTTTATATCAGTTAGGCCTTATCAGTAGTTATTCAATCTTACTTACATCCCTGGGATGTCTAAATTACTCGCATCACACTGATGCCTTTATCATTTTCTCAGCCCCTGGGGATGTCTCATCTTTATTTACTTTCTTGGTGTCACACACACACCCTTTTTATAAAGATTTACATAGTTAAAATATTTTCAGTTTGATTTCTATATCACTACATACATGCTGTTGCAATTAAAGTACATGTTCAAGGTGTTCCCTACCTCAGGTCTCTGAAGTTCCAAGCATCAAGGTCCCACGCGGCTCCTTATGCTTGCTTTCACACGTACCACCTATGATACATCATAATACATGCAACACATCACTAAAGATACAATAGAGAAGGTCCTAGACCCTCCATGAACCTCAAGGTCCAATTAAAAAGTAAAGTGAAACTGCCAAAATCGATTAATCAATTCCCAAAATCGATTAATCGAAATCTAAAATCGATTAATCGATCCCAAATCGATTAATCGATCCCAAATCGATTAATCGAAATCCCTAAAAAGGTTAATCGATTCTGAAATCGAGTAGTCGAAAATCCAAAATCAATTAGTCGATCCCAAATCGATTAATCGAAATCTAAAATCGATTAGCCGATTTTCTCAAGTCTTATCTTTCCAGCCACTGGAGGTATCCAGTCGATTTCCAAATCAATTAATCGAATTTCAAAATCGATTAAGCAATTTTCAGATCGATTAATCGAAATTGGGCATCCTTGCTTTTTCAACTTCTAGACCAAAATCGATTAATCTATTTTCAAAATCGATTAGGCCAGACTCAGCCCCCTTTTTGGGTTGTTCTTTTCAAATCCCTTTCTTTTTCTATTTTCTTTCTTTTCTAAGTCTTTAATCTATCATTTTAACTATACTTGACTAAATTAATTTCATTAAATCTCTAGGTATTGAAATCTAACAAAACTCACCTCAATAAATCCCTTAAAGGATTGATTCGTTGGGTTTGATGGCTAGGGTTCCAGCTTTTCACTTCAACGGCTCCTCATGCGTTGAATCCAGCATTCAATGCTCTTGATTTGCATTAACTCCTAGCTCAATAACTCATCTTGGTTTCTCCCTCTCTCTCTCTTCTTAACTCTCTTTCACCAACTAAATAAAAGCAATCTAAGTTTATTAAAACCCTTTTATCCTCTTTCCAGCTTGTGTGTTAAACACATACACCAAAGATAGGTGTACATGACCACTAACTCACACTATACACTACACTTAGGTCATATTGACATCCCATCAGTTCATCCCTTCATGAGTCCACTGTTTGACCATCACTTGGTCAAACCTACGACTAATCGGGCACGAATCCCGAGGTTACTGCTTAACGCTCAAATTTTCGGGATATTACATTGAAGGAGGTGAAGGCCCCTTGAGAATAGATGAAAACGTCTCACCGATCTTCCAAAAAAAAAAGTTTTAAAAAATGAGGATCTAGAATCTCTTCTCTAAGGACTCTAGTGTTTCTTACGAGAATAACCTCTATTCTTAAGAAGAACTCTCAATGATATTATGATTTAGGATTTTTCCCAAAACACACCTTTATAATCTATTAGGGAAACATTCGATGTTATGCTAATGATGTGAATTTTTTATTGTAATATTTTACTCGCAAGCGCACAAATCAGATTGTATATAGTGGGTGCAGAGTACGAGATCGTTCCCACGAGGACTATTTTTGAAGATCTAAAAAGATTAGACAGTAATTCACGGAATCTACTAAGATTCAACAGTATCCTATCAATATTATGATCTAGTTTTGTGAGATCACAATTACCAACAACAAACTAAAACTTAATTGATAATTCAAAAGTAAAGATAAAGATGAAGATACTAAATCCTCCCATCTTTGGTCTGTTCTTCCCATAATACAAATCTACGGATTAAATTATGAGATATACCATTGAAAATAAACATCTTTTATAAAAGATAAATGGTCAAAACCCTAATAGGTTCCACGTTGCATCCCTGCAATCAGGACTTAACTTCAAAGATGATTTTCATATATAGATCTGGGATCAAGGGCATGGCTCGGCTCACATGATCTTAGGTTCAAATAAAAATCATCCCTAAAGTGGGTGAAAATTTCAATAAGAATACCACCATAGATCTGAAATCAAGGGCATGGCTCGGCACACTTGATTTCATATTAGAGAGTAATTAAGATAAACTTACCATTACAAATCCAAGATCCAGGGCATGGCTCGGCACACTCGATCCCGGATCATAATCGTAATTAGATCCACACGATGAAAGCAAAAAGACCATATAACAGTGATTGGGTAAAATTACCATCACAGATCTGAGATCCCGGGCATGGCTCGGCACACGCGATTCCAGTTAGTGGCGGAGATTTCATCCGTTCGTGATAACACAACAACCATAAAATAAAATCTCATATTTTAATCCTAAATTTATATTATTAGAAGTACATTCCTCATATGGGAATCATTAGATTCTCATCCCTATGAATTTAGCCACACATATTGTAATTAAATGACATAAATAAATAAGGAATGGAAAATAATATTAATTTAATGAATTAAAAATATCTCAAACTTCAACAGAAATTACTTTGATCCAAAAGTACGATGATCTTCAGAAACGAAATTAATGTAGAAATCAACTGAACAAAAATAATAAACTGAATGAATGAATACTGAAAAATTAAAGGAACAAAGCTCTCAAAAAGGAATAATAAAAACTCTCTATCTCTACGTGTAACTATGAAAAAGAAAACTAAAAATTAAAACTCTCTAATCCTCCTTATTCTCTAATTATTTTTCTCGAAGTGTTTGATCGGCTTTAAATAGCACCCACGTCGCAGAAGTGTCCCAACTCGACAAGTCAAGGTCGATGCATCGACCCTGCAAAAGATCCTAAAAATCTGCTTTAAAGTGTCAGTTCCATGTCAGACTGCTTTTTGTCCTCGATTAATCGACCAAAAGGGTCGATGCATCGACCTCCCAGAAATTCGTGAATTCTAGCCCACTTTTTACATCAGACACTGCTTCGGTATTTAGGTCCTAACTTTCTGTACTGAACTCGGATTGACATGATTCTTGTGGAGTTGGAAAGGTGACGACGAGCTCTACAACCTGTATGTTTTGACAATTTCATAATTCTGCCATCTTGAAGGTCCAAATCGAGCTACAAGTTGCATTAAGTTCTTGATGATCCAAAGTTGCAGTGTTTTGACATTATTTTCAGAATTCTTGAGCTGTTTTCTGCACTTGACTTGTATTTACCTGAAACACTTCAAATCTAATAATTCTCATCAGATAGACTTTATCAGATAGCTAAATGTAGGTATTTAGGGGTGAAATATCATCATATTTCACTACTCATCACACTCCCAAACCTACACTTTGCTAGTCCTCGAGCAAAGCAAACTAAAGAAAAATAATTGCCACTTTCGTAGGGAGCACGATTGCACTTAGTATGAGCAGCAAGCCTTTAAACCCCTAGGTGATCCCTAGTGGAGGAGTTGTGTCTCTTGAGGGTTTACAGTGAAGTTACCCACAAACTTCAATACATTTTTGAAACCATTGATAAAATTGAGTTTTTGAAACATGATTTTGATAACATATATACCATTCAAAACTCAAAATCATTAATCAATTCAACATGCGAATCCTCAATTTTAAATAACATATTATACTAATCAGACTAGTATCCATTCAAATTAGTCTAATGCTCAAATCGTTAGATAACTTATCCATTCATGCCTAAACGTGAAGTGTGTGCATACTTAAACCAAAATTCATTCATCTCAAAACTAGTTCAAACAGGAAACCGTCGGATCTGTTGTTTTGACTCAATCCTCACTTTAGGTATACTCTTAAAATAAAATCACTCCGATGATGGGTAAGTTTTCGCACACATGTGAGAGATCAATACAAAGCAAATAAAAAGGTCTCGCATGATCAATGAAACACGATGCAATCAATGAACAAAAATAAATCTCATAAGAAGATACTTGTATATCCTAAGCATGTCATATCAAGTGTCATAAGTATCACATATCCACTCTCCACAAGGCAATTATCAATGCAAGATCAGATCAGAAAGGAAACAACTTTTGGATTTTTCTATTTCTCTTCTTTTTCTTTTCTAATCTCTCACTATTTTTCTCAATATTTTTCTATTTTTCTCAACTTTCTTTTTCTTTTAAATTTCCTTTTCTTGAAGCACCTCATATTTTTCATTATTTTTCACAATTTTCTTTTTCTTTTTCTCCCCCTTTTTCTTTTATATTTTTGCCATACACTCTCAGTAAACACCACAACTCAGTATCTTTCCACTTACTCTCTTTTCGTTTATTTTCATCCCTCGTTCCTAATTTCTCATAAATAAGAAGGGTAAAGCTGAATTTTTAGAAATGGTGAAAGGTTAAAGATTAATGTGGCTTATCAAAGAATGTATAAAGGTAAATTTTTCAATAGGTTCAAATGGGTACTAGAAGGATAAATTTATATAAGGTGAGATATTTTAAGCACAAACGAGCCAAAGATGGCCTTCAATCATATCCTTAAAAGATGGTAAGCTTGCATATTTATCTTGAGTAGACATACAGTACATTCTAACATAATAATATGAATTTGATTTCATGCAAAGTCACAAGCCAAAGTAAAGTGTATGAGATTATGCAAAATAATCTGTATTCAAATAAAACTCCGAGTTTATATATTCACTCATCAATGATGGGAAATTAGCTTTAAAGCTCACCGGGTTTAGTCTCCACTAAGAACCTAAGATTTAACATTCAAAACAGTTCATCGATTTCTAACTTTTAGCTTGGTATAAGTGTAAAAATTATAAGCATGAATATCAAAATTACCCACAAAATATCACATTAAGCTTCATCATCTTAGATACAAGTAATCAAAATATGACATCAATATTCTCAAAATTAAATTCACATGCATCATCAACTAAAGTTTGAAAACAATTGCAAAATAATGTGCATGATGACTTCAAATATTTTTTTTTTTTTTTTTTAAGATAAAAAAATAAGTGACGCAAAATAAATAACCATACCCCCAAACCGAAAGATGACAATGTCCTCATTGATTGAAATACGTATTACACCCCCAAACCTGCTGAAAAGTACCTCAACACAAAGATCAGGTGCAGAGAATATGTGCATCAAATTGAAACATGACCAAAAATATATTGAAGGGAAGAAGGGTACACTATTTAGGGAAATAAAAACAACCTAATCTAAACAAAAAACTAATATTCTAGAACTAAATATACGGAATAAATAAATCCTAAATCCTAAATCCTACACAAAATTGGGTTGCCTCCCAATGAGCGCTAGTTTAATGTCGATAGCTCGACCATGTGAATTGCTCAGTCAGGGTGAGCCCTTGGATCACTCAATGAAAGAGTGTTAGAGAATGCAATTGTATCCTCAAGGAACGGTTTTAATCTTTGACCATTAACTCGAAAAATATTCTCGTATCTCTGATTGATAACATCAACTGCCCCATTGTGGAGTATTCGAGAGATTTTGAATGGACCACTCCAACGGGTTTTTAGTTTCCCCAAAAATAGATGAAGTCGGGAATTGTAGAGTAGAACCTGTTGACCAACAACGAAAGATGTCCGTAGAATAGATTGATCATGAACCCGTTTCATACGGTCCTTGTACGATTTAGCAGAGTCATATGCATCAGCACGGATTTCTTCTAATTCATTTATTTGTAAACTCCTTTGGGCTCCAGATTTCAGGTGATCAAAATTCAAAGACTTAATGGCCCAAAATGCTCAATGTTCCAGTTCAACCAGGAGGTAACATCCTTTACCAAAGACCAACCGATACGGCGACATGCCAATCGGAGTTTTAAACGCAGTTCGATACGCCCATAGAGCGTCATTCAATTTTAGAGACCAGTCTTTACGGTTCGGATGGATTGTCTTTTCTAAAATCCATTAAAGTTCCCGATTAGAGACTTCAACTTGGCCACTTGTCTGAGGATGATATGGTGTAGCAACTTTGTGTGTGACACCATATTTCTTCATTAATTGGTTGAACACTTTATTGCAAAAGTGCTTTCCACCGTCACTGATTATCAACTTTGGAATACCAAAACGTGAAAACACTTGATCCTTGAGAAATTTGATCACTACTTTGTGATCATTCGATTTACAAGCCACAGCCTCTACCCATTTCGAAACATAATCAACACCGACAAGAATGAACGTATGTCCAAACGAATTTGGGAAAGGACCCATGAAATCGATCCCCCAAACATCAAACAATTCAACTTCTAAAATTAGATTGAGCGGCATCATATTGCGCTTTGAGATCCGGCCCAACATTTGACAGTTGTGACAAGATTTTCAATGCTGATGACAATCTCGAAAGATCGTCGGCCAGTAGAAATCACTTTGGAGGATCTTTACTGCAGTCTTTTTGGAACTAAAGTGACCTCCATAAGTTAACTCATGACAGAACGAGATGATCCGTGGTTGCTCAGATTCAGGAATACATCTTCGTATGATTTGATCGGGACAGTATTTGAATAAGTACGGATCTTCGAAAAAGTAGTGTTTCACCCAAGCTAAGAAAATAAATTTCTCATTCTTCGACCAATGGTGAGGTAATTTCTCGGTGACTAGATAATTGACAAGATCCGCATACCAAGGCGGGCAATCAATCCTGAACAACTGTTCATCTGGGAAGTGCTCCAAGATCGGAGCAGGATCATCGGATTTCTCAATAATTATTCATGATAAGTGATCTGCCACCACATTTTCTGAGCCTTTCTTGTCCTTGATCTCTAAATCGAACTCTTGCAACAACAAGATCCATCTGATTAAATGCGCTTTAGTATCTTTCTTAGCGAATAGATAACGCAAAGCAGCGTGGTCTGTGAATACCACGACTTTAGATCCTAATAAATAGGATCGAAATTTATCAAACGCAAAAACTACTGCCAAAAGTTCCTTTTCAGTGGTCGAGTAGTTCAACTGGGCATCGTTGAGAGTACGACTCGCATAGTAGATTACATACGGTAATTTTTCTATTCGTTGCCCCAGAACAGCTCCAATTGCATAATCAGAGGCGTCGCACATGATTTCGAACGGGAAGTCCCAGTTCGGAGATTGAATTATTGGAGCTTTTATCAATTCGGCATTAATAGTTTCAAAGGCTTGCAAGCATTTATCATCAAAGAGGAATGGGGCATCCTTTGAAAGTAAGCTGCATAGTGGTCGCGCTATCTTACTGAAATCTTTAATAAAATGCCGATAAAAATCAGCGTATCCCAGAAAAGATCTGATTTCCTTCACTATCCTCGGTGGTGGTAGATCGGCAATTAAATCAACTTTAGCCTTATCGACCTCGATATCCTGGGACGATATGATGTGTCCCAAAACAATGCCATCTTTAACCATGAAATGACATTTTTCCCAGTTAAGAACAAGGTTCTTCTCCTGGCATCGTGCAAGCACTAGTGACAAATGATTCAAACAGTCAGCAAAGCTGTTTCCATGGATCGAGAAGTCGTCCATGAAGACTTCGAGGAATCGTTCGACCATATCCGAAAAAATACTCAGCATACATCTTTGGAATGTAGCCGGTGCATTACAAAGCTCGAACAACTTTCGTCGGTAGGAGAAAGTACCAAAAGGACATGTGAACGTGGTTTTCTCTTGATCCTCAGGTGCAATGACCATTTGGTTATACCCAGAATAGCCATCGAGGAAGCAATAGTACTCATGCCCGGCCAATCTTTCCAACATCTGATCGATAAACGGAAGTGGAAAGTGATCTTTCCTCGTCATCAAATTTAACTTCCGATAATCAATGCACACTCTCCACCCTGTTTGAATTTTTGTAGGGACTAGTACGTTTTCCTCATTCTTCACCACTGTGACTCCCGATTTCTTAGGGACCACTTGTGTGGGACTGACTCATTTACTGTCAGAGATGGGGAATATGATTCCAGCATCAAAAAGTTTTATTACCTCATTTCGGATCACGTCTTGCATTATAGGGTTCAGTCTCCTCTGTGGTTCCCTAGAAGGCTTAGCATTGTCTTCCAAATGGATTCGGTGCATACACACCGTCGGACTAATGCCTTTGATATCTTTTATCGACCATTCGAGGGCACTTTTGTGCTCTTTGAGTACATTCATGAGTTGGCCTTCCTGATTCGCATCCAATTTTGATGATATTATAACGGGTTGAGTTTCATTCTCCCCCAGGTAGGCATACTTGAGATTTTTCGGCAGAGGTTTAAGTTCTAAGGACACTTTCTCCTCTTCTTTCAGCTTTTCCTTGATTAATTCAATTCGAGTTCCACACTCTATTTCCTTTTCTTCTCCCAGAAGTGGTGTGGAGTCCAACATGTGATTCACTTCTTGGATCAGTTGATCCACATCAAAATTCTCTTCAAAATGCGCAAGACAAGCTGCTAAAGGATCTTCAGTTTCGGATGCACGAAATATTTCTTCTACGATTTCATCGAGTATGCATGCTTGTGCATGTTCATCATCCTCCATGGGCTGCTTGGCAATATTAAAAATGTTGAGTTTCACTGTCATATTCTCGAATGACAGATTCATGATCCCGTTTTGACAATTGATCAGCGCATTGGAGGTTGCTAGGAATGGTCTTCCTAGATTCACTGGAATGTTATTCTTAAAATTTGATGTCGGTTCAGTGTCTAGAACAATAAAATCTACAGGAAAGTAGAAAGAATCTACCTTGATGAGGACATCTTCCACAATTCCACGAGGGATCTTTACGGACCGATCAGCTAACTGAAGGATCATTGTATTGGTCTTAAGCTCTCCCAGTTCGAGCACCTTGTACACAGAATAAGGCAACAAGTTGACACTCGCTCCTCAATCCAAAAGGGCCTGATCAATACGGTTATCGCCGATGATGATCGAGATTGTAGGACAACCTGGGTCCTTGTATTTGATTGGGAGCTTTGCTTGCAACACTGAACTAACCTGCTCGGCTAAGAAAGCCTTTTTCAAAATATTTATCTTTCTTTTAATTGTAACCAATTCCTTCAAAAATTTAGCATAAACAGGTACTTGGTGGATGGCATCTAGGAAGGGAATATTAATTTTTAATTGCTTGAAAATCTCATTTATTCCTTCTACATCGCGATTTTTTCGTGGTGCCATCAATCTTTGCGGGTACGGTGCTTTAGGAACAAAACTCTTCTTCTATTCACTCTTTTCTTCTGATGCTTCTTTTACTTGCACTTTGTCATCAATTTCTTCTTTCTCTTCAGATTTCTTCTCTCCCTCAGACTTTTCCTCCTCCTCTGGCAACACTATTTTGTTATCGACCTGCTTTCCAGATCTTAATGTTGTGATCGCCCGAATTTATTGTTGATCATCATCGTGTGTTGAAGTTGATGTTTGTTCAACTACCATTTGGCTCCTGGGTTAGGAACTGGTTGGCTCGGAAATGATCCTTTCTCTCTTTCACAGAGAAAAGTGGCCAATTGTCCAATTTGGGTCTCTATTTTAGAGATTGAGGATGTGTGAGAATGAATGAATTTCATCAGGTCCTCAGTAGAAGGAGTTTGTGTATGAGGACGTTGGGCAGCATTTTCCTGTGGATTGATAAATCCAGGTGGTGGAAATGTTGGCACAAAATTTTGCTGTGGTTGGTTTTGATAACCTCCCATTGGTTGCGCAAACTAAAAATTCTAGTTCATTTTCCATGGTTGCCCAACCTGATTTTGATTATATTGAAATTGATTTGGGTTATTGAACTCTTGCTGCTGAAATTGCCCTTGACCGTAGTTCTGCTGCAGTCCTTGGTTGAAATTTTGTTAGGGATAAAAGTTCATCCCCTGTTTCCTGGGCTGTATTCTTTGACTATCTTGTTTCCATGAGAAATTTGGATTATTTCTCCAGCTATTTTGGTTATTCTCATTGAAAACGTTTCCTTGATTCCGCCCATAATTATTCACAACATTTAGCTGTTTAGATGTGTCTGCATGATAGTTCTGCATTGAAGGACAATCATCTGCCATATGCATTGGACTTGCACAAATTGAACATGGCTCGGGTTGTGTATTTATCATATGCACATTCTTCTTTAATTTCAATTCCTCCACTTGTTGAGTGAGGAAATCAATTTTAGCCATCAGATCTGGGGAATCCTTTACTATGTATAGTCCTCCCTTCTTGGTTGAACTCTCGGCTTGATCACGGGCTTTGACTGGTTGTTCCCAAGTCTTTGTGAAATCCCAGTGCTGAGAATCCTCAGCTAGCTTTTCTAGGAAAGCATAAGATTCAGTTTCCTTAAGGCTCAGGAATCCCCCGCCATTCATTGACTCCACCAGATGTTTATTTGGTTGACTCAGTCCATTGTAGAAACACTGGACCAATCTCCACTTTGAGTATCCATGGTGTGGACATTTGAGTAAGAGATCCATGAATCTATCCCAAGCTTCATATAATCTCTCATCTTCCTCTTACGTGAAATCCGTGATTTCACGTCTGAGGACATTCATCTTCGCCATAGGGAATAACTTTGATAGAAACTTTTTGACCATCTGATCCCAGGTGGTTATGGATCCCGATGGTAGAGAGTTTAATCAGGCTTTTGCTTTATCCTTTATAGAGAAAGGAAACAATCATAGCCTAACAGATTCTTCGCTGAAATTTTGGTAAACAGATGAGCAGACTTCGACGAAGTCTTTAACGTGCTGGTATGGATCTTCTCTCTCCATGCCATAAAAGATTGGAAGGATTTGGATGACATTTGTACGAATTTCAAACCGGCCACAAGGTGTGGCGGGGTATACAATGCATGATGGGGTATTTGTAGTTATTGGAGAAAACAGTTCTCTCAATGTTGGTTCTTCCTCTTGTTCTAGTTGCCCATTCATGTTGTCAGTCATACTGACTTTAGTGGATGATTCACTTGAAAATTTCTGCCTTGATCTGGCGTCCTTACGATTTGACCGGCAAGCACGTTCGATCTCAGAATTTAAAGGCTCTAAAGTTCTTTCTTTAGAAGACCTAGTGTGCATACAAATGACGCACAGAGTGGAGGTTTCAGGCAGGAAAACCTCAAGAAAAATATATTATTTTTTTTTTCAAAATTAAAATTTTTTTGGAATCTCGATTGATCGAGTGTGAATCTCAATCGATCGAGACAGGGTCGATTGATCGAGCAGTGTACTCGATTAATCGACAGAAGACAAAAATTATATATATATATATATTTTTTAATTAGCAGAAATATTATTTTAATCCCCGAAAATTCCTAAAATTTATTGTCTACCAAAAATTCAGATTCTCTTAATTTAATCCCCGACAGCGGCGTCAAAAACTTGATGTCAATTTTTAATTATGATATTTTACGCACAAGCGCACAAATCAGATTGTATATAGTGGGTGCAGAGTACGAGATCGTTCCCACGAGGACTATTTTTGAAGATCTAAAAAGATTAAACAGCAATTCACGGAATCTACTAAGATTCAACAGTATCCTACCAATATTATGATCTAGTTTTGTGAGATCACGATTATCAACTACAAACTAAAACTTAATTGATAATTCAAAAGTAAAGATAAAGATGAAAATACTAAATCCTCTCATCTTTGGTCTGTTCTTCCCATAATACAAATCTACGGATTAAATTATGAGATATACCATTGAAAACAAACATCTTTTATGGAAGATAAATGGTCAAAACCCTAATAGGTTTCACGTTGCATCCCTGCAATCAGGACTTAACTTCAGAGATGATTTTCATATATAGATCTGAGATCAAGGGCATGGCTCGGCTCACATGATCTCAGGTTCAAATAAAAATCATCCCTAAAGTGGGTGAAAATTCCAATAAGAATACCACCATAGATCTGAAATCAAGGGCATGACTCGGCACACTTGATTTCAGATTAGAGAGTAATTAAGATAAACTTACCATTACAGATCCAAGATCCAGGGCATGGCTCGGCACACTCGATCCCGGATCATAATCGTAATTAGATCCACACGATGAAAGCAAAAAGACCATATAACAGTGATTGGGTAAAATTACCGTCACAGATCTGAGATCCCGGGCATGGCTCGGCACACGCGATCTCAGTTAATGGCGGGGATTTCATCCGTTCGTGATAACACAACAATCATAAAATAAAATCTCATATTTTAATCCTAAATTTATATTATTAGAAGTACATCCCTCGGATGGGAATCATTAGATCCTCATCCCTATGAATTTAGCCACACATATTGTAATTAAATGACATAAATAAATAAGGAAGGGAAAATAACATTAATTTAATGAATTAAAAATACCTCAAACTTCAACAGAAATTACTTTGATCCAAAAGTACGATGATCTTTAGAAACGAAATTAATGTAGAAATCAACTGAACAAAAATAATAAACTGAATGAATGAATACTGAAAAATTAAAGGAACAAAGCTCTCAAAAAGGAATAATAAAAACTCTCTATCCCTACGTCTACGTCTAACTATGAAAAAGAAAACTAAAAACTAAAACTCTCTAATCCTCCTTATTCTCTAATTATTTTTCTCGAAGTGTTTGATCGGCTTTAAATAGCACCCACGTTGCAGAAGTGTCCCAACTCGACAAGTCAGGGTCGACTAATCGACCCTATAGGGTCGATGCATCGACCCTGCAAAAGATCCTAAAAATCTGCTTTGAAGTGTCAGTTCTGTGTCAGACTGCTTTTTGCCCTCGATTAATCGACCAAAAGGGTCGATGCATCGACCTCCCATAAATTCTTGAATTTCAGCCCACTTTTTGCATCAGACACTGCTTCGGTATTTCGGCCATAACTTGTATATTTTGACAATTTCATAATTCTGTCGTCTTGAAGGTTAAAATTGAGCTGCAAGTCGCATCAAGTTCTTGATGACCCAAAGTTACAGTGTTTTGACATTATTTTCAGAATTCTTGGGCTGTTTTCTGTACTTGGCTTGTATTTACCTGAAACACTTTAAATCTAATAATTCTCATCAGATAGCCTTCATCGAATAGCTAAATGTAGGTATTTCGGGGTGAAATATCATCATATTTCACTACTCATCAACTAACACACCATAGAAGGATGTATAGGCATTTACCTTAAGGTCTAAAATAAAGGTTTAAAACACGCATACAAAGATTCAATCCTCAGACCTCTTATCTCAAACTCAAGCTTCTAACCAGTAGACTATCACATAACTTGTATCAATTATTGACATAAATAAATATAAGTATTCAAAAACCAAAACATATATTTTTAAGTAAAATGTCTGAAAATTCAAAGCATGCAGTGTATACTATATTAGGCACATATAAATAATTTAGGTGTATTAAAGATATAAAATTTGAATCACTACAACTGACCTCATATTGTCAGCCACTACTGATTTCCCCCTCCAGATAGTAAACGATCCATGCTTCTATCCATGGTTCAAGGTACCCACGTTTTATTTATTCCTAATTATGATTGTCCGATTAAGGTTAGTTATATATTGAGTTTATTGTGTCGAAATCTAGGATGCTATTGGAGCGATTGATGGCACTCATATACTAGTATGGTTTCCGTTATGCAAGAAACCATGCTATTTTAACCGCAAGTCAAAAGTAACACAAAATATTCTTGCAATTGTCTCATTTGGCATGCGATTTCAATACGTGCTTGTTGGTTGGGAGGGATCAACTTCTAACTCAAGGGTTCTGAAATGTACACTAACAAGGCCATATAATAGGCTTCATGTTCCAGCAGAAAAATATTACCTAGCAGGTGGTGGTTACGCAAACATGCAAGGCTTTTTCGCCCCATATCGTGGGACCCAATACCACTTGACTAAATTCAATAGTTATAATCTTCCGAGGCAGTCTATGGAACTATTCAACAAGAGGCACACCCAATTGCCCAACGTGGTAGAACGAGCATTTGGGGTCCTAAAGCAACGATGGCCCATACTTACAATGGGCCCACGGTTCTCTTATCAAACATAAGTAAAGATAGTTTATGTTGTACAATTTCACCCTTGCTTACCTCGACAAGGACGCAATGTTCGTACAATGGCGACATGAGAGAGTACTCTCACCCAACGAGGAAGGGTCTCAATACGTATCTAACGCGAATTTTCTTGCCTCCCAAATGAGACAACAATAGGAGATGATGCAAACCTATCGGGACATTATTTCCAACTGCATGTGGGATGGAACTTATTTCTAAATCTTGAATATAAGGTGGAATCATATGGTGCATTAATAACTTGAATCTCACGTTTTATTTTTAGTTCAAACAAAACAAATGAAGGGTTTGTCATTGACTTGTTTATAGTTGCCCCAAATAAAATTCTCCCTAACTAAAAGAAATTAGAACAAACAAAGCGAAAACATATTTTATTAGTATAGCATCATTGATTTCCCTGATAGTAATTAAATCTTTCATGATATAATTACTTTGAGTTGGTGTGTTTGTTACTATTATTGTGATTAATTTAAATTTTCAGCTATTATGGTCTATCATAGTGGTATTTTTTTATTAAATGAGGACATTTTGGTCAACTACAATGCTCTTATTGATATTAGTTATTTGTGCATGTTCATATATGAATTTTAGTAGGCATATTATTATTTAATAATCAAATTCAAAGTCGATTCGACTAATTTTCTAGAAGCTTTAATGTACAAGTCCTTTCAGGAGCTATGTCACAGATTAGCGATGTCGGAAGCGTTTCCAATCTAGAAAGGACCGTGCATATCCCACATAACCCAACAATCACATCATCCCCTTTGGGCTCCGCAGCCACAGCCGCCCAAAGGGTTGTCAACCGGGAATAAGATCATAGCGGGCCAGTAGCCAACGAGGTAGCCCAAAGTTCAGTAATAAATCTTTCATCTGAAGGAGTTACACTGTCACAAACAGTGCAAGTGCCAACTGTGGCCGAAAGAACCGAAGTCACTGAAAGAAGGCAATCTGCTGAGTTACATAACAAGCAAGGAAAGGAAAATTAACTCTCTCTTCGACCCCAAAGAACCAAAAAGAGATGAGACATTGCAATAGTCTCACATCGGATAGGGAAAAGTTCTGACCCTGGGCTATATGTGATTATGGACGTTACATGTCATGATGTGTTTTAGGTGGGGACGGCGAAACGTAACCCCCATGCCAAAAACAATATCGGGATAGGGTCATAAGCCCAAAATCGGGCAATAGTGTGGCATGTGGGTCTGGGTCGCCACAGAATGGTATCAAAGTCGATGATGGCTCTTCTATAAGGTAAGGGAATTGTAATAGTCCTACATCGGATAGGGAAAAGTTCTGATCCTGGGCTATATGTGATTGTGGACGCTACATGTCATGACACATTTTGGGTGAGGACGGCGAAATGTAATGTTCATGCCAGAAACAAAATCGGGGCGGGAACCTAAGCCCAGAATCGGACAATATTGTGGCATGTGGGTCTAGGTTATTACAGACATCTTCTTCCTTGGCTGCAAAGGTGGGCCACATTGAGGTCATTAACGTTCCAAGTGAGTTTGAGTGACTATAAGTTTGGCGGACGTTGGTGTGTGATACACACTTTTTTTGTTGGTTTCTTGTCTTGGTGCTAGTTTTAAGTGTTTCTTTTCTCTTTAGTTTTATGTATATTGCTAGTTAAGGTATGTGATCATCCTGGATTTAGCTCGGACATAATTAGTACATATATAATGAAAATTGTATGAACACTTTTGTCCTAACCAAACAAGGCCAAGAAGACCCGATCACTTATGTGCACCGTGAAAAAAAAATCGCTACAAACATTCTACTACGTTTGGATTGCGAGCGATCAAAATTATAGGTGAAATGGACAATTATGCACTTCCCGATTGCAGCCTACAAATTGGATGGTGAAATTAAATTTCAATTTACCAGAAATTCAAGAGTTGAAGCAAATAAAACTTCTAACTCGTTTCAACTTAATACATATTTGAAAAGAGCTACTCACACACCTATTCTAAAGTCCATGAGTTTGACCAGCAACGTGTTAAGCCCTTTACCAGGCTTACGTGTGGATTACGGGAATTCAAACATGCCCCCTCCCTTTTCTTCACGCATCTCTCAATTGAGTTGTTATTTGGTACTCAGCACAAACATTATCAATGGTGTTTGACTCATCTCATCTGCCAAAATAATATATCCTAAATGATGGCTCATCAAATTCCCTGATATGGTGCTCAAAAAAGTCACGTGCATCGTATGGGTTTTCTCTTTGATCACTCCCATGTAATGCATAGAGTGATTTAGGTCAATCTCACTGATTTGGCGCTCAAAATTATCTTTGTTGATTTGATGCTCAAAAGTTGAAAGGATACGGTGACCTCTAAATCCGTGTTTTTTTTTTAATTCGATGGTTGCGATGGCAACTTATTGGTCCTTGAAAAATTATAACTACGATTCTTGGTCGGTCGGTGAACTTTATGATATGTGGTGGGCTCGTTGATGGTGGCATTTTGAGACATTTTCATTGTTTGCATGGAGAGATGAGCAACTACTTATCAGAGAGTAATTCTCCTTAGAAATTTGAGTAGAACTTTTCTTTGAGTACCTTTATTTGCAATCTGAGATTCTTTTCTTTACAAAGCATGTGTAAAAATTATTGACTCCTTCAAAGTGAAATCTCTTTTCTTCCAATTATTCTACACTATTGATATTGTGATCATAGGCCTTCCATCTGACAATGAGATTTTGATTTCATATGGCACACATCCCAAAAAATAATGTTAGAAGCCAATTTGATACTATGTGGTAACCACAATCACTTTTGGGGATGTATGCTATGGGAAATCAAAATTTGACCTTTTGATAATGCGCTCGTGATCTCAAGATCCATTGCATGAAAGATTAGATAGAAAACGATATCTATCGTATGATTCAAAGTAATTAACATTTTTCGTACATATAAACCCTACTTGTAAAGAAAGAATGTTGAAAATAAGGGTACCTAAATTAGATTTACTCTAGAGGAGTTAATCATCCGTAATTTATGGCATGTGACAAGCCTTCTAGAGTTTCATTAGGCAAACAAAAAGGGTTAGTATTTGGTATATAACCTAAGCACTTAACCTCTTCGTACTCAAAGTCATTTTTTCATATACGTGTTGTGTGAAACCACTATATAATTTGACCCTCATGATCTTATGATCTATTGTGTAAAAGATTAGGTTGAAATATATCTCATCATCTAATAGTCTAATTACATCTAAAGTTAATGGAATATTTAATTTACATGATGGCCATTAATTTTGATTGCCACTTAACTACTGAAACTCTAACGATGGAGACAATATTTCATCCCAATCTTTTGCACCAAAAAATTTTAGATCATGGAAACACCTATGATACGCACAATGATTCCATGTGAGACCTATAAAGTGACCCGAGTACCAAGTAGTCACCGAGCACCTAGGTAACTTACCTAATAGTAGCTCAAAGAGAAATGCTCAACACACTATTTTAATGCCTTCGATTGCTTAGTAAAACATTGGACTCGTGTGAAAATGTCAAATATTTACTCGAAGGAGCTACTTAAATTTTATTTTGTTTACACATATTACAATAAGGATGCCCATATTTGCAATTGGATAATTGATAAGGCCCATTAGGGTTTTTCATCGTGAGAGCCTTTGATTGCCTTGAGTCTCACGCCGGAGATTGATATTTGCCCCAATCCTCCAAAGAAAGATCTTGAGATCATGGCCTTCCTATCAAACGGCCAAATGTTGATTCTGTATGGCACACATTCCCATAAGTGAATAAGAACCCTTATTCATGGTACGCTAAAGATTATGGTCACTTTTTGGAGTTGTGTGACATGGGGAATCAATATCTGATTATCTGAAAGGCAAACCATAATCTCAAGATCTTTTGTGTGAAAGATTAGGACGAAAAACCATCCCAATCTTCTGCATCAGGGCAGTCAATATTAGTCATGGTAGAAAATCTTGGTTGCCCTTATTAAATATTCAGTTGCAAATATTAGACCCTTAAATTAATCATAAATTCCTTTGAATTAGAAGTAGGTAGGTAGCTTGAGGGACCAATGACTTGTTCACAAGTCATCTTCTGGGATGTGTGCCACGTGATTTCGTCATGTTTGAAGCCCACGAATTCATGTTGTAAAACTATTGGGTGAAAAAATTATTTTTATTTTGTGATTCAAAGCAGTTAAAGACTTTTAAGGCAATCTTATAAATCCCTCCTAATGTTGATTTTAAAAGGTGTTAAATCTCTCACATTGTTAATTTTAAAAGGCATTAAAACCGTTTTCATATAAAATATTTACTAGTACTAATAATTTAGTTAAGCTAGCATTTTAGCTCAATAATCGTTCCTCCCTACAGATCTACAAAAGTTTGCCGTAGATGCTAACAATTCGTTTTAAAAGAATTTGATTGATTTGAGTCAAACTATAAAGATTTTTTTACAAAATTGGATATATTAAATCTTTATATCAAGTATCACAATAATGAAAAATACAAGTGTCACATGTACCCAATTAGGGAACTGGCCCACTCTAAATTGGCAAGGGATATGTGACATCTGTCACTTACCGACTTAAACAAAATACCCTCAATTTGAGTAGGTGAAAAGACTAAAAGGGCCAGTATCAAATTAGAATATCCCTTCGGTTGGTGTTGACTGTGACTTTTTAAATAAATAAATAAAACAGCCACCTCAAAAGGACAAAATAACCATAGATAGGAGAGAGAGAGAGAGAGTGAAAAAAAGTGGATCCCACATGCTTCATCAATGTCTATAAAATGGCAATAAACCAGAGCTTTTGGGGTCACATACTTCTCACTTCTCGGCTCTCTCTCTCCTCTCTTTTTGATTCTTCTTCTTCTTCTTCTCTGATATCTTTGTGGTCTGCATTTCAAAATCATCTACAAACCTCTTTTTTAACTATCTTCTTTGGAGATTCCCTTGAATCTGAGTTCAATTTTTTGTAAGTTTTCTCAACATTTTGTGAAGCCCGCAGATCCGTTTAGAACTGCAGATCTTATAGAGAAAGGGGGCGCTTTTGTTGATTATATTATTGATAGATTTATATATAGAGTGAGGGTTGACTAGATAAATTATCTAGAGAGAGAAAGGGAACGATGGCTCGAAACTCGTTGGAGAAGATGGCGTCGATCGATGCACAATTGAGGCTTTTGGTGCCTGGAAGAGTATCGGAGGATGATAAGCTAGTTGAATACGATGCGCTGCTCTTGGATCGGTTTCTCGACATTCTTCAAGATTTGCATGGTGAAGACATCAAGGAAACGGTATGGATTTTGTTTTTGTCTTTTTTTGGGTGAGTTTTGTTGTTTATTTTATTTGATTTTAGGGAAAGAGAGTAAAGGAGTGGAAATCGGAAGCACATTTTGATCTGGTGTAGAAGTTTGGAATAATTATAAACTAAGTAATGGGAATTTTTTTGGTTTTCTTATATGATTTTAGGTTAATTTTAAATTTCAATTAAGTCTCAGTTTGAGAAATTAAGCAGAAATGACAAAGCAATGAATGCCCATTTTGATTTGTAATTTAAAAAAATAGTATAAAGAGACAAAACAATGGGATATTGCTGTTCTTAATATGGGATTTAGGTTCATTCTAGCTTAAGGCAACACCGCAATGAAACCCATTTGAATGCAGTAAAAGTCTGAGGTTGATTAGATTATTTATTTATTTATTTTTCATTCAAAAGGTAATAGGCAACCCCGCTCTCCCACTTTAGACACGCTCTCGATTTTGTAAAATACACTTGTCGAACTGTTATCTCACGATTGACTTATTTCTTTTATGGGTAAGCTGGGATTGAACCTGAGACCCCAAGGCTGAGGCTGATAAATTGATCAAGGAATACCCATTTCACAAAGCAATGTCGGAAGGCAGAATTAATGAGACCCTTTCCCATTTTTATATTTTTTGGGACTAAATTCATTAGCATTTTTTGTTATTTGTATACCAAAGTGAAATGAAAATTAAGAATTTGTTTTGACCATAATTAAGCTCTCCGTCGAGTAACTTGTTTCATCAACATATATGAAGCAACCAAAAAAAAACTATAAGAACCCATTTTAATCTAAGAAATACAAGAGAACCTTGGGGATTTTTCGTTGTTAGTCTAATTGTCTCAGTCAAGGCTCAAAATCTTGGTTTTCCGGTATGTAGTGGCCAGCTCCAAAACCAACTCTTATCGGACGATACATATCGGGTATTGAATGATACATTGGTAAGTATCGGTTGATACATACCAATATATATGTATCGATTGCCCAAACAACCGATATGTATTAGATGATGCATATCTGTATCGGACGATATTTTGAACGATGGCCTCAGTAATTGTCGGTTTAATAAGATTTCCATTGTTTTCGGGTCGAGTTTTTCTTCAAATTTTCGTTGTGTTTACATGCCGAGAACTAATGGATTGCTATTTAATCATGTGTTTGTATCACCAGGTTCAAGAGTGTTATGAACTTTCTGCTGAATATGAGGGGAAGCATGACCCTCAGAAACTGGAGGAACTTGGGAGTGTATTAACAAGTTTGGATCCTGGGGATTCAATTGTTGTTGCTAAATCATTTTCCAACATGCTTAACTTGGCCAATTTGGCCGAGGAGGTTCAGATTGCCTACCGGAGACGGATAAAGCTAAAAAAAGGTGATTTCGTCGATGAGAACTCTGCAACAACTGAATCGGACATCGAGGAGACTCTCAAGAGACTCGTAGTGCAGATGAAGAAATCTCCTCAGGAAGTTTTTGATGCTCTGAAGAATCAAACAATCGATCTGGTCTTTACTGCACATCCTACTCAATCAATCCGAAGATCTTTGCTTCAAAAGCATGGAAGGTTGGCTATTGGATTATTAAAATAAATTTTTATTGATCTTGTGCCCAAGCTTATGAATTTCACTTCCTTGTGCTATTAGCTTTTGCCTTCTTTCTTTTCCCCGATTTCCATAAGTCCATATCATATCGCTTTCTCATATAGTCCTTAACTAGTTTTCTCATTTTCCGTTTTTTTTAACATTTTTGGTTGTTTTAAAACTCTCATGTAATGCATGGATCACTTCTAATGAGATTAAGGGTGGATTCTAGACTTCCTAGGTTCCTTAATTATTAATTTTTATTTTTATTATCAGCCATCTTAATTAATTAATATATTTCCTTTTTTTCATTATATCCTTATTGCAGGATAAGGAATTGTTTGGCCCAACTGTATGCCAAGGACATTACTCCTGATGATAAACAGGAACTTGACGAGGCCCTACAGAGAGAAGTAAGTTTTAATTGCCATTGTTGATAGATGATTGTTTTCTCTGATACGGGTTTTCAACTGTAACCTCTCTTATCACCGGCTTTGTATAGATGTACAATAAAAAAAATAAAAATAAAAGTAAAAAAAATAATATATATATATATATATATATATATATATATATATATATATATATATATATATATATGATTAATTGCAAAACGGTTTAGCAGAGTTTTGTAAAATGTTCATTATTTTTCTAGAAAAGATTTAATAAATAGAGTTAACCCAACACACAATGAATTAAATTAAATATCTTTGCGACTCATTTCGATTTTATGGGGTTTTTTTTTGCAAAAAAATGTTGGTGTCCAGGCAAATCCACCATGGTATTGTGTTGTTTGTGAAGTTATTTTTGTCATCCCAGGGACGCCATTTTCACGACTTCTAAATTTTTTATATCTCCATAAACATGCTTTAATACTTGATGAAAGTGATTTAACTGAAGCCTTGGTTTGGCCTATTTACAGGTCAAAATTTGCATCCACATGTGAAATAACTGTTAGATTGACTCTGATTACCAACATCAATAGATAACAACCATCACTAGAAAATGTCTAGGCCAGGTGGTGCCACATGGCATATATTTTTCTACAATCCAAACTTTATCCAAGTGGTTGGACATAACTTGGACCAAAAAACAGCTTTATCAATGGATACATACCATCCAATCCAAGCACTTCAATATTGACCCTACTTTAAATATGAACAATGATCTATTTTGAAGTGCCTACATCGAATGGTTTGAATCTTGTGATGGGAACCCCTAGTCTAACATTAGCTTACTTGATGTTATTCCACTTGCACTACTTGGATTGGTCAAAGATGTGTTCCACGTAGCATAAAAAGTGCACTTTTGAAAGATTATCTATGGATGCTGGTGAGGCCCCTTTAAACCAAATAACTGTAGATGATTAGTATTTAATAACTATGTAACAAGTGCACTGCTTTCTTCAAACCTTTGTTGCAATAGGCGCATGTTGGATACTTGTGTGCATGACCATTAGCACCACATGCTTATAGTTTTGTCGTTTGTTTTATCCCATTTTAATATACAGATTATATAGCCTAAAGTTTACATATATAAACTAATATTACATTTCGTAACATTATAATATAATTGTGTGCAACATGTTGAGAGCTTGGGGCATCTGACTTTCCAGGGTCTTCATATCTGATACCTCATGTCCAAATCAGACACTGACACACATGTCGATTCTAAGTCAATTTAAATATATGAAAATATTAGCCACAGTATATATTTCTAACGATATCAATCTCAATTACTTTCTGGATTACTCCAAGATCAAAATGTTAAAAGCTTTTCTCCATAGTGCCAACAAATTTTGGCCATAAAACACGTTCTAAATTGATTTTTGGAGAGATGCTGCTTCTTTTGTTCGAAGATGAAGGAGAAGGCTTGTACATTGCATTCTGGAAAAAAAATCTTAAACTCTCCAGAATGCAATGTACAAACCTTCTCCTTCATCTTCAAACCAAAGCAGAAGCGTCTCTCCAAAAATCAGTTTAGAACGTGTTTGATGGCCTCAGTTTGAGACTTTGTTCATTCATTTCCATCTTAGAGGAGACTTAAGTATGCTAGCATGACCTGATGATTTTTTTTATTACTTTTCTAATCCCATGCCAGATTAAGCATTTTATAAAATTTCTCAGGAGTAAAATGTGTATGTCATACTTGGCAGTTTCATTGACAAATGGAGACAAAGAGAATAAAGTCGCTTAAAAGGATAACCCAAAATCTTAGTGATGAATTGTTACAACTCATTCATTAATCCTATTATTCTTACCCAGTGTTCTATTTCATCTAACTAGTCAAACCTTGAAAAGGAAGAAATTAGTTTTTCCCATTTTCAAAATAATTGTTGTATGCGTTTAATAAAGCATCATAAAATGTTTATAGCGTGATAGAAAAGTCACCATTTTCATCTTTTGAAAGAAGTGAATTGTTGATTAAAAAAATCAGAACAAAATCAAATATAAAAAACCAGAAACAACATCTTATCCTGTTAGATGCTAAAGTTTACTGCTTACTTAAAACAATTGCACATTATCCTACTCAATTTTGTGTTGATTTTCCTCACCTTTTTTGTTCTATGCAGATTCAAGCAGCTTTTCGTACTGATGAAATCCGGAGAACTCCTCCGACTCCACAAGATGAAATGCGTGCGGGAATGAGTTATTTTCATGAAACAATTTGGAAGGGTGTGCCAAAATTCTTACGTCGGGTTGACACAGCTTTGAAGAACATTGGAATAAATGAGCGTGTACCTTATAATGCCCCTCTTATTCAATTCTCTTCTTGGATGGGTGGTGACCGTGATGGTATGATACTTCTCCAAATTTATTTTTTATTTTTATTTTGCTCACAAGAAAAAAAAAATTTCTCAGTAAAAACTTTTTGAAGGATTGTTATATGGTTAACCTCTTGCAACTCCTTGATTGTGAGAGATATAGTTTCCCCTTAAAGATTTTCCTTATACCTCATAGTCTATGCCCATTGCAAAGTTTATATTATCAAAAGTACTTTCTAGTTATGAAGCTCGCGCTGTATTAGTTGGGGAGGAAGGAGTAATGCTTTTGGAAAATGACCTGGTATAGGGTAACCAACCCATATGTAATCTGGATTGTGAGTGAGGCACCTTCTTGAACACGTGCGACTATGTTTCATCATGTGTGCCACGTGATACGAAGGACCTGATTTGAAGATCCTTGGTGTTGAAGAATGCATTGAAAAGACATCTCTACCATGTTATTCAAAGCAGGCAGATGCCTTTTAAATGAATGGCTAGAACTGATTTTGGATATTTACATGGTAACCATTCATTTTTAAAGGTGGTTGACTGCTTGAATCTGACAATGGATGTAGGGAGATGTTCTTCTGATGCAATCTTCGACCCACCAGTTCTTCACATCAGGTCCTTCGCATCATGTGGCATACTTGTTGAAACCTAGTTCCACATGTCCAAAATTATTTACTTGTTCACAATCTAGATTGGGAACTTGTCGGTTTCCATATAGAAAATCTTAGAAAATTGATGTGCAAAAGTTTCTTAAAATGGGATTTCTGAAATAAAACACGAATTATCATATTTCAGTTAACTCAATGGGAAGGTTGACAATATTGCAACCTTGAGGTTGGAGGTTCAATCCCAGCTTACCCATCAAAAAAAAAATTGTTACCTCTCAGGCCTTTTTTATTGGAATTGCGAGACCTGAACTCACTTTCCAATTGTACAAGCTTATTACTCAATATGGGGTCATGCTTAAGTGTGTATAGAATTGGTATCAAAGCTCGGTCGATACCGATATGTATCGGTTTCGTCGAGAACCGATAGATAACACCCAATACAGGTATCAGGGTGGTATCAGCAAGGTGGTCCGATACCCAATACCAATACCGAGTTTGATAAGTTAGACCATATATAATCTTCTCTCAATATGTGCTTCTACTAGATGTCAGTTTTTGGGTTTTAACTGTTGGTAGCGTGGAAGTAATATGCTGATTTGTCAGTCTAACATCAGAGTACTGTGGAATGTAGGGAACCCTAGAGTAACTCCTGAGGTTACAAGGGATGTGTGCTTGTTGGCTAGAATGATGGCTGCAAATTTGTACTATTCCCAGATAGAAGAGCTAATGTTCGAGGTAACAGAATTCCCATCAGCCTTAATCATTTTATTTTTGCTCAAAAAAATCAATTCTTTGGCGTAAAACTTTTATCTTTGCGGGATTATGGTGTTTTAATTATTATTTTTTTCTCATATAAGTTGTGTCGCAGTTTACTAGTTGCCTCTTTTCTATTTCTCACTATTTATATTTTTTTTTATCGGTAAAATATTTCTCACTATTTTTCTTGCAGTTGTCTATGTGGCGTTGCAGTGACGAGCTTCGTGTTCGTGCAAGTGAACTACACAGATCCTCAAAGAAGGATGCAAAACATTACATTGGTATGTGAAGCTTGTTTCATATTAAAGTCAAGGAAAATTGAATAATTCTCACAATATGAAGTTTTGAAACTAAAATGTTTTTCATTTGGAAAGGAAAAGTGAAGCTTTTTTTTCCCCATATCCGGGCCTCTTAGAGCACTGGACTAAGTCCCTTGGCACTTAAAAAAAATTTCAATAATCCATATAAAAAAATGCAGAAATTAAGGGTTTTCCTGTTTTTCTCATTTCATGTTTTATAATAGGGATAATGGCTTTTTTTTCCCGATATCTGGGCCTCTTAGAGCACCCGACTAAGTCCCTAGGCACTTAAATAAAATTTCAATAATCCATTAAAAAAATGCAGAAATTAAGGGTTTTCCTGTGTTTATCATTTCATGTTTTATAATAGGGATAATGGCTCCTAACCGAACACTTAAACACCAGAATGGTGTTTAAATGATCTTACACCACTAGATTTGTACTTTTTTTTATCTCACACCATTGAAGTGATTTACCTTTATGCCATGTTGTGCACATCTTGACATATCTAAATTGTCCAAGTGGCAATCCATCATTGGAACCAAAAGAAACATGCCTATAAGTGGATGTGAGCCATATGAGTGATCAACTTTAATATCAGCCATTAAAACTAAAAACTATGGTTGATATTATAGTCGACAAATCAAATGGTTCAAATCTCTGAAAAAGTTTGACTTTTGGGCCTATTGCTCTTCAATGTATGATCTGTCACTTTGACGGTGTGGATTACCCACATCTTTCACCCTTAATGGTGTAAGATCATTTAAACACCATTTTGGTGTTTAAATGACGGTCAGGAGAGTCGGGTCCATTATAATATTATCATTAACTTAAGTCTCATTGTTTGTGCACATGGTATCAAAACTTGGCCAATACCGATATGTATCAGTTTTGTCGAGAACCGATACCACCCTGATACAGGTATCGTGGTAGTATCGGTATGAGTATTGATACGGGTGAGTATCGGCTGGTACTGTCTCACTGTCACCCGATACTGCCTCGGTGTCGGCCAATACTAACGATAAAAATATTCGTTTTTCTATTTTTTCTACTTCTTTTGAAGAAAAAAAATTGGCCGATACGGTATCGGCAATATCGTATCCGTATCGGCCGATACGTATCCATCCAAGATGGACCGATACCCGATACTAATACCGAGTTTGATATCTTGTTTGTGCAACGCTTCCGACTTCCGAGATCAATTTACTCTGTACCTGTAAAGATTGGAATCATAAAATAGATATTCATAATTGTTCTCCTGAAATTTTCTGAATGCAGAGTTCTGGAAGCAAGTTCCTCCAAATGAACCTTATCGTGTTATACTTGGTGATGTGAGAGATAAATTATATCAGACTCGTGAGCGTTCCAGGCATTTATTAGCAAATGGATCCTCCGACATCCCGGAGGAAGCAACTTACACCAATATCGAGCAGGTCATCATCCCTCAACTTCTATAAACCTTGCAACAAAATTAGTTCGGAATGAAATTGGATATCTGATATTTTGGAGACGGGGCACTATTTTCATTAAATGTGCCACTTGTTGCTAAAGCCACGATGCTTAGATCAGTGGTGCTGAAGATTGTATCAAAAAGCATCTCTATGGTGGTTGACCCGTCGGTCAAATGCCTATAAAATGAACAGCTAAAGTAGTTTTTGGAGATTTACATGGTAATATTTTATTTAAAACATTTAACCAGTCAGTCAACCACTACAGTGGTGTTTTTTTCAATGCAATTTTTGATACAACAGATCTAATCACTGTGGTCTATGCATCAAGTGGCACACTTAACAAAAAATTGTGCGACATGTTAGAATCCGATGTGATTCTAAAGTATATGGGAATTATCATGATTTGTCAGCAAAAGGGGAGGTTTTCTTCTTGATCAAACAATCTAATCAAGAAAGTAAAACTTAACGTAGAATAATATTTCAGGGTTTGGTAATTACTCTCTCTTTCTGCAGTTCCTGGAGCCTCTTGAGCTCTGTTACAGATCTCTCTGCTCTTGTGGCGACCGACCGATTGCTGACGGAAGCCTTCTCGACTTCTTGCGCCAAGTTTCAACCTTTGGTCTGTCGTTTGTGAGGCTTGACATCAGGCAAGAATCTGATCGGCACACCGATGTCATAGATGCCATCACGAAGCATCTCGACATCGGGTCGTACCGTGATTGGCCCGAGGAAAAACGCCAAGAATGGTTGTTATCTGAACTCAGTGGCAAGCGCCCCTTGTTTGGCCCTGATCTTCCGAAAACCGAAGAAGTTGCCGAGGTGTTAGAGACATTTCACGTCATATCCGAACTCCCGTCTGATAACTTTGGGGCATACATAATCTCCATGGCAACAGCCCCATCAGATGTTCTCGCTGTTGAGCTATTGCAGCGTGAATGCCACGTGAAGAAGCCACTGAGAGTTGTGCCATTGTTTGAAAAGCTTGACGACCTCGAAGCGGCTCCCGCTGCCATGGCACGATTGTTCTCGATTGATTGGTATAAAAACCGGATTGACGGTAAACAGGAAGTCATGATCGGCTACTCGGATTCGGGTAAGGATGCGGGGCGTTTTTCTGCAGCTTGGCAATTATATAAAGCTCAAGAGGACCTTATAAAGGTTGCTAAAAAATATGGGGTGAAGTTAACTATGTTCCATGGCCGAGGTGGCACTGTTGGAAGAGGGGGCGGTCCGACCCATCTTGCCATATTGTCTCAGCCACCGGACACAATTCATGGGTCGCTTCGTGTTACGGTTCAAGGTGAGGTGATCGAGCAGTCTTTCGGGGAGGAACACTTGTGTTTCAGAACGCTTCAACGTTTCACTGCAGCTACTCTTGAGCACGGAATGCATCCCCCCATCTCGCCAAAGCCGGAATGGCGTGCACTGATGGATGAGATGGCCATTGTGGCAACAGAGGAATACCGTTCGATTGTCTTTCAAGAACCGCGATTTGTGGAGTATTTTCGCCTTGTAAGTATTCTGGTCCTCTTGTCATTCTGCTCTGCTAAATATTAGTTGTGGTTAGACAATTATTTGATTTTTGGTATGCATAGAAATTATTATTTTTCTTTTTTCGAAAATTTGGATAACACTAGAACTTTCAAGATGATGAAAATTTTCTTGATAAATAGATTAAGTTGACTTTCTGCAAGCACTATTGATGCTGTGATCTTTGATTCAGTGTCTGATTAACAATTATTTTTATTTTGAGCATGATGTTAAAATCATGTGATACATTGAAAGATGCTACAAATATTTATACTTTCAGGTCAAAACAAGGTTTTTATGTATATGTATCCTGCACGAATCAGCTGATACTATCTATTCTTTCATATATATATATATATATATATAAATTAAATATCACATCCTTAGAGTGGCCTAGAGTTTTTGAAACTTGTATCAGAACTGAGAGGACATCATGATGTCTTGTAGGAGTACGTCAGCACTTCAATATTTTTGTTTGGCTTTCCAATAGAAGCAGAGCTCAATTTTTAGTAATTTTTGAAAAGCTTTCTTTATTCACCAGTTTAAGGTGCATTGATTCAATTGTGTAGAAAGTAAAATTTTTGGTGTGCTAAAATTAAGTAGGTTCTCTTGCCCAGTTGCCCTCCTAAATAATTCATGGTTTCCACTTTTTCATATATTTTATGAGCATGGTATTCCACTTTTGTGTTTGGGGTACCATATGTTTCTTCATAAATAAATAAAATCCAGTAGCGGGTTTATAATTTTACCCCTATTTTGATAGGCAACACCAGAGTTGGAGTATGGTCGGATGAACATCGGAAGCCGGCCATCAAAACGTAAACCAAGCGGGGGCATTGAATCACTCCGTGCGATCCCGTGGATCTTTGCATGGACACAGACAAGGTTTCATCTTCCAGTTTGGCTTGGATTTGGCGCAGCATTCAAACACCTCTTGGCGAAGGATATAAGGAATCTCCACACACTACAGCAGATGTACAATGAATGGCCATTTTTTAGGGTCACGATCGACTTGGTCGAGATGGTTTTCGCTAAGGGAGACCCAGGCATAGCTGCTTTATATGACCGGCTGCTTGTGTCAAAGGATCTATGGTCATTTGGGGAGCGCTTGAGAACCAATTATGAAGAAACAAAGAGTTTTCTCCTCCAGGTGAAGAACTTCTTCCAATTTGCTTGTTTGTTTCTCTTTACCTTTATTGATAGCAAAGCTTTGGGGCTGTCGACAGGCCAGGTCGATCCATGACCCAACCTGCCCGACCCAGTTTTTTACCAGATCGACCCTTTCTACCCTGTTTTCCATTTGGAGCTGGCATATACCCTACGCCCATCAGATTGGGTTTGGTCGGGTCAGGTCCAGGGCTCAAAGGGCTGGTTGGGCCGGCCTAGATTCCATGCTTTTCTTCTTGTTGTTGATAAATAAGCTGGGATTAAACCTGCGACCTAAAGGTTGCAATATTATCAACCTTCCATTGGGCTACCCTCCCATCTTGACTCGGTGCTTAGTTTTTCCAAAAGTATAAATCAATAATAAAATGGGTTAGAATGTTTTAATTTCCTCCTATAGTAATGGACATAATCACAGAAGTTTCCGACTTTTTAACGACAATTTTTTGCAATTTCGGGTAGAAAATGGAAAATTTTCAAAAAACTATAAAATATTAGTAACTATACAAAAGATAGAAAAATATATGTATATGACCCTGTGACCAAAAAAAATTTATTTCGCGAAAAAACCGCGATTAAAACTTATTTTTTGAAAAAATAATAAAATGTTTTTTTTCCTATAAAACACGTTTTAAACGGCTTTTCATACATTTTTTTAAAACGCGTCTCCCACCGAAAAAAAGAAAAATAAAAAAGAAAACTGTTTTTGGTCACAATGGTTTCAAAAGTGAGATCATGGAACCTCAAGGGGTTGGTGGTGCTGGCCAGGTACTTGCTTCCAATAGCAAGAGACCAATCCCATCCCCTCCTTGAGGCCACCCTAGGGATTTATATCCCGTGCTGACCCGGCAGGTGCTAATTTGGAGTGCGCACGTGCCCCTGGGACTAGGCAGGTGCTCTAAGAGGCCTGGATACCCAGGCCTTCAAAAAAAGAAAAAAAATAGTGAGATCATGGGTTCTCAGAGAAAACCAATACAACTTCAGTTTATCATGTAAATTCTTTGTGTGACTATAATAAGTGATAATAATCATGGACTTCTTCATAGGTTGCTGGCCACAAAGATCTTCTCGAAGGGGACCCCTACTTGAAGCAGCGACTCCGTTTACGTGATTCGTACATCACCACTCTTAACGTGTGCCAAGCATGCACGCTGAAGCGGATTCGGGACCCCAGCTTCCACGTAGAGATGAGGCCTCATTTGTCTAGGGAGATCATGGACTCTAGCAGTCCAGCCGCAGAACTCGTTAAGCTGAACCCAACAAGTGACTATGCTCCCGGGATGGAGGACACCCTCATCCTAACTATGAAGGGTATTGCTGCCGGCCTCCAAAACACCGGTTAAATTGGTTAGTTGTGTTTCTTTAAACATATATTACAAATGCTTGTTTTCTTTATGAATCTGTTAAGAGGGAGGAGGCCCAAAAGTTGTTCTGATATGAATGGAGGTGTATGATGTGAGGTCTGAAGTCTGTGGGATTCAGAACTTCATCTCAGTAATAGTTTTTGAGACAGTTTTTATAGATGTACCAAGAATCGAGCGGAATTATCTGTATGACTTTATAATAATCAATGCTCAATACAATAAATTTGGCTTTATACATGAACTTGCATACAGTAAATATGACCTGACCAGGGTTACCAGATTCGCTGTAAGTGGTACTGATTCGCGAACCTGTATGATTCAAACTGGTCCAAAGTCTGAATGAAAAAAAAAAAAAAACAAATCTCGGCTCAAACCAATACATATCGGCAAACCGAGTTTCAAAACCGATACGTATAGGTTTGCCGAAATACCGATACATATCGCCGGTATGTAGCAGTATTGGCCGATTTTTTATATCTTAATATGGCTGAAGTTATTTTAGGAGTGGAGTGCAAATTGAAAAAATGACAATTTAGAAGTGGAGTGCAAATTGAAGAAGTGACCTTAAACCGGTGTGTACTTACTCTAATTGAATTTTTTAGGGCTCACACAACTAACATTCATCTAAAATGACCTTGGCTTTAAAGGCCCACCTCTGATACAATGCGATTTTATGTTTCAAATTTGGACAGGCTCTCTTCGCTGTCATTTAAATACCAAAATTGTGTTTAAATGATCTTCCACCATCAATATTTTAAGATGTGGGTGATTTATACCTTCAATGTGATAGATCATAGACTGAAATGCAATATGCCAAAAATTGGTGTTTTAAGGAGATTTAAGCCATTTGATCGGTAATATCAACCTTTGTTTTCAGTTTTAATGGATACTATTAAAGGTCAACAATTGGATGGTTCACATCCGCTTAGAGGCATGTTTCTTTAGGCTAAGACATGTTTCAATGGTATATTGTCATTTTGATCATTTAGATTAATCACATATATTTACTAAATGACATAATGATAGTGTTAGAAAAATATGCTCAATTTTAATGGTGTAAGATCATTTACACACTATTTCAGTGTTAGATATTGGTCAGGAACCATTATCCATTTAAAGTATCAAATAAATTAGTTCACATGGATACTTTTGTGGAGTCTAAGGCTGTAGTTGCAACTTAAATCATGTCATTGGTGACCTATGTTTTAGACTCCATATGCTACTTCATGTGCACTATCTCAATTTTTTTTTTTTTTTTTTATTATTTTTTTTATATCGATAACAGGGTAATTTTATTGAATCAAATCAGGAAAAAGTACAAAAAGCAGCACGATGCTACAAGCAAAAGCTAAAAAAGAAACCCCAGGTCTCCAACCTTACATGATAGAAGGAAAAAGAAAAGAAGCACTCACCCTCAAATAAACAGCCCAACCAAGCAAAATAAGCTAGCCTTTATCAACACAATCCGAGAATCAATGTACCAAATTATCCCATTCTTCAATAGGCTTAAAGGACTCTAAACTTTCTCCCAAGTGAGCCAAACAAACCCAATAAGTGACCTGATCTTTAACTTTCTTCAACAACATATACTTAGGAAGGCGAACTCTTCGAAAAATTCGCTCATTTCTCTCTAGCCAAATAACCCATACCACCGCAAACACTGTAATATGTCAAAAATCACCAATGATTCCATCGAAAGAGGCCCCGCCCCATTCAACAAAGAGATTATTACATTCCCTTGGTAATACCCAACAAATATTAAAAGTGCAAAAAATTTCAGCCCAAAGATATCTTGTCACCCAACAATAAATAAAAAGGTGATTAATAGATTCCTCCTCCTGTGAGCACATCACGCATCTATTGAAAATATTGAAATTTCTTGATCTAAGTTGATCAATAGTGAGAATACGGCCCCATGCCACCATCCAACAAAAAAACTTTATTTTTGAGAGAATTTTCGCCCTCCAAACTCTTAATCAATTCTGCCTAATTAACAGCCTTCTACTAAAAAAAGCATAGAAGGATTTTATCAAAAATATTCCTTTCTTTGTGAGAGCACATTTAATCAGATAGTCATAATAATTTGAGAGCCACATTTGATTAGAAGGTCATGATCAATTTACTTTTTCAGGGGTGTGTCACATGGTATCAAAATATGATCATCGTCTGATTCAAAGTAATCAATAATTTTCTGTGTTGGTTCCCTTACAGATTTGGAAGTTGGAAACAGAGCTACTCTTAAACTTACAGAAAAGTCAAACTTAGCAAACAAGGTCATCATCATGGCAAAATGCAAGTTATGGAAAGAAAAATAACCTTGAGTTATCATTTGATAATGTTTGGCATCACTGAAGATGATAGTTCCCCCAATCTATCCTTGTATTCGGCCCATGTGATTTTCAATCTAGACCATCAAATCAATGAACCAACTTGTGAACATCCTATGGCACGAATTTTGGACTAATCATAGTAATTTTAATATCCAATCAATTTCTTGATTTACGACAAAAATTAAAAGTAAATAAAGTGGCATGCAAAAAACAAAGGTCCACTAAAGGATCACTATGATCATCCAAACCGTACATCATCTAGGTTACGATTCATCCAAGAGGCTGCCGACAGATTGTGAGATTGAACGGTTGAGATCATTAGATAACTAAACTAATCAGCAAATATAGATGGAGACACCATCAATTTCCATGGTGCTAAGAAACAAGCTATAATTAGCTGAGAACCTTCTTATTACATTATTTTAATCACGCAATGGGCCTTAATCACTCAAAATAATGGGACCCACGTATTGCTATCCTTCCTGGTCTCAATAAAATACAAGTTTGAAAATTAAGAAAGTGTATGTGCTCCCAAAAAATTAAATAAATAAATAATAATAAAATACAAGTTTGAATATTTCTTAGCCATAACAAACAAACAATAATTATTAGGTACGGCACGCGCTCTAATCCACCATTGACTGCTTCGGATCAAATGATGGAGATCGTTTTTCACACCAATCTTCCCCACGGTGGGTTGTGAGACCATAAGCATACCATCAAACGGTCTATTTTTAAATCCACATGGAACAAATCCCCCAAAAATTTCATTTGACCATAATGTATCATGTGGAATCTCGTCTCGTTTGCAAGTACTCGGTCTCGATTTTTAGGAATTTTTACCACATGAAATAAAAAAAAAGATCGTCTAATCGTACGCTCATCATGTGAAAGATTGGAGTGAAAAATGATCTCTATGGTCTGATCCGAAGCAATCAAGCATAGAGGTACCCTACTTTTTATTAGTTTTTCATTAATTGGTGTGCAGGTAGCAAAAGTTACTGTGCAACTAGAAATAGTGTGCAAAAGATCTGGTATACAGCAATCAACCTGATCACCAGCATACAGCAGTGTGTCGTATGAACCTTGAGACGCGTGCAGACTTAAAGATGATGGAGATTTACACACGTGGCGTGCGCCGGCGAGGCGACCAGGTCAATCGCTATATATTAAACCATATATTTATTTACCAAAATTAAAAGCATTATTTAATACAAATACAGTAGATGTGCTGCTAGTTGGTTTATATGATTTGGTTGAATTGGTCCAATTAGATGCCTGCTCTTTGAATGTTCTACATACATACATACATACATACATTTAGAGCTCGTATATCTGATGGCGATGCATCGCCATTATTTCTCCAGAGGCCAGCCGGCAGCGAGATAGTCAACGATCTTTACATTGTGGTCTAAGATGTAACTTCAGTTTTGACGTTGATTTACGATCTAACGGAAGTTGGAGGGTGATTATATAGGCTGTTTATATGGTGGCATGACACAGGAAGGATAACTCTTACTTATGTCTCCATAACCATATACAACTCCATACATTTATAAACTTCCAATTATTACAGTAAGAAAAATGCAGTTGTCAGCACCAGTTGTCTTCAATGTTGCCAGTCTTGAATCTGCATAGAACAGCACAATGTTTCTTTCAGAATGGAAACCAGTAAAGATAAAGGCCAACCTTTCGGCCCATATGGTGCAACCGGGGCATGGATTTACATATCGGAAATATCTGATACTTCCGACGTTATTTTTTCAGGGTAGGCCTGGCCCAAACAATATGCCCCCCATTTCAATATGGATATAAATACTGGCCGATAGTTTAAGTTTTATATATATATATATATATATATATATATATATATATATGATCCTCTCACTCAAGTCATGAAATATAATCCAATGACTAGCAACCATTGGCTGCATGTCACATCAGGTTGACGTTTAAGTCAACCTGATGTGACATGCAGCCAATACGAGCTCGAGTCATGGGCTTATGTCCCATGACTCGAGTCATATAATCATTTCCCTATATATATATATATATATATATATATATATAGAGAGAGAGAGAGAGAGAGAATAATAAAAAGTACATTAATATCAGCTGGTTTAGCTGATACATATCTTATACACCTGATACATATTGGCCTGGGTTCCTTGTGCATGTGGATTTGACCTGAAGCCCATATGATGTGGCTGAGTCGCTTGCACATGTATTTGGCCAACATGCATGGCGACTCGGTTGTTTCAGGGAAGCAACTCAGCCGGGCCGAGTCAACTCGGTACTGGCCAGTCAACTTGGTTCCAGAAGGCGGTGAGTTGTACCCCGATACCAAATCTGAAATCTTGGTTGCGGGGTATGACTCCGGCCCCACAAAGCTGAATCGGATCACTGACCAAGCTGCTTCACCGAAACAACCATGCCAAGTAGGGATTAGAACACATACTGGCCAAGTTCCAATACCGATATGAATTGGCCAAGTAAACCAACAAGCCGAGTCGTCGTGTAGGATCTAATTCAAGCATGATTTAAAATGATCCAACTCGAGTAGGATCTAATTCAAGCATGGTTTAAAATTATCCAACTGTGGCATTTGCATACTTGGCAAAGTACACAAACATCAGTGGGATTTCATCTTTTTGTTTTTTTGAGATGAATGGATCCGATTCTTTCAAGGTTCCGCACAGGCAGGCTCTGGTTCTTAAGGCTATCTTATTGTTCCAATTAAAAAAGATGCATACTTACCTTTAAATGGTGGGAGATGAATGCCATCGCCCACATGAATACATAGTGAGTTCTATCCCTTCTTCTCAGTCGCAACTATCGTCAGGGCTTCCTCGATGGCTTGGACAAAAGTTGCAATCTTATAGGTGAAAAAACCCACAAGCATTGGTATCAAATCAAGGTGCATAAATCCATAATCTGGTACAAGGATCCTGTATGAATCATAGAGCATTCGTTAGTGAACGTTGTCACATGCACACACACACAGAGCCTAAGCCAATTATCAAGAGATGGCTGTCAAAAAGATGGAAATCAAGAACACACAAGATGGAAGGGTCAGTATAAGACGTGTAAATATGAAGGGAACCTTTAGTTTTAACCTCCTTCTCAACCCCGGTTTCATGATCTTAAACCATTGAGTGATTTGAATCTGATGATGGAGAATGTCTTTTGTCCCATTCTTCGGCATAATAGATCCTGAGATCATCGTCCTACCATCAGAGGGTCAAACTTTGATGTCACGTAGCAGACATCCCAAAAAGTGATCCAAGAACCATGTTTGATGTACACACATGATCATGTTCATTTTCTGGGCTGTGCGCTCAAGATCTTTCATGTCAAAGATTGGGACAAAAAACAATCTTGATCGTTTGATTCAAAACAGTCAATGGTTCAAGAACGTGAAACCGGAGTTGAGAGTTGTAAATAAAGGTTAACTTGTATTTGGAAACGGCCCAAACATTAAGCAGGTCCCTGCCGAAAAGCTCAAGCATATTTTCACTTATGTTGTACCCATAAATTTCTGTCTCCTGAAGTTTGACCAGTTTGGCAGAGGAAGATTAGCTCGTGCACCGCCCTTGGTTCATGGCCCATGCACCTAATACCCACTCTAACAAATTTGAGATCCAATGACAAAATTACTTTTTACGGGAAGGATGCGATGAATGCAATACCATAAGTAAAACGAATCAGTCCATGTACTCACCCATTCCACCTATTATAGATCATAACCAATGCTACCGGAACTAACAACCTCGGTTGTCCAACTGCTCCCCTGAAGAAGAATACATATTAATATATATTTCAAGGCTTTCTACTGTCATCTTTCTACTCTACACATGAAATGTAAAATGCGAGAAAAATATTAAAAACATAACTCTAATCCTCTATTCAGTTATGGAGATACAGAACAATCAATATAGTCCCAGTTTATAACTTTGTTGAAATGTGATTGAAATGAAATAAGATGGTCCAATATATCATTAAAAGGCATTCCTAGATTCCTAGCAACAAGGGAACCCTCCAAAAAAGAAATATATAATTTTATATATATACTCACAACAAAATTTTGCTTGAGTCTCTATGACAGAATTCAGACAATACTGTGCATAGCTTATATTCAGTTTGATGTGAAGAACACATCTAGCACTCTAATCCTCTATTCAGTTATGGAGATACAGAACAATCAATATAGTCCGAGTTTATAACTTTGTTGAAATGTGATTGAAATGAAATAAGATGGTCCAATATATCATTAAAAGGCATTCCTAGCAACAAGGGAACCCTCCAAAAAAGAACTATATAATTTTATATATATACTCACAACAAAATTTTGCTTGAGTCTCTATGACAGAATTCAGACAATACTGTGCATAGCTTATATTCAGTTTGATGTGAAGAACACATCTAGCACTCTAACCTTGAAAAGAAACAGTTGTGTACCTCCTACTAAGAACGAAGAAAGAAAAAAATGCAAAATGCGCTGTCCCCCAAAAGAAAACTATGTATTGTGTACTGGATGCGCCAAAGATCTACTTGGAGAAGTTCGTTTTGTTTGTGCAAAAGGATTGTTTTAAAAAGCTGATAAAAATGACCTTATACATATAAATAGAGAGAGAGAGGGGCCTGGGACTATGGGTTCAAACCCACCCCACGGCGCTGGATTAGAGTCAGTTGGAGGCCATGTGGCATCCATCCAAGGGATCGGATTCTATGGAAACTTTCTCAAGGACGATCCTACTCAAAAAAATTGGGCATGATCCGATGAATATACACCGTCCAAACAGTAGTCAAAGTGGAAAAATTCCATGCACTAGGATGTGTGGGCGGTACCCAAACTTTGACTGCAATTTTGAACACCAAAAAACTTTTTTTTTTAAATTGTTTTTGTAGATCACATGGCACATGATCCCAAAACGGGTGTTATTTTGGAATCACGTGCCACGTGGCATGTGATCTTGAGATTCTAACCCACTACTCCTATATGGGTTCAAACCCATTGTCCCATATATATATATATATATATATATATATATATATATATATATATATATATATAGGAGAATGAGAATACACAATCGAGCATAGCGTGAAAAGGCTGCATTTGAGTGCTAGATCATGTGCCATGTGGTTGGTGATCGCGAATTACACCACAAACCCTATGATTTAGAAAGAAGAAAAAAAAATCGAACTTTTTTGCCCTTCATTTTAGAGGTCAAAGATATAGCTTTTCCACCCAAAATTTTTCCATTGAAATTTTTGCCTTTCACTAAAAAATTAATGGTCGGAAATCACACTTTTTAATTTTTATTTTTACTTTTGGATGGTATTTGATTGGCCTTCGGCATGTTCACGTGGCACCCAATCCTCAGGCTGGCTCATGTGAAGCGTCCCGGGCTACACTTGATTGTACAGTCCCAAGCCTTACATATAAATATAGGGAATGTTAACCTCACCCTTTTCATTGTGAGGTTAACATCGTCCCTGGACAGTAATACCCTTTATAATAGGGATTTTCATAAAATTATAAGACATTGTAGTAAAATTAAATTAGACAATAAATGAGGTGTTTTGAATAAATGAGGATACCTCAGATATTGCAACTACATGCACCTCATTTATTGGCAAAGGCATCATTTATTATTTAGTTCAAATTTACTAAAATGTCCCTCATAATTTTACGAAAATGCCTTTTAATAAGGGAATTAAAATCCAGGGACGATGCTAACCTCACAACGAAGAGCGTGAGATTAGCATTCCCTGCTATATATATATATTCCATTTACCATTAACTACCAATATCTAAAAATTATAACACAACAAAATAATTTTACAATATAAAAGAAATACTTACAATGTCTGGAAGATAGAAATCACACTATTATAAGCTTACACTGAAAGTGCTATTTTAGCTTCTCCGATCTCATCACCATCTATCACTCAACCTGTTATTTCATTATTTCAACCTCCCCACCTGAGAATTCGCTGACATTATTTGGCGGGCCCCTAGCTCAATCTCCTTAAAAGGAGTAAAAGAAACTCTTTAAGATTTTGTTCGGATTCGTATTTGATTGACTCCACCTTCATCCGGGACACGTGGTGAGTCTGTTCCTTTACTTAACTAAAAGTATTACTGTACCTCAACAGTAAATATTCGTCTTTATCTTGAAGGAAATCTTATCTCCGAAAAAGGAAATCCGAAATCCTATCTTATCCTTTGGTTACTGACAGCAAGCAGTCATCTTCTCCTTTGGTAACGTATAGCAAGCAGTCATCCGGTTTTGAAGATCTTCAGCAGCTTATAAATAATGCAAGCTCAAAGGTTTTCAGGCATTCGAAGTTTAAAGAGCTTCTTCCTTTCTTCTTCCTAAGTTTGTAATTTGTAAGGTTGTGAGAATTTTATTTTCTTGAGTGTAAGTTTGTAACAGTGTGATTTCTTCCTTATGATCCTCGAAGACTCAATATATGAAGGGTTGGGATCCCTTTATGCAAGGGAGCCTTGTGTGAAGGCTTGGTTACCTTGCAATCATAGTTGGAACTTGGAACTGTAACTCAATTCATGCATAATCCTCAGAGAACTAATCTATACTCTGGGTATACATTATAAGGTATTTCGAGCCTTTGAGAAGAATAGTTTCCTTACACTCCATACTTGTGGTGCCAATTGGGCAAGCAGTCTTAATGATCTCAAAAAATCGTATTCAATGGAAGAGCAAGAAGCAGAAAAGAATATATATCATACAACATGAGTTCGCACGAAATATAAATTAAACAAGAATCGGAAAGTGTAAATCATACAGCATGAATTCGTATGAAATATAAATTAATTGTTGTAGTAAAATTGCATATAGTTCGCATAATTAACATGCAAAAATATACAAATTGCAGAATTTAATCAACGAAAAACTAAATTGATTGAAGTAGCACTCCTGTTTGCTTAAAGTTTCTAACTATTTGAAACATGATAAGAATAATTCAGCATCTCATTAGTTTAAAGGGTATATAGATATGTACTTCATAAGCCCCCTCGCTCCATCTGCCATAGAATCCACAGTGTTACCAAGCATACGTATGTATACCAGTGAACCAAGAAATCCTGCACCAAAGCTGGAGACAGGACACACCAGAAGAGCATCAGATGCTTTTGAGGAGAACAATATCCACGGATTTTCGAGAAGAGAAAATTTAATAAGAGATCGACTCTGGTTACCTGTATCAATAGATGGGAACAAGGTGTCAGTATCGGTAAGGTATCGGGTATCGGTCGATTTTGAACCGATTCGGATACAGTATCACCGATACCATATCGGTGTTTTTTTTTTTTTTTTTTAAATGAAAAAGGGAGGCTTGAATCAGCTGATACCGAGACAGTATCGACCAATACTGACCCGCATCAGTCCAATACAGATACCAATACCACCCCGATACCTGGCATCGGTATCGATTCTTAATAAAATCGATACGTATCACCGATATGTATCGTTATCAGCTGGGTTTTGATACCATGGATGAGACGCTCGCTCCTGCACTTTTTGGAATGTGGCATATGTCCTTCACCAATCCACTTCGTTCAAGTGGTTAGACATCGGCCCAGTCCCATCCAATCCAAGAACTTCTATATGGACCCTATGTTAGATATAAACGATGGTTTATATCAAAGAGCCCGGATTGAATGGTTAGAATCCTTTGAACGACACCAATTTTAGTCTAACATCAGCTCAAATGATGATTTGCAACTCGGACAACTAGGATTGGTCAAGGATGTGTGTCATGTGGCAAAACAAGTGTACAAGCGAGAATCCCATCTATTGATGCAGCCATGCAGGTGATGCCCCAGTAACTCCTTTAGTAATTGAGACAATTTTACTACTTGAACTTCGGAAACGATCCAACTCTGTACGAAAAGATCTAAACGTATACCTACCTAGCTGCAATTTCTGGAGAATAAGAGATATAAGCAGATAATATCCCAACACCCCCTATCCCCAGAGTAAGGATTTGAAGCTTTTGCTTCAACTGCAAATGTTGCGAAAATTAATACAATAAGAACTCATAAAACTTGTTGAAGATTGCTTATAAAAATAAAACTTATTTAGTTCAATGGTGTCAGATCGAGATAAATACCCTGAAATACTGCTCTCTTGTCTGAGCTGCCGTTACTTTTGGATCCCCTCGAGGCTTCTTACTCTCACGTAGCATGAATTCCTGCAAACATAAGCTAAATTAGCATGGCAGAAGGGGTATTTTGTTGGCGCCAAGGCAGAGTCCAATCAGAAAGCAGGATGCTAAATTTTTTAAGTATTTTTAAAGGATTGATTCTCCTCACCATAGGGTTAGATAAAACCCCCACCTTCTAACTTTTAAGCCATATGGCGCCAAATGAGACAGTTTTTACCAATCCAAGTTGTCCAAGTGGCAGAACATCTTATGACCTCTATGCAGCCTAAAAGGGATGCCCGGTGGAGGATCGGCACCATACAAGCACTTCACTATGAACCCCACGTTAGATATGAACAATGGTTCACATTAAACTTCCCAAATCACGTAGTATAGCATAATCGATTATGCAATCACATATGCGATATTATAGGCCTGGATTGCATAAGCCACGGTGATTTATGCAATCCAGTGAAGTATGTCATTGCATACTCAATAAGTGATGGCATATGTCCCAACGATCAGAAATATGACCGTTGTGAGATTTTTATTTTTTTTAGGCTCCTTTCAGCCTATAAATAGAGGATCTCTCCCTCTTTCATCCACAACTATTCTAAGCTCTCTCTCTCTCTCTCTCTCTCTCTCTCTCTCTCCATCCATCTATCTATCTATCTATCTATCTATACACACACACACACACACACATATGTATATATATATGCAAGTTGTACCCCGTCCCTAAAGCTAATCTCCCTTCAAGAATGGAAACCCATTCGCTCTAGCTAATAATCTCATTCACTTTTGCCTTCATGTTCCCCCCACCCTCTCTCCTTAATGAATTGTCTACACTTTTTCTTTCTGGTCCCTCACAATCATTAACTAAATTCCAGGGTTCTTATTCTTATTCTTCTCCAATTTATGTTGTATTCAGACTAATTCTTTTGGGTTCGAAAGATGATTTAGCACTTCTTTAGCATGTCATTCACAGACGTGGCTCTAGTTTTGTTACTCTTGATCAAACCCCCTCACTATCATCGGGTTCGATCGGGTCAAGTGAAGAAAAGGGCCCGTGATGATGCAGACCGTCGCTGGAACCATTTTTTGTGGTGATGATCTCCAGCGCTTAGCTTAGTTAAGATTTATAAGTGCTCGTTCGAGTTCAGTTCGATGATGCCAACCGATCAGGTTCTATTTGCCATGCAACTTTTGGAAGCACCTCTCATGGGTACCTCTTTCTCTGGTTGTGCATTTTATATTTCTGGATTTAGAATCGTAGTTGGTTTTTTTTTCATTTTATTTTATATGAATTTTGATTTATGTGATCGCAACCAACAAGATGGAAATTTTGATCTCAACAAATGCATGTTATTCTCATTTACTTGTATTTTGGTAGTAATCCAAATAGGTGGCTAGCCCCAATTTGTGAAAGGAGCCATTGATTTTAGTTCCATTCGCAAAAGGAGGTCAGTCGCATAATGACACCAAAATGCATCTCCACATTTTTTTAGATACAAATATAAGTCAATAAGCTTGTTTTGGCAGCAGTCCAAACAGGCAGCAGCCAAAGTTGTGAGAGGCTTTTGATTCTATCCTTTTTTTGCAAAAAGGAGGTCAGCCATAGTGTATCATGCCTAAAAGAAGTCTGGATGAAATTAGGTTGAACTAAAATGCATCCCAACTTTGTGTTGGTGGACATATACAAGTCAAACATTCATAGGACGAGCTTTACAGCATCAAAATAGGCTGCCATCCCAGTCAATGAATGGGGGAAAATAAATTCGGCCCATTAGAGAAATAGCACTGTGCCAAAAAGAGGCCGGGAGAAATGCATCCCATTTTTTTCTTGGAGTGGAAATACAAGTTAACAACCATTTGACTTGAAACTCGGCAGCAATTCAAGAAGAATTGTGCTCTTATAGTGTAAATGTGGGAAACTAAATTCTATCACATTCTTGAAAATGGGGCTAGAGTAGCTCTGTTCTCACCCACCCAATCTTTTGAGGGAGCCTACGTTCGAAATCCCCTGAAATCCATTGATTGTTTCGAATCAGACAATCTAGTTGCTTTTCACCCCAATCTTCCACACGATGGATCTTGAGACCATGAAGGTACCATCACAAGGTCTGCCTTTTATTCCACATGGTATAGATCCCCAAAAATGCTGTTTGAGCATGATGTGTGCCATGTTGAATCTCGCGTACAAGTAGTTGCTCCCTATTTTTGGGGATTTCTACCTCGTGGAATAAAACCAAGCTGTCTGATGGTACGTTCAGGATCTCAAGATCCATCGTGTGGAAGATTGGGGTGAAAAACGATCCAGATCATTTGATTTGAAGCAGTCAATGGGTTTCAGGCGATCTCGAAAGTAGGCTTGAACAGAGGTACACCCCCCCCCTCCCCTTTATTAAAACACACCGAATCTTGGAGGACACCTATGCCAAAAACCATTGATTGCTTTGAACTAAACGATGTAGATCTTTTTTCGCCCTCATATCCCACAGAAGGGATCTTGAGATCATGGATATACCATCATACGGTCAGTTTTTTATTACACGTGGCACACATCCCAAAAAAATGATCAAAAAATCACATAGCATACATCATGCTGAATCTTATTTTCAGATAAATTGGGATGTGTGCCACATAGAATAAAAAAATGACTGCCTTACTGTACGCCCGTGATCTCAGGATCCCTTTTGTGGACGATTGGGGCGAAAAACAAACTCCATCGTCTGATTCAAAGCAGTCAATGATTTTTGGTGTAGGTGCCCTCCAAGATTCGGTGGGTGTTAATAAAGGTACCCAAGGGGATATCCACACTGCCCTGATCTGGTATGGATATGCTCCAGCTACTTATTTATTTATTATTGTGGTAAATATTTAGATAAGTTTTTTACTATAGAGTGGGTAAGGTATATTATAATTTTCTATTTTGTGATTCTTATTGATAAAAGTAAGTGCGGTAAAACAACTATTAACATCTGTTGACCATCGGGTGCCCCCATTCAAGAAAATCTTGTGTCCGCCACTGGTTGTAAACAAGTGCGTAGAGTATATGGCCGGAATGCGGTATCAATACTAATGAGTTCAACCATATAACTAGTAAATTTGTAGTTTTCCTGTATAGTTGCCTTGTAAGTTGTAACTTGAAAAGTTTTACCTTTTCAAAGTTTGAAATTGTAGTATGTGCCATTTATAATAACAATCGCATTAATAAACTATCTTTTTTTTCAGTTTTTAAAACACTCATATGGATTATGAAGTTAAATATGAATAACGTAAATATGTAATATGCAATTCCTATGTTAAATTGTTACTATAATTTTTTCTATATCTATTACTATTTTTTGAGTTTTTCTTGATAAATAGGTAAATAATTATTTGTGCCATAGCTTATGCAGTTATGCGAATTGCATAAGCCATGGGCTTATGCCATCACATAGAATGGCATAAGCCATTTAACAACATAGGTCTGAACAGTCTGATGTAATATTTCAGAAACTACCTTTTTGTACTTGCCTGTTGATTTGCTAAGTGAAATTTGGTAAAATTTAATGCCTATAATCTTATTTTCACCATTTATGAGGATATATGAAGTCAAATCTTCAAGATTCCTTGAAAAAAACATAATGATAACTTTGCCCTTAGGGTTGGCAATTTTAAAAAAATGCCCAAGGATCATATGATTCGGTTAAACTAATAATTTTATTTACATTTAAAATTCAAACAAATTAAAATAACTGGTTGATAAATTTTTCAAGTGGTTCTTGTAAGCGCATACAAGTTTAGATGGTTTTTGGTCTCTGTATTGTACATTTATGATCCACAATAATGGACGTATCTTATTTGTTGAAATTCCATTAGTATGTTTGTGTGTGTGTGTGTGTGTGTGTGTGTGTGTGTGTGTGTTATTATACATATATGTGTTTAAAAGTAATGTTTTCATATAAATTTATATCATAATATTAAGCCTAATTTTAACCCTACATTACTATGTGAAACAAGCCCTTAATCTAGTCTCTAATACATATTTGATACGTATGTAATTATATTAAATACTATGTATATTAATTTATGTTTAATTAATTATTATGACTTATTATTACTAAATATTAATAATATTATTATGAACTAATTAAGTGAGTTGTTTTAGAGAGTACATGTTACCCTCCAAGAAAGGGTCTTATTGATACTAAAACATTTAAGGAAGCCTTAAACTAAAAGTAGTAGCTAGGACATTTTTAAATAGGTTTTAAACCCTCCTTAACCTTTTTGCACGAATTAGAACACAATCCCAGGGTTTTGGCACGTCCAAATCATGATGCTAATATTAGAGTTACAAGATCGAGGCTCCACGAGAAAGATTTATACGTCAGAAGTGTTCTTCACCAAATCAAAGCAAATCTTTTTTTTTTTGCGCCAATCATTTTTTTTTTTGCGCCAATCATTTTTTTTTTGCTACACTAGGACCCGAGATAGGTTAAGATTAGAGACAATTTGTGGCTTGATTTCTATATATTTTGTTTTATGCTACATTTAGTATGTTAAGAGGGGGTTAATCATGGATTATAGATTAGTGAATGTTTTATGATTTTTTTTTTTTTTTGAATTTGTTTAAAATAAATAAGATTTTTTTAAAAAAAAATAAATAACTTCTACGAAAAATCCAACCCTAGATTGAAAGAGCTCAAAAAAAGACCATCTTTCATGATTTGGCCAAACCTTAATCCAGCCGTTAAGGCCTTCATCTTAACGGTGAAAGTTAGACCTGGGCGATTCTAATGGTTTGACCAGACTGAGTCTGAACCAACCATTAAGGCCTTCATCTTGACGGTGAAAGTTAGACCCGGGCGATTCTAATGGTTTGACCAGACTCAGTCTGAACCAACCATTAAGGCCTTCAACTTAACGGTGAAAGTTAGACCCGGGCGATTCTAATGGTTTGACCAGACTGAGTCTGAACCAAACCTTAATCCAGCCATTAAGCCCTTCATCTTAACGGGGAAAGTTAGACCCGGGCGATTCTAATGGTTTGACCAGACTGTCTGAACCAATTTCAGGGGTGTGCATGGAATCAGCCACATAATCCAGATCTGTCCTGATATCCGCGTCCTGACTAAATCTTTGACCACATTTTTGAAGCCCTTCCGTTCATTTTCTAACTAAGTGCAAAACTGTAACACAATTAACAGATCAATTTCTGAAAAACCCCTCTATATACATTTTTTTTTTTTTAAATCCCATTATCCATAAAAAATATTCAAAAATAAGAAATTTCAGATTTTTAATGTAGCGAGATCATATTAAATTTAAAGTCAACAAATCAACAGTCAATTTCAGGTTTCTCGACGATACAGACGTGAAGGAACCACTGGTTTTCTGTCTGGCATTGTTTTATATAAGTTACTTTGTAAATCTTCTTTCTTATCGCTCTTTTTATTAACAAATAATTTAGGCTGGTGTTACTACCACACCAATTTATGTTACAGCCACCTCACTTGAAATAAGGAAAATTCCGTTGACTGCTTCAAATCACACAATGGAGATCATTTTTCGTCCCAAACTTCCACACAAATGTTGTTGAGATCAAGAGCCTACTATCAAACAGTCAGATGTTGGTTCCACATGGCACACATCCCAAAACATGAACGTGATCATAGCATACCACCCATCATGTTCATGCTCACTTTCTGGGATGTGTGCCATGTGGAAAATCAACATCTGACCGTGCAATAGTAGGCCCAAGATATCAAGACCATTTTTGTTGAAGATTGGGAAGAAAAATGGTCTCCATGATTTGATTTAAAGCAGTCAACGGAATTTTACTTTGTTTAAGTGAGTTAGCTATAACATAAAGTGATGTGGTAGTAACACCAGCCATAATTTAATATTGCATTCAAAACTTGTATTATTATATTATAATGCATAGAACTATTCTTATAAACTAGTTACATGCTTAATTCAACTCTCAATCATTTTTTGCACTATTTGATATTATTATGTTCCTATATGTTAAACTATATTACTATTATGACCCTGTGTTATACAAAATTCATGCATCATCCTAAATTGTGCTATGTATTTATTGACTCATGTGTCATCCTAAACAATTAGTATGAAAGTATTTCATGACTCTATGTGATGTCAATCAGATAGTAGGAATTCATGCTTGTGTATTATTAAACTATAAGCACGTGCTACATAACAATATTATATTATTCATAGATATTATAATGAAATTACTATGATGTGTCAAGGTATTAGTATCGGTATTGGTATCAGGTATTGGTCCATTTTGGATCGATACATATGGGCCGATACGGATACTGTATTGCAGATACCGTATCCGTCTTTTTTTGAGAAAAAAAATATAAATATAAATTATATCATTCAGTATCGACTGATACCAAGACAGTACCGGCCGAGACTAACCCGTATCGGCCAGATTCGGACATTGATACCGATACAACCACGATAATGGTATCGGTTGGTATCAGTATTGGTTTTCGACGAAACCGATACATATTGCCGATACGTATCAGTATCGGGCGAGTTTTGAAACCATGTGATGTGCTATTGTTTACATTATGTATGACATTGACATGCTTATAGATTTGATATATGTCAGTTGCACTCATGTTTATTTTATATTGCTCACGGATAGGACACTTTTTTATGAATCATGATATATTCGTATGATGCATGATGCATGTTGCATTAACATAAAAAGATTAAAATATGTTGCGTTGCTAAGATATGCTTTCGTCGTGTTGGGGTTCTCACCATGGTTGCACCGACCTTCGATCAGGACTACATCACACAATTACCTAAGTCATGGGCAGAAGTTTATAAATGTGATGTCTTCGTGACTTAGAGAATGATGCAATTGGAGGTCCTATCAATTATGGCAACTGGTGTTATGAAGATTACAAGAATTGTTATGTCATCAAGTTCTAACATGATAAGACTTTAAGTGATACGTCGATAAGGTGATAAGATATGGTTTAAATTGTTATAGTAATACTGCTAAGATTATAAAATGCATTAAGAATGGGAATCAATTGAGCTCTGAAGGTAAACAGTAAATTTGAGGAACTTGATATTTATGTTTTTGGGATACTTCCTGGTAAGGTGTTAACATGGGTCAAAATATTGGCCGATACCGGTACTACGATACATTGGCTGGGACTCGCCCAGCCAATGTATCACCCGGTACGACCTTCGTACCGGTCATACTGAGCGATACATTGGATTTTCCAATGTATCGGACAATACATTGAATTATCGCCCAGTACATTGACTTTATTTTATTTCGGGAAGCTTTTAGGACAAGCTTTTTTTTGGGAAGCTTTTATGACAAGCTTGTCTGTTCTTTCCTCTTTTGGGGGGAGCCCGTGACCTTACAAGTCTATTCTTTTCTTAGCCTACACCGGTACATGAATATCTGACCAACTAAGTCCATGACTCATAGAGCTGTCATATCTGACCAACTAAGTCCATGACTCATAGAGCTGTCATAGAGTTGTACCATTTTTGTAAATACAGTTGTACCATGAGCTGTCATAGAACTGTACCATTTGAGTTGTACCCTTTTTTTATATGACAATTAAGGCTATGTAACATTAAAATCTGACCAAGTCTATGACTCATAGAGCTGTCATATAAAAATGTATTGTACATAGTTCAAAAAATAGTATAGTTTAAAAATATAAAAATGTACCGTATATAGCTCGAAAATAATAATAATAATAGGTACATGCCTTCAAAAAAATGAAAATATTCTAAATAAATAATTTAAATTTTTAAAGATTTTTTCAGATTTTTTTAAAAATAAAATAAAAATATATACTGACCGATACATTGATTCAATGTCTCGGTGATACAATCAATGTATCGGCCGGTACGCCAGTACATATCGACCAGGCCTCCTGGACGATACGTACCAGATTTTCGGTATTTTGACCCATGGGTGTTAAGGTGTTAGGTGATGAGGTGCTTCGACACAAATTTATGAAATTGGTAGAGATTGAGTTATGCCTCGCCAATTATGTGATAGGGTGGTAATAGATCAGGATTGACAGGTGAAGAAGGTTTTTTTGCATTTTCCCCCCTAAGATATGTCTTATTTACACTCCGGCCCCATGTTTCACCTATTTACATTGCATTCACTACTTTTGTATTTACTTATTACCAACACTCTGACAAAATAACTTTTGATTACTTTGAATCAGACGATGGAGATTTTTTTTTGCTCCAGCCTTTGATCTAATGAATCTTAGGATCATGGGCCTATAATTACACGGTGATATTTTGATTCATATGGCACACATCTCGAAAAGTGATCCAAAAATCATGTTTAATGTACACCCACGATCATGTACACTTTTGGAGTTGTCTGCCATGCGGAATAAAAATCTGACCGCCTGATGGTGGACTCTTCATCTTAAGATTCAGTGGGTAGAAGATTATGATGAAAAACAATCTCCATCATCTGATTCAAAGTAGTTGACGAAGGACAAAACCCTAAAATACGTGCGTGCAATGAATTAATTACTTGCCAAAATTAATTTAAATTATATTGAATAATGAACTTGAAAATAAAGTGAATACCTTAGGATTTCGTAGTTTTCCTGTGACAGATCCAGTTGTGGTTCGAATCGGGTCCAGTCCGTGAGCTAGATCCGTTAGTTTTAAGGCGGGATCGGCCTAGAGGTAGAACTCTAGCTTTTCCAGATTAGGGCACTCACAATCCAATAATGGGATCGCTGGTTTTCTCCAGATATTTGATGCGGAAGGTTTAATGGCTCTGATGGGATCTAGGGTTGTTGAATCGGAGTAAGGTTTGTATTCGGTTACAGTTTTCAGGGAATAAACATTGAATTAGGTAAAGAAAATAGGGAAATAGATATAGAAAGATAAAAGGTAACTTTGGGAATCGCTCCCTTGGCCTCACATCAAACCCATCTCGGGAAGAAGAAGAATCGCTCTTCAACAATGGCTCATTTCAAGCACACAAGCATAAGCTCTTTCATTAATCAAAAACTAATTACATTGTTTTTCTTAATGACCTTATATAGGTCTTAAAATAAAAGAAAACCCTAAAACAATTAAATAATAAAAGACAACTTTAACCCTGATATTTCAACTTCGAATTCGAGAGAATTCAATCTGTGAAATTTCGTTCGATCGAACGAAATTTTCGTTTTCGCCCTTTACGCCTGGTTCTGAAATTTTTGTCCTTTACGCCTGGTTTCGATTTTCGTTCCACTTCTTTCGACGTCAGTACAGGCGAAACGGTCTGTATCCGATGTCTACAATGTCGACGTCCCCGTCAATTCTCCCGGACCGAAAAGGCTTCATCACCGATGAAGCAGCGTCGTGATAGCGATCGAGCATGTCGGGGTCCAGGCGTCGCAATTCATCTTAAGTTAACCATGTGTTCTCAGAATTCAGCTTTCCCAACCACTTAACTAAGTATTTCTGATCATAGTCACAGAATCGGGGTTCGGTAATAATTCGGCAAAGTTAAAATCCGGAAAAATCAGGCAAAGTTCGGGAAGTTCGGGAAAATAAAAATAATAAAATTATAAATATATATATATAATATTTAAATATGTAAAATATTTATATATTTTTTAACTTTTTAACTTTTAAATATATATAAAATATTAAAGCTTTTAACCTTTACCATTGGATCTTTTGGGAAAGGTTATTGGCACTTGATCCAAGTGGCACCCCAAAGAAAAATTACCGAAAAACGAAATTTGCCACTATGGTCTTCAGTAGATAGAGATTTATTTAAGTGGTAATAGGCTAATAATAGCTCATTAATCCTACATGCACGTTTAAGAGCTCATATTTGGTGCATGGTTGATCACAAGCACATAGTACAAACTCTTAAAAAGGCATGAATTTTTAAGTGCCTTAAAGATGCACACATCTCGAAATATGCCCATGTAGGCGATTGGATGGGCGTTGCACCATACAAGCAAGATCAAGCAAAGTATAGAAGAAAAATTGAGTTGCTTTCTAAGTAGCATAGTCCCACATCGGTGGAGGCCAAAAACGTCCACACTCTAGCAACTATATAAATTGTTGTGTTGTTGTGCTACTTGTACATTAGCATTTAGTCCCACATCGCTGGATGCCAAAAAAGTCCACTCCCTAGCTCCTATTTAACGTGTTGTGCATTAGCTTGAACAGGCAAACTGCCGTGTAGTTACTAGTTAGCACTGAGCCACTGAGCGAGCTAATCTTTCGCCTGAAAAAAAAATGAAATTCAAAATTCGCCCAAAAAATCCAAATTTTCACTATGATAGGCACCGCGTGCAAAGGAAGCCAACTTCGGCAAAATCGCGAATTATTCGCGAACTTTGCGAACTTTTGTGGTTTTGACGATTTTTAAAAAAAATGAATAGTTCGTGTTTTGTTCGTTTTTTACAAAATTCGCGAATTATTCGCGAATTATTCAATAATTCGGCGATTTTTGTGACTATGTTTCTGATATCCTCCACCATGGATGGATACCGCAAAATCATCGACTATCCCTTCGATCTCATATCTCCTCTGCTTCCGTGGGGAAGGGAAGGAGAGGGGCCGCAGGGTGGGGCTGGAATGTGGGCTCGGGGCTGCTTGGAAGGGGTTGGTGGGGGGTGGGGCTGAGGCCGAAGAAGGAACTAGGTCCTCCACATTGAACGTAGAGCTGGCCCACCGATATCCGGTGGAAGTTCGAGAACATACGCATTAGGCCCGCTCCTTGCCACAACTCTAAAAGGCCCAGCGCCGCGGCTTGGAGCTTCTTTGCGACTCCAGATAAGAATCGTTCAGGCCTAACCCGAACCATCACATAATCCCCCATTTGGAATTCTTTGAAGCGCCTATGCGCATCCGCAGATATTTTGTATTGTTCGTTGCTCGCATTAATTTTTTTTCTAATTTCGGCATGCAATTCATGAATGTGTTGTGCGAATGCATCGGCTGACTCGAAAACTCGATGGAATGCAAACACGGGAACTAAATCAATGGGTGTTCTAGGCCTATGACCAAGTACAACCTCAAAATGGCTCATGCCTAGGGACCTATTGACTGAATTGTTGTATGCAAACTCGGCTATCGGCAATGTAGAATCCCAAGTCCTAGGGTGATCACCAACAAGACAACGGAGAAGAGTACCTAAGCTCTTATTAGTGGATTCCGTTTGGTCATCAGTTTGAGAATGGTAGGCTGACGAAAATTGGAGCATGGTACTCATCATGTGCCATAAAGTTTTCCATGAATAACTGGTAAAATTCACGTCCCGATTCGACACTAGTTTTGGGTAACCCATGGAGACGCACAACCTCCCCGAAAAATAATTTGGCTATGTGAGCCGCATCGGAGGTTTTAGAACAAGGTATGAAGTGGGCCATTTTGGAAAAGCGGTCCACTACCATAAAAATGGAATCGTGCTTCCGTTGGGTCTTTGGAAGTCCGAGCACGAAATCTATAGAGATGTCTTGCCACGGGGTGTGGCACGGGTAACGGGGTATACAAGCCGGTATTCTGCTTAATCTGCTTCGCCACTTGGCCTGTACGACATTGTTTTACGACCCTAGAGACATCTCTCATAAGGCTAGGCCAATAAAACCTATCCTCAATGAGCGCACTAGTCTTATCGCGCCCAAAATGTCCGGCAATCCCTTTGGCATGTAACTCCCAGATAAATAAGTTACACAATGAAGTGCGAGGGATACACAAACAATTTCATTTAAACAAATACCCATCCAACAGGGTATACTCGGAGTTAATGTTGTTCGGATTTTCAAGGATAGCAGTGTATTCCACACCGAAATCTGGGCACTCAGGATAATCTTATTTCAACAGCTCAAATCCGATGACCTCGGTGCTCATAGACTGCAGAGTTGCCAGTCGACGACTAAGCGCATCAGCTGCCTTGTTCTCGGCACCGGCCTTATGCTTCAACACGAATGTGAACCCTTAAAGGTGCTCGACTACGTCGCGTGCCTCAAGTTCAATTTTTTTCTGGGATGCAAGGAAACATAAGGCTTCGTGGTCAGAAAACAATACAAATTCCTGCGGCCTCAGGTAATGTTTCCAATACCAAAGAGATCGGACAACCGCATAAAACTCCTTGTCATAGATGAAGTATTTCTGCTTTGTCTCATTAAGTTTCTCAGTAAAATAGGCCACAGGGTGGCCCTCTTGGCTCAGCACTCCGTCTATGCCTACACCCGATGCGTCACATGCTACTTCAAAGACTTTAGAAAAGTATGGTAGGCGCATGACGGGTGCAGTAACCATTTTCTCTTTTATCTCGGCAAAGGCCCTCGTCGCGGCTTTGCTCCATAGAAACTCTCATTTTCTCATGCAAGCAGTGATGGGAGCCATGAGGGTGCTAAAGTTTCGGATGAAACAACGATAAAATGTAGCCAAGCCATGGAAGGTACGGACTTCATGAATATTCTGAGGTTCGGGTCACTCCACAATGGCCTTAACCTTTGCAGGGTCTGCAACCATCCCGTCTACCGAGACAATGAATCCTAAGAATACAACCGATTGTTGCATGAAGGTGCACTTCTTGAGATTCGTGTATAACCTTTCTCCCCTCAAGGTTTCACAAACCAACCTTTAGGTGGATAATGTGTTGTTCCTTGTCTGGGCTGTAAACTAAGATGTCATCAAAATATACAAGGAATTTGCCAAGGAATGGCCTCAACACTTGGGTCATGAGCCTCATAAATGTGCTCGGGGCATTGGATAGCCCAAAAGGCATGACCATCCACTCATGAAGACCGTCTTTGGTCTTGAAGGCAGTTTTCCATTCCTCGCCAGGGCGAATGCGAACCTGATGGTAGCCACTCTTAAGGTCTAATCTTGGAAAAGATAGTGGCACCAACCATCATATCAAGCATGTCATCGAGCCTCGGTATAGAAAACCGATATTTAACCGTAATCTTATTAATTGCACGGCTATCCACACATGTGTCATGTACCATCTTTCTTAGGAGTGAGTAATGCGGGTACAACACACGGGCTCAATCTCTCTTAGATGAACCCCTTCTAAAGGAGCTCATTGACTTATCGAGTCAACTTGGCGTGCTCAACCGGATTCAACCTGTAGTGGGACAGGTTCAATAATGTAGATCCGAGAACCAAGTCGATTGTGTGTTGAATGTCACGCATGGGAGGGAGCTCATTAGGCAAGTCTTCGAGAAAGACATCCACAAATTCATTCATGATTGGCTCGACCTCCTTGGGGTACTCACGTGCCGACTCAAGAGTACTTTCAACGGTGATGACGACATACACTACACTCTCATTTAACGATGCCCTTTCGAACTCTGAAGGGCTCACTATGTTGATGGCCTTAGATTAGCCTCCTTTCTTGTCAACTCTGTTGACTGATGGTGCCTTCGGAGCCAAAGGGTTAAGAGTGATTTTCTTGCCTTTATAATTGAACGTGCAAATATTAGATCGACCAAAAATGGTTACGTTCAAATCATAGAGTCATGGCCTCCCTAAGATGATGTGGCCCACATCCATTGGCACCACATCGCACCACATCGCACCACAAGGTGTCCGCATACGAACCTAATTGAATACGTACGTGACACCTCTGAGACACGGGAATGGATGAGGAGTCAACCCATCCGACTTTGTAAGGTCTCCGGTGGGCTTCGGGTGTAAGCCCTAAGCGGGTGATGGTATGTTCTGACACCACATTGGTGCAACTTCCGCTATCTATGATAACCCTACAACTCTTTGTCCCACATGTGGCAAAGGTGCGGAAGATGTTCTCCCTCCGCCAACCCTCATTTTCATCCCGTTGAGGTTGTGCAAAGGCAAACCTCACAACTAGAGCGCGACCCATGTCATCACCTTCCTCGTCACTAAGTGTGGCATTCAGCTCAAAGACCTCTTCTTCATAAACCTCCTCACTCTCTTCTCCTTCAATGAAGAGATTCCTTTGTGGTCTCTCGTGGGGCATTGGGCGGCAAAGTGTCCCAAACCGTGACATTTATAACACTTGACGTGAGAACCACTCTTCAAGGACTCTCCGACTATACCCTTGCCTTTGTCAAACCGCACATTGGCAGATATGGATTGTGTGGGTTTGGCAGGCGGGTTTCCAACACTAAGTCTCACGTCGTCGGTAAGGGGGTTGACCGGTGTGAAAATCAGATCGCCTAACCACCGTCATTTTTAAATTTCGTTCAAGGTCCTGAACGACGGTGTAGCATTCGGCGAGTGTCTCAACAGGGTGAGAGACTAACTCTTTTTGTAGTGTGAAATCTGGATAGAGTAACTTGAGGGTCTTCGGACACTTTGGCTCCCATCATGAATTCTTCAAATTTGCTAATATAATCCGCCACGGGCATACTACCTTAGCGCAGATTTTGTCATTGATCGAGGAGACGATGGTAGTATGAAGAAGGAACGTACTTCTCTGTAAGTCGCTCCTTCATGTCCTCCCAACGGGTAATGGAGTACAACCTGCATTCGTTCTGATGCGCTCAACGTTGACCCAAAAGAGTCGGGCTTGGCCAATGAGCTTCAGTTTAACAAGTCTAACACATCTGTCATCGCTCATGCCAAACCACTCAAAGTACTGGTCCATATTGGATAACCAATCAAGGAAGACTTGAGGGTCCATTCTTCCATCGAAAGTTGGAAACTCAACCCGGACATTTTTAAGGAGTTTCCCTTTCGGGTCGTAGTCATCTCCATGATGATCCATCCTATGATTCCGATTCCGATTATGTTGGTAGCCATTTCGTTCGAAACGTGAACCATTATGCTCACGGTGGGGTTCGAAGAACTCATCACCCTCGTCTAACCTATTGACTCGGTCTAACAACCTCTCATTGGATGTTGCAAGGTTCCTTTGGGTTGTTTCCATGGCAGCCATTCAATCATTGATCGATTTTAATTCAGCCCTCATACCATTAAGAGCCTCAACAATCTCATTCATGTCCATGGTGATACGGTTCACTAAAGACGGGTTCTAGAATGACATGCAAATATGAACTGACAATGAATGGAACTTTTGACAAACACGGGATGTGCACACTTTAGCCAAAACAGAAATAAGATGCAATGGAAATTAAAGTGCAATGAATTCAATGTCACACAAATATGCCCTAACCTAGAACTTAGGCTTTGATACCAAAACTAACGCAGGACAAAAACCCTAAACTACGTGTGTGCGATGAATTAATTACTTGCCGAAATTAATTTAAATTATATTAAACAATGAGCTAGAAAATAAAGCAAATACCTTAGGATTTCGTAGTTTTCCTGTGACAGATCGAGTTGTGGTTCGAATCGGGTCCAGTCCGTGCGCTAGATCCGTTAGTTTTAACGCGGGATCGGCCTAGAGGTAGAACTCTAGCTTTTCCATCTTAGAGCACTCACAATCCAATAATGGGATCGCTGGTCTTCTCTAGATATTTGATGCGGAAGGTTTAATGGCTCTAATGGGATCTAAGGTTGTTGAATCGGAGTAGGGTTTGTATTCGATTACGGTTTTCAGGGAATAAAGATTGAATTAGATAAAGAAAATAGGGAAATAGAGATAAAAAAGATAAAAGGTAACTTTGGGAATCGCTCCCTTGGCCTCACACCAAACCCATCTCGGGAAGAAGAATCGCTCCTCAATAATGGCTCATCTCAAACACACAAGCATAAGCTCTTTCATTAATCAAAAACTAATTACATTGTTTTTCTTAATGACCTTATATAGGAGGTCTTAAAATAAAAGAAAACCCTAAAACAATTAAATAATAAAAGACAACTTTAACCCTGATATTTCAACTTCAAATTCGAGAGAATTCAATCTGCGAAATTTCGTTCGATCGAACGAAATTTCGTTCGATCAAAATAAGTGTTCGATAGAACGAAAATTTTGTTCGATCGAAATAAGTATTCGATCGAATAAAATTTTCATTTTCGCCCTTTACGCCTGGTTCTGAAATTTTCGTCCTTTGCGCCTAGTTCTGATTTTTGTTCTGCTTCTTTCGACGTCGGTACACGCAAAACGGTCCGTATTCGATATCTACAATATCGGCGTCCCCGTCAGTAATCAATGTTTAGCTTTATAACAGTCAACAGTTGATTTGCCACTGTAGGGGTTATAAGTAAAGGAAACACAAAAGCAGGGTTTGTAGTGTAAATAGGTGAAACACGGTGGACAGAGTGTAAAGAAGACATATCTTAGGGGGTAAATGCAAAAAACCCAGTGAAGAATGTATCCTCATCAACTATCTACTTAGCTCAAACACTTATAGTTGTATGTGAGCGTAAATTAAGATATGTTTTAAGAATCTCATGCATAGGATATAAACTAAGAAAGAGATTAAGAAAATAGGAAATTTGTATGCTTCTCACATTTTTACTCATCTTAAGTGGTTTGACTACGGAATTCGTAACGTCCTCATTGTAAGACTTGACCGAATAAGTGATCTTATGGGAACTACCTTCGGCGTGATCCATGAGTGAGTACATATGCAACATTGCTAGGTTAATAAGCTTGTTTCTCTTAAAACATCATTAGTGTATATATATATATATATATATATATATATATATATATATATATATATATATTAGTGTAGTAATATATATTTTATTGTTTCAAAATTAAGTTTATAATCATCTCAAAAAATAATAATAATAATAAAATAAGTTTATAATTATCATTATTTATATTGATAATAATTTAATGGCAAACTTGTAAAAATTATTTACTTTGTGTGCAAATAAATTAGAAAAATAAAATTTTAATATATAACATATATATATATATATATATATATATAAAAGAAAGAAAGAAAGAGAGAAGCCCAAGAAGCACGAGCCAAAAGGCCCAATGTCTTTAAGTCCAATGAGCGGGTAGCTTCCAATGGATCTTAAGCCCAACAGTTGCCTCCAACGGCTTTTACGCCGAAGAGGCGCTACACAACGGCCAAAAGATCTTAAACAGTCTTTTCGTAGTCTCTTTTCTCATTTCTCTCCGAAAAAGTGTCTTTTCAGATTTTGGTACATCTCTTCACCGTAAATTTAAAAAGACACAAGTGAAATTAATTTAATCTCTTCACCGTCATCTGAAAAGAGTAGACACAATGATTCGAAATTTTCTTTATAAATAGAGGTAAGATCTCCGTTAGAAAGACACGATAAAAATAATAATCTCTCTTACGTTCTTATTTTCTTTATTTAAGAATCTTTTTGTGTATCAGAAAATTTGTGTGGCATGTTCTTTTTCTAGAAAGTGCAATCTAGAAAAGAACATACGGTTCTTGGCAAAAATCGACTCTGTTGTATCCAAAAGGCAGATTCACAGGGAACCCAATTGCATCTTTGTTTATCCGACGGAGTGGGGGCGTCTATTTTCTTTAAGACAGCGTAGTGAACTACAGGCATCAGAGTTATTTTCAATACATTTTCTCTCAACAATTTAAAGACAATAGATCATTCTAATGGCTTAGAGCATAAAGTTCATGAATCAAGATCTCATCAAACTAGACCAATTTTGCGGGTCAAATTCCAAAAGATGGCAGCAAAAGGTGCAATTTATCTTGCGACAATTCAAGGTTGTTTACGGCCTCACTACACCATGTCTATCAATTTATGTAACGGAAACAACGGGAAATACGACTAGTGGAGGATCAAATGTTTGACTCAAATGGTTGGAAGATGATCAAGATTGTCGGGACCACATCCTTAATACACTTAACGATAGGTTGTTCAACACATTCAATATGTACATTACCACTAAAGATTTATGAGATTCATTAGAGAAGAAATATCTAATTGAAGATGCAGGTACAAAGGCATTTCTATGCTCTAAATATTTTAATTTCAAGATGGTTGAGGATAAATCGATTCTTAAACAAGTTCAATAATTACAGTTTATCGTCACTAAGAAGGAAGTTTTATGTATTTAATGAAGTATACTAGACCCGATATAGCATTTATAGTGGGGGTATTGAGTAGATTTACTAGCAACCCAAGATCAGAATATTGGGAAGTTATTCATAAAGTATTGAGATACTTAAAAGAAACTATGGATTAGAGTTTACAATATAGTGGTAAACTTGAACTCTTACAAAGTTTACTGATGCTACTTGGATTTCTGGCTTCTCTGATTCAAAATCCACAAGCAGATGAATTTTACTTTGGCAGGAGGAGCAGTATCGTGGGGGTTTAGAAAACAAACATGTCTTTTTTATTCAAATATGGAATCAAAGTATATAACATTATCTGCGGGAACAAAAGAGGCACTGTGGCTTCGAAGCTTCATAAAACAAATTCCTTTGACTCAACATATATATGCAATTAATATTTATTGTGATAATAAAGCTATTTTACATATTTCACGTATAAAGAGATATAAAGGGAAATCAAGGCATATAGGCCTTAGATATAACATCATTTAGCAGATTTTGAGTAAAATGGGGTGATCGTGTATTCGTGTTGGACTACATACAAACTTTTGATATGCATGCAAATCTACTTACAAAACACTATCCAGACATACAATGTTGAGAACATCGAGGGGGATGGGCCTAAGACCAATATCTTAAAGACAATAGTTGAACCTCAACTTAGAAGAGTTGGATATCTCAAATCCTAAGTTCAACGAGATAAGAAATTACTTCGTGACCCTTGAAAGTGCACAAAGGTATGTTACCTATTAGCTATCCTTATGGTGTTAAATTTCGTGCACATCTCTTATAACGTGAGAGGGTGAGTTTAACTCTTAATAATTTTGTAAGAATTCATTTGTTGGAGTAACAAAGTAGTTACAAGAGCACCAATGACAGATTCACCTATATGAGTATGGAAGTGGAGCCGTTTCAACAGAAATTAGGTCCTCTCTGAGATACTCATGAAATCAAGATTTTGGCGCATAGCTGTAAAGCGCAAGCCTTATGTCACTAATGATTTAGGTCATAGTAAGTGTATATGTAATTCCGGTTTGTTAGACATGTTTTAAATTCCAAGCTATAAGCTACTTAAAGTCCTTATAAACTTTGAGTTGTATGTACTAGTCAAAGGTTCATACCGAACGCCACCTATGATGATGTTTAGTATGATCGCTCTGATACACATTTTTTTATTTTTGAAACAAATGGGAGGATGTTATATATATTAGTGTAGTAATATATATTTTATTGTTTCAAACTTAAGTTTATAATTATCATTATTTACATTGATAATAATTAAATGGCAAACTTGTAAAAATTATTTACTTTGTGTGCAAATAAATAAGAAAAATATATTTTTAAATGGAAAACTTGTAAAAATTATTTACTTTGTGTGCAAATAAATAAGAAAAATAATTTTTTAATATATATAATATATAAGAAAGAAAGAAAGAGCGAGAAGCTCAAGAAGCACAGGCCAAAAGGGCCAATGTCTTTAAGCCCAATGGGCGGGTGGCTTCCAATGGATCTTAAGCCCAACAGTTGCCTCCAATGGCTTTTAAGCCGAAGAGACGCTACACAACGGCTAAAAGATCTTAAACAGTATTTTCGTAGTCACTTTTCACATTTCTCTCCGAATAAGTGTCTTTTCATATTTTGATACATCTCTTTACCGTAAATTTGAAAAGACACAAGTGAAATAAATTTAATCTCTTCACTGTCATCTGAAAAAATACAATGGTTGAAAATTTTCTCTATAAATAGATATAAGATCTCCGTTAGAAAGACGCAACAGAAATAATAATTTTTCTCTCTTACATTCTTATTTTCTTTATTTAAGAATCTTTTTGTGTATCAGAAAATCTGTGTGACAGGTTCTTTTTCTAGAAAGTGCAATCTAGAAAAGAACATTTGGTTTTTGGTAAAATCAGGCTCTGCTGTATCCTGAAGGCAAATTCGTTGGGAACCCAATTGCATCTTAGTTTATCCGATGGAGTGGGGTGTCTATTGTCTTTAAGACACTATAATGAACTACGTGCCTCGAAGTTATTTTCAATACCATTTTTCTCAACAAATAAGCTAAAACGATAAGTATTTTGACTCATTCTTAGTTTTGGTAATGAAGATATATGGAGTTGTTCAGATCATTGGTCAAAATATCATAAATTCGTTACGTATCATCATGGAGGCTTGGACGATATGTACCGGCCGATACATTGATTGTATCGTCGAAACATTGAATCAATGTATCAGCCAGTATATATTTTATTTTATTTTTCAAAAAAAATCTGAAAAAAAATCTTTAAAAATGTAAATGATTTATTTAGAATATTTTTAATTTTTTTGAAGGTATGTACCTTTTTTTTAAATTATTTTTGAGCTATGCACGGTACATTTTTATATTTTTTAACTCTCATTTTTTGAGCTATGTACAGTACATTTTTATATGACAGCTCTATGAGTCATAGACTCAGTTGGTCAGATTTTAATGTTACACAGCTTTGGTTGTCATATAAAAAAAATGGTACAACTCAAATGGTACAGCTCTATGACACCTCTATGGTATAACTCTATGACAGTGTTATGGTAGAGCTCTATTTACAAACATGGTACAGCTCTATGAGTCATAGACTTAGTTGGTCAGATATGACAACTCTATGAGTCATAGACTTGGTCAGATATTCATGTACCGGTGTAAGCTTAGGAAAGAATAGACTTGTAAGGTCATGGGCTCCCCCAAAAAAATATTTGTCATAGAAGCTTCCCAAAAAAATAAAATAATGTATCGTCTGATAAATTAGAAAATCCAATGTATCGCCTGGTACGACTGGTACGAAGGTCGTACCGGGCGATACATTGGCTGGGCGAGTCCCAGCCAATATATCGCACCAAAGTAGGCCGATACTGGTACGTATCAGTATCGGCCGGTATTTTGACCCATGGTTCAGATGAGTGTTAAATTTACGATGTTGGATCTTGTTAATATGCTAAATCAATTCTAATTTTCACCTACTAAGCCAGTTTGCTTAGGCCTACCATTATTAATAATTGTTTAGTCAAGCAGGATCCTATAAGAATTCGACTGCGATGGATTTTTTGTAAGGATTTGGATACTGAGGACCTTGAAGGTAATTGGTTTTACTTTCCGAGTTCTATTTATGCTATATTTTATTTTTTTTAAATAGCACGTAAATCTTTAAGTCCAATGTCAATGTTATGTTTATAGGCTAAGATATGCAGGTGACAATTCAAATTTCCAACCATGGCTGAAAATTTGGTCGTTACATCTGATGAGCATGTATTTTTAGCTCAGTGATCTTTTTTTTTTTTTGGATCTGTAAATAGAATCCATTTCAAAAAAAACCAGCGAGAAGCGAGAAGATTACAAAACAGCCAAAAAACCGCCAAAAACAGCAGCAAAGAAACAAACAAACAAACAAAAAGGAGCCAAAAGGTAGCCCAAAAAAGCAGGCACCCAGAAGGGGCAGCCACCCTAACAAAGATCAGCCCCCTATCCCCCAGCACTGGGGAAACAACATGGAGCGAGTCACCGCCACAGGTCTTCAATCTCCTGCCCCCTATATTCGTCCAACACGGTCCAGTGGCACATCAGGTCTTTAATCTGACTAAGGATGATGCCGATGGGATGACGCTTGCAACTGAAGACTCTAGCATGTCGTTCAAACCAAATGGTCCATAGAACTGCGTAGGCCCCCACCCTCCAAAAAGGTCCTTGAGGGCCGTTCCAAATTAAACCATTCCAGGAGATCAGAAAATCCGACAGGTTCTCCGGGACTACCCAGCTGAGATCGAAAGACTTTAGAATAGTACCCCATATCTTAGTAGCAACCCAACGATGTATAAACAAGTGGGAAATATATTCTTCCACAAGAAGGCACATTGGGCATCTGTTCCAGAGAGGTTTGCCTCGAGTGATCAGCTGGTCCATCATCAAGGTGTGCCCCTTCACTGCTATCCAAATGAAAAATCGAACTTTGGAAGGAATCGGAGCCTTCCAGATGAAGAACCATTCCACCTAATCAGCGGCCTCCAAGTGAGGGCATGGTAAAAGGTCTTGACCAAGAAGTTTCCATCTTTGTTGGCCAACCAGATTCTTGAGTCACGGCATTGGTGGCTCGGAGAAGAGCTATAGAGTGCGGCCATCAACAACAGGTAATGGTCCACCTCATCCTCCCTCAAAGCCCCTCCTTGTGGTAACCTCCCAAACCGGCGAAACACTATTGGTAGATAAGAGATCCGCAATCAATCCATGAGGGGCGACCGACACATTGAAAATCGAAGGAAACATCAATATGAGTGGGTATAAGAATAACCAAGGATCTTCCCAAAACGAGATCTGAGAACCATCCCCCCAGCTATACCGAACCCATCTTGAGAAGTCATTCCAAAATGAGCTGACAACTTTCCACCAAGTTGAGGCATTCCTGGTTCGGTTGATATTAACCCCCCAAGTTCCCGGTAAACTGCCATATTTCTGAACGAGAATTGGCATCCATGAGTTGTTTTGGTTCGTCACACTTCCCGCCCGCCATAAACATTTGTCGAGAAGCGCAATATTGGTTCGGTGGAGATTCCTGATGCCAAGTCCACTGAAACATTTAGGTAGTTGGCACACCTCCCACACCACCAAATGGTATTTTTAATACCCAAACCAACCCCTTCCCACAGAAAATCCCTCTCAATCTTCTCAAGGGCGTGAATGATCTTCTTCGGACATTTGAAAATAGACATGTAAAAGATGGGTAGGCTGGAGAGAACCAAGTTCAATAGTTGTAACCACCCCCCAGTACTTAGGAATGTCTCCTTCCAGGCGGCCAGCTTTCTTTGGAACCTCTAGATGACAACCTCCCAATCGCTAGCCTTCGGCTTCCCTTTCCCTAGAGGAAAGCCCAGATAAGATATGGGGAGAGGAGCTGCCACGCACATTGCCTTGGTGGCTAAAACCTCAGTCACCCCATGATCCAAATTAATTCTAGAGAGAGTGAATTTCAGTAAGTTGACCCGTTGCCCGGAAACTGCTTCGTAAACCATTAGGATATTGGCAAAGGCTGATACTTCCTCGGGATCAGCTTTGCCGAAGAAAATCGTGTCGTTGGCATATTGAAGATGGGTTACGGCGTAATCGTTGTTGCCCACCGAAATACCCGAGATCCGATTCAGAGCATGGGACCTGTTGATGAGGGGCCCCAAAGCATCCCCGGCCAGATTGAGGGGAGAGGAGATAAGGGATCGCCCTATCTCAAACCCCGCGAACTTTTGAAGTATCCGGCAGGCGCACCATTGACTAACACTGAGAACCAAGGCGAGGTGACACACGCTCTCATCCACTTTCTCCAGATATCGCCAAAGCCAAAACGCTTCAGTATATAGTCAAGACATTCCCAGTTAACCCGATCATACGCCTTCTCCATGTCAACTTTCCAAACAAAACCCGGTGTATGCGTAGAGGAAGCCGAGTGGACCACCTCGTGAACAATGATCGTCATATCAATGAGTTGACGACCCTTGATGAAAGCCCCTTACGTCTCAGATACAATTGACCTCAAAACAAGCTTGAGGCGATTAGCAAGCACCTTCGCCAAAATCTTGTAAAGGCAGTTAATGAGGCTAATAGGGCGGAAGTCTCGAATATCGGCTGCACCCTCTATCTTAGGGATCAAGGTGATGAATGTCGAATTCAGGGATCTGCCAATTACAGCCCTAGAGTGGAATTCCCCAAAAAATTCGAAAATGTCGGATTTTAGGCACAACCAGAAGCAAACAAAAAATTCCATGTTGAAACCATCAGGGCCCGGTGATTTATTCTTCCCACTCTGCTTAATAGCGTCCCAAATTTCACTTTCTGCAAACAACCTTTCCAAACCCTCAAGATCAACCTAGAAAATAGATGGGAAAGAGAGGCCATCTAACTGAGGTCTAGTCCACCCTTCGTCTTGAAACAAATTACGATAGAAGTCCGAAATTTGCGTCTTAATCTACTCCGAGTCGGCGAACTCAGCCCCATTCACCACAATTCTAGTTAGGATCTTCTTCTTGGACCTGGCATTCTCTATCGTATGAAAGTATTCCGTGTTGTTATCCCCAACCTTTAGCCAGTGGACTTTGGATTTTTGTTTCCAGCTCATCTCTTCCTGAAAGCTTTTCTCGCTAAATATCATCTTGAGGTTAAGTCTTTCAGCGATTTCGATGTCCGTCAAACATCTATCCTCTTCAAGGAGGTCTAGCTCCTTCAGGCGATCAAGGATGGTCACCTTCCATTCGTGGGACAGCCAAAAAATCTCTCGATTCCATTGCTTGATGCGCCCTTGTAAGTACCCTAATTTGGAAATCAAGCGAAAAGCAGTCGAACCGTGCGGGTTAGTCTCCGTTCACCAAAGCGGAACCAGAGCTCTAAAATCCTCGTTTAGCAGCCACTAATTCTCAAATCTGAACGGGGCAGGGCCTCTGCCCAAAGAACCGCAATCGAGCAGAAGAGGCCTGTGGTCGAAAACTGCTCTGGAAAGACCATGAAGAGACGCATGCGGAAAACAATCAAGCCAATCGGTGGACACAAGGAAGCGGTCCAAGCAACTAAAGGAGGCAGCATGTTGCAAGTTGGACCAAGTAAAACGGGCTCCCAAGTAGGCCACTAGACGATTCATGGGAGTGACGCAAGGCATTGAAATCGCCCCTCACATTCCATGGCACATCTCACCTAGAAGCCACCGCAGCCAGTTCATACCAGAAGTCATCTTTTTCGGCCGCATCGGTTGGCCCGTAAATACTAGTAAAAGCCCAACATTTTCCGTTGTCCTTGTTTATCAGCTTAACCGAAGCTGTGAAGAGACTAATTTCCTCATCAATTTTTTGGAAGAGGGACAAATTCCATGCTAGGAGGATCCCCCTTGACGCCCCAACGGAATCGACACCAATCCAATCCCATCTATTGCCGCTCAAAACAGAGGTAACTTTGAGGTTATCACAAGCACCCCATTTCATCTCTTGAAGAGTGATGAATGTCGGATTGAGAGACGAAATAACCTACTTCACTCCCGATTTTTTCTTCGTATTACAGATGCCCCTTACGTTCCAAGACAAAATCTTCACAAGGAAACTGAGCAGAATCCGACCGAAAGGCAAAGGCTCACAAAGACCCCGTCCCCTTCCCATCCGACATGCCCCACTCCAGACTAGCAAGCTCTCTAAACTTAGCTGTTTTCTTTTTTAATGTAGCGGAAGATTGATTAAAACACCCCTTAATAATGGCTCTGAAAATCTCCCGAAAAGCGTCATCAGACTCAAAAAAGGACATCCCATGCTCCTTTCCGAAAGCAATTATCTCGTCGAGGACACCACATTTCTTGTTGTTATTAGAATTAGGAGGACCTCTTCGGATCAGCTGGATAGGGGGAGGGGATCTATACCTAGCAAGAGTCAACCCACCTTAATAATGGCTCTGAAAATCTCCCGAAAAGCGTCATCAGACTCAAAAAAGGACATCCCATGCTCCTTTCCGAAAGCAATTATCTCGTCGAGGACACCACATTTCTTGTTGTTATTAGAATTAGGAGGACCTCTTCGGATCAGCTGGATAGGGGGAGGGGATCTATACCTAGCAAGAGTCAACCCACCTGCCCTTCTCATTGCAATATAGCAAACGAAGAGGGAGAACCTCGCCCGAAGAGGAGGAGCAGTCTGAGGAGTTCGACAAAGAAGTCTCAGCAACATTCACCCCGACCCCTTCGGAGGAAGACACCGAGGATGAAGAAGACGGGTCGTTTCCAAAGAGAGGAATCTGTGGGATATCCAGAGAAACCATCAATGGGGAGCTGGGAGAGCAGGAAGCCTGAGATAAATCCTCTAAAGGGTCAGACCCATGCCCTGCAAAGCCTACATCGATACCCAAATTCAAACTCGGGTCCCTATGATAAGTGGGTCAGGCCTGCTGAGATGATCCGAAAGAAACAGCGAGTCAATTGGTCCAATTAACCACCCAGTCCAACATAAGAGACACCCCAAAAGACTCGATAAAGTAGGAAACTAGCCCCAAGTGGCGCGGCCCATTCTCAAACCATAACGAATGAAGCACTTGACCGTTTGCACATCCCCAAAAAACCCAACCAAAACTGAGACTTAAAACCATGTGCTGATTTTCCCAAACCACCAAGGCAGCTGAGCAATCACGTGTCAAGTCCACGTGATCTCTAGAAGCTTCCCAAAGGGACAAGTCCCATCTGCCCATAACCCTTGTGGTGCCATCTGTCGAATGACAACCACATGTCGACTCAAGGGACATTGGGTCCCAATCTCGAAGAGGCGACTTGCAATATACTCCCAGCGTCTCAACATCCTCGTCATCAGCCCTATCTCCACCATTGGATGGTGTACCCGAATAATTGGAGACTATTCCACTGTAGGATCAAGCGGGGAGGCGGGATCGGCCACAGTCGAACATAGCCACACATAATCGGGTGACGGAATAAGGTTTCGCGTCACCGACATAAAGCACCAGAGATCATTGGCCGCTGCCTCGTGGGTAGATATCTCCTCCATCTCGGCGGCCCTGAGATCAAACTCCCCCTCTTCCAACTTCTCTATCACCGGCACCAACAGATCATGGTGTCCCTCCATTCTAATGCATCGTCTGGAAGATCCCGTCGATGAGGTCGGCCCCTGATGGAGCAGCAAGTCCGAGGACGAGCACCCCTTCGAGGATCGGATAGGCTGCAGCATGGCCCCTTCTACCCCGTGCCTGAGTGGGTGGATCTCCGCCGTGATTTTTTCTGTGGGACTGACGAATATGTCTTCATCGGAAACCTCGGACCCCTCGGCTTCGTGGGGCGATTGGCACGGGATGAGCACCCTCTCCATCAACTCCACTTCTACGAGGATTCTGATTTTCTGGCCATTGAGGCAGATCTCGCAAAAACTGGAGATCGACTCCCAATTGTCGGATCTCACCAAGATTCGAGCGAATCGTGTTTCCCACATGTCTTCGATGCTTCTATCAATGAGAATGCAGCCCCCACACTTCTCGGCAATCCCCAAGAGGACCTCCTGTGTCCAGACGTGAAGGGGAAGCCTGAATAGCCTTATCAAAATTCCCCCATCCCATCGATGAAGATAAAGCTCGTTTGCATCCGGCTCCCACCGACTACATTCCACTGGTTTGCCCTCTATGGAGAAGACCTTTTTGGATAGGATTTCGTTGGCTATCTCGGCCGAAGGGCATCGCAGGAGAAACTTTGTGTTAGTTATGATCGAAACAGCCGGTCTATTATGTAGCCTCCATTTGCTTTGTAGCCAGTTGTAAATGTGAATAGGTTGAATGGTATCTTTAATGGTGTATAAAACGATCCAATAGTTTTTAATGCTTTTTACTAGGGAAGAAACCATAGGGCTCATGAACCCTAGAGGGCAAGAAAGCTCCCCACCATCCTTGGAGGTAGGGTCCACTGGAGATCCCAGACCACGGGCCCCACCGTAGACTGTCTTGGAATCGACAACGTCCGAGGAAGAAGCTGTGCGGGGGCCACCCTTTGCGACATCAGCAAAGGAAAAACCCTGACATCTGCGAGAGGGAGACAAAATAGGTCTTTCTTTCCGGAGACCGGGAACCGCCAAAGCGTGGCCTCTGGCGTCTGCAATGGACCAACCCTGGGCAAGGTCTCACAATTGGGCACCGTTGAAGATTATCTGGTGCTTAGAACCAGCCTGAGCGTGATGTTCCTCCATGCTTTTGACTAGCGTTCCTTGCACTCTCAGAGAGGAGCACCCATAACGATGGCATATGAATCTTCTCTTAAAATTTACATTCCGGCACCAAGAGCAGACCCAGTCGCCGGCCCTAAGCACCAGAATATCCTTACCCATTTTTTTCATTGCTCTGCGATGATCTAATATTCAACCACAATCCATTGCAATCTCTGAAAGACTGCATTAAATCTTGGGATTCCTTTGTTTCCCTTTACTTTTCGTTATTTGGATAATCACATTGCTAGCCAAGAAAATGCAGGATTTAGGAAATCCTATTTGAATGCATAGCTCAATGATCTTCATATGATGTTTAGCCACTTGGACAATTAGGATTGGCTAAAAAAGTCCATCATGTTGGCCAGAAAGTGACACGGAGAAAGCTTTATCCTAGGCATACGGTGAGCTCCAATTAATATATTTTTAAAATTTTAATAACTAATTAGAATATAAGTAAAAAATTATATTTACGAAAGGAAAAAAGAGAAATGGCTAAATGAAGCATATTGCTATTTTATTTTTAGTCATGTTATAACATTCCAACAATTTTATGTAATAATAATAATAATATATATCATATAAAATATCATGAATTTAACCGGATTTGTTTGAACAATTCCTGCACTCTTTTTGCAAACCGAATTCAGTGGTTTGACAATCATTTCTACAAAATTTGACTTGGGCAGTAAGAATGGGAATCATAGATCATATGATCTAAAAAATTCATTTTCTTTGAATTTTAGAATAACGTAAGCTAACGATCGACAAATTTCTAGCAAAACTACAATTGTGAAATAGGAAAACAGCCATCGTAAATAAAATTAAGAAAACAGCCTTCAAAGGGGTATTGAACTAAAAGGTCTATGACCAGGGATCAAAATCTCGGTTTTCCGATACATATCATCCACCGTCAATACCGAGACAATACATATCGGTATCGGAAATACAGTGAATAAATATGACATATATTGGGCATGCATTGCCGATACATAACCAATGAAAAACGTATCGGTGGCCAGCGATACTGATACGTAGCAGTATCGTCCAAGATTTTGACCCATGCCTATGACTAATAAAGTCACACAAGTATCTAATATTCCAAAAAGAGCAATGCTCACTCACAGTTCCACCGGTTGCCGCCTTACTTGCTCGATCCCACTTCTCTTGTTCGCGCCGGGTAGGAGCCAATCTCCATCTGGGCTTCGCATTGCTACTGCCCTGAAATCATTGCTTTTTCATGCTTTATATATATATATATATATATATATATATATATATATATATATATATATATATATATATGAATTGGGTTCTAAATTCAAAGGTATTTATCTTACTTCGGTTGCTGAATGACCCCGTCTTGCAGCCTCAACTTGCTGAACCAACACGTTCTTGGGAGGCGCAATAAGCTCTTTACTTAAATCTATTTCCATACTGTACTTCAAAATATTATACTAAAAAGGAAGCTCAAAAAAGGATCTTATATGCTTTTTTCTTTCATCGATAAAAGTTACTTTAAAGAATGAATCCAAAGCAGAATAGAACAACAAACCTGTCAAGGCTCATAGCTCTGTTGAGGCTTAGAAATCCTGAGGGCTCTTCCTGCCGTAAAAGTAAATAAAAATATATAACTAAACAAATATGTATAAATTCATTGAAGAACCAAAAATGCAAATGAGTACAACAGAAAAATAGGATACATAAATTATCACTTCCAGGTGGACAAAATATAACATTCTTTTTCCAAAAGCCAAACCAAGAGGCCTAAATTAACTCAGAACAGATATGGGAATAACCCAACAAAATTTATGTAAGTGCACATAACATTTAAGTTCTTCAATTGAACATAGAGACCCGTCTGATGATATTTTGTATCAGTACCATGGATCAAAATCTCGGCCAAAAATTCAAATTTTCGGCCGAGACGTCTCGGTTTCGGCCGGTTCCGAGACGGAAAAATCATAAAAACCGCCCCCCCCCCCTAAAAATGTGTAATTATCGGCTGAATTTCCAAATCATCGGCCGATAATTTCAAATTATCGGCCGGAATATGCATTCTCGCCCCTTTTTAGAATTTTAGAATTTTGAAAATTTTTAAAGGGTTTTAAAACCCAATTTTTGTATAAAAAAAATCCCATTCCTATTCTTCCTTTGGCATAAAACCCATGAAAAAAAAAAAAAAAAGAAGAAGAAGAAGAACAGCTTTTTTTTTAAGGGTTTTAAAACCCAATTTTTGGAAAAAAGACCCCGTTTTCTTCTTCCTTAGCTATAAAACCCATGGATGGAAGAGGAAGAAGAAAAAAAAAAACAGGGAAGAAGAACAAGAAAAAAACAAAAGAAGGAAGAAGAAGAAATATGGGAGTTGTTTTCGCCACCAACTTGCCGCTATTTTCTCCACCGAACTGGTTTCTCCACCGACCTGCAAACATGTGTAAATATCCTTGCAAACATATTTTATATTGAAAGGAGTATGGGACTCACTCTCATGTCAGTCACATACACACTAGAATAGTGTTTAAGTGATCATACACCAGCAGGGTTTACGATGTAGGTGATCTACATCGTACGATGTAGGTAATCACATGATGAAGAGTATATTTCGTGCCAATCTTGTCCACTAAGGATCTATAGATCATGAACTTTAGATCAGACGGCCCAGATTGCGTTTTCAAATTACCATTTGATATCAAATTATCGTATGATATAATAGCCTTTGACTATATTTAATCACATGATGAAGTTTATATTTGGTGTCAATCTTGTCCACTAAGGATCTATAGATCATGAACTTTAGATCAGACGGCCCACATTGCGTTTTCACGTATCACTTGTCCCTAAAATACAAATTTTTTTTTTAACCTTGGTACAATCACTTAAAAAGCGAGTGCAAGTACATATGATCTTCAGATTGCGTTTTCCGAAATTCATCGAAATTTTGATCGAAAATTACCAAAATTTTGACCAATTTACGATTCAGGTCATGAACGAAACCGAAACCTAAACTGATATTTTGATCCATGGTATATATCTGTTCTAATAATGTTAAATAGCTTAAAAAAAACTAAGAAAATAAAGTTCGGCAAAGTTTGGTAAAGTTCGAAGCATATTTTAAAAAATACCCGAAATTTTGACCGAAATTTCTGAAATTTTGACCAAATTACAGTTCGGGTCCTGACCGAAACCGAAACCGAAACCAAGATTTTGACCCATGATCAGTACTAAAATAATTATAGGAAAAAGGTAGCGAAATAGATAATTACCAAAATACACATATTTTAAAGTAACATAAAATAATATATAAAAAAATTCCGACTTTTTGGAATCATAGATAAAAAACTCTTTCATAATGAACTCCCAAAAAGAAATAAATCATTTCCAGCATCGATATTCCCATTAAAGAGAAATTAAGGATATGGGCGAAATTTCGGGAAAGTTTCGGAAAATTCTAGGAATTATAATAAATATGAGAAATTTTTAATATAAATGATTTTTTTAATATAAATGGGGAAAAAATCAAAAACAAAGCGGAAAAAAGGAAATTTTACAAAAATCTCCGAAACTTCAGTGAAATTACGGAAATGGGCGAAATTTCGGCAAAAGTTTTAGCAATCCCCAGTTTGCCAAAATTCACAAAAATTTCACCGAATTTTGGCAAAATTTGTGACCGAGCCAAGCTCACACTGGCAAATTGTCAATAACAAACAGATACATGAGAATGAATAAGTGCGAGCTAAGACCTTACTGTTTACACTTCATATGGTGCCATGCCCATTTACCACTACATTTTGTATTTTTTTTGGTGTGTGTGTGGTGGGGAGGGGGGGTTCTGTAGAGTAGAACTGTTGGTGCTTCACATATATTGGTGGATGAAGTGAAGTTGAGAAAGCACAGATGTTTGTGATCATGAGATCACGTGAACTAAAACTAAAACTGTGACAGCCCGGATTTCGGCACCCCGAAACCCGTGCCATCAGCACGATCATCTTGACCGTGCCCTTTAGCTAAGCACGGAACACTGGTATATCAAGCATTAAATAGAATAATATACGACATTTCAAAATTTAAATCTATATTAAGCAATTCCCCAAAAGACAGTTCTACCCTCATGCCTCTACATGAATGGAGAACCGATCCGAACCATCGAGGATAGCAATCATCACAGATGGTTCGTCCCAAAAGAATAATCCCAACTCTATATATATACATGGTTTAAACAAAATCAAGGCTTGACATACCAAGCCGTACAAAACTCTCTCCAAAAATCCCTCAAAGTGGCACAACGGAGTCCTCTAGAAGAAGTCCTCTGGAGGCGGCTCCAACTCTTCGCCGGCCGCAAGGTCCGACTCACCGGGGTCAGCGTCTCCTGAAGCCTCGGCAGCTGCTAGTAGTGGACCTGCGACGTATAGTCTATAGGGTGAGCTACATCCTAGCTCAATAGGGAACAAACACGGTTGAACATATAAATTATAACTCACATATATTCCATGATATGCCATGCATGATGTATCTATGCAGTTGTTGATGAAAACAGTTAAAAAGCATTTCGTTTTACTGTTGATTACTTATATTTTCATTTACTCATGAATGATGCTGAAAAGGCCTAAAGCAAAACTTAAACTTTCAACTTAAGTAATCCCCGAGCAATATAGCATCGAGCCCCGATGAGATACCCATCATCGTCATCTATATAGACAGTTTTAACCGTATTCCCGAATACAAATAGTACCAAGCCCCTTTCCCGGGATTGGTGGCGGGTTTCACTTGTCTCAATCAACACCCACGGGTGTGCTTACTATGTACGGATAAGCCTCCGACTGCCTATTTTGCCACACAGACGGCCATGATATCCTGCGTTGTCAGTCATGGATATCCCGCCACGTCGGTGGGGTACCCTATCAAACCTCAAATAACAAAAATATCGGTACCTTACATATAGTTATTCACCGTGTAAATGTGCTATCTTATATCAGTTAGGCCCTATCAAACATGATTCAATCCTTGGATACATCCCTGGGATGTATCCATTTACTTGCATCACACCTGATGCTCTTATCTCTTTACTTCTTCATCCCCTGGGGATGGCTCATTATGATTACTCTTATGAATGTCACACACACACTTTTCACAAATTCTTAAGAAATAACAATTGAATTGAATTCTATATCACTACATATATGCTCTTGTAAAATAAGGTACATGTTCAAGGTGTTCCCTACCTCAAGTCTTTATTTGATTAATGCATCAAGGTCCCACGTGGCTCCTCGTGCACCAGTTCACACGTACCACCTATGGTACCACATAACAGGTGAAACACATCACAAAGGATGCAATAAAGAAGGTATAAGACCCTCCAAGAATCTTAAAGTCAAACCCAAAAGTCAACATAATTAATCTCAGTCGATTAATCGAATTCCAAAATCGATTAATCGAAGGTCAATATCGATTAATCAAAGTAATTTCGATTAATCGAAATTCTCTATTTCGCAAAGTCGATTTTCAGTTCGAACAGTCGAGTTTTCATTCGATTAATCGAATCCAATTTCGATTAATCGAAATTCTCCTTTTCGCAAAGTAGACTCACAGTTCGAACAGTCGAGTTTTCATTCGATTAATCGAAATTCTTCTTTTCGCAAAGTCGACTCTCAGTTCGAACAGTCGAGTTTCACAAGTTGATTAATCGATCCCAAATCGATTAATCGAAAACTAAAATCGATTAATCGAAATTTCATTTCGATTAGTCGATTTTTCCTCAAGTCATTTCCTCCAACCCCTGGGGTCCACTGGAGGTTCCCAGTCGATTAATCGATCCCCAAATCGATCAATCGAAATCCAAAGTCGATTAATCGAAATTAAATTCGATTAATCGAAATCGGGTTCCTCTGACCTTTCAACTTCCTGGCCAATTTCGATTAATCGAAACCCAATTTCGATTAATCGAAACCCAATTTCGATTAATCGAAATTGTCAGATTCAGCCCCTTTTCGAGCTGTTCTTCCAAATCTTCTTCCATACTTTTTCCTCTATTTTTCTAAACCATTATCCTATGATTTAACCCACATTCAACCACAACTTAACCCCTATAATCTATGCATTTTATTTACAAAATTTTTTACCTTGAATAGATCCTCAAGTTGATTTCAAATCAAATAGTTGGAAGGCTAGGGTTTCCAGCTTTTGCTCTAACAGATCCAAATCGCGTTGAATCCAGCTTTTATCTCTTGAATCCCCCCTCCAATCAGTTGCAATAACTCCTCCCTTACTTCTCTCTCTCTCTCTCTTCTTTACTCTCCTTCAACAACCAAACTCTTTATTTTTAGGGCTATTAAACCCTTTTATCCCTTTCCTCACTTGTGTGTTGAGCACATACACCACGGTAGGTGTATGCGACTTCTCATTTACATCACACATCACATAATCACCCAAACCATCACATCTCGTCCGTTCATCACATTCTATGCTAACTCTTGATCTCCTGATTGGTCAAACTTGTGACCAATCGGGCACGGATCCCGAGGTCATAGTTTAGCGTGATTTTTCGGGCTATTACAAAAACTTGAAGAGAATTGATTCCAGATTTTTTATGTGCCAAGATCTGAGAATAGAGCACAGAACATGTATTATGCGGAACAAAGAGAATAACAAAGTTCAAAAGAAAGGAAAGAACATATGCCGATATGCGATAAGAAGAACAAATAAGAATTGGACAAAGTATGAAAAGCCAATATACGAAGGACCCAAAACTTGATTTGTTGCACTCATACAATCCCCCTTAGGCAAGAGAAAGAGCTAAGATACACCACCTACTCTAAAATACCATGTTAAAATTTAACAATAACAAAATAGGCATTCTTTTGAAAAGAATGAACATGGAAAATATGTTCTTTATTGAAAATGTCGAGAATGAGAAAATTCAGAGTAGAATCCTCTATATAGGTTACTTTTCTGGTATAAAAGTGATTTCTAACTAAAATAACTCCACCAACCACCAAAAATCAAAACCGCCTTATTACAGTTATAACATAAGAGACTGACTCTGCTGATGCATGTACACAGATTAGATCCATGACGGTCCAATTTTACGCCATGTGGAGCACATCTTTGGTCAATCCAAGTAGTCCAACTAGCAGTCCATAAATGAGAATCTGAGCCAATGGCGGAACCAATTAGTGCTTTTGTTTAATAGCACGGGCTACTTCGTTAAAGGCAGTTGCCCCCCTTATAATTTTCAGTTAGTATTATGTACCTGACTTGAGAACCGATGCTCTTGGTACTCAGGACACCTTTTGGGATGTGTCCCATTTGGAACTATCATATGTACAATGCGATTTTACACCCCTGATCACAAGATTTATTTTGTAAAAGATTGTAAAGAAAATGATCTCCATCGTCTGACTCAACGCAGTCAAATGCCACCTAAAGTGAACGGTGTGTTGGATTTACATGGTAGCCATAAATTTTAAATGTCCTTTGACGGTTTTTAATCAAACGATGGAGATCATTTTTTGTTCCAATCTTTTGCACGAAAGATCGTTAGATCATGAGGAACCTATCAGAAGAAACACATGTTAACTACACATGCCACACATTCCAAAAAGTGACCCGAGTACCGAGTCACTAGGTACTCGTGCACTCACCTAATCCTAACTCATTTTCTCTGTGGACCATAACTTGCCCCCTATTAAGAGAATCCTTGATCTGCAGTTGTGACGCAGGACAAACGCTAAAACTCTAATTAATGCGAGTTGGGATTAACTTTTAGATCAGAGCAAACAACGGAAATATTCAAATCACTCATCCACAAAAATAATTTACTAAATCTAATTAAAAAAATTAGGTTAAACAAACTTTAGCATTCACATGCATTAACATTTCCCGATCTAGAAAAACGGATCCGATGAAGGATTCGAGTTTTGCTCTAGTTTAGGGTACCAAGCGATAATTACGGTATCGTCTCTTGATTTCTCTCGGATGAATAAATAAGGCTTGAAAGATTAAAACAAATAAAATGGTAGATCAAAAGATTGAAACTAATAATATTTCTTTGTTTTTTTTTTTTTTTTTTTTTGGGGGGGGGGGGGGGGGAACTAATAAATAAGTCGCATTTCTCATGTGACTTCGCACCAAGTCACATGAGAAATGCGTAAATACTCCTTAGGTTTCAAAAGATTCGCTCCTTCGATCGAAAAATCTTCACAAGTTCTCTAGGGTTTGCACAAAAGCAACTCTCCAATTTTCATTCAATCATCAACTGTTTATTCCAAAGTTATAAAGACCTTTTATAATAGGTCATAAAACAAAAGAAAACCCTAAAAAAATAAATAATAAAAGACACGTGTGACCCTAAAAACTAATTTCTGTCTGAAATTGCATCGCAGGTCGATCCATTGAGGCACTGTAGCTCGATCCATTGAGACACTGATGCGAACTTTAGATCCACATGTTTGAATCGTGGCCGAATAAAGAGGAGACGTCAAAAGAGAAAGTGGACCCACGAATGGGTTTTTTAAAAATGTCCGTTAAAGACCCGTGTGCACATTAATTTAGGCAATATTTTATCTAAGTTTAGTTTCCCTTCTTATTAGAATTCTTTTAATAAATGATTTGTTTTAGGATTAGTTTCCTTATTTTAAATTATTTAGGGGTCAGGTACATATATTTGATATGTGACTGTTAATCCGGTCACCTTCTGCGCAACAATCGAAAAAGTAGTCATAAGTCTACCAATATATATCAGAATTGTACGATTCTTGTCTTATTGGAAAGCTACTTCGATAAGCTTTCAAACAAGACCAATTTCACGTCAATCAAACATCGTTTGACCCTTCAAGAGTGGTCATGTAATAAAAAAAGGGATTAATGGTGAAAGGAATTGTGACCGTTAGATTAAAAAGTTTTAATGATTGATTAAGAGTTTTATTTTAAGTAGTATTCCTAGGATTTTTTTCTATATAAATACACATTGTAATCTCTTATGAGAATTATTATTGATGATGAATGAAAATTACGAGTTTTACTTTGTGCGAATTTTTGAGAACTTGAGATGAGTTTTCGATAGAAGAATGATTCTTCCTTGGAGCGATTCCTTGGATCTTCTTCTACCCCTATTTTCCCTTTTATTTTTTGTTTTAGTTGAAGAGCGAGAACTCTAACCCCTATCTTGAGAGATTTACGCTATTTTAGGGTTAGCGTGCGATTTTTCCCGCATTAGGCACTGTAGCTCGATCCATCGAGGCACTGTAGCAACTTTCAGTTCTCTGAATTTGAACTGCTTTTCCTTCTTTCCCACTGGCTACAATCGATCGATTGAAGCATGGGGTTGATCGATCGACTGAGCGACTCTTCAACCCTTGAATTTGGACAGCTCAATCGATTTTTTTTCGGTTGTTCCGTTCCGGCTCCCTTTTGGCTTCTTCCGGCGCTTAAGAATCTTTTGCAATCCAAGTTCGATGCTTTTGATCATGATGTCCCCATCACGTTGGTCTCAGTCAAAGATCAAGCATATAAGATAAGAGCTTAGGAGCCATCCGATCAGTAGACTTTAATATCTATTATTGAAAAGATATTGCACAATCTTCCATATTAAAGTGCATAGACTGGAGGTTCAAATCCTCCAATGAGCCTCGTCTTTGGGCCTATAGTAGCTTTCAATATCAGCTACCACTTTGATGGATTGGATTTCCGAAAAGAGATGTCACATAGCCTAAAAATAGAAGGCCATCCCTCAATCTATAAAAAGGTGGTCATTTCCCATTTACCCATACCAGTATTACCACTCCACTAACTACCATTGTTATATGTATGACTTCAACTCTTGAACACCCAGCCAACTGATCAACCTTTACAGCTCAGAAACCACCACACAAGTAAAAAAAAACTTGACTTTTTTGAATAACATGTTATATGGACATACACACAAAAGAGAGCTGCTACGAGCACACTACTTTTTCTTCCTGCACGCCTTAAAAGAAAATACAGTGGTGTGTGGAATGCGGATAGCAAAAATTGGTGTACCGTTTGAACAAACTTATTTATATTGTTTAAGCTAAAGGGACATGGAATTAGGAAAAGTTGTGCACCTAAAAGCTGTTGAAAACACACTTTTTGCTAACTAATGCTTTTTTTTACTATCCTTACGAACCGCAGCAAAGCAAAATTTAATTTCATTCACCAATTGGTTTGCGGATAGCAAAAGTTAGTGTGAAGAGAATGTAATACCATGTAAGATTTGTGAGTTAAAAGTAGGCATGCAGACGAGCACTACGTGCTCCTACTCTTACTAATTCAGGTCAAGGCACTCTGTTAGTTTGATTCAAAGGAGTCAAACACCATATAAATTTACAGTTAATTTTAAATAGCATTTGACTGCTTTGAATCAGACCATTAAGATTGTTTTTCATCCAAGTCTTTTAAACCAAAGATTACTTAGATCATGGTCCATCATCAGACGGCACATATTGATTCACATGGCACATATTCATCTAAGGCACCTAGCAATCGTCCCGGTTCCCTAATACTAACTCTATATTTGCAAACAGGGAGCTACTACTTGCATAAGAGATTTGTACCATGGCACATAGACTAATTCAGGTCAAGGCACTCTGTTAGTTTGATTCAAAGGAGTCAAACACCATATAAATTTACAGTTAATTTTAACTAGCATTTGACTGCTTTGAATCAGGCCATTAAGATTGTTTTTCATCCAAGTCTTTTAAACCAAAGATACTTAGATCATGGTCCACCATCAGACGGCACATATTGATTCACATGGCACATATTCATCTGAGGCACCTAGCGATCGTCCCGCTTCCCTAATACTAACTCTATATTTGCAAACAGGGAGCTACTACTTGCATAAGAGATTTGTACCATTGCACATAGACTAATAGGAAGACAGTATTTTTTTAGAATTGTGCCACGTGGAACACCATCTAGGCCGTTCGATTTGAAGGCCATGATGTAAAGATCTTTGGTGCCGGAGATTAGCATGAAACGTGATCTCTATCATTCGATTCAACAAAGTCAACCATTGCCTCAAATGATGATCTTTGACTACGTTAAAGCCGATGATAGAGACCCTGTTTCAATCCAATCTTTGTCATCGAAGACCTTTACATCATGCCCTTCAAAGCAGACGACTTATATGGTGTTCCATGTGACACAGGTATACGAAATACCGGTACCTCTATTCGCGCTTACCAGATTACTAATGGGCGCCTATGCTGAAAACTGCTGATTTCTTTGAATCAGACGATAGTGATCATTTTTTATTCCAATCTTCCACCCCAAGGATCTTGAGACTATGATCGTGCCATCAAACGGGCAAGTCCATTTGGAACAAATCCCTAAGGCTGCGTTTGGAAACGTGGATTTGAATTTAGGGATTTCAAATTCAAGTATTTCAAATTCAAGCATTTCAAATTCAGAATTTGAAATATTTGAATTTGCAAATCTCTTCTTTGGATGTTTAAGCATTGCCTTAAGATTTGGCCCAATGATTTATAGATACTTCATTTGGCTATTTTTTTTATAAAAAGAATTTATATTTCATTGGTTTCCTTCATATATTCTATATAAGTAGGGATGCAAGTTCGGTGTACCGAACCGAACCGAATATGATTTTTTCGGTTTACGGTTTGGTACACCACATCGAAACCGAACCGAAATATTTCGGTTTCGGTACACCGAATTCCTCCAACACATAAACCGCTTCCGAACCAAAACTGAATTTTTCGGTGTTTGATTTGGTTCGGTTCGGTTTGGGTCTAGGGGGGGAAAAAAGTCGAAAATGGTTGCAACCAGCAATTTTTTTTCTATGAACCCAAACCGAAGCAAATCGAACCGAACACCGAAAAATTCGGTTTCGATACACCGAATTCCTCCAACACATAAACTATTCCCGAACCGAAATTGAATTTTTTGGTGTTCCGTTCGGTTTGGGTTCAGGAAAAAAAAAAAAATTGAAAATGAGTGCAACCAGCAATTTTTTTTTTCTCGAACCCAAACCGAACCGAACACCGAAAAATTCGGTTTCGGTACACCGAATTCCTCCAACACATTAATCGTTCCTGAACCAAAACCAAATTTGTCGGTGTTCGGTTCAGTTTGGGTTTAGGGGAAAAAAAAATCGAAATGGGTACAACCAGCAATTTCCTGGTTGCACCCATGGTGCACTATGCAAAGGTGGGTTGCAACGGTAAAAAACTAGCCGTTGGAGTAACTACTTAAGCTTGGATTGGGTCAGTTCAGGTCGGGTCAGGTACCGGTTCAAGCCGATCCATTTACCACCCAACAAGATCGATCAAGCTTAAAAAGACTCTGCTCAGGCGAGTCGAGTATTAGGTTGAACCGTACCTATAATAGCACTGAGTAACAACTTTTTATTCACTAAACATAGCCAATTATATGTTTGTGAAAGATTTGAATTTTCAAATTACGCCTAGGAGGTGTAATTTACAAATCCACTTTTTAACAATACAGACATGGATTTCTAAATTCCGATGGATTTACCAAATCCAAATCTAAACAAAAAAATGTGGAGCCAAACGGTGGATTTGGATTTAGGTGATCCAAATCCAAATCCATGTTCCCAAACACAGCCTAAAAGTGGCCCTAAAATCACGTTTCAGCACAATGTGTTCCACGTTATATTTAGAGCCACTTTTTGGGTATGTGTCCCATGGATGGCGCGCCCATGGTCTCAAGATCCAACGGATGGAAGATTCGAATAAAAAATGAACACCATCATCTGATTCAACGCAATCAGCAGCTTTCAGTGTAGGTGCCCACAACTAACCTCATCGGCGTGAATGCAAAAATACCATGCTTCCTTTTAAGGTGTGTGCAACTGCACAAATATAGTGTGCAAGTAGTATCTCCCTTTGCCGACCGACCAAATCGAGCCACACATAAACCACCAACAATGGCATTCTGGTCATAGTGACAAATTTCTCGGCAATTGACCGAAATAGGGTTTGACGAAATTTCAGTAATTTGATTTCTCGCAAATCGCCAAAACTTATTAATTTCGACAAAATTAACCAAATTTCTCCGAAATTAATAATATTTTTATATTAATTTTAATCATTTTTAAATAATAAATAAAATTTTACATTCCTATCAAAAAAAAAAATACACATATTAAATATAATTTATATTTTTTTATTTATCCTCCCTGAAATTTTCCCCAAACGTTTTTGAATTTTTTTCGAATTTTATCCCAAATGAACCGAAATGACCCTCGACCGACATATTGCCGAAAACGAAATTTGTCACTATGAATTTCTGGCAACAATTTTAAAAGCAAAAAAACATAATAAAAAATACTAAATAATAAAACACTGCCCATTATTCCAAAAAATTAAAGCAATTGTTAAGAACCTTAGAAGAAGAATTGGGTTGAAGAGAAGCGTCATCTTGTTGATTGAGCAACCTCTTCATCCGACCCATGAAGTCTTTGTTCCATATGAAATCATCAGTATCTTTTACAGGGTCTTCTTCTTTCTCTCCTCCCCAATACTTCCTGAGCTTCGTCGTCGTAGGCGGACCACCGTACTCTCCCGGTGCTACGCCCGTCGACCACTTCTGCGGCTTCTTCTTCGGCAGTATCACACGTGTCAGCTTAGGGTTCCTTGGATCAGAGGAGGGTAATGGGTTTGCTGCCGTTGGATCTTGGGAGATTGGTGTTGCTGCTGAGTAGATGGGAATGTATCTAGCCGTTGAGTTGAGTAACGACATTGATTTGAATGAGGGGCGGAGGAGGATGAGAGATTGGGAGGAGGTTGCTTTTGCTGGTATTTGATTGATAGAATATCTACATTTATGGAGTGGGAGTTTTCTGACCATTCATTTTTTCACTTACAGTTGTTTCAGTTGTACGCGTGAAACATCGATAAGTGGTTGCAAGGATTAAAATTTCGGGTTGAATTTCAATCTCGGGCATGATCGAAATCCAAAATTTCCACCTTACAATTTGGATCTAAATTTTGGATTTCGGTTTTATTTTCGCCATATCCGAAACTGAAATATTTCGACCGAAACTTTGGTTGAGTCCATTTCCTACTTTCTAACCGATTGAATAGAAGTGCCCGTAAAATTTGAGAGGGAGCCATTAGTTGCACTCATTTTTTAAGTGAGTGCACTAAGGTTAAAAAAGACTTTGTATTTTAGGCACATGTAATATGTGAAAATGTAATCTTGACTGTTTAATTTAAAGTTCATGATCTATAGAACCTAAGTGAATAAGATTGACATGAAATATAATTTTCATCATGTGATTAAATATAGTCAAAAGCTTTTATTTGATTCAATGGTTGATAATAATAGATCATATGATAAATATTGTGATTTGCTCTAATTTTATCTAAAAAGAATCTATAGATCATGAACTTTAAATCAAATGGCGTAGATTGCATTTTCACATGTCACATGTTTCTAAAATATAATCTTTCTTTAACTTCGGTGCAATCACTTAAAAAGCGTGTGCAAGTAATGGCTCCCAATTCAAAAATGTTTTTCAAAATTCATACAATATATATAATAAATTTAATATTTACAAAAATATTATTTATTATTCAAAAATTACTAAAATTAATGGAAAAATCATTATTTTTGACAAATTTTTGTTTATTTTGCTGAAATTTCATTGAAAGTTTTGCCCAACCTTTTATTTCTTTGTGAGAAATGGTAGAGAGTTTCGAATAAATTTGTCACTCTGATAGAGGACATATTTCCTAAGCTAAAAGTCTTTAGGTCACCCGTGTCAAGCACGTGCATTTTCAAAGGTCCGCCTTAGTGTTGCAAAGATTGTCTGTTCAAAGTGATAGTTCGCAGGCTCCAATATTGTAATCAGTCTCGTCAAAAATGTGAGTAAAGCTTGGTACTACCTTTAATCCATCTGCCTATTCCAAACTTCCCTCAAAGGGGGAGCCTTGTGCACTTGGTACTCCCTTTAATCCATGGAAGAATATCATTGGTTAATAGAATTAATAAGTAATATTATAAAATTATAAATAGTTTAATTATAATCTATTACGAGAGATCAGTTCATACAGCTTCTTACAAGCCTAGCATGTTCTTAGTTGTGGATATAGTGTCGGCAACTCACTTATATGGGAACTCTACCATTGTGGGTCTTATGCTCGGATGAAAAAGGAGGGTGTAATTAGATTGGCATGGAGGTGCAAAAAATCTCACTCAATCCAGACTTATTATATATTATATAGTTTAAAGAGTTTTATAAAATATTTTTTCTTAATTTATTTTAAGATATATTTTTTCTTTTGATAAAGAATTTTAAATAAATTTCTCTTTTGATTTATTTTAAAATTTACTTTTCTTGTGATAAAAAATAAGTGTAACAATCTTTAAAGATTTTTTCTCTCCGAAGAATGTTTCTTAACGATTAGTATCTTTTTCTACGAAAAGATATTTTAACGGATAATTTTGTGGGAAGGGCTTTTAACGGTCATCTTTTTTGTGAAAAGATATTTTATCACTTATCTTTAAGTGAAAAGACATAACTCTCTGAAAATACACAAGTGAAAAGACACAATGATTCGAGATTTTCTCTATAAATAGAGATAAGATATCCATAAGAAAACACACAAGAAAATAAGACTTTCTTTCTTTCTTTTGAGCATATTACGTAGTATTCAGGATTCTCTTTTGTGAGTGCAAATACAAAACGAATTACAGATAGTTGGGCTTGGTTGTTCGCACAAAAGTGTTTGTTATTCTTCGCTTTTGCTATCGTGGTTCTAACCGGAAGGAGGCAAATAATGTTTAGAGAAGGTGTTTATCTTAACATGCCTCTAAGTTCTACCATTGATTTCATCTTCTTTATTTTTGTTTCCATATTTTCAATAATTTTTTCAACAATTCTAAACGTTAATTTTGCGACATTGAAGCATCTATGGCATCAATCAAAGTGATGAATCAAAATTTCGTGCGATTGGAACGATTTGATAGAATGAACTTTACCTGTTGGCAGTAGAAGATTTTGTTTTTCCTCACCATCTTGAATGTTACATATATTCTAGATAATGATCTTACTGACTTACCGCCTGCAAAATCAAACGACACTTCGGAGGTCATTACTGCGCGAAAAAAACGTAAAGATGATGATTACATATACAAGGGTCACATATTGAACGTGCTCACGAATTTTATCTACGATATCTATGTTAGCGTGCCCATCGCAAAAGACATCTAGTATGCACTTGATGAGAAATATAAAGTAAAAGAATCTAAAAATCGTACTTTCTTTGTTGGCAATTTATTTTATTTTAAGATGGAAAATGATAAGTCTATTTTTGCGCAAGTGTACAACTTACAACTTATCATTAATCATCTTAGTTCTATTGAGATTAAACTTCCTGAGAAATTTCAAGTTGATGCTATTATTTCTAAATTACCGCCTTTATGGAATGACTATAAAAAGAAGATGAATCATCGACAAGAGAATGAATCTTTGCCTATGGCTTAACTTTTACGTCATTTACAAATTGAGTAAGAATCAAGACTTTAATATTCTAAAGATGATAAAAGAGTTTATCTCAAGACAAATTTGGTTGGAAATATTAAATCAAATGATTCCAAACTAAATAAGAATTTGAAGTCAAATAAAAATAAAATCCAGTTCAAGAGGAAACCCAATGCCGATCAAAATGACCAAGACAAATCAAAGAAGAAATATGGAGTTTGTTATATTTGTGATAAATCTGGTCAGTATGCTAGAAATTGTCGCTTTCGCAAGAAACAAGAAAAATCATCTCAAGTAAATCTCACTGAGGAGAAGATCATAGTCATGATCAGTGAAGCCAATTTTGTGACGAAAGATGAAGGATGGTGGCTAGATACCGGTGCTACAATTCACATCTCCAATGACCGCGAAATGTTCAAAACATACACACCTATGAATGATGGTGCACTGCAACTTGGTACTCATGTCATAGCAAAGGTTCTTGGAATTGGCACAGTGGATCTCAAATTTACTTCAGGCAAAAAGTCACTCTTACTAAGGTTCATTATGTACCTGATATACGAAAAAACCTTGTATCAGGTGACATATTCAATAAAAGTAATATGAAGATTGGTTATGAGTCCAATAAGTTAATCTTATCAAAGAATGGGATGTTTCTGGGCAAGAGTTACTCTTGTAATAGGATGATCAAACTTAACCTTGTGAATGAAAATTCTAGTTCTGTTTATATTGTTGATTCTTTTAATTTGTGGCATGGTCAATTAGGGCATCTAAATTCTAGTTCTATGAAGAATATGATAACTTTATATTTAATTCCTAAATATGATACTTTTGTCTTAGATAAATGTGAAATTTGTGCACAGACGAAGATTATTCGGAAACCTTTTCTAAGTGTAGAAATGAGTTCTGAAAAATTAGGCCTCATCCATTCTGATATATGTGACTTAAAAAATATTGAAACTCGTGGGAGTAAGAAATATTTCATTACCTTCATTGATGATTTTTCTAAGTTTACATACATCTACTTATTAAGATCAAAGGATGAAGTACTTGACAAATTTAAGATTTATAAAACAAAAGTTGAGAATCAATTAAAGACTTCAATTAAGGTCTTACGGTGCGATAGGGGTGGAGAATATTTATCATGACTTTGATGAGTTTTGTGAATCTTATGGTATTATCCATCAAGTTGTTGCCCCTTATACATCTCAGCAAAACGGAGTTGCAGAAAAGAAAATCATACTCTTGTAGATATGATTAATGCGATGTTGTTAAATTCTGATTTACCGAAGAATATGTGGGGTGAAGTTTTACTTACATCTTGTTATATATTGAATAGAGTACCTTTCAAAATTCATAATATAACCCCATATGAACTTTGGTTCGATCATAAACCTTATTTAGGATACTTTAAAGTTTGAAGGTGTCTTGCATATGTGAGAATTCTCGACATTAAGAGACCTAAGTTAGGGGCTAAAACTGTAAAATACATATTTATTGATTATGCATAATATAGTAAATCATATAGATTTTTGGATTTAGAAAATAATGTCATTATTAAATCTAGATATGTGAATTTTTTTGAAAATATATTCTATTTCGATCACCACAAATCAAATCATGATTTGAGTATCTCTAGTTCTTCTAACAATGATATTATTACTTTTAGCAATAGTGTTATTGCTTCCAACAACGATATTGTTGTGAGTAATAATCCTACTTCTGGATCCATAGAACCTAAAAGGAGTAAAAGAGCGAGACATCATACAACTTTTGAACCTGACTTTTATATTTTTCTCGTTGAGGGAAATAGAAATAATATTAAAAGGGAATATTGTATTTTTAATGTTGAGAGTAACCCTACAACCCTTAAGGGTGCATTATCATCAATTGATTCATTTTTTTGGAAAGAAGTCATCGATGATGAAATGAACTTAATTTTATCTAATAACACTTGGGTGTTAGTCAACTTACCCTGTAAAGACCCGTATTTTGAACCTGAGTTAGATTAGCCCCGTGTCCGTATTCGGCTCGGCGACCAACATCGCCATTTATTTTAGATTTTTATCTAGATGTGATTGTGCGGACAGATTCTGATTTAGAGCCATTTAGACCCTCGTATGAAAGTCGTGCGCCGACCTCGGTGTGACCACTCAACATCGGGCTTAAGTTTTAAAATTTAAAGTGTATAACACACAAGAGGTGTGTGTGTGCTTAACTTTGTGGGCAATCCTATTATAAGAAGGAATTGCATTCCCGTATTATACTAGGTTTTGTTAAGAGAGAAGGAGACGTGAGTGCTGTGAAGAATCGTAGTCGTGTGATAGTTGCCCAGCCGTGCGAGACTCCGTCTTCTCTCTTCTTCAATCATTGTAAGAGATCGGTTTAGAAACCTCCTACTCTAGAACCCTTTTTTGTTGAAACCCTTGAACCTTAGAAAAAACTTGAATCAACCTTAGATTTGTAGTTGGTGATTGGGAGAGGTTGAGATCATTGGGGACGTGTTGGAGTTGTCTCTGTGAACTCGTGGGATCGATCGTAGCGCGAATCGTCGAGGAAGTCCGACGGTTTCATCCGAAACCTCATATGCGTGACTCATTTTCAAATAAAAAAATCTTTGGTTAAAGGTACGATTTCAAATAAGATTATTAATTTGAATCAATAGATTATATGTGAGTTTTATTTTGGGGATGCATGAGATTCGATTCGAGTGAAAAAGAGTGAAAAATCGCATCGTTAGCTCGCTCGAGCGAGAATTATCATCGCTCGAGCAAGATGGCACCAAAGGTTTGACTTTAGAAGTCATATACTCGAAAAAGCGTTCTCTGTCCTCGCTCGCGCGAGCTTAAGTCATCGCTCACGCAAGGAGGGCTCGCTCGAGCGAGAATTATCATTGCTCGAGCGAGGACAAAATTTGGCTTTGATACTGTCTTAGTATTTTAGCTGTAACTTTTTACCCTGAACTCTAATTTATATTATTCGTTTTGCGTTGAAAAGATAATAGAAACCTCTACAACTTTCATGTTTTAACCAACTCATGAATCAATCGTCTTGAGGGTCAAAAATGTATGAGAAAATTATGTCAAATTCTAAGATTGACACAACTTGCCCGTTTTGACTTGTTTTTAAGGAAACACTTAAATAGGTCTAAATTATTAGTGATTAGAGTTAACTTTAATGCATAATCGTATATTTGTGATGTAGATTAAGGGCGAGAGGCCATCAATAGGATTTTACTTAACTTCGTGTAACTCCGAGTTTTGGTAAAAGAATCTCATCTTTACAATATTTTATTTTAACTCGTATGAATATTTTTGAATTAGAATTTTTGAGCTTGCATATGCCATTAAAATCACATCTATAAAATTAAAAATCTAATTTAACTCTGAAATCTAAATCTACCTGAATTCTGAAACCTGAATCTGCTTAAACTTTGAAAAGTTGAAAATCCGAAATCAAGAATCTGAATTATGTATAAGAAACTTGCATATAATTTATATTAGTATCTGCATTTATCTTATGATTGACTTGAACGACCCCTTAAAAATTCCTGAATAACTTTCTGGCGCAAGTTACCGTCCGAGTGTAGGAGCTTATTGCATCTTGAAAAAAGGGTTCATGAACGATGATGATAGGTAGGGATTCCCATCGGCTATATTCCTGCTCTCGAGCTATAGTTTACTCGGGAGGAGGTATTTTAAGTTGAGGATTAAGCCATGGATTACTGAACTTTGCATATAGAAGTTGGAGAAAGTAAGACACTGAAACTCAGCATCTGTTCTTGAAACTGTTTTCACATATTTAGAAATTAATCTTACATATGATTTTCGCACTTAAATTCAGTTTATTATCTGCATATATGTTTGACAAGCTATATTTCGGTATTTGTTTTGAAACCATGTTAGTTAAAGTAAAATATCATGGATGTCTTTCTTCTACTGAGCTTTGTTGGTTAGCTCACTCTGACTATACGTCACAGATATAGGTACTGACGTGGCAGTTCAGGGCTGTGAGACTGATCCTGACTACGTACCTGAGGAAGAAGCCTGAGATTCCTCCTGAGGAGTATTTCTCAGTATAGAACTTACTGATTTTCTTACTTGTGGTGAGAGTTAGACTTAGATTTGTAGGCCCATTTTAGTTGGATATCATAGTTTTATACTTGACTTTGATTTCTGTTATGAGCCATGTTTCGATGATGATCGGCCATCATCGGTGGTTCTTTACTTTTAATTGCTTCCACATTTATTTTCCTAGCTTTGGATTCTTTTTTTGCGCTTTACTCTAATATGTGCTTTGTTTATCCGGCTTATCGTTTAATTGATAGATTGGCGAACCGTCCTTTCCATACCTGAGGGATTGGAAAAGTCGGGTCGTCACATATCCCCTAGTTCAAAACCAATAGGGTTAAGTGGATATTTAGAAAGAAATTGAGAGCTGATGGATCCATAGATAAGTTCAAAGCCAGATTAGTGGCTAAAGGCTTTCGACAAAAGAAGGAATTGATTATTTTGATACTTATGCATCTGTTGCTCGAATATCCACTATTAGACTCTTGTTGGCGTTAGCTTCAGTTCACCATCTAATCATTCATCAAATGGATATAAAAATAGCTTTTTTGAATGATGATCTCACTGAAGAGATATATATGGAACAACCCGAAGGGTTTGTCATGAAAGGTCAAGAGCATAAAGTATGCAAGTTGATCAGATTATTATATGATTTAAAGCAGGCTCCTCAACTATAGCATGATAAATTTGATAAAGTGATGTTATCAAATGGTTATATGGTCAATGAAGCAGATAAATGTGTATATAGTAAATTTAATAAAATCTCTGGTATTATTATCCATTTTTATGTTGACGATATGCTTATATTTGGTATCGACATAAAGTGTATCATTAAAACCAAACTATTTATGTCTTCCAATTTTAAGATGAACGATATGGGAGATGCCGATATAATTTTAGGAATCAAATTAATAAGAAATGATAAGAATATACTTTTAACTCAATCTCATTATATTGAGAAGTTCCTTAGAAAATTTGATCACTATGATTGTCATCCAGTTTCTACCCCTTATGATCCAAACTTAAAATTGAGAAAGAATATTGGAAGGGGTGTTTCTCAACTAGAATATGAAAGGATAATTGGTAGTCTAATGTATGCAATGTATTATACTCATCCAGATATTGCCCATGTTGTGGGTAAACTTAGTAGATTTACTAATAACCCTGGTCAAGAACATTGGGATGCTATACATCGAGTACTCAAATATCTTAGAGGGACTATTAATTATGCCTTGCATTATCTTGATTATCTTGCTGTTCTAGAAGGATATAGCGATGCCAGCTGGAACACAGATAGTGAAAAATCAAAGTCTATAACTGGTTGAATTTTCACTATGGCAAGTGGAGTTATTTCTTGGGGATCTAAAAAGCAAATTTGCATAACTCATGCCACTATGAAAGCTGAGTTTATTACACTTGATGTAGCATGTAAAGAAGCAGAATGACTTAAAAACTTATTGGTAAACGTACCTATAAGGGATAAACCTGTCACTGCAATTACCATATACTGTGATAATGAAGCGACTTTTAAACGAGCAAATCATAAGACATATAATGGTAAAAATAGATATATAAGTTTGACACATAACTATGTCAAAAGTTTACTCAAGGGTGGAGTGGTGACTTTAGATTCTGTAAGGTAGAAAGAGAATTTGGCCGATCTTCTTACGAAGGGCCTTGCAAGAGAATATTTACATAAGACATCTAATGGAATGGGGTTGAGGTCTATAAAATAAGTCACCTTCAATGGGAACTCAACCTAAGTTTTGTGAACCATCACTTAGGTTCAATGAGAAAAACAAATTGAACGAGTGATTGTGTTGGCACTAGAACGAACTATATGTTAAAAAATAACTCATTCTCTTATGTCTATCAAATTAGTACTAATCTTAATTCCTTTTGTGTTTTGCACTCACAAAAGAGGATCCTAAACACTACGTAATATGCCCAAAAGAAAGAAATAAAGTCTTATTTTCTTGTATGTTTTTTTACGGAGATCTTATCTCAATTTATAGAGAAAATCTCAAACTATTGTATCTTTTCAAATTACGGTAAAGGGATTTCAGATCTATATCTTTTCATACAGTTGTGTCTTTTCACATCACGATAAAAAAATGAAATCGATTCACTTGTGTATTTTCAGAGAGTTATGTCTTTTCACTTAAAGATAAGTGATAAGATATCTTTTCACAAAAAAGATGACCATTAAAAACCCTTTTCACAAAACTATCTGTTAAAACATCTTTTCATTGAAAAAGATATTAGCCGTTAAGACACATTTTTCGGAAAGAAAAATCTTTAAGGGTTGTTACGCTTATTTTTTATCACAAGAAAAGTGGATCTTAAAATAAATCAAGAAAGAAATTTATTTAAAACTCTTTACCAAAAGAAAAAGTGTATCTTGAAATAAATCAAGAAATAACGTTTTATAAAACTCTTTAAAATATACAACAATCTCCCACTATTTTAAACTTTTTTTAAAACATATACAACATTACAAACACATGGTTGTGTGGCGTCGCTTGTTAGCAATGTGTTGTAACAAATTTCTGTTGTAGTAAGAAGTAGGCAAGCGTTAACTAGAGCGTCTTATATATGTTTTAAGCGACACACTACAACGGATCCCGATTGTGGTGAGAAACGGGTAAGGGGTGACTAAAGTATCTTTTATAAGCAACGCACTACAACAGAACCCGATTGTAATGAGAAGTAGGCAAGGGTTAGCTAGGGCGTTCCCTGTAAGCGCTATGCTACAACATAGTCCAATTATAATGGGAAATAGGTAAAGGTTGGTAGGGCATTCCTTATGAACGACTATTAGCAACAATAACAATTTGTTATAAATAGTAGGCTAGGCTCCCACGTCGATATAGATGTGTGCGAGGAAAGAAGATCGAGAAGTAGAATAGATGAAATGGAAGCAAGTAAGCTAAGTATTGTGTGACCCGGGAGTTCTACTTATATTGTAGGGACATTTTTATAAGACGACTTAGACTTGCCATATTATAGGTGTGGAATGCTCGACAATAAAATAAAATACCTATGCCTGAGATGTGTATGTTGAAATGGATGTGTGGAGGAACAAAAAATAATACTATTCAAAATGACATGAGAAAGAATTTGGAGTGGCACTTAAAAAAAAAAAACTAAAAAACTTATGGAATGCCAGTTGAAGTGGTTTTCGGACATGTTCATCAAAGGCACAAAAGTGGGCCCTGTATGGTTGTATGAAGGGAAAAGAGGTTACAAGCACAAGGTCGTGGGCCCTGTATGGCTATATGAAGGGAAAAGAGGTTACAAGCACAAGGAAGTCGGCGTAGATGAAGACCAGTGAAGACCTAGAGGGAAATCATCAGAAGGGATATGAAGGACTGTAAATTGTTTTTTATTTTATTTTTAGTATTATTTTTAAATAAGGGCTGTAAAGTCATAGAGAGTTTAGTGTTGACAAAAAATAAGTGGAGAAATACGCCTCGCAAAGCGGATTCCAAATAGAGGGGATAAGGATGTGATAATGATGATGAACTCACTTATATAGAATATATAAGTGATGATGTTTCTTTCTATAGAATATTATCATCAATCATCAATGGCTATCAATCAAGTCGGCAGTTACCAGACCAGCCTGATCCAATTTTTTTATTGGGTCAAACTTATAAACATGACCTATCATATCGGATCGAGCATGAAGCATCCGACCTAATCTTTTGGACTGGTACGGGACCAAGCAATCCACCCTATTTTATCGATTTTTTCAAAAAAATTATTGGTTTTCTCTTCCTACTAAATCGGTTTTTGATTTTCGGCACCTAAAATTGATACCAAACCGATCCAAAATCGGTTTCAGTTTTGGATTGATTCAGTTCAGTATCGGGTAAATTTTTATCAGTTCGATTTTATCGATTTTCGATTTTTCAAATTTATTTTTCCCACCCCTACTCATATAACACGGGTCCCACATGACAACACATCATGTTGGCCAATACAAGTTGTCTTCCCATATATCGAACCAAGCCCAACATGTGTGGGGCCCTCTCAACCAGTACGTCTCACTTACTGGAGGTTTTGACCCTTAGTTGACATTTGGTCCTTTGTGTGTTCCTTTGTATCAAGTCAAGGTGCACCATCATGTATCCACAATAGCCAGCAAGTGCCTCTTGTAAATGTTGGGTTTTGGCTCGGTTTGGCTTTAAACAGGTTGACCCAAGCTGTTTTAGTTTGACCCTTCTTATTTTGTGTTTGGATAAATATAGAATCCTATTAAATAGGATCTAAAAGATAGAGAATAAGAGTTCAAACCAAAACTGGAAAGTGGGAGAGTTTGAAGGTAGTTTTGAATGAAAATTGAAGATGTTTAATTTGTTTGAATGGCATGAGATTTTATGTCAAAGTGGAGAATTATTGTTGGTTTGTAAATCTCGCCAAGGTGAAGATTATTGGGTTTAAGCTCGGTTTGGCTTTAAACAGGTTGATCTAAGCTGTTTTAGTTTGACTCTTCTTATTTTTGGTTTGGATAAAAATAGAATCCTATTAAATAGGATCTAAAAGATAGAGAATAAGAGTCCAAACCAAAACTGGAAAGTGGGAGAGTTTTGGAACGTGTGTTCTCTTTGGGGTTATTTAGTGTGAGAGAAAGACTTATTTCTATCTAAGAGATAGCTTGAGTCTTGGATTAGAAAATGAGGGTTTTTCCAAAGGGCTTTTGGTATTGGTTTTGTAAAACCCTTTGGAAAACCCGTCTAAGGTTTTTTGGGTCTCTCTTATGGAGAGAACTTGAGATTCGTTTTGGTTGTGTGGCTCTATTGTTAGGTTTTGGTGAGAGTATTATGGTTCTCCTTTGTTGGGTAAGATTGGAGAATTCGATCTCCATTATTTGTAGCCTTTGTGCATCTTCTTCGTGATAGTGGAAACACTTTGTTTGACTACCCGTGAACGTAGGCTTAGGTTGAACCACGTAAATCTTATTTTTGTTTGTGGTATAATCTCTTTCTCTTTCTACCTTCTTGTGATATTGGTTCTTTGGTTTAATTGATTGCTTTCTTTGTACGTGAAAGTCATCAATGCGATTGAAAGTGTAAATGCCTTGTAAGAGGTTTTTGCACAACAATTGGTATCAGAGCCTAGGTTTCGATCTAGGCATTGTTTTGCTTCCGCGAGAAATTTTTGCTTGTTATTGGTGATTTCTTACGATTGGTTGTGTGAAGGGTTACATGTGACGAAGAAAGATTGAGACAAGATTAATTGGCAGACTTGTGACACAAATCGGTTGTGTTTTGTGAAAAATCAGAAATAGTTCCTGATGAAGGAAACTAGTTGCATAAAAGTACTGTGCAAGGTGGAGCAGCCACCATTGTTGATATGAAGATTGGTACTGCAAATAACCCTGCAGAAATTTGCAGTTTGACACTTTCAGGTGCAATGGAGCCTATGGGCACATTTGACACTTTTTAGTGTATTGGTGTTAATAATTTGGCACGCATATTCAGGTGCATTAGTGGTTTGACACTTCGGGTGTATTGACATTTTGGCACTTCGGGTGCATGGATAATTTGGACACTTTCGGGTGCATTGACAGTTTGGGTACTTTCGGGTGTATTGACAGTTTGGCCATTTCGGGGTACATTTATGGTATGATCTCTTTCTCTTTTTACCTTCTTGTGATATTGGTTATTTTGTTTAATTAATTTTTTTCTTCACACGTAAAAGTCATCAACGTGATTGAAAGTGCAAATGCCTTGTAAGGAATTTTTTCACAACAACAAATATGCAATGAAACGGTATACATGATGATTTTATAAAGGACTACCTTAAGTTCACCAACGTTGAGAATCCATAGATTACTTTGAAGAAGACGATGGAGATAATTCTTCATCTCAATCTTTCATCGTGATGGATCTGTTCAAAATTTCGGCCGATAATTCAAATTATTGCCCGAATTTTATCAGTTTCAGTTCAACTGAAATGAAAATTTGATTAGAAATTTCGGTCAAATAATGTATCCATGGTTCAAAATTTTAGTTGATAATTTAAATTATCTCTCAAATCTCATCTGTTTCGGTGTTAAACGAAAGTTTGATAAAAAAAATTTTGCCCAAATAATATATGGAAGGGTAATTTTCTGCCAAAATTTTCAGCTTTATGTTTGAAACCAAAAACGAAACCGAAATTTTGATCCTTGGGCATACCATCAAACTTTTTATGTCACGTGGCACACATCTCATAAAAGTAACCTTAACATTACATGTAACTTATAATGCTCAAATGTGCTTTTAAGGATACTTTTTATGTGTGTGTCGCGTAAAATAAAAACTTGATTGTACACCCCTCATCTCAAGATTTATCTTATGAAAAATTGGGATGTAAAATGATCTTCATCTTATGATTTAAAGCCTTATAAAATAAAGATTCTGTAGGTGGTACGACTATTCTCACCTATTTAGTAAGTATCACACAGTTCTTTTACAAACGAAAACTCATGACAATCTATCATTGTGAATCAAACATTAGAGATTGTTTTTTGTTTCAATCTTCCTTATGATTGATCTTAGATCATGACACACCTATTAGATAGTCATATATTGATTTCACATATCACACATCTCCAAAAGCAACCAAGATTAGAGGCTTAGAGACATATGCCATGTGGAATCAATATCTGACCGTCCCACAAGTGTTTTATGATTTTAAAATCTACAGTGAGGAAGAGTCGAATAGAAACCGATCTCCAACGTCATTTTCAAGTACGTCAACGGTTTTCGTTTATGGTAGTTGCTATTAAACGGCTGAGAATACCATTAAGAACCAGCCGTTTAAGGCTTTTACGAAGCACCCCCTAAAGAACAAAAAAAAAGAAGAAGTGATAATATAAGGCCAATGCATAAAAAACCCTCCGTTAGCAAAAATAAAATTAAAAACCCTCCAATCCCGAAAATAAACGGAGATAGATTAGAGAACACAGGAAAGCTTCTATTCCGCATTAGCACCATAACATTCCTCAAAACCAAATCTCCATTTGCCTCGTAAAACGTGACCATTTGTTTGTTTTTCCTCCGCGGAAGCAGGGTCTGCTGCGCGCGTGATGCAACCGATGACCACTGAATTATTGGGAAGCATGGGCGAGAAGACGACGACGACGAAGATGGCGATCAGATAACGGATCACGTTTTAGGGTTTCCTCTATTAAATGGCTTCAACAGCCCTAATTCACTCCCACTGCTATATCAGTTACCCCTTATCAAAATTCAGTAGTAATGGCGGAACCCACTCTTCTTCTTCGTCGGCTTCTTGTTGTTCTTCTTCGTCGTCTTCTTGGTCTTCGTGCGATCGCAGCCGTGGTGTAGCTTTCAATCTTTGCAGTTTCTCAGGTATTTCGGACTTTTTTCTGGTTTTAATTGCGATTTGTTTTTTTATTTTTTATTTTGTGTGCATGTTGGAGGAGAAGAAGTTTTTTTTATTGGATTAGGGCTTGGTAATTTGGTGTTTGTTTATGTAGATTAATTGATTAATTGTGAGTTTGAATTGTGATTTTCTTTCTCTCTCTACATATTTTAGCTTTTGAGAGTTGCTGCATGTGATAGTGGATGAGAATTGGGGGTTATTCGGAGTAATAGATACTGGTGATTGTGAGGGATTAGATTTGTAGTCAGTAATCTCTCTCTCTCTCTCTCTCTCTCTCTCTCCCTATCTCTAATAGAATTGATTTGCAATCTCTCTCTCTCCAATAGTAATGTGTTGGTGGCATTCGTTTTTAATTTTAATTTTAATCTTATTTTTGGGTGCATACGAAGGAATCAAAGATGCCTTTTTTCTGCACATGAGATTAGCATATTGAGAGAAATATGTTGAGACGGAGCTCCTGAGCCAGGGTTGGTTTGGTTTGTGTGTGTGTGTGTGTGTGTGTGTCTATATATATATATATATATATTAAGTTCTTTAACCTCCAAGGAGTGCTTCTATTGGATGCATGGAAATAGCTCATTGGATTGGTTTGGCCATATGGAAATTGTGCATTCAAATCAAGGTTTGAAATCTTGTTCTTACCATAAATACCTGCCTACAGCCGGTACCGGTATATACTGTTTATACCAACCGGTTAATACTATAAGTTGATAATTTAGTCAAAAAATAAAAGGCAAAATTAGTTGTTAGAAGTGCTACTATACTAGAATATAATGGTATACTCCCATATATACTGGTATATACCATTCATTTTGGTTGGTATAAGGAGTATATTGAATATTTCTGCCAGTACATTGCCAAGATGTTCGTAACGTCTGGTCTCATCTCTTACCTGTATATACCCGTGCCGACTGGGATTTTAAACATTGGTTCAAATGCTTACCTAGATAAGGAAGTATATAGTCAAAACATATTATGCGAGTTCTATATCCCCTTTGACATTAATTGTGGAGTACTTTAGTCCTCTACTTTTTCAGAAGCTTGTCTAGTTTATTCCTTTTCCTTATCTTTTCTCATATCTCAATGACCTGAATAATTTCATATGAAGCACACCTGAAAGTATTCTTTCAAAATATTTTGTTTTTGCCTTGTATTTTTCTTAGTGCTTTTCGTCACATATTTGGCCCACCTCATTATATTTATTCTAGATGTCTATGATTTACGATACGTTTCTAACAATTTTTTGACGTTTTTGGACTATAATTGGAATGGGCAATGATCAGGTTCTTTCAGGAGGACCCAAAATTGGGTGGTTCTGCTTTTAAAATTATTGGATAGGAGGGATTATTATATGGAGGATAGGTGTGTAAGGTATCTGATTTTTGCACCATCTTCTCAATTGTCCAATGATTTAAAAAGCAGGGCGCTATCTCAGGTCCTTTTGCTGGGGACCTGATCCCTCCCCTAATTTGAATATTCAAGACTGGTATAACATTTTCTTTTTATTTCTTCTGAGTGGACTGTTATATTATTGCCTTTCTTTGTTACATGCTATATTAGGGTGTGTTGAATACTGTCATGCCACGTATTTAGCAGACCAATGAATATGCCACTATTTTTCTTAACAGTCTCAGGTAAACTGTGTGCAGGCCTGAACACTTTTTGGAAAAATTCTAGCTATACAGCTCAAGCAATGTCTATGACCCATGGAAATGTTGCAACAACTAATGGTATATCGAAGATCAAATCTGAACCTGATCATCTTCTTGTCCTCGTTCATGGCATCATGGCTAGGTAAATGTAGTAGATCCATCATCATCATCATTACCATCATATCATCATCATAGCCTTATCCCATCTATTTGGGGAAATGTAGTAGATCCATGAACATCTATGAATTTCCTGTTTAGTGTGGTATTAACATGTTAATATGTGTGAAGTATGTAAGCCTTTTTAACACAATTTGGTTAATGTTATGTTCTATGTGTGAATTGTGTAAACCCTTTGATGTGGAATTTAGATCCGCATGTTTGGAACGTGGATAGTTCTATTTCGTGCATATCGTAGACGACGAACATCCGCAAGTTGGCGGTTATTGGCGATTTCAAGTAGTTATTTATTTTCAAATTTCGAATATGTAGTTTCAGTTAGTTACTTGTTTTTTTTTTTTTTGAGAAAGTTATAGTTAGTTACTGGCAATTACAATTAGTTACTGGCGGTTACATTTAGTTATTTATTTTCAAATTTCGAATGTGTTGTAAAATGCCTATAAAGGCTTTGTAAGGACTATTTAAAAAAAATTAATGATGAACTTTGCTATGCAAATCGAAAACGAGATGTTTTCGAGAGTGTGATTCTCGCAAAATAGAAGGGTGATTCTTCTATACGCGTGTGGTTGGTGCGAAGCCGATCATTCAATCTTTATATTCACTTTTATCTCACTTGAAGGCTACTTGCATCAGATTTGGTATCAGAGAACAATCATTTTCGGAATTTCAGTATTCATATGGGTAATTTCAGCATTCGTGTAATTTCAGCGTTCATATAGATTCTAGATTTCAGCATTCATATAGATTCCAGATTCTTGATTCCAACATTCATATGAGTAATTTCAGCATGCATGTAATTTCAGCGTTCATATAGATTCCAGATTTCAACATTCATATAGATTCAAGATTCAAGATTCCTCATTCATATAGGTAATTTCCGCATTCATGTAATTTCAGCATTCATATAGATTCCAGATTTCATTGTCATTATCTTGCATCATTATGGAGGCCGAAAGATGTTCAAAGTCCTTATTAAGGAACTTACAACTAAATTGGTAAGTTCAAACCCTCGACAAGTAGATTGGCAAGTTCAAACCCTCGGCAAGTAGATTGACAAGTTCAAACCCTCTACCCGCACCTGTGGTAGTACCTATTCCGGTTGAAGATTCCATACTGGTTGATGAAGCCACTGAGAATCCTGAGAACATTGAAGAGCAATTATCTGCGATAATTCTCGAAGGCTTCGTGATTTTGACGATTACATGGTTTCTATGAGAACGTTAGTAAAACGTAGGAAAATTCCGATCGTGCTGCAAAAGATGGCGAAGGTGGACAAAGTATGGTGCAAGGAGAAAGAGAGATCATCTGATCAAGGTTCTCCAAATATTATTCTTGACCTCCACGAAAAAGATCAATTTCGGCCAAAGTTCGAGGTTGAACTTTTTCAAAGTAAAGGAGATTGATGCATAATTTAGATGCACATGTTTGGAACGTGGATAGTTCTGTTTCATGCATATCGTAGATGACGAACATCCACAAGTTGGCGGTTTCAATTAGTTATTTATTTTCAAATTTCGAATATATGGTTACAGTTAGTTACTGGCGGTTACAATTAGTTATTTATTTTCAAATTTTGAATATGTTTGTAAAATGCCTATAAAAGGCTTTGTAAGGACTATTTTGAAAAATTAATAATGATGAACTTTGCTATGCAAATTGAAAATGAGATGTTTTCCTTCGAGAGTGTGATTCTCTCAAAATAGAAGTGATTCTTCTATACGCATGTGGTTGGTGCGAAGCCAATAATTGAATTTTCATATCTACTTTTATCTCACTTGAAGGCTACCTGCATCAGATTTGGTATCAAAGGACAATCAGTTTCGGAATTTCAGCATTCATATAGGTAATTTCAGCATTCATGTAATTTCAGCGTTCGTATAGATTCCAGATTTCAACATTCATATAGATTCCAGATTCCAGCATTCATATGAGTAATTTCCGCATTCATGTAATTTCAGCGTTCATATAGATTCCAGATACCAGATTCCATCATTCATGTAAGTTATTTCTGCATTCATATAGATTCCAGATTTCATTGTCATTATCTTGCATCATTATGGAGGCCGAAAGACGTTCGAAGTCCTTATTAAGGAACTTACGACTAAATTTACAAGTTCAAACCCTTGACAAGTAGATTGACAAGTTCAAACCCTCTACCCGCACCTGTGGTAGTACCTATTCCGGTTGAAGATCCCATATTGGTTGATGAAGCCACTAAGATCCTGAGAACATTGAAGAGCAATTATCCGCGATAATTCTCGAAGGCTTTGTGATTTGGACAATTACATAGTTTTTATGAGAACGCTCATAAAACGGTGGAACATTCCGATCGTGCGGCAAAAGATGGCCAAGGTGGATAAAATATGGTGTAAGGAGAAAGGGAGATCATCCGATCAAGGTTCCCCAAATATTATTCTCGACTTCCATGAAAAAGATCAATTTCGGCCAAAGTTCGAGGTCGAACTTTTTCAAAGTAAAGGGGATTGATGCGGAATTTAGATCCGCATGTTTGGAACGTGGATAGTTTTGTTTTGTGCATATCGTAGACGACGAACATCCGCAAGTTGGCGGTTATTGGCGGTTTTAATTTGTTATTTATTTTCAAATTTCAACTATGTTTGTAAAATGCCTATAAAAAATTTTGTAAGGACTATTTTAAAATTTTGAATATGTGGTTACACATAGTTATTGGCGGTTACAGTTAGTTACTGGCGGTTACAATTAGTTATTTATTTTCAAATTTCGAATATGTTTGTAAAATGCCTATAAAAGGCTTTGTAAGGACTATTTAAAAAAAATTAATTGATGGCGACATCACACAAAGCAAGGCAGAAGAAAGTGCAAAGAGAAAACAAGAAAGGAAAAAGAAAAAGGAGGCAGAAAACGACATAAAGTGACGGGACGTTAAAAAAAAAATGATGAACAGTGATTGTGAACAGTGACGGATGTCCGTGATGAACAGTACCGGACGTCCGTGATTTTGCCCCCTCACTGTCTGTAGGTCACGAACGTCCGTGGGCGTTGTGACGAAGTTTTCTAAATTTTATGAAAATTGCCTTTTTTAGTGTTTTATTAGTATTAAAACTCATTATTTCGAATTTTAATTATTGGTGGCCTATATATAGAGGCTTGTAAAGACAAATTAATTAGTTTTTGATTACTGAATGAAAAGAGAGTTGCTTTTGTGCAAACCCTAAGGAGCTTGTGAAGAGTTTTCAACCAAGGGAGTGAATCCTTCACTCCTTGAGGAGTGAGCAATCATTTCTCGTGCGACTTGGTGCAAAGCCGACGTACAACCGTGGTGTGAAACTTCGGAAAATCCTTAGTGTGAAGCCTTGGAATTTATCCCTTTATTTTATTCTTTTTTTTATTATTGTCAGGTAATATCTTCCTTTATTCTATTCATAAAAGATCAAAATCTCAAATCCTTTATTCCTTGCTATCTATAATTTTCTCCTTCTATTGAGTTATTTCTTCAAGTTTTATTCCATTTAAATCCCCGAGGAGTCAAAGAGCCGATATTGCAATTATCGCGTGATGCCCTAAACTAGAACGAAATCCGAGTTCCTTCATCGGAGCCGTTTTTCTAGATCGGGAGATCTTCATGCATGTGAACACTAAAATGGATTAATCTAATTATTTTATTAATTTCATCGAATTAATTTTATGTGTTGCTTGATTTTGAATATTTCCGCTATTCAATTCATTTTAAAGTTAATCTCAAATTCGCATATTAGGATTTTAGTGTTTGTCTCGCTTCAGTTTTGGTATCAGAGCACAGCTTTAGTTTAGGGTTCTTCTCGTCATATAGATTTTAGGGTTTATTTCTTTCCATTTCAAAATTATCTTACACCATCTAGCCTTGCATAATTCTATCATGGATACTAGCAGCTTAGAAGCCCTGATTAGAGATCTTGCATCTAAAGTGACTGCTAGTCAAACCCGGATGAATGAGCACATTGCTGATCAACAAGCTCGGCATGAGGCTTTAGAGTCCCGTTTTGAAGAGATCAATGAGCTCATCGCTGAGAATCACAATAGAGTCAACAATTGTGATCGTAGGAGAGATGTTCCTCTCCGACGTGAGGTCCAAACTAATCTGAACGATAAGGTCATGAAATCAGTAAAAATGGACGCCCTTACTTTTGACGGGAAAAGACAACTCAAGGTCTTTCTTGAGTGGGTCGCTAATATGGAAAACTACTTCGAGTGGTATGCCATGTCCGAGGAGCGCAAGGTCAGATTTGCCAAAGTCAAGCTTATGGGTCAAGCTAGACTTCATTGGTTGGGAGTAGAGCGTCGTAGGCAAATCCAAGGTCTTCGTCCTATTTCCACGTGGGCTGAAATGAAAGTTCAACTGCACGAAAAGTATGTTCCCGTATCATATGATGAACGTATTCTTGATCAGTGGCAGTCATTGCATCAAGGAGATTCCCCAGTCACAGAGTACATCGATCGGTTTGAAGACGTGATGACTTAGGCCGATGTTGATGAGCCAGCAAAAGTTACCCTCTCCCAATTCCGAATGGGTTTTCGCCTAGAGTTACAAAGGGAGCTCATTCTTTATCCCGTTGCGAATCTCGAGGAATGTTTTGCTAGGGCTGAAGAATTAGAACGGTGTCTCGACACCCCCAGCAATGTCCGATCTAAGTCTTCCAAACTTGAGTATCATTCTAATCCTATAGAAAAGGGAAATAATGCTTCTAGTCAATCTTTAAAATCCGTGATTCCTCAAGTTGACAAAGGAAATGGACTAATAGTCGAGAGTTCTAGACGTGCTCCACAACAATGCCATAAGTGTCAAGGTTTTGGTCACTTTGCATCCCAATGTCTCAGTAAGGGTCAAACCTTGTTTATTCAGGAGCATGTCGAGAAAGAGAGTAATGAGTTACTTGAAGAAGTGTACGAACCATGTGACATGCCAAGTGATGAGGAAGGTGAAGTTCCTATCGAAGCCATAGGTTGCATTAGGACAGTTCCTATTACCGAGGACGGTGTTGATGGTGTGTCTATCCCAAGTGAGTCATTAGAGTTGGTAGGAGCATATCATCATTTTGTTTTGCATGGGATTAACAGTCTAAATTTATTGAGCATCGGAAATCCGCATGATCGTACTAACACATTGAATATATTTAATGAATTTGATACTAACGGTTTTGTGTTAATTCCTGATAGTCGCGAGCATGTGAAATCTTTTCCAATCTCATAAAAGGGTAATGATGGAGGTCTAGATCTTCCTCTAGACAAGGGCAACCATCCGATAGTTGTCGTAACGGATCTTACGCCTATATTAGATCCCACAATTCCACCCTTTGATCCATTCCTTATTGAGCACCCAATTGACCCACACCCATTTGACCAGTTTCTATCCCGTACCTTACCTGTGCAATATGAGAAAAGGGTCGAATGAGGGGGTTATAGAATTTCCAAGCATCCATGCCAATGAAGGTAAGAATCAGAAGTATCTCACAGCGTGGAAAGGTAATCCAAGAGTTGAGCTTCCGGAGTGTGCCATCCATGGGTTCTCTAACTCATCGGAGATGAGTTTTTCCCACCCTAGGAGTATTGATGGGGACATCACACAAAGTAAGGCAGAAGAAAGTGCAAAGAGAAAACAAGAAAGGAAGAAGAAAAATGAGGCAGAAAACGTCATAAAGTGACGGATGTAAAAAAAAATAAATTGATGAACAGTGATAGACGTCCGTGAACAGTGACGGACGTCCGTGATGAACAGTACCAGACATCCGTGAATAGTGACGGACGTCCGTGATTTTGTCCCCTCACTGTCCGTAGGTCACGGACGTCCATGGGCGTCGTGACGGGGTGTTCTAAATTTTGCGAAAATTGACTTTTTTTGTGTTTTATTAGTATTAAAACTCTTTATTCCGAATTTTAATTATTGGTGGCTTATATATAGAGGCTTGTAAAGACAAATTAATTAGTTTTTGATTATTGAATGAAAAGAGAGTTGCTTTTGTGCAAACCTTAGAGAGCTTGTGAAGAGTTTTCAACCGAAGGAGTGAATCCTTCAAACCTTGAGGAGTGAACAATCATTTCTTGTGCGACTTGGTGCGAAGCTTACCTACAACCATGGTGTGATGCTTCGGAAAATCCTTGGTGTGAAGCCTTGAAATCTGTCTCTTTATTTTATCCATTTATTATTATTGTCAGGTAATATCTTCCTTTATTCCATTGATAAAAGATCAAAATCTCAAATCTTTTATTCCTTGATATCTATAACTTTCTCCTTCTATTGAGTTATTTCTTCAAGTTTTATTCCATTCAAATTCCCGAGGAGTCAAGACCCGATATTGCAATTATTGCTTGATGCCCTAAACTAGAGTGAAATTCGAGTTCCTTCATCGGAGCCGTTTTTCTAGATCGGGAGATCTTCATGCATGCGAACGATAAAATGGATTAATTTAATTGTTTTATTAATTTCATTGAATATGTGTTGCTTGATTTTGACTATTTCCGCTATTCAATTCATTTTAAAGTTGATCCCAAATTCGCATATTAGGATTTTAGCGTTTGTACTGCGTCATTAATGATGATGAACTTGGCTATGCAAATTGAAAATGTGACAGCCCGGATTTCGGTACCCCGAAACTCATGCCGTCAGTGGGCTGGCGCTAAGACCGAGCCCCCGAACGAAGCACATAATGTACTATTTGCACAGCGGAAAATAAAGCAGAACCATATCCAATGAATCATCATAGCAGAAAAGAGAACTAGTACTATTCTTCAAAAGCTCAAAATGACGGTTCTAATTCCATATGAACCCCTATGGAAAAAGAACAGACAAGAACCACCGGTAAGGGCCGTACCTTACCGAAACATGGTTCACAAAAAAGAGTTACAATCATTTTCAAAAATTTACACCCTTTACAACAAAATCTAAACCAAACACTTCCAATTCCTAAGGTCGGACCTACTCTGGCCTAGTACAGAGAAAACAGCTTCGGGGTGAATCTCCTCCAAGTCCTCCCTTGAAGCTAGCTCAGAATCCTCCCTCTAAGAAATCCTTGCATCAACGTCTTCACTTGAACCTGTGACATTTAGTCAAGGAATGAGCTTCATCCAAGCTCAGTAAGGAAAAACTCGTAGCATGCTTATTGTGACGACAAACATAAACCTTATGGTATAATGCAACAGAATGATCAGAACGTATGCACAGTGTATGGTTATGGCATGAAACATAGATACAATGCTCGTTTGAATTCCAAAAGAAACGTGTTCACATCTTCTTCCCACACAAGAAAAGAAAAACTTAAAGTGTTATGCTTAAAGTATTAGAATGAGGAGCTATAGCCTCAAGCCCCCAATGGAATATCCACTATCGTCGCTCATATGAACAATTTTCACATATATCCAAGGTCCCATAAAGTTGGACACTTGACCGAACATAATTACCGTCATACGGTAGGAGTCACAAAGCACATAGCGCAAAGGTGTACGGATTGGCCGCCGTACCAGTCGGGTATTCACATAAAACCTTAAATCGAAGTACATACATATAGCTTATCGCCGTGTAAAGTGAATTATAATTTAGATCGTAAGTCGGAACAAAGAGTGAAGATCACTTGCACAACATATCGGTTGAATTTTGAAAGGTTTCACAACTCATGCATGAATCGAAAACGCACGAATGCACGTCTTTTCAAACTGAATTTGTAATCACACACATAATCGAATCGAAGAAACATCACGTCATAACATACACGTTCACGTAACAATGCACATGATGTCAAGTTTTCCTTACCTCGAAAGCTTAACCCGCACGCGCTCAAGCCTCCGCTTGGGTTAGCCCTTCTGCACCCAATACAGAGTCACCTAAACGCATCAATCCATGGTTCACCTATTAGAATGATGTTGAACACACCCTAAAAAGGTTTTCCCGAAATCTCGAAATCAAAACACGACAAAATCCCAAATCTGAGAATTTCGATCGATTGAATCCCTATTTCGATCGGTCGAGCTCTCACAGAAGCCCAAAACCAAGAACAATTCAATCGAACGAATCCCAACTCGGTCGATCGAAACTGCTAATTCAATTGATCGAAAATATTTTCATTGGTCGAATCTGCCAGAAGCAATTCAACACTACACAATTCGATCGAACGAATTTTGATTCGATGGATTGAGTCCCCACATAGGCCTTTTTCAACATCCCTGTTTATATATGTTTCGATCAATCGAGTGTGATATTCGATCGATCGAACCCATTTCATTCGATCGAATTTAACTTCGATTGATCGATCGAAGTTAATTTCGAATTTCTCACACTTTAAGTCTGTTTCGATCGATCGATCGAAATGAACAGATTACTTCTGTTCATGGGTTTTCACCCCCTTCATCAAATCAAATTCGATTTCTTACGTTTTCGTGATCTTAATTTATGTAAAAACAGCTACCAACACAATTTCAAGATTTAGACTAAATTTTTATACCTCGATTTCCTCCGAATCTCTAATCGTAGCTTCTAGATCTGACTAGGGTTCACCAAAAGAACAGCGGCTCGCTCGTCGCTCTAACCCCGTAACTACAAGCTTCGAGAACGGATTGTTCTCGCATTCAATCTGTGTTTAAATGCCCGAATCTCCCCTTCTCTCCTCTTAACTCCCCATGGTCAGCAATAACTAGGGTATTGAATGCATATAATTCCTTTTATAGCCTAAGTCTTAGGCTTTGATACAAAGCGGTCACGCTTAGGTTGGGTGTACGAGGGTGCACTAACCCTCAACCTAGCTTACATACGTCAAATCCCATCCATTGGATTTGATCTATAGACATTACATAGACTATCGATATCGTCTCCGACGTACAGACCATCGGCACACGTACCGAGGCATGCAGTTTAGGGTCTAAAATTTTTGAGACATTACAGAAAACGAGATGTTTTCCTTCGAGAGTGTGATTCTCTCAAAATAGAAGAGTGATTTTACTATACGCGTGTGGTTGGTGCGAAGCCGATCATTCAATCTTCATATCCACTTTTATCTCACTTGAAGGCGTAAGTATTTGATTCTTGTTTTCCTTCATTCTACATACAATCCTATTTGAATTCCATTTGCCTAGAATCTCATTTCTCTTTGTTAAATCCACTCATTTTCGAAAGAACTCCTTTGTAAGTTTGTTCGAATTCCTAAACTGTTGGAGATTTAGATGTTCGCCTAAGAACCCTAGTCTTCTAGATTCTGAAAGGAAATGTGCAGCAAAAGTAACACTAGTTTGGGCTATTGCAAATCATATAATTGGAAATCTTTTCATTTTTCGTGTTAATTTGTTAAGACAATTTTTATTTCAATTATTTTTTATTAATCTTCAATTAATCTTAGCCCATTTAAATCGCACTGTGTTAGTACCTGCATCACCTTTTCTTAACACAATTTTGATTAATGTTTTGTTCTATGAGGTATAGCATCATTCTTGAATCTTGACCATCAATTAATGAGATTAAACATTATTTATTTGATATATGTTTTACCATTTTAATTTGGTATTTGTTGTTCGGGAGCACTAAGTCATCAATATTTTCAGTGTTATCAATTCTCACAAAGCTGATCACCTAGGAGCGAGGGAGGGGCTTTAAAAACTGGCCATTTTAAGTGATTATGTGAACCACTTAAAATCAGAGACTCAACTTTCAATAGTAATGTCATGTGATCACTTAAGTGATCTCGTGAATGACAAAATTAGTGAGATTTAAAGCCTCGGTAATCTCAAGGTCTACTACATCTTTTATTTTTGAGATAATTTAAGTCCTAAAATTAAAGGATTAGGTGCTAGGTATGTTTCTATTTTAGTTTCTTGGCATTCTAGTTAGTGTAGGACTCTAATATTTGAAGTTTAGAATTTCTTTTTGATATATTTTTAAAAGGACTCGTTTTATTTGTTGTTAAAGAGGACAATATTCAAATATTTTTTGGGGGTGAACCCTGTTTCCGTAGTTGCTGTATTCTAAGACTTTTAAGTCTTAGATGTTATCTTTTCAGAATTTATTTACTGCTGCTATTTTCTGAACATACAAGTGGGGCTGCAACCAAGCCGGGCCGGGCCGAGCTGAGCCGGAGTCGGGCTGAGCCGAGCATCAAGTTAAATAAGTTTTATTATAATTTTTTTTTCCTAAAGTTGTTTTAAACATTATCATATTTTTTAAAAGATGAGAGCTTTAACAAAATTTAATAAATGAAAACCCTAATGACATTTAAGAACATAGGTGTTGGTTGTAAGTGTTGATTGGTTGGTCAATTGCCGTGCTAGTAGTTGTTCATTGAGACAAATGAGAAAGAGCTTTAATGGTTGCGGGGAGAGCGAGAGAGAGAGAGAAAAACAAATTCGCTTTTCTATCGCGAGAAAGAGAGAGTGAGAGTGAACTTCAATAGACGATCATAAGGAGTTTACATTTATATTTATCCATTATAAAGTAACCATTAGATGAATCTTATGATAAGGGGGAAAAAAGTGAAAAAGAAAATCAAAATTATATATAATATGTTTTATTATATATAAAGGTATTATATACTATTAATCAAGCCGAGCCGGGCCGAGCTGAGCTTTACAAGCTCAACTCTAGCTCGACTCTACTTCAACCGAGCTTTAAATAAAAAGCTCAGCTCTGGCTCTTGAGCTGAGCCAGCTCGATAGCTCTGCTCGGCCCGAAAATGAGAGCTTTTGCTCTCTTAAGCTCGGCTTGAGAGCCAAAGCCGAGTTTTTTATTGAAAGATCGGTTGAAGTAGAGCTGAGCTTGTAAAACTCGGCTTGGCCTGGCTCGGCTTGATTAATAATATATAATACTTTTATATATAATAAAATATATTATATATAATTTAAATTTATTTTTTTTACTTTTTCCCCCTTATAATAAGATTCATCTAGTGGTTACTTTATAATAGATAAATATGTAATAAATATATAATCCTTATTATCATCTATTGAAGTTTGCTCTCTCTCTCTCTCTCTCTCTCTCTCTCTCCCTGCAACCATTAAATCTCTTTCTCAATCGTCTCAATGAACAACCACTAGCACGGTAATTGACCAACCAATCAACACTACGACGTGCTCTTAATCAACATTTAGCACATTAAATTTTAAGACCTTTTTTCTCCAATCAATCCACTAAATCCAGAAGGACTAAGGGATTAAAAGATATTAGGGCTTTCATTTATTAAATCTTTCATCTATTAAAAAAAGAAGATAATGTTTAAAACAACATTAGAAAAAATAAATTATAATAAAGCTTATTTAGCTCGAAGCTCGGCTCGACTCGAGCTCGAAAGAGCCGAGCTAGAGCTCAGACTTTTTTGGCTCGAAGGGCCTAGAGCCAAGTTCCAGCTTGGCTCGTATAAGGTAGGGCCGAGCTAGAGCTGACCCAAGCTTGGGCTCGACCCGCCTCGGTTGCATCCCTACATACAAGACCTGCTGAATGTTATTTTGAATGTGTTTTCTACTGAAAACCATCAGTTTACTATAGACTATTGTTCAGATTTGTTCTAGGTTTTGTAGAATGTGTTTTTACATAATAATTGTGACTTGGAGGTTGGTTTTATCTCCTTAAGTTTGCTATCTACTGTTCTTAATCTTTCTTCTGCATTTTACTCGATCTATCAGTGTAGCAGGCTGCAGGTCTGCAATAGTAGCATAAACTTTTCTCTTCAAGGCGTGCCTAAGCCTTGAGGCGAATCCCTCACATGAGTTCTTATTTTTTGACAATTTTCTTTGAGGCTTAAATTCACGTGAGGCATAAGCCTCATGTGAATTCTTATTTTTCAAAATTTTATTTTCCGCATTTTCCCACAAGTTTATCTTTTTTTCTCACAAGTTTACTCTTCTATAGAATTATTAGGGGATGAAATAGAGGAGGATGACTTCTATTAGTATTTAAGAACTTCAAATCGTTATATGTAATTGCTAATAGGAATGGTCAAATGAGCAGTTGAATTTTAATTTGCATTGTACCCATTTTTTTTATGTTGCAAGTTGTGACTTGAGAATTATATATTGTGAATATGTGATTTTTGTACAATTATACATCTCATTTATACCGCTACTCTTGGTCCTCGCTACTCTCTGTCCTTGTCGAGGTCACCCTTTTTCGTAGGCTTTATGGGCCTTCAAACAAGTGCAACAACTTGTTCTCCTTCGGTCCCAAAAGGGGGCTTCTGGATTATCCTCTATTAAATTTTGGCAATTTGGAGACGCTTCGGAAATTTTTCATCGAATATATTTCTTCTTTCGATCGCCACTTGAAGGCTCAAATTCAAAGACGCTCCAGAAATCTGTTATGTTGTGAGTTCTGACTTGAGAATTATATATTGCAAATATGTGATTTTTGTACAATTATACATCTTATTTATACCGCTACTCTTTGGTCCTCGCCAAGGATCAAAATTTCGGTTTCAGGCTTGACCGAAACCGAAAATTTGAACCGAAATTTTGGGTTTCATACAAATTTTGATCCTTGGTCCTCGCTACTCTCTGGTCCTTGAGGTCACCCTTTTTCGTAGGCTTTATGGTCCCTCAAACAAGCGCAACTTGTTCTCTTTCCGTCCCAAAAGGGGGCTTCTGGAGTATTCTCTATTAAATTTTGGCAATTTGGAGACGCTTCAGAAAATTTTCATCTATTATATTTCTTCTTTCGATCGCCACTCGAAGACTCAAATTCGGATGATCATCATACTCGTTCTTTCACATGGAGAATTGGCGGAATGCCTTGTTTATCTTCCTACAACCTGCTAGGACGAGATAGCTAATAAGTTGGTTACGATAACCCTGTAGAACAATAAAAGTAAAATTAATAAAATGGATCAACAGAACTATCCTAAAGAAAACGTAAAAGTGAAGGGTATGGGCATTTTGGACATTGCTTGGAGAGAGGATCTAACGTCAACACTTAGCCCCCCATGGCTCCCTTTCAGCTAAACAGGTTTAAAGGCCGACGTTTAAGAAAAATTATGAAATGAAATGAAAGGAAATTACTAAACTAAATGTTACTGATGCTTGAATCCATAGCTTGGAGGAGGAATTTCTTCATGATTTTCCTTCAACTTTTGGATTCCTTCTTGCTGGGATGAATTTAGCTGAGTGAAAATGCGACAACCTCCAAGCTTACCTCAAAGAGACCTCAAAGGTCTATTTATAGGCAGATAATGATCAAATTAGTGGGGTGAATGACTTATTGGCAGTTTCTAGACACCTTGGCCATGTAATACGCGAGTAAAATCGATCATGGAAACATGCCCAGGTCGTGTGGAGAGCATGGGAAAATTCCTCAACTGAAGTTGAAAGTCGGGTGGCTAATTATAACCAAATTGCACTCCAAGAATGTTATTCAGCTCATCAATTGCCAAAGATCATGCTGTTGTGGTCTATGATTGAGAGTTCACTAAATCACACTCTAAGAGTGCGATTTAATGGACGCATGTGTTTTGATAGAGTCAAATTAAGTTAAACGCGTCTGACTTGGAAAATGTGGGCTAAATCACTCTGGCAGTGCGGCTTAACATAAAATCATGTTCTTTGACTCCATCAAAGTATCCCCTATTTTCGTGGATGTTGATTGAGTAAAAATGGGAATTGCACTACGAGAGAGTGCAATATAAGTAAAATGTCAAGGGTTGAGTGATCAATTATGAACGTGTTGACTTACTTGACCAATGATGACTCATCGAGTGTGATGCAATGCAATATCTTGGTCATGTGTGTGGGAGTCGTAATTGACTTGTTTTGACCATGGCGTAAATCACACACAGTGCGATGTAGTGCAACATCGTGGCCAATCAAGTATGTGAGCCTGTTGAGGTGATCCTTTTGAGCTTGATTTATTGATAGAACATTGTCTACAACACACGTGTTGACAAAACATATGGATCAGGGTGTCTACAGTTTGTGCACTGTACATTAATTGCTTTGTGGTTGAAAAATTATATGCCATTTTTCTTATATATTTTTAAAAAATTTCATAATTTTTTTAATTGTCTATATCTTTTATATTTATTTTATTTTTTATAGTTAGTAATTAAAAAATTAGTGAGGCTTAAGCCTCAAGACATAGTCACAAATTCGGGATTCAGCAATAAATCGGCAAAGGTATAAGTCGGGAAAAAAACGGCATAATTTGTCAAAATTCGGGACAATTTAAAATATAAATATATAAGAAGAAGAACAAAGAGCGAAGAAGAAGAATTTCTAGAAATTTTGGAAAAAAATTGACTTGCATCACAAAAGACTTGAAAAATTCAGGCCTTCATCACAAAATTCGCCAAATTTTATGAACTTGGGGCGAATTTTGCGATTATTCACCGAATTGTTCCCACAATTCGGTGATTTTTGCCGATTCAGCAATTTTTGTGATTGCCTCACGGGGTCACGCCTTATGCCTCGCTTCACAGGAGAGCCAAACGCTACTTCTTTCACCTTATATATATATATATATAAAACTAGCCTGGCCAGCCAAAAGGAGAGCCTAGGCGATCACCTAGGTGAGGCTAGGGCCTCCTTGCCTAGGCACACCTAGTACATCGAATCACATTATATATTGGTACATTGGAGCTGTCCCAAGTATCACTTGAATTTTCCAGGTTGTAAGCCAACAGGAGATGGGTCTCAATGTGGACTGTTACCCATATACTGTTTTTCCCTCTAGTTGAAGGCTCTCAACAATAAAAATTGTTCAATGACATGTTTTTTGGGCATTCAACCAAAGCAATTTCCATGCATACCATATGTACGGAACTAATGAAGTGTGTCCATGTAAGAATTATGAGTCATATGCCACAGAGGCAGCATGTTTTATGCACTGAAAACTCTCTCTCTCTAACATTTTCTGTTTCAAACTGCTTCTTGTTGAATCTCGTCTCTCCCCTAAAATTTGTTACATAGGGTCCATTGCTTACTGTGATGGTAAAGGGTTTGGGCTGTCAGGTGTGAAAATGCAGTTCGAGTCTAGAAAGCAGCCACTTTGTGCGTAAAAAGCCAGAGGTTAGGTCTGTATTCCATTCACCCCTCCCAGCACCCCATACATATGTACGGGACCAGCACTGAGTAGTGGCTTTTTAAAAAAATAAATTGTCCCATCATAATGCTTCTAGTGATTGAGGCCTCTGACAGCCTGCCCCATTGCATTTACACCCTGCTCATCAACTCTGGCATTCCTTGGTAGACAGCAACCCCAAATGCTAGTTGAATGGTAAATGGAATATACATGATTCAATTATGTGTGACCAAAATGAGTCAAGAACCTCTTCCTATATCTTGTTGTAGTGTTAAAGTACCTTGCTTAATGAGGTCTTCCCTCTTTACCCTTTTTACTGTAATGTTTTCATTACCTATAAATGGAATAACTGCTTTGTATTCATCCGTTGTACAGGCATAATATTTTGTCAAGAAAATTTCTGATAAGTTATTATGTCTTTGAAATGATAGTTTTGCCTTGTAGCTTCATCCATTTATGTATGAGATAACACTGTTTATTTTGAGGCCTTCTTCATTGTCTGGTCCAGATGGCCTGATGCGGGAACTTACTAAATGCAATGCTAGGGCTGAGATTAGGATTAAAATTAATTTAATCAATTAAAAATAATAATTTCTCATAACAAATTACCACGAAATTTTTTAGAAATTCAATTAGGGGATTTAATTTCGGCCCCAAAATAGCGTTACTTTCGTGTACATTCTCTATCGCGGATCTAGAAGACTAGGGTTCTTATGAACGGCTAGATCTCCGATAGCTTTAGGACGTCAAACGAACTCGCGAGCGGGTTCTCTTGATACCAAACGAAAATAAAAGGCTAATAAAATTAATGATGAACAAAATATTGATTTAGGGCTTTTATGAGATCAATAAAATAATTAGGATTACGCTACTTACGCAGACTGTAAATCTAAAGAAGATAGAGATGGAAGAAGAGTTGGCCTCGCACCAAATCGCAAGCGGGAATCGAAGAATCGCTCTCCGTTTTGAGAGAATCACATCCTCACGAAAGTTTAGAACTCTTAATTTTGCATAAGCAATTTTCATTAACCAAAAAGTAATAATAAAAGTGTTTACAAACCTTTAAATAGGCTAGCCAATGCATAAAATTAGAAATCCTATTATAACTCTAATTCCTAATTCAAATAAAAGAAATATCCTAATTCTTCTAAAACAATAAAGTCCTAAAACAATAATGAAACTAATCCTATTTCTAATAAAAGAAACAACTCTTACTTTTTAAAATAAAATAATAAAAAATACTAATCCTAATTCAATTAGGATTCTTGAAATTCGTCACTTTATGTCCAGCTTCCGAAAACTGACCATATCTTCTTCAATACTTGTCGGAATTGCTCAAGTTTTGGCTCGTTAGAAAGCTACTTCGATAAGCTTTCAAATATGACCAATTTCGCATCAATCTGACTTTGTTTGACACTTCCAAATAGGCCAAACATAAAAGTGACGGGATTGAAAGTTGAAGACCCTAATAAATTTTGGATTTTCTTCTTTCTGATCAAACGAGTCTTTAACAGGCCTTTTTTTTAAAACCCCATTCGTGGGTCTACTTTCTCTTTTGACGTTTCCTCTTTATCCGACCACGATTCAAACAGGCGGATCTAAAATACTCATCATGGCCTCAACTTGTTACTAGGTCTTCCCCCTTTGTCCCTTTTCAATGGAATGATGTTGTTCGTATGAATGGATTAACTGTTTTGTATTCGTCCGTTATAGAGGCACATTTAAGTTGTCAAGAAAATTTGTGATAATGTTATTATGTCTTTGAAATGATACTTTTGCGTCGTAGCTTCATCCATTTATGTATGAGACAACACATTGTTTATTTTGAGGCCATTTTTCCATTTTCTGGTCCAAATGGCCTCAAATTGTCTCTTGTTAAATGCTTGTTTTATTTGGTTTCCACTTCATGATGCTTCTAGTGGTTTAAGATTTTTGCAATCTGCCTCAATGCATTCGTGCCTTTAGCATCATATTTTTCATATTAAACCTCCTGCAACTTCTGAGTTTTTTTATAAATTTGTAAAAATAGATGCAAGATTTTATTTGCTCCAAATGAAGCAAGAATTTCATTTAATAACTGTTGTAGAGATCAAATTCCATGAAGACATGATATGGGAGCCAAAGACGTTGAAGCCCAAATGAATGATACCTACCTCATATTGAACATTTACAATTATTATCCTTAGATTGGTATTAATCCAAAGGCTATATTGGTAATCTCATAATTGGTATTAATCCAAAGGCTAAATTGGCAATCTCATAATAGTTGCCTAATATAGCTTCCAGATGAAAAAATTGGGCTGTTTGGTGAAATGACAATACATAAGTGGTAACTGGTTATCTTTTGTGAAGTTTTCCTGTAGGAGTTATCCCTGCTCAATGCTACTGATCTTCTTAGTTGGGAACGTGGAGCCCAGTATTTAGTGTGATCAAATGTGCTCTAATGATCTTTGGACTTCTGCTTTAGTAAATTTTCTTCTCTTCATGATGTTCTGTTTTAGAACTCTTTTCTGATTAAACTTGCGCAAAAGTTGGTATGTCTTTTGATGATAAATACAAAATGCTGTTTCTATAATGATAAAATTAAAAGTAGGTAGGTTTCACTTTGTTGATATTGGTAACCATGATTGCCATGCGTACAACTCAGAGTAACTCTTATGTAGACTATCTCTTTGTTTCATTGGTCTTGATACTGACTTTTTTTATATCACGGACCTTTGAAAATTATGCAGCCCTAGTGACTGGACATATGTGGAGGCAGAACTGAAAAGGAGACTGGGGAGCAACTTTCTAATCTATGGTATGATGGTGTAACAATGCTTCTGGGCTTAGCTTATTTGTCACATCATATATAATTAGTCTTTGTGTAGCTTTATGAACACCCACAGAATTTTGGAGCACCTACGTCAAAATTCATTGACTGCTTTGAATCAGTCATGGTGGTCGTTTTTCGCCCCAATATTCCACTCAAGGGATCTTGAGACCATGAGTTTACCATCAAACGGTCAATTTTTCATTCACTGTGGCACAAATCCAAAAAAGTGGCCCTAAAATGCATGGCACATCACACTCAATGTGATTTAGGGCCATTTTGTTGGGATATGTGCTGCGTGAAATAAAAAACTGACCGTATGATGGTATGCCTGTGATCTCAAGATCGCTTGTGTGGAAGATTGGGGCGAAAAACGATCTCCATCGTCTGGTTCAAATCAGTCAATGGTTTTTGGGGAAGGTGCCCTCCAAGATTCCGTGGGTGTTCATAATGCTACCCTTATTCTTTTTCCATGTATGATTTTCTGTCATGACCATCCAATTAAATCACAGTCCCCTAGAAGACTTACAGTTTTGTAATAAGCTATCAAGAAATTTATTTCTAATGGAAATATCTGGATGCATGACTGTGTACAGCAAGTTCATCTAATACCTACACTAAAACCTTCAGTGGAATTGATGGAGCTGGGAGGCGGTTAGCAGATGAAGTGAGTGCTGATAAATTTGTTGTTGCAACTCCTAGTTGTCAAAGCAGAGTAAGGCTATAATCTGCAAATTATGAAGTTTCTTTCACCATAATATGATTGTTTTGCAAAACAGGTTATGCAAGTGGTTCAAAAGACGGAAAGCTTGAAAAGGATATCCTTCGTAGCCCATTCTCTTGGTGGCTTGTTTGCTAGACATGCAATAGCCCTTCTTTACTCTACGAATGCCTTGATAAGTGGGCAACTTGATGAACTTTCCAGTTATAGAAATGGAAACTCTGACAAATCGGCTTGCTCATCAAAACTAGGTGTGATAGCTGGATTGGAGCCAATCAATTTTGTGACCTTGGCAACTCCACATCTTGGGGTGAGAGGGAAAAAACAGGTGTGTTTTCTACGATTTGGCTCCCCCCCAATATGAGACAGCTGCAGCTGGTTTTGTATGCTTTCATTACCATATGATAGAGATTGAATGAGTGAAACTTTACTCTTAAACTCAGTGTCTTTTAAGAATAATTACTATATTTATTATCACTTTTATGTATACGACTTAAACAGAGTTATCATCATTTTTTTCCCCATATGAGAGAGCCACAACTGGTTTTGTATGCTTTCATTATCATTCGTATAGAGATTGAATGAGTAAGCTTTACTCAAATTCAAAATTTTAAAGAATAATTTTGCTAATTACCAACTCTATAATGCAATTCATAATGGTGTTGAAAAAGCCCATGAAAATGAGTCTTCCCATAAGATACCTGGTGATTCATTACTTCCCGTATGCTCTGCATTATTATTATTTTTGAAAGATAACAAAAGATTATATTAGAAACAAAAAGTGTACATAAGAGGCCATACCTTGCGGGTAGCGAGCAACTACCTAGATAGGCATACAATAGAAAACCTCTTCTCGGAAGTGGGAAACTTCCCAAGTCTCCCAACTAATGCACCAATTGAATGGGGAAGAACATGATCCATTCTTATGAGTAGTGATGCAATCACGTATGGTTCCTTGGGCCAATGCATGAACAAGTGATCCATCTCCTCCAATTCTGACAAACAAAAGAAGCTTCTGTTTGGCAAGTAGATGCCACGTGTTGAAGGTGGTCAAGAGGGAGTCTTATCTAACACAGCAGACTGTCGAAAGCAATCTGACGCGGGACAATGACCCTGAAATCCGCGAATGCCTATGATGTGATGATTTGCCAAAATTAAACTAATTAATTAAGCAATCAATCACAAATTAAATCGATACCTTGGGGTTTTGCGGGATTCTGTTTAGGTGACCATGCTTTGGCTCACGTAGGGTCCAATCCGATACGCGGGATCCGTTAGGAGGGTGGAAGAGCGATCCGAGAGAGAGAACTCTTGCTTCGTCTAGGTTGGGGTGTTAGATCGTAATTCTTCGTGGAATCGGTAGCTCCTCACTAGGGCTTTGAATCAAATCGGTTAAATGGCTCAAATAGAGCAAGCTCGAGCCCAACAACGGTTATTGATCGATGGGCTAGGATTGGATTCGATCCATAAGGATGAACATCAATATTGCTCTAGATCTAGGGTTTGAGATTTGAATAATCAATCAAAAGGGAGATTTGGGATTCAAGAGATTAGCAAGATAATAGGAAGATAGAAGAAAGAAGATCAAAGTAACATGGGCATCTCACCCTTGGCCTCACACCAAATCCCTCTCAGGGAAGAAGAATCACTCTTCAAAGCTTCTCTAAAGCTCAAAATGCAATACATCATTTCATTAATTCATCAAGTGCCAAAAATGGCTTACAAATTGGGCTTTATAGCCATTACAAGAGAATAAACCTAAAAATAGAAAAGTACTAAGTTATCCTAAGTGGTAACTTACAAAAAGGATAAAAATTAATGATAAAAAGAACAATTACGTCACTTATGACGCTGATGTGCGGGTTTTCACGGATGTCCGACCTGGGGTCCACGGACGTCCGTCCCCTACTCACGGACGTCCATAGTGCACTACGGACGTTCGTGCTCACTAGAACAATGAGCACCTCGAAATCCGGACGTTCGTCCATGGAGCCACGGACGTCCGTCGCCTGCTAATGCTTGGTGCTTCCTAGCTGAACTCTATGGTCTTCCCTTGGCCCTTCAGTCGCTTCTTTCGTCGTTGATACACCTTGTATGGCCTGAACCCTAGGTCTTTGTTGGTGGCGTCCCCGTCAATTCCCCCAAACCGAAAGGGCTTCATCACCGATGAAGAACGGTCATGGTAGCGATCAAGTAAGTCGGGGTCTAGGCGGCGGACTTCTTCCATGATCCACGTATTTTCTGATTCTGGCTTTTGGATCCACTTCACCAAGTACCTTTGAAACCCTCCATCATGGGTGGAGACCACATGATCGTCCAAGATCTTCTCAATCACATCTCTTTTAGGTTCTTTTGGAGGAGGAGGTGGAATAGGTTGCAAGGTTTGGGTTGGCTCATGAATGGAGGATGCCTGGAAAGGATTGCAAGGGGGTGGGGTTGAGCCTAAATAAGGAACTAGGTCTTCCACGTTGAAAGTTGAACTAACCCCCACATCTTGAGGAAGCTCAAGAACATAAGCATTCAGACCACTCCTTGCCACAATCCTATATGGTCCGGCACCGCGGGCTTGGAGCTTCTTCGCAATTCCCGATGGGAACCGTTCCGGCCTAACCCGAACCATCACATGCTCACCAATTTGGAATTCCTTGAAACGCTTGCGGGAATCCGCCGATAACTTGTAATTATTATTGCTCGAATTAATTTTACGTTTAATTTCGGCATGCTAGTTATGAATATGTTATGCAAATGTATCCACGGACTCGGATGTGCGGTGAGATGCAGACATAGGAATCAAATCTAGGGGTGTTCTTGGCTTATGACCATGCACCACTTCAAATGGACTCTTACCTGTGGACCTATTGACGGAGTTGTTATATGCAAACTCGGCTAATGGCAAAATGGAGTCCCAAGTCCTAATGTGGTCACCGACAAGACATTGAAGTAGATTGCCTAGGCTCCTATTGGTGGTTTCCGTTTGGCCATCGGTTTGCGGGTGATATGCCGAAGAAAACTGGAGCATTGTACCCATCATGTGCCATAGGGTTTTCCAAAAGTAACTTGTAAACTTGACATCCCTATCTGACACAATGGTCTTGGGTAGCCCATGGAGGCGCACTACCTCATTGAAAAATAATTTCGCCACATGGGTTGCATCCGTGGACTTGTGGCACGGTATGAAGTGTGCCATCTTGGAGAAGCGGTCCACGACAACAAAAATAGAGTCGTGCTTGCGAAGGGTCTTGGGAAGACCCAACACAAAGTCCATAGTCACATCTTGCCAAGGCGTGTGTGGTACCGGCAAAGGGGTGTACACGCCGGTATTTTGCCTTTGTTGCTTGGAAACTTGGCAAGTATGACATAGACGCACATTCCGGGCGACATCACGCGTAAGGCCAAAAGAATCGATCTTCAATGAGCTCAATGGACTTGTTGCGCCCAAAATGGCCGACAATCCCTCCGACATGCAACTCCCAAGTGAGGAAGTCACGCAATGACGTGCGAGGGATGCATAGACGATTTCCCATAAACAAATACCCATCTTGGAGGATATATTTGGAGTTAGCATTGGGCAGATTGTCCCATAGAGCAATGTATTCCGCCCCAAAATCTGGGCACTCGGGATAGTCTTGGATCAATTGCTCAAATCCCACGACCTCGGTGCTCATGACTTGCAAAGTCGTTACCCGACGACTAAGAGCATCCGTCACTTTGTTTTCAGCACCGGCCTTGTGCTTCAATACAAATGTGAACCCTTGAAGGTACTCGACCCACATCGCGCGCCTTGGGTTTAACTTCTTTTGGGAAGCAAGGAAGCGTAAGGTTTCATGGTCGAAAAATAGGACAAATTCCTGCGGTCTAAGGTAATGTTTCCAATACCAAAGAGATCGAACGACCGCATAAAACTCTTTATCATAGGTGGAGTATTTTTGCTTTGCTTCGTCAAGTTTTTCATTAAAGTAGGCCACGGGGTGGCCCTCTTGGCTAAGCACTCTGCCTATTCCTACATTCGAAGCGTCACAAGCGACCTTTGAAAAGTCCGGTAGGCGCATGACGGGTGAACTAGACATTTTTCCCTTTATCTCGGCAAAGGCCTTCGCCGCGGCTTTACTCCATTGAAACTCTCATTTCTTCATACAATCGGTGATGGGAGCCATAATGGTGCTAAAGCTTCGAATGAAGCGACCATAAAAGGTGGCCAACCCATGGAAGCTACGGACCTCATGTATGTTCCTAGGCTCGGGCCACTCTACAAATTCCTTTACCTTTTCCGGGTCCGCAACCATACCATCGGCCGAGACAATAAACCTCAAGAAGACAACAAATTGTTGCATGAATGTACACTTCTTGAAGTTTGCATACAATTTTTCTTCTCTCAATGTCTCACAAACTAACCGAAGGTGGACCAAGTGTTGCTCCTTGTCGTGACTATAGATCAAAATATCATCAAAATACACCACAAGAAACTTCCCGATAAATGGTCGCAACACTTGGGTCATGAGCCTCATGAAGGTACTTAGGGCATTTGAAAGCCCAAAAGGCATGACCATCCACTCATAAAGACCATCCTTGGTCTTGAAAGCGGTTTTTCATTCATCACCGGGGAGGATTCAAACTTGATGGTAGCCACTCTTGAGATCTATCTTAGAGAAGATAGTGGCTCCAACCATCATATCCAACATATCATCGAGCCTCGGTATAGGAAATCGATACTTGACTGTAATTTTGTTAATGGGCCGACTATCCACACACATCCGCCACGCGCCATCTTTCTTGGGTGTGAGTAGTGCGGGTACGGCACATAGGCTCAAGCTCTCTTGGATCCCCTTCCGAAGGAGCTCATCAACTTGTCTCGATAACTCGGCATGTTCCACCGGATTCAACCTATAGTGAGGTAGGTTTGGTAGGGTAGATCCGGGAACCAAGTCTATTGCGTGTTGAATGTCACGCATGGGAGGGAGCTCATTGGGTAAGTCTTCTGGGAAGACATCCACAAACTCTTTCAAAACTAGCTCAACCTCCTTGGGGTAGTCACCCATAGACTTGAGAGCACGCTCAACGGTGATGACAACATATACCACACTCTCATCTAACGACGCTCTCTCAAACTCCGAAGGGCTCACGATATTGATGGTCTTAGATTGACCGCCCTTCTTCTCAACTTTTTTGTCCGATGGTGTCTTGGGAGGCAAGGGGTTTAATTTTATCTTCTTGCCCCCATGCATGAACGTGCACACATTTGACCGCCCAAGGAGGGTCACGTCCATGTCATAGAGCCATGGCCTCCCCAAGATTATATGACTCACATCCATCGGCACCACATCATACCATAAGGTGTTCGAATACGAGGCTAATTGTATCGGCACACGACACCTTTGTGACACAAGGATGGAAGAGGAGTTGACTCATGCGACTTTATACGGTCTCAGGTGGGGCTCGGGTGTAAGCCCTAAGCGAGTAATGGTGTGTGTAGACACAACATTCGTGCAACTCCTGCTATCCACAATGATTTTACAACTCTTCTCCCCGCACTTGGCGAAAGTATTGAAAATGTTATCTCTATGTCAATCACCCTTCTCTTCCCGTTGAGGTTGTGTAAGGGCACACCTCACAACCAAACACCCTTGGGTGCAAACTAGTGCTCGGTTACTGTCGTCACCCTCCTCATCACTAGGCGTGACTTCCGGTTCATATACTTCATCTTCTTCACCTTCTCCCTCATCAACTTCTCCTTCAACCAAGAGAGTCCTTTTTGGGTCTCGGGTAGGGCATTGGGCGGCAAAGTGGCCAAACTCATGACATTTATAGCACTTGGTTTGAGTGCCACCCTTTGAGGACTCACCTATCACACCTTTCCCTTTATCAATCCGAACGTTTGTAGGAGTGGGTTGGGTCAGTTTGGGAGGTGGATTTCTAGCACTAGGCCTCCCTTCTCCAATTCTATGGCTACCGGCATGTGGCTCAAATCGTCTCACCATCGTCGTTTTCAAGTACCTCTCAAGGTCTTGCACAATGGCGTAGCACTCTTCAAGAGTGTTGACGGGGTGAGAGATCAACTCTTTTTGGAGGTCCAATCGCAACCCGGTGCGGAACCTTGAAAGAGTGACTTGAGGATCTTCCGATGCATTGGCTCTCATCATGAACTCCTCAAACTTGCCAATATACTCGGCTATGGGCGTACTACCTTGGCGCAGATTTTGCCATTGGTCCAGTAAGCGATGGTAGTATGATAAAGGAACGTACTTCTCTGTGAGACGCTCCTTCATGTCCTCCCAACGGGTAATGGGAGCACGACTTGCATTCGCACGCTTGCGCTCAACGTTGACCCAAAAGAGTCGAGCTTAACCAATGAGCTTCATTTTTGCAAGTCTAACACACCGCTCATTGTCCATGCCATACCACTCAAAATGGTGATCCATATCGGAGACCCAATCGAGGAAGACTTTAGGGTCCATTCTTCCATTGAATGTCGAAAACTCAACTTGAATATTCTTGAGAAGTCTCTCATCTGCGTCGTAGTCATCTCCGCGATGAACTAATTCCTTATGATTCCGATGTCGTCCCCCGGGCTGTTCGCCACGCTCAAAGCGCGGACCATTACGCTCATTGCGTCGGTCATGATGCTCCTCATCACCTTCCAACCGATCCAAACTGTTGAGAAGCATCTTGTTAGAGGCAATTATAGCCGTTTGGGCTTCCTCCATGGCATCCATCCTATCATTCATAGTGATCAACATGGCTTGGATGCCTTTAAGAGCATCGGCAATCATATTCGGGTCCATGGCGACCACAACACACTAACACGGGTTCTAAAATGTCACACAACTATGAACACTAAGTGAGTGAGGAATTTATCAAACACACGGTGTGCGCACAAATAAGCACACTAATATTGACACACAAATGAGTGGGTGATTTTATCGAACATGTGACGTGCATGCAATGAAACACAAATGGATTGAAATTTAAAGAAATTAAGATGACATGCAAAAGATGCCCTAACTTAGAACCTAGGCTTTGATACCAAAACTAACGTGGGACAATGACCCTGAAATCCGTGAATGCCCATGATGTGATGATTTGCCGAAATTAAACTAGTTAATTAAGCAATCAATCACAAATTAAATCGATACCTTGGGGTTTTGCGGGATTCCGTTTAGGTGACCATGCTTTCGCTCACGTAGGGTCCAATCCGATGTGCGGGATCCGTATGGAGGGCGGAAGAGGGATCCGAGAGATAGAACTCTCGCTTCGTCTAGGTTGGGGCGTTAGATCGTAATTCTTCGTGGAATCGGTAGGTCCTTACTAGGGCTTTGAATTGAATCGGTTAAATGGCTCAAATAGAGCAAGCTCGAGCCCAACAACGGTTATGGATCGATGGGCTAGGGTTGGATTCGATTCATAAGGATGGACATCAATATTGCTCTAAATCTAGGGTTTGAGATTTGAATTATCAAGCAAAAGGGAGATTTGGGATTCAAGAGATTAGCAAGATAATAGGAAGATAGAAGAAAGAAGATCAAAGTAACATGGGCATCTCACCCTTGGCCTCACACCAAACCCCTCTCGGGAAAGAAGACTCACTCTTCAAAGCTTCTTTCAAGCTCAAAATGCAATGCATCATTTCATTAATTCATCAAGTACCACAAATGGCTTACAAATTGGGCTTTATAGCCATTACAAGAGAATAAACCTAAAAATAGAAAAGTACTAAGTTGCCCTAAGTGAAAACTTACAAAAAGGATAAAAACTAAGGATAAAAAGGACAATTACGTCACTTATGACGCTGATACGCGGGTTTTCACGGACGTCCGTAGTGCACTACGGACGTCCGTGCTCACTAGAACAGTGACCACCCCGAAATCCGGACGTCCGTCCATGGAGCCACGGACGTTCGTCGCTTGCTGATGCTTGGTGCTTCCTAGCTGAACTCTATGGCCTTCCCTTGGCCCTTCAGTTGCTTCTTTCACCGTTGATACACCTTATACGGCCTAAACCCTAGGTCTTTATTGGTGGTGTCCCCGTCACAATCACCCTATCCAAGCAAGGGAAAGCGATACAATCAGAGTGACCTAACAGGGAATGCACCATTAAGCTTTGTACTCCAAATTCTACAATCCTTCTAAACTTGCAATTTTGTTCTAAGTTTTTTGAGTAAACTTAGCTCGTTTAAGATCCAAGACAGAAATAAGATGTGGACTTACATGAAACCTTCTTATTTATATTTTACTCATTTTTGTTGTATGAGTATCTCCTCCTACACCATTGAATAAAAGTTGTTCTAACGTGTAAATTTGGCTAATCCTAATTATATGACCATGTGACCCAGTCTGTGCAATCGGAAGTTCATTAAACTGTGAGCCCCAAGAAGTTCAAGGACTCTTGTCATTGTTATCATAATCAAATTGGATCTTGCAGGTCAAATTAGCAACCATAAAAAATTTCCAGATTTTGAAAAATAAATTTAGGAAAAAAAATCACAAGCATAAATTAAAATAATGGTCAAACACCTATTTTCCAACTTGATCTATTTAATAAACATCAACTATATGATCAATGCATATGAAAAGTGAATACGAACAAGGTGTTGAACTAGTCATTTACCAACTCATTAATTAATCACCAACCTTACACCTATCGAGAAGGTCATTCCATGCTTCATCCTGAAATCAATAATATCGTCTGTTGGTGCACCTATCTCTTCATTCTCAGCCGTCTGTATTGGTTCAACACTTATATTTGCGGTTTCAGCCGGTGTGATATCAGGCGGCAACATGATAGAGGTGGGTGTTCTGTTCTCGACACCATCCATGGCGTCGGCAGTGGGTGGTATTTCACTGGTAGGTGAGGTGTCCATTGGAGCCCCTTCGCTGCCCTGTACATTTTTACAACAATTCACACCACCCAAAGAAGACAAATTGACATTATTACACAGAAATGGCCCAGCATGCCTATTACAATAATTACAACAAGGAAGCCCATAAGGGAAAACTGGAGAGGACCCAATAGTGACCTGGTCCACAGTAGATGTCCTGAAACTGGCCCATGAGTTGGCAGGTCCCCTGTGTGCTGAATGCGCAGGCAGCAGAGCAGCATCCATAAAAGCGTCGCTCCATCTACGCGGGTTTTGCGCTCCCCGAGTACCATGTGCTCCAGTCCCCATGCTCAGGGTGCTCAAAACATGCCCAACAGCCATGTGCTGCCCATAATCAAGAACCTGAATATGCCTAATCCCTACTAAATATTTTTAAACTAAATCCATAAATGTCTTCAGTTCTTAACAACTTGATGTGAAAAACATCAAGTATTAACATCATCCCCCATCCCGTCCACATTTGTGTAGCTTCATTGCTGTCTCCCTTAATGTAAGGTACAAGGCTCACTTCTTAAACAGAGAATGATGATGGTCCATATTCTTTCTCCTTGTCTTGGTTCTTTTTTTTCCTTCTATTGAGTTGCCTAGGACATATAAAGTGTAGTGACCAAGGTATAGAAACCATTATTATTATGAACTAAAAAGTGACTGATAAATATTAAATTCAATTCTTGTAGTATGTTATTGTTGCTATAAAATTAAAATATAAATCTTAGATATTGTTAACATGTATGTTGGCTTGCGACCTGATCCACTACCACCAACACCCGACCCATATTCATTTTTTTCCTCATAGCACTTGATTTGACCATTATGTGTTCATCATCAAACTCCATGGCTGACAAACATATTAGATGGTATCCTTTTTCTGTCCTCTTCACATGACAGGCATGAAGTTGCATGTTGTATTTCATGAAAATGAGAGCGTTGAATTCTTCTGCTCAAGTCTATTTCTCCTCTTTGAATGCATATGAAAAGATAATTAATGCTTGACAGTAATATTTCTAATCTTAAAATGCTATATATAATCACCAAAAACTGCTTACGAGGGAATGAACTATTCGGAAAGCATCTCCTCCCAGCATTCCCTAACCCTCTGCATTGCTTCCTGCCCTTCAGAAACCATCGCACCAGTCTACAATGTTCTCTGAAGCAAATTAAATCACCAAACTTTGGTCTCGGCTTTTGTTCCTGAAGAATCTCTGATTTCTTTCCAACCAAATAGCCCAATAGATAGTAAGAATAACCACCCTCCAAAAATGGTTATACCCGGATAAGTGAAAACCTTCTCCAACTACTCACCAACTCCATACATGAGCTAGGCCAACACCACGAAACACCTGGGAAACCCAATCCCACAACGGCTTGGCAGCAGTGGAATGAATGAAAAAGGTGATTAGCACTCTCCTGCAAATTACACATAACACAGACATTTCTGAGCCCATCCCTCTTCTATTCAGCTGGTCCATCGTTGACTCTTTCCCAAACCACCGTCAGCCCAAAGAAAGTGATCCTAGGAGGAACATCCGCTTTCCAAACACCGTTCCAAACCTTGTCCAACTCTAATCTGTCATGTGGGCAGTTATAGAAAGATTTAACTAAGAACTTCCCACTCTTCTATCAACCCTGGATCTTAGGGGTTGCCTTACGGAGTTCCGCAAAAAGCGTAGTGACCGCATCAATTGCATTTTTTTTTTAATGAATAAAGCATCAATTGCATCTTCTCTCAAGTTTTTTTTCTAAATCCCAATTCCCACCAACAATCACCCCTGGAAAACCTCACCACATCCGCACGCAAATTCCCTTTGCTCATATTACCCTCTCAATGTCTCGGCCGAAGCTTGGTCCCCTAGTCAGACATCCTGCCAGAAAAGAATTTCTCCTGCCATCACCCCACTCTAACTTAGTGTACTGCAGAAACCTTCCCCCAATGGAGCAAACTCCATGCCACCAGGCTTATACCCTCCCCTGATGCCCTTGATTCACCTACCATCCAACCTCTCTTCCCTCGTACTTAGCCCATAAAACTTGTACCATAAGACCCCTCTTTCTTCTCCTATCATCCACAATCACTTATAGAAGCACCTGATTCATGCATCTGAGATCCCTAATGCCAACACCCGCTTCCTCCAGATGCAAACGCGCTTTCCAATTGATTAAATGAAATTTCCAACTGTCCCCCCTTCCTTCCGAAAGGGAATCCCTTCGAATCTGCTCTAACTTCTCAATAACCAGTATCAGACAATTGAACATCGAGAAGAAAACTGATAAGTTGGACAAAATAGCTTTAAGTAGTGTCAGCCTCCCCCAACAGAGAGCAAGTTTCCTGTCCACACCACCAACCGCTTTTGAAAATTTTCAACGACCGGTCGCAAAGTGCTCTACTAGGAAGACCAATACATAACGGAAGGCCTAGGTAAGTCGAGGGAATCCTATCCACCACACAACCAATATATCCTCTATCTTCTCTGAGTCACTGTTCTCCTCCTTAGTCCCAAAAGGCGTCTTATCCATCTTAACCTTCTGACCAAAAACAACCTCATAGCATTTGAAAGTGGCTTTGACATACCACGTCTCCTCCTTACTAGCCCCACAAAGGATCATGGTATCATTGTCATATTGCAAGTGCGAGATAACCAGCCCTTCCCTAGCCCATTAAAACCTTTGAAATAATGTAAAGATCTCTGGCTTTTTATGTGCAACGATCCGACAATGCGGAAATGTCCAGAGCATATGTCATATGAAATCGACAAAAGAAACATTGGACGAAAAGAAAGATAACCACAATCTAATTCTTTCATACCAAATAGAAAATCAAAATACTAGATATGAAAGATAAACTACACCAAAAGTACTTAAGATGGGGTTTATTGACTAAAGAGAGGTCGAGAAGGAGACAAAAGAGAGAAATTGACACTAAAAGGCTACACTAAAAGGCTACATTGTTACTAACAAGATGAATTGAGTTACATGGGATGACCCCTATATATAGAGCGCAACTTAAGTTACACTTATTTTCACTTCTTGTGGGACTAAACCAGTGTTCTCAAAAGCGCTAGGCGCACCCGAGGCGATAAGGGTCCCTGGGCCCTAGGCGAGGCCTAGGCGCACTGCTTTTTATTCCATTTAAATTTCAATATATATATATATACTATAAATTCATAGTAGCAATCAACTAATCAACAAACATAAAATGAAAATTGAACATTATATATTTATGAGTATCAAAAATAGAATTTAAGAAACTAGCTAGTAGATGTCTAGTAACTCGGAAGCGAGTCTTATGTATTGATTTTCGAGTGTAGCATTGTAGCTTCTAAATTAAGAGAGATGAGTTTTAAGAGTTAAAACTTGAAGAGATATAAGTTTAACTTACAAATTGTGTACAGATTCTAAGTTATATAAGATTTTTAAATATTTTTTATTAAAGTAACTTGAGCAGCGCCTAGGCACACTTTTGTGCATAGACGCAAAAAGCGCAAGCCTAGGCGCGCCTCACTGCACCTGTAACTAAATGGCAAGGCTCAGACATAGAGGGTGGGCCTAGGCGTACCTTTGACAACACTGGACTAAACTTATACCCACATAGTACATATGAGTATTATTATTATTATTTTCATTTAGTCATCTTGCTTTTCAAAGTTATTTCTGATCCTTTGGTGGTTGTATCTCAACTAATTTCATTCGGCACTTGCCATCAGAAAGTAACATCTCAAGGCAAGGATACTTTGTTTCTGCTTCAAGATGGTTATTTTCTGATTTGTCAGAATCTACACATTTCAGTAGTTTATGATATTTATTCAACCTTTGCAGTTAAATGCATTTCGTCCTTCCCTCGTGAAATTTATCAATGATTTCCTCTTTGTTTTTTTTTTCTTCCATGGTTTTAGAAGGAATATCAGTAACTAGTGAATTATTTATATGGACTCTAAAAAGTCATGAGGAAAAATGCATGGTATATGAGTATATGACACCTCTAAACTTTAAAACCTTCATGATCATTTAAATGACTCCACACAACTGAATTTTCTATTTATTTTTCAGCTACCACTTCTCTTGGGAGTTCCCATCTTGGAAAAACTTGCTCCACCTATAGCTCCCTTTTTGATTCGCCGAACTGGTCGTCAGCTTTTCCTTACGGATGGAAGACCCAGCATGCCACCTCTTCTTTTGAGAATGACATCTGACTGTGAAGATGGGAAATTTATGTAAGTCAAGGTAGCATTCATCTTTTATTGGATTTGGTTATATGTGTTCTAAACGATTTAAGAGCGTCTTATATGCTTTGTTTGTCTTGCAGATCCGCTCTTGGGTCATTTAGAAGCCGTATAGTCTATGCCAATGTTTCCTATGACCGTATCCGCTTCTTCGTTTGTCCCTTTACACATGATGAATAGTTATCCATTTTCTTATTCGTTTTTCCCTTTATGCATGATGAATAGTTATCCATTGGGTTGGTTATTTTTTTCTTCCCATTCAGTTGACTTTTCTTAAGAACAAACCAGATATGGTTGGTTGGCGCACATCCTCTATAAGGAGAGAAACAGAACTTGTTAAGGTGATCTGATGCATTATATTCTTAAAGTGCACTGTTTTCTGATAAGATGCATCTTTAATTCAATCGTTAGTTCTGTAGTATAACTGGCTTACTATTATGAATGACTGAATGTTCAATCGTATAAGAAAGTTTGACACTTCACCTTGTCAGTGTTCTCAAAGGCGGCTGCCCTGGCGGGGCGGGCCCAAAGGCACCCAGATTTTGGCCTAGGCGCCGACTCAGGTGGACCAGGTCTGGGGGGCCCGGGTGTCCGCTTAGGCGGTTTAAATTTGGGGCAGGGCGGCTTGATTTATGTTATCGGGTTGGGTTGGGTTCGTACTAAGAAGTAACACCCCTTATTAATAGGCTGGTGTTAGTACCACACCACTTTATGTTACAACCACCTCACTTAAATAAAACAAAACAAAATTCACTTTTTTAAATTGGTAAGGTGGCTGTAACATAAAGTGGTGTGGTAGTAACACCAGCCATTACTACTTAAAACCTAAAACCTTACCCAACTCTAACACCCCCCCCCAGATAGTTCTGACTTCTGAGTACTCAAAACACAGTAAAAGAAAAGAGGAAGAAAAAAACCAAAATGAAAGGTCGTCTCAGCCACCTCTTCCTCCATGCAGCCACCCTGTTTCTCTACCTATCTCTCTCTCTCTCTCTCTCCCTTTATTTTTTTGGGGGGGTCAAATATTTTAATTCTTAAAAACTACAATGCCTGGATTAAATTACAATGTTGATTGTTTTTTGTTTTTTGTTTTTTGTTTCCTTAGACGGTGTTCCACATTGTACAACTATAAAATACTGATTCTTTCTTTCTTTCTTTTTAGAAATTGTGTGCAGGAACTCTTTTTTATGCAGATTCTTTTTTTCTTTTTTATTCCTTAAATGGTGTTCCACATTGTACAATTCCCTCAAATACTGATTTTTTTTTTTTTTTTGAATCCTTACAACACCCTAAAAAAAGAATTGGTAGTGTACAGGAACTTTGAAATTTTTTGAATGTTTTTTTTATTTTTTAAGAACGTTTAAATTTTTGAAGTAATATAGTATTTTGCTTCTAAATTGAATGCATATATTAAATTTTACATATTTATGTTGAAATAAAGTATGCATCTCACATTATGTATGTGTATATATAGTCGGCGGGTGGCCCCCGGCGACTTCTACCTGAACATCCACCCGACCGCCTTAACCCTCCTGCCGACTTTAAGAACATTGCACCTCGTATCTATGCCAGTAGCTACTGTGATTATGTATATGGAGATATTTATTTCTAATTTTCTTACTAGAGCTTCCTATTTCTGGTTCATATGCATGAAATGTATCATGGTATGAGAACAACCGTACCAATTATTCATGTGTTAGGTGGCTGTTTATGGGATCTATTATACTGATGTTTAGCACAACTTATTCATGTTTAGCTGAGGCTGAAAGCCTATTACAAGGAGAAAAGAGATTGATTTTTGATTATTTCTTAGAATATGTGTAGTGGGAATTCAACAAAATTATTTTGGTTCAGAAGACTGAGAACTTTGCTGAAACAAAACTTTCATGTTGGAATTTGGATAACAGGATGGATCTGTTACAGGGTGAAGGACACTAGAGTTACATGTTTAAAATACGAAGTATGAAGGATTAAAAACAGATGTTTTGTTAATGCTATTGTATATCAGCGGCATGGTTGCAAGCAGGGTAACCAAGTGAAAGAAACATCATCTTCTAATCTCAAGCTGTATGTGAAACATTGAAGAAGCTGTAAGGAAAATGGGTGGGAGGTGGTATAGCCGTATAGGAAACATTAAAGAAAAAGTTTCAAATGAAACATTGGGAAATCTTATGAGATGTTGTGTAGTCACTCATATGCTACTTCAGTTGGAATTTCTCTATGAACTCATTGCGGGAGTTTTGGGCTTTCCTCTTATAAATCAGGCAGAAAAAAGACTGAGAATCCTTGATATTTTCTATATTTTTTTGGTATCAAAGTAGGTTGAGCAGTTGTTGTAGCTTGGGAGTACACCTAGAAGATGAGTTGCAATTCGAAATGGCTATGATCATAGTACTTGAGGTTGTTGTCAAAGATCTTTTTATTTTGAGAGGATTTTAATAGATTTGGAGGAGATCATCCAATGACTACAGAGGCATTCCAGGCTGACTACTACAACTATGTGTGCATCTCGTGTAGTGGCTTGGAAGCAAGCTACCTTGACCATTACTTTGGAGTCGTCTTTACGAGTCCTACTTCACTCACCCATTTTTGTTATGAGCTAAACTCTAACATGAAGTTCCAGTTCTAGTTTCTCTGTTGGCTAGGTATGAATTGGGTTTGAGTCCAACTTTGTGTTATCTAGTTGAATCCAAGATTTAACTTTTTTAAATTGGGTCGAAGATTCATACCCAAATCATGCTAGTTACATATCTAATTTATGGCGAAGAAGGTATCACCAATTTTATGCCTACAAAGAGAAAATGTCCAAGCGAAATTTTGGGTGATGGTATGGAAAACAAAGTTTACAAACCTATTTGAATTGATGAGTGCCATAACATGCTGGTAAGCAGGTTATTCCGGTAGTGGGACTGCATTTCCAACTAGTATGGCTTAAATTATCACCCAATATTGATACAGCTATACGTATCAGTATTGGTCTTGACCGATACCGATACCTATGGGAATTTTCTACCCCCATAGTATTGCCCAATGGCAGCTGTCCAATAATGCATAACTAACTTAAGACTTATATATATCTCTGTTTTTGCGCTATTTTTTAGATTTAGAATTGTGTAAGTTCCTTTTTAGGAAAAAAGAGAGGCAAGATCGTAGAGCTTTTGGGCATGCCGGTGTCAGATTTCAAAGAGATGAGGAGTGTAACTCATCTGATGCATCATGGAACATGCATGTATTAAATCTAAGTGAAGCATTTTTTTTAATTTTTAATTTTCCCTTTTCTAAGTGTGTTAGATATCATATATGTGTGGATTTTTTATGCATATAATACACAAAACAAGATGGAAAACAAGTTACAAATTATTTAGATTTTTTAAAAATCAGTTTTTCATTTTTTTTTGAATTTTTTAAATTATCTTAAATAAAAATAATAGTAATATTGGCCGAATATATCACTTTCGTATGTAGTATTCGTCTGGATGTAGGTTATCGATACTTAAGACTTAAAAAATTGGCAAAGAAGTCAACAAGTGAAGTGTTCAAAGCAAAGGCATGGTGAAAATTCGTCTCAAGAAAGCGGCGAATCGAGCTCGAGTTCTTTCCAATTGGAGGAGGTTAAGGAGTTATGCAACTGATACCTTCTAGAAGCCATATAATTTGATCATCAAGTCTTTAATTTATGCCATTCAAAAGCCTACTAACATCTATCCTTCAGGATGTAGATTTTTTAGAATCTTCTACCAATAGAAAGAGAAGAAAAATTATAAATTTTTTTATTGTATAGTGATTCTTTTATCAACTTAAAGCCAAACTAAGTTGGGCAAAATGTTATTCCAGACTATGAATGTGAAAGTAACAAATACAGTTAGAAAATGAATACAAAAACCAAAAAGAAATGAAGCTATAAGAAGGTTAACAAGGAAAAGGTTAAACAAAATTCTCTCGCTTGCCTGAATTTATTTATTTAATTATTTATCTTCTATTGTAAATTGGCAGCCACCACGACGATCGTTGGATGGTTACAAACATGTTGTAGATGTGGAATACTGTCCGCCAATATCATCTGAGGGGCCTCATTTTCCTCCAGAAGCCGCAAAGGCAAAGGAAGCCGCACAAGCTTCACCCAGCACAGAAAACACATCAGAATATCATGATATTATAGAAGGTTAGTAATTATGATAAAACTGGTTTTATATTATGAACCTTTTATTGGTTTGTCAAAGAGCGTTTTGTTGATGGACTCGAATGTGCCATCAGAGGAAATGATACGCAGCTTACAAAGGGTAGGATGGAAGAAAGTTGACGTGAGCTTTCATTCAGCGTTTTGGCCCTTCTTAGCTCATAACAATATTCATGTATGCTACAACTCAAGCTTTCTATTATCAAGGTTAATTTTCTATAATTGGTGTTTAAATGATTCTACAACATTAATGGTTTAAGATGTGGATAATATATACCGTCAAAGTGATAGATAATATATTGAAGGACAATGTGGCCAAAAATCACATTCATCGGGAGATTTAAAATATCCGATCGGTGCACCCTAATTACAGCCGTTGCTCTTATTTTTTAATGGCTGCTAGTAAAGTTCACCAATTGTATGGTTCACATTCACTTATAGGCATATCGTTTTGGTTGAGACATGTTTCAATGATGGATTGCCACATGAACAATTTAGATTGCTCACAGATGTGCGCTACATTGCATAACATACCACACTTTAATGATGTAAGACAAAAGCCTAAAATAATGGGTAAGATCATTAAACACCAAAATGGTGTTTAAATGATCGTTCCCCATTACATTGGACTTTTGATCTTACACCGTTATACTTTGGTTTATTATTATGCCATGCGGCACATAGCTGTGATTTACCTAAATCGTTCAAGTAGCAATCCATCATTAAAACATCTCTAAGCCAAAGAACCTTGGGTATTAGTGGATGTAAATCATCTGATTGGTGAACTTTAATATCAGCCATTCAAAATTAAGAACAACGGTGGGTATTAGAGTGCACAGATCAGATGGTTAAAATCTTTCAAAAAGTGTAATTTTTTAGCTGATTGCCCTTCAATGTAATGTATGATTTATCACTTTTGACGGCATGGATTACCGACATCTTAAACAATTGATGGTGTAAGATCATTTAAACACCATTTTGGTGTTTAAGTGACTGTGAGGAGAGTCGGATCCTCTTATAAATTGCATGTCCTCCATATGAAATTGATGGTGTTTCTACAGGTGAAAAGTGAATGGCTAAATAATGCTGGTGTTGGTGTCGTTGCTCATGTTGCTGATAGTCTAAAACAGCAAGAGTCTAGCACCTTCATTGCTGCAAGCCTGTAGGTTTGCATTTTTTGTACATGAAGATATAAAATGTTGTAAAGTGAAATATGAAATAATGAGAAGAAATAAACGATGCTTATTTGGTCCTACTTGGAATCTTGCTTTCAAGATTTTATTTTTGCTGCTAACGTGTACTTTATTCTAGGCTGTAGAAAAATAGTTATGACCCCTTGAGGGCTGGTTTGGATCCAAAACCTAGACCCAATTGGAAATTAAATCCATACCCAATTGGAAATTAGATCCAGACTTGGGTCACTCATATTTGGACCATCCTAACCTGGACCTGAGTCAAGTGTAGGTGAGTTGTGGGTCTGGGTTTCTCCTGATTGGACTTGCACCCAGCCCAGACCTTTGCCCAACCTGAACCAAGACTCGCCCTATCTTTGTAAGAACGAGGCAAGGGTAAAGTCTAAATTCCTTTCCTCATCATCATCATCACCGCACAATCTTATCTCATCTATTTGGGGCCGTCTTTGCAATTGGTAAGCGATTGTACTTCTAGGGATTCATAATCATCATAATCATCATCATCATCGTCATAGCCTTATCCCATCTATTTGGGGTCGGCTTTGCGAATCCTATTTCTTCACTCGTTTCTGATTAGCGCTAAGCTCTCTATAACTTTGCAATCCTGCATATCCCTTCTCAATGTTTCTATCCAAGTCTTCACTAGTCTACCTCTCCTCCTGCGTCCTTCGTACAGGATTTGCTCCCGGTCTCCCATGAACATACCCAAACCACTGCAAGGGACATTCAATAATTTTTTTCCTTTATAATTGTCCCTCTCAAATTTTCTCTTGTATACTTTTGTCGTATTTTATCCTTTCTTGTTACTCCATACATTCATCTCAGTATATGCATCTCGGCAACATGTGCTCTATCTTCTTGTCGCTGTTTGTAGCTCAACATTTTATACCATATAATAGGGTAGGTCTATCAGCCTTTTGTTATCCTTTATGAGCTGGTTAACTTGTGAGTGTGGATGAACAGGTCAGTTATCATTTATGAGCAAGAAAATATGTGAAAGTACAGGTCTAAGTACTTCAGTATAAAGAGATTTACCCGTTTACACTTGAGAGTGAATGGATTGGTTACCCGTGCCAACTTTATTCTCAATTTGATTGTACTGAATATGTGGCACATGATTTTCATCAAGCGTGTTATGATATTTGAAGGATCTAATGAACAGCTATCATGTAAATCTCTAAAGTCACTTTCAGTCGTTCAGTATAAAAGCAGTGACTTCTCTTTCGTCCAAATCTTCTAACATAGAGTTTTAGATCATGTTCTTCCACTTGTATGACTTTGACAAAAAATGGTGCTACAGGTTAAAAAAAACTGTTCCAATTCTTGGTCTCGAACACAACTTGCTCACAGGAGTTGTATATGGTTTAAAAGAAAGACTTGATATTTTTGGAATTTATGTAACATGGAACACCATCGAAGCAGTTTGATTTGAAGGCCATGATGTAAAGATTTGTGCACATTTAACATAGTCAAATCCCATCCCCACTTTCAACAAAATTGACGAATCAGATGATAGAGATGATATTTCGTGCCAATCTTTGCCATAAAAGATATTTATATTATGAAATTCAAAGCAGACAGTTTAGATGATGTTGAGGTGGCACAGTTGCCAAAAAGACCATCTTTTTTTATAAACTACATGTCACACTACAAATCTCGTGTGCAAGCTGTAGCTCCCTAATTTAAATTGTATAAGAAGATACACCTCACAAATGGCCTCCTTTGTACCTCTGTTCGCGCCTATAAGATCGTTTTTCATCCCAGTTTTTCACACAATGAATCTTGAGATCATAAGTGCATCATAAGCTAGTTAGTTTTTCATTCGCGCAACACAAATCCCAAAAGAAAGTGGCCCTAAAAGTCACTCATATTCCTGATACTGCAAAACTTATCATCATGATTATTATCATCATTAGTTTTGTCCATTTTTTTGGTTTCTTTAAGAGACTTATTTTAACATTCATTTCTAATCAACGCTAAGCTCTTAGTTACGGAAAAAAAAAAAAAAAACTGATAATATCAAGAATCACCATATCTCTCACTTAGGTTACTAATCACTTTACTTGTGATATTTGTTTTACAAGCAAAATATATACCTTTTGAGTTAGCCTACAATGGGTGTCCACTCATCATGAGTGGATACCCCTACCCACATGTCCTTGTGACCGAGTGACTTGCACAAACTTATAATGCATGGAAATCCGTGCAAGTCATTCGGTCACAGGCCATATAGACTGTGATGTTCACTCATGATGAGCGGACACCCATAGCTCATGATGAGCGGACACCCATAGCAGACTAACTCCTAACTTTTTGTTTTTGCAAAAAGCAAAATATATAATTGGGGTTGGGCTCTATAACCTCACATTCGTGACTTAGACTGATACTCAAAGCTGGCCATGAATAAGTCATGGCCATTGTTTACTTTTCCCACCTACCTTAGAATACAGAGCCTAAGGTAGTTCAATCAAGTTGGTCTATAGTTTCATAATGTGACTAGCCTGCATGGCTATGAGAACCAAATATGCAAATGGGCTAGCCCGGCCCGACCCGATTGGTAAGTCCGATCGGACATGAGCTAATTTCAAAAGCCTGAATACAAATCCTCCCGCTTAAGCTCGGCCCAAACTGATCACTGGAGACCCCTTTACATAAAAAATGCCAAGACGACTCGCTTCATGACCTAGCATGGGTCGAGATGATCTAAGATAAGTAGGCCCATTTCATAAAAGGGCTGACCTAGCTCAAAACGACTAATAAAAAATTTGTCCCATTTATGAATCGAACCGGCCCATTGAGACCCCTATTGACCTAGATGGGACACTCACTCGTGCACTTCTTTTGCCACATGACATTCTTTACAAATCCAGTTTGGCCAAGGTGCAGAGATTTAGGTTATGTTCGGCATAGCACATTGTTAGCTCCTACCAGAGTCTGAAATATATGCTTTAGCAGCCCCCCTTCTCCTTGCTAACTCTCTGCAAATCATGACTTATCAGCTTTAACAGCTACCTCTCTGCTTTCTGCTAACTCCCTGACAGAGTAATTAAAATTTGCTCTGGCAAGGAGTGAGCAGAGAGTAGGAGAGAAGGTGGACCTAGTAAAGCATGTAGCAGGATTTAGCAAAGAGAAAGGGAACCTGCTAAAATAGGTAAACTCACCTCTAACAAGGGCTAGTAGAGAGCTATACCAAGCACAGCCTTAGTATATGGTAACCAACCATTCCCAAACAAGATTGACAAAAGGCCACCCATTTTAGAAACATATTTTTTGTACCGAGTGTCATGTGAGGTGAAGGACACAATACAAAGGTCTAGTGGGTAAGATTGCATAAAAATATCATCTCTATCGTATTATTCAAAGCAGTCAAAGCGGTGAAATGCTATTAAAATGAATGACTAACCCTTCATTTTAAAGACATTTTACAGCTTGAATCCCATGATATAAAATATTTTGAATTCAATCTTGGACAACAATATTTTGATGTTACCCTAAAGTTGGTACCCACCCAAGGATTACAACTAGTCTTTCCATCTAAATATAGACAGTTGCTCATATTTAATATAGTAGTTTTGGGGCTAAGTTCAATGATGTCAAACCGCTTTAGATCATGTAGATTGGTCAATGATGTGCTACATGACAAAACCAAGTTTATGAGTTAGCAACTGTTCGGTCCTTTAAGGGCCTTAAAAGATTTTTATTTAACGATGGGATCCCGAGACCCCCCATTAGATAACGTGGCTACGCCGAACACAAAGATCCGCATATAGTTACCAAGTTGGAATTCAGGAAAAACGAAAAAAATTTGGAAAAATAAGCAATGTTTGAAAAAAATCGGGTGATCCGGTCAGTGAATATGTACTAGGCTACTAGCTCATAAGAATAATTGAAAAAAATCCCGATCAAAATAATAATAATAATAATTTAAAAAATTAGAAAAGAAAATTGAGGCTTTTTGTAGATTGCGTTATGTTGGGGAGACCTGGGCTAGATTTGGGTTTATGTGAAAAGTTGGTCAACCCCCCTCTTAATGTCCCTTCTCAAGCCAAACTTGAACTGACCCAACGTTTTTTGGGCCTCAATCAGGTTGAAATTAGGAAATGTGGTCAACTGGGTCGAGGCTTTGAACCTGAACTGGATCTGCAGTGGGTCAGGTGGTTCCAGCCATACAGACCCATTTACAGCCCCTAGTTTAGGGTTTATTAGGGCGTGATCAGGCTAAACATGGACCCAATACATTTTAGCTCTAGAATCATTCGTAATTAGCGCGGCAATGGGCTGCTAGAGTAAACCTAAGCCCGGCCTATTGGATTTGAAGTTTAGCCCAAGTTTGGACCGAGCCAGTCATCCCAACCCCAATCCCGGCCTGCAATAAATTCCAAAGTCCAAAGCCCGGTTTACCCTCCACCCTCAATTTATACATAAATAATATTTTGATGTACAAAAGTTGAAATTATAAAATTACAAAAGTTGATACAATGCAAAAAGAGAAAAGTGCCAGAAAACGCCCCAAAACTTTTATTTATCACTAATTAGGTGACATTTTTTTTAATTATAACGTGGCGCCCATGCACCCTCAATACGGGTTGCATTTACGCGCTTACTTTTTGAAATTTGAAAATTACTCTTATAGTCTGTGGCCATAAGAGGAGAAGATCCCCGAAATGCCTCTTCCTTCGTTCCCCTCCTCCCTCTTCCTTCGTTTGTTGCTGGCCGTGAAGGTGCCCTCCTCCCTCTTCCGTCAGAAAAGCAATTTTGGGGGAATTATTGTTCCTTTGCAGTTTAAAAAAAAAATCTCAGCATAAGCCCTAGGAAAAAAATGGTATTTACCTGATGTCAACTATGGGCACGAGAACCTTGGGACGGAGAAGGTGATCGCTCGAGGGAGAGAGGTTCAATGGGTTTTCGATGGAGACGAGGTTCGATCGGTTTCCCAAAAGTACAAACTTCGATGGGATTCTTTGGAGACTAAGTTCGCGAGAACCTTGGGATGGAGAAAGCGACCGCTCGAGGGAGAGAGGTTCGATGGGTTTTCGATGGAGACGAGGTACGATCAGTGAGGGAGAGAGGTTCGATGGGCTTTTGATAGAGACGAGATACGATCGGTTTCCCCAAAAGTACGAAGTTGGATGAGGTTCATTAGAGACGAACTTGTATTCTCTCGATGGGTTTCTTTTGACATGAAGGGGTTTAGGTTTTTCGTGATTTTATATAAGGGCTAATATCGTAATTGTGTATCGGACAAAACATGGGCTATTATGCTTGGACGCCAGTTCAAACTGTGCTGAAGTGTTATCTTGGAACAAAATATAGCGAAGTTTGTTTTTGGGATAAGAAAAGGCGCAGGGTGCCATTTTGTAAAAAGCCCAAAAAGATAAAAGTACCAGAAAACGCCCCAAAACTTTTTTATCACCATTTCGGTGACATTTTTTTTAAATTATAACATGACGCCCATTCACCCTCACTACGGGCCGCATTTACGCGATTACTTACTTTCTGAAATCTGGAAATTACTCTTATAGCCCATGGCAATAAGAGGAAAAGATCCCCGAAATCTCTCTTCGTTCCCGTCCTCTGAATTCCTTCGTTTGCTGTCGGCTGTGAAGGATCCCTCCCCCCTCTTCTGCCAGAAAAGCAATTTTGGGGGATTTATCGTCCCCTTGCAATTAAAAAAAAACATTTATGTATAAACCCCAGGAAAAAAATGGTATTTAACGGATGTCAAATATGGGAACGAGAACCTTGGGACGAAAAAGGTGACCGCTTGAGGGAGAGAGGTTTGATGGGTTTTCGATGGAGACGAGGATCGATGGGATTCTTTAGAGACGAAGTTTGGGAGAACCTTGGGACGGAGAAGGTGACCTATGAGGGAGAGAGGTTCGATGGGTTTTCGATGGAGACGAGGTTCGATCGGTAAGGGAGAGAAGATTGATGGGTTTTCGATGGAGACGAGGTTCGATCAGTTTCCCCAAAAGTACGAAGTTGGATAGGATTATCTTGAGACGAACTTGTATTCTCTCGTTGGGTTTCTTTGGATAGGATGGGGTTATTTAGGTTTTCAGTGGTTTCTATATAAGGGTTAATATCGTAATTGCATATAGAAAAGAACATGGGATACTACGCCTGGATGCCAGTTCAAACTACGAAAGAGCGTTATCTTGGAACAAAATGCAGCACAAGTTGTTTTTGGGATAAAAAAAAGGTGTAGGGTGCCATTTTGTTAAAAGCCCAAAAAGAGAAAAGTACAAGAAAACGCCGCAAAACTTTTTTTTATCACCGTTTCAGTGACATTTTTTTTTAATTATAACATAGCTCCCATGCACCTTCAATATGGGCCGCATTTACGTGCTTACTTACTTTTTGAAATCTGAAAATTACTCTTATAGCCCTTGACAATAAGAGGAAAAGATCCCCGAAATCCCTCTTTCTTCGGAAAAGCAATTTTGGGGGAATTGCCATCCCCTTGCGATTCAAAAAAAAATATTTCTGCATTGACCCCAGGAAGAAAATGGTATTTACCCGAAATCAACTATGGAGACGAGAACCTTGGGACGGAGAACGCGACCGCTTGAGAGAGAGAGGTTCGATGGGTTTTCAATGCAGACAAGGTTCGATCAATTTCCCCAAAAGTACAAACTTCAATGGGATCCTTTGGCGATGAAGTTCGCGAGAACCTTGGGACGGAGAAGGCGACCACTCAAGGGAGAGAGGTTCGATGGTTTTCAATGGAGAAGAGGTTCGATGGTGGGGTTTTCGATGGAGACGAGGTTCGATCAGTTTCCCCAAAAGTACGAAGTTGGATGGGATTCTTTGGAGATGAATTTGTATTCTCTTGATGGGTTTCTTTGGACGGTGATCGATTTAGAATGTAACCCTTGCAAGTGCACAAGATCTATTGCAGTATGGCAAGAACAGGGGTGTCGAACCCACAGGGAAACGTGAATTTTTAATTAATTTTTTTAGAGATTTTAAAAACGTCCCTAAGGAAGTACCAAAGGGCAGATTCAATTTTACCAAAAACTTAACACACTTTTCCTAAATGCAGAAAAATAAATTAATCTAAACAATTAATTACTGATAAATCTACGAACAATATTAAAATGAGATCAAGGAATATGCTACCCCAGATTCGTACCCCTTTTTCTATCATTAAAACCCACAGTTTCATTAAATCATCATTCACACCATCATTCATCTAGAAAAATGACTTGAAATAAAATATGATCATCAATCCGGCATACCCTATCTAAAAACAATGACTCAAATTTAACATTGCGGTATGAGTCATGTAAAAGCATAGCGTATCTCATGATATTTAGATCACGACAATCAGCACATAATCGCTCTACAGCCTAGATCAGCCTGCAGGTACAGATCTAGCGATTACGGCCGTTGATACGCGCAATCAACGGTCATAACAAAGCATTCAAAATATTTTCAATCACACAAACTTTGAGCAAAACGATTCCATGATAACAATAATAGAGTATTAATCATAAACATGGGTACTTATCCGGGATCGATCTTCCCGATCTATCGATGAAGCTCATCTTTGGTGTTTGATCTGCTTTTTCTTCCAAAGTCATTCCTCTGTTATTTCTTGCAAAAGATATTTGCAATTGTTTTTCCTAAATACAATCTATGAATTTCTCAGAGAAAAAAAATGCAAATCCTAGGTACAATCTACCCTGAATAAACCCTAGAAGAAGGAGAGAAGAAGACTTGAAAAGATGAAGAAAATATTCCCCCAAAGTGAAGAGCCCTAAAAACTAAAAAGAAAGAATGAATAATATTCTAATTGCAAAAAATAATAATCCCCCTAAGAAACTCGTGGCTTCCCTTTTTATAATAGCCTAACCCTAATACCTCTCTCGATTGACATCTAAGAGTAATTTTCGTGAATTCCCGCCTAGCTTTGCATCAGATACTGCCTCGGTATTTTGCTCATAATTTTCTGTACCGAACTCGGATTGAGGTGATTCTTGAAGCGTTGGAAAGCTGACGACGAGCTCTACAACTTTTATGTTTTAGCAATTTCCTGAATCTGACGTCTTGAAGGTCCAAATTGAGCTGCAAGTCGCACTAAGTTCTCAATGACCCAAAATAGCAGTGTTTTGACATTATTTTCGGGATTCTTGGGCTGTTTTAGAAACTTGGACTGTATTTTCCTGAAACACTTCAAATCTAGCAAATCTCATCAGATAGCCTTCATCGGACGGCTAAATATAGGTATTTAGGGGTGAAATATCATCATATTTCACTACTCATCACACCCCCAAACCTACACTTTGCTAGTCCTCGAGCAAAGAGAATGATAGAAATATAAAGCAAATCAAACTAACATCCTAAAATTTAAATGCCACTTTCGTAGGGAACACGATTGCACTTAGCATGTGCAACAAGCCTTTAAACCCATAGGTGATCCCTAGTGGAGGAGTTGTGTCTCCTGAGGGTTTGCAGTGAAGTTACCCACAAACTTCCAAAAATTTCAAACCATCGGTAAAATTTAGTTTTCAAAACATGATTTTTTTTTTATAACATATGTACTATTCAAAAAAACAAAAATCATTAATTGCTTCAAAGATGTGAATCATCAATCTCAAATATTAAAGTCATGTCAATCATGCTAGTATCCATTCAAATTAATTTAATGCTCAAATTGTTAGATAATTCATTCATTCATGCCTAAACGTGAAGTGTGTGCATACCAAAACCAAGATTCATCCATCTCAGAACTAGTCCAAACGGAAAACCATCGGATCTGTTGTCTCGACTCAATCCTCACTTTAGGTATACTCTCAAAATAAAATCAATTCCACGATGATGGGTAAGTTGCATTACATGTGAGAGATCAATACAAAGCAAATAGAAGGGTCTCACATGATAAATGAAACACGATGCCAATCAATGAACAAAAATAAATCTCATAAGAACAGATACTTGTATATCCTAAGCATGTCATATCAAGTGTCATAAGTAGTATATATCGACTTCCACAAGACAGCTTACCAATGCAAGATCGGATCATGAAGGTCTTTGTAGGGTTGTAATGGGGCTCGTAAGGGTAAGAAAGAAAGGAATTGTGATTCAAAATTTAGAAATTGGAAAAGGAACTAACCGATTTTTTTTTTTTTTTTTTATTTCTTTTTTTTTTTTTTCTTTTCTAATTTCTCACCATTTTTTTTTTTCTTTTCAATATTTTTCTTTTCTCATTCTTTCTTCTCTTTTGAATTTCCTTTTCTTGAAGCACCTCATTTTTCATTCCTTTTTTTTTTTTTTTTTTTTTTTTTTTTTCTCCCCCCTTTTTCTTTTATATTTTTGCCATACACTCTCAGTAAACACCACAACTCAGTATCTCTCCACTTACTCTTTTTTCGCTCATTTTATCCCTCGTTCCTAATTTCTCAGAAATAAGAAGGGTAAAGCTAAATTTTCGAAATTGTGAAGGGTTAAAGGTTAACGCGCTTATCAAAAGAATGTATAAGGGTAAATTTTTCTATAGGCTCAAAGGGGTACTAAAAGGATAAATTTATATGAGGTGGGGCATTTTAAGCACAAACGAGCCAAAGATGGCCTTCAATCATTTCCTTAAAAGATGGTAACCTTGCCTATTTGTCTTGAGTAGATATACAGTACGTTCTAACACAATAATATGAATTTGATATCATGCAAAGTCACAAGCCAAAATAAAATGTATGAGATTATGCAAGATAATTCAGATTCAAAGAAAACTCCAGTTTATATATTCACTCATCAATGACGGAAATTAGCTCTAAAGCTATCGGGTTTAGTCTCCACTAAGAACCTAAGATTCAACGCTCAAAATAGTTCATCGATTTCTAAGTCTTAGCTTGGTATAAGTGCAAAATTCTAAGCACGAATTTGAGTCATCCACAAATTATCACATTAAGCTTCATCATCCTAGATACAAGTATTCAAAATATGACATCAATATTCTCAAAATTAAATTCACATGCATCATCAACTAAAGTTTGAAAACTATTGCAAAGTAAATCATGTATGATGGTTCCAAAAAATTTTGATCTTTTTTTTTTTTTTCAAAGAAAATCAAAATAAGTGATGAAAGATAGATAATCATACATACCCCAAACCTAAAAATGACAATGTCCTCATTGTTTGCAATAAGTAGGCACCCCAAACTGTTGAAAAGTACCTCAACACAAAGATCAGTGAGAATATGGGCATCAAATTAGAACATGACCAAAAATAGATTGAAGGTAATGTGGCTACACTAATTTGGAAATTAAAATAATCTAAACTAAACTAAAAGTAATATTCTAGAACTAAACATAAAAAGAAAGATAAATCCTAAATCCTAAACTAAACCTGTGTCCAACTCCTAAATAAAACACACTGGGTTGCCTCCCAGGAAGCGCTGAGTTTAAGTGTCGACAGCTCGACCTCTTCATTGATCAAGAATCTGGATCACTAAGGTGCATCGCCTCAATCTTAAACTGGGTCATCGGCTCAAACATTGGTTTGAGTCTTTGCCCATTCACTTTGAAAACTCGATTGTCCTGAAGGCTTTGAATTTCAATTGCACCGTGCTCACTAATGGAAACAACCTGAAACGGGCCTTCCCATCTAGATTTCAATTTCCCAGGATGAAGCTTAAGTCGGGAATTGAATAACCAAACTTTTTGGCCAACATGAAACTCCTTCCGAGAAATTAATTGATCGTGCAACTTTTTGTACCTTTCCTTGTACATCTTTGAATTTCCATACGCAGCGTAGGCGTAACTCTTCTAATTCACTCAATGTAACCTTCGATTCGACCGCCGCTTGCATATCGAAATTAAATCGTTTGATCGCCTGTAATGCCTTATGCTCCAATTCGACGGGAAGATGACATGCCTTCCGTAGACAATTTCGAAGGGAGACATTCCGATCGGTGTCTTGAATGCGATCTGATAGGCCCTAAAGCATCGGATAGCGGTTTGACCAATCTCTTCTATCCGTCGTCTGTCTTTTCTAGAATTCGCTTGATTTCGGTTAGACACTTCCACGACCACTAGTCTGGATGGATGGTACAGAAGCGACTTTGTGAGTGACGTGCATTTCTTCATTAAAGTGGCAAAATGGCTATTGCAAAATGCGAACCGCCATCACCGATGATTGCTCTTGGGATCCCGAATCGGTTAAACACATGTTCTCTCGTAAATTTGACCACAACCTTGTGATCATTTGATCGGGTTGCCAGCTTCAATCCATTTGGAGACATAGTCCATGACCACCGAATATATGAATACCCAAAGGATGGTGGAAAAGGACCCATAAAGTCAATCCCCAAACATCGAAAATTTCAACAATTGGATTAAGGGCATCATATTTCGTCAGGAAATATTGCCAAGTCTGACACCGTTGGCATTCCTTGCGAGATTGAGCGTCCACGAAAGATTGAGGGCCAAGAGAATCCGCTTTGAAGGATTTTACGTGCGGTCTTCGTCTCAAAATGGCCTCCACAGCTGACATATAAAAAATTTAGACGCTTAGTTGCTCGTCTTCCGCACGCATCTCCTAATGATCCGATCCGGCGAATTTAAACAAATATGGTTCATCCCGAAATAGTATTTTATTTGGGAGAAAAGAGATTCTTATCATTCTTACCCCCACTCGGTGGGAATTACGCGATGACCGAGATAATTCACGATGTTAGCAAACCACGGAACTTTTGCACTACATCAATTGCCATCAAATGTTCATCCGGAAATGTGTCACGGATGGTCTCGGTATAGATGATTCTTGAGAATTCTAGAGCGGATGATCACCACAACGTTCTCAACCCCTTTTATCTTTAATCTCAAAGTTGAATTCACGGAGAAGCGGGATCCAGCGGATCAGCCTTGGTTTCGCATCCTTCTTTGAAAAGATATTTCAAAGCGAGTGGTGCGAAAAGACCACTATTTTCGATCAAGCAAATAGGAACGGAATTTGTCGAGCATACACCACTAATAATTCCTTCTCGGTGGTGGTGTAATTGATTTGGGCATCAATTAATGTCTTGCTAGCATAATAAATTACGTGAGGTAATTTATTCACCCTTTGCCCTAAGACACTGACTCGATCGCATAATCGGATGCATCACACATGAGTTCGAATGGTAAAGAATAATCCGGTTGGATTATTGGTGCATTTGATAAGAGTTCACGCAATTTTAGGAATGCCTTTATGCAATCCTCATCAAAATCAAAAGGAACATCTTTGCCAAACAAAGGGGACAATAGTTTAGCCACCTTGCTAAAATCCTTAATGAATCTTCTATAAAATTCAAAGATGCCCCAAAAATGATCGAATTTGTCGAACACTTTTAGGAGGTGGTAAATTTGCAATTAAGTCGACCTTCGCCTTTATCAACTTCAATTCCTTCGTTGAAACAATATGCCCCAACACAATTCCTTGTTGAACCATAAAATGGCTCTTTCCCGAGAACAAGTTTGGAATCTACACAGCGTTGCAACACTGTGAAAGATGATTCAAACAAGAATCAAATGTTTTTCCAAAACCGAGAAGTCGCCCATGAAGACTTGATGAATTTGTCGATCATGTCCGAGAATATGGCCAACATACATCGTTGAAACGTGGCCGGAGCATTACATAAGCCGAATGGCATCCTTCGATATGCAAACGTACCATATGGACACGTGAATGTTGTCTTCTCTTGATCAGCTGGAAAAACGGGCACTTGATTGTATCCCGAATAACCATCAAGAAAGCAATAAAACTCTTGCCCAGCTAACTTCTCAAGAATTTGATCAATGACCGGAAGGAAAATGATCTTTTCGGTGGTCGTGTTCAATTTTCGATAATCAATGCACACACGCCATCCAGTAGTTTCACGAGTGGGCACCAATTCTCCCTCCGTAGTTTCTTTCACTGTAATTCCAGACTTTTTCGGAACGATTTGTACTGGACTAACCCATTCACTATCAGAGATCGGATAGATGATTCCAGCATCGAGGAGTTTAATGATTTCCTTTAAAATGACTTCTTGCATGTTCGGATTAAGTCGCCTCTGTGGTTCCCTCGATGGTTTACTCTCATCCTCCAGGTGTATTTTATGCATACATACTTATGGGTCAATCCTTGAGATCGCCTAAGGTCCATCCGATGGCCTCCTTGTGCTCTTCGGCACCTTCAACAAATCATTCTCTTGTTCTTCCGATAATGTGGATGAAATTATCATCGGAAGTGTTTCGAGGTCCCGTAAAAGCATATTTGAGGGACTCAGGCAATTGTTTCAATTCCACAGTTGGTGGCTGCTCAATTGATGGAGTCAGCACATCCTTTACCTCAGTAGGTAGTGGTTCTACCTTAGTCACAACTTCACATAAGTTATCATCTTGACATGATGAATTTGACTTTTTCTCTTCTGACTGCTTCCTTTCAAGCCCTTTGTCCTCATAGATGGCTAACAAAGCAGTGTCAAATTCCTCTTTGGTGAGCATTGATGGTAATGCTTCATCCACCACTTCGTCCATCTGATCGATGTAAAAACATTCGACCTCATCCTCATTAGGGAAATGGTTCATCGCATGGAATATGTTAAGCCTGACTTTCATGTTTCCAAAAGAAACGTCCATGACTCCCGTGCGACAATTAATGCAAGCGTTGGCAGTGGCGAGAAACGGACGTCCCAAGAATAATTGGGACTTGATTGATTGATTTCAGGTGGTTCCATGTCTAAGACAACGAAGTCCGGAAAGACAAACTTGTCTATTCCAACCAAAACATCCTCGATAACACCCTCGGTCTTCTTTACGATCTATCCGCGGTTGAGTGTGACCGTGGGTTTCAATTCACCCAATCCGAGTTTCTGACATTGAGCATGGGATCAGATTAACACTTGCTCCCAAATCCAATAACGCCTTTCCAATTGATTGCCCACCAATGACACATGGAACAGTTGGGACTCCAGGGTCTTTCAGTTTCTGTGGGGTTTCCAATCGCAATATCGAACTGACTTGATTTGTTAGGAACACTTTCTTTGAAACGTGAGTACGTGCCTTTCTCTTCCGAGTGCACAAATCTTTGAAAAACTTAGCGTACTCAGGAACTTGTTTGATTGTTTCAAGTAATGGAAGATTTATCTTTACTTGCTTGAATGTTTCGAAAATTTCTTCCATTTTTGTCGGTCCCTTTCCCATTCTAGGTGGAGGAGTTAGGCATTGAGGGAATGGTGCCTTTGGGACATAAGGTGTAGATTCCATTTCCGATTCTTTTTCACGTCCTTGTTGGACGGTTGAAGGAAACTCTTCCTCTATTACTTTTTCTTTTCCTTTCTCTCTTCCTTGCTCTTGCACTTTTCTTATCTCTGGCTCTTTGTCTCTTTCTTTTCTCTGATTCTTTTTCCTCTACTGCTTCTCTTTCTTCATCAGCTTCTACAGGCATTTTCACTTGATTATCAACCTCTCGTCCACTTCTCAGCACCGTAACAGCTTTCAACTGTTGACTATTCGATGGTCCTGCTTCAGATGGTGCTTGGCCTCGAGGATTATTGATGGGTTGGCTGGGGAGCCTACCTTCCTCTCGCTGACTCAGTTGATTGGCCAATTGACTGACTTGGTCCATTATCATCTGCTGAAAAGATTGCATGCTTCGCATAAGCTTTTCTTCGGATCATCGAATCTTTCAACATCGGCATGAGATTGATTAAGATTGATTGAAATTACGATTTTTAGAGTCAGAATTTGGATGATAATACGGAGCATTCTGTTGGAAATTGGAATTCTGTTGGAAATTAGAATTCTGCTGGAAATTCTGTTGTGGACGAAAATTTTGTTGAAAATTTGGTTGAAAAGGTTGTTGTCCACCCATTGTGTTGGCTCTATGTTCTTTGGTTTACTGGCGATTTATTCGATTCACCCCATCCTAAGTTGGGGTGATTTTTCCATTCGGATTGTAGGTATTGGAGTACATGTTTCTACCCTGCCGCTGATAAGATTGAGTCACATTTACCTGCTCTTGAGGATTAGGTTCATCAGGGAAGAATGACAAGGTAGTAGGGCACTCATTAGCCATATGACCTGGGTGGTCACAAATTGAACACACTGTGGGGGTGACAGGAGCTTTAGCTTGCTTGGTAGCAGCTAACAACATGTTCATCTGTTTGGACAGCATGTCAAACTTTGTTGAGAGATCTGAGGCATTATTGTTGACATCGTACAATCCGTCTTTTGTCAACACATGAGATTTAGGTGCCAGGTTCAAGTTGGTTCGCGATGTCTCACTTTGTATCGAAGTTTGATATAACTTTTCAAACAATGCCCACAATTCGTCGACTTCTTCGTGGCACAAGATCCACCACAAGATGCATCAACCATGCGTCTTCTTGTGAATCACCATTGTAGAAACTTTGGACTTGTTGCCACCTTGGTACTTGATGTTTTGGGCAACTTCTGATCAATTCCTTAAGACGTTCCCAACATTCATGGAATGTTTCTGTAGGTTGTTGGGAAAAGAACTGGATCTGCTGACGCAATTCAATGGCCTTAGTCATGGGAAAATGTTTTTTAAGGCGGCGATGCGCTACGCCCAACTCGAATAGATTGTGGTTCTAAGGAATAGAACCATGTTTTTGCCTTATCTCTTAAAGAGCGGAAAGAGTCAGACTTAGCTATCTCATCGGTGACATTGTGGACTCGAACATTTTGCATACCCAGTGAATTCATTTAAGTGAACGATGCGGATTTTCATTTGCTAACCCATGGAAAATTGGTAGCATTTGAATCATTCGATTTGAATTCATAGTGGTTCCTCGGAATGGGAGCATGCATAATACATTCTCGATCCTCGAAAACCAGGGATCGTTATAATACTCCGTGTTCTAGGGCCTCATCAAAATTATTGTTCCTATTATTTCCATTATTGACATTCCCATTGTTGTTATTCTCATCTCTCTCTTGCCTTTGGTCCGCCATGGTCTCAGTTTGTTGATATTGATTCCTCTGGACTCATCGATTCTCTCTACAAGCTCTATCGATCTCAAGATTAAACGGTAGCAGATGTGGGTGATGAGAACGAGTAAAGCTCATACACCAACACTCACAAACAGGGTTGAAGAATCCACAACAAACCCACAAAATTCTGCTTCAAACGAATTATACAAAGATGATAGACAGTAACCAAAATCAGCAGGAAAGATTTCTTCTTTTTTTTTTTTTTTTTCTTTTTTAATTAAAATTGAATTTAAATTAATTAATTAATTTTTTTTATATTCAAATTAAAATTAATTAATTAATTAATTAAATTTTCTTTTTTTTAAATTCAAATTAAAATTAAAATTCGAATTTAAATTAATTAAATATTTTTTTTTTTTTTTTTTTTTAAATTGAAATTAAAATTTAATTTCGAATTTAAATTAATTAAATTTTTTTTTTTTTTTTTTAAATTCGAATTAAATTTTTTTTTTAATTTTTTAATTTTTTAATTTTTTTTTTTTTTAAATTAAATTCGAAAATTAAAAATTAAAATTGAAAATCCTATAAAACCTTTCCTAAAAGAGAAAATGAGGAGAAGAATGAAAGATTCTAAAAATCCTAAAACAAAAGTCCCACAAAAGTTAATGACTAAATTTAGAAAATCCTAAAATATCTAAAAGAGGAAAATAAGGAAAAAGAGTCTACCAAATCTAAAATAAGAAGTCCTAAAATCTCTACTTCTAAATTTCAAGGAAGGTATCCTAAAATCTAAACTTCCTAAAAAGACTCCACAAAATCTTATCAAAGAGAGAAAATAAGGAAATAAATTTTTTTTTTTTTTTTTTTTTAAACACTCAAGCAGAAAATCCCTATCTCGAATTAATCAAAATTTCACCGATTTCAAGATACGCAAAACTTGATCGATTTAGAATGTAACCCTTGCAAGTGCACAAGATCTATTGCGATGGCAAGAACAGGTGTCGAACCACAGGAAACGTGAATTTTTAATTAATTTTTAGAGATTTTAAAGCCCCTAAGGAAGTACCAAAGGCGATTCAATTTTACCAAAAACTTAACACACTTTTCCTAAATGCGAAAAATAAATTAATCTAAACAATTAATTATCGATAAATCTACGAACAATATTAAATGAGATCAAGGAATATGCTACCCTTATTCGTACTTTTTTTCTATCATTAAACCCAGGTTCATTAAATCATCATTCACACCATCATTCATCTAGAAAAATGACTTGAAATAAAATATGATCATCAATCAAGATACCCTATCTAAAAACAATGACTCATTTAACATTGCGGTATGAGTCATGTAAAAAGCATAAGCGTGATCTCATGATATTTAGATCACGACAATCAAGACATAATCGCTCTCTGATAGATCGACTGCGGTCCAGGATCTAGCGATTACGGCCGTTGATACTGCATAATCAACGGTCATAACAAAGCATTCAAAATATTTTCAATCACACAAACTTTGAGCAAAACGATTCCATGATATGATAACAATAATAGATCGCGGTATTAATCATAAACATGGGTACTTATCGGGATCGCATCTTCCCGATCTCATCGATTTAGCTCATCTTTGGTGTTTGATCTCCTTTTCTTTCAAAGTCATTCTTTTATTTCTTCCAAAAGATATTTGCAATTGTTTTTCCTAAATACTGATCCCATGAATTTCTCGAGAGAAAATAATGCAAATCCTAGTACAATCTACTGAATAAACCCTAGAAGAAGGAGAAGAAGACTTGAAAAGATGAAGAAAATATTCCCCAAAGTGAAGAGCCCTAAAACTAAAAAGAAAGAATGAATAATATTCTAATTGCAAAAATAATAGTCCCCCTAAGAAACTCGTGGCTTCCCTTTTTATAATAGCCTAACCCCAATACCTCTCTCGATTGACATCTAAGAGTAATTTTCGTGAATTCCCGCCTAGCTTTGCATCAGATACTGCCTCGGTATTTTGCTCATAATTTTCTGTACCGAACTCGGATTGAGGTGATTCTTGAAGCGTTGGAAAGCTGACGACGAGCTCTACAACTTTTATGTTTTAGCAATTTCCTGAATCTGACGTCTTGAAGGTCCAAATTGAGCTGCAAGTCGCACTAAGTTCTCAATGACCCAAAATAGCAGTGTTTTGACATTATTTTCGGGATTCTTGGGCTGTTTTAGAAACTTGGACTGTATTTACCTGAAACACTTCAAATCTAGCAAATCTCATCAGATAGCCTTCATCGGACGGCTAAATATAGGTATTTAGGGGTGAAATATCATCATATTTCACTACTCATCAGACGGGAAGGGGTTGTTTAGGTTTTTCGTGATTTTTATAGAAGGGCCAATATCGTAATTGCATATAGGACAAGACGTGGGCTACTATGTCCGAACGCTAGTTCAAACTGCACTAGAGCATCATCTTGGAACAAAATGCAGCACAAGTAGTTTTTGGGATAAATAAAGGCGCAGGGCGCCATTTTGTAAAAAGCCCAAAAAGAGAAAAGTACCAGAAAATGCCCTAAAACTTTTTTTATCACCATTTCGGTGACATTTTTTAAAAAATTATAACATGGTGCCCACGCACCCTCAATACGGGCCGCATTAACGTGCTTACTTACTTTTTGAAATATGGAAATTACTCTTATACCTCCTGACAATAAAACGAAAGATCCCCGAAATCCTTCTTCCTTCGTTCCCCTCCTCCTTCCGTCAGAAACACATATTTGGGAGAATTTTCGTTCGATTGCGGTTCAAACAAAACATTACTACATAAAATCGAGGAAGAAAATGGTATTTACCCGTTGTCAACTATGAGCATGAGAACCTTGGGACGGAGAAGGCGACTGCTCCAGAGAGAGAGGTTCGATGAGTTTTCAATGGAGACGAGGTTCGATTAGTTTCCTCCAAAGTATGAACTTCGATGGAATTCTTTGGAGATGAAGTTCACAAGAACCTTGGGACGGAAAAGGCGATTGCTCGAGGGAGAGAGGTTCGATGGGTTTTTGATGGAGATGAGGTTCGATCAGTGAGCGAGGGAGGTTCAATGGAGACGAGGTTCGATGGGTTTTCCCAAAAGTACGAAGTTGAATGGGATTCTTTGGCGACGAACTTGTCTTCTCTTGATGGGTTTCTTTGGATAGGATGGAGTTGTTTAGGGTTTTCGTGATTTTTATATAAGAGCTAATATTGTAATTGCGTATAGGACAGAAATTGGGCTACATTGTCGGGATGCCATTTCAAACCGCGCTGGAGCGTTATCATGGAATGCAGCACAAGTTGTTTTTGTGATAAAAAAGGTGCGGGGAGCCATTTTGTAAAAATCCCAAAAAGAGGAAAGTACCAGAAAATGCCCCAAAACGTTTTTTTATCACCGTTTCAGTGACATTTTTTTTAATTATAACATGGTGCCCATGCACCCTCAATACGGGTCGTATTTACGCGCTTATTTACTTTTTGAAATCTAGAAGTTACTCTTATAGCCCCTGGCAATAAGTGGAAAAGATCCTCGAAATCCCTCTTCCTTCGTTCCCCTCCTCGCTCTTCCTTCATTCCCCACCTCCCTCTTCCTTCGTTTGTTGCCAGTCGTGAAGGTGCCCTCCTTCCTCTTCTGTCAGAAAAGCAATTTTGGGAGAATTACCGTCCCCTTGCTATTCGAAAAAAATATTTTAGCATAAACCCCGGGAAAAAAATGGTATTTACCTGATGTCTACGATGGGCACGAGAACCTTGGGATGGAGAAGGCGACTGCTCGAGGGAGAGAGTAGGCTTGTGCATTTTTTGGACCGAACTGACCAAACCGAACCGAACCGCCGGGTTTGGTCCAGTTTGGACAGGTACCGGTTTGGGTTTGGTTTGGAAAAAAGGAAAACCGAAAATTTTGGTTTTGGTTCCAATCCTCCCCAAGCCGAAAGCAAACCGAACTGAACCGAATGTAGTTTGTTAGTATGCTTGTTTGTATATATATATATATATATATATATATATATATATATATATATATATATATATATATATATATATGCGGGTATTTTGATTAATATTAAAGGGCATTTAAGTAAAATACATATTTTTATATAAAACCCTACCCTTGTCTATAGCCTATTCCTAAATCGTAAAGTGGTAAAGTAGAACTTTTAGAAAAATCGGTTGAGAAGTTGAGAAAATTTTGATGTGTAAGTAGAACTTATAGGAAAACTGAAATAGACCGAACCAAACCGAATTGAATTAGTTCGGGTTGGTTTGGTTTAAGAGTTGGACAGTTTGGTTTGGTTTGAAATCTAAAAACCGATTAGGACCGGTTTGTGGTTTTGGTCCAAAACTGAATACACCCCTAGGAGAGAGGTTCGATGGGTTTTCGATAGAGACAAGGTTCGATTGGTTTCCCCAAAAGTATGAAATTCGATGACATTCTTGCGAGACGAAGTTCGCGAGAACCTTAGGACGAGGAAGATGATCACTCGAGGGAGAGAGGTTCGATGGGTTTTCGATGAAGATGAGGTTCGACCAGCTTTCCCAAAAGTACGTAGTTGGATGGGATTCTTTAGAGACGAATTGGTATTCTCTCGATGGGATTCTTTGGACAGGAAGGGGTTGTTAAGGTTTTTCGTGTTTTTTATATAATGGCTAATATTGTAATTGCTTATAGGATAGAACATGGGCTACTATACCTGGACGCCAATTCAAACAACACTAGAACGTTATCTTGGAACAAAATGCAGCACATGTTATTTTTCGGGTAAAAAAAGGTGCAGGGCGCCATTTTGTAAAAATCCCCAAAAGAGAAAAGTATCATAAAACACCCCAAAACGTTTTTTATCACCATTTCGGTGACATTTTTTTTAATTATAGCATGGCCCCGATGCACCACCCTCAATATGGGCCACATTACGCACTTACTTTTTGAAAACTTGAAATTACTCTTATAGCCCTTGGCAATAGAGGAAAATATCCTCGAAATCCCTCTTCCTTCGTTCCCTACCTCCCTCTTCATTCGTTCCCCTCGTCCCTCTTCTTTCGTTAGTTGTCGGTCGTGAAGGTGCCCTCCTCCCTCTTCAGTCAGAAAAGCAATTTTGGAGGAATTACTGTCCTCTTACGGTTCAAAAAAAACATTTATGCATAAACCCCATGAAAAAAATGGTTTTTACCCGATGTCAACTATAGGCACAAGAACCTTGGGACAGAGAAGGCGACCGCTCAAGGGAGAGAGGTTTGATGGGTTTTCAATGGAGACGAGGTTCGATTGGTGAGGGAGAGAGGTTCGATCAATTTCCCCAAAAGTACGAAGTTCGATGGGATTCTTTGCAAACAAGCTTGAATTCTCTCAATGGGTTTCTTTGGACGGGAAGGGGTTGTTAAGGTTTTTCACGATTTTTATATAAGGGCTAATATCGTAGTTACGTATAGGACAGAACGTGGGCTACTATGCCTAGATGCCAGTTCAAACTATGTTGGAGCATTATCTTGGAAAAAAATGCAGCACAGATGGTTTTTGGGATAAGAAAAGGCGCATGGCGCCGTTTTGTAAAAATCCCAAAAAGAGAAAAGAACGAGAAATCTGCCCAAAACTTTTTTTTATCACCATTTTGGTGACATTTTTTTTAATTATAACATGTCGCTCATGCACCCTCAATACAGGCCACATTTACGCACTTACTTTTTAAAATCTGGAAATTACTCCTATAGCCCCTAGCAATATGAGGAAAAGATCCCCGAAATCCCTCTTCCTTCCTTCCCCTCCTACCTCTTCCTTCGTTCTCGTCCTCCCACTTCGTTCGTTTGCTGCCGGTTGTGAAGGTGCCCTCCTCCCTCTTCGGTCTGAAAGCAGTTTTGGGGTAATTACCGTCCCCTTGTGGTTCAAAAAAAACATTTCTGCATCAACCCCAAGAAAAAATGGTATTACCTGATGTCAACTATGGGCACGAGAACTTTGGGACGGAGAAAGTGATTGCTCAAGAGAGAGAGGATCGATGGGTTTTCTATGGTGACGCGGTTCGATCAATTTCCCCAAAAGTACTAACTTCGATAGGATTCTTTGGAGACGAAGTTCGCGAGAACCTTGGGATGGAGAAGGCGACCACTCAAGGAAGAGAGGTTTGATGGAGTCGAGGTTCGATTAGTGAGGGACAGATGTTCGATGGGTTTTCAATGGAGACGAGGTTCGATCGGTTTCCCCAAAAGTACGAAATTGGATGAGATTCTTTGGAGATGAACTTGTATTCTCTCGATGGGTTTCTTTGGACGGGAAGGGGTTGTTTAGGTTTTTCGTGATTACTATATAAGGGCTAATATCGTAATTGCGTATAGGACAGAACGTGGGATATTATGCCCGAACGCTAGTTCAAACTGTGTTGGGGCGTTATCTTGGAACAAGATGCAGGGCGAGCAGTTTTTGGGATAAGAAAAGGTGCAGGGCGCCATTTTGTTAAAAGCCCAAAAAGGGAAAACTACAAGATAATGCCCCAAAACTTTTTTTATCACCATTTCGGTGACATTTTTTTTTTACTATGACATGGCACCCATGCACGCTCAATACGGGCTGCATTTGTGCACTTAGTTTTCGAAATATGGAAATTTCTCTTATAACCCCTGTCAATAAGAGGAAAAGATACCCAAAATCCCTCTTCCTTCGTTTGTTTTCGGCTGTGAAGGTGCCCTCCTCCCTCTTTTGTCAGAAAAGTAATTTTGGGGGAACTACCGTCCCTTGCTGTAAAAAAAAAATATTTATGCATAAACCCTAGGAAGAAAATGGTATTTATCTAATGTCAACTATGGGCACGAGAACCTTGGGACGAAGAAGTCGATCGCTCGATGGCGAGAGGTTCGATGGGTTTTTGATGGAGACGATGTTCGATCAGTTTGCCCAAAAGTACGAACATTGATGGGATTCTTTGGAGATAAAGTTCGCGAGAACCATGGGAGGGAGAAGGCAACCGCTCGAGGGAGAGAGGTTTGATGGGTTTTCGATGGAGACGAGGTTCGATTGGTTTCCCTAAAAGTACGAAGTTGGATGGGATTCTTTGGAGACGAACTTGTATTCTTTTGATGGGTGTCTTTGGACGAGAAGGGGTTGTTTAGGTATTTCGGGATTTTTATATAAGGGCTAATATTGTAATCGCATATAGAACATAATGTGGGCTACTATGCCCGGACGCCAGTTCAAACTACGCTGGAGCATTATCATGGAACAAAATGCAGTACAAGTAGTTTTTGGGATAAAAAAAGGTGGAGGGCGCCATTTTGTTAAAAGCCCAAAATGGAAAATGCACCAGAAAACTCCCCTATACCTTTTTTATCACCTTTTCGGTGACATTTTTCTTTAATTATAACATGGCCCCCATGCACCCTCAACACGGGTCGCATTTACGCCCTTACATTTTGAAATCTGGAAGTTACTCTTATAGCCCCTGGCAATAAGAGGAAAAGATCCTCGAAATCCCTCTTCCTTCGTCCCCCTCCTCCCTCTTATGTTAGAAAAACAATTTTGGTAGAATTACCGTCCAAAAAAAATAAAAATTTGCATAAATCCAAAGAAAAAAAGGGTATTTACCCAATGTCAACTATGGGCACGAGAACCATGGGACGAAGAAAGCGACCTGTCACGGAGTTACTCTTTGCGACATAATCTTTCGTGCGACAACTAGCTTTTCTTTGAACTAGCTCAGCCTACTCGTGTTTCAAACCTGCACGGTAACGCATTAGGTTAGAAACTATGCGGATTCCCGAATGCAATTCATATAGCTATACGCAGCGACATTCCTAGGGGCAGCACTACTTAGAGTTTAGGTCCGCACCATGAGAGTGGTCGTGGACCACCAACACGATGGCTCCAGCGCACGACGCTACAGGAACGACCTAACACCTATGCGAGGCCCGAATGCGCGAACTCAAGCCCACAAGGCTATCATACGCGTTCCATAGGGGATCACTTAGGCCAGCGACACGTCACGTGGCTGTTAGATCATTTTCTCATATATATGGTTTAAACATCAATAGTGCCTAAATGGCAGGAGGACCTCAAACCCCTTGGTTTGACATACCGCAACGCCCTCCCGCATCGCTAGCCCAACTTGGCTCAGTCGCATCCGCATCACTTGCCCTACTGGCACTGCATCACGACCAAACTGCCACCATGTCGCGTGCCCTCCTGGCCCACGACCGAAGCTCTTGGAGTACCAATGGCGAAGCCCTCATGGCTTGGTGACGCGTCGATGATGCCCCAGCTTCAACCCACCAATGCCTGACGCACTAGTGGTACAAGTGGCCTTGCGGCTGGCTCGGATGGCCACGCCGTGAGCCCACGTCACATCCTCCCCTACTTAGTTACGTTGACGTCCTCGTCGACGCGCTTCCAGTACTTCTTCAGGGCGGATTGGAAGGACGGGTGTGTACTCTCAAGTTCCCACGTAATTTCAGCCTCTGGCAGGCCTTTCCACTTCTAAAGGTACTCCACAGGAAATTCATTCTGACTGCCATTTTCCCGGTTACTGCGTCTGTGTGCAAGGATTTCTTCAACCTGTCTCTTTAATTGTAAATCGGTATCTGGGGCGACACGAGTTGACAAACTTCTCCCTGGATTATTCAGGTCTCTTTGATATGGCTTCAAGCAACTGACGTGAAATACCGGATGCATTCTTAATCGGGAAGGAAACTGTACTCGAAATGAGACATCATAATCCTCTTCGTGATCGGAAATGGCCCACCATACTTACGAAGTAATCCTGCGTCCTTTCTTCTAAAAAATTTGAGCTGCTTCGGATTAAGTTTCTCCAAAACTTTATCGCCTTCGTGCAACTCGATGGGCCGTCGACCCTGATCGGCCCACTTTTTCATTTGCTTAGCGGCCTTTTCCAGATAGGCCCTAGCAATCTCTGCATTCCTCTTCCACTCCTTGGCAAGATGGTAAGCTGCCGGACTTGACCCAGTATATCCCATAGTAATTGTAATGCAGAGCTCTTGGAGTACCAATGGCGAACCCCTCATGGCTTGGTGACGCGTCGACGATGCCCCGGCTTCAACCCACCAATGCCTGACGCACTAGTGGTACAAGTGGCCCTGCGGCTAGCTCGGATGGCCACGCCGCGAGCCCACGTCACAGACCGCTCGAGGGAGAGAGGGTTAGTGGGTTTTCGATGGAGACGAGGTTTGATCGGTTTCCCCAAAAGTACGAAATTTGATGGGATTCTTTGGAGACGAAGTTCGCGAGAACCTTGGGATAGAGAAGGCGACCATTCGAGGGAGAGAGGTTTGACGGGTTTTCGATGGAGACAAGGTTCGATCGATTTCCCAAAAAGTGCGAAGTTGGATGGGATTCTTTGGATGCGAACTTGTATTCCCTCGATGGGTTTCTTTGGACCGAAAGGGGTTGTTTATGTTTTTCGTGATTTTTATATAAGGGCTAATATCGTAATTGCGTATAGGACAGAGCATGGGCTACTATACCCGGACGGTAGTTCTAATTGCGTTGGAGTGTTATCTTGGAACAAAATCTAGCATAGGTTATTTTTGGGATAAAAGAAAGCGTATGGCGCCATTTTGTAAGAAGCCTAAAAAGAGAAAAGGAGTAGAAAACACCCTAAAACTTTTTTTATCACCATTTCTATGACATTTTTTAAAATTATAATATGGAGCCCATGCACCCTCAATACGGGCTGCATTTATGCGCTTACTTGTTTTTTAAAATCTGGAAATTACTCTTATCAGCCTTGGAAATAAGAGGAAAAGATCCCTGAAATCCCTCTTCCTTCGTTCTCCTCCTCCCTCTTCCTTTGTTCCCCTCATCCCTCTTCTTTCTTTTGTTGTTGGTCGTGAAGGTACCCTCCTCCGTCTTCCATCAGAAAAGAAATTTTGCGGGAATTATTGTCCCCTTGCTGTTAAAAAAAAACATTTATACCCCAGGAAAAATGGTATTTACCCGATGTCAACTATGGGCACGAGAACCTTGGAACGGAGAAGGTGACTGCTCGAGGGAGAAAGGTTCGATGGGTTTTCGATGGAGACAAGGTTCGATCGGTTTCCCCAAAAGAACTTTGATGGGATTCTTTGGAGACGAAGTTCGCGAGAACCTAGGGACGGAGAAGGTGGTCGCTCGAGGGAGAGAGGTTCGTTGGGTTTTCGATGGAGATGAGGTTCAATCAGTGAGTTGGATAGGATTCTTTGGAGACGAACTTGTATTCTCTCGATGGGTTTCTTTGGACGGGAAGTGGTTATTTCGATTTTTCGTGATCTTTACATAAGGGCTAATATCGTAATTGCGTATAGGACAGAATGTGGGTTACTAAGCCCAGACATCAGTTCAAATTGCACTAGTGTTATCTTAGAACAAAATGCAGCACGGGTTGTTTTTGGGATAAGAAAGGGCGCAAGGCGCCATTTTGTAAAAAGCCCAAAAAAGAATTGTGCCAGAAAATGCCCAAATCTTTTTTTATCGCCATATCGGTGACATTTTTTTTTATTATAACATGGCGTCCATGCACTCTCAATACGGGCCACATTTACGCACTTACTTAATATTTTAAATCTAGAAATTACTCTTATAGCCCCTGGCTATTATAGGAAAAGATCCCCAAAATTGCCCTTCCTTCCTTCCCCTCTTCCTTCGTTTGTTGCCGGCCATAAAGGTGCCCTCATCCCTCTTCCATCAGAAAAGCAATTTTGGGGGAATTACCGTCCCTTTGCGCTTCAAAAAAAACATTTCTACATAAACCCCAGGAAGAAAATGATATCTACCTGATGCCAACTATGGGCACGAAAACCTTGGGACAGAGAAGGCGACCTCTCAAGGGAGAGAGGTTTGATGGGTTTTCGATGGAGACAATGTTCAATCGATTTCCCGAAAAGAACTTTGATGGGATTCTTTGGAGACGAAATTTGCGAGAACCTTGGGATGGAGAAGGCGACTGCTCGAGTGAGAGAGGTTTGATGGGTTTTCGATGGAGACAAGGTTCAACCGGTGAGGGAGAGATGTTCAATGGGTTTTGGATGGGAACAAGGTTCGATCGGTTTCCCCAAAAGTACGAAGTTGAATGAGATTCTTTAGAGATGAACTTGTATTCCCTCGATGGGTTTCTTTAGACGGGTGTTTAGTTTTTTCATGATTTTTATATAAGGGCTAATATTATAATTGCGTATAGGACAGAACGTGGGTTACAATGCTCGGATGCCAGTTCAAACTTTGTTGGAGCGTTATTTTGGAACAAAATGCAGTACAGGTTGTTTTGGGGATAACAAAAGGCGCAGGGTGCCATTTTGTAAAAGGCCACAAAGAGAAAAGTATCTGAGAACGCCCCAAAACTTTTTTTTATCACCGTTTCGGTGACATTTTTTATTATTATAACATGGCGCTGATGCATCCTCAATATGGGCCGCATTTATGCGCTTACTTTTTCAAATATGGAAATTACTCTTATAGCCCCTAGTAATAAGAGGAAAAGATCCCCAAAATCTCTCTTCCTTCATTCCCCTCCTCCCTTCTCATTCGTTTGTTGTCACCTGTGAAGGTGGCCTCATCCCTCTTATGTCAGAAAAGCAATTTTGGGGGAATTACCGTCCCCTTGTGGTTCAAAAAAATCATTTATGTATAAACTTCAAGAAAAAAATTATATTTACTGATCAGTCATGTAATTTATTAATTTATCACCCTTAACTTAGTGATGCTAGACAATAGTTTGCTACTAACAAGTTAACGATGTGCAGATATTAAGGAAAACCAGTAAAATAGAGTTAAAGTGTTAATATTCGTCAAAATAAACTCATAATGCAGTAAAAAGATGATTGAGCGTAAAAAGACAATTCTTCTCCTACAAAGAAGTGAAAAATCGTGTTTTATGATTTTGTGAAACAACGTACTGAAAAGAAGTGAGAAATCATAATTTACGATTCTCCAAGAAAAGTCATTCAAAGTAAAGACGATACAAGAGAAAGTGATGAATCGTAAATGAAGAATCGTTCGCTGGAAGCCTACTGAGAATATGAAATCGTGATTTATGATTTCCCAAAATTGAAGCTTTCCACTGCTACTGATCATGTGAGAATAAACACCGCCATGCATATTTTTAAAAGTCTTAGTTTGACCAATCACGGATCTGAGAGATTGACGAAGAAGATTCTTAAAGGACACTGTTGCTAAAAATCAAAGAACACTCCAGAAGCGCATCAACTATTCAAAGCAAGGAAGAATAAAATTAGGAGTTAGAGTTATAATAGGATACTTTTAATTTTAGTAGTTTCTTTTATTAGAGTTAGATCTCTGTAAATCGACCACTTATGATCTATAAATAAGAGGGCTCGGTGTAGGAATAATCATCGAAGAAATTATCATCATCAATTGACGACTGAGGTTGAATTTTCTTTCGATCAAGTTAGAGTAGATCTTTATTGCTTTGTAAATTAGATATCTAAGGTTTCTCAAGAGCAGTTGATGCCTGCAATTGGGAGTTAAAAATTAGAGTAGATATGTGTAATTTCTCAGAAGCAATTGACGATTGCGACTGAGGCGTGAAAGACATAATTTTATTGCTTTTATAGTTTAGATTTATTTTTATGCAATTTCCTACTTTGTAAGCATCTTCAGATTTTAATTTGAATTGACAACTCAGGTTAAAGTTTGCAAATCAGTGTAACGGTTTTATTTTTCCATCTTCAATTTTCTAAAATTTGATTGACGCCCAAGTTTTAGGAGATTGTAGATTAGAATAAATCTGTATTTATATGAATTTAGTATTGATTGACGCCCAATGCTAAGAAACTTAATATATGATGTAACGGTACTGTTTAATTTTCTAAATATCTAATAGTTGAAGATTGTGATTGACGACCATAATCTGAAGTAGGAGGATTTATGATTTATTTTCTGTAATTTAGATTTAAGAATAATTCTTTATTCATATTTCATCAGTAGTTTAAGAACTTAAAAGATAAATATAAGTTTTCATAAAACTAAATTAAATATATTAAATCTATCTTTGTGGGAACGATCTTATATTAGCTCTACCATTTTCATTGTGCGCTTGCAATAGGTTAAGACTTAATTAGATATACATAGTAAGCTCTAATCATTTACCCGATATCAACTATGGGCACGAGAACCTTGAGACGGAGAAGGAGACTGTTTAAGGGAGAGAGGTTCGATCGATTTCCCCAAAAGTACGAACTTCGATGGGATTCTTTGAAGATGAAGTTTGTGAGAACCTTGGGACGGAGAAGGCAACCGCTCAAGCGAGAGAGGTTCAATGGTTTTAGATGGAGACGAGGTTCGATCGGTGAAGGAGAGGGGTTCGATGGGTTTTCGATATAGACGAGGTTCGATCAATTTTCCCAAAAGTACAAAGTTGGAAGGGATTCTTTGGAGATGAAGTTCTATTCTCTCGATGGGTTTCTTTGGAAGGGAAGGGGTTGTTTAGGATCTTCGTGATTTTTATATAAGGGCTAATATTGTTATTGTGTATAGGAGAGCACATGAGCTACTATGCCCGGACGCCAGTTCAAACTGCGCTGGAGCGTTATCTTGGAACAAAATGCAACACAAGTTGTTTTAGGGATAAAAAAGGCACAGGACGACATTTTTTAAAGAGACTAAAAAGTGAAAAGTACTAGAAAATGCCTCAAAACCTTTTTTATCACCATTTCAGTGACTTAATTATAACATGACACCCATACACCCTCAATACGGGCCGTATTTACGTGCTCACTTACTTTTTGAAATATGAAAATTACTCTTGTAGCCCCTGGCAATAAGAGAAAAAGATCCCCTAAATCCCTCTTCCTTCGTTCCCCTCCTCCCTCTTCCTTCGTTTGTTGCTGGCCATGAAGGTGCCTTTGTCCCTCTTTCGTTAGAAAAGCAATTTTAGGGGAATTACTATCTCCTTGCGATTCAAAAAAAATATTTCTGCATAAACCCTAGGAAGAAAATGGTATTTACCCGATGTCAACTACAGGCACGAGAACGTTGGGACGTTGAAGGAGATCGCTCGAGGGAGAGAGGTTCGATGGTTTTTCGATGGAGATGAGGTTGGATCGGTGATGGAGAGAGGTTCGATGGGTTTTCGATGGAGATGAGGTTGGATCGGTGATGGAGAGAGGTTCGATGGGTTTCCGATGGAGACGAGGCTCGATCGGTTTTCCCAAAAGTACGAAGGTGGATGAGATTCTTTGGTGACGAACTTGTAGTCTCTCGATGGGTTTATTTGGACGGGAAGGGATTGTTTAGGTTTTTCATGATTTTTATATAAGGGCTAATGTTGTAATTGCGTATAGGATAGAACGTGGGCCACTATGCCCGGACGCCGGTTCAAACTGCGTTGGAGCATTATCTTGGAACAAAATGCAGCACATGTTGATTTTGGGATAAAAAAAGGCGTAGGGCACCATTTTGTAAAAAGCCCATAAAGAGAAAAGTACCAAAAAACGCCCCAAAACTTTTTTTTTTATCACCATTTCAGTGACATTTTTTTTTAATTAAAACATGGCGCCCATGCACCCTCAATACGGGCGGCATTTACGTGCTTACTTTTTGAAATATGAAAATTACTCTTATAGCCTCTGGTGTAATAAGAGGAAAAGATCCCCGAAATCCCTGTTCCTTCATTCCCCTCCTCCCTGTTCCTTTGTTCCCCTCCTCGCTCTTCTTTCGTTTGTTGTCGGCCGTGAAGGTGCCCTCCTCCCTCTTCCGTCAAAAAAGTAATTTTGGGGGACTGCCGTCCCCTTGGGGTTTAAAAAAAACATTTATGCATAAATCCCACGAAAAAAATGGTATTTACCCGATGTCAACTATGAGCATGAGAACCTTGGGACGAAGAAGGCGATCGCTCGAGGGAGAGAGGTTCGATGGGTTTTCGATGGAGACGAGGTTCGATCTGTGAGGGAGAGTGGTTCGATGGGTTTTCGAGGGAGACGCCCCAAAAGTACGAAGTTGGATGTGATTCTTTGGAGACGAACTTGTATTCTCTCGATGACTTTCTTTTGACGGGAAGGGGTTGTTTAGGTTTTTCGTGATTTTTATATAAGGTCTAATATCGTAATTGCATATAGGACTGAACGTAGGCTACTATGCCCGGACGCCAGTTCAAACTGCGTTGGAGCATTATCTTGGAACAAAATGCAACACATGTTGTTTATGGGATAAAAAAAAGGCGCAGAGCGCCATTTTGTAAAAAGCCCAAAAAGAGAAAAGTACGAGAAAATGCCCCAAAACGTTTTTATTACCATTTCATTGACATTTTTTAAAATTATAACATGGCGCCCATGCACCCTCAATACGGGCTGCATTTACACGCTTACTTACGTTTTGAAATTTGAAAACTACTCTTATAGCCCTTGGAAATAAGAAGAAAAGATCCCCGAAATCCCTCTTCCTTCGTTCCCCTCCTCCCTCTTCCTTTGTTTGTTGCCGGCCGTGAAGGTGCCCTCCTCCCTCTTCCATCAGTAAAACAATTTTGAGGGAATTACCGTCCTATTGCGGTTAAAAAAAAACATTTCTACATAAACCCCAGGGGTCAACTATGGGCACGAGAACCTTGGGACGGAGAAGGCGACCGCTCGAGGGAGAGAGGTTCGATGGGTTTTCAATGGAGGCAAGATTCGATCAGTGAGGGAGAGAGGCTCGATTGGTTTTCGATGGAGACGAGGTTTGATCGGTTTCCCCAAAAGTACGAAGTTGGATGGGATTCTTTGGAGACGAACTTGTATTCTCTCGATGAGTTTCTTTGAACGAGAAGGGGTTGTTTAGGTTTTTCATGATTTTTATATAAGGGCTAATATAATAATTGCGTATACGACGAACTATGCTTGAACGCCAATTCAAACTGCACTGGAGCGTTACCTTGGAACGAAATGCAGCACAGATTGTTTTTGGTATATAAAAAGGTGCAAGGCACAATTTTGTAAAAAGCCCATGCAAAAATTTAATAAAAAGCTAATATCTATTTCCAAGAAGGCCTATAATTCTTTAAGTATATTTTTTAAGAGTTAGTCTCGAATGAGCGTCCACCCATCATTTGTATTAAAGCAATACACAAGTAAGTTTGACTGTGTGATATTTACGGATTTCCAAGCATTAAAAGTCCGTGCATGTCACACAGTCACAAACACCTGTGGACTGCTGTGTCCACTCATGATGGGTGGGCACCATGGTTCAAAATTTTGGCCGATAAATCAAATTATCGGCCAAAATATATTTGTTTCGGCCATGGGCGAAATGATATAATGAAAATATCGGCCGATAATTTGCAGCTTCATTTATTTATTTATTTTTTTGAAATAAAGAAAAAAATTGGGACTGAAATTTTGGACAAGCCCCAAATTATCGGCCGAAATTTTAAAATTTCGGCCAGGCTCGAAATCGATATTGAAACCGAAATTTTGATCCTTGGGGACACTCATGGTAGACTAACTCATTTTTTAAACATTAAAAGTGAAACTTAAAAATATATATCATATATAAGAGCCTAATGGGCCTAAGTGCTTTAGCCCAACCAGGCCCACAGGCATGTTTTCAAGCCCAAATCCCCTTAAACCTGGTTAGGCCTAATGGGCTGGGCTACTCGGCCCATTTCCATCCTTCACAATAAAGGGTACCCATATTTCCATCCGCTAAATTTCGACGAGCACCAAAACTAAAATATGCTATAAATCAAATGATGGATATCAAGGATCAAAATTTATGGTAAAATTTCAATTTTGTGCATGATTGAAATCGATTATTTGGACCGAAATTTTGACCGAAAACTGAAATTTTGGGTCCCTCCCAAACAAAAATGACCGAAATTTCGAACCAAATTATTGTTTTGGTAGGGACTGAAACCGATAATTTAGACCGAAATTTTGGCCGATGACCAAAACTTTGATCCTTGATGGAGTTTGCTTTTTGTCCCATTCTTTTACATATATATACCTTAAGATCATAAGTATATCATCATACGTCAATTTTTATTCAAGATGGCATACATATGCAAAATGTGACTACAAAATCACATAGCATATCTCATGCTCGAACGTGATTTTTGGGTCGCTTCTACATATGTATATGTGTGCTACGTGGAATAAAAATCGGGGGTACTATGATTCGCCCATGATCTTATAATCCATTTGCCCGAGATTGAAATAAAAATAATCTCTGTCAAAGCAGTCAATGATTTTCGGTGGTGGTGTCATTAGAGATTCGGATGGGTGCAAATAGAGGTACCCTTTGGCATAATCTCGAACCACCAACCTTGATCCTGGCCCAAATGTTTTGAACTTCACGGATTATCAGGCTCATAAATAACGCATTTCTCGAGTGCCGCCATCTTCATATCAGATGATGAAAATCACAAAATTCAACCACCAGATCCAATGACATCTTGACTTACCCAACTCAAGATGACTGAAACAACGCTCCCCTGCCGGTTGTTCCCCGATTCACAGGCAAATTCATTTATTAAAGTCAAAGATTCCACGAATCAAACGGCTTTAATCCTTCTCCCTCACCGAATCTTCCATTAGGACGACGCCTACGGAATCCATCGCCTCCGCTATAAATGAAACACCTAGCCGGCTCCGCCCACCCGTGTCCTCGTCTCCTTATTCTTCTTCTCCAACCCTCCTCTGGAACGAAACCCTAGAAAAAAGTTCTAAACCAGAGAGCTCGAAACCCTAATTTTCTGCCTCATGGCTTCTCCCAAAGAACGCGAGACCTTCGTCTACATCGCCAAGCTCGCCGAGCAAGCCGAGCGCTACGACGGTACGATCTCAGGGTTAGGGTTAGGGTTTGGATGATCTCCATTGTGGTTTTATCTTCTTTTGTTCTAAATTGGATTTGTTGCAGAGATGGTGGATTCGATGAAGAAAGTGGCAAAACTCGACGTCGAACTGACGGTGGAGGAGAGGAATCTGTTGTCCGTCGGATACAAGAACGTGATCGGTGCGCGCCGAGCTTCGTGGAGGATCCTCTCTTCGATTGAGCAGAAAGAGGAAGGTAAAGGCAATGATCAGAACGCAAAGCGGATCAAGGAGTACAGGCACAAGGTTGAATCTGAGCTCTCCAACATTTGCACGGATATCATGACCGTGATCGACGAGCATCTCATACCTTCTTCAGCTGCTGGAGAATCTACCGTTTTTTACTATAAGATGTGAGTGGATCTCGGATCTTTAATCTTTGTGTTCCCTTTTTTTGATGTTTGAAGTTTTATTTAGTTGGCTATTTATAATAGGAAAGGGGATTACTATCGATACCTAGCGGAGTTTAAGACTGGTAATGAGAAGAAAGAGGCTGCTGATCAGTCGCTGAAAGCATACGAGGTAAATAAAATATTTTTGTTTTTGAAAATTTGAATCTTCGTTTTACATGTGAACAAATTTTGTTAGATTTGGTTCTCGATCTGTGTGAATTGACTTTATATCTGAACGCTTATTTAGTTGTTGAATCTGATGAAAATAGAATTGCAACGGCATTTATGATCTAATCTATTACGAGTGGTCTAGAGAAATGTTACCGAGTTTGATGGCTTGCTTGGTTCGAATACGGGTTCACAGTTCCGGATTTGGGTAGGATGAGTTTTAACTAATGTTAAACATATATAATAGATTTTAATCTCAGAAAATAAGTAGTTGTTGGCTGATGGGTTTAAGTGCTCACTTTAAAACCAACTGAGCTATGTTTGATTCTTGCTCTTAGCATATAGCATTAATTCTAAGAAGCACGGACGGCGATATGGCAATTATAAAAAAATCAGGATATGATACGGGCGGACACGAGTATTTAAAAATTATTTTCATATATATTTTAGGTTAATAAAAGTACGAAAAAAAAGAAGAAAACCTTAAAAAAAAAAAAAACTTATAGAGACTGATTTCAAATAGGTAGGCTGCACGTTGGTAGCCTCCTTTGATTTTTTCTTCTTTTATGAAAAATCATAAATTCGAAACTTGCAATATGATTTCTTCTTTTAATTTTTTTTTCGAGGAATGCCCAAGATACGCATGCGGCCGTATCCCTCAAGTATCAGTATCCGATACGGATAAGATATGGGTACATTGCCAAAAATGGAGTTTCCGTGCTTCCTTGAGTATTATAGAATTTACGAAGCTGAGTTGGCCTGCTCGAACCGGACCGAACTGAACCACGAACCAGTTTGCTACGAACCTATTCACAATTCTCTAGGGTGATGCGCGAACTGGATAACACTGGTCTAGTGAAAAATATGGATCCATGGTTTTAAATTTTTTGTACTGAGTTTCCAAAATCCGTAAAGTAAAGGTCGCACCCAGTGCAAAAGGCTTTTTTGCTTTCAATAGGCTTTGGCAGAGGTAGTGGTAGGCAGCTTTACCCCACTTGCCATCGCACCAAGGTCCGACCTCTAGTATATCCAAAATCAATAATGACATAAAAATTTCCACATTACATACCCACACTTATTTTTTCTGATTATAAATGCTTTAACTTGTAAAAGATCACAATTCAATAACTAACTAGGTTGAGCAAGTAAAAAAATTAGCTATGAGAATCTAAATGAAAAAAATAAATTCACACATTGCATACCACCTTTTGTTTTTGCCGATTATAAATGCTTTAGCTTGTAAAACATAAGCATTTTAGTGATTATTTAGGCTGAGCTAGTCAAAAATTAGCTAAGAGAATTGTCTGAGCAGTTTGACCCATGGGTTAAAATATCGGATTACCGATGCGTATCGTCCGAGCTCCAAAACGATACGTATCGGTACCAGTCTGTATCGGACGATACATTGAATGTATCGTTCGATACATTGAATGTATCGTTCGAGTCCAATACCGATACGTATCGGTATCGGACGATATTTTGATCCATGGTTTGACCCTACACTTTCTCATCTAGTTTAAGATGCTTGCACAAGATCCACTGTGACTTGAGGGAGCTCATAACTGCCGATTCAAGATTTAATTACTGACTTAAAAAAAGTAGAGCATGAAATGAGAGTGGGGGCCTAGAACCTCACTGATTTTCGTCTGATCTGCCTCATTAATTGCCTATACAAGATCATAGCTAAGGTGCTAGCTAACAGACTCAGGCCGTTAATGGGGAAGATCATCTCAGCTACTCATGGGGCTTTTGTGCAGGGGAGACAATTAGTGGACTAGGTTGTGGCCCATGAAGTCATCCTTTCCGCTCATCTGGATCGTCTTCCGGCAGCCCTGTGGAAAGTGGACATGGAGAAGGCACACTGGTGGGGTACTTCAAGAGCTCCCGTGGCATCCGCTAGGGCGATCCACTTTCCCCTTTCCTCTTCAATTTGATGGGGGAAGCACTGACGGGCCTTATCGAATGGGCGAGACAATTGAACTACATATCGGGGATCAGAGTGGGTGCCCATGACCGGTATATCTCGATCCTACAGTATGCTGATGACACCATCCTATTTGGAAAGACTAACATGGAGTTCAGATCTCTAGCGAAGGTCTTATCAGTATACGAGGTAGTTTCGAGGCAGCGCATTAACTTGCACAAATCAAAGATCACAGGTATTGGGATCGATCATGGGTTAAAATGCCGGAAAACCGGTACGTATCGTCCGGTCAAAAAACTGGTACGTATCGGACAATACGTACCGGAACAGTACTGTACCGGACGATACATTGAATGTATCGTCCGGTATCTGCAATACAAATGAACGATATGGTACATTTAATGTACCGTTCATATAATCTTAATACGATATGTATCGCTCGACACGAGATCGATAACTCGAGCTTATAGGATTTGGCGCATACGATTTATTGTGACAATGAGGAATTTCCAATCAAGTACCTGTGGCTGCCGTTGGGGTTGAGACAACCAATGGCTATGGCATGGGAGCCAGTGATTCAACGCTTCGAACAACGATTGTCCACATGAAAAAGAAAATTGCTAAGTGGTGGCAGGCGCCTTGTCCTGCTTAAAGTTCTAGCAAGCCTACCGATTTTTTATATGTCAATGTTCAAGTGTCCGATCAGAGTCATCAACCGGATAGAGCAAATACAACGAAATTTCCTTTGGGAAGGGTCGGGCATGGACAAAAGATACCACTTGATTAATTGGGACACATGCCAACTTTCGATGAGTTGCGGCGGGCTGGGAATCTGCAATTTAAGGTGGACCAACATATCTCTGCTTGGTAAGTGGTTCTAGTGAGCGGGGAATGTGGAGGAAATGGAGTCTTTGGCGTAGGGTTTTGATTGATAAGTACAGACCTTCCGACAACAACTAGGGCATCAATACCTCGGTCAATAGAGGCACCTCTGCCTGGTGGAAAAACATCTGTGGCACATGGTCGCTCCACTCTAAGGGCTTCGGCTCAGCTCGGTTGTGGCACCCAGATTCAATTCTGGGAGGATAGAGGGGTTGAGGGGGGGCCTCCAAAGTGATGTACCAGAATATATATTCCATATCTCGGAATCCTACGGGGCGGATTGCTGATTTTGTCTCAGAAAATAGCGGAGACAGACTGTGGGAAAGTAATACTCGAAGAAATCTGAGAGCTGATGAGGAGGCTTTCTCAAAGCGATTACAAGTTCTTTATGGGATGAACCGAAATCCTGTAAATCAGGACCGCCGGGTGTGGGCCCCTAGCAAAAGTGGCATTTTCATTGTCAAATCTTACTACTGGATGCTGACGCGCTAATTCCAAGGAGCAGGGTTGTGGAAGGTAACTATCCCGCTCAAAATTAAATTCTTCGCATGAATTCTATTCAAAGAAAGAGTGCTTACGATGAATCAACTTATCCGGAGAGGGAAAGATATCACCAACTGCTGCGTCATGTGCTCCTAGGAGGAGTCGGCCGATCATCTTTTCCTCCACTGTGTTGCGGCGTTCGATATTTAGATTATTGTTTTGAATCAGTTCGACATGAGCTGGGTCATTCCAGTCACGCCTTACCTTCATTATTTGGCATGGGACGCGGCTAGCGTGGAGGTCCGGATAGGGAGGAATTGGAAAGTGACTTTCTTTGCAGTAATCAGGTGTATTTGGCATGAGAGGAACATGAGGATCTTCGAGCAGAAAAAGAAACCGGTGGGGATAACTGTGAGCCAAGGATCTGGCAGGTCTATGGTTATCTACCGGCAACAATACGATCACAGAAATTTCTGATCCCTGGGACCCGGGTTAACAAGGGAGTTGGGAGGGCATTGTTTCCGATTCTAGGGGTTTGGTTTTTTTTTTTGTTCTTTTCTTGTTTTCCTGTTTTGTCCCCTCACTTTTGTTGGATTTTTTGTTGTGGTCTTCCGTTGGTTGGCCTGTTTTTGTATTGTTCTTTCCAGCACCTTGCTGGTTTTTCAATAGTATCTCAAATTACTGATAAAAATAAAAATAAAAATGAGAACAACGTTATTGCTCATAAAAAAAAACGAGAGCAATGTTAGGGTCATTTGAAAACTGACTAGAAAAATGTTATAAAGCCTCTTGTTTTGCGACTTATTATCACTTGACAAACATGAAAAAGTAAAATTTAAAAAAAGAGAGGTAAGCGCTGATTTTTGTTTACTTGGAGCCTTGGAGGTGTATAATGCTAGTTCTACCGAACGATTTCCCTCAGGTCCCAATGCTTATACCTCTCTACTAGAGCCTCAGGTAAAAAATGCATGCTTTTATTTTTGTTTTTCTCCGCTTCTTGAAGCTGCCTTGAGTCATCCCCTCAAGCAGCGCCACTTTTTTTTATCAATTTTGTAGAACTACGTTCATACCTTAAACCGGTATATTTCATATATATATATATATATATTAAACACTCACAAAAAAGTATTGCCATTTTGGATAAATCAAAGTTTGTTAACACATGGCTTTTTTTTTGGTCTTAGTTTGTGTTTATGGATTTCGTTCTTTGATGAAGTTATTATTTGTTAAACTTCATGGATGCCCACACTGAGCCATTGAAAATGTTTTGGCAGATTAGAGAAAGATACTGAAAATGTTTTGCCATGTTGTTAAGCTTTACAAGTATGTCATTTACATTATGCAGTAATTTTAAAGAGTTGCTACTATGAACAGTTGGGTTAATAAGTGGTTTCTGGCTGGGATCAGAGGATGTTGTGCTGATGTGCTCTAATGATTGTTGAATCTTTAGTCGGTACATGTGGTTTGCCTTGCTCTAATGAGTTTGTGATTATGGATCGTCTTCTTGGAGGTATTAACTGTTAAAGCTGCATGAATGCCTACCATATGCCTTGGCATTGGATATATTAGAGAGAAATATTGTTTTAGTTATTGTTTAATCTTTACTTGATACATGTGTTTATACTTGTTTTAATGAAATTGCGGGTATGGATCTCCTTGGAGGTACTAACGGTAGGCATGAGAAAGAACAAGTTATTATTATTTTTGTGTATGTGTGTGGTAATAGTTTTTACCATTGGTTTGTTTCACATGACTGCAGACGGCTTCCAGTACAGCTGAGGCTGATTTGTCCCCGACACATCCTATCCGATTGGGGTTGGCATTGAATTTCTCAGTTTTTTATTATGAGATTATGAATTCGCCTGAAAGGTATGACATTAGAAGGCTTTATTTATTGTGGGTGATAATGGTCTTTTCCTGAAATCTGTGGAACCCTGATGCCAAACGAACTATATTTAGGGCGTGCCACCTTGCTAAACAAGCTTTTGATGAAGCCATCTCTGAGCTTGATACTCTTAATGAAGAATCTTACAAAGACAGCACCCTGATCATGCAACTTTTGAGGGACAATCTTACATTGTGGACTTCCGACATTCCGGAAGATGGAGGTAACACATTGACTACTCAAAATGTCATTTATGAATCTTTTTGTCATTGATAATTGGTGCATTAATGTATCTCTTTAATTGGTTATTGTGATATATGGTTGGAGAAAAACATTATTCTAGCTATTTAGGTTGATCTATTTGTTTCAGACTATCACAATCTTATGTGCTATGTGATTGAAATTGAATAATTGCTTAGCACTTGTATCATTCTAATAGCTTAATTCTTTAATCTATCAGGTTGGATAATTTATGAATGTCTAGTCTTTCCTTGCCTAAAAAGATAATGTTTTTGTTATGTGATTTGGAGACTAACATAAATACTATATGAAATTGATAATCAGCATAGTTTACTTTTGAGTGTTTACTACATTTATTACTCTGAAGGAGTGAGATACATGATATTTAGGACTCTGTTAGGTGGAGTAATATCAATTTATTTAATATCTGATGCTGCCCAAGCCTTTTCATGATCTAGGTGATAAGTATTCTACAATCTACTTAATGTTGGTAGTAAGAAGTTCTCCTTTCATTCTTAGTTCATTTATATATAATTAAGTGCTGCTTGTAAGCGCTAACTGGCCAGAAATTTTAGTTAATGTTAAGATCTGCAGGTTGCATCAATTATTCACTATGGTATGTTTCATGGGTCAAAATACCGGTTTTCCGGTACGTATCGTCCGGATCTCTCGGACGATACGTACCAGGTATCGTCCGATACATTCAATGTATCGGCGATACATTGAATGTATCGGTTTGATACATTCAAAAAATCGTTTTTTTTTTTTAAATCCCAAAAAAATCCCAAAAAATCTGAAAAATTATATTTATTTATTTTGTATTTATTTCAACTATTTTTGCTTTTATTTTTGACATATTTGATGCATTATTTAGATGAATATATAAGTAAGATGCCTATTTTGTAACTTAACCCAAGTCACATGCCTATTTTGTAACTTATTTTTGTCTTAAGATCACATTTTTGACTTAATGTAATAGATCTTCTAACATTATGTTCGATCAGCTGATCACATGCCTATTTTATTAACAATATTTCATAATTTGATCGACGCAGACACGCATAAAGTAAATTACAATATATATTGACAAAAATAAATTATATATTGTCAAAAATAATAGCTATGTTGATAAAAATAAGTTTAATTGTACATGAAAAACTTACTTTAGAGCCACATTGAATTTCGTGGTGGTTCTTGGCCCTCATGATTATCGTCATCATCGGTGCGCGAGCTTTTCGGCCTTTGCCTATAATGTTGCCCATATTGATACCCATGATTATATGTGCCCCCTTGAAACTGAGGCTCGATTAGCATGCGTAAAGGCCGATCCTCCAAAAATCTGACCAACGAAGTCATATGGCTCCGAATAGGTTTGTTGTGGCTGGTAGTATGGGTTACTAGTTGCTGAATCTTCGGTATTTTGCAAACTGAATCCCCCGAAGTTAGAAGTCATGTAACCCATATCCGTATCATCTTGTGGTGGTGGTGGTGGTGGTGTTTGATATGATCCCGACGCTCCTCTTCCTTCAACCCCTCCCATTCTAAATGTAGGAGTGTCGAACTGTGTTAACGGCGTCGAGTCATCGTCCCATGCCGCCATATCTCTATAAGGATCAGAGGTACCAGCTTCCTCCCCTCCACCACTAGTGCCAACATCCCCTCCACCATCATGCCCTCCACCATCATCCTCACCACTCCCATCATCACTACCGGGCTGCGTTTCGTCATCAGATCCAACCACTGAATGACGATTCAATCTTCTTTTCCGCCTCGGTGGTTGGGAAGCCTGCTGCTCCGCTATCTTTCAGCATTGTCCAGCCATTCAGTGCTCTCACTATCCAAGACTGACTCTTCTCTCTCTTCGATCCATTCATTCAAAGGGTCATCCTCCTCGAATATATAATCTAACTGGATGGAATCAAAATAATCACCGTCTGCAAGGTAGAATCTGATAGATGAATTAGTATAATATGTAAGTAAGACTTCATATAATTGAGGATCTAAGACTTCATGTAATTGCTTACCACGGTTGGTCCTCTGTATATTCCTGACCCTTAATCGCATATTGTAGTGGCAGTAGACTAACTTTTTCAATCGGTCCATAGTTAGTCTATTCCTTGTCTTAGTATGAATCAAAGAGAAAGTGCTCTAATTCCGCTTGCAGTTGGACGAGGAACACGTTTGCGACAATACCCTCATTGCTACCCGCCTCAATATCGGATCATCACCTTCATAATGCATCCACCAATCAGCGGGTTTGTCGTGTTTAATTTGGGATTGCGCCAACGGGGTCCCAAATGACCCATGTCTCTTGCGAAATATGTCAATCTATAAAGATGAAACACAGTAAGGCACATATCAATAAATAGATGATAATATCACATGACATTTGACTTATTACTTATAAGGTATGATACTATGATCACTCACATCTCTTATGGCTTGGCCTTGGTCCGCCAACTCAGGGAGCATTCTTTGGATTACATTGAGCAAACCGGTAGACACTTCATCGAAGATTGCTTTCATTTCGGCGTCATAGTGCTACACATCAAATATGAGCAATATCATCGATATGAAAATAATGAATAAATAAATAAAAATCACTACATAATTGTGCAACATGTTATACCTGCTGCATGCAAGTACTGGTGAAATTGTGCATCCCACCTCTTGTCGATAATCGCCCAGTATCGTTTATATTTTGTAGGGCATTTAGTTTTTATAGCCAATTTTGCCTTATCCATTGACTCATAAACGTACCCCATCGTTGGTTTGTCATCACCATCAACCAATCTCAACACTTGCACCAACGGGGTAGTGACGGCGATCAGGTGGTCGAGTTATCCTAAATCAGATCAGTCAAGAACTTCATGTTGATTCCATTCTTCCGACGACACCATGCTTTTCAGCTCACGCCTATATCTAGCCAAACTCTGTAGGGCTAAGAACTGTGTTGCAAAACGTGTAATCGCAGGTCGGAGCAACTCATTGTTCGTGAAGGCTCTCATTAAATTGACCAGCTTGTCACTGTTGTACAGGTAGGAAGTAATCGTTCTTCCCTTTTGAATAGTTGTCTGTGCCTTGCTTCTCTTTCCTAAATCCTCAAGAATGAGGTCCACGCAATGTGCGGCACACGGGGTCCAGTACAGGTGACGTCTCTTCGCCATTAGTTTTAATCCAGCGGCTTTGTAGTTTGCCGCATTGTCATTGTCTGCCACCTTCCAACCTCATGAACTACCATATCCATTAGTTTAAAGAGGTAGTCGGCCAATCTTTACGTGTTCGAAGCATCAATCGATTTCAAAAATCTTGTCCAAGATCAGTAAACCAAAAAGTTTATCAAGATCTTCTTTGTGGGACCAGTCCATCCATCGCACATAATTGTGCAACCTCTTTCATCCCATACATCCTCAAAGCTCTGTACATAGGCAGTTATCTCATCGTACTCATCTGTTAGTAAGGGTCCAGATATCTCATATGGAGAAGGCTTTTTTAACTCGTGGACCAACTTCTGCACTTGTATCAATCATGCTTTTGAAGTACCATGTAGTCCGCTACTTGGCTCGAATGTGGTTGTATAAAAAACTTGACAATGGATTTTCCAAGCTTCTTCCCCATTTTTGCAAGTGAGATTGCACTCAATTTGGTTTGTTTAGAGCTTTCAGTGCGATACATGAATGGATCCATGGGGGCTGTAGTACGGCCTATAATCCCTCCCAGATGCTGCCCTACGCAACCCGACAGTCTGCTCAACATCCTCATCAACATCAACAACATGTGGCCTATGACTAGATCCACCACCGTGCGAGGCATGGATGGACCCCTCAACCTTGACTCAAACCGATAATCGGCTTCTTCACTGATCTCGTATTTGCTAGCACTCTCTCTCATAGCTCTGCTATCTGCTCATCCTCATCCTCATCATCCTCGTGCACTGATGTAAAGCGTGGATCGGCCTCTGATTCTCTCATACATTTCCTATCACGATCGGCGACTTTTTCTTTCCCTTTGCGCTTGTAAACTAGCTCGATATTTTCTTTTACCTCTCTGGGTACACTAGGACACCCTCTTGTCTCTCCTTTACATGAGCAGATGCTCCTTTAATCGTGTGATACCTCCTCCCGAGTTTTTCCACAAAGATTACATTGAATCTGGAGTCTATTACCATCTATTCTTTGTACCATATTGCCACCTTTGGATCATCGAACGTACCATATTTATTTATTTCACCTACATAAATGAGCAAACGATTGAAAATAAACATCTAATTTACACTTAAAAATAAAATTTACAAGAGTAAACATCTAATTTACACTTGAAAATAAAATTTATTTTTTAATTATTGCTATTTTAAAATATCAGTTATATTTATCAAATTTATTTGATATTATTATAATTTTGAATATTTATTTGATATTATTATAATTTATGGATGTTTTTGATATTATTTTAATTTATGAATATTTATTTGATATTATTATAATATATAAATGTTTATTTGATATTATTTTAATTTATGAATATTTATTTGATATTATTATAATTTATTAATGTTTATTTGATATTATTATAATTTTTTAATGTTTATTTCATATTATTTTAATTTTTGAATATTTATTTGATATTATTTTAATTTATGAATATTTATTTGATATTATTATAATTTATTAATGTTTATTTGATATTATTATAATTTTTTAATGTTTATTTGATATTATTTTAATTTTTGAATATTTATTTGATATTATTTTAATTTTTGAATATTTATTTGATATTATTTTAATTTATGAATATTTATTTGATATTATTATAATTTATTAATGTTTATTTGATATTATTTTAATTTATGAATATTTATTTGATATTATTATAATTTTTAAATATTTATTTGAAATTTATTCCATATTATTCTAAAATTTTATGGGACATATCCCATAATATAAATTATTTTAATTATATGTGACAGTCACATATAATCAATATGGGTCACATATAATTAAATTTATTATTAAAATTAATATGGGTCACATATAATTTAATATGTGACCCATAAATTTAATTATATGTGACCTATATTAATTTTAATAATAAATTTAATTATATGTGACCCATATTGACCTTATTATTTTATTAATTATATGTGACCCATATGATATGTGACCCATATTGATTACATGTGACCCTTAATTATAATTATTTATATTATTTTTGACCTATCAATTTAAATATTTTAAATGGGGTCACATATAATTATTTTTGACCCATCATATTATTTTTGACCCATTATTTATATTATTTTTAATTAATTTAAATATTTTAAATTATTTTAAATAATATTAATTATTTTAAATAATTTAAATAATTAATATTATAGGTAAATGATAAATTTACCTATAATATTAATTAATATTAAGGGTAGATCTACACTAAATTAGTGTAGATCTACACTTAATTAGTGTAGATCTACACTTAAAAAGGGTAGATCTACATTTATTTAGTGTAGATCTACCTTATTTAAAGGTAGATCTACACTAAATTAGTGTAGATCTACCTTATTTTAGGAAATAAAATGAAATACACGTACCTTCCACGTTGATCCCGTGATATTTGGCGCCGATTTATGGTGTAAATAATCAAAAAAGAAGTGAGGAAGAAGAGGTTTACCCGACTTTTAAGTCGGGTCTATGGTGGGACCCACCGGAAAATTCAAATTATCGGACGATAATTTGAAATTATCGGACGATAATTTGAAATTATCGGACGATAATTTGAAATTATCGTCCGATAAATTCAAATTATCGTCTGATACGAACGATAATTTCAAATTATCGTTCGTATCGGACGATAATTTGGTTTTTCCTTTATTTTTCTGATTTTACACTTATTATCGGACGATATTTTGTCCGTATCGGACGATAATTTCATTATTTCACTGATGGTACGATACATAGGGTATGTATCGTACCGTTCACGTCCAAAACCGATACGTATTGTCCGATATGTATCGGTATCGGACGATATTTTGACCCATGGGTATGTTTCTCCATATATTTCTGCCGCCAGGCTGCAAAATGAGTGCAGTTTGTTTTGTGATCTGTCGGGATTCCTTGACGGGCTAACTCCTAACGGAGATGGTGGGGAGACAAGATTCTGGAGTTATGGGACAGAAATCATGAAGTCTTTCTACAGTTTCTGGTATTGGTGATCGCTAATTTCTTTCAATTAAACTACCATATGGAGTAATAACCCCTCCAAGAGTATTGATTTTCTGTTGACTGGATTTTGATAAGAGCCTCACCATCGATAACCTACTACATAGGGAACTATATCTCACTAATAGACGTGCAATGTGCTTCAGGAACAAGTGCATCTACCATCGACTTTTGGATTGTGAGGTTGCATTCACAATTCGGCCTGTGTTTTATCATTGTTTGGGGTGATGTCGTGTGAAGGTCGTGTTTTGAGATGCTAAGGTGGTGAGCTTGCTTTCTACATTGTGGGATAAGCGACAATTTATGGGTTGTATGACTTGAAAGAACTGAGAGATCTTTCCATGAAACTCAAAGTCTGTTGTCGAGGGGTGATGTCGTGTGTGTGTGAAGGTCGTGTTTTGAGGTGTTAAGGTGGTGAGCTTGCTTTCTAGATTGTGGGATAAGCAACAATTTATGGGCTACATACATGGCTTGAAAGAATTGAAATCTTTTCATGAAACTCAAAGTCTGTTGTCGAGTTTTGTGAAAGAGATGAAGTAAATTGTAGCCTTTTTCTTGGTTCGCTCACATTTGTAGCTTGTTACATGCACCTATTCGTGGTTCGAAACTAGCCTAATTGTAAATATTGTTTTATAGAAGAGGAGGGGTTTTCGACAACCCATTTGCTTGTCTAGTAGAAAAGAGGGATTTGTGGTCTTTCAGTGTACAACGGGAAAAGTCTCCGATTTTTAAACGTTTTGTATTAATTGTGATTTTATTCATCAAATGCATTAGTTGAGAAATGACAGTTATCTAAAAAAAGCGTCACTTTTCAAATAAATTGCAAACATCATGATTTAATCGTGATATATTTAAAAAAATGTTACATAGTTTTGTTGAAGAAAAATGAGAAGTCAAACGTATTAAAAGTTTAAAGCCTTAACTTATCCCTCTCATCTTTGTCTCTCCTTCTCGTTTCTTCTCATCCCATGGTGAGTTGGTGAAGAAGAGGAAATATATAAAATTTATCTCTTCATTATTATTAACAAACATTTTCTATTTATATATTTTTTAATTTTAATGCTTTTGTTCTTCTTTTTTTTTTTTTTAAATTTCCCCTTACTGACATTTCTCGACTTTGTCACTATGATACGGTGAGTGGCAGCGACGAATTGCTTTTGTGGAGGGCCTTGAGTGAGATGGCATTGTGATGGGGAACGCCAAGTTCGAGCGCCTTAGATTTGAGGCCACAACAGATTTTCATCTTCAGAAAGGCCTAAAAAGGACACAAGCCCGAATGCTACAATTTGGAAAAAAAAAACCCATCATTGATGAACAGTGCCACGTCTGTGAACAGTGATAGGCGTTCGTGATTTTGAGCCCTCACTATTCCTAGGCGACGGACGTCCATGAAAATTTCCGCCCCAACGACAGAATCTTCTATTTTATGCGGGAAATTACCTTTTTTAAGTCTTTTATTATTATTAGGACTATTTATTTTCAATTATTAAGTGGTTGCCTGTATAAGTCGTAAATACAATTTAATTAGTTATTGACTATTTTGAATGCATTATTGTTTGAATATTCTTCTTCCCGATGTGGGTTTGGTGTGAGGTCAAGGGAGTGATTCCCTACCGTTATCTTTTGGTATCTATTTTCTTTTGATATTTTAATAGCTCTGCTATCTATCAATCTCTGTTTTGCTTTAAACCTTGATCAACTTGCTTTGTACCATAATCTATTAGTTTCTTTTTGATCTCAAAACCATAAACCTTTTCTAAAACCCCAAATCCATCAGAGCCATAAACCTATCCCGAAACCATAAACCTATTACAAAACCATAAACCTGTTCCAAACCCTAAATCCATCCCAAAACCCTCGTCTGAACCTGTAAATCTACATTGGATTGACGACGAACGCAAAAGCTTGGAAAAGCTAGAGTTCTATCTCTAGGCTCGAGCCCCCGCCTCAAATCCAACGCGACTTGCGCATCGGACTGGACTCTAGCCGGATTTAGCATGATTTGCCTATCGGATATTTAAAACCTTAAGGTATCTAGTTAATTTTGAGATTAAGCTTGAATTAATTTTATTTAATTTCGGCCAAACTGCATTAAATCATTAATCACACATTTTAGGGTTACTGTCCCACGTGACATTGGCACCTGTTGGACACCTTAACTAAAGACATCTTTTAGGCTGTTGGGATCTCCGTTGGCCTTCTTGGTGTCAGTGGTCATTTGCAGCCCTTTTTTTTGTAATTTATTCCATTTTTTGTTTGGCCTGTTGGGCCTGTTGGGCCTGTTTTGTGGTTTTGGAGAAGTATATTGCTTTTTGTACCCTCATTTTCTTTATTTTTAATGAATTTCTTTATCGATGAAAGAGATAAGATCCTTTACCCTCCCAAGTTCGTATATAATCAGTTTCTTTAGGGAATTTCCTTAAAGAAGTCAGTCAGATTAGAAGGTTTCAATTCCATGCGCATCTCCACTCTTTCACACCATCTGGTAATATTTTTAAGGGTTTAAACAAATTTTGTTGAAATCCATTAGCCTCAAACTTTATCAACTTCAAGAATAATTTCTATCCGTCTGGAAATTCAACCACCATCTCCAAGTACGCTACCTCTGGACTTCTCTCCCTTGTAATCAATACACCATACCCACCTCATAATTCCTCAATTAATTCGTAACTTTTTAGAGCTGAATCATTACAAGTGAAAGCTGAGTTACATTATACCCTTTGTCTGAAGCCAAAATTGGATCAGTTCCATAAGACATAGAAGAAGCAATCTTTTTAAGATAATGAGTTTGTCAATAGAAATGAATCGACACTAGACACAATAAGTACACATGGTACGAATTTTGTTAAGAGGTTAGGCACTTTCCAGAGCACAAGTACAAGGCAAGCTCTTGACCCTGGAGGTCGTACAAGTAGCAGGAGACACCTTTAGTAATGACAAATCATGTTCTTCCCCCATTAGATCAGTATCTAGCCCTCAGCCTAAGGCCATCAGTATACGACCCAAGAGGTTGTTCAGTATTGTGGCACAAGATGTCAGTTGGGCCTTAGTATGAGGCCCAAGAGGTCGTCCAGTATTGTGACATAAGATGTCACTTTGTTGGGCATTAGTTAATGACCCAAGAGGTCGTTCAGTATTGTGGCACAAGATGTCATTCAGTTCAAGAGTTTACTTGGTAAAGCACATAAGTTGTCACACAAGAGGTCACTCAGTCTACTGCAAGTCGTCACTTAACGGGGGAAGCAATTCAATACCCAGTAATATGGTTCAAGAGTTTACTTGGTAAAGCACATAAGTTGTCACACAAGAGGTCACACAGTCTACTGCAAGTCGTCACTTAACGGGGGAAGCAATTCAATACCCAGTAATATGGTTCAAGAGTTTACTTGGTAAAGCACATGAGTTGTGATACAAGATGGTCACTCAAAATTGCAGTGCATGAGCATTGATTAGCATAGTTATACCTTGTCTCACACGGCATTTTTCATCAAACTCACTTTGTGTTTGCCTTCTCCCGAACAAAATGGAGTAGCCGAGCGCAAAAACAGACATCTCCTTCCGGTTGCTCGTTGTCGTCCCAAGGAAATGAATGTTCTTAATCTCCCTCTTTTAGTATTCGTCTACCCAACCTTCGGGCAAAAGCGCTCTAAGGAGGGCCCATCCCATAAAAGAAGTGAGCCAACTTGCTATCCATGTCGTCACCGTAACTTCTGATGTCCTGCCCAAACCAGAAGTCGTCGAGCTGGGATGGGGCTATGATAAATAGTCAATTGTTTACCTTACCGTTGTTTCCTACTTTTCTTTTAGTTAATGTGGCAAATGAGTCTTTCAGTCAATTGGCCTTTAAGCCTTAACTTTCATCTTCATAATAATAACAAATAACAATGAAAAAAAAGAGAATAGAATATACATAGAATAAGGTTTGGGGATTGGTTGATGTAAATAAAAAAAATATTAAAATTAATTGCTCTTCACCATTATCTTCACTGTTAATAACTAAGGAGATCCTTGCTTCGAGTGATCTTTCGAAGCTCTTCTTGGACGTAGGTAATTTCATGCATCAAACTTCTCAGCTACGTGCTGGATGACCTGAAGTGTTTCTTTGATATCATCATAGAATGGTTCACTTTGTTTACTGTTGTGGATTTTTCAGCGAAAATCGAACTTATTAACCACTTGTAGCAGGTTTTAGATATGTCAAGATGATAAGAAGAAATAGAAGTCGGGAAACAAGAATTATGTTCAAAAGGACTGCCAACTGATTAGAGGAAACCATCATCAGCATCAGCATCAGCATCATCCTCATGGCCTTGTTCTAACGATGGATTAAAAGAAACACATACAGAATTTTTTTTCAAGTCCTGCTTGAAACAAAATTCATAGATATCTATGTTTGAAAGGAGCGCTCAATCAATTAAAAGAAAATCATCATCATCATTGCTTTTCCCAATGATGGATTAAAAGAAACACATCAGAAAAAAATTTCAAGTCCTACTTGAAATAGAAATCATAGATATTTATTACTCATGTTAGATAAGACTTTTTATCATGCTAGTTGTTGCTAATTTTTTTGTTTTTCAAAGATAGTTATTTGTCCCTTGAATCTGCTGCATGTCAAGCTTTGTTATAATACTCGGTATTCTTTTTTCTTTCCTGCATCCAAAATGTCAAATGATTACTGTTCCCATGCAGGATGGAAATAAAATGTGATACAACTTAGTCATATCTTTTACTGACGAGTATATAAACTAAAAGTTGTGTTGGCCTGTGCGTGTACCTTTTACTAGTGTTCTCTCGACAGCTTGTACCGTTTCAACGCACTTGGAACTTCTTTACTTGACATTTCTAGACATGTACAGAAAGCGTTCTGCAGTGCCATTAAAATGCTTCTTCTATCATGAATTCATGATAAATTGAGATTTCCCTTTTGTGAAACTTTGCGTTGTTGTGGCAGCTATTTTATGGGTAATCATAGTAATAGGAATGGCATGAAGGATTGTGGAGTGACAGAATTTAGTGCTGCTGCTGATGATGATGATATTATTAATTTATATGATTATGCTAAATATATTATTAAAGAACTGGATGGATTACAAGGAAATATAATACATTTATCAGTGCAACCAGGTGCCCTAAAAAGAAGCTGCTGGTCAAGACAACAGGAAAGACTCCATGTTAATCTGACTCCCTCTTACTTGGGTATTCTCACTTAACTCACAGAAGTCGTATGTTTGGAACCTTGTGGAGAGGCTGACGTCCTCTTAAGATATGCCAGACTGCCAATCTGACATTTGCGGCACCAGTCAGACCAGGAAAGGCTGTACCTCTACCAAAGCATAAACATGTTGACAACTTTAAGTGGAACTTCTAGTTAGGTTTGTCCATTAGCTGTGTGATTGTGTTGAGCAGAAGGCGGCCATGTTTAGAATGGACTGAATGGTGTTCACAACGACCGAGTTTATGATGGGCAGCATATAGAAATTTGGCGTCTGTAAGTAGTACTTCTAGTTAGGTTTTTTCGTTACAGATTGCATTGAGCAAGAAGAAGTTGGCCTTCTTGAGAATGGAATGAATTATGTTCACAACGATCAAGATTATAATGGGAAGCATATAAAAATTTGGAGGGTAGAAATGATAAAGAATTTTGATTTGCTGAGGCAATCTTGAGGAAGCTCTCCGTATTTGTAAAGTAGATTGCAAAAAAATGTTGGCTGATGGATGCTGGCTGCCGTATGACATGTTGCATACTTATATGCAAATCGATGGAAAGTTGTATATCATTGTCAATAATGGCAGAAGTGCTGAAAATATGGTCTTTTAGGAAATGATGGACAAATTAAGTTGAAGACTGAAATGTAATCCAGGAATAGAAAGCTTTCCTGGTTTGAAGAAGGTGATGAGGTACCTGTTTCCTCATGGTATTTAGTTATTCCTTTAGGAATGGTTATTAAAATTTCATGTCCGTGTGTCATGTATTACTTTGATGGGACTATAATGGGGACATCCGACAAGATAAGACGGAGGAAAAAATACGCAAAGAGAAAGCAAGAGAAAAAGAAAGGAATAAGCGACGTCCACAGCCTGTTGTGAACAGTGCCACAGCGTGCTGTGAACAGTACCACAATGCGCCGTGGACAACTCCGTCTAGCGATGGGATTTTTTTTTTTTTTTTGCGAAAACTTGCCTTTTTAATCTTTTATTATTTTAGGATTTTTTATTTTGAGTTAATTAATTGTTGCCTATATAAAGGTATTGTAAGCACTTTATTAAGAAGTTGATTGATTATTGAATGAAAAGGGAGTTGCTTTTGTGCAAACTCTAGAAAGCTTGAGAAGAGTTTTCAACCGATGGAGTGAATCCTTCAAACCTTGAGGAGTGAGTAATTGTTTCTCGTGCAACTTGGTGCGAAACCGATGTACAGCCGTGGTGTGAAGCCTTGGAAAGCTATCCCTTTTATTTATGTCTTTCTAGATTATTGTCAGGTAATATCTTCCTTATTTCCATTGATAAAAAGATAAAAAATCCTAGAACCTTATTCCTTGATATCTTTAATTTTTCCCTTTTATTGAGCTATTTCTTCAAGTTTTATTTTATCCAAAATCCCTGAGGAGTCAAGAGACGATATTGTAATTATCACTTGATGCCCTAAACTAGTACGAAACTCGAGTTCCTTCATCAGAACCATTTTTCTAGATCGGGAGATCTTCATGCATGTGAATGCTAACATGAATTAATCGAACTGTTTTATTGAATTCATCGAATTAATTTTGTGTTGCGTGATTTTGAATATTTCCACTATTCAATTCATTCTAAAGTTGATACCAAATTCGCATATTAGGGTTTTAGCGTTTTGTCCCACGTCAATTTTGGTATCAAAGCTAAGTTTTTAGTTTAGGGCTCTCCGTGTTCATATAGGTTTTAGGGTTTATTTCTTTCCATTTCAAATTTATCTTACACGATCTAATTTTGTATAATTCCGTCATGGATACTAATAGCTTAGAAGCCCTGATTAGAGATCTTTCATCTAAGGTGACTGCTAGTCAAACTCGGATGGATGAGCAGATCGCTGATCAACAAGCCAGGGATGAGGCTTTAGAAATTCGTTTTGAAGAGATCAATGAGCTCATTGCTGAGAATCACATTAGAGTCAACCCCAATGACCGTAGGAGGGAGGGTCCTCGTCATCATGAAATTCAAATAAGCCAAGACGATAAAGTCATGAAATCGGTGAAAATGGATGCCTCTACTTTTGACGGGAAAAGACAGCCCAAGGTCTTTCTCGAATGGGTCGCCAACATGGAAAATTACTTCAAGTGGTATGCCATGTTTGAAGAGCGCAATGTCAGATTTGCCAAAGTCAAGCTTATGGGTCAAGCTAGACTTTATTGGTTGGGAGTAGAGCGTCGTAGGCAAATCCAAAGTCTTTGCCCTATTTCCACGTGGGCTGAAATGAAAGTCCAATTGCACGAAAAGTACATTCCCGTATCATATGATGAACATATTTTTGATCAGTGGCAGTCATTGCATCAAGGAGATTCTCCAGTCATAGAGTACATCGATTGGTTTGAAGACTTGATGACCTAGGCCGATGTCGATGAGCCAGTGAAAGTTACCCTCTCCCGATTTCGAATGGGTCTTCGCCCAGAGTTACAGAGGGAACTCATTCCTTATCCCGTTGCGGATTTTGAGGAATGTTTTGCTAGGGTTGAAGAATTAGAAAGGTATCTCGATACCCCTAATAATGAATCTAAGCCCTCCAAATTTGAGTATCGATCTAATCTTACAGAGTCTTTGCCCTATTTCCACGTGAGCTGAAATGAAAGTTCAACTGCATGAAAAGTACATTCCCGTATCATATAATGAACATATTTTTTATCAATGGCAGTCATTGCATCAAGGAGATTCTCCAGTCACAGAGTACATCGATGAGCTAGTGAAAGTTACCCTCTCCCGATTCCGAATGGGTCTTTGCCCAGAGTTACAGAGGGAACTCATTCCTTATCCCATTGCGGATCTTGAGGAATGTTTCGCTAGGGTTGAAGAATTAGAAAGGTATCTCGATACCCCAATAATGAATCTAAGTCCTCCAAATTTGAGTATCGATCTAATCCTACAGAAAAGGGAAGTACTACCTCTAGTCAATCTACAAAATCCGTGATTCCTCATATTGACAAAGGAAAGGGACCAATGATCGAGAGTTCTAGGCGTGCTCCGCAATAATGTTATAAGTGTCAAGGCTTTGGTCACTTTGCATCCCAATGTCTCAGTAAGGGCCAAACCTTGAGTATTCAGGAACATACTGAGAAAGAGGGCAATGAATTACACGAAGAAGTGTATGAATCATGTGACACGTCAAGTGATGATGAAGGTGAAGTTCCGATTAAAATCGTAGGTTGCATTAGGACAGTTCCTATTAGCGGAGGCCGTGTTGATAGTGTGTCCGTACCAAATGAGTCCTTAGAGTTGGTAGGAGCATATCATCATTCTAATTTGCATGGGATTAACAGTCTGAATTTATTGAGCATCGGAAATACGCATGATCGTACTAACACATTGAATATATTTAATGAATGTGATATTAACGGTTGTGTTAATTCCTTATATTCGCGAGCATGTGGAATCTTTTCCAATCTCAGAAAAGGGTAATGACGGAGGTCTAGATCTTCATCTAGACAAGGGCAAACATCCGATAGTTGCCGTGACGGATCTTGCGCCTATTCTAGATCCAACAACCCCACTCGTGGATCCCTTCCTTGTTGAGCAACCAATTGAACCACACCCGTTTACCCAGTTCAAATCCCGTACCTTACCTCTATGCAATATGAGAAAGGGTCAAATGAGAAGGTCATAAAATTTCTAAACTTCCATGCCATTGAAGGTAAAAATAAGGAGTATCTCACAATGTGGAAAGGTAAGCCAAGAGTAGAGCTTCTGAAGTGTGGCATCCGTGGTTTCCTTAACTCATCGGAGATGAGTTTTTCCCATCTGTTAAGTATTGATGGGGAGAGATAAGACAGCGGAAAAAAAACGCAAAGAGAAAGCAAGAGAAAGAAAGAAAAGAAGCAACGACGTCCACAGCCCGCTATGAACAGTACCACATCGTGCTGTGGACAACTCCGTCCAGCGACGGGAATTTTCTTTTTTTTGAGAAAACTTACCTTTTAAGTCTTTTTATTGTTTAGGACTCTTTATTTCGAGTTAATTAATGGTTGCCTATATAAAAGCATTGTAGACACTTTATTAAGAAGTTGATTGATTATTGAATGAAAAGAGAGTTGCTTTTGTGCAAACCCTAGAAAGCTTGAGAAGAGTTTTCAACTGAGAGAGTGAATCCTTCAAACCTTGAGGAGTGAGCAATCGTTTCTCGTGCGACTTGGTGTGAAGTCTTGGAAATCTATCCCTTTTATTTCTGTCTTTTTAGATTATTATCAAGTAATTTCTTCCTTATTTCCATTGATAAAAAAATCAAAAATCCCAAAACTTTATTCCTTGATAGCTTTAATTTTCCCCTCTTATTTAGCTATTTCTTCAAGTTTTATTTCATCCAAAATCCCCGAGGAGTCAAGAGACGATATTGTAAGTATCGCTTGTTTGATGCCCTAAATTAGAACGAAACTCGAGTTCCTTCATCAGAGCCGTTTTTTTAAATCGGGAGATCGTCGTCCATGCGAACGCTAAAATGAATGAATCGAACTGTTTTTTTGAATTCATCGAATTAATTTTATGTGTTACATGATTTTGAATATTACCGCTATTCAATTCATTCTAAAGTTAATCCCAAATTCGCATATTAGGGTTTTAGCATTTTGTCCCGCGCTACACTAACTATAAATTGAAGTTCAATCCAGGGGTCCAAAAAACTAGAACCTTTTTGAAAGGTTATAGTAGGGTGACTATTCTTCCTCAAAGGGAAGATTATATTGTACTACCCATATTCTCACAAATGAAATGCTGATTTTTAGAAGAAAGATGGAAATGATGTTTATGCATGTCCATTCTTATTCCGAATTCACACATGACGACCCAAACACACTGCCCCATGATTTCTCTATAATTATTAGGACAAATTGGAGTTTTATTTCAAGGTAAATGCTATTTTGGATTGAGTTGAAGTTTATGCTCTAGCCATCGATGCTCAGATTTGCTAAACACGACCAATTTACATGGGTATTTAGTTTCATGTCTATTGAATCTACTGTGATTACCATACCCCTATTAAATCTTGTCATTCTTGTATCCAGATTTAGAGACCAACATCAGTCTTAAAACTAATTAGCTCTTCATATTCGCTCGTAAAGTAGTTTTGCTATACCATTTGATAAGTTTGTTAGAGTGGAAGGGTTGGTTTCATCTGTCAATATTGAGTATTGTTAGGGAGATTTAACTTTTTTTTTATTCGATATGTTTAACAGGTAATTGTGCTTGTATATCATCCAAAGTAATTCTGTTTAAAAATTTACAATTATGATTACTTAATATTCATGCTCATCAACTCATGTTCAAGGATTAATATCACTGTATGGTACTTGTGCAGAAGACATCCAGAGGATGGATGGTGGTTCCGCAAGAGCTGGGGGAGCTGAAGATGCGGCTGAGGTAATTACATTTGCCTGTTGCTTGGATTTTAATCCAAATGAAATCTGGACCATTTAATTGCATATTCAAAATTTTGAAGGCGTCATTAGATTTGTGACTCCCTGATTTCTGGATTCACTCGTACGTCCACACCCCCATCTTACTCAGTATATGCTAACTTTCTTTTCCCCCCCCCAATGGGTACATTGTTTTGCAGTGAAACGGTGATCTGGTTTCTGCCGCTACAGAATATTCTGTCTTGTTTCTAGTTGAATATTCCAAGCATCATCCTTTTTTTTTTTTATATATTTTTATGTGTGGTTCTTATTTCCTAATAGATAAATAGTACTTAGTCTGATTTGAGGTTTGGATATATCTGTATCATCAGTTCCCTCTTCTCTTAAATGGATGGAAATGAAATTGACGTGGTTGCGCTGTAGGGGTTTATTAATGCAGAAGGCAAGAGGGGACTACCTACGCACCCTTTTTCGTTTCTTTTGTTATTGTTAAAACTCTCTTTATTTTTCTTATCTGACGGACTGATATTCATCCGCTCTGTTGTCATCGTTATTTAATGTAGCACCCCATTATTTGGCCTGCCTGATCAAATTTATTTTTCTGATGGATTAGCTTCGGGTCGAAGCGGACCTGAGTTATTAGCAGCTCGTAAAGCAAACAAAATACTGTTAGACATGTCATTACATCAGTCTCCCCATCTGAAGAGAGAGGATCGGTGGTTTTTCTTAACCTATGATTACATTTGGTCTTGAAATCGGGCGCATTCATTATCTTCCCTAACAGTGGGTAAGGTTTTGACGAATCTTTGGTGAACTTATTAGTTACTACATCATCATCTATCTGTTGTCCCATCTTTTCGGATCGAACTTTGCGGGTTCTAAGTAATCCGCCCCTTTCTGTTTAGGGTAAACCCACATTGCAATCCTACATATCACTTCTCACTAGTTCCCTGAGTCCTTTTAAGCTTGTAATACTGGTCATGCTCTTCCAATTTCAATGTGCTCAGGTCTGGCCCTGGACCAAGGCCAACGAGGCAAGAGCCTTGGGCCCCGATTTTTAGGGGCCCTCAAATCCTATTTGCCCAATAAAAAATAGGGCTTTTTTATTAAAAAAAATATATATATATAATTTCATAAAGCTAAAGGTCCCCGAATTTGGTTACCTTACTCTTATTGGATACTAATTTTTGTGTCTTTTCGAGCTAAAATTTTGTTTAGATTTCCATCATTTTCATCAAAGTACTTAATTATTTTCTTTAAAAGTCTATTTGACTGTTTGCACCCACACATTTTCTAAAAGCTCTCACGTATGTAACCCTATAAAACTCATTGATTGGGTCAGATCAGAGTCTGATGGAGATTTTTTTAACCTTGATCTTCCACGTAAGGGATCTTGAGACCATATACCACTTATTAGACAATCAGTTTTTGACTCCACATGTCACATGATATTTCCCTAAAAAGTGCACCTTATGTGCAATGGCACACATCACGCTTAAACGTGGTTTTAGGGTCATGTTTTGGGGATGTGACATATGGAATAAAAGTAATTATATGATAAGTGGGAGACATGGTCTTAAGCTCCATCATGTGGAAGATCGAGGTGAAACACGATTTCCATCATCTAATCTGACCCAATCAATGAGTTTTAAGGGGATTAAGAAAATCCTTTTTCTACGTGAGTTCAGATCAAAATCTCCATGAAGATTTGACCACTCAAATGGTTATATGTATAAGTCTTGTTCTATGGATTTCTATTTAAAAAGTGAATATTTGACCAAATACTAACTGATCTATTGGATTGGTACATGTATAAATCAAGTGAATCATGTTCTATAGGATCTATAAAAGACAATAGGTATTAGGATCATTTGTTGCATTTATAGTTTCATCATTATCATAATAGCCTTATACCATCTATTTGGAGTCGGCTTTTAGGGAATTAACAGGGTCTTTTTACAATTGTCTGTCAACGTGACACCAACTCCCTCTTTCTCATCCGAAATTGGGATCGATAATTGCCTCATAAAATTGTTTAAAGGCTATTTGATTCAAGAATAAAATGTTAGTTACATTTTTAAATTTAATAAAATAGAATATGAGTACTCTTTTATGGGAACAATTACTTGCACTCGCTTTTCAAGTGATTGCACCGGATTGCACCAAATTTAAAAGAAAGACATGCAAGTTTAGCGACCTCTACTATGTGAAAACACCATCTAAGCTGTTTGATTTGAAAGCCATGATTTAAAGATATCAATTGCAAAAGATTAAAACAAAAGATAATTTTCATCATTTGATTAAATGGAATCAAAGGCTATTATATAATTCAACCGTTGACTACAATAGATCATATGTCAAGTATTGTGTTTTGCTCCAATTTTATGCACCAGAGATTTATTGATCATGAGCTTCAAATTAGATGGCCTATATTGCAATTTTACATATCACATGTCCCTAAAATACCCAGTCTTTCTTTAAATTCAGTGCAATCACTTGAAAAACATGTGCAAGTAATGGCTCTCCTATTTTATTTGTCAAAAAAAATTTTGTGGCGAATTTTTATATATTATAAAATAATATGAAACAGGGGCCTTATTTTAGAAATTTGCCTTGGACCCCAAAATATTAGGGCCGGTCCTGAATGTGCTCGTGTCATTTTAATCTTTCCTAGAGGGTTCATTTCAAGCTCTGACAATTCTCTGCATTAATAAAAAATTGAGCAAAATTCTCCAAATAGGTGATTTGTTGAAGTTTTTCCGAACATAGGGCTGTTCACAATCAACGACTTGTTCTAAACCCCATTTGGAGTGGGTCGGTTTCTATGCATGAGCTCTTACTGAAATTGGCCCCATGCCTGTTACCCATACACAAATCTAGGAGACGGTTATTTGCACCAACCGAATCTATTTATTAATAGGATAATGGCTCTCAGCCGATATTTAAATGCCAAATTATGTTTAAATAATCTTACACCATTAAATGTCACTTTTATCTCACCATTGATGTGTGATTATCATTGTGCTAGGTAGCAGGCATTTATGATCAATCTAAATTACCCAAGTGACAATCCCTCATTGAAATATGGAATATGTCCCCGTCAAAGGACCATACTTCTAAGTGGATGTAAACCATCTGATTGGTGAACTTTAATATCAGCCATTGGAATCAAGAACAATAGTTGGTTTTGGAGTGCCCTTCAATTGATGATATAACACTTTTACCGATAAATACAGCACAATAACCTTCTACGTCAGCTCCAACGACTTGCATAGCCAAATAATTCATCCACTTGATATCCACATAAATGGAATCCACCAAAAATCAATCGGAAGCCTGCTTTCGTACAACCCATACGAATGAATCCTTTAGAGAATCACTGGAATGAAACTCATGAACACTCGTCAAGGCTTCTTTAAATCCAACTGAAACTCCTTTGAATCAACTATTTGAATTCCGTTGGAAGCTCACCTTAAATCTACTTGAAACCCTCCTATAAAACTCATGAAACTTTTATGAAACCCACGTTGTCGTAAGATTGGGTCTTTGAATGCCCATGAGTGTATTTTTCGTCCACTTCATTCAATATATAAATAATTGACTTTTGATTGTTCCAAAACTTGCCTCATATGGACGGAGTCGGGCTTGAGATTTTTCTTTTCTCCTAAGAGTCTAAGACATGGTCGAATCAGAGAATAAGTTTGTATTAGGTAAGTGACATGAGCGTCGTTGCCATGTGGGTCTAAATTTGTACTGTCATATATATATATATATATATATATATATATATATTTATATGTCTGTGTGTGTGTGCTCATGAAATTAACAAATATCATGTAACTCCATCATACCATTAATTTTAGATGATCTTTGATTGCATTGAACAAATGGAGATCTTTTTAATTCTAATCTTTCGAAGATTAGTTCTTGAGATCACTAGCATCAAAGTATAGGGAACGCATGATGTTTCATATTACACACATCCCAAAAAAGTGAGCCTAAGTACCAAGAGTATATGTGCTTGAGTTGGGTACCTAATACTATTTTGGGTAGCTCTCAACGCACCCATGTGTTCTATGAAAGTACCTACTTTAGAGCACATTTTAAAATCATTGATTGTGTCAGATTATATGATGGAGATCATGTTAGACGGTCATTTTTTAATTCCACATCTCACAAAACCCCAAAAGATGTCCCTAAAATTAGGTTTGTGTGTGAGATGTGTGCTATTACGCACAAAAGCCATTTTTTGGAGATTTGTGAGATGTGTAATTAAAAATTGATCATCTAATAAGTGAGACGTGATCTCAAAATCTGTTGTGTGGAAAATTGAGGTGAAATACGATCTCAATCATGAGATCCGAAGCAATCTAACGGTTTTTAAGCAGTTGCATATGTGGGGGTTCTCTTTCAGAGAATGCGTAGGCGCGAACAGAGGTACTCTTAGTTTTCATGATTTAGGTTTAGGCAACCTCGGTAGCGGGATTTCTGGTTTGCTTTTCTCTTCAGACTTGGTATTAGTGTAAGTTGGTTGTAGGAGTGTGTTATACAGTGGATAATTGTTTATAGACACTTTTGCAGGCCGTTTATTTGGCCCGATGTGATCGCACATAGCTAGGCCCAAGCATTGTACCTAGTCATGCCAAATAAAAAATTGTCTATCATTTATAATTTTTCTCTAAGGTCACTATTTGTGACGTGTGCCATGTGTATCGGTTGATAGGCCCAAAAAATTGGGACGATATATGTTTTCCATCATCTATGTGGAGCCAGTCATATTAGTCGTGCCTTTAATTTTAGATGTCATTTGTGTTGGAATGTGGCCATAAAAGCTATCCAGTGATTATAATTATTTCTTTTAATTATAAATTAAATATATTAATTGATGAAAATTGTTATATAGATTGTGATTAAAAGGGTGATTAAGATCTCTTTATAAGAAATTTTTATAGCGATTTTTTATAAGAATCGTTACCTTGCTAGTTTATATATAAGTAATATTTAGCATAAAGGAAATGCGTGTTTGGACACATGAGATATACCTTAGACCGATCGGACGAGCCGTGATAAGTGACCACCAGTCTAGCGATAATGTTGCCTTCTTGATCTCGGCATGTGGCACAAATTTCACGATCCTTCAATTTGGCCTCTTTGAATCAGAAATCACCTTTCATCTCAATCTTTCGCGCCATAGATCTTGAATGCGGTGATTTGATACTAAGGTCACTCTTTGTGACGTATGCCACATGAAATTTATCATGTGTACCTTCTAATAGGCCCAAAAAATTTGGACGGGATATGTTCTCTACCATTTATGTGGCAGCACTCAAATGTCATTTAAAATTAATGGCTATTATACATGTTAGTCATACCATTAACTTTAGATGACATGGCCAATTTAAATTTGGGCATCCATATCAAAATCAATTGGCTATAATTGGAAGGGCCCATGAACTTATAAGAGGAAAAATAAGGTTGTGAATATATGATGTGGGACTAAATTTTAACACACCCCGCATGTGATGGTCAGACTGACCCAAATCACGTAAATAATTGAATCGAGTGACATGGAGTGAAGAAAGTACTGCTCTGATACCATAATAAATTTGGGTGCCAATTGGCTATGAGTGGAGTAGCCCACAAACTTATAAGAGGAGAGATAAAGCTATGAATGCCCGATATGGGAGTACCTCGATAGATAGGCTAGAGAGAGAGAGAGAGAGAGAGAGAGAGAGAGAGAGAGAGAGGGGACCGTGTGAAGATTTTTCTCATTTTCATCAAGGTTGATTTTTCTTCTTTTTAACAAGGTTTCATTGTGCTGCAAACTTCTGTTGCAGGGTCGATTCCAATTACTAAACAAGAAAAACAAAATGTGCGAGGTGCGTGATGCCAAGTTTGTAAAACAAAATCTTCTGATAAAAAAAGAGTTTGTATTAGATACCTTTAATCGTGGATGCTTTTGACAATAGTGTACATTAAGGTATCAAATATCGGCCTATACCAATATGTACTGGCGATACGTATTGGTTTGCCGAAAAACCAATACATATCGGTATCCAACTCGGTATTGGTATCGTTATTGGCCGATACGAGATACATATCGGTATCTAACTCAATATCATTATTGATGTGAATTTAAAAGTGATACTCGCAAGTGCATGAGTCGTGCCGTAGTAAATGGGTGCAAAGTACGAGGTTGATCCCACAATAATGTCAGATAGAATTTAAAAGGAAACAAACTATCAATCGAAGAGTTTCTTAAAATTATCACAATATTAATCTAGCCTACCAAATATAATGATTTTAATGATTAAACAAACTAAATAGTATGATATTTAAGAAAAACAAGCAAAGTTTAGGATACTCCTCTCATCTTTAGCTCGTCATCTATGATTTTAGATCTATTGGTTAGATTATTAGAGACACAACCATAGTGACAAATTTCTCCGAAATTCTCCAAAAGTTCTTCGAAATGTATCGAAACAGAGGGCGAGCAAAACTTTCGCCAAAATTTCAATGATTTCTCCGAAATCGCTGAATTTCATTAATTTCGGCGAAATTTTGCTGAAATTAACGAAATTTCACCCAAATTAATAAATGTTTTCTATTATTTGTCATTTTTTAAATAATAAATAAAATTTTTATGAAGTTTAAATATAATTTATATTTAATATTTTTTGTACTCCCCGAAATTTTTCCGAAAATTTTCAAATTTTTCTCGAAATTTATCCGAAATGACCCCCTACCTAAATGTTGCCGAAAACGAAATTTGTCATTATGGACACAACACTTTATAAATATTAAAATCAATTAATAATTTATGGACGAATAAAACGATTAAATCAATATAAAAAAATTAAAGTAACGAAAAGAATTAAAGAATCTAATTTTAATATTAAAAATAAGATTAGGATTCTTAATCATAGATCTAAAATCATGAGAAAAGCATGACTCATTTTCATATCTCAAAGTGATGATTAGATCTCATAAAATGACAATAACGATACCAATATTAAAATTACAATGAACTGAAATAAACTCTAGAAATTTAGCCATTTATATTTCAATATTAAAATTACAATGAACTGAAATAAACTAAAAGCAATTCATTAAAAATACTTGATTCGAATATCCAAATTAGTCCACAAAGTAGATTTACTCTACACGCTATGATTCTATACAAAATAATTGCTAATCTACCTTCTAAAAAGTTAAAGAATGATAAAAGACAGAAAAAATACTAAAAATTAATGTACAAAAAGAGAGAGCTTTCTAACCTCAATTCTAACTTTATCTTTTATATGCCCTTTTTGGAAATCCTTTTTTTTTTTTCTTTCAATTTTGACTAATTTCGAGCTTTAAAAACTAAAAATTTACCCAAAATTGATCGATCAATTTTCCTATATTTTCGTGAAATTTGGTCCAACTCTTTAGCAGATACAACTTATGTATTTTGATTATAACGTTTTACTCTAAACTCAGATTGACATGATTCTTATGGTATAGGAAAGAAGACAACGAGTTTTACTACTTTGTGTGAAATAGTAATTTTACAAATCCAATGTTTAGAGATCAAAATAGAGCTGTAAGTCGGAATAAATTCTGAATGATCAAAGGTTGTATGAATTTGACGTTATTTTCTAAACTCTTGAACTATTTTATACTCAACTTATCTCTAGACTTGTAAATCACTAAGACTATACAAAATATATTAAATAACTTTCATCGGACAATAATCTATAGGTTTAAGGGGTCAAAGTATTAATAATTTTCAACACTTATCATGTATTGGCCTATACGTATCCGATATCGGCGGATACCTATATTTTTAATTTTAATTTTTTTTAGTAGGCTGATACGTATCTGGCGATTCATATCGATCCTCAAAGAACCAATACCCGATACCAATACTTATTTTGTTACCTTGTTGTACATTACATTACATAAGAACATGACAACCCCTTTTTAGGCTACATGCAGTCTCATACCTAAATAGACGTGAGAATTGAGAAGGGTACTTGAGAAGTTTGAAAATTGAAATCTTCTAAGAAGTTTAGTATTGGTACCGGTCCTTGGATGACCGATACGTATCGGCCCATTTGAAAAATAATGCATTAAATTAAAAATACAGGTATTGGTTGATGCTGGATATCGGCCGATACCCGATACATATCGACCGATACGGGCCTGTATCAGTCGATACAGAGTTGGATACTCGATTCGTATCGGTTTACCAAAAAATCGATATATATCGGTATCGGCTGATATTTGATACCATGCTTCTAATAGAGTTTGTATCAGATACCTGAGTTGAGTGCAGATGATCTAAATACTCGTGACACTTTTTGAGAGGCATGTCATGTGGAACCATCATGTGTTTTATGTATTTGATTCCCATGATCTCAAGATCTATCTGGCAGAAGATTGAGATGAAAGATGATCTCATGTCAACTAAATTTTCATTAATAGTTTTCTTAGTAAAACACAATGAGTCCACGCAAGCTGGCCAAACGTTATAAAATTTAGGCAGTGGAGAGGACGATCTAAGTGCCCTTCTTATTAAGGGGCTCACATGAGATTCTATTCCAACTACCTTTCACATGAAGTCATCTTGTGAGTAGCCCAGCTAATCGCAGATTATCTTCTCAAAAAAATGCACACAGATCTGATGCTTCCAAACCGTCCGATCAATTACCAATTTTTTAGAAGTTTTCCGATAAGCTTCACCGACATTCGAACACGACAGGTGATCTAACGATCAGATGGTCCATATACTAAGAATTGGGAAAGAGATACTTGACTATCTCTCAATAACATTGGATTGTGACTAGGGCTGTCAATGGGTTGGTTCGGGTTGGGACGAGTTAAAGGACATGCACCTCACCCGACCTGACCTGATGTTGCACCCTAACCCGATAGGTCAAGGGCATATGCCTGACCCGAGCTAAAAAAACCTACCTGATTAAGAAAGGCTTATTCTTCCTTGATTTTCTATATAAAATATGAGCTCGGGTCAGGTTGACTCAACCTGACCTGATTTTTTCTTGACCCCGCTCAACCTGACCCAAAGGTCGGATCAGATATGTGCTCGACATGGTAAAATCCTGAGTTGAGTGGGTCGGTTAGGGTATCGGGCAGACCGACCCATTGACAACCCTAAGTGTGCCTATGCCTCAACAAATAAACCAAAGCGGGTTATTTAGTTGAATCGTTTTAGAAAGAAAACTGACCGGAGAACTGGTCAATCAATTTTCTACCGTCCAATCTTACAACTCCCATTTAACCACCAAAAAAAAGTAAAAATACAAAAATGAAACAATTTAAAAGCCCTAACCTCCTCTCCTAAATTTGCCCTTCACCTTCTTCCTTTTAAACCCCTTTCCTCATTCTCCCTTCTCAAAATAAAAAATCATTTGAAAAAAAAATGGCAAAATTTGATTCTGTTTCATTGCTTGCAACAGCCCTATGCTTTTCGTCCCTCTTGGGCGTTGCTTTCTCCCATAATTACTTAACCGTACAAGGCAAATTATTTTGTGACACTTGTCGCCTCAACTTCGAGACTCGAGTTAGCGAGCCCATCGAAGGTAACTATCCTCGTAATCAATATCATATTATTTTATCTCAGTCACATTTTTCGAATAGGGAGTAATTTGGGCAATGGTTAGGTTCAACTAGGTTAAATTAGATTTCGAGCGGATGGAAATAAGAGAATTTTGACTGCATGTTATCCTATAGGAAACGAAAATCACGAAAGTCAAGTTTCTCCTATTTCTAAGGGCTTCTGGCATAGTTGAACTTGAAATCTGATTCAAGCCAATTGGACCTGGCTATTGCTCGGGAGTAATTACTTGCACACAAAAATTGGGCCTTTGCACACATAATATAAAAAATTTCCATTACAAACTTAATTACAGAAAATGCATTTAAAAGTTAAAACCCGTATTTTTTTTATCTATGTATAAAAAAAAACATTTTTTACATAAAAATGTGTAAAACACGTTTTCTTCGCTAAAATAGGTTTCAAATAAACAAAGCTTAATTAAATATATTTTCTTCTCTAGATATACATTTTTCTAATTTTTATATTTTCTCTTGTTTTTCTTGTACTGTGATTTTTTGCATTTTTTTGAATATTTGTCATGCATTACTCGTCTTGTACTCCGATTTTGCCCATTTTTATAATTTTTGTTTGAGTACATTTAAGTCCACCTATAAAATCTTTGAGTTCACCCATAGACTGCGTTGAATCAAATGATGGAGATCGTTTATCCTCCCAATCTTTCACAAGATGGAGCGTACCATCAGACGGTTAGTGTCTTATTTCATGTGACACATGAAAAAAGTGACCTTAACATCACGTCTAAGCTTAAAATTGATTTTAAGGTTATATTTTTTGGTGTGTACCACATGAAATAAAAAATAGACCGTCTGATGGTATGTCCATGATCTCAAGATCCATTGTGTGAAAGATTAAGAGGATAAACTATCTCCATCATTTAATTCAACATAGTCAATGTATTTCAATGTTTGTGAGGTCAAAGATTTGGTGGGTGAATTTAAAGGTACTCTTTTTATTTTTTACCATTTTTCTGCCAAATTTTTCTTCACGGCATTATTCTTGTACTCCATCTTGGTGACTATGTTTGCATAGGCTCAATTTCTGTGTGCAAAGGCCTAATTTTTGTGGGCAATCAGTTGGTCTCATTTGAATATCTAACATCTATTATGTGACACATCATTCTAGGGTTAATAAGTGCACTACTATACGTGCATGGTATCATGACTTAATGATTTAATCACTAGGAGACCTTAGGATATCTGTGAGTATTTGACCTCAAAATTCGGTTAAAACGCTCTGCCTTGAGGCCCGTGAAAGTCAAATGTATACAGTATTCTACTGTCACAAGAGTAGATCTGATCATCGGTTTTGAAACATTGCCTATGTTTGTCGGATAAATTAGTTCCGACCCGAGTCAACTTGTGTGCGTATGTTGCGGGTCCTCAAAAGGCTATGATGATGATGATGATGATGATGCTGACTATGTTGCAGGTGCTAGAGCACGAGTCGAATGTAGAAGCCGAGAAACAGGGCTATTGACATACACGATTGAGGGCATTACCGACGCTATGGGTACATATCGGATACCGGTCGAAGGCGATCACCAGGAGGACATATGTGAGGTGACAACTATAAGTAGTCCTCGAAACGACTGTAACGAAAAAGATGTGGCACGGGACCGTGCACGCATCCTACTCACTAAGGAAAACGGCATCGTTTCGGAAACCCGTTACGCAAACTCGTTGGGATTCATGAAGAAAGAAATTCTCCCGGTTTGCTCCGATATTATGAAAGAATATGGACTCCTCACTTGAAGATCTTGTGCTTAGATGAATAGATTATTTGTTTTTATTAGTATTATTGGAGTTGGTATTCGGTGCATGGCCCGAACAGCAAACGGGTTAATCTCATCATCGAAAACAGGTCATAAATGTACTGTCATTGATTTGATGCCCTTAGATATCTGGTGTCTCCCGATGTTTGACTATTTTAGTGGTAAGAGATTGATCCGTGCACCTAATAATATTTGTATGCTTTTTACATATGAACTGAAATGATCTGCTGTTTGTTGTATTAACGTTCCTGAGTGCTTTTATGAGAAGATACCAACAGTTCCACACTACTTGTAGTTGCGCACCAACCTTTTCAATCGTCACATCAATTAATGAATCAATATTACAAAGTTGGGTAGCTCTATTTGCACCTACGTGCCTACCTCTCAGACTCATTGGATACAGTTGATTGCTTCGGATCAAATGATAGAGATCGTTCTTCACCCATATGTTCCACACAATGGATCTTGAGATCATGGATCACTTATCAGACTGTCACTTTTTTATTTCATGTGTCATAGATCCTTTGAAGCATATGGCACATATCATGCTCAAATATGAATTTAGGACCTTTTTGGGGATTTGTTATATATGGAATAAAAAATTGGCCATCTAATAAGTGCACTATGATCTCAAAATCTGTTGTGTGAAAGATTGGGGTGAAACATGATCTCGATCATATATTCCAAAGCAATCAAAGGTTTTTAAGGGATCTACTGACTTATGAGCTTTAAAAAAGGTATTACTTAACGGAAAGGGAGCTCGTAGCAGATTTTGGGTCCACACAAACTTTTCCTCTTTCCTTGAAATAAATGAAGTTTTTCAAGCACACACCAAAATTTGCTAGTCCAAATGACTTTATGTTCTTCTTGTGTGGGAAGAAAAAAGTGGTGTGCTGATAGCAACTCTCTTAAAGTAAGGTGTTTGATCTTTTCATTAATCTTTGCGGGTTATATAGTGTTCGCCTCAAACTCCCAAAGACGTAGCCTTATACCATCTATTTGGGGTTGGCTTTGTGAGTCCTATTTTTCTAATTGGACCGTCCAATTTAAAGCAATTTTGTGCATATAATGTGGAGTGTTGTAAGTGTAACCTTTTTTTATCTGTTTTTTGTCTTTCTTTCCGATGAAAGGGTATCCGGCCCTCTTAGGGTACTTGACTAAGTCCCTAGGCACCCCCCACGTCAAACATACCAAGTAAGGATAAATCCTTGTGGGTAGCTAAAATGGGGTGCGGCTCAAACTCAGTCCCTTCGCTTCTTGAGGCGTGGTCTGTGAAATTTATGATAAAGATAGAGAGAGAACAATATTAACGTTGTTCGACAATACAGTGCCTGTTGGATATTTAAAAGTTTTAAAACTTATGTCTTTTCCAAATAGGTGTCTTTTCAAAGTTATGTGTCATTTTAAAAGAAGTTTCTTTCTAAAGTGGTGTCTTTTCAAAAAAAGTGTCTTTTCAGAGTAGTGTATCTTTTTCGAAGAGATGCATATAGCAGCTTTTCATAAGAAAATGTTTCATTAACACACCACTTGATTTTTTATTTAAGGAATCTAAAATCATTATTTTCATACCACATTAGAGTCTCTCTTCTCTTTGGTTCTCTCTTTAAAGATCTTGATCAGAGCGTTCTTGCAATATTTAGTGTTCAAATAGTGTGAATGGATTCATCAAATCCTTCACAAGAATAAACAGTTGGCTCGTTGTATCCTAGAATCATGGTATCAAATATCGGCTGATACCGATTTTCTAGTAAACCAATACGTATTTGAGTAAAAATTTGGGTGCAAACATAGTTACTCCTATTTGGCGCTTGTAGTAAATTCAAATATTCAAATAAGCAAAAAATGCTTTTGATCTCGAGACATTTTTACTTTTCAATTTTCACCTTTCAGTGAATAATTGCTTTCAGTCAATAGGTTGCAAAAACTATGGTAGCTGCTAGCCTGCTTTTAGTTAATAGGCTGCAAAATGCCAAAACCTATGATAGCTACTTTCAGTCAATAGGTTGCAAAAAGTCAATAACTATGTTAGCAGTTGTTAGTTGTCACTTATCACTAGTGACTAGGCTACAAAAACGATGCCGATGACTAGATTTCGAGTGCATTTTTCACTTGTTTTTGAGTTGTACCTACCGAGTTGTAAAGATGTAAGCATGTAATAGACTAATAGGTACAAAGTTGTATCTGTATCGGCTGAGTCTTATCGGTCCATGGAGGACCGATACCCAATATTGATTCCGATTTTGACACCTTGCCTAGAACCAATTTGTCGGTAACCTGTCGGTGGCCACTTTGTCGAAGTGATGAGGGCAAATGTCGGTTTTAAAAAAAAGAAGATATTTCTCGTGTCTTGGACCGATTTCCTGTATTATTTCGGGTCTATATTTCACAAATTTTTCAATAATTTTAAACCAATAGTACGCTCAAACGAGTCATGATCACCGATCTCGACTCCATGATGTAATTCTCTACATGAAATAAAGAATTTCATGTATAAATACGATCTCTTTGCTATAAGATGGACGCGCCACCATAGTGCTCTACAATAGATTTTGACATCACCATTCCTCCACTATAACTCATTTACAATTTTGCACGTGGTGCATTGTGCTTTCCGAGATTTGGTCTAGGGAAATCCATCGCTTGAGAGTGCCTTGGTCGGCAATGGTGAATCGTATGATTCTTCCTTGCAAGCGACTCACTTCATATGCTCAAGAGGCGAATCCAAGTGTCACATTGTTTTTATGCATGTTTTTTGAAAACATGTGATAAAGAAATATTAAAAAGTGAAGATGAAGATAGCAAAAGCACGTGCATCATTATGAACAAATGATGAATTTTCCCTTATTTCGGATAAGAATTTTTTTTTAAAACGTTCGTATGGCAATCTAAGTGATTTAATTTTCGTAAATTACAGCCTCTATTTATTATGTAAGTCTCTAGAGACGAGTGGTTGCAGTTATATTTGAAGAGTTAAGACAATATTCATTGAGTCGATTATATTCAAATTTAAAACATTTTGAAATTTTGAGTAGTGTCACGTGACGAGATGTGTCTAAAATTTCTTTAATATATGACACCATTCATCTTTCACTTGCATGCCACATCGTATATGACGAATTCAATGATGTGTTAAAGTGTAAATATTTTTTAATTTTTTTTTTATTGTGGACGTCATCTTCATATAGGGAGACAACCCATGAAATGAGTTTTGGATTCATATGAATGGAGGTGGCATTAAACCTCGTTTGGCCTTGAGTCTCCCCTATCATGTGACGTCCTTAAAACCCATTTGCATTATGTGTGACCCATGTTTCATCAACCAAAGGCCTCATTGTTAAGTGCTTATGATTATGCGACCTTAGTTAAGCAACCATCATTGCTTGGTGATTGGATGGCCATGATTAATTGGATGTGGGTCACATTATCAATTAGTAAATCATGCTCTGATCATGTTATTGCACTAATTAAGAACTTATCAAGTTTATAGATTAATGATTGTCGAAGTCGATTATTATATAAGGACCATGCCAGCTAGGAAGTGTGATTGAGGAGCCCTAATTATCATCTCTGTTAAGAAGAGATCTAACACTCATGTGTGGTCTTTTTTGGGCAGTTTTAATCAGTGATGATTGTTCCTTTGTTTGGTAACAATCGATTGGGATGAAGGAGCCACGTAACGGGCTCGATTCACAGGCTATGGCTATGTGTCTAATAATTGACAATTTATTGGACTTGATCATATGGTCATCGGGTGGCCTTGATCGAGTGGGATGATAAAAGTATCAATGATTGAGTAGCCACCATTGAATTACTTCAAATAGAAGGTCCATCGGAGATGGTCTAATTGATAGTGAGTTCTTTTATGATGTGTGTTACTATTTATTTATTTTTGAACACTAACATGTAGATATATATTAATATGATATTATGTGTGATTACTTGTCTAATTGTAAGCATGTCTAATTCATATTGCTTGATTAAAGCTATGATATCTTTATTTATATGCATGTCCTATTGCATTAAGTAGATCGAAAATGTGAATTATTTACAAGCCTATGTTTCTTGAATTATCCTAGAAAGATAATGGATTTAGATTTAAAAATTTAAATAGTTTTGAAAGATGATTTTCTTTTAATAAAGGAAGTCATGATCTCGTAAGAGATATTAAGGAGCAACTATGAAATCCATCACGGGGTTGTTGTAATTATTGGCAAACTTGGATATGCTCCCTAAGGTTGTGGGTTCGATACGCCTCCTTTTCCACGATTAAAGGGTGTCACGTAAGTTGCGTAAATCGTGAAATACTCATAGCATGGTGAGGGCAATGGCACTAGTAGGGGATTAGTCCGAACCCAAGTTTGGGACACCCTATGTTATTAAAAAAAATAGAGCAACTATAAATCTTATTGAGTATATTGCTTGTATCGAAATAGGAATGAAGTGACTTAATGGTCTATTAATAGACATACCAATACATATTAAGTCGTAACTTCAAAATTCTCCATGGAACTTGTTTCTTTGTCAATGAACAAGAAAACAAATGACTTGAGGTTCTATGTAGAAATATTTAAAAAAACATTTTATGTGTTGAAAATTACAATTATGAGCAATTGTGAAAAGTATTAGTCTAAAAGAAGAATCAGGATGTGCTTAAAACCATTACCCAAATAGTCACTTACGATAGGAACCCTACATACTATTTGTTTTGTCAATATTTAAGTTCAAAAGAAAAAACAAGTCGTAAATCTGTAACGGACAAAGAGACACTACATTGATAACAATTAAATTCTTATAAACATCCTAGGAAGAGTAATGTTTTACATATAATAGATAAGGATGGGTTGAATATTACTCTTAATAGACACTATAACACAATGTGTTGATATGCTAAAGTTATAGGGACATCAATGAGACTTGGTTTTATCTTATAAACACTTATAATAATCAAAGTACTAGAATATGGCCTAAATGTGCTAACCAATTTATTGAACACTAAATATATGAAATATGTGTATGGAATAGTTTCGATTTATCGTATAAGATCGTTAGTTTAAGACTTAGTTTCACTAAAGACCTTGACAAACTTTGAGTTATTTTTACTAAAGTGAAAATTCAAGTATGTAAGACATTTTCATTTATGCATATGTTTTTGGCTTTGCTCTTATTTAAATTTTTTAAATAGTGGGAGATTGTTGGATATTTAAAAGTTTTAAAACATATGTATTTTCTAAAGAGGTATGTTTTTTTCAAAGAGGTGTATCTTTTCAAAGTTATGTGTCCTTTCAAAAGAGGTGTGTCTTTTCCGTAAGAATACCTGTAGCACATTTTCATAGAAAAAAGATGCATTATCACATTAAAATCAGTATTTTCTATTTAAGGAATCTAAAATCATTATTTTCATACCACATTGGAGTCTCCCTTCTCTCTGATTCTGTCTTTAAAAGTCTTGATTAGAGCATTCTTGCAATATTTAGTATTCCGATAGCGTAAACGGATTCATCAAATCATTCACAAGAATACACAACCGACTTGTTGTATTATAGAACCAGTTTGGCGGTAAACTGTTGGTTCTTGCAATATCTTTCTCGTGCCTCAGACCGATTTCCTGTATTATTTCGGGTATATATTTCACAAATTTTCCAATAGTGCCTCCATTCACAAATATTTCCTTTTTCTTTTTATTAATATTAAACCTGTGTACATGTAATGTTGGCGGAGAAGAGACATGTGGAGGATTTTATTTATATTCGCGGGTTGATTTGGTTCACCATGGGTATGGTAGTTCCTACTTTAGGATCTTCTTATCCTGAAGCTGCTAAAATATGTTGTTTCATTGTTATTAGTAACCTATATTCATTGTAACCATTGTATTGTTGTTGTGATCTCCGCTGTGATCATGAATAATGAAATCTCCTCTCCTTTTCTCTCGTATATTTAGGATGCTATATTGGTAACCAAAGCACGTAAGTTTGTTGATTTTTCACTTTACTATATGTTACAAATTTATAACTTGATCATAGTGGTTTTTGGTGCCAACAACGGTTTCATCCTTACTTAATTAAGGATCAAAATAGCGATTTTGTTTTCAGTTTTGGGCATGATCAAAACCAAAAATTTAAATTTTGGCCAAAATAAATTTAGGCCACTAATTTTCCCTCCATATATATATATTTAATGCTAGTATTTTTAATTATTATTTAAAAAATAAAAAATGGGCCAATTTGTATAAGTCCTCCAAGGACCGATACCCGATACTTGGAGTTTGTTACCTTGGTTATGACATACCCAAAAATCAATTAAATAAACATAGTCCAAACTTAATTTGATTTTTGATTACTGATTTCCTCCTTTATATTTTAAACATATAATATTAAGTATCTTGAACCTAGAAATATTTCTTAAAAATTATAAAGTCCTAATTTAACTAGAAATTAAAAAATAACTTATATTTTAAACCAATTTTGGATGAAATTTTCTTATAAACACCATTAATCTAATCTAATATAATTAATAAGTCAATTTTTTTATAATTTCAAATTATTGAAAAAAATATATTAATGTTTATATTATTTTTGAAAAAAGTATTATAATTAAATAAGGAAAAGGGTTGCATGCCCCAATGAAGCACGGTGAGTGTGCCCTAATCATCCATGTGGAGTTTCACGTGATACTCAAAACACTGTTTTGTTGTCATGTGGAGTTCCATAAAAGAGAAAATTCAAAAAATATTTGTTTAAGACAAAAGTCAAACATTGATTGATTTAAATGGTCTAAATTTCAAGGTAAAAAAAAATATGGTGGAGATGAGTTTTTGAAATTATTTTTTTAAGATGATTTAAACAAAACAATTTTGCTCCACATGACACCAAAAAAGTATTTTGGGTGCCACATGGAGCTCCACATGAGTAATTGGGGCACCAAAGCGCTCTCCATTAAATAATATATTATTTATTTCTCTTTTTAAACAAATACGTTTCGTAATTAGATGCATTCTTTTTATCAATAAAAGCGATCAACCCAATTTGTTTTTGGGTGCAAGGTATCAAATATCGGTGCTGACACGCATCTGTTTTTCGGCAAATCGATACATATCGGCGCTGACACGCATCGGTTTTTCGGCAAATCGATATATATCGGCGCCGATATGTATTGGTATCGGCAGATACGGGCCCGTATCGACTGATATGTATCGTGTATAGCCGATACTTATATCTTTATTTTTTTTTATTTTATAAAAGCCAATACGTATCGTATCGGTGCTTAGGTGCATTGCTTTGTGCGTTTGTTCATTCCTTTGCCATTTATTTTTTCCCACTATATTTTTAGAGAAATCTTATACCCTCCTCAAGTGGCCTTCCTAAATTTGATTTTTGTGTTGGCCGCTTGCTTTGTGAATAAGCAAACACCTTCGCATAAAATACGACATCCTCGCATAAAATATGGAATCTTCATTGGGAATCTATTCCTAATATGCCTCCCACGAGTCATATTCCAAAAGCGCAACTTCCAGCAGAGTTGGTATTAGGTAAATGGCTCAGGCACTAGGTGCTCTTGCTACTCTAGTCACTTGTTGAGAATTATGCCACGTGGAATCACCATATGTGCCATCTATGATCCTTGATGTGAAAATATTATTACGGAAAAATCATCATCTCGTTACAATATAAAAGAAAGACTTCTTATTTTTGTGACTTGTGTAAAGTGGAAACCTCTTCTCATCTAATCTATCACATTTAAAGGCTATGATCTAAAGATCTTTGTTGGAAACTAATACAGTCAACCATCATATCAGATCATGACTTTTGACTGAAATCGATCATATGATAGAGATCGTGTTTTGTGTCAATCTTTTACAACGAGGATCTTTATATCATAGCGTCCAATCTGATGGCTTAGATAATTTTTTTCACATAGTACAGATATCCAAAATATCGAGTCTTTCCTTTTAAATTGTGTGCTTGGGCCAACTTTGTGTGTGCAAGTAAAGCCTCCCTTAAATTAAGGGTGTTAGATTTACATAAGGGACTTGTGCCCGCACAATCCCTAAAAGCACTCACATGCAACCCTTTAATTGTGTTGGATCGGATGATGGAGATTGTGTTTCACCTCATTCTTTCACACAATGGATCTTGAGTTCATATCTCACCTACCAAACGGTCGCCTTTTGATTCCACATGTCACAGATCCCCAAACAATGGCCCTAAAATCACATTTGAGTGTGATGTGTGCCATAGGATTAAAGGTACATTTTTTGAGGATCTGTGACATGTGGAATAAAAAACTAATCGTTTACATATGACATAATCTCAAGATCCAATGTGCAGAAGATATTTGTAAATACAAACTGAATCATCTGATCCAAAACAATCAACGATTTTGAAGGGGTTTTCGATATGGGCGCTTTCAGAGATTACACTTGGGTGCTAATAGAGGTACCCTTTTCATAATAGCTGTTAATTTTAGATGTTATTTGAATTCTTTGAAGGAGATGGTAAGGAGATCTTCCATCGTCTCAATATTTTACGCCTAGTTAGATCATGGCCTACTTATCAGACGCCATGCATAAAAACTCCCCTTTGCACACATCCCGAAAGTTACCAAGTCAACTTACCTAATACTTACTCCTTCAAATAACTGCCACACATTCCCACTCTCACTATATATTAAATATAAGAGTAACCACCCATCTCTAAATACGTCCCTCTCCCCCACACGCTCTCTCTCTGTTGCTTCTACCATGAAACAAATTGAGATAATGGCTGTTATATTGGATTTGGATGGGACCCTCTTGAATACAGGTGAGTTTACTATGATTTAATTCATGGGTTTTCTTTGGTGTTTTGACTTGTACTAAAAACTTTTGTGTATAATATGAAGAAAAAGCATCATCAGATGTTTTGAAAAATTACTTAGCAAAATTTGGGAAGGTTGTTGATAGAGAAAAAGAAGATAGGAGGTTGGGGATGATGCATAAGGAGTCATCAGCTGCCGTTGTTAACGATTATGAGCTTCCATTAACGGCTGAGGAGTTTTCAGCCGAGATCGTGCCTTTGTATAAGGAGAAGTAAGTAGTGAGAAGCTTTCTTGTCCTACATTTTTATTTTGATTATCTTCGTTGTGGCTTAATTAGCTAAATTGTAAGGCTCTCAACAGGTCGGGTCAGCTGTTATCCGGCCCGTCCAGCCCGTTTTTCTATTGGGTTGACCACATAAACTTGACCCATTGGGTTGGATCGGGCATCAAGCTTTTGACCTGACTTTCAGGTTGGGTTAGGGTCGGGTTGGGTCAGGTCAACTAAATTGGGACGGGCAAAACTCTGCGAAACCCTAGTAATCTCGATAATTTATGTATGTATAATCATGGTATCAAATGTTGGCCGATACCAATACATATCGATTTTTCGGCAAACCGATATACATATCGAGTATCCAACTCGATATCGGTATTGGCTGATATGGGCTCGTATCGGCCGATGGGTATCAAGTATCAGTTGATACCTATATTTTCCTTTTTTAAAAATAAAATGGGCCGATCCGTACCGGTCGATACGTATATTTCCTCCAAGGACCGATCCGATACCGAATTTGTTACCTTGTGTATAATGTAAAGGAATTAGGGGGGTTTCGATAATTTTTTATTGGGTTGGGTCGGGTTTGGTCAGGTTGCATTAATTATAGGGTTGGATCGGGCATATACCTTAACTTGTTGGGCAGCATTGAACTGACACGACCCGACCGGGTCCATTGACAAGCCTCCACCACCCACTGGATTTTATTACAAGAGATGTAATGGAGCAAAAGACTAGAACTATCAAGAACGAATAGATATCTATGTACAATTAGGTTTTAATTCATAGTAAAATTTATAAAATAACAATTTGTGCTAAAAAAGATTTTTTTTACATTAACAAAAAAGGAATTAAAAAATAAATGGTATGTGTGCTTAACACACAAACAAACATATAATTGAGTCATGGAAGAGACGTGTGGAAAACTTTTATACTTTTGTGTACTTGAAGAGACGTATGAAAAATGTATAGTGTTATTTTGAGAACAGTTTTATGGACAAAGTGGCTGATGTGGCGCCTAATTATGTTGTAACACGTCAGCCCCTGCACTTTGTCCTCAAAAATTTTGTCCTAGCTTTGTACTTTTTATGTGCAAAATGTCCTTTTATTTATTATCAGTTTTGTGTTGTTAATGGACAGGCTTGGTCCGGCTCACAGCCAGCAACCCGACCTTGAAAAGTACAAGTCTTTTGGCTAATAAACTCAGGTCGACCTAGATCGGGCAGAGTTTGAATTAGAGCTCAAACAAGCCTTTATAAGTTATATTACTATATATTAATCGAAATTTGCAAGGCTTAAAACCGAAATTGAACCGAACCAAATAGATCCAGCTTCAGTCGGTTTAGTTCGGTTTTCGATTTGGTTATATCTTTTTAATTTATTTTTAATTTTTGGTTTTCGTGCTATTAGGTTCTGTTTTCTCTCCCTACTCTATCGCTTTTCGGCATCCAAAATCGAAATTGAACCGATCCAAAATCGATTTCGGTTTGATTTCGGATCCATTTTTTCGGTTCAGTTTTTGGTTTTTTTTTTCACCCCAGCTCCATGTGCCACTAAACCCATCTTTTGTATGCCCTGTGTCGTAGTTTCTTTAGGTCTGGTCCCATGCATTTTGTTGAACCTATTGTACAGTGTACTGCTCCTCTATTCCAAAATTTCCAAATGCTTTGGGTGCCATGTGTCAAATTTTCAGGCCTAGTGTAGGCGTCTACCCGAACCTGCCATCCCTCTATTTTCAGATGCATAATTGTATTTATATCAAGTGAACTTAGCTAAGGAAAATTATAAACGGACTACAGAATTGTTGAGGATAAGGTGCGGGTAGCTGACGTGGCGTAACTTGACTGATTGCACCAACCTGCATTAATTAAGTCTCACCGCACTTGCAATCAATTGTGTCACGCCACATCAGCCGCTTGCACTTTGTCTGCATAAAATCTGTCCCCTATATACTAGGGTCCTTTAACTAAATACATGTATTAATTAATTTTAGGAGGGCCTTGATGCATATAATTGCTATGTTGTAGGTGGTCACAGGCAACAACACTTCCAGGCGCCAATCGCCTTATCAGGCACCTTTGTGAGCATGGAGTTCCATTTGCACTCGCTTCAAACTCCAAGAGAGAACATATAGACGTTAAAATATCGTATCAAAAAGGTTGTCTTTTGCCTCCTATATTTATTATCATTATGGTTTTTTTTTTTTTGAAAAATTATTTTTATTATATATAAAAGCTAAACTAGTGCCTCGAAGAGTCCGAATAATTACTAGATAAAACCCAAGGACTTGCTATATGGAAAATCGCACTTCCCAGAGAAAATCAGAATAGGTATTTGGGTGGCTTAAGAAATTCAAATGCAAAGGAAAAAACCTATACTCAGAGCAAACCGAAATGTCCAGGAAAGCACGAAAACTCAGCTGGGTTGAGTATATTGAAGACTAAAAAAAATCTTGACTTTGTCAACTCGATGGAAAAGGTTTCATCCTCCAATGGAGGACGGTGAGCGGCCTCCATGTAATCCCACATGGAGCTCCATGAGGATATATATATATATATATATTTGAAAAAATATTTCAGTAAATTTTTTATATGAACTTATATGAGTTACTCTAATAACTCAGTTAAGTAACTCAAAACTCGAAAAATTGACTTTTCCATCGAGTCTACTCAAAACTATGCCAGTTTGTGTCGAGTCAGCCAAATTCCGAGTGACTCGACCCAGTTTTTAAACCATAGTTGACACCATTGCTTCATGTATGATGTGATATGAAGAGGAAGAGATCTAGGAGAAGTAGAAAATTTAGCATATAAATTAGACACATTTTATTTCTTCAATTCCAAGCAAAAAGAGAATGCATTCAGAAAAACTAGTGTATGTTTGTTTTTTAATAACTTAGGTGACTGGGTGTCTTAGAGCACCTGACTAATCCGAGGGGCACATGCCTGCCCCAAGTTAGCATGTGTCGTGTCAACATGGGATCAAACCCTAGGGTGGCTTCAAGAGAGGGATTCGAACTTAGACCTCTCGCTTGAGGGAGGTACCAAATAATTAGTGTTTCTTGAGGAACCCACAAAAATCTCAAAGTTTCTTATTTTCAATATAATTTATAAAAAAATGTTCTAGGGTCCATAACCTATTTCCTTTTTTCTATTAGGGCTTTTAAATAGTGTACAATTAATAAAATAATCTGACATATATTAGTCAAATAACATCTTAAAGTTAAGAAAGCATTTATAAAAAAATATGAGACTCGTTTTCTTTATCATGAGGCAATTAATTAAGTAATTGAGTCAAAGAATCCCCTCTTTTTTGGACATTTTTTTTCTGCCCCCATGTTCCTTACTCTTCTCTTTTATTATGTCTTTTGATTCTTCTTTCATTGAGACCTAGGGTTCCATGAATCTTGATCTTATATCTTTTCTTTTTCATCTTCTTAATATATAGTTTTAATTTCTTTTAAAGAAAAACCCTCTAATTAAAATACTGCCTATATTACTTGAACATGTTAACCAAATATGGTGTAGACACTAGATACAATATGGATTACTCCCTAAGCGATGGACATCATTGACTACACTATTTGTAAATTTTCAAATATTATTTTCAATGGTCATGATCTTAAGGCATTTCCATCACCATTGAACCACCTTTTTTCTGTCTTTTGACCTCCTACTAGATACAATATGTATATAGCTACAAAATAGTTAAGCAGATAACATAACTCAAATTTAGCTGTAATCATAAGGTAAAGAAAAAATTTACATGACTCTCTTATAGCTTAATACCTTCAACAATATGAACAGATGGTTATTTTATTTGCTTTTGTTCATATTTGGTTTGCTCAACATTTATATAGGTTATTGATAGTTGACAAAAATAATATGTTGCAAACTTTTTTACATAGGTTGGAAGGAATCATTTTCAGTTATTCTTGGAGGCGATGAAGTCAAATTTGGAAAACCATCTCCTGACATGTAAGATTTCCAAGTTTGATTTGGTTAAGATATAGTTGTTCTATATTTAATTTCTTACCTTGATTTGAGATAATAAATATTGATTTCATAGTTTTATTTGGTTAAGATATAGTTGTTCTATATTTAATTTCTTACCTTGATTTTGGATAATAAATATTGATTTCAAAGTTTTATTTCTCATTTGAACTATTGTTTTGGAAATGAAAGAAATTTGCTTTTTCATAAAGGGCATGACCAATTAATTACCTTGACGGTCTTCCCAACTTCCAAAAAAGGTGTCATATAGAGCCGAAACCATTGAACAAGGGGGCATTGTACTAAACATGGATCAAAATGCTGGAAAACCGATATGTATCGTCCGAGCCCAAAACCGATACATATCGGATGATACGTATCGGTATCGGATAGTACCGGACGATACATTAAATGTATCGTCCCGTTCCTCACATACAAATGACTGATACGGTACATTGACGATACGGTACATTCAATGTATCGTATAGGTGGCCTCTGGTACGTATCGGTATCAGATGAAATTTTGATCCCTGGTACTGAGTTCAGCCTTTTACTTTTCAAACGATAAAAATCGCAAAGTAGAGATCATATTTCAATTTCCTCTAGTACATATATATACCCCTAATCAAACTCTTGGATGCCATGTGGCACCTTTCTTAAAGGTTGGGACAGTGATAAATGTAGTCCATGCGATTGTGAACATTTTTTGGTAGCTCTAAACGTGCCCACACGTTCTCCAAAAGTGAAGCGCCTACATCAGAGACCCCTTAAAACCCATTGATTGGGTTGCATCATATGATGGAGATCGTGTTTCACCCCGATCTTCCACACAAAGGATCTTGAAATAATGTAGCACCTATTAGACAACCAGTTTTTGATTTCATATGTCACATATCCCCAAAAAAAGCCCCTAAATCACATTTGAATGTGATATTTGCCATTCTACACAAGGTCCAATTTTTTGGAATCTGTGAGATTGAATCTAAAATTGACTGTCTGATAGGTGCGACATGATCTCAAGACCAATTTTTGGAAAATTGGAGTGAAACACGATATCCATCGTCTGATTCGACACAATCAATGATTTTTAAGGGGTTGCACACGCACGCGCTTTGAGAGAACGCGTGGGCGCGACTAGAGCTACCCAACATTTTTGGATAAGAGAAATATATTTTATGTGCTTTGAGAATTTATCATGCTGTTAAAGGTCAATATATAGAAGTATTGATCGAGAAACAATATCTGAAGGATTTGGAAAATAATAAAAGCTTAGGAGAGAAAAAAATACGTCTTGCTAGTGTCAAAGAGATGAAATTAAGCAATAATAATAATAATGATGATACTAAATATATTTGTTTGTCTCTCCTCTATTGCTAAGATTTCTGGAGGCAGCAAAGAGGATGGGTGTAGACGCAACACGTTGCCTCGTGATCGAAGATTCTGTGTAAGTCAATCGAAAAACCAATTGTTTTTATTCCATTGTTTCAAAATTATATAATGATACATTTTGATTATTTAATCATAGAGGCTGACTCCGATGACTGCCATGTGCCATATATATTTGATCAATCTAAGTAGGCCAACTAGCAATCCATCAATAATACATATCTCAACTAAAAAGTTACACTTATACAATGATTCTAATGATTTGATTGGTGCATTTTTAATTTTAATGAACAATTGCTTATTTCAGAATATATAGATCGGATGATTTAGATCTTCCAATGTGTATTTTTTGAACCACTTTAGTTTAATATATGAACTATCATCTTGATGACTTAGATTACTCAAAGATATCTGCTTATGTGACCTAGTCAGTGGATTTTATAGAATAACCTGTTTAATAGTTGTCCTGTGCTATTATTCCATAATTTTACGGGTCCCTACATGATAATTTCTAGTGGGCATCTAAAAATTTAGAGGGCTGCTATGGACGCACAACTTACTTCTTCTCGTACGCTTAAAAAGAAAATAGAATAGTGTACAGATAGCCAAAGTTGGTGTGCACCCAAAATTTTTTATTTTGTATAATAAAAGAAACACAAAATCAGGAAAGTTTGTGTGCACCAAAAAGATGCTATGAGCCAATGACTACACTTTTTGATAAATGATACATATTTTTTTTATCTTTATTAGCTACACTAAAGTAAAATGAATTATCATTATTTTGTCACTAATTGGTGTGTGAATAGAAAATGTTAGTGTGCAACAAAAAATGGTGTGTAAGAAAAAAAAAATGGTGTGCACATAATAGCTTTAAAAATTTATTATGTAACTATTTTTTTTTCTTTCTAATATCATCTATTTAAATTTCCGATCAGTGTTGGGGTTACAGCGGGGAAGAATGCCGGAATGAAAGTTGTAGCCGTTCCATCTCTCTTAACACAAGCCGGTCGATATTCCATAGCTGATTGTGTGCTTAATTCACTTTTAGAGCTCCGGCCCGAACAGTGGGGTCTTCCACCATTCGAAGATTGTGCGTCTCCATTTAGCTACTCTAGTTAGTAATTGGAGGACTTGTTCGATGTGAAAACACCATCAAAGCCACATGATTTGAAGGTCATGATCTTAAGATCTATTGTGCAAAATATTAGCACAAAACTCAATTTGTATCATATGATTCAACACAATCAACCATTGAATCAGATAATGGCCCTTGACTGCATTCAGTCATATGATAAAAATAATCTTTGGTGCCAATCCTTTTTACATAGGATCATTAGATCATGGCCTTCGAATCGGACGGCTTAGATGGTGTTTTCACATGGAGCAAGTTTCCAAAATACAAGTCTTTCTTTTAAATCATGTTGAAGGGCTAACTTCTCTTTTGGGTGTCATTAGTTTTTTCATGGCCTGCCTAAATTAATTGATTCTAATCTTTGTAGGGGTGCAAAGTGCATTGCCGATCGAACCAATGTGTATTGAAGGTTTGATTAGCGAGGGAGTTACTCAAGAAGGCCATACTTTCTTCAATATAGTAGCCGGTGAGTAAGAGAGCTGTTATGAGCACATGACTTTTTCCTTGCCACACACCATTTCTAATGGCATGCCAACTTTTAGATCCACACACCATATAATGAATTCAGTAATAACAATAATAATAATAAAATTTTGCTTTGTTTTGGGTAATAAAAATATAAAATATGGATTACTTACCAAAAAAAAATTTCATAGCAGTTTTTTATGCGCACAAACTTGGTCTAACTTTCCGTATGGTTAAATAAAATAAGTTTTTTCTAAGCGCACACCAACTTTTGCTGGCTGCACAGCCCTTTTTTTCTTCTTGAATGTGCACGAAAAAAGTGGTGTGCTCGTAGCAGCTGTGTTAAGTAAAGGGTATCTGTTTTTACAATAGAGAATATGTAGGTGTCAAAACTATTGATTGCTTTGAATAAGATGTGGAGATAATATTTGTGGAGATAATATTTCTTCTCAATCTTGCATTAGACCTTGAGATCATGAGCTTCCTTCAGATGACTTAGATGTTGATTCCATGTGGCACAAATTTCAAAAAAGTTATATATTGTGCCACATGGTTCTCGAGTCACTTTTTGAAATGCATGTCACGTGAAATCAACATCTGAGTCGTCTAATGGTACGTTGATCATCTCAAGTTTTATTATAAGGATGATTAACTGGGATGAAAAATAATTTACATCCTCTAATTCAAAGCAATCAATCAGTTTTACATGTGAAAACTCACTAGCAAGGTATAAAAAATCGGCCGATATGGATACGTATCTATATCTCGTATTATTGGCCGATATGCCTTGGTCAAAATTTATTTTTTTATTTTTTTAAATAGGCCGATACGTATCGGTATTGACCTCGAGAAAATCGATACCCGAGACCAATACTGATACCCGTGGTGCTCTTCTGATCCCCTCATAACATTGGTGCCACAAAATATCCCCTTGGACAAAACTATTAAAAGTTGCATCATTGATGGAAATTGGAACGTCGATGAAGTTGTCAGAATAATTGGGGCGTCTGTGGGCGCCACCATTATCAATAGCAAACCATGGACCGATGGTGAAGATAAGATTTTCTGGCAGCTTACTCCCAATGACCAATTCACTTCAGCCTCCGCGTGAAATTCCTTAAGAGCCCACCATGACATTAGTCTAATTTGGAAAGATTTGTAGAAATGTCCAATCCCAACGAAAATGAAGGTTTTTAGTTGGAAAGTCTTCCATTCTGGAGTGTCTGTGGACTCCATGATCAAGACTCGCAAAGTTCCTATTGTCTCTAGATGCAATCTATGGCTTAGGAATAAGGAAACTCTTTAGCATCTATTTCTCCATTGCCCTCTTACTGCTAAATTATGGGACCACTTTACAAATATTTTTCAAATCCCTAATTCTGGTACCAACATCTTCCTCCAAGTTAAATATTGGCTAAACTTCAAGAAGAAAAATCAAGTTGATAACATTAGAGGTATGCTTCCATGGATTATCCTTTGGTGTTTGGCAAGCTCGTAATACAGTTAGATTTGAGGGGACTAAAGTTTCAAAAGAAACTTTGATCTGATCCGTAACTCAATGGATATATGACATAGATGGTATCACTGTGACAATCATGAATAATTCTTCTTCTTTGGAGCACATTTTATATAATTTTGGCTTATATTGTCGACCGCCGATCAAACCCAAAATTATTTAGACTAAATGGACTCCTCCGAATCAAGGATACAAGCTCAATGTCAACGGCTCTAGTTCTAGCGATTCCTTCAATAGCGCCGAAGCGAAAGATCTTTTGGACGGAATAAGAATGACGAGCAATATGAGTCTCTCTCCTCTCTATATGGAGTCTGATTCAAAGCTTTTGTTGAACATTTTTTCTAGTAACAGTTATCCTTGGAGAATTGAACATATCACTAGAGAGTGTCGGTCTCTCCTATCATCTTTCTCATGGTCGATCAATCATATTTTTAGAGAAGTGAATAGAGTCGCGAACTCTCTTACTGGTTTTGCAAATGCCAACTTAAATTCTACGATTTTGATGACTTAAATGGATTGTCCTCTTCCTACCCGTCTGTGTCTCCATGATGACAAATTTGGTCTTCCCACTATGTTATTCGTTTGTAATTTAGGTGTTCTGTTGACCTTATTTGAGGGGGTGATGGCTATGCCAAAGCTCTCTAATGAGGTCGGGAGTTTCTTTTTTTGTTGTATTTTTTCTTTGTTTTTAATACAATTGCTCAATTAGCAAAAAAAAATGTACATTTATTATTACTTTTTGAAATAAAATTGATCAAATACGCATTATTTTAAAAATATTGTCAAAATAGGGATCAATTTCAAGTAATTTCCAAAACAAGGATATGACCATATCCTTGTTTTGGTAAATATTTTCCTTATTTACCCAAATAGGGATATGACAATATTCATAACCCTATTTTGGTAAATATTTTAAATTAACCCCTATTTTGATAAATATTTTACAAATTGATAATTTCTTTGGTGAAATTTATAAAAAATATATCTGTTATGTTCTTTGGTGAATCATATCGTGTAATCTATATTTTTTATTTTGTCTTAATTTTTATTGTAAAATGATCAGATAATACTTCATTGGTATCTCTTCCTGATCAAGTTTCGGGAGTTTATCTTGGTTGGGCCACACTCGGCGATAATGTATTCAAGATTGTCGTGAGCATTGGATGGGATCTTCAGTCGGGTATCGCTAAGAGAGTAATCGTAAGTCAATCACAAACTAATAAGTAATTAGTGAGTTAAATTTAAAATAATATCTAAATTTTTATAAATTTTAAATATTTAAAATTATAATATCTATCATATATAAATCTTTTATTTTCATACATCATTGAAATGATTGATTGATAGAGTACAATAATTTTAAAAGTGACAATGAGTTGAATGGCTAACATTTTAGCACCACAAGCTAAGCCTTAAGACAAAAATATTGGGGCTTAGCATCTAGCTGGTCAAACTAGATTAGCCCAGCTTGATTATATTATTAATTAGTAGTCTATGAATAAAAAAGTATCAATACATTTAAATAATTATATGTTTTCTAATAATTGTAAATGTATGAAAGAATCCTAGCTAAAGATCCTAAATGCAAAGTTTCAAAACTCGGTATCAGCCTCCGGATCGGTGGGCCCAAAATAATTACTTGTATCGGCCAATAAGATTCAAAAAATAGTAAACAACAAAGGAAAAAAAAAATCTAAAAAAGGTAAATTAGAAAAGTTATTCAGAAAAATAATAATAAATAAAAACCTCACACGATTTTTATAGTTGGAAAAATAGTATAAAAATTAGAAAAATTACATAAATTGAATGTAACTAGGGTACTAATAAAAATCCATTATTCAAGTTTTATTTATTTTTAAATACTGTTTGATGAAACTTAGGGATGCAAGCTTTGAACCGAACACCAAAACCGAATCGAAAACCAAAACTGAACCGAAAACCAAGGGTCCTGAACCAAACTGTACCACACCGAAAACCGACACAAACTGAACCCAACCGAACCCCAAATCGGTTCGGTTTCGGTTTGGGTGGCTCGAAACCGAAAACTGTGGGGGTAGGTTGAGTAAATCGAAAAAACCAAAAGAATCGAAAAAAAAAACCCTAAAAAAATATAAAAAGTAGGTATTTTACCTACACCGAACCAATCGGTTTCAGTTTCGGTTTCAGAAAAAAAAAATGAACCGAACCGAATGGGTTTCAATTCGGTTTCGTTTTGAAGTGTATCGAACCGAACACCAAAAAATTCGAGTTTGATTCAGCACACCAAACTTGCATCCCTAATTAAACTGAATCTCTACAACTTAATAAAGGGCCTTACAATCACTCAATAGAGATATTAGCTGTCTTTGGGATTGCTATTTGGAGGCAAAAAGCAGCGCTTTGCTCTAGCACAAAGCAATTTAGTATGGGCATGTTTGTAAGTGCTCTTAGCTCTTTCGGAGAGTGAAAGAGCCGAATTTGGGTATCTTTGAAAGAGCAATTTAAACATGCTTTAAGTAGCACCAAAACTAATTCTTATAAGGGTTTTTTGCAAATACCCCCCTATATTATGCTGAAATTGCATAAAACCCCGAGTTATTTCTATTTACACTGCACCCCCTACTTTTATGTTTCCTTTATGAATACCCCATGTTGTTAAATGGCAGTTAACTAGGCGTCATTTCTTCAATTAAATGACGCATTTTCCCTTACTTAATATTATATACAAAATGACCATCATATTTTTCCCAACTTTGATCGCATTTTAAACGGTGGATAAGTATTAGATCCTGTCCAAAATTTTTTGGTGAAACATGATTGATCTCCTCTAAGTTATCGTGTTACATGATTTTCGATTTGGGTGTCCATGATACTCAGTTGGTTCATAACAATGGTAAGGTCGGGATGGTACAAACAGGGTAGTATTTTAGCGCTACGCACGAGTCAAGCGAGCGTTATGGACATCCAAATAAAAAATCAGGTAGTACGACAACTTGTAGGAGATTAATCATGTTCCACCCAAAAAATTTGGACAAGATCCGATACTTATCTACCGTTTAAAATGCGGTCAAAGTTGGGAAAAATATAATGATCATTTTGTATATAATGTTAAGTAAGGGCAAACAAGTCATTTAAATAAAAAAATGACGCCTAATTAACTGTCATTTAACGGGAGGGGTATTTATAAAGGAAACATAAAAATAGGGGGGCAAGTATAAATAGGCATAACTCAAGGAGTTTTATGCAATTTAAGCATAACATAGGGGGTATTTGCAAAAAACCCTACTTATAATCTCATGTCTATACTCCCCAAGATAGTTGGGGAAAGGTTACATGCAACCTTCAGTTCGCAAGTTCAATTTCAACTTAGGTAATGAAAAAAGGGAAATTTTCTAAAATCTCTCCCCTTTATTGTTACTTTTCTAAAGCTTTCCCATATTTTTATAAATATTTAATAAACAACTTAATTAATTAAATTCCCCCTCAACCATAAATATTCATGTTAATATCAAAATTACCCTTACAAGGGGAAGAATCTAGAAAATGGGTTGATCAGTTAGGCTGGCTAATAAAAATTACATTCAAAAAAAAAATAATAAATCATATTTTTTCATTAAAAAAAACCTCACAAAAAAACTAAAAAATTTGAATAACTTTGAGAAAAATAATTAAAATATGTAAAAAAATAAATGTTTTTTTAATTTAAAAATAAAAATAAAAATTGCATTTAAATTATAAATATTAAGGTGAATATTTATGATTGAGGGGGAAATTAGATAACTAAGTTTTAAATACCGAGATTTATTAGATATTTACACAAATATGGGGGGAATTTATAAAAGTAACTTTAAAGGGGGTTGATTTAAGAAATTTTCCCAACAAAAACAGAAGATAGAGAGAGTATTGGATATGGGGATGACTAGTTCATGCCTATTTCGTATATGCAACGAGTATTCTACATTTGCAGTCAGGATTTTGCACATTAAAATTGTTGACTGCCCTAATCAGATGATGGGGATAATTTTTCAGCCTAATCTTCCATATAATTGATCTTTAGATCATGTATCATCTATTAGACGGTTAAATGTTGAGTACATGTGACACACAACCCTAAAAGTGACCTGAGAAGACATGATCACGATCATTTTGGGGGATTGTGCCACATGGAATCAACATCTGGCCATCTAATAGGTAATCTATGGTCAAAAGATCAGTTATGTGGAAGATTGGGCCGAAAAATGATCTCCATTGTCCAATTCAAGGAAATTACTGGTTCTAACGTGTGTAAACCTTGGTTGAAGTTACCGAAACTTCGATTACCTATGCCCATAAATGATTACATATATGAAATTTAAATTCTTTATAGGGCCTTTTACAAAATAACGCCCTGTGTTATTTTTTATCACCAAAAAATCAAATGCCGTTTTTCATTCTGAAATAGCGCCCCCACGTACCTGAAATGGGAAGTCATACATATCAACCCAAGTAAGGCATTGATCAATTTAAATAAATAATTACAATGTTGCCCTTGCCAACAAATTCCCTTTTTATTAATTTTTTTTTTACTTTTTTTTTATTAGGCATCCGACACGTGCATGGAAAATGCATCCGAATACGGGCTCGTATTGGCTTGTATGAGACACATTTTCATAATTAAAATTTTTTTAACCATTTTTGTAATAAAGATAAAAATGGGCGAGTTTTTGTACTTTTCTCTTCATTGTAAGTACTTTGCTGAGTAATTTTATTTTTCGACTTGAACAGCAAATCTGCCTTATTGACGAAGTGAGAGAGAGCACTTCTGGCGAGCAGTTGCAACTCTTGGTGGTTGGCTACATAGGGCAGCTGAGTTGCCAGGTACATAAAATTGGAACTGTGGTGGAATCGAATCTGACACCATTCATTTTGGGAATTAGAAGGTGTTAGATGCACTAATTTTATTTTATTTTTAAGGGGAAAAGCAGTAAACTGGCAATGTGAGCATTAATTTCATGCATTAACCAAGGTATCAAATTGGGTTTTGGTTCATGGAGAACTGATACGTATCGGCCGATGCCGAAACACCTTTATTTAAAAAAAAAAAAAAAAGTTCAAATAAAGGAGGTATATACGTATTCACCGATACAGTTCCGTATCGGCCGATACTGATACCGATATGGCCCCCCCAACAGTATCAGGGTCATATCAGCATTAGTTGGCCAAGATACCTATATATGTATCAACGATATGTATCGGTATCGTTGTTACTTGATACCATGCATCTACCACTATTGAATCTCCAAAATGAATGGCGTTTGACTCAAGCGTACCCTGTGCCTACTGTTACATCGGCCAGTGCATAGTTCCTGCACGGGTCGATCGCATTGTCAAACTAGTCAACTCTTAGAAGGTGCACAGAGATTTTACATTTGACTAGGTTGGCAATGGCAGTTGATCCGTACAGACTACAGATACACGGACCGTTTCATAGGCTAAAAAGTTAACCAATCAGATAATTCTACTCGTTTGATCAATGGACATTTTGACCAATTCATTGGTCATATCCTTATTCACCATCTGATATCAGATCGATCAGATGGATAAGAACGATATTCGTATAGTTCTAGCTTTTGATTTGGGTGTGCAGGAAAACAAATCGGAGGCCTTCATAATACTTGATGAACATAAGAACATCGCACGATCCGCGCTGGATCTTTTCGGGTTCCACCACCACACGAGCTGCCCTATCTTAGATGAAGGTTCTGTTGTGGATCCATATGTGCGATTAGCATCCTAGTATTATCACCCATTTATCCTACATATATGTAACTTTCTCTGTCTTCACACCATCTTTTTACTATTTGCACACCATCTAAAAGAACGGGCTTATATCAACTGGTGTGTCATCAATGTTTTCATCAATTTAGTAAATGACATAGAATTAATTGGTGTGTATTGAGTAATTTTGTTAATTGGTATGCTGGTGTAAAAGGGGTACCTCTATTCGCACCTACATCCCCGACCCCTTGAATAGTGTTATAAATGTGTGCTGGTGATGCGTGCACCCAAAAATGGTTGTGATGTATTAATATTCTCTTTTCCCAAAGAGATCAATTTAGCATGATTTGACTTAAAACAATGTCTTTTCACTAATATACTCTAGTTAAATAGTGTTATAAATGGGTCAAGTTAGGGTCAGGATCAACCTGTTATTTAAACACTCAATCCGATGCTGACCCGGCCTATTTAGTTAAAACTTCATCGCGAAACTGACCCGGGCCCATTTATTTAAACCCTCAACCAGAACCGACCTAATTAGCGAAAATTAAGCTGAGTTAGCCCAACTTTGATTAAAACACAAGGAAAGGAGTGACACAAGGTAAGGAGTTAGGTCACATCGAGTAGGGCAGGGTTCAAGTCAAGAAATTAGGACCCGAACCCTACCCACTTGATAAATGGGTTAAGATTATTATTCTGACCTGACAGGTCAGAATCTAAACCCAAACTGATCGGATGGATCTACTCTCGTGCGGCTGATCCAACCCGTTTGCACCCTTATATAGTTATTGAAATATATCAAATAATATCATTTCAGTTTTGGTTCAAATGTTCGGCCTTGGCCTTAAATAGGCAAGATGCTAATTGAGCCTACATCGACGCCCAAGACCAGCCCATTGTACATTTTTTCTAAAGAGATCAACTCCCACCACCACCTGCATGTCACATTGTCACTAAATCACTTATTAAAAGGCGGCATTTAAAATTTTAAGTGCCCCCCAAAAGTTGTACATGTTAGCTCTTGGTGGTGTGACATCGACCTATTGAAGTCCATGCTAGCTCATTATTTACTCAATTATTAAAGGTTGAGCTGCCAAAGACAATGCCAAGTGGTTAACCCTTTTGTTTTTTAATCGAATATAATTAAAGAGCACCGTATTCTAATCTGCCAAAAATTTCACAACAAAGGTATCGTTAGCTGAGAGATGATTACCACTTTTATTACGCTTATCTCAAAAGTGAAAGGTGTGGATGCGGTTAGAGCTTTCAAGACTATTACTCTAATAAATGGCCTATATAAAATTGTGTCCAAGGTTTTGGAAACCTCCTCAAAAGAGTACTGTCGTCAATCATCTCACATGTTCAGTCAGCTTTCTTATAAGGTCGTCAACTAATCGACAGCATGCTCATCGCCAATGAATGTGTTGATAGTCTTCACCGTAAGAAGAAACACGGGCTCACTTTCAAGGTAGATGATCTGGAGAAAGCTTATGACAACGTGGACTGCGATTTCCTCCTTTATATGTTGCATCGGATGGGATTCAGGGACAAATGGATTCAATGGATGAAGGGTTGTATTTCTTCCATTTGAATGTCTATCATTGTTAATGGAATTGTTGAAGGCTTTTCCCAGTTGATAAAGGTCTTCGCCAAGGGGGTCACCTTTCCTCTTCATCAGTGTCGCTGAGGGTCTTCATGCTTTACTACATCGGACTATTGATTTGAATTACTTTAAAGGCTTCAATCTGTCCAAACATTCCACCTCTATCTGACATTTGTAATATGCAGACGACACAATTATATTTGTGAAAAGGAAAGCTGAGGCACTGATTATTATTAAAAAGATCCTTCTTCTTTTTCAAATGATTTCTGGACTTAAGAGTAAATTTAAACAAATCATAGCTCATGGTAATAGGTTGGCATCAGGCTTACATTGAGAGATTGGCACTCAGTATTGATTGTAAGGTTGGGTCACTTTCCTTTATGTATCTCGGCCTCCCCATCGGCCTGATGTTACCAAATTAAATAAGAAAATATGGAAGCATATTATAGACAAGTTTAGAAAACGTCTCGAGGGATGGAAAGGTAAATGTCTCTCTTTTGCGAGTCCTCTTACTGTAATCAAACCTTACCAGGGTTTTTCATATCTCTCTTTCCCTGCCCAATTTGGGTTCAAAATCAGCTGGAAAAGATGCAAAAAAGATTTTTTTATGGCAAGGGATGGATAAGAAAGGTAATACCAAATTGCGGACTGACGCCTAGTTTGCAGGAAAAGAGAAGAAAGAGGTCTGGGAGTCACCAATTTAATGATTTCAATGATGCTTTATTGATTAAGTGGCTTTGGAGAATTTCTTCTGATCGAGATAGTCTTTGGCGTCGCATTCTTGCCAAGAAATACGGATTTGGGGGAATCACATGAGAAATCAACGATGCTCCTTCAAGAGGAGGTTCAACATTGTGGAGAGCTATTGGAGATCGTAGACAACTCTATCAAATTGGAGCATCCATTAGAGTAGGTAACAGTGCTGACATTTTTTTTGGAAGGATGTTTGGATTGGAAATTTTCCGTTGTGTTTCAGGTTCAATTCCATTTTCTCTATTATGTCCAGCAAAGACATCAACATCGGGGATTCTTCCATTATCAGCCCCTCTAGTGAAATCTCTTGGAAATTAGACTTTCGGAAGACTCTACGATCATGAAATTTGTGAGATAGTTGCTTTGTTGGAATTGTTACAAAATTTCAATCTCTCGAATATTTATAATAGGGATCAATTGTACTGGGATCTTAGTACAAGGAAAGACTTCTCGGTACAATCTATGTACTCTTTACTTGCATCTACAATGACTCCGAAGCTTCCCTGGTTGTGGGTTTGGAAGGCTAAGGCACCCTACAAAATCATTACTTTCTCTTGGCTTGTGGTGCTTGACAAGGCTCTCACGGTGGAGAATCTCCAAAAAAGAGGAGTTCAGCTTCCAAACAAATGTGCTTTGTGCCGAAGGGAAGATGAAACCAATGCGCATTTATTTTTACATTGCAACTACTCTATGGCTGTTTGGAACTATATCTTCAATTGGTGGGGTATTCAGTGGGTTATTCTTGCTTCGGTGAGCTCATTTTTTGGTTCTTGCTTTGTCAGTGGTCAATCAAAGAGAGAAAAAGAGCATTAGAATTTGTTGATTTTTGCTGCTATGTGGCTTATTTGGAAGGAAAGGAATCAAAGATTTTTCAATGGGCTAAGAGCTTGAAATTCCTTAGACCATACTCTATTCAGGACTGCCTAAGAAACTGGTTTTTGGTTAGTAGGGACCAATTCTTTTTAGTTAGTTTTTTGGTCTTTGACTTGTATTGGTGTGGGTTGGGTTTGTTTTTTCATTTGTCTTGCAGCTTCAACGATCAGTTTTGTTGTGAGTCTTTTGGCGAGCTTCAGGCTCTCCTAGTCTCGGTGAATCCCTAATTTCTCGCTTCTAGTTTTGTTTGGTCCCAAAGTCTGGGTGAGGGTGGTGGCGATGGCGAAGCTCTCCCTTTGATCCTTGGATTCTGTTTTCTTTCTTTCTGATTTATTTTTCTACTAGTATTTAGTGGTTCTACTTGTATTTAGTGGTTCTTTTTAATGATAGAGCGAGGACCCATCAACCTTAATGTTATTCAACATCAAAAAGAAAAAAAGAACCACTAAATACAAGCAGAAACCACTGAAAAGAAATCATACGGCATAAACAACCACAACCCCAATGTATTGCCTGTGCAAACTTGCAAGCATAGAGGACCATTTTTGGCGTAGCAAAATGGGAGGAGACCTGCACAGAGGGCAGGAGCAAGCGTGGGATTAGAACTCACAATCTCTTGCTTCCACAAGGGAAGAGTATACCAGTTGAGCTATTGTGCAACTGGTCGAAGTGATTAACACTTGGAGCCCGAGTTACCAAGATTGGCATTTTTTTGTGGAAAATACTCATTTAAAATATTTTTTTCATAAAATGTGGGAAACACATTTAAAATACATTTTTTATATAAAAAATCGCGATTTTTATGTTTCAAACGCATTTTCTATAAATATTTTTTGAAAATTTTCTTATTTTTGTTAATAAAATATTTAGTTATAATATTCTCAAGTGTTTTGATTACTTTCTTTTCCCAAATGTTTCCCGATTATTTTTAGAACTTTGCTAATTTTCATGTTTTTTCTTTTTTTGCCTTGACGTTTTTTCCAAAATTCTGACTTGTTAACTATATTTGGAGCTGGGCCTAACATGTTAAGTAATTGGGCTTATAGTTCATGCTCGAGCTTGGCTTGTTGCCAGGTGAACGGTTTTAGATGTATATCCTTGCAAGTACACAAGATCTATTATAGAAGAGCGAAATTAAGGGTGTCGAACCCACAGAAAAACGCAAAATTTAATTGATTTTAGAAGCATAAAAGGAACTAAAGGAAGTACCAAATGCGATATCTTTGTTACGATGAAAAATAATAGTTACACAAAGCAATACGAAAAAAAATTAAAACAAAACTTATGCAAGGAAAATAATGAATAATTAAACAACGATGATAAAATGATCAAAGAGTCTGCTAACCCTAGTTTTATAATTTTTCTACCAACAATCAATCACATATTTCAATGTCAAATTATTTACCATCATTTTACTACAAGCAAAATGAATTGAAAAGAATGTGATTATTGATCTGGCATACCCTATCCCAACACTAGATGGAATAACTCTTTTATTATAGCCGATAATAAAGATTGACCACTATAAATGTAAAAAGAAATGATTGAAATGAAAATAAATTAACTACTCATCTAGGGTTCGCTTTCTTCTTGAATGAGTGGTTTTTTTCGCTCATATCCGATCCACATGCAATGCGCAAATCTGAAACTATCAACAAAGATCTCAATTATCAAGTGTTTGAATCTTTTTAGGAAAAAGATCTGAAACCTTATAAAGCTTTGATTCTTAATTACAAACTAAATTAAATTAAACTCAACTAAACTCTAAAAAATTAAGGGAAAAACCTAAGAAAAATACTAAGAAAATTCGGTCCAGAAGGGACCTAAAAGAGCTCCCTCTAACCCTAAACATAGTTTTGTTTATATAGGGCACGCATGGAAAAATTTTCATTTACAGGTCAATCAATTGAATTTCAAAATTCAATCGATTGACTTCAAAATCTGAATTTGGAGGGCTTAATTTGAATTTAAAGTCAATCGATTGATTTTAGGAAATTCAATCGATTGAATTTAAATTCAAATTTGAGAGGAAAAATATGTGTAAAAAATTCAATCGATTGATCTTCAAAACTCAATTTATTGATTTTAAATTCAGATTTTAGCGGTAAAATAAGTATCATAACACTATAAAAAATGAGACTATTAGCGGCAACCAAAAACTGCCGCTATTAACAAAAAATGACCGCTAATACCCTTGTCACTAATAGTCTTAATAGTATTTTTATTACTAGCGGCAATTTTTTGCTCCAAAAAATTGCCACTAACAGTCTTATTTTTTGTAGTGTAATCTCAATCGATTGATTTTGACATGTGACATATTTAGCTCTCTTCATCAACGATTGAATCGAACGGTTCTTTCACAGTTTTCAGTGTTTTCATTGGCTTCATGGTTCAATGCTTCCATGTTGTCCTTAATTATGCTCCTTTATTTTTCATTAAGATCCAACGATCAAGAACACCTGAAACCACTAAAACTACACAACAATCGTCAGATTGCTTTCATCGGATGACGTGTAGATATTAGAGTGTAGATATTAAGGTGTGAAATATAGTCATATTTCGGCACGGATAATCAGGCTTGTCGAGTTGAATCCTTGGTTCATGACCAGTGGTATGATGGGCTTGACACCCGTCAAGCTCGTCCGACCAACTAATGTAATCATCGATATGGATTGCCAATTGTCTGACAGGTGTATGAGTCGGATCTAGGCTATGGTGCAGGCCCAATGGGCATGGCTTAAACCTAGAGCCTAGATCCGACTCATACACCTGTCAGACAATTGGGTGCAGGCCCAATGGGCATGGCTTAAACCTAGAGCTTCATAATTGAATAATAATTGAGTTGGACTCGGGCTTCATTGTAAGAATTTGGATATAGGCTCAACCCAAGCCCGCAAGGCCCGATTGTAATTTTGGGTCAGGACTTCAGGGTTGATTAAAAATTGGGAGTTGTAAAGAAGAGAGAATTATATTGTCTAGTAGAGGGGGACATAGCATTTTTCTATGAATTTGTTGGTAATGAGCCATGGGCCCAAAGTCATGGTTTTAAATATCGGCCATATAAGATACATATCGATCGATATCTATCGGGTTAGGCCTCATCCGATATGCATATACTCTCCGATTTTGTATGAGATCAAATATCAGACTATACCGGCCCCCCTTTTTTTTTGGGAGCAATCTAACTCATATTTTATTATGAAAATAGCCCAAAAGCCACACTCTCTTTTTTATGATAACTTGGATGTCCGGGCTTCTTAGAAAACTTGATTAATCTCAGGAGTATATGCGCACCCTAAATTAGCATATGTCAAGTCAAAATAAGATATAAATTCTTAGGGTGGCCTCAAAGGGATTTAAACTCGGGTCTTCCACTTCGTGAGGCGGATGCCTGGCCGGCTTGCCAAACCCCTAAGGTTAGCCAAAGGCCGCACTCATTTTCAAAAGTTTTTTTGTAACTACGGAATAAATGAGGTAATTTTTGAATTAGTAGTATAGATGATGGCCATCTACATGAAATATTTGGATTGATCTCTAAGGTATGCCACATCAATTAACACCTACTTGTAAGGAGATCCATCTTAGAAGGTTTCTAGGATATTCGGTCCGCTTGTATTATTTGCAAGTGGTAAGATTGTTTTCTTCCTCTGCCCAATTATTTGAACATCATTTTAGCATTTAAATGGTCTCACACTATTAATTGCATGGCATCAAAATCGGTATCGGCTTGCTCAAGATCAATACGAATCGGCTGATATATATCGGCTATTTTATTTTATTTTTTAAAGAAAGGAAAAGTCTATGTCTCAGCCGATACGGGCCCGTATCGGATACCCGAGTTGGGATACGGATATGTATTGGGCCGATACGTATCAGTTTGCCAAGAAACTGATACATATCTGTATCGACCGATTTTTGATACCTTGATTAATGGTATAAAATACGAGCAAGTTAAGATGCCTCCTCTATTGAATTGCAATAGACTTGAAAATCTTACTTTTTGTGAAAATTTTCAACTTTTTAATTACTAATATTAAAGTTAATGAACTGAAGGGTTCACATTTACTTAGAGATATGAATCTTTGGTTGAGACATTTTCTATTCGAAATGCTATAATAGCTAGCAGAGCTTTAGGAGACTGGGAAAGGAGTTGTCGCAAGGGTTTAGCGGCTTAGCTTTACACCGTTTAGGATTTAAATAAATGGGCCGGGCCCGGCATGGATAACTATGGGCTTGGGTTTGGGCTACAAGGTAAAAGCCTGACCCAGACCGTTTATATAAATTCCTTATTAATTTTCTTTTGAAAAAAAACTCTTAAAAATTATTAAAAATCCAATACAAATGGGTCAGATTAGCCATCCGGGCCGGGCCCAAAGTATTTTTTAAAAAAAGCGGCTGAGTGATAACCTAGCCCGAACTGTTGACGGCCCTAGCTACAAGGCCAAGCCTTTTTTAAAAACTAATTTTAAAAATGGCGAATTACCGGGTAGGCAGGGCTGGCTCACACCCTAGGCATGTTAGGCTGATGCCTAGGGTCTCCTAATTAGGAGGGGTCTATAAAAATATCTTTCCCCATTAAAAGTCTATTATAAAGTCGTTTTGTCGTATCGTGCGTTTGTTTGCTTTTTTTTTTTTAAGGGTTTTTTTGCAAATACCTCCTTAGTTATGTTGATATTACAAATAACCTCCCTAGTTATAATTATTTGCTTTAAACCCCTTGAGTTAGCATTTTGGTATTTACAAAATACCCTCTTTAACTGATGCTACTTTAAATGGTTAACAAGCTGTTAAAAAATAGTCTAAATACCATATTTATCATTTTTTAAATTAAATTACTAAATTGCCACCCTCTACACATGGTAAGAGTAATTTTAAATCCACCCCTCCACTTACAAAAAATAATAATTTTAAATCCACTCACCAAATTTATGAGTTCGCTCACGCTGAAAAACATTGACTGCATTGAATCGGACGATGGAGATCATTTATCGTCCCAACCTTTCACACAATAGATCTTGAGATCACGGTGGCACTATTAGACGGTTGGCTGCATTGAATCAGGCAATGGAGATCATTTATCGTCCCAACCTTTCACACGATGCATCTTGAGATCATGGTGGCACAATCAGACAATTGACTGCATTGAATTGGATGATGGAGGCCGTTTATCGTCCCAACAATTCACACGATGGATCTTGAGATCATGGTGGCACCATCAGACGGTTGATTACACTGAATCGGACGATGGAGATTGTTTATCGTCATAACCTTTTACACGATAGATCTTGAAATCACGGTGGCACCATCAGATGGTTGATTTTTTATTTCATGTGGTACACACCCAAAAAAATGACCTTAAAATTAATTTTAACCGTATACGTGATGTTAAGGTCACTTTTCTGAAATGTGTGCCACGAAATAAAACACTGATCATCTAATGGTATGCCTAAGCGATCTCCATCATCTTATTCAATGCAATCAATGTGTTTTAGCGTGGGTGAACTCAAAGATTCGGTGGATGGAAGCGGACGCGGTTAGGCAATCCAATTCTTAAAAATGAGTCTTGAATCATATAGGAAATTGGAGGGACGAGTATTTTGAGTGGAACACGTAGATTGAAGGTTTTTTTTTCAAGAATAATTGCATCGTTTGCCACAAATCCTCCATTGGTTGAGTATTGTCCAAACGTTGGCATGCTTTAATGGGGGAATCACCCATCTGATGAGTCTTGAATCTGATGGGTGAATGAAAGGCCTTTTAGAAGAGTACCTTTAAATCTACCCATGAATCTTTAAGTTCACCCACGCTGAAACACGTTAATTGAATTGAATCGAATCAAATGATGGAGATCATTTATCCTCCCAATCTTTCACATGATGGATCTTGAGATCATGATCGTACCATTAGACGGTCAGTGTTTTATTTCACGCAGCATACATCTAAAAAAAGTGACCTTAACATCACGTGCATGCTTAAAATTGATATTAAGGTCACTTTTAGGGGTGCGTACCACATGAAATAAAAAGTCGACCGTTTGATGGTACACCCATGATCTAAAGATCGATCTCATAAAATATTGGGACAATAAAAAATCTCCATCGTTTGATTCAATGCAGTCGATGTGTTTCAGCGTGGGTGAACTCAAAGATTTTGTGGGTGGATTTAAAGGTACTCCTTTTAGAATAATGGTAAATTATAATGGCATGACTTGTAAATAAAGGTGAATGAAGGGCCTTTTAGAATGGTGATAAACTTTAATAGCATGACTTGTAAATATAGATGAATGAAGAGCCTTTTAAAATGGTGGTATTTTTAAAATATTGATTTCATTAAGGGCAAAATAGGCTTTTCATCCATTAACTCACGGCTAGTTAACGGCAGGGGATTATATGAAACAGAAACACAAAAGTAGGGGCTGCAAAATAAATACTCATAACTCAGGGCATTTCTTATAATATTAACATAACACGGAAGGTATATGCAAAAAACCCTTTTTTAAATTTCATAATTTAACTAAATGACATCTATATTTGGAACCATAGTTATGAAATTAGAATCTGCAGTTGCAAATAATACTAACCATCATCATTTAAAATCATAAACTTCACTTTCGCTTATTTCGTAGCTACCTAATTTTATCTTTTTATTTCTCTCTCTCTCCAAAGTCACCCCTTAAGCCTTAATATCCCATAACAATACCTCTCGAAAGGCCCAATTGGGGGCCCCACAAAATCGATACTTTTTTCTAGGGTACCTCTATTAGCGCTCACACAATCTCTGAAAGCGCTCACATGTGCAACCCCTAGAAAAACCATTGATTACTTTGGATCAGCTGATGAATATCATGTTTCACCCCGATCTTTCACACAATGGATGAGATCATGTAGCACGTATCAGAAAGTCAATTTTTTATTTCATATATTTCAAACCCCAAAAAATGCCCCTTGAATCCTGTGGCACACATCACGCTCAATCGTGATTTTAGGGTAATTTTTTAGGGATCTGTAACATGTGGAATAAAAAATTGGCCGTCTGATAGGTGTGCCATGATCTCAAGATCCATTGTGTGGAAGATCGGGGTAAAAAAATTTTCAATCATCTAATCTAAAGCACTCAATGATTTTGAAGGGATTTTCGACATGAGAACTAATAGAGGTACACTTTTTTTATCGTAAAAAAGATTTTTTACATTTTTTATTTTATTAGGAAATTTGCATTTTCGGCCCTACAAGTTTGCTTATTTGCAAAAACGGCCTTATAGTTTGAAATTGTGCAAAATAGGCCAGTTCCAAGCCAAGCCGTTTCTACTTCAGCATCCACCTGTTTTTTCGTTATATATGTTTATTTTTCATTTTTTTTATTGTCCATTTTTTCAGTTCCGACTATAATAGCGCTCGCTTATAATTGCGAGTCGTGGTACTCGATATTTTAAGCGCTATCTTGGACGCTATTTTATAATAACGGACGATATTTTATGATCGCGATCGCTAATATATGATAGATTTTAGGGTACGAAGAAAAAAAAAAGATTACCGTGTTTATTAGTTAGTGATCTGCAAAAAATATAAGACTATAAGACATAAGTAAAAAAAAAAAAAAAAATAAATAAAAAACTCGTTAACATACCGCTATATTAAGATTGCAGTCACTTATAAAAAAAATAAAATTATATATATATATATATATATATATATATATATATATATATATATATTTTTTTTTAAGTTAGCGGTATGTTAGCGGCCACTATCTTAAGATAGCGGCCGCTAACTTATAAAAATAATAATAATAATAATTTTTAAAGATGGCAGGCCGCTAACATACCACTAACTTAAAAAAAAAAAAAAAATTAAATTTTTTTTTTTTATAAGATATCGGCAGATATCCTAAGATAGCGACCGATATTTTAAGATATCGCCTACTATCCTAAGATAGTGGCCGATATTTAATTAATTATTTTTTTTTTAAGTTAGCGGTATGTTAGCGGCCACTATCTTAAGATAGCGGCCGCTAACTATAAAAAAAAAAGAGAATATATTTTATTATTATTATTATTATTATTATTATTATTATTATTTTAAGATAGCGGTATGTTAGCGGCTGCTAACTTATTAAAAATATATATATATATATATTTAAATATATATATATATATATATATATATATATATATATATATATTTTAAGATATCTAAAATATCTTAAGTTATCGACCGATATGATAAGATATCTAAAATATCGGTCAATACCTTAAAAAAAAAAAAAAAAAAAAAAAATTTTTTTTTTTTTTATAAGATATCGGCCGATATGTTAAGATATCGCCCGTTATCTTAAAAAAAATAAAATAATTCGGCCGATATTTTAAGTTATCGGTTGATATTTTAAGTTATCGGCCGATAACTTAAAATATCAGCCGATGTTAGAATATATTGGTCGATAATTTAAAACATCGGCCGATATTTTAAGTTATCGGTCAATATCCTAAGATAGCGGCAGATATTTAAAAAAAAAAAAAAAAATTTATTTTTTAAGTTAGCGGTATATTAGCGACCACTATCTTAAGATAGCGGCCGTTAACTATATAAAAAAAAAAGAATAAATTTTTTATTTTATTTTATTTTATTTTATTTTATTTTTATTATTTTTTGTAAGATAGTGGTATGTTAGCGGCCGCTATTTTAAGATAGCGGTCGCTAATAAGCATTGGGAAACATATATATATATATATATATATATATATATATATATATATATATATATATATATATATATATAAGGAAAACGTGGAACTGACTTGACTTGGAACTGGCTTGTTCTGTAAGGATTGAAATTATAGGACCATTTCTATAAATACGCAAACTTATAAGGCCGAAAGTACAAATTTTCCTTTTTTATTCTCTCTCCTCTTGGGCTCAATTTTCTAACTGCCTCTTACTTTTTCCCAAAAAGAAAAGTTACAATCTATGAAATCTTCTTCTCCTCTGTCATCATCTTTTACAAGTTGTTTCTTTTTTTCCCTCTTCTACAAATCACTAAACTTTAAGTCCTTATCTCTTTTAAAATTGTGATCTCTCATTTTTTTCTCTTAAATTAATCATCAAAAATATTATTATTATTATTTTATATTTATTTATCTATTTCCAGGGTAATTAATTTTTTTTATTAGGGCCTCATTGGAGACACTTGCCTAGGACCTTAGACCACGTTGAGCCGGCCCTGTCAGTAGGGTCCAAACTTTTCACTTTTTCACCTGACTGGGTCTAGTCTATGGCTAATTTCCCAGCAGAGTCTGTGATGCATTTTGTTCATTTTTTATAATGAAAATGTCTTTTACTTAAGAGCACATGCACATTTTGCAAGTGAGATTGATCGGTCCTATATGAGTCCACGACCAATTGGTCTCATATGAGACCGCAACCAATTGATCTCGTTTGTGGTCTCATACAAGACCCAATCGATCGATCTCACTTAAAGATAAATGTGCACATGCTTTTAGTTAAAATATATTTTCACTCATTAAAAATTGAACAAAAAACACATGCACATTTGTTTTTTAAATGATAGATGATTTGGAACCTTGTTGGATAATTACTGATAGATCATACCTCGTTAGGTAATTATGTAAAAGTTTGGAATCCTCTACTGTGAAAAATCCCTTTAAAAAATAACAATTTTTGGATTATAAACCTATGAAATCAAATAAAAAAAACCTGACCCAAAACTTATCCAAAACCAAAAAATCGAAACTGATTTTTGATTGCTCCGATTTCGGTCTTTAGGTCTTAGGTGCCCAAAATCGAAAACTGGTTGTGGAGGGAGAGAAATTGATAAAAAACCCGAAAATAAAAAAATCTCTTAACTAAAAAGGAAAATGCAAAAAACCAAATTGAAATCCCGTTTGATCGATTTATTTCGGTTTCGATTCCAGCTTCAAGGAATGAAGAGTTCGGTTAACCAAAATGGAAACTATCATATTTATGTTCGGATTCCATTTTGAGTACAACGGACCGAAATTTCGATTTGGGTTAACCGAACTTCCATCCTGTGCGACACCTCTCCCTAACTTTAGAAAAAAATATTTGTTTTGCAAAAGGGTACTGCTTTTTCTGCTTGTTTTTGAAATAAGGACCATACAAATTTTATGGACAAAAATCATTGGCTGATTTGAATCGGACAATGGAAATTATTTTTGTTCTTTTCTTCCCCGAAACAGATCTTAATATTGTACGGTCAAATGTGGATTTTATATGACATACATCTCTAAAAGTGAAGGTCAACTCCTTTTAGAGATGTGTGTTACACGATAAAGATTGAAAGAAAAAAATAATTTCCATCGTCTGATTAAATAAGTCAATGATTTTCTTATGTAAAACCTCAGTGGTCCTTTGCAAAATTTATTTTCTTAAATAAAGCCCCGTAAAAGGCAAAACTAATTTGTCCCCCCCTCTCTCTCTCTCTCTCTATCCGTCGTCCCTATTCTGCTATTCAGATAAACCCTAGCCAGAGAACCGAGAACCTAATCGCCTCAATAAAACAGAGGTTTTTTCCCGAATAAATCGCCTCAATAAAGGGGAGGCTCTTTCACATATATAAATTGCCTTGGTAAACCCTTTCTCTCTCTCTCTCTCTCTCTCTCTATCTAACTCTCTTTCTCTCTCTCTCTCTCTCTCTCTCTCTCTTCTTCTTCGTCTTATTCTCTTTTGTTAACTAGTCTCTATGGATTGGTGATGGTTTTTCCAGAGCGTAAATTGCGGACGGCCTGATCGTAGCCCTTGCTTTCTCTGCTAAAGCGATCATCTGGTGTCTGGATGTCTAGATCAAGTAAGTTTCTTGTTTTTTTTTCCTTTGAAAAAATAAAATAATATATCAGCTAGTTACAAATTTGATCTTATATGCTGATTTCTGTTGTGTGTGACAAATTTTCCCTTCCATTCTGCTACAATCATTTATTGATGCTGAAGCTTTCATTGGTTCAGTATAAGATAGTGACAAATTTCAGCGAAATTCGCCAACGAAAAATTGGTGATTTTGCTTGAATTTCCGAAATCCCCAAAATATCATTAATTGCTGCGAAATTAACAAAATTATATATATATATATATATATATATATATATATATATATATATATATATATATATATATATATATATATATATATATATTAAAAATAGTAAAGAGTATTGTGAAATTATTAAATATATTTTTTGATCCCAGGAATTTTCCCAAGAACTTTTGAAAAATTTTCCCAATTTTTTTTTATTTTCCCCAAAATTTGTCTGAAATGAACTGAAACGACTCTCCTCCGAAGTATTGGCAAAAACAAATTTTTCACTATGTTTATAAGTCTTATTATATGCTTATTTCTGCTTTGTTCTCATTGTGCATTGACAATTTCGGATCTTATATACTTATTTCTGTTTTGATCTCGTTGTTCATTGACAATTTATTCCCTCTTGTTGAACAATTCTTTTGAGCCAGAAGTTTTGACTCTGTATGTCACGCCCCAAAATTCGATATATGATTCATTTCGGCACATGAACACATTCAATAATCAAAGTTCAAATAAAGGAAACAATTTATCCCCTCTTGTTGAACAATTCTTTTGAGCCAAAAGTTTTGACTCTTTATGTCATGCCCCGACATTCGATATATGATTCATTTCAGCACATGAACACATTCAATAATTAAAGTTCAAATAAAGGAAACACAATTGTCCATTCTCATTAACTAGAATTTAAAGTTACATTTATTCTATTCTAAAATAAAAAAACTCTTAACCAAAACTAATCCAACAAGTCCTCTGGGGTCTCTTCCTGAAAAATAGCTCCTGTGCCATAAGGTCCGGTCTCTGAGATTTAAATAACAACAGGGGTGAGATATAACTCAGCAGATGACCCCCAGTAATAACTAACACACAGTCTACAGTTTTGATGATCAAATTGAATACAGTTTATCGTTTCAGAATAACAATTCTGATACAACATTTGGTCATGTAAGGAATATGACAATCTACATCAACACATTATATGCAATGAATCATTATGAAGAATGAAGAAAAGAAAATAACTTAGCCTATAGTTGTACAGTTGTACTACATATATTGTACAAGTATTACGAAATAACACCGATCCACGTGCATTTGCATTCACATGTCAATTAATCTTGGCTACCGGTCACAATCACAAAGGAGGGTTCCATATATATAACAATCCCATTGTCAACTGTGCTGATTTGGTTTGACGGGTTTTACTTCCTATTACGGAAGTACACAAGTGAATCCGTTCGTCTAAAAGTACCACGCGACCTCATGGGGATCTTATTCAAAAATCATATCATACACTCAAATCTTTAAGCCAAGTTAGTTATCATTAACCTTTCATATTCATTTCTTTTGAAAACTTATCCAAGATTTATACAAATGCTCTATAAATACTCATTTCGAAACAATCTATAATTTAATGACGAAGGATATCATGCGAGAATTCTAACGAATCAACAATCCATACAACAATCCTATGTTATGATATACTTGCTAATAACAAAATAATCCTCAAGTAATATATTTACCAATTGTACAATACTACCATCAAATATTTGACTTTTAGTTTAGCTATATTGATGTTATGGTATACTTTATGTAAAGAACATGATATTGGTATCTACTGAAGTATGTGTTTAGAACATATTATGGGGTAGGCCACTTGCCTCAATCGTTAGATCCGAGGGCTCGCATGGTGTGCAAAAAGTTTCACAGCTCCAATGGTTACCTGGGCAGGGGAAAAAGTGGTCAATAAGAATATTGTCGAAGTTGGGAAAAAGAGGGAGAGCATGGTCATCAAAGATTGGGGTCTATAGGTTATTTTTAATCCCTATTTTAGAAGACACCCAGCTAACAAAAATTAAAACAAATCTGTTTTATAATAATAAAAATTCAGTTTTAAAACTCTTAGTTTAATAAAATCTGCACCAATATAAAATAAATTTTAAACCTCTGGTTTAATGGATAAAAATCTTAAAACAGTTGATTTTAAAAATTCTAATCTAAATATAAAAGATAGATTTAAAAATCTGATTTAATAGATAAAAATCAGTTTTAAAATTCCTAAATTTATGTACCTGATAATATAAGATAACTCTCTAGTTTAAAATGAGTATCCTATTTAAACTCAAATAAAAACTCTTTTGTATAAATCAATTAGGGATTCACCAAAACCAATAATATATATGATTAGAACAAAGAGGAGGAGAGAACGCTAGTGATGACTGGTGTTCACGGGTGAACGCTAGTGATTCGGGACTATATGTCGAGTAAAGAGGGCGTCACTGAATTGAAGAAGAAAAGAGAAACGGCTCGGATGCGCGTGGGTTTTAATTTGGGGATTTAAGTTGTAAGGGGAAGGGTTAGGGTGTATAGCATATGCAAGTTAGACTCAGTGTGTGCGTGCTCATGGGTCGAATTGGGTCAGGTCGAGTAAGTTGGGTCGTCGCACTTTATAAGTCTACCTTATATTGAAAATGAATTGTTTATTTTTCACAAAACGAACATTAAAATTATTCTCATGAACTGGCTGTTTCGTTGTGAACTGGTTGAACTGACCAGTTTTAGGGAAATCTGAAGGTTCGCCAGTTCAGTGACAATAAATATTAAACAATAAAGATGGTTTTTTTAACCTAAACGAACCATTTGATATACCGTTAAGGTCAAACCTGGTAGGACTGGTCTGTTTGTTGAAAAACTGATGATATGTTTTGATTTGGGGACATGTGCTCGTTGTCAGTTGATTTTCAAAAGGAGGGTGAGGGCTACACTATCTCAATTTTAAGCTTCTCTAAGGGCTGATTTGCCATTGAACATTCCAGGTTGAAGCTGCCCTTTTTTTTGATTGAAATCCTACACCCATACAGGTCACAACCATTGTGATTCTTAACAACATGGTTTCCCTTTTTATTGATTCTTAACATCATAATTATACCATTTCTATATCATCTTCTCTTCTTTAGTAGTTTTCTTTCTTTCAACCAGTTATGCATAGATTTTTGGAAAGAAAGTCTGACTTACCTGGTCCCAGTTTGAAAAATGATGATCATGATCATGTTCAGCCTAATGATGATCGTGATCAAGTTCAACCTAGCACAAAGCATAGTACTGCGACAAAGGTTAACTTCACCGATCTCCCAGCAGTCCCTGGGTTGCATATTCGAATTTCAGATAACCCTGCTAAGGATCAATACATGATCAGAAGAGAATACCAGCAAAAGGTCCTTCTCAGACATCTAATCATACTTTCCCCTACAAAAAAATCCTACCTCAATCAGTATTGATTGATAATGGCTAGCCGGGGGTCGATGAAGTGTTATGTGAGATCGAAATTCTACTTTCTTTTCTTGTTAAGGGAATGAGTTGATTCTTTTATGTCTGATATTCTATATGTTTAAAGAAAAGAGAAGATAGTCTGGGCAAGTGAACATGGGGAAGGTCTTAGTGCTTACGACTAGCTTAAATACAGAGCTGTATCGGTTTTTTATTGGCCGCTTCAACTAGAACCTCAACTTTATTGATTGATTTGAGCAAGATACGACTTATTTGAAATAACCGTTCATTGGTATAATTCTAAATTTGAATGAATCCAATTCCGATCAAATTTCCACGTCACGGCGCTTTAGTTGGTTTGAAGAGTATAATACATGGTTATAGTATAGTATACCAAACAGAAAAGAGCCCTCACCAAGGATCAAAATTTCGGGTTCGGGCATGACTGAAATAGAAACTGAAATCCGAAATTTTGGATCCCATACAAAAAATCCGAAATTTTGGATTTGGGTTTTGGTTTTGGTGGGGACCGAAACTGAAATTTTGGACATTTCGGCCAAAATTTTGATCCTTGGCCCTCACACATCCCGGGCTAAGGGATCTACATCTCCCCCAAATCATCCCAGCAGTCAGCCTCCCAAAATCAGCAATACTATTGGCATGACCGTTGAAGACCATCCAATCCAACACCCAATCTCTCGCACTACGAACAGCAAAAGCTGCAAATTTTCTTCTTCTTTGGAACACAATGTCATTTCTTTCCGTCTAGAGAGCCCACAGAGCCACCATCCAAGTGGCGCGCTAGAAAGCTCTTTTAGGCCATTAAAACGCCCATAGTCTCAGGAAGCAAGCAAGTCCCCGCACGACCTCGGGAACACCCAACACAAAAACTTTTAGGACCATGCCCACACCTCCTTGACAAACCAACAGTGCATAAACAAGTGATTCGTTGTCCTGGCCTACTGCAAACACATAACACATCTGAACTACGTGGCATAATACAGACATCATTGTCCTATCTGTGTACAAGCTGTTAGCCGAGTCACTCTCGTAAGGAAATATATGATAGCACTAACAAACTGATCAGGAAGATCGTTTAATGATGTTTTGTAACAAACACAGAAAAAATTTAGATTCTTATTGCTATATGATAGGCTGCTAGATGGACTACTTAGATTAGTCAAAGATGTGCGCCACATGGTGTAAATCTGGGCAATCATGGCCTTATGTGTTCACAAGGAGTCAGCAGTGTAACTCCTTTATTGGGAAGATCATTAAATGATGTTTTGTAACACATTAAAATGTCAGATTTTTATTACATAACTTTGAAAACTTTTGGAAATTCTTATTTCAATGTTTTGAAAATTGTTAAATGCTATCGATAAAAAAAAAGAAAATTGTTAAATGCTTTTGACACTGATCAAAAGGTTTTTTTCATCACTTATAAAAAAAAAGAAAATTGTTAAATGCTTTTGACACTGATCAAAAGGTTTTTTTCATCACTTTGAAAATATATAAGGAGGGTCCAGAGGAATCCCCAAATTTATATTTTTTTGTGAGAATGTATCTTGAAAGAGAATTTCCCCCTTTTTTTAAATCAATAGTTACCTTTTCTCTCACACATGAACGCCCACACACAAATGGCCTCTTGATTCTTTTGTTGATGCTGAAAAACCAAGTTTTTGGGTGACTTAATATAGTTTTGCATTTTGTGTTATGAAACAAAAATTTAGGATTTTAATTTCTTAGCAGTTATGTTCTAAATTTCCATGGGCAAATAATAGATTTGATCAATCTTTGCAGTTCAATGATTAGGGAATTGAGATTCTTATATATTTTTCGGGTTTTTTATAGAAATTGAAATATTGCTGCTACCGAGTTGCTGTTTATTAGAATGGAGAAAGGGAAATAAATTGAACCGGTGATTAGAATTTGTTTCATGGTTATAACTATATTCCAATATTTCCATTTTCCTTGACCTGAGAGATTGACATTACTGAGTCTGGATTGTAGAAATTAGTTGGTCATGATATGGCAAGTATTTGGGTCTTATGTAGCTATTGAATTTTTGGTTATTTTGAATTGCATTATAATAGGATATGGAAGATTATTGGAAATTTGGAATGTTAGGATTCTTATGCATTTTTAAGACCTCCTAAGAGCCCTTATTTAACAACACACGTGACTTGGGGAATAGGAGCTAGAACCAAGAATCAACTCTCCTGATTGGATACATATTGGTTGATACGGGATATTTTTTTATAAATTTATTGGAACAAAAAAAATTCAAAGTGCAATTTACCTTGGTTTAATATACATGCGAATATGCTAAGTCATGAATATATCTTGAACACATAGTTTAACATATATATAAATATCTTAACAAATGTAAAAAAATTAAAAAATAGATAAGATCATAAGAGATATAGGACTGATACTGGTATCACTATCAGCGTTCGTTTGGCCAAATGTTGATACATACCAGTATCGGCCGATACTTGATAAAATGGTATAAAACATATAGTATACAAATTTAAGTTTTATGTAAAATAATTCTTTTAATCTTTTGTTAGCAGGAAAATAGTGCCTCCTAACATAGTGTATGGTAACTCTTTTTGTGAATTATGAATCTGAAATTATGGCCAAGTATTGCATATTAAAAAAATGTGAACACTTGCGAACTTCTACTCTGCCCATGTGATCAATGTTGATGATCTACTAGTTTAAGTGTAGAAATTTTCAGGATCTACTCTGCACATGTGATCAATGGTTAGGATCTACTAGTTTAAGTGTAGAAAATGTAAATCCTTCTTTTATTCACAAGAACCATCAACAAAAAACTTGTTTGGGAAAAAATAATGGTTGCCCTTGAGGCCTTCATGACAATGGGAATATTCAGCAGCATGGATCTCAACTCTTCTCTAGAAGATGGTGATCCCAAGAGCTGATCACTGTCTGATCGTATGATTAAATGGTTAAGATTTCTATAAACTGATCGTTTGATCAGTCTACTTTCATTGGTTCCTTAGTGGAGAAAGTAAAGAAATTTATATTTGGGGTTAATGAGGTTCTATTTTCATTGGTTTCTTGATGCAGGTAACACCCCGCCACCTAAACCTTGGGAACAATCTGGAACTTCATCTGGTTCTGCACCGTTTAAACCTCCATCTCCTGGTAGCACAAGTGATGTTGTTGAGGCATCAGGGACTGCAAAGCCGGGAGAAATTGTTTCCAATGCCGAGAGGAATGCTTCTGTAAACAGAAATGCTCTTGGAAGGCCGGTACCCGCAAGGCCTTGGGAGCAGAACTATGGAAACAGCTACGGGGGTAACTTCTAATTTTGAGATGTATCATTTTCTGTCTCGTAAATTTTTTTTATCAGCGTCCAGCTACGGAATTACTTTTCTCAATGCAGGGTACAATTCAGGTGTAAACTACAATTCAAGCTATGGCTCCGGAATGTACGGTAGCTCCTATGGTGGTGGATATGGAGGAGCATATGGTGGTGGGCTCTATGGTAACACTATGAATAGAGGGTATGGTGGTGGAATGTATGGAGGTTCTGGAGTGTATGGAGGTGGTGGAATGTATAACAGTGGATTTGGGGGCCCTATGGGTGGAGGTTATGGGATGGGTATGGGTATGGGTGCTCCTTATGGTGCTGAAGATCCCAATAATCCATTTGGTGCTCCTTCACAGCCACCGGGATTCTGGATTTCCTTCCTTCGGGTGGTAAGGCATACATTTCCCCCTTTTTCTATGTCTTTTAAGCATTTGTCACATCTCATTATGTTACATTAATCTCATCATCATCATCACAACTAGGGTTGGCTTTGCGAGCCCTATTTCTCCACTCATTTATGGATGGTGTTACGCTACAATCAGTGTTACCTAGGGTTGGCTTTGCAAGTCCTATTTCCCAGAGTCAAGGTGTCATAGATTTTTGGCACACCAATATCTAAATATTCTAATACGATGGCACAGCCTTAAGAAAAATTGAAGGGAAATCTTAGGGTGCCAATTGAGATATGTAATGAAATGATACATAATGTATGTCTTGAACCTAACTAAAAGTATACTATAAACAAATCGTTTTTAAGGACCCAAGCCTTTTATTTTATAAGTTACTAAACTTTACACAATTTTCTTTATAAAACGATAATTCATTTTATTGTGTCAAAACGAGGAACAGTTTGATGATATTATGTGGTTTTATATATGCCTAGAAATATCGTACTATGTTGAGGCGTTACAAATGGCACCAAGTGTTGGCACATGTCCAAGTGCTACCAAGTGTCGGCACGGCAAAAATCCCAAAAGTAGAAGTGCCTAGGTAACACTGGCAACAATCCTTCATGTCCCTTCTCACTGCTTCCCACCAGATCTTTAATGTTCTTCCTATTCTCCTATTTCCTTATGCTTGTAGCGTCACAACCCTTCATAAGGGGTCTGCTTCTGGCCTCGTTGGAAATGTCAAAACTCCAAACAACCTCAAGCGACATTCTGTAACTCTTATCCTTTATATTTTACCACTCTCAAATTTCCTCTTATATACTTGTTCTGAATTTTTTCTTTTCTTATTGCTCCAGATCCATTTTAACATGCACATCTCAATCATATGTACTATCCTCTTCTCATTTTTTTCGTTGCTCAACATTCTACCTGTTATAATATGGCAGGTCTAACCGCCATCTTAAAAAGGTGTCCCTTCAATCTAAATGGAACTCTTGGGTCGCACAATGCTTTGGTCGCTCGTCTCCATTTCATCAAAACTGCATTAATCTTATTTGCGACGTCCTCTTTGAATCCCCCATTTGATTGTAAAGTAGAGCTTAAATAACAAAATCTTAGCAATATGACAAGATAATTTTCTATTTTAACTTCTTCCTCCTCTAGACTATCATATTATGTTCACTAAATTTGCACTCAATATTTTCTGCCTTTTGGTTTGCTAATTTTTAAACCTCTTATCTCCAAGATGTTTCTCCATAATTCCAACTTTGTTTCTTTCCTTGCTAGGGCAATTAGTACTAAATTAGCTACAAATAACATGCAACATGGAATCTCTTCTTGTATATATATGGTTGTCCATTATCAAAGCAGATATGACATGTGTTATAGTACAGGGAACAAGTTGTAGTGCTTTTTAAAAAGGAAGCCACACCTAGTTGTGATAGGATTATATGAAAAAGGCTATAGTAGATCTTGAGGCAGAACAATTATTTGTTCAGTTTCAAAATCCATGAAAGTCAAATTGATGGTATTCTATTGCTAAGAGGCATGTACTTTGTTGTTGAAGCGGAATGTGATTCATAAGGGCACATTCAGTTCGCCGTAATAAGACAATATTACGTGCATTCCCTCCCACATTAGACCAAAAATTACTACTGCCCCTGTTCATTTCACAGTAATTTCTCAGGGTTTCTGCCAATAAATTTGACCTGTAATATTTTCAACTAAGAGGGTCTAGCCTTTTAAATTTGACAAATGCAGGTAAAAAAGGCAACGATTGAATACACTCAAGATGAGGATGGACAATAAAGTGAAATAGCCTATAAAGTAGATTTTACACTACTTGTTCACTTCAGTGTAATGTAAAATAGCAAATAAAATAGATTTTACACTTAGATTCTACACGGAGCTAAACAACCATTTTACACCACAAGCAAGTTTTACCTGTAAATTGAATTTTACACGAGAAGGGATTGCCACTAACTGAACGTGCCCTAAGAGTCTTCCACTTCCATGTAATTTTTAACAATGGAACTTTTATGTTATATAATATACACAATATTGTGTTTTCAAATTCTTCTTCTTATTAATCTTATGTATGTTTTGATTCTTTAATTGAATAGACAAAATTTATTTATTTATTTTCAAATGCATCAACTGACTTCGCTCACTTAGCATATCATAGAAGACAAAGTACAATTCAAATATCAGTACCTGATACTTCTTGGATAACTCATGTAAAATTTGATTTAGCTGTATCTTATTGTATTACTTGCTTTATTTTTTAGAACTCCTAACAGTTCTTAATTCTTTTCATACAAAGTCTTACAAAAAATATTCTTTTCACATAAAGATATAAAGGGAATGATTGTATCATATCACAAGGTAAAGACTATGAAATCCATATACATTTCATTCCATAAGCAGATCTGCTGAATGTTTTCCTTTGAAATGCATATACTGTTATTACTCATTTAATAGAATGGACAACGACGTCCTGGTTCTTAGGACCGGCGACTGGATTTGTTCAGGGTGTCACAATGTTTACTTTAAACGAAGATCCATCTGCCATCGATACGGGTGTACCTCGCCGAGATCTCAAGGAGCGGTGGTCAAGAGCGACGAGGGCACACTTTTCTAGGGCTAGCCCTAAGCATCAGGTTATTTTTAATGGGGCTCAGATGCGGGATATAGCCTATGGAAGGTCCATTGCCGGTAGAAGAGGCCACATTTTTTCGGATTCCGGTCGCCAGAAAGTTGGGCCTGCTATCCCTCCATCTCTCCGACGTCAGGGGGTATCTTTTGCTGACGCCGCTTCGGGTGGCCCACGCAAAACCCTTACCTCGGACGACGGTTCTCCTGAGGCAACCATTGGAGTGGGTGCTGGGTTTGAAAATTGGGTGGACCCCACCCCTGCGAAGATTGGGTCGTCTCTTCTTCCTTTAGGGTTTTCGAGTCCAGTGCTCTCTTCCCTTACGCTAAATCTTAAAGAGTATTGGATTATCATGCATACGTTTAAAGACACCATTATGCCTATTCACATATACTACTGGCTACAGAACCATTGGACTTTACATGACAGACCGGCCGTTTCGGCCATAACTAATACTAAGTTTCTCCTCTGGTGCCCCAAGGCCGAGACGACCAACACAATTCTTTCCAAAAAGCCTTCTCCATTGATGGTAAACCTGTTGAATGCAGCCGATGGGAACTGAATGCGAACGAACTACAACTTCACAGATGGGAGAATGAAATTTGGATCCGTCTCTTCGATCTCCCTCTCCATGCTTGGACTCGGGAGGTCCTTTATTGGATCGACGAGCGATGTGGTGGGTGCATCCTCATCGATCGAAGTACCGAGGACATGTGGGAAACTCGCTTTGCTCGGATCTTGGTGGCTTCCAGCGACTGGGAGGCAATCCCCAGATCTTGTGAGATCTGCCTCAACGGATAAAAACTCCAGGTCTTCATAGAAGTGGAGCTCATGGAGAGGGTGGCCCTCTCGCGACAATCGCAACACGTACCCGAGCGGGCCAGGGTTTCCGACAAAGACATTCAGTGGTACTATAAAAAAAATCCCGGTTGTGATCGAACCATTCGGGGATGGGATAGAAGGGGCCGTAGGGCTGTTGATTCAAACCTCGGAGGGGAGCCCGACCCCGTATACGCCTCTCCATCGGGGGACATCCTCGCAGTCGGGACATCCCAGTTGAGGATGTGGACCTAAGGGAAGACATGGTTGTTTCGACTTTGGCACGGAGGATTTGGAGGAGGGAGAGGTCGATTCTCGGTGGGTTGCAGTGGAGAACTTGTCCTTTGACAGCATGACTGCTATCTCCAATCGTCGCCCTTCGTCCGAGCTACGACTTCCAATTTTCTTCTTAGGCACCGTACAGCGGCACCCGATTTTGGCCGACTTCTCTCTCTCTCTCTTGATCCAATGGTGGAAAGTGTTCCTTTCCTTTTGGGTACATCCATAGATGGTCAAGGGGCTGAAGACGTGCTGGCAGTTTATTTGGATGAAAAGCTCGATCTTGTTCTTAGGGATTAGGACCCTATGGAAGCTGTGATGACTCGTGGAGATTGCTGACAGATGGCGCCGCCTGGGCTAGGGGCAGCAAGGTAATTTTCCCTTTGGATGTTTCTTGATACACTGGGGATGTGACTACCTCCTTTTCGTCGATTTTGGTGGTTTTAGAAAACCAGCACGCGGTTTCCAATAAAGGTAGTGCCTGAGATTTTTTAGATTGTGAGACTGATCAATCTCGTCCCGTCTTCGGGTCAGGGGATGGGCCCCTTCTGGACATGTATTGCCTTGTCGCTTCCCGGGTCTTTTTGGCATTCTGGGGCCTCTGTTCGGTGGGACTAGATCTCTAAATGGGTATGTAAGGCCGATAACTTTCTTGGAATGCATCTGCTAATCCGGGTTTCAAACTTTCAGGGCTCTTTTTTGAATCCGGTTCTTGAGATTGCCCCTGGGACCCAGGTTAGGACCCACGACTCCCTTTTTTCCGTTCCCCTCCTCTTCCAGCCACATGCGCCTGGGTACGCCAACCCCTCCCTCCCTCCCCCATGGCATCGGGTCTTCCTCTTCTTCCTCGATCTCTTCTTTCGAGTGGGCCGTGCCGGATTCCTCTGAGACCTCGTCTTTGGGAACCTCAGATTCTTCTTCAGGCGAGGTGCTTCCTCTCTATTCGATGTGTTGCAGCGAGAAGGGTTGTTGGGTGGAATATTTGCTGGGATTTGATCCTCCTGTTCCGCTCTCCCGAAGGGCCCCTATACCCGATCACGAGAACAACTCGGAGATAGGGGTCCTCGACGAGATCATTGCTTTTGGGAAGAAACACGGGATGGTCGTTCTCGGGATCCAATGAAGCCCTCCTGGAAATCTTTAGATCTATTTCGAGGGGGTGATTCAAATCTTCTGCTACTCTAAAAAAGAAAAAAACCAAAGTCAAGGGAATTGGCTAAACTGGAGTGGAGTATGTCGGATGGGAGGGGATCAGGGTTTCTGTGAGACTCTCCTTGTGGTTAGGTTTCTCTACTGTCTTTATGCAGATCCTATCGTGGAACGTGACGGGCATTTGCAATCCGAAGAAAAGATAGGGGGTGAAGCAAATTATTTTATCGTGGAACCCGACGATCATTACTCTCCAAGAGACGAAATGGGGAGCCTGCGATATCTCTAAGGTTACTTCTGTTTTGGGCGGTAACAGATGGGATTGGATTAGAGTGGACTCTGTCGGGGCGTCGGGGGGGGGGGGGATCCTCCTTACTTGGAACTCACTTCTATTCCAAAAGGAGGATGAGGAAATTGGCCGCTTTTCCGCCTCGGTCAAGCTAATTAATAAGGGCAACGGTAAGAGTTGGACCTTTACCGGCGTTTACTGGGCTACTGACGCCGGCGAAAAAGATGATTTTTGTACGAAATGGCTGCGTTGGCAGCTAGATGGGAGGTTCCATGGATTGTGGGCGGGGATTTTAATGCCTTGCAATATCCACACGAATCATTGGAGGGTTTTCCGGACCGGGGAGACATGGCCAACCTTAATTCTTTCATCAACGATTGGGCTCTTATAGATTTGCCTCTGCGGGGGGGGGGGGGGGGGGCACGTTTTACTTGGTCTAACCTAAAGCAGGAGGCCTCCTTCAACCGTTTAGATCGATTTCTTTCTACCACGGACTGGCTGGACCTGTTTCCCCATGCTTCTCTTCAGGGACTTGTCAGAGCTGTCTCCGATCATCGGCCTATGCTTCTCGATTGCGGGTCTTCGGGCAAAGGTCCTACCCTTCTCTGATTCGAAAATCAGTTGTTAATAAACGAGGAGTTTAAAGGTCTGGTCTCACTTTGGTGGAGAGAAACTAATCCCCACGGGTCGGCTGCTTTCCGTTTGATCTCCAAGTTGGGACACCTCAAAGGTCGAATCAAGAATTGGAACCGAGAAGTTTTTGGGCTGTCACATGAGTGGAAAACAACCATCCTCGGTTGCCTTAACAAGTTGGACCTCCTTGAAGAGGATAGGGTGTTGTCGGACATCGAAAATGCCGAAAGACTTAACCTCAAGATGAGGTTTAGCGAGAGGAGTCTTCAAGAAGAGATGAGCTGGAAACAAAAATCTAAAGTGCATTGGTTAAAGGTTGGAGATAATAATACCAAATATTTTCATATGATTGCGAATGCTAGGTCTAATTGTAAACAACAAATTTACGTAGAATATAAATCTAACACAGATCAATCATAACAAATTTTCCTTTGCTAGGAGAGGGTTTTATTGAAAATGACTGACTTTACACTTTTGGGTATCGCAATCGATTCTCCGTTAATTACATCAAAATTGAATACCTCTGATTAAAAGCTACTAAATAAAACTAACGTAATTACATATCTGAAATAAACAAATTAAAATTTTAAATCTAGGTGCTCATCGACATCTTCAGTCCGTTACGAGATAAATGCATAGTATGCTATCTTCATTGGAGATTTGAGAAATATGAAATAGGGGCTGACGGATGGGAGAACCCCTCCTGCAAAAGCCGATTCCATCTAATCGACAAGCATGAGTCATTACTGGAGCAAGAACCTCGTGGATGAATCTTAAGACGAATTCTTGTTCTCTGGTCTCAAAGATGAGTTCGAATATCAAATCCATTCTTCGGGCAACTGGTTATCAAAGGAGTTATCACTTTCAGTGATAGAGTGTCTAATCATGAGTTAGGTATCGCCAAATTCCTTAGAATTTGGTGACCATAGATTGTCTTTTACAATGATTTTACCATTGGACTTAACCAATGCCTTAATATTTAATCAATATGTGGTAATTTTACCATTAGATCTTGTTAGGATCTTGGATTATGGTCGCTTGGCCAAAAGTCAATGACTCCACCGCTGGATTCGATCAAAATCATAAGATTTGGTTAATATGTAATAAATCCACCGTTGGATCTCGTTACGCTCTCGCATTATGATCGTTTGATCAAAAGTCAACAAATCCACCGTTAGATTTGACTAGAATCACAAGATCTGATCAATATATAATAAATCCACCGTTGGATCTCGTTACGATCTCACATTATGATCGTTTGATCAAAAGTTAACAAGTCCACCGTGAAAGAATTTTCGATCTCGAGGTTGAGGTCCAAACCCTCATTTGAGGGAGTGATGATCCGAACCGCGAGGGAAACTTTAACTTCTGGACACAATTCAGATTCGGTAAATGAGTCGTTGTAGATGAATATTTCGGGTGTCATAGTCCGGAATCGTTCTTTAGGTTCTTAACCCCGACTTCTTCCTCCCATTAACTTTTAAAAATAAAAAAATAAAATAAGAGAGGAAAAGAAAGAATCTCGGAGATACCCTAAAGTCTTTTGTCAGAAGAGTTAGAGAATTTTCGGCAGAGGTCTCGTGTCAGAATTTTCGGATCCCTATTAATGACAGATTTGCTATTTATAGATTTATGGTAGCGGTTATAGAAATTATGATCCTACAGTTCCCGTAAGTTTTTCATGAAATGAACGGTTGTGAGAGCTGCGTAAGTTTTCGTCTTCACGCGGATTGAGAAAAGATTATTCTCTCGTACGCAAGTCTTTTCCCATAACCACCTAGGCATGTATGTACCTAAATATGATATCTAGGCACCTAGCTGCCTAATTACGATATCTAGACACCTAGGTGCCTAAGTATGCTCTCTAGGCACCTAGGTGCCTAAGTATGATTTCTAGGTACCTATGCGCCTAAGTATGATTTTTAGGCACCTAGGTGCCTAAGTATGATTATTCAGGTACCTAGGTGCCTAGATATCGTAATTAGGCACTTTGGTGCCGAGATATCGTAATTAGGCACCTAGGTGCCTATAAATCATACTTAGGCACCTAGGTGCTTGAATAATCATAAGTAGGTGCCTAAGTATGATTTATAGGCACCTAGGTGCCTAATTATGATTATTCAGGCACCTAGGTGCCTAAGTGTGATTTATAGGCACATAGGTGCTTAATTACGATATATAGGCCCCTAGGTACCTTATTATGATTATTCAGACACCTAGGTGCCTAAGTATAATTTCTAGGCACCTAGGTGCCTAATTATGATATTTAGGCACTTAGGTGCCTAATTACAATACCTAGGCACCTAGGTGCCTAAGTCTGATTTCTAGGCACCTAGGCTTAATTACGATATCTAGGCCCCTAGGTGCCTAATTATGATTATTCAGGCACCTAGGTGCCTAAGGATAATTTCTAGGCACCTAGGTGCCTAATTATGATATTTAGGCACTTAGGTGCCTAATTACAATACCTAGGCACCTAGGTGCCTAATTACGATTATCTAGGCACCTAGGTGTCTAAGTATGCTCTCTGGGCACCTAAGTTCCTAAGTATGATTTCTAAGCACCTAGGTGCCTAATTACGATATTTAGGCACATAGGTGCCTAATTATATGATTATTCAGGCGTACCTAATTACGACTATCTAGGCACTTAGGTGCCTAATTATGATTATCTAGGCACCTAGGTGCCTAATTATGATATCTAAGGATCTAGGTGCCTAAGTTTGATATCTAGGCACCTAGGTGTCTGATTACGATATTTAGGCACCTAGGTGCCTAATTATGTTATCTAAGCACCTAGGTGCCTAAGTATGATCTCTAGGCACCTAGGTGCCTAATTACGATTATCTAGGCACTTAGGTGCCTAAGTATATTATCTAGGTACCTAGGTGCCTAATTATGATATCTAGGCACCTATGTGCCTGACATAACTTAGGACTTTGAGTCCAATTTGGAATAGATTTGTTAAAAGGAAAGACTTAGGACTTTAAGTCCTGTTTAGAGTAGGATTGTTAAAATGAGTGACTTAGGACTTTAAGTCCTATTTAGAATAGGATTGGTAAAAGGAAAGATTATAAATAGGGTCTCATTTCCTAATTCTTTCTATTAATTTATTATATTTGATTTTTGAGATTAAGTGGAAGGAGTTCCCGATTTGAAAAATTCTCAGTCAACACTAATAAGAAGCTCCTGTCCAGAATCTTGGTGAACGGGGTAGAATTTTCGGACCCAGACTAGATTAACGTACAGATTTCTGACTTCTACCGCAACTTTTTTCAAGACGAGGGGTGGGCTAGACGGCAGCTTGATGGCCTATCGTTCCCCTCTTTTGGCCCGGATGATCGCGATGGTTTGGAGAAGCCGTCCTCCGAAGCGGAGATATGGGATGCCATTAAGAGGAGTGGGAAAAATAAGTCCCCGGGGCGTGACAGACTCAACATGTAATTCTTTGTTTACTTCTGGCCCTACATAAAAGCTGATGTCCTTGATTTTTTTCAAGGGGTTCCATTCCCGGGCTGCCATTTGCATAAGCCTTAACTCGACTTTTATTACCCTCATTCCTAAAGAAGAGGGTGCTTCCGATATTCGAGACTTCCGTCCTATTAGTCTCATTAACTACCTCTACAAAATTCTGGCTAAGGTGCTTGCGAACCGCCTCAAATAGGTCTTGGGGTCTATTATATCGGAGACGCAAGGGGGTTTCATCTAGGGCCGGCAGCTCCTAGACACGACGGTCATTGCTCATGAGGTTGTTCACTCAGCTTTCTCTGCCCACTCACCGGGTTTTGTTTGGAAAATTGATATGGAGAAGGCGTACGATAGGGTCAACTAGAACTGCCTTGATTATATGCTGAAGCGTTTCGGTTTTGGCAATATCTGGAGAAAATGGATGAGAGCTTGTGTTTCTTCGCCTTGGTTCTCGGTGATTATCAATGGGTCCCCTGCCGGGTATTTCAAAAGCTCGCGAGGGTTGAGATAGGGGGATCCCCTATCTCCTCTTCTCTTCAACTTGGTGGGTGAGGCTTTGCGAGCCCTTATCAACAAATCACATGCTCTTGGCCGGATTTCGGGAATTGCGATGGGCAGCAATGGTTATGCTGTGACCCCCATCTTCATTACGCCGACGACACAATTTTTTCGGCAAAGCAGATCAAGAGGAAGTTTCAGCTTTTGCCAACATTCTTTTGGTGTACAAAGCTGTAATTGGAAAACGGGTAAACCTGCAGAACTCTACGATCTCTGGGATTGTTTTGGAACCGTTGGTGGTCGAGGCTTTAGCTACCACCACACAGGGTGCTCCTACTCCTCCCCATCCCTTATATGGGTCTTCCGCTAGGCACCGGTAAGCTGAAGGCCAGCGATTGGGAGGGGTCATACAAAGATTCCAAAGGAAATTGGCCTCTTGGAGGGGACAATTTCTGAGCACGGGAGGGCGTTTGCAGCTATTGAACTCGATTCTATCTAGCCTTCTGATCTTTTTCATGTCTATTTATAAATGCCCGATGGCTGTTATTCACTCCCTTAGAGAAAATTGATAGAGATTTTTTGTGGGATGGCGCGGGATTGGATAAAATATATCACTTGGTGGCATGGCAGATATGTCAACTCTCTTAAATGTTTCGGAGGGTTGGGTATTCGGAACCTTCACGGAACAAATATCGCGCTTCTTGGCAAATGGCTATGGCGGGCTGGATCGATATCGAATCAAAATAGGCTATGGTTGTCTATCCTCAATCTGAAGTATAGCAGTACTCGGGGAGCTTGGGGGATCAATGTTAACCAAACTAGGAATGTCTCAGCTTGGTGGAAATATATTAGCTCGGTCTGGATTGAATATTCCCGTTCGGTCCGATATAGCTGGGGCGACGGTTCCCGGATATCCTTTTGGGATGACCCATGGCTTTTCCTTTACCCGCTCAGATTGATGTTTCCTTCCATCTTCAATGTCTCCATTGACTCTCAAGGGCTGATCTCGGACTTCCTACCAACCAATTGTGAGGCACCGGTGTGGGACGTTACTACTAGGAGAGCTCTGAGAGAGGATGAGTCGGAGCACTACCTTAGGCTGATGGCTGCGCTTTATAATTCGACCCCGAACCGCCACAGCCGAGACCTGAGGATTTGGTTGTGTAGCAAGACTGGGAACTTCTCGGTCAAGTCCTATCGCGTCCTCACCTACAGACCGCTCATTAGAGTAGAGTGGTTCTTCATTTGGAAGGCATCGATTCTCCCTAAAGTCAGATTTTTTATCTGGACAACGGTAAGAGGTCGCATTCTAACGATGGATCAGCTGATCATTCGGAGCAAACCCCTTCAAAATAGATGCCCAATGTGCCTTCAGGCGGAAGAGTCTATTCCTCACCTGTTGTCCTTTGACCTAAGATGGGTGGCCCCAGAAAAATTGCCTGAGTTTATGGTCTCTTGGAATGACCTCGGATGGGATGGACCGCAAGGAGCTTACTGGAGGGTGGGGGCTTATGCGGTGGTATGGACTATTTGGCTTGAAAGGAATGCTAGAGTTTTCAGTCGCAAGCGCCGACTGATTGGCACCATCCTTAATCATATGAAAGAGCTGATGTGCCATTGGGTCTTGCTGGACAAATATGGGGGGCAGGGCTTAGGAGATCTATGTTTTTGAGGCCCTTCCTTCTCCGCTTTTGGGGTTGGGGTCTGCTCCTAGCTAGGCTGGGTTGTCTCTGTGTCATTCTTTTTTTCCTGCTGCTGTTGTGTTTGTTTAGTCCCTCCTCTGTATCTTTTCCAGCTCATCGCTGGTTTTTTTAATGAAGTCTTTGTTACCGATAAAAAAAAAAAGGCGTCTTTTGAGATCAATATATAGTGGTGCTTCGAAGAACCTTTTGGTGACAATCTTGTCAGAGAAGAGCCTTCTGTTGAAAAAAAGGCACCTCGTGACACACATGCACACACGCACGGGTGGGAAATCGAACTTCACATCTGTGCAATGATCTGATGCACACAGGTTTCCAAGCATTTCAAAGTCTGTGCGCACCACAAGAGTGCAATGAAAGACGTCCACCCAACATGGACTGTCCATTATAGATTTTGTGTGACTGTGTGTGTATATATATAGGAAATGTTCATATGACTCGAGTCATGCGACTTGAACCAGGAGACCGTTCAGATCTATGCGGTAAACTTTGACGGCCGAGATGTATGGTCTCTTGGCTCGAGTCACGGTGTGACTCGAGTCAGGTGAGCATTACCCTATAGTGACAGAAAGACGGTCAAGACGCCACTAATCTATTGATGTCAGTTAGGAGAGCTCTCCCTATATATAAGAGAGAGGTCCCTACCCTTTTCCAGCCAAGAAAGCAATTTTAGAAAACAAATCTCTACCATGTATCAAAGGCTACTGTAGCATACAAAAATGAATGGTGACACCAAGTCTAGGGGTATATTCGGTTCGGTTTGGTCGGTTTTGGACCAAAACCACAAACCAAACCAGTCCTAATCAGTTTTTACATTTTCAAACCAGACCAAACCGTCCAACTCTTAAACCAAACCAACCCAATTCAATTCGGTTCGGTTTGGTTCGGTCGGTTTCAGTTTTCCTATAAGTTCTACTTGCACATCAAAATTTTCTCAACTTCTCAACCGATTTTCCTAGTTCTACCTTACCGCTTTAGGATTTAGGAATAGGGTTTTATTTAAAAATATGCATTTTACTTAAATGCCCTTTAGAATTAATCAAAATCCCCGATTTTATATATATATATATATATAATTACTTACAAACTACATTTGGTTCGGTTCGGTTTGGTTTCGGCTTGGGGAGGCTTGGAACCGAAACCAAACCAAACTTTTCGGTTTTCCTTTTTTCCAAACCAAACCCAAACCGGTACCTGTCCAAACAGGACCAAACCCGGCGGTTCGGTCCAAAAAATGCACAGCCCTAACCAAGCCTATTATAGTTGTCCATTTTCTGACAATTAATGGACCTTTAGTGACTTATATATATATATATATATATATATATATATATATATATATATATATATATATATATATATATATATATATATATAGATGGTGATGATCACATCACTCGAGTCATGACGTGACTCGAGCATCTAGCGGCTGCCTGCTAGGAGCTGGTGGCTACTTGAAGCCAAAATTCTATAAGCAAAGCAAAACAGCAGATCAACTTCGGCGTAGCGAGGAGCTATGCCAACAGTACTAACACGAAATAAAAAAAGAAAAATAATAAAGGGATAGAGACACAGTCATGACCTCAAATAGAGCAAATTAAGACACTAGGGTGGCCTGATGTCCTACCATTCTAACAGAATTTCATCCGCGGATTGAGCCTCTCCTGAACAACAGATACACGCCACCAGTAAAGTTCCTTGACAATTGCACTTTCTACAAATACGAGAAACTGGAATTTGTTAACGATTATACTTCTGTTTTTTTCCTTTCTAGACTCCCTAGAAGATTTCGAGGGCATAGCATGCCAATAATACTTGCATTCCCTTACTGTTCTGGGCTGAGGAAAGCTTGCAGGTTACTGGTGCTTATATATATATATATATATATATATATAGAGAGAGAGAGAGAGAGAGAGAGAGAGAGAGAGAGAGAGAGAGACCTGGGACTATATGAGCAGGCGTAGCAAAAAACGCTAAGGCCACTGTTCTCTTCTCGACGCATGGATCACAAAAACCAATGAAGTAATTTTAAAGTGGGGATTGAATACTGTGGTTACTTTATTTCAAGCCAAGTTAACTAGCGTTGTATATTCAAAAGGCAAACTTTTCTTTTCTTTTAAAAAGCAATAGGTGGTTTTCAGCCCACGGTTTTGGAAAACAACTTATGGAAAACCGTGGTTTCCAAACGTCTCAGAACTCTCCTCTCCCGCCGCTCTCTCTCTCTCTCTCTCCTGAACCTCTCCAGCGAATACAGCTGCCGCAGATGCGATCGAGTATGGTTCGGACGGGCTCTCTCCACTCCCTCCTATTGTTCTCTCTCCTTTGTAACTCCTAAACCCATCTTTCTCTCTTTTTATTCTCTCTCTCTAACCCAAGGGCTTCTTTATTTCAGCAACCTTTTTGCCTGTCTTCTTTGCCGATCACATTTCTCTCTTATGGTTACGATGCGGATTTAGGGTTTTAAGGTTTGGTTATGAAAGTGGTTGATCTTTTGATTCAAGAGTTGTTTTGGGAGATTTTTATGGATGATGTTGAAATTAATAATTGATTTTTTAGGGGAAATTGAGATTTAGATCAAAGACATCTTTTTGTTTGATTTTTCAGATTGAGGGAAAAAATTGGTGATTTTTCAGACTCCTCTGTTGCACTTTGATAGAGATAGGAAAAATAAGCGACTGGTGAGCCAAATCAAGGAGAGGAAAGAGAAAGAAGGAAAAATAAGCAACTGGTGAGCAAGATCAAGGAGTGGAAAGAGAAGGAAAACTAGCCTTCTGTTTTTGAATCTATAAGAGCAAGAAGGAAAAATAAGCAACTGGTGAGCCAAATCAAGGAGAGGAAAGAGAAAGGAGGAAAAATAACCCACGGTTTTAGGGGTTTTCTGCTTATAATGGTGCACGGACGGCTTCTCTGCAACTTCTATAATGGCGCCGTTGTTGTCCCTTAAGAAGAAGAAAGGAGGAAAGACCTACTGAAGACAAAAGAAGCAATGATGCAGATTTAGGTTCTGTTGGGTTTTTTAGCGTTTTTGAGTTGGGGGAAAGAGATTAAATCCCGTGCATTTTAGCGTTTCTTTTTTTGAGTTTTCGTTAACCTGGTTGGGCTAGACCATGGTTACACGGTTTCTGACCTCTGCCACGTGTTACGCATTTAGTCACTTGGGCATAGCGTTTTCGCTATGAGTGGTTGCGAAAATCCAATTCTCATATATATATAAGGAAATGATTATATGACTTGAGTCATGGGACATAAGCTCATGACTCGAGCTCCTATTAGTGCATGTCATATCACGTGATTTAAAAAGTCAACTTGATGTGACATGCAGCCAATGATTGCTACTTGCTAGAGTCATGAAATATATGCTAGTGAGAAGATCATTACTCGAGTGAGGATCATGAGTGTAGATCATGTGCCACATGATCACGAGTTACACCACATCGTGTTAAAGGCTCACAAGTCCTAGGGAAATGATTATATGACTTGAGTCATGGGACATAAGTCCATGACTCAATCTCCTATTGGTGCATGTCACATCACGTGATTTAAAAAGTCAACCTGATGTGACATGCAGCCAATAGTTGCTACTTGCTAGAGTTATGAAATTATATTTCATGACTCGAGTGAGAGGATCATTACCCATATATATATATATATATATATATATATATATATATATATATATATATATATATATATGTTAAGGGGTCCTTGCAATAGAATTGTAGAGTTCAATGCTACATGAGTGTAGATCATGTGCCACATGATCGCGAGTTGCACCACATTGTGTTAAAGGCTCACTAGTCCTAGGGTTTTAGATAAAAACCTTAATTTCACGGAGATGCGGTTTTTCACCTAGACAAATTTCCCCTTCAAAATTCTTAACCTTTGACCACAGAATCAATGGTGTAAAAACAGTTTTCTTTTTTCGGATGGTCGTTGATTGATCTAGTGCATGTGATCCCCAGATTGGTGCCATGTGGAGCAAGGTAGCATTGCTTAGATCATTTCTTAAAAACAATTATCAAAACATCATCTCCATCGTGTAACTTTTTGAGGCTTAAAATCTGAATCGTTGAATCATAGTCAAAATTTAATTTTAATTTTCAAATTCACTTTTGATTTATTTTTTACAATTATGCTCTACAACCTACTGGAGTTCCACATGGCACGGAAACAATGTTTTGAGGAGCCACAGTGCATTGCTATGGCAATTATGCATTTTTTACAATTATGCATTTGACGCATGTCTGGTTTTTAATGAAAAGAAAATTCCTTCATATCCGTGCGGAGTTAAATTAGGAGGCAAGATAAGTAACGTGCGAGATATTTGGTGAATGGTATTTGAAGGGGCGAGATTTCTAATGGGTACCGTTATCCACACTTTGTGAAACTATAACGTCAGCATGGATTGACCACTTTGATTGAGATGAAGGAGGTTATTTTTGTCCCAATCTTCCACCAGATTGATCTTGAGATCATGGGAGTACCATCAGACGGTCAATTTTTAAATTCAAGTGGCACACTCCAACTTGATTTAAGGGTTCTGGGATGTGTATTACATGAAATCAAGAAATAACTCTTTGATAGTAAGACCATGACCTCAAGATCCATCTTACGGAAGATGAGGATCGAAAGACGATCTCCATCGCTGATTCAAAGCATTCAATCCATCCTGGCCGGAGGAGTTGTACAGGGTGTTAATAATGTTACCCATTTCTAATTTGTGTTACAGCTTTACAGTGCGTAAATAATGTTACTTATTTCTAACATGGGACACATTCCAGCCCTTACGCTTATGAGCATACTGGATTCTCGGAAATTTTAAGTCAGTGTCCCTGTTGTCCCATTATAGCTATATGTATTCTTATACTTATCAGGTATCGTATGTCTCAAATTTGCAATCTGTGCTTTCATCCAAGCCCAGCTACTGCTTTGTAATTACTTCATATGTTTTTTATTTCTTCTTGTTCTTATGGACCGACTTTATGCTCCACTGTTTCCTGATGTTGATTGCAGATGCAAGGTGTCGTAACCTTCTTTGGTCGAATTGCAGTCCTCATTGATCAGAATACCCAGGCATTTCACATGTTTATGTCGGCCCTCCTCCAGGTGCTCTCTTTCTCTATATTAGTCTTCTTATAATCTCTTCCCGAATCCTGATCGATCCCAAGTATAACTAACGGTTCAATTTATTGGTTTGATTGGTACTAACAGTTCAAAATCATGGCTCTTATCGCAGCTTTTCGATCGATCCGGAGTATTATACGGTGAACTTGCAAGGTTTGTATTGAGATTGCTAGGGGTCAAAACAAAGTCTAGGAAGCCCGTTCAACCAGGACCACATGCACTTCCTGGCCCTTATCCTCAGGGGCATCCACAGAATTATATTGAGGGTCCTAAGGCTGCTAGTGGCTCGTGGGACAATGTGTGGGGTGACGACGGAGGAAGGTGATTTCCGCACCCGATAGAGCTTAAAGGAACAGTCGAAAGAGGTCACCGAGGTAAGAACCTAACCCGTTGTATGTATTTGTGACCTGCCTAGAGTTTGAATTTACCAGAATGGAAGACGGGTGTGCTAAATGACGGCGTCTTGTGGCTTTAAAATATGATAGGATGTGAAAATGTGGTAAATGTCATCGGTTATTTGTAGTATGAAAGGCGAAAACTTTCTATACTGGAGCTTTTCTTCAGGTATGTGTTGTATGAAGAAACTTTATCCAGAAAGAGAAAGGAAATAATAATAATAATAATGGGATTTTCTGCTGCTACTCAGATTGAACATCTTCTCTGCTGTTATCTTATTGCACATGTGAATATTTTGAACCGATGATTTAAAAATTGGGCTGGACCGGCCGGTTCAACCTTGTTCGAGCGGAACTGGGACCCTGCCGGTTTGGTCCATTTAAAAACCAAAATATTTGATTTTCTTTGGTCCAACCGGTGAACTGCCCGGTTTGTAGTGAATTGGCCAGTTTAGCTGGTTCACATAAAACCGGACCAGTTCATATAGAAATTTGTTACATAGTTTTTAATGGGTTTTTGGCATTTATACCTTTAAGATATGTCATATTTACACTCTGCCCCTTGTGTTTCACCTATTTACATTACGACCCTTGTTTTTCTGTCTCCTTTACTTATTGTCCCTTACAGTGACAAATCAACTGTTTATTGTTATAAAACTAAACTTTGACTGCTTTGAATCAGAAGATGGAGATTGTTTTTCACCACAATCTTCTACCCAAGGAATCTTGATATCAGGTATCTACCATCTGGTAGTCAGATTTTGATTCCACATGACAGACCACCCAAAAAGTCAACATCTAAATCGTATCGTGGGAATCAAAATATGACTGATTGTAGGCTCATGATCTCAAGATACATCAGTTCAAAGATCGTGGCAAAAAACAATGTCTATCATCTGATCCAAAGCAGTCAAAGGTTATTTTGTTAGTCTTTCAATGTAGGGGGTAATAAGTAAGGAAACACAAAAGTAAGGATTGCAGTGTAAATAAGTGAAACATGGCGCAGAGAGTAAATTAGACATATCTCATGGGGTAAATGCCAAAAAACCTTCTTTACTTAATTTGTTTTTTCTAGAAAAGAAAATTAAAGTTAGAGTACCTAGTAAAATAACTAGCTAATTATAGGTCTCGTCTAATTTGAATTCCTTTTCAAATTTTTTTATTTTCTAGTTTAAACTTTGTTATATTGAGAATTAAAAAATACCCACCCAATTTAATAACTCATATATATTGTTTGAATAGTTTAGAAAATATATAATTTATTGATGAAAACTTTTAAATAATTTATGTTAAAAAGGATATATATATATAGAGACCTTTTGCCGTGTCGTGCAATGGTATACCGCACTTTAATGGTGTAAGGTCAAATCCTAATAATACTGATGTAAGATCATTAAACACCATGTTGGTGTTTAAATGCCCGTTTGGAGCTATTTTGCCAAAAAAAAAAAAAAAAAAAAAGGTTTTCAATTGTGGACCTTCCTGCCGTAGGGAACAAGTCGGGGTTCTGGAATGAATTGGTTTAAAACAAATCTGGAAAAAATTAATAAAATTTGGGAAAAGATTGTCAAATTTCAGAAGACCTAAAAGAAAAAAGTTATAAATATTAATTGAAAACTATAAAAATTAAAAAAATATATAAATAAACAAAAATAATTTTCACTACAAAAATAAGGGGTTTCAGCGGCACTTGCTGGTAAGGTAGATTTTGGTAGCGACAAGACTAGCGGAAGTTTTTTGTTAAAAAAATTGCTGCTAATGGGTCTTATTTTTTGTAGTGTTTTTTTACCAAAATCCGGAAAAAGCTTAGAAAATTTGTATATAATGCGCAAAATTTTCAATTTATTTGAAAAATATATAATTTTTTTTTCAAAAAATTGCAAATAATTTAAATTTTGTTTTTTTTCTAAACAATTCACAATATTTTTTTACAATAGTGAATTTCGTCACTATGTTTCCAACGAAGGAAAGAGGAAGTGAGATGTGTGCCAATGACTTTCAATCCTTGTAAGGCATCTTGTCCAGAATTCTGTCATACCCAATGGTTGAAACCATGGTAGTCAAGATTCTCTCATATCCAATGGTTGAAACTGTGGTAGTCAAGATTCTCTCAAATCCAATGGTTGCAAATGTCTGACCATTGCCTTATTAAGAGCCTTGTAAAACCTCAAATTGCACACCTTGTTTAGCCACCTTTTTCCAAAAAGCAATTTTTAAGGAAATAATGTTGGGTGATAGACATATTTCACCTAAGGACTTGGCCACCTCTGGTTGAAAATGTCGTCTTGAGAAGCTGTCCCATATTGCTTTTCATACACAACATCATTTTCAACCTGTGAATAGACTTTGAGAAGCAGTGAATGAGAACCTCTATAATGACCTAGCCTGATTTGGCATAATATTGTCCGGTTCTGCTATACTAGGCTTCCCGGATTTAAGACGCCTCATACTTTGAAGAGGAAGGGACTCACTTATAGCATATGTTCAAGACGCGCTTGCAATAGGTGTGGGACTGAAGCATCCGATTAAGTCAGAACAGAGCATCCCATAGCGAGAACAAGGTCACAACTTTAGGGCCTCTACCCCTTTGAAGCCTCTACCATTCTCCTCCACCCGATTGTAGACTCGTCCTAAGTTCTAATACCGCTTGTAAATCCAAGCTTCTCCTGGTTCGCCAAAAAACTAATTGGTGCTTCTCTCAAGGTAAAAGCTCGGTCATTGTTTGGAAATCCTCTTCCAAAAAGCACTTTTCAAGAGAGAAAATGTTGGATGAGAAGAATATTTCACCTAAACACATGACCATCTCCAGTTGAAAATGATGTTGTATTGAGAAGTTATTCAATGCTGCTTCTCGCACACTATTTTCAATATGTAAATTTTTTTGAAAAGCAATATTTAAGAAGTAGCATGTAAACCACATCTTCAAAGCACTTGGAAAATGTTTTTTGGAGATCGTTTGCTAAATAGGGCCTTAGTTAAGAAGCACTTTCTTTCCAATGACTTGGCCACTTTTAGCCGAAAATAATGTGTTTGAACCATTTTTAGCTAGAGGTAGTCAAGTCCTTGGGTGAAAAGGGTCTTTTCGAAGCAACTTTGCAAACAGTACCGGAGGCTATTTCTAGCAAAGTTGCATCCAAAAAGGCACTTTTTGGATAACTTGAATACTAGCTCCTTAATGGCTCCAAAACTTTTAGTTTGGATATTAGAATAAGCCTATAACAACAGTACCCTACTAGGGATAATTAGAAAAACATGCCTCGAAAACAAACTTTTTAGCAAAAAAGATCCGACTTCAAACGTTTTAGAAAGGCGGTGCTTGCACAGATTTTGAAACTTCATTAAATCGTGAAAGCATCATTTTTTATAAAATGCTTTAGAAAAAACACTGCTTTCACAGTTTTCTGAAGTTTCAAAATCCAAGAAAGCACCGTTTTTCTGAAACGTTTGAAGTCGGGCCTTTTTTGCTAAAAAGTTTGATTTTGAAGAATCGTTTCCTGAAGTGTCCTACAAACTACTGTCAGTTTTTTGTTTCATAAACTTTATTCCCCACCTTTTCAGCATTCCTATCATATGTTGTAGCCTTCGAAAGGCACAAAAGCAATGTAATAACTAATAAGACTAGCATTTTTTAGCGTTTGTCCATCGCCAATGTAGTCGCCAAGTTGTCCAAAATCTCTCTTTCTCTCTCTCTGAGTTGGTGTTTTTTTGTCTAGGCTCATGCACTAAAGGATCATTTGAAATAGAGGTGTTACCACGGATGGAGTTAGAAACTTTTATGCGAGGGGGCTAAAATATGAACAAGAAATGTATCAAGAGATAGGGACAAACTCCAATGCGTGAAAATGAATGGGAAATATATTAAATTTTTTTTTATAAAAAAATAGCATTCATTTTGTGTTTAACAAAATATTAAAAGTAGTACTACAAAACAATTGTTTCTTAATGTATTTAAAATTCAATTTAATCACCTAACGTAATGGAATCTGATGTTCTTTCGAATCCTAAAAGTCTATAATTGAATTTCTACTAAATTTTGCAGCAATTAGATGGTTTACATCCACTTATTAGCATGTTTCATTAGGCTGTGATATGATTCAAAATTTTGGCCGAAATTAATATCCGAGTGTTTGATAGTAGGCCGGCCATAATCTGAAGATATTATTGTGTGGAAGATTGGGGACTAAAACGATCTCTATCTCTTATTTGAAGCAATCAACAGATTTTTCTTTTGTTTAAGTGAGGTGGTTGTGATATAAACATAGTGTGGCAGTAACAGGAGAATCGAACAACAATGAGAAGGCTCCAACATATATGCTTCTATATAGTTGTAGGGGTGGACAAAAAGAATTGAAAACTGACCCAACGGAACTGATGCTAACCGACCCGTGACCTAACAGAAATCAATTTTGGGTGTCAAAAATTGAAACCGATTGAGTAGGAAGAGGAAACTGACAAAAAACCGAACTGATTCATTTCGGCTCCTGCTGAAATGAACCAAAATTTTTTGTTTCTGTTCGGTTCAGGTACCCATACTTGCACATAATGCCTTGTTTGGCAACCCGAGTCTTGTTGAAAAACTCAAAAAAGTATTTTTTTATGGGTTTCAGATTTTTCAGCTTTTGGGAATATGATAGGTCCCACTTGGAAAAAAAGAGAGAATAACCATGAAAACATTTCCTACGAAAATTCTCCAGATTATTTCTTAGCCCATGTGGTGGGAAAAAGCACAGGCCCTCCCTCCTCATCTGGTCCTTGTTGTGAAAAAGATTTGGCCGGGCTGTATAGACTAGCTCATTGACAAATGAGTCTTTTCACCATTAAAATGGTTGATTATGTTGATTTAGATGATGGTGATTGTTTTTTATCCCAATTTTCCACACAATAAATCATGAGGTGTTAATTAACACCCTCAAAAGTGACCATGTGCATGTACAGACCAATTCAGTGAAATGGTCCATTATCGAAATGAAACCCTTTGTTGACAAAGAAAGGTAGTAGCGGCACACCTTTGTTGACAAAGAAACCCCTTTTGAATATTTTATGGGAAATTTGCATTTTCAACCCTATAATTTTGCTTATTTGCAGAAACGGCCCTATAATTTCACTCCTTGCATAACAGGCCAGCTCCAAGTTTAGCCGAATCCACGTCACCTCCCACTTGCCAAGTCAGCACAGCATGATTTATTTATATTATTTATATATATAATAAGATCATACGAATTCATTCGCCGCTCCCCATTTTCTCTATCCCGTTTCCCATTAGTAGTTCAGAATTCAGACCAACCCTAATATCGTTGCTTTTACCTGTTCAGATCAACCTTATCACCGCAAAGGATAACTGGTAAGAATGAATTTTTAGCAACAAGTTATTTATTTAGTTAGAAAATAAAAAATGGGGCGGCCCGCTATAGCGGGCTGCTACTTTATAATAGCGGCCTGCTACTTCAGGATAGCGGTTCGGGCCGCTAACCTATGATAGCGGCCCGCAATCCTGAAGTAGCGGGCCGCTATCTTGAAGTAGCAGGCCGCTATCTTGAAGTAGCGGACCGTTATATCAGGATAGCGGAACGCTAGCTACCTTGATTAATTTTATTATTATTATCAATTTAGTGTTTAATTTTCATTATTTATTTTTTCCATTGTATTGATCAATTTAGGATTTAAGGTTTAATTTTCATTTTTTTTTAAATATTTGTAGATTGAAATGGATGTTCCCATTCTTTATCATTTCGATGGGGTCCGTGTTAGAGATGATACTTACAACGGTGGACATCGGAAGATTGTTGTTATCAAAGACAATATACTGTTTGATTAATTTAAGCAGAAAATGTATAATATTAGTAGGACTCAACCGGAAGAGCATTCAATTTTCCTATCCGTTTCATTGCGCATCGGGAAGGAGTTGGTGTTTGCCGAATTGTCAGACTTTGATGATCTTGCGAACTTATTTAGAGCATATTGTATTGGTGATGGTGTAATAAATGTTTATATCGAGAAATTATTAATCACTCATGTCACGGAACCAATAGTATCTTCAGACGTTCTAATGAGACAAGACGATGAAGATCAAAGATATTGTCCTCAAATGAATCCGATGGACAATACATTAATCACTCATGTCACGAGACCAATAGCGTCTTCAGACGTTCCAATGAGACAAGATGATGAAGATCAAGGATATTATCCTCAAATGAATCCGATGGACAATACATGTCAGCATAACGATGAAGCGGTGAACAACATATTTGATTAGAATCAGTGGGAAACATTTTTGGGAGGCATTAGTCCATACGAATGACCTTTTGAACAAATAGCTTCGGAGTGAAGGTAATCAAGGCTAAAGCACAGGAGCGAACACTAACCATACATTGATGGACTCAACCCCAAGCACGTAATAATATTTCAGTCGACGACGGTGATAGTGATCCTGAAAATACTGAATCATTGCCCTCCTCGCCCACTTCGCGTGTTCATACTAATAGGGGAATTGATCAACCTATGGTGGACGAAGACTATCAGCTTAATGATTCGGAAGGAGAGTATATGGATTCGGATGATGAAGAATTGTATGAAGGGGGGCCATTAACTGTTGGTCAGGCATTCAGAAATAAAAAAACCTTTCAAAAAGCCCTTAGAGAGTTTGCAATGACAAATAATTTTTAAATTAAACCAATAAAAACCAGTCCTCTTTGAGTTACCGCAAGCTGTATTCAATTAGGGTGTGCTTGGCGAATATATGCATCAAAGTTAGTGGGTGTGGACACGTTCGTCGTGAAGACATTTCGCCCACAACATACGTGCATAGTGCCAACTTTCGGAAGAGGACATCGCCAATGTACGAATTCTTGGATAGCTTCCTTCGTGAGGGATAAATTGTTAAAAGGCTTTAACGAGACTCCTGCTTCAATAATTTTTTATATTGAAAAAAAATATGGGATAACAGTAAGTTATTGGAAAGCATGGAGAGGAAAAGAAATGGCTTTAAGCGACATCCGAGGTAGCTGGAAGGAGCAATTTAAGATGTTACCGTCCTATATCGCAGAATTACAGCGAGTCGATCCAGACGTACAGATCGAATTATGTCGCGAGCTTGATAATGCCTTTCAGAGGCTTTTCGTAGCATTTGGACCTTGCATTAGGAGCTATCGTAATACTTTGCGAAGAATAATTGCGGTAGATGGAAAGCATTTGCGCGGACGATACAATGGAGTGTTGTTAATAGCTACGGGGGTAGACGGTAGTAGACATTTATTCTCTATAGCATTCGGTGTTGTACCCAAAGAGAATGAAGATCATTGGACATGGTTCCTTGATCTATTAGGGAGACGCATAATCAGAGAATTTGAAGAGCAATTTGTATTAATATCAGACCGGCAGAAGGGATTGATGGAAGTTGTGCATAATATTTTTCCTAATGCATTTCATAGCTACTGTATGCGACACCTAACTTTGAATCTTTTTGATACATACAAGGATACAATCTCTCGACCGCTGTTTTGGATTGCTGTCCGTGCATTCTCCGAGGCAAAATTCAAAAGAATTTTACAAAAAATACAAGACCAGGCCCCCCCAGAATGTATAAAATGGGTTAAAGAAGTCGGTGACCATTTCTGGGCGCGCGCATATTTTTCAGGAGAGCGCTATGACATGCTGACAACAAATATAGCTGAAAGCATTAACAGTGTGTTGAAGATAGCTAGAGAGGAACAGATCATGACAATGTTAGAAACCATTCCCACGAAGGTAGCTGAATTCTACCTTCGGCGTTAGAAAGAAGGAAATAAAATGATACACGAGTTAACACCGATGACGGAAGAGCACATAACACGAAATTCAGGGTGGGCCCGTCGAAAGAACATTATTTCCTATGGTCGTGATACATTTCAAGTTAAACGTGGGCAATACACTCACAGTGTCGACCTAGAGAAACGAACGTGTACATGCAGACGTTGGGCTATCCTTGGATTACCATGTTCGCATGCGATTGCTGCATTATCGCGCAGAAATAGGGATAAAGAGATTCCTCAATTTTGTGGTCATTGGTTTACCAGTGCATTATTTAGGGAAACTTATAAAGAACAATTTGTTCCGACCGTTGATAAACGCCAATGGGCAGTTATAAGGGAAGATATCGAGGTTTTACCTCCGCACAACATACGCCAAGCCGGTCGCTCAAAGAAAAGGAGGATACGATCTAAAGGCAAAGTTCGACCACTACGGTATAAAAATTGTAATGAATATGGACATAACCGCCGCTCTTGTAAATTTGTTAGAATATAAAATCACTTTTTTTAGTCTTTTTTGGTCAATAAAATTTTTCATTAATCATGAATTATGATTTAGAGAGTTAAATTTGAATAGTGTAAACACCTATTCAGAGTCTCAAACCTGACTTAATTTAATCTTAAGGTCGTGTCTCCTCGGTTTGGTCATCCATTTTGATGAATGTCCACTGGGATTTTCTTTTATACATCCTAAAGCGATTCGTTTTCGGCGAGAAATGAATCAAATAGATCAATGTCTGTGTCTCCTCGTATAGTCTTGGGAACGCATCTAGGAAAACATTTTTCCATAAGATTACAGAAAAATTGTCTTGTTAATGATCAATAACCTATGAATTAAAAGAATAAAGAGAGCGAGAGAGAGAGAGAGAGAGGGTTGATTAAATTTGTAATGAGTTTTCTTGCTGGACCTCGAAGTATACAAAAAATGCATTCATTATCCCAATAATTTGAATTATAATATACAAAACAAAATAAACAAGTCAAAAAATAAAAACTAAGTCCCAAACGTGGACAATAAATGTCCAATTTCAGCTCGAAATTGCTGCATGTCTCTCTCTTCAAAATCTACTTTTCGCTGCTCGAAAAAGTATTTAACGTATTTCAGTACGAAAACCCCACAATCCCAACCATTCTTTTGGAGGGAAAGATCAACACTATTTATGATAGCAAGTTGCCACTGCTGATCGAGAGCAGAACTCAATCCTAAAGTGTAAAGAAGTCGCGGCAGGTGATGTACCAACGAATCTTTGTGCGTATCAAACATCTTCGAACACTCTCGGTCGGCAGGGTCTAGAAGCTTTATAACGCGATTCGTTACGGAAACGATAGCCAATGCCCAATGATGGTGTCTCTGGCTATGCATTGGAAAAAATATCTGCGTGTAATCGTAAATCTAATTAGTAATGTGTTAATGAAATAAACTTTAAAAGTGTGATCGCTATAAAAAAATAACTTACCGCCCCACAATCGATAGCATTAATACCGCGTGAAGTACTTCGAAAGAGTGGCTCAAGCGGCTTCGCCTGGTAGCGAATCTGCCACCTGTCGCAATAGGCCTCCCATCTACCCTTTTCATCCAGTGGCTCTAAATTTTCATCACGGACAAAATTTTCAAACTTTACATGGTTCGCTATAATTAAGATATGAAATTTAATATGAAAATAACTCATTATTGGGCGAAAGTATTCAACATATTTTCATCTATTAATGATGTAAAAAAAGGCAGATAAATAAATTAAATCATGAAATCAAATAATAAAAAATAAAAATGATACCAATGCAGAAGCCGATGCAAACCAGCTCTTCTCCGCCATTTCCACGAACATATTATCATTTCTACTGTCTAAGACTTTCAAATACAGATCGATAACTTCGTTATCGAGCCACGATCTTCCCTTTAAAACCTTTAAATGCTCTACGGTGACGTCTAGAGCGCAGATAGTATTAATGATCACTAAATCTTCTTCCGCAGGCCGATTCCATATGCTCCTCATAAATTTCTGTTCCATTGACTTTGGAACCTCTTCTTATTCTTCCACCTTTTTTCTTTAATTTGTAGTGATTTTTTCCGTTGACAACTTTCTTTTAGTTCGATTTTGAAGCTTGTATAAGGTGCCCTTAGTAGAAGTAGGAATCTTCAGTAATAAGGATTTAACAGATGCCGATTGCGACTCAATAGTTGGCTGAGTTACTAGCGGATCAACCCCTTTATCTATATCTTCAACCGGCGGATGGGGTTTAGAAGTTTGATTAATTGGGGCAGGGTGGTGATGAGTGATTGGGGCAAGATGAGGAGAAGTGGGTTCAAAAGTTTGAGTGATTGGAGCAGGGTGACAAGGAGAAGTGGGTTCCTAATTACCATATTTTCCTTCTTTAATTTCTCTAACTCTTCTTTTAAACTCTTGTTCTCCCTTCCCTGAAGCTCAATTGTGAATGCCTGCCCTTTTAACATGGTGAAAGCACGCTTGAAATCGCCCTTAATTTCTTTAACAGCCTTCCGTAAGGACGAACATTCTTTTCTAAGCACCTTAACTTCATTTAGGAGCTCGAGATGACTAGCCGATTGTTCTCTAATTGTTGGCTTCCCCTTTAGTTCTTTTTGATGACGTAATACGAATTCGTATTTGTTATTACCATCACTGTCAGAGTCATCGTCGTCATCATTATCTTTATCATATTCTTTACTTATCTCTTTTTCTTTTAATGGGTATTCCTTTTTTTCGGTAGGGTAACCCCTTTTTTTTTATCGATTTTTCAACTAACACTTCCCTTTCTCTCTCCCTATGACTGAAGAATTGTCGAACTGATAGATATTGTAGTTCGTGTTTCTCATAATCAAGTTCGACAATTACCGAAGACGTAAGAATTTTTTCTCTGTAATAATTTTGAGTACAGCTGACTTTTAGAGCTTCCCATTTCAGTAGCCTCGGAAATGGATTTTTCATTTGTGTACGAGGAGTGTCGATTCCAGGAAAGTGCTCCAACGCCCATATCTGTAACGCTATAGTGCAACCATATATGTTGTATTGTTCATTTTCCAAGACTTTTGCCGATTATCTTCTCCCAATCGTTTTTTTTATGCAATCAACTAAATTATTGTAAATTTCAAGCCCTCACGGATATTGGTTGAAGCATTCTAAGTTATCAACTAACTTTAAATATTTACTATCAACTTCCTGATATGTGTCCGGAAGTAGAAAAGAGCATACAAGAAACAACAATGATAATTTCAAAAATTCATCTTCGGAAAGATGGGCACTATCTATGACTTCTTCGATACGAGATCTCCTAGCCGGTTGTTCTCTAAAGAATTTGTACCGAATGGTTTCCTCCTCTTATAGTCCTTTGCTCAGACTCATTTTCTTCAAAATTTTTCAACATATTTAATCCTAAAATCAGTGATATATCGGCCTCTTGCGAAACTAACTTAGTGTTGTTCACATTAAACATGTTATCTTTCACCCAAAAGCTTAAAATTGTCTCAATTAAGTCTCTAATAAAGATTAACTTCTCAGACATCCTAAACAGATGACCAAAAATTGATTCATCCAGCATCCTCTTCCTCTCTTCGTTGCAATGCATGTAAAATTTTCTAACACTAATACATGTACACTTTCCGAAGGGCTTTAACGGCTGCGACTTCGACATCTTAGTATATGTGAAAGGAACTGCATAGAACGTATTTAAACATAATTATTTATTGTTATTAAAAATCTAAAATTAATAAATAGCGTATAGCGGTCCGCTACTCTAAGATAGAAGTTTATGATCTACATATCTTTAGTGGATAAGATTGACACAAAATATAATCTTTATCATGTGATTAAATATAGTCAAAGGCTACTATTTGATTCAACGATTGACAATAATAGATCATATGATAAATATCGTGTTTTGCTCTAATCTTATCCACTAAGGATCTATAGATCATAAATTTTAAATCAGACGACCTAGATTGAGTTTTCATATATCACATGTCTTGAAAATACAAAATCTTTCTTTAACCTCATTGCAATCACTTAAAAAGCGTGCGCAAGTACTGGCTCCTGTTTTAAAAATATGGTTGCGCTTTTGAAGCCTGATTGGGCCTTTAAAGCTCGGTTTTATTTAAAAACTTGTAAAAAAACCCAAGTTTTGTGAAGAAATTCATAAAAAATGTTTGGAAAAAGCTCTGGCCTACAAAAACAAAGTGTTTTAGCAGCACTTGTTGTTATGGCAATTTTTATAGCGGCAAGACTAATAGCGACAATTTTTAATAGCGACAAGACTAATAGCAGCAGATTTTTATTAAAAAAACTGCCATTAATAGTCTTATTTCTTGTAGTGTGGACAAGCTGCATAGACTAGCTCACAGAGAAATGGGTCTTTTCACCATTAAAATGGTTGATTATCTTGATTTAGATGATGGAAATTATTTTTTATCCAAATCCTTCACACAATAAATCTTCAAGCATTGATTCTACATGGCCAACATCCTCAAAAGTGACCATGTGCATGTATAGACCAATTCAGTTGAATGGACCTAGTCATCCACAGGAAGACAGGTACTAGCAGCGCGCCTTTGTTGACAAAGAAACCCCTTCTTTTTATTGGACATTTTCTAAGATCCCTCGTAATAGTCCATTACGAAATGAGTGGGCAAACTTTAAAACTAGCTAGTAGCTACGTGAGAAAAGGCGTGCTTATGAAGGCTCGTTTGTCAACTAGTTCTTTTAACCAATTCGAATCATTTCGATAATAATTAGTTTGATTTGTTTTTAAAATATCCTCAAAATTGATCATTTGCTTGGTGTAACATTTTACGGCAGCCATTATTTGCACACGAGAAGTTCATCCTTGCACATACTTTAGAAGGAAGACTTGACATGAGTAGAATTATACCCTATTAAAATACCATTTAAGCTATTTGATTTGAAAGCGATAATCCAATAATCTTTGGTGAAAAAGATTAGCAACAATCATGATCTTTTTCATATTATTCAATGCACTTAAAAGCCATTATTTGATTCAAAAGTTGATTTTATTGAATCATATGATAGAGATTGAATTTTGCACCACTCTTTTGCGTAATAAATCTTTAGATCAAGGCCTTCAAATCAAACGGCTTAGTTGTAACCTCACTCCGTAAACATGCCCTTAGTTACACATCATAAAATTGTAATCTCCCCCCATCTCCTCCGATGAGGATGCATTGATTGTTTTGAATTAAACCCCGAAGATCGTTTTTTATCCCAATATCATTACAAAAATTAAAACTATTAGAGGCAGTTAAAATTGCTGCTATTAATAAAAAAACTGTTGCTTATACTCTCATTGCTAATATTCTTAATAATTTTTTTTATTAATAGCAGTAATTTTTGGCTGCTACTAATAATCTTATTTTTTTAGTAAATTTTTCACAAGATGGATTTTGAGATCACGAGCGTACCATCAAATGGTGAGTTTTTATTTCATGTAGCACATTCCAAGAAATGGCCTTTAAATTATATTTGAGCATGATGTGTGTCACACACTTTTAATGTTACTTTTTAGGATATGAGGCTGGTGGAATAAAATACTGAATGTCAGATGGTTAGGCCATGATCTTGAGATCTATCTCTTAAAAGATTGGGATATAAAAAACAATTTCATTGTCAAATAACTAAAAATCAAACCCTTGTAAAATTCTCAAAAAAAAATTTACAAACGCATGTAAAGTCAAAAAAAAAAAAAAAAAACCTTTCCCATGATCAATGGCTTGAATCACCTCACCAACACGATATAATCGTACATCCTTTTGTTAGTTTGGAGCGACACAATTCTATCAAAAGTCAAAACCTTATCTACCTTTAGTTAAGAACTTTAGAGAGGGAGAGGGAGAAACAGAGAGAGAGAGAGAGAGAGAAGGGAGAGAGGGGGGGGAGAAGAAACATATATCTTTAGCTTTTGGAGAGAGAGAGAGAGAGAGAGAGAGAGAGAGAGAGATGGCCGATGTTGCTTTAAGGTTGGTAACAACAACGTTGGGGTCGCTTCTTAGGGAAGAATCAGAACTGCTTGCTGGAGTAAACGATGAGATGAACTGGATAAAGAGGGAGTTAGAAAGCATGCAATCCGTCTTAAGGGATGCCGATCTGTTAGAAAAATAGGTTCAGGTTGCAGAAGAAGATAAAGATCGAAATTAAAATATACGCTAATCCGATTCGAGGCACGTTAAATATCGTTGTCTTTAAACCGAGATTTGCCCCTACCACTATGATCTAGTGGTCACCAATAGGTTACCGGCAAATCGGTTCCAGGATACAACGAACCGGCAGCGTATCCGTGTGATCAGATTTGGTGAATCTGATCACGCAACCAGAACACCAAAAAACTAAAGCGGAACTCTGAGAAGGAGAAAGCTTAAAGGAATTTGCGAAAATATGCAGTGTTTTAAAATGAGGGGTCTTGGGGCCCTTTTATAGATAAAATGGGTGTAACCGAACGGACATATCCGTAGCATATAACTGAACGGTCGGATAAGACATATCCGTTCAAAATTCAAATGGGCGGTTAGACACTTATTCAAAAGTTTAATTAAATTACCGTATCGCCACGCTTGTGCTGCGTTCCGTCCGTCCGTCTCGGCCGCTGCAGCGTGTGTGTGACTGATGGGTTGCATGGCGGTGGAAGCTACAAAATTCGGTGCCCCCTGGGTGAAGGCTACAAGCCTTGAGCCAAGACAAAGATATATAAGCCAAACCCAAAAAAGAGTTTACACGATGTGGGACAAATCCTAATTTCAAAAGCTTATTTTTTAAAACCTTTAAAATATCCAACACGATCGAAGGACACGCATTGACAAAAGCCTTATAAGTTGGATTCAACAAGTACGAGGTGTAGCATACGATGCCGAAGACACTATCGATGAGTACCTACTTCGAATGAAGAGGCCTTATCGTGTAGGGAGATTTGCGGCTCCTTTGCTTAATTTCTTTCACGGCATCAGCAATCTAATTCCTCATCATCAAATCGCAAAAAAAATTCAACGTATCAAGGCTAGAGTTGGTGAAATAAATGAGAGAAGGCAGAGATATAAACTTGAAAAATTAGAAGATGTGAAAAGTGTTGATGAGGGAAGTGAAATGGTGCAGCATTACAGAGAACTACACCCTCTCACGGTTGAAGAACATGAACTTGTTGGCATAGAGGAGCCTAGAGAACAACTGCTGAATTGGTTGACAGAGGGAAAACCCGGGCTCACAGTGATCTCCGTGGTCGGTATGGGAGGTTTGGGAAAGACAACTCTTGCGAGGAAGGCTTATGCGAGCGCCAGAGTTAGGAGCCATTTTGAATGTTATGCGTGGCCGTCTCGATCTCGCTCAGTTGGGATCCGAGGGCTTCTAATAGAAATAATTACAACATTCTTTGAGGAGGCAAAGGTGGAGGTAGCTAACGAAATCGCTGCCATGGACGACGCGAGATTAGTGGAGAAGATCAAAAGTTTCTTAAGCCGGAAAAGGTACGTACTTGTTTTAGATGATGTATGGAGCTTTGATTTTTGGAGTACACTAAAATATGCTTTGCCAGATGATAAATGTGGGAGTAGAATTGTAATCACTACGCGTATAGACAACTTAGCTTCGTCAATCGTAGCTTTCGAGCATGTCTTACATCTTCAATCCTTGTGCTTCAATGATGCTTGGGTGCTCTTTTGTCGAATAGTATTTCGATTGAGAGAATGTCCTCAAGAATTATATGAATTGTCGCGAACTATTGTCGAAAGATGCGAGGGTCTGCCGCTCGCAATTACTGCTGTAGGGGGTCTTATGGCAAAAACAGAGAAAACAATACTAGAATGGAAGAAGGTGGAAAATAGCCTAAGTTGGGCGTTCAGCACATCCCAAACCTTGGAGAGCGAAAGGAGTATATTGTTGCTCAGCTACCACAATTTGCCAAATTATCTTAAGCCTTGCTTCTTATATTACAGTATCTTTCCAGAGGATATTAAGATTGCTGTGAAAAGATTAATTAGGCTTTGGGTGGCAGAAGGATTTTTAGAAGCAAGGAAGGGTTTGACAATGGAGGAGACTGGAGAGGTATACCTGAGGGAGCTCATTGACAGGAGTATGCTTCAAGTTGCGAAGAAAAGTGAAAGTGGAAGTGTTAAAGCATGTCGGGTACATGATCTAATGCGTGACCTCGCTCTATCTGTTATAGCAAAGGAGAATTTTTGTGGGATTTGTGATACCAGTGGCGCAAATGTGTTAAGTAAAAGTCGTCGCTTATCAATTCGACTTCTTTACTAACAAACTTAATGTGTTGCAAGTTACTGAGAGTTTTGGATCTAGAGGGGTCTTCAATTGAAAAGTTGCCTGGCGAATTGTTCAAGCTATTCCATTTAAGGTATCTTGGTTTGAGGAAGATTAATATTAGTATGATCCCAAGCTCACTCTCCAACCTTGGAAATTTACAGACGTTGGACATCTGGCGCACACGTGTAGAGGTTTCGCCAGATGAAGTTTGTAAGTTGCATAGTTTGCGCCATCTCTATGCTAACTATAATAAGTTACCTTTAGGAGTTTCAAAGTTGCGGAGCCTACAAACTCTCAAACATGTTAGATCAATTGAGGGTCTACCTTGTGCATTGGCGAGCTTGACCCAACTCAAACGTTTAGGTATTGGTCTTATAAGAAGTGAAGATGGGAAAGATCTTTGCGCGTCCATTAACGGCATGAACAACCTCATTTCTTTGACTATAGGTGCTGTGGGTGATAATGAACCGCTTCAATTAGAAACATTAGTACACCCATCGCCATTTCTTCAGAAACTACATTTGTGTGGAACTTTAGAGAATTTACCTCCTTGGTTAGCCTCTCTTCGTAGTCTCACCCATTTGAAATTGTGTAGGTCTAGTCTAAAAGAAGATCCGTTGTTTACTCTTCAAGCTCTGCCCAACCTTGTGAAGCTTGATCTCTTAGGTGCGTATAATGGGCTACAGCTACATGCTGAAGCGGGAGGGTTTACTTCACTGAAGTTCCTACGGTTGACTAAGTTAAAGAATGCAGAAAGTGTGACAGTTGAAGAAGGTTCAATGCCTAATATTTGTAAACTATATATTTGGAAATGTGATGGGCTACAAAGGGTGCCTTGTGGCATTGAATATCTGAAAAGCCTCGAGCGGTTGGGCTTCAAAGACATGCCTGAAAGTTTTATAAAGAAAATTCGTCCAAATGAAGGAGAGGATTGTGGGAAAGTCCAACACGTTGACAGCATCGTACATTTATTCTACATTGATGGGAATCGACACTCGGAGAAACTTTCATATAAATAAGCCACCTCAGGACAAGGAATCTGAGGTAAGTGAAATCCCAACATTATAACTTTTATTTATTTATTTATTTGTCATCACTTATTTTTTAATGCATTTTACTTAGGTACCTCTATTCACGCCTTTCCAATTGTTGAGTCTATTGACTACGTTAAATAAGAAAATGGAGATCATTTTTCACGGAAATATTTCACATAACGGATCTTGATATCAAGTAAGGTTAGTTTTTTATTCCACATGTCACCAATCACAAAATATGCCTCTTAAATCTTACGACACACATCACGCTCAAACATGGATTTAGGACCATTTTTGAGGGATCTATGACATGTGAAATAAAAAACGGACTGTCTGATAGGCGAGACATGATCTTAAGATCCATTGAGTGGAAGATTTGGGTGAAACATGATCTCCATCATCTAATCCGAAGCAAATAATAGTTTTGAAGGGGTTGCACACGTGAGCGCTTTCAGAGATTACGTGGGCACTAATAGAGGTATCCTATAACTTAAATAATTTTATGTGTAGCCTTAAACTCAGGGACCCCACCCTAGCAAAGAACAGCTATTTCTCCGCATGCACGTAACATTGAAAGTTCCTTTTGACCTTCCACTGATTTAGCAACCCTTGGGAGGTGCTCATTTATTTGTGAGCATGGATCAAAATGCCGGAAAATCGGTACGTATCGTCCGAGCCGAAAACCGGCACGTATCGGACGATACGTACCGGAACAGTAACATACCGGACGATACATTCAATGTATCGTCCGGTATTAGCCATATAAAATGGCGATACGGTACATTTAATATACCGTATCGTCCACCTTTGATACCGATATGTATCGTCCGATACGTATCGGTTTCGGACGATATTTTGATCCATGCTTGTGAGCATAATAATGAGTGAATGTTTACGTTTTAACTTCTACCGATTTAACACTAAAAATATTTGGACATTTCTCAAGGTTGGTGGAGGGAGATTGAATCTGATCCCGTACAATGGGTTACATTTACATTGTAAGGCTCTATGGTTGCACGGGTTGAAGAAATTGGAGTGCATGAAGTCTGAAGACGGTTCAATGTGACGGGCTACAAATGGTGCCACTTGGAATTGAATGGTGGGTTTCTATAGGTAATTTGTTAATTCATGTTGATTTTGATTAATGAATCAAACAACGAGACCTAAGTTGTATGGTTTTTTTTTATATTCTGTCTTATTTATTTTCATGAGTATTTATTAATGTATTTAATTATTTTTCATCAGCGAAAGACCTTTAGTTGATTAATGTATTATCCTGTCTTATGCCTTTCTTTTCTTTTCTTCTCGTCTTTCGTTTTCTATGAAATTATAATTTATCGATAAAAAATAAAAAAAACCTTTATACTTTTTTTTCTCTCTCTCTCTCTCTCTATATATATAAATATATATAAAGAATTCCTATAAAGATAAAAGGACCCCACTCTCCTAACCGTTATTTAAACACCACGCTACAAAAAATAAGACTATTGGCGACAGTCAAAACTGCCGCTATTAATAAAATAATTGCCGCTAATACCCTCATCGCTAATAGTCTTAATAGTTTTTTTTATTAATAGCGGCAATTTTTGGCCGCCACTAATAGTGTTATTTTTTGTAGTGCCAAGATGGTGTTTAAACGATCTAACACCATCAATGGTTTAAGATGTGCATGATCTGTTCTGTTGAAGTGATAGATCATAAATTGACGTGTGCAACATGCCGTAAAATGATGTTTTAGGGAAACTTAATGATAAACAACTGTTGTTTTTAGTTTTGATGATTGATATTACAGTATACATCCACTTATTGGCATGTTTCTTTGCTCCGAGACATGTTCCAATAATAGATTGCCAGTTGGACAATTTAGATTCATCAAAGATGTGTACCTCAAGGCATAATTATAAATCACAGTTCAATGGTGTGAGATAAAATGTCGAATTTAATTGTATAAGATCATTTAAATGTCATTTTGGTGTTTAAATGTTGGCCAAGAACAATTATCCCACCATATTATTACTTGATCGTGGGGATAGAATCTAAAGCTGGTAATGAATAACAATTAAATCTAATCAGTTCCAAATTTGAATGGGAAAACTACCACCATATGGTGTATGGATATGTTTGCGAGGTTTAGCTATATTGGATGGATGTGGTTTCCATGCCATGGTTGCAGAGTAATATTAACAATCCCCCTTAGGTTGGAGTATATATGTCATGAACACCCATCTTGCACTTATGATGATGATATTGATCTTTCCCAAGTGCCTTTGTGAATATGTCAGCCAATTGTCATATGTCGAGATGTGATTAGTGTGTTGATGTCCTTATTAGATTTTTTCGGAACAAGATGACAGTCAACTTTAATGTATTAGCGTGCTCATAATAAACTTGATGGGATACGATGTGGAAGGCAACTTTATTATAGTAAAAGAGAGTCATTGGCCTCTTGTGAGAGACTCATAGTCTTGTAAAAGGTATGTAGCGTAACCATTGTAGTACGCAAGATACAACCTTTGAGTCTACTTCAGCAGATTAACGGGGGATGTTTGTTTCTTTGTCTTCCATGAAATGGAATTGTTACCAAGTATTGTTCAATAATAACTAGCAGAGCGACACATGAAAGGGCAGCTAACCCAATCAGAATCACAATTGGTTGATATGTGTAGTGGGCTAGATGCAGAAGGGAATATTCCTTGACCAGGTGTGTCTTTGAGATATCGTAGTAGCCAAATGATAGCATCAAGGTGAGATTTTTGAGGTTCATAAATTGACAGCTTATGAACCGAATGAACAATATCAAGATGAGTGTGATAGTAAGGTAGATTCGCTGAGTCGCCGGTAAAAGGATGGATCATTTAGAAGTGCACAAGCTATAGAAGCCAGCTTTAAATTTTGCATCATTGGAAAGTCAACCGGATGAGCAGCAAGAGAGCCCGTATCTTGTAAAATTTCTAATGCATCATTTCATTGAGTTGGAAGAATGCCCATTTTGAAAGGGAGAATCTCAATGCCTAAATCCTAATTCAAAAAAGAAGGCTTTAAGTGAGGCAATGACATCTTCATCATTTCTAGTAAAACACTATGTCGTCCTTGTAGACAAGAACATGAGTATGAAAGGAATATAGCATAGAGTGAGGTAGGAAATTTGAAAAACTGTTGTCAGGAGGCTTGTTTGAGTCCATAGAGACTTATCTAAGAGGCAAACCTGATACTCCCTTACGAGAAGATCTCAAAGGTATTTTCATGTAGACTTCTTCATGGAAGTCTCTGTAACGGAATACAATTTGGACATCAAGTTGATATAGAGATCAACGTATTCTTCAAAAAGGATTAAAAGAAACAATAATGCAAATCAATTGCACAGAAAACACAAGATTTTATGTGATTCGGCAATGGTGCCTCCGTCCACGGATGCACCCAGGTTTCACCCTTCTCGAGAGTTTGAGAAATGGTTATAAGAGCAACCACTCGAAAAATATATCTTAAATACCAGGTAGTTAGGGTTACCGCAATTTTGATTGGATCATCTTGGCTAAGTCATTTGAATAACTTAGTGGGAACACAGTATCCCGTCAAGCTGGCACAGGTGCTGTGTGTGGGAGCATAAGTAAATTTTAAAGTCCAATATTGGAAGTAAATAAAAGCATTCCAACTAGGTATACAAACTGAAATTTGAAATAAAATAGTCAATGCATTATCAAATCATATATCATATGCATATGAGTGGATGCACAATGCTCCTATTGACAACGCCAAACTTGTTTTATTCTTAAACTTAGTTATCTCATTCTCGGGGTTGCTTGTCTCATGTATAAACTTGTTTTCTGCTTTAATCTTATGACTGACCTAAAAAATTTTCCTACGTACCCAAAGGGGCTCATAAAGCCGAACATAGCTCTAAACTTAATATATTCATCATCGAACATACAAAAATAAAGCGGGGCTCATAGTGTAGTAGAATTCACAAATATCACTCAACCCAACTATTGCATTTTTCCACATAGAAGCAATTGTACGTGTCTCATTCTGCATAGGGGAAACTTTTCGATCAAATGATTCGATTAAGTCTCATGATATTCTATGATGGTAACTATTAACATGGATAGAACATATCATATCTTAATATGTTTACAAAATCTTTTCTTACCCATGGCCGTGTCATATCTTAGCTTATCTTGCTTATGGCTTAAGTCCTGTGGTCAATTTTTAAGGTTCACGGCCTAGGTCTCGTTCTCATTTTCTTAACTTGAGTTAGCTTATCATTCTTATTCTTAAAATCAAAATATATTGATCATAACACGTAGGTACATAGACAATAACATAAGAATATGCATAGCAAGACGAGAATACAACCATCAATAGTCCACAGGCCCTCTACTAATCGTCGGAGGCAAACCTCTTGCTAAAGTTATCGAGCGGGTTTACTCAACGATGTCATCAGATGCATCCATCTGTCTACTCACACAAGGTGAACCCCAACTAATCATTGAAGGCAAAACCTCTATTAACCCTCTACTAGTAATCGGAGATCACGATCCTCCTACTATGTCATCGGATGCAAGCATCCTACTAGTCACACTTAGTATTGACAGTTAAATCTTAACATAAATTGATTTCTCACCTCCAAAGCTTTTATTTTTGTATCTTATCTTTCTTATTTTTAGTTTGTATTTTGATTTAGAATAAGTTTTTATGTTATGTGATTAAACTCCCACTGGGGCCCTATTGCAAGTCATGAAGTCGAGCATCTAACTTCGCAATGCAGAGTATGACTATGATCATGATGAAAGCATATAATATAACAATTGAAAACTTAAAACATAATTCATATACCTCAATTTAAGCATAGACATAGTAGCATGACATATTATAGATAAGGAGCGGCGTATTAAAATATAGCACATTAAAGAACCGCGCAACTAGGGGTGCAGATTTAGTTAATCGAATTGAACAGAAACCGAAATTTCAATTTTCAGGTCAGTTTTTGCCACGAAACATTTTGGTTTCAGTTAACCGAACTTTTCAACCCCCCATGATGAAACAACGTGATCCATGAACCACATCATTTGGTGCTCTGGTTGAGTACCTAATACCAACTCTATATTATACCCATGGTATAAAAAATCGGTCGATACCGATACATATTAGCGATACGCATCGCTTTTCGGCCAAACCGATACGTATCGGTTCCGTATTAGCCGATACGTATCCATCTCGGTTTCAACCGAGTTTTTTGTTTTTTTTTTTTTAAATTGGCCAATATGTATCGGTATCGGCCTCGGGCAAACCGATACCCGATTTGACACCTTGATTATACCTACTAAATATCCTTAACTTATGTTCATCACATATTTAATCATTTCAAATCCAAGACATCTCTCTAGTAGAATATTTACCACCGGATGTAGGCACTATAATCTAACCCTCACTAACATCCACGGTAGGGTATAAAATAAAATTTTCTAATTGGATGTTACAAATCCTTGATTTCTTGTTCAACTAGTCAGTAGCCATTGGATAGAAGAGAATCTTGACTCCATATCATCTTATGAAAAATGGAAACTTATTTCCTTTTAATTAAAGACTAATATGAAAGATCCCGACACAGTGCCTATTAGGGAGCTTCGGCAAAGCGATCGCCTCCAAATTAGGTAGGGACTCTAAAAGATGCAATAAATAATCAACCAAGAACAATACAGAGTGAGCAAGAGACTCACTAAAGATTACCAAAGAGCCCTCAAAGAACTAAAGATACCGACAATCAGCAAAATAGACCACATCCACAAAGATGGAAGAGCTGCTATCGACTAATAATTGAATTGTAGATGTGAATTTAGTCCAGAATAGAGTAATCCCCAAAGAGCTTGAAACTTTAGCGCATAGAAAGTTGAAGTCAAGATTCTCTTTTATCCAATGGCTGTAAAACTTGTTGAGCAGGAAATTAGGTTCAACCACTTGAACCTGACCATTGCCCTCTCTTATTGGTATCCATAAACCAGAATCAATCTCTAATGAATTAAATGGTCTATCCTACCCTGGGTTATAGTTTAAAAGGCTTACACGTATCTCAGTTCCCTAGAAATAAGTGATTGTGAGCTTTTATTGGGTTACTCGCCTCAGGAAGTGGGAGACTTGAGTTCGAATCTGGCCCCCTCGAGGAGACCCTAAAGATTTATGACTGGTGTTGATTCGACACTTGCTAATAATAACATATACAAGTTTATCAGTTCTTACCAAATAATAACCCTTCTATACAAGTTTATCGGTCTTTACTATTAGAAAATATTAGGAATAGAAAATCGAAAATGATCAATTGGGTAAGAGAAATTGGACTTGAGGCACTTTGTCGTTATCTTTAAAACGTTATTCGCTCCCTAATCGAGTAAATCCTCAAGTTTGCAAAAGGGTTCCAGTGAGACGTTTCCAAGATACAACGAGCCCAACCTCTTGGATGTGATCCGTTACTTTGCAACAGTAGAGGATTGCCCCAGAAAACTTAATCCGATGAAGTACCAACTAAAAGGAAAGCAAGAGAATTCTCAATCAAATTATATGCAAAAATTCGATGGATTTCAGAGTGTGTAAATCTGTGTCCTAAAGTCTCCTTATATAGACTTTTCAATATGACTGGTAGACCAACAGTCATATTTTGGACGGCTCAGATCTTTCAAAGATCTCAACCACTTCATCTAACGGCTGTATAAAAGGTTGCATCTTTTCGAATTCAAATTTGAATAGTTGCACACCTTTATAAGCGATTATGAAACGATTAGGTCCAACGGTCAATATTTGACTAATCTGTTTGGCCCAATAGAATTGAATTGACCCACTTATTAGTGGCCCATTAAGCTCAACCCGGCCCATGAATAATTTGACCATTGGATTTATCTGGTCAAAAAGTCAAACCTCTCCTTGCGACGATGCACAAGTGTGAAGTATAAAGTGCAATCGCCACGCATACGCGCACGAACCCGGCGGCTCGCTGCTAGGCACACTCTTCTCTTCTTATTGTCAAACAATAATAGAAGGTGCAAAGTACTATATATAGCATATACACTTTTTATATTTACCAATGTGGGACTGTTTATTTGCATATAAAACTTGAGAGCATCTATTGCCTAAAACCAAACTCAAAAAACTAAAAAATCAAAATAAAGTTTTTTTTTTTTAAATTTATTAAAATATTTATTATATTAATAATAAATATAACATTTACCAAATAATAACCCTTCAATAATAACTCCACCTTCTCATTTCCTTTTATTTAAAAAACATAAAAAAAAAAAATAGAAATAAAATTGCAACAAATATATTGCATACATGAGGATGGGCACCTTTTCTCCAGGTTTACAACCTGATAATTAGGACCATAGTGACCAAGTCTATATATGGGAATAAATTGGCTTCAGAAATATACGGAAACACTACGTGAAAATACAAAATAAATGACTGTCAATGCTTATCATCTTTTCAAGAAACTGATCATCTTTGACAATTGAGGAGACAGTGGTAAAAAAAAAAATAATTTTTTTTACTACTGTATACGACAGTCGTTTATAAACTTCAACAACGACTGCTCTTAACAATCATAGAACAACGACTAATTTGGACAATCATTTTTTATGTAATTTTTTTAAAAATACTATTTAAAAAAAAAAAGAAATCTACGCCGGCAATTTTTTATGCAATTTTTTTTTTTTAAATAATGTTTTTTTTAAAGCTTATTTTTTTACCCCAGGCACCAGATTATCTGACAATACACATCCATAACCTTGCAAATAAAAATAAATAATAAACAAAAAAAATGCTAAAAACTCGGATAGCATGTCAAACTTCAACCGCACTGTCCATTATTCGATACAGAAAAAGATAACATACCCTGCTTCAACCATACTTTACATTATTCAATACATAAAAATCGATTTACATAAAAGTAACTTATAATCTCATTATTCAATACATCAAACAGTACCCTCCCCTACACTCCTCTCACTACTTCTTCCACTTGTTAATAAAGAGAGACTCCATATATATTAGTTGTCAACCAGCACTTACCGATCATTCTCCACCTGTACTCACTAATCACCAAACAACAACGAGAGTCTATTGATGCAATCAGAAACCAAAATGTAGCCCCGAACTAAAGCTGACCCTCCATTGAGAAATGTTGAACAATCAAATACTCCGCCTAATCATTGGTGAAACTCTTGTAAAATGCAAAGTATTCTTCTTTGGTGATCTTTTTCTCCCAATCATTGGTGATCATACTCTCATTCCCTATACCTGCATCAGCTCAAAAAGGAAAAAAAATAAAAATTGGGTTATGGGAATGGGAATCAAACCCCTTATTTCTAAGCACCATAACCAAATAATATAGAATAATTGTAAAGGACATCAACAACCAACAGAAAGAAGATGACTGCAATCACCTAAATTGTTTGTTTTTTCCTATTGCCCCGCCTCCCATTTTTTTAGCCTCAGTGCACAGCCATGAAACTTCCATCAAGTAGTTTATCTGAGCCACTCGATCATGATCCAAATCTGTAGTTGTCACACCATTCTTCAATTTTCCTGATAATTTGAATCCCACTACTCCAGGAAGAACTATGCTCATTGCCTGTATGAAGAAACCAAATGAATTATCACAATGATATACCATTGACAGGATACATATCATGCACAAACAAAGAATCATGAAGTCTGCTTTTGTTCACTCAACCAGCAATCATGCCAACATACTTACAATTAACAGTTATAAAACTGTCTGCACTTCTAAAGTTGAAATAATTGTAAAAGAAATACAACATAAAAAGGAAAATTAACAAGTTTGTACCTAGACAATTGTGCAGTTCTAGGAATAAAGATTCATATGCAAATTCATTTACCTGGCCAAGCATTGCTGCTTCTGCTTCTATTCCACCAACTCTCCGACCAGCAACACCCAAACCATCTATCATGGTCAGTGTGTGAATCAGTGCCAACAACACTATTAGGGTAAAGCAAGCCCCTGTGTTAAACACAACAGGGCCAAGGTATTCTAGGTTCACCTGGAATTCACCATTTTATAATGTGTTCATTAATATAGCAATTGCGTAAGGAACAAATAGCATATTGTTCAGAATTAGAAAAGGAGGAATGGATTATTGAGGATATGTAATCCGTCAAAAGTAAATAATCACAATTATAGCCAAATATTAAAATTAAAGAATCATTGTAGCACTATCCAAGAAGTAAAGAATCCCATTACCTGGTGGACAATCCCAGACCCAGGAGGAATGACAAGCTTGTTATGAAATGCCCATTTCAGAAAACTAAATCTTTCTTTGTTACGATAGAGCTCAAGTTCCATATTTGCCTGCATTGCAATTTCCAATCTTGCTACATCAACTTGTACTGAGTGATCAATGACAGGATCCACAAGGACCCGCATGCATTACACTCTAGTGTCAGATTGTAGTTGATAGAAATCATAAAGAAGAAAGATTTGAAGAGCAACATATGAGAAAAATATATTGAACTAAGGACCTATTTGTGCGTATTATATAAATAATGCATTCAAGAATTTGCTAATTTCGAACAGATTCTCTATTGAGAACTATTGGTTGTCTGCTTAAAATCACTTTTATTGCACCAGCATTGTAATGGTTGTTTGGTTGATACAAGTGATGCTACAAAACATGAAATAATGAAGAGAACTTACTCAAAATATTTTTGAGCTGAAAATGGGCAACCCATTAAACCATTGCATGACACTATAAAAAAATACTCGTCCCTTTCAAAATAATGTCCTCTCAATCACTTGGATGCAACCTAAAAAAAATTAGAATAATAAATAATCAATTGGTTACCACATGAAAATGATCTTGCACTGCTATAATATACTTAAACAGATTACTAAAATTGAAAGATTTTTTTTGCCCAAAATTATGGGGCCGAAGGCATCCCCTTGCCTGCCTATGCCCAGAGGCCCTGCCGGCTATTGACAACCATACTAGTATCAATGTCAGAGCATTTTTTTTAAAGGGGCTGATACGTATCGGCCGATTCGTATCGTTCCCTTGCCTGCCTATGCTTAGAGGCCCTGCAGGCCATTGACAACCATACTAGTATCAATGTCAGAGCATTTTTTTTAAAGGGGCCGATATATCAATGTTAGAGCATTATTTTTTTGAAGGAGCCGATACATATTGGCCAATTCGTATCGGTCCTCCATGGACTGATACCCGATACCGATACCAAGTTTGACACCTTGAGTGGTATATGTGGTTTAAAGGGGCAACTCTTAACTCATTACTCATGATAATGAGTACGATACCTCACTACTCTATGTAAATGGGGAAGTTATGAATCTATAGAGGCCTTTTACAATAGATCCGCTAGCAGTCAACTATTAAGCCAAGTGGGTAATCCAAGTCATCGAAGTGGCAGCTCATATTGTAATATAAAAGGAGCCCAATAGACCCTCACTCATGGGAAGTTTTGAACTATCTAATCGGTGCATTATAATATTGACTAGTGTTATGATTTTGTAGTAAAAATCACTGAATAGTGCCCCTGATGCAAAACCGAGTTGGTAGAGCAGCTAAAGACAGGAAAAACAGTGTATAAACTAGAGCAGCCCCTATCTCTCAGAAGATGGGTAACTAATGGATGAAGTATCACGGGACCCCTCCAATTTCGCTAACTGAAGAGCTACACCTTTTACCTCTCTAAGAGCATGCCGAAATGTCCAATTTCCCACCAAAAGAAGGTATTCAATACTATTTTCTGGAATTGGGTTCTCTCTCTATATAAAGTGGTGTTACATGATGGTGCTGACAATCCAGAAACTACAAGTAGAGCAGTGGCCTCAGAATCATAATGCAGATAGTGAAAGGAAAAAGATAAAACATATAGCATAAAATAACATCATCAGACGATCAAGATGTCTTCACATAAAGTAGATCTTTCGTTTAAATGTGATAAAAATGAGGACCTGAAAGGAGAGCATACGAAAAAAGATACACCAAGGTAAGGCAAACAATAGCTGCAATATATTCAGCGACCATCATATTTCCTAGCTATTCAGGGGTGCTACCAGGATTCATGCATAACAATGCACAATGGGATCAGTTTTTTTAAACATGAATAATAAATCAACCATCATAGTATAGCTACATCACAAACTTCGGAAGAGAAAATTTGCATTTTCATCATTTATCAAATAATAGTGATACTACAGAAACAACTACAACAATCTAAGCAAAGATGCACCCGAAACACTACACAACAATCTAAGCAAAGATGCACCTGAAACACAACTACACATGCATTGCCTTAAACATGATATCTTCTATTGACATAGTATAACAGTATAGCCTATCATAGTATCCGATTGATAAAAATTTTATATTCATGGGTCCATTTTGTACCCAAAACAAAAAAAAGTTGATGATCAGCAAATAGATCTCACAAAAAAAAAAAAAAAAAAAAAGTTAAAATTAGGGAGCTTCACCTATCAAATTGAACGATAATCCCAGTTATCATGCCCATCAATTGAATAAATATTCTGGAAGAAAGTAAGACAGGCACAGTCAAACCCAGAACCAAAGTTATAATTTTGAGCTGCTTTGGTGATCGCGTTGGATATAGTGTTGCTTCTATCAAGCCATCTAGGTTTTCAGGGAAACAAAATTAGAGAAACTTATAATCCATGATCATACATTATGTGAAACTTATAAATGGCTAATATTGTTTGAGGCAGTGGACTCACACGCAAAAGCAGGTGAAACAAGCCAAACAAGAGCTAAATAGGAAGCTCCAACCTTATAGCAATTCCCTACAATCAGAACAATAAGCCACTAAACAAAACCAGCTTTAAAAAGCCACCTTAATACTTTATAGCAATTCCCTACAATCAGAACAATAAGCCACCGAACAAAACCAGCTTTCAACAGATATTTTTAAAAAATAACAAGCTCACGCTGACCAAATAGATCACCAAGTACTGCTGGTGTACCAAATAATCCAAGGACTAACTATGGGTTTGCTATATATGGTACGGAGGGAAAAATAAGTGGCAGGAGAAAGGCAATGAGAATAGACAAGCTTAGTGAGAATATCCACATAAGAAGAATACTTAAACATGCTAAGCCTAATGATATTGAGGTTGGATAACCGCCCATAAGCAATGAAGTTGTCCAAATTAGAAGGGCCTGTAATATCACTGAATTGTGAAGCATATTTGCAAGTCGTTGATGGTAGACAACCATGTAAATCCCCTGCAAAATTTTCAACATATAACACATTTCAAATAACCTTTTAATTTTCAACTAAAAAGGCAATCCTTTTTCTTACAAAAAGAAAACAATCCCAATACAGACCAAAATAATAAAGAAATATACAAATTCAAACACCAGAATACATTAGTTCGTCTCTCATGAAAGTTGTGAAAGTTTAGATTAAATATCATGGAAAATGATCACCACATGAATCAGGACCATCTATTCTACACTTATCATCAAGCACACCATTCTTGTGCTCTCGGAAACACTGGAATGGTGATTAAGGTGATCTTTCATGGAATCACCAATAGCAAAAGGGATTGACTCTCCTGATTGACATCAGATTGTCAAGCATATGAATAGCCTGTTAGCCATTGAATCCTGTCAAAAGCCAATATTCATAGATTCACAGGGTTGTTGACCATGTGCAAGTCAGCTTTTGGCAGGATTGATGGGGTAAAAGACTTCTCATAAGCATGTAGTCTTATGATGCTGGTGATGCCCCATTAATCCTGGTGTATATAATAGCTTGAGGGGGAATGAGTTCTTCTATAAAATATTCACATTTTTATTGTGCTTTCCAGTCGTAAATACGTGGAAGTGTTGTATCATTCCCATGTTAAATCACAGCCACTGACTTGCACCACAAACCACTGAAATGGCAAACATGGCAATGAAATGGCAAGGGGACCCATCAGAATAGTTGGCAGTCATGCTAGAGACCATAACTCGAGAAGCTACATGTAACGTTTAGGCTAAAATAATGAGATGAAGTAGCAGTCTGAAGCAGAAATGAGATCATATTTTCTCCTAGGTGTTGAAGAGAATCTGGCTTCAAGAGCTTCAACTTGTCATTCTGCATTGAGAAAACATTTTAAAACTAATTACTAAATCAAATTCATGTGGTAGCATAATTGAAGCTAATAGCATGAGAGGATAAATCCGGTAGTACATATGTCAAATTCTATCAGGAAATCTAAAGAAATAGATTGAAATTGTTTAATGCTTCCTCACATGAGACAGAAGATTAAGTGCAAAATCAAGGTTCATGTAAAAAATTAATATTCAAATTACTGATTGACTTGGAATTTGGCTGAATTACCTCATTTAGCTGGCCGTAAGTACCAAGACCAGACTCTTTTAACTTTTTAAAAAATCACTCAAATCAATCACTGATAGGGTTTTTTTGTGTTTATGAAATAAAAAGTTTTTTACTCAATCAATTTGAATCAATAAAACAAAAGACTGATTTCAATAACCAAACTTTTGAAAATACAAATGCATTCAACTATATCAGAAAATATATCATCCAGCCACAAACTGTACCATACAAAGTGGTTAAAGTCCGTTAATAACATATCCAGTTAACACACAGACTTCTTGTGTTCACTTGTACTAAATAAAATCGGCATTGACACGTTGAATTGTAACAGAATGAATTTCTCAATACAAAATATGAAGGCTGAAACAAACCTCTGTATGATAAACAGCACCAGAATATAAATATGCAAAATCAAACCCAGGAAGCCCAACAACTTCTGTGTAGACTTCGAAGTCCGTTGCAGATTTTATTGCCCCAGAAAGAAAAAGATCCTGCAGCACTACAATTACCGGGATGTAAATTTTTACCCCTAAGAAAGAGATCTCCATAACGACTAAAAAAGAGAGAGCTAGAGAGATCTACATATAAAAGTTAAATGAGGAAATATGAAAAACCAAAATCTGTATGTTGTGATATATAAAGCCGTAGCATATTGTAAGAAATTGCAACATTTTCAAACAGTCTCCATGCTCCAACCATAGTCAAAGAATTGTCCAATTCATTCTCAGATTAGATTGATGAATAATAAGTCTTCAGCAATGTAGTGTTTCTTTTTTGTTGAGTTTTTCTCTTGCAATTTCAGGATATTTGTTCTGTACATTTTGTTTCCATTTTTCTCTGCCATGAGGAGCATTAGACTCGTAATGCTCCTGAACATGCTTAAAAACATTCAGCTAACTTCCCTCACAATTCCCAGAGTCCATATTTTGTTTCAGCTGTTAATTTCAATATTAACCTCTTGGAATTTTTTCCTCATCCAGTTCCAGGAACTGCAGGATTCAATCCTAAGCTTATCAATTTATATTCCTCAAACTCGATCAAAATGATTGAACACTACAAAAAATAAGACTAATAGCGGCACCAAAAACTGCCGCTATTAACAAAAAAACTTGTTGTTTCAATAGTGACAGGACTAGTAGTGGCATTTTTTTTGTTAATGGCAGCAGTTTTTGGTGCCACTACTAGTCTTATTTTTTGTAGTGCAATTAGAGATCATTAACATACAGTTGCACAAGTCTTCTACTTAGAAAGAAATAACTCTCTCTCTCTCTCTCTCTCTCTCTCTCTCTCTATATATATATATATATATATATATATTCAAAGAGGCTCATTTTGTTTTGATCGGTAAGCTAGGCTCCAACCTTCAACCTTGAGGTTGCAATATTGTCAATGGAAGGTTGCAAACCTGAAGAACACAAGTTCGAGCTCAGCTTACCTATCAAAAAAATAAAAATAAAAATAAAAATACCTCTGCCTGGGGGGCATAATAAGGCGCAAATGCAGGTACAACATGGATCCGTGGATGATCTTTATCATCCCACACTTTCAGATGATCATCAATCACTAATGCCATCTTAGGACTACAATTTCCATCTTGAAATACACTGAATAGTGACTTCCTAGAGCCTACACAAATCACCAACACAAATGCATAATAACATGACTGAAAACAAGCATCACACGGATCATGGATCACACTTTCACACTAGTTGACCACTTCTCCTAGAAATTTTGTTGTTGGTACTCGTATTTGCAACCGACAATTCGGTCTCCGCAATCAAAGTCTTTCCACATGAAAATTATTGTGTGCCTTGAATCAGACGATAGACATTGTTTTTGGGCCCAGTATTTGACACAACTGATTTAGATCATGGATCACCTATTAGAGAGAGACCGTGATTTCACATGGCACACATCGCCAAACTGGCCATGATGATGGGCATACCAAGCTCTGATACCAATTGTTGGATATTTTAGATCTAGGCAAGAATCGTTTGATCAACATATCAAATAGAACAATTAATTAGTAAGATAAATCTTACTTACCTGATCGGATGGTCGCGAAGACGTGCTTGATCGACAGATCCTCGGTACAAGATCACGACCCTTAGAACAAACCACCTCTCTTTCTTTCTATCTCTATTGATGGGAATAACATTGAGAGTGAATAAAGAGGGGACGTTGTTCTCCTTAAATAGACTTTGATTAGTCTCCTAGCCCATCAAGGAGACTAAATCTAGAGGATGTGTCACAATATAAGAGGGATTACCACAACCCTATAAATTAGGAATTCCACCCGATTGCGTGGTGATTCCTATTGTACCACGTTTAGGAAGTCTCACCAATTCAAGTTTTAATAAATAAGTAAAGAGGCTAGTGTGTGGGTCACAAATACCCAACAATATATATATATATATATATATATATATATATATATATATATATATATATGAAAAGGTCATCCAAGCGACCATCTCGAAAATGACAATGGCTAACTAGCCAAAATATATGATTAAGTATAGCGGTACTCGGGTCATCCATCTCAAATGACCACTGTGATAGATTTATGTGTATAGCAGAAGCTATACACTTATGTGCACAGCTATTATTTTGCACATAAATCTATCACCATCAACAACCATTAGGAAGGGTTAAATTCCTTAGATAAATATTGGATTAGTAGTTGGTTATATGCATCACAGGGACTCTTCCCTTCCCTCGACTTGAACTTAAGCTGAACCAAATGTTAAGGTAAAACTTTAGGGCTTGTGTTCAATTTCCAGCCCATTCTCTCAACTGAAAAAAAACATATATATCACAGCTAACCTGAGAAAAAAGTAGCCCCCCATCACTTGATCAAGATTACTACTCCTAGGCATAATTGTAATGATTCCAGGCTAGAAGCTGAATGAGGCATAAAGGCATCCTCAAAAGATTTTAAAGGAGTAATACCACCACATTCTTATCTTCCTTAACTTTAGCATGGGATACTTCCAACCTAGATATTTCGATCGACTGTTTGATGACAAAATATCCATGTAATAAAAAAAAAATTCTTTCTCACTGGTAATTATTCTAATCTCTGAACTTCTCTAAAAAGATATCTTTGATCTCTGATAAAGCACTAACAACACACAAAATCCATCATATATAGCTATCTTAAAACTATTGACAAGAAAAACATGGAAGAAATGGATTTTTAATGAACCTAAAAGGATCATGTTTTAGAGGGTACCGGAATTTTATAGTGTTTTAGATATATTAATGTTAAAGAAAAATTGATACCCTTTGAATAGGCTTTAAATCAGCTTGGGTGGGTTAAAACAACCCTCCCATAAGTACCCTGCTATTTTGGGTGTCGAAATACCTAATTTAATACCCTGGCATTTTTTAAAGCACTTTGTCCAACGGTTAAGGATTACACAGGCGTGCACCTCACCACATCTCGCCTAAGAAAAAATGCGCAGTAAGGAGAACCTCCTTACCCTGCAGATGCCTCAAAGATGGGCAATGCACAAAATTCTCACAGCACCTCATCTCCAACCTGGACACACTGCTAGGTGCATTTGACTACCCTATGTGCAATGACTCACAAGCCTCATGAATAGGCAATGCGCAGGATCTTTAGACCACCTTTCCTTGAACCCAGACGCACATTTGACTTCCATGGTCTAGTCATTTGCCCAACTTGTGGAGTGGCCCAAAATTAAAAATATTGGAGTCTCCTAATCACAATCAACTATAATTGAGCAGTCTGTAAAGTTATCAACGACTTTCTAGAAAAGGGCCTGATCGATTTTAAGTGTAACCCTTACAAGTGCACAAGATCTATTGCAGTATGGCAAGAACAAAGGTGTCGAACTCACAGAGAAATGTGAATTTTAATTAATTTTTTCAGAGATTTAAAAACGTCTCTAAGGAAGTACCAAAGGGCAGATTCAATTTTACCAAAATTTATCACACTTTTTCTAAATGCAGAAAAATAAATTAATCTAAACAACTAATTACCAATGAATCTAAGAACAGTAGTTAAATGAGATCAAGGAATATGCTACCCCAGATTTGTACCCCTTTTCTACCATTAAAACCTATAGTTTCATTAAAGCATCATTCACACCATCATTCGTCTATAGAGATGATTCGTAATAAAATATGATCATCAATCCGGCATACCATATCTAAAAACAATGACTCAGCCTATTATTACGGTATGAGTCATGTAAGAAGCATAGCGTATCTCATGATGTCTAGATCACAACAATAAAAACATAATCGCTCCGCAGCCTAGATCAGTCTGCAGGTCCAGATCTAGCGATTATAGCCGTTGTTACGTGCCATCAACGATCATAACAAGCATTCAATATATTTTCAATAACACAAACTTTTAGCAAAACGATTCCATGATGACAATAAATCGACTATGGTATTAATCATAAATAAGGGTACTTATCTGAGGATCGCATCTTCCCCGATCTATTGATTTAGCCGCTCATCTTTGATGTATGATCTTCTTGTTCATTCAAAGTCATTCCTCTTTTTATTTCTTCCAAAAGATCTTTGTTTACAATACCTTTTTCTAAATACAATCTATGCTTTTATGAACGTAAAGGAAAAACAATGCAAATCCTAGGTATGGAACTCTTGAAAAGATGCCAAGAGGAGTCCAAAACCAAAAATAATAATAATGAACAATAATCTTCTAAAAAATTCTCTCCAAAAACTCTAAAAAAAGAAAAGCCAAAACTAACTCTCTAATTATCTATCTCTAATTCCCCTATCTCTAATTATCTATCTCTAATTCATTTTTTTTCTCGAAGTGTTTGATCCGCTTTAAATAGAGCCGAAGTTTCCCAGCCGCAAAGGTGTTCCAACTCGAAAATTTAGGGTCGATTAATTGACCCAATAGGGTCGATGCATCGACATCCCAGATTTTCGTGAATTCCCGCCGAACTTTGGATCAGACATTGCTTCGGTATTTTAGTCATAACGTTTTGTCCCGAACTCGGATTGAGGCGATTCTTGCGCCGTTGGAAAGCTGACAGAAAGCTCTACAACTTTGGTGTTTTGACAATTTCATAATTCGACCGTCTTGAAGGTCCAAATTGATCTGTAAGTCGCACCAAGTTCTCGATGACCCAAAGTTACAGTGTTTTGACATTATTTTCAGAATTCTTGGGCTGTTTTCTACACTTGGCTTGTATTTACGTGAAATACTTCAAATCTAATAATTCTTATCAGATAGCCTTCATCGGATAGCTAAATGTATGTATCTAGCGGTGAAATATCATCATATTTCACTACTCATCAGGGCCATTGATAAATTATTTGGATAGCTTAGTTAACATGATTTTTAAATCGTAACACGTGAAGACATGGAAACGCGTTAGGTGATATGGATTGATTGGCATATGTGTTAGGAATTTCAACCAGACACCACTGAACTCCCTATGGCGATGACTACGGCAAAAAATAAGAAGACGCAAAAAACAATCACATACAATACAAGAATTTACGTGGTTCATCCAATCTAGGGCTGCGTCTACGAAGTATATGCACTATTTATGAACGTTTACGATGCACACACTCTCTTCTCTCTAATGCACTCCCAATCAAGATCTGACAAGATCTTCCACAGCCAACACGCTGTATAAAAAAGGACGTAGTCCTGCAACAGAAGAGATCTGTTGGAATATAGTAATGATTCCAACAAAGGAACGACATCAATTGGAAACATCGATCCCCAAGCTTTTCTTCAATACCTTGCCTCTCAAAGTATTCACTAGTTTTCTCACTTGAAAAACTCTCTCTTGGAATCCTAGAATAACCTTCTGCTAATTGGTTCCAAGTGCATTTGGAAACATTGACCCAAGAAATCTTCTAAAACAGCTAAGAGTTCAAAACTATGAAACTAATCTGCCCATAATCGATCGATCGATTTAACAGCTCGATTGATCGATTTCAACTCAAGAGTAACCTAACAATTTATGCTCAGACACGATCGATCGACTTCCAAAGCTCAATCGATCGATTACAACCAGTGAGCATACTATTTATTTCGTCCAGAATCGATCGATCACTCCTAAAGCTCGATCGATCAATTGAGACCTGAGACCACTCCTCAGAATGTCTCAATAATGCGCGTGAGATTAAACTTAAACCAACAATCTCCACCTAGGTTTCATCCCCAACCGCGTCACCACCCCAACGGGCACCAACACTTGCGACAAATGTTGATCAAGTTTAGGCAATGCCTAAACTACTCTGTGTAACTGGCTTAGTCAACATGTCCGTTGTATTCTCTTTCGTATCGATCTTCTCAACCGATATTTTTTCATCTTCTATCATATCTCTGATAAAATGATACCGGACATCTATATGTTTTGTTCTAGCATAAAAGACTTGATTTTTTGCAAGGTGAATGGCACTCTGACTGTCGCAGAAGATATCGGTGCTCTCATCAACCTTACCAAATTCACTGACTAAACCCTTAAGCCATTAAGCTTCCTTAACAGCTTTTGTAGCCGTTATATACCCAGCCTCTGTAGTTGACAATGTAACTATCCCTTGAAGCATAGACTTCCAACTGATCACTCCACCTATCAAAACGAACACATATCCCGTGGTAAACCTTCTTCTATCAAGGTCACCGGCATAATCGGAATCAAAGTAACCGTAGAGATCCAACTCGCGTATATCTCCAACTTCAAACATCAATCCATGTTCAATTGTACTTTTAAGATATCTCAATATCCATTAAATTGCAAGCCAATGCTCTCTACCCGGATTAGACATATACTTGCAAACCATACTTAAGGCCTGTGCTAAATCTGATCGTGTACTCAACATGGCATAGATCAAACTCCCAACAATATTTGCATACGAAATATTCTTTTTGTATTCCCTTTTTGCATGTGTGGACAGACTCATCTTTGTAAGTTGAGTTGATACCAACTTTGTATCACTCATATTATACTTCTCAAGGAGCTTTTGGATAAAAGTCCTTTGAGGTAGTCAAAGCCTCTTATTCTGACAATCTCTTATGATTTTCATACCTAGGATCTTATTTGCAGTACCAAAATCCTTTATCTCAAACTTATGACTCAATGATCGCTTTAGCTTGTTGATTTCAACCTTGCTTTCTACTGCTATCAGCATATCATCTACATAGAGAATTAGGAAGATTCTCTCCCCTTTACAATACTCTTTCCAGTAGACATAATAATCATACTACCCCCTGTGATACTCTATGCGCAGCATATATGAATCAAACTTCTTGTACCACTGTCTGGATACTTGTTTGAGACCGTATAATGATTTCTTCAATCTGCAACCGAGCAATTTTAACCCTTTTGGTTCAAATCCTTCTGGATGTCTCATATAAATCTCTTCCTCAAGATCTCCATGGAGGAAAGTTGTTTTCACATCTATCTGTTCTAGTTCCAGATCTTTCTGAGCAATGACGACCAACAACATGCGAATCCAGGTATCTTTCGCAATTGGAGAGAATATCTCATTGTAATCGATACCCTTTTTCTGAGAGAACCACTTTGCAACTAGCCTTTCTTTGAACTTTGGAGTTTGACTCTTATCACATTATTTCTTTCGAAAGACCCATTTACGACCGATGTCCCTCTTTCCTTTAGGAAGTTCCATGAGATCCCAAGTCTCATTTTTCAAAAGTGACTGCCAATTTTCTTTCATAACTAACTGTCACTTTACTGCATTTGTATCCACCTGAGCTTTTGAAATTGTGCTTGGTTCCCCATTCTCTGTGATAAGTGCAAGTGTTAAAGAAACCATATCTTTAAATTTTTCAGGACGGTTTTTTGTCCTTTCTAACCTTCTCAAGGTAGCATGAACCGGAACTAGTAACTGGGAGTGCAAGTCTTGAGAAACTGTGCCATCATGCTTGTCTCAGTCTTTATTACTTTTTTCATCTTGCTCATGTCTTTCAACATCTATTTATACCTGAGGTTCACCAGATGTGTAATATCCCTGATATTTTGACCTAATTTCAAATTACCTCGGTAAGTGTGCTCAAAAATAATTATGAGATTTTATGGGCTTTTTGGTTAGTTTTGGTTATGATGAGGGACATGACCAAAGGATTTAGTTATGAGATGTGTACAAGTCAGGAAATCAACGACGTACACAATAAGGTTTGTATTTGTGTTTAACGCCGGAGGTTTTGCAAGAATAAATGGATAAGTTGTAAATTATAAATATCTAGATTTTTAGTAGGCTTTGTTTTATATTATAAAGAGAGAGAGATTTGAGAGAATTTACACTTCTCTCTTTCGGTTGAAAGTAAATTGCAAACCAATTAGGCTACTTTTGATCTTTAGATCTTGAGAGAGTGAGAGCTCCTCTTCCCATCTCAACCATTGGTTTATTTGGTATTTGAAATTGGATCAATTTGAGATATTGGAAGAGAAGGTTAGAGGAGAGGATATCACTATGTTGATAGGATCTGTGCAATGGAAGAAGGGTTATAATGGGCTAACTTGAAGCTTTTAAACCTTCAATCATAGAAGCTTGTTCCGGTGCGTGAATCGGTACAAGGGATCAACAGATTAAGCTATAAGAGGTATGCCTTGAAACCTCCTTATGTAAATTTGTTGGGTTTTGTTAAGAAATTAAGATTTGGATTCAATAGAAAGGATGGAATGGCGGTGTAGAAAATGATGAAAAAGAATCCGGGCATGTTAAATTAATGACCATAGAGCACGAAATTATTTGTCGATTTCAAAATCGACTGTCGAAATTGGAAATCGATTGTCGAATTGGAAATCGACAGTCGAAAATGAGATTTTAAGCTTGTAACAGAGTTCTGAAATTCGACCATCGAATTTGAAATCGATGGTCGAATTCTGCCCAGCTTCTGGCTTTTAAATATTTGATTGGTTTTTTATTTTGTGAGCTTTTGGGTTGATTTTTGGGTTGTATATTAACACTGAGGGTGTTAATATATGTAGGTTTTGACAATTGGGAGTCCTTGGAGAGGACTGCTTGTTCATGCTTTTGAATTGTCTTGGTTAAGGTAGGGGAATCCTAATTATTATTTGCACGAATTATAAGCATAAACTGTTATAAATCATTTTAGTTTTAGAAGCATAAAATATGGAAATTTCATTACACACAGTGAAATTAAAACTTTGAACATATGATACAATTTGAAAATTTGTAAACCTTGTCATAAATAAGAATCATTAGACATCAGAACCTCAGCTAAATTTGAATCAGAACCTCAGCTAAATTTTGAATCAGAACCTCAGCTAAATTTTGAAAAATCAGTATATGATATGAATAATAAGCTTGGATATGTGTTAGCATTTGCATTTGATTTTGGGTTCATAAGTACGATGCCCTAGATTCTACCAACCGTGTTGACGGTAAAACTTTGGCGCAAGTTTCCCTCATAGCGTAGGGGCTTGTTGCATTTTCGAAATGGGTTCATGAACGACGATGGTCAGTAGGGTCTTCCCATCGGTCACGTAGTCTGCTCTCATGCTATAGGAAATTTGGGAGATAAAATTAAGTTATAAATTTAAGACAAGAAGCATGCTAAATCAGAACATTTGAACACTTTAGATTTTATTATCAGTTTTGACTCAGGATTAGAACTGGAGATTTAATTTGAAAAGCATCATTGAAAAACCATATTTGATCCGATTCCATCTTTTGAAAACCTTTACTTATAAGAAATGCAAATAGATCTGTCTTCCCCTATTGAGCTTGGCTGTTAGCTCACCCTCGACTATACGTCACAGGTCTTTGAGTGACCTTGGTCGAGGATCGAGGATCCGGAGGACTCCGATTATATTCCCGAGGAGGATTTGGATATACCAGCTGAGGAGTTCTTCCCGTGATCTTAGATTTTGTATTTTTTTAGTATTTTGTCTGGATATTATTTTGGATTGATGAGCCTTAGGCTATTATTTTGATCTTTTGATATCACTCGAGGAACCATTATTGTGAACCTCTATTTTAGGTGATCGGATTGGCCATCACCGGTGGTTCCTTTTGGTTCCTCACAGTGATATATCTAATTTTGTTATATGAAGCTTTTGTTTTTGGATTAACAATGTTGCCTCTGTCTTTAGACCTTTGTTTATGTTGCCGGCTTCAGTTTGTTACGGCTTATTGAGAAATCAATAAGTTGATGAACCGGCCTTTCCTATACCTTAGGGATTAGAAAAGTCGGGTCGTCACAGTTGGTATCAGAGCCAAGCTCTAGGTTCAGAGTCTTAGGACTAGGGGTTAGATTATTTCTAATAATTTATTACTGATCAATTGTTATTGTTTGTTTAACAATAACAAATCAGCATGCCTCCACGGTTTAGAGGCAGAGGCCGAGGTATAGAGGACCTCAGACATTCGTATTGAGGAGATAGATGAGGCGAGGCACCTCATATGGCAGGGGCGAGTTGCTTCGCCCTAATGCAGCCTTTGGGAGCTGCTAGGCAAGACAGAGGAATGTGGACGAGAGGTGTTGGCACCTTTGGCTACAAACATGGCCCAGATGCAGCCATTGACAATCGACCGACAATGTCCTAGACATCACCAGAGGATTCGCAGAGTTTAGGAGGATGAGACCTCAGCATTTGGATCCTATGGAAGCCGAGGCATGGTGGATGAGATAGAGAAAATATTTGAAGTGTTGCGTCGACATCGAGAAAGTACTGGCATCTTTCAAACTTTTGGGCGAGGCCAGCCCGTGGTGGAAGTCTGTTTCCAGGATGAGAGAGCAGGACTACCCCAATACTCCATGGACTTGGGCAGAGTTCGTGGAGACGTTCAACGATCAGTACTTTCCGAAGATCGTATGTAATCAATGGGAGGTCCAATTTATTGAATTAAAACAGAATGAGATGTCGGTGCGCGAGTATGGCGCAGAATTTGATAGACTTTCCCGATTTGCACCCCTACATGTGGCCACTGAGCTGATGAGAGCTCAGAAATTTCAGAGAGGTTTGAGGCCTAACATTCAGGAGAGGGTGTCAATGTGAGAAATGGAGACGTATGCTGGCGTGATGTCCAAGGCCCTCATTGCAGAGGAAGATATTCAAAAACAGTACTTGAGGCGAGAGCAGGGTAATAAAAATAGGTTTGGTCAGGGACAGCAGAGTGCTTTCGAGCAGGTGAACAAAAAGCCGAGGTTCTCTAAACCTCCTCCCTACCCTAGTCAGCCATCATATTCTAGACCGGTTGTTGCTTCAGGACCAGTGACCTCTTCCTATCAGAGACCTCAGAGTACGTCACCAGGACGACCTTTCAGAGCCGGGAGCACTATCGCGAGTGGAGCTTCTGTGGCTCAGGGTTCGACAAGAGGATCAGTTGTTACTCCTGTTTCTACCCCAGTGTGTGCAAGATGTGGGAAACCACATAAGACAGAGGATTGCAGACGGAACACTGGAGGATGCTTCAGGTGTGGACAGGTTGGTCACATGATCAAGGATTGTCCTACTATTGAGAAAGGACAGACTACGACGGTCTCTACGCAGGTTCAAAATTTACGCTTCAAGCTTTATGCGTGATCGCAGGATGCCCAAACGTCGAATGACGTCATTCAAGGTATCATTAAAGTTGAGACGTCAATTATGCATTGATTCAATTATTATTGTTTAAATCTACATACAAGTCAATTATGTTAAAACACATAGGAATCATTGCATATAATTAACAAACTTTTTAACTAAAGGTACACTTATGATGAGTAGTCGAGACGACGTGGATAAAATTGAAGCACGAGTACTTATAGACCCTGGGTCTACACACTCGTTTATTACTCCTTCCTTCTCAGAGAAGTTGGGTATTACTCCCGAACCCCTTGCTTTCATTCTAGATGTCAAGATTCCTACGGGGAGTTCGGTGTGCACTGATACAGCATGTCAGTCAGTCATCGTGATGATTGATGAGCACGAGACATTGACCGACATGATTACGTTGAGCATGGAAGGGTTCGACGTCATTCTCGGAATGGATTGGTTGGCAGCTTATCACGCGAGCACTGTCTTCGGAAGATAGTGACCTTCCGACCGCCAAAGCGAAAATCCTTCCGATTCTGTGGAGTCAAATCCAAGGTTGCGCCGTTGGTTTCAGCCATTAAAGCTGAGCGTATGATGAAGAATGGTTGCAGTGGGTATCTGGCCTATTTGCAAGATTCTACCGAGAAGAAGAACGACTTGGCTCTTATCAAGGTGGTCTGCGATTATCCTGATGTCTTTCCAGAGGACTTACCTGGGTTACCACCTGACCGAGAGATTGAGTTCGCGAGAGCAGATGCAAACTGCTATCTAAAGCTCCATATCGGATGGCGCTCGAGTTGAAAGAGCTCAAGGAATGCCTTAGAGTTAGACAAAGGCTTTATACGACCAAGTGTCTCTCCTTGGGGTGCACCGGTCCTATTTGTGAAAAAGAAGGATGGATCGATGCGTCTGTGTATCGATTATAGGCAGCTCAACAAGATGACGATTAAGAATCGTTATCCTCTTCCACGGATAGACGACTTGTTTGATCAATTGCGGTGCAAGGTTCTTTCAAGATTGATGCGAGGTCGCTATCACCACTCAAGATCAAGGCGGAAGATATATCCAAGATGCTTTGGGACGCGTTATGGCCACTATGAGTTTCTAGTGATGCCATTTGGATTGACAAATGCGCCTGCATCTTTCATGGACCTGATGAACAGGGTGTTCAAACCACATCTTGATAAATCTGTGGTAGTTTTCATAGATGACATCCTCATCTATTCAAAAACCAGAGGAGCATAAAAAGATCTCAGGATGGCTCTTCAAACACTCAGGGACCATCAGTTGTATGCCAAACTCAGTAAGTGTAAATTTTGGCTTGAGCAGGTCAGTTTCTTGGGCCACGTAGTCTCTGAAGCGGGTATCTCAGTGGATCCTACAAAGATAGATTCTGTGGTGACATGGGAACAACCTACGAAAGTTACAGAGGTCTGAAGTTTCCTTGTTTTGGCAGGGTATTATCGACGATTTGTCGAGGGTTTCTCGAAGATATCAGGTCCACTTACACAGCTCACAAGAAAGATGCTAAGTCTGACCGATGTAAGTGAGCAGAGCTTTCGGAGTTAAAGCGTCATTGACTACACAAAGACTGCTTGCTATACCTTAAGGGAGGTTTCATGGTATATAGTGATGCTTCCTATGGCGGATTAGGTCAGTGCTTAATCAACACGAGCGGTCATTGCGTATGGTTCTAGGTTGAAGGACCATGAAAGAAACTATCCGACGATGACTTAGAGCTAGCGCTTTATATTCGCCTTGAAGATCTGGCTACATTACCTCTACGGTGAAATCTTTGATATATTCATCGATCACAAGAGTCTCAAGTACCTCTTCACTCAAAAGGACTTGAATATGCGGCAGCGATGATGGATGGAGTTCTTGAAGGACTATGATTGCTCGATTCAGTCCCATCCGGGAAAGGCAAATGTCGTTGCTGATGCTCTTAGTAGGAGGTCTTCAGCACAGTTGTCACATCTTGTTAGCCGGATTCAGAGATGGAAGCTTTTGGAGGATATGGCTTTGGGCAGCTCAAGGTTCGATGTAAAAGGCTCGGGAGCATTGATGGCTACACTTGTGTTACGTCCTACGCTCTTCGAGAACATTCGGAAGCTTCAGATGACCGATGATGAGTTAATGGCAATCAGAAGAGATGTCGAGAATGGCAGTAAGAAGGATTTCTCCATTCGAGCAGATGGGACCTTGCTATTTCACGACCGGGTATGCGTACCGTCGAGTACCGAGCTTCGGGACACCATTCTGGAGGAGGCTCACAAATCCATGTATGCCATACATCCTGGTAGCACCAAGATGTATCAGGACTTGATGAAGAGTTTCTGGTGGCGAGGTTTGAAGCGCGACGTCGCTGAGTACGTATCGCGGTGCTTGGTTTGTCAACAGGTTAAGGTTGATCATCAGAATCCTGCAGGCCTATTGCAGCCTTTACCTGTGCCTGAGTGGAAATGGGAAGCCATTTCGATGGATTTCATACTCGGGTTTCCGAAGACACTGAGGAAGAACAATGCCATCAGGGTTATTGTCGATCGGCTAACCAAGTCTGCTCATTTCTTGCCCTATAATACCACGTATACAGCTAGTAGACTTGCAGAGTTATACCTGAAGGAGATTGTTAGACTACATGGAATACCGGCTAGTATTGTTTCTGATCGAGACCCGTTGTTTACTTCACATTTTTGGCAGAGATTTTAGGAGGGCATGGGTTCTCGTCTTGACTTTAGTTCGGCATTTCACCCACAGACGGATGGCCAGACCGAGCGCGCGAACCAGATCATTGAGGACATGTTGAGGGCATGTATGTTGGATTTTCACGGGTCATGGGACCAACACTTGACTCTGATAGAATTCGCCTACAATAATAGCTTTTAGTCTAGCATTGGTATGGCTCCGTTCGAGGCTTTATATGGACGGCGATGTCGATCACCGTTGAATTGGGAAGAAGTGGGTGAGAAGCTTATTATTGGAACTGAGATAGTTGAGCGCACTACCGAGACGGTTCGATTGATACGCGAGCGACTACGAGTAGCTCAGAAGCTCAGAGTCGTCAGAAGAGCTACGCCGATCTCAAAAGGAGACACGTGGATTTTCAGGTAGTTTTTGATATGTCAATGTGTATATCTTCACTTGGTATAAATTTCATATGAATCGAACCCTCATAATTGAATTTTTCAGGTCGGTGAGAATGTCTTTGTTCGGATTTCGCCTACCAAGGGCGTTATGCGGTTCGAAAAATGAGGGAAACTGAGTCCTCGGTACGTTGGGCCTTTCGAGATATTAGGCCGAGTCGGAGAGGTTGCATATCGTGTGGCGTTACCGCCGCAATTATCTAGCATGCACAACGTCTTTCATGTGTCGATGCTGCATCGATACATCCGTGACCCGACTCACGTGCTTGATTACCAACCCATCGAGCTTCAGGATGGTTTGAAGGTGGTCGAAGACCCTATTCGCATTTTGGATCGCAAGGAGCAGATCCTACGCACTAAAAGCATTCCTTTGGTTCTCGTGCAATGGCAGAATCATACACCGGAGGAAGCCACTTGGGAGCGTGAAGCTGAGCTGCGAGACCAATTTCCGAACCTTTTTGATTGAATTTTGAGACTTTATGTGTTGAATGTAAGATTTCTTGAATTTTTATGTAAATTATTAATTTTATACAGATGATTTAGCGAGAAAATTTTATCGGTCCAATATACAGATTACTTGGTGCATGTTTGGAAGACTACATCATGGAAACTTCGATAATTTGGGCCTAAACCTGGTATGTTCCACACTACTGGCCATGTGATATCAAAATTGGCCCTATAGTTAGCTGTTTCCTTAAATTTCACTGAGCCATTTGGCCTTGATACAGGTGTCATGGCCCTATATATATATATATATAGATTATTTTGTAAATGTTTAACAGTTTTTGTTTTTGTGTTACGTTGTGGAATTCCTGAGCATTTTACGAGTCCGACCAACCCCAGACTTATTATTTTCCGAATAGGTGATGTGAAATAAATTGGCCAAAAGATTTCTTGGCCTATTTCTTATATTGTCTATGCCAATTCCGGCTGTGATAATACGGTCCAGGTCCGATAAGGTAATGGGAATGAAATGGGATCAAAGAAGGTACATTTAGACCCAAGGGCATGATTGGAATTCCAAAAATTTTGAAAATTTTTAAAGATAACAGTATAAAAAAAATTCGACTGTCGAAATGCCAAATCGACCATCGAATTTCTATGAGTTTTCAAGCCAGTTTTCGGCCAAAAACAGAACCTGAGAAGTTCTGAGAAAATCGACCATCGATTTTCAAAATCGACCATCGATTTTCTCGATTTAAGTTTGGGGGTTTAAAATTTTTGGCATTTCGGTTTCCAGTTTTGGGGGTTTTGAGCTTAGGGTTTTGAGGGGTTTTGGCGATTTTGGGGAGGATCATCCATTTCGGCCGAATTTGGGGGAGAGATCCGTTGCAAGTTGGACAAGGGGCTTCGATTTTACCTTGTGGAAACCAGATTTGGGCTTTTTATAGGTAATCTCCTCCCACAGCTACTTTATTTGGGGATTTTTCATTCTCATTGTTTGTTATTTTTTCTTTTCTGTATATTTTGTTCAATGGGGCCTAAGAAGCAGACACCCATTAGGAATCCCACCTCAAAGCGACCGGCTTCTAAAGCTGCGTCTACAAGCCGCACAAAACAGCCCACAGAACCACAGTCGGCTCCACCACCCACTGTCTCCCCCTTACCTGAGCAACCCAACGAATTTTGGAGCATTAAAGGCTTCACGACGGAATATTTATTTCACCCGGAGTTGTTTGACCAGCAAACAACCACACAATGGGCGGGTGAATACCTTGAAAAGGCCAAATTGACGTCCCTGTGCACATCCTTTAGCGACCATTTCTATCCCCAACTCGTGCGCCTATTTTATCAGCACATGAGCCGCGAAGACGGGAAAAGAATTTATATGGAGATTGATGGCCGCGATTATACTTTTGATCTAGAGGACATGGCTGTGGCATTGCGATGCCCTTTAAATCACTCACAAACCATGGGTCTCGGTCCTCCCTTCCCCAAACCGGTTCGTTTCGAGGATGTAATTACACAAATGACGCAAGGTCATCATGGGTCCGGTAAATCCATCGTCACGGTCCATATGCCGGAGACCATGTGGATCTTGGATAAAATTTTAAAGGCCACCCTTTACCCTTTTGGTCATCAATCTGATCGCACCGGTCCCCTCCAACAAATTCTTTTTGCGGCCTATAAGGAGCGATGGTTTAGTGCTCCTGACGTCCTTTTCAAAGGGATTATCAAAGCCCGAGAGAAAATGGGCAAACATGTGAAGAAACCGTTGAAGACTATGCCCTATGCTCGCTTAATTTCAGTGATGATTGAGAACTACCGAGCGGGCCCTGCTTATATATCCCTCCTACTGAACTCAAATCCACAGCGGGTCGAAAAATTTATAACTTGGTTAATTGGGGTCAAACCTACAGTAGGTTGGTAAAGACTCCAAAGGATGCAGAGGCACCTGATACTGCTAGTGAGGACGATGATGACCTTACTCATTCTATCCCTGACCCTACTACCGCTGCACCTCCTCAGCCCCCACAGAGTGACATCCTTACACTCTCCGAGTTCACCCGACAGATGACCGCCATGAGCCATCAGATTCAAGAGCTCACCCACCACACCAGCTCTATGCGTCAGGAGTTGGATGTCCATGGCGGCGCCCTCTCTTATTTGATGCAGCACGCGTTTCCAGAGGATTACACGACATATATGGCCGATATCCGTGCTTCAGTATATCGCCCTTCGACATCGGGCGCTGGTGCTAGCATGCCTTCTACGGCCAGGGAGGATGCGGGTGATGATGATGCTGCTGCGGGCGATGGTACTTCCGATCGGGCGGGTCCATCTTCTGCCGGGGATTGTTAGTATACTTGGGGGAGGGGGTACTGCTTTATTTTATGGTTGTTATGGGTCTGTATTTATTTACAGCTTGGATTATTTAGGGCCTGGTGGTCCTTCTTTTGTTATTTTTTATCTTTTCTGTCTTTTGCTTTCCTCTGGATACTTTGCTTATCTTGGTTTGTATATAGTTCAGTTAGATGCTTGTTTTCATCTTTTGATATGCGTGTTGGATCTTTATGTGCGTTGCTTTTGCTGTCATTTTGGTATATGATTCCGTTCGATGCTTGTGTGGATTTACTCTTATGTCACTTTTGTACTTCCTGTTTCTTTGATGGCTTTCATGCATCACTGTGCATCGGTCTCCCGGCACGTGACACTTGGGGTGTGGGCATCCATGTACGGATGCAATCCACTATGGCCTTTTAATGCCACATGCAGTACATCCATGTTACTACGGATCCCATCCCTTGGCTTGCGTGCCCTGTGGGATCGAAACACGGTGATCCATGTTTTCTTTTCTTTTATTCTCTGGTGTGTGTTACATTCAATTTCCGCGGACGAAAATTCCTAAGGAGGGGTGAATGTAATATCCCTGATATTTTGACCTAATTTCAAATTACCTCGGTAAGTGTGCCCAAAAATAATTATGACATTTTATGGGCTTTTTGGTTAGTTTTGGTTATGATGAGGGACATGACCAAAGGATTTAGTTATGAGATGTGTACAAGTCAGGAAATCAACGACGTACACAATAAGGTTTGTATTTGTGTTTAACGCCGGAAGTTTTGCAAGAATAAATGGATAAGTTGTAAATTATAAATATCTAGATTTTTAGTAGGCTTTGTTTTATATTATAAAGAGAGAGAGATTTGAGAGAATTTACACTTCTCTCTTTCGGTTGAAAGTAAATTGCAAACCAATTAGGCTACTTTTGATCTTTAGATCTTGAGAGAGTGAGAGCTCCTCTTCCCATCTCAACCATTGGTTTATTTGGTATTTGAAATTGGATCAATTTGAGATATTGGAAGAGAAGGTTAGAGGAGAGGATATCACTATGTTGATAGGATCTGTGCAATGGAAGAAGGGTTATAATGGGCTAACTTGAAGCTTTTAAACCTTCAATCATAGAAGCTTGTTTCGGTGCGTGAATCGGTACAAGGGATCAACAGATTAAGCTATAAGAGGTATGCCTTGAAACCTCCTTATGTAAATTTGTTGGGTTTTGTTAAGAAATTAAGATTTGGATTCAATAGAAAGGATGGAATGGCGGTGTAGAAAATGATGAAAAAGAATCCGGGCATGTTAAATTAACAGCCATAGAGCCTGGGAAATTCGACTGTCGATTTCAAAATCGACTGTCGAAATTGGAAATCGACAGTCAAAAATGAGATTTTAAGCTTGTAACAGAGTTCTGAAATTCGATGGTCGAATTTAAAATCGACCATCGAATTTCAAATTCGACCATCGAATTTGAAATCGATGGTCGAATTCTGCCCAGCTTCTGGCTTTTAAATATTTGATTGGTTTTTTATTTTGTGAGCTTTTGGGTTGATTTTTGGGTTGTATATTAACACTGAGGGTGTTAATATATGTAGGTTTTGACAATTGGGAGTCCTTGGAGAGGACTGCTTGTTCATGCTTTTGAATTGTCTTGGTTAAGGTAGGGGAATCCTAATTATTATTTGCACGAATTATAAGCATAAACTGTTATAAATCATTTTAGTTTTAGAAGCATAAAATATGGAAATTTCATTACACACAGTGAAATTAAAACTTTGAACATATGATACAATTTGAAAATTTGTAAACCTTGTCATAAATAAGAATCATTAGACATCAGAACCTCAGCTAAATTTGAATCAGAACCTCAGCTAAATTTTGAATCAGAACCTCAGCTAAATTTTGAAAAATCAGTATATGATATGAATAATAAGCTTGGATATGTGTTAGCATTTGCATTTGATTTTGGGTTCATAAGTACGATGCCCTAGATTCTACCAACCGTGTTGACGGTAAAACTTTGGCGCAAGTTTCCCTCATAGCGTAGGGGCTTGTTGCATTTTCGAAATGGGTTCATGGCAGCGATGGTGGTGAGGGTCTTCCCATCGGTCACGTAGTCTGCTCTCATGCTATAGGAAATTTGGGAGATAAAATTAAGTTATAAATTTAAGACAAGAAGCATGCTAAATCAGAACATTTGAACACTTTAGATTTTATTATCAGTTTTGACTCAGGATTAGAACTGGAGATTTAATTTGAAAAGCATCATTGAAAAACCATATTTGATCCGATTCCATCTTTTGAAAACCTTTACTTATAAGAAATGCAAATAGATCCATCTTCCCCTATTGAGCTTGGCTGTTAGCTCACCCTCGACTATACGTCACAGGTGCTGAGACTGACCTTGGGTCAGAGGATCCGGAGGACTCCGATTATATTCCCGAGGAGGATTTGGATATACCAGCTGAGGAGTTCTTCCCGTGATCTTAGATTCTGTATTTTTTTGGTATTTTGTCTGGATATTATTTTGGATTGATGAGCCTTAGGCTATTATTTTGATCTTTTGATATCACTCGAGGAACCATTATTGTGAACCTCTATTTTAGGTGATCGGATTGGCTATCACCGGTGGTTCCTTTTGGTTCCTCACAGTGATATATCTAATTTTGTTATATGAAGCTTTTGTTTTTGGATTAACAATGTTGCCTCTGTCTTTAGACCTTTGTTTATGTTGCCGGCTTCAGTTTGTTACGGCTTATTGAGAAATCAATAAGTTGATGAACCGGCCTTTCCTATACCTTAGGGATTGGAAAAGTCGGGTCGTCACAAGATGACTGAGGTTTGTCTTCCGTTTTATTCATCGGAAACTCATCTTCGTTGAAAGTAACATTTCCTTTCAACTATCACTTTGTGAGATTGTGTATCCCACAAACGATAACCCTTTACTCCTTCGTCATAGCCAATCAAGACACTTTTTGGATTTTGAATCCAACTTGAATTGTCCACTTCCCTGAAGTAATGCATACGCAACACATCCAAACACCCTCAAGTGAGAGTAAATTCTTCCATATCAAACCTTATTTATAGTTTTTGAGTTCAATATCGCTGAAGGCGACCAGTTACCAAGTAACATATTGTGTTCACTGCTTCTGCCTAGAACCCATGACTCAAGCCGGAATGATTCAATAAACACCACACTTTTTCTAATAGTATTCTTTTCATCCTCTCGATCATGCCGTTTTGTTGAGGATTTTCAAGAACTGTTAAGTGCCTAGGAATCCTTTAATTTTCACAGTAAGCCTTGAAATCCGATGACAAGTATTCCCCACCATTTTCTGATCTGAGAATCTCCACCTTTCTGTCTGTTTGTTTTTCAACCATACTCTTCCACTACCTGAATTTCTGAAATACATCCGACTTATTTTTAATCGGATACACCCAAACTCTCTGGAATAGTCATCTATGAATGACACAAAGTAGTTGGCTCCACCCACTGAAGTGACTTTAACCAGTCCCCATACATCTGAATGTAAGTAATCAATCAGTCCCTTCGATGTATGTTGTCCTGTGGAGAAACTAACTTTCTTCTGCTTCCTGAATATGTAATCTTCACAAAATTTCAGTTTACAAGTTCGAATGTCAAAAATTACCTTTTTCTTTATGAGCTCTGTCAGCCCACGTTCACTCATTTGACCAAGCCTCTTGTGCTACAAATCTAAGAGATTCTTGGAATCTTTCGTAGCTGCAACACCACTACTGTCGATTATATTGCCTACTAGAGTAGAAAGATTCTCCATCTTTTCACCTTTCATCAAGGTCATAGCACCACATGCGACCTTCAGTTTTCCTAATTTTAAGATGACTCGACATCCTATCTTATCCAATGCCCCCAATGAGATTAATTTTTTTTTCAGATCAGGCACATGCCTAACCTCAGTAAGAGTGCAAACACAATCATCAAATATCTTTATTCTGATAGAACCGATATCCACTGCTTCACATACACTGTCATTCCCCATCAAAATCGTCCCACCATTGGCTACCTTGTACTGGTCAAACCAATCCTTGTATGGACACATGTAAAATGATGCTCCTGAATCTAGGATCCATCTACCATCAAATTATCTGAAGCCTAACAGTGCACACAATAGATTTCACCAAAATCTGACTTAGCAACACTAGCCTGTTGCGAAATCCCTTCATCACTCTTATCTTTAATCAATCTTTGTTTGCAATATTTACGAATATGTCCAAATTGTTTACAGAAGTAACAAATTCTTTCTGTCACCCCTGGATTTGGATTTGTTGTTTCCTCTCGTTAATTTATTATCTCCTCTGGACTTATTTATTTTACAATCATGGTTTCGACCCCTTTCGCTTAAGAGACTAATCCCTTCGGAGTTAGATTCGAGTTGTTTTCTCAATTCGTCTGAAAGAAGTACAACAGCCACTTCTTCGACGGCTATGGTATCCTTACCATAAATTAATGTGGTAACAAGGTGCTCATAAGATGCAGACAATGAGGTCAACAAGAGAAGTGCAAGATCTTCTTCAAGTTCCACCTCAATGCTTAATAGTTCACCAACTATTTTATTAAACGAATTCAAATGGTCATGAATACGCGTACCAACCTTCATACGAAGGGTGTAGAGTTATTTTTTCATGAAGAGCCTGTTTGATAACGACTTTGTCATGTAGAGAGATTCCATCTTCTTTCACAGATCTACAGTCGTCTTTTCAAGAAGACGTTGTACAGAACTTCATCGGACAAGCACACTCAGATAGTGCTTACGACTCTCTTATTAAGAGAGATCCACTCTTCATCTGACGTCTCTGCCTTCTTCCCTATCTCCTTCTCTAGTAGAGCATCATAAATGCCTTGTTAGACAAGGAGATTTATGACCTTGACTTGCCATGAAGCGAAGTTATTCTTCCCCGAAAACTTCACCTCGAATAGTGCATTCGAGACCTTCATCGTCATTGTAGTGTAAACCTCGCTCTGATACCATTTGTTAGGAATTTCAACCAGACACCACCGAACTCCCTATGGCGATGACTATTGCAAAAAAAAAAAAGACGCAAAAAATAATCACACACAATACAAAAGAATTTACGTGGTTCACCCAATCTAGGACTACTTCCACGGAGTATATGCACTATTTATGAACGTTTACAATACACACACTCTTCTCTCTAGTGCACTCTTAATCAAGATTTGACACGATCTTCCACAACCAACACGTTGTATAAACAAGGACGTTGTCCTTCAAGAACATAGAAGATATCTGCTAGAATATAATAACAATTCCAACACAAGAACGACTTCAATCGGATGCTTCGATCCCCAAGCTTTTCTTCAATACCTTGCCTCTCAAGGTATTCACTAGTTTTCTCACTTGAAAACTTTCTCTTGGAACCATATAGAATAACCTTCTGCTAATAGGTTCCAACTACATAGCCAAGAGTCCAAACCTGCGGAACTAATCCGCTAAGAATCGATCGATTTCAACCCGAGAGTAACCAAACAATTTATGCTCTGACTCGATTGTTCGATTTCCAAAGCTCGATCGATTGATTACAACCAGTGATCATACTGTTTTTTTCGTCAAGAATCGATCAATCGCTCCCAGAGCTCAATCGATTGATTGGGACCCGAGACCACTCCTCAGAATATCTCAATAATGTGTGTGGGATTAAAACTAAACCAACAATATGTCCCAATGGTGGCAGAGACCCACTTTATCCATGATACTAAATGACAATGAATCATGACTGGAACTGCTCCCGTAGTATATGCAATCGATAATTGTGTGTGGCATGGGTCAAAATCCCGTTAAACCGATACGTATCGTCCGAACTCAAAATCGATACGTATTGGAATAGTAAAATACCAGACGATACATTGAATGTATCGTCCGGCCATATACATACAAATGAACGATACGGTATTTTCAATGTACCGTATCGTTCGGGTCCGATACCGATACGTATCGTCCGATACGTATTGGTATCGGACGAAATTTTGATCCATGGTGTGTGGTTAGGACTTAAAACAGATTGCCATATGTACCAAGAGGTGTAAAAAAAGACTACACCTTCATCTAAATGACTACAAACAAGGCTTAAACTTCTCAAATTATTATATATAGTAGACAGTAGCGAGCATCTGGTCCATGGGCAGAGAGGGGAAACATAAAAGAAAAAAGTTCTTAGATAATATAACATGAACATAGTTTCCACCTATTTTTGTCATTTTGGGAGTGACAACTCTAACTAGGGAAGTTTGTGCTATCATTGGCAGCTTTATGTGGCTTTTCTTTGTATTCCTCTTTAATTTTTAGCAATATAATATAATTGTTCATAATTTGGGCATTTACTATCTTCATATTTTCATTATCACTAGCATAAGTTCTCCAATTGTGACTGTTCACCTTGTACAATATCATTTGCTAATATAGATCAATTTGCTACCATGGATAGTTTTTTTCTAGGGATCATTTAAAGGATAATTTCATTAAAAATAATGACCTTACCGTGGATCTAAAAGCAGGGGTTCAACAATAACCAAATATTCATCCAAGGTCGATCGATCGATGATCTTCTTTAAAGATGTTTATAAAAGGGTTTCAAATCACTTTCAATGTGAACTTTCCTTTTTTTACATTCCCAAACTCAAGTTTGTCCTATTCTGATTATCCGTGACCCATTCAATTCTTCGAGTAGACATGCCCGCACTTAAATCTCGTATCTCTGAAATTAGGGCTTAGTTGTATACTTGAATTTTCCAGCATAACAGATTTATCCCTCTCTCCCACACATCCTCCTTCCTCACATTTTTATTAACTGTCAGATTGTATATTTTCATGTAAAAGCTTGTCAAACAACTCCCCACCACACCATCTATCAAGCCAGAATCTAATCCTTAGCCCTAAACCAATGTTTAATACTACTCCATCCCCAAATAGCCCTTGGACCCACATGGAAGTTTCCTTTTCTTCCACTCCACAGAAAGTTTGTTTGATTTTGCCAAATCATTTCACTACACTAATCGGACATTTTAAAAATAGACATGAAGTAGGTTAGAAGGTTGGAAATAGTGGCTTTATAAGTGTCAATCTTCCCCCTTTCAAGAGCAATGCTTCCTTCTATCCAGCTAACTTCTTATCGAACCTCTCAACCGACGAATCTCAGTGGGAAACACATGTTTTACCAATAAATAGTCCCAAATAGGTCGGCCCCGCATCCTATCTGCCCATTTAACTCCCCCACACCACCCTCTTCCACGCTAACACCAAAGACCATTGTTCCCATCTGCCCAGCTAACTCCCCCCACATCACTCTCTTGCACCCTATCACCATTGTTTTGAATAGGTTCATCCTTTTTCCAGATACGACTTCGTAGCATCGGATCCCCATTTTTCACGTTTCTAAATTACCTTTTGACACTCTACATAACACAGTGGTATCATCAATATAGTGTAGGTGTGTCACGTTAAAGCCACCCCTCCTCACTTCAAAATTTAAACCTTTTACCAATCCTGATCATACGCTTTTCTCATTAATTTTCAAAAAGCTTCACCTACTATAATTAGCCGAAAAGGTAAAAGTAGTCCCCTTGTCTAACTCTTTTGGTGCTTTTGATTATATCTAAATTTAGGTTGTTAGCACGTAAAGTTAGGAAGGAAATCAATTTGGTTTGTGAAGAAAAACAATTCAAGAAAGAAAAACCCCGAAGGCTATAGAATCTGTAAAAATTGAACGTTTGAATCTATAATCAAACATTCGAATTTGAAATCGAACGATCGATTTTGGAATCGATCGATCGATTTTGATTCAAACAGAGGTGCCAGATTTTGAAGGAATCGAACAATCGATTATGAAAATCGATCGATCGATTTCCCTTGTTTCTGGCTATTTCTATTTTTCTTTGGAAAAACTCTGGGAAACTTCAAACCTTTTGTTTTCGACGCTATTAACACGTTGTATGGTGTTAATTAAATTTAGGTTAAGAGTGGAAAACCTTTGGTGAGGAACTTTAGATAGCTTTGAACAGATCCGAGTCTAAGGTAGGGGAACCTCAATATTATTGCATTTTGTCTAAATTAATATGAACAATTTGTTGCAATCATCGTGAAATAAGATAATATGAATTTGTTTTCGATTATGAACTCCGAATTTGATTTGAATCTGCCTTGATTTTGATTAGCATGAACTTTGAACCTGAATTCCGAATACATCTTAAATTTGTATATAAATTCTGAAACTCTGAATCTCGAATTTGATACTCTGAAATCTTGAATTTGAAAATGTATTAAAATACATCGAATTATATGTTAACATCTGTACTTGATTTAAGGTTCACTAGAACGAAACCCTAAATTCCTTGAATCTTGTTGACTGTAGATCCGCTTGACACAAGTTACCCTCATAACGCAGAGACTTGTTGCATTTCCTGAAAAGGGTTCATTGAACGACGATGGTTAGGTAGGGTTTTCCATCGGTAATATTCATGCTCTCATGATATAGTAACTTGAGAGAAATTTTAAGTTATAATTTAATTCATTAAGTAAAGGAGCATGCATGAATCAGAATCCAAAAATATATGAAATCTTGACTTGTTTGATTTCCGTTTATAACACATTACGTAATTTTAGCATTGGAAATTCAGAATATGAATCTGCTTTGGAAGATCTGTCTTGAAAACATATATGCTTTGATTTCAGTCTTTGAAAACATCTTTGTTATAATAAAATAGAATATAAATTGAGTTTCTTCTGTTGAGCTTAGACTGTTAGCTCACCCCGACTATACGTCACAAGTGTAGGCACTCAAAATCAGAGTTACGAGAGTGATCCAGACTACGACCCAGAGGAAGAGTCGAAAATTCCTCCGGAGGAGTTCTTTCCTTTGACTTAGACTTGTGATCTGGGTATAGTTCTTTTGTGATATTTTGAGTAGATACCATTTGAATTATGGGCCCGAAGCCCTTTATTTTGTTATTGCTTTTCATATTTTTGGGGAACCACTATCGGGAACCTTTGTTTAGGTGTTGGATTGGTCATCGCCGGTGGTTTTTCTTGGTTCCTTTTTGAGCTATTTATAAAATGAGAGATCTCTTTTGTTTACTATGGTTAGGTTTTAGTTTAATGATTATTTTATGCTTTCTTTCTTTTTATATGGTTGTACCTGTGCCTTGGCGAGCCGACCTTTCCGACACTCTAGGACCAGGAAAGTCGGGTCGTCACAATTAGTGTCAACGGAATCGAGTACCCATGAGTCCTTGGAGTCCGTTGAGTCGAGTCCACATGAGTCATTAGTGTCACTTGATTCGATCACACATTAGTCACTAGTGTTGGTAGATTCCACTATACATGAGATACTAATGTTGATAGAGTCCACTATACATGAGTCGTTAGCGTCGTCTACACATGAGTATTGAGTCCATGGATACACATACACATCATAGTCTCGAGTTGCATACCGCTTCACATTCCAAGTCTAGTTGTGAGTCAAGTTTTGAGTCTCATTCCGCATTGCATGTCGAATTATGCTTAAAATTAATTTTTGCAATGGAGATTACAAATTATGGGTAGAGCTTCAAGGAGTTTCAAATTGGTAAGCATGTGATAGTTTGGGTTAGTCCTGAACGATTCCCATCAAGAATCGCGAAAAAGCTCCAAGCCTGCGGTGCTGGACCGTTTAGGATGATGGCAAGGACTGGACCTAAGGTTAATGTGCTTGAGCTACCTCAAGGTATGAGAGTTAGTCCAACACTCAATGTGAAAGACTTAGTTCCTTATCTAGGCTCAACCCCACTTCTTAGAACTCTTTTATCCTTTTAGTGGGGTTGAGCCTAGAAGAAGTGGGGCTCAACCCCACTTCTTAGTTCAACACTCTGCTGCGAGTTAATTTGTCCTTTTAGCCCCTTTCTTGCTTTCTTTTAAGATGTCTAATTTACCACTAAGGGTAATATAGTACTTTTCTATTTTTAGGTTTATTCCCTTGTAATGGTTATAAAGCCCAATTTGTAAGCCATTTTTTGCACTTGATGATTGATTAATGAGAATGCATTGCATTTGGCTTGAGGAGTTTGAATAGTGAGTCTTCTTTCCCATTAGGGGTTTGGTGTGAGGTTAAGAGTGAGATGCCCATCTATTCTCGATTTCTCTTTTGGTTTCTTATTCTTATTTAATCTCTTATCTTCTCCATTTATCTCTTGCATACATTTTCTCCCTTTTCATTGATTACCCTAATTTCCTAAACCCTAGATCTAGAATACCCTCAATGTTTATCCTCGTGGATTGAATCGGACCATAACCCGTCGATTCATGACCGTTGTTAGGCTTGAGTGTGACAGCCTGATTCTTCGTATCTGAAAATCTGTGCCATCAGGATCATGCTCTGAATGATCTCCAGAACAATTAAAGAGTGTCTACTCGTCTAGCGAAAATCAGAGCAGACACCGTCCAGTAGTGGCAGATCGAGTCATCATATGAGGCTCAAAAGAAAAGAAAGAGAATAAACAATGCATATATATAAAAAGAATATACATCCTCAAAAAGGAATCAAGAAAAACCAATGGTGATGGAGATCCATCACTCAAAAATAATGGTTCCCAATAGTGGTTCCTATAGAATATATATAAGTACAGTAACAATCATCTATAAAAATATAATATAGAAGGTGGCTACCAGGTGCACAGATAATCCAAAAATACATATCCAGAGACCCACAAAAAAATACAAGACTAAAATACTCCAGGCTAAGGGTAAAACTCATCTGCCTGGATATCCGTGTCCTCTTCCTTAGCCTCAGCCTCCGTCTCCCACTGATAGTCTGGGTTGCTCTCCGTACCAGAGACCCTAGCCTCAGAACCTATTATTATAGAAATAGGGTGAGCTACCATCTAAGCTCAATAGAAGAAACTCAAGTAAATTGCATTCGAAATGTAAAACATGGCATACAGGATATAACTCAGATAGATAGGTATTACAGAGTGCAGATGAAACAGAATAAATGCAAAATAATCGAAATATAGAACTTTTAAGTGAACAAGTAGATGCAGAAATATAAGAAGAGACCTAATCTCAGAGTGATTAAATGCATGCGTACGGTAGTTTTTATCTTAAATTTTATATACTTAAATAACTTCGGTGAATAAGCACGTGATTGCCAGATGTGTGCCGATGGATAATCCCGACCATCGTCGTTCAATGAACAATTTCAGAATTTGCAACAATGTCTCATCTAAGGAGCGCAATTATGCCGAGGAATTTCCAAAGCAGATGCACAGATATTTCGCCATACCGGTCACGATTATACCGCCGAGTCGGTGGGATTCGTCAGATGAACTTTAAATTCAATATATATAAGACCTCGGAGTTAGATAGCAGAACAGATGCAAAAGCAGATACAGAGGTTGTATAACAGAAGAAAACATATATAGATGCTTAGAGAAACCATGCAGTCAAAATCAAATACAAGTTAATTTGAATTTCCCATACCTCAAAATTTATCTTTCTAAGCAAATCCAAAGCCTTTTAAGATGTCCAGGCTTTGACCTAAATCATTCATATAGTATACTATGAGTCAAAACAACAGAAGTACACTGAGCAGCAGTGTTTAATTCCCAAAAACCCAAAATAGAGATAGTCCAAAAGAATAGGGGATTTGATCGATCAATCTTCTTATTTGATTGATCGGATTCACATCTGATCGATCAATTTCTTCATTGATCGATTGGATGCCTCATACCTTTACATTCAGAACAAAGGACATATGATCGATCAATCTCCTCATTGATTGATCGGATTCCCAAGTTGATCGATCAAACCCACCTTCTTCATATACACAGAACAATCCTGGCTTTGATCGATCAATCTCCCATTTGATCGATCAAGCCCCAAATTCGATTGATCAATCCTCATGTTTGATCGATCGAATCAAATTTTCAGAAAAACCAACCTTCTGTTCTCACAGTGTCCTTATAAAATTTGATCGATCAATTTCATGATTTGATCGATCAGTTCACACCTGATCGATAACTTCATAATTTGATCGATCAGTACCAAATTCGATCGATCAAACCTCATGTTTGATCGATCGAGCATATCGGGCTCTAACTTCTCAAGAAAAACACCCTTCTATTTCCTATGGGTCATAACAAAATTCGATCGATCAACTCTCAAGTTTGATCGATCGGATTACAGGTTGATCGATCAATTATTAATTGATCGATCAGGTATGACAATTAAGTTGTCATTAATTGGGTTTGTTGAAACCAAGCCCATTTCAACCCTAGCTTTTATGACTCACTATGAATCATTTAAGCTTCCAATACACACATATCTAGGACATCAAACAGAACCCCCAATTTTATTTTGTTCAGTATGGTGGGGTCTCTGGTTCTTTTCCCTCCCATGTGTTATACAACTGATTTTTAAGTGCCCAAGCTCCCCGATTTCGCGCCAAGATCGTTGCATGTCGGCGAATCGCGCTTGGCTGATCTCCGCCATCCCTAATTTCAGTCGATTATTCCACACTTTGAAATCCTTGTGAGGTAAAAACCCTCATTTCTAGTTTTTGTTGGTTATTTCATCTCTTTACAAGACCATGCCTCCTAAGAAAATTATGGCATCCAAAAATACTCCCGTACGCCCAAAGCTACGGCTAAATCGAAGGGCAAAGCCCCATCGACCTCCCAAAATCAAGCCAATCCACCCGTGGATGGTGAGCAAATTGTTCCATGGTGGGATGCAAAAGCCATGGAACCTGAGTGGCTCATTGATGACTCATTACTCGTACCGAATGACCTGACCGCATGGTCTTTACGGTACCATGAACAAGCACGTTTAAATGCTCTATTCCACCCCATACACACGTTTTTACCCACGCCTTGTCCGTTTATTTTACCAGAATCTAAAGGTTATGCCAAATGTCGGCCAATTACAAACAGAAATTGGTGGTCGCAAATTTTATTTTCACCTACAAGACATAGCTTAGGCTATGGATTATAGTGCGATCTTTGACGAGAGTCTCGGTCTGCAAACCCCATGCCTAAGGGATGTGAAATTCCATCACATCACGACTAAAACAGCAGACGGACGGACCTCTTTTGCTCAAGGTCTTTCTGTTTGATGCAATCAATTACCACAAACTATGTGGTTTCTTGATTGTGTCTTTAGATGCAACCACTACCCGATGCAGCATGACAGAGAGCGCCATGACACTCTCTTACAAGCCCTATTTGCGGTCCATGAAAATCGTTGGGTGAATGCCCCAAAAGTTATTTGGGAAGGCATGAAATATGCCAATAGCCATCTTCAAAGTAATGTACCTAGTCCTATGCTTGCATGCCCGTACCCACGTTTGATCACTCACCTTCTAGAGGGTCATCATGATGTCATTAATATGGTACCTTATTAAATCCCTCTTGGTGAAGAAATCCGCACCGACAATATTCAGGTATTTTCCCCGGCAATTTGGAAGAATGTTTATCAACGATCACACTAAGCGGTAAAAAACCGCCTAGCACAACAAATACATGCTCCACCCCAACCATCCCAAGCTACACCATCGGCACCGACCCAAGAAAGCCCCATTCCATCTCAAACCGAACCAATTCCTGTTTTGGAAGCGACTTATACCATTGCCGATCTTGCGCGACTCATGCGAGAAAATCATGAACAGACCCTTCAACAATTTGACAACCTTTATCGGAATCACTATATGCTCCATCAACGTGTCGATTATATTGAGGAGGCCACTAATATTATGATGGAGCATACTTTTCAGACCGCCGCAAGCCCTTACATCGGGCGGGCACGAAATTATGTATCTGCGTACACTCGCAACGCGGCCTTGTTAGTGCCAGAGTTTGAGCAGACAGATGCTGGGCCATCCTCAGCTGATCAGCAGCAACCTAGTCCACAGCCTGGTGAGTCGATAACTCACGTTTATATGAGTTTTGTTTATATTATTTCATTTCTGCACTTGCTTTGGTTTGGTAATATGTGTTTATCGGAATATGTGTATACGTCTAGCTATAAGTACTTTGCTTTCTCATGTGACACACATAGCATGATTTGGATTAATGATTATTGTGGTTGGATTATGTGATTGTTGATTTTATGCACCAATACCACACCACACCATCTCATCTTGATTTTTTCTTCTTGATTATATCCACCGTGACTGATTTCACTTCCTCGCCTTTGTTTATTTTCGAGGACGAAAATCCCTTAAGTAGGGGAGAATGTAACAAATGCCTTATTTTACAATCACACTCTGTGGTATGGGCACGGATTAGGTCAGGCGTGTGCCAAAAACGTGACATAAAGGGCCTATCTACGTTCGTGAGTAAAACGTTTCTTCAGTCAAATCGGTCCTTCATACACGTAAACTTAATGTATGCAACACACACTTGAACTTGTACACTAAAATTAGTATAAAACACTTAAAGTAGTATCTTTCAATGAGTAAACAAAAAGGTAGTGGTAAATACGTGCTTTCATATGAGTGTAAGTGCTTTACACTAAAGCCAAATTGGGTAGTCAATCTCTAAAGCCCAAAGCCAGGCCTAGTTTTACTTATAGGCATGTACACTGAAACAAAACCCATGCATACACTACATGGGATTCCAACCTTCCTTCACTAGCCTATACATGACGTCAAAAGTGTATGAGAGTGATATAACAGGTAAGCCTTATTTGGCTTATCTGCTTGTACACTATTAATTAATGCAGGCTTAATAAGGGAATGCAACTCAAATCAGTTGATAAGCTGTTTAATTCGCTAAGAGACGTCCACGAGTGCACGAGTCACAATTCGACTCTATGCACGCAAAGTCAACAGGAACCCTTATAAACCTTTCCATCTTCTTTCTTCTCCCCATTACGAATCTGATGCACATCGACCCTGCACAGTTAGTACAAGCAATAGCAGAAAAACCATATGTTGAGCTCCACCCATGTTTGAAACTCATTACTCTATTCATTTTCTTCACACCTTTGATTTGAAACCGAGAGTCCTTAGTAGTTCACACGCTTGGCAAGCACGACGTCGATACACATTTGGCACCGTCGTAACCGCAACTCCACCAAAAGGTACAATGAATAACACCTTAGTATATTGGGATTTATTGGATACTAAATTATCAATATGTGGTGTCGATTACATTAGATCGAATCTACAACACAGAGAAAGACAATATTTGGTGTTGGAGTAGCACGTAGGATATATCATGCCAAAATCATTAACTTGTGCACTTCGGATCTTTCATGACGAATTTAATGTACATAGGATATATCATGCTGAATTTAATTCTGAATTGAATATATATATATCGGGCAAATGGCCAGGAAACCACAAAGGCATAGAAAACAGGAAAGGACAGGGAAGCACCACGGCAAGCATAGCTTCAGGCTTGCTGCGGCAAGGTGCTCAATTGGGCTGCTTGCCGAGGCAAAACTAGTTTGACTCCTGCATTTGCTTTGATGGCCCTTTGGTCTATACATAGGATGTATGCATTGAATCTACGGCTCGTTAAGTTTATAGATCATGTATGTAGGGTCTAAGGTAACCCAGTACCTCATTTGTTCTACTAAATCCATGCACATGAAACCATAGGTGCAACTTGGTGCACATGACAAGTTCATAACGATGAAGGTTTTCGTGGAAGCATGAGTGCACGTATACACAGACACACGTAAACGTGGGTGAAGGTAGGGAATTTACCTTCCTGATTTATGTATTGGTTCTCATAATTGCAAACTATTAGGTGTATAAAAATGCATGCTTTTATAACTAAAATAAGCTATTATTTGGAATGCATGCTTTTTGCATGACTCGGCTAAGATCAATTTAGCATAATATATGGTAGGTCAGTACTAGATATGGTGTATATATTGATGATACTAGTTTACAAACATGTCTTTGGCGTATGTTAGCTTCAATGATGAATGGTTATGAATAATGATGCAAGTTTGGATTCAACATAGGATCATGTATGAACATGCTAGGTTTAAATCATGTATGAGCATGCTAATGTTGATCATGTATGCTAGTTTTAATTATCTATATGATAAACTAAATTCAGTTTAAGCATGCAAGTTCTGTTATACTAGTCAGTTTGCTTCTTTCATATTACATTATTCAGATCCTGCTATCCTTGATGTCCTCTACACGCTGTTGCTTAGCTTTAAGTCAAGTGATATCGCTAACTCGGGAGCTTGATTTTCTCGGTCCAAGTGATCCCATTAACTCGAAAGTTTGGCAAGCGATCTCGCTAACTTGGGAGCTTGTTTTGTCTCGGTCCAAGTGATCCCGTTAACTCGAGAGCTTGACAAGTGATCCCGCTAAATCGGGAGCTTGATTCTTTTCGTTCCTATACATGTATATTTTCATCGAATAAGCTTGTTTAAGCTAAGATTGTTTCAGTATAACACCTTGCTCTGTATGATTTCTCATATCTGTTGCACCATGATGTTCTGGTGTTTAGTCAGCATGTCAGCATGATCAATTTGTCACATGATAATAACTTGGTTATAGTATATGTTGATAAAATATGCTTCAATTGGATTTATGCCTCAATTGTATTTTATTGGCAAATCTAATATATATATATAAATTAGCAATGTAAATGTCTCTGTTGAGCTTTGATGATAGCTCATCCTACGACTTCAATGTCTTAGCTGCAGATCTCGACCCGGAGCACGAGGGTAACCCTACTTACCAGCCAGACGAGGAGGAAAAGGACGAGGAGGAAGACTTGGCTAAAGAATTCTTTCCCAAATAGGTTTGAGAGAGAGATCATATCTTTATATTATTATCTTTGTTTGGCTCTGATATGGAGGCAATAGTTATAGGCATAAAAATTATGAGATACAATTTCATATCGGGTTATTTGTAATTTTGTATCGGATGGCACAAACCGAAATCGGTTTATTTTTGCCATGGTCTGATATAGAGGTGTATTTTTATAATCAAAGATCTTTATGCATGACTGTAAATGACATTGGATTAAGAAATATCATATGAGTTTTTGCTTATTTTGCATTTTGATACAGGGATGAGATGATTTTTAATCCTGCAATCCACGTGCATTAGCATGTGCATCCTTACTAGTACTATATAAAAGCAAAAATAGTTTCTGTCATATTTTGTAATACCAAAAATATCCTTAACTCTTTTAAACTTTCAATCCATCTCCTAAGATCTCTCTTGCTTAAAACTAGACCTCTCTTGCTTAAAAATAGACTTTAAGTGAAAAAAAAAAAAGATTTAGCCTAAGAATACTACCATTTCTCTCCTTTCACACATCAAGAAAATGAGATAGTATTAGATGTATAAAATTTGTTCCATATTTTCTGCAGGACTCACAAATCTCACACTAATCGGTCTTTTTGTTGGAGTCGCTAATTTTCACGACCCAGAATCCTTACCCGATATCGAGGGCCTAGAATTCCGTGTTATGACACCGCACGCTGGTTAAGGCGATAAGCGGACATACACATAATCTATAAATTGACTTAGCATATGGATTGAGGCATGTAAGATAGCATTAAAAATAATACTCATAAATTAACAGCGGGAATTATAAAAGACAATAAAAAGATAAATCCTAACCATGCATCTAAGATAGGAAAAAAATAAGGTTTACGTAGGATAAAATGGTCCTAAACATGAACTCACAAAAATATCAAAATAACTAGAATATGTCTCTCAAAGAATAAAGTCTAAAGCAAAGGACTCTTAAGGCTCAGAGAAATCACGATCTACGCTCTCCTGGGATGATAGCCAACGCCTCCATCTACGTAAGCCGCCTAACAAAGCACTCTCAAATCATCAAGGACGGATAAGCGCAGAATTTTCACCAAATCTGTTAGATTTTGGGAGGTGAGTTTACTCAATCACAGTAACTGGGTTGCACAATCGATCCACCATAACTTACTCGGTGGGCGTGTGTGCAATCGCTGAATTATGATACATTTTAAAATATAACCAACATCTTAAATAAATGAAATAACTTATCCATAATTCATAGACTATCATAATCAAGACCTAAAAATATACTAATATAACATGAAGAGTGCATGATGCTTCTATTTTCTTATCTCTTTTCCTATTTGTCTCATCAACTTAGCATAATCGTGACATATCGTAAGTCTTATTAATTACTCCATACGCCTACACAACGCATTTCGATTCTTATCTTATTTAAACGATCCGCGGGATCGCCGAGCCTACCACGCGAGGTCCACGGTAGATAACCACCTAACCTCCATATCATAACATAAACCACCATCCAAACCGATGAGGTTGCGCATAGTAACCACGATGTCCCCTTAGTTCGAGACAAGGCTATAATGTCCTTAAGACCCGTCTTGGTCATAGACGTTAAGCCCTTACGGTGGCTCGTAAGGTATGGCAAACTTAATTTATATTTAGGCCTTCACAACAGATCTTAACATATCATAACATTATTCGGTTACGGGCTTAGGTCCCCGATTTTATATTTATGGGCTTAAGTCCCCACTTTCTTAATATATATGTGTCTTAACATATTCTTTTCTCATTTTTTCTTAAAACTTAGTTAGAATAGGCCACGGCGATGAGGCTTCACTAAACCACATTTTCCAAGGGACGGTTCGTAGTAACCTAGATGTACTTAGTGGTATCCCATACTACCATAGAGGGGTTACATCCGCATATGGATGCCTACATTCCAAGTTCCACGTGAGTGAAAGAAACCCCACCGTGTGAAGGCTTAAGTCATGTGTCATATTTTATTCTTAACTTGTATGCGTATGCCCTATCGTGATTTTTTTATATGATGAATGTCATATGATAATGGTGAACATATATAAGAATGTATTATAACATAAAACTTAAACATTTCATATTTTTGAAGAAAATTAATAAAGAGCATAACATATGAAATATTAAAGTAAAAGCGAAAATAAGAAATATTTAACTATATTTATTTTACAATAGTGTTGAAACTATACTTCATTAAAGTTAATTATATTCATGAAATTTGGTGATTGGTATATAACATATTTTAAAATTCTAAAGGAGAGCATGTGTCAATTCAAGAATTGTATGAGGCTTAGAGGAGGTAATAGAATGGTAAGTATTGAAAAGCATCCATATTTGACCCCTTAAACTTATAGATTGTTATTCGATGCAAGCTATTTAATGTATTTTATTTAATCTTAGGGATTTATAAGTCTAGAGATAAGTTTAGCATAAAGTAGTTAAAGAGTTAAAAAATAATGTCAAAACCTGTAACCTTGGATCATCTAAAATGTATCCCGACTTGCAGCTCAATTTTGACCTTAAAATATTAAATTCGTGAAATTGCTATTTCATACAAAGTTATAGATCTCGTTGTCTTCTTTCCAATGCCGCAAGAATCACATCAATCCGAGTTCGGGATAAAAAGTTATGGCCAAAATACCGAGGCTGTGTCTGTTGAAGAGTTTGGCCGAATTTCACGAAAATCTAAAAACGATCCTATCGAATTTGGGCCTAATTTCTATATTTTAAGACCCGAAATTTATCAAAATTTAAGGAAAAATTAGGGTTTCTTTTTAAGAAATAACTAAATAATTTAAGATGGATTTAGAGGCACCCACACAGCGTGTTTGAATCCTACGATAATTTGGGTTGATGGAGATCGCATTCGAGACACGATATGCCCGAGTCTTTTTCCGAGAGTTCCTTTCTTACGATAAATTGGTCGCGGCCATGGGAAACTTTGATGGTGTAAGATTGTCTGATAAGATCAAAAGTCGATGGAGATCCGAGGAATTATGAAAGATGGCATCGAAGCTTTTGCGAGAAGAGGATAAAGAAGACAACGAGGAGAAGTAAATATATATCTAATTCAGACATATAGTTAACTCTAATTAAGACTTTCCGTATAAGATTTAATAAAATAGTAGTTTTTCTACGCAAGTAGAATTCATACGTGACTTGAAAAGCTTGAGAAGAGGTTTTGCTCCAGCGCTTTGTGTAAGCACCAAGGTAAATGGTGATTCTCTCCCAAATTTACAGTTGTGCCCTTTAACCCGCTTCACTCTTCAAACGGGCATAACTTTTTATATTCTTATCGAAAATCGACAAATTATATATCGTTGGAATCGTATCGACGAGTACTCCGCATTGAGTCTAATATTGATATATAAAAAAAAATCAGACTATTTCTAAAGTGAGTATATTCCGGTGTGGAGCGTTAGCACCACGCACTGTGTGGTACATCATCTAATACCATTAAATAAAATTCAAAAATCTGGGTTATTACACTAATCTAAACACGAAACTAATTATAAAACCATTTTCTCTCAACGCCTACAAATTTACCGAATTTTCTCTTCGCGCTTACAGATTTATCGAAAGCATGCATGATTGAAACACCCTTGAACCCACCTTGATTGCTTGGAATCAAATGATGTATATTGTTTTTCTTCCCATTCTTCCACACAATGAATCCTGAGACCGTAAGCATACCAGCAAACGATCAATTTTTTATTACATTCGGGTTTTACGTGTTAAATTGCTTTGATAGTTTTTTATTTGACGATAGAGATTGTTTTTTACTCCAATTTTTTTCTCAATAGATCTTGAGACCATAGACTTCCCATCAGATGGTAATTTTCTTATTTTACATGGCACACCTCCCAAAAAGTGGTCCTAACTTCATATCTTCGTGTGATGTGTGTCACCTAACTCTAATTTGGTCAATTCTTTTGGATTTATGTCACTTGGAATAAAAAAATGATCATCTGATGCTGTGACCATCGACTCAAGATCCTTTGTGAGAAAAAGTGGGGTGAAAAAGATCTCCATTGTGTCAGTAAAATATCAATCAATTGTTGATGCTCAAAAGATCATGTGGAAAAGATTACGCCATCAGATTTGAAAGTCATGATCTAAAGACCATCTAAGTCACTAGATTTAAAACTCATGATCAGAAGATCCTATATTGAAAAAAGTGGCAAGAAACACGATCTTTATCATATGATCCAGTGCAGTCAAAGTCTATTATTTGATTCAACGATTGACTGGGTTGAATCATATGATAGAGATCGTGTTTTATGCCAATCTTTTTCACTAAAAATCTTTAGATTCAACCTTCGAATCAAACAACTTAGATGGTGTTTTCACATTGCACAGATCCTAAAAATTAATTATAAATCCCGTTTGAGAGTGATTTTGTGTCATGTTATTTTTGAGTCAATTTTTCGGGATTTGCATCACATGGAATTCAAAATTGACCGTTTTATGGTATGCCCATTATTTCAAGATCAATCGTGTGGAAGATTACCATGAAAACTAATTTCACTCATTTGATTCGACTCCAATACAACCTCACAAATTGGATGGTTGAGGACTATTTGCAGATTTTGGGGAAGTTTAACAGTACCATAAAATAACCAGTCCTTTGGGTTTTATTCGTTGCAAATAAAGGAAACATTAAAAAATTGCACTCTCAAGAAAATTTTACTTTTGGAACTTCTCATGATTTCCTTTTAAAACCACCCCATGGAAAGTAAAATAAAATAATCTACCCCAAGATTTCTACCGAACATGGCCTTATCTCACCTCCATGCATTGATCGCTTTGAATCATAGGATGGAGATAATTTTTTATTCCAATCTTTCAAAAAGTTGATCTTCAAATCATGGGCATATCGGTAGACGGTCATAATTTTATTACACATCGCACTCTAATTTAAAATATGACTATAAAATCACATGACCTATATCACACTCAAACATAAGGGATCTTGATATCATAGGCATATCATCAAAATTTGACAGTCTCATGCTAGGACTAAGATTTCGAGATTTATTGTATCGAAGATTGGGATGAAAAAAATCTCCGTTGAACAGATTGAAAGTGTTCAATGGTTTTAGCAATGATTTAAAAAGAAAAATCTTAGAGTTAAAAATAAAGGTACCTTACCATAAAAAGATACGTCTCTGAGAACCTATGAGAGAGAGAGTTGTGGTCTAACATAGAATCTCAGGGAGCCATTACTTGTACCACAGTAGTTAGCTCTTGCCCAGAGTTTAAAAAAAAGGCTTGATATTTTGGGAAACTATGCCATGTGAAAATACAATCTGAGCCGTCTTAATTAAAGGTCATAATCTAATGATCGATCAAGTACTACACAAAAAAATTGAGCACATGATCGGATGCAAAATCAACATTGAAAATTTGGTCAAAGGTACTCAAAATCAATGTACTAAGTTAGGTCACCTTATCTTTGATCCATCAAACAGAGGCAAAAAAAGTTGATTTTTTAAAGTCATGTCCAAATTGATCAACTCAAAACGGGTGTTATTTTGGATTGATCATGCCACGTTGCATGTGATTTGGCATTCGGATGTAGCACTCCACGCCATCATTTAAATGCATCTTCCCATTTCTCTTTTTAAATTTATATATGTTTGTGAAACTAAGGCAGCCGGTCAATGGGTTGGGCCAAAACTTTGATTGTCATTAGGTAGGTCAGGTATAAAATCGACTCAAGTCGGTAACAACCCTATGTAAAACATACTAACAACTACTAGAATATAAAAACTTTGATAGATTAGATGGTTGTAAGTTATATATTGATAATCATACAAAGGATATAGATAAATTATTTATATAAAATAATTCTTTTAATAACTATAAGAAGGAACATATGCAACGCACGTGCAATTTTACTAGTGTATATATATATATACACGGTAAGGTATTCCAGTGGAGTATCCTCACCGTACTCCAAGGTCCACATGGAGCTATGTATGTAGCAACCAAAAGATCTTTTGGGTGCCATGTGGTGCAAGGTAGCATTGCTTAGATCATTTCTTAAAAACAATTCTCAAAACATCATTTCCATCATGTGTACTTTTTGAGCCTCAAATTCTGAATCATTGAATCGCGGTCAAAATTTAATTTTCAAATTCACTTTTGATTTTTTTTTTTTTTTACAATTATGCTCTACAACCTACTGGAGTTCCACGTGGCACTGAAACAATGTTTTGAGGGGCCACTGTGCATCGTTATGGCAGCGTTAAAATGTTGGAGAGGTGTTATATATTTGACACATGTCTAGTTTTTAATGGAAAGAAAATTCCTTCATATCTGCATAGTGACAAATTTTGTTTTCGACAAAATTTCGGTAGGGGGTCATTTCGGATAAATTTTGAAGAAAATTCAAAAATTTTCGGGGAGTACAAAATATATTAAATATAAATTATATTTAAGCTTCATAAAAATTATATTTATTATTTTAAAAATGATAAAAATTAGAAAAGATTTATTAATTTTGGTAAAATTTTGTTAATTTCACCGAAATTAATAAAATTTCTGCGATTTTGGGGAAATCATCAAAATTTCACCGAAAGTTTCGCCCGACCCCTCTTTCGATAAATTTCGAAGAAATTCTGGAAAATTTGGAAGAAGGGGCAAGATTTCTAATGGGTACCGTTATCCACACTTTGTGAAACTATAACCCCACCCCAACTCCTACTGCCAGCATGGATTGACCACTTTGATTTGGATGAGGGAGGTTATTTTTATCCCAATCTTCCACCAAATTGATCTTGAGATCATGGGAGTACAATTAAACGGTCAAAATTTTAATTCAAGTAGCACACATCCCAAAAAATACCCGTAGATCATGAGGTGTACATAACACTAACGTGATTTATGGGTTATGGGATGTGTATTACATGAAATCAAAAAATAACTCTCTCATAGTAAGACCATGACCTCAAGATTCATCTTATTGAAGATGAGTGACGAAAGATGATCTCCATCGCTGATTCAAAGCGTTCAATCCATCCTGGCCGGAGGAGTTGTACAGGGTGTAAATAATGTTACCCATTTCTAATTGGTGTTACAGCTTTACAGTGCGTAAATAATGTTACTTATTTCTAACATGGGACACATTCCAGCCCTTACGCTTATGAGTATACTGGATTCTCGGAAATTTTAAGTCAGTGTCCCTGTTGTCCCATTATAGCTATATGTATTCTTATACTTATCAGGCATCGTATGTCTCAAATTTGCAATCTGTGCTTTCATCCAAGCCCAGCTACTGCTTGTTTTTTATTTCTTCTCGTTCTTATGGACCGACTTTATGCTCCACTGTTTCCTGATGTTGATTGCAGATGCAAGTGTTGTGACCTTCTTTGGTCGAATTGCAGTCCTCATTGATAAGAATACCAAGGCATTTCACATGTTTATGTCGGCCCTCCCCCAGCTGCTCTCTGTCTCTATATTAATTACTTATAATCTCTTTCCTAATCCTTATCGATCCCAAGTATAACTAATGGTTCGATTTATTGGTTTGATTGGTACTAATCGTTCAAAATGTGGTAAATGTCATCGGTTATTTGTAGTATGAAAGGCGAAAACTTTCTATAGTGGAGCTTTTCTTCAGGCGTGTGTTGTATGAAGAAACTTTATCCAGAAAGAGAAAGAAAATAATAATAATAATAATAATAATGGGATTTTCTGCTGCTACTCAGATTGAACATCTTCTCTGCTGCTATCTTATTGCACATGTGAATATTCTGAAACGATGATTTAAAAATCGGGCTGGACCGGCCGGTCCAACCTTGTTCGAGCGGAACCGGGGCTGTAGCCGGTTTGGTCCGTTTAAAAAACAAAATATTTGATTTTCTTTGGTCCAGCCGGTGAACTGCCCGGTTTGTAGTGAATCGGCCAGTTTAGCTGGTTCATATAAAATCGGACCAGTTCATATAGAAATTTGTTACATAGTTTTTAATGGGTTTTTTGCATTTATCCCTCTAAGATATGTCATATTTATACTCCGCCCCTTGGGTTTCTCCTATTTACACTACCGCCCTTGTTTTTCTGTCTCTTTTACTTATTGCTCCTTACAATGATGAATGAGCCGTTTATTGTTACAAAACTAAACTTTGACTGCTTTGAATCAGAAGATGGGGATTGTTTTTCACCACAATCTTCTACCCAAGGAATCTTGATATCAAGAATCTACCATCAGGTAGTTAGATTTTGATTCCACATGACAGACCACCCAAAAAGTCAACATCTAAATCGTATCGTGGGAATCAAAATATGAAGGATTTTAGGCTCATGTTCTCAAGATACATTAGTTCAAAGATTGAGGAAAAAACAATGTCCATCATCTTATCCAAAGCAGTCAAAGGTTATTTTGTCAGAGAGTCTGTCAATATAGGGGGTAATAAGGAAATACAAAAGCAAGGATCGCGGTATAAATAGGTGAAACACGGGGTAGAGTGTAAATGAGACATCTCATTGGGTAAATGCCAAAAACCCTTTTTTACTTAAATTTTTTTTTCCAGACAAGGAAATTAAAGTTAGAGTACCTAGTAAAATAACTGGTTAATTATAGGTCTTGTCTAATTTGAATTCCTTTTCAAATTTTATTATTTTCTAGTTTAAACTTTGTTATATTGAGAATTAAAAAATACCTACCCAATTTAATAACTCATATATTTTGTTTAAATAGTTTAGAAAATATATAATTTATTGATGAAAACTTTTAAATAATTTATGTTAAAAAGGATATATATATATCGTCTTTTGCCATGTCGTGCAATGATATACCACACTTTAATGGTGTAAGATGAAATCCTAATAATACTGATGTAAGACCATTAAACACCATGTTGGTGTTTAAATGTCCATTAGGAGCCATTATGCCCAAAAAAAAAAATGGTTTTCAAAGGTGGACCTTCCTGCCATAGAGACCAAGTCAGGGTTCTTGAATGAATTGGCTTAAAAAAAATCTGGAAAAAATTAATCAAATTGGGAAAAGATTGTCAAATTTCAGAAGACCTAAAAAATAAAAGTTATAAATATTAAATAAAAACTATAAAAATTGAAAAAATATATAAAAACAAAAATAATTTTTTTTTACCAAAATCCGGAAAAGGATAAGAAAATTTGCATATAATTTGCAAAATTCTCAATTTATTCGAAAAATATATGATTTTTTTTACAAAAAATTGCGAATAATTTAAATTTTGTTCTTTTTCTAAACAATTCACGAATTATTAGCAATATTTTTTACATTTGTGAATTCCGTTACTATGTTTCCAACGAAGCAAAGAGGAAGTGAGAAGTGTGCCAATGACTTTCAATCCCTGGAGGGATCTTGTCCAGAATTCTGTCATACCCAGTGGTTGAAACCGTGGTAGTCAAGATTCTCTCATATCCAATGATTGAAACTGTAGCAATCAAGATTCTCTCAAATCCAATGGTTGCAGATGTTTGACCATTGCCCTATTAAGAGCTTTGTAAAACCTCAAATTGCACACCTTGTTTGGCCACCTTTTTCTAAAAAGCCTTTTTAAAGGAAAAAATGTTGGGTGATAGGCATATTTCACCCAAGGACCTAACCACCTCTAGTTGAAAATGTTGTTTTGAGAAGCTGTCCCATATTGCTTTTCACACACATCATTTTCAACTTGTGATAGACCTTGAGAAGCAGTGTATGAGAAGCTCTATGATGACCTAGCCTGATTTGGCATGATATTGTCCGGTTCTGCCACACTAGGAATCTCGGGTTCAAGACGCGTCATACTTGGAAGAGGAAGGGATTCACTTATAGCCCTATGTTAAGGACGCGTCATACTTGTATGTAGATACCCGGACGATACATTCAATGTATTGTCCGGTATTTTACTATTCCGATACGTATCGGTTTTGAGCTCGGACGATACGTATCCGATACCCGAGATTTTGACCCTTGGCGGGAACAAGGTCACAGCTTCAGGGCCTCTACCATTCTCCTCCACCCGATTGTAGACTTGTCCTAAGTTCTAATACCACTTGTAAATCCAAGCTTCTCCCGGTTTGCCAAAAAACTAATTGGTGCTTCTCTCAAGGTAAAAACTTGGGCATTGTTTGGCAATCCTCTTCCAAAAAGCACTTTCTAAGAGAGAAAATGTTGGGTGAGAAGCATAATTCACCTAAAGACATGACCACCTCTCATTGAAAATGATGTTATATTGAGAAGTTGTTTAATGCTGCTTCTCGCACACTATTTTTAGCATGTAGATTGTTTTGAAAAACAGTATTTAAGAAGTAGCATGTAAACCACATCTTCAAAGCACCTCGAAAATGGTTTTTGGAGCTCGTTTGCTAAACAGGGCCTTAGTTAAGAAGCACTTTCCAGACAATGACCTGGCCACTTTCAACCGAAAATAATATGTTTGATCCATTTTCAGTTAGAGATAGTTAAGTCCTTGGGTGAAAAGTGAAAAGGGCCTTTTCGAAGCAACTTTGCCAACAGTACCTAAGGCTCTTTTTAGCAAAGTTGCATCCAAAAAGGCACTTACTAATTACTATCTCCTTTATCGCTCCAAAACTTTTAGTTTGGATATTAGAATAAACCTATAACAACAGTACATACTAATGTCAGTTTTTTTTGTTTTAGAATCTTTATTCCATACCTTTTCAGCACTCCTACAGAAGGCACAACAGCAATGTAATAACTCATAAGACTAGCTTTTTTTAGCGTTTGACCAATGCTAAAGTCGTTGCTAAGTTGTCTAAAATCTCCCTTTCTCTCTCTCTCTCTCTCTCCGAGTTGGTGTTTTTTGTCACGGCTCAAGCACTAAAGGGTCATTTGAAATAGAGGTGTTACAAACTTTTATGGGAGGGGCTAAAATATGAACTAAGACATGTATTAAGAGATATTTAAATGAATGAAAATGAATGGGAAATATATTAAATTTTTTTTTAAAAAAAATAGCATTCATTTAGTGTTTGACAAAATATAAAAAGAAGTACTACAAAACAATTATTTCTTAATATATTTAAATTTCAAGTTAATCACCAACATAATGGAATCTGATGTTCTTTCGAATCCTAAAATTCGTCTATAATTGAATTTCTGCTAAATTTTGCAGCAATTAGATGGTTCACATCCACTTATTAGCATGTTTCATTGGGCTGAGACATAATTCAAAATTTTGGTCGAAATTAATATCTGACTGTTTGATGGTAGGCCATGATCTGAAGATATTACTGTGTGGAAGATTGGGGACTAAAACGATCTCCATCTCTTATTTAAAGCAATCAACGGATTTTTTTTTTGTTTAAGTGAGGTGGCTGTGACATAATCGTAGTGTGGTAGTATAGTAACTGGAGAATCGAACAACAACGAGAAGGCTCCAACATATATGTTTCTATATGGTTGTAGTGGTGGACAAAAAGAATTGAAAACCGACCGATTGGAACCAATACTAACCGACCAGTGACCTAACTGAAATCGATTTTGGGTGTCGAAAATCGAAACCGATTGAGTAGGAAGAGGAAGCCGACAAAAAACTGAATTGATTCATTTCGGTTCTTTTTCGGCTCCTGTTGAACTGAACCAAAAACCAAATTTTTTTGTTTCTGTTTGGTTCAGGTACCCAAACTTGCACCTAATGCCTTGTTTGGCAACCCGAGTTTTGCTGAAAAAGTCGTAAAAAAAGTTTTTTTTTTATGGGTTTTAGAGTTTTTGACTTTTTGGGAACATAGTGGGTCCCACTTGGAAAAAAAGAGAATAATCATGAAAACATTTCCTACGAAAAATTTCTTGAAATATTTCTTAGCCCATGTGGTGGGAAAAAATACAGGCCCCCCCCCCCACCTCATTTGGTCCTTGTTCTGAAAAAGATTTGGACGGACTGTATAGACTAGCTCATTGACAAATGGGTCTTTTCACCATTAAAATGGTTGATTGTGTTAATTTAGATGATGGAGATTGCTTTTCATCCTAATCTTCTACACAATAAATCGTTAGGTGTTGATTCTACATGACTAACATCCTCAAAAGTGACCGTCTACATGTATATAACAATTCAGTGAAATGGTCCTAGTCATCGAAAGGAAGAAGGGTAGTAGTGGCACGCCTTGTTGCAAAGAAACCCCTTTATAATAAGCTAGCTAGTAGCACCGTGAGAAGAGGCGTGCTTATGAAGGCTAGTTGTCAACCATTAAAAGTAGCCTCTTTTAAACAATCCAAATCATTTCGATAATAATTAGTTTAATATGTTTTAAAAATATGGTAGCGCTTTTGAAGCCTGATCGGGCCTTTAAAGCTCGGTTTTATTTAAAAACTCATAAAAAAAAACCAACTTTTACTAAAAAACTCGTAAAAAAATGTTTGGAAAAGAATTTGAATAAGCTGCATAGAGTAGCTCATAGAGAAATGAGTCTTTTCACCTTTAAAATGGTTGATTGTCTTGATTTAGTGATAGAGATTATTTTTTAGGGTTTTTTTTTTTGCATATATCCCTCATATTATGCTAATATTATAAGAAATCTTCTGAGTTATGGGTATTTATTCTGCATATTCTGCAGCCCCTACTTTTGTGTTTCTGTTTCATATAACCCCTGCCGTTAACTAGCCGTGAGTTTATGGATAGAAAGCTTATTTTGTCCTTAATGAAATCAATATTTTAAAAATATTACCATTCTAAAAGGCCCTTTATTCATCTATATTTACAAGTCATGCCATTAAAGTTTAGCACTATTCTAAAAGGCCCTTCATTCACCTTTATTTACAAGCCATGCTATTATAATTGACCACTATTCTAAAAGGAGTACCTTTAAATCCACCTACTAAATCTTTGAGTTCACCCACGCTAAAACGCAGCGACTGCATTGAATCAAACGATGGAGATTTTTTATCTTCCGAATCTTTCATGAGATTGATCTTTAGATCATGAGTGTACCATCAGACGGCCGATTTTTTATTTTATGTAGTACATACCCCTAAAAGTGACTTTAATATCAATTTTAAGCATGCACGTGATGTTAAGGTCACTTTTCTGATATGTGTGCCACGTGAAATAAAACACTAACCATCTGATGATACGATCATGATCTCAAGATCCATAATGTAAAAGATTGGGAGGATAAATGATCTCCATCGTTTGATTCAATTCAATTAACGTGTTTCAGCTTGAATGAACTTAAAGATTCAGTGGGTGAATTTAAAGGTACTCTTTTAAAAGGCCCTTCATTCACCCATCATATTCAAGACTCATCTAATGGGTGATTCTCCCATTAAAGCATGGCAACGTTTGGACGAATACTCAACCAATGGAGGATTTGTGGCAAACGATGCAATTATTATTGAAAAGAAAACCTTCAATCTACACGTTCCACTCAAAATACTCGTCCCTCCAATTTCTTATATGATTCAAGACCCATTTTTAGGAATTGGATTGCCTAACCGCGTCTGCTTCAATCTACCGAATCTTTGAGTTCACCCACGCTAAAACACATTGATTGCATTGAATAAGACGATAGAGATCGTTTAGGCATACCATTAGACGATCAGTGTTTTATTTCGTGGCACACATCTCAGAAAAGTGACCTTAACATCACGTATACGGTTGAAATTAATTTTAAGGTCATTTTTTTGGGTGTGTACCACATGAAATAAAAAATCAACCATCTGATGGTGCCACCATGATCTCAAGATCCATCGTGTGAAAGGTTGGGACGATAAACAATATCTATCGTTTGGTTTAATGCAATCAACCGTCTGATGGTGCCACCATGATCTCAAGATCCATCGTGTGAAATGGTTGGGGCGATAAACAACCTCCATCATCTAATTCAATACAGTCAATAGTCTGATGGTGCCACCATGATCTCAAGATACATCGTGTGAAAGGTTGGGACGATAAATGGTCTCCATCGTCCGATTCAATGCAGTCAACCGTCTACTGGTGCCACCGTGATCTCAAGATCCATCATGTGAAAGGTTGGGACGATAAACGATCTTCATCATCCGATTCAATGCAGTCGATGTTTTTCAGTGTGGGTGAACTCAAATATTTGGTGGGTGGATTTAAAACTACACTTTTTTATAAGTGGAGGGGTGGATTTAAAATTACTCTTATCACGTGTAGAGGGTAGCAATTTAGTAATTTAATTAAAAAAAGGATAAATATAGTATTTAAGCTCTTCTTTAACGGCTGATTAACTATTTAAAATAGCATCAGTTAATAAGGGTGTTCTATGAACACCAAAATACTAACTCGGGGATTTAAAGCAAATAACTATAATTGGAGAGGTTATTTGTAATATCAACATAACCCTGGAGATATTTACAAAAAACCCTATTTTTTATTCCCATGAAAATATCCTCAAAAGTGACCCTATACATGTATAGACCAATTCAGTGAAACGGACATAGTCATCGCCAGGTAGTAGCAGCACGCCTTGTTGACAAAGAAACCCCTTTTTTTTATTCGACATTTTGTAAGATTCCTCACAATAGTCTATTACTCTATTATCAAAATGAGTTGACCACGTAAACATTATACTAAGCTACCTAGTAGCTACGTGAGAAAAGGCGTGAAGGCTACTTGTCACCTATTACTTTTAAAACAATTGGGATCATTTCGATAATAACTAGCTTGATCTGGTTTAAAAATATCCTCAAAAGTGACCGTGTGTATGGTGTACCATTTTATGGTAGCCATTTCTTGCACACGAGAAGTTGGTCCTTGCACATGATTTAGAAGGAAGACTTGATGCGTTTAGAATTATGTCATGTTAAAACACCATCTAAATCATTTGATTTGAAAGCGATAATCCAAAAATCTTTGGTGAAAAAGATTATCAAAGATTGACAATAATTATGATCTTTATCATATAATTCAATGCACTTAAAAGCCGTTATTTGATTCAAAAGTTGATTTTATTGAATCATATGATAGAGATTGAGTTTTGTGTCACTCTTCTGCGTGATAGATCTTTAGATCAAAACCTTCAAATCAGATGGTTTAGTTGTAACCCCACTCCATAAACGTACCCTTATTCACACATCATAAAATTGTAGTCTCACTAATCTCCTTCCGTGAGGATGCATTGATTGTATTGAATCAAATAACAGTGATCGTTTTTCGTCTTAATCTTCCACATGATAAATTTTTAGATCACAAGTGTACCATTTGATGGTCAATTTTTATTTCATGTGGCACACATGCCAATAAATTACATGTGAATTATATTTAAACATGACAGACTTTTATTATTACTTTTTGGGATATGAGGAAGGTGAGATAAATAACTGACTGTCATATGGTAAGCCAGTGGACTTAAGATCCATCTTGTAAAAGATTGGGATATAAAAAATGATTTCATTGTCAAATAACTAAAAATCGAACCCTTGTAAAATTCTCAAAAATAAACTTCTAATGAGTTCATTTTTGTTTTAAAAGGATACTTTATAAAACAATGCCTCAAAAACAAATTTTTTAGCAAAAAAAATTCGACCTCAAACGTTTTAAAAAAAATAGTACTTTTACGGTTTTCTGAAGTTTTAAAATCTGTGAAAGCATCATTTTTCTAAAATGTTTGAAGTCAAATCTTTTTTTGCTAAAAAGTTTGTTTTTGAGGCATGTTCCTCTGATTATCCCGAAAAAAAAAACCCATCCCATGATCAATGGGTTGATTCACCGCATAATCGCACATCTTAAGTTGATAAGTCTTTTGTTAGTTTGGAGCTGTCAGAAGTCAAAATCTTATCTATCTTTATTGAGAGAGAGAGAGAGAGAGATGGCCGATGCTGCATTGAGCTTGGTAACAACAAAGTTGGGGTCGCTTCTTGTGGAAGAAGCAGAACTGCTCGCTGGAGTAAAAGATGAGATGGAATCCATAAAGAGCGAGTTAGAGAGCATGCAATCCTTCTTAAGGGATGCCGATCGGAGGAAACACACCGACGAAGGCGTTATAACTTGGATTCAACAAGTACGAGATGTAGCATATGATGCCGAAGACATTATCGATGGGTACCTACTTCGAATGAAACCTCATGGTATAGGATTCGTCGCCTCTTTGCTTCATTGCATTCACTTCATTAGCAATCTAATTACTTATCATCAGGTTGCGAAAAACATACAAGGAATCAAGGCCAGAGTAGGTGTACTATATGAGAGAAGGCAGAGATATAAACTCGAAAAATTGGAAGCTTTGAAAAGTGTTGATGAGGGAAGTGAAATGGTGCAGTACTACAGAGAACTGCACCCTCTCAAGGTTGAAGACGATGAACTTGTTGGCATAGAGCAGCCTAGAGAACAACTGCTGAATTGGTTGACAGATGGAGAATCCGGGCTCACAGTGATCTCCGTGGTCGGTATGGGAGGTTTGGGAAAGACTACTCTTGCGAGGAAGGCTTATGCGAGCGCCAGAGTTAGGAGCCATTTTGAATGTTATGCCTGGACATCTGGATCTCGTTCGGTTGGGATCCGAGGGCTTCTAATAGAAATAATTACAGAATTCTTTGAGAAGGCAAAGATGGGGGTAGCTAACGAAATTGCTGCCATGAACGACGCGGGATTAGTGGAGAAGATCAAAAGTTTCTTAAGCCGGAAAAGGTACGTCCTTGTTTTAGATGATGTATGGAGCTTTTATTTTTGGGGTACACTTAAATATGCTTTGCCAGATGATGAATGTGGGAGTAGAATTGTAATCACTGCGCGTACAGTCAACTTAGCTTCGTCAATCGTAGCTTTCGAGCATGTCTTACACCTTCAATCCTTGTGCTTCAATGATGCTTGGGTGCTCTTTTGTCGAATAGTATTTCGATTGAGAGAATGTCCTCAAGAATTATATGAATTGTCGCGAACTATTGTCGAAAGATGCGGGGGTCTGCCGCTCGCAATTACTGCTGTAGGGGGTCTTATGGCAAAAACAATACTGGAATGGAAGAAGGTGGAAAATAGCCTAAGTTGGGCGTTCAGCACATCCCAAACCTTGGAGAGCGAAAGGAGTATATTGTTGCTCAGCTACCACAATTTGCCAAATTATCTTAAGCCTTGCTTCTTATATTGCAGTATCTTTCCAGAGGATTCTAAGATTGCTGTGAAAAGACTAATTAGGCTTTGGGTGGCAGAAGGATTTTTAGAAGCAAGGAAGGGTTTGACAATGGAGGAGACTGGAGAGGTATACCTCACGGAGCTCATTGACAGGAGTACGCTTCAAGTTGTGAAGAACAGTCGTAGTACTGGAAGAGTTAAAGCATGTCGGGTACATGATCTAATGCGTGACCTCGCTCTATCGGTTATAGCAAAGGAGAATTTTTGTGGGATTTATGATACTAGTGGCCCAAATGTGTTAACTAAAAGTCGTCGCTTATCAATCCATCAATTCGGAGAGGATGAGTCAAGGAACACAAGCATGTTGAATCTCCGATCTTTCTTCTTTTTCGGGAAACAAATGAGTTCGACTTCTTTACTAACAAACTTAATGTGTTGCAAGTTACTGAGAGTTTTGGATCTACAGGGGTCTTCAATTGAAAAGTTGCCTTGCGAATTGTTCAAGCTATTCCATTTAAGGTATCTTGGTTTGAGGAAGACTAATATTAGTATGATCCCGAGCTTACTCTCCAACCTTGGAAATTTACAGACGTTGGACATTTGGGACACAAGTGTAGAGGTTTTGCCAGATGAAGTTTGTAAGTTGCATAGTTTGCGCCATCTCTATGCTAACAGGAATTATGTAGCTTTAGGAGTTTCAAAGTTGCGGAAGCTACAAACTCTCAAAAATGTTAGATCAATTGAGGGTCTACCTTGTGCATTGGCCAGTTTGACCCACCTCAAAAATTTAGGTATTTTTCGCATAAGAAGGGAAGATGGGAAAGATCTTTGCACGTCCATTAATGGCATGAACAACCTCATTTCTTTGACTATAGGTGCTGTGGAATTGAATGAACCGCTTCAATTAGAAACATTAGTACCCCCATCGCCATTTCTTCAGAAACTAGTATTGTGTGGAATTTTAGAGAATTTACCTCGTTGGTTAGCCTCTCTTCGTAGTCTCACCAAGTTGAGATTGGTTGGGTCTAGTCTAAAAGAAGATCCATTTTTGACTCTTCAAGCTCTGCCCAACCTTGTGAATCTTTGGCTCTTATATGATGCGTATAATGGGCTACAGCTACATGGTGAAGCGGGAGGGTTTCCTTCACTAAAGTTCCTACGGTTGATTGGGTTAAAGAATCTAGAAAGTGTGACAGTTGAAGAAGGTTCAATGCCTAATATTTGTACACTAGCTATTGATAAATGTGATGGGCTACAGAGGGTGCCTTGTGGCATTGAATATCTCAAAAGCCTCGAGATATTGGCCTTCAAAGACATGCCTGAAAGTTTTATAAAGAAAATTCGTCCAAATGAAGGAGAAGATTGTTGGAAAGTACAACACGTTGACATGATCTTTCATATGTTTCACATTGATGGGAAGCCACACTGGGAGCGACTTTCATATAATGGAAACCACCTTTGGACAAGGAATCGAGGTAAGTGAAATCCCAACATTATAACTTTTATTTATTTATTATTTGTCGTCACTTATTTTTTAATGCATCTTATTTAGGGTACATTGTCTTATTTACGCCTAAAATCCCATTGTCTTATTTATTCTACGCAACGAATGTTTTAATCATGAGTGTACTATCGGACGATTAGTTAACCGTCTTGGTTTCTCTATTAACCTTTTGAGAGTATGCCCATGGTCTCGAGAAGAATTGTGTAGTGGTTTTCCAATATAGACGCCCTCATAAAGCGGTTGGTATGAATAGAGGTACCTTTTATTTGTTGACTGTGCGTTACTTGCACACACAAAGTTGGCTCGAACACACTATAAAAGAAGCACGTGGTATTAAAAAAAGAAAGTAAGGTATTTCAATAGCAGGTAAAATTGCTGCTATTAACAAAAAAAACTGCTGCTACCAGTCCTGTCTTTACTGAAACAATAAGGTTTTTTTATTAATAGCGACATTTTTGGCTTCCGCTAATAATCTTATTTTTTGTAGTAATTATTTATAAGGTACCTTTTATTTGTTGACGGAGTTACCTGGACATACAAAGTTGATCGGAACACACTATAAAAAAAAGCACGTGATATTTTGGGTACCTGTGCCATGTGAAAACATCATCTAAGCCGTCGTTATTTGTAAGCATGAATTAAAGAAATCATTGGCAAAAGATTACAATGAGACACCATCTTTATCATTGAATTCAACAAAGTCAATTGTTGAATCACACGATGGTCATTGACTATGTTGAAAAGTCATATAATAGAGATGGTATTTAATGCCAACTTTTTTGCATTGTTAATTTTTGTACCATAGTCTTCAAATCCAATGGCTTAGATGGAGTTTCCCCGTTGCAAAGCAAATAACAAGTGTTTCTTTTAAATTGTGTGCGTGGGCAACTTTTTGTGTGCAAGATGGCTACTTTTAATTATCTTTTTATTTTAGCTTTTTGTCACAAGAAGAATAGAAGTTAGCAATCTAATTCCTTCACTGCATCAGCAATCTAATTCCTCATCATCGAATCGCAAAAAAAATTCAAGGTATCAAGGCCAGAGTAGTTGTACTATATGAGAGAAGCCAGAGATATAAACTCGAAAAATAGTGTTGATGAGGGACTTGAAATGGTGCAGTTTTACAGAGAACTGCACCCTCTCATGGTTGAAGAACATGAACTTGTTGGCATAGAGCAGCCTAGAGAACAACTGCTGAATTGGTTGACAGAGGGAGAACCCGGGCTCACAGTGATCTCCGTGGTCAGTATGGGAGGTTTGGGAAAGACAACTCTTGCAAGGAAGGCTTATGCGAGCGCCAGAGTTGGGAGCCATTTTGAATGTTATGCGTGGACGTCTGGATCTCGTTCGGTTGGGATCCGAGGGCTTCTAATAGAAATAATTACAAGATTCTTTGAGGAGGCAAAGATGGGGGTAGCTAACGAAATCGCTGCCATGAACGACGCGGGATTAGTGGAGAAGATCAAAAGTTCCTTAAGCCGGAAAAGGTATGTCCTTGTTTTAGATGATGTATGGAGCTTGAATTTTAATTTTTGGAGCTAGTACACTTAAAATCGACGCCTCTAAATCCAGACTCTCAAAAAGATACAAGGTAATTCAATTTAAAATCGGTCATCTTCTCAATTTTGATTCACTATTTTGTGCTTTTTGGCCATTTTCTGTCCATAAATTAGTGATTGTTCGGTAGATTAGGATGACCTCCGTTGAGTTCTGACATTAATATAACGAATTACCGATTTCTGTGATAGATGTTTTGTTCTTATTAGATTTAATATAATTATGCATTTATCTGATAGTTTTGTGAGAAAATTTTGATGCATCTTCTTGTTTTCCTGTTGATAGTGGTGATGAAATACAGAACATGTAATTAGGAAGCTAATTTGAACTATTCTGTTGTTTCTATTGTCTAATACTAGAGCTTTTGTTGTTATGATGAGATCTATTTTGATCGAACATACTGATGCAGAGATCTGATGGTTTTGAAGTAGCATTTACAATATTTTCTTCAGATTTTTCTTTTATCATAATGCATTATGGAAACTTGAAGCATATTAGTGGATTGACCTTTCCTGAAATTCTTAAGAATCCGTTGCTATTTATTTTGACTTAATGCACACATGTTTGCAGTGGGAAAAATAAAATTGATAATGACTTACAATATAATGTATAAAGATTGTATTAGAAAGGGATTCCAGTGGGGGATATTAAATTGATAATGATTTATCATATTATGTATAAGGATTGTATTAAAAGGGGATTTTCCTATTCATGTAGAATATCAAAATATATGCTGAGTCTTTTAACCCCTTTTGAAAAAAATATATTAGTGAAGCATCAACGCATAGCTTTATGTAATATTATTTTTTAATAAGCCGTGGTGGTTCTAGTGTAGCATAAACTAAATGAAAGGAAGTCACAAGTGGAACTGTCATATTGAAGCTCTTAATGGTCTGAAAATAGAAGAGTTGTAAAAAAGATTATGGTCACTAGCCCTGCTGAGCCTATTTTAATCCCAAGCAGCCATTTGGAATTTAACTTTTTGAGGCAGTCCCAAGTTTGGTAGAATGCAAAATGTGTACTTTAAGTTTGAAATATCCCTTATTTTTTAAAATTTTGTTGGAACTAGCTTTTGGATCTATGTTTTTATTTTCCTCTGTCGACTATTCTACGATATAAATAACTGTTGATGCACAAGTGCTCGTCTTCCTATCTACGGGGCTACCTCCTCCCTAAGAAATGATTGGTTGTAATTATGAACAGTTGATTGATAAAGCAAGAGAGTATCTCGGATTATCTGATTTAGAGTAGTGTACAGATGCTGGTGGTTTTCTTCATGTTCATGTTGGCAATGCCCTTTCTCCATCTGATACTGTGGAAGGAGGATTTGCCGGTAGGATGTTTTTGTGGTCTAGTTGTATACACAACTTTTTTGTTTGGATACATATATGGATCTCCTTTCAGCATTTGGATCATTGGCTACTATATACTTTGAGTAGTACACTTTCTGTGTTCTTTTTCTTACAAACCTGATTTATTATTGGCATCTATAATTTAGGAAAACATGTCTCCTATTGAATAGCTTACTTTATGGTATATAAATTCATCAGTTACTTTGTTAATCATCCAGGCATTGTGGTGAACTTGTTTTCTGATGGAAAGGTTTTACCGCAGTTGCAAGAGGTATATCTTGCATGCATCGTTAGCTAGTTAAGATAAGGAGCTTTTACTATAGTTATTTAGTCTCATCACAAATGGATTTTTTCTACGAGAGTAGAGGTGCTTAATTGATTAGGTTAAACGTTCTGACAATGCATATCCCATGTTTACATTGATCACTTTCTTGCTAACATAGTTTGTTTTAAGAGTTGTAATAGGTGCTTGGGCCCAAGCATTGAGGATGGTGTTTAAATACTGATGCATACATAGCAAAGACGACCTGAACTCCCTCCTGGTACTCATGCCCAAGCACCTTATACCTACTCTTTGTTCCAGCCACATTAGATTCACATGATGATAATGTTTAATTATTGTATATACTGACTGCTACATGATGTTTATTTATTACTAATTTCTACATGAGAATCTTAACTAGTTCTGTTCTTACATTTTGTCCCATAAAGTAATTTGCTGTGATCGATACCTGCTTCAAAATTTAGAAAGACAGGCAAATAATTATACCCCTATAAAATCTGAACGCAGAAAATTAAGTTGCTTCAATATTAATAGATTGGTGATAGGCAATCCCTCGGCATTTTTTATTCTATCTTAGATTTCAAGAGAGGGCAATTGCTATTTTTGAGGTTGGACACATTCCTCATATTCATTAGAAAAGGATCTTATTGATTTATGCTGGTAAATCTTATAAAATACTATATTAGTATGAAGACCTGGCATTATTTGCCTGCAAGTGTAACTTGACATGTTTTACCTTGTTGTCCTTTTGCAAATTGTGTCCTTTCAGTGTTGTTTCTTTATAAAATACTATATATATTTCCAAATGCAATAAAAAGTGTTCAAAACTTGTATAAATAAAAAAGGCATTGTTCTGTCCATACAATAATAGAATTAATGTACCTTTTTTCTGCATCAACTCTATCTATGGGGTCATGCACCTACGAGGCTATTTAGTCTCACTTCAGGATAACACTATCTAGCCTTCATTGTTGATATTACAAATCACGTGTAGATAAGTCAGAATTATATGCTTATTTTATGTTATTAATCATTCAAATAGTAGAGATTTCATCAATAACTCGAGTCTCAATTCAAGTGAAAAACCTTTCTGTGCATTATAGGGCCAGCTTCAGACTTGGGGTATAATCAGTGCCACGTGAACTTAGATACAGATTTTGGAGTCTGATATGTTTGGAAGAGTAAGGCGGCAAGCAAAATAAACTTGCTGACTCACCATAGTCAAAAGTTTGTCATTCATTCATTCATTGAACCAAACTGAAATGATTTGGTTTCTTTTTCATTTGAAAAATCAGAACCGAAACCGAATGATTTGGGTTTTTAATATTATTTTGTTTGAACAATCTTACTCTGTTTTGTCCCCTGCTTCCCTTCCAGCCATTTCTTCATCTAAGGTTTAGTGGATAATCCATGCTAACTCCTTCATAGAGCTTACTATTTCATTTGGAAAATAGAAGAAGCTGAATTTATCTTTTACTTGCAGTTGAATGAAGTTCTTGTGCCCAATCCATTTGATAGGCCACGTGCTGTTTTCATGGTGGAAATCCCAGGAGTTGCAGGTCTGTAAAATTGATTTTCATTGGTGCATACATGTCACAGTAGTTAATTTTTGCATAATTAATAATGTTATGATTTCTGTTTCAATTTGCAGATTCATTGGTGCAAGTTGACTACCCAAACTCCCAAATTGGTAGTGCCTTTAGTAGTAAGGTTCTTCTTGGTTCTGGTCCAGCTGAAATTGAACTTCCAGGTAATGAACTTTGATGATTAGTTTCCTTGAGGAACTTAATTTATGTGATGTAGAATTTTTCTTCGATGATTATATTGTTTGCTTGTTGCTAGTGATTAACAATTTATTTTGTTTCAGGCGAGGATGAGGTCTATGTTTTCTCATTGGACGAACAATTTAGTCCTGAATGCGATGCATCTTGCACTAACAAGAACTTACTGATCTTGTTAGTAGAGAATTCCATTATTCTCTTTTTTATTGATGACACTTTAATCTTCATTAGTCTTTAGTCTGTCTATATAAAAGTTGAAATTGTTGATATATTTTGCAGGCACTTTGGTTAGGTGGATTCTACGTCCGTACAACAAAACCACTGGATGGGGAATTCACTATTTCTAGTCTTTATTTAAATTTGCTGCAAGGGCCAACTTTCTTAGTGCAAGTAATGGCTCCTTTTTTTCCTTTTTTCCCGTGCTTTCCCTTTTTACTATTTTTTTTTTTGGCGAATTTTCTTTTGTCACACTCTTCCCATACTCCGAATTTTTGCCCTTCTCCTTTGCTTTGTTTTCTTTCTGAATTTTTTCCCTTGCAGTTTTATTCCCGTAGTCCGTCTTGGTGACAATGCATGCAACTAGGCTCAGAATAAATGAACGGATGAAACCCAAAATATGTTTAGAGATGGTCTGGTCGCACTGCCTAAATTATCCGTGCATATATTGATTATGTAAATGACCTTTCACTGGAGGTGATTGACTAATTCCATCATTATGTTCAAATAGTGCTTAAGAATTTGGTGGGTCGCTAAAACAGATTCTCTAACTGCATGCTATGTGACCCTAGGATCGGAGATGTCTTCATTAATTGGCTCTCTTTGCTTTGAACAACCCGATGAGTCAACATGACAATCAAGGAACAACTTGCAGCAATAGCACCAACATTGGAACAACTGTGGCAGCAGAAATAGGAAAGAGTAAAGGAGTTTGCCGATGTGCAGTCACAGATTCAGAAAATGTGTGGAGAAATTGCTGGCAACTTGAAAGGTGATGACCAGTTAGGGAAGCCTGCAGTTGACTTGGATGATCTATCCTTGAAGAAATTAGATGAGTTCAATTCTCAACTCCAAGAACTTTAGAAAGAAAAGGTAGATCTTCCCAATCTGTCAGTTTGATTAGTTAGTTTTTATTTTTTGAAGTTTAGGTTGTCCTTTATGTTTATGATTACTCATTAATCTCTCTTTTAGGTTGTCCTTTATGTTTATGATTACTCATCCATTACCCTCCATGATGCTTATGTCTTATACCATTATGTTTATAACTTCAACCATGGAGAATTGGAGATCTAATAAATTGCCATGAGTACTTCTGTATGAGTCTTTAATTATATATTTTCACTAGCTTTAGTGACTACTTAATAGCATTTTGACAAGTCAGTAAATTAGGCAACACAAGTTTAGTACCTATAGAAAATGTCAGTATGTGTGACACGAGTCTTAGCGTTGGTACTTGTTGACATATTAATGCAAATCCTGGCTGTTGAGAATAAATAAGGAGGGTTTGTTGTACAAAATATAATAAAGTTAGAGAAAAAGAGTACACAAGTGTACTTCCAACAGATTTTTTTTTGCTATGTTTTTTTTTAGTTTGTTGCTTACAACAATTTTTTTTTTGGGCTTGGTATACTAGTTTGCTTCCATCAGAACTAGTGAATACACAGTCACCAAGGCTCCAAGGGTGAACGAAGGACAGAAAAGTACGTTCAAAAGCGAAATAATGGGGCTGATGGGAGCCATAGAACAGCTCCACCTCATTGGATCCTTTTATGTCTTTGTTACCTTCAAACAAGCACAAGTGTGATTCACTACAAATATGGTAGACATTGTGTTGGAGATATAATGTGAGATGAGTGTGTAAGCATTTGAGATGTGTATTAATGTTTACTAATGCTCTTCATGTAGTTTTCGTTGGTTGGGCTGGGTTAGTTTAGGTTCTATTTCCTGGTATGTTCTTTTCTTGCTGCAATGATCTGCTCCCAGCAGTAGCAGAATTTTTGCATCGGTTTATATTGTTCATATCTCAATCTTCTGTTGTTAGGTTTTATCATCATCTCATCTTCATAACTCATTTCTATGCTACATCAACAGTATTTAATCTTATCTTCATCCTGCACCAAACATCAACATGATCTTTATTTTTCAGTGGCCTATCTTGGCCATTAGTGGCATTGTTATTTTACTGCAGCATAGCAGCCATTAATATCTATTAATGGTCCTTTCTTTTATAGTTAACTTTCCAACAAAAACACTCATCGTTATTTTTATTTCCAGCCCTAGCACTTCTTTTTTTGGTCGTTTTCAGCACATAGATTGTAGAAATTGCCTGCATAATACTGACATGTGGCATTGTTACTTTTTTTTTTTTGTTGTTTTTTCAGGCCATTAATATCTATTAATGTTTCTTCTAGAAATTGCCTGCATAATACCGACATGTGGCGAGTCCTTTTCAATTGCCGAATAGATGACTTCTAATGGAATGCAACAAGTAGAGGCGTAACTAACAATTATTATCTAAGGAGCTGGAACGAAGCTTCTCATTTAAAAAAAAAACCTTTGAATGGAATACCAGGATGTTTAAAGGTGAGACAACTCCATTACGCCTCATGAACTCTCCCCCCTAATCGACTCCAAATGAATTATAAGTCTACTAGTGATGGTGATAGGCTAGAAATGATATTGATTATAGTATAGATGACACAATGATTCTTGAAGGTATAACTTTTTCACGATTCTTCTACTTATCACAATTTGCTCATTTGAGAGAAAAGAAAAAATAGTCATCAATTCTACTTATCACAATTTAATGATAAATGATCATTTAATTGTAAAATTTGTAAATAGTCTGCACTCTCATTGATGTCTCAGATTGTTAGAAAGTATAAGAAGGGATTCAGATCTATATGTGATAATGAGTCTCTTAATCCACAGTGTACACGGCATGGAACTACGTTATTCAAGGGAGGTCTGGTTAATGGAAATACAGTGTGTTAAAGAATATTAACATTAACAAAATCAGCTGCCATCACAAACTCGGTGCATTGTTAACTTTTCGGTTTTCACCACCTAAAATATAATATTAACAAAATGAATATAAGCCTGCTTCTTACTAATGTTTTTTTTTTAATTACTTCTATTCAGAATTTGGCTGCGACACAGCAGCGGTTATCAAAATTCTTGCCCATCGTGATGTAACCCAGCGTGCTCTCATCCAAGAAGAATACAGAGCTATGCATACAGATGAGCTCACCAGACGCCTTTCTCCAGAGCTAAGTGGAAATTTGAAGGTACTGATAAATCCCCTTGGCATTCTAACATTTGGATGTTCTTATGAAAGAGGAATTCATAATTCTCTTTTAGAGAAATTATTCAGAAAATTGTTACCTTTTGTCAAATCCATTTCCATGTGATCTAATTTGTCTGTTGTCTCTCTTAGAGAGCAGTTTTGCTATGGATGCATGATCCAGCTGGACGTGATGCGACCATAGTGAGGGAAGCATTAAGTGGGGATCTCATTGATCTGGGTGCTGCTATTGAAGTTATATGTTCTCGGACCCCATCTCAGATAAATATATTTAAACAAGCCTACTATGCAAAATTTGGTGTTCACCTTGAGCATGACATTGATTTTACCACTTCCAGTGATCACAAAAAGGTCTTTTTATCTTTCTCTTTAATGTTTTCCACTATTATAGATAACTTATTCTTTGTGGTAATCTGATGTTTGGAAGCATTTTACATTTTCAAGAAACTTGTATACTTGCACAGTTATGCAAGTATACTGTGCATATGAAACCGTTTAGATGAATAAGGAGAAGGAATCTGTTTTTCACAAATTAAACCGATTAGCAAATACAAATAAAAAGGACCTTATACGAATCGTGTTGCGCCAAAATGTGCGGTTGGGATGAATTCAGATCTTATGACAGTTCATATCTTTTTAAAAAGAAAAACAAATCAGAGTATTATCAGCCAAAGTTATGCAGGGAAGTAAAAAAAAAGTTACCAATGAAAGGATGTATTTCTTAATTGCTACGAAGATTGCAGCATGGCCGATTGCAAATACCTGTTTGTAGCAAGTAAAAGAATGACTCAACCCTTTCTGAAAACATTCAAATTCATCAATAAATTATATATATATATATATATATATATAAATTTAGTATTTTGCATTATGCTCCTTTCAGTATATTGTACCTCTTGTGCTCGCTTCATTCTCAGACCACGATAGCAGAGTTTGTTATTATGTTTGTGTAATGTTATATTATTTTGGTGGAATATGTAGAAAATTTTTCGTTAATTTTGTTTAATTATTAACTGATTTTTTTATTGCAACTAATTTTTCAGGTATTTAAGGCACATTGGATCTATTCCTAATTAGTAACTGCTCTTGTTAGAATACTACTAAGGATGCCTATGTGTGTGAATTAATGTGCAGCTGTGAAGGAACTCACCCACGCTTTGAACCGTATCAATGTGCTTGACGAGGCGAACTATACGTACAAATATTCGGTGATCAAAGGCAATCCAAAATATGAGGCGAATTCTTTCAGAATGAAGCTGGAAGCTACGGCAGATGGAGGAACTCTACAAACTTAGCGGCGATGGGGATACAAGTCCGAATGCATTCAAAGTTGTTGATTCTATGCTAGTAAAGGGTAGTTTAGGGCTGCTGGTTGTCGAGTCATCATTGAGGAATTTCTTGAAGGCGAGGAAGTTTCTTTCTTTGCTTTGGATAGGACTATAAACGAGTTGATGATGGTGATACAAGTCCGAATACAAGTGGAATGGTCATATAAAAAAAGTTTTCGATGATGAAAAAAATTACCAAACTAGAATTTGCTATGCACATTTCTTTCGTAATATTGTAGCAAGAAAAAATGGGAGTCGTTACTTGTACACATAAATTTATTGTGAATGAAATTGTGTTGTAAATTAAAATTTACTTTTTTGAATGAGTTTTGAGTATGTTAATGTGTTTATGCTAATTTGAATGAAAATGTGAGTATATAAATGCAGGTTATGGATTTTCATAAAAAAAAATGCAGGTTATAAATTGTACTATTAGGCAATATGGTTCTTGGAGCAAAAAAAATTAAATAGCATTAAAAAAAATTGTTTAACAAGAGATCACTTATTGGAGACGGCTTTAAGTCATCTCCAATAATATCAGATCACTTATTGGAGACGGCTTTTAGTCGTCTCCAATAACAAGAGATGATTTATTAGAGACGACTTTAAGGTGTCTCCAAAATATCTTTGGAGACGGCTCCCATTTGGTCTCCAAAGACAATGGAGACGGGACTATTTGAGACTACATGAAAGCCGTCTCCAATAGTATTGGAGACGGCTTAGACACCTTTGGAGACGGCCAAAAGCCGTCTCCAATAAACACATTTTTTGTAGTGAGTACACTTAAATTTGCTATGGTAGATGATGAATGTGGTAGTAGAATTGTGATCACTACACGCATAGATAACTTAGCTTCGTCAATTGGAGCTTTCGAGCATGTCTTAATCTTCAATTCTTGCCCTTCGATGATGCATTGGTGCTCTTTCATCGAAAAGTATTTCGATTGAGAGAATGTCAAGGATCAAAATGCCGGTTTTCGATGATGGATCGTCTGGAAAAACCGTGCACGATCATCGGACGATACGCATTCGAATAAGACATACCGACGATACATTGAATGTATCGTCCTAGATATTATATAATGGGCGATACATACATTTAATGTACCGTATCGATATCGATATCAGAATGTCCTCAAGAATTAGAGGAATTGTCGCAAACTACTATCAAAAGATGCGGGGGTCTGCCGCTCGCAATTATTGCTGTAGGGGGACTTATGGCAAAAACAGAGAAAACATTAGTAGAATGGAAGAAGGTGGACAATAGCCTTAGTTGGGAGTTGAGCACATCGCAAAACCTTGGAGAGCGAAAGGAGTATATTGTTGCTCAGCTACCACAATTTGCCAAATTATCTTAAGCCTTGCTTCTTATATTGTAGTATCTTTCCAGAGGATTATCAGATTGCTGTGCAAAGACTAATTAGGCTTTGGGTGGCAGAAGGATTTTTAGAAGCTAGGAAGGGTTTGACAATGGAGGAGACTGGAGAGGTATACCTCAGGGACCTCATTGACCGGAGTATGCTTCAAATTGTAAAGAAAAATGATAGTGGATGAGTTAGGGCATGTCGGATACATGATGTAATGCGTGACCTCACTCTATCGGTTATAGCAAAGGAGAATTTTTGTGGGATTTGTGACAGGGATATTTACAGAAACAGGATTGGGAAAAAAAAGTTTCTCACTATTATAATGAAACGTAAAGTTTCTTGAAATCAGGACGCACCATTTTTCAGAGCCCTTGAAATCCGTGAATATGATTTATACAGATTAGTGAACTGTCCTCTATGCCCTCCTTTATAAGCCTCGTTTAAAACCCTTTTCCATTGCTTTTTGACCTGCGACAGCTATCCAAAGAGGAGCATCGACCTCTCCGGCGAGTGCTCCGGTGAGCCTCTCTCTCTAGTCTCTCCAAGCCCTCCAGCATCTCTCCCTCTCTCCACCCCCTCTCCTCAGCGCCCTGCGCCTCTCTCTCTCTCTCTCTCTCTCGATCTCTTACCTACGGCCACGACCCAAAGAGGAGGGGCGACTTCTCCGGCAGGTGTTCCGGCGAGTGCTCCGGTGAGCTTCTGGGAAGAATTACTTCAAGGTATACATTTTGTTTTCCAGCTCCATTCTCTTCAATTCATCAAATCAAACCCCATTGTCTACTGTAATTCCAAATTTGAACTGAAACCCAAAGAATTAGTTCAAGGTTCGATCTTGATGCCTCGAGACCAAATTCTTCCGGTACACTATTGGTTCAGTTTAGGTGTTTAATGTGTTTACTTCACTTTTCGGTTTATTATTATTTATTTTTTTTCCAGTTTTCGGTGGAAGCAAACCAAAATCAGTTCTATCTGGATCGGTCCGAACCAAATCTGAATTGAAGCCCGAATATTTCGCGTTCTTCCGGTACGCTTTTGGCTCGGTTTAAGTTTTTAATGTGTTTACTTCAGTTTTCGGTTTATTATTTTTTATTTTTTTCCAATTTTTTATATTTATGGAAGTGAGAATATTGACTATATTTTTTTTGTTTGATTCTAATGCATCAATTTATTTAATATTTCAAGAAATAGTTAAGGAACTGATTTTTCAGTAAGTGTAAGCATGAAATAAATTTATTTTAGCATTCTCTTGTAGCTCAAGTGTTTGACAACATGCCGAGGTAAAGAAATATAAGACTTTGATACTTTGTTTTGAGTCTATTAATGTACAAGTATAGGCTTTTTATTGAATGGTGGCATGACATATTTTGATATGCCCTATTGGATCTTAAAGCAGGGAAGATGGTATCAATATGAGTACCATTTCTGAGTATAGAAAAATTTGAACCCACTGTAAGGCCAAATCCTATTCCTTGGATTTAATTATGGAAGTTCCCAGCCACACGGTCATAACTCATAAGGCACATTAATTCACTGTAAGAACCAGATCAAGGGTTTTCCTTTCTTCGAAAAAACAGATTATCATAACCAAAGAAAAGTTGCATTTCCTTCTATATATTTTCACATCAACAATATTGATCGATGCATATCTGCTGCAGGAACTTGCAGGAATTATCAAACTTTCTACGTACTCTAGTTTCAATCTTTTTGAATGCCGAAAGGTTGTCAATGGTTCTAAATCACCTGATCTTGGCAGTGATAATTGTTTAATATCACCTTCTTAAATTATTCATTTTACAAGAAATCATATGTAGGATGAAGAATTTTATTTTGTGTCATGACTATCTCTCCTAATTGAGTATTTACGTAGTTAGTCATATTAATAATGTTTATTAATGTCACATAGAGGAATATATTGGGTTAGATGACAATAAATATATTGGGGATTTGTTAGCTGAATTCAAGGCGCCTAAAGATCGTAGCAAAGGAGAGATTTTGCATTACAAACTGCTATTCAAAAAACGCTTATTTCGGGAGTCAGATGAAGTTGTTGGAGACTTAATGTTTGTATAACTGTCTTATGTGCAAGTATGAGACTTCAGTGGTGCTGAAAATCAGTTTATTTAGTACCCCTTTGATGTCACAATCTTCTTTTATGAAGAAACTCTTTTTGTTTTTTGCAGTTGTAACATGACTATATTTTGGGTAATTATCCTGGTGGTAGGGATGATGCTGCTCAACTATATGCATTGCAAATTTTGGTTGAGATCGGATTTGTTGATGATCCTGAATCCTGCGCGTTTGTAATTCTAAACACCCTTTCCAATAGCATAGTTCTGAATCGTATCCAACTGTGTTTAGCTTACTAAGGCTATGATTATCTTGCAGCGACTGGACTCCCCTTCTTCAAATATCTTGGTTGTTATTTGTTAGAGTAGGCACATTCTAGTTGCGTTATTTATTTCAATCCATCTATGCAGTTTTAGTCCTGATCTACTGAAGCTCCAGTGAAGCAGGAATCATTGCCTTTTCTCATAACAAAGTGAAAATTTAGAGTGGATTTGTCTTTATCTTCTAGATAGGTATTTTCTTGGAGATTAACAAAGCTCAATTTAATCACGACTTCTTCAATAAGTCAGCGGCTTCGGTGACTATGGATGAGACTTATAGACCCCCTTTCTCAGTTTTCTAGATCTCCACGGGATGTTAAATACTTTGTTAAGACTTATTACCAATTTTTTTCGTCAGTAAAACATATCTTTATTAAAATAAAAAAGAAAATAGAGGAACCTAATTTTACCCAAACAATGTCAAAACAACTTCCGCAATGCCTTTGTTAACCAATTGGTTAGCTAATTTACCTTCATGTTATTCAATCAGGGTTAATATTGTTGTTGTCATTAAAAGTATAGACTAAGTATTTTGGGAATTTTGCTCATAACTTGATGGCAGTTCTCTTATCCTTTTAGTAAAAATGAAACTCTATGATTGTGATATCTGGGGCCAAGGTAAGCTAACCAAGATATGTGGCTCTTGTTATCAGGTTTTATCATCCAACCACACAATCATGAACTCTCTACAAGCTTGGACCATTTACATTCCATACTTACTAATGGGCCAACATATGAAGAGATCTTGTCAGAGAAACTCTAGATCTTACCTCCCCTTTTTCATTTTAGATCCTCCAAAGTGATTAGACAAAAAGGCCAAGAAGTTTCTTTGTCTTGAAATTCACAAAAAGTTCTCCAAACCAAAGCACCCCAACTTGACGAGCGAAACCCTAAATCGCACGGAGACCGTCGACTGGTTCATCTTCTCAAAGTAAAAGCTTATTTGTTTCTTCTTATTCTTATAGAAAGAAATTATATATATATATATATATATATATATATATATATATATATATATATATATATATATATAAAATAAAAAAAAATAAAAAACCTTCATTGCATTTGTAGGATCCCCAGAAAAAAGTCCTCTAAGCTTGAATAAAAGTTCGTTTATATAAGGAAGAATCAATTTCAGTAACCAAATAGCTTCTTCTTCACCCATCACATTAGTTTGGCCTACATTTTCTATATCTATAGCTCCCCTAAAGGAAAATAATTAAACCAAAATTTTCAGATTTCATAGAGGTCTAAGGCCTAAATTGTTTTTTTTTTCTTTTTCTTAAAGATAAAATTCAAAAATAAAATTCTATGAAATTTACCTGCATATAATGGATTTAAAAAGATAAATTGCAGCAAGATAAGCAAGACCCATATAGGAAATTGCTGAAATCAAGTTGTGCAGATAATAAAAATAGAAAAAAAATCAGTGAACATGGAGAATTAGATAATAAAAATAGAAAAGAATTATATAAACTGGAAGAGAGAATCTAACTTGTGAGCTAGAAAATGAAAATGAGAATAAAAACTAACTTCCGATCACACCAGTAATCTCAAATTGTGTTGAATAAAAAGTGACAAACATGGGTCCAGATTTCACACACACAAGATTGCTGTAATTTTTTTCTTGATGAAAGTATTTTGCCACACAAGACTCACAACACAATCGATCAGTGGTTGATCACTTTTCCCAGGGACAACTACAACTCTTAGTGGTTTGTAATCTAATACTAGGCAGTTGACTAGTACATTTTTTTGAAAGTGAAATTAGTTAAATCCTAATACATCTTCTACGCAAACTAGGCATATGTGACTATTTCAAACGAAACTTACTAAATAGATATTCCGACTAATATAAAAGTGGCCCAACACCTCTTTCAAATGTCACCACTCCCAACAGAAGTATTGATTTCGTTCACATCATCTGAATCGTCACCGTCGACCTCTTCAGTGGAGGAGAAAATGACGATTGGCAAAACTTCCGTCATACTAGGCGGCACCGAAAGAGCTAAAAGCTCAGTCGGAGCCTCCTCTCTCTCGCTTTCATCTTCGACTTCAGCTACAACTGCATCAATCAATGGGTCTACGTCCATCGGGACAATTGGGTAATTTTCGTCGGAGCTCTTCGGTGGGATATCCGCTTGAAGCTGGCGTGTGATGTAGGCACAACTACGCTTATAGCGGCTGTATGACGATCGACTATGTCCCAGTGGTGGTCGAGAAGGTCGTGGCTTTTTGGGGTTTTCACGCGGGGGTGAATCAAACTCCATACGAAGAGGGGATGGGATAGAGTCGGAGCTATTCTCAGAAGACATTAGTTTTATGCCAAGTAGTGATACCCCAGTGGTGCTTACAAGAGTTGTAGTCCCGCTATTTATAGCATAATATGTTGAAGTGCCTCCCTTTTCTTTACATTATAATAATCACATGCATTGCCGAGACCCATTGTGCAATTCCAATCCGAAATAAGTTCCAGCATACATGATGGGACAATATAGTGCTACTCTAGATACGCCAACTCCAGTAGTATACATTTCGAGCCCCACCATCTAACTTGACGTGACTAGACAATGGCATTGGACTTGCTCCTGTCAAGTCACAACTTCTAAAGTTGCTCCAGTCACATCGCGCTTAATATCGAGACGGTAAATCTACGATATAGACTTTGACCGCGACGTACACTTATGAAATTTTAAACTTCCTCATTGAAGATTACCGAGGTGCACCGCGGAGGGCTGAGAATGGAAGGTGGTTTTCTTATTGTGATTCGAGCCCCGCCATCTAACTTGACGTGACTAGACAATATGGATAATCACCGATCTCGGACCATTGTGCTACAGGCCCAAGCCCATGACTAAAAGCAAGGTATTGGTCCATTGTGCTACAGGCCCAAGCCCATGACTAAAAGCAAGGTATTGGTCCATCTTGTTCCGATACTTATCGGCCAATATGGATAATCGCCGATCCCGAATCGGTCCTTTTTTTTGGAAAGTAAAATAAAATTGTATAGGTGCCACACATGGGAATCACATTTGGAGGCTTGCAAATGTACTGTATGACGTTATGGATTTTTTTCTCATCGAAGGTGCTACATTTGAGCCATGTACACACAGAGGCAAGAGGGATGGTGGATTCCCTTGTCAAAGGGGAGTCTATTTGGCATGTCATGTTATTGAGGTTAGTATAGTTTCTGGATTGGTTTGATTAGATTGTACCCTATGATCATTGTGCATATATAGGTGTGTTGTTTAAACCTTATGGTTCGTAAGCACCTTACTTTTGGCATGTATGGCATTTTGTTTTACTCTATTCTATATTAATCTAACATCCTATGGCTATTGCTGCTTTTTCCCTTTCAACAATTGAAACATACATATCGGCATTCATCTCACTAAATTCAAAATTAATATATCAGTGAATTAGTGTTACATTACATTTAACTGTCACTAGCTTTGGTTAACATCACTTTTATTTCATTACTACAGTTTTAATTTTCAAACATTGCCCATAATCTAGAAAATCACTCTAAGCATAGAAGTTTATACAATAGCATGCTATTAAATTTGCCTTTGTATTCTACAGATACCTCAGAGTCTATTAAAAGCTTGCAAAGTCCTGCAGAATATTTCTCTTCACTACAATCCTATTTCAATGGATCAGTTCCAACAAGTATGTCTGTGTGCTTTTTTAGCATTTGGAACTTCAATTAGATCCTCAATGTTATTTATCGATGTCTATATTCCACAGTTTCAGATCTTTTCTTTTGTTGTAGATGGAAGGATTCCAAGAGTTTGAAGCACGGAGGAGAAACAAATTTGACAAGCAGATTGATTCAAATGTGATGATAAGCTCTTCTGGCCTGGATGAAGGCCTTGATATGCGATAGTTCCATGCAAAGATTTCCATATTTTATTCAGTGAGTTTTTTAACTCTGCTTTTAGGTCCCCCAAGCTCTGGGAAGACCACTCTGCTTTTGGCTTTGGTAGGGAAGCTTGATCTAAAACTAAAGGTAATGGTATCATACTTAATACTTTTTGGTTTCTTGATTCCTTGTTATGATGCATGTTACCTTTTTTTTTTGAATTATTTATTTTGAAAATTTGTGTGTTTATTTAAAACACCAGGTTTCTGGGAAAGTAACCTACAATGGTCATGGAATGGATGAATTTGTGCCTCAGAGGACATCTGCCTACATAAGTCAAAATGATCTCCATATAGGAGAATTTTCTCATTTGTGAATGAAAAAATTCAGGTAGCAGGAGAATTTTCTCATTTGTGAATGAAATTTTTTCTCATTTGTGTTTTGGGATGGAAATACTAATCATATGACCATTTCACTTGAATATTTGCAACCATCCAAACAGGCCAGCTCCACTCACAAATAAGCCACAGAAAATTGTCTTAATTCTCATTTGTTTTAAAATAAATAATTTGTATAAAAAACAGTGATCAAAGAATGATCACAATTTATCTGGATAGCAATGTCAATAGGTTCTTATGTATGTTCAGTGTGACAAAGGTCTGAAAATTTGGGTGTCCATGTTTCATGGGACATTATCAAGTATACACTATATGGAGTTTGGATCAATTGTTACTCTTCCATTGATTTTATATGAATTTATTGAAATTGCTTCATTATGAAAATGTATAATAATTTGGCTAATTTACTTTGGAGAGCTTAGGATCACCAAATTGGAGAATCAGTTTCATTGAAGTACTTTAATCATGTTTGGACGTGTTCCAAAGAAGGGTGATAACACCAGATATTATGAAGTCCTTGGTGTTTAAAAAATTGCAAGCCAAGATGAGTTGAAGAAAGCATATAGAAAAGCTGCAATAATGAATCATCCGGACAAGGGTGGAGATCCTGAGAAGGTGAGCCTTTATTTCATTTTTCAACTTTGGGTTGGATGCTTTGGTGGTTATAGAACTGCTGCATATATTTTGTCATGTAAGATCCATGGTTTCCTTTTTTATAATTGGCCTAGTGGGATATAAATATGGAATTTGATCCATTGATTTGTGTCTTTATAGAGTACCTTGGTCAAGTATCAAGGATGATACTCAGTTTGATCTGCACTATAATTCGGTATTTGGGGAAGCCACCATGAAAATGAACCACAAGCCAAAATGCACACTAAGAAACATTCTTGATTGCTGACTGACAGCCTGAAAATCGACAATGAAACAAAATATGGGCAATGGATTACATGTGGATTATTTTGAATTACATTTGGATTATTTTATGTTATATTTTGGATTGCGACTTATACATGTGGAGGCTTGTTAACAGTCGAGAATATTTTATCTGTGTGCTTTCGATCGATGCATGGGAGAAAAACTACCAAAAATATGGGAAATTTTATAGAAAAGCAGAGACACGGTAAATATAATATATATTTTCTTTTTTGACAGGTGAGCAGGAGTTGTTCAGGCAGGAAGTTGGTATTTATATTGAACTAAGCCAGTTCAGTGATTTAGAAAGGTTATCCATTCTCATTTTTAACATAACAATTTTATTTTTTGTGTGGATTTGGCCTATAGCCCAATGGAAGGTTAAGAAAATTGCAATCTCTCTTTTGCAGGTTCAATCCCAACATAACAATCTCTATTTTCTGCTCTGCATGACCTGCACTCCAGAGTGACATCTGGATTTGATTTCCCATATACAAGCTTTAAGAGTATCAAAGGTTAAGCATTTTGTCCCTTAATATATTATGGGCTCTTTGAAATTTTGATTTATTATGATAAAACTGATCTAGAAGAAAGTGATGACTGGAAGGCGGCTCTGCATACTGGAAGTATAGTTTTTGTTTTCTTGTATTTTCCAAAAGCTGTTAACAAATGTTGATATGCTTGAAAATGTGAAGATTGGAGAGCAAAACTATAGAGATGAGGCTTATAGGGCTGCGAAAAGAAAAACAGGGTAGTTCTTGTTAAACTTCCTTTGAAAAGTAACAATTCCCCTCCATGACTAAACTTTACTTTTCTTCTTTTCAACTTCTTAGGTTTGGTGATGATGCTTTATCTCAAAAGACACTGCTCTTGAAGTACGATGATCCTGTTGAGGATGAGGTGAGGTTAAGTTTTTTTTCTTTAATTTTTGTGTACTTAGCCGGCTGTTCTTAGAATTTTCTTGCCACCCAAACTGGCTCTTCGGTTCTTGTCACCCAAATCGGAACTGAAATCAGTTCGGTTTAGTCTGTATAGGTTTTTGGGCTGGGACGGACTGTTTTGGGTTCGGGTCTTGGGCCAAAACTTGTGCCCTTAGTAATAATGATGAGAATAACAATAATGATTTTGACACTTTTTATTTCACTTTCAAATGCAGGAATTGATTACCAAATTCCTAAGCTGGCCTATAGAAGAGATGGTGCAGACTACACCTCTTGAAGAGGGTCTCATTGATGGACCGATCTAAGTGCATGAGCATGATAGATGCTACTTTTTTTTTTTTTTCTAATTTTTATCCTTCACATGTAATGTATGTTTGAAGATTAATCAATTTTCTGTAGGTAAAAAGGGTAATGTAATGTGAAAAATATAATTTGACTGATTTAAATAAGATAGATGAAGATTGGTTTTCTGCTCAATCTTTTATCGACGGATCTTTAGATGATGACCGTACCATCTAATGATCACTTTTGAATAAACAAAGTGACCTTAACATCACGTCGAAGCTCATAAATGATTTCAAGGTCTCTTTTTTGGTTGGGTACCGCGTAAAATGAAAAATAGACCGTCTGATGGTAGAACCTCCCCTAAGTATTTGACAGAAAATCTATTCTGAATTGGGGCATTTTTGTTGATGCTTGTATTATCTTGTAGTTTGATGTAATTAAGATTATTAAGGATGGTGTTGGCGTTATTGTTCGCCCATATACCACTGTATTATTTATCCTTATAATTTTTTGGAATGGATCAAATGCATGATTATCATTACGCAACAGATGCAGTTTCAACTACTAAAGCAATTCAACTACTGAGGGGATGAACTACGAAACGTTAATTCTGCCAATTATAATAGCAACTCAACCAAACTGTTGGATCAAAGTAGTATCGGGATCCACTAAAGAGTCGAATCACCAATAAAACCTTCTTACACTAGGGTGAGTACGACCTGCTAAATTAAACAACACCAAATAAAACAACACCTAAACATACGGTTGGCACAAAACTGAATGTTGAAATTTAGTAAGACCTACTAAAGCTATTCAACTATTACCCGATGGCTTTATCCTGACAGCGACTAGGGGTTCGATAGCTATCAGTCTAGCTGACGAAGGATTGTCGGTCCTGAATGTCCTTCCCCACCAAAGAACTTGATCGGTAGTGAGCTCGTGCTTATCTCATCCGCTTCAACAACTACTCGATGTGGCATGAGTTCACCTCCTGCTAATACCTTATCTTTCATCTCCTGTTCAACATTAAAAGGGCATATTATGCTTGACATGGAAATGGATAGTTTGATTAAATAAAAGGACAGAGTTTGAGGCAATGGATATGCTTCGCGATAATATTAACCTGCAAGTTCTTGTTATTAAGTGTGAAAATCATTGTCGAGCATGCCACCCCCGCGGACTCCAATGTTGCTGCATCAAAGGTGTCCCGATGATCTATACCATGCCAATTTTATCAGTCAATAGTGATGGGAATTTTGGAAGGATTTTCAAATATAGAAGCCAAAAATCCAAAGAAAAATGCGTACAAATTATATATTCATCGGTGTCAGTTTTCCCTATTATCACTTGTCCTTCGAAGAACAAGTAGCTCAACGCCTGCATGTTCTCTACAATTTGTCCAAAAGAGGGATGGTTCAGGACTATGTTCTCATAGATTGCTTGTCCCTTGTCCATCAAGATTGTCAGCATCGTCTTCATGTTAGTGTGATTAGAATCCTTCATCTATACAACCAAAAATGGGTAATAGCGAATCATTTGAGAATTCTACAATCATATAGTAAGAAGTAAATAATGTATATGACTCAGATGACTTAAAAGATGTTTACCGTAAGCGAAGGTGCAATCGGTGGTGCAGAATGAGTGTCAAACCTGTGAGGACCTCCAATTTATAGCACTATGGAGCAACCTACGTCATGGATTAATGCTTGCTAGAAAATCAATAGTAACATATTGCATCTCGAGCATGGGACGATTGCTTGAGATTTGGAACAAGGCTCAGTGGATCCTCTAGTCTCATCATATCAGTTGATAATCTTTGCGAGGTGACACTCAGTACGACATTGGTTATCGCATGCTAGACAATCGAATGTAAACTACTGCGTCGTAGTCACTCAGTGGATCCTCTAGTCTCGTCATATTAGTTAGAGGTGTATTCGGTTCGGTTTGGTCAATTTTGGACCAAAACCACAAACCAATCCGGTCATAATTGGTTTTTAGTTTTTAAATAATCTACGGTCTGTTTCGGCTTGGGGAGGCCCGTAATCGAAAGCATATCGAAATGAATCCTTACGAGGTGACACTCAGTACGACATTGGTTATCGCCTGCTAGACAATCAAATGTAAACTACTGCTTCGTAGAGCGTAGGTCTGTCCCTCGAGATTTGGAATAGTGCTCAGTGGATCCTCTAATCTCGTCATATCAGTTGATAATCCTTGCGAGTTAACACTTAGTACGACATTGGTTATCGCCTGCTAGTCTCGTCAGTGGATCCTCTAGCCTCGTCATATCAGTCAGAGGTGTATTCGGTTCGGTTTGGTCGGTTTTAGACCAAAACCACAAACCAAACTGGTCATAATTGGTTTTTAGTTTTTAAACAATCTACGATCTGTTTCGGCTTGGGGGATATCCGTAACCTAAAGCAAATCGAAACGAATCCTTGAGAGGTGACACTCAGTACGACAATGGTTATCGCCTGCTAGACAATCGAAGGTAATCTACTACTTGGTAGAGTATAGGATTGTCGCTCGAGATTTGGAATAGTGTTCGGTGGACCCTTTAATCTCGTTATATTAGTTGATGTTCTTTGGAGGTGACTCTCAGTATGACAGTGGTTATTGCTTGCTAGACAATCGAATGTAATCTATTGCTTGGTAGAGCATAAGACTGTTGCTCGAGATTTGGAACAATGCTCGGTGGATCCTCTAGTCTTGACATATCAGTCGACGTTCTTTGGAGGTGACTCTCAATATGACATTGGTTATCGCATGCTAGACAATTGAAGGCAATCTATTGCTTGATAGAGCATAGGACTGTCGCTCGAGATTTGGAACAGTGTTCGGTGGATCCTCTAGTCTCGTCTAATTAGTTGATGTTCTTTGGAGGTGACTCTCAGTACGACATTAGTTATCGTCTGCTCGAGATTTAGACCACTACTCAGTGGATCCTATCGTCACAGCCATAGTGACAAATTTCTCTGAAATTTTTCAAAATTTCTTCGAAATTTACGGAAACAAGGGTCGGGCAAAACTTTAGGCGAAATTTCAATAATTTCTCCAAAATCGATGAAATTTCATTTATTTCAATGACAATGGGTGACACGTTCATGCAGTGTGGCACAACCCATGAGGAGACTAAGTTATAATTTAGTGGTGCCCATGAGTGAACGTGAACGATTCGATTGACAAACTTTAAGGTTTGCCTTTGGATCGGTTTCAGTTTGGTTGAGGGGCTTATCGGTTCGGTTTCGGTTTGCCAAACTAGAGACTGATAGTTATCGGTTTGGATTCGGCCTAGCATGAAAATGGCCCCGACTTGACTCGCATCCTCCATAAGATTCGGTTTAAATCCAGTCTGAAACCGATCTGATATAGGTTCTTAAATCCAGGCCGGTTAGCAGTACTAACGTTTTGGCGTTCGATCGAAATGTAAGAGGTTGATCTTCCACGCTACCCTATTAAATCTCCAAAATTGTAATAAGAATACGTCTGTTTGCACCCACACATTCTGTGAAAGCACCCACGAGCCAAATCCCTTGAAACCCATTGATTGCTTCAGATCAGATGATGGAGATCGTGTTCCACCCCGATATTCCACACAATAGATCTTGAGATCATGGCGCACCTATCAGATGCACAATTTTAAATTTCATGTGTCATTGATCCCCCAAAACAGCCCCTACATTTGCGTTTGAGTGTGATGTGTGACATTTGTGTCGAGGAACATTTTTTGGGACCTGGGACCTGTGATCCATGGAATAAATTTTTTTATCGTCTGATAGGTGTGCTATGATCTTAAGATCTATTGCGGGGAAGATCAGGGTGTAACACAATCTACATCATTTGTTACTAAGCAAACAATGGTTTTAAATTGGTATGGGATGTGGGTGCTTTCAGAGAATGCTTTGGCGGGAATAGAGGCTCCAGTCTAATAAATCTCCTGATTTTTCTAGATTCGAAATCCGAAATTGAAAATCAAAAGCTAAAAATGGTTTTCCCGCCCAGCTACACATGTTTTCCCCAACTTGCAATATGAAATTTCTTCAAATTTTTTAGAACAACGCCAAATCCACTTCTTTCTCCCAAACTAAAATCCTTCAAGCTCTACCTCTCTCTGGTTCTCTCTTTCAACCACCGATCTTCTCAGGTTCTTTGTCATATTATCTCCACAGTTAATGTTGATTTTTTAAGGCTTTTTATGGTTATGCATTTTATATATAAATGGATCTTATTTTAAATTGAAATAAAATAACTAATGGTTTTTCTTTCTTCCTTTTCCAGATTGATGGATTTTTGGACTGATTTCTTGTCCAATTTTTTGAGGGTTTGAGAGGTAAGTTTCAGCGTTGTTATTTTTTTTTGGTGCAAATTTTTGAGGTTTTTTGAAGTCTTAAGAGGCCATTGCATTTGCAGCTGTGGTTAGGTGGCTTTTGTCACTTTCTCTCTCTACTTTTGCATTATTTTCCCTTCTTAATAGGGGGATATAACCGTGATCCTACCTCGTCCCTTTGATCCAAGAAAAAACTGAAGGAGAAAAACTGCCCCTTTTAAGGTATATTTATTTACATATTCATATTCGTAGTTTTCTTTTTTTACCTTATGAAAATGAGGTAAAAGTAATGATATAAACATGTCATTATTTGTACACTTGTATGTTTAAAGTGGTGAAATTTGATGGGTTCTTTTCATTTTTCAATTTTATGCTCTTTTTTGCATATGGGTTTTTCTACTTTTAATAAAATAAATTTTACTTGAATTTTTGTTATGACTATCATGTGTTCGCTTTTATGTTTCTATGAAAGGAAATGAAAGGATATGAGTTTAGTGTATATGAATTTTCTTTACTTTGATATGTGTCTATCAAGTGTTTGCTTTTATGTTTTTGAGAAAATGTGAATATGCTTGATGTTCATGATTTGAAATCTCGGATTTTAGAATTGTCTCGGACCACTCCGAGACAAAGACGTTTCACAGAGGAACTTACAGTTGTTGGTCCAGTTGATTACTAGTTGGACCCCTGACATAGATATTATGCAATGAAATGTTACGTAAATCATTGTTGTTGACACCTGTAGACGTGTCCCCAGTGCCTCATGTAAACGGTCGACTTTAGTGTACATTTATTGTCTACTCAATTATGACTAAATGAATTTAAAACATAAGAAATAAAGTGGCTTAAAACAATAGAACTAGAAACTTGTTTTAAACAAGACTGATGTAAACAAGAAATAAATTGTGGTAAATTTGGACTGAAAGAAACTCTCGGATTTTTAGAAGGGCTAGAAAACCCTTTGATTTGATCATGAAGGCTGTCAAGGATTTCTTTTGGGAGTGGATTCACTTGGCTCAATTGGGTGGAAGTTTGGATGGTCATAATCAAAATGATGATTGGGATAGTCTCAACACTTAGCCCTCTTTTCCTCTCTTTGGGATTTCCCCCTTCGTTGGATGTTTCCTTGGTTTTTTTTTTTCCCCTGGTGTCTGCTATTAGCTTCTCTCGGGTTTGTATTTGTTTGTTCCGTTTCTAATAAATTTTTATTGACTGATTAAAAAAGAAAAAGAAAAAAACTACTGTTTAATCAAGCCCTTAAAAGGATATGAATCTTAGATGAATTCTTCACTAAAGAGCAATATATGAAGCCTTCTTGCCAAGAAGATCTAGTGATCCCACAAATGACACTCCAACCAATACTTTGATGGAAATTGTACTTCCAATAGATTCTTTGTTAATCTGCATCAAGCCAATGAGATCTGGGTCTCTTTAACCACCCACCTAGAGAGGTTCCAAGCATTTATTCTGAAGAGATGTACAAAAGGATCAAAATGTTGAGGTCTCCGTCTCATCCTCATTTAGATTTAGCTCCCCTCACATGAATGCTCATATATGCTTTCATTCAGTTTTTGTCAATTGACCCATTGTTAGTTCTTGATCCAATGGTGTAGAGACCATCATGATCTATCATGCCTGTATAATTAACATTGCTCATACACCACCTCTAGGTATTATTATTATTATTATTATTATTATTATTATTATTATAATTATCATTGTTATTATTATTATTACTATTATTATTATTATTATAGTGAGCTTAATATAAATCATATTTGATATCTTGTATCTGACAGAAGGCTCTGTGTCCTTTTCTCCAACAGGGCTTATAGCTGCATCATGTGGGCAACTGGAGTATGTTCTGCAAAATTCTGGCCATGGCCACCATGCTTCTTTTTTTTAAAAAAAATAGGTGTTGCCTGTCTTTATTTACTTGTTTAATATTTATTTAACTAGCAATTTACTACACCAATGCATATATAGGGAGGTATACACAGAATTTTTGAATTTCGTTACTTCTCATAAATAAAGCATCAGGATGGGTCTGTGATTTTAAATATTTATAGCAGCATATTGGGACTGCTGCCATTATACTAGATTACTGTAGTAATAAAACAAATGCTGTTATAGTAGATGGTTTAGTTTTATGCAGTAGTTGAGAAGGTGCATCAGAATTGTCTGTGATTATAAATTTTTACAACAGCTAATTGGAACAGCTGCCGTTACACTAGATTACTGTTGTCTTACGCAGATGCTGTTATACTAGTTGCTGTTAGACTGATTTTAAATTTTGGATTTCAATCATGCATCAGAATGGCCATTTGAAACATTTGTTGTTTTTTCATTTGGGTCGTTTTACGAAGTTGCCATTAGTCACTTATAGGTACTACCAATATACAATGAAGGAGCTGTAGGTTGATGGCCACTTAGGAGAGTTGATGTCCACAATTGACCAAAATCAAAGCGGTTTTATGGTTCTTTACATTTGAATCACTGCAATTTAGGTCATGCACATGTCCACTACAGCAGCATAGTGGCTGATAAAAGCTTTTTAGATTGAAAGGGGTTGAACTGAAGGGATACAAAAGTGGGGTGGCTGATAACAAATCAAAAATTAGATTGAGAAATTGAAAAAGAAAAACAACCCAACAGGGGTTCTTGCTCTATTGCCCTTAGAGGGGGACTTCACTTCACTACCTGATGAGTCCCTGATCCTTTAATTTAAATAAGCCTTGTATAATCTTTCTCTTCTTTAACAAACCCCACATCACTCACACGTGTGGATGTCAACTAATCACACGTGGGATACAACTGTAAGGGCCACCACAGGCCTACCCAAAGTTTCGTCTCTAGGCCAGAATCAGATTTTGCATCCCCAAAACATGTTCTTAACAAAATGATCATCATTATTTTCTATGGAGAGAAATAAAAACTCAACTCATCTAAAACATGTGCTTGGGTCCTCAGACTCTGTTTTCAGACATCTAAATTTCGAAACTATATGATCATCATTAGAGGCACTCGGAGTGTCTCCTACTGGATGAAACTTCTCCATGTTGAAATGCTGATACTTTGGAAAGTATTAGTTATTTATGAGCATTAAAATAGGTGATAGTATATAAATTCTCGGCCAAATCTAAATATAGAGTTTAAACATCCAAACAGGAGATTTGGAAATCCAAATGTTTGAAATCTTCATATCCAAATACTTGTTCCCAAACGGAACCCAAAGGAAATTCCCGGTCCCACCGAGGAATGGGAGTAATGATATTAGATCGCCCCTTACAGGTCCCGCTAGCATTAAAGGACTCTAATTCCTTGCCTAAAAGGAATGGGAGCCATGCAGTTTCAATCCCAGCTTACCCATATAGAGAATTATTAGTATAAAAAAGGATTGCTAGAAGCGTTTGCTTTGTGAAATGACCTTATAGTCTTTGCATGGTGTTTTTTGGGAATCGATACTACGATAGGGTAAGTGTGCCCCATGGAATGTGCCATGTTCCCGTTATTGCATAATATGATTGATTCTTGACATGTACAGAATGCATGGTTCCAGGTATTTGAATGGAGCTTACAAAACCAAGGTCAAGTTCTTTGGTCTCGAGACTGCAGAGGATACTTACACTGCCGAGTTCTCCACTCAAATAGGAATTTTTGGGGGAGTCATTAATAGAATTGTAATGTTAAACTAAAGCATCACCACTCTTTGGAGTGTGGAAGGAACAAAATAAACGGATTGTGGACAAGATCGTGTGCAAATTAATCGTGTCATGTTAATTTACAGAGAAAAAAATTCTGAATTGTTACTATATCTTTTTTGCAGGTTCTGCAGTTTAGAGAGCACAAAAATATGTAGACATGAGATTACTGGGAACTTCAGGGTCAGTTAGATTGCCATATATCAGGTGGACCTTGTTCATCAAGTTTCGTTTCAGATTTTCTGTTTGGTTTTGTTTATGCTATTTTTGCCTCAAGTTAGTAATGCTACTATTGAGCCAACAAGTCCCAGAGTCCAATGACCACTAGACTCAAATGAAAATACTTCATGGTCATCCGAAAATCACAATCCTTTTGGTTTGATTCCAACTTACGATCATAGCCATTCAAAAAGGGAACAATCCTTCAAGAATTACTACACCAAATTGCTCCGCTCCCTCTCAGGCCAGAACAACAGTCAATTTGTTGCGTGGCAATTCACTTTTTATAGGATTCAATATGGATTAATTGTTTGAAAGAAAAAAAAATTCCTTGCTGAGGAATTGATTCGTTTTTTTTTTCCTGTTTTTTTGTGCATGAGCAAGTTAGGATTGAACCATTGATTTCAAAGGTGCAACAGATGGACCACTTGGACAAAGACCCACTAGGTAGGTCATTAACTTCCACTAGCCCTTAGTCCTTGGAGTTTTTCATTTTGCCCACTACGCAATATCTGAAGCAATGGTTATTTTATGTTCTGACAAAAGGGGGTTGGTTTATGCATTTGAGTACTGTTGTAGCTGCTATTGGATTTGTGCTTATAACCACTGATGGACCGCATGAGAAGGTACTCGGATTTGACTTATTTTATTTAAACTTTCCCTTAGCACTGCTTTGCTAAACTTTCTCTTATAGCTATCGACCTGATCACCGGCAAACGGCATGCCAGCGTGCACACATGGCCTTGAGATGCTGGGGACTTAAAGAGCATGGAGATCCACACCAGATTGGTCGCTCTATACGAGCTCTTATTTTGTTGTTGTGGCCTTTTGGCACTTGCCATCTGAAATGATCTAGGTCTAGACTTGTAGCTCTAGATCCACACTTTCACAAATGATGGGTGCTAGTCAGTCAACACCTAGCACCTCTGTGCGTCACTTTCACACGCATGATTCACACACATGATTCTCATTTAGGATATTTGCCCAGGTAAGCCCAATTTAGACTCATGGCTTGCTCATTATTTTTTAATTAGTCACTTTTCTTCTTTTGTACTGGTGTGAAAGAAATGTTTGTATTGCAGGTTGCACCAATCTGATTTCAGACATAAGTTGAGTCCAAAATAATAGAAGGATTACAAATGGTAGAGAGATAATTGAAAGAGAGAGAGAGAGAGAGAGAGAGAGAGAGCTGTAACACTATGGATGGGTTGGAAAATATGTGGACAGGTTCTTGCTTGGTTTTATATGTATGAATGGTATGGATGGTTCAGGTTTTATCTATGAACAGGTTTAGGTATTTATATGAATTGTGTGAATGGTATGAATTTCTTCTACATGGATTTGACCCCATTTCCCCATATGGTTCAGACATTTATATGAAAAGGTTCACAAGAGCCATTGGGTGCTAACCTTATGTTAGCCCCTCCATGTACAAAAAATAAAGAGAAATCGAATAATGTGCAACTTGTAGCTTTCCAAAAAACCCTCGAATATTGTGTGCAACTTGTAGCTCTCCAAAAAAATCTACAAGGGGAATATTTTAGATTTTTTTATAAAAAAATAAACTATTGCCGGCGGTTCTAATCTGTCGGGGATGTAATAATTTGTCGGTGGCTATTAACCACTAGGTTAGTCATACCACTTTGCCGGCAGTTATTAACCACTAGGTTAGTCTTGCTGGCGGTTATTAAGCACTAGGTTAGTCATACCACTTTGTTGGCGGTTATAAATCGCTGGCAAAAAAAATTAAACATTTAACCTCTAGGGTTTGGTAATAATCACCGGCGATTCAAAATTGCCGGCGATTCAATCTGCGATGCCTTCTTTCTCACCAGTTTGTGTGACGCCAGCAAAATTTTTTATTGGCGGTTACTAAATTTTTATTGGCCGTTTTTGGCCACTAGTAAAGGTCCTTAGTTTTATAGTGCATGCTATTATAGCCATTGCTCACTTTGGGGGCTAGGCACACAAGCGAGGCTTTGATAACAAAACTGTTATCATAAATAAAGGTTATGAACCTTTTACTCCATTGAATCTTGTCAAGAGCTGGCTTCTACAAAGTTCAAGGCCAATAAAAGATCCATGAGTTATTTTGACATGTTTCCATGGCTAAAAGGTGCTTTGTCATAAACTTATGATACAGGTGAAGCCCCACTAATCAAATCAAATAGTATATCACTCCCCTAGTTTTTTAATGACAATTTAACTTCCCCTTGTTTTTGAATGACAATTTAACTTGAATGGTCAAAAAGGGTTTGCTAATGTGGATGCATGCTGTCATATGCATTTTCTTAATAAAATCTTCAGGCCTTCAGCATGTTTGTTCCACTGTTTGATTAATGCGTTATCTGAGAACAACTTAGAAAACTTCAAACATTTAAAATCAGAAATCACAATAGAGTGAAACACAGTCCTTACCTCCATTTAACCATATGTCCACTCATGATGAGTGGACCCATTGTAGACTAACTTTTTTTTGTTTTTGTTTTATATAAGTTGGGCTCAAACCTTTGACATTGAATTAGCAATATTGTTACAAGAAATAGCCATTTTGTTAGAGAGAAGTTTGTGTGCCAAGGCCAAACTTCTGTGTACGAGTAGTGGCTCCCACACAGAAGTCCTCTACAAAACACCGAAGGGAAGAGGCTAGTAATCACATCACTTTGCTTATTTTACATCAGTTTACAAGTTTGAAGCTGAAGTTGATAACGGAACTTGAGCACGTGACAATGTACCCTCATAAGTAACAAACAATAAGCAACATAGTAGACTAGATTTCATGGGACAATTGTCCTAAAAGTCAAAAAGTCAAACTTTTCAATCCAATCATAGCACGCCTTAAACCAGTAGATCCATAACTAGGTACACGTAATCATTCACTATATTTCGCATGGTAAGCAACCTCCAACAAAATGAGCTTTTTATTGAATCAACTATGAAGAATGCATCAACATTCACAAATTAAAAAAAGCTATATCTACTTGTCTGAAAACAAGTTGGGGTCAAAAACATGAAAAAGCTTTCCACATGGTAACATGTGAATGCTATGTTTCTTCTCCAAAGGTTAGCACCTTCCGAAAATTGTTGTAAAAAACCAACCCACTCTGCCTTCCGCATTTTCAGTCATGCTTCTTTCCGCCAGACAAAATACGTGATATCTGAAGCCCTTGGCTGAAGGCTTGATTGAATAGTAGCCTAAATTGGAACTCTGAAACAAATGGGAACCAGGCTAAAATGGCCACTGACGCAAAGATAATAGCCCCATCATGTACTCATACCCCCTTGCTACCAAATTCCGAATTGGCCAAACCAACAAAACCTCGTCCAGTGGCTCTGTACTTGGCACCACCATGCAACACCGTGTGACCAAAATAATGGGTTTTGGTCCCGAGCGAGAAGGTGAAGAAGAGGGCGCAAAGCTGAAGCTGCATGATGACTAAGTCACTTAGTGCAGTTCGGAACGCTCTTTCAATCCAATCTCCATGAGCATTGGTAGGGCCATCAATAAACCTATCTGAACAAGTGACTGGGATGCCATAGCAGCCTGCAGAGGATCATTTCCACTAGCACGTGCAGTCTTCATAATTAAGCTCTCCACTCCACTCGATGACGAGTACAATTTCCCATACATCCATTAAGCCAAAACTTTTAAGTGACAAAATAAAAGACTTGCTTTCTTCAGAGTTTATCAGAAATAACCTCCAATAATCATTGTACAAAAACTATTACGGATATTAGTTCTCATCTTAGATCAAAGGCTATATAATTCTCTGCACAAAAATTTAGCGGCAAGTAAAGACAAATTTCCAATTTGTCACAAGTGAGGGATTCAAGGGGAAACAACTACAAATTCTACAAAACAAATGGGTTTTAGTGGCGGCTACTTATTTTAAATTTTTACCTTAATAATTTTTTATCTGCCCCATATAAATTGCCACAGAACCCAACTCTTTCTCTTCCCAGCCAAACACCTCTCTCCATACGCAAGATCTTCTCTCTCCAAAACCACTCTCTCTCCACCAAACTCCTCTCTCCATCGATCCATCGGCGCTATTCAAGATCGAATTCCATGGATCCACTACTGCTGTTTGAAATTGAATTTCATCGATCAATTGCCGCTGTCTCAAATCCGACTCCATCTATCCATTGTCGTTGTTCCAAAACGGATTTCTTCGATCTCTAGGTTTTTCATTTTCTAAACATCATTTGGATCTAAGAATCGGAACATCAAAGGTAGATTGTCGATCTCGGAACACCATGCGTAGATCTTGGAACACTGTGGTTAGATCTCGGAACACCGTTGAGGTACCTTTCTGATTTTCGAGCTGAAATCTCTAGACCTAGAATCTGTTGCATGCGGTTTGGAACTTGATAGCTTCATTTCTATTTTGCAATCAAATCTCAGGTGCGAATTATTTTTGCAATCAAATCTGTTGCATGCGGTTTGGAACTTGATAGCTTCATTTCTATTTTGCAATCAAATCTCAGGTGCGAATTATTTTTGCAATCAAATCTGTTGCATGCGGTTTGGAACTTGATAGCTTCATTTCCATTTTACAATCAAATCTCAGGTACGTATTATTTTTATAATATCTCGAAAAATCACGTTGAACAGTGACCTCAGGATCCGTGCCTAATTAGTCATAGGTTGACCACGTAGAAATTTGCTAGTTGACGTAGGATAAGATGAATGGATGAGATGTGAGAATTTAAGTGAATGTGTGGAGAGTGAGGTAAATCTGGAGTCACATACACCTGTTCTGGTGCATGCGCTCAACACACAAGCTAGAGGGGAGATAAAAGGGTTTAATAACCCTAAAATCAATGTTTGAGTTGTTGGAGAGAGTTAAGAAGAGAGAGAGAGAGAGAGGAGTAAAGAAGGGTGAGTGATCAAGGAGTTATTGCAACTGATTGGAAGGGGGATTTGAGCAATTAACGCCATATTCGACGCGAGGGATCCGCTAGAAGCAAAGCTGGAACCCTAGCCTTTCCAATCACTTGATTTAATCAATTTGAGATTGATTGAAGGTAAAATTCTTGTAGATTAAATGCATAGATTGAAGGGTTAGATTGTAGTTAAGAATGGGTTAAATTATAGGATAAAGGCTTAGAAAAATGAAGAAAAAAGAGTAGGAAAAGATTGGGAAGAACAGCCCAAAAGAGGGCTGAATTTGGCCAATTCGATGAATCAAAATTGGGATTCGATTAACTGAATTGCCCCAAAAAGTTGAAAAGTCAAGGGACCCAAATTCGATTAATCGAATTGAGTTTCGATTAATCGACTTTGATTTTCGATTAATCGATTAATCGACTGAGAACCTCCAGTGGATGGAGGAAAAGGACCTGGGAAAATCGACTAGTCGAAATGGAATTTCGATTAATCGATTTTGGGTATCCGATTACTCGAATTGAGAATCGAATGGATAGAGTAGAGAATTTCGATTAATCAAATTGGGATTCGATTAATCGAATGGGAATCTCGATTAATCGATTTGATAATCGATTAATCGACCTTGAATTTTGATTAATCGATTTTGGGAATCGATTAATCGAATCAGATTCGATTAATCGACTTTGGAGTTCGATTAATCGACTGTGCCAGTTTTTGTTGATTTGTGAGTTTGACTTTATGGTTCTTGGATGGTCTTGGACCTTCTTTGTTACATCTTTAGTGATGTATTGCATGTGTTATGTTGTACCATATGTGGTACGTGTGATCAAGAGCACAAGGAGCCATGTAGGACTTTGATGTATGGTTTAGCAGAGACTTGAGGTAGGGAACACCTTGAACATGTACTTTAATTTGCAAGAGCATGTATATAGTGATATAGAATCAAATTGAAAACTGTTTTATTGCTAAAAGTTTTGTGAAAAGTGTGTGTGTGTGACATCTATAAGAGTAATCATAATGAGTCATCCTCAGGGAATGAGAAAGTAAAGAAATAAGAGCATCAGGTGTGATGCAAGTGAATGGATACATCCCAGGGATGTATCCAAGATTGAATAATATTTGATAAGGCCTAACTGATATAAGATACCACACTTACACGGTGAATAACTATATGTAAAGCACCTAATATTTTTGTTATTTGAGGTTTGATAGGATACCCCACCGACGTGGCGGGATACCCATGACTGACGCGGCAGGATATCCGTGATTGGTACGGCGGCGAAACCGTAAGCCAGTGCGGAGGCTTATCCGTACACAGTAAGCACACCCCAGGGGTGTTGAGTTGAGATAAGTTGAAACCTCGCCACCGATCTCCAGGGGAAAGGGGGTTGGGTACTAATTGTATTCCCAGGGAATACGTTTAAAACTGTCTATATAGATGACGATGAAGGGTATCTCATCGGGGCTCGATGCTATATTGCTCGGGGATTACTTAAGTTGAAAGGTTAAGTTTTGCTTTAGGCCTATTCAGTGTCATTCATGATTAATTAAAAGATATGTGTAAACTACCATTAAAAATGTGATTCCTTTTCAACTGTTTCTCAGTAACTGCATAGACACATCATGCATAAACATATCATGGAATATATGTGAGTTTTAATTTATATGTTCACTGTGTTTTGTTCCCTATTGAGCTATGATGTAGCTCACTCTTTAGACTATACGTCGCAGGTCTACTATTAGCAGCTGCCGAGGCTTCAGGGGACGTTGACCCTAGTGAGTCGGACCTTGCGCCTGGAGACGAGTTGGAGCCACCTCCTGAGGACTTCTTCTAGAGGACTCTGTTGTGCATCTTTGAGAGTTTTGTGAGCTTAATTAGTACGGCTTGGTATGTCAAGCCTAGTTTTTCATTAAACAATGTAATTAAATGTTTGAATTATTCTTTTGGGCGAACCATCCTTGATGATTAGCTATCATCGATGGTTCAGATTGGTCCATTCATGCAGAGGCATGAAGGTAGAACTGTCTTTTGAGTAATATTTAAATGATAATTTAATTCTGCAGTTTCATGTATTGTTCAGTTCATTTTTGTTGCTTGATATACCAGTGTTCCGTGCTTAGTTAAGGGGCACGGTCAAGATGATCGTGCTGATGGCACGGGTTTCGGGGTGTCGAAATCCGGGCTGTCACAATTTTCTTGTTTGTCCATTGGGAAGGATAACAAATGAATAGGTGATATGCTTATCCTATCCTTGTTTGTCCTAGAACGCTGGTGTCAGAAAGACAATCCACTTTTTATCTAATTTTCTATTAGGATTTTTTGACTTGGGATCTGATGGGAAACAGAGCAATAATAAAGCATATGCAGAATAATGATAATCCTGCTTTTGATTATTTATTTCACAAATTTGTTTGGTTCCTCTCAGGTTGTTAATTGGCCCTGAAGATTAATTTGAAACTTAAAAAATTGATTTGCCGTGTGGTGAAAAATAGTGATAAGGGTATTGGTGTGATTTTTTTTTTATGCATCACCTGGTTAATGCTGTGATCAATGAATACTTGATTCGGATTTCTGGTTTCAGGCACATCCACTAAAAATGGCACTAGAAGCAAAGAAAATGTCTGTAAATGTATATGTTGGAATGAGATATTGGCACCCTTTCATGGAGGAAGCCATTAATCAGGTTAGTGCCTCCTTAAATTTTGTGTTAGGGATACCTTCCTTTCCGTGTCAAATTATCCTATGTTATTTTCACTCATTAATTTATTATATCTGCAATTATAACTTTTGAGAGGACTATTAAGTTCCAAAGAGCACATTTGTTATACTAATAAGAGTAAAATGAATTTGGATAAGCAATATCTAAATCACAATCACTTTCAGGCTTACTCAAGTAATATCTTTTGTTTAATACTGGGAGTTTTAATTCAAACTGAGGTTGAAGAAAATCTCCATTAGCAGGTAATGCACAATCAAAAGGGACTTTTAACAATAGAGGTGAGAGACCTAGGTCCAAGAACCTGGACTCAGATTAGTATGAAGACCTCTAGGGTCTAGGCTCAAAATTAATCTGGACTTGGCTTGTGAAAAATATGTTGACTAATAAATCTATAATATATCTTAATTTTTTTATAAATAGAGTAAGACATTCATAGTTAACTAAAAATTAAAATTTTACAAACAAAGGGAGTGACTGTGTTGACCACTTGTACACAGATAACCATGACCACCCATTTTTATGCCATCCAAGTAGTCCAACTAGCAGCCCATCACTAACACATGTCTCTCGCAAAGAATCACACTTAATGAAAGGCTTGGAACCATGCAATCGGTGCACTTGAATATCAACTGCTAAAGAAATATGCACAATCGTCTTTATTAGAGTGTGTAGATTGGACAGTTCAAATCCCCACTAAGTGTGATATGTGCAGCATGGCTTAAAAGTTGGATGATCATGGTTCTATCTATGATCATTTATCCTAAAAATAGAAGTATAAATAAGAGTAACCTCGTTCAACCCAATAGTTTGAATTGAAACCTATATACAAGGTGCCTAAATCGGTTTTGGTATCGGGTATCGGTCCAATGTGTATCGGCGGATACCGAGACTATCGCTGATTCCCGTACTGATGCTGATATTGATGCCATTATTGGTCTCTGGCGAAACTGATACATATCCCTGATACGTATCGATATCGGCTGATAATTGTTACCATAGCTGTATATACCCAATCTTTTAGGGGATAGGAATTTAGAATAGGGCTAGTGAATTAATTATGAAGAATAGAAAGTTGAACAGGGAATAGAATAATGCTTTTTTTAAAGGTTTCTTTGTGTTTTGAACACTATTTACTCAAAGTAATTTCACTTAAAGGTTACTAATAAAGCCAGCTATTACCCAGTGCTGGTTCTGTACATACGGGGTGCTGGGAGGGGTGGACGGGATGCAAATCTAACCTTTGGTTTTTTACACACAAAGTGGCTGCTTCTAGTTTATTACTATAATATAATTCATAAACATTGTATATAGGTAATGTAAACGTACCTTAATATTACCTAGCTGCATGAATGCTTGAGATAATCTAACATTAGAAACTAACACAGTGATGCTATTGCTTGAATGTTTAGGCCATATGGTTGTCTTATAAATTATTATTAAGGTTGCTTGTTCCAGCTAACTGAGCAAAGTATCTTTTTCGAGTCCTGGCCAAGTCAATTCTGCAACTTGGCCTGTGCCAAAGTAAGTCAACTTATTTAAAGTGACTCAATTTAAATGAGTAAGTAAATGTTGAGTTGACTTTTCAAAAATTGCTTGCATTTATTTAAGCAAAATCTAGTTGATTATCCAACCGGGTTGAGTCTCAGGTCCAATTTCCTATCCAGTGTAATTTATGCACTGGCAGATTTTTCTCATAACTTCCTATCTAGTTCAATTTCCTATCAAATCCAATAATTGATGGACTGACACCATCAATTATTGAAGAATTTGAAAATGAATTGGAATTTGGAAAGAAGGCATAGTAGACATGACACACCGAACTCTAGGATGAGTTTTTTCCAACTGCAGAAGAAAGATGCAAGTCAATGTCTACAGTGACATAAAATACAAGGAAGAAGAAAAGAAAGATGATAATGAGTATGGGATAAACATTAAGATCCAAAAGAAGGGCTTACTGTTTCAAGAGGTTTGTTTTAACTAAATAAAAAGGGATTCACATGAGACATTATGTGGCACGTAACCACTTAATGAACTCACATGACCACTTAAGCTAACTTCATTAACTATAATTATAGTTGTGAACGTTCTAATGGTTTTAGTTAATAATGGGAAGATTTATCGTGATTATGGGTCTTAAATTTAAGTAAGTTTATGGTTTGTTTAAATATAGGACCCAAAGAAATGACTTTATTATTATGGTTTTGAGAAAGTGATTTTTCTTGTGATTTCATGGGTTCCCTTAGAAACCCTCTCTATTGTGTTGATTGCTTGATCTCTTTGCTACGGATTTCAATAAAGAAGGTATGGGATTGCATTCTCATGTTTATTCTTCTCCTCTTTGAATCTCTTCTTCTTCATTGCACATCAAGTTCTTTGTATCTCCAACATGAATCCATGTCTATGTCAACTTATAAAGCCACAGGACTTTGGGAACGGGTAATGGGTAGATAGTGGTGTTTCAAGAGGTTCCTTTGGAAATTTGGCTAACCTAACAACAATCAACATTTCACAATATCCTGGGCCCAAAATGCCTTTCTTCAATCAGTGACAATGTTTTTAAATGCCCAAAGGGCACCCCAAGTCCATCCCATAAAATTTGGCAATAAGTTTCTGTCAAAGGGAATTTTAGTGTGTTCATAGTAGAACCCTTTTACATACAGAATCACTTGAAGTATAAATTTTGACGTTGGATCATGTAATTCCCAAATATGACTGAAATAAGGATCTTCAACTGAGTAACTTCATTATATTGAACCCTATAACCTTTGTAGATACTACACACTTGCCAAGAGCATCAGCCACACTATCTTGGTATCGAAAATTATTTGTAGGGAGCCTATTTAGTATGTCTATTTTTGGATTAGATTGCGCTGTCAATAATGAAGGGTTTGACCAACGGCATAAAATTCCACCTTATAAATTAAGTGCCATCGTTTTTGCTTTGTTTAATTTTTCGCTAAAGAAGTTGTCAGTGCTTTTTCTTAGATATAGAGTCACAATCAACGTCATTCATCAACATCACTGTTGTCATATGCGATCGCATATGGCAGTTTTAAGGGTGGGATCACATATGCCATGACGTCATATGTGATCTAGTAGCGTATGTCATGGTAGTTTGACTACATATAATTTGCACCTTAGCAGCTTCATGTTCTTGACAGATTCATATTTTACTGTAAAGGAGGAAGCCCTCATCTCACTAAAGGAGGCAACTTCATGTTCTTGATAGATTCATGATGGATAAGAGTTGGATGAAAAATATTAGGTATATCACTACATCATTCTTTCTATGTCAAATAATTTCAATTTAAATAGTTTAAAATATTGATTAGTAAAGCAAATCATATTTATATGGATGATGTAGGAATGCTAAAAAGTACAATGAAGGTGTAAAAGAATTCACCAACCTAGCCATATCCCGTGGATCATCTGTTAATGAAAGATTAAATTGCCCATACATCAAATGCAACAATATAGAGTTTCACGATAAGGAGATAATATATGATCATTTGATATGTAATGGCATAGTTCATAACTACACCAAGTGGTATTATCATGGAGAGGAAATATCTCAAGAAAGTCTTTTACAAGAAGAACATCATGATAGTGGAGTCGATGAGCATGATACAGGTGATGACATAAGTCAAATGTTGCATGATGCATTTGGCGTTCATATGCCGGAAATAGCTTCAGATGGTTTGGCAGACGAAACTGAGGATCTACCTAATCCTAGTGCCTCTAAATTCTACAACATGATACACGATGCCGAGCAAGATCTCTATCCGGGATGTAAATCACACGCAATTTTATCTTTCCTTGTTAGGCTATGGCATATCAAATGCCTCGAAAGATGGAGCAATAAGTCATTTACAATGCTACTTGATTTATTAAGAGAAGTACTCCCTGAGGGTTCAAGTTTACCTAAAAAATTTTCACAAGGCAAGAAGATTATTTCAGACTTAGGGCTGACTTATAATAAAATTGATGCTTCCCAAATGATTATATGTTGTATTGGAAAGAGTCTGTCGATAAACAATTGTGCAATCTTTGTGGCACTTCACGATGGAAATCTCCAGACGATCATTTAGAAGACAGTAAGAGGAAGAGTCCGACAAAGATATTGTGTTACTTCCCTCTAAAACCAAGATTACAAAGGTTATACATGTCATCAAAAATTGCGTCCGACATGAGATGACATGATGAGGGTCACACTAAAGATGAGATGTTACGACATCCCGTAGATTCTCTAGCTTAGAAACTTTTTGAAATCATCAATCCAGCATTCGCAGCAGACTCTCGAAATGTTAGACTTGGATTAGCGAGTGACGGTTTCAACCCTTTCAAGACAATGAGTAACATACATAGCACGTGGCCTGTGATACTTATTCCATACAATTTGCCGCCATGGTTGTGCATGAAGCAACCAAACATGATCCTATCGATGCTTATACCAGGTCCATCTGGACCTGGAAATGACATTGATGTATACTTGAGGCTGTTGATAGAGGAGTTAAAAGAATTATAGGAATTTGGGGTGGAGACGTATGATGCTTCAAGGAGAGAAGTATTTCATTTGCATGCGGGCTTGTTATGGACCATTAGTGATTTCCCAGGGTATGCTATTTTATCAGGTTGGAGCACGAAAGGGAAGCTGGCATGTCCTTCATGCAATAAGGACACGTGTAGCTTATACTTGCGGAATAGTAGGAAGCAATGTTACCTTGGACATCGTCGATTTTTACCTTCAAATCATAGATTTAAAAAAAAAAAACAATTTTTTGACGGTACTGTAGAGGATAGACCGGCTCCAATTTCAATGTCTGGCTTGAGTATATTGATGGAACTGGAGAATGTCATACATACTTTTGGGAAGCGTCATGTGAGGAAAAGATCTAGAACCATGGAGTCTGAAAACATGCCTTATAACTGGAAGAAGAATAGTATATTCTTTGAGTTGTCATATTGGGAGCATAATCTACTCAGACACAATTTGGATGTAATGCACATTGAAAAAAATATATGTGATAATTTGTTCATGACTCTCTTAGATGTAGATGGAAAAATGAAGAATAATATTAAGTCACGTCTCGACTTGAGAGAAATGAATGTGAGACATGGTCTCCATTCGCGAATAGAGGCGGACAAAAATCCAGCATATTTACCTACTGCCTGCTACTCCATGAACAAAAATAAAAAAGAGAGGTTCTGCAATATTTTGAAGAGTTTGAAAATCCCAGATGGTTACTCATCTAATATTGCAAGGTGCATCATTATTAAAGAGTACAAAATATCTGGACTAAAAAGTCATGATTCACATGTCATAATGCAACAGTTTTTTCCCTTAGCTATTCGAAAGGCGTTGCCAAAGAAAGTAACTTCTACAATATTAGAGTTGCGTACATTCTTCCGTGAATTATGCTCCAAAGTTTGTTGATATGAGGATATGAAACATCTCGAGGAGCGCATTGTATTGGTCCTTTGTCAATTAGAGAGCATTTTCCCACCTGCATTCTTTGACATTATGGTGCACTTACCCATACATTTAGCTTTAGAGGTACTACTAGGTGGACCTGTCCATTATCGTTGGATGTATCCTATTGAGAGGTATTATCTTATAGTATATAAATTTTAGTTATTTATTGTGCAATTACTTATGACGTCACTCATGTAAGCCAACTATATTTACATGTAGGTACTTATTGACATTGAAGTCATATGTGCGTAATAGAGCTCAACCCGAGGGGTCCATTGCCGAAGGGTACCTCGCAGAAGAATGTCTAACATTTTGCTCTCAATACTTTAACAATATTGAAACGAGGTTAAACCGACCCCGGAGGAATCTTGACTTTGTTGCAAATGGCAGTGCAACATTTTTCCTATTGAGCGAGTTAGAATGGGCACAAGCACATCGCTAATTGGTGTTCAACCATGAGAAGGTCACAACTTATTTAAAGTAAGGTCTCACACATTTGTAAATTATTTTTTATACTTATGTAATATTTGATGCTTACACAATGTTCATTCAACACAGGCATCATGATCGAGTGTTACGTATGATGTACCCAAAAGCAAATCCCCATGAAAGACAAAAATTGAAGAATGAATAATTTGTTGATTGGTTTAAGGAGCATGTAAGTTAGGATTGTTTATATATCAACAGTCATTTTATACGAATTTTGGATAGTGTTTTGACCTTCCTGTACACTTAAAATAGGTACGAAAGTTTTAAAAAAATTCAAATAGTTCATTGCCGAAAGAAATTGCTTTGATCGATGAAGGTCCTTATTCAGAAGCAAGAAGATTCACCAGTTACACTATTAACGGATATAAATTTTGAACAGTTGAAAAAGAGAAGAGAGCTAAAACTCAAAATAGTGGTGTTGCGGTCACTGCAACTATTACAAGTTACTCAAGTACTAAGGACAAATGACCCATTGTTGGAGAGATAACATATTACGGCCGTTTAACCGATATAATCGAGTTAACATATTCAGAACAACTCAAGTTTGTACTGTTTAAGTGTGATTGGGTTGATGTGACAACACAGGGCAAAGGAATTAAGATTGATGATTTAGGATTCACACTTGTGAATTTTACCCGATTGTTGTTCCCCACTCAACAAGTGTCAGATGAACCATACATTTTGGCATCTCAGGTTACTCAGGTTTTCTATGTCCAAGATCTAGTTGATCCGAATTGGCATGTTGTCATGAAGACTAAGCCTAGGGACCTATTTGATATGAGATGGAATGATAATGCTTTATTGGATAGTACTTATGCCATCCAAGAGCCAAATGACACTATCGAGGATGGTGTTGATGACAATTGGGTAAGGGAAGATGTGTTTGGACCAACTGTAGATGCACCTCTCCAAATGCGTGTTCCACAACAAACTCCTTCAACTGATTTCATTGACGATGATCTTGGATCAGATTTTGATTCTCAAGTGGATGGAAGTGTTTAACTATTTCGCATCATGCACAATAAGCTCCGGTCCACCAAGACAAGGTACGTGCAATTTGACATGTTTAATTTTTCATAAGGTTGGGCTCTATATGCATATTTACTAGGTCTTGCCTAATTCTAATATTTTGTTCTATTTATTTAAAATGATTTCCCTTTGTGGATATAGGTTGGACTCTATATCCAAACATACAAGATGCTCATAAAGATTAGAGAGAGAACAATTGGGATCCATCTTCCTTTGTGGACCTTGATAAATGAAGCCGAGGTATATAATAGCTCAAAGACAGGTTATATGGATTATAAGGTGTTTTGTCATTTGATTTGGTCACAAACTCACAATGACATAGTGGTACCAATCTCCATTTGGCGTGATGGCCAGGTACCCGCCTCAAGAAGCGGGAAATGCGAGTTCGAATCCTACCTTGATGCCACCCTAGGGATTATATCCCGTGCAGACCCAACACGCGCTACTTTGGGGCACGTGTCCCTAGGATTAGTCGGGTGCTCTAAGGCCCGGGCACCCAGGTTATTAAAAAAAAAGGAGCTTCAAACGAATTAGATAACCATTCGTCTCACCTTTATTTGTTTGATAATTTTCTAGGACAAGCTCTGCATGCTTCTTTTGAGAATTTCAAAGAGATCGTTAGATCTGATTTCTTCGAACGATCCTGACCATTTACTTTAGTCATTGTCATCTATCACCTAAGTTCGTACCTTTTTTATTTAACTGAAATTTAGTCACGGATATAGAGAGAAGCACTGTTCTATAGGTTGCGGGTAAAATTGTGTATGCATTGATGGCATTTATTTTATATTATAGTTGCAGAAATGTCTACAAATAAAGAAATATAAATAGTTTAGCACAATGATTTTCTAAGATATGTAGTGATTCGTGAATGGTTGGATCTCCTAGTGAGCTATACATCCATCTCTTTTTGTTAACTTTTTATTGCTGCTTGGATCTCTCTCTAGATTCGTGTGAATGATCCTGTCTCACTTCAGGATAACACTATCCAGCATTCATTGTTGATATTACAAATCACGTGTATATAAGTCAGAATTATATCCTTATTTATGACATTAATCATTCAAATAGTAGAGATTTCATCAATAACTCTAGTCTCAATTCAAGTGAAAAACTTTTCTGTGCATTATAGGACCAGCTTCAGACTTGTTATGGTTATTCTCTCTCCTTGTAATATGAAGTTTGGAATTAGGATACAAGACAAAAATTGACTAATGTTTTGCATAACTTGATTATTTTTACTCCAGGTAACATTTGTTTCAAGTGAGCCGCTGCCTCCTGAGTTCTTAATTCGTTCTTGCCTAATTATGATATTTACTTTGCCCAGTTCTAGTCAGATGGATAGTGTTGAAGCTACAGGATCTGGGAAGAGGATAGTACGAGGTCATTTCAAGTGTGCCTATATGCAACGATTGACAGATGGGGAGAAATTTCAGGTCCTTGTCAGTGACGAGCAACTTGTAGAAAAAAGTGCATTGAAATTTTCAACTTGGTTGGGTACTTTAACAAAAGATGGTCGAGTATTGCCAATTGACTGTCCATCGTGGAAAGAAGTTGAAGATGAAGCGAAGGACAGGGCATGGAAACGCGTTCAGGTAAATATGCATGCTTCGAGTTTTCCTTTACATTTTATTTTTTTATATGTAACATATTTAAATGATTATGTTTTCTACCTGAACTTTGGTTTAGGTGAAAGTTGATATTGGTGATGAGATGAAACACTATGTAATGCTTTGACTTGCCAAAAAATGGAGGGACTACAAGTGTGAGCTAAAGAGAAAGTGGGATGTCAATTGCCCACCCAATGAAGATCTGTATGAGCATCACCCTATAAATGTATTGTCAGATCAATGGCAAACTCTTATCCATTTCTGGGATTTTGATGAAGGCAATGTATAAATTTTTCATAAAAGAATTTAAAATAATTTACTTTGCATAACAAACTTGTCAACATCAATTAATTTATGTGGTATAGAAAAGAAGCGAAAGAAATAAACGAAATAGGTCGTGTCAGAAACTTGCCCATACCACCAGTACGAAAAGCTTCGCGAGAGTACGTCATGAGGAGGTATACATTTATGTTTAAGGTCAATCTATATATCATGTATCTCATCTATGTCAATATTCATTATTTACTAATAAAATTTTTTTTGACATAGCACGTCAAGAGAGGAGGGCAGAATCCGCCTAGCCGAGCGAAGATTTTTTTGCTTACACATTCACATAAAGACGGCACGCCAGTCATTAAAGTGGCTGCAGAGAAGATTGTAAGTTCATACTATGTTATTCATTATCTATAGACTTTATATAATTAAGAAGATAAATGAAATGTAATCAATTACAGTGTAAGATGAAGAAATTACTATCGGAAGATGGTTTGGTGGATAAGACCTCTCAAAATAATGTGTATTGGAAGGTTATGGGACCTGAGAAATCAGGGCGTGTTCGTGGCCTAGGATTGGGGCCAACTCTCACCAGTCTTTGGGGATCATCATCTAGCCGTGGTGGGTCATCCTCTGGTGAGTTCATAGCAATGAAAGATAAAATACGCTTATTGGAAGAGCTCTTGAATAAGAGAGATGTCGAGATGGTAGAGCAACAAAAGCAAAGAGATGAGCAATAAAGGTTGATGGTTGAGCAACAACGACAGAGAGAGGCTCAGATGGCAGAGCAATTGAAGGAGAGTAATGCCCAAATAACAGAACGTAAGAGCATGTTCTTGACTCTCTCGCGGTACGTATATATAACTATTTGTTTATAGATTGTAAGTTTTTTAAGATGTTAATAAACTTAGAAATGATTTCTTTGTCCTTTTTATTGTGTAGCTTGGTGGCAATTCTAAATAGTTATTGCCTACTATCATTCATCCAGTCTATTACAGGTATGTTTGGTAAATTGCTCTGATAAATAGCTATTGCCTACTGTCATCTGTATTTCTACTTTGTTGACTTGTTTGTTCAAATTAGCAACACAACTAACTTTGTTCATAATTAATTTTGATGTAATGCAGCAATGTACAAGTGGAGAACATAACAGTCCAAGCTCCACTTGATTCTCCTTATACCCACATTAAAATGGCTAGATAGTAATAATTTGTCCACTTCATATCAGTTTTAGTTGTTGCTGTTTAGGTGTCTTTTTTATTCCACTAATGGTTGTTTAGGTGACCTATGAAGGAACCGAACATGATGCTTTGTCATACATTTTTTCTATCTTTTGTATGACTGCCTGCCTTTTTACCCTTCTTTTTAAGAATATTTTCATTGTCTTGCTGCATTTTCTGTTATTGGTTATATTTTTGATATATCATTGTTTAATATATCTCGATTCCATAATCCTTACAAGTACAGGCTGATGCTTCAAAAATGGTAAGCTCTTTATGGAAGATGCCTGTGTTTTTATTCAGCGAGATGTCTTACAGGCATAAAATTTTGCTTTAGGTAGCTGAGAATGATCCCAACTGGAAGCATTGGAACTCACTGCTGCTTACACATCGTCCTCCTTTGGAATAGGTTATTTTGTTCTTGCACTTTTTCACAAGTCACTGAATTTTTGCAGCTATGCATTCTTATCTTCATTTTGTTAATTTAGTTATTATGTTGAGATGCAGGGACAGCAAGCTCACACGATTACTTCGTGATTCATTGGGTGGGAGGACTAAGACATGCATAGTTGCCACTGTTTCACCAAAAACGAGCTCGAGGTCGCTGAAATCCATGGCAGAAGAAGAAGAGAGTTCTTTCACCAAAGACGAGCTCGAGGTCGCTGAAACCCTTAACCAACTCAAAGAACTGATTACAAGATTCAATCCCCCTCCATTGATCCCCCGTTGGGGTCGCAAAGGAAGGCGATCAGCAATCAACATCAGCCCATCATCATCTTCTCGATCATCCAGAGATCATAAAACCCATTTCCAGACTCCTCTTAATTCAAATCTTCAACCCATGATAAAGATAGGGTTAAAGAAGATGAAGAAGACGATGGTATATATTTTTTATTTCTAAAAAATCTGTTTATTTTTTATCGTTTTCCATTCCCTTTAATGGGCTTTTTATTTGGGTTTTTGGGTTTATTTATTTGTATTATAGACGACCTATTAAAAGATTAAGGAGCTGAAGGAGATGATATCGAACCTCATTCAACGACACGAGCTACTATATCAGGTGGGTGTTTTTTTTCCTTAATTTATTATTATTGGAATAATTTTCTTAGAAATTTGATTCCCGGATTATAGTTCTTCATATCGAATCCTGCCAAAGCTGGATGACACAGATGTTAGGGCCCCATAATCTGTGGCAGTCAGCGTTTGACAGGATTTGGGGGCTGAAAATGGTTCTTAAAAACTGTGTTTCCGATCAATCTAATTTTATTTTCTTTTATTTCTAATTTTTTATTGTTAATTTTGTTTACAATGGTTAACTAATCTAATTTTCGGCTCTAATCATCACGGAAGAGCAAAGTTTAGGGACTCCTATGAGAAACTGAGAGCTGAGAATTTCAAATTGAAGTGAAATCGGAAGTTTGCCTTCTTTTTCTGGAGTTTTCCTAGGGCTATCAATGGGTCAGGTACAGCAAACCTGACCTGATATTTTAATGAATTATACATACATTTACAATGTTTTGAAAACCAGATTGGACATCAAAATGGTTAGGATTTCGGTCCGGTTTGCTAATGGGTGGTGCATTGAGTTCATCATGTTTACAATGGGGTTTGGGGAGTGATGGTGCAATCGGATGAAAGCATTTTATACCACTGCAGCATTCTCAATCATTATCAATGGGTCATCCAGTGGCTACTCCAAAAGCTCATGTGGATTCCAAAGCTCCAGGGGACTGCATCAAAGTGACCTTCTATCCTCATTTCTCTTTCAACTTTGTGTGAGAGGCATTGAGTATGCTTAATGATTGAGGTGTCAAACTTTGTATGATCCTTGGTTTCCAAGTAGCCAATGATGTGAATTCAATTTCTCATTGCAGTTTTTCGATGATACTAAGTCCTTTGCAACACCATGAAAAGGGACATGTTAATTGGCAATTCCTGGTCTTCTATGTGTACTTGACCTAGAAAAGGCATACGACGGGGTTAATAGGCAATTCCTCCTACACATTTTTCGAAGAATTGACTTTGGGAGCAAATGGATCAGGTGGATTGCATCTCATCTCATAACAATAGGAGTGGTAGTAGCAACTCATCCAAGATGCACTTAAAAAATTGGGATGTCGCTCGTTTTTCTAAGAAGGATGGAGATTTGGGGATGAAAAGTATCGGGGCCCAAAATTGCGATCTTCTCAGCAAATGGTTATGATGTATGGGCGAGGACCTTGGTTCGTGGTTGGCAAACCTTGTTGTTTTGAAGTGTAAATGTGGTATGCTGGGGTGGGATTTAAAATGATCAAGCCTCGCATATGCGTCAGGTACGTGGAAGGTGTAATGCCAGTTGTGGTGGATTTCCAGAGGTTCTAATCATTTAAAATAGGGTGTGAGGATAGGATCTGATTCTGGGTGGATATATGGCTGGGATACGAAGCTATATGTTCGAAATTTCCAAGTTTATTGTCCTTAGCAGTGGACGATCAGGCTGCAATTCAGCATTGTTACTCGGTGATCAATAAACTTGTTGTATGGGAAGTGAAGCTTAGGTGAGATTCGAAGGATTAGGAGATTTCCGATTTTGCAGCAATGATGGGGTTCCTTCATCCCTTCGTCCCTCGACTACAGAGTCTGGTCAGCAGCCAAATCTTGGTAATTCTCTGTCAAGTCAATGTATGGTATTGTAGGCCATAAGCTCTTTCAACTGTCTTGACTCGTAAGCTATCACCTTTTTGTGTTGGTTGAGCAAGCAACCTAAACCATTATACGACATATCACTGTATACTGCGAACCCTCCATTGCCTGAGGGAATCGCTAGCACTGGAGCTGAAGTGAGTCTCTTCTTGAGTTCTTGAAAACTCCTCTCGCATGCTCCACTCGAATCTTGAGTCCTTCCGTGTAAGCCTCGTGGGAGGTCCCGATAGTTTTGAAAAACTCTCAACGAAACGTCGATAATAGCCAGCTAGTCTGAGAAAACTGCGGACGTCGGTTACGAACTTTGGTTGCTCCCAGCTCACTACTGCTTCTATCTTTGCTGGATTTATAGTGACACCATGCTTTGAGACGATGTGTCCCAAAAAACTAACTTCCTCTAACCAAAACTCACACTTGTTGAGTTTGGCGTACAGTTGGTGTTCACATAGAGTCTGTAGAGCAATCCTCAAGTGTTCTTCGTGTTCCGCCTTTGATTTGGAGTATATCAAGATATCGTCAACGAACACAACGACGCAGGAGTCCAGGTGTGGTTTAAACACCCCATTCATCAAATCCATAAATGACGCCGGTGCGTTCGTCAACCCAAACGGCATCACCAAGAATTCATAGTGCCCGTACTATATATGTCCTGAAAGCTGTCTCTGAATGTCCTCTGCCTTGACTCTCGACTGATAGTATCCAGAGCTCAGATCGATCTTGGAAAAATACCTCGCTCCTTGCAGTTGATCGAACAAGTCATATATCCTAGGCAAAGGGTATCGGTTCTTGATAGTGAGTTTATTTAATTTTCGATAGTCAATGCACAGTCGTATTGACTCATCTTTCTTCTTCACAAACAAGACCGGTGCTCCCCATGGAGACACGCTCGGTCACACAAACCCCTTATTCATGAGCTCTTGTAGCTGCTCTTTCAACTCCTTCAACTCAGCAGGAGCCATTCTATATGGTACTTTTGAAACAGGCTCCATTCCTGGTGCTAAGTTGATGGCGAACTCCACTTCTCTCTCTGAAGATAATCCTGGTAATTCCTCCGAAAATATATTTTCAAACTCTCGCACCACGGCTATCTCGGAGATAATATTCTTCTCTTCCTTATCCTCCTTCAGAAATGCCAAGTAACCGTTGCACCCCTTTCTGATCAAGCGTTTGGCCCTGACTGCAAAAATAAGTGGCATGTGCGTCGATCTCTCTCCTCGAAATCAAAACGATCTCCTAGTGTTAGGTCTGAAGATGACTACCTTGTTCTTACAGTCTATTGTTGCACAATGAGTTGAAAACCAATCCATGCCAAGGATCACGTCGAATCCTTGCAGGTTTAATAAAATTAGGTTCGCCGATAGCTCAAAGACGTCGCCATCCATGATTCTCACGATCACGGATTTGCAAACCTTCTTGGTATCAACCGATTTCCTACTCAGAATAGTCACGGTTAACACAAAGTCTAACTCTCCTGGTTTGACTTTCATCTTCTTTGTGAAGCGAGGGATAGTAAATGAGTGGGTAGACCCCAGGTCTATCAAACACTCGAGCTTTATATGTGACATCGCTTCCCTTCTCATAGATTTGTAACGTACCCAGTCATACATACACACACACACACACACACACACACACACACACATATATATATATATATATATATATATATATATATATAATGTACACTATCATATAAAATTTATTGCATACAGGTTCTTTGCTATATATATATATATATATATATATATTTTATATGGATGCACTTTTTCTATCTAAATTTTTTTCAAGAATTGAAATTCTTTATTTAAAAGAAGTTCTCACCTTGGATCATGTCATTTGTGTTTTGTGCTTCCTGAGCAGTAACTGCATAGGCTCTCCCTTGGACGACCGGCTTCCGCAATTGAATAGGTCATGGTATAGAAGCTGAAGCCGTCTTCTCCTTGTTTGCCTCAGGGCAATCCTTGATCAAGTGGCCCACCTTGCCACACTTGAAACAACCCCTAGTACCCATCCTACAGTCCCCTATTCTGTGAGGCTTGCCACACTTGGCACAAGTCTCCGGAGGTGTAGAAGAAGCTGCTCGCGAGAAATCCTATGTAACTGTAGCTCCGGTAGTGATAGCAAGGCTCTCATAGCGTATCGATCTCTCCGGCGCAAGCAATGAGAATCTCTGCTGGTTGCTCTGCTGCCCCGGTCTCCCATAACCTCCTTGGAATGGTGGTCTCTGATTGTGGGCTACGAATCTTGGCTTTTTGTTCATCGGCTCGTAGTTTCCCGTTCTACTCTGATCCGTGCTTCCTCTCCCTTGCTGCTCCCTCTGGCGATATTTATTATTATTCTCTTCCTCTACTACGAGCGCCTTGCTCATGACCTCCCCATAGGTCCTCAACTGGAATGGTGCCACTCCTCCCCTCATGTCCGGTCTCAACCCTTGCTGAAACCTCTTCGCTCTCATCATGTCCGTGATAACATAATCGGGCGCGAAGCGTGCGAGTTGCATGAACTCCACTCCATAGTCTCTCACTGTCATCTTCCCTTGCACTAGTTACAAAAATTGGATCTCCATCTGATTCCGCATAACTTTTGGGAAGTATTGTTTGTTGAACTCTTCAACGAATTCATCCCACGTCCAGGGAAAATCTGGAGTCTCCTGAGACCTAATCCGTGAAACGGACTTCTACCAAGGCCCAGCCTCTCCGTTTAACATGTAGGCTGCCCATCGGACGCTCTCGTCCTCCGTGCACGTCAGCACACTGAACACTTTTTCCATCTCACTCAGCCAATGCTCAGCTACCATGGGCTCTCCCTGTCCAGAAAAGCTAGGAGGTCTCATCCTCCTAAACTCGGTAAACGCTGAAGCCACTGGTGGTGTAGGTCCTACTGGAGGCGTAGGTGGCTGATGCTGCTCATGGGCAGTGTGAGCTGCCAAGGATGCTGCTTGTTGTGCCGTGGCGGCTGCCATGGTTTCCATCGTGTGCATCATCCTTTGACGCTCCTCTCTCTCTTCATTTCTTTCTCTAACCCTTGCCTGTTCCCTTTGATCTTGATCCTGACGATCTCGATCTTGATTCTCTCCCTGACCATGGCCCTCTTGGCTGCCACTACCTGAAGCACCTCCATCTCCCAAAGGCACTCTATTGGTATTCGAGATGAGATCATCTCGACTACTCAAATTCCTATGATGACCGCCCCTGGGTCGGCCCCTTCCTCTAGGAAACATAACGGTCTACACGTGAAAATAAGGTTTTCATTAGCAGAAATCCCTATGCTCTGACAAAAAGAATGATTGTCAGAATTTTTAAAAGAAATGGCTCTGATAACAAATGTGACAGTCCGGATTTCGGCACCTCGAAACCCGTGCCATTAGCACGATCCTCAAGACCGTGCCCCATGGCTATGTACAGAATATTGGTATAACAAGCAAGATTTAGATAAAATGAAATCATAACTACATGATGCGAAAGCAAAATACTATTCTAAGTATGAACTCAAAAGACAGTTCTACTTTCATGCCACTGCATGAACAGAGAACCGATCCGAACCATCGGTGATAAACAGATCACCCCAGATGGTTCGCCAAAAAGAATATATCAATTAATTTACATTATTTATCAAAATAAAGGCTTGACATACCAAGCCGTACCAATGTGCTCTCAAAACTACTCTGTCAAAGTACTCAGTGAAGTCTCCTAGAAGAAGTCCTCAGGAGGGGGCTCTAACTCGTCCCTGGGCGCGTAATCCGAATCACCCAGATCTACGTCTCCCGAAGCCTCGGCCACTACTAACACTGGACCTGCGACATATAGTCTAAAGGGTGAGCTACATCCTAGCTTAATAGGGAACAACACAATGAACATATAAGTCAAAATCTCATATATATTCTATGATATTCTTAGCATGATGTATCTATGCACTTACTGGAAAAACAGTTTAAACGATGGCAATTTACATTAAAATTTACTGGTAGTTTACATGTTTCACTTTATTATTAACTGTTCATGAATGACACTGAATAGGCCTAAAGCAAAACTTAAATCTTCAACTTAAGTAGTCCCCGAGCAATATAACATCGAGCCCCGATGGAATACCCTCCATCGTCGTCTAAATAGACAGTAGTTATATGTATTCCCTGGGAATACTACCCAAGCTCCATTCTCATAGGCGGCAGGGTTTAAATCTCATCTCAACATTCCTAGGATGTGCTTATTGTGTACGGATAAACCTCCGTACCAGTGTACGGATTAGCCGCCGTATCGATCACGGATATCCTGTCGAGTCAGTCGTGGGTATCCCGTCACGTCGGTGGGATATTCTATTCAAACCTTAAATAACAAAAATAATATGTGCTTTACATATAGTTGTTCACCGTATAAATGTGCTACGTTATATTAGTTAGATCTTATAAGTAGTTATTCAATCTTACTTATATCCCTGGGATGTCTAAATTACTCGCATCACACTGATGCCTTTATCACTTTCTCATCCCTTGGGGATGTCTCATTCCCATTCTCTTTCTTGGTGTCACACACACACACACACTCATTTTACAAAGATTTACACAGTTAAAACATTTTCAATTTGATTTTTATATCATTACATACATGCTCTTGTAATTATAGTACATGTTCAAGGTGTTTCCTACCTCAACTCTCTGAAATTTCAAGCATCAAGGTCCCGCACGGCTCCTTATGCTTGCTCTCACACGTACCACTTATGGTACACCATAACACATGCAACACATCACTAAAGATGCAATAGAGAAGGTCCTAAACCCTCCATAAACCTCAAGGTCCAATTAAAAAGGTAACTGAAACTGCCAAAATCGATTAATCGAACCCTAAATCAATTAATCGATTTTCAAAATCGATTAATTGAAATCCAAAATCGATTAATCGATCCCAAATTGATTAATCGAAATCTACAATCGATTAATCGAATTCCCAATTCGATTAGTCAATTTCCCCAAGTCTTATTTCTCCAGCCACTAGAGGTTCTCAGTCAATTAGTCGATTCCCAATCGATTAATCGAAATCCAAATTTGATTAATCGAAATTCAGATCGATTAATCGATTTCGGGCTTTTCAGACTGTTCAACTTTTGGACCAAAATTGATTAATCGATGCTCAAAATTGATTAATCGATTTGGCCAGAACCCAACCCCTTCTCGTGCTGCTCTTCCAAATCTTTTCCTTATCGATTCTTTTCCTTTTCTATGCCTTTAATCTACCTTTTTAACCACATTTGACTACTTTTAACAATTAAGACTTATGTATTTAAATCAAACAAGGACTCACCTTAAATCAATCTCTTAAAAGATGGATTTGGTTGGTTGAATGGCTAGGGTTCCAGCTCTTGCTTCAACGACTCCTCACGTGTTGATTTCCGGCATTAATTGTTCAAACCCTTTCTTTAATCTAGCCACATGAACTCTCTTGAACCTTAACTCCTCTTTACTCTCTCTCTCTCTCTCTCTTCTTAACTCTCTCTTCAACAACCTAGGCAAGGAAATAACTCCCCTTAAGTTATAAAACCCTTATAACCCTCTAGCCTCGGTGTTAAGCACATACATCGAAGATAGGTGTATGTGGACCCTTACTACCCTTAACTTCCTACCTAAGTCACACTAATCTCATATTAGTACACCACTTCATGAGTCCACTGTTTGACTCTCACTTGGTCAAACCTACAACTAGTCGGGTACGGATCCCGAAGTCACTGTTTAACGCTAAAATTTTTGGGATATTACAGTTCATCAACGGTAAAAGAGAGTATCCAAATCGGAAAGCTATGGAGGCAACCCGCGATGGAGTGTTGGTTTGCATGGGGGTTTGATAGGACATGTGTATTGTCGGTATATTATTCTAAACTCTTTGTAAGCTTTTTGTTTCATAGGGGACACTACAAAAAATAAGACTATATAGCGGCAGTTTTTTGAAGCCAAAAACTTCCGCTATTAACAAAAAAACAATTAAGACTATTAGCGGCAGCTTTTTTGTTAATATTGGCAGTTTATGGCTACCGCTTATAGTATTTTTTTATAGTGGGATTTGGTTTGTGGACCTCGGTCCCATGATTTTTTCTAGTGATTGGGTTTTCACGTATATCTTGTGTTGTGGTGATTGTTGGAGTTATTGATGAGTTGTGAAATATGATTATGTTTCACCCGTTTAAGCCTATATTTAGCCGTCCGATGAGGGCAATCTGTCATATTTGTGAAGCTCTAATTGTTTCAGGAAGATTTTCCCATTAGATGTATTTGAAAGCATAAAAGAGCATAAGAACAGGAAACGCATGAATATTAGAGGAAAGGAGTTGATGGTCCCTGAAATTTAAAATTCAAATTTGACTTTTGAATTTCAAATCCAGAACTGAGACCTATTTAAGCAAACTTGGGAGTTAGTTTTTTTGGGGGGGGGAGCCTTTTATTTTCCTTAGCATTTTTAATTTCTTTTAGTTTTTCCCTTTTATTTTTCAAGCATTGTTCTTTCCATTTCCTAGTTTTGGGTCCTAGATTAGTTTAATTTTTACATTTTAAGAAGGATTATACCGGGTTAGATTAAAGCTTTTGTGGATTTTGTTGAAGCTCTTTACGGTATTTTAATGTCATTTTTAATTTCTGTCTTTATTTTATTATTTAATTTCCAGCATGAGTAACTAAATCTTTTTGAGGATGGAGATCTAATGAACCCCATCTGAGGTATTCATTTATTACAATATAGATCTATGGTTGAGATATTATCTTGTCATGAATGCCTGATTTTTAATTGTACTAATATCCGATTGCTATCTAAGATGTGGATGCTAATCATGCTCCATGATCTTAGATCTGCAATGGTTATTTTGCTTTAATCTTATTTTATATTGCTCTTGCCCATCTCAGGGTAAATTCTAATTACCGTCTGAGGTATGGATGTTAATCATACATACAATGGGTGTTAATCATACATCTCCACAATATCAGATCTGTAATGTGGAATTTACCCGAGGATCAAATTCTGATTACCATCTGGGGTATGGATGTTAATCATACATTCATGGGGTGTTAATCATACATCTCCGCGATCTCAAATTTGTAAGGTGGAATTTATATGAATCTAAGATATGGATGTTAATCATACATTCATGGGATGGTAATTATGCACCCCCTTGATCTCAGATTTATGTATGATTGGGTTCAGTATTCATATGTTGTGTATCCTACAATAATATTATATCTCGACAAATAGATCTATATTTCGTAAATGATAAACCAACGATGAGAGGATTTAGTATCCTAATCCTCACTTTTTAACATCTGTTTCATTCCATATTATTGCTTAGTTTTATTTTGTACATTAAACTCTCAAAATCATAAACTAGTTTAAATATTGTGCTAGATCTGTGGTAGTTCCTTTGTTGATTACTGTCTCCTCTTTTAAATTTTCTAGTCAATCCTCATGGGAATGATCTCGTACTCCGCACCCACTTACTACATCTCGATTCGTGCGCTTGCGAGTTTAAAACACATTTAAAATCACAATAGTTATTGTGTAATCACTAGATTAATTAGAATTAATCAAATACCTGCTCTATTTCGTACATTGACGGAATTTAAAGGTGTTGTAACCTTCTTTGGTCGAATTGCAGTCCTCATTGATCAGAATACCCAGGCATTTCACATGTTTATGTCGGCTCACCTCCAGGTGCTCTCTTTCTCTATATTAATCTTCTTATCATCTCTTTCCTAATCCTAATTGATCCCAAGTATAACTAACTGTTCGATTTATTGGTTTGATTGGTACTAACAGAAATTTCGGTATCCTAAATTTGCCTAGCGATGATATAGAGAATAAATAATAAAAATAAAACAATCACCACTACAAAAGGGATTTTCACGTGGAAAACCTAAAGGGAAAAACCACGGGATCTATGCCAGATCCAAGTCAACAAATACAATATAAGTTCAAAGGTTACAGAAAGTACCGAATGAATGTAGACACAGAAGTCCTATCAAACCTTGTCAAACCACAAGGCTCGATTCCACTACGCGTCCTCATAGATCCCCGATTTGTGACCTTCAACCACCGAGTCGCACGATGATCCACTCGTGTTCAGACAAGCCGCAACAGTACCTCAGATTCCACCAAGGCCACTCGATTCCATGAGCCAATACACGCTTGAGACCTCAAGCACAATATTCTTCGAAAACATAAAAGTAGAACAGAACGCCTTTGAATCGCCAAGAACGATCAGATAAATAATTGCAAAGCCTGCAGGGTTTTCTTCTCTCATAGAACGACTAAGCAATAAGGTATGAAGAGGTTAATCACAAGGAGTCCCGTAAAAAGTATTTACATAATTTTTTAAAACCCTAAAAGAAGTAAGCAAGACTCTTTTTTACGGAAACAATCTCAAGGTTGACCATCTTATAAATGATGGTAAACCACCAAACCAAAGTTGATTTACCACATTTCTTTTCGTGGTCAACCATCAAAGTTTTGGTGGTTAACCACGAAAGGAAACGTGGTCAACCGTCAAACCCATAGCTTTTAGGGAGTAGACTCCTTGTAAAAGACAAACACTTGTGAATCAGTGGTATCCAATCATACACTATACGATCTACACGTAATAGGTTAAACTTGGCGACAGATGAGAATAAACTACTAGGTTATCATAGATTGTGACAATTAGATCTAACAATCTCCCTCTTTGTCACCATCTATGACAAAACCTAGTTTACAAGGATATGAAAAAAAATTACATCAATCATAAAATAACCCTATACAATTAATCTATATGCCATGCAAAAAAATACAACTCAAAATATTCCCCCTAAACCTATTCCAAGTTAACTACAAAATGATATGGACAAAACGATCTTCAATATCTTCGACAAAAAGATCTTCAGCATCTTCAATCTGTAATATGAACCACTAAAAGCCAAGTTAGTTCACATCTAAAATAAATAAGTGAAACGCATCATATCATTGCTTGGAGGGGAAACAAATCACATCATATCATTTATAAAAAATAAAGCACACACTTACTCATTGAATTACTCTCCCTTTTTGTCATAAGGGGACAAAAGATAATTTTTCAAGTCAGAGAAACATAAAAATGAACTAACAATAAATACAAGACTAAAAAAGTCTATCAAATTTTGTCATAAGCTCTTGAAACCCATTCTTCCAATCATTTCCCATGTAAGATCAAATAATCATCATTCAAACCTTTAAAAGTCAATTTCAAAATTTTTAAAAATGAAATCAAATATGTCATCATCACAATCATAAAATTCAAAAAATCATCAATCATGCACATCGAATAAGAAACGATAATCCTACAATTCATTGAATTTCAAGTGACTAGTAAACAACATACACTGCACACATATATTTTCTAAGTAGCAAACACTCATCAATCATACTTATGCAAATTTATAATTTTCACATATATTTGACAAGATGAATGTAATGATGCAATGGCCAAGGATAACTGTCTCAAACATGAAGAGTGTAAGAAAAAATAAGGAATATAAGGGGAGAAATATTTTTAACTCAACTACATCGTCGAAACATCTAAATCTTCATTAAATAGCAAAGGGAAGTTTATAAAATTGTGTAAATTCAAATACCCAAGTGGACTTCCCGATCATTCTACCCAAGAGGATGGTGGCGTTCTCACCAGACTTGTGTAGGTAGCCATTTTCGTCTCTTCCTCATAATTTTTGAATTGAGGAGGATAGAACTTTAGAGCATATTTCTTTTCTCTCTTTTTTTTTAATTATTATTATTTTTTTTTTAATATTTTTTTTAATTCCACAAAAAAATTAACTATTAAGTGGGATTTGAGGATGACGACTTTCACTCTACAACTGACTTTGTAGCCATTTTCACCGTCCACTTAGTGATGACTTTCACACGAGTCGTCTGTGTAGCCCTTTCTCATTGAAAAAAAAATAAGGCTCAAAAAGGCTAATGGCATAGGTGACACTCCATATGAATAGACAATCATCTAAAGCTACAACATCACCTTTAAATAATTTATCAACTATATAGTGATGAATTGAAAAGTCACATATGCATGATTTTAAAGGTTAATTGACTAAGATACACATATGCACACAATGTGATGAAGAGCACCCATGCACTTAAAATTTAATGAATATAAGGAGAGACCTAATATATACAAATGTGCATGCAAGACAATAAAATTGAGCATATGATTATAAATATGACACTCATAAACATTTTTTTTTAAATCTTTTCAAAAGAAATATTTAATTTTTTTTTATTTTTGTAAAATAAAAAAATAAAAAATAATGAGAAAGCAAAAACCTACTAAGATACAAAAACAAAGAAGCTCAATTCAAATAGCTCTTCCTGATCTACTTGAGAGTGTATCTAGGAATTGCAATACCAGTACAAAATTCGCTTCTCTCAACTTTCCTTAAATTTGACCTAAAATTATGATATTGAGAAACCTTTATGTACCTATTAGAGATAGGTCTATTGAAGTGTATATTTCTCCTTCTATCATTATGAGCATTTGGATACTTATTTGGAATATGTCTACCATGAGACCGATCACTCCCCCTATCTATGTGATTCCTTTCAATCATTGGAGATTGATACATGTCCCTTCTCCTAATAGCACAATTAGAAATAACGTGCTCTTGTTTACCACAGTAAAAGCACCTAGGAGCTTTTCTACCAATAATTTTAGAAACTTAACGATATTTACAATTGGCTTTGGGTTGATCTTGGGCTTAAAGGAAGAAGTACCACCCTTATCACCTCTTGATTTTCTAATGCCAAGCAATTTTTCAAGCTTTTCTTCACCCTTGCAAAAACTAGTGAACTTTGAAGTTGATGGGGCAAGTTCACTTTTCAACTTCTCATTTTCAAAGGTGGGGACTTTAAAATTCTCATGATGCACTTGGCATTCATTTTCAAGGAACCTAACTCTGTCTTGGAGAGATCTCATAATGCTTTCTTGTTTCTCCTTAACAAGTTTAAATTCCTCAACCTCGGATTTTAGAGAGGAGTTAACACTTTTCAATTCGGATATTTCTTTTAAGTGTTTACCCTTCACTTTGATCAGTTTCATCCACTCGAGGTACAACTCACCATAGGCTTCATTAATGTCACAAGCCTCTTTTTCAAAATCAGATGATGATTCAACATCACTAAAAACAACGACATTTGACTCATTTACAATAGCCACAAAGGCTCTAAACTTATTTTGCTCCTTCCGATTTGGGCAATTCAAAGCAATGTGCCCAAAACCCTTGCACTTGTAATAATGAACATTTTCAAAAGATTTATTTTTATTTTCAAAACCCTTTTGTTTGTTCAAACCATTTTGTTTATCCCATTTTGAAAATGATAAATCTAGGTTACCAAAAAATGCCATAGAAACACTCAGTTCGTGAGAACTCAAATCAAGTGTACTGACTTTGATACTAATTGAAATTTCGGTATCCTAGATTTGCCTAGCGAGGATATAGAGAATAAATAATAAAAATAAAATAATCACCATTGCACACGAGATTTTTATGTAGAAAATCCAAAGGGAAAAATAACGGGATTTAAGCCAGATCCCAAGGCAACAAATACACTATGAGTTCAAAGGTTACAGAAAGTACCGAATGAATGCAAACACACTAGTCCTATAAACCTTCCCAAACCACAAGGCTAGATTCCACTACGCGTCCTTATAGATCCCCAATTTGTCGCCTTCAACCACTGAGTCGCACGATGGTCCACTCGTATTCAGACGAGCCACAACAGTACCTTAGATTCCACCAAGGCCACTCGATTCCACGAGCCAATACACGCATGAGACCTCAAGCGCAATATTCTTCGAAAAGATAAAAGCAGAACAGAAGGCCTTTGAATCGCCAAGAACGATCAAACAAATAATTTCAAAGGTTGCAGGGTTTTCTTCTCTCATAGAACGGCTAAGCAATAAGGTATGAATAGGTTAGTCGTAAGGAGTCTCGTAAAAAGTATTTATATGATTTTTTAAAACCCTAAAAGAAGTAAGAAAGACTCCTTTTTACAGAAACAATCTCAAGATTGATCGTCTTATAAATGACGGTCAACCACCAAATCAAAGGTGGTTAACCATATTTCTTTTCGTGGTCAACCATCAATGTTTTGGTGGTTAACGACGAAAGGAAACGTGGTCAACCATCAAACCCATAGCTTTTACGGAGCAGACTTTTTGTAAAAGACAAACAGTTGTACGTGAATCAGTGATATCCAATCATACACCATACGATCCACACGTAATAGGTTAAACTTAGCGACACATGGGAGTAAACTACTAAGTTATCATAGATCGTGACAATCAGATCTAACACTAACTGTTCATACTCATGACTCCTATAGCAGCTTTTCGATCGATCCGGAGTATTATACGGTGAGCTTGCAAGGTTTGTATTGAGATTGCTAGGGGTCAAAACAAAATCTAGGAAGCCAGTTCAACCAGGACCACATGCATTTCCTGGCCCTCATCCACAGGGGCATGCACAGAATTATATTGAGGGTCCTAAGGCTGCTAGTGGCTCGTGGGAAATGTATGTATTTGTGACCTGCCTAGAGTTTGAATTTACCAGAACGGAAGATGGGTGTGCTAAATGTCAGTTTCGTGTGGCTTTAAAATATGGTAGGATGTGAAAATGTGGTAAATGTCATCGGTTATTTGTAGTATGAAAGCTAAAAACTTTCTATGCTGGAACTTTTCGACAGGTGTGTTGTATGGAGAAACTTTGTCCGGAAAGAGAAAGAAAATAATAATAATAATAAGACTTGCATTGAACATCTTCTCTGCTGTTATCTTATTGCCCATGGACCCTAGCTGGTTTGGTCCGTTTAAAGACCAAAATATATGATTTTCTTTGGTCCAACCGGTGAACCGCCCTGTCGTTGCTGAATTGGCCAGTTTAGCTAGTTCACACAAAATCGGACCGGTTCATATAAAAATTTGTTACATAGTTTTATCCCTCTTAGATATGTCATATTTACACTCCACCCCCTCTATTTCCCTTATTTACACTACCACCTTTGTTTTTCTGTCTCCTTTACTTATTACCCCTTACAATGACGAATCAGCCGTTGATTGTTACAAAACTAAACTCTGATTGCTTTGAATAAGAAGATGGAGTTTGTTTTTCACAACAATCTTCTACCCAAGGACTCATGATATCAGGAATCTACCATCAGGTAGTCAGATTTTGATTCCACATGACAGACCACCCAAAAAGTCAACATCTAAATCGTACCATGGGAATCAAAATATGATTGATTGTAGGTCCACGATCTCAAGATACATTAGTTCAAAAATCATGGCGAAAAACAATGTCCATCATCTGATCTAAAGCAATCAAAGGTTATTTTGTCAGAGTGTCAATATAGGGGGTAATAAGTAAGGAAACACAAAAGCAAGGATCACAGTGTAAATAGGTGAAACACGGGGGGCATAGTGTAAATAAGACATTTACCATGGGGTAAATGCAAAAAACACTTTTTTACTTAAATATTTTTTCCAAAGAAAAGAAAATTAAAGTTAGAGTACCTAGTAAAATAACTAGTTAATTATAGGTCTTGTCTGATTTGAATTCCTTTTCAAAGTTTATTATTTTCTAGTTTAAACTTTGTTATATTGAGAATTAAAAAATACCTACCCAATGTAATAACTCATATATTTTATTTAAATAGTTTAGAAAATATATAATCTATTGATGAAAACTTTTAAACAATTTATGTTAAGAATATATATATATATATATATATATATATATATATATATATATATATATATATATATATATATATATATATATATATATATATATCCTCTTTTGCCATGTGGTGCAATGATATACCACACTTTAATGGTGTAAGATAAAATCCTAATAATACTTATGTAAGATCATTAAACACCATGTTGGTGTTTAAATGTCCGGTAGGAGCCATTATGCCAAAAAAAACACCAAAGGTATTCAATGGTGGACCTTCCTGCCATAGCGACCAAGTCGGGGATATGGAATGAAATGGCATAAAAAAAATTTGGAAAAAATAAATCAAATTTGGGAAAAGATTATCAAATTTCAGAAGACCCAAAAAATAAAAGTTATAAATATTCATTGAAAACTATAAAAATTGAAAAAATATATAAATAAACAAAAATAATTTTTTTTTACCAAAATCCGGAAAAAGCTCAGAAAATTTGCATATAATTCACAAAATTCACAATTTATTCAAAAAATTGCGAATAATTTAAATTTGTTCTTTTTCTAAAAAATTCGCGAATTATTCGCAATTTTTTTTTACAGTTGCGAATTACATCACTATGTTTCCAATGAAGGAAAGAGGAAGTTAGAAGTGTGCCAATGACTTTCAATCCCTGCAGGGATCTTGTCCGGAATTCTCTCATACCCAATGGTTGAAACCGTGGTAGTGAAGATTCTCTCATATCCAATGGTTGAAACTTGAAACTGTGGCAGTTAAGATTCTCTCATATCCAATGGTTGCAGATGTCTAACCATTGCCCTATTAAGAGCCTTGTAAAACCTTAAATTGCATACTTTGTTTGGCCACCTTTTCCAAAAATACATTTTTTATGGAAAAAAATGTTGGGTGACAGGCATATTTTATCCAAAGACCTGGCCACCTCTAGCTGAAAATGTTGTCTTGAAAAGTTATCCCATATTACTTTTCACACACAGTATCATTTTTAACCTGTGATAGACCTTCTTGAGAAGCAGTGTATGAGAAGCTCTATGATGACCTAGCCTGATTCGGCATGATATTGTCCGGTTCTACCACACTAGGCATCCCGAGTTTAAGACGAGTCATACTTGGAAGAGGAAGGGACTCACTTATAACCTATGTTCAGGACGCGTTTGCAATCGGTGTGGGACTAAAGCATCCGATTAAGTCGGAACAGAGCATCCCATAGCGGGAACAAGGTCACAGCTTCAGGGCCTCTGCCCCTTTGGAGCCTCTACCAGTCTCCTCCACTCGATTTTAGAGCTGTCCTAGGTTCTAATACCACTTGGAAATCCAAGCTTCTCCCGATTCACAAAAAACTAATTGGTGATAGGGAGGGCTTCAACTTTGTGCTTAAACTTGTGTTCGTGGCGGTCAATCCATTGTCGGCGGTTAGTTCGTAGAGCTTACTAACCTGGATTGCTTGGCCCCATATCAAACCAAACTCCCCCTCCCTCTTCTCCTCATCTAAGGAACCACCCTTGGTGACTCAAACACGGGAGCTGAGTGCTCTGTTACCATTATTATTTCCCGTAAATTTGGACCATTGATTGATTGACTACCATCACTTGATCGATTAGGGAAGCGCCACTAGGCTGGTGATTGCCTTGATTCATTGAGGTTTTCATCACACCTTACTTCTTTCATATCAAATGGAATATTAAACCCATATATATATATATATATATATATATATATATATATATATATATATAGTGCTCGGGTATACCCATCAATACTCAAGGAGAAACTACCCTCAATAATCACGTCATAGTTGGTGATTAATTATAACATTAACCATACTAGGCACCATGGCCACATGTACCAACAAAAGTAGCAAGTGATGCACCTCTCTACGCCGGCCACCTGAATAGGGCTTTTTTGAAAAGGGTTGCCAAACAAGACCTTAGGCCCTATTTGGCAATGTTGCTTCTCAAAAGACATGACCACCTCTAGCTGAAAATGATATTGTATTGAGAAGTTGTTCAATGATGCTTCTCACACACCATTTTCAACATGTAAACTTTTTTGAAAAACAGTATTTAAGAAGTAGCATGTAAACCACATCATTAAAGCACCTGAAAAATATTTTTTGGAGATGATTTGCTAAACAGAGCCTTAATTAAGAAGTACTTTCCACTCAATGACTTGGCGGCTTTTAGCCGAAAATGATGTGTTTGATCTATTTTCAATTAGAGGTAGCCAAATCCTTGGGTGAAAAGTGAGAAGAGCCTTTTTCGAAGCAACTTTGGTAACAGTGCCCAAGGTTCTTTCTAGCAAAGTTGCAATCAAAAAACACTTTTATGGATAATATGAATACCAGCTCCTTAATGGCTCCAGAACTTTTAGTTTGGATATTAGAATAAAGGGTTAATTGCACTGAAGCCCCTATGTTTTTCTCATATTATATGCAGGTCCTTGTGTTTTTCATTTTTTGAAATTCATCCAAACCCTTGGATGTCATGTGCATAACAGCCCCTACACTAACTTGAGGTAACCCAACTACTCTTTTCACTTAACTGGCTTGATTTATGTAATGAAAATACCAAATTTGCCCTTCCTTTTTAGAAACATATTCATAGTTTTTGGGTGGGGCATATACCCTTGACCCATTGGGTAGGGTCTACGGCCAAAGGGTCCGGACACACTTAAATGTGGGTCCGATGCGGGCCGCTTAAAAAGCTGAGAAATTCACAATTTCAAGGTAAAAAAATTCAAACAATATTAGTAGCATTTAAATTAGAGAGTTAAAACTATGTTTAATTTTTGTTTGTATTCTTGTTTTGGTTAAATCTGTTCTTATAGAACCATCTATTAAAAGCAAAGAGCTGCTAGTGTTACACCATCATTTGCTAATTGCACAACAATTAAAAAAAGTTGACTGTAGTAATTAGTGTATGCATATTATTAACCAATATGCAATTGCTAATCTCATTAATTCACGTTGGTATAATATTTTTTCATCAATTGCAGTGCACATAGAATTAATTGAGATAATAGGGTTTGATCCCCATCCAGAAGAGATATTCCTCTTTTTGAAATGAGCATCAAGCCGATCCACCAATTGAGCTAAAGGGTACTCTATCCAAATGAGATACTCGTCTTATGGAATTGACGAAACTTTAAACACCTCTTATAGGGACTGCAGTGTCGATTTATCGCTTTTAAGATAGAGGAGAAGGTACAACGAGTGATTGTGGATTGGCTGGGTCAACCAAATAAATGCTAAATATGATCACTGCCTTTAAGTTTTTATTACACCCACCTTTCATCTCCTCCATTGATCACTACAGTCAACTTTTTTTAATTGTTCTGCAATTAGCAAATGATGGTGTGGCACTAGCAGCTCTTTGTTTTCAATAGATGGTTTTATAAGAACAGATTGTTTAGACTTTTTTACCTTGAAATTGTAAATTTCTCAACTTTTTAAACGGCCCGCATTGGACCCACATTTAAGTCTGTCTGAACCCTGTGGCCCTTGACCCTACCCAATGTGTCAAGGGTATATGCCCCACCCAAAACTATGAATGTGTTTCTAAAAGGGAAGGGCAAATCCGGTATTTCTATTACATAAATCATGCCTAGTTAAGTGAAAAGAGTAGTTGGGTTACCTAAGGTTAGTGTAGGGGCTCCTATGCACTAGGCATCCAATGGTTTGGATGATTTTCAAATAATGAAAAGCATAGGGACCTGCATATAATATCATAAAAACATAGGGACTACAGTGCAATTAACCCTAGAATAAACCTATAACAACGGTACATGCTAATATGTCAGTTTTTTGTTTTTTCAGAAACTTTATTCCCTACCTTTTCAGCACTCCTGTCATATGTAGCCTTCTTAAGGCACAAAAGCAATGTAATAAGTAATAACTAATAAGACTAGCTTTCTTTAGCGTTTGACCAACGCCAACGTCGCCAAGTTGCCCAAAATATCTGTAATGACCCGTATTTTTGAATCCGATCTAGACCGACCTGGGTACATGTTTGGCTCGGCAACCGATGTCGCCATTTGTTTTGGATTACTATTTAGATGTGATTGTGTGGACGGATTTCGATTTAGAACTCGAGCTGACCCCTGTGTGAATTTCGTGCATCGACCTTCGGTGTGACTGCTCAACATCGGAGTTAAGTCATTGAAATTAGAAAGTTTAACACACTTATAAGGTGTGTGTGACTAACACTTTCCACAAACTCATTATAAGAAAGAGGTTACCTCCCGTATTACACTAGGTTTATATTGAGAAAAGAAAGGGGGAACGAGTGCTCGCATTGGAGAACCCTAGCCGAGTTGTAGCCGTGCAACCCCGCACAAACTCTGTTCGCTTTGCCATCAATCCTCGTAGGAGATCGGCTTCGAAACCCTTTTTCTCTAGAACCCTCTTGTGTTTGAAACCCTTGATCCTAGGGCGAGCTTGGATCGATTTTGGATTCGTTTTATTATTTGGGAGAGGTTGAGATCGTGGTGAACGAGTAGGAGTTGTCCTTGTGAACTCGTGGGATCGATTGCGGCGCGAATCGTCGAGGAAATCCGACGGTTTCGTTCTGAAACCCCGTTTGTGCGACTCATTTCAAATTCAAAAATCCTTGAGAAAAGGTATGATTTTGATTAAGTTTATTGATTAAAATTATTGGATTAGATATGGGTTTTACTTTTGGAGTTGTGTATGATTCGATTTGGGTGAAAACGAGGTGAAAGATCGCAAATTCTGAAGCTGCGATTGCACAGTTGCTGTAGCTCTGGCACGCGAGGATTATCATCACCAGCGCGAGGAACCTCCAGAAGTTTGACTGCAAAGTCGTTTAATCGAAAAAGTGAATGGTACTTTAGTCTCTGTGCTTGCTCGAGCGAGTTTAAGTTATCGCTCGTGCGAGGAATCGGCTCACTCATGCGAGGATTATTATTGTTCACGCGAGGACAAAACATGGTTTGTCTTCATTTTTTATTTTTCTTCTCAAATATTATGCTACTCAATACGTAACATAAGGTTTGTATGGTTGCTAGGTTATAGTGTGGGTTTTGATACCGTCCGATAGGCCTTGTTTGGACTCCGATTTGTGTGAAGCGTCCCGAGGGAGGAGAATCTCATCACTACTGTATTTTATTTTAATTCCCATGGATATTTTGAATTAGAATCTTTGAACTTGCATATGCCATTGAAATCACCTCTATAAACTGAAAATTTGATATAAACTCTGAAATTTGAAATCTGAACTATGTATAAGAAACTCGCATTTGAACTATATTAGTATTTGCATCTGTTTTATGATTCACCTAAACAACCCCTCAAAATTTCTGAACAATTTCCTGGCGCAAGTTGCCCTCTTGAGTGTAGGGGCTTGTTGCATCCTGAAAAAGGGTTCATGAACGACGATGGTAAGTAGGGGTTTCCATTGGCTATATTCCTACTCTCGAGATATAGTTAACTTGAGAGGTATTTTAAGTTGAGGATTAAGTCATGAATTATTGAACTTTGCATATAGAAGTTAGAGACACTAAGATGTTGAATATCTGCACTTGCTTTGAATCTGTTTTCACCTATTTAGAACTTGATCTTACATATGATTTTCTGTATTTAAATTCAGTCTTTTACCACATTATCTAGTTCTGATATGTTATATTCCGAAATATATTTTGAAAAATCATGTTGGTTAAAATACAATCCCGTTGATGATATTTTTCTACTGAGCTTTGTTGGTTAGCTCACTCTGACTATACGTCACAGGTCCAAGTACACCGACGGGCGCTCAGGTTGCAGACCGATCCCTGATTTGCATCTTTAGGAAGAGCCCGAGTTCCAGGTTCCACCTGAGGAGTATTTTCCAACTTAGGATCTAGTTTATTTATTTGCTTTTGGTGAGAGCTTTGAACTTGGAGTTGTGAGCCAATTTATTGGATATTATGGCTTTATGCTTGACTTTTATTTATGATTACGAAGCATGTTTTGATGATGGTCGGCCATCATCGGTGGTTTCACACTTTAATTGCTTCCGTATTTTTCTTTGCTTTGGTTATTTATTATGCTTTACTCTGATATGTTCTCTATTTGTCCGGCTTATCGTTTAACCGATAGGTTCGCAAATCGGCCTTTCCTATACCCGAGGGATTGGAAAAGTCGAGTCGTCACAATTGGTATCAGAGCCATGGGTGTAGATTCTATCAGGACGCAGGAACCCATCTGTGACTCTGTCACAGTAGATATCAGAGTCGTGGCTTTAGATTCTCTAAGGACCCATGAGAACCCAACCGTGACCTCGGTATAGTTCGCATCAGAGTTATGTTGTTAGGTCCCGAGTCCACTATGACTGTGTGAATGATTGTGGTTACAATCTGAATACTGACCAATGTTATTTTCACAATGACAAATCAGCATGGCCCCAAGACTCAGAGGCAGAGTCAGAGGTAGGATGATGTGTATTGAAATATGATAATCTTTCACCCCTAAAAACCTACATTTAGCCATCCGATGAAAGCTATCTAATAAGATTTGTGAAGTTTTCTGAGTTTCAGGTCAAATTGGTCATTAAATGCATTAAGAAGCATAAAAGGATGCAAAGTGAACAGAAACTGAAGCATTGAAGCAAGAGCACTTGAACGAACCATTTAACTATGTTGATCGATCGACCCTCTTTGGTCAATGCATCGACATAGTCCGGAAGATTTAAAATTCAAAAAATTCAAACTTTAATCTGGTCGATTGATCGACCACTTAAGTCGATCAATTGACCAAGTTCAAATTTGAATTTGAATTCTAAAATTCGATGATATTTAAAGAAAAATTTGAGGATTCGGGAGGGATCTTCTCCGCTTGCATTTTTCTGCTTTTGCTTTGAGTTTTCAAGGGCATTCAGTCCCAATTTCTTTCCAGTTTTTAGTATTCATTTTCTAGACATAAGATTTAGATTAGTTTTTCATTCATGCACTTTCGAAGAGGAGTTGTACGAGATTTGGATTAAAGTTTTTTATGGATTTTGTTGAAGCTCTTTACGGTATTTTAATATTAATGTTGATCTATTTTTCAATCATGTTGTTTAATTTCATCATGTGTAGCTAGTTTCATTAAGGATGGGGATCTAATGAATCCCATCCAAGGTATTCGTTTATAATAATATAAATGTGTGATGAAGATATTAGATTAGATAGTGGACTCTAATGTTACTATTTGTATGGATATAATTTTCTCGTCATCTGAGATTTGAGAGCTAATCATTCCCCGTGATCTCAGATTTGCAATGGAGATGATCCTAATCTCTGTTATCTCAGGGTAAATTCTATCACTATCTGAGGTGTGAGTGTTAATCATACACTTATGAGATGTTAATCATACATCTCCTTGATCTCAGTTCTGTAATGTAAAATTTACCCAGAGATCTGATTCTAAGTGCTTTCTGAGTTGTGAATGTTAATCATACACTCATGAGATGTTAATCATACATCTCCTTGATTTCAGATCTGCATTTTAGAACTCACGGGTATTCAGGTCCCATGCATGAGCATTGATATCTTTTGTAAATCTCATATCTTAATCACAGATTTATATTTCATAAATGATAAACCTACGATGGGAGGATTTAATATCCTAATCCTTACCTTTTATTAATTGTTTAAATTCTCAATTTTGTTAGTATTTATTTCATTCATCAAAACTCTCAGAATCTTAAATTAGTGGTTACTATGATAGATTTGTGGTTATTCTTTTAATTAGTTGCTATTTTTTTTTAAATTTTTTTATTATTTCTCATGGGAACGATCTCGTACTCTGCACCCACTATCTGCAAACTGATTCGTGCGCTTGCGAGTTTAAAATAACATTTAAAATCAAAACATAGGACAGTTCCGTTAGAGGACATCCCTGAAGGTGTTTGTACCTCTAGGGGAGTTGCTTTCACAACCGGTTCTAACGTAGTTCCGGTTGAAGTTGGAAGAGGTCAGGATGGAAGAATGGAGCAAGTGTTGGAAAATCTGGGCACCAACATAGCTCAGCAGACCGCACCTATGGCTCAACAGACTGCTATCATCGCCCAGCAAGCAGAACTGATTTCTGCTGGACAGTAACAAGAAATCCTCTGGATTTGCCGAATTCAAGAGGATGAGACCTCCAAATTTTTCTGGACAGACCGAACCGATGGAGGCCAAAGGCTGGTTGAATGAGATGAAAAAGATCTTTGAAGTACTTCAGTGCATCGATGTCGAGAAGGTTCGTTGGGCAACTTTCAAACTTGACGGACATGTTGGACCATGGTAGAAGTCCATGGCTAGACACAGGGAGCAAGAGTTTCCCAATACTCCTTGACATGGGCTGAGTTTATCAAGGCATTCATCGATCAGTAATTTCCCAAGATCGTCAGTCATCAGATGGAAGTCCAGTTCATCAAGCTGGAGTAGGGGACAATGTCAGTGCGTGAGTATGGAGATAGTTCACATGACTTTCGAGGTTTACACCTCAGCATGTGGCCATCGATATGAAGAAGGCCAAAAAATTTCAGCTGGGTCTGAGGCCGAATATACAAGAGAGAGTGGCTATATGGGAGATGGAGACGTATGGAGGAGTGATGTCAAAGGCCCTCATCGTTGAAGAGGAAATTCAGAAGTTGTTTTTGAGAATGAGTCAACAGAATAAGGATAGGGGTATGCAAGGACAGTCTGGTACTTATGAGAATAAGAGGACCAAGTTTTCAAAGCCACCGATGAATCCTATTCAACCTACATTTTCTAGACCAACAGTTTCTTCTGCACCGACCTATCAGAGGCCAGCAATGTCTTCACCTGTGCAATCCTTACGACCAACGAGTTCCGGCTAGTGGAGAGTCAGTGGTACAAGGATCCTCACGTGCTGCATCTTCTGCCCCGATCATTTCATGTCTAAGGTGTGGGAAACCACACAAGACCGAGGATTGTAGGAGGAACACTGGAGCATGCTTTCGGTGTGGTACAATAGGACACATAGTTAAGGATTGTCCTTAAGAGGACAAGGGAAGAACTAATTCGGCATCTACTCAAAGATCGACCCGGCCTACTATTCAAGGTCGAGCTTATGTTGTGACGGCTCAGGAAGTCAGAACATCGAACGACGTGATCCAAGGTATTATTAAAAGTTGAGATGTCTTTTTATCTTTATTCTGTTATATATTTATTTTTATTTAATAAATTCTTTTAATAAGTCATGCATGAATACCACATGCTTAGAAAAGTTTAATTAAAACGCTTGTATAATTCTAAGGGACCCTTTTTATGCGTCGTGAGGGAGACGTAAGCAAAATCGAAGCACGAGTGTTGATAGACCCCAGGTCTACCCATTCTTTTATCACTCCGTTGTTCGCTGAGAAATTGGACATCATTCCCAAGGCCCTTGATTTCATCTTGGCAGTGTCAGTTCCTACGGGTAACTCAGTGAGCACCGATACCGTGTATCAATCTGTGATCATGATTGTCGAAGACCATGAGACTGTAGCTGATTTGATTATTTTGAGCATGGAAGGGTTTGACGTGATACTAGGGATGGATTGGTTATCTGCTTATCACGCGAGCGTGGATTGTCTTCAAAAAATTATAACCTTTCACCCTCCAAAGAAAAAATCCTTCCGATTCTGCGGAGTCAAATCCTACATGACACCATTTATCTTCGTTATTCGAGTAGACCGTATGTTGAAGAACGGGTGTTATGGTTATCTGGCGTACTTGTAAGATCATAAGGAGAAGAGGAATATTGCAGACATTACGATTGCTTGTGAGTATCCGGATGTTTTCCCTAAAGATCTACCTGGATTACCACCTAACCGGGAGATTGAGTTTACGATTGAATTAACGCCGAGTACTGAACCTGTATCGAAAGATCCGTATCGAATGGCGCCTGCAGAATTGAAAGAGTTAAAGGAGCAACTTTAGGAACTGCTAGATAAGGATTTTATCCGACCAAGTGTGTCACCCTGGGGAGCACTGATTTTGTTTGTGAAAAGAAAGACGGTTCAATGCGGCTTTGCATTGATTACCGCCAGCTAAATAAGTTGACAATTAAGAACCGTTATCCGCTTCTGAAAATTGATGATCTGTTCGATCAGTTACAAGGAGCAAAGTTCTTCTCGAAGATTGACTTGAGGTCAGGCTACCATCAGTTGAAAGTCAAATATGAAGACATTCAGAAGACAATGTTCAGAACCTGATACGGACACTACGAGTTCTTAGTCATGCCATTTGGATTGAAAAACACACCTGCGTCATTTATGAACTTGATGAACCGGATATTCAAGTCACATTTGGACAAGTCTATAGTAGTTTTTATAGATGACATCCTCATCTATTCAAAGACGCAAGAAGAACATGAGCAGCACCTGTGAGTGGCTCTACAAACCCTCAGAGACCATCAGTTATATGCAAAACTTAGCAAGTGTGAGTTTTAGCTTGAGCAGATCAGTTTCTTAAGCCACGTTGTCTCTGAGACCAGTATCACGGTTGATCCAACAAAAATTGAGTCGATGATGAATTGGAAATAGCCGAAGACAGTTACAGAAGTTCGTAGTTTCCTCAGTCTGACAGGTTACTACAGAAGGTTTGTAGAGGGTTTCTGTGACAGCCCGGATTTTGACACCCCGAAACCCGTGCCATCAGCACGATCATCTTGACCGTGCCCCTTAACTATGTACGGAACATTGGTATATCAAGCATCAAATAGAATAATAAACGAAATTGCGGAATTTAAATCTGTATTAAAGCAGTTCTCCAAAAGACAGTTCTACCCTCATGCCTCTGCATGAATGGAGAACCGATCCGAACCATCGATGATAGCAATCTTCACGGATGGTTCGACCCCAAAAGAATAATCCCAACTCAATATATACATGGTTACACAAAACAAGGCTTGACATACCAAGCCGTACAGATCTCTCTCAAAAACCCTCAAAGTGGCACAACGGAGTCCTCTAGAAAAAGTCCTCAGGAGGTGGCTCCAACTCTTCGCCGGCCGCAAGGTCCGACTCACCGGGGTCAGCGTCTCCTGAAGCCTCGGCAGCTGCTAGTAGTGGACCTGCGACGTATAGTCTATAGGGTGAGCTACATCCTAGCTCAATAGGGAACAAACACAATTGAACATATAAATTACTACTCACATATATTCCATGATATGCCATGCATGATGTGTCTATGCAGTTATTGATGAAAACAGTTAAAAAGTATTTCATTATACTGTTGATTACTTATGTTTTCATTTACTCATGAATGATGCTGAAAAGGCCTAAAGCAAAACTTAAACTTTCAACTTAAGTAATCCCCGAGCAATATAGCATCGAGCCCCGATGAGATACCCTTCATCGTCATCTATATAGACACTTTTAACGTATTCCCTGGGAATATAAATAGTATCCAAGCCCCTTTCCCCTGGGGATTGGTGGCGGGGTTTCACTTATCTCAAATCAACACCCCTGGGGTGTGCTTACTATGTACGGATATGCCTCCGCACTGGCCTATGGTTTCATTGCCAGACGGTCCACGGATATCCCGATATCCTCAAACCTCAAATAACAAAAATATCGGTGCCTTACATATAGTTATTCACCGTGTAAGTGTGCTATTTTATATCAGTTAGGCCCTATCAAACATGATTCAATCCTGGATACATCCCTGGGATGTATCCATTTACTTGCATCACACCTGATGCTCTTATCTCTTTACTTCTTCATCCCCTGGGGATGGCTCATTATAATTACTCTTATGGATGTCACACACACACACACACTTTTCACAATTCTTAAACAATAAAACATTTGAATTGAATTTTATATCACTACATACATGCTCTTGTAAAATAAAGTACATGTTCAAGGTGTTCCCTACCTCAAGTCTTTGTTTGCTCAACGCATCAAAGTCCCACGTGGCTCCTTGTGCATTAGTTCACACGTACCACCTATGGTACCACATAACAGGTGAAACACATCACTAAGGATGCAATAAAGAAGGTCCAAGACCCTCCAAGAATCTTAAAGTCAAACTCAAAAGTCAACATGATTTATCTCAGTCGATTAATCGAACTCCAAAATCAATTAATCGAATCTGATTCGATTAATCGATTTCCAAAATCGATTAATCGAAAGTCAATATCGATTAATCGAGATTCTCATTCGATTAATCGAATCCTAATTCGATTAATCAAAATTCTCTATTTAACCAAGTCGATTCTCAATTCGAGTAATCAAGTTCCTAAAATCGATTAATCGATCCCAAATCGATTAATCGAAAATTAAAATCGATCAATCGAAATCCCATTTCGATTAGTCGATTTTCCACAAGTCATTTCCTCCAGCCCCTGGGGTCCACTGGAGGTTCCCAGTCGATTAATCGATTCTCAAGTCGATTAATCAAAATCCAAAGTCGATTAATCGAACTCCAATTCGATTAATCGAAATCGGGGTCCACTGACTTTTCAACTTCTTGGCCAATTTCGATTAATCGAAACCCAATTTCGATTAATCGAAATTGTCAGATTCACTTTTCGTTTTTTCTTCTCAATCTTTTTCCACACTTTTTCCTCTATTTTTCTAAACCATTTTCCTATGATTTAAACCATTTTCAACTACAATCTAACCCCTACAATCTATGCATTTTATTTACAAAAATTTACCTTGAATCAATCTCAAATTGATTTCAAATCAAGTAGTTGGAAGGCTAGGGTTCCAGCTTTGGCTTGAACGGATTCCTTGCGCAGAATCGGCCTCTTTGATACTTGAATCCCCCTTCCAATCACCCGCAATAACTCCTTGCTTAATCACCCTCTTTACTCCTCTCTCTCTCTTCTTTACTTCTCTCTCAACAACCAAACTATTGATTTTAGGGTTATTAAACCCTTTTATCCCCCCCTAGCTTGTGTGTTGAGCACATGCACCTCAATAGGTGTATGTGACTTCAGATTCACAACACGCACCACATGGTTTCACAAACCATCTCATCTCATTCACTCATCACACTCTACGTTAACTATCGAACTCCTAATTGGTCAAACCTGTGACCGATCGGGCACGGATCTCGAGGTCATAGTTTAGCGTGGTTTTTCGGGCTATTACTTCCTCCCCACCTTGGGAATTTTTGTCCTCGAAAATAATCCAAGGTTCATCGGTCTGGGTCTCCCCCCCCCCACACTCTCAGGTGAGGTGGTCCAGTTGACTCAGACGTATTTAGGTATTCACAATTACAAGCATGAAATTTTAATTTTTTTGACGAAATAAAACAATTAACACAAAAATTTGGATTTCTATTAATATCTGAAAGTTTTACAAGGCGCCAATAAGTTGGCATACAAAAATATACATGTACAACATCATAACTGATACAAAATAAAGACAAGAATCATGCAGTCCCCTCGCCAGGCTGGTCGGGTGCTACAGGGGCTGGTGGGTCTGCAGGAGCAGGCTGTGTCAGTGGTGGCGATCAGGCTGGCCGGGTAGTCATCGTGGTCTGCAAGGCTCTCGGTCAAGTGAGCGGAGGTAGATGTGGAAGGAGCCGCGTCTGTAGTGGCAGTGGGATGGAAGACGGGTCCTCTGTGGAAGGCTGTGCGTCCGGCTGTCCACTCCTCCTCCTGGGCGAGGTAGCGGCGGTAGTCGGTCGGGTAGATGTGGCGTATGGTGTGAAAGAGGAGGAAGTCCATCCTCCGGTTCATGCGTTCATTGTTGGCCTCCATACGGGCCAACACCTCCTCTATGGTCGGTCCAGATGATGCGGTGCGCCGGCGGAAGGACGAGGTGGGTGTCGCGGGCGCGGAGTGGGCAGGTGGCGTCGGTGAGGCTGCTGTGTGAGAGGGAACCCTCTCCACTAAAGGCTCGGCTGGGTGTGCCCCACCCATGGGTGGGTCCTCCTGTGGTGGTGGGGGTGGTGGCAGTGCTACTGCTGCTGCTGCTGCTGGGGCTACTGGAGCGGGACCCGGAGCCGATAGGGTCCGCTTTAGTTAGTTATAGCTACGGGCCCATGAAGACGTAGAGAATGTCTTCATGTAGTCCATAGCCCTCATCTCGTGAGGAGAGACGGTGTAGGATGGGTCGTCGGAGTAGCACTCCAACATGCTCGATATAAGGCGAGCATAGGGCATCTTCTCCTTGGGCCGTAGATTGCCCTTCATCAGCTTGCCCTTTATGTATCTCATCCCCTCAAGGATGAGCATGGTGGCGTCAAACCACCGGCCACAGAAGGCCGAGTAAAGTGCCTCACGACTTTCTCCACGCTACTTCGGTGGTCGTATGCATAGGGTACAAACACATATAGTGGGGAAGGTCAACCCTCATTATAGAGGATCCCGACCCCTTTTTGCTGTTGGTCATGCGGGTCATGACCTCCTCGAAGCGAGGTTCCTCCTCGAAGGGTGGGAATAGGGTAGTCTCGGGGGTGAAATCGAGGTAGCACTCGAGCACCTCGTGTATATGGCGACGAGTGATCGTGTAGTCGCGACCCTCAATAGTGGTCTTGATCACGTCGTCGGTCGGGCCGTCCACGAGCCCTTGATAGAATAATCTCACCAATCTAGGGTAGTAAGAACCCCGGATTGGTTTGAGAAGGTTGCCGAGACCGGCATTATTTAGGTAGTTTCGAGCCCATTGGGTCTCGCCCGGCACATCGGGATTGGTGAAAAGGGTTGGGTCAATGATATATTCGGCCTCGAAGGTCTTGGCTGCCCACCATTCATTTGGTTGCACCACGTTGATGGGTGGTGGTGGCATGGGTGTGGACTCGCGGGAAGACTCGTGCCTAGATGCGCTCGTCGAACCGGAGGTGGTCTCCGATGTCGACGGTGACGGAGTCCTCACCGGCGATGGGGTAGGTGGTGGTGGTGCGGCGTTCTTACGCCTTACCGGCAACTTAGAGGTTGCCTTCTTCGAAGACAACCAGGTTTTGGGCGGCATGGTTGGTGAAATAACAAAAATCTAGGGTTTTTCTAACTCAAATTGAAGGGAAAAACACAAATTTAGGGTTTACCGTGGTTTTGGATGCGATTGCGAAAGCGAATCAACGGCAAAACCCAACCCTAGAGCGCCGGATGGTCGGAGAAGAAGAAGAAGATGAAGCGCCCAAACAACCCCAAGCTAAAAATGATTTCGAATGGGGAATAAAATCCCCAAATTTATATATATAGGCCTCGGCTCGATTAATCGAAATCCAGAATCGATTAATCGAGATTCAAAACTAGGTTAAGCCGCGCAAAATCGATTAATCGATTTCCCAAATCGATCAATCGAAAGTTAAATTCGATTAATCGAAATCGTATCCGTTTAAAAATTTAAGTTTTTGAGCTCACTGGCGCGAGCCAGTCGATTAATCGAAATCCATTTCGATTAATCGAAATTCCAAAATCGATTAATCGAATTTCACTTCGATTAATCAAAATCGTGCAGTAACTTCTAAATTTCCAGAATCCCTTAAGTATTCGATTAATCGAAATCCCTTTTCGATTAATTGAAATTTCAAAATCGATTAATCGAAATTCAATTCGATTAATCGAAATCGTCTATCTGACTTCAATTTCTTCCAAGTCCCTTTAGTAAATCGATTAATCGAGATCCAGTTCGATTAATCGAAATCCAAAATCGATTAATCGACACTGCTTCGATTAATCGAAATTTCATTAATTTACTCCCAATTCTTCTAACATTCCCAGCATGTTCGATTTAATCGAACTTGCAGTTCGATTAATCGAATCCCCAATTCGATTAATCGAATTCTCAAAATCGATTAATCGATCCCAAATCGATTAATCGAAATTATAATTTGATCAATCGAAATTGCATTCTATGCATATTCTAACTCTCATTTCAATTTCCAGTCACTGGCACATGCCAGTCGACTAATCGAACAAAATCGATTAATCGAAATTCCAAATCGATTAATCAATTTGAAATTCGATTAATCGGTTTTGCCCAATTTCTGCAGATTTTCTAGTTCTTTGGTTCTTTGATTTCTTTTGGTAGTTTATGACATCAAGTGGTTCATAGTTCCATGGAATTGCATACACTTGATCATATGCATAAAAAAAACTGTTCGTTAAATCATACTTTGATCAAAACTTCCATTGAATTACAAGTATCGTGGAGATTCCACAAACATGTTTGTGGTTTACATTGAATTCTCATGTCGTTGGAAACAAGGCTGGATATTGTTCTTTCACATCGGCCTCTCGTTCCCAAGTAGCCTCTTCGTTTGGATGATTGTTCCACCAAACAAGCACTAAGGGAATCACTTTAGTGTGCAGTATTTGTTCTTTTCGATCCAAGATTTCCACTGGTTCCTCTATCATGCTCATGTCCTCACACATCTCCATAGGTTGCTTTCCTAACACATGAGATGGATCATTCACATACTTTCTGAGCATCGATATGTGGAACACGTTATGTACTCGATCAAACAGCGGTGGTAAACTAATGCGATATGCAACTTCACCTACGCGTCCCAAAATTTCGAATGGTCCAACATAACGTGGACTTAACTTCCCTCTCTTACCAAATCTCATCACACCTTTCATAGGTGACACTTTCACAAACACGTGCTCGCCCACTTTATAGTCGACACTAGTCCGCTTCATATCGGCATAACTTTTCTGTCTACTTTGTGCTGACTTCAGCCTTTCTCTGATAATTCGAACAACGGTAGCGTTATCTTCAAGTAGTTTTGGTCCTAACATAAATTTCTCACCTGTTTCCTCCCAATTGAGGGGTGATTTGCATCGTCGTCCATACAGAGCTTCATACGGTGCCATGCCAATGCTCGTTTGGAAACTGTTGTTGTATGCGAACTCGAGCATCGGCAGATACTCATCCCAGTATCCTTGCATATCAAGCATGCACGCTCTGAGCATGTCTTCTATTACTTGGTTCACTCGCTCTGTCTGCCCATCAGTTTGAGGATGGAAAGCTGAACTAAAATCTAGTCGTGTTCCCATTCCTTCTTGAAATTTCTTCCAAAACTTGGACGTATATAGTGGATCACGATCTGAAACTATGCTACTTGGAATCCCATGTAATCTTACAATCTCCTTCATGTATAAGTCTGCCAGTCTTCCTGCCGTATACGTAGTATTGTACGGCAAAAAGTGCGCTGATTTGGTCAATCGGTCTACGACGACCCAAATGGCATTGTGTCTCTTGGCAGTACGGGGCAATCCAACAATGAAATCCATCGAGATTGATTCCTATTTCCATTCTGGGATTGGTAAAGGCTGCAATAGTCCAGTAGGATGTCTATGATCAATCTTCACTTGCTGACAAGTCAAACATCGTGACACGTATTCGGCCACGTCTTGCTTCAGTCCTCTCCACCAGTATTTCTTTTTCAAATCTTGGTACATTTTGGTGCTACCAGGGTGGATAGCATAATTTGACTTATGGGCCTCATCAAGAATCGTTCGTCTTAGATCGGCATTGTCCGGAATGCATAGACGGCCCTTAAACAATAAAGAACCATCTTCTTTAACCGAAAAGTCTGACCTAATGCCTTCACTCACGTCTTGATGAATCTTTGTTAATGTCGGATCTTTCATCTGTAGATCGTGGATATGCTCAAATATCACTGGCTTTACTGATATGTTAGCCAAAAAGGATCCGGTGTCCTTTGACTCAATGTTCGCATTGTAGAATGCCAGGTCTTCCAATAATTTCCATCGGTGCCTACCCAAAATCAAACAAGCTAACTGAGCTGAACCTTTCCGACTCAATGCATCGGCTACTACATTCGCCTTACCAGGATGGTATTGTATGGAGCAATCGTAATCCTTGAGGAATTCCATCCACCTGCGCTGTCTCATGTTGAGCTCTTTCTGTGTAAACAGATATCGGAGGCTCTTACGATCGGTGAAAATTTCAAAAGTCTCACCATACAAGTAATGTCTCCAAATCTTTAGCGTAAAAATGACTGCTGCCAATTCCAAGTCATGAGTCGGGTAATTTTTCTCGTGTTCTTTCAGCTGTCTTGATCCGTAAGCTATCACCTTCTTGTGTTGGTTGAGTACACAACCAAGGCCATTATATGGCGCGTCGCTGTACACGGCGTATCCTCCACTGCTTGAAGGAATCGCTAGCACTGGAGCCGAAGTGAGTCTCGTTTTGAGTTCTTGAAAACTCTTCTCGCATGCCTCACTCCACTCAAACCTTGAATCTTTTCGTGTCAGCTTTGTGAGAGGTCCCGATATCTTTGAAAACCCCTCGACGAAACGTCGATAATAGCCTGCTAAGCCCAGAAAACTTCGGACATCGGTCACTGTCTTTGGTTGCTCCCATTTAACCACTGCTTCTATCTTTGCTGGATCTACAGTGACACCATGCTTTGAGACGACATGTCCCAAAAAGCTAACCTCTTCCAACCAAAACTCACACTTGCTGAGTTTGGCGTACAATTGGTGTTCACGTAGCGTCTGTAGAGCAATCCTCAAATGTTCTTCGTGTTCCGTCTTGGATTTGGAGTATATCAAAATATCATTAACGAATACTACGACGCAGGAGTCCAAGTGTGGTTTAAACACTCGGTTCATCAGATCCATAAACGACGCCGGAGCATTCGTCAATCCAAACGGCATCACAAGGAATTCATAGTGTCCATACCGTGTCCGGAAAGCTGTCTTCTGAATGTCCTCAGCCTTGACTCGCAACTGATGATACCCAGATCTCAGGTCGATCTTGGAAAAATACCTTGCTCCTTGCAGTTGGTCGAATAGATCGTCAATTCTAGGCAAAGGGTAGCGGTTCTTCACAGTGAGTTTGTTCAATTGTCGATAGTCAATGCATAGCCGCATTGACCCATCCTTCTTCTTGACAAACAAGATCGGTGCTCCCCATGGAGACACGCTCGGTCTAACAAACCCCTTGTCCATAAGCTCTTGTAGTTGTTCTTTCAACTCCTTTAACTCAGCTGGAGCCATTCTATAAGGTGCTTTCAAAATAGGCTCCGTTCCTGGTGCTAAGTCAATGGCGAATTCTACTTCTCTTTCTGGAGGTAATCCAGGCAATTCCTCTGGAAACACGTCGGTGAAATCTCGCACAACTGCTATCTCAGAAATGACGTTCTTTTCTTCCTTGTCCTCCTTTAAGAAAGCTAAGTATCCACTGCAACCCTTTCTGATCATTTTCTTGGCCCTTACTACTGAGATCAGTGGCACAGATGACGACCTCACTCCTTGAAACCGAAATGATCTTCTCGTGTTGGGTCTGAAAATGACTACCTTGTTCTTGCAATCGACGGTTGCACAATGCTGCGCCAACCAGTCCATGCCAAGGATCACATCAAACCCCTACATGTCTAACAGTATCAACTTTGCTTCCAATTCATGCACCTCTAAGTCTCGAACTGCTACAATGATGGAATTGCAAGCTAACTCTGTGTCTACTAACTCTCCAGTCGGAATAGACACAGATAGGACGAAATCCAACGTCTATGGAACAATCTTCATCTTCTTGGTGAAACGTGGAGTGACGAATGAGTGGATAGACCCTGGGTCTATCAACACTCGAGCATCATATCCACCGAAGCATCCTTTTTCATATATATTTAAAGTACCTATAGTATACATACGTACATACATATAATAATTTACACATCAATTTACGCCCTTAATTCACATACAGCTTTTGTAAAAAAAGAAAATCTATACAATTTCTAATGCATGCTCCTTCTCTATCTAAAATTTTAATGAAATGAAAATTTTCTTTAATTTTAAAAGGGTCTCACCTTGTATGACGTCATGCACGTTCCTTGCTTCCTGAGCAGTGACTGCATAGGCTCTCCCCTGAACGATCGGCTTCCTTGCTTGAATGGGTCGTGGTGCTGCAACTGAAACTGTCTTTCTCTTATCCGCCTCAGGGCAATCCTTGATTAAGTGGCCCACCTTGCCACATCAAAAACAACCCCTAGTTCCCAATCTATAATCCACCGTCCTATGAGGCTTGCCACACTTTGCGCAAGTTTCCCGAGGTGCGGAAGAAATAGTACGAGAACCCTGTGTGATAGTGGCGCCAGTAGACATGGCAGGGCTCTCATATCGAAAAGGTCTCCCCGACGCAAGTAATGGAAACCTCTATTGGTGTTGTTGTTGCGCCGGTCTTTCGAAACCCCCTTGAAACTGTGGTCTCTGATTTTGGGCTACGAACCTCGGCTTTTTATTCACCGGTTCATAGTGCCCCGATCTTCCTTGTTCATTTCCTCCTCTCTGCTGCTCTCTCTGTCGATATCTATTTGTATTCTCCTCTTCAACCACTAGTGCTTTACTCATGACCTCTCCATAGGTCCTCAGCTGAAATGGAGCGACGCTTCCCCTAACCTCAGGCTTCAATCCTTGCTGAAACCTCTTGGACTTCATCACTTCAGTAGCGTGTCCGAGCAAACAGGCAAGTCGTGAAACTCCACCCCATATTCTCCCACTGTCATTCTCCCTTGCACTAATTGTAAAAATTGTATCTCAAGCTGGTTCCTCACCACTTTCGAAAAATATTGTTTGTTGAACTCCTCAACAAACTCCTCCCAAGTCCAAGGCAACTCTGGGGTCTCCTGAGCCCAAGTCCGTATCACGGACTTCCACCAAGGCCCAGCCTCCCCATCCAACATATAAGCTGCCCATCTCACACTCTCATTTTCCATGCATGTTAGCACGCTAAAGACTTTCTCCATCTCCATCACCCGGGTCGCATTGTGTCTGCCAAAATGAAGGAGGTCTCATCCTCCCTAAACTCAGAAAGATGAGGGCACAGCAACGCAGTCCTACAGTGGTGTAGGTGGTCACGTTTCTTGACGCGTGAGCTGCAAAGGATGCGGCTTGTTGTGCCATAGCAGCTGCCATAGTCTCCATAGTGTGCATCATCCTTTGTCGCTCTTCTCTGTCTTTTTGTCTTTCTCTCACTCTCTCTTGTTCTCTTAGATCTTGATCCTGCCGATCTCGATCCTCTTCATTATGCTGTCTACTACTCGCTTTGGGCCTCGATACCTCCTAAAGGCACTCTATTAGTAGGAGAGATGTAATCATCTCCACTACGTAGACTCCTCTGTTGGCCTCCCCTTGGTCGGCCTCTTCCTCTAGATGACATTTGCGGCTGCATTTGAAACTAAAGTTTCGTTAGCAGAAGCCCCTATGTTCTGACGAAAGAACCATTGTCAGAATTGCTAAAAGAAAAAGCTTTGATACCAACTGTGACAGCTCGGATTTTGGTACCCCGAAACCCGTGCCATCAGCACGATCATCTTGACCATGCCCCTTAGCTATGCACGAAACATTGGTATATCAAGCATCAAATAGAATAATAAACGAAATTGTAGAATTTAAATCTGTATTAAAGCAGTTCTCCAAAAGACAGTTCTACCCTCATGCCTCTGCATGAATGGAGAACCGATCCGAACCATCGATGATAGCAATCATCACGGATGGTTCGACCCCAAAAGAATAATCCCAACTCAATAGATACATGGTTACACAAAATAAGGCTTGACATACCAAGCCGCACAGATCTCTCTCAAAAACCCTCAAAGTGGCACAACGGAGTCCTCTAGAAGAAGTCCTCAAGAGGTGGCTCCAACTCTTCGCCGGCCGCAAGGTCCGACTCACCGGGGTCAGCGTCCCCTGAAGCCTCGACAGCTGCTAGTAGTGGACCTGCGACGTATAGTCTATAGGGTGAGCTACATCCTAGCTCAATAGGGAACAAACACAGTTGAACATATAAATTACTACTCACATATATTCCATGATATGCCATGCATGATGTGTCTATGCAGTTATTGATGAAAACAGTTAAAAAGCATTTCATTTTACTGTTGATTACTTATGTTTTCATTTACTCATGAATGATGCTGAAAAGGCCTAAAGCAAAACTTAAACTTTCAACTTAAGTAATCCCCGAGCAATATAGCATCGAGCCCCGATGAGATACCCTTCATCGTCATCTATATAGACACTTTTAACGTATTCCCTGGGAATATAAATAGTACCCAAGCCCCTTTCCCCTGGGAATTGGTGGCGGGGTTTCACTTATCTCAAATCAACACCCCTGGGGTGTGCTTACTATGTACGGATATGCTTAGACCGCCTACGGTTTTCACAGCCACGTGTCACGGATATTCTGGATATCCCGCCACGTCGGTGGGGTACCCTATCAAACCTCAAATAACAAAAATATCGGTGCGTTACATATAGTTATTCACCGTGTAAGTGTGCTATTTTATATCAGTTAGGCCCTATCAAGCATGATTCAATCCTGGATACATCCCTGGGATGTATCCATTTACTTGCATCACACCTGATGCTCTTATCTCTTTACTTCTTCATCCCCTGGGGATGGCTCATTATAATTACTCTTATGGATGTCACACACACACACACTTTTCACAATTCTTAAACAATAAAACATTTGAATTGAATTTTATATCACTACATACATGCTCTTGTAAAATAAAGTACATGTTCAAGGTGTTCCCTACCTCAAGTCTTTGTTTGCTCAACGCATCAAGGTCCCACGTGGATCCTTGTGCATTAGTTCACACGTACCACCTATGGTACCACATAACAGGTGAAACATGATGAGTACTGAAAAATGAGGATATTTCGCCCCTAAATACCTATATTTAGCTGTCCGATGAAGGCTATCTGATAAGATTGATTAGATTTGAAGTGTTTCAGGTAAATACAAGCCAAGTATAGAAAACAGTACAAGAATTCTGAATATAATGCCAAAACACTGTAATTTCGGGTAATCAAGAACTTGGTGTGACTTACGGCTAAATTTGGACCTTCAAGACGGCCGAATTACGAACTTGTCAAAACATGAACGTTGTAGATCTTTTCGTCAGCTTTCCAACGGCGCAAGAATCGTCTCAATCCGAGTTTAGGACAGAAAGTTATGGCCAAAATACCGAAGCAGTGTCTGAACCACAAGAAAGTGCTGATTTTCACGGATTTCTGGGGTCGATGCATCGACCCTACAGGTCGATTCATCGAGCCAGAGTTTCAGTCTGACACGAATCTGACACTGGAAACGTGATTTTTTGGATTTCTTGTCGGCTCGATGCATCGACAGCCCTGGGTCGATTAATCGACCCTAAAAAATCGGCTTGGGAGACCTCCGCGCAACGGTTCTATTTAAAGACTCAAACACTTTGGGAAAAAAGGAGATTAGAGATCTTTTCAGCATTAGAATTACGTAGGAATTAATTTTAGGAGAGAGTTTTAGTTTTTAGTGTTCTTAGTTTTTAGCCATTATTTTTCATAGAAATAGAGAAGTTTTATTATTCTTTTTGAGAGCTTTGTTCTTTAATTTTTCCGTACTCATTCCTAAATTTTATTCAAAGTTTATTCCTGCATTAATTTTCTGAAGATCATCCGTGTGGATCAACGTAATTTATTTTGAAGCTTGAGGTAATTTTAATTAATGTTATTTTCCCGTCTTTATTTATTTATATCATTTACTTATAATATGTGTGGCTAAATTTATAGGGATGGGGATCTAATGATTCCCATCCGAGGGATGTACTTTTAATAATATAAATTAGGGATTAAAATATAAGATTTTAATTTATGGTTGTTGTGTTATCATGAATGGATGAAATCCCCGCCACTAACCGGGATCGCGTGTGCCGAGTCATGCCCGGGATCTCAGATCTGTGACGATAATTTTACCCTATCATTGCTATGGTCTTTGTATTTTCGTTGTGTGGATTTAATTATGATTATGTTCTGGGATCGAGTGTGCCGAGCCATGCCCTGAATCTTGGTTCTGTAATGGTAATTTTATCTTAAATATCCCTAATCTGAATAAAGTGTGCCGAGCCATGCCCTTGATTTCAGATTTGTAAGTGGTATTCTTATTGGAATTTTCACCCACCTTGGGGATGATTTTTATTTGAACCCGAGATCATGTGTGTCTAGCCGTACCCTTGATCCCAGATCTATATATGAAAATCATCTAAGTCCTAATTGCAGGGATGCAACGTGGAACCTATTAGGGTGTTGACTATTGATCTTCCATAAAAGATGTTTGTTATCAATGAAATATCTCATAATTTAATCCTTAGATTTATATTATAGGAAGAACGGACCAAAGATGGGAGGATTTAGTATCTTCATCTTTATCATCATCTTTACTTTTATTTCTGAATTATCAATTGAATTTTATTTCTGTAGTCATTAATTACCATCTCATCAACCGCTTAAATCATAAAATTGGTAGAATACTGTTAGATCCATAGATTTCTAGAATTGCTTGTCTCTTTTAGATAGTTCAAAATTAATCCTCGTGGGAACGATCTCGTACTCCGCACCCACTATATACAAACCGATTCGTGCACTTGGGAGTAAAACATTACATTAAAAATATCACATCAAAACACATCACTAAGGATGCAATAAAGAAGGTCCAAGACCCTCCAAGAATCTTAAAGTCAAACTCAAAAGTCAGCATGATTTATCTCAGTCGATTAATCGAACTCTAAAATCGATTAATCGAATCTGATTCGATTAATCGATTTCCAAAATCGATTAATCGAAAGTCAATATCGATTAATCGATTCTCAAATCGATTAATCGAGATTCTCATTCGATTAATCGAATCCTAATTCGATTAATCGAAATTCTCTATTTAACCAAGTCGATTCTCAATTCGAGTAATCAAGTTCCTAAAATCGATTAATCGATCCCAAATCGATTAATCGAAAATTGAAATCGATCAATCGAAATCCCATTTCGATTAGTCGATTTTCCACAAGTCATTTCCTCCAGCCCCTGGGGTCCACTGGAGGTTCCCAATCGATTAATCGATTCTCAAGTCGATTAATCGAAATCCAAAGTCGATTAATCGAACTCCAATTCGATTAATCGAAATCGGGGTCCACTGACTTTTCAACTTCTTGGCCAATTTCGATTAATCGAAACCCAATTTCGATTAATCGAAATTGTCAGATTCAGCCCCCTTTTGGCTGTTCTTCTCAATCTTTTTCCACACTTTTTCCTCTATTTTTCTAAACCATTTTCCTATGATTTAAACCATTTTCAACTACAATCTAACCCCTACAATCTATGCATTTTATTTACAAAAATTTACCTTGAATCAATCTCAAATTGATTTCAAATCAAATAGTTGGAAGGCTAGGGTTCCAGCTTTGGCTTGAACGGATTCCTTGCGCAGAATCGGCCTCTTTGATACTTGAATCCCCCTTCCAATCACCCGCAATAACTCCTTGCTTAATCACCCTCTTTACTCCTCTCTCTCTCTTCTTTACTTCTCTCTCAACAACCAAACTATTGATTTTAGGGTTATTAAACCCTTTTATCCCCCCCCTAGCTTGTGTGTTGAGCACATGCACCTCAATAGGTGTATGTGACTTCAGATTCACAACACGCATCACATGGTTTCACAAACCATCTCATCTCATTCACTCATCACACTCTACGTTAACTATCGAACTCCTAATTGGTCAAACCTGTGACCGATCGGGCACGGATCCCGAGGTCATAGTTTAGCGTGATTTTTCAGGCTATTACAGTTTCTCCAAGATATCAGGCCTGCTTACACAACTTACGAAGAATACTAAATTTGATTGGACATAGCAATGTGAGCAGAGTTTTCAGTAACTCAAGAAACGATTGACTGCTGCACCAGTACTTGCTCTACCGTCAAGCAGGGGAGGCTTTGTAGTGTACAGTGATGCATCGTGATGAGTAGTGAAATATGATGATATTTCACCCCTAAATACCTATATTTAGCAATTCGATGAAGGCTATCTAATGAGAATTACTAGATTTGAAGTGTTTCAGGTAAATACAATCCAAGTGTATAAAACAGGCCAAGAATTCCGAAAATAATGTCAAACACTGCAATCTTGGGTCATCGAGAACTTAGTAAAACTTGTAGCTCAATTTGGACCTTCCCGACGTCAGATTTGTGAAATTTATAAAACACAAAAGTTGTAGAGCTCATCGTCTTCTTTCCAACGCCATAAGAATTGCCTCAATCTGACTTCGAAATAAAAAGTTATGACTAACATACCAAGGCAGTGTCTAATGGAGACTTGGCTGAAGTTTACGAAAATCTGGGAAGGTCGATCGATCGACCTTCCAGTCGATCAAGCGAGGTAAGCAACAGAGTTTGAGACGAAAAGGACTTCTTAACGCAGATTTTTAAGGAGTCGATCGATCGACCTTCTAGTCGATTGATCGACCCTGACTTTTCGAGCCAGGAAAACTGCGAGACTTGGAGAGTATTTAAAGCAAAACCAACAACTCAAGAGAGGAGTTTTTTAGACGTAGATTTAGAGATTTTATTTTTTGGAGAGCTTTGTTATTCTTTTACCTTCATGTTTTTAGCATTCCTTTCTTGAGAGAATATTATTTTTGTTAAATTAATTCCTAGTTTAAATTTAGAGATTAATAGAGAGCATTTCTAATTTCGTTTATAAAGATCATCGTACTTGTGGATTCAGTTTGGATCAAAGAATTGCTATTGAAGGTTGAGGTATTTTTAATTAATTTTATCAATATTATTTTCCAGTTATTACTCTTTTATGTCATTTAATTACAATATGTGTGACTAATTTCTTAGGGATTGGGATCTAATGATTTCCATCCGAGGTATGTACTTCTAATAGTATAAATCTAGGATTAAAATATGAGATTTTATTTTATGGTTGTTGTGCTATCACGAACGGATGAAATCTCCGCCATTAACTGGGATCGAGTGTGCCAAGCCATGCCCTGGATCTCAGATCTGTGACGATAATTTTACCCCAATCATTGTTATATAGTCTTTTTGCTTTCATCGTGTGGATCTACTTATGATTATGATCCGGGATCGAGTGTGCCGAGCCATGCCCTGGATCTTAGATCTGTAATGGTAATTTTATCTTAATTACTCCCTAATCTGAAATCAAGTGTGTCGAACCATGGCCTTGATCTCAGATCTATGGTGGTATTCTTGTTAAAATTTTTACCCATTTCAGGGACGATTTTTATTTGAAATCTGAGATCAAGTATGTCGAGCCATGCCCTTGATCCCAGATCTATATATGGAAATCATCTATGAAATTAAGTCCAGATTGCAGGGATGCAATGTGGAACTTATCCGAGTTTTGACCACTTATCTTCCATAAAAGATGTTTTTCTTCAATGGTATATCTCATAGTTTAATCCTTAGATTTATATTACAAGAAGAAAAAACCAAAGATGGGAGGATTTAGTATCTTCATCTTCTTCATCTTTACCTTTATTTTTGAATTATAAATTAGACCTTATTTTGTACTCAGTAAGTATTATCTCACAAAATCGCCTAAATCATAATCTTGGTAGGGTACTGTTAAATCTTGGTAGATTTCTTGAATTACTGTTTCATCTTTTTAGATTTTCTATATTGATCCTCATGGGAACGATCTCGTACTCCGCACCCACTATCTACAATCTGATTCGTGCACCTGCGAGTAAAACGCCACAATTAAAAATCCACAACACATCGTATGGGGGTTTAGGCTATGTGCTTAACCAGAATGCGAGAGTCATTGCTTATGGGTCTAGACAGCTAAAAGACCATGAGAAGAATTATCCGATACACGACCTCGAGTTGGCTGCAGTGATCATTGCCTTGAAGATCTGGAGGCATTACCTTTATGGGGAGAACTTCGATATATTCACCGATCATAAGAGCCTCAAGTATCACTTCTCACAGAAGGAGTTGAATATGAGACAACGCCGATGGATGGAGTTCTTAAAGGATTATGATTGTACCATCCAGTACCACCCCAGGAAAGCAAACGTAGCGACAAATACGTTAAGTCGGAAGTTCTCTACTCAATTATCACATCTCACCACAAGATTGTAATGATGGCATCTATTGGAAGATATGGCTCTATGCAACACAAGGTTTGATGTGAAAGGTTCAGGTGCGCTAATGGCTACACTTGTGATACGTTCTACCCTCTATGATAATATCCATCAGATGACATATTGAGCTTCTGACTATCAGACGGGATGTGATTGGGGGAAGTAAAACAGATTTTTCCATCAAAGATGACGACACTCTATTATTTCGAGTCCGGGTATGCGTACCAACTAGCACTGAGCTTTGGGACACCATTATGGAAGAGGCTCATAAGCCTATGTATGCTATTCATCCTGGTAGTACTAAGATGTATCAGGACTTGAAGAAAAGCTTCTGGTGGAGGGGCTTAAAGAAAGATGTCGCTGAGTATGTCTCAAAATGTCTTATATGCTAGCAGGTCAAGGTTGATCATAAAAATTCGACAGGTTTGTTACAACCTCTGCCGATACCTAAGTGAAAATGGGAGGCCATTTCTATGGATTTTATTTTGGGGTTGCCAAAGACGTTAAGGAAGCACAATGCCATTTGGGTCATTGTGGATCGATTGACTAAGTTCACACACTTCCTGCCGTATAATACGACATATATCGCTAACAAACTCGCAGAGTTATACATCAAGGAGATAGTTAGGCTGTATGGTATACCGGTTAGTATCGTTTTCGATAAAGACCCGTTGTACACATCTCAGTTTTGGCAGTGATTTCAGGAAGGAATGAGTTACAGGCTTGATTATAGTATCGCGTTTCATCCTCAAACTGATGGGCAGACTGAACAAGTGAATCAGATCATAGAGGATATGCTACGTGCTTGCATGTTGGATTTTCAGGGGTCATGGGACCAACACTTACCACTGATTGAATTCTCCTACAATAATAGCAACCAGGAAAGTATCGGCATGGCACCATACAAAGCTTTGTATGGACGGCAGTGCAGGTCTCCGCTTAATTAGGAAGAAGTGGGTGAGAAACTCATTTTAGGCCCTGAGATCGTGGAGAGTACGATCGAGATAGTTCGATTAATCCGCGAGAGACTACGCATTGTTCAGAGTCGTCAGAAGAGCTACGCTGATCTCAAAAGGAACCATGTTGAATTTAAGGTGGGAGACAACGTATTTGTCAAAATCTCCCCTACAAAAGGCGTAATGCATTTTGGGAAGCGTGGAAAGCTGAGTTCGCGTTATGTTGGACCTTTTGAGGTATTAGGCTGAGTCGGCGATGTCACTTATCATGTAGCCTTGCCACCGCAACTATCAGGCATGCATATTGTGTTTCACGTGTCCATGTTGTGGAAGTACGTGAAAGACCCGACTCATGTATTGGACTACCAGCCCATTGAGCTTCAGAAAGATTTATCCTTGGTTGAGGAGCCTGTACAAATCTTGGATCGTAAAGAATAAATCTTACGGATAAAGAGCATTCCCTTAGTACTTGTGAAGTAGCGGAACCACTCTTCAAAGGAAGCCACTTGGGAGCGTGATGCGGAGATTCGCGAGCAATTTCCATAACTTTTCGAATAAAGGTAATCACAAACTATGTAGATGTAAAAGAAATATAAGTGCTTTTGACGTTTAAAACTCATTTGTTTTTAAAAACCAACATTACATATATTTATATCGATCACACCACAAAATCTTAGATATTGTTACTATTCTGTTATCAGTTAGAACCCGTGTATCAGTTAGAACCCATGTCATCAATTAGAACACGTATACCGAGTATGTGCTTACGCTTCTGAACAAGTATTCGATTCTGGCATTTAAAATTTCTGCTATAATAATTACCGACATAGTGTATATGGTCTAGTGAGAAAAGGGTGAGGTAGATGTGTGTGCTAGGTTGAGTCACGGTAGGTTATGTCTCCAGGCACGTGACACTCGGGAAGGTATGTATCCATATGCGAATGCAATCCTCTATGGCAGTATGAGATGCCACATGCAGTACATCCAGGTTACTATGGATCCCGACCCTTAAAAAGCGTGCTTAGTGAAGCCTATCGCATCGCGACCCAATTTCTTTAGACTTTAGACTGTTTCGGTTACGCATTGATAAGGACTTACCATGGACCTGTTTAGCTACCAGTTACATTTTCGAGGACGAAAATTCATAAGGAGGGCAGAATGTAAGGACTCGTATTTCTGAACCCGATCTAGACAGACTTGGGTACGTGTTTGGCTCGGCAACCGATGTCACCATTTGTTTTGGATTACTATTTAGATGTGATTGTGCGGACGAATTTCAATTTAGAGCTCGATCTAACCCTTGTGTGAAATCTGTGCACCGACTTTCGGTGTGACCGCCCAACACCGGAGTTAAGTCATTGAAATTAGAAAGTTTAACACACTTATGAGGTGTGTGTGACTAACACTTTCCACAAACTCATTATAAGAAAGAGGATACCTCCCATATTACACTAGGTTTATATTGAGAAAAGAAAGGGGGAACGAGTGCTCGCGTTGGAGAACCCTAGCCGAGTTGTATCGTGCAACCCCACACAAACTTCGTTCGCTTTGCCATCAATCCTAGTAGGAGATCAGTTTCGAAACCCTTTTTCTCTAGAACCCTCTTGTGTTTGAAACCCTTGATCCTAAGGCAAGCTCGGATCGATTTTGGATTCGTTTTATTATTTGGGAGAGGTTGAGATCGTGGTGAACGAGTAGGAGTTGTCCTTGTGAACTCGTGGGATCGTTCGCGGCACGAATCGTCGACGAAATCCGACGATTTCTTTTGGAAACCCCGTTTGCGCAACTTGTTTCAAATCGGGAAATCCTAGGTATGATTTTGATTAACTTTATTGATTAAAATTATTGGATTAGATATGGGTTTTGCTTTTGGATTTGTGTATGATTCAATTTGGGTGAAAACTAGGCGAAAGATTGCAAATTCTGAAGCTTCGATTGTACAGTTGCTGTAGCTCGCGTGCGCAAGGATTATCATCGCTCGCGCGAGGAACCATCAGAAGTTTGACTGTAAAGTCGTTTAATCAAAAAAGTGAATGGCACTTTAGTCTCTGTGCTCGCTCGAGCGAGTTTAAGTTATCACTCGCGTGAGGAATCGGCTCGCTCATGCAAGGATTGTCATCGCTCGCGCTAGGATTATTATCGCTCGCACAAGGACAGAACATGGTTTGTCTTTGTTTTTTATTTTTCTTCTCAAATATTATGCTACTAGACATGTAATATAAGGTCTGTATAGTTGCTAGGTTATGGTGTGGGTTTTGACACCGTTCAATAGGCCTTGTTTGGACTTCGATTTGTGTGAAACATCTCGAGGTAGGAGAATCTCATCACTACCACATTTTATTTTAATTCGCATGGATATTTTGAATTAGAATCTTTGAACTTGCATATGCCATTGAAATCACGCCTGTAAACTAAAAATCTGATATAAATTCTAAAATTTGAAATCTGAACTATATATAAGAAATTCGCATTTGTACCATATTAGTATCTGCATCTGTTTTATGATTCACCTGAACAACACCTCAAAATTTCTGAACAATTTCCTGGCACAAGTTACCCTCCTGGGTGTAGGAGCTTGTTGCATCCTGAAAAAGGGTTCATGAACTATGATAGTAGGTAGGGGTTCCCATCGGCTATATTCCTGCTCTCGAGATATAGTTAACTCGAGAGGTATTTTAAGTTGAGGATTAAGTCATGAATTATTGAACTTTACATATAGAAGTTAGAGACACTAAGACGCTGAATATCTGCATCTGCTTTGAATCTGTTTTCACCTATTTAGAACTTGATCTTATGTATGATTTTCTGCATTTAAATTCAGTCTTTTACCGCATTATCTAGTTCTAACATGTTATATTCCGAAATATGTTTTGAAAAATCATGTTGGTTAAAATACAATGCCGTTGATGATATTTTTCTACTGAGCTTTATTGGTTAGCTCACTCCGACTATACGTCCGCAGTCCAGTAATCTTGGCGTGGCGATTCGAGGTTCTTGAGACGATCCGATTTTGCAGGAAGAGCCTGAGGTTCCTCCTGAGGAGTATTTTCCGGCTTAGGATTTAGTTTATTTATTTGCTTTTGGTGAGAGTTTTGGACTTGGTGTTGTGGGCCCATTTGTTGGATATTATGGCTTTATGCTTGACTTTTGTTTACAGTTACGAATCATGTTTCGGTGATGGTCGACCATCATCGGTGATTTCGCACTTTAATTGCTTCCGCATTTTTTTTTGCTTTGATTATTTATTGCGCTTTACTCTAATATGTGCTCTGTTTGTCCGACTTATCGTTTAACCGATAGGTTGGCGAACCGGCCTTTCCTATACCTGAGGGATTGGAAAAGTCGGGTCGTCACAATATCTCTCTCTCTCTCTAAGTTGGTATTTTCTGTGTGGCTCAAGCACTAAGGGGTCCTTTGAAATAGAGGAGTTAGAAACTTTTATGGGAGGGGACTAAAGTATGAACAAGATATGTATCAAGACATAGGAGCCAAACTCCAATGCATGAAAATGAAAGGGAAATATATTTATTTTTTTTTAAATAATAGCATTCATTCAGTGTTAACAAAATATAAAAAGAAAAAATACTACAAAACAATTGTTTCTTAATATATTTAAATTTCTAGTTAATCACCTAACATAAAGGAATCTGATGTTCTTTCGAATCCTAAAAATCGTCTATAATTGAATTTCTACTAAATTTTGCAGCAATTAGATGGTTCACATCTACTTATTAGCATGTTTCATTGGGCTGAGACATGGCTCAAAATTTTGGCAAAAATTAATATTTGACTGTTTGATAGTAGGCCATGATCTGAAGAAGAGTGGGTACAAAAGCGATCTCCATCTCTTATTTAAAGCACTCAACATAAACGTAGTGTGGTAGTAACAAGAGAGTCGAACAACAACGAGAAGACTCCAACATATATGTTTCTATATAATTGTAGGGGTGGACAAAAAGAATCGAAAACCGACCCAACAGAACCAATACTAACCGACTCGTGACCTAACTGAAATTGATTTTGGGTGCCAAAAATCGAAACCAATTGAGTAGGAAGAGGAAACCGACAAAAAACCTAATCGAAATCGAACTGATTAATTTCGGTTCTTTTTCGGCCTGCTGAACTGAACCAAAAACCAAAATTTTTTGTTTATGTTCGATTCAGGTACCCTAACTTGCACCTATTGCCTATTTTGGCAACCCGAGTTTTGCTGAAAAACTCGTAAAAAAAGGTTTTTTTTATGGGTCTTAGATATTTCCGTTTTTTGGGACCACAGAGAGAATAATCATGAAAAAATTTCCTATGAAAAATCTCCTGAAATATTTTTTAGCCCATGTGGTGGGAAAAAGAAAAGGCCCTTCTATGCTTCCACCTCATTTGGTCCTTGTTTGGAAAAAGATCTGGGCAGGCTGCATAGAATAGCTCATTGAGAAATTGGTCTTTTCACAATTAAAATGATTGATTGTCTTGATTTAGATGATGGAGATTGTTTATCGTCCCAATCTTCCACACAATAAATCGTCAGGTCTTGATTCTACATAACCTTGAGGCATTAGGCGAGCTGGCCAGGTACTTGCTTCCAGAAGCAAGAGACCTGAGTTCCAATCCCCTCCCCCCCTTGAGGCCACCCTAGGGATTTATATCCCGTGCTGACCCGACATATGCTAATTTAGGGTGCGCACGTGCCCCTGGGAATAGGCGGGTGCTCTAAGAGGTCCGGATACTTAGGTTATCAAAAAAGAAAAAGAAAAAAAGGTGTTGATTCTGCATGGCTAACATCCTCAAAAGTCACCTTGTGCATGGTGTACCATTTTATGACAGCCATTACTTGCACCAAGAAGTTCGTCCTTGCACATGATTTAGAAGAAAGACTTGATATGTGCAAACTTGTGCCATGTTAAAACACCATCTAAGCCATTTGATTTGAAAGCGATAATCCAAAAATCTTTAGTGAAAAAGATTGGCAACAAACATGATCTACATCATATTATTCAATGCACTTAAAAGCCGATATTTTATTCAAAAGTTGATTTTATTGAATCATATGATAGAGATTGAGTTTTGAGCCACTCTTCTGCGTAATAGATCTTTAGATCAATGTCTTCAAATCAAATGGTTTAGTTGTAACCCCACTCAATAAACGTACCCTTGTTCACGCATCATAAAATTGTAATCTCGTCGCATCTCCTCCGGCGAAGATACATTGATTGCATTGAATCAGACAACGGACATCATTTTTGTCCCAATCTTCCACATGATGGATCTTGAGATACGAGTGTACCATTAGATGGTCAGTTTTTATTTCATGTGGCACACATTCCAAGAAATTGCATGGATATATGAGCCAGGTGGATTAAAAAATTGACTGTTAGATGGTAAGCCTGTGATCTTAAGATCCATCTTGTAAAAGAGTGGGATATAAAAAACGATTTCATTATCAAATAACTAAAAATCAAACCCTTCTAAGATTCTCCTAAAAAAAAAAAGAACCTTCTAATGAGCTCATTTTTGTTTGACAAACGCATGTGAAGTGAGGAAACAAAAAAAAAGGGAAATTTACCTGACCGGCCTTGTCAGACACACCTTTTACGTCAGAGGCCCTGTAGTTTCACCTTTACCCAAACCGACCAGCTCCAAGCCTAGCCGACCCTAAGGAGAGTAAAAAGTCCAAATTACCCCCTTCTATGACTTTCTTTAACCCACAAAGCATCATCTTTTTCGTCATTTGAATCTGCTAAAAAGTTAGAGGTGGGTCAGGTGACGACGTCTTCTTCCTTAGTTTGATCTGCTCCGATATGCTATTTCGAAGAAGAAAACAGAGGCTTGGGAGAAGAAGCCCGTGCATTTCTCCATTGTGACAAGAAGACCTTGCAGTTTGCCCTTACAACGCAAGGTATCTTACATAAACCTCATTTTCAGTTTATTAGAGTCTCTTAATAGGGCAATATAAAAAATAATTTAAGTTTATTGGTCTACATTTTCAGTTTGTTAGGATCTCCTATTCATGCAGTATAAGAAAGTCTTTATATCCTTGGATCATTTTTTGAAAAGTATATATTGATTTCAAATATAATCGTCATTGACTCTATATACAGTCGATATCGATTGCAAATATAATCGTTATCGACTCTATATTCAATCGATAGCGATTGTCTACAAAGTCGGTATCGACTCTATATAAAATCAATATCGACTGTATATAGAGTCGATGATGACTCAATATACAATCGATATCGACTGTATATAGAGTCGATGATGATTCTATATACAATCGATATCGACTATATATAGAGTTGATATGACTCTATACACAGTCGATATCGATTGTATATAGAATCGATATCGATTTACAATCATCTTTTCTCTTTTGTTTCATCAGTCTTATGACCCCTTCCTTCTCATTCTTAAACAGACGATGACGGATGTGAGGATTCCTCTTCTTTGTCACTATGATGGCCTTCTTATAAACGACGATGTCTTGTATGAAGGTGGTCGGCGGAAGGTTATTAACATTTCAAGTGATATTTCTTATGAACAATTCATAAGGCGAATGTCTGCTGTCAGTTTTGCGAGGGCGGATGAAACAATTTTCACAAAGTTTTATATGAAGATAGTGAATACCCCTGTGGTTGCCGACGTTTTGGATTCTGATGATTTGGCCACTCTATTTACGTTTTATAAATTCGAGGTGGACGTCATAAAGCTATTCATCATTAAGGAATTGTCATCCTTCTCAGTCGAAGCTGAACAAGTAGATCTCAGCGGGACTGATTTTGTGACTCATTCATTTTAGCCATGTAAGTTTGAGAATGAAACTATATACGATACTATCCCGTTAGGCGATGACAGCGATATTACGGTGAACATGACTGCCAGGAAAGCAACTGATTTAAACGATGCTCCGATTGAATCGTATGATGACCCACTAAAATATATGCATGGGTCACAACAATGTAGTCAATGGTTAGACTACACTTCAGAAAGGGTGGTGGATACTGACGATTTCAGTCATATCTTCCCCGGTGGATGGACAACTTGGTTTACTCACGAATTATGTTCTACCATGCCATCGATGGGAATTATCAGAGAAACTCAACCCCATGTCCATACACATGAGCACCCCTTTGGTGAACGGCCTAGTCAACCACGCCATTATCGATTCGGTGAAGGATCTAGTCAATCACATCAGAACCCCTTCGGTGAAGGATCTCGTCAACCACCTGAGAACACCACTAGTGAATGGCGTAGTCATCCTCAACCCACTAATGAAAATACCTTAGAAGAAGATTATGAAAGTGAACCGGATGGGTTTATAAAAGAGGATCCGAAAATGTTTGTGAGAGATTGATAATCCCCTAGTAGACGGAGATTATGAAGTGTCAGAGACATCGGGTGACTCCTCCGATGAAGAGGTGGAAACTGAATATCAGAATTGGACGTTTAAAGTTGGAGAGATCTTCCGAGACAAACAAACATTTCAAAGAGCATTGAAAGAGCACGCGGTGGAGAAAAACTTTCAAATTCGGCCTTTGAAAACCGCTAGTTATCGAGTGACAGCCGGATGCTACGAACCCGATTGTTCGTGATGAATACATGCGTCTAAATTGACTGGGCTCGATTCTCTTCAAATCAAGACATTCAATAGTACTCACACATGCGGGGCGCTAAGATCAGACTGCACGGTCACCGTAATACAACAATCTCCTTCGTAGCCAACTATGTACGGGATAAACTTTTGGAAGGATTCGACTACACACCGGTGTCAATAATATTTGATATTACAAAAGCTTATAATGTGTAAATCTCATATGCAAAGGCTTGGAGGGAAAAAGAACTTGCCCTTAATGATATTAGAGGCAGTTGGGAAGGGTAATTTGTGGATCTATCGGTGGGTTTCACGAAGATTTCATTTTTATCACGGATAGGTCGAAGGGTTTAATAAAGGCGGTGAAACATATCTTCTCTAACGCATATCACCACTACTGCATGTAACATATGACACAAAATTTGGCACACAAGTATCCCAGGAATAATGTGAAGGGTCTATGGTGGAAAGCTGCGCGTGCATATTCAGTAGAGAGATTTGAATATTTTATGAACGAAATAAAGAAAGATTCTGCTGATCCTCGGGCCATAGAGTATATTTTAAAAATAGACCAGAAGCATTGAGCACTCGCATATATGGAAGGAAGGCAGTACGATTCCCTGACTACGAATAATGCCGAAAGCTTAAACAACGTACTAAAAATAGCTCAAGAGAGACCAATTATCGACTTAGTCAGAACTACTAGAGAGAAAGTCGTTGATTATTTTCAAAAGCGCAGACTGATATATGAGAAATGAACCACCCTCCTCTGCCGGAAAGCAGATGAGCATATGAAGAAGGTGTTGCAATGGGGCGGTAGAAAGAGAGCTCAACTATACGGGCGCGATCAATTCCAAGTCAACTCTGAAAATTTTATTCATCACGTCGACTTGGAACACAAGACGTGTAGTTGTCACCGTTGGCACATTTATGGCTTACCTTGCTCCCATGTCGTGGTGGCCATCAATCGGAGAAGTTATGACCACCATAACTTCTGTGAGAAGTGGTTTTTCACCGCTTGCTTTAGACAAACATACGAAGAGCAATGACTTTCCACCCTCGATAAAAGCCAATGGGAGTTCCAAGCAGAGTAACTCCCTGAAAATATGAAAGTGAGACCACCCAATAATTGTCGAAAGTTAGCCGACCGTCCGAGGAAGAGAAGGATAAGGTCTAAGGGTGAGGTTAGGGCCCTACAATGTAACAGGTGCAGTGAGTATGGTCACAATCACAAGAGTTGCACGACAGTGGGATCGATGGGTTGATAGTGTATATTTTTAATAATGATTGATGGAATGTAAACGAGACAATATATATTTGCTCAAAAATTCAGAATCCCAATTTTTTTGATTCATAATAGTTGTAATTTTACTGTATAGTTACTCAGAAAAATGCAACCTAGAATGTACAAATGACCCGTCAGCAACTATATATATAATCGTTGACGATTATTTATAGAGTCATCGTCGACTATATAAATAATCGATAGTGACTCTATATTGAGTCGCCATCGACTCTCTATAAAATCGATATCGATTCATAGTAGAGTCGCTATCGACTGTTTATATAGTCGATGACAACTCTACATAGAGTCGATGACGACTCTATCTAAAGTCAATAGCGACTCTATATAGAGTCGTTAATATAGTCGATGACCACTGCTACTTAAAAATGTAATCACTGCTCCTTAAAAATGTTTCATTTATACTAAAAATGTTTCATTTATATTTAAAAATGTTCCATTTACATTTACAAAATATTATATTTACAATACAACCATTGCTACTTCTGCGCCTCCTCCATTGAGTCGTTCTGCACTAACACCAATTCCCCTCCTCCATCGCCGATATATGGCCAATTTCTAACCTAAACCTATCCATATCTAATTGCGTGAAGTCAAATTTATTTCCCATCATGAAGTACTCCACATACTTCACCACAAACACCCCACAATCACTCGAATTGGTCTGTCGAGGAGCGACTTTGATCCGGCAGTCACTAGATGACCAAGGATAGTTCTTCGCGTTCAGTGCAGTGGAGTCATCGTACAAATATAAAACCGCGGGAAGGTATTGGGTCTGTTTCGAAATAGAGGAGTGTCAGATATGCTAAGCTAATAATGATGAAAGATATGCTAAGTAAAATATCTTACCAGCGTTTGCAATTGGGTCGGATATCTTTCCTTAGAGGGCCTATTAAATATAGGGTCGACGACCATTATCAATCGTTTGACTACCTTCACGATCGCAAGCGCCCAGTGTAATGGTTATTGTGAATGAATTGGGATAAATATCTACAATAAAATAATATAATCTCAAAGGGTATGATAGAAAAATTATAAAAAAATTTATAAAGAGGTTAGAAGCATACTATGCTGCACTCGTGAGCCCACAGATTTCGAAACTGATTGAAGAAGAAATTTTCCATTAGCTTCTTGCCTTAGCTCTGTTCGCATATATAGGCAGCCCACCGTTCAACTTGAATTTTGAACGATTCTTCGTATAATTTTTCAGCTAGAAGGAACTTGTTGAAATCGTTCAGTTCAAAGCCCATGTAGGTCAGAGTGGTAGGGCACATAAGGAAGCTTTTATCCTTTATATCAGGATGAATATTATCATCAATTACTTCCAAGTGTCTCAGGTAGGCGCCCATAATCTTAAACCAATGCAGTTAGAGTAAAATATGCAATTAGAGTTAAATAATAGTTATCGACTCTCCAGTGAAACGATATTGATTATATAAATAATCGTTATCGATTCTCCATACAGTCGTTGCCGACTACATAGATAATCGTCATCAACTTTATAGTGAATCGATATCGATACTTTATAGAGTCGATAACGATTATATAAAATGAATCGATACCGATTCATTTTAGAGTCGATAACGACTCTATTTCGAGTTGTCGACCGCTTTAAATTGTTTATTTGTGCCTACAGTAGCTCTACTTTACTTACAAAATTATTCATGTACTGCGTGCCCGCCAAACATTTGAAAGATTGCACCACCAGCGTATAGTTGCCGACAGTGCTTACGCAGTCGCTGTATAAATAAAGGCTAACGTAACTAATCTTCGTAATAAATTTATAATAATAAAGTAAAAGATTCAGGCTTGTTCCTGGGAAGAATGATTTACTCGTCCTTAGACTCTGGCTTGTTCCAAATATCTTGCATATATTTCTGCTCCACCGTCAGCTCAGCAGTAGCATCATCAGCCGTAGATCCAGGCTCAGCAGAAACATCAGCCACCAGTCCAGGCTCAACCATTGGTCCTTCAATGGCCTTCTCGGTTATAGGCTTTTTCACTGTCGCTACCCTTCGCTGTGTCTTAGGTTTGACGGAAGTTGTTTTGATGTGTTTCTCTTGCCTAGGTCTTAAGCGAGGGTCAATTTGTTGGGGAGGCAATTGGGAAGAGGTTTTCTCTTCACCAGTTGGACCCTTGTCGGATTGAGTCTCAAGCTGCTCGTCAACAGCTGCCGTCACCTCATCAATGGGAGGATCTTGATACATTTGAGCTGATGGTTCCTTATCGACCACTGTGTCACACACCTTCGATATCAGCTCCTCAATAGCGACATCCTGAACATCAAAATAATGGTGCAGCATAAGAAATAATTTTTAGTCTAAAAAGTCCAAATCGATTTTAAATTTAATCGTTATCGACTGTATATATTGACGATATCGATTGTACATACAATCGTTATTGACTCTATTAACAATCGATATCGATTGTAAATACAATCGTTATCGACTCTATTAACAGTTGATATTGATTGTAAATACAATCGTAATCGATTGTAAATATAGTCAATATCATTTGTAAGTATAATCGATATCGACTCAATATACAGTCGATAACGATTGTAAATATAACCATTATCGACTCTATATATAGTCGATATCGATTTATGTTAACAAACCTAAACATCATGTATCAACACATACCTTAGGTCTCGCCTCCAATAAATTTTTAAGAAGTTCTTTTATATTCCCCTGGCCCTTTCTGACCAACGAGTTGTAGTGATTCAACTTCTGCAACTCCACATCCCTTAAATTTAGCCGCTCATTCAAGGAGTTGCACAGTTTCTCTAGGGAGGCACAATGTTTCGCCAGGACCTTATTCTCTCCCTTCAAATGGCTCACTTTTTGGGTGAGCTTCAAGTTCTCCATCGCCAAACCGTCGACCCTTCTCAACAATGACTCAATGGAGGAGGACAATTCAGCTGGGCTCCCTTTCACAGCTAGGCTCTCCTTCGTGGCCCACTTAGTTTTCGGCCGCTCTACACGTACATGGACAGGGCCCTCTTTCGAGGATGGTTCTTCGTCCGACATCAACCGGTCATGCGATTCTTCCTCGTCAATATTCTCGATCAGAATGTAATTTCTCTTCTTCTTCGGCCGCATCTCTTCCACAACTTTCTTGATCGTGTCATGAGGCTCTTTCCTCTTCCCCCCATCGACATTTCGAACCCGTAGATATTCTTTTAAGACTGATATCTCTAATTCAAAGCCAACAGGCATGAGGGGAGAGCGAACCTTTTGAAAGAAAAGGAAACACAATAAATAACAGACTAAATTGATCATATATTTCAAATGCAAAGTACCGACTATTTAATAAATCATTATCAATTTTATAATGAACCGGTACTGACGATTTAATAAATCGTTATCAATTCTGTATTGAATTGCTATCGATTATTTAATGAATCGGTATCAACTACTTAGTAAGTCGTTATCGATTCTGTAATTAATCATTATTGACTTATTAAATAGTCGTTATCGATTCTGTACTGAATCGCTATCAACTATTTAATAAGTCATTATCGATTCTGTAATGAATCGATATTGATTCTAGAATGAATCAATAAGTTATTTTTTGAATTATTTATTTAAATTATTTAATATACCTCATATCTGTCCGCGAGTGTAACCTTTGATCCTCGATTGCGCCCTGTCCGACCATTTCAGCAATCGTGGGAAAGGGTCCTCGAGGCCTATCTGAGGAGGCAAAATATATGACAGCATCTCATAGGCCCACCATTGAAGTATACATATGCATCCATATGTGTTGTATGTCTTAAGGGCTTTATCCATCTCAGCAGTCTTTCTATTTGTCGTGCCCTTCATTATATACTCTAACAAGTCATGGTAGACGTGGAGACCCCACGGAGTTCGGTTAAAGTCTTCAACATCATCGATGAGGTCGATGTGGTCTTCTGCCAGTTGATGGTGGGACCCGGGAAAAAGAAATATGCACAGTACATATAGAAGGGATAACTTTATGAAGTCGTCATCACTTTCCGCTCTCCAAATTGCATTATCTATGGGAGATCGGAGAATTTTTCCTTGAGGCGTTCCACGAAAGTATTTGTATCGAATGGTTTGTTCTTCCAACGGTTTAACGGACGGGGTATACTTTTCTGGGCCAACTACGGTAAGGCCCAGTATCAATGCAATATCCAACTTCCAAAGATAGGCATCAGTCTTCTCGATTTGGAAGTGATTTTTTTCAACCCAAAACATCAACATCGCATCGACCACATCAGAAAGAAATCCCACACCCTTAGGCATTTGAAATATTCCACTAAAAACTGAATCTCTCAACAACTTCTTTCGAGTTGTGCTAGCATTATCACAGAGATTCAAAATGGCACTGGGGGAACACTTGGCAACAGGTCGGTGTACAACCATCTTGACAGCTTGTTGAAATAAACTATAATAAAAAAGAAAGAACTGAGTCTCATACTAACAAGGATAGTTTAAATGTTAACTGAACTGTAATATATAAAACCAATATCGATTACATATAGGGTCGATATCGATTGTATATGTAATCGATACCGACTCTAAATGTAATCGATATCGACTCCAAACGTAATCGATATCGACTCCAAATGTAATCGATATCAACTCTATGTAAAGTCGCCATCGATTTTATTTATAGTTGTTATCGATTACATATGAAATTGCCATTGACTATTTATAGAGTCAATATCGACTCAATATAAAGTCGCCATCGATTTTATTTATAGTCATTATCGATTATATATGAAATCACCATCGACTATTTATAGAGTCGATATCGACTCAATAGGAAGTCGCTATGGGCTCAAAATATTTATTTACATTGAAAATATTTAATTTACAGACTCAAAATATTTCATGAAGTCGCCATTGACTCAAAATGTTTCATTTAGATTCAAAATATTTCATTTACAGTTAAAAATGAAATCTGGACACACACTAAACTAAGACTCTGACAGTAACGTCCGAGAGAAGATTCTTCCATAAAGATCGGTCATCGGCTTCTAACTAAAATTTAGGAAGATGGTTGATGAGCAGGTGGTGGATGGAGTTAAGAGGTGGGTGGTTCGGTCTTAATTTTCTATTTCTTTCTTTTCTTCTTTTTCTTTTCTTCCTTCGCCAAAATTTCCTGCACTTCCTCGTATTCGTCTCATAGGAACTGCAGAGGAACTGATTCTGGTGGTGGTGGTGGGTCCTCCTATACTAGAAAGAGCTTGATTGGGTTATAGTTGGTTTTATCGTCTGTCATGGGGAAAGATGGGCTGGTAGGGATGCTAGGGAATGATTTTACTAAGGACGAACTAAACTTGTATTTAAAGCGCCTAGATGGTGGAATACAAATCGTTGTATTAAATTTTCTCATCCTTCCAAGCTTACTTGCCATAATGGTTTTATAAAAGGGTAGTTGGCAATAAATTGAACGTCGACTGAGATAAATATAAAATCTCGTATAATTTATTATGGGTTATGGCATCGAGGAGTTCATATGATGGGTAATAATTATATTCATATGATGAGCATTAATTATATACATAGAGAGTCGATATCAATTTTTTATAGAGTCGCCATCGACTTTTTATATAGTCGATTACGACTATAAATACAATCAATATCGACTCTATATGTAATCGATAGCGACTCTATATGTAATCGATAACGATTACATATACGATCGATATCGATTTTATATAGGATAACCTTAACAAATTATGATAAATTGTGCACCAAAGAAAGGAGAAAAAAAAATCTACAGCAATGGAAGGTAATTTTAATTCTAACTTACAGATTTGATAGCTTGAAGATTGTAGATCTGAACGCTATCGTCTATGAAGCGACACCACCTCTCCACCGACTTCGAACGAAAAAGTAAAAAGTAAAAAAGGTAAACAATGAAGAGTTGAAAAAAGGGTGGCTATTTATTACATTGAGGGTAGTTTGGGCATTTCCTAAAGGCAGGCGACGTGTCACGGGGTAACTTTTTTCGACGCCCGTGCAGCACCTCGCTGCTGCTACAGCAATGGCAGCCTAACTCAAATACCATTTTTCACGAGGCAGAACCTGATACTGGCTATCACACTCGTGCAACATCTCACTGCCACGCATAGCGAGACAAACTTATCCAACCATCACTCTGATATCACCCGCCTAGAGGACGGGAACTCCCCTCATGGTTGACTTCAATCGAGGCCAACCCTCTTAACGCATCGTGTATACTCTCGACATGCATGCCAGCACCTCAGTGCCCCTTGACCTGCCTAGCTTCACCCTGTGCACCGCACTAGTTCCTCGCTTGTGATAGTGGCATGCATCTCTTCATGCCATTCCAGCCAATCATCGTGTGTGGCCCACGCGACCAGCACACATGGAGTAGCATGCAGCTCATCATGCTATCCAAACTAGGTATCGTGTGTGGCCCACGTGGCCAACACACGTCCGTATAAAGCCCTCAGCTAGTGCGCACCACTGCGTCCCACGTAGCCCTTGAGTGCCCTCATGAGGTCACCGACCCATGTGCACCGCGACGTTGACATGGGGCCACATGGTAACCTCACCCCAGGTGACACATGACATCGTCGCAGCACCGCATCGCTGCAGCAATGTTCTAGGCCCACCCCTAACCTAGAAAGCCCATACGCTCGTCCCACAACGCAAGGCCCCATGTGTGGGAGAATAGCTCCACAGCTCCCTTCCCCCAAATATAGTCTAAACACCAACCTGGGATAAATAGTAGAAGAACCTCAAACCCCTTGGTTTGACATACCACCATGACACACGACCCTCTGCCCGTGACACACACCTGCAAAGGTAGTGTCTTTGGATTAATTAAGGCAAACAAACTTTTGTCTGTGGCACACAGTGCCATCCTCCAAGTCCCCATTTCTTGTGAGGCCACACATCAGCATCACTTGCGACCGTGTCGCATCCGCGTCGCGAGGCCCTCATGGTCTCATGCCCACACAGCACCGTGTCGTGATCACGCCGCATCCGTGTCGCGATCATGTCACGTCCATGTTGCGACCATGTCGCAAGGCCCTCATGGCCTCATGTCGCGTGCCCTCGTGGCACTACATGGCATACCCTCTTGGCACCGCATCGCGTGCCCTCTTGGCACCGCATCGTGTGCCCTCTTGGCACCACATCACGTGCCATCATGACACCAGGATGTCGTGTGCTCTCTTGGCACCACGTCGCATGCCCCTACACAGAGCACCACATTACTTGCCTTATGGCACTAAGACGTCGTGTGCCCTCTTGGCACCACGTCGCGTGCTCTGGTACGAAGCACCGCATTGCGTGCCTTATGGCACCAAGACGTTGCATGCCCTCTTGGCACTACGTCGCGTGCCCCAACGCAGAGCACCGCATTCCAAGCCCTTCACGCATCTAGTCACCATACTAGATCGCAGCTTAGTTCGAGTCACCGTCGCAGCATGCATAAGGGACACATGCACACGTTGCAGGGCCACCTGCCTCTGCGCACACACGCTACATAACTAGCTACTTGGCTCACTTTCCTTCTTGCTAGCCAAGTGCCTAGCTCCAAGGTCGTCATGCCTTCATGCTGGCGCACAGATTAATGAGGTCGTGACAGACGGCTCGGCGCGCAGCGGGTTGGTTTGGGTAAAGGTGAAACTACAGGGCCTCTGACGTAAAAGGCATATCTGAGAGGGCCGGTCGAGCAAATTTTCCAAAAAAAAAACTTTCCCATGGTCAATGGGTTGATTCACCTCACCGACACAATATCTTGTTGATAAACCTTTTGTTAGTTTGGAGCCACACAATTTTGTCCAAAGTCAAAACCTTATCTTAACTTTAGTTAAGAACTTTTGAGCGGGAGAGGGAGAGGGAGAGGGAGAAAGAGAAAGAGAAAGAGAGAGAGAGAGGGAGGGAGAAAAGGCAAATATCTTTAGCTTTTGGGGAGAGAGAGAGAGAGAGATAGCATGGCCGATGCTGCTTTGAGATTGGTAACAACAACGTTGGGGTCGCTTCTTGTGGAAGAAGCAGAACTGCTCGCTGGAGTAAAAGATGAGATGGAGTGGATAAAGAGCGAGTTACAGAGCATGCAATCATTCTTAAGGGATGCCGATCGAAGGAAACACACCAACGAAGGCATTATCACTTGGATTCAATAAGTACGAGATGTAGCATACGATGCCGAAGAAACTATCGACGAGTACCTATTTTGAATGAAGAGGCCTCATCGTGTAGAAAGATTTGCGGCTTCTTTGCTTAATTTCCTTCACTGCATCAGCAATCCAATTCCTCATCATCAAATCGCAAAAAAAATTCAAGGTATCAAGGCCAGAGTAGTTGTACTATGTACATGAGAGAAGCCAGAGATATAAACTACTCTGGCCTTGATCGTGTAGAAGATGTGAAAAGTGTTGATGAGGGAAGTGAAATGGTGCAGAATTACAGAGAACTGCACCCTCTCTTGGTTGAAGAACATGAACTTGTTGGCATAGAGCAGCCTAGAGAACAATTGCTGAATTGGTTGACAGAGGGAGAACCCGGTCTCACAGTGATCTCCGTGGTCAGTATGGGAGGTTTGGGAAAGACAACTCTTGAGAGGAAGGCTTATGCGAGCGCCAGAGTTAGGAGCCATTTTGAATGTTATGCATGGACGTCTGGATCTCGTTCGGTTGGGATCCGAGGGCTTCTAATAGAAATAATTACAAGATTCTTTGAGGAGGCAAAGATGGGGGTAGCTAACGAAATCGCTGCCATGAACGACGCGGGATTAGTGGAGAAGATCAAAAGTTTCTTAAGCCAGAAAAGGTATGTGTAATGAATTTTTAGACTTTATTTAACGGTGTTAGATGATGTATCACACTATGTATTGTGTTAACGCTCCATATCGAAATCGAAACCCACCCTTTAAAATAGAAAATTTCTAATTTTTCTCATATCAAAATTAGACTCATTGCGAAGTGCTTGTCGATACGATTCCAACGATATATAATTTGACGACTTCTGACAAGAATACAAAAAGTTATGCCCATTTTAAGTGATCAAGCAAGTCAAAGGTTATAATTTCGAGAGAGAAACACCAATTGCTTTGGTGCTTATGCAAAACGCTAGAACGAAACCTTTTCTCAAGCTATCCAAGTTACGTACGAATTCTTATTTCGTGTAAAAAATCTCATATTTTATTAAATCTTCTACGAAAAGTGTTAATTAGAGTTGACCTAAAATTTTATGCCATTATAAATAAAACTTTAAAAGCTCTCTACTCTTTATAATAAGAAATTATTCTCTCTCAAGACTTAGACGAACCGACGCCTTGGGCATTGACCTTTTCAACCCGAATCGCCGTTGATCTTTCGTTCACGCTTCAAGAGGTGGGTACCTATCAATCCATCTTGTTCTTCTCAGATCCCGTCGCGTAGGATGCGGTCGATCGCGCATCGACCGGTTTAAAAATCTTATTTAAACCCAAATATCTCATAAATTAATAGATCTATATATTTAATATATGTTTTTCCTTGAAAGTTGTATATTCTGTAAATTGGGTTTATATGTTATTTCTCTTTTCCTTTCAAAAAGCTTTTTGTTTGGGCCATTAATATTTTACCCTCTATTAGGTCTGTATATTTAATATGTCTACTTCCTTTTAAATCTACATACTAATTAAACATGAATATCTTTAAGTATGATAAATCTGCATGTTTAGTATTTTATTTTTCTATTAAAATTGTATGAACTGTAAATTGGGTTTATATGTTATTTCTCTTTTCTTTTCAAGAATCCCTTTTGTTTGAGCCATTAATATTTTACCTTATATGTCTGCATATTTAATATGTTTACTTCCTCTTCTATGTCTGTATAATTAATTAAATTATAATATTTATAAATTTGATAAATTGGCTTAATTGGCATAATATTATATTAATATTATTTATTTTCAAATCTATATAGTTAGAAAATTATCCTTCTACTAAGACTATAATAATATATATTATTGTTGCAAGTTTATATTATTATTTATTTAAAATTAATTAAGCCCAAAAATTAAACTATATATTTATTTTAATTAAAAGAATAATAATCTATACCATCTTAAAGTTTCAGGTCCGAACCCATGACTGCGAACTCAAATTCGCGTCCACGAACCCGACCTCGCGACCATTGATGCACCTATCCTGATATTATAGTCATAACTTTTTACTCCGACCTCAGATTAATACGATTCTTATGACATTGGAAAGAAGACAACGAGCGTTACAATTTTATATGAAATAGCCATTTTACGAATCTGACATTTTAGAGGTCAAAATAGAGCAACAAGTTGAATTCAATTTTGAATGACTTAAGGCTATTCAAATTTAATATTATTTTCTAATTCTCATGACCAAAGTTCTTGTGTATATTATATCGTAAGGTCTTTCGATCGATAGTCATGATAAATCATAACTTAATAATTATAAATATAATTTAATTTAATTATCTAATTATTATATATATATATATATCAATTTATCGCTTCAACGCGACCTCTTCGATAACACAAAGTGTTAGGAATTTGATACCTCGTGAACATCGAATCCCAACCTTTCCGTTATCGATAATACACTTATAATTATCCTATTCTATGTTGCATTGGAATATATATAAATAAATGTATATATATATATATATATAAATATAAGATAATCTAATATAAATCCTTTTGTACGTCTGACTTTCTGTATTTCCATCTGAATTACATTATATGAGTTATGAGTAAGTTAGGACATATGTACGAGAGTGTATGAGATCATGCCTACGCTTGGGCGTGGTGACTCACTGAGATGGTATCGAAGCGAGGAATACACCGTATTCACATGCCTTACAACTCATGGTGGAATGGGACCCATGACGAGTCGGGTGAGTGTGAATTCAGTGTAACTTCGTATACGGTGGCATATACGGTGATCCTATCACCCCAAGTTTTAATACGAGAGGATAAGATATAAGATATGATATGAGAATCGGGCTTTGGGCCTTAGCTGTGGTGAGATTTCTTTTACGGTCACGTAAAACTCGGAATATTGGCGTCCATGTACGGATGCAACACCTCTATGGTAGTATAAACTATCACACAAAGTACATCCAGGTTACTACGGAACTTTTTCTTTGGAAGCATGAATTAGGAAAGTTGTCTCACTATAGTTTATCCTAAGATTAAGTATAAGAGTATGATAAGATATGAGTATGAGATAAGATAAGTTATGATATGAGTACGATAATAAGACATCGCTGTGTAGGCCAGTAAAAGATAAATAACTGAAGTCTCTGTACGTATCGTTCCTTGCGTAGCCACCGTAAGGGCAACAAGGTCTTTCAGCCAAGATGGATCTCTGGGAGAGATTATGAGTATGAGTATGTTATGAGTGAATTTGGCCATTATGTCTCCCCATTGGCTGGGTGGTGGAGTATGAGTATGACATGAGGACGTTATAATATGGTGGTATGATACTATGTTGACCCTCTCATAGTAGCTCGAGCAGCAACTCTGGCACAGGTCGTTTAGGATTTCACTAGTATGTTAGTTACGCTCATACGATGTGCAGACGTATGTGTAAAAATGATAATAAGACATGGTATGATATATTATGAGATATGATAAGGTACGTTAAGATATGAGTGTCTAGATCATGATCTTACATTTATGATATGATATGAGTTTTACAATATGCATGTAATTTTGTCTTCCTTTTGCTATCTGCTTTGAGATATTATGTTTATCACTCACAAGATGCACCCACAATGCACCTGAGTAGTATGGGGTGGATTGGTGGAGCCTTTGGAGGGCGACGTTGCCGGTTATCAGGAGGACTACGGTGTTGATCTTGATTCGAGTGCCGGTTACTGATCATTGTGGACTTGGTATTGAGTTCTATCGATACTAGTATTGCGGACTTTATAGTTTATTTTATCAGATTTGTCTCCGACTGAATTTATATTTTATTAGTGGATTTGTGGTTTTATCACACTTATTCAGTATATATGATTGCATTTATATTCCACCCTATTTGTTTGATTTCACAAATTTCGTGGAACCTATTTTGCGCGAGAACTCTAAGTAGGTGTATGTCCGCTTAGCATATCCGGGATATGTGCGGGTCATAACTCAGAATTCTAGGCCCTCGAGATAGGGTAGAATTTTGGGTCGTGACAGTACGTCCTTGTTGTAGATGATGTATGGAGCTTTAATTTTTGGGGTACACTTAAATATGCTTTGCCACATGATGAATGTGGGAATAGAATTGTAATCACTACGCGTATAGACAACTTAGCTTCGTCAATTGTAGCTTTCGAGCATGTCTTACATCTTCAATTCTTGCGCTTCGATGATGCTTGGGTGCTCTTTCGTCGAAAAGTATTTCAATTGACAGAATGTCCTCAAGAATTAGAGGAATTGTCGAAAACTATTGTCGAAAGATGCGGGCGTCTGCCGCTCGCAATTATTGCTGTAGGGGGTCTTATGGCAAAAACAGAGAAAACATTAGTAGAATGGAAGAAGGTGGCGAATAGCCTTAGTTGGGAGTTCAGCACATCTCAAACCCTGGAGAGCAAACCCTAGAGAGCGAAAGGAGTATATTGTTACTCAGCTACCACAATTTGCCAAATTATCTTAAGCCTTGCTTCTTGTATTGCGGTATCTTTCCAAAGGATTATCAGATTGCTGTGCAAAGATTAATTAGGCTTTGGGTGGCAGAAGGATTTTTAGAAGCGAGGAAGGGTTTGACAATGGAGGAGACTGGAGAGGTATACCTCAGGGAGCTCATTGACAGGAGTATATATGCTTCAAATTGTGAAGAAAAATGATAGTGGAAGAGTTGAGGCATGTCGGGTACATGATCTAATGCGTGACCTCGCTCTATCAGTTATAGCAAAGGAGAATTTTTGTGGGATTTGTGATACTGGTGGCCCAAATGTGTTAACTAAAAGTCGCCGCTTATCAATCCATCAATTCGGAGAGGATGAGTCATTGAACACAAGCATGTTGAATCTCCGATCTTTCTTCTTTTTCGGGGAACAAATGAGTTCGACATCTTTGCTAACAAACTTAATGTGTTGCAAGTTACTGAGAGTTTTGGATCTACAGGGGTCTTCAATTGAAAAGTTGCCTGGCGAATTGTTCAAGCTATTCCATTTAAGGTATCTTGGTTTGAGGAAGACTAAAATTAGTATGATCCCAAGCTCACTCTCCAACCTTGGAAATTTACAGACGTTGGACATTTGGAAGACAAGTGTAGAGGTATAGTCTGATACGGATGATACATTGAAATTATGGGACAATAATTTCAATGTAGAGTCAGATAATCTTTTTTTTTTTTTTTAATTAACAAAACAAAATTATCGGACAATACGGGCAAATTATCGCCCGTATCGTCCGATAATTTCAAATTATCGGACGGGCCCAGCTATTTGTCTTTTTTGTTTTGTTTTTGTCCTTTTGCTTTTGTTTCTTTTCTTTTTTTATTAATCGTTGCTTTTTGCAATGAATAGCAGCAACAGATATATTTTTATATCTGTTGCTTTTGTTTTTTTTTTTTTTTTTATATTAAACATTGCAAAAGCGGCAACGGATATATTTTTATATCCGTTGCATTTGTTTTTATAGTTTTTTTTAGTAGACGTTGCTTTTTACAACGGATAGTTGCAACCCACCTGAGAATCCCTCTCTTCTTCATTTGCAAACCACCTAAGGATATTTTCTTTTTCTTCACTTGCAAATCACCCGAGGATCTCTTCTTCTTCTTTACTTACAAACCACCTGAAGATCCCTTCTTCTACACCACTATACTTCTTCTTTCTTAACTTGTAATCCACTAACTTCTTATTTCTTAGTCATCGGAGACCAAAATCGTAGACACCGGATTGTCACTCATATTTTCGCCGGATATTTAAGAGAAGGTATAATTTTTTATCATATAACTTATATTTTTAATTATTTTTTATTAAATCTATCATATTTATTACTTTTTTTTTTTAATTAGTTTTTATTTATTACTAATTTGATCATTAGATCTATCATACTGCCTGGATGATACTGGTGAGGTGAGTCAAATCTCTTTTGATTTGCTCATTCATCCTACAAAACACTTTGAAGCTCAGCCTGTAATAGCCCGAAAAATCACACTAAACTATGACCTCGGGATCCGTGCCCAATCGGTCACTGGTTTGACCAATTAGGAGTTCAATAGTTAGCATAGAGTGTGATGAGCGGATGTGATGCGATAGTTGGTGTAGCTATGTGGTGTGTGTTGCAAATCTGAAGTCACATACACCTATTGAGGTGCATGTGCTCAACACGCAAGCCAGGAGAAAGATAAAAGGGCTTAATAACCCTAAAATTCTGAAAATTGGTTGTTGAAGGAGTAAAGAAGAGAGAGAGAGGAGTGAGAGGTTGAGCAAGTATTATTGTGAGGATTTGGAAGGGGGACTCTAACATTAAAGAGGCCGATTAAGCGAGGAGAATCCGTTCAAGCTAAAGCTGGAACCCTAGCCTTTCCAACCATGGTTTTGAAATCAATTTGAGATTGATTGAAGGTAAGAGTTATGTAGTTTAAATGCATGGATTGTAAGGGTAAATAGTGGTTAGAAATAGTGTAAAATATAGGATAAAAGTGTAGAAAAATAGAGGAAAAAGAGTGGAAAAAGATTGGGAAGAACAGCCAAAAGGAGGCTGAATCTGGCAATTTCGATTAATCGAAATTGAGGTTCGATTAATCGAAATTGGCCAAGAAGTTGAAAAGTCAAGGGACCCCGATTTCGATTAATCGAATTCAGTTTCGATTAATCGACTTTTGATTTCGATTAATCGATTTGTATATCGATTAATCGACTGGGAACCTCCAGTGGACCCCAGGGGCTGGAGGAAATGACTTGGGGAAAATCGACTAATCGAAATGGGATTTCGATTAATCGATTTCAAATTTCGATTAATCGATTTGAGAGCGATTAGTCGATTTTGGGAACTCGATTACTCGAATTGAGAATCGACTTGGCTGAACAGAAATTTTGATTAATCAAATTAGGATTCGATTAATCGATTTTAGAATCGATTAATCGATATCGACTTTCGATTAATCGATTTTGGAGTTCGATTAATCGACTGGGCTAAATTTTGTTGACTTTTGAGTTTGACTTTAAGCTTCATGGAGGGTCTTGGACCTCCTTTATTGCATCCTTAGTGATGTGTTTCACATGTTATGTGGTACCATAGGTGGTACGTGTGAGCAAGTGTACAAGGAGCCACGTGGGACCTTGATGCGTTGATCAAACGAAGACTTGAGGTAGGGAACACCTTGAACATGTACTTTATTTTACAAGAGCATGTATGTAGTGATATAGAATTCAAATTCGAAATGTTTTATTGCTTAAGAATGGTGAAAAGTGTGTGTGTGTGACATTAATAAGAGTATATAATAAGCCATCCCCAGGGGATGAAGAAGTAAAGAGATAAGAGCATCAGGTGTGATGCAAGTGAATGGATACATCCCAGGGATGTATCTAAGATTGAATCATGATTGATAGGGCCTAACTGATATAAGATAGCACATTTATACGGTGAATAACTATATATAAGGCACCGATATTTTTGTTATTTGAGGTTTGATAGGGTACCCCACCGACGTGGCGGGATATCCACGACTGACACGGCAGGATATCCGTGACCGATACGGCGGCGAAATCGTAGGCCAGTGCGGAGGCTTATCCGTACATAGTAAGCACACCCCAGGGGTGTTGATTTGAGACAAGTGTAACCCCGCCACCAATCCCCAGGGGAAAGGGGCTTGGGTACTATTTATATTCCCAGGGAATACGTTAAAAGTGTCTATATAGATGACGATGAAGGGTATCTCATCGGGGCTCGATGCTATATTGCTCGGGGATTACTTAAGTTGAAAGTTTAAGTTTTGCTTTAAGCCTTTTCAGCATCATTCATGAATAAATAAAAACATAAGTAAACTACCAGTAAAATGTGATGCTTTTAATTGTTCTCATCATTGATTGCATAGACACATCATGCATGGCATATCATAGAATATATGTGAGTAATAATTTATATGTTCAACCGTGCTTTGTTCCCTATTGAGCTAGGATGTAGCTCACCCTATAGACTATACGTCGCAGGTCCACTAATAGCAGCTGCCGAGGCTTCAGGAGACGCTAACCCCGGTGAGTCGGACCTTGCGGCCGGAGACGAGTTGGAGCCACCTCCTGAGGACTTCTTCTAGAGGACTCCGTTGTGCCACTTTGAGGGCTTTTTGAGAGAGATTTGTACGGCTTGGTATGTCAAGCTTGTTTTGGTTAAACCATGTATATATTGAGTTTGAGATTATTCTTTTGGGGCGAACCATCCGTGATGATTGCTATCATCGATGGTTCGGATCGGTTCTCCATTCATGCAGAGGCATGAGGGTAGAACTGTCTTTTGGAAAATTACTTAATATAGATTTAAATTTCGCAGCTCATTTATGATTTCATTTTACGCTTGATATGCCAATGCTCCGTGCTTAGCTAAGGGGCACGGTCAAGATGATCTTGCTGATGGCACGGGTTTCGGGGTGCTGAAATTCGGGCTGTCACACAGCCACATAAAATTGAGTGGACTTTGGTAGAGGGCATGAGTCAAAAAAACTCTTTTTTTTAAAACGTAAACTTTTTTTTACTAATTTTATTTTAAAACTAAACTTTTTTATTCTATGTTACTAATTTTTTGACCCATGCATGTGACACATATCACGTGTGAGTGTCGCGACACATGTGACACGTGTCACATGTGATGTGTCTCGACACATGTGACACAGTAACACAGGTGTCATGACACATATAATTGATGTGTCACACATGTGACACATACCCATAACATATCAATTACACTAATTTTTTGTTACTAAATATGTAATATAAAGTTTAGCTTTAAAAAAAAAATTGTAACACAAAAATTACTAATTAGTAACAAAAACTTAGTAACCAAAAAAAAAAAGTTTAATTTTTTTTTAAAAAGCTAGTTTAAAAACAAATTTAAAACTTGTTTAGTTTTAAAAATTTGTAACACAAAACAAAAATATTTAGTTTTAAAACAAAATTAGTAAAAAAAAAGAGTTTAGTTTTTGAAAAAATTAGTAACACAAAATTAAAAACAATTAATAACATAAAATTTAAAATAATTTTAAAACTAAAATTAGTAATAATAAAAGTTTAGTTTAAAAAAGTAACACTAAAATGAGTAACACTAAAAATTAAAAAAAAAGTTTAGTTTAAAGAAAAATTAGTAACACAAAACTTACTAATTAGTAACAAAAACTTACTAACAGAAAACAAAAAAAAAAGTTTAATTTAAAAAAAAAAGTTTAGTTTTAAAAGCAAATTTAAAACTTGTGACAGCCCGGATTTCTTCACCCCGAAACCTGTGCCATCAGCACGATCCTCCAGACCGTGCCCCATGGATAACAAGAAGTCCTCATGAGGGGGCTCCAACTCGTCCCCAGGCACGTAATCCGAATCACTGGGATCAACGTCTCCCGAAGCCTCAGCTGCTGCTAATAATGGACCTGCGATGTATAGTCTAAAGGGTGAGCTACATCCTAGCTCAATAGGGAATAGCATAATGAACATATAAGTCAAAATCTCACATATATTCCATGATATGTCTATGCATTTGCTGGAAAAATAGTTTAAAAGATGGCAATTTACATTCAAATTTACTGGTAGTTTGCATGTTTCACTTTACTGTTAATTTATCATGCATGACACTGAACAGGCCTAAAGCAAAACTTAAATCTTCAACTTAAGTAATCCCCGAGCAATATAACATCGAGCCCCGATGGGATACCCTCCATCGTCGTCTAAACAGACAGTTGTAAAAATGTATTCCCTGGGAATACGACCCAAGCCCCTTTCTCAATAGGCGGCGGGGTTAAATCTCATCTCAGCATCCCTGGGATGTGCTTACTGTGTACGGATAAACCTCCGCACTGGTATACGGATTGGCCGCCGTACCGATCACGGATATCCTGCTGAGTCAGTCGTGAGTATCCCGTCACGTCAATGGGGTATCCTATTCAAACCTCAAATAACAAAAATAACATGTGTTTTACATATAGTTGTTCACCGTGTAAATGTGCTATCTTATATCAGTTAGGCCTTAACAGTAGTTATTCAATCTTACTTACATCCCTGGGATGTCTAAATTACTCGCATCACACTGATGCCTTTATCACTTTCTCATCCCCTGGGGATGCCTCATTTTCATTAACCTACTTGGTCTCAGTTATTCGCATCACACTGATGCCTTTATCACTTTCTTGGTATCACACACACACCCATTTTTACAAAGATTTACATAGTCAAAACATTTTCAATTTGATCTCTATATCACTACATATATGCTCTTGCAATTAAAGTACATGTTCAAGGTGTTCCCTACCTCAGGTCTCTGAAGGTCCAAGCATCAAAGTCACACGTGGCTCCTTATGCTTGCTTTCACGCGTACCACCTATGTTAGATCATAACACATGCAACACATCACTAAAGATGAAATAGAGAAGGTCCTAGGCCCTTCATGAACCTCAAGGTCAAATTAGAAAGTCAAGTGAAACTGCCAAAATCGATTAATCGATTCCCAAAATCGATTAATCGATTTTGAGAATCGATTAATCGAACATTGAATCAATTAATAAATTCCCAAAATCGATTAATCGAAATTCAAAATCGATTAATCGATCCCAAACCGATTAATCAAAATCCCCAAAATGGTAAAGTCGATTCTCAAATCGAGTAGTTGAAAGTCCAAAATCGATTAGTCGATCCCAAATCGATTAATCGAAATCCAAAATCGATTAATCAACTTCTCAAGTCGATTAGTCGATTTCCCCAATTCCTTTCTCTCCAGCCACTGAAGGTACCCAGTCGATTAGTCGATTTTCAAATCGATTAATCGAACTTCAAAATCGATTAATCAATTTTCAGATCGATTAATCGAAATCAGGCATCCTTGCCTTTTCAACTTCTAGACCAGAATCGATTAATCGAATCTCGATTTCGATTAATCGATTTGGCCAAACTCAGCCCCTTTTCGGGTTGTTCTTCCCAAATCTCTTTCTTTTCTATTTTCTTTCTTTTCTAAGTCTTTAATCTACCTTTTTAACTATATTTGACTAATTTTAACCATCAAGACTTGTGCATTTAAATCTAACAAAGACTCACCTCAAATCAATCTCTACAAGGATAGATTGGTTGGTTAAATAGCTAGGGTTTCAGCTTTTGCTTCAACGGCTCCTCATACGTTGAAATCCGGCATTAAATGCTCTAATAAGCCCTTGATTTGCATTAACTCTTAGCTCAATAACTCCTCTTGTTTTCTCCCTCTCTCTCTTCTTAACTCCTTCACCAATTAAACAAAAGGATTCTAGGGTTATTAAACCCTTATATCCTCTCTCCTGTTTCGGTATTAAGTGAATACACAAGAGATAGGTGTATGTGGTTCTAAACTAGCATCATACTCTACACTTAGGTCACACTAATCTTACATTATTACATAACTTCATGAGTCCACTATTTGACCATCACTTGGTCAAGCCTACGACCAGTCGGGCACGGATCCCGAGGTCACTGCTTAACGCTCAAATTTTCGAAATATTACAAAACTAGTTTAGTTTTAAAAATTAGTAATACAAAACAAAAAAATTTAGTTTTAAAATAAAATTAGTAAAAAGAAAAGAGTTTAGTTTTTTTAAAAAATTAGTAACACAAAATTAAAAACAATTAGTAACACAAAATTAAAAATAATTTTAAAACTAAAATTAGTAATAAAAAAAAAGTTTAGTTTAAAAAAGTAACACTAAAATTAGTAACACTAAAAATAAAAAATAAAAAAGATTAGTTTAAAGAAAAATTAGTAATAAAAAAAAATTATAACACAAAAATTACTAATTAGTAACAAAAAATTAGTAACAGAAAACAAAAAAAAAGTTTAATTTAAAAAAAAAAAAGTTTAGTTTTAAAAACAAATTTAAAACTAGTTTAATTTTAAAAATTAGTAACACAAAACAAAAAAATTTAGTTTTAAAACAAAATTAGTAAAAAAAAAGAGTTTAGTTTTAAAACAAAATTAGTAACACAAAATTAAAAACAATTTGTAACATAAAATTAAAAATAATTTTAAAACTAAAGTTAGTAATAAAAAAAAGTTAGTTTAAAAAAATAACAATAAAATTAGTAACACTAAAAATAAAATAAAAAATTAGTTTAAAGAAAAATTAGTAATAAAAAAAATTAGTAACACAAAAATTACTAATTAGTAACAAAAAATTAGTAATAGAAAATAAAAAAAAAGTTTAATTTTAAAAAAAAAAGTTTAGTTTTAAAAACAAATTTAAAATTAGTTTAGTTTTAAAAATTAGTAACACAAAACAAAAAAATTTAGTTTTAAAAAAAAATTAGTAAAAAAAAGAGTTTAGTTTTAAAAAAAAATTAGTAAACCTAAATTAAAAACAATTTTAAAACTAAAATTAGTAATAAAAAAAGTTTAGTTTAAAAAAGTAACACTAAAATTAGTAACACTAAAAATAAAAAAAATGTTAGTTTAAAGAAAAATTAGTCATAAAAAAAATTAGTAAACTTTTTTAGGGGGTACGATACAATCATACAATGCCTATGTATCATACCGTCGAGGTCCAAAACCGATACATATCAAATAAATTTTATTTTCAGGTGTTATCTAAATGTTTTAATTTAGTCCAATCATTTGGTCATTAATGCAGGTGAAAGAAATAAATATGGTACGATTATCAGATTTAGCCTGGCAATACAGCACAGTAATAGATGGTGATAAACTCCGAATAGAATATAAACATTGTGGAAAAAAATTATTGAGAGGAGGTATCACACGGTTGAAGGAGCATTTGGCTCACGTAAAGGGAGAGACAAAAGGGTGCCCCAATGTACTCAAAGAGGTAAGAGAAAAAGTCAGAGCCAGTTTATAGGCGACTAAGGAAAAGAAAAAGGTAGAAGCCGACCGAGATAGAGAAATATATGAGAGAATAAGGAGGGGAGATCCATAATTTTCTGCACCTAGACGTGGGGATGATGAAGATGAGGATGAGGATGTTGTGACAGCGAGAGTCATGAGAGAGAGTGCTAGAGAAGCATAACAGCGACGAGATCAAGAAGCCGATTATCGGTTTCGACCCAGCTTGAGGGGCCCATCCATGCCTACTGCTGATGGTCAATCTAGTCATAGGTCACATGTTATTGATGATGATGAGGATATTCATGACACTGTTGGATTGCATAGGTTAGCATCAGTGAGGGACACCAGGTCGTCTACTACAGATCGTACTATAGGTCCAATGGATCCGTTCATACATCAGACAGAAAGCTCAAAGCAAAGTAAATTGAGCACAATTTCACTGAAAAAATGGAGAAAGAGGCTTGGAAAATCGATTACAAAGTTCGTGATATACAGTCACATTCCGAGTCAAGTTGTGGAGTCTCCGTACTTCAAAAGTATGATTGATACAAGAAAGCTGGTACAGGAATCAAAAAGTCTTCTGCATACGAGGTATCCGAGCCCCTACTAGATGATGAGTACGTAGAGATAGGAACTTACGTGGACAGCTTCCACGAAGTATAGGATGAGAGAGGTTGCACAATTATGTGCGATGAATGGACAGGTCCCACAAAGAAGAGTTTGATCAACTTTTTGGTCTATAGTGATGTCAGGATAATATTTCTAAAATCAGTTGATGTTTCAAAACACGGGAAGACAGCTAATTACCTCTTCCAACTAATGGATAAGGTAGTTGAAGATGTTGGAGAGCACTGGGTTGTGCAGGTGGTAACAGACAATGTCGTAAATTATAAAAATACAGGTCGTCAGTTAATGTTGAAGAGACGTCACTTGTATTGGACTCCGTGTGCCGCTGATTGCGTAGACTTCTTTCTTGAGAATTTAAGAAAAAGAAGCAAGGCACAGACAACTATTCAGAAGGGAAGAACGATTACTTCCTACCTACACAACAGTGACAAGTTGGTAAATTTGATAAGAGACTTCACCAAGAACGAGCTGCTCTGGCTTGCGATTACACGATTTACGACATAATTTCTAGCCCTACAGAGCTTGGCTAGATATAGACATGAGCTGAAACGCATGGTCTCTTCTGAAGAATAGAGAAAACATGAGTTAGAACTCCCATGAGCAAAGAGACCTGCTTATAATGAAGTTGCTGACCTGATCTACAGTCCCCAGTTTTGGACAGATGTTGACTACCAGATCGCCGTCACTACCCCGTTGGTACAAGTGTTGAGATTGGTAGATAGTGATGAGAAATCAATGATAGGGTACATTTACGAGTCGATGGCTAAAGCCAAATTGGCTATTAAAACTAAATGCTAGATAAAATATAAATGATATTGGGCAATCATCTACAAGAGGTGGGATGCATAATTATACCAGTACTTACATGCCGCATGTATAACATGCTAAACTACTAATGTTGTGATATTTATTTATTTATTATTTTTTATATTATTCATTGTTTCCATATATTGATGAGATTGTTCATATTTGATGTATAATACACTAGTTAAATCCGGCCTTTCAATATACGCGACCCTTTGAGTTGACTGAGGCCGATGAAGTGTACATTGGTTTGCTCAATGTGATCCAATGAATGCTCCCTGAGTTGGTAGAGCAAGGTCAAGCCATAAGATATGTGAATAATAATACCTTATAAGTAATAATGCAGGTATCATATGATCTGTTTATTGATATGTGGGTTATTGATATGTAAATTGATATATTCCGCAAGAGACATGGGTCATCTGGGACCCCATTGGTGCAATCTCAAATCAAGTATGATAAATTCGCTGATTTGGTGGATGCATTATGGAAGCGATGGCCAGATATTAAGGCGAGTTGCCATGAGGGTTTTATCCTAAATTTGTTCCTCATTCAACTATGAGCGAAATTGGAGAACATTTTCTCTCATTCACACGAAGACAAGGAATAGGCTAACTATGGAACGATTAGAAAAGTTAGTCTATTACCACTACAACATGAGATTAAGGGTCAGAAATATGCAGAGAATCAATCGCGGTAAAATATTATATGAAATCTTAGTTCATACAATTTTTATTTGATCTAATTGATAAGACATCAAGCATGTACTAATTCATCTATCATATTCTACCTTACAGATAGTGAATATTTTGATCTTATTTAGTTGAATTATATATTCATGGAGGATGACCCTTTAAATCAGTGGATCAAAGAGAGAGAAGAGCCAGTGTTGGATACTGAGGGCAACGCATGGCTGGATAATGTTAAAAGAGCAGCAGATGAGCAGGCTTTCCAACCACCGAGGCGGAAAAGAAGATTGAATCGTCCTTTAGTGGTTGGATCTGATGACGAAACACAGCTCGGTAGTGATAATGATGATGGTGGGGGTGGATGATAGAGACGATGAAACCCACGCTGGCACTAGTGGTGGAGTGGATGATATTGATCCCTATACTTCTGGAGGTATTGCCGCATGGGATGAGGACCCAGTAACAATGTATGACACTCCTATATTTAGAGGTGGGGGGATTGAAGGAAGAGGAGCGTCAAAATCTTACCAAACACTCCCTCCACCACCACCACAAGGTCCACAAGATGATATGGGTTATATGACTTTTAGCTTCAGAGAATTTAGTTTGTAAAACACCAAAGATTTAATAGCAAGTAACCCATGCTATCGGCCTCAACCAACCTATCTCGGGCCATATGACTTTGTTGGTCAAATTTTTGGAAGACCACCCTTCACCTATTACACTGAGCCATATTCATCGCTAATGCCTCAGTTTCAAGGAGGCACACATGATCATGGGTATCAATATGGCCAATATTATAGGGAAAGCTCGTGCACCGATGATGATAATAACGAGGGTCAAGAATCACCACGAAATTCAATGTGGCTTTAAAGTAATTAAGTTTTTTATTTATAATGTACCTTTTAATTTTGATGATTAGTTATGTATGATGAAATTTTGATCATTAGTCATGTACAATGAAAATTAGCTATATACAATGAACCAATTATGTTAAGAGTGATTTTACCTTTGTTGTGGACTTATATCCTAATATATTTTTGTTATCTGTTAATAAAATTTTTATTTATTAAACAATAAAAAAGAAAGGAAAAAATTGAAAGCTTTTAGTTGTAATTATGCATGGTCGAAAGAAACCATACTTTAGTTAGGGTTCCGTCCTATTATGAAATATGCCAATGCATTGAATGTATCGGCCGATACTCGATACGTATCATCCTGAAGGCCAGGACGATACGTATCGGTAAACCGATTTTTTGACCCTTGGAGGTAAGTGAAATCCCAACATTATAACTTTTATTTATTTATTTGTCGTCACTTATTTTTTTAATGCATTTTACTTAGGCTACCTCTATCACGTCTATCCAATTGCTGAGGATGCGTACAGTAAAAATCCGTTGACTACCTTAAATGAGACAATGGAGATCTTTTTTCACGAGATACTCCACACAAGGGATCTTGATATCATGCATCACGTATTAGACGGCCAATTTTTTATTCCACATATCACCAATCTTAAAAAATGCCCCTTGAATCTTATAGCACATATCACACTCAAACCTAAGTTTAGGACCTTTTTTGGGGGATCTGCGACATGTGGAATAAAAAGCGGATCGTCTGATGGGCGAGACATGATCTTAAGATCCATTGAGTGGAAGATCTGGGTGAAACACGATCCCCATCATCTAATCTGAAGTAATCAATGATTTTGAAGGGGTTGCACACGTGAGCGCTACAGTGATTACGTGCGCTAATAGAGGTATCTTATAACTTATATAACTTCATATGTAGGCTTAGGGTCAGAGACTCACCCTGGCACAGACAGAATTGCTCTGGTCAATGTTTTTTTTGGATAAAAGTACAACCATTTATCCACATGCACAAAACATTGAAAGTTCTTTGGACCTTCCACTGATTTAGCACTTAAAAATGTCAACATAAATGCCAAGGCTGGCAGCTTGAGATTGACCGTAGTGCTGATGTTGATGCTTGGTTTAAGTACCTTATACCAGACGTGGCCCGATCACCATTCATGGTGCTTCGGTCGATCTGGTTCACCGAATATTGTCAAGCTTTGGGAGGTGCCATTTATTTATGAGCATAATAATGAGTGAGCGTATACTTTTGACTACTACCGATTTAATATAAAATATCTAGACATTTTTCAAGGTTGGTGGAGGGAGATTGAATCTGACCCCGTACAATGGGTTACATTTACATTGAAAGGCTCTATGGTTGCATGGGCTGAAGATATTGGAAGGCATGAAGTTTGAAGACTGTTCAATGTGATGGGCTACAGATGGTGCCACTTGGCATTGAATGGTGGCTTTCTATATGTAATTTGTTAATTCATATTGATTTTGATTAATGAATCGAACAACGAGACCTAAGTTGTATTGTTTTTTTTTATTCTCTCTTATTTTTTTCATGAGTATTTATTAATGTATTTATTTTTCACCGGCGAAAGACCTTTAGTTGATTAATGTATTATTCTTCTGTCTTATACCTTTCTTCTCTTTTCTTTTAGTCTTCCGTTTTTCTATGAACATATAATTTATCGATCAAAATAAAATAAAAACCTTTATATGAAAGGATGAATAGATTCTCCTAAGGATGAATAAATTCTCCCACTCCCTTATAGATAGAGAGCCATTAAGCCCATTTTTAAGCCACATGATATGTTTTTGAGCAATCAGCTACGAGTGATAAACTCATAGATGGTTAGCGTAGTGGGAATTAAAAACTCATTATATACTATATTTTCATTTCTATAGATATATATAAAGAATTCATATAAAAACAAAAGGATTCCACTCTCCTAATCGTTATTTAAACACCAAGATGGTGTTTAAATGATCTAATACCATCAATGGTTTAAGATGTGCATGATCTGTACCGTTGAAGTGATAGATCATAAATTGACGCGTGCATCATGCCTTAAATGGGGTTTTAGGGAGACTTAATGTGACGACCCGACTTTTTTAATCCTTAAGGTATAGGAAAGGCCGATTCATCAATTTATTAATTTCTCAATAAGTCGTAAATCAAACAGAAGCCGGCAGCATAAGCAAAGGTCCGAACAGAAGCATAGCTAAAATAAGCAAGTACAAAAACTCATATAAAATAATATATCATCCTAAGGAACCAGGAAAAATCACCGGTGATGGTCAATCCAAACACCTAAAACAATGGTTCCTGATGATGGTTCCTCAAATGATATCCAAAATGACAAAACAATGGCCTTGGGCCCATAACTCAGAAATAATTCTAAACAAAAGTACCAAAAAGACAATCCAAATCAGGGAAAAACTTCTCAACTGGGGTCTCTAATTCCTCCTCAGGAATATAGTTGGAGTCCTTCAGATCAAGATCTTCAGCTCCCAGGTTAGTCTCAGCACCTGTGACGTATAGTCGGGTGAGCTAACAACGAAGCTCAATAGAGGAAACTTATCCATTTATATTTTATTATAAGTAAAGATTTTTCAAAGACAAAAATCAGATCAGATATGATTTTCAAATGATGCATTGATGTCCAAATTTCAATTCTAAAATAGTAAGCAAAAATGATTCAACAAATCTGAGGTTATGATGTTTTCACAATTCTGAAATAAGCATGCTTCTTATCTTAAATTTATAACTTAATTTTATTTCCCAAATTACTTATAGCATGAGAGCGAGAGTATTACCGATAAGAAACCCTACTGACCATCGTCATTCATGAACCTTTTTTTGGAAAAAGCAATAAGCCCCTACGTAATGAGAGAAACTTATGCAAAGCTGAATTACCATCAACACGATTAGTAGGATCTAGGGTTTCGTTCGTATGTGTCTCAAATCAAATGCAAATGCTAAACATATCATATTTTATGTAATTAATACATTTTCGGATTTTCAGAGTTCTGATTCAAAGTTCACATTTGAAGATGAGGTTCAGAAGTTCAACTTTCTGAGTTCTTATATCAAAGTTTCAGAATTCTTAATCATGCAATGTTTATCAAAATTCAGATTTCATGCTTGCTAACAAAATAACCTAAACTTATAATAGAAAGCAAATTAGGTTTAGGGTTCCCCTACCTCGACTCGAATCAATTAAAATTTACACCAAGAAGTCCTCACAATGGACTCTTTATCACAAGGCCTATAATGATTAATACTACAAGTGTTAATAGAGGTCCAAAAGTCAAACCCAAAAGCTTCTCATAATATTTTCCAAAAATTTTCTAAAGTCCAGAAACAGAGCAAAATTCAACCCTCGAATTTCCCAAGAGTGCATCAAGCATAAAAGCCTAAATTCGACTCTCAAATTGAAATTCGACCCTCGAATTTCTCCAAATCTGTAGTGTTCAAATAGTCCTTCAGATTTGATTTCTTACATTCCAAAGCACACATTCAGTTTATCTTCTCTAGATGCACCATATACCTAGCTAAGCTAGGCATAAATACCTTAATCAAAGGAGTTTAAAGAGCCTACCTTTCACGGTCTACTCCTAGCTTCCGTTGATCCAAACTCAAGCACAGGATTAAACTGCAAGCCTCAATTAGCTGAGCTCCAATTCAGTCCATCACAAACCTTACTGTTAGAGCAAAGGCTTAGCCCAGACAACACACAGAACTTTCCACTCTCCCCTAGCCTTCCTTCTAATTATATCAAACTAATCCAAATCCATTTACAAGGCTTTTCAATGGCCAAGATGGGGAGAGGGAATTCTAATCTCAAGAAATTTGCAAGGAAGTAAAGGGTTCTAAGGCTTCAATTCAGTTCACACGGGAGAGAAGAGTGAAGTTTCTCCTCTACACTTCTCTCTTTACAATACTAATAAGCAATCAAAACATCTAGATTTTTACCTTAACAATTTTATCCACTCAAATTGCAATTATTTCTAGTGTTAATCGCATACACACGACTTAGCGTATATGTTATCGAGCATATGACTTCCACAAGTCCAGATAAAAAATCCTTTAACCACATCCCTCATCATACCCTAAGCTACCCAAATAACCAGACTTGTCTCGTAAACTTTTTCGAGCACGCATATCAAGGTAACCGAAGTCAAGTTCAAAATATCAGGGATATTACATTCTCCCCACCTTGGGAATTTTCGTCCTCGAAAATGTAAAAGACGCACAACAAAGCTACCAGAAAACCCACCCTAAGCAAAAAGTCATAACGGAAATGAAAAAAAATACAAGGTGTAAACAAAAAGTACATGGGTCACCATGCGATGGCCTCACAAGGCACGCAAGTCAAGGGATGGGATCCATAGTAACCTGGATGTACTGCATGTAGACCTAAAGGGCCAGAGTGGATTGCATCCGTACATGGATGCCGACACCCTGAGTGTCACGTGCCGGGAGACAACCTCACCGTGACTCATGATGAACGAGTGAGAACGTGATCAATTAAAATTTCCAAAGAATGTAAAGTATCAAAGAGTCAAAGAGAGTGAAGCACAAAACCATGCGTGAAGACGAATAAAAAAACAAAACGGAAGGCGATAAGCATAAATAACGTATAGTCGAAATAGCCATATGCATAAACGTATAAACCCACAACAGAGACAAAAGATCTCATCATATAGGCAAGGGAACTATACAGCCAATACCAAGCATCTCTTGATTACATGAGGCATAAACTAAATTACAGATCGAACCATCGTATAGCACAAAACAAAAGTATATAATAAAAGTAACAAAAAGATAGAACCAGAAGGTTTTATAGCATCCATAAAATAAATACAACCCATAAACATGACAAAAGAGAAGCATAACAGCACACTGGCTGATCTAATCCTCTCCCTCAACAGCCTGACCAGCCGGAGCCTAGTCATCGTCCCCACCATCAGCATCATCTTCATCATCCGTTTCGTCATCACCTGTATCCGGAGGTACATTGGAACTTGCTCCCGATGTAGAAGCATGGTAAACCGACGCCCGGATATCTGCCATGTAAGTCGCATAGTCGGCGGGAAACGCGTGCTGCATCAAGTACGTCAAAGCCCCGTCATGAACCTCTAACTCTCGACTCATGGAGCTCGTATGCTGAGTCAGCGCCTGAATCTGCTAGCTTATAGAAGTCATCTAGCGAGTAGACTCTGATAGGGTGAGGACATCAGTAAGTGGGGGCTAGATCGTCTTAGGAGCGACAGGCTTTACTACTGCGTGATCGTCATCCTCCTCATCATCCTCATCGGGAACAACCATACCTTTAGGAGCCTTTAACAATTTATTGTAGGTCCTACCCCAATCGACCAATTTATAAATTTTGAGACTAGTGGTGGATCGAGGCTCAGTAGGACGAATCTCATAAGCTGGTTGATGAGTAGCGAAATATGATGATATTTCACCCCTAAATACCTACATTAAGCTATCCGATGAAGGCTATCTAATGAGAATTACTAGATTTGAAGTATTTCAGGTAAATATAATCCAAGTGCAGAAAACAGCCCAAGAATCCCGAAAATAATATCAAAACACTACAACTTGGGTCATTGGGAACTTAGTGCTACTTGCATCTCAATTTGGACCTTCAAGACGTCTGATTCAAGAAATTTCTAAAACACAAAAGTTGTAGGGCTCGTCATCAGCTTTCTAACTATGCAAGAATCGCCTTAATCCGAGTTCGAAACAGAACATTATGGCCAAAATACCGAGACAGTATCTGATGCAAAGTTTGGCGGGAGTTCACAAAAATTGCTTTTAGACCTCAATCGATTGAGAATTAAGTCTCAATCGATTGACATGAGAAGACAACTCTTTTTCTACTTAAGAGTCAATCGATTGAGATTTAAGTCTCAATCGATTGAGGTATTAGGGATAGGGTTTGGTCGACCTTATAAAAAGAAAGCTACGAGTTGTGAAAAGAGAGGATTATTAGTTTTGAAGAGTTTTTATTTTTGAGAGTAGGTTCTAGAGATAGAGAATTTTTATTTTTCCTTTTTGAGAGCTTTGTTCCTTTAACTTTTCAGTATTCATTCCTTCAGTTTATTATTTTTGTTCAGTTGATTTCTACATTAATTTCGTTTATGAAGATCATCGTACTTTTGGATCAAATAATTTTCATTGAAGTTTGAGGTATTTTTTATTCATTAAATTAATGTTATTTTCTCTTCCTTATTTATTTATGTCATTTAATTATAATGTGTGGCTAAATTCATAGGGATGGGGATCTAATGATTCCCATCTGAGGGATGTACTTTTAATAATATAAATCTAGGATTGAAATATGAGATCTTATTTTATGGTTGTTGTGTTATCACGAACGGATGAAATCCCCACCACTAACTGGGATCGAGTGTGCCGAGTCATGCCCTGGATCTCAGATCTGTGACGGTAATTTTACCCCAATCATTGTTATATGGTCTTTTTGCTTTCATCGTATGGATCTACTTACGATTATGATCCGGGTTCAAGTGTGTCGAGCCATGCCCTAGATCTTGGATCTGTAATGGTAATTTTATCTTAATTACTCCATAATCTGAAATCAAGTGTGTCGAGTCATGCCCTTGATTTTAGATCTATGGTAGTATTCTTATTGGAATTTTTACCCACTTTAGGGATGATTTTTATTTGAACCTGAGATCATGTGTGTCGAGCCTTGCCCTTGATCCCAGATCTATATATGAAAATCATCTCTGAAATTAAGTCCTGATTGCAGGGATGCAACGTGGAACCTATTAGAGTTTTGACCATTTATCTTCCATAAAAGATGTTTATTTTCAATAGTATATCTCATAGCTTAATCCTTAGATTTGTATTATGGGAAGAACAGACCAAAGATGGGAGGATTTAGTATCTTCATCTTTACCTTTATTTTTGAATTATCAATTAAATTTTAGTTTGTAGTCAGTAATTGTCATCTCATAAAACTAGATCATAATATTGGTAGGGTACTGTTAAATCTTAGTGGATTTCTTGAATTACTGCCTTGTCTTTTTAGATCTTTCAAAAATTGTCCTCGTGGGAACGATCTCGTACTCTGCACCCACTATATACAATCTGATTCGTGCGCTTGCGAGTTAAAAATTACAATTAAAAAAATCATATCAAGTTTTTGGCGCCATTGCCGGGGATTAAATTAAGAAAATCTAAATTTTAGTAGACAGTAAATTTTAGGAATTTTCGAGGATTAAAATAGTATTTCTGCTAATTAAAAAAAAGATTTAAAAAAATAATAATAATAATAATAATATTGATTAATTCGGATAGGAATTTGTGTATTTTTAACAGTCAATCGATTGAGAATTCTTTCTCAATCGATTGACTGTGTTCCGTGGTTGTGAGCACTGCTTAGTCAATCGATTGACACGAAAAAGTCAATCGATTGAGAATTCTTCCTCAATCGATTGACTGTGTTCTGTGGTTGTGAGCACTGCTTAGTCAATCGATTGACACGAAAAAGTCAATCGATCGACTGTTGTGAGTGTGTTGAAAAAAAAAAAGAGAAAAAAAAAAAAGATATCAGAAATTTCAATTTTAAAATTTGAAAAAAAAAAATTCTCTCGAGGTTTTCCTGCCTGAAACCTCCACTCTGTGCGTCATTTGCATGCACACTAGATCCTCTAAAGAAAGAACTTTAGAGCCTTTAAATTATGAGATCGAACGTGCTTGCCGGTTAAATCGTAAGGACGCTAGATCAAGGCAAAAATTCTCTAGTGAATCATCCACTGAAGTCAATATGACTGACAACATGAATGGGCAACTCGAACAAGAGGAAGAACCAACATTGAGAGAACTGTTTTCTCCAATAACTACAAATACCCTATCATGCATTGTATACCCCGCCACACCTGGTGGCCGGTTTGAAATTCATACAAATGTCATCCAAATCCTTCCAATCTTTCATGACATGGAGAGAGCGAACCCATACCAGCACGTTAAAGACTTCGTCGAAGTCTACTCATCCATTTACCAAAATTTCAGCGAAGAATCTGTTAGGCTACACTTGTTTCCTTTCTCTATAAAGGATAAAGCAAAAGCTTGGTTAAATTCTCTACCATCGGGATCTATAACCACCTGGGATCAGATGGTCAAAAAGTTTCTGTCAAAGTTCTTCCCTATAGCGAAGACGAATGTCCTTAGACGTGAAATCACGGATTTCACACAAGAGGAAGATGAGAGATTATATGAAGCTTGGGATAGATTCATGGATCTCTTACTCAAATGTCCACACCATGGATACTCAAAGTGGCGATTAGTCCAGTGTTTCTACAATGGATTGAGTCAACCAAATAGACATCTGGTGGAGTCAATGAATGGCGGAGGATTCCTGAGCCTAAAGGAAACTGAATCCTATGCTTTCCTAGAAAAGCTGGCCGAGGATTCTCAGCACTGGGATTTCACAAAGACTCGGGAACAACCAGTCAAAGCTCATGATCAAGCCGGAAGTTCAACCAAGAAAGGAGGACTATACGTTGTAAAGGATTCCCCAGATCTGATGGATAAAATTGATTTCCTCATTCAACAAGTGGAGGAATTGAAATTAAAGAAGAATGTGCATATGGTAAATACACAACCTGAGCCATGTTCAATTTGTGCAAGTCCAATGCATATAGCAGATGATTGTCCTTCAATGCAGAACTACCATGAAGACACATCTGAACAGCTAAATGTTGTGAATAACTATGGGCAGAATCAAGGAAACATTTTCAATGAGAATAACCCAAATAGTTGGAGAAACCATCCAAATTTCTCATGAAAATAAGATAATCAAAGAATATAGCCCAGGAAACAGGGGATGAACTTTTATCCCCAACAAAATTTCAACCAAGGATCGCAGCAAAACTATGGTCAAGGGCAATTTCAACATCAAGGGTTCAATAACCCAAATCAATTTCAATACAATCAAAATCAGATGGGGCAGGCATGGCAATTAAATCAGAATTATCAGTTTGCACAACCAATGGGAGGTTATCAAAACCAACCACAACAGAACTTTGTGCCAACATTTCCACCACCTGAATTTAACAATCCACTGGGAAATGCTGCCCAACGTCCTCATACACAAACTCCTACTGAGGACCTATTGAAACTTATTCATTCTCACACATCCTCAATCTCTAAAATAGAGACCCAAATTGGGCAATTGACAACTTTTCTCTGTGAAAGAGAAAAAGGATCGTTTCCTAGCCAACCAGTTCCTAGCCCAAGGGGCCAAATGATTGTTGAACAAACATCAACTTCAACACAAAATGATGATCAACAACAAATTCAGGCAATCACAACGTTGAGATCTGGAAAGCAGGTCGATAACAAAGTAGTGTTGCCAGAGGAAGAGGAAAAGTCTGATGGAGAGAAGCAATCTGAAGAGAAAGAGGAAATTGAAGAAAAAGTACAAGCTAAAGAAATAACATAAGAAAGGAGTGAACAGAAGAAAAGTTTTGTTCCTAAAGTACCGTACCCGCAAAGATTGATGGCACCAAAAAAAATTGTGATGTGAAAGGAATAAATGAGATTTTTAAGCAATTAAAAATTAATATTCCCTTCCTGAATGCCATCCGACAAGTGCTTGCTTATGCAAAATTTTTGAAGGAATTGGTCACAATTAAAAGAAAGATCAATATTCCGAAAAAGGCTTTCTTAGCTGAGCTAGTTAGTTCAGTGTTGCAAGCAAAGCTCTCAATCAAATACAAGGACCCAGGTTGTCCTACAGTCTCGATCATCATCGGCGATAACCGTATTGATTAGGCCCTTTTAGATTTAGGAGCAAGTGTTAACTTGTTGCCTTACTCTGTTTACAAGGAGCTTGAGTTGGGAGAGCTTAAAACCACTGCGATGACCCTTCAGTTAGCTGATCGGCCTGTAAAGATCTCTCGTGGAATTGTGGAAGATGTCCTCATCAAGGTGGATTCTTTCTACTTTCCTGTAGATTTTATTGTTCTAGACACTGAACTGACATCAAATTTGAAGAATAATATCCCAGTGATTCTAGGAAGACCATTCCTAGCAACCTCTAATGTGCTAATCAATTATTGAAATGGGATCATAAATCTGTCATTTGGGAATATGACAGTGGAACTCAACATTTTTAATATTGCCAAGCGGCTATGGAGGATGATGAACATGTACAAGCATGCATACTCGATGAAATCGTAGAAGAAATATTTCATGCATTCAAAACTGAAGATCCTTTAGCAGCTTGTCTTGCGCATTTTGGAGAGAATTTTGATGTGGATCAACTGATCCAAGAAGTGAATCACATGTTGGACTCCACACCACTTCTGGGTGAACTCAAATTGAATTAATCAAGGAAAAGCCGAAAGAGGAGGAGAAAGTGTCCTTAGAACTTAAACCTCTTCCGGAAAATCTTAATTATGCCTACCTAGGAGAGAATGAAACTCAACCCGTCATAATCTCGTCAAAATTGGATGCGAATCAGGAAGGCCAACTCATGAATGTATTCAAAGAGTACAAAAGTGCCATCGGATGGTCGATAAAAGATATCGAAGGCATTAGTCTGATGGTGTGTATGCACCGGATCCATTTGGAAGACAATGTTAAGCCTTCTAGGGAACCACAGCGGAGACTGAACCCTATAATGCAAGACGTGGTCCGAAATAAGGTAATAAAACTTTTAGATGCTGGAATCATATACCCCATCTCTGACAGTAAATGGGTCAGCCCCACACAAGTGGTCCCTATGAAGTCGGGAGTCACAGTGGTGAAGAATGAGGACAACGAACTGATTCCTATAAAAATTCAAACAGGTTGGACAGTGTGTATTGATTATCGGAAGTTAAATTTGATGACGAGGAAATATCACTTTCAACTTCCGTTTATCGATCAGATGTTAGAAAGATTGGTCGGGCATGATTACTATTGCTTCCTCAATGGCTATTCTGGTTATAACCAAATAGTCATTGCACCTGAGGATCAAGAGAAAGCCACATTCACATGCCCTTTTGATACTTTCTCCTACCGACGAATGTCGTTTGGGCTTTGTAATGCACCAGCTACATTCCAAAGATGTATGCTGAGTATTTTTTCGAATATGATTGAACTATTCCTCGAAGTTTTCATAGATGACTTCTCGATCCATGGAAACAGTTTTACTGACTGTTTGAATCATTTGTCGCTAGTGCTTGCACGATACCAGGAGAAGAACCTTGTTCTTAACTGAGAAAAATGTCGCTTCATGGTTAAAGATGGCATTGTTTTGGGACATATCATATCGTCCCAGGGTATCAAAGTCAATAAGGCTAAAGTTGATTTAATTTCCAATCTACCACCACTGAGGACAGTGAAGGAAATCAGATCTTTTCTGGGACACGCCGGTTTTTATCAACATTTTATTAAAGATTTTAGCAAGATAGCGTGACCGCTATGCAACTTACTTTCAAAGGATGCCCCATTCCTCTTTGATGATAAATGTTTGCAAGCCTTTGACTCCATTAAGGCTGAATTGATAAAAGCTCTGATAATTCAATCTCCAAACTGGGACTTCCCGTTTGAAATCATGTGCGACGCCTCTGATTATGCAATTGGAGCTGTTCTGGGACAACGAATAGAAAAATTACCGCATGTAATCTACTATGCGAGTCGTACTCTCAACGATGCCCAGTTGAAGTACTCGACCACCGAAAAGAAACTTTTGGCAGTAGTTTTCGCGTTGGATAAATTTTGATCCTATTTATTAGGATCAAAAGTCGTGAAATTTACAGATCACACTGCTCTGCGTTATCTGTTCGCTAAGAAAGATGCTAAAGCACGCTTAATCAGATGGATTTTGTTGTTGTAAGAGTTCGATTTGGAGATCAAAGACAAGAAAGGCTCAAAAAATGTGGTGGCAGATCACTTGTCACGAATAATTATTGAGAAATCCGACGATCCTGTCTCGATCTTGGAGCACTTCCCGGATGAACAACTGTTCAGAATTGATTGCTCACCTTGGTATGCGAATCTTGTCAATTACCTAGTCACCAAGAAATTACCTCACCATTGGTCGAAGAATGAGAAATCTATTTTCTTAGTTCGGGTGAAACACTACTTTTTCGAAGATCCGTATTTATTCAAATACTGCCCCGATCAAATCATACGAAAGTGTATTCCTGAATCCGAGCAACCACGGATCATCTCGTTCTGTCATGAGTTAGCTTGTGGAGGTCACTTTAGTTCCAAGAAGACTGCAGCAAAAATCCTCCAAAGTGGTTTTTACTGGCCGACGATCTTTAAAGATTGTCATCAGCATTGCAAATCTTGTCACAACTGTCAAATGTTGGGCCGAATCTCAAAGCGCAACATGATGCAACTCAATCCAATTTTAGAAGTTGAATTATTTGATGTTTGGGGGATCGATTTTATGGGTCCTTTCCCGAATTCATTTGGAAATACGTTCATTCTTGTCGAAGTTGATTATGTCTTGAAATGGGTAGAGGTCGTGGCTTGTACATCGAATGATCACAAAGTAGTGATCAAATTTCTCAAGGATCAAGTATTTTCACGTTTTGGTATTCCAATGGTGATAATCAGCGATGGTGGAAAGCACTTTTGCAATAAAATGTTCACCCAATTAATTAAGAAATATGGTGTCACACACAAAGTTGCCACACCATACCATCCTCAGACAAGTGGCCAAGTTGAAGTCTCTAATCGAAAACTTAAGCGGATTTTAGAAAAGACAATCCATCCGAATCAGAAGACGGGTCGCTAAAATAATGACGCCTATATGGGCGATCGATCAAGGCGTTAAAACTCCGATTGACATGTCGTCGTATCGGTTGGTTTTTGGTAAAGGTTGCCACCTCCCGGTTGAACTGGAACATCGAGGATTTTGGGCCATTAAGTCATTGAATTTCGATCTCCTGAAATCTGGTATCCAAAGGGATTTTCAAATAAATGAATTAGAAGAAATCCGTGCTGATGCATATGACTGTGCTAAATCGTACAAGGACCGTATGAAACGGGTCATGATCAATCTCTTCTACGTAAATCTTTCATCGTTGGTCACAGGTTCTCCTATACAATTCCCGACTTCATCTATTTCCGGGGAAACTAAAAACCTGTTGGAGTGGTCCGTTCAAAATCTCTCGAATACTCCCCAATGGGGCAGTTGATGTTATCAATCAGAGAAACGGGAATGTTTTTCGAGTTAATGGCCAAAGATTAAAATTGTTCCTTGAGGATGCAATTACATTCTCTGACACTCTTTCCTTGGGCGATCCAAATGATCATTCTGACTGAGGAATTCATATGGTCGAGCTATCGACATTAAACTAGCGCTCATTGGGAGGCAACCCAATTTTGTGTAGGATTTAGGATTTAAGATTTATTTATTTCATATATTTAGTTCTAGAATATTAGTTTTTTGTTTAGATTAGGTTGTTTTTAATTCCCTAAATAGCATAACCATATTCCCTTCATTAAATTTTTGGTCATGTTCCTATTTGTTGCACATATTCTCTGCACTTGATCTTTGTGTTGAGGTACTTTTCAACAGGTTTGGGGGTGTAATACCTATTTCAATCAATGAGGACATTGTCATCTTTAGGTGTGAGGGTATGGTTCTTTATTTTGCGTCACTTAATTTTTTTATGAAAAAATAATAATAATAATAATAATAAAGAAAAGAATTCTTTTTTTTTAATTTTGAAGTCATCATCCACATTATTTTGCGATAGTTTTCAAACTTTAGTTGATGATATATTTGAATTTAATTTTGAGAATATCGATGTCATATTTTGATTACTTGTATCTAGGATAATGATGCTTAATGTGATATATTATGGGTAATTTTTATATTCATGCTTAGAATTTTTGCACTTATACCAAGCTAAGACTTAGAAATCGATGAACTATTTTGAACGTTGAATCTTAGGTTCTTAGTGGAGACTAAACCTGATGAGCTTTAGAGCCAATTTCCGGTCCTTGATGAGTGAATACATGAACTCGGAGTTTTCTTTGAATACGAATTATTTTGCATGATCTCATACACTTCACTTTGGCTTGTAACTTTCCATGATATTAAATTCATATTATTGTGTTAGAACGTACTGTATATCTACTCAAGACAAATAGACATAATTTCCATCTTTTAAGGACATGATTGAAGGCCATCTTTGGCTCGTTTGTGCTTAAAATGCCCCACCTCAAATAAGTTTATCTTTCTAGTACCCCTTTGAGCCTATTGGAAAAATTTACCTTTATACATTCTTTGATAAGCCACGTTAACTTTTAACCCTTCACCATTCTAAAAATTCAGCTTTACCCTTCTTATTTCTGAGAAATTAAGAACAAGGGATGAGAGTGAACGAAAAGAGAGTAAGTGGAGAGATACTGAGTTGTGGTGTTTACTGAGAGTGTATGACAAAAATATAAAAGAACAAAAGGGAGAAAAAGAAAAAGGAAATAGTGAAAAAGATGAGGTGCTTCAAGAAAAGGAAATTCAAAAGAAGAAAAAAGAGTGAGAAAAGAAAAATATTGAGAAAAAAAATAGTCAGAAATTAGAAAAGAAAAAGAAGAGCAATAAAAATTAAAAAAAAATCAAAAGTTAGTTTCTTTTCCAATTTCTCAGAAATTTTGAATCCCAACTTCCAATTCTTTCTTACCCTTTCCTGAGCCCCATTATAACCCTACAAAAGACCTTCATGATCTGATCTTGCATTGGTAACTGTCTTGTGGAGAGTAAATATGTGATACTTATGACACTTGATATGACATGCTTAGGATATACAAGTATCTTCTTATAAGATTTATTATTGTTCATTGATTACATCGTGTTTCATTTATCATGTGAGACTTTTCCTTATTTGCATTGTATTGATCTCTCACATGTATGCGAAAACTTACCCATCATCGGTGTATTTATATTTCAAGAGTATACCTAAAGTGAGGATTGAGTCAAAACAACAGATCCGACGATTTCCCGTTTGGACTAGTTCTGAGATGGATGAATTTTAGTTTGGGTATGCACACACTACACGTTTAGGCATGAATGGATGAGTTATCTAATAATTTGAGCATTAGACTAATTTGAATGGATATTAGTATGATTAGTATAACATTATTATTTAAAATTGAGAATTCGCATGTTGAATTGATTAATGATTTTGAGTTTTGAAGTTAAAGATATTATAAAAATCATATTTTGAAAACTCAATTTTGCCGATGGTTTAAAATTTTTTGAAAGTTTGTGGGTAACTTTACTGTAAACCCTCAGGAGACACAATTCCTCCACTAGGGATCACCTATGGGTTTAAAGGCTTGTTGCACATGCTAAGCGCAATCGTGTTCCCTACGAAAGTGGCATTTATTTTCTTTAGTTTGCTTTGCTCGAGGACTAGCAAAGTGTAGGTTTGGGGGTGTGATGAGTAGTGAAATATGATGATATTTCACCCCTAAATACCTACATTAAGCTATCCGATGAAGGCTATCTGATGAGAATTACTAGATTTGAAGTGTTTCAGGTAAATATAATCCAAGTGCAGAAAACAGCCCAAGAATCTCGAAAATAATATCAAAACACTACAACTTTGGGTCATTGGGAACTTGGTACTACTTGCAGCTCAATTTGGACCTTCAAGACATCCGATTCAGGAACTTTCTAAAACACAAATGTTGTAGAGCTCGTCGTTATCTTTCCAACGCCATAAGAATCGCCTCAAGCTGAGTTCGGGACAGAACATTATGGCCAAAATACCGAGGTAGTATCTGATGCAAAGTTTGGCGGGAGTTCACGAAAATTGCTTTTAGACCTCAATCGATTGAGAATTAAGTCTCACTTGATTGACATGAGAAGACAACTTTTTTCCTACTTAAGAGTCAATAGATTGAGATTTAAGTCTCAATCGATTGAGGTATTAGGGATAGAGTTTGGTCAACCTTATAAAAAGGAAGCTACGAGTTGTGAAAAGAGAGGATTATTAGTTTAGAAGAGTTTTTATTTTTGAGAGTAGGTTCTAGAGATAGAGAATTTTTATTTTTCCTTTTTGAGAGCTTTGTTCCTTTAATTTTTCAATATTCATTCCTTCAGTTTATTATTTTTGTTCAGTTGATTTCTACATTAATTTCGTTTATGAAGATCATCGTACTTTTGGATCAAATAATTTTCATTGAAGTTTGAGGTATTTTTAATTCATTAAATTGATGTTATTTTCCCTTCCTTATTTATTTATGTCATTTAATTATAATATGTGTGGCTAAATTCATAGGGATGGGGATCTAATGATTCCCATTCGAGGGATGTACTTTTAATAATATAAATCTAGGATTGAAATATGAGATCTTATTTTATGGTTGTTGTGTTATCACGAACGGATGAAATCCCCGCCACTAACTGGGATCGAGTGTGCCGAGTCATGCCCTGGATCTCAGATCTGTGACGGTAATTTTACCCCAATCATTGTTATATGGTCTTTTTGCTTTCATCGTGTAGATCTACTTACGATTATGATCCGGGATCAAGTGTGTCGAGCCATGCCCTGGATCTTAGATCTGTAATGGTAATTTTATCTTAATTACTCCCTAATCTGAAATCAAGTGTGCCGAGCCATGCCCTTGATTTTAGATCTATGGTGGTATTCTTATTGGAATTTTCACCCACTTTGGGGATGATTTTTATTTGAACCTGAGATCATGTGTGCCGAGCCTTGCCCTTGATCTCAGATCTATATATAAAAATCATCTCTGAAGTTAAGTCCTGATTGCAGGGATGCAACGTGGAACCTATTAGGGTTTTGACCATTTATCTTCCATAAAAGATGTTTGTTTTCAATAGTATATATCATAGCTTAATCCTTAGATTTGTATTATGGGAAGAACAAACCAAAGATGGGAGGATTTAGTATCTTCATCTTTACCTTTATTTTTGAATTATCAATTAAATTTTAGTTTGTAGTCAGTAATTGTCATCTCATAAAACTAGATCATAATATTGGTAGGGTACTGTTAAATCTTAGTGGATTTCTTGAATTACTGTCTTGTCTTTTTAGATCTTTCAAAAATAGTCCTCGTGGGAACGATCTCGTACTCTGCACCCACTATATACAATCTGATTCGTGCGCTTGCGAGTAAAATATTACAATTAAAAAAAATCACATCACTGGTCCCGCTCTATAATTCTCAATCATTACAAAAATCAAGTGAGCATAGGGGATGCCCTTGATTTTAGCCAAAATAGGGAAGAACACTTCAAGAAACCCCAAAACCCTCGAAAACCCCAAGCTCAAACCCCTATTTTCACAAGTGTAAAATGACAAAACCCCAAAGCAGAATCCAATTAAACCCAATAAATTTGACCCTCGAATTTGGTAAAAATCTATCAGGCTTGTATTTTTGGCCCAAAATGTGTGTATATTGTTCATTCAATTTCGACCCTCGATTTTCCCAAAACCTATTTTCCTCCCAAATTTTCAAATTTTGTAAGGTTTGGCTATGGCTTTTGGTCCGAGTTGACTTCCCTTGAGCGCGTTCATGTAGAACATTGATCTCGGGCTATAATACAAGTGCACAGCTAAAATTTCAAGTACAATTCACGAATACAATTAAGACTTGGCGCAAGTGATCACATGCCAATTAGCCAAAGTATCCACAAGTAGATAGGTGTAGTTCCTAAAAAGGTTAACTTCTGGGTGGACCATGATATAATATATTGCACCCCAAAAAGTTGTATAAACTAAGACAATTACATCAAAATCCCCAATTTGAATACATTAAGTATACATCCAAAAATAAAATTTCCTAAAAATTTAATCAAACAAGTTCGAGAATTGGTCGTGGAGCTCAACTTCGCGCTCCCAAGTGGCTTCCTCCGCTATATGATTTCGCCATTTTACAAGAACCAAAGGAATCTGTGCGTAGAATATGCTCCTTGCGATCCAAGATCTATACTGGGTCCTCGATCACCGTCAAACCATCCTGAAGCTGGATGGGTTGATAATCAAGCACGTGAGTTGGGTCGCATATGTATCTCCGCAACATGGATACATGGATGACGTTGTGCATGCTGGACAATTGCGACGGTAACGCCACTCAGTATGCAACCTCTCAGACTCGGCCTAAGATCTCAAAAGGCCCAACATACCGAGGACTCAGCTTTCCTCATTTGTCGAATCGCATAACGCCTTTCGTAGGCGAAATTCGAACAAAGACATCGTCACCGACCTGAAAGGTATGTGTTAGCGACAATTTTATCGTATAAAGACGTATTAATTGAAAAATGCACGTAAGTTGATGTAAGCTTACCCCAAAATCCACATATCTCCGCTTAAGATCGGCGTAGCTCTTTTGACGATTCTGAGCTACACGTAGTCTCTCGCAAATCAAACTAACAGTCTTGGTCGTACGTTCTACAATCTCGGGTCTGATAATGAGCTTCTCACCCACTTCTTTCCAGTTTAGCGGAGATCTACACCGCCGCCCATACAAAGCCTCGAACGGTGTCATACTGATGCTAGCTTGGAAGCTATTATTATAAGCGAATTCAATCAGAGGCAAGTGTTGGTCCCATGACCCATGAAAATCCAACATGCAAGCTCGTAGCATGTCCTCAATGATCTGATTCACTCGTTCAATCTGACCATTGGTCTGTGGGTGAAATGCTGAGCTAAAGTCCAGACAAGAACCCATTCCATCTTGAAACTGTTGCCAAAACTGTGAAGTAAACAATAGATCTTTATCGGACACAATACTTGTAGGTATACCGTGCAGTCAAACGATCTCCTTAAGGTACAACTCTGCGAGTTTGCTGACGGTATATATAGTATTGTAAGGTAGGAAATGAGCGAACTTGGTTAACCGATCTACAATGACCCAGATGGCATTGTTCTTTCTCAGTGTTTTCGATAAATCCAGAATAAAGTCCATTGAAGTGGCTTCCCATTTCCACTCGGGTACAGGTAAAGGTTGCAACAACCCTGCTAGATTCTGATGATCAACCTTAACCTGCTAACAAACCAAGCATCGCGATACGTACTCAGCGACGTCCTGTTTCAAACCTCACCACCAGAAGCTCTTTATCAAATCCTGGTACATCTTAGTGCTACCAGGATGTATAGCATACATCGATTTGTGAGCCTCTTCTAGAATGGTATCTCGAAGCTCAGTACTCATCAGTACACATACTCGGTCTCGAAATAATAAGGTCCCATCTGCTCGAATGGAGAAATACTTCTTGCTTCCATTAAGTACATCTCGCCTAATTGCCATTAGCTTATTAGCATCTGTCATCTGAAGCTTCCTGATATTCTCGAAGAGCGTAGGGCGAAGTACAAGTGTAGCCATCAGTGCTCCCGAGCCTTTCACATCAAACCGTGAGCTGCCCAAAGCCATATCTTCCAATAGCTTCCATCTCTGTATCTGACTGACAAGATGTGATAACTGTGCTGAAGACCTTCTACTGAGAGCATTAGCAGCGACATTCGCCTTTCCTGGATGGTACTAGATCGAGCAATCGTAATCCTTCAAAAACTCCATCCATCGTCGTTGCCTCATATTTAAGTCCTTCTGAGTGAATAGGTACTTGAGACTCTTGTGATCGGTGAATATATCGAATATTTCACCGTAGAGGTAATATCTCCAAATCTTCAACGTGAAGATAACTGCTACTAACTCGAGATCATGCGTCGGATAATTTCTCTCCTGGTCCTTCAACTGCCTAGAATCATATGCAATGACCCGCTCGTGTTGATTAAGCACGCAGCCTAATCCGTCATAAGAAACATCACTGTACACTGCGAAGCCTCCACTACCTGAAGGTATAGCAAGTACTGGCACTGTAGTTAATCTCCACTTAAGCTCCTGAAAGCTTTGCTCACGCTGCTCTGTCCAATCGAACTTCACATTCTTTTTCGTAAGTTGTGTAAGCGGACCAGATATTTTTGAGAAGCCCTCGACAATCTCTGATAGTACCCTACCAGACCAAGGAAACTACGGACCTCTGTAATTGTCATCGGTTGTTCCCAATTCACCACTGAGTCAATCTTTGTAGGATCAATAGATATACCAGACTCAGAGACGATGTGGCCCAAGAAACTGACCTGATCAAGCCAAAACTCACACTTACTGAGTTTGGCATACAGCTAATGGTCCCTGAGTGTTTGAAGAGCCACTCGTAGATGCTGCACATGCTCCTCCCTGGTTTTCGAATAGATGAGGATGTCATCTACGAAAACTACCACAGATTTGTCTAGATGTGGCTTAAACAAGCGGTTCATCAGATCCATGAACGATGCTAGCACATTCATCAACCCAAATGGCATCACTAAAAACTCATAGTGGCCATATCTCATACGAAACATGGTCTTGGATATATCTTTCGCCTTAATTTTGAGCTGATGATAGCCTGACCTCAGATCAATCTTTGAAAAGAACTTTGCACCCTATAATTGATCAAACAGGTCATCTATCCGCAGAAGTGGATAACGATTATTAATCGTTATCTTGTTGAGCTGGCGATAATCGATGCACAGACGCATCTATCCGTCTTTCTTCTTTATAAAAAGTACCGACTCTCCCCAAGGAGAAACACTCGGTCTAATGAAGCCTTTATCTAATAGCTCCTGAAGTTGTTCCTTTAGCTCTTTCAACTCTACGGGGCGTCATTCGATATGGAGCCTTGGACAATGGTTCAGTACCCGGAGCTAAGTCTATCGCGAACTCGATCTCTCGGTCCAGTGGCAATCCAGGCAGATCTTCAGAAAAGACATCGAAAAACTCACTAGCAATCGAGATAAGCATGATGTCCCTATCTTTCTCCTTATGATCCGGCAAGTAAGCAAGATATCCACAATAACTGTTTTTCATCATACGCTCAGCTCGGATAGCTGAGATAATTGGCGCAACATTTGATTTAACTCAATAAAATTGAAAGAATTTTCGATTTGGAGGTCGGAAGGTCACGATCTTCCGTAGACAGTCCACACTCGCGTGGTATGCTGACAACCAATCCATCCAGAGAATCGTGTCGAACCCTTCCATGCTCAGCGTAATCATGTCGGTCATTGTCTCATGGTCATCAACTATCACAATAACTGACTGGCACACTGTATCCATGCTCACTGAGCTTCCTATAATAACTTTCACATCCAAGATGAAAGCAAGGGGCTTGGGAACGATACCCAACTTCTCGGAGAAAAGATGAGTAATAAACAAGTAACTAGACCCAGGGTCTATCAGTACTCGTGCTTCAGTTTTACTGTAGTCGCCTTCAGGACTCATATCAAGGGTACCTTTTATCAAAAAAAAATTATCATTAATTAAATGCAATGATTTTAGTTTTCAAAAGTTTCTTTAATGAACTCACAATTGCAATCAATATAAACTAATGCAAGAATTGACAATCTAAACTTTAATGATACCTTGGATCACGTCATTCAACGTTTGGGCATTCTGCGCAGTCACCACGTAGGCTCGACCTTGAACAATAGGTCGCGTCGATTTCTGCATAGAGATTGACATAGTCTTTCCCTTGTCCGCCTCAGGATAATCCCTGTCATATGACCAACCTGTCCATATCTGAAGCATCCTCCAGTGTTCCTTCGACAATCCTCCGTCTTATGTGGTTTTTCACATCGTGTACATACTGGAGTAAGAACATGAGTAATAGCTAGTCTTCTCGATGATCCCTGAGCCACGAAAGCTCCACTCACAGTAGTGCTCCTAGCTCTGAAAGGTCACACTGGTGAAGAACTCTGCGGTCGCTGATAGGAAGAAGATACAGGTCCTGACGTAACAGCCGGCTTGGAATACGATGGCTGAATAGGGTAGTGAGGAGGTTTTGAGAACCTCGGCTTTTTGTTCGCCTGCTCAGACGCACTCAACTGTCCCTGGCCAAACCGGTTTCTATTTCCATGTTCTCACCTCAGATACTGTTTCTTGATGTCTTCCTCTCCAATGAGGGCTTTTGACATAACGCCCGTAAAAGTCTCCATTTCCCACATCGACACCCTCTCTTGAATGTTTGGCCTCAAGCCCCTCTGAAATTTTTGGGCCCTCATCAACTCAGTGGCCACATGCAAGGGTGCGAATCGTGCAAGCCTATCAAATTTTGCGCCGTACTCACGCACTGACATATCATTCTGTTCTAGCTTAATGAACGGGACTTCCCACTGATTTCGTACGATCTTTGGAAAATATTGATCATTGAACGTGTCCACAAATTCTGCCCAAGTCCATGGAGTGTTGGGGTAGTCCTGCTCTAGAGTCCTAGATACATATTTCCACCAAGGACTAGCCTCGCCCAATATCTTGAAAGTTGCCCAGCGCACCTTCTCAACGTCGGTGCACTATAACACCTCAAAGATTTCTCCATTTAGTCAATCCATCGCTCGGCCTCTATGGGATCTGTCTGCCCCGAGAAAGTAGGAGGTCTCATCCTCCTGAACTCTACAAAACCCTCGAGCTAATTTCTGGCTGCCAGCAACTCCGTCTGCCGATCCATTGCTGCAGTCTGCTGAGCCATATTGTTGGCCAAAGCCGCCAACATGTGGTCAACATTTCCTCCCTCATGTCTAGCAACTCCTAAAGGATCTGCATTAGGACCCAACATGAATCTCTCTCTATCGTGTGAGGTACCTATACCCTCATCGATCTCTTCGACTCGTGCCATTCTAGGCCCCTCTCTACCGAAGCCCCTGTCTCTGAACCGTGGAGCCATGTTGATCTGTTATTGTTAAAGAACAACAACAATAGATCAGTATTGATTGTAAGAAACAATCATACCCTTAGTCCTAAGACTCTGAACTTAGAGACAAACTCTGATACCAACTGTGACGACCCTACTTTTCCAATCCTTAAGGTATAGGAAAGGTCGGTTCATCAACTTATTGATTTCTCAATAAGCCATAAATCAAACAGAAGCCGACAGCATAAGCAAAGGTCTGAACATAAGCATATCTAAAATAAGCAAGTACAAAAGCTCATATAAAATAATATATCATCCTGAGGAACCAGGAAGAGCCACCGGTGATGGTAAATCTAAACACCTAAAACAATGGTTCCTGATTATGGTTCCTCAAATGATATCCAAGATGACAAAACAATGGCCTTAGGCCCATAATTCAGAAATAATTCTAAACAAAAGTACTAAAAAGACAATCCAAATCAGGGAAAGAACTCCTCAACTGGGGTCTCTAATTCCTCCTCAGGAATATAGTCTGAGTCCTGCAGATCAAGATCTTCAGATCCCAGGTTAGTCTCAACACCTGTGACGTATAGTCGGGGTGAGCTAACAACGAAGCTCAATAGAGAAAACTTATCCATTTACATTTTATCATAAGTAAAGGTTTTTCAAAGACAAATCAGATCAGATATGGTTTTCAAATGATGCATTGATGTCCAAATTCCAATTCTAAAATATTAAGCAAAAATGATTCAATAAATTTAAGGTTCTGATGTTTTCACAATTATGAAATAAGCATGCTTCTTATCTTAAATTTATAACTTAATTTTATCTCCCAAATTACCAATAGCATGAGAGTGAGAGTATTACCGATGGGAAATCCTACTGACCATCGTCGTTTATGAACCCTTTTTCGGAAAGAGCAACAAGCCCCTACATAATGAGGGAAACTTGCGCAAAGTTCAATTACTATCAACACGGTTGGTAGGATCTAGGGTTTCGTTCGTATGTGTCTCAAATCAAATGCAAATGCTAAACATATCATATTTTATATAATTAATACATTTTCGGATTTTCGGAGTTCTGATTCAAAGTTCACATTTGAAGATGAGGTTCGGAAGTTCAACTTTCTGAGTTCTTATATCAAAGTTTCGGAATTCTTAATCATGCAATGTTTATCAAAATTCAGATTTCATGCTTGCTAACAAAATAACCTAAACTTATAATAGAAAGCAAATTAGGTTTAGGGTTCCCCTACCTCGACTCAAATCAGTCAAAATTTACACCAAGAGGTCCTCACAATGGACTCTTTATCACAAGGCCTACAATGATTAACACTACAAGTTTTAATAGAGGTCCAAAAGTCAAACCCAAAAGCTTCCCATAATATTTTCCAAAATTTTTCCAAAGTCCAGAAATAAAGTAAAATTCGACCCTCGAATTCATATTCGATGGTCGAATTTCCCAAAAGTGCATCAGGCTAAAAGCCCAAATTCGACCCTCAAATTTATATTCGATGGTCGAATTTGAAATTTGACCCCTCGAATTTCTCTAGGTCTATGGTGTTCAAATTGTCCTTCAAATTTGATTTCTTTCATTCCAAATCACACATTCAATTTATCTTCTCTAGATGCACTATATACCTAACTAAGCTAGGCATAAATAATCTTAATCAAAGGAGTTTAAAGAGTCTACCTTTCACGGTCTACTCCTAGCTTCCGTTGATCCAAACTCAAGCATAGGATTAAACTGCAAGCCTCAATTAGCTGAGCTCCAATTCAGTCCATCACAAACCTTGCTGTTAGAGCAAAGGCTTAGCCCAGACAACACACAGAACTTTCCACTCTCCCCTAGCCTTCCTTCTGATTTTATCAAACTAATCCAAATCCATTTACAAGGCTTTTCAATGGCCAAGATGGGGAGAGGGATTTCTAATCTCAAGAAATTTGCAAGGAAGTAAAAGGTTCTAAGGCTTCAATTCAGTTCACACGGGAGAGAGAAGAGTGAAGCTTCTCCTCTACACTTCTCTCTTTATAATACTAATAAGCAATCAAATTATCTAGATTTTTACCTTAACAATTTTATCCACTTAAATTGCAATTATTTCTAGTGTTAATCGCATACACACGACTTAGCGTATATGTTATCAAGTATATGACTTCCACAAGTCCAGATAAAAAATCCTTTGACCACATCCCTCATCATACCCTAAGCTACCCAAATAACCAGACTTTTCTCGTAAATTTTTTTGGACATGCATATCGAGGTAACCGAAGTCAAGTCCAAAATATCAGGGATATTACACTTAATAATAACAACTGTTGTTTTTAGCTTTGATTATTGATATTAAAGTTCGCATCCACTTAGTGGCAAGCATGTTTCTTTGCAAATAGACATGTTCCAATGATAGATTGCCAGTTGGACAATTTAAATTCATCAAAATCATAGTTCAATGGTGTGAGATTTGTTTAAATGTTGGCTAGGAACAATTATCCCACCATATTATTACTTGATCGTGGGGATAGAATCTAAAGCTGGTAATGAACAACAATTAAATCTAATCAGTTCCAAATTTAAATGGGAAAACTACCAGCATATGGTGCATCAATATGTTTGCTAGGTTACGCTATATTGGATGGATGTGGTTTCCATGCCATGGTTGCAGTGCCATATTAACAGTCCCCCTTACGTTGGAGTATATATGTCGAGAACACCCATCTTGCAGTTACGATGATGATATTGATCTTTGCCAAGTGCCTTTGTGAATATGTCAGCCAATCGTCACGTGTCGAGATGTGATTAGTTGTCGATGTCCTTGTTAGATTTTTCCGGAACAAGATGACAGTCAACTTCAATGTATTAGCATGCTCATAATAAACTTGATGGGATACGATGTGGAAGGCAACTTTATTATAGTAAAAGAGAGTCATCGGCCTCTTGTTAGAAAACCCGTAGTCCTGTAAAAGGTACTTAGCGTAACTATTGTAGTTCGCAAGATACAACCTTTGGGGAGTGATGAGTGTTGAAATATGATCATATTTCACACTCTAAATCATACATTTAGCCATCCGATGAGGGCAATCTGACAATTTTGTGGAGTTTTGATAGTTTCAGGAAAATCTGATCGTTGGATGCATTTGATGGCATAAAAGAGCATAAAAACAACCAATGCTAAAACATTCAACCAAAGAAACTGTCGAGCACTAAAATTCATGAAGGATCGATCGAAGCTGAGAAGAATAGTTTACAGGCCAAAATCGATCGATCGATCGACCTTGTCTATCGATCGATCGGGTATATATATATATATATATATATATATATATATATATTATACTGCTCTTTGTTTGGTCTAGATTCAAACGATCGATTTTGAAATTTGAATTTTTGAGTAGAGACCCTATATAAGTCAGAGTTAGAGGTAGGGTTAGGGGTCTCTCCCTTTGGGGAGCTTTTATTTTCCCTAGCATTTTTAGTTTTCTTTTTAACTTCCTTCTACTTTCAAGCATTGTTCTTTCATTTTGTTTAGTCTTAGATTAGATGAGATTAATTTTTGCACTTGAAGAAGGATTGTACCAACTGGATTAGAGCTTTTGTGGATTTGTTGAAGCATCAATTATGGTATTTTAATGTTATTTTTCATTTATATTTCAATTATGTTGTCTAATTCAATCATGTGTGGCTAGATCTTCCTTGAGGATGAGGATCTAATGAATCTCATCTGAAACTCTTATTTATAATTCTAGATCTACGGTTGAAATTAATATTTTACGATGCTCTAGATTTTTGTTCTTGTTGATCTCTATAAAAATCAATCACCAATCTATGATATGGGATTTAGTCATGCTCTTTCCATGATCTCAAATTTGTGATTTGAAATTTATACTGGGTTCTTTATTGCTAATATTTGCGGCATTTATTTATCGTCATTAGAGATCTCTTTTACGGTGGATAATATTCCCCATTTCTTTTACGATTTTGGAAGAACAATAGTCTCATTATATTGTGTGATTTTAACATCCCATCTTCCATAAATTATCAATTGAATTTGATGTTTATGTGTTTAGTATCTTTTGAATTCCAATCAACTAGATCTATAATTGTAAATGATGAACCAAGGATGGGAGGATTTAACATCCTCATCCTCTCCTTTTATTTTTCATTTAGTTTCATTTTATTGCTTAGTTTTCATCTCTCATCTCACTCTTGGAAATTCGCACACAGAACACTTGGTACATCCACCTACAAAGCGGAACAAAGCACAAAGATTAGTAAAGCAGATAGAGATGTCAAAAAGAAATCTCCACATTCTATATTATAACCAAACTAACAAAATGACCAAAAGACAATTTTAATCTCATGCCAATCACATGTGGAAAAGAACAAAACCGAACCATCAGTGACAACCAAAAGTCACCCTATGATGGTTCGCCAAAAAGAATCTAATATCTCCTAATTACATCATTCTTAGTTAAAATGGCCGAACGTATCAAGCCTTACAAAACAAATCTCAAAATAGTGTAGCAAAGTCCATTAGAAGAAATCTTTGGGAGGGGGCTCAATCTCCTCCCCAGCAATGTACTCATAATCCTCTAGGTCTAAATCCCCAATACCCGCTGCATCCCTAGAACCTATGACCTATAGTCGAAAAGTGAGCTACATCATAGCTCAATAGGAAAAACTAATATAGCATGCATATTTCTAACATCACACATATCTTTCATGACATAACACATCTTAAAGTTTTCTTAAATAAAAAACACAATTTAAAACATTTAAATTGACTGAAATGAAGAGCTGATGCATATTTCAAAAGTTACACTTATCACAACTCAAAAGTCCTTTTCTTACTTCACAATACTTAAATAATTTCCCGAACAGATATAGCATCGAGCCCCGGTGGAATACCCACTATCGTCGTTCAATTGAACCCTTACACAAATTACACAAGCCCCCTCATTGGAGGTGATTTACCGAACGAATATTATCGCATGATGGTAATTAAAGAGTGGATATCCCGTCGCACCGGAGGCACAAGTTGTACGGATATCCCGCCATACCAGTCACGAATATCCTACCGTGTCGGTCACGAATATCCCGCTGTGTCGATTGGATATTCACACATAAACTTTAAATCCAAGTGTTAAAACTACATATAGTTATTCACCGTGAGTTTGTGTTAATTATAGTAGGTTTTGACTTCAAAGTTCACACACGTATTCGCATCCTTTTGATGCCACACACATACATATATCTGAATTCTTGCCAAAAGCACACATGCATAACATATTTCACACACATGCACATGTTTTCTTTTAGTCATTACACATACTAAGCTTGCACATTCAAAAGTATGATGAATCCATGCTATGGTAAAAGCATATCGTAAAACACACATTCACATCATGTCACTACACACATGTCTGCGGAAATCATGTAAGCATGCTAAAAAGTTTTCCCTACCTCAAATGAAGTCACACATAATCCATTCCAACCACGGTTCTCACATATCCACACATATAATCAATGCTTCAATCCTATAGTCAAAAAGTACAAACATCTCGTAAGAATGCCTAAAAGAACCTAAGGTATACATTGCTAACGAATTCAGAACGAAAGAATAAACGTAAATACTTTGTTCCTTGCGCGAGCGAGCTCTGAGGCTCAAGGGAGCAAGCGCAAGATAGTCCATTTTTCGCGCGACCGACCTAACTTTCAGTTACCTGCTGAGTGTCACACGAGGCCTCGTGCGAGCGAGACATAGAGTCGTCACAGACTTACTTAAGTCCTCGAGAGGCTCCCCAAGCCTTCTCTCTGATTCTCGTGCGAGCGAGCTCTGAAGCTCGTGCGCGCGAGAATCAGAGATATCCAGATCTAAGTTTTCTCTTTAACTCGATTTTCACCAACTCTCAACCATATTCTACATACATCATAATGAACAATAAATGACCCATCATAAATACTGAGCATTGATTTTTTACCTTAAACCTAACGATCTACCCGTAGATCGGATCTTTCTTTTAGACAAACACAAAAGGGTTTCTAAAACCCAAATCGTTCACTCCTCCACGCCAAGCACTTGGATCACCACAAATTGTATGGATATCAACCCTTCACACACACGTACCACATTTATTATAATCCCTTGGATCTAAGCTCATGAATTCAACAAATTCCTTCTATTTCTTCTTAAAACACTCTTTCTTCTTTCTCTCTCCCTCTTTAGCTCTCAACAATTCAAGCAAGTGAACAACTCACGTGTGAGAACTTTCCCCCTCTATTCTAGCATTGTGTTTGTTTGTATGTTAAGCACATACACCTAAGACACAAGTTAGTTTACTCACTAACAGCCTATGGTGTTAGACACATACACACAAGGTGTGTAAAATGTATGGGTTCACTTGTGAACCACACACACGTACAACGTGTACACACACAATTGACTTATATGAGTTACAATAATTGGGTTATTACACAAAGTTCGCACGCACCACAAGGGTGCAATGAAAGGTGTCCGCCCAACATGGACTGTCCATTATAGACACTACGTGAGAAAGCCGAAAAAACCACTACCTTAAACAGTGGTTTTTTCATAAAACCACTGCCCTAAATAGTTGTAAAAAAAAGCAGTGGTTTTTTTTTACTACTATACAAGACAGGTTTATGAATTTCAACAACGGCTGCTCTTAATAGTCATAGAAAAAACCACTGCTTTTGGCAGTGGTTTTTTTATGAAATTTTTTTTATGAAAATACTTTTTTTTTTAAATTACATCGACGATTTTTTATGGAATTTTTTTTTAATTAATATTTTTTTATGCTTTTTTTAATATATTTTTTTTTAATGCAAGTTTTTTATGCTTTTTTTAATATAATTTTTTTTAATGCTTTAAAAAAAATTATTTATCTCATATTTCAACACATCCATTCAACTCAAATGCAAGTCATTCAATGCCAATAATAAAAAAAATAGATGTCCAATTCTTTTATTCAAACAAAAAGTTGTATCTCAACCTATGATCCAACCTTTCAAATCAGCCAAACATTTTAAACTCTACATGTCCAATCCTTTTATTCAAACAAAAAGAAAAAGAAAAGAGAGCTAACAATCTAAGGATCCCATGTCCCATTTTCAAAATAAAAGAAAAAAAAATTAAATTTGCTTCGCCACTCCTGCCAACTCTCCCCGTCCCCCTAGTGATCCGTTTGAGGTGAGCTTGAAATCGGAAAGCTTTGCCTGAAATCAAAAGGAGAATATCATTAAAGTCTAGGCCATGGTGCATTAATAACTCATGCAATTCATTTTCCTAAAATCTGAAAAATATATGTGACAAACTAAGCTAATAAGAACCTAACCTGCTGCTAGATATGAACTCCAATAATGATGTAGAGAGAAAAAAAAAAAAGCATTCATTGAATTCGAGATACATGTAGACATGCTAACTACATGACACAACATATGATGTATTGTTGATGTTTCAAGCACCCTAATAAAAATTGGATCTTGAGATATGGAATCTACCTCACCTTATTCAAAATTACAATTGATAAGCAAAACAAATAGTAAGATCCAAAATTACCTTCTCACTGGCACTTTTTATCTTATTTGCCAATAGCAACATATTCTGACTGTCTTCATCTCCGTTCAATAAATTTCCATAAGTAAAAACCAACCAAAATCAGTTTTAATAAATTAGAGACAAAAAAGTAAACTTACTAACTCCTTTACTAAACACTGCATCAGTTTTAATGTGACAGCCTAGATTTTTGCACCCAAAAATCCGTGTCATCAGGATCATGCTTTGGATGATTCTCAGGACAAATCACGGAGTGTCTGTTCGTCTAGCAGAAATCAGAGCCAACACTGTCCAGTAGTGACAGATTGAGCCATCATATAAGGCTTTAAAAGAAAGAAGCAATAACAAAGCATCTATATAAAGACTAAATAATATATATTCCCAAAAAGGAACCAAGAAGAACCACTGGTGATGGACATCCATCACCCAAAACAGTGGTTCTCGATAGTGGTTCCTATAAAATGTATAATAATACAAGTAAAAGAAACATCTACAATAATAAATACAAACCGTGGCCACCAGGCACACAATAAATCAAAATTCAGTATAAAAACCTAAAAAGTACAAACTAATACCCAGACAGCTAACAGAACTCGTCAGTTGGGGTATCGGTATCCTCCTCAATCTCAGCCTCTGGATCAGGCTGGTAGTCAGGATCGCTCTCTGTACAGGGAGCTCTAGCCTCATAACCTATTAATGTTATAGAAAATGGGGTGAGCTATCCATCTAAGCTCAGTAGAAGAATTTCAATTAAAGTTACATCTTAATTGTAAAACATAGTTGCAGAAGATATTCAGACAGATAAGCAGCTGCAGAATATTGACAGAATTGAACAGATACAAACAGATGTTCAGATATACAAAATTTATCAGAACAGACAGAGCTTATAAGAGTTTGCAGGATGTTTGTTGTTATATTTTTTTGTGCTTGCTACTAACTTTATTGAATACAGTGATAAGAATGGGATAAATAAAAATTGAATGAAAGGTAGAGTGAGGATTACGGAGCAGCAAGCCTAAAATATATACAGTCCTGCAAGATACAAGGCCTGTTGTAACAAGTTTTGATAAGTAAGAGTTTGTCCCACAGGGAAGTTGATCTAAAGCTCTGATCGGTGCTGAAATATGACTATATTTCACACCTTAAATCCTACATTTAGCTGTTCGATGAAAGCATCTTATGGGTGTTGTGAGGTTTTGATGTTTACAGGTGTTTCCGACCATTAGATCGTTCAAAAGCCTAAAAGAAGGAAATTAAAGGCTATGCAAGAGCTATGGACAAAAAGGTCCAAAGAAGCATTGAGATCCGAGAAGAGAATCAATATCCATCAAAAAAGGAGACTTTACATTGAAGAGTCAATCGATTGAGGAATCATTGTCAATCGATTGACAGATGAAATAAACTTCAACCCTGAAAATCAATCGATTGAGATATGAAAATCAATCGATTGACACATAAGGCAGAAGTGCCCTAAAGAAATTCGAACTCAAAATTCAATCGATTGAGACTTCTAGCTCAATCGATTGAGGCAATTAGGTTTAGGTGTGCTCGGCCATTATAAAAAGGAAGCTAAAGCTTTGAATAGAGGAGGCTCTATTTTTGGACTTGGTGTTGAGATCTTTTGAGACTTTTCTTTGGAGGAATTAGAAGTAGATTTGATTTTTTTAGAATTTTAGGGCTTTTCACTTTGGGAAACTTCTTTTCATCTTTTTAAGGTCTTCGTCTCTCCTTCTTCTAGGGTTTGATCAGGGTAGATTGTACCTAGGATTTACATTATTTTCTTTTAAAGCATAGATTGTATTTAGGAGAGAACATTGTAAACAAATATCTTTTAGGAAGAAATAAAAAGAGGAATGGCTTTGAATGAACAAGGAGATCATATACCAAAGATGAGCGACTAAATCAGTAGATCGGGGAAGATGCGATCCCCAGATAAGTACCCATATTTATGATTAATACCATAGTCTAATTACTGTCATTGTGGAATCGTTTTTGCTAAAAGTTTGTATTATTGAAAATATATTGAATGCTTGTTATGACCATTGATTGCGCGAATCAACGGCCGTAATCGCTAGATCTGGACCTGCAGGCTAATCTAGGCTGTAGAGCAATTATGTTTTTATTGTTTTGATCTACACATCATGAGATACGCTATGCTTCTTACATGACTTATACCGCAATGTTAGGCTGAGTCATTGTTTTTAAATAGGGTATGTCGGATTGATGATCATACTTTATTTCAAATCATTTTTATGAATGAATGATGGTGTGAATGATGCTTTAATGAAACTATGGGTGTTAATGGTAAAAAAAAGGGGGTACAAATCTGGGGTAGCATATTTCTTGATCTCATTTAAATATTGTTCTTAGATTCATCGGTAATTAGTTGTTCAGATTAATTTATTTTTCTTGCATTTAGAAAAAGTGATAAATTTTTGGTAAATTGAATCTGCCCCTTGGTACTTCCTTGGGGATGTTTTTAAATCCCTGAAAGAATTAACTAAAAATTCAGATTTCCCTGTGGGTTCGACACCCCTGTTCTTGTCATACTGCAATAGATCTTGTGCACTTGCAAGGGTTACACTTAAAAATCGATCAAGCTCTTAGGGAGCTATCTATAGTAGGCTCTCCAGATCTAACTACAGATCTGGCAATCCTAAATAAAAGAGGATTTAAAGTCACTATAATCTAAATCCTAAGGCGACTTAATGTCTAAATTACAGAAAAGGTTAAGAAGAATGGTGGAGTGAGAAAATAAATATAAAAGGGTGAGAAGTATGTTATTAGGTACAGATCTGATGGGTCTTATAACTCAGACTCAGATTTGTTGCTATAGAAATCCTGTCCAATGGCTATATTATCACCAAAGAGGAGAGAGAATCCAACTCACCCCTGTGCCATGATCCAATCCCTTAAGGCTATAACCTGTCCACTTAAATGGTCACAAACTATCTAATAGGGGAACCATAATCCAGAAATGGGTCAAAACAAGCTTACCATTGTAGGCACTACTTCATCCAAGCTACAACCACAAGAATCCATAGGAACCTCATCCTCTAAAGTTCTGTGTGTGGGGCTAGGCCTACAAAGTGCACAAGCCTGGACACACAGGACCAGCAAGAGTTTGAGTACTAGCTTTCAAGCATGGTTGTTCACTGCTTTAGTAAGACTGCAGTGATCCAGTCACAAGCCTACAATCTCTACAGCCAAATCAGATCTGCAATCTGATTATGGATCTATACAAATATAGGGGAGTTTGTCTCTGCACAATCTCTCACAAGGCTATAAGCACAAGTACAGAGAAGAAGAATCTGTCTTAGGTCTGTGGATTAGCTTCACCCTAGGGCTATAACCTGTCCACTTGAATGGTCACAGACTATTCACAGAGGCTATCCTCCTCACAGAGGTCTAAGACAGAACGAGATTATTACTGCTGCCACCATGTTCACAAGGCTACCAGCTCAAGCTCCCATGAGGATTCAGATTTAGTGGATCCTGTGGTGGGGGAAAGGCCTGCAATGTGCCTAACCTGGACACACAGGTCACTTGGATCTAAATAAAACCTTAAAAACAATCCTCCATTGCTTACGATATAACTTAACAATGGAGGATCTCAAGGCAGCAGCCTTGTACAGAATAACTCACAACAAAAATATCATCTCATACATGTAATAAATCCTATTATAAAATTCCATTACAATCTATACCATATAATCATACAAAAGGCATAGCCAGCAAGTGCTGGGCTATGGAGAGAAAGAAAAGGAAAAAAAAAATTCCTAAACCCTAACCTTAGCCTACTTTAATTCTACAGTTGGTTTCAAGAAGTAGCACAGAAGTTAGTCTCAAAAGATATCCTTTAAACCTAAGCTAGGCTTAGGCTTATATAGCAGTCGGCTTCCCCTCTATTAGGGTTAGGAAAACCCTAATTTATCAATGTGATTACGGCCCATTCCTATCCCTTGGATGCCTTGAGGCGTGTGCACGGAGATTGGAGCATTAGAGTGTGTGCCCTAATTACTGAAAGTCCCCAGATTGCCCTTACAGAAGTGGGGAGAAGTTTAGACCCCGATCCTCGCTGGGTAAAAAAGATTTCAGATCGTTTCGCGTGATAGAATTGGCGTCGCGGGGTTGAATTGACTTGAAGTTCATGCAGTCGCGGGATTGACATTTTAATTATCGTGGGTGTGACAGCCCAGATTTTCCCAACCTAAAATTTGGAGATTTTTTTTTTTTTTTTTTTATACTTTACACCAAAACCAAATGAGAAAATTCGGACCGTCAGATCGTATATCACAATCTGATACAGAACACTTGGCACATCCATATGCATATGGAAATCAAAGCAAGGTTATGTAATTATCATGAATAAAACTCCAATTCTAATATCTAATATGTACTGAACTAAACAAACGCCAGTGATGACTAACCATCACCAACAGTAGTGTACCATGCATGTATAATAGCATGGAAGTACCAACCTCGAACTTACCAAGATCCACGATGCACTAAATCTACGATCCCAAAACAGAGTACAAATCCTTATGCGGAAGCTCCTTTTTCTTCAAGTACGTAGTCTGGCCCTCCTCAAAGCTACACCTGTGACGATAGTGAGCTAACATCCAAGCTCAATGGAGAAAACTAATGCCAATATACATCTCATCACATGCATAGATTCAAAGACAAGATTAAAATATTTTCTTATCAAGGCTAAAACTGATTTCAAAGGCATTTCTTATCAAAATTGAAACTGAGTTCAAAGGCATTTTCTTATCCAAATTCAAAACTAATTTCAAAGGCAAACTGATTTCGAAGATGTTTTCTTATCAAAACCGAACCGATTTCAAAGACATTTTCTTAATAAAATTGAAATGACTAATCTCTTATCGGAAGCATATTTCTTATTTTCGATTCTTGAGTTTGAATCACATTCATTTACATGTCTTACATATTCTTACCTGACTTACCCACATGTCTTACATATTCTTACTTTGCTTACACATATGTTTTATACATTCTTACTTAGCTTACTTATATGTTTCACACTTTCTTACTTCCCTTACACAATTCGATTCACGGATATCCCGCCGTGCCGGTTCGATTCACGAAGACTGTCGTGTCAGTTCAATTCAAACACTCACTTGCATAGCTTACACATTGTCACATAGTTTCCACAATTCGATTCACGGATATCCGCCGTCTGGATTCGATTCACGAGCGCCGTGCCGATTCGATTCACGGTTAGCCGTGCGTCCTAGATTCGATTCACGGATATCCCGCCTTGGGATTCGATTCATGGGTTTAACCGCCATGCGGTTCGATTCACGGTTAACGCCGTGCGGTTCGATTCACGGATATCCCGCGTGCGGTTCGATTCATGGGTTTAAACGCCATGCTTCGATTCACGATTGCCGTGCCGATTCGATTACGCCTAGCGGCCCCACAAGGTATCATATAATCCGCCCATAGCGGTCCACACATGCACATATAATCCGCCCATAGCGGTCTCACGATGTTATATAATCCGCCTTAGCGGTCCACAACACACTTATAATCATTCATAGCGGTCCACTTAAGATTTTCTTAACTTATGGTTCGATTTGGATTTAAATTTATATACAAATTTGATTTGGATTCAATTCAAAGTTCACATTTGCTTCCTTCAAATTTAACTTCCGTTCGATTCAAAACTTGCAAAACACACACGATGTTCAAGAGAAATTCCTTACATGATTTTCAAGGCTATATAAAAGGTTCAAAACAAAGATCATTTCTTGATTCGATCGTCAATAATTTTAAAAGCGACCACTATGTCAAAGATTCGATAATTCAAAGCTTTCGAGCATTTCAAACAATCAAAATATTCAATCAAATATTTGAGTTCAAAGATCTAAAGTTTCCATTGCAAGGATTTCAAATACTAATTCATTTCAAAATAAAACTTATCATCTTTCATTCGATCATATCAAGCATCTATGAAATTAAATCAAAATGCAATTGCGTATGAAATTTTCCCCACCTTAACCTCGAAACTGTGCAAAGCCAAGCAATGCCCTATCGATGGCTTTCCTCCCTCAATATACATCACAAATATATGATGATGTATCAAGGATCAACACTAATCACTAATAACTTAGACTATTTAAGTGTTTTAAAAAAAATCGAGTCGGAATGGGCAAGTTCGCGCCAACATAGAAATTGATGTAACCTTCCTATATTTTAACCTTTTAAAATTTAGATTTATAAGTTGGTCAAAACACAAAAGTTGTAGATCTCTTTGTTATCTTTCCAACGCCTCAAGAATCGCATCAATCGAAGGTCGGAGTAGAAAGTTATGGTCATAATACCAAAGCAGTACTGGCAACTCAGACAAAATCGACTAATCGATTTTCCAAAGTCGATTGATCGATTTTCTTTCGATTGATCGATTTTCAAAGAGCCAAAAAATCTTTTTCACTATTTGAGACCAGTCGATTAATCGACCCAATTTCGATTAATCGAAATTCAAAAATCGATTAATCGATTTTTACTCGATTAATCGGTTTCGTTTCTCGACAAAATTAGAAATGTATCTAAGTTATTACTAAATTTTGACCTTTAAAACGATTGATTCACAAGTTGGTCAATTCATGAAAGTTGTAGAGCTTTCTGTCTTCTTTCCAACGCAATAAGAATCGCGTCAATCCGAATTCGGCACAAAAAGTTATGGCTGAAATACTACGGTAGTGTCAGTAAGCCCAGGCAAACTCGATTAATCGATTTTCAAAATCGATCAATCGAATTTCAAAATCGATTAATCGAAATTCTCTTCGATTAATCGATTTCGTGAAGTTCCTCTCGAATTTCTCTCTTGTCAAAAACTTGATTAATCGAGTTTCAAAATCGATTAATCGATTTTGGCAGTTTCTGAGCACTTCTCGGGTTTGAACCTTGAAACCCATTTTTTTCATCAAAATTCAATCCTTTTGATCCTAATCTTTTACACACATCTAATCGACCTAGATTTTGTTAAAATATATTGAAGAATTACGTTATTTACCTCTTTAAATCGGTGATCTACTCGTAGATCGGATCGTCTTCTTCGTTAAATAAAAAGGGTTTCCAAACCCACCTCGATCATCTCCGAGCTTCACGATCACACCCAAGCCCACGAAATCGACGGCAATCCTTACACACACACTTCACACAAACTCACGCTATGATTTGTGGATCAAACTCATGATCTCTTCACAAGAAGAGGGTTTCAAAACCCTCAAATGGCTCCAAAACCCACAAAAGCAAAACCAAAAGTCGAAACCGACAACGATCCTTCCCTTATACGATCTCACAAAACCTTTTCTACGCAATCACAAGGCTTGGAGCATACGAATCCGGCCATTCTTCCTCTTTCTTCTTCCTTCTCTCTTCAAAACCCAAACCATCAAACTCTTGCAACCGGTTAAGGCTTCAAAAGGAAGCTAGCCCCTTTTTTTTTTTAACTAAAAAGGCCGGCTCTCATGCAAAACACATACACCCATTTTGGGTGTTAGTCTTATCTAAGGACCTAGTTTTTCGCGTGAAACGGGCGTACCTAGTTAAGGTATTATCTATTATATAAATGATCCCTTGGTTGATTGGGGCTGTACACCCAAACTACTTATCAATCGGACCGGCGTTAATACGCACCACGGTGTATGAACTTGGTCCTAAAAATCTCATACGAGCTCAAACGGACCTAAAATGATCTCATTTGAAAAATCTAAATGGTGACATGTTTCTTAACAGACATGCACCCGATCAGGACCTATAGTTGGCTCGAATAGTCGGCCCAATTAGCAGCCAATACAGTTGGCCCAATTAGTCAAATAAGTTATTTAACCATTACTAAACTTTTATTCTCTCTCTAGAACCAAAATTATAAGAAAAATAAATTCTCCTACCTTTATTTTCATTTATAACCAACCTAAACTTAGGTGTTAAGCCAGTACGCCATAGCTAGGTGTATACAATTCATCCAAAGGTCTACACGCGAGTCTAAACTAATCTTTATATATATATATATATATATATATATATTTCCACTTAAGACTTAGCCCAACTAACTTAATTATTTTCACCATGTCGGGTACGTGATCAGTCGGGCACGCACACCGAGGCATATTGTTCAAAGGTCGAAATTTTTCAGGATGTTACAGTGGGATACTAATTGGCTGCCGCGAGATTGCTCTTTCAGCTTTGAATGGCGCGGGGATTGCTCGTGCGGTTCGTCCCTTGGTGAATCTCACGACAAATCTTCGCGAAGGAGCAATGTTCATGAGTTTTTGGGTCGTGCGAGCATTTCCCTGAAGGTCTATACCTCGCGGCCACTGCTACGATAGCAGCGCATAGGAATACCTGGAGCTCTTACTTCTAAGTGAATCGCGCGAAGCTTAACGACTTCTCTTTTGAGCTGCGCGAGACTACGCGAATGCTTCACTCACTTATGGTTGAGCTTCGCGAGAGTCGCGCGAAGACTGATTTGCATTTCTTTCTGTCATCAAACCGCGCAAGAACAGCGCGAGGACTGCACGACTAGTTGTTGTGCTTCCTCCAGGGGCCCGCGACAACTGTGCGAAAGGCATTATCTTTGGTTCAATTGAACCCAGCGACATTTGCACGAGACATCTTTCTTAGTTTATTTCTGCTTTGATGTGCCTATGCTTCAGCCTACTCTCTGTCTGGGTTCATCCTTCATTCTGCTGAGGTAGTTCTGAGGCAACAGTGAGCTTCTTGGCGTGGTTAGGGGTTTATTTGCAACTGCTGCTTATTTTCTACAGAGTAGACTTAAAATACATTTATTAAATGATTAAGGGCCTAACAGAGATTAAGTTAAGGGGTGAAAAGTGGTACTTTTCAGGACTTAACACACCCCCAAACCTAATCTTTGCTAGTCCCTTAGCAAAGATGTAATTAAATGCCACTTTCGTAGGGATCACGGGTATATTTACCATATGTACCAAGCCTTTTAAACCCCTAGGTGATTCCTAGTGGAGGAGTGAAGTCTCCTGAGGGTTTCCAGTGAAGACACCCACAAACTTTACCATTAAAATCAGTTAAGTATAGTGCAGATAATGACAACACAGATTAAAATGTTTAAAGTTTCATTCCACACCCATTTAATACTTAGAGGAAACTGCAGCAATGTTTGCAAGCAATTTAAAACTTACAAGTTACATGTGTTTGCTTTACCACCATTCATTTATCATTAGAATTTCAATATATAAAAATCAGTACCCTGCTTGCCTTTAATTCAAAATCCAGGTTGGATACTACCCTAATAAGGTTAAAATTCAGACCTAATTCTCACTTAGGCTATCTCTCAACATTAATAACCTAAGGGTGTTCTCATTCTCAACAGCTCAAGAGCAGTTGCAAACCCCAAATGGGCTTGCAAGCATGAGCATAGGCTAAACTTCTAATTTCTGACATCTTCAAGGATTTTCACCATAGATTGGGCAACTCTTCATCTCCACATGACCGCTCATTTGACTTTGGATCCACAAGGTCTTTTTGAAAGGGTTGTAATGTGGCTTATGGCTAAGGGGTGTAAAGAATAAAAGGGGTAAAAAGGGAATCCAAATTGAGAAATCAGCAAGGTAAGCAGTGGTTCATGACTTCACAACCTTTATTTAAGCAAAAACTTCATCTTCCTTTTTGTATTTCAAACTCAAAGTGGCCAGCTTCTCCTCTTCTTTTCAATTTATAGATGATGTTGTCCTCTAGACTTCTCTTTCTTTTTCTCTTTTTAGTTCTTTATTCATTCTTTTGATGAATGCCACATAACTACCCTTGAGACACAGCTGTTCACAAGTTGCTTTTCTTCCCTTTCCACGAAATATTGGACCCTTCTCAGTATCTTTACTTTCTTCTCCTTTACCTTCTGAATTCTCAGAGTGAGGGTAAGGTTGACTCAGGTAATGAGGTTAAGGTGCAAGTGTTCTGGTGTTTGTGAAGAAAAAAAAAAAATATATATATATATATATATGATTTTCAAGCTCAACTAGTGTATGCAAAAGGGCAGATTTTAAAAGGTTAGATTTTTAGGCTCAAACTATCCAAATGAGGGCCTTGGATCATTTCCTTAGTCTCATGAGTGCTGTCAATTAGTTTTGATTAGGAGTTGCATAACTTCTAATGAAAGAGTCTTGATTCAATCAGTCCTTAGAGCAGAAGTAATGCCAAAAACACTCTTCAAAAGAAAGTCCTAGGCCCAAATCTCACTAGGTATGGTCTTCAAATTTAACTCATGGGGTGTATTTTCGTCTGTTTCTCTCCTCTTAGGCTCATAGAGTACTTAACTCAAAAAAATTTCTAATATTTGCTTCATGGTGGTGTCAAGATCAACTTTTTCTGTTTCCAAAAGTCTGCAAAAATATCTAAATTTTTACATGTTTCCTCATCGTATCAAGTTCAGTGGAAATTAACTTTATTCATCCCAGTTATACTACCATTGCTGCACTATAATTAACTATTCTATTGGCAGACTGCCACACCCCCAAACCATTCGGAGCAGTGTCCTCACTGGTTCAGAGGTGATAAAAGGCATTAGAATCCAATCAGACAGACAGAAATCAACACAGCAGAGAACAATGAAAGAGAAAAAAAAATAATGGTAACTGATCAATATAGATTTAAAAGAAACTTTCATTGAAAAGAAAATTGAAAATGGTACAAAAAGAGGGTAAAAGAAAAGACTAAATGGGGGGGGGAATCAAGGGAGAGGCGGTGGGGGAGGTGTGAGGAAGATGGTGGGGGAGATGCAAGTGGATCCAGTTTTCGCTTTTTCTTTTCTCTCTTCTCTTTCTTCCTCTTTTTCTTTTCTCTCTTCTCCTTCTTCCTCTTTTCCTTTTCCTCCTTGGCGAGGATCCTCTGAACCTCGTCATACTCATCCCAGAGAAATTGTAAGGGGTCCGGCTCCTTAGGCGGTGGGGGATCCTCCCAAATGGGGTAGAATTTGATGGGAAACCCAAAGGGTTTGTCATCCGCCATGTGTGTGAGGAGGTATGGACGGCTAGGGTTAGAATATGAGGGATGAGATGAAAAGGAATTGATGTCCGTTTTAAAAGAGTTGGACGATGTAACATGAATCGACGGAAATTAATTTATGTCCCTTTTTAAACTTGGCAATAAATGAACGTTGTGTGGGGAAAGAGGAAACAGACAACTGGGTCTGGGAAAAGAGAATGACCAGTAAATGAACATCTAAAGATAAGCATGGTATTTAAGTGGAGCCTGTGTATTGCGCGGGGATCCTCGCGAAGAACAATCAATGAAGATGAGTTTGCACATTTCTCGCGCAGCTGAGTTGGGGATCTCCGCAAGGCAGCCTGACATGGCTCATTAAATTGAAAAAGAAATCATTGAAATCCCTGAGGCATGTATGTACCCAGATTTATTCAACCACCATCTACATCACACCTTTCTCTTGCTGTGTCTTATGAGCATAGCCTCCCTAAACTCATCACCCATGAATGACAAAAAGAATAAAATGAAAACTAACAAACGGAAACAAACACACAAAACATAGCAATAGACAAAAAGTAGAAATTCTATTTAAGTGGAAGAAAATATTTATAAATGTAGTTACAAGAAGTAAAACCTAATATACAAGCTAGAATCTAGGATCTAATCTGAACCCGAATCTGTGTAGAAATCCTGGCCCATCTTTTTAGCATGTGCCCTAAGGGCATCTCTGTCCTGTTTCTTCTTTTCCTCCCTTTCTTTTTTCTTTTCGGATAGTCTTTTCTTCGTAGTTGGAGCTTTAGGTGTCCTCACCCGTACTTTTGGTTGCTTGGGAGCTTTTGGTTCCTTGGGTTCTTGAGGGGCTTTTCCTTTGCGCTTAGCAAGGGGGTGGCAGGGGATTTTCCTTTTCCTTTGCCTTTGGCTTTTTCAGTGGGGACCACTGGGGATTTCTCATTTCCTTGGGACTCAGGCTAGCCAGGGGAATGTGCCTCGTCAGACTGGACAGCAGGCTCCTTTCCAATTTTCAAAAGAGTAGCTTTAGGAGCATACCTCTTAGCAGTGACTTTCCTCTACTTAGGATAAGTGTGCCCTTGTGGAGGTGCAGCAGAGGGTTTTGGCGGTGGAGGCTGTTCTGTAGGAGGTGATGGGAGAGGAGCAGCTGGGGCCTTGCCTTTCTCTTGCTGTGTCTTAGGTTGTGCCTCCTCAGACTGGACAGCGGGAGATGGAGTAGCTATGGGCTCTGGGATTGGCATTTGAACAGAGATTGGTGTGGGCTACAGAGGAACATTTCTGATAGCAGCCAATGCGGATTCCAATGAACCAATCTGAATTTGGTGCTTTAAGATGTCAGTCTCATGGATATCCTTTTGGATGCTGAAGATCTCTTGGGCATTTTTGAGCCGCTTTTCAAACATTCTGACCCGCGCCTTTTCTGTAGTAGCATGTGCTTTCTCCAACTCCAAATTCAGTGCATTGTACTCAACTGTAGCTTTGGTCTTCTGATAGTCCTCCAGGATATTTTTTCACCCCAAAGAGATGCCCAGAAGTTGCTTTCTGTGGGCCTCCTTCATTTCATCGATCTGCTCCAGCAAGGGGGTCTCAATGGATTGGCGAAGCTTGGCCATGCCCCTCAGGACATCCTTCCTACGGTAAGCATTATCCCGCATGTGATGGCAGATGGTGAGGTAGGGAGGGCTGTAAAAATGATGTTTTGATGCGATGGGCAGATAGGAAGTGGAAGGAGGGGACTGTGAGTGGTTACAGGGGGAGAAGGGGGAGGGTTAAGTCAATTTGGGGGAAGGGAATAGGTTATGGGGTGGGTCAGGTCTGCTTGGGTGGTAGGATAAGAGGTGGGATGGAGGGTATAGGGAAATGAGAATGGTGTAGACTCGAGGAGTAGGGGTGGTGGGAGGAGAAAAATGGGAATGGTGAAAGGTATAAAAGGGAATGGGGGGTAAAAGGTAATGTGGATGGTAGGGGGGGTTGTAAGTCAGGAGGGAAGTCTGTTTGGGTTTTTTTGTGAGAGGACAGGACCAGGGTGGTGGCATTGGATGGTGGAGGGATGGGTGGGTTGGTTAAGGTGTGTAGGGTGGATTGGATGGAGGTAAGTTCAGTCTGCATCTGATCCTGTTTTCAGATATTGGTGGATAAATGGGCTTGGATGTCTTGGATAAGGGACAGGATGAGGGTTAGTGTGTCAAGGCTGGGAGGTTGAGTCATTAAAGAAGAGGATACTGGTTGGAAGAGTGACGAAGGTACATGATGGAAAGTGGAGGGAGGGGAAGAGTGGGGTTCTAGTGAGTTATGCTGGGAGGTAGTTGGGGAGTCTGGGAGGGGGGTGTAGTGGGTAGGCATTGTGTCCAAGAAACTAGCCATAAAGGCTTGGAATCCTATGGTTGTGTTTAGAGTTAAGTCAATGTCTGTAAGGGGGGATGTAGTAGTTATGATTGGGGTGGTGTCTTGTGATGTGATTTTTAATTGTAATGTTTTACTCGCAAGTGCACGAATCGGATTGTATATAGTGGGTGCGGAGTACGAGATCGTTCCCACGAGGACTAATTTTGAAAGATCTAAAAAGACAAGACAGTAATTCAAGAAATCTACTAAGATTTAATAGTATTCTATCAGTCTTATGATTTAAGCGGTCTAATGAGATAATAATTACTGTTAATTGATAATTCAAAAGTAAAGGTAAAGATGAAGATACTAAATCCTCCCATCTTTGGTCTGTTCTTCCCATAATACAAATCTAAGGATTAAACTATGAGATATACCATTGAAATACATCTTTTATGGAAGATAAATGGTCAAAACCCTAATAGGTTCTACGTTACATCCCTGCAATCAGGACTTAGATGATTTTCATATATAGATCTGGGATCAAGGGCATGGCTCGGCACACTTGATCTCAGGTTCAAATAAAAATCATTCCCAAAGTGGGTAAAAATTTCAACAAGAATACCACCATAGATCTGAAATTAAGGGCATGGCTCGGCACAATCGATTTCAGATTAGGGAGTAATTAAGATAAACTTACCATTACAGATCCAAGATCCAGGGCATGGCTCGGTACACTCGATCCCAGATCATAATCGTAATTAAATCCATACGATGAAAGCAAAAAGACCATATAACAATGATTGGGTAAAATTGTCGTCACAAATCTGAGATCCCGAGCATGGCTCGGCACACGCGATACCAATTAGTGGCGAGGATTTCATCCGTTCATGATAGCACAATGACCATAAAATAAGATCTCATATTTTAATCCTAAATTTATATTATTAAAAGTACATCCCTCGGATGGGAATCATTAGATCCCCATCCCTCGGATGGGAATCATTAGATCCCCATCCCTATGAATTTAGCCACACATATTATAATTAAATGACATAAATAAATAAGGAACGGAAAATAACATTAATTGAATGAATTAAAAATACCTCAAACTTTAAAAGAAATTATTTCATCCAAAAGTACGATGATCTTCAGAAACGAAATTAATGCAAAAATCAACTTGAACAAAAATTAATAAACTGAAGGAATGAATACTGAAAATTTAAAGGAACAAAGCTCCCAAAAAGAACGACAAAAACTCCCTATTTCTATGTCTAACTATGAAAAAGAAAAACTAAAACTAACTTTCTAATCTCCTAATTCATTATTCTCTCGAAGTGTTTGATCCGCTTTAAATAGCACCCCAGTCGCGTAGGTCTCCCAGCCGCAAAGTCAGGGTCGATTAATCGACCCTATAGGGTTGATGCATAGACCCTGCAAAAAGGTCCTAAAAATCAGCTTAAAGTAGTCAATTCCGTGTCAGACTCTTTTTGTCCTCGATTAATCGACCAAAAGGGTCACTTTTGCATCGAGCTCCCAGAAATTCGTGAATTCCAGCCCACTTTTGCATCAGACACTGCTTCGGTATTTTGGCCATAACTTTTGGTCCCGAACTCGGATTAATATGATTCTTATGCCGTGGAAAAGCGGACAGAAAGATCTACAACTTTTGTGTTTTGATAATTTCATAATTCGACCGTCTAGAAGGTCCAAATTTAGCCACAAGTTGCACCAAGTTCTCGATGGCCCAACGTTACAGTGTTTTGACATTATTTTCAGAATTCTTAGGCTGTTTTCTGCACTTGGCTAGTATTTACCTGAAACACTTCAAATCTAATAATTCTCATCAGATAGCCTTCATCGGATAGCTAAATGTAGGTATTTAGGCATGAAATATCATCATATTTCACTACTCATCATCTTGGTCAAGGTGTGGTGTGTCAATGGGGATAGAAGGGATGGTGGGTGGTGTCTGGGAGATGATGGGGATTGTCTCAGTGGTCTTTCATTTTTTGTAGGAAATGAGTGGAGGGATGTGAGGTTTATGTGTAGTTGATGGTGAGGCTGGGTTGTGTACTGAGGTAGGGTAGGGGAGGGGGAGTCCTCCCAGGTGCCAATCACAGGTGAAGGGGGAGTGGGCATCGATAATGGAAACAAAGGAGAGTGAGAGATAGATGGAAGAGGGGTGATAGAAGCAGGAATAAAAGGTGGAGGCGAAATGGTGGCTGCTGCAGCAGTGGTGGCAACATGCTCCGTGAGGACCGCCTTGGTAGCAGGGGTAGACCTTGGTCCAGCTACCTCTTCTGCTTGCTTGGGCAGAGCCTGAACCTCAACTTTCTTCTTCTTCTGGGCCTCCATCAAGCTCATGTTGATTCCCCATTGCCTCTTGGCAAAGGTAGTAGGGGTAAGGGTGGTTGTCTGCTCAGTCCTTCCTATCTTGTATCCCCCTTTGAGCAGTAGCAAGGTAATGATTCTTGCATAGGGTAGTGTGTGAGGCTTCTTGTTTGTCTCTATCTTCTCCACTATGTCTTTCATTGCCTCAAAAATTAGCCAGACTGCATGAAAGCCATAGCCCATGTGGAAGGAGTAGACAGCATCCGCAATGGGGGTTCTCCTCTCCTGCTAATGTCTGGAGCAATATATGTTTTTTAGCAGGACTTAGTCAATGAACAGGAGTTCAGGTTCCAATTCTCTCCTTCTGATTGAGTCTCCTGTGGCTTTTAATCCTCTAGTTAGGGCCCGTGTAATTGTATCAATCGATGCACTCAGAGGGGGCCATATCCACATCTAGGGTCGAATGCTGCTGGGATGCCCAAAACTTCAGCAATTACCTTGGGGTTCACTAACATATCAAAGTTATCAATCAACACTAGCAAACACTCTTGTCCATCTTTGTCCTTCTTGACCCTGATGTGCTGATAGAACAGCTGCACTAGCCTAGGGTAGGATAGTGCTGGAATTCCTTTTATTAATGGCATCAGGCCCGCTTTGCTCATAAACTGTATGGCAGGGGCAGATAGTGGTTCCTTCTCAAAAAATGGTAGATCAAATGCTGTCTCAGGCTCTAATAGAATGGACATCATGAGCTCAGAAGGAGCAGAGAACTTAGGGGTTGGTTCCGCCGCCTCCTCAACCACTTCCTTTCCTTTTTTGGGTGACTTTGAAGTCTTGGCCTTTTTAGGGGTGGTTTCAGTAAGGTCCTTGTCCTTCCCCTTTCTCTTCTGTGTAATTTTTGGCGCCATTTCTAACTTTGTCTGCTAGTATGAGAAACGGAGGCTGAGATCTATGGTTTGGTTTGATTTGACGCACAGGGCACCTCAAGATCTCTGATCAGAGGGCAATGGATGGGGGTGATGTTAGGAACAACTCTGTAGATTTGTGAAGTGAATGATGAGCTATAGGAGTGAGGCTGGAGGGGAGAGGGGAGAGCACCAGAAGCTAGGGTTTCGCAGAGGGAAGAAGGAAGAAAATAATGGAAAAGGAACCAAGCGCGGGGTTAAAATACCTATCGCGAAGCTCGGCGCGCTTTAGAACATCTGGTCGCGGGGTTGGAAATGAACCTAGCGAAGGTGTTGATTCAATCTAGATTGCACGACAATCTCCCAGGTTGACCTTGGAGCGCGCGACAGTGTGAGATGAATTCCTTTGAATTGCGCGAGCAGCTCCTAGGTCTCTATTTGGATTGCACTAAAAGCTCTAAGGTTCATTTTAAATCTCGCGATAGCCTTAGAATCTCGCGATAGCAAATGTAGGATTTCTATTGAATTGCGCGAGCGGCTCCTAGGTCCCTGTTGAACCTCGCGATAGCTTTAGAATCTCGCGACAGCAAATGTATAGCTCTATGGGGATGGCGCGAGAGGTTCGCTGGTGTACATGAATCGCGCGACAGCTGATGGATGGCTCTATGTGAATCGCGCGAGAGGTTCTCAGATACCCATGAATCTCTCGACAGCTATTGAATCTTGTGAGAGTCTCCCAGGCTTCTATTTTAGACCCAGCGACAGTCAAGTATAAAACAGAGAACATGTGCTCTCTGTTCTGCCCCTTTGCATGTTTGTTGTGGTTGGATCCTAGGCATGACCCTTACTATGGATACCTCTAGACACTATATCATACAATCAAGGACAACCAAAAATCGACCTCCCATATTAGGCATTCAACATAAGCTATCAATTGAAGAGCAGTAAGAATCAAACCAACCATCAACAGCTTAAAATAGATAGATCCAGATTCAGATAGGACCACTAACAAATCCTAGAGAATACAAACGAATGAAAGCAAGATAAATCAACCAAAACTAAGTACATATGATACAGTAATGATACACCTATGGATCAGTTTGAAGAAGGATCCCTTTGAAAATGAATGGTGTCCATGAGTTCGGCAGGTTTTTCAAAACAAGGCTTAAGCCTCTGACCATTCACCTTCAAGGTTCTCCCAGACTTGGGATCCTTAATTTTCACAGCACCAGATGGGGAAACATGCATAACAATGTAGGGACCTTCCCATCTGGATTTCAATTTGCCAGGAAAAAATTTAAGTTTAGAGTTAAACAGCCAAACCTTATCACCAGCTCTGAAACTCTTTCTCGACAGCCCTTTGTCAAAGAAAGCTTTGAACCTTTCCTTGTAGATCCTAGCACTAGCATACTCATCCATCCTTAGTTCTTCCAATTCAGACAGCTACAGCAACCTGTGAAGACCAGTAAAAGTTAGATCTAGATTTAAATGTTTGATGGCCCAATAGGCTTTGTGTTCTAACTCCACTGGGAGATGACAGGCCTTGCCATAAACCAATCTGAAAGGGGACATACCAATGGGAGTCTTATAAGCAGTCCTATAAGCCCACAGTGCATCATTAAGCTTGTGAGTCCAATCCTTCCTATCAATCCTCACAGTCTTCTCCAGGATATGCTTGATCTCCCTATTTGAAATTTCAACTTGCCCACTGGTTTGTGGGTGGTAGAGAGTAGCAATCCTATGGGTGACAGAATATTTCTTGAGCAAGCTCTCAAAATTTCTGTTGCAGAAATGGCTTCCTCCATCACTGATAATGGCTCTAGGGGTGCCAAATCTGGAGAATATATTTTGCTTTATGAACTTGAGGACAACCTGATTATCATTAGTTCTTGTGGAAACGGCTTCTACCCATTTGGAAACATAGTCCACTGCCACTAAGATGAAATGAAAACCATTTGAAGGAGGAAAGGAGCCCATAAAATTAATACCCCACACATCAAACAGTTCTACAACAAGGATGGGTTGTAAAGGCATTGAATTTCGTTTAGACAGCCCTCCTAGTTTCTGAAATCTTTTACAGGTCTTGTAGTGTGTATTGCCATCTCTGAAAAGAGAAGGCCAATAGAACCCACACTGCAGTATTTTGTCAGCTATTTTTCTCCCACTAAAGTGACCCCCACATGCATTTTCATGGCACATGGCCAGAATACTGGGGATATCACTTTCAGGAATATATTTTTGAATGATTTAGTCTGCACAATACTTATACAAGCAAGGTTCCTCCCAGAAAAAGAATTTGACCTGTGAGAAAAACAGGTCTTTGTCCATTCTTGTCCAATGGGCAGGAATCTCGCCTATAACTAGATAATTGACAATATGTGCATACCAAGGAACTACGGATTGTATGGCAAACAGTTGCTCATCCGGGAAGACATTATTTATAACAGGTCATCAATACCTTTCTCTAACATAATTCTGGACAAGTTGTCAGCCACCACATTTTCTACACCCTTCTTGTCCTTGATTTCAATGTCAAACTCCTGCAACAGGAGTATCCATCTAATCAATCTGGGCTTTGCATCCTTCTTGGATAGTAGGTACTTTAATGCTGAGTGGTCAGTGAAGATGACAGTTTTAGACCCAAGTTGGTAAGGTCTAAACTTGTCCACAGTAAAAACCACTGCCAGAAGCTCTTTCTCAGTTATTGTGTAGCTCAGTTGAGCTTCAGCAAGTGATTTGCTGAGATATGCAATGACCACAAGCAGCTTATCTTTTCTCTGGCCCAGGACAGCACCTATTGCCAAGTCAGATGCATCACACATCAATTCAAAGGGCAAGGTATAGTCAGGTGTTTGGAGTACAGGGGCAGAAGTAAGGCAGATTTTTAGAGTTTCAAAAGCCTTCAGACATTCAGCAGAGAAGTCAAAGGGCACATCCTGGCAGAGCAAGTAGCACAATGGTTTAGCAATTTTGCTGAAGTCTTTAATGAACCTCCTGTAGAATCCAGCATGTCCAAGGAAAGATCTGATTTTCTTGACTATTCTTGGAGGGGGCAAATTTTTAATGAGGTCAACTTTGGCCTTGTCTACCTCAATTCTATCTTTAGAAACTACATGGCCTAACACAATTCCCTGTGTTACCATAAAGTGACTCTTCTCCCAACTTAAGACCAAATTGGTCTCCTCACATCTTTGTAAGACCTGATGGAGGTGTTGTAGACATTGGTCAAAGCTATCCTTATAAACTGAAAATCATCCATGAAAATTTCTAATAATTTGTCAATCATATCAGAAAAAATGGCATACATACACCTCTGAAAGGTGGCTGGGGCATTACACAGTCCAAAAGACATCCTTCTGTAAGCAAAGGTGCCAAAAGGACAAGTAAAAGTAGTTTTCTCTTGATCCAGAGGGTGCACAGGGATCTGGTTGTACCCTGAGTACCCATCAAGAAAATAGTAAAAAACTTTCCCAACCAACTTATCCAAAATTTGATCAATAAAGGGGAGAGGGAAGTGATCTTTTCTAGTCTTGGAGTTGAGTTTTCGATAATCGATGCAAACTCTCCAGACAGTGGTCTCCCTGGCTGGTTTCAACTCTCCAAACTCGGTTGTGATAACTATTATGCCAGATTTCTTGGGCACCACTTGGATTGGTGCCACCCATTCAGAATCAGAGATGGGGTAGATTACCAGCATCCAGCAATTTAATGATTTTTTTCATGACCACTTCCTGCATGTGAGGATTCAGTTTCCTCTGCATTTTCCTGGAGGGTGTTGAGCCCTCCTCTAAATGAATCCTATGCATATAGATCGATGCATCAATCCCTCCTAGATCAGTAATGGTCCAACCAATTGATTTCTTGTGCTTCCTCAAAACAGTTAGCAATTCCTCCTCTTGCTCACTGGCAAGAGAAGAGGAGATAATTACAGGAAGTTTCTTGTCTTTCTCGAGGAAAGCATATTTCAATATCTCTGGAAGCTTCTTGAGCTCCAGACCAGGGGCTTGTTGGATGGATGGCAGGATTGGTGTACTGTTGGTTGGAGAAAGGGGCAGCAATGTAAGTTTTCAATTGGAATGTTGTACTAAGCCCACAGAAGACCTCACTAGGGACATGTCTTCTGGCATTAAAGCTAGGATTCCTTCCTCCACCATATTCCAAACTTCAGTTAAATCAGTGACAATGTTGCTCCACTCCAGCAAAGTGGGCAGTTCTTCTTCAACAATCTCTTCTAGTACATCCACTGCAAAGCATTTCCCATTGTCCAGCTGAGGGTACTTTGCACTGTTGTACATATTAAGCTCAACTTTCATATATTCGAAAGTGACCTCCATGATCCCAGACCTGCATTGAATGCATGCATTGGCAGTGGCCAAGAATGGTCTGCCCAGAATAACAGGTATCGGAGATGTACTCTTATTGCAACCCATGTCCAAAACAAGGAAGTCTGTAAGGTAGAAGAACTTGCCTACCCTTACTAGAGCATCCTCAACCACTCCCATGGGTTTCCTTTCAGACCTATCAGCCATCAATAGAACAATAGGGGTGGGCTTCAGCTCCCCCAGACCTAGCTGTTGATACACACTGTATGGCAGCAGGTTAACATTGGCTCAAAGGTCCAAAAGGGCCCTCCCAATCATGTGGTCTCTAATAATACAGGGAATAGTGGGTATCCCTGGGTTTTGCAACTTCTCAGGCATTGTCATGGTTAATACAGAATTAACTGTATCAGTCGCAAAGACCTTTTTGGACAAATTGCCTCTGGCCTTCCTTTTCTGAGTACAAAGGTCTTTCAGAAACTTTGCATAGGCTGAAACCTATCGGATTGCATCAAGCAGGGGTAAATTTATCTTGACCTGCTTAAAGGTCTCCATCATTTCCTCGATCTGTGCCTGCCCCTTATCAAAAGGGGTAGGGCCGCTCAAAGCTTGAGGGAATGGCAGCTGAGGTACTGTTGGTTCCTCAGCTGCAAGCCTATAACTGAACTTTTATTTTTTTCTTTTATCGATTTTTATCTCCTGTTGAGGTTCAACTACAACCTCTTTATTTTTCCCTTGTTGAAGGATAGCAGGCAGTTTTTGACTCTGTGCTCTAACAAAGTCCTTATGACTTTCATTTGACATTTCATTGGGACTAGCCTCTCCTTGTCCCTTTTCCCACACAATTGTCTACCAACTGCGGACCTTAGAAATTTGTGATGGCATTAGCCCCTCAAAATTTAGAGCCTTCGATGGAATCTGGCCTTTTTGGGGTTGGGCTTGGCAACCTGCCCTCTTCTCTTTTAGCCAAGGCATTGGCTATTTGACCAAGCTGCTCTTCTATTTTCTTAATGCTTTGACTGGGAGAAGTCACAGTCTGATTCAAGGGTCCAAGGCTTTGCAATTGGGCCAAAACTTGGTCCTCGAAAGAAGCACTTTGGGGTTGAGGTGGGGGGACTACGAATTGATTTTGTTGCTGGGGCTGCTGGGGCTGCTGAAAATTCAACCTTGGGGCATAACCCTGGTTAAACTGTCGTTGTGGCCTTTGAGGTAAAGCCAACATCTGTTGTGACTGCATATAATTGTCTTGCCTCCACCTCAAATTTGGGTGGTCTCTCCATTGGTAACCAGTATTTTAGTGCTGGTATCCATATGGTTGTTTATTGTAGCCACCAGATTGTTGTTGTCCAAAAGATTGGGCAGCAGCAGCCTGTTCCATTACAAACTCAGGGTATTGCCCTGCAGATGGGCACTCTTCTAATGTGTGTTGTGGAGATTGGCATATCAGACATGCCTCCATCACTTGTGCAGCCATTCTGGGCTGCACCACAGTCAGAAGTTTATCAAATCTTTCAGTAAGATTGGCCATCTGTATTCTCAGATTATCATTTCCCCTAACTTCATATATTTTTCCTTTAGAAGTCTCAGCAAGCCCCAGCTTAGGAGGAGGCTCCTGAACAGTTCTAGATGAGGACATCTTCTGAAAAGGATTTTCACTTATTGCCTCGAACAAGTCCCATGCTTCATCTGCTATTTTATGCATGTATGTTCCACCACAAGAGGCATCTACCATGTCTCTGCTCTTCTCATCAATCCCATTATAGAAGCTCTGGACAAACTGTCAGTCAGGGATCTTGTGGTGGGGACATTATTTGAGCATCTCTTTAAATCTATTCCAGCATTGGTTAAAATCTTCAGTTGGGGACTGGGCAAAAGAAAGTATGCCTTTCCTCAACTGGCTGGTTTTGGTTTCTGGGAAAAATTTAGACAGAAATCTTGTCTGGAGGTCTTTCCAAGAAGTGATGTTGTTGTTTAGGAGAGTAGATAACCAAGTCATGGCCCTGTCCTTTAGGAAAAAAGGAAAGAGCCTTAACCTAGTGGCTTCTGGTCCCAAACCAGCAATGGAGAATGTCGTGCACAGGGCCAAGAACTGATCAATGTGCTTGTAAGGGTCTTCCTTGCTAAGCCCATGGAAAGAGGGAAGCATTTGGATGATGAAAGTTTTGATTTCGTAGTTTCTCTGAACATCTGGGATTTGAATGCTGAATGGAGAATTGTAATCATCCGGAGCATTCAATTCCTTCAATGTTCTAGGTTGTTCTTCACCCATAACTGCTGTCTCAATTTCAATAGGGGGCTCGACTGTGGTGTGTCTATGCCTTCTCAGTCTTCTACCCCTTTCTATCTCAGGGTTAGCAGGCTCTAATGTAGGACTGAGGGATCTCCTTCCTAACATGCACACACACCAACAGTAGGAAAGACTATTCACAGGCACATTGCACTTAACAAAAATTGCAACTATCCTTAGTTAACTACTATGGAATCTTCAAAGGAGAAATAGACTGAGTTTTGAGGGTTAGAAAAATGCAAACATAGGTAGCTAGACTCCTAGTGCAATTCTACTCTCCTTCTCTGCTACGGTCCAGATCTGCAAGAAAAATTCCAAACGTAAATCAGCAGTATCAATTATTCACAAGTATAACTACCAAAGAATAAAGAATCAAAAATCTAGAGTCTACTAATAAATCAATATCCCCGACAGCGGCGCCAAAAACTTGTTATATTTTTTTGTGCTTGCTACTGACTTTATTGAATACAGTGATAAGAATGGGGTAAATAAAAATTGAATGAAAGGTAGAGTGAGAATTATGGAGCAGCAAGCCTAAAATATGCACAGTCCTGTAAGATACAGGGCATGTTGTAACAAGTTTTGATAAGTAAGAGTTTGTCCCACAGGGAAGTTGATCTAAAGCTCTTAGGGAGCTATCTATAGTAGGCTCTCCAGATCTTACTACAGATCTAACAATCCTAAATGGAAGGGGATTTAAAGTCACTATAATCTAAATCCTAAGGCGACTTAATGTCTAAATTACAGAAAGGGTTAAGAAGAATGGTGGAGTGAGAAAATAAATATAAAAGGGTGAGAAGTGTGCTATTAGGTATAGATCTGATGGGTCTTGTAACTCAGACTCAAATCTGTTGCTAGAGAAATCCTGTCTAATGGCTATATTATCACCAAAGAGGAGAGAGAATTCAACTCGCCCCTGTGCCATGATCCAATCCCTTATGGCTATAACATGTCCACTTAAATGGTCACAGACTATCCAATAGGAGAACCACAATCCAGAAATGGGTCAGAACAAGCTTACCATTGTAGGCACTACTTCATCCAGGCTACAAGCACAAGAATCCATAGGAACCTCATCCTCTAAAGTTCTACGTGGGGCCAGGCCTACAAAGTGCACAAGCCTGGACACACAGGACCAGCAAGAGTTTGAGTACTAGCTTTCAAGCATGGCTGTTCACTGCTTTAGTAAGACTGCAGTGATCCAGTCACAAGCCTACAATCTCTATAGTCAAATCAGATCTGCAATCTGATTATAGATCTATACAAATATAGGGAAGTCTGTCTCTGCATAATCTCTCACAAGGCTACAAGCACAAGTACAGAGAAAAAGAATCTGTCTTAGGTCTGTGGATTAGCTTCACCCTAGGGCTATAACCTATCCACTTGAATGGTCACAAACTATCCACAGAGGCTATCCTCCTCACAGAGGTCTAAGACAGAACGAGATTATTACTGCCGCCACCATGTTCACAAGGCTACCAGCTCAAGCTCCCATGAGGATTCAGATTTAGTGGATCCTGTGGTAGGGGAAAGGCCTGCAATGTGCCTAACCTGGACACATAGGTCACTTGGATCTAAATAAAACCTTAAAAATAATCCTCCATTGCTTACGATATATCTTAGCAATGGAGGATCTCAAGGCAGCAGCCTTGTACAGAACAAGTCATAACAAAAACATCATCCCATACATGCAATAAATCCTATTATAAAACTCCATTACAATCTGTATCATATAATCATACAAAAGGCATAGCCAGCAAGTGTTGGGCTATAGAGAGAAAGAAAAAGGAAAAAGAAAACTCCTAAACCCTAACCTTAGCCTACTATAATTCTATAGTTGGTTTCAAAAAAAAGCACAGAAGTTAAGTCCCAAAACATATCTTTTAAACCTAAGCTAGGCTTAGGCTTATATAGCAGTCGGCTTCCCCTCTATTAGGGTTAGGAAAACCCTAATTTATCAATGTGATTGTGGCCCATTCCTATCCCTTGGATGCCTCGGGGCGAGTGCACGGAGATTGGAGCATTAGTGTGTGCCCTAATTGCTAGAAGTCTCCAGATTGCCCTTGCTGAAGTGGGGAGAAGTTTAGAGCCCGATCCTCGCTAGGTAGAAAATATTTCAGATCCTTTCGCGTGGTAGAATTGGCGTCGTGGGGTTGAATTGACTTGAAGTTCATGCAGTCGCGGGATTGACATTTTAATCATCGCGGGATACTAATTGGCTGTCGCGAGATTGCTCTTTCAGCTTTGAATGGCACCGGGATTGCTCGCGCGGTTCGTCCCTTGGTGAATCTTGTGACAGATCTTCATGAAGAAGCAGTGTTCATGAGTTTATGGGTCACGCGAGCATTTCCCTGAAAGTCTATATCTCGTGGCCACTACCCGACAGCTACGCGCAGGAATACCTGGAGCTCTTACTTCTGAGTGAATAGCGCGAAGCTTAACGACTTCTCTTTTGACTTGCGCGAGACTGCGCGAATGCTTAACTCACTTATGGCTGAGCTTTGAGCCGAAGATCGATTTGCATTTCTTTCATCATCAAATCAAGAACAGTATGAGGCTGCGACCAGTTGTTGTGCTTCCTCTAGGGGCCCATGACAACTGCGCGAAGGCATTATCTCTTGTTCAATTAAACCCTGCGACATTAGCACGAGGCATCTTTCTTGATATATTTCTGCTTTGATGTGTCTATGCTTCAGCCAACTCTCAGTCTGGGTTCATCCTTCATTCTGCTGAGGTAGTTCTAGGGCAACAGTGAGCTTCCTGGCGTGGTTAGGGGTTTATTTATAGTTGTTGCTTATTTCCTACAGAGTAGACTTAAAATACATTTATTAAATGATTAAGGGCCTAACAGAGATTAAGTTAAGGGGTAAAAAGTGGTACTTTTCAGGGCTTAACAATATGATGTATACAGTATTTAATGACTTAAAATAGTATACTTAAGAAACTCCCGTGAGCATAACACGTGATAGCCAGATTTAGGCCGATGGGTAATCCCGACCATCATCGTTCACATGAATAATTTCATAAATGCAACAATGCCTCAACTAAGGAGTGCAATTGTGCCGAGGATTTTCAAAGCACATGCACGATTGTGCCAGGCACAGATATACCGTCGAGTCAGTGGGATTCGTCAGATTATTAAACCTCAAATCACATGCAGACATATCATATATAACATGGATTAGGTGACAGGTATGAGATAGCAGAAATCATATATCATCGAGTTTTCACACATATGCTACACATGACTGGAAAGAAAAATCAGAATATGCAGTCAAATGCAGAAGATTTAGAATCATGAGATCAAAAATAAATATAATTTCAGTTGAATTCCCCTACCTCAGGTCAGACCTTTCTAAGCAAATCCAAAGCTTTTTAAGGTGTCACGGTCTGATCCTAGACCATAACATAGTATACTAAGTGTCAGGGATGTCAGAATATCAACTGGCTTTGTGTCCAGTAGTGTTTAATTCACAAAACCAAAACAGGCAGAAAACAAGGGTGATTGATCGATCAATGTCCTTGCTTGATTGACCAATCCCACACCTTGATCGATCAATGACCCCATTGATCGATCAACCTCTCAAATAACTCACAGGTGACAAAGGAAAATTGATTAATCGATCAATCTTCAACCTTGATCGATCAATGCTTCATTTGATTGATCAATAGCCTCTTTTACTTTAGATTTAACAAAGGAAAATTGGTCGATCAAAACCCTTGTTTGATCGATCAATCCACCCCATTGATCGATCAATCAATTTAAAACTCAAATTTCCCTCCTATTCCCACACTTCACTTAAAAAATTTGATCGATCAATGTCCAAATTGATCGATCAATCTCTCTCATTGATCGATCAAAGTCCTCATTGATCGATCAATCTTTGTCCTTGATCGATCACTTTATTACGATTGATCAGCTACTAATGTTGATCGATCAATCTTTGTCCTTGATCGATCACTTTATTATGATCGATCAGCTACTAATGTTGATCGATCAATACCCAATTTGATCGATCAACCTTCAGAATTGATTGATCAAATAACAATTTGATCGATCAATGCCCATCGGGCACTGAACTTTCAATTCTTAACTTCGATTGATCAATCCCAGTATTGATCGATCAATTCACTGCCTTGATCGATCAATAATGACAGTTTTCTGTCATTAATGGCAGTCACTTGTTTTGACCGATTTTGACCCTTGATCTTTAATGGTTTCCAACATCCATTTCTACACTTCTATTCTACACATTTATGGTATTCAAATCTTAACTATATTAATTTCATAAATCACCTATTTGATGGCCCTTTCGGGATCTCGGCAAAGCGATCCGAAGAGGGTTTCGGATTCAGAAATCAGGAATTCGTCGTCCTCACAACCCAGAATAACAGATGCTCGGCTCCGCTTTAACACATGATGTGATATTTTTTTGTAATGTTTTACTCGCAAGTGCACGAATCGGTTTGTATATAGTGGGTGCGGAGTACGAGATCGTTCCCACGAGGGTTAATTTTTGAAACACCTAAAAGAGACAAGCAATTCTAGAAATCTATGAAGATCTAACAATATTCTACCAGTTTTATGATTTAAGCGGTTGATGAGATGGTAATTAATGACTACAAACTAAAATTCAATTGATAATTCAAAAATAAAAGTGAAGATGATGATAAAGATGAAGATACTAAATCCTCCCATCTTTGGTCCGTTCTTCCTATAATATAAATCTAAGATTAAATTATGAGATATTTCATTGGTAACAAACATCTTTTATGGAAGATCAATGGTCAACACCCTAATAGGTTCCACGTTGCATCCCTGCAATTAGGACTTAGATGATTTTCATATATAGATCTGGGATCAAGGGCATGGCTAGGCACACATGATCTCAGGTTCAAATAAAAATCATCCCCAAGGTGGGTGAAAATTCCAACAAGAATACCACTTACAAATCTGAAATCAAGGGCATGGGTCGGCACACTTTATTCATATTAGGGATTATTTAAGATAAAATTACCATTACAGAACCAAGATACAAGGCATGGCTCAGCACACTCGATCCCAGAACATAATCGTAATTAGATCCACACGATGAAAGTACAAAGACCATAACAATGATAGGGTAAAATTACCATCACAGATCTGAGATCCCGGGCATGGCTCGGCACACGCGATCCCGGTTAGTGGCGGAGATTTCATCCGTTCATGATAGCACAACAACCATAAAAATAAAATCTCATATTTTAATCCTAAAATTATATTATTAAAAGTACATCCCTCGGATGGGAATCATTAGATCCCCATCCCTATAAATTTAGCCACACATATTATAAGTAAATGACATAAATAAATAAAGACGGGAAAATAACATTAATTAAAATTACCTCAAACTTCAAAAGAAATTACGCTGATCCACAAATACGATGATCTTCAGAAACGAAATTAATGCAGAAATAAAATTTGAACAAAAATTATAAACTGAAGGAATGAGTACTGAAAAATTAAGGAACAAAGCTCTCAAAAGAATAATAAAACTTCCCTATTTCTATGTCTAACTATGAAAAATAATGGTTACAAACTAAGAACTCTAAAAACTAAAACTAATTCCTAAAATTAATTCCTACGTAATTCTAATTCTAAAAAGATCCTCCCTCTCCCGAAGTGTTTGAGTCGCTTTAAATAGACCCGTCGCGCGGAAGTCTCCTAAGCCAAACTTTTAGGGTCGATTAATCGACCAGGGAGGGTCGATGCATCGAGCCGCCAGAAAGTCCCAAAATTTAGGTTTCCAGTGTCAGTTTCGTGTCAGACTCTGACTCTGGCTCGATTAATCGACCTATAGGGTCGATGCATCGACCCCAGAAATCCGTGAAATTCAGCACTTCTTCTTGGTTCAGACACTATTTCGGTATTTCGGCCATAACTTTCTGTACCGAACTCGGATTGCGACGATTCTTGTGCCGTTGGAAAGCGGACGAAAATCTCTACAACTTTCATGTTTTGACAATTTGGTAATTCGGCCGTCGTGAAGGTCCAAATTTAGCCGCAAATCGCACTAAGTTCTCGATTAACCAAAGTTGCAGTGTTTTGACATTATATTCAGAATTCTTGGACTGTTTTCTATACTTGGCTTGTATTTACCTGAAACACTTCAAATCTAATAATTTTCATCAAATAGCCTTCATCGGACAGCTAAATGTAAGTTTTTAGGGGTGAAATATCCTCATTTTTCAGTACTCATCATACCCCCAAACCTACACTTTGCTAGTCCTCGAGCAAAGCAAACTAAAGAAAATAAATGTCACTTTCGTAGGGAACACGATTGCACTTAGTATGTGCAACAAGCCTTTAAACCCCTAGGTGATCCTAGTGGAGGAGTTGTGTCTCCTGAGGGTTTACAGTGAAGTTACCCACAAACTTCAATATATTTTTGAAATCATCGATAAAATTGAGTTTTCAAAACATGATTTTGATAACATATATACCATTCAAAAATCATTAATCAATTCAACATGCGAATTCTCAATTTTAAATAACAATGTTATACTAATCATACTAATATCCATTCAAATTAGTCTAATGCTCAAATCGTTAAATAGCTCATCTATTCATGCCTAAACGTGAAGTGTGTGCATAACCAAACCAAGATTCATTCATCTCAGAACTAATTCAAACGGAAAACCGTTGGATCTGTTATTTTGACTCAATCCTCACTTTAGGTATACTCTCAAAATATAAAGACACCGATAGTGGATAAGTTTTCCCACATATGTGAGAGGTCAATACAAAGCAAATAAAAAGGTCTCACATGATAAATGAAACACGATGCAATCAATGAACAAAAATAAATCTCATAAGAAGATACTTATATATCCTAAGCATGTCATATCAAGTGTCATAAGTATCACATATTTACTCTCCACAAGGCAGTTACTAATGCAAGATCAGATCATGAAGGTCTTTTTAGGGTTGTAATGGGGCTCAGGAAAGGGTAAGAAAGAATTGGAAGTTGGGATTCAAAGTTTCTGAGAAATTAGAAAAGAAACACCTTTTTTATTTTTTCTATTTCTCTTCTTTTTCTTTTCTACTCTCTCACTATTTTTCTCAATTTTTTTCTATTTTTCTCAACTCACTTTTTCTCTTCCTTTTTCTTGAAGCACCTCATATTTTTCATTATTTTTCACAATTTTTTTTCTTTTTCTCCTCCCTTTTTTTTCTTTTTATTTTTGCCATACACTCTCAGTAAACACCACAACTCAGTATCTCTCCACTTACTCTCTTTTCGTTCACTCTCATCCCTCGTTCCTAATTTCTCATAAATAAGAAGGGTAAAGCTGAATTTTCAGAAATGGTGAAGGGTTAAAGGTTAACGTGGCTTATCAAAGAATGTATAAAGGTAAATTTTCAATAGGCTCAAAGGGGTACTAGAAAGATAAATTTATTTGAGGTGGGGCATTTTAAGCACAAACGAGCCAAAGATGGCCTTCAATCATGTCCTTAAAAGATAGTAACTTTGCCTATTTGTCTTGAGTAGATATACAGTGCATTCTAACATAATGATATAAATTTGATTTCATGCAAAGTCACAAGTCAAAATGAAGTGTATGAGATTATGCAAAATAAGTCGTATTCAAAGAAAACTCCGAGTTTATATATTCACTCATCAATGACGGGAAATTAGCTCTAAAGCTCACCGGGTTTAGTCTCCACTAAGAACCTAAGATTCAACATTCAAAACAGTTCATTGATTTCTAAGTCTTAGCTTGGTATCAGTGAAAAAATTTTAAGCATGAATATCAAAATTATCCACAACATATCACATTAATCTTCATCATCTTAGATACAAGTAATCAAAATATGACACTATTATTCTCAAAATTAAATTCACATGCATCATCAACTAAAGTTTGAAAACAATCGTAAAATAATGTGCATGATGACTTCAAAAAAAAAAAAAAAAAAAAAATTTATTATCTTTTCAAATAAAACATATAAATGACGCAAAATAATTAACCATACCCCCAAACCTAAAGAAGACAATGTCCTCATTGACTGAAAGAAGTAGCGCACCCCCAAACCTGTTTGAAAAAAGTACCTCAACACAAAGATCAGGTACAGAGAATATGTGCATCAAATTGGAACATAACAAAAAATATATTGAAGGGAATATGATTACACTATTTAGGGAAAGAAAAACAACCTAAAGTAAACAAAATAAAATAAAAAGGAAAGAAAAAAAATTAAGAAATCCTAAATCCTAAACTAAACATGAATCCAAATCTGTTAATCATTGGCAGGCGGACCCATCCACCTCGGGTCACTTAAATTGATATTCTTAGGCACAGGGAACAATTTCTCCCAAAGATCAAGGAAAAATTGATGAGACACCGCCGATTGTATGGATGGAGGTCGGGAGGCGAAAGTAGGAGATGAAGATGGGGGAGACGGTGACGGCATCACATCAATTATCTCGATATCAGAGCGGAAGCACGGTGTAGGAGATTTGGAGCGATTTACCTTTTTTCGAGATGGTTCTCCCCAGTAAGGAACGACCATCGGATCGAGGTCGATGATTTCAACATTGTTGGACACAAAAGGGACCGTCCGATGAGAGCGGCGCTCCCGCTTTTTAGCAGTCTCCTCCATCTTTGATAATCGTGCTCTGGTGAGATATAATCTTCGTGCCATAAGAAAGATTGTGCAGAGTTAATGAAAAGTGAGCCTAAAGGTGAATAAAAAGGGAAAAAATATATAGAGTTGGAGTAGGAGTGGAAAGAGGTGTCATGCAGAAAAGAAACAATGAAAAGTGTGGCAGTACGTCTAAGGGACACAGATTAGAAAACACACTTTTGCATTGATAAATACGATGATTACATGGACACTTCTGATTTGACTCCTAAAATAAACAGCCTAAACAAAAGAAAGAAAAATAACACAAAACGAAAAAAATCCTAATCCTAGACTAAGCAAACTAATCATCTCCATCCTCCTCGGCCTGGCGGGCCCTGGCGCGCATCTTATCATAACTATCAGGCCCCATGCGCTGCTCGATCTGATGGAGGAAGGAACGATCATAGTGGCTACGGCGCAGGAGTGCACCATGTTGTCGCTGCTGCTCCTCTTGTAAAGAGGTAATTTGGGCTTGGAGCGAGCCAAGCGACACACCCTCCTCGGGTCCTTGATCAGGTGCATGTTGGTCATCCTGGCGGACGCGGCGACGCTGGCGTGGGGGAGCCGGTTGGGCTAGTGCATCAGCAGGGACATCAGGGATATTTCCCAAGAGACGCATATTGCGGTTCCACTGGGTTGCACCATAACGATAGAATGCAAGGTCTCCAATATCATCATCCCGGTAGAACGGAAAACGAAGAAAATTAAGCAACTTCATAACATAATGGGGGAAGTAGACCAACGGGGCTTCACCAGTTATAGGTTTAGTGAGTTCGTCATGGCATCGCCACATACCATCATGAATAATCTTGGGCACGTTGATCCATGAATTGCGGTGGGCCCCATAAAGCGCTGAGAAACGTAGCGGGCGATGAGATTGCTACTGACCACACTATCCCCAAACAAAAGCGGGTGCGGCAACGCCGATCGCCTAGTGGCGATCCCAGAAGAAAATATGCCGCGGCACATCTCGTTGATTATATCCTCCTGAGACTCGTCGAGTTCCTCACCCAAAATGTGATTGTGAGGGCGCTCGCACGAAACATTAAAGACCTCCGCAATGGTGTGCGGAAAAATCGGGCGCGACCACCCATCAATTATAGCGATGAAGTGGGCGGACTTGATTCTCGATGGGCGGGCACCCATGCCATATTACGATAGAATAACCGAACAACGCGTTGGACACTTTGATCACGGGTGGAGTGAGGAGAAAATGGGCATTGGCGAGAAGCGGTAGCGAATGGGCGGTGCTTGAAAAGCCGCAAGATCAAAACATATTGAACACGCGGTGGCGGTGGCGGCGACTGGCTGATCACGTGGATGACCAGCAGGGCGTTGTACAAGTCTTTGCGGTGCGGCAGAGGTCGAAGCCATGATTGCACTGTCAGAATGTCGGAGGCAGTCAGAAAAAATAGGATATAAACTCAATGAGAAACGTAGTGAGACTGCTCCATTTAAATAGGCGCAAAGGCGCCCTCTCGGGACAGACACACGCAAAATAATCGATTAATCGACCAAAAGGGTCGATTAATCGACTCCATTGAAAACGGGCGCGTCAGTAGTCCCGACGCATGGAAACACGCAACGTCTTTAAGTGAAAAGACGCAACGTCCGGAAGTGGAAAAGTCGATTAATCGACGTACTTCCTCGATTAATCGACATAAATCGTGGCAGATAAAAACCAAAAACGCATGTCCCGAAATAAAAGTCGATTAATCGACTCATAAAGAGTCGATTAATCGACACCAAATAAAAACAAAAACGGACAGATTTTCTAAAACAGCACGATTTTCAAAATAGCAGTCGCTGCATCGACCCAAGGAGTCGATTAATCGACTAAAGAAAAAGTCAAAACCTTCATAAATGCAGTCTCCTTGAAAAAGGACACTGCATTAAAGCTGTTGATTAATCGACCTTGGGAAGGTCGATGCATCGACCCATTGTGGGTCGATGAATCGACAGAGGGGGTCGATTCATCGACTCCCCAAATTTTTTTTTTTTTTTTTTTTTATAACATCGAAAAGAAATTAATCAAAAATGCAGACTGCATTGAAAAAGAAAACAGTCATTATGACTGTCGATCAATCCACTACAAGGAGTCGATTAATCGAGGGGGAGGGACGATTAATCGACATACACTGTCGATTAATCGAGGAAGAAAAACAAAATTTTTTTTTTTTTTTTTTTTTTAGAAAAAAAAATGCGAAATTAATCTACAAGGTGTAAATTCATTCCGAGTCCACCAGGATCCCAAATCATCATGAAAAATTTTCTAAGCAGGATCAGCGATTTATTTAATCGTCTCGGTATTTCTCTTTTCAAGGACTTAGTTACACCCCCATGGTGTGCCCAAGTGCCACCATTATGATCCATTTTTACCCTGTACTTGACATTCCCAAAATCGTACTCTAGATTCAAACCCAAGAATCTTTTTTCGGCATTCTGTTGATTATCTATGTATTCAACGAATTGGCAACAGATTTGAAATTCTTCTTTCTTCCCTAAACCGAATTCACACTCATCGAAAAAAATTATGTTTCCCTTATCAGGTGTTGTAAGGGTGTCATTTTCTTTCTCTCTCATCTCAATTTGATTTTCAATTCCCTCCTCGACATAAGTATCGTTCCATTCCATTTCCTCTTCTCCTCGCACTTGCACTACCTCAATGCTCGTTATGCCATTCTCAAGCGTAGTGACCAATTGGTCATCCTCATATTTTTGAATAAAATCAGATGAGTCCTCTTGAAGATGTTCTTTATTCTGATCGGTATCAATGAGAGACTCCTCTATTTTAACTTTCCTTTGTATGTACTCGATCATCTGACTAACTTGAGATTGTATCCTAGAAATTCTTTGAGTATTGGTGTGCACCAAACCTTTTAAATATTCTAAGGAGTAAGAAGAATTTTTGGCTGGTTCATATGAGTTTGTGTCTTGAAAGTATTGAGTTTGCTGTGAAAACTCATAAGGAAATTTGTTGGGATAAGAATTTTGATCATTGTACGGCATCATATCACACATTAGAGGTTGATTAAAACCCCACATGTCATTAGATTGACTCTGCCAGTCATGAGTGTTCCAAACCGGATTTGGTTGGACTTGTTCAGGGTAATAATTTGAGTTATTCAAGGGACACATAGGTGAAATGTGCATCGAATTTCCACAAATAGCACATGATTTTAGATTGAATCCATGCATTGACATGATTTCACCAATAACATAAATTTTTTTTTTTTTTTTTAATTCGATTAATCAAGTCACACTCGATCAATCGAGGCAAGGTCGATGCATCGACAATGGGGGTCGATGCATCGACTCCCAGCAAAAATTTTTTTTTTTTTTTTTTTTTTAATTAAGCAGAAATAATATTTTAATCCTCAAAAATTCCTAAAATTTACTGTCTACCAAAAATTCAGATTTTCTTAATTTGATCCCCGGCAACGGCGCCAAAAACTTGATGTGATATTTTTTGTAATGTTTTACTCGCAAGTGCACGAATCGGTTTGTATATAGTGGGTGCGGAGTACGAGATCGTTCCCACGAGGATTAATTTTTGAAACACCTAAAAGAGACAAGCAATTCTAGAAATCTATGAAGATCTAACAGTATTCTACCAGTTTTATGATTTAAGCGGTTGATGAGATGGTAATTAATGACTACAAACTAAAATTCAATTGATAATTCAAAAATAAAAGTGAAGATGATGATAAAGATGAAGATACTAAATCCTCCCATCTTTGGTCCGTTCTTCCTATAATATAAATCTAAGATTAAATTATGAGATATTTCATTGGTAACAAGCATCTTTTATGGAAGATCAATGGTCAACACCCTAATAGGTTCCACGTTGCATCCCTGCAATTAGGACTTAGATGATTTTCATATATAGATCTGGGATCAAGGGCATGGCTAGGCACACATGATCTCAGGTTCAAATAAAAATCATCCCCAAGGTGGGTGAAAATTCCAACAAGAATACCACTTACAAATCTGAAATCAAGGGCATGGCTCGGCACACTTTATTCAGATTAGGGATTATTTAAGATAAAATTGCCATTACAGAACCAAGATCCAGGGCATGGCTCGGCACACTCGATCCCAGAAAATAATCGTAATTAGATCCACACGATGAAAGCACAAAGACCATAACAATGATACGGTAAAATTACCGTCACAGATCTGAGATCCCGGGCATGGCTCGGCACACGCGATCCCGGTTAGTGGCGGGGATTTCATCCGTTCATGATAGCACAACAACCATAAAAATAAAATCTCATATTTTAATCCTAAATTTATATTATTAAAAGTACATCCCTCGGATGGGAATCATTAGATCCCCATCCCTATAAATTTAGCCACACATATTGTAAGTAAATGACATAAATAAATAAAGACGGGAAAATAACATTAATTAAAATTACCTCAAACTTCAAAAGAAATTACGCTGATCCACAAATACGATGATCTTCAGAAACGAAATTAATGCAGAAATAAACTTTGAACAGAAATTATAAACTGAAGGAATGAGTACTGAAAAATTAAGGTACAAAGCTCTCAAAAGAATAATAAAACTTCCCTATTTCTATGTCTAACTATGAAAAATAATGGCTACAAACTAAAAACTCTAAAAACTAAAACTAATTCCTAAAATTAATTCCTACGTAATTCTAATTCTAAAAAGATCCTCCCTCTCCCGAAGTGTTTGAGTCGCTTTAAATAGACCCGTCGCGCGGAAGTCTCCTAAGCCAAACTTTTAGGGTCGATTAATCGACCAGGGAGGGTCGATGCATCGAGCCGTCAGAAAGTCTCAAAAATCAGGTTTCCAGTGTCAGTTTCGTGTCAGACTCTGACTCTGGCTCGATTAATCGACCTATAGGGTTGATGCATCGACCCCAGAAATCCGTGAAATTCAGCACTTCTTCTTGGTTCAGACACTGGTTCGGTATTTCGGCTATAACGTTCTGTCCCAAACTCGGATTGAGACGATTCTTGCACCGTTGGACAGCTGACGAAAAGATCTACAACTTTCATGTTTTTCCAATTTGGTAATTCGGCCGTCTTGAAGGTCCAAATTTAGCCGTAAGTCGCACTAAGTTCTCGATTACCCAAAGTTGCAGTGTTTTGACATTATATTCAGAATTCTTGGACTGTTTTCTATACTTGGCTTGTATTTACCTGAAACACTTCAAATCTAATAATTCTCATCAGATAGCCTTCATCGGACAGCTAAATATAGGTTTTTAGGGGTGAAATATCCTCATTTTTCAGTACTCATCAACACACAGAGATAGCACTCCTCTTAATCAAACAATCACGAAGTGCAGACGTCGATCTAACACTCCTAGCTCGGGTAATCACAACCTTAGGTTCTCTCTATTGTTTATTTTCACACAGAAGGATTCTTAAAATCTAATCCTCTCAGCTACAAATTTCTAGAACTCAAGAAGAAGGGTAGAGATTCCAACTCTTCCTTCCCTTATAAGCTACCAAAATGAAATATCTCTGATATTTCAGTTTCCCCTAATTTAAACTACGGTGTGGAGCACTTACACGGTCTCTACGGCGTAACACGTTGCATCAACGTCTTACAAGACTCGGACTTAAACGAAAAGTCACCCATGAATTCACCTAACTACGAATTAATATTATTTCCAATAATATTAATTTATAATTTTTAAATTTATCTCGATTTTCATGTCGGGCACGCATATCAAAGTAATCGGGTTCTCGTTCAAAATTTTAGGGTCGTTACATTATTCCCCCCTTAGGAATTTTCATCCTCGAAAATGTCAGGGAGGTGTAGTCAGATGACAGGGGTGTTCTTAAGGCTAAGCATGCATAGGAAAGCAAAACGAGCAGACGATGACACAGGAAATAAATATGCATGCAGAACAGAAATGATATGGAAGCAGAATAAATAAATATACAAATATAAGTGTGTAAAGAACAACACGTAATAGCATAGTAGGTACCTGCCAGGACGTCAGAAGGCCCGGCCTCGTCAGGTGCAAGTCTACTGGGGCGAGGTGGCTGGGTACTGTAGTCGCGAGGATCCACGGTATGCTGACAGGCATGAGAAATCATCGGCGTCAACATGGTGGCGGACAAGTGCTGCATCACAAGCTTGTGCATGCCCTCATGGTAATCCAGCCGGCGATGAACCTAGCGCTAGAACTCCTCCATCCCATCCAGCCGCTCGTGGATACGCCGGTTACCCTCAATGAGTTCACGAAGCATCGCTTCCATGTCCACGATGGAAGGAGCATGTCCATGCAACGTAAAGGCATGGACAGGTCGGCGTATAGGGGTAGGTCTAGGAGGTACCGTCGGTCGGGGTGGCTAATCAGGCTGGGCCTCTCCCTCACCAGGAACTCTCTCTGGCTGTTCGATGCCCTCCTCAACAGCAGGCTGCGCCGGTGCTGCACCCTCCAGAATGGAAGGAACCTCCTCCTCACCCTCGGCTAATCGTTTGACCAAAAGGTTATAACTCTTGGTCCAATCCTTGAGCCGAAAGACCTTTGTATTGTTGGTCAGTCTTGGCTAGTTGGGAGCCAAACTATAGGCCTCTCGAAGCGAGATAAACTGCTCGACCATCAGTGTGATCAAGCAAGGGTAAGGCATCTATTTCTTCGATGCAGCCTTGGTCTTCTCAGACATCAGATCCTTGGAATTTATGAGGCCATCTAGGACCAAATCCGCAACCGAGAACCAACGGTTCTTAAAAGTTGAGAAGAGCACCTGTTGCGCAATGCCGCTCCGCACGGATGTGTACAAAAATGGGTTGAGGGCACACTTGATATATGTATCAAGCATCCACAACCGGTCAAGGAGTTGGGCACACGTGATGGATTGCCCTAATCCATGCTGACCCTGGGTCATTTTGGTGACGACGTCATGAAATGCGACGTCCTTGATGTAGGGTGGCGCTAAGCCACAGGTCTCAACATATACAGAAGGGCAACGTAGAGCATCCGCAATGTGAAATTGATTAAATTTATACTGAAAGCTATCAATGGAGGTGATCAACTGGTGACGGTTGTCGCCCTGTTGGAGATTTTTTAAAAAAAGTCGCACGATGCGGGGACAATAGTGATCGTGCAACAGCTTGAGTAAGGGTTTCAACCCTAACTTTTTGATATATTCGATGGCCCAAGTCATTTCAGGCCGATCTTCAAAAAGCGTAGAGGCGAAGACGTACTCGGGTAGAAATGATTTAGAAGCCCACCATTGATTTGGGACTTCGCATGTGATTTGGGTTGACGGGGGGTTTTGAACGGGTGGAACCACGTTCTCAACAGGTGCCACGGGTGGCACGATAGGTTGGGGAACGGGTTCGGGTGGTGGTACGGATGGTCGAACCCGTGATGTGGGGATCTTATGCGATGCGTTTTTTGTTCACGGTCCCATGGTCCAAAATACCCCAAAAACGAATAAAAACTCAAATGAAGGAAAAAAAAGTAGGGTTTACCGATTGTACTGAGCAAGATCCTAGCTAAAGTTGCGCGGGAAGGAGCTCAGTTGCCGGGAATCACCCCCCAAAAATTGCTTGAACTCAAAAGCAAGAAAAACCTCTTTGAACGATTGAAATCCCGATCGCGAAAATGAGGTTTTAAAAACCCCAATTGTTACTTAAAATGATAGGATTGATTGATCAATGCTGAAATTGATCGATCAATGTTTAAGTTAAAGTGCCCTAACCCTATAGCCTTAATCGATCAATATCCTTATTGATCGATCAATTTCTAAATTTGATCGATCAATCTTCCCCCATTGATCGATCAATACTGAAGTTCAAGGCCTTTGCTCAATAGCCTTGATCTATCAATACACCTTCATTGATTGATCAATGCACAAAATTGATTGATCAATGTCCAAATTTGATCGATCAATCACTAAAATTGAGTGTCAGTTTCCAAACACAATTGATCGATCAATCCCATGTGTTGATCGATCAAAACCTCAATTGATCGATCAATTCACTAAATTGATCGATCAAACATGACAGTAAAGTGATTTCTTATCACAACACTTTCCTTAAAGCAAATGAGCTGCATTTCTAAATTTAGGACCTTACATACCTCGAAAATCGCACCCATACAAGTAGAATATTCTAGTAAAAATATTCCTACATGCATACCATAGACATAGCATCACAATAATGAACTCAAATCAAAAGCGTGAAATGTACCTTCCACGTAAGGTAAACAAATGTGGGTACTGCTCGCGAATCTCAGCGGTGCGCTCCCAAGTAGCTTCCAAAACTGAATGATTACGCCACTTTACGAGCAGAAGTGGAATCAACTTGGTCCACAAAACTTGATCCTTACAATCTAAAATCTCAACTGGTTCTTCAACAACGATCAAATCCTCTTGTAACTCAATCGGTAGGAAATCCAACACATGAGCCGGGTCTCGCACGTACTGTCGTAGCATAGAAAAATGGAATACATTATGCATACTGGCTAGTTGTGGTGGCAAAGCAACCCAATATGTGACTTCTCCAACCCGTCCGAGCACCTCAAAGGGTTCAATATATCAAGGACTCAGCTTTCCCCGCTTTCCAAAGCACATCACGCCCTTTGTTGGCAAGATCTTCACAAAGACCTTGTCTCCCACCTGAAAACAAATATTAATTCCATAGCTAACTGATTTAACTAGGGAATCGTAAGTTTCTTGAATGCATCTAAGTATACCTGAAACTCAATGTGCGTCCGATAGAGATCGGCATAGCTCTTTTGGTGACTTTGAGCAACCCTCAATCTCTCGCGTCTCAACCGAACTGTCTCGGTTGCACTGTCCACGATATCAAGTCCCAAAACGAGCTTTTCACCGACTTCTTCCCAGTTCAAGGGAGACCTACATTGTCACCCATACAAAGCTCCATATGACGCCATCCCAATACTAGACTGATAACTGTTATTATAAGCGAACTCGATCAGAGGCAAATGTTGATCCTATGAACCATGAAAGTCCAACATGCATGCACACAACATATCCTCTATGATCTGGTTCACTCTCTCAGTCTGCCCATCTGACTGAGGATGAAACGTTGAGCTGAACTCCAGTTTATATCCCATGCCTTCTTGAAATTACCGCCATAATTACGACGTATAAAGCAGATCTCGATCGTACACTATACTGACTGGTATGCCATGTAATCGAACTATTTCCTTCATGTACAGTTCTGCAAGTTTGTTGGCTGTAAACGTAGTACGGTACAATAGAAAATGTGCAGACTTTGTCAGTCTATTAATAATTACCCAGATGGCATTGTTCTTTCTCAATATACTCGGCAATCCTAATATAAAATTCATAGAAATAGCCTCCCATTTTCACTCTAGCACTGGTAATGGTTGCAACAACCCTGCTGGGTTTCGATGGTCTACTTTCACCTGCTGGCAAACCAAACATCAAGAAATGAAATCCACAATATCTTTCTTTAGTCCTCTCCACCAAAAGCTTCGCTTGAGATCCTAGTACATCTTGGTACTCTCAAGATGTATAGCATACGCCGACTTCTGAGCTTCTTTCAAAATAGTATCTTTAAGATCTTTATTATCAGGTATGCACATTCGATCTCTAAATAGCAAAGTATCATCATCCTTGATAGAGAAATCAGGCCTGATCCCATTGATCACATCCTCTCTAATGGCCATTAGCTCATCATCAATCATTTGGAGCTTATGCACATTATCAAACAACATGGGTCGTATCACAATGGTAGCCATCCATGCTCCTAAACCTCTAACGTCTATCAGTGTATCGCATAAGGCCAGGTCTTCAAGTAGATGCCACTGTTGTACTCTGGTAATAAGATGTGACAACTGAGCTAAAGACTATCTGCTCAAAGCATCTGCCACAACGTTAGCCTTCCCAGGATGATACTGGATGGAACAGTCGTAATCCTTTAAAAACTCCATCCATCTACGTTACTGCATGTTCAAGTACTTCTGGGTAAACAGATATTTGAGACTTTTGTGGTCGGTGAAGATGTCAAATGTTTCACCGTATAAGTATTGCCTCCAGATCTTCAAAGCAAAGATCACTACCGCTAACTCCAGATTATGCGTAGGATAATTCTTCTCATGTTCCTTGAGCTATCTAGAGCTGTACGCAATAGCCTTCTTGTGCTGGTTGAGGACACAACCCAAACCACTGTAAGATGTGTCACTGTATATAGTAAAACCTCCTCTGCCAGAAGGTATAGCTAGCACTAGTGCCGTAGTCAGACGCATATTGAGTTCTTAGAAACTCTTCTCACACTAATCAATCCAATCAAACTTAGCATTTTTCTTTGTGAGCTGAGTAAGCGGACTTGATAGTTTGGAGAATTCTTTCACAAATGGTCTATAGTATCCTGCCAAGCCAAGGAAACTATGAACCTCGGTTATCGTTCTTGACTGTTCCCAGTTCACTACTGCTTCATTTTTCATCGGATCAACTATTATACCCTTACTAGAGACGATATGACCCAAGAAACTGACTTAGTCAAGCCAAAACTCACACTTACTGAGCTTTTCATACAGTTTGTGATCTCTGAGGGTCTGTAGAGCCAGGTGCAGATGTCCTTCATATTCCTCCTTTGTCTTGGAATAAACAAGAATGTCATCTACAAAGACAACTATGGACTTATCCAAGTGTGGTTTAAACACTCGGTTCATTAGGTCCATAAAAGATGCAGGTGCATTCATCAATCCAAATGGCATAACTAAAACTCATAGTGCCCATATCTGGTTCTGAATGCCGTCTTCTCGATATCCTCTGCTTTGACTCTTAACTGGTGATTACCAGATTGTAACTCAATCTTTGAAAAGAACCTCGCTCCTTGTAATTGATCAAAGAGATCATCTATCCTTGGAAGCGGGTAACGATTCTTAATCGTCAACTTATTCAACTGTCGGTAGTTGATGCACAGACGCATCGAACCATCCCTTTTCCTAACAAACAGTACTGGTGCTCTCCAAGGAGACACACTAGGTCGAATGGACCTTTATCAAGCAGTTCTTACAATTTCTACTTTAATTCTTTCAATTCTGTAAGATTCATCCGATACGGAGCTTTAGAAACTGACTCAGTACCCGAAACTAGATTTATCATAAATTCAATCTCCCTAGCAGGTGATAGTCCTGATAAATCCTCAGGAAACACGTCAGGGTACTCACACACAACATGAATATCAGATATCACATTTGTCTCTTCTCGCTGCTCTTGCAGGAAAGCCATATAGTCACTGCATCCACTCTTCATCATCTTTTCGGCTCGAATAGTTGATATCAACGGAGCTACCTTAGACTTCACCTCGAAAAATCTGAATAACCTTTCCTTTGGAGGATGAAAAACTATAACTTTTCAAAGATAATCGACGCTCGCATGGTAAGCTGATAGCCAGTCCATTCCAAGAATAATGTCAAATCCTTGCATGTCTAACAATATCAAATCTGCTATCGTCTCGTGATCTTCTACCAACACAATCACTGATTTACACACTGTGCCTGCATTTACTGAACTCCCCATAGGAATAGACACCATCAATATGAAGTCTAAATGTTCATGAGTGACGCTCAATTCTTTCATAAATTGAGGCCTGATAAACGAGTGTGTAGAGCCTGGGTCTACCAAAACTCGTGCTCTATGAAAGCAAATGTCACAACACTGATATACCTTCAACACACCTATAATTCAGTGACACAATTCAATCAAGTGCTTATACCATATATGTATAATGTGCATCATTGTCATCAACATATATCAATAATAATTCTACATTACAAATTTCCAGTCCATTCTACTAAAGAAATAATCTAACTTTGAAATTTAATCATACCTTGTATGACATCATTCGATGTCAAAGCGTCAGTCGCGATAACAACATATGCTTGACCTTGAACCACAGGTTGATAAGATCTCTGTGTAGACACTGATCCGGATTGCTCTGTGCTCTCTTTACTCTCCTCTGGGCAGTTCCTAATCAAGTGGCCCATCTTGCCACATCTGAAGCATGCTCCAGTCTCCCTCCTACAGTCTTCTGTCTTGTGTGATTTCCCACACTTAGCACATGACAGAGATGGAGTGAATGATAATACCCTCGAAGATCCATGTGCTACAGAAGCCCCACTGTCAGAAGAACCAAATGGTCGAAATGGTCTGAAAGATGCAGGTACTGTTGGCCTCTGGTATGAACTAGGCCCTATAGATATCGCCGGTCTGGAGTGTGTAGGGTATCTCCGAGGTCTAGAGAATCTTACCCTCTTGTTCTGCTCAGGGTCCTAAGATTGTCCCTGATATGACCTTTCTTTGTTTTGCTTGTCTCTCCAAGCAAACTGTTTCTGATTCTCTTTTTCGGCGATGAGAGCTTTAGACATCACATTCTCGTACGTCTCCATCTCCCACATGGCTACATCCTTTTGTAGGTTCTGTCTCAAGCCAAGCTGGAATTTACGAGCTCTCATCAGCTAAGTGGCTACGTGTTGTGGTGCAAACCTGGATAATCTATCAAACTCAGCACCATATTCTCTCACTGACATCGCACCTTGTTTCAACTCAATGAATTTCACCTCCCACTGATGTCTCACTATTTTTGGAAAGTATTTGTTATAGAAGACCTCAGTGAACTCCTCCCAAGTCCAAGGAGTGTGAGGAAATTATCTCTCTCTATTTCGTGACACCGACTTCCACCAGGGTCCGGCATCACCATCTAGTTTGAATGTTGCCTAACGCACTTTCTCTACATCTGTGCATTGGAGCACTTCAAACAATTTCTCCATCTCTTCAATCCAACCCTCGGCCTCTATGGGATTCGTCTGACCAGAGAAGTTAGGAGGTCTCATTCTCCTAAACTCCGTAAAATCGTCGAGTTGGTGAGGTGGTCTAGCTGCTTGCTGATTCAAAGCAACAGTCTGCTGAGCGACGTTTATAGCCAAAGCTTCCAACACTTGCTCCATCCTATCCTCGTTGCCTCTTCTTCCTCCTCTCGGTCCTATCGAAATTGCATTTGTATCCGATAGAAACTCCAATCCTCACGATGTACCAGCAACATCGGGGATCTCTCTCAGAGGAACCTCTCTATATCCTTCCCTACCTCCGCTGCATTCGCCTCTAAACTTAGGGCCCATACTGGTCTGTCATTGTGAAAATAATAACATTGATCAGTACATAGATTGTAAAAATAATCTGGCATAAACCCGCAGTTCAACGTAAAGCCTAAGCTTTGATACCAACTGTGACAGCCCAAATTTTCATGCCCAAAAATTCGTGCCATCAGGATCATGCTCTAGATGATCCCCAGGATAAATCACGAAGTGTATGTTCGTCTAGCAGAAATCAGAGCAGACACTGTCCAGTGGTGGCAGATCGAGTCATCATATAAGGCTTTAAAAGAAAGAAGTAAGAGCAAAGCATCTATATAAAGATAAAAGAATATACATTCCCAAAAAGGAACCAAGAAGAACCACTAGTGATGGACATTCATCACCCAAAACAGTGGTTTCCGATAGTGGTTCCTATAGAATGTATAATAATACAAGTAAAAGAAACATCTACAATAATAAATACAAACGGTGGCCACCAGGCACACAATAATTCAGAATTCAATACAAAAATTCAAAAAGTATAAACTAATACCCAAACAGCTAATAGAACTCGTCAGCTGGGGTATCGGTATCCTCCTCCTCAACCTCAGCCTCCGGATCAGGCTGATAGTCAGGATCGCTCTCTGTACCGGAAGCTCTAGCCTCAGAACCTATTAATGTTATGGAAAATAGGGTGAGCTAATTATCTAAGCTCAGTAGAAAAATTTCAGTTAAAGTTACAACTTAATTGTAAAACATGGTTGTAGAAGATATTCAGACAGATAAGGAGTTGCAGAATATTGACAGAATTGAACAGATGCAAACATATGTTCAAATATACAGAATTTATCTGAGCAGACAGAGCTTATCAGAGTTTACAGGATGTTATGCATACGGTATTTAATGACTTAAAATAGTATACTTAAGTAACTCTCGTGAGTATAGCACGTGGTAGCCAGATTTTGGCCGATGGGTAATCCCAACCATCGTCGTTCACATGAACAATTTCAAAAATGCAACAATGTCTCAACTAAGGAGTGCAATTATGCCGAGGATTTCCAAAGCAGATGCACGATTATGTCAGGCGTGGATATACCGCCGAGTCGGTGGGATTCGTCAAATTATTAAACCTCAAATGATATGCAGACATATCATACATAACAGGGATCAAGTGGCAGGTATGAGATAGCATAAATTAGATATCATAGAGTTTTCACACATATGCTAAACATGACTGGAAAGAAAAATCAGAATATGCAGTCAAATACAGAAGATTTGGAATCATGAGATCAAAAATAAATACAATTTCAGTTGAATTCTCCTACCTCAGGTTAGACCTTTCTAAGCAAATCCAAAGCTTTTTAAGGTATCACGGTCTGATCCTAGACCATAACATAGTATACTAAGTGTCAGGGATGTTAGAATATCAACTGGCACAGTATCCAATAGTGTTTAATTCACAAAACCAAAACAGGTAGAAAACAGGGGTGATTGATCGATCAATGTCTTTGCTTGATCGATCAATCCCACACCTTGATCGATCAATGACCCCATTGATCGATCAACCTCTCAAATAACTCACAGGTGACAAAGGAAAATTGATCGATCAATCTCCTTGATAAAAAGTTAGATCAATTTTTTATTAATTTAGAAAAAAATATTGTGGGATAGGTTAAACTAACCATATCTTATGAGATGTACAAGCATTTTATGAGCAACAAAATAAAGAAAACTGTGAACTGCTGCTTGTTACATGAGTCACCATTAGTTGATGCATCCACTTTCAACACAAATACAGGAATGCAGGAAGAGCAGCCCATTGGAGTTGTAACTGACATTTCTTTCTTCTTAATTCATATATGGCGGAGGGGAAAATGCACCCGGGCATGCTAATATCTCTGCGCCTTTTGATATGGGTGCAACACGTAGCACCTTTTTTGTAAAGTGATGGGTGGCATGAGGCCTAATTTATTAACTAGGGTTAAAGTTTTAAAATATTTTAAAACTCACTCTCTTTTAATTGTCATTCTTGATTTTTTTTTTAAAATATTTTTCTTTTCTCTCTCTTCTCTCCATTTTTCTAAGAAAGTGTCAAACTTACTTTTTCAGATATATTTTACTCAAAAAATGTAGGCGTCCGATAGTAAAGCGCTAGCACATCAGTAGTGAAGCGCTAGTACCCCGATAGAGAGGCACTGACACTCCCATAGTGAGGCGTTGGTACTGCGATACCGAGGTGCCGGTGCCTCATTTTAGGGGCGTCGCCGTCTCTATATCGAGGTATGGGGGTGGGGGGAAGCGCCTCTATATCGAGGTGTCGACACTTCGCTGTAAAAAAAGGTGTCGGCGCCTCGTTTTAGGAGCGTCAATGCCGCTCTATTGAGGTGTCGAAGCTTCGATTAAAATAATATTTTTTTAGAGAAGTGCTGACACCTCGATATAGAGACACCGATGCTCCTAAAACGAGGTGTCGGCACCCCGGCGCTGGGGTATCAGCACCTCGCTATCAGGGTGTCAACGCCTCTCTATCGGGGTACCGGCGCTTCGATACCGATGTACTGTGCTTCGCTAACGGGAGCCCACATTTTATAAGTAAAATATACCTTAAAAAGTAGGTCTGACACTTTCTTAAAAAATGGAGAGAAAAGAGAAAAGAGACTTTTTTTTAAAAGTCAAGAATAACGGCTGAAAGGGTATATAACTTTTAAAATATTTTAAAAGTTTAACCCTAGTTAGTAAAGTAGGCCCCATACCACCTATCACTTCACAAAAAGGTGCTACTTGTCGCATCGATATCAATAGGCGCAAAGATATATATGGGAAATTTATAAGATTGATCCTATCATTTTACCATTTTCCGCTAGAGACCCTATAGTTTCACCTTTCCCATAATTGATCAATTTGAAGCCGAGCTAGTATCAACTGACGTAAAAAGTCTGAAATTCCCCTTTTTATACCTTTTACCATTCCAAATACTTTAAAATAAAAAATCTGTTATTTTCCATATTTGTGCCAAGTGAAATACCATCTATGCCATCTAATTTGAAGGCCACAATGTAAAGATCAAATGTGTTAAAGATCGGCACAAAACATGCCCTATGAATCGCTACCGATCAAATAATCAATCGTTATCACTCGACTAATGAATCGCTACCGCTTTGATTAAAAATCGTTATCGCTCTGATAAAATATCATCATCGCTCTTATAACAAATCGTCCCCGCTTTAATAACAGTTTGTCACCACTCATATAGAAAATAGTAAGTTAATCTAAAATGATTGGTTTATCTCATGTTGTATGCTCTAGTTGAGTTCGCTAGGGTATTTTGTTTGGACAAAAGAGACATATGAGTTCGATTCTTGTTACCTCTCTTTTGGATGTTGAACCAAAATTTTAAACAATTATGCACTTAAAAATATTTGAGCACAAAACCACTTACATGGAAAAGCAATGCACTACCATTTATGGGAACACTTTTTGTATATATTGTTTAATAAAAATTAGTGATACAATATAAAAGCAATGACGATTTGTTACGAGAGCGATGACAATTTGATATCAGAGCAATGACGATTTGTTAGTCGAGTGATGGCGATTCATTATTTGATCAGTTCATTATTATTCTGTTTTCGATTCACCAGTCGAGCGATGACGATTCGTTAGTTGAGCCTCTCATCAAATTTGATAGTTGATTGTGTTGAATCAAATGGTAGAGAGCAAGAGTCATATTGATCTTTGGCACCTATGATCTTTACATTGTAGCTTTCAAATCGAACGAGTTATATGGTGGATGCATTGAATTACACGATGGAGATCGTTTTTCAACCCAATCTTCTACATGATGGATCATGAGATCTTTCCCATGTCATTAGACTTGTTGACTTTTTTAGTTCACATTTCACACATTCCTAAGAAGTAACCCAAAAGGCAAATGGTGCACATGTGAGATCATCTTGGGATCTTTATTGTGTGATTCGAAGCAGTCAATGGCACAACGACATTAAGGGTGGGATGCGAAAGGATGATTTCATGGTGTGTTTAGAACTATCCAAATAAAAAAGGGAAATTTACCTGATTGACCCTGTCAGATACACCTTTTACGTCAAAGACCCTATATTTTTACCTTTACCCAAACCGACCAGCTCCAAACCTAGCCACTTCCAACTACCACAAAAAGTCCTAAATACCCCTTCTTCCACTTTTTATGGTTCTACATTGTTTAAAATTTTAAAATTTTGCACTTTTTTATAGAGTACCTTTAAATCCACCCACTGAATCTTTAAGTTCACCCACGTTGAATTCCGTTGACTGCTTTGAATCCGACGATGCAGATCATTTTTCATCCCAAGCTTTCATATAATGCATCTTGAGATCTTGATCTTACCATCTACCGTTAGTGTTTGATTTCACATGGTATCCATTCTATAAAAGTGATCTTAACATCGTGTGGAACTCATCAACTTGAAATAAGGTCACTTTTTGGGATGTTTGTCATACGAAATCAAAAACTTATCGCTTGATGGCACACCTATGATCTCAAGATCCATTATGTGAAAGATTGGAATGAAAAATGATCAGGACCATCGGATACAAATCAGTCAATGGATGTCAAACTGTGTAGCAAGTAACGGCTCCCGCGGTATCACAATGGAAAAATCAATACCGCTTTCTTTCAAACACCATCAATGCCGTCTGATTTGAAGGCTACAATGTAAAGATCAAATGTGCCAAAGATTGGCACAAAATATGTTCTCTAACATCTGTTTTTTCATAATTGACTATCAAATTTAATCATTGGCGCAACTAACGAATCTTCACCGATCAAATAATCAATCGTTATCGCTTGCCTAATGAATCGCCACCAATCAAATAAACAATCATCATCGCTCTGATAAGCAATCGCCATCGATTGGATACGCAATCATCATCGATTGGATACGCAATCGCCATTGATCTGAGCCAACGATCTGATAACCAATCGGCATTTATTAAACACTATATAGAAAAAGACTTATTAAAAGAGCACAAGCATAGCATGTAGAGTAATGGTAAAGTGTGCTCTTTTCAAACAGGTGATTTAACCAAAATAAGCACTAATAAGAACAGAACCCAGGTCTTTCCCATCCAAACCAAATACTCTAGCCAACTCAAGTACAACGTACAATGTGAAATAAATCAATAATTTTATATTAAAATACTTTTCATCTATCTGAGCGAAGACAATTCTTTATCAGATCGATGGCGATTGTTTATCCAATCGATGACGATTGCTTATTCAATCAATGGCAATTGCTTATCCGATCGATGGCGATTGTTTAGTCAAGTGATAACGATTGATTATTTGATCGGTAACGATTCGTTAGTTGAGCCAATGACTAAATTTGATGGTCAACTGTGAAAAAATAAATGTTAGAGAGCATGTTTTGTGTCAATCTTTGGCATATTTTTTTTTTACATTGTAGCCTTCAAATCAGACGGCATAGATGGTGTTTGAAACAAAGCTGTATTGATCTTTACATTGTGATACCGTGGGAGCCATTACTTGCTACACAATTTGAATGAAAGCCGTGACTGCATTAAATCATCAGATAGAGATCATGTGTCATACAAGTTTTTTTAATTTTTTTACAGTCGATGGCAACTGTTTTCGCAGTCGGTACCGACTGTCTCAACAGTCGATGGCGACTCTTAAAACAATCGGTACCGACTGTGTTAAGAGTCGTCATCGATTGTTTTAAGAATCGCCATCGACTGTTTTAAGAGTCGCTATCGATTTTTTTAATTTTGTTTTTTTAAAGAGCCGATATCGCCTTTTTTCGTGTCTATTTTTGGTGCCATCGATTTTAAATTCTAGCCTTCAAATCAGATGGCATAGATCCCATTTCACACCACATAAATATAGAAAACTGCAAATATTTAAAATTTTAAATCATGTAGAATGAAAATAAATGTAAGAAGGGGTATTTCGGACTTTTTGTGCTAGCTGAAAATGACTTGGCTAAAAGCTGGTTGGTTTGGGTAAAGGTGAAAATATAGGGTCTCTGACGTAAAAGGTGTATTTGACAGGGTCAATCAGGTAAATTTCCCAATAAAAAACCATTGATTTTATAACCTTTTATAGGCTCTTGGGTTACTTTTGGCATTTTAGAATTTTGGGTAATGGCTCGGCTTGGAGCTAGTCAGTTAGATGGAAGGTGAAACTATAGGGTCTCTGGCGAAAAATGGTACAATGACAAGGTTAATCCTAGAAATTTCCATATATATATATATAGGAAAGGTGAAGGTTCTTCAAGTGGAGCACCGTCACCACCTCACCGTACTCCGAGACCCGAGGTTACCGATCTAATAAGATCAATTAGGGATCAGGTTCATCCCCCACCTGAAAAAAAATGAAAAAAATCTTATCCACCATCCAAACATAATCAAAGTTAGAAAAAATTCAATACACTGGGTATGCTAGTCATCATTCAATATTTGACCATGTTTTTTAAGGGAAAAAAAATTGACTTTAGACCACATGCTGAATCAACGTGACTGATGACTCCAAAATGGGTGCCATTATAGAGATCACATGGGGAGAATATGCCCGGGTGCATGCACAAGATGACCTGTGCGCCCAATGACTAGATTACATGCCATGTGGCATGATCAATCCAAAACAAATCCTGTTTTAGGTTGATCAACTGTGGCAAATGTCATTTAACAAAAACATATTATTACTTTTTTACTATTTTGCCCTTTCTTTAATGGGTATAAGGTAACCCCCAAAACTTGGGTGCGTTGATTTTTCCAACTTTGACCATATTTTTAACGGTGGTAAAGTCATAAAAATAATTTTTTTTAATAAGATCTGATTGACCTTGTGTAAGTTGCCGTGACACCCGATCCTCGTTATGGACACAACATGATGACCGACTGATGTTGGGTGTAGACATTTCTCTAGACCCAATTGCATAGTCGCGAAGCTTTTTCTCTCCCTCTCTCTCTCTTTCTTTATATATATATATGAGTCATCCACCTTTCAAGACTTAGGCCTCGTTCAGGTGTTTCCTGGTTTTTCCTAGAAAAACTCATATTCTTAGACACTCAGATTCCTGACAGATTCTTAGCAGACTCAGATTCCTGATTTTTCCCATATGCATTCTTAAGTTACTCAGATTCCTAACAGATTCTTATAAAACTCAGAATCCTTTGTTTTTAAGTTCCTCTTAGAAAATCCTCAAAATCAATTCAATCACTGATAATGCTATGACCGTAGAAACGTAATCTAATCATCGGTTTATATGTCGTTCTCGGATTTCTCTCAAAATTTATGGACAATCAATCGAGATGGGGCTGAACATATTTGACGGAGTTTTTTTTCAAATCTGATTTAATAACCATTACTTTTAAAATGGGCCACCAATACTCAATTGAAAAGTCATTCAATTTATCGCCCTACGAAGAACATTAGCATAACATATCACATACTGTTTGCACAAGAACCATTGACTGATCTGACTCAGACGATGGAGATTGTTTCTTGTTTCAATCTGAATCAGACGATGGAAATCATTTATCTTCCCAGTCTTTCACATGATGGATCTTGAAATTATCGGCATACCATCAGACGGCTAGTGTTTTATTTCACACGGCACGCATCTCAGAAAAGTGACCGTAACATCACTTGCACGCTTAAAATTGATTTTAAGGTCTTTTTTATGGGTGTGTACCACATGAAATAAAAAAACGACCGTCTGATGGTACACCCATGATCTAAAGATCGATCGCGTGAAATATTTGGACGATAAACAATCTCCATCATCCAATTCAATGCGGTCGATGTGTTTCCGCATGGGTGAACTCAGAGACGTGGATTTAAAGGTACTATATATATATATATATATATATATATATATATATATATATATATATATATATATATATATATATATATATATATAACAGCAGCGTCTAAAAGTACCACAGCAGCTACTGTGGTGTTTCCCCTCCACACAAAATAACAACTTAAAAGGTGTTTCTCGTGTTTCTCCTGCGCACAGGATAGGCGCCTTGCCGATGGTCACATAAGATCTCAATGGAGTAAGCGTCACAAAAGTGACGGTCCAACAGGCTGGCCAAAAGCCCTGACACCGGGAATCATCCGGTCCCAGTCCGGTGGCCGTCCGGTGAGCAAATCACACGTACCGGCATGGTTCCTGCAATTTTTTCTCACCGTCATCTTCCCCTCTAGTTTTTCTGCAATTTTTTTTCATTTTTTTTTTAGGGTTTTTAAGCAAACGAATTGAGATCTGATGTATGGATTTCTAAGAAGGATACAACACAGCTAAAATTTGAGCTCAGATTCTGAGCTATTCTGACCAAATCACTCAGACGACTGGCTGTCGTTTTCAGTCGGAAACGACTCAAAATCTCATTTCCCCAAAAGAACTTTCGAACACCAGATTCAGTCAGAAAACCTCAAATTCTGACTTCTTTCTGAGTTTAAACTCACTAAAATAACAAACAATTAGTTTGTCCCATGACTCAGAGTGAGGATCATTAAAATTCTCTTATGATACTTCAAGCACATAAATATAGACAAATTCCAGATGAAATAATTATAACCAAATTAAGAATGGAGTGTGTAGCTTGATCATATTGTTGAAGATCCTAATAGGACAGTTATAGTTGTCTGACAAATGAAAATTTTGGAATACATCTAACCCACACGGTGGGGAAGATCTGATTTAATGTACATAATATGTCATATAACCGCTCTGATGTGGTATAGACTATCTGATGTGGTATAGACTATCTGATTACTATGCTTCTGCTCCACTCGAGCACCTAATAAGAACTCCCATTCTTGATCATATTTGTTCCTTTTGCAATAAATTTCAACCTTTCACTGATAAAAATAAAATAAAAGCAGTCCCCTAAGCTGAGCTCCTGTTCAACTCATTTTCCCTTTGGAGCTGCTCTTTTTGCCACTACAATAACCACGATTTCTGCCTCAATTCTCTACTATAGATGCAACTGAAACGAAACAATTGGGTGCTATCCTGAGCTTTGATTACTATGGTCGTGTTAGGTGGCAACAGGTGACACAAAAAATGGTACAAAACCAATGAACTAGTCACCAGCCTTGGTGAGTGAGCCAGTCAGTCTATAATAAAATAAATTTTTATTTTTTTTTAATCTTTGAAAAAAGTAGAGATTTCCCAAAGTTGAGCGACTATGCAACACCACTATATCCCTCGTATCTGAACCGATCTTCTGCTGAAGAGTATTGGGTAAAAAGTGTATATTAAACATACATCATCTTCTTTGCATACCTACGTACTTTCCGGGTAAAAGTGTCAGGGTTTCTTGGCAACAAGGCAACCCAGCTTTGAATATTATATCTTGCTTGAAGTTACGCCCGCTAACCGAGGTCGACTCTCCTTGACGGCGGAAGCACTGCATAAATAACAGCTGAGCTTAGGATATTCTGCCAAAAGTAGGTTCTAGGTGCAAGGCAACTGCACCACTTGTGATTAATGGGTCACAATTCTACAGTAGTAAAACACGTTCTCACCAATTTTCTAACATATGGTACATGTTCCCATAGTTTAGATTAGGTTCATCCTAAAGATTGTGCCATTTCTACTGGCTGATTAAGAGCCTCCAAATGACCAGGTAAGCAGTATATGTACAATGGTCCACATTTGAGCACAAAAAGTGTCTTTAATCATATGCTTAGAAACTTCTAATGAGCATGAATTTTGGGACAAGCCTCATCTACAAGTTGGCCTGCCATGTGGACATTTCAATTGCTTAACAGGGTGCCATGTGTACAGAATTTGATGACTTGTGCACCTAATGTAGATTCATTTTGAACATTCATCAATGTTCAGATAATGCATAGATGGTCAGGACTTACACCGTAGCAGTCATAGATGCATATGGATGCAAACACTAACAAGTATGCATTACGCATTATGCAACATTCATATACACAGAAATTATAGAGGTGCAAATGGGTCGGGTCCAGCACAATGGGCCAGATCTGTCATAGATGTTTGGCTTGATATAGGCCACATCATACTCAAGTGTAAACTATTTTTTATTCAGGCCTGGCCCAAGTCTGCCAAGATATGAAATGAGTCTGGCTGTCATTTCATTAGGAACCTAGCTTGTTTTCACGGATGATAAGGTTGCGTTTGGCATAGTTCTTTGTCAGCTCCCTGTCAGGGCCAGATATAATTGCTTTAGCAGGACCCCCTTCTCCTTACTAGCAAAGCAGGATTCACCTGCTCTAGCAGCTACCTCTCTGCTAACTCCCTGCCAGAGCAAATAAAATTTGCTCTGACAAGGAGTGAGCGGACTGCTGGGGAGAACTGCTGGAGCAGGTAAATCCTACTCTGCAGGGAGTTAGCAAGGAGAATGAGGACCTGCTAAAGCAGGCAGGCAAAGAGAGGGAACCTGCTAAAGCATGTAAACCCTGCTCTCGAGCTATGCCAAACACACCCTAAGTAACTATGATAATTGAACCATTGCCACCAACACCCTATTCCACCACTCATATATTAATAAATTTTACAAACCTTGTAACAGACAACTGAATGGTCCAGATACATTGCAAATAGTTTGGTGCCAAGGCGAGCATGGCAAGAATTGCCGAGGCTCTCATCATTGATCTGTACATTCCTTGATCTTTCCTCTAATCTGGATAGCTTTGCTTCCAAGTTTATAGCACCCGACAGATTATGCACAATCTACTGTGATAAATAAACAGTGGGTAAGTTTTTTTATTCAATAATAATGAATCAAAGATTCAGAGACGCAAGTAATGAAATTATTTCTAAGAGCAGCTCACTTACTAGATGTGAACATGTGAGTCAGTCATTACACTACTTAGACAAAGAATGAGACATACGACAGCAATCCTGGAAAACTACACACATTCACACTTGATTCTGTTTTCAACGATGGTGTACTTCACAAATTGATATCTATATAATACTGTAAGCAGGGGCGGATGCACGTATAGGCTTGTGGGGGCCCGAGCACCCACAAGCTCCGGTAAAATCCTTTAAGCACTAGTAGTATGTTGTTTTTAAGGCACCATATTTTGTTTCTACGGCCTCCATAAAATAAAATAAAAAAGTTTTAGTTTTATTTGAGTTTGGATATTTGTAGCCAAATATTCGATCTCTGTAATCCAAGACTTAACTTGCAAACCTTTGGTTTCAGAGACCAAATCTTCAGTTGCAAATAACCAAATCAGTTTTAAGTAAATAAAAATTCCCATCCCCATGCTCTTTTTCAATCTGAGCTCTTTCTCTCTCTCTCCCCACAATTTGCCTCTCTTTTTCTCTCTCTTCATAATCTGCTCTCTTCCCTCTCTCTCAGCGCTCTCTCTCCCTCCTCTTTCTCTGCAAGGCTATTGCAGTCTCGTCTCAAGCTCCACGACAGTCTGCACGATCCTTTACCCTGACTCTCTATCTCTCTCTATCTCTATATCTTTCTACATGCTTAAACTTCTAAACCTTAACTCCTAAATACCTAATTAATGGTGTCATGCTAACCATAAATTCATTTCTAAATTCACAGTAATATTTTAAAATTGGTTCTGTCTCTCATGTCTATCATTTAAACACCAAAATGGTATTATAATGATCTTACACCATCAATGGCTTAAGAAGTTGGCGATCCGTACTGTCAAAGTGATAGATTATGAATTGAAGTGCAATATGCCCAAAAATAGTGTTGAAGCTTGGCGATCCTAAACTAAACATATACATTACCCACCTGTCAAATAAATTTCCAGCACCGAATATTAAAGAGAGGTTATCAATTAAGTGGATGCAATACAAGAACCTAAAATTTATTGTTAACATTATATTTCAGCAAGGTTTTTTATCATGATACTTTTTCACCAAGGTCTTGTTTCTTGAGAATTTATCAATGGGTCTCTTAATGATAAAATTTTATCCAATTGCTATTTTTTATGAATGTGATCAGCCCTCCTCACTGACATAGCATCATAAGATTATCAAGCTTATGAATAGCTTTTTAACCTTCCAGTTGAGCCACAGAACCAACCCCTCAACACTAGAAACCTGGAATCATACTACAATATTGTCAACCTTCCAATATTTTTAAATGAAAAGTTCCCAAGTAGTATGTCAGTGCGTCCAACAAAAATTTTCAAAAATAATTGGCTGCCCTCATTATATATTCTAATAAAATGAAAGTGGATCAACTGATTAGAAAAGTGGATTGATTGATTGATTAGCTTTTTTTTTTAGCCACATCAAAGCCATAATTTGATTAATCAAAACGGGACTACAACGTATCAGAGAAAGCATAGCGAGATGCTCCACCAAAAAGAAAAGAAAAGAATAGAAAAAAAAAGGCAAAAATACAAAGGCAAGGCCAATACAAATGGCACAAAAAAATATTAAAAAATTTAAAACTAAAAAAGAACATTGGATACATTAACATGACAATTTGAACATAATGATTAGAATACATGCTGATACATGCAGAATAGAATACTTCATGCTTGATAGAACTTATTTATCATGAATATAGTGCATCAAGGGAACAATGCAAACCAAACACTTGCTGATACAATCATAACTTGGCCGAGGCTCAGATTGGCAAATCCTAACTTAGATTGCATCAATAAATTGAGTAAGTTAATAGCCAACTTTATACACATGGCTTCTACAGATAAAAAAACAACTTTATAGATGTTTTTTCCCAGGCTCGGCATACTCAAACTTGAACACAAAACAAACTCGAGAACTCATGCATTCGATTACTTGTTATTCGTATATATCCTCCTTCATCCACAAAGCTTACCTGGCCTTCGCAATGATGATGAACTCGAGCTCTCAGCATTCTTAATATTGTATCTGATGCAAGTTTGAGAGGCATGTCAGGGGACAATGTCTGCAACATCAACATCAAATTTCCTTGCCACATGAGCAAATCATGGATATCAATGAATAAAAAGTTGACTCTCAAAACAGAATTAGGCGAAAATGGGCCAAATTAGGAAAGTTGGGAAAAGGTCATAGAGCAAAGAAAAGTACCTAAATATACCAAAAAAGGTAGGGGATGAAAAGTTTTTAAACTTGGAACTTGGGAGTTTCTTTTCAAACCTTGAATTTTAATACAGTGCCCATACTCTCACAAACGAAGTGCCCATGCTGCACATTCGGTCAATACAGTGTTTCTTTCACTTGCAATCATTTTTCATAACAAGAATAAAGTAAATGAGACCGATTTATAAACATGCAATGTGAAGGAATAGCCCCAGTAATGCCCTTGGGGAGCAGTGCTCTTAAATCCTTATTATTGTGCAAAATGTTAAGGCTATTGCCAACAAAAAGATATAGTGAAAAAATGTCAAAAGAAAAGTACCTTATAACCCAAAAGTAGCCTATTAAGATTGCCACAAAGCATTTCATTAGTCCAATTTTTCAAAAGAAGCCGAGACAAATTATATATTTTATCTCAATTGACAGGTTTTATTCTTACAGATATGATAGGTAGCGATCTTGAATCTTTATTGGACAAATATGTGACATGGAGGCATCCCTGACCTGAGGATTCAGAAAGTTGGGCAGGCCAACTTTCAAGCCTTGTGTGAGTTAAACAAAGCCTGGCAGATAATGGCAAATCAAGAAATGGGATGTTGCTTCAATTAAAGCATTTATCTATGCTGGAGCAACAGTTTTATCACTTTATCCTAACTGATGGAACTCCTAGCCATTGCATAAATCCATGTATTTTCTTCTCCATTACAACAAAAAAGCTCCCAGCTACTTGATAAAATCCTTTGTAAAATAATATAAATATACTGGCACATGTGCATGTGTTTGAACATCATACAACAATTTTACAGTATGATTGCTATACTGAACTCTCCAGTTCTGCTATGATCCACCTCAATTTTACATTCTGCTACTCAATTCTTGTGATCTCTTTAACTGATTTCACCGTGATCAAGAAATCATGCCCTTCATGAAATTAATAGCAGTATGTAGACTAAGCTTCTAACGAGGTCACATGTGAATTTAAGCTTGTAAAGGAGAAAACAAACAGCAGTCTAGACGTTGGTCCCATGTAGTTCCAACAGCTGGGTCATCTAGAAACACATTTCACTTGCTAGCCTATAAATGTACAATTCTAGTGTTTAGAGGCTACTGGGTGCGGGTGCATCATTGAAGTGATGAACAATGGCCTCGTCAGATAGCAATACAAGAACACTTGGAGAAGAACCAAATCCACAGCATGGGAAACTCCATGTTGAGCTATAATATCAATTGCTTAAATTAAGAATGATAACAGAGCAGTGGGGTTTTTTCCTTCTATAAAAAGTAATAAATAGAAATGACAGGCCAAGTAGCCTACATGAGCCCAGCAGCTGCCAGCATCTAGTTCCTTCTGACCTTACTATTAATTTCTTCCAGTAGTCCCCCATCAAGAATTCAGCAAGGATCAATAGAAGAGGCTTCACATGATTCCTTCACCTTTTTTAAACAATTTCTGGCCTGATTTACTTCCAGCTTTTCTGGAAAACAGGAACAAGAAACCCACCATTCTACCAAATCCATGTTCTTACACACAGGCTGTCTCCAAAATAGCCCGCATAAAAAAAGGCGCCCGAAAATTAAAAAGATAAAATAAATTACAATAGCAGCAGCAACCACTGGCTATAATCAGGACAGGCCAGAGGAAATTCCTATATACAAGGTAGATGCTACCAACAAGAATATCTGCTGGTAGGCTGCTAGACCACAGCCACTTACCTCTTCTCGGTCCCACCCCAGGCCAACTAATACATACATCAGACCACCTGTATCAGCCACTATCTTCGCATGGTCCCTCCCCAGCCCAACAAATAAACATATCAAACTCCCTCTATTAACCACTATCTCCACTCAGTCCCACCCAACCCAAGTAATACATATATCAGCCACTATCTCCGCTCAGTCCCACCCAGCCCCATTATATATGTGAGACCCCCCTGTTAACTCAGTGGGAGACCACAGTCACCACCAATTTTATGACACAGTCCTTGATTGTGAAAATCAGACCCTCCATCGATGCACCTTTCCCCTTGAAACGCCTGCTATTTCTCTCCTTCCATAAACATCAACACTAGAAACAACAATTTGCATGAAATTTGTGATTCCTCCAAACTGTAACTTTAGATATTCAACTCACAAAACTAAACCAAGGCAGCAGCATAGGCTTTGGAAGTATCTTTAACATCACAGTTGCAACTTAATGCAAAGTAGATCTAGCAGCATAAGCTTGGAAAAAAATAGAAATTAAGGAATATATATATATATATATATATATATAGGATCATTCATGCTCCTGATTCGTAAATCTATGGTTTGATCTAAATCTTGGCCAAGTTGCACTCTTGCCTCATTAGAGTCCCACTAATTTTCCAAAGAGATGTGCAAGTAGTTGTCATTGAGATTTATGAATTGGATCAAGATACGTTTGTCTGTCACAAGAATCGTGAACTAATAATCCAGATTAGACTCATGGCTCAGCATCAACAGACTTTTGAGACTTTTAAGACATCGAACTATAACCAAAATTTGCTATAAATGGTGGAAGGGGAAAAAAAAATAAGGGATGATATATATACACCTGAGAACTTCATTTTTTTCATAGGATTGTGGACACAAAGGCGGAGCACAATAAAACAGCCATTCACCATTTTTCATTAATTTGCAAAAAAGAAAATTACATTCAGGATGAACACCCCCCCTCCCCCCATAATAACAACACAAACGAACAACACCCCCCCTCCCCTCATAACAACCACTACGAACTAGCATTGGACTGGTCGTCATCCTCCGAAGAGTAGGAGGTCGTTGCAATGCGGGCCGGTGAGCCAGTGCTTACATGATAGCTGTTGAAGGCCTCTCGGTGATGGAAGGGTAGTTGGTAGTCCGAATCTGAGGTGTCGGAGTCGGAGCTGAGTATGACAAGGCCGCGACGGCGACCCTCACCTCGAGCCCTCCCAACTGTAGGTCAGATCGGGAGAGTTTGATATCCCAACCGATAGGGGGGAGATGCGGGTGCATCGGGGCCAGAGCTCATGGGAGGGAAACTACGATGTCGTCGTTAATGGGGGGAGGTTGAACAACATGAACAAAGGGGGCTAGAGTACGAACTGGGGGTGGTGCAAGGGGACGAACTGTAAGGGGGGCGGGGGCCCTATATCCGAGAGGCACAACGGGTGCCACTGGAGCAAGCTCTTCATCGTCAATAATAACATCAATCCGGCGCCTTGCCGACGACGCCGAGGTAGATGAGCCTATCCGAGAATGAGATGAACCAGGGGTGCCTAACATATCTGCACATTTCATATACCGAATTGAGAATACTTTGAATTGGAATATGATACACAACCGACATAAATTGATTACATGAGAAATAATAAATTTTGAAAAGTGAGAAACTTCATCTTGAGAATTATAAAGAAATTACAGTGACTGCCATACATAAATAACTAAAGTAGATAGGAGAACAATAATAACTGCACGTGCAAACATTCCACACATGCAATCTACATGCACACCAACATCTGGTGCCCTATCTATCACTCTATCCATTAGTTGTGTTTGTTGGGTTATCACGGAATGTGTTCATCCATTCGCGATTTACAGGGGTTTGAGGACAATGGATGTCAGGGTCTATCTCGTGAACCGAGTCGTCAGATGGCTCTACTATACGATCCTCTGGCCATTCTTCGAAGAATGGATCTTCTGGATCGTGTAATTTGATAAAGTTGTGTAGAATACAACATGCAGTTACTATTCTCACTTGTGATTGAATTGGGAACCTCGTGGCTGTTTTCAATATCGGAAATCATTGTTTTAGTACCCCAAATGTTCTGTCAACCACATTACGTAAGGACGCATGTCGCTTGTTGAAAAGTTCTTGTGGAGTCAATGGGGGATTCGACGTATTGAATTCTTTAATATGGTACCGAACCCCCCGATAGGGAGCTAGAAAGCCTCGCATGTTGGAATAACCTCCATCCATAATGACGCGGGACGATAACCCTAAAATGCGGAATATGATTTTAATGCGATTTGCCGAAATTAATTAGAATTTAATCAAGCGTAATCTCAAAACTATCATAAATACCTTAGGGTTCAGAGAATTCAGGTTGGTAGATCACACGAGATCCAGTTAGGGTCCAGTCCGATGCGCGAGTACTATTAGATTTGAGGCGAGATCGGCCTAGAGATAGAACTCTAGATTTTTCCAGGCTTAGGCGCTCGTCTTCGATCCGATGTAGATTCTCGGTTCGAGCCAGGGTGGCGGAATTAGGTTATGGTTTTGTAATAGGTTTTGGTTTTGTAACAGGTTTATGGTTTTCGGATCGGTTTATGGTTTGAAAAAAGAGTGTTGGCTATGTTTGATTTAGGGTTTCAAATAGGCTTAGGGTTTTGGGATCGAAAGGAAACAATTAGGATACGGTGTAGGAGAAGCAAACACAGATCGAGAGATAACCAATATAATAGAGAAGATAACAATGGCTTTTAGGAATCACTCCCTTGGCCTCACACCAAACCCATCTCAGGCAAAGAATATTCAAGCATAAAAGCATTCAAAATATTCAATAACTAATTAAAAAGTCTTTACAAGCCTCTATATATAGGCCACCAATAATTAAAATTCGAAATAAAGAGTTCTAATAGAAATAAAACACAAAAAAGGTAAGTTTTCGCTAAAAAAAACTCAAATTTGAGCTTGAATCACGGCGTCCACGACGTCCGTAGTGCCCCACTTGACGTCCGTGACCTCTGAACGATGAAGGGCAAAATCACGGACGTCGTCGGTGTTTCACAGACGTCATCGCTATTCACGGACGTCAAATCACTTCATTCACATGAACGAAATTTATTTTTTTTTTTTTTTTTGTTATGGCGTTCCCCGTCATTCTCCTCCACTCAAAATATTTCATCACCGATGAAACACGCATGTGGTACTCGGATTCGGGCTCCCTCTCCTCTTCTTTCGACGCCGGTAGAAACGATGTGGTCCGAATCCAATGCCCATGTATGTGGCGTCCCCATCAATTCCCCTGGACCAAAAAGGTTTCATCACCGATGAAACACGCTCGTGGTAGATATCTAGCAGGTCGGGGTTCAAGCGGCGAACTTCATTTTCTTAGACCCAAGTGTTTTCGGACTCCGGTTTGCCGACCCATTTAACCAAGTATTTCTGGAATCCCCCGTCCTGTGTAGAGACGGCATGATCGTTAATTATGTCTTCTATCTCATCTGATCTCTGTCTGCGTGGGGAAGGAAGAGGTATAGGTTGCAAGGTTGGATTAGGGCTGGGACTAGGGGGTGGCTGGAGTGGGTTTTCAGGAGGTGGGGTGAAACCCAAGTAAGGAACCAGGTCCTCCACATTGAACGTTGAACTAACCCCCGTACCTGGAGGAAGCTCGAGCACGTATGCATTAGGACCACTCTTAGCCAAAATTCTAAAAGGCCCAGCGCCTCGAGATTGGAGCTTCTTTGCGGATCGTGGGAACCAACCGTGCCTAGGACCATCACATAATCACCCACGTTAAATTCTTTAGAACGCCTGTGAGCATCTGCAGATAATTTATATTGATTGTTGCTTGAATTAATTTTCTGTTTAATTTCGGCATGCAAGCTATGAATATGTTGTGCAAATGCATCGGCAGACTCTGACACTCTATGGGATACAGACATGGGGATCAAATCTAATGGGGTCCTAGGCCTATGACCATGCACTACCTCAAAAGGACTCATGCCTATGGACCTATTGACAGAATTATTATAAGCAAACTCAGCTATTGGTAAGATGGTATCCCAGGTCCTAACATGATCACCAACAAGACTACGAAGGAGATTCCCAAGGCTCCTATTGGTGCTTTCAGTTTGGCCATCCGTTTGAGGGTGGTAAGCTGTTGAGAATTGGAGCAATGTGCCCATCATGTGCCAAAGGGTCTTCCAAAAATAACTCGTGAATTTAACATCCCTATCAGACACAATAGTTTTGGGCAAGCCATGAAGACGCACTACCTCCGCGAAAAATAGTTTAGCAATATGAGATGCATCGGAGGTTTTGGAACAAGGAATGAAGTGGGCCATTTTGGAAAATCGGTCCACTACGACATAGATGGAGTCGTGCTTCCTAGGGGTCTTAGGAAGTCCAAGCACGAAATCCATAGAGAGGTCTTGCCACGGTGTGTGTGGCACGGGTAAAGGAGTGTACAAGCCGGTATTTTGTTTGGTCTGTTTTGACACTTGGCAAGTACGACAATATTTGACAACTCGAGCGACATCTCTCATCAGGCTAGGCCAAAAGAACCTATCCTCATTGAGCGCAACAGTTTTATTACGCCCGAAATGTCCGGCCATCCCTCCAGCATGTAACTCCCAAATGAGAAAGTCACGCAATGAAGTGCGAGGGATGCAAAGGCGATTGCCTTTAAACAAGTACCCATCATGGATGGTGTACACAGAGTGTGAACTGATCGGGTTACTAAGGAGAGCAGTGTACTCAACCCCAAAATCTGGGCACTCGGGGTACTCATCCTTTAACTTTTCGAACCCGACGACCTCGGTGCTCATTGTGCGCAAAGTCACCACTCGCCGACTAAGTGCATCAGCGGCCCTATTTTCAGGGCCAGCCTTATGCTTTAACACGAATGTGAACCCTTGAAGGTACTCCACCCACTTCGCGTGCCTTGGGTTCAACTTCTTCTGTGAAGCAAGAAAGCGTAAGGCTTCATGGTCAGAGAACAGCACAAATTCCTGCGGTCTAAGGTAATGTTTCCAATACCAAAGAGATCGAACGACCGCATAGAATTCCTTGTCATAGGTGGAGTATTTTTGCTTCGCCTCGTTAAGTTTTTCGCTAAAATAGGCCACAGGGTGACCCTCTTGGCTAAGCACTCCTCCTATGCCTACACCCGATGCGTCACATGCAACTTCAAAGACTTTGGAAAAGTCCGGCAATCGCATGACGGGTGCGCTACTCATTCGTTGTTTGATCTCGGCAAAGGCTTTTGTCGCCGCTTTGCCCCATTTAAAATCCCCTTTTTTCATGCAATCTGTAATTGGGGCCATAATGGTGCTAAAGCTTCTGATGAAGCGACGATAGAAAGTAGCCAAGCCATGGAAGCTGCGGACATCGTGTATGTTCTTTGGTTCGGGCCACTCCACAATGGCTCTCACCTTTTCAGGTCATGGCCATTCCATTGGCCGAGATAATGAATCCCAAGAAGACAACGGAATGCTGCATGAAAGTGCACTTCTTGAAATTGGCAAACAACTTCTCGCCCTTGAGGGTTTCACAAACCAACCTAAGGTGGGTCAAGTGTTGATCCTTGTTGTGACTATAGATCAAGATGTCATCGAAATAAACAACAAGGAATTTGCCTAGAAACGGCCTCAACACTTGGGTCATGAGTCGCATGAAAGTACTCGGGGCATTAGAAAGCCCAAAAGGCATGACCATCCACTCGTAAAGACCATCCTTAGTCTTAAAGGCGGTTTTCCACTCATCACCGGGGCGGATGCGGACTTGATGGTAGCCACTTTTAAGGTCTATCTTTGAAAAGATAGTGGCACCAACCATCATGTCGAGCATATCATCGAGCCTTGGTATGGGAAACCGATACTTAACGGTAATCTTATTGATCGCACGGCTATCCACACACATGCGCCACGTACCATCTTTCTTAGGAGTGAGTAGGGCAGGTACGGCACACGGGCTCAAACTCTCTTGGATGAACCCCTTCTGAAGGAGCTCATTGACTTGCCGAGTTAACTCGGCGTGCTCAACCGGATTCAACCTATAGTGGGGCAGGTTCGGTAAGGTAGATCCGGGAACCAAGTCTATTGCGTGTTGGATATCACGCAGAGGAGGGAGTTCGTTTGGTAAGTCTTCAGGGAAGACATCCGTAAACTCTTTTAAAATCGGCTCAACCTCCTGGGGACACTCGCTCACCGACTCGAGAGCACTCTCTACGGTGACAACTACGTACACCACACTCTCATCTTTCGATGCTTTCTCGAACTCAGAAGGGCTCACAATATTAATGGATTTAGAAGACTCGCCCTTCTTTTCAACGGTGTTGGTCGATGGTGTTTTGGGAGGCAAAGGGTGTAAAGTGATCTTTTTGCCCTTATGCATGAACGTGCAGATGTTTGTTCGACCAGAAAGAGTCACGTCCATGTCGTAGAGCCACGGCCTTCCCAAAATAATATGGCCCACATCCATCGGCACCACATCGCACCATAAGGTGTCCGAATAAGAACCTAACTGAATCGGTACATGACACCTTTTCGATACGGGAATAGATGAAGAATTGACCCATGCGACTTTATAAGGTCTCGGGTGGGCTTCAGGTGTAAGCCCTAAGCGGCGTACGACATGAGTTGATATAACATTAGTGCAACTACCGCTATCCACGATGACCCTACAATTCTTTTCACCGAATCTGGCATAGGTGTGGAAGATGTTCTCCCTACGCCAGTCATCCTTTTCATCCCGTTGAGGCTGTGCAAGAGCACACCTCACAACTAAAGCATGACCAATAGCATCACCCTCCTCATCACTGGGTGTGCTAACCGGTTCAAATACTTCCTCTTCAACCACTACCTCATCATCATCCTCCTCTCCCTCAATGAAGAGAGTCCTTTGGGGTTCTTTCGTAGGGCATTGGGCGGCAAAGTGTCCCATCCCATGACATTTATAGCATTTTACTTGAGAATTAACCCTTGAGGATTCTCCGCCTACGCCTTTTCCCTTTTCAAACCTAGAATTGGTAGGGGCGGGTTGTGTAGGTTTGGGAGGAGGATTGAATCGTCCCTCACTGGATCGTTGGCTACTATATTGGGACTCGGTCCTCTTCACCACCGTAGTTTTCAGATACCGTTCGAGATCTTGCACAACGGCATAGCATCTTTCAAGAGTTTCTACGGGGTGAGAAATCAACTCTTTCTGCAAATCAAGTCGCAATCCAGTGCGGAATCTAGAGAGAGTGATTTCAGGGTCTTCCGATACTTTTGCCCTCATCATGAATTCTTCGAATTTGGCAATGTAATCGGTCACGGGCATACCACCTTGGCGTAAGTTTTGCCACTGGTCGAGGAGGCGTTGGTGGTATGATAAAGGAACATACTTCTCAGTAAGTCGTTCCTTCATGTCGTCCCAACGGGTAATGGGAGGACAACCCGCGTTCACCCTAATGCGTTCAACATTGAGCCAGAAAAGCGGAGCTTAGCCAACCAACTTCATTTTTGCGAGTCTAACGCAACGGTCGTCATTCATGGCATACCAATCAAAGTGTTGGTCCATGTCAGAAAGCCAATCGAGGAAGACGGTAGGGTCCATTCTTCCATCGAAAGTCGGAATCTCAACTCGGACATTCTTAAGGAGTTGAACTTCGGGGTCATAGTCATCTCTACGATGATCCCTACGGTTCCGATTGTCTTGGCGACCATTACGTTCCAAGTGGGGACATTCACGCTCTTGGTGCTGATTTTCCAGCCCATCCATCGCTTCCAGTTGGTTGATTCGATCACGTAATCTATCATTACCAACTCCTAGGGATGTTTGGGCTTGCTCAATGGTATTCAAACGTGCACTAATTGCACCCAATTCATCTCGCATAGCTCTAAGAGTATTAAGAACCTCATCCGAAGCCATGGTGATCACAAGGTCTATTAGGGTTCTAATATGACATACAATATGGACTCACAAACGAAAAAAAAAATAATGCAATAAAATAAATATGACAAATAAAATGCCCTAACCTAGAAAACCTAGGGCTTTGATACCAAAACTGACGCGGGACGATAACCCTAAAATGCGGAATATGATTTTAATGCGATTTGCCGAAATTAATTAGAATTTAATCAAGCGTAATCTCAAAACTATCATAAATACCTTAGGGTTCAGAGAATTCAGGTTGGTAGATCACACGAGATCCAGTTAGGGTCCAGTCCGATGCGCGAGTACTATTAGATTTGAGGCGAGATCGGCCTAGAGATAGAACTCTAGCTTTTTCCAAGCTTAAGCGCTCGTCTTCGATCCGATGTAGATTCTCGGTTCGAACCAGGGTGGCGGAATTAGGTTATGGGTTTGTAATAGGTTTTGGTTTTGTAACAGGTTTATGGTTTTCGGATCGGTTTATGGTTTGAAAAAAGAGTGTTGGCTATGTTTGATTTAGGGTTTCAAATAGGCTTAGGGTTTTGGGATCGAAAGGAAACAATTAGGATACGGTGTAGGAGAAGCAAACACAGATCGAGAGATAACCAATATAATAGAGAAGATAACAATGGCTTTTAGGAATCACTCCCTTGGCCTCACACCAAACCCATCTCAGGCAAAGAATATTCAAGTATAAAAGCATTCAAAATATTCAATAACTAATTAAAAAGTCTTTACAAGCCTCTATATATAGGTCACCAATAATTAAAATTCAAAATAAAGAGTTCTAATAGAAATAAAACACAAAAAAGGCAAGTTTTCATTAAAAAAAACTCAAATTTCGGAAGCCCGTCACGACGTCCACGGACGTCCGTAGTGCCCCACGGACGTCCGTGACCTACGGACAGTGAAGGGGCAAAATCACGGACGTCCGTCACTGTTCACGGAGTCCGTCACTGTTCACATGAACAGTTTTTTTTTTTTTTTTTTTTTTTTTTTTGTCATGACGTTCCCCGTCACATAAGGTAATATTTGTTTAGTGGCACTTGAAGTCGATTTTGTGGCCTAGAGAGAGCACTTGCTAGAACTTTCGAGTCTGGGGAAGACCCCTCCCATCCAGGGAGTACGTATTGGAATAGCATGTCAAACGATACCACACACAAAACATTTTGTGATGTCACATTGTGACAGTTACGATAACGCTGTGAGTCCCGCCTGGGAACGGTAACGTCAACATGTGTGCCATCGATAGCTCCTACAGCACCCTTGAACCATGGGTAAAACCTTTGTTGGCTACTAATCTCCGGGGGAGTTCTAGTAGTGGCCTGTTTCACAAAATCGTCATACAACTGTAAGATAGCGTCAAGTACGCTATTAAAACATAGGCTAATGGTTGAGCCCGAACATTGGAATCTATCTTGGACGGTTCTATTCTTCTGATTTTGGGCTATAGTGTACATGAATATAGCAACCGCCTCCTCCACCTTCATCCTCTGTGAGTCCTCCAATAAACCCCTCGCCCTAAGGTCGTCACATAAACTTCTGAATGCGGGCGTATGCATTAGAAATAGTTCATATGCAATATCTAGATGCCTGCGAAGGGTTTCCTAAACGTATAACGGACCAGTGAGAATCGATGTGTGACGTCCTCGCCTTTCTGGTCGAAGAGTTAAGATGATGGAAATGGCGGTAATGACGAAGCCCACTGTACACATCGCAATCAATTCATCATCGGATACGAGGGGGGGTGCCATTATACCTAAATGACAAAACTCATTCAGTTTAATTACCATAATTTTTTTACATTAACTCACAAATTTATAAAATCATTACAACTTTATAACATAAACATTAATAGGCCTATGGAGGTGGTCATGGCCTTCCACACAAGGCGAAGAGATAAGATTGACGATGCTCAAGGCGCAACCCCATCACTATCTCAGCCATTCGACCGGACTGCTCAAATTTAACTAGGAGCTCCATAAACATAGAATGGTCAATAAAGTTGTTTGCTCTCATTTCTTGTAAAAATTCTAAAAATTGTTCATGATTGCTTCGAGGTGGTTGAGGTGGTTCAGGGATGGCCCGACTAGCGATGCTTTCAAGAGTTGTTCAAAATCCCGCTAGCTGCTCAAGAAGACCATCAGGGAGGTCTACACTCTTCCGTTTCCTTCCAGACCCACTTGAATTAGAGTTTCGAGCAAGGCGGGTTCGGGTGCTCGGGTTTGGACCACTCTCCGCAGTTAAGGGAGACTCCGCATTGGTAGGCCCTTCTTGGTAGGGGAACTCTTCATTATCAAATACTGGGTGGTATGAGTCCCCACTAAAGTCATCGCCAAGAGGAATAACACGTTCTTGGACAGGGATCGACGATCCCTAGGGTGGAACTCCTCAGCCCTAGTATATGTGTTGTTTCCAAATAGAAGACAAAGCAATTTGTAGTCTTGAACCTTCCTACCTCGATAATTTGTAGCCCAGATATTACCCTAAAGTCATGTATGTTAGGTTAAATGAAATGTTCAAATTATGTACAATTGTTTAGATTCACAGCTCAAGGAAGGTTAAAGTTCGTAGTTACTAACCAGTGCAGAAATGAAATTGTCCCATATATCAGTTTCTGCAATGACCATTTTATTATCATTGTCCCAACCAAAATCACTAGTATCAAGAATTTTCTTCATCCTAGAGTAATTATTCCTCACTGACTTCAAGTGATTATAGCATTTATCTCTGGTGAGTTTTTCCAGTTTCCCTTCGAAGCATTTGTAAGACTTTAGCTTTTCGGCTATCTCAGGCCACACATTTTTTTGCCACGTTCCCTTAGGTAGTTTCCGACATAGATGGTATTGCTCGACAAGTTCCTCGATATAGAGCTTGTCTTATTGCTCATTCCACATAAAAATTTTTGACTGACCGACATTATCGGGGGCAACACCCTTTCCCTTGCGGCTACTCATAACTTATGTTCCCCTAAAAATTATCAAAGTTTTAGATTTTTTACATAAACTAGGTCTGCCTCGATATTTGGTGGTTGACATACGACGACCATATACCCTCGTCTTAATAACTCCGATGAAAGTATGGACTAATTTTGTATAAACGTACATGCTCCAAACACATTAATCTATCAGATTCAGTGTTAGAAATCAATCAATGCTTATAATAGCATGTTTGAATTCTACCAAACACATAAATCCATTCAAACTATGCGTTAGTCCATGCTTTCAATAACATGTTGAAATTCTACCATTCTTACTACTGTATTATGGATATCATTTAACAGGAGGAGCAGTAGTTCAATCCACATTTTAGCAGTAGCAGTTTAATGGGAAGTGGAAGAATATATTATGCAAAAAAAAAAAAAATTCAATAAAAAGAATATGAAAATGAACTTTGAAGGCATAATTAGATTCACTGCTGGCTGTTGTACATGAAAGAAAAATGATATATTATTACAACCTAAAACCAGTAAATTGCAGACAGTTACAGCAAGGATTAAAAAACAAGAAAGCATGGACTGAAAAAAAATAAAGTGTGGATTCAAATTTCAAAGTGCCACTACTCTAAACGAAAGTGATCGATGTTCAATGACATATGATATTTATTTTATTTCATTTTGATTGATATAAAAGAAATTTGAATTAAATATAAAAGCAAAATAGGGATAGCCTTCTTCCTGAAATTTTTACAAGAGAAAATAGGGTAACCGAGGTTGTGATACGAACAAATGATAGGATCCAAACTTAAATCGAAGAGAGAAATGATTCAGAAATCTAAAAATAATATGTAACTCTTTGTGTTTTCATAGCCACCATCAACTTGCACTACATCCACAAACTTGAATAGCTAAGGTAAGAATCCATGCTAATTAACAAAGCCCATGAAAAGGAAAATTTCAGTATAATTGTCAATTAAACAACATATGTCGAAGCTATATAAAACCTCTAAAGATGATTACAAATTAAACATTGAATTTTAACTAGCCTCACTTACCAATAGCCCATATATATATATATATATATATATACATCAGTAATTCACCTCTGCTCTAGCTATCCTGGCAGCCAACATATATAAAGTTGAGATAACATGTTAATCCTTTTGGCCTAGCAATGAAGTGAGCGATGATCAAAGTTCAGTGTTTTAGTTTCAGTTGAAAAGAAGAATTGAATCAGTGTTTCAGTTTTGTTTCAAAAACTGAACTAAACTAGTATTCTAGTTTCAGTTACACTCCAAAGCTAGGCTAACTAAGCATTTCTTTGTTATAAATTTATTCAGTTCAGCTGAACTAACTTTAGTGGGCTTCTGCCACATCATCAGCTGAACTAACTTTAGTAGGGTATTGCACGGATAATATAGAATTCTATAAAATTCTCATCCTCCCAGTCTAGCTCAGCAACTTCTTCCATCTAGACCACTCTGCTTTTGTTTTGTCCCATAGCTGGTGGCTATTGTATAAATATATATACAACAGTAGCTGCTGGCTGTTGTATATATATATATATATATATATATATATATATATATATATATATATATATATATATATATATATATATATGGATTAACCTTTGGAAAAAATGAGGCTAAAAATTGGTAGCGAAAAAACAAATAAGTCAAATTACTATCTTCTATGACTAATGAATTATATAGGCCATTTTCAAAAACTTAAAGTGAGCTGAAGGCAATTGCTTTTATCTCCGTGAGGCAATCAACTTTATGCAAACATATAAAAGGTAAAGAACATGGAGTTGTTTCCCCCAAGCCAAATGAGCTTTACGCAGACTAAAAAGAGTCATGCACCTAGAGCCATGCACTTATATATATGCTACTATGAAAATCACATCAGTTTTTCAATTGAGTGAAAAGCTGCTAGCAACATTAATTGCAGTGGTAGCTGGTAGATGGTAACATGCCCCATTCAATGAAGATGTATAATAATGATATTGGAAAATAAAAGCATGAAATTTAACATATATAATCAAATAAGCTAACAGAAGAGAGGTTTGTGAAAACCCAATAGTTCTACTGCTGGAAAGATCAATACATGAACCTCTAACATATAACACAGATTGCAATTGTCCAATGAAATTTGAAAAACCTATTATTAGTAAACAAAAGGCCCATAAGCTCTAAGTTCCAAAACCTGTTTTATGCATCAAGGTACCTTTCTTTCCTGCATTTAATTCAATGGGAACAAAGACAACAATGTGTTTTCTGTTGGTGGGGTTTTGTGAGTGCAAGAGTGAGCTCACACTCGCTTGCTTTCTCATAAAGATTAACTATGAATGCACATGAAAGAGCATTTTTTATTTAGGCTCTCAATTTAAAGATTGGTGGAATAAGATGGAGTTTCGATCCGGTTTTCCCTTTTTCTTGTTTATGGTAGTGCAAGCTTTGATGGGTATAAAAGATTGATGAAATTGACCTCAAGATTTTCAAGTTTAGATGCAATGGAAAATAAAGTGCATTATCAATGAAAGAAAAGTCACGCCTGTTGTATATATATATAGCAATCTGGCACTTGACACACCTAATCTGTTGGAACTCCATGTGGCTGAGCTCTATGCTTAGCATGGTTTGGCTCAACCTAGATACATGAGGATTTGAGGAAAGCACTTTCAAGTCAATCTATAAAGGGGTGAAATTTTGGGAGCCAAAAGACACAATCAGGGTGCACAAGGGTACCAGCAGCTGCTGGGCTCTACTATCTGGCCTGCCATATTTCAACAGTAGCTGCCTGTTGTATATATATATATATATATATATATATATATATATATATATATATATATATATATATATATATAACAGTAGTTGCTAGCTGCTGTATATAGGAGCCTAAAGAACAGATCTTGTTCAACTAAGGGTAGTTGTTTTTGCCTTATATTCATAGAAGGTCATTTTTTGGACGGGAATGTGCATAATATATTAGGATTTAGACACTGCTATCTAAGTTGGAGTGGGCTATAGAAAGCTGCAAATAATTTCCTCTAACAAATATATAAAAAAAGAACACTTACACAAAAGATTTTATCTGCTATCAGCTACGAAGTTCATTGTAAGGGTATTTCGATGTGGAATGTTTTATAGAGGTATGCAAACTTGATGGAAAACAGAGTTACCACACTAGGTGTAGGCAAAGTTTCGTACCTGGTTATCCCCTTTGAAGAAATCATTTAGTAATAGTCTACACTCCTTTGTACACCCCTATGAAGAAATCATTTGTACTTGTTCCTTTGTCTACACTCCTTTGTAGCATGATGGAAAACTCTTTATTGTTGCCTTTTGATACCATCAAGGTATCAAACTTGGCATTAGTATCAGGTATCGTTTCAATCTTTAGATCGATTTATATCAACAAATACCAATGCATATCGGCCAATACTGATATTGAATTTGTTTAATGAAAAAAAAAGTAACATCATGGTAGTACATCCAAATACTATTTCCCGGCTGAATTGCATCAATATTAGTCGCTACCGAGACCGATACCAATACCAGGTCTGATACCGGTATCGGACTGGTTGGGTATTGCTCTCGACTAGTCAAATACATATTGGAAGAAGCAGTGAGAAGCCTTCATCTAAGGAAGAATGCTGAGAATGCTAAGAAGCTATAAAATTTAACAAAAAAAATTCACCTTGGCCTTAATTCAAGCACCTTCTGTTGAATTGGAATGCAAATGCCGAAATTGGTTGAAGGGAGGCAAGGGGGAGCATTTTATAGCCTTCAATGCCCCCCCAAGGAGATCGATTCAGATCTTTGCACTCAATCTTCTCTTTGAAGCTATGAGACAGGTGTCTTAAAATGAGAAGCTGGCCCCTATCAGATTTTCCAACGCTCAAAATCAAGTAGCCAACTGTTGCCATGTGAAAGCAGTACATTTGAATCTCTGCAAGCTCCATAATCAGGCTGGTCCCTACTGGATTCATCATAGCCGTAATTCAACTCCAACTGTAGCCATGTAAATGTACTTCATTTGAATCTCTGCAATCAATCTCCATATGAATCGGAGCAGAGATCTAGGAGACAGGTGTATTTAGAACCGAGGCTGGCCCCTACTTATCGCCATGGATGGTTTGGGAAGACGATGCTTTAGCTTCAAAGAAGCTATTGCGTAGCTGTTTCAGGAAGACACATACCTCATGACCATTGACGGAGAGTTTGGATCGTCTGCATAGATCAAGGACAAGTATACTTCACCGGCCCAAATCTGAGCTAATCCGAGAGGTTTGCTCAGACGACCATACGAAGTTGTCGCTCGGAAAAAGCTCCGATTTCTGCGATTTCTGCTTCCCAACCAAAACTCTCGAACGTGGGCTTTATTCAGACTTTGCGAAAACCCCTCAGAATCTGGGCAAAAATGGCTCTCGAACGAGGCCTTAGACTATTTTAGGAAAAGGAAATTGACACAGGCACCATCGACGGTGTCCCGGTCTCGCACCTAATTCCAACAATTTACATATTAATGCAAGATTTCCTAAAATACATGGTATCATGTCTTTACCGGATGAAATGATTATCTTGCACGCATGTTTCATGGGACCTGGGTAGGCAAGATCCAAATGGAAAATATACAAAATCTATACCTTTAGAGTTTTTATTAGGTGCTTGACCTCCTAAGATAGAAGCCTCATAGGCTCTTTTGTACCCATATAGGAGACGTTTTTATCAATTCAATATACAAGTAGCTGAATATCATTTACTTAAATGGGACCGGCTCTCTTGACCCTCACTTACGCTTCAAAATGGTGTTTAAATGATCTTAGAGTGTCAACTATTTAAGATGTAGGTGATTTGAATCGTCACAATGAGAGATTATAGATTAAAGTACAACAGGCTTAAAAATAGTGTTTTAGACAAATTTAAATCATTCGATCAGTTGACTATAATATCATCGATTACTTTTATTTGTAATGGTTGATATTAAAGTTCATCAATTAGAAGATTCACATTCACTTATCGACATGTTTTGTTAGGCCGAGACATTCTAATGATTAATTAGAGTGCCACTTGAGTTATTCAGAATAGTCATAAATATATGTCACATGACATAATGATATATCACACTTTAATAGTGTGAAGTAAAAAAAGTCCAATTTTAATAGTGTGTCATCATTTATTAGGTGTTTAAATATCGATTAGGAGCCATTATACCTACTAAAAATTTTTTAAGTCAAAAAATAAAAATCCACTCTTGCTCATATCTAGCCTAAGAGTCTAAGACTCGTTGAAATGCTCCATTTTTTCGACCCTTGAATGGGCAGTCTTTGGGTTGATGTTTTATCACTTTGATAAGAGCGATATGATTTGCACCCGTTTTTGTTGTGAAGAGTACATGTATCTCCACCATATAAAATCATTGACTTCCTTAAGTCAGACAATGAAGATCGGTATTCATCTCAATCTTCAACAAAATAAATCTTGAGATCATAACTCACCTATCAGACGGTCACATATTGACTCCATGTGATACACATCCCCAAAAGTGGCCGTACTCTGAGAAAGGGTTCTCAAGTGTCACTTTTGGGGATGTGTGCGACGTAGAATTGAGATCCGACTTTCTGATATGTGCGCCATGATCTCAATGTCTATTGTGTGAAAGATTGGGATAAAAAACGATCTCCATCATCTGATTCAAGGAAGTCAACATTCTCTATGGCAGAAAGGCCTGACGATCCCAAGAAAAACAGGTACAATAACACCACCGCTTATAAAAATTGTGTGCCATGTAGGGCTGTCAAGGGTCCAGGTTGGGTCGGAAGCAAATTTTGGCTGCTCAATGGAAAAATGGCATGTGCTTGACCTGATCTGACTTGATGGTGCAACCCTACTGGATGGGTCAAAGGTATACGCTCGACTCGACCTAATGTCTGACTTGAAAAACTCAACCCAACCATATTAAAGAGCCCTTCTTTTCCTTCATGTTGTATAGAAAATATTGGGTTCGGTCGTCCACCCAACCTGTTTCGTTCCTAATCCACGACCAAAAGGACGATATGAATGCCTCATGCATAGCCCGACCTAACGGGTAAAGGTCGGGTCAGGTTTATGTGTCAACCGGCAGAAGACCCGGGTCAAGTGGGTCACATATGAGATCGACCTGACCTGTTGACGGCCCTAGTGCCATGTTGCAGTATATGACTTAGAAGTGAAAAAGTAAGGATTTTTTCTTAGGCTAGAGGTGAGAATAGAGTCAATCCCCCTTAGGGCTTGTTTGGTAACAAGGAAAATGATTCATTTGCTGAAAAATTCGTTTTCCACCACTTTCTAATTGTTTGGCAACTGTTGTGGGCCCCACTTGAAAAGTGTAATTTGGAGCAAAACACGATATTTATCATATGATCTATTGTTGTCAACCGTTGCATCAAATAATAACCTTTGACTATATTTAATCACATGATGAAAATTATATTTCGTGCAAATCTTTTACACTTAATATCTTTAAATGGCGGGCTCCAAATCAAACGGTTTAGATGGTATTTTCATATAACAGGATTCATTAAACTTGTAAGTCTTTGTTTTAAACTCGGTACAAGGGTCAAGTTTCTAAGTGCAAGTAATGGCTCCCTTTTCGTTATTTGTGTAATTTTTGTTATGGGAGTCATTACTTGCACGGTAAAACTTGGCCCTTAAACTGAATTTAAAACAAAGACTTATAAGTTCTGTGACCTCTACTATTTGAAAATGCCACCTAAATCGTTTGATTTAATGTCCATGATTTAAAGATATTAAGTGCAAAAGATTACACGAAAGATAATCAACAGCATGTGATTAACTATAGTCAAAGGCTATTATTCAATTCAATAGTTGACTATAATAAATCATATGATAAAGATCATGTTTCGTTCCAATCTTATCCACTAAATATCTCTAGATCATGAATTTCAAATCGGACGACCCAGATTGTATTTCGATTATCACATGACCCTAAAATATCAAGTATTTCTTTAACTTCGGTGCAAGGGCCGAGTTTCCTAGTACAAGCAACGACTTCCCTTTTTTTTATATTAAAAATCATTTTTGCTCATGCACCATAAATAGGTTTGGGTCCCAAAATCTTATTTCACACGCTATATTAAATAAAAATAAATTTATTTACCCCAATGTTTTGTCAAATAATCTCTCGAGATTTTCCTAAATCTTACAAATGCTATGAAAATGTTTAATTTTCCCATACAAATTCCCAAACAAAGGCCTCCCTGGGATTGTGTTTTTATATGGTAGGTACAAACTACTCCTCTATACCATATTTACCCCTAAACTTAAATTTTACTATTTTAAAAATTAGGAAAGCCACTTTATTTTCACAATTTTTAAAGTACCAAAAGTGCCCTTTGTTATTCCAAAAATATACTTTTTTTATTTTTCCTTCTCTCCCAAAAATGAAAACTTTCCTATTTTTTCTCCCTCTAAAACACATTTTTTCAGGCACGCCTCTTCTCTTAATAGCAACCTCTAATTTTCTCTTATTAAATCACAGTTCTTCACCCCTTTAATTTCTTTATTAATATCGTTCGGGTTGGGTTGAATAATCATAAATGTCTAACCCAACCCAACCTAACCCCGATGGTGTACTTAAGCCAATCCAACCCAATGCCTGACCCACAAACCTAACCCAACCCAATAAAGTACTCCTTTTTATAGATAGATTTAGTAACACTCACAAAATTTTGTTGGGCACCTATACCAAAAGCTATTGCTTGCTTTGAATGAGATGATGAAGGTTGTTTTTCTCCCCAATCTTCTATATTAGGAATCTTGAGATCATGGGCGTACTATCAAATGGTCAATTTTTTAATCCACGTAGCACAAATAAAAAATATGACTCTAAAATCTCGGGTCGACTTGGCCTAACTCAACCCAACTCGATACCTCATCTTACTCCAATTGTGGGAATTAATGGCTAATGTTTGGAAGTCCGTACATGTCACACAGTTACACTAGTATGCTGACTGATTTGCCGCCTATGATGAGTGGACATCCATTGTAGATTAACTCTTTGAAACAATTATCCCTCATCAGAAATTATTTCGCTTTAAATTGATTATGGCTTAAAAGTTTCGATCGCAAATTAGTTCTATGGTAGATAGTTAGTTTATTATTTATTACATATTAATATTAAATTTTAATTGTAGAATATCAAATATTTTATCTTTTATGACTACATTTAACGAAAAATTAAAAACTTTTAATAAAGTGAAATAATAAATAATAAAACTTGTGAGTCAAATGTGATTCATGAACCACATATGATGTACGCATGTGATCATGTTCATATTTTGGGAAGTGGATCAAAATATAACTATCTTATGATAGAATAATAATCTCAAGGTCTATTATGTGAAAGATCAATATCTATTGTCTCGAATATTGTGACAAAAAATGATCTCCACTGTCAAGTCAAAGTAGTCAACAATTTAACCACATGAAATCCGAGTTGAATCAAACGATGGAGATTTTTTTATCCAGATCTTCAACATAATAAAACTTAGGATCATTGATCTATCGTCAGACACTGATATTTTGATCCACAATATGAACATGATCTTGAGCACCTATATTTTCTCCTCGATAAATCTTATGAGCACCTATATTTTCTCGTCCCTAAAACTTTTACATATTTTAAAATTAAAATAGAACTAATTACTTTTCTTGCATTGACTGCTTTGAATTGGATGATAATAGCATTTTTCGTTCCAATCTTTCATACACTTGATCTCGAGATTATAGGTGTACCATCAGACGGTCATATATTGATTTGATGTGCATAGATCCCAAAGTGGCATTAAAATCAAATTTAAACGAGATGAGTGGCACGTAATTTTATCAAATGTGATTTTGCCTTTAAATACGCCTGCCAATTGACATTTTTGAACCAAATGATGGAGAACGTTTTTCGTTCCAACCTTTTACACACTTTGACCATGTAATTTTAATGTCATTTAACGAATTTGTGCCACGTGGAATCAAAACTTGACCGTCTGATGGAATAATGATGATCTTAAAATCCGCTTTCTAGAATATTGGGAAACGAACGATCTGCATCATATAATTCCAAGAAGTCAATGGGTTTCAAGGATTTTCTAATATAGGTGTTTTAAGTAAACATACAAAGGTACCTTCATACATCCGTACCTACGTCTAAAGACAATTCAAACCCATTGACTATTTGGAGTCAGAAGTTGAAGATCATTTTTCACCCTAATCTTCCACTAATGGATCTTAAGACTATGGACGTACCATCAAATGATTATTTTTTTTATTTCATGTGGTATAAATCGTAAAAATATTGTCTGAAATCACATGACACACATCACACTCAAACATGATTGTAGGAACTCTTTTTGGGATATGTGTTACGTAGAATAAGAAACTAGCCATCCGAGAGTAAGATCAGAGTCTCAAGATCTATTCTACGAAATATTGGGGTGAAAAACAATCTTTATCACTTAATTCCAAACAATCATGAATTTGAATGGAGTGCAAATACCATTTTATTATTTTAAGCTACTTTTTCAGTTTTCTCATCTTACCTAATAAATTTTTGATTTTTGCCCCCAAAAAATAAAACGGACCAAAATAGGTTTAGTATCGATTGTCGGGTCTATTAGACCAGTTCGATTCGTCGATTTTCAATTCGGGTTTCGAGTCAAAACTTGAACCCTTATATATGGATGAATATTATTATTCATCTTTTTAATAATAATTAATAAATACGTAGGATATGAAAATTCGAAGCCTATTGTTTTAGTTACATTAGTTATCATAAAATTAAAGTAGAAATTAACAATTAAGAAAATTTTATTAAACATATATAATTAGTATATCATCAAATTAATCGAACGTGATAGCATAGAAACATGTATCTGTAGTTAAAAACTATATATTTAAACATAGTAAATAGATATAATTGTACATTATTATGCATAAATAAAAATGTAGTATATACTATAAATGAGAAAATAAAGAAAAAAAAAGAAACTACTGAAAGCAAATAATTTTGATAATTTAATTGGATTTGAGATTGGATTTGTTATTTCGCCAACCCAATTTTTTATTGATGTTAATGTCTTCATCAGTCAAAACAAATATTCTGACATATGTACCATTGAGTAAGACGAATTTTAATTAAATTTTAGATATTATAAAAGAATAAGTTCTACAAAATACTCGAATCAATATAATATTTAACAATAATTGTTATTAGTTTTTTAGTGATTGACTGTTAATATATGATTATGATTTAATATAATAAGTTAATTTTAACTCATAATTAAAATCCTCTGTGATCAAAATATTTCATTTTACGATGTCCACGTGCAACGCACTCGCAGTTCTCAAATATGTTTGAACCACATTTAGAGTTCAACCAGTTAGACCTGATCAAACCATAGCAACTCGGCATATTAAGACTCCACTTTCAAACTTACCTTTAAATACCCCAACTGAACCTTTGAGAGCACCCATTATAAGATCCCACCTTCAAATATATCATTAAATACTCCCATTGAATCTTTGAGAGTGCCCATGTTCAAACCTATTGACTGCTTTGAATTGGATGATAACAACGTTTTTCATTCCAATTTTTCACACACTTGCTCTTGAGATTATGGGTGTACCATCAGACGGTCAGATATTGATTTGACGTGCACAGATTCAAAAGTGACCTTAAAATTAAATTTAAATAAGATGAATGGCACGTGATTTTATCAAATGTAATTTTACGTTTAACTACGCCCACCGAATCTATTAGGGCGCTCCTATTAAAACCCATTGACAGTTTTGAACCAAATGATGGAGAATGTTTTTCATTCCAACCTTTCACACACTTGATCTCGAGATAATGGGTGTACCATCAAATGGTGAGACATTTATTTGACCTAACACAGATCCCAAAAAAGTGACCTTAAAATCAAATTTGGTGTTAATATATCGAAAATAAATAAATATCTCGAAAATGAGTATTTCTTTCAAGTCAAAGTGCAAGATATAATTTATCAAAATCGTCTTTTGAGGTCGTAGATATATTAAAGCATTAAATATGAGACTACGGATGATGAAGACAATAAAATCCTCAAGAAAGTTAAAGTCAAGAAGGAATAAATACTCATTTTCAATTTAATTAAATTATTTAGATTATACTTATTTGTTAGTTGTTATTTTTATTTTTCATGTTCTATAATTAACAATATAAGCTATATTTTTTTTATTAATTTTTTTCTAATTTTAAATTATACATAATGAAGACATAAGAAATATAGTACATAATAAGTATTTTTATTTTTATTTTTTAATCTTTAATAAATTATAAAACATAGTAATAAATGCTTAAAATACTCAAATTTAATCATTTAAATGTCCTAATATATGCGTGCCTTTTTACTGGTGATTCTAAAATCGGTGAAATTAGGGTTTTGAGTTTTAGCATGATATTTTTTACCCGCCCACTCTACGGTCCGTGTGTATTGAGTACCAAATTTTTTTATGTTCTAGGATCTATCTATTTCTTCTGTTTGTCTTTTTTCCGTTTTTTTGCCACCTTAACTAACGTTGGATCCATAAATGGCAAATTTATAAGTGATACTAATTTCTCCTTTATTTAGTATAAAGAATCTAAACCAGACAAGAGTATGCTTAGCGTCCCATTTGACACATTCTATATTTGATTTCTCCTTGAAGCCTTAAAAATGGTCTCTATCATGCTCGAAGAATTACTCTCTATGGGTACCTGCGCAGCCCATTTGTTTTTCGAAAGCGTCAACATCTCATATCCTTTGAAAATGGTTGACTGCTTTCTATCAAATGTTGGTGTTTTTTTTCATCCTGATCTTCCACACAATCTTGAGATCACGGAGCGTGTTATAGATCCCCCAAAAATGGCCTTTGAATCATATAGCTTATATCACGCTCAACGTGATTTTAGGGCCATATTTTTGAGAATTGTGACACGTGGAATCACAAATTGACTGTCTAATAGGTGTGTCATGATCTCAAGATCTATTGTCTAGAAGATCGGGGTGAAAATGATCTCCATCATCTGATTCAAATCAATCAATTGGTTTGAAAAGGTTTTCGACATTGGCGGATTCAAAAAACGTATGGGCGCGTTTAGAGGAACCCTTAAACTACAATTTTATATAAAAAAAATAACTCTACAATTAAGGGTCTAGACTCTCAACTACCGCCTCAGTCTATAAAAAAAAATAAAAATAAAAAAAATACTACTACCGGCTTGGTCCAACCCGCATGCAATCGGCCATGTATTGACTAAGTAGGTAGGCCCAATATATAAATGGGCTGGCCCAACCTGGCCTGATTAGTAATCCGGGCTGGGTATGGACTAGCTCATAAAGCCTGATTAAAAGTTGTCTCATTTAAGCCTGACTTGAATCTGGCCAAAATCGATCAAATGAGTTTTTTTATATAAGCAACCCAACCCTCTATGGGCTTTGTAAGTAGACCCGATTCACAAATGGCCCGTCCGATCAATTAGTAATCAGGTTAGATATGGGATATCTCCAAGAGGCCCAATTATAATAGCCTATCTATGGGCTGGGAGACCCTGCCCATTGAGACCCATCTAGAATGTGCCAACAGCTCATTGCACACAACGTGCTCAGCATTGGCAACTATGTAGTGAGTAAACTTTGAGAAATAGACAGATTTGAATGAGCACATAAACATGTGCGTGTCACCGAGTAAAAACTGCAAATTGACAAGATGGACAATAATCAAGTCCAACCAGGTTGAGCCAAATTTCAAATTTAAGCACATATGCAACCCTTGGATATAAGAGAATCTAGACTTTCATGTTTTTTACTTCAAGATTCTCTTATTTCTTGTGAGAAGTATCAAATATTGGGCTTCCAATGGGCTGCATCATAAGGGCTGATGTTACAATCAAGCTCGGAACAAGCTTAACTTGGGCCATATGAATATGTTATACACAAGCTCGTGACAAGCTTAACTTGGGCTTTCAATGGGCCGCTTCGTGCCATGTTTGATGGCGTCTTGTGACGTTTTGCATTGCTCTTATACGAAAGAGCCCATGGCTTCAAACGCCCTCGTAGCGACGTGTAACACTGATAACAAAGAAAACACGTTAGAAGACTTAAATGTGTCACTGCATTACCAACATTCAAACATGCCTATTGTTTATGTGGTTGGGGCTAAAGGGGGTTACGGGATTGGGTCACTATAGCGTTCTTAAAAGCCCGATCCAAGGCGGCCCAAAGGTCGGGTCATGTGGAAGGTTTAAAGGTTAGGGTCAGCTCAATTTCGGTCCAACCTGACCCGACGTGATCCAACCCGATTGATAGCCCTAATTGAGACAGACTGACCCGTTTAGTGCCCTTTATACACGGGCGATGCACAAAATACAGACTCTAATGATAAACCCTAACATCTGAAAAGATATACAAATTTTCGGTTGCTTCAAAACCCCGACATTAATAGGCAGCTGCCTACTCCTGCTCCTTCTTTGGTCCAAGAAATCTCTCACCGTTGAAAATAATGGCTAACAGCAATCTTCCTCGTAGGATCATCAAGGTATACATCCATCTCTGTCCGCTCAAATTAGGGTTTTGGCTTTCTCTCTCTTGTTTTTTTTTCTTTCTCGCTCCTAGGTAGGGTTTCTCGATCGTGTTCTAATTCTCGTTCCTTAATTCTCTGATCGAACAGGAAACCCAACGGCTCCTCAGCGAACCTGGTATCTTCTTCTCTTTATTCGATTAGGTTTTGTGTTTGATGAGCTAGTGTGATGAAATGGATGTTCTATGTTGTACTATTTCGATTCGATTGCGGTTGGTAGGTTTAGGGTTTTCGATTATTTTGGTTTTTGATCCGTTGATGCAGCTCCGGGTATTAGTGCTTCACCATCGGAAGACAACATGAGGTACTTCAACGTTATGATTCTTGGTCCGACGCAGTCTCCTTACGAAGGTATCAGTTTTGTTTCGTAGATAAATAAATTAGTTTTTGATCTCCGATAGATAGCGAGTTGCAACGATAATTGATCCATTTAATTTATTGTCTGACCATATATAAAAGGAATTTATTGTTTGATAGAATGTGATGTTTTGTTACATATAATTGAAGAGTATGGTGACCAAATTCAAGCCGCAACTTTTTGAAAAAATCATAAAATTTGGGACAAAATGCAAAATTTTCCCCTTTTGCTTCCCAATTTATATATTTTTCCCGTACTTTTTTTTTTTTTTATCAATGTTATTACCTTTAGTAATATAATTTGTATGATGTTTGCGGTACCCAAAATTGTCCCCTTTTCCCTGAATTTACCAAATTTTGCCTAATTTTTCTCAGGCGAATTTATTTCCAAACCCAACTTGGTCGCTTGATGAAAAGGAGTCCCTTTCAAAAATGCATAAAATTTTCTTTTGATGGATGGATTAGTTTTAACCAGCAATGGTCAGTGATTTGACTTGCATCGATAATTGATCCTTTAGTTTCTTGTTTGATTGAAAGTAATGCTTTGTTACATATAATTGAGGAGTGAGAATCACTCGTAAACACATTAAATTTTCTTTTTGTATGTGACCTGAATTCAGTACCAAAACAACTTCATTTTTTTGTGATTCTATTTTTTCCCCGGTAATTTACCAGAATTTGTGGCTATGAGTTATGTCCCTCATGTTATAAAGCGAATTGTATCGTTTTACTAGTGAATTCTGTCATAGGTGAATGAGCAGATTCATATGTGAACGGTTATGTGTGATCAATGTAGTTAAATGGCATATGCGATTGTGCCATGGCACAATTTTTTTTTCAAAAAAAACCAAAAAAATACCAAAAAATCCCCATATTGAAAAGTAATATGTTTGTGTTCATTTTGTAGTGTCTAGAATGAGAAATAAAAGTATATAACCTATAAGTGTAGGACCTAGAAGAGAGAGAGAGAGAGAGAGAGAGAGAGAGAGAGAGAGAGAGAGAGAGAGCATAAAAAACTCAAAAAAAGATCAAAGATACATAAATCATACCTTGGATGGATGTGGTATGGATTAGGAAGAGAAACCCCCCATTTATAAGCTTTGGGGAAGCCTAAAAAGCAAAAACATATATAAAAAAAGCTCCGACGGTCATAAATATGACTGTTGGAGGTGTATGCTATCGCATACTGTCTCTGTCGCATATGCCATCATGGCATATGATGGCATATGTTCCAACCGCCTTCATCTAATTTTCCAAATTTCCTGTCAGCACCAGCCCAACAACCGCAACCTTCATATAATCCGGTGACACCCTCAAGCGTTTCTAATTCAGTTCACTCTCTCTGGTTGCTGCAAGAGTGTCTCCATCTGTTAGTAATCCCTCTTATTGGTTGGTCTGGGCTTTTTTCTTCCTTTCTTCGAGTCTGCTTTTGATTCAATTTTCTTCAATTATGATGCAGCCTCTTTTTGTGTAATTGATATGTTGGCTCTCAGGATCTCCAAATCCCACATTTACCACATATATCAAAATAATAAAAAAGAAATTTTGATCCCATTTACTGAAAGATGTGCTGTTAGATTTTCAGCTAGTTAATGGTGTTAGTATCACTAGCAGGGTTTTAGCTATTGGTTTTCTGATAAAATATTGCTCATCCCCAGTATCGAGATGAGAAAATCAAAGTCTCTATTTTGCTTCATGGATTTTCTTTCTATAGGACTAGTGGAAGGATATCATGGTTCAGAAGAGGGCCTAGAGGAGGGGAACTTTTTTCTTTTTATTTTCTTTTTCAATGTATTGATTTTTGGTAAGGGATTTGACGTTTGGAGAGGTTGATTTTTGTGGCCACCTTTTTTGGGAGTTGACCTTTATGGGTCAGTTGTTTTTCATATTGCATCTAGTAATTGTATGACTTGAGCCCATCGTATCTCTGATTGTAGATTAACAGTCTATGTAAAATGTTTAAGTGCTTGTTTTGATGTTCTATTTGGATTTGTTCCAACATTCTTGCAAAGAGATTTTACCAGGATGAGGTTATTTTTGGTCATTTGCTGCCTTTAAGGATGACTTCTTAACTTCTTTGATTGTATTCTTATGCTTAATTTATCCTCTCAGTTGTTCAGTTTCATTTCGATAGCTGGTGTTATATATATATATATGTGTGTGTGTGTGTGTGTGCGCGCGCGAGCGTGGTGCGTGTGCGTGCGCGCACACATACTCATTATGCCATGGCATAATGGTTTCCAATCTATGACATGGACTACGCACGCACGTATTGCTTATGCCATCACATACTTTTGTTGCTATGAAGTAAAGTCTATATACATAATAGGACATATGCCATTATGGCTTATGCGATTTTATGACCAAAATGGCATATGCGATTGCATAGGACAGCACTGTTCATCTTTGTCATGGAGTTTCAAAATGGTTTTTGAACCCCACTTTCTTTGGGCTATATCGACGTTTTTTGGATCTCTGATCCTCGTCCAACCTGGAAGGATAAGAAGATCTGCCACTATTGGATAGATTTTCATCTGGGAATCGTTTGGAAGTAGTCTTATTAAGTTTGGTGCTGATTTGAGAGAGGTTGTTGAATCTACTACAAGCTTATGGTGAATCTGGCATCCTCTCATTTCAGATCTTTGTTTATGGTATTTTTCTAACCTATATTCATACTTTTATGAAGCTTTGTTACTGTTTTTTATTGCTGCAACGTCCTTGAGGAGATTTTGGTGTTTGTGCTATCACTCCTCTCGATTTTGTGGGATCCTCACCTTTTTTGTTGTGCCTTTGCTCTCTATTACTGTTAATAGATAGTATTAATTGTGAGTTTTCTCCCTTTTTGGGTTGTTATCAACCTGTTTGTTGTAGATAAATTCTGTGTTTGTGGCTGATTTAGTTTTACAGTTGCTTGCTTATGTGGTTAAAATCTGTCATGATGTCTGATAAATATATATCCACGAGGTTAAAAAACTTTCCTTCCCTCTAGTATAAATACCATTAAACTGAATTCATCAAATTATCTTTGATGGAAGGGAGTTATTACATTGTATTCTGAGGGTAGGAAGAAGATGGGTTTTCATTGGTTGATTTCTAAGCCTCGACCTGGCTCCCATAAGTATGAGGATGAAGATGCCATCGTTCTTGACTGGTTGTTTAAATCAATGGATCAAAAGATTTCTCTACCCTTGTGTTTTATGAGGATGCTTTATTATGTCGTAAACTTGAATAGATCTTCAATCCAGCTGAACATGATACACGAATTTATAAGCTTACTTGTGAGATGTCTATAAGGGAGTACCTTAGCACCATATAAACTGCATGGGAGGAGCTTAGTCATTATGAGCCCATCCTCAGTTTGGTGAGGAGGTGGCAACCACTCTTACTCGATGACATGAGCGTCTATAGATATATGTTTTTGGAAGGTCTTCATCCCAAGTATGAGCAAACTTGTACGCAGATTCTCAACCGCCATTCTCTCTTGTCCCTCTGCTCAATTTATGAAATTTGAGGAGCAATGTTGTTCTATTATGGCTCCTACACAAGGAAGCACGGATACTCAATTTTTGGAAAGTACCCGTATTGTATCCGTATCGGATACCGATACTTGAGGCATACGGCTGCATGCGTTTCCTGGGTGTTTCCCGAAAAAATAAATTAAAAGAAGAAGAAATCATATTGCGAGTTTGAGATTTTGGGTTTTTCGGAAAAGAAGAAGAAATCAAATGAGCGTACCTGGGAGCTTACCAGTGTGCGGCCTACCTATTTGAAATCAGTTTCTATAAGTTTATTTTTGTTTCTTTTTTGTTTTCTAGTTTTTTTTTTTCTTATGTTTATTAACCTAAAATATACCTAAAAGTATATAAAAAATAATTTTTAAATACACGTATCCCCCCGTATCATATCCTGATTTTTTGATAATTGTCGTATTGTACCCGTGTCGTATTGTACCCGTGTCTGTGCTTCTTAGCTCCTACACAATCAACTCCTCAGAATTTTGCTGCATTTGTTGCAGATTCTCATTCTATATTTAGCTGTGGTAAAGGTTCTGATGCGGCTGTGGGAGGGGCCGTGGTGGTCGTGGCCTTGGATGATGTCCTATTGTTTATCCCTGCTGTGTCAAAGTTGGGAATGATAACAGTTATAGTTATAAGCTTCATGAATATCCTGATACTGTTCAGTCTAGTCCATTGGCTCACATAACTTCCAATCTTGAGCCTGCTATGGACACTCATCCGTCTTTACGTGCCCCACATCTTAGAGATGGATCAAGTCAAGTTGCCAAGAAAAAAAATTAATTATAGAGTGAATCATCTTTTCACTCGACGATTCACTGTTTTAGAGTGAATCAATTGATGATTCACTCGATTAATTAGTGCATGGTGCCATTAAAAAAAATGGCATACCTGTGCAATCTGTGCTTTCTGTCTTTAATAACAGGGTTCTTCAAATGAAAGTTCTAGTTCTACCCTTTTAATAAATGCCAAAATGCCCGCCTTCAGTCTTTCAGTTTACCATTATTTTGAAATTTGGGCGTTTCTGGCTTGAGACGAGTTTCTTGATTTAACTCGGTCAAGTCGACTATAAACTCGGCCGGGTTAATCCGGAAACTTGATTTTTCGAGTCTTCCATCGAATTTACTCGGAACATAGTCAAGTCGTGGCTCGAGTAACTCGATTGAGTATTTAAATGATGCCTTGAAACATATCCTAATTATATTAAGTCCTTGGATTGTATTGTCATATATATGTTTATATATACTTATCTTTGAGTTCGCAATTAATAACCCCAAAATTCATTAGTCTCGAGCTGACTTCTTTTTTCTGATTTAGGTCAGAAGATGTTGCTCTAGATTTCATATCTCGGCAGTAAAATACGTTTAGGGGTTGCGGTCTATGGTTTTAGAAGAGTTTAATGATGATGTACTTTATACAAACAATGGTTTGGGTTTTCCTTAAGAATTTGTTTTTGAAATGTTGCACACAGGTGAGTACTGTGTTTTTGGCAGCCATTGTACTATTGTAGATTTGCTTATCTCCAAATCTTGGATTTCAACAATTTTAGAATATTTTGAGCATATTTTTCAAAGGTGCTTTCCTTAGGCTAGATGCATACACCTTGATGCACAGTCTTAGAGATATGCCTTGAAGAAATATACCTCAATTATATTATATGAAATCTATGCCTCAGCTTCGATGCATCAGGTTACGTGATAATGATACACCTATGATATCTCATGAAAAGCAATGCTTTTGTGGGATTTAAAACGAGTTTTTTTGCAATTTGGTTTTAATATTTTTAAGCGTAAATTATTTAAAAGTACATTCTTTGAGAGGGGGTTTCTGGTGAGAGGGTGCATAGATTTTTGATTCTATTCTACAATGATAGTGTTATTTTTTTATGGTTCAGAAATGATATATAGGGAGATGAGAATGGGTTGAAGGCACAGAGGATCATGACCTGTCACGATCTTTTTGTTGTCGTATGAACATGGTTACATTCTTTTTGGAAATTATAAATATAACAGTTATGAAGTATAAACTTTCAAGTTTGATTTTACTAATGTATGCATGTGATGTGAATTTTAGCTGTATTGCATTCATGTTTCTAGTTAATTCTCTTCCAATTTTGGGTATTTTCTCAATTTTCTTTGTCTATTTTTTTGTGTTCTTTTTTGAGGTAAACTTCTTGGCTACCTTGAGGGTGATGCCTTGCATAAACCAACCTTAATTGTCTTGTGCTGCCTTTCACCTGTTGAAACTATGGCTAAGTTGTATGTCTACAGTTCCATATTATGAGCTTATGATTTGAGAAGTATAAATTTTATGATTATGCACTTGATATTCTGTACTCTCTCTCTCTCTCTCTCTTAATCCCTATTTGCATATGGTCTTTTACCAGTTTTTATTGTTTCGGATGTTTTTTTAGGAGGGGTCTTCAAACTGGAATTATTCTTACCTGAAGAATACCCAATGGCTGCCCCCAAGGTATGGAAATATGAAATGAAATAGTGGCCAACCATATTTTATTATCTTAAGGTTTGCTTTATACAGTTGGCCCATGCTGTTTTTTTGAGCTTACTTTTGCCTTCAGTGGACAAGCTTGTTGATTTCAACTAAAATAATTGTGTATTTATTCTGATGTTTTAGACAGTTAGTAATAATGCGTTCAAGGATAATGTTAGGCTGAAAATTGTGTTGGGAAGTGATATTTTGACTTGTGCTTCAATTTTATTTTCGCCATATGGTTTATGCTAATGTTTCAAGTCTACTACCCAATGGTGTCGACTGATATCAGATCTGAAAATTTTAGTTGGGTAGGATCAATTCGAATCATGAGGTTTCATTGTAGTCATGAATTTTGGTTTTTATATGTTATTTCTTATTTTTACCGTGATTTAATAATCCTATAAAATGTCTTTTCTTAAGATAAACACGTAAAATAATTCTTCTTTATAGTTAATTACGAACATATAATATAACTGAAAAATAAGAGCTTGATTGGAAGCCTCATACTAATAGTTTGCCAATTTTAGTAAATTAATTGTAGTTTAGGAGGTTTGTCTGTTGTAGTGATCAATACAAAGCATTCAGATAAATCGTACAAGGGAATGAAATTAATTGTAGTATGTAGCGTTCCCGAAGGTGGTCATCTAGCACTAAACGATATTCTACTAAAACCCCACTTTTTCAGCTTGGGTTAACTAGGCTTCCAGACAGAGGGCTGTCAATGAGCCGCTTCTTAACCAGGCCTAAGAGCTTTGCAGTCTGCCCAAGCCTAACTTGTTTATTAATCGAGCCTACCCGAATTTTGAATTTGAGTTACTCAAATAGTCCTGCATATCTGTATAGTTGACATGCTTCATCCTAATTACTGCATCGAATACAGAAGAACTGTTCTTAGCATATTAAATTACAACAATTGCAGCCCATATAATTCGTGGCACCTATAAAAACTCTTACGAGAGACCTTGTGGAACCATTTATTAAACTTTTTAAGTTAATCTTGATACTGTGCTTATCATGATTCTTTGGACTGCAGACTGATTCTAAATATCTCTTTTTTCCTTACCATTGCACTAGAATTTGATTTTATTATTTTTAGTTTGGTTGTGACGAAAGTTCTTGAAGATGCCAGACATCAGGCACATCCATTGGTGAAAAGCATATATTTGTGTTCATATGTATGTGTTTAATAATGTGATGAACATTAATGTACTGTATTTTAATTTGTATACAAATTTATAACTAGCATATTCACGATAGTCATCGAAAAACCCCCTTAAACTAACCGAAAAATGGATTCAATTGGATTTGAATACATTTCATCTGTGAAGGGGAGGAGTGACGGTGAGTTTTGTTTTAGGGTTTAGGTTGGGTAAGAAAACTAAGTGCTTAGTCAACCTTATGGATCAAAATTCTGGAAAACCGATACGTACCTCCAGGAGGTTTGGATGATACGTATCGGGTATCGTTTGATACATTCAATGCATTGGTTATATATATATAAATACTCAAAAAATCAGAAAAATTAAATTTAATGATTTTCTATTTATTTCAACTTTTTAAAAATTTATTTAAGGCTTATTTGATGCATATTTTGTAATTTTATCAATGTAGTACCTAAATTACATTGTATGACTCATGATCAAAATTAAAAGGCACATTGTACATGTAAAACTTACTTTAAAGCCACATTGAATTTCGCGGTGGTTCTTGGCCCTCGTGATCATTATCATTAGTGCACGAGCTTTCCCTATAGGGTATGTTTGAATGCTCGTAACACAAAATACGTTTTGTGGATACCGAGTTAATGCGTTGTACGACAAGCTTACAAGGGTAAGGCTTGCAAGCCTTTTCCCTTACGTGTTGGGGAAAAAGTAATTTGACGTGTTAAATGACTCTTCTGTCAAACAATAAAGACCTCGTAAGATAGCCAATTAACATGTAAGATGACCATCTTACGAGCATTCAAACGCGCCCAGAGTGTTGGCCATATTGGTACCCGTGATCATATGTGCCCCCTTGAAATTGAAGCATTAGCGACGAATATGGCTTAGTGTAATAAGTAAAGGTCGGTCTTCCAAATTTTTTTTCTAATTTTAAAAATATTAGATTACATTTGAAAATCAAATTTATTTGATACTATTATAAGTGTTAAAAATTTTAGATTACATTTTCAAATTTATTTGATATTATTCTTATTTTTAAAATATTAGATTTCATTTTACCATATTTATTTGATATTATTCTAATTTTTTTATTTTTTTAAATATTAGATTACATTTGAAAATCAAATTTATTTGATATTATTCTAATTTATTTAAATATTACATTACACACATTTGTAATTGATGTGTCATATATGTAATTAATGTGTCACATACCCCATGACACGTCACACATGTATTACTAACATATATTATTTATTAAATATTTATAAATAATTTTATAAAATAAATAAATAAAGTTATAAATTGACCCACATAAACTCCACAATTGTTATTAAATTGACCCACATAAATCCCAAAATAAATAAATAAAATTATAAATTGACCCACATATTATTATTTAATAAATAATTTTATAAATTGACCCACATATTATTATTTAATAAACAATTTTATAAATTGACCCACATAAAGCCCATTGTTATAAATTGACCCACATAAACCCCGTAATTATTATCGAATTGATCCACATAAATTACCCCACATAAACCCCAAAATAAATAAATAAAGTTATAAATTGACCCATATAAATCCCATAGGTATAAAATGACCCACATATTATTATTTAATAAATAATTTTATAAATTGACCCACATAAATCCCAAAATTTGACCTATTATAGGCTCAAATTAGGGTAGTTTAACATAAAACCTTTTAATTTGGGTTTAAAAATTTAAGATCTATCATATTTAAGGGTTGAGCTTAAATAAATAAACCCCTAAAATGTAGTTCTAGTGGGTAGATCTAGTTTTCACTGGATCTACCACATTTATGAGTAGAACAAAATGCAAGCAAATAAATAAAAAAATAAGGTATATGATGGAACATGATACCTATGCGATGATCTCCGATAAAAATGTGACGATCCTGAGGTTTTTTTTGATGGTCGGTAGCCGAAATATGGTCTTCCGATGGTTAAGGTAGAAGATATAGATGAGAAAGGAGAATGAATAACTGAGAAAGAAGAAGAAATAAGGAAAAAAAAATTGACTTAAAATGTCCCAAACCCGTGCTTGTATAGTGGCGGGGCCCACAGTCCCAAAATTCGAAATTATCGAATGATACAGGCGATAATTTGTCCATATTGTCCGATAATTTGAGGTTTTTTTAAGGATTAAGAAATTATGAAATTATCAGACGATAAATTGAAATTATCGTCCGACAATTTCAATTTATCGTCTGTTAGGGTGATAAATTGCCCGTATCGGACGATAAATTGAGGATTTTAAGGGGGATACGATACAAAGGCATTGTATCGTATCGCCGAGGTTCAAAACCGATATTTTGACCCATGGTCAACCTTCCTTCGAAAGGGAAAGTACCTTCCTCATAGAGGATATCTAGGGCCCAATCCACGAATAATCTTTTATGTCTATCTTTTTACGATGGCAATATCATAACCTCCGGATGAATAAATCTCATCATCCTTTAAAAAATGAAGGAGTGAACATGGGTCAAAATATCGTCCGATATGTATCGTCCGATACGTATTGGTTTTGAACTTGGGTGATACGATACAATTATTTTGTATCGTATCCCCCTTAAAACCCTCAATTTATCGTCGGATAATTTCTTAATCCTAAAAAAACCTCAAATTATCGGACGATACGGGCAAATTATCGTTCGATAATTTCGAATTTTGGGACTGTGGGCCTAACCACTATACAAGCACGGGTTTGGGGCATTTTAAGTCGTTTTTCAACCCTTTTTTCCCTATTCCTTATTCTTTCTCAGCTATTCATTCTTCCTTCTCATCTATACCTTCTACCTTAACCACCGGGAGACCATATTTTGGCTATCAACCACCAAAAAAACTTTGGGATTGCCACGTTTTCGTCGGAGATCATCACATATGTATCATATACCTTGTTTTTTTTATTTATTTGCTTGCATTTTTGAAGCTATTTTCACTAGATCTACCCATAAATTTGGTAGATTTATCATTAAATCTGTATTTTGGGGGTTTATTTACTTAAGATCTATCATTAAATATGGTAGATCTTGAATTTTTAAGCCCAAATTAGAGGGGTTTGTGTTAAACCATCATAATTTGAGTTTATAATGGGTCAAATTTTGGAGTTTATGTGAGTCAATTTATAAAATTATTTATTAAATAATAATATGTGGGTCAATTTATAACAATAGAGTTTATGTGGGTCAATTTATAACTTAATTTATTTATTTTGAGGTTTATGTGGGTCAATTTGATAATAATTATGGGGTTTATGTGGGTCAATTTATAAAATTATTTATTAAATAATAATATGTGGGTCAATTTATAAAAATGGGGTTTATTTGGGTCAACTTATGAAATTATTTATTAAATAATAATATGTGGGTCAATTTATGATTATGGGGTTTAAGTGAGTCAATTTATAACTTTATTTATTTATTTTGGGGTTTATGTGGGTCAATTTATAAAATTATTTATTAAATAATAATATATATGTGGGTTAATTTATAACTATGAGGTTTATGTGGGTCAATTTATAACTTAGTTTATTTATTTTGGGGTTTATGTGGGGCAATTTATGTGGGTCAATTTGATAATAATTATGACGTTTATGTGGGTCAATTTATAACTAAATTGACTATTTATTTTGGGGTTTATGTGGGGCAATTTATGTGGGTCGATTTGATAATAATTATGGGATTTATGTGGGTCAATTTATTACTTAATTTATAAAAGTATTTATAAATACTTAATAAATAATATATATTAGTAATACATGTGTGGCATGTGACACATCAATTACATGTGTCACATACCCTATGACATGTAATTGATGTGTCACATGTGTCACATATGTGACACATACCCCATGACACATCAATTACACGTGTCACATGTGTCATATGTGTCGCATGTGTCATGAGGTATGTGGCATACCTCATGACACCTGCGACACATCGATTATATGTGACACATGTCACACATACCCCATGATGTGTGTGACATCAATTACAAATGTGACACATCAATTACAAATGTGTCACATGTGTAATGTAATCTTTAAATAAATTAGAATAATATTAAATAAATTTGATTTTCAAATGTAATCTAATATTTTAAAAATTAGAATAATATCAAATAAATATGATAAAATATAATCTAATATTTTAAAAATAAGAATAATATTAAATAAATTTGAAAATGTGATCTAAATTTTTTTAAAATTACAATAATATCAAATAAATTTAATTTTCAAATGTAATCTAATATTTTAAAAATTAAAATTTTTTTGGAGGACCGACCTTTACCTATTACACTGAGTCATATTCGTTGCTAATGCCTAAGTTTCAAGGAGGCACAGATGATAATGGGTATCACTATTGCAAACACTATAGGGAAAGCTCGCTCACTGATGTTGATCATCATGAGGGTCAAAAACCACAATGAAATTCAATGCGACTTTAAAGTAGAATTTTCATATACAATGTACCTTTTAATTTTGATCATGAGTCATGTACAATGTAATTTAGGTTCTGCGTTGATAAAATTACGAAATATGCATCAAATAAGCCTTAATTATTCGCTGCAATTACACTAAGTCATATTTGTTGTTAATGCCTCTATTTCAAGGGGGCACATATGATCATGGGTATCAATATTGCCAACACTATAGGGAAAGCTCGCTCATTGATGTTGATGATCATGAGGGCCAAAAACCACCACGAAATTCAATGTGCCTTTAAAGCAACATTTTCATATACAATGTACCTTTTAATTTTGATTATGAGTCATGTATAATGTAATTTAGGTTCTACGTTGATAAAAGTACGAAATATGCATCAAATAAACCTTAAATAAAATTTAAAAAAATTGAAATAAATAGAAAATCATTAAATTTAAAATTTCTATTTTTGGAGTATTTTTGGGGATTTTTTTTGTATATATATATATATATATATGTCTGTATGTATGTATGTATGTATGTATCAAACCGATACATTCAATGTATCGAACGATACCCGATACGTATCATCCTGGAGGTTTGGACAATACGTATCGGTTTTCCGGTATTTTGATCCATGGGTGTGAATGTGAGGGTGTTGGGAGCAAACAATGAACATTGATCAGCGAGCGATTATTAGGGATCGCGGCTGGTGACTGTGCTTGGTGCAAGTTACTTATGGGCAGGCTCCATTTTCTACTGTGAGTATATTGTAAAACTTGTTAATAGCCGATTGTAAAACTTGTTAATAGCCGTGAGCATAGTGACCAAGTCAGGGTTCAGGAATAAATTGGGTTAAGGAATCAATCGGGTTGGAAAAATATGCCAAAATTCGTCAAATACGGAAAAAGAAAACAATCAAAATTAAAAAGAAAAATTATAAGATATATTAACCTAAAAATTATAGAAAATAAAGTAATAATTTTTTTTGACATATATAGGGAAATCAAGGACAGAGTTGGAAAATTTGGATATAATCCGCGAAATTCGCGATTTATTCAGAAAATTTAGAGTTTACTTAGAAATTCGCGAATAATTCGGATTTTATTCGTTTTTTTTTTTTCAAAAATTCACGAATTACTCACCATTTTTTCAAAAGGTCGGGAATATTGCTCACTATGGCGGTGAGGCCTGTCCCTGTCTTCTACCATCCAGAAGGTCTGTGTTCCTTTTAAAGTTTGTTGACCATTTTCTCCTGGCTGTTGTGAGGGAATAAGTGGTTGCAATAGTTATGGACTACAGTGTTGGGATCTAGACGAGAACAAGGATATGCAAGACAATTTTCTGATTAGATGGGTGGGTGGATTTTTGAGAGGTCAGAGCAGCTTGGGATTGGTGAACAAAATATGAAGGTAAGACGGTTGAATCTGAGGGTAACATTTTGCACAATTCTGATGGCTGATGATTTCAGGTAAGCAAAACATTGAGCTGCTATCCCCTTCAGGTGATATAGTATCTTCATCGAACAGCGTGGAAGGTAGAAGATCTGATTAGTATTAGTAGAATGGTTCGTTTGAGCTACAGAGGGCCAAAAATCTCTTTGGAGCTTGTTTAGTGAACTTGTCCAGTGAGTGGTGTGCTAAACCTAATGCCTCACATTGGAAATGTGGAAGGGATGTTGATTTAGGAGGAAATGGGGTGAAATGCAACCAATTTCACCTGATTTTTGTTTAGATGGGGTTTTTAGAGATGAAATGAATAGTCGTGTGTCCCATCAGAAATTGGTTCCAGCTTTTAAGGTAGCAATCTATGTCTTAGCTAATATGTCATAAAATTGAGTTTCGCTATTTGAAGCAAATGGCAGAAACATGACCTTCTCCAACGATTTCATTTTCCGTGCAAATGATCTTCATCGTGGATTACCTAGCTTCATCTCCAACATCTCTCTCTCTCTCTCTCTCTCTCTCTCTCTCTCTCTGTCACACACCATCTTCACCCTTGGGAGCTTATCCTCCATTAGGCACTCGTCATGTTCCATTAGAGAGGTTCAACTTTCCTTGAGAATTTCTTCCATTACCGAGCTTATAAGGTAGATGTCTTTTTTTTAATCAATTCTAATAATAGTTTATTGGTAGATCTGTATTGATTTTTGTTTTTTTGGTTTAGGCTAGATCTTCATCCATATTTATGTGTTTATTGTTAGATCTGTCTTGACTTTACTATGGCTATATTGCTAGATCTATATTGACTTTACCATAGGGTTATCTCATCATTATCATCATCATCTTCATTGCAGCCATATCCCACCCGTTTGGGGTATAATTAGTTGAAGAAATACTTGTCGGAATTGCACGTTTTTTGGCTCGTTGGAAAGCTACTGCGATAGGCTTTCAAATATGACCAATTTTGCATCAATTCGACTTTGTTTGACTCTTGAAAAAATGCCAAACATAAAAGTGACGGAATTGAAAGTTGAAGACCCTCTGATAAGAGAATTTCTGGCAATAAATTTTGGATTTTCTTCGTTCTGATCACTTTGATGTTCTTTCGCCTCCGATATGTTACAGGTGGTTGCTTGAATCGGATGTTTCCATCAACTCTCCCCAGGTTAGAAGGATTCATCCCCGATGAATGCTGGTTGTGGTAGAGGTCCCAAAGATCCCGAACAAGCTGCTAAAATTCTTCCTTTGTAATCCAAGTGTTCTCTGAATTGCTCTTGTTCTTCCACTTGACCAAATACTTTTGAAGTCCCCTTGGTTGGTGGACACAATCTGATCTTCCAGCACAACTTCAATAGTCTCACGAGTTTGTCAAGTAGGTGGGGGTAGCGGTGTGGGTAGTGGAGTTATTGGTTCATCAAATGTAGAAGGCTCAAAGGGGTTGGCAGGGATGGTTGAAGGGCCATAGAATGGAATAAGGTCCTCCACGCTGAAAGTCGTGCTAATCCCCAATTCTGGCGGAAAATCTAAGATGTAAGCATTAGAACCGACACACTTCGAGATTTGATAGGGTCCAGTACCATGAGCTTGCACTTCTTTCCAACTCCTTGCAGGAATCGCTCGGGTCTATTCCGAACCATCACAAAATTATCCTCTTAGAATTCTTTGAACCGTCTGTGAGAATCTGCAGAGAATTTGTAGTTTTCATTCTTTAAATTAATTCTTTTCTTAATTTCAGCATGCTACTCATGAATGCGATTTGCAAATGTGGATGCTGACTCTGATGACTTATGATGGATGGACATTGAAATGAGATCTACATGTGTCCTAGGTTTATACCCATGCACAATTTGGAACGGACTTATGCCTGTGGTTCTATTAACCGAATTGTTATATGTAAACTCAGCAGCAGGTAAGATGGAATCCCAACTCCTAATGTGCTCACTTACTAGACACTGTAACAAATTACCTAGACTCTTATCGACAACCTCAGTTTGCCCATTTACTCTCCTCGGGTTAGAAGAACTCATCTCCAATGAGTTGTAAAACCCACGCATGATACACTTTAAAAGCTCAGCTCTCAGCTTGCCTTTCCATTTTGTGAGATACGCTTGGTGTTCATCCTTACTGGTAGTGAAGTTTGAAAACTATAGAGCCTCCTCATTCAACCTTTTCTCATGTTGTACAGGTATGGTACGAGTTATGAATTAGTTAAATGGGCTTGGATTGCTTGTTCGGGTAGCAAGGAATGGAGCAAAATACATGGTTGCAGAACTTGGAAGGGGTATAAAATGTTCTATCGAAATGATCGAATGAGTACCCTGGTCTAGAGGAAGATCTAGACCTCCATCATTAACCCTTTTCAAGATTGGAAAAAGTTTCATCTGCTCGGGCTATTGTGAGCTAACTCAAAATATTCACTATTGAATTCATTAGATAAATTCGCTGTGTTAGTGACATTAGGTGTATTTAGCATTCAATAAAATTTGATGGTCAATCCCATGCAAGTTAGTATGCTGAGGCGTCCCTACCGACCTGTGTGATCAACTCAAGGGGCACTATTGGTTCATGTACAATCGGCTTAAGTAACTCGTGCGTACTCGCTTCAACCAAAACCAAAGACTGTGGTATTCAATCCCATTGACACTAATGGTTCTTGTGTATCAAGTTCGATGAACTCACGTGTATTCGATTCAAGGGGCACCAACAAGTTGTGTGCACCCAACTCTATGGATACCAATGACTCATAGGCAAGTGACTCGATTGGTTTGTGTGTACTCGGTTCGATCAACTTCAAAGATTCACATGCACTTGACTCTACCAACAACAAGAACTCTTGCACAACTGACTCTACGGACACGAACCAATCGTGCGTACGTGACTCGTCTGACTCACGTGTGGGTGATTCAACATCACTACTCAGAAGGGAATTAGAAGTCTCTTTTACACAAATCTTTCTTCAACTTCTTCTATCTCCTCTTCACTTAGCACAGTACTAGGGTCGTACACTTTTTCCCCTTCCCTATTCTTTGGCTCCTTAGGATTCTTTTAGTCAATAAATTTGGAGTGAGAAATTTTGTGGGGCATTGGTATGCAAAGTGTTTGAACCATTGACATTTAAGGCAATCAGGACACCTCTCTGTCTTGGCTTTCAAATTCCGTAGAAGGTGACAGTGTGTTAAAGCGACATACTTTTTGACAAGTTTCACCGTCATGTCCTCCCATGTGGAGATGTGTTTATTTCGAAGAGATTCAGTACAATGTTCTACGCGAGTTCAAAATTTCTTGGCATTACCCTCCAACTTTGTTTTTGCTAGCCTAATTTTGTACTCATTTGGTACGCCATACCAATCAAAATATTCCTCTATACTAGACAACCATTCCATGAAGGTTTTGGGGTTTAATCATTCCTCAAAACTTGGAACCTCATTTCGAATAGATTTGAGAAACTTCTCGGCATCGGGTTCACGATGATGAGGGTATCCCCTAACTTTAGTCTCATCCAAGGGTCAAAATACCGAAAATCCGGTACGTATCGTCCTGACCTCCAGGACGATACGTACCGGGTATCGTCCGATACATTCAATGTATTGGCGATACATTGAATGTATCGGTTTGATACATTCAAAAAATCGGTTTTTTGAAAAAAAATCCCAGAAAATCCCAAAAAATCTGAAAAATTATATTTATTTATTTTGTATTTATTTCAACTATTTTTGCTTTTATTTTTGACTTATTTGATGCATTATTTAGATGAATATATAAGTAAGATGCCTATTTTGTAACTTAACCCAAGTCACATGCCTATTTTGTAACTTATTTTTGACTTAAGATCACATTTTTGACTTAATGTAATAGATCTTCTAACATTATATTTGACTAGCTGATCACATGCCTATTTTATTAACAATATTTCATAATTTGATCGACGCAGATACGTAGTCACGCATAAACTAAATTACAATGTATATTGACAAAAATAAATTATATATTGTAAAAAATAATAGCTATGTTGATAAAGATAAATTTAATTGTACATGGAAAACTTACTTTAGAGCCACATTGAATTTCGTGGTAGTTCTTGGCCCTCATGATCATCGTCATCATCGGTGCGTGAGCTTTCCGGCCTTTGCCTATAATGTTGCCCATATTGATACCTATGATTATATGTGCCCCCTTGAAACTGAGGCTGTAGCAACGAATATGGCTCAGTGTAGTACGTAAAAGCTGGTCCTCCAAAAATCTGACCAACGAAGTCATGGCATCGGGTAAGTTTGTTGTGACTGGTAGTATGGGTTACTAGTTGCTGAATCTTCAGTATTTTGCAAACTGAATCCCCCGAAGCTAGAAGTCATATAACCCATATCCGTATCATCTTGTGGTGGTGGTGCTGGTGTTTGATATGATCCCGACGCTCCTCTTCCTTCAACCCCTCCCATTCTAAATGTAGGAGTGTGGCGTGTTAACTAGTCGAGTCATCGTCCCATGCCGCCATATCTCTATAAGGATCAGAGGTACCAACATCATCCCCTCCACCACTAGTGCCAACGTCCCCTCCACCATCATCCTCACCACTCCCATCATCACTACCGGGTTGCGTTTCGTCATTAGATCCAACCACTGAATGACGATTCAATCTTCTTTTCCGCTTTGGTGGTTGGGAAGCTTCTTTGCTCGCTACTCTTTCAAAGATTGTCCAACCATTCGGTGCTCTCGGATCAAGGCGGCTCTTCTCTCTCTTCGATCCATTCATTCAAAGGGTCATCCTCCTCGAATATATAATCAAACTGAATGGGGTCAAAAACATCACCGTCCGCAAGGTAGAATATGATAGATGAATTAGTATAATATGTAAGTAAGACTTCATATAATTGAGGATCTAAGACTTCATGTAATTGCTTACCATGGTTGGTCCTCTGTATAACCCTTAATCGCATGTTGTAGTGGCAGTAGACTAACTTTTCCAATCGGTCCATAGTTAGTCTATTCCTTGTCTTATTATGAATGAGAGAGAAAGTGCTCCAATTCCGCTCGTAGTTGGACGAGGAACACGTTTGCGACAATACCTTCATTGCTACCCGCCTCAATATTGGACCATCACCTCCATAATGCATCCACCAATCAGCGGGTTTGTCTTGTTTAATTTGGGATTGCGCCAACGGGGTCCCAAATGACCCATGTCTCTTGCGAAACATGTCAATCTATAAAGATGAAACACAGTAAGACACATATCAATAAATAGATGATAATATCACATGACATTTGACTTATTACTTATAAGGTATGATACTATGATCACTCACATCTCTTATGGCTTGGCCTTGGTCTGCCAACCTGTGGAGCATTCTTTGATTACATTGAGCAAACCGTAAGATACACTTCATCGTTGTCGCCAAATAAGCGTCACAGATACCAAGGTCGGATTCAAGTAGTGTGCTACACATCAAATATGAGCAATTTCATCAAGATATGAAAATAATGAATAAATAACTAAAAGTCACTACATAATTGTGCAACATGTTATACTTTTGCATGCAAGCAATCTTGGTGAAATTGTGCATCCCACCTCTTGTCGATAATCGCCCAGTATCGTTTATATTTTGTAGGGCATTTGATTTTTATAGCCAATTTTGCCTTATCCATTGACTCATAAACGTACCCCATCGTTGGTTTGTCATCACCATCAACCAATCTCAACACTTGCACCAACAGGGTAGTGTGGCGATCGATCGTGGTCGACATCGCCTAAAAGCTGCGTCGGTCAGATCGTGTCAAGAACTCGGTGCAAGCTAGTCTCTTCGCTCGTGGGAGTCCTATTTCATGTTGATTCCATTCTTCCGACGATACCATGCTTTTCAGCTCACGTCTATATCTAACCAAACTCTGTAGGGCCAAAAACTGTGTTGCAAAACGTGTAATCGCAGGTCGGAGCAACTCATTGTTCGTGAAGGCTCTTATTAAATTGACCAGCTTGTTACTGTTGTACAAGTAGGAAGTAATCATTCTTCCCTTTTGAATAGTTGCCTGTGCCTTGCTTCTCTTTCCTAAATTCTCAAGAATAAGGTCCACGCAATGTGCGGCACACGGGGTCCAGTACAGGTGACGTCTCTTCGCTATTAGTTTTAATCCAGCGGCTTTGTAGTTTGTCGCATTGTCTGTTACCACCTCACAACCCGCTGCTCTCCAACCTCATGAACTACCATATCCATTAGTTGAAAGAGGTAGTCAGCAGTCTTTACGTGTCTAGAAGCATCAACTGATTTCAAAATCATCCTCGCATCGTCAGAACCAAAAATTTATCAAACTCTTCTTTGTGGGACCAGTCCATCCATCGCACATAATTGTGCAACCTCTCATCCCATACATCCTCAAAGCTTTGTACATAGGCAGTTATCTCATCGTACTCATCTGTTAGTAAGGGCCCAGATATCTCATATGGAGAAGGCTTTTTAACTCCTGGACCAACTTCTGCACTTGTATCAATCATGCTTTTGAAGTACGGCAAGTCTGCTACTTGGCTCGGAATGTGGTTGTATATAAAAAACTTGGCAATGGATTTTCCAAGCTTCTTTCCCATTTTTGTAAGTGAGATTGCACTCAATTTGGTTTGTTTGGAGCTTTCAGTGCGATACATGAATGGATCCATGGGGGCTGTAGTACGGCCTCTAGTAGACGGCTTATAATCCCTCCCAGATGCTGACCTACGCAACCCGGCAGTCTACTCAACATCCTCATCATCCTCAATAACATGTGGCCTATGACTAGATCCACCACCGGTAGCAGGCATGAATGGGCCCCTCAACCTGGACCGAAACCAATAATCGGCTTCTTCCTGATCTCGCCGCTGTTGTGCTTCTCTGACACTCTTTCTCATAGCTCTTGCTATCTGCTCATCCTCATCCTCATCCTCATCCTCATCATCCTTAGGTGCAGCTAATGTAAACTCTGGATCTGGCCTCCTGATTCTCTCATACATTTTTCTATCACGATCGGCTTCAGCTTTTTTCTTTCCCTTTGCAGCTTGTAAATTAGCTCTGATATTTTCTTTTACCTCTCTGGGTACACTGGGACACCCTCTTGTCTCTCCCTTTACATGAGCCAGATGCTCCTTTAACCGTGTGATACCTCCTCCCAGCAGTTTTTTTTCACAAGGCTTACATTGTATCTAGAGTCTATATCAGATACATCTGATCTGGCTGTAACGATCATATTTATTTATTTCAATTTCGCATGAATGAGCAAACGATTGCATTAAAGTAAACATCTAATTTACACTTGAAAATAAAATTTATTTTTTAATTATTGCTATTTTAAAAATATTAGATTATATTTTATTAAATTTATTTGATATTATTCTAATTTTTATAAAATTTAGATTACATTTGAATTTTTATTTTATATTATTCTAATTTTTAAAAGATTAGATTATATTTTATCAAATTTATTTGATATTATTATAATTTTTGAATATTTATTTGATATTATTATAATTTATGAATGTTTATTTGATATTATTTTAATTTATGAATATTTATTTGATATTATTATAATTTATGAATGTTTATTTGATATTATTATAAATTTTGAATGTTTATTTCATATTATTTTAATTTTTGAATATTTATTTGATATTATTTTAATTTATGAATATTTATTTGATATTATTATAATTTTTAAAAATTTATTTGAAATTTATTCCATATTATTCTAATATTTTATGGGATATATCCCATAATATTAATTATTTTAATTATATGTGACGGTCACATATAATCAATATGGGTCACATATAATTAAATTTATTATTAAAATTAATATGGTCACATATAATTTAATATGTGACCCATAAATTTAATTATATGTGACCCATATTAATTTTAAGTTTAAATTATATGTGACCTATATTGACCCCATTATTTTATTAATTATATGTGACCCATATTGATTACATGTGACCCTTAATTATAATTATTTATATTATTTTTGACCCATCAATTTAAATATTTTAAATGGGGTCACATATAATTATTTTTGACCCATCATATTATTTTTGACCCATTATTTATATTATTTTTAATTAATTTAAATATTTTAAATTATTTTCTCCTCTTCTTAATTTAAATAATTAATATTATAGGTAAATGATAAAATTTAAAGGTAAATTTACCTAATTTAATGGTAGATCTACACTTATATAAGGTAGATCTATCTACACTTATATAAGGTAGATCTACCTTAAATAAGTGTAGATCTACCTTATTTTAGTATTTAAAATGATGGTAAAATGATAAACACGTACCTTCCACGTTGATCCCGTGATTTTTTGTGCGATTTGGCGCATATTTAGGGTGCAAATAACCCAAAAATGAGAGGAAGAAGAAGGAAGAAGAAAGGAAGAAAATGGGGAAAAAAAAGGGAAACCCGACCCTTTAGTCGGGTCAAAGGGTGGGGCCCACCGATAATTTCGTTCTTTTTTTAATTTTTTACTTTTACCCAAATTATCGGACGATAATTTGAAATTATCGTCCGACACAGACGATATTTTGTCCGTATCGGACGATAATTTATCTATTTTATATAGGGTACGATACATATTCTATGTATCGTACCGCTGACCTCCAAAACCGATACGTATCGGTATCGGACAATATTTTGACCCATAGTCTCATCACGATTTTTGGGACTTTGCCAAGAATTTGGAGTGTAAGGAATTCACGGTGACAAAAGTCTCATCACGGTTTCCTTGTTCGGCTAGTAGCCTTTCATGACGGGTAAGGAATTCACGGTGATGTGTAAGTGACTCATACATGATGCTTGGCACAAACACAACTCAGACACAATACTAGAAGACACTATGAACCAACAATGGATGAAGACTTTTGTCAAACACTAGATGTGCACACTAATGAACACTAACGAAATAAAATGCAATAACATTGAAATGACATGCAATTATGAAACTAAGTGATGCAAGACAGAAGTTAGACAAAGGTTAGACGAAAAACTAGGCAAGAGTTAGACAAAAGCTAGATGGAAAATCAAACAAAAACTAGATGAAAATTTCAAACAAAAGCTAGACAAAAAATCAGACATAAGTTAGACGAAAAAACTAGACGAAAACTAGACATAAGCTAGATAGATATGAAATAATGAATCTAAAATGGTGTAAACAAAATAATAAACTAAATAAATCCTAAAACCTATATGAACACTAAAACCCTAAAACTAAACCCATTTCTGATACCAATTTGATGTGGGAACTTACTAAATGCAATACTAGGGCTGAAATTATGATTAAAATTAATTCAAACAATTAACAAATAACAATTTCTCGTAACAAGTTATCACGAAAAATTCTAGAAATTCAATTAGATGCTTTAATTCCGGCTCAAAATAGCGTTACTTTTGTGTACGTTCCCTATCACGGATCTAAAAGACTAGGGTTTTTATGAACGATTAGATTTCCGATAGTTTTAGGGTGTCGAACAAACTCGCAAGCGGGTTCTCTCGATACGAACAATAAAATTGAAAGGCTAATAATGATTATGATGAACAAATAGGTTGATTTTGGATTTTATGAAAGAAATTAAATAACTAGGGTTACACTATTTACGCAAACCGTAAATCTAAGGAAAGAGATGGAAGAGGAGTTGGTCTCGCACTAAATCGCAAGCGGAAATCGAAGAATCACTCTCCGTTTTGAGAGAATTACACCCTCACGAAAATATAGAACTTTCAATTTTGTATAAGTAATTTTCATTAACCAAAAGTTATAATAAAGTTGTTTACAAGCCTTTAGATAGGCTAATCCATGCATAAAACTAGAAATCCTAGTGTAACTCTAAATTCTAGTTCAAATAAAAGAAATGTCCTAATTCTTCTAAAACAATAAAATAAAGTCCTAAAATAATGAGAAAAATAATCATATTTCTAATAAAAAAAACAAATCATATTTTCTAAAATAATATAATAAAAGAGACTAATCTTAATTCAATTAGGAGTCTTGAAATTCGTCACTTTCTGTGCAGCTTCCGAAAACTGACCATAACTTCTTTAATACTTGTCGGAATTGCACTTTTTTGGCGTTGGAAAGCTACTTCAATAAGCTTTCAAATATGGCCAATTTCGCATCAATCCAACTTTGTTTGACACTTGAAAATAGGCCAAACATAAAAGTGACGAGATTGAAAGTTGAAGACCTTATGATTAGAGAATTTCTGACAATAAATTTTGAATTTTCTTCTTTTTGATAACTTTGATGTTCTTCTTTCGCCTCCGATATGTTGCTTGAATCGGATGTCCCCATCACAAGGTCAAATAGCGGATCATATTGGTTCATATCAGCCATATTTGGATCGGATATGACTCGGACAAAATACCAAAAATGCCCTTTTGCAAAATTGTTCTTATAAATTTAAATTCATATTATTTTTTAAATAAAAAAATGTACTTAAATATCGGCTGGTTTGCCGGATACGTATCCAATATATCGGATACGTATCAGCCTGGGACCTAGCCGTTATACTGATATGAATCGGACTTTAAATCCCTAGATGTGGATGCCTATATAACTAGGCATATCGTAGAAAAAGAAACTTGACATATACAAGATAACATACGATCAAATAATAAGTATGACGTGCATTTTAGAAGATACTTGTTGAAACACATATTCAGTTATTAATACTCTATAGTAATTCTTATTCCTGCCTCATCCACCAATGCCCTGTATCCATATCTGGTTGTACCGTATTGATTTTGATACGGTTTCAAAAGCCCTTTTCGTTTTCCAGTCAGTTACTAAGGTCCTGTACAAGTATTGTTGTGTCATAAGGATAATGGTCAGGTATTGATGTCTCAAACAGGCTTATTATTGAGGAGACTCCCATTTTATATTCTAGGGTGATAATAAATCCACCGAACTGTTTCATTTTTTGATAGCTTTGTTGAACTAATGTGCCTTTTGGTTTGTGATGATAATCATTTTACATGCCACCGTCGCCTTTTTAAAACAACTTTTACTCGTGTTGTAATTGTCTGTGATATCATGGATCTTTTTCAGTTTTTTCCTCAATAGTGTGGCAGTCAGATATTTTTGGTCATAGCATTCTTTGTTTTGTACTTGCTTTTGTTCTGCTACTTTTGCAGTTATTTCGACTTACCAACTTATCAATTAACCTCTTCTTTTTTTTTTTTAATATAATTTTTATGTTATTGAAATAGGTTCGCTTCCTCACTAAAATATATCATCCTAACATTGACAAGGCAAGCAACTCTTTTTTTCCTCTTTTTTTTTATTTGCACGGAGGTAATGACTTTCGCATTTAAAGGGTTTGATGTGTGTAGCTTGGAAGAATATGCCTTGATATTCTCAAAGACAAGTGGAGTCCAGCTCTCCAGATCCGAACAGTATTGCTTAGGTGACGTGCTTGTAATCTGCATATTATTTTCGGACACAAATTTTGTTTATTTATTTATTTATGGATCAACAATTTTAAATATGCTGATTTGGGATGGGAACCCATTATCTGTAAAAAAAAAAAAAATAGTGATAGTTTGCCGGGATATAATGACCAATGAGAACTGGTCCTTGCAATAGCATGTTTAATTTGAAGGGCTGGTATGAAAGTTTGTTTTGAAGAATTTTGATGTTGGATTCGTTATTGCAACTGGTTGTTCTCCAAGGATCAAAATAGCGGTTACGTTTTCGGTTTCGGGCATAACCGAAACCAGAAATTTGAACCGAAAATTTGACTGAAATTTCGGCTGATAATTTCCCCTCCATATATATTTGGACTGAAATTTCGGTTCAACTTATCGTTTCGGTGGGACCAAAACCGAGTTATAGGCCAATTTTTTTTTGAACCATGTTCTCTCTCTCAATCAATGTTTCTTATTTGCTTGCTGAGAATGAAGTGTTTTTTGGTCTGTTTTCAGTAAACTGATTGTAGTTTTTATGTGACTTTTCTCCTCTCGACCAGTATTCAAGCACTTCTGAGTGCTCCAAACCCAGATGATCCTCTTTCAGACAACATTGCAAAGCATTGGAAGTCAAATGAAGCAGAAGCCGTGGAAACAGGTACCTAGTAGTAATTTTGGTCATGCTTTATTCATTATGAATTTAGCGTCATTATACAACATATGCCTGCACTGGATTCTGCGAGTTGGATATATAATATTGGAAACAGGTCACTGTTTTTGGACACATGTGGCACTATTTTTCATCAAATGTTTCATGTGCTCTGAATCGCCCGATGTGAAGATCTGATGGGTCGAACATTGGATCGAAAAAAATACTTCTCCATCGTCAATTCAAAGTGGTCAAACTGCTTTAAAATGAACAACTAAAACTTATTTTGGAGATTCACATGATAACTGTTCGGTGTAAGAGCATCTCTAGCAGGAGAGCTTTATTTGTATAGCTAAACACCACTTTTAGCTATCCTCATCTACTCTAGCCGCTGCTACAGTAAAAATTTCAACGGACACTTTATTTTAGCTACTCATTAATGTAAGAGCACGACTCTCCTGCCCGTCATTTAAGCATCCAAATAGTGCTTAAATGATCGTATGCCATTAATAGGCTCAATGTGTATAATCGACACCTTTAAAATGATATGATGTAAGTTGACCAGTAGTGGGCCTAAAAGTTATTTTTTTTGAGTGATTTTAAGCATCCGATCTGTACACTTTAATACCAACAGTTGTGTGTAGTTTTAATGACTGATATTCAAACTCGCCAATAGGATTTACATCCACTTATGGACATGATTTTTTTGGCTAAAACCTTTTCCAATGATGGATTGCCGTATGAACTGTTTAGATTGATTATAAACCGGTGTCACATGGCATATTAGAAAACCACACTTCAATGGTGTGAGATAAAAAATCAAATCTAATGATAGTAGATTGTTTAAACACCATTTAGTGGTTAAACATCGGTCATAGCCATTATCCCCTCTTCAAAATACTATTCTTTATTTTATTATTTTCCTTGGAGAGAGGAGATAGAGAAAGAAGAGAGAGTTATAAAAAAAAGAATACTCTAATATTTGGATGTTGCTACAGTAATATCTAAATTTAGCTGCTACAGTAATATTTGGATGGTGCTCCGCTGGAGATGCTCTAACAGAGTTTGAATTATACAACGGAGATGTGGAACACATGATGAAAATAGTGCTGTGTTTGAAATTAGTGACCGTTTTCAAATAGATTGTGAATGGGTCGGTTACCATATACCTGCTCCAATATCAATTCCAATTTCCAAACATAAAAAATTGCTTGGTCGCTTTGCACCAAATTTGATCTCTTCAGTGCTCATGGACAACTTTCAAAGTTTATTTATTAAGTTTACTATTGGGAATGGTGCAGCCAAAGAATGGACCCGTCTATATGCCATTGGGGCATGATGACTTGGTCGACAATCGATTTCGGCAAATAACATTCATGTCTACTATGTATGTTTGCGTGGCGCCTCTTTTTTTTATTTTATTTTGGGTTATCTAATAGAAATGAAATGAATGATTTCTGGGTTATCAAAGCTTAATCCACACTGAAATCTCTTCAGTTGTTTGAAGGCCTCTCAGGCTTATCTGTATGGTTAGATAAAGGACTTCTATCCTTAATTAAAAGTTTCCCCTGTTTCTTCTAATTTGTGTACGGAGCCTATTTCGTGTTTCATTTCGCCCGTAACTGTGATACTTTGTTACTTCTACCTATGGCTTTGTGTAATATTGGACTTAACGGAGCCCGAAGGAGGAATTGAGATTTCATCTCAGTATCCCAAACTGTTGTGCAGCAGAGGGATGAATCCTCGTTGCCCAAATTTATTGGCAACCTGGAATTTTATAAAGGGTGCCCCACGTTCCAGACCCTTGAAAACCATTTATTTCTTCGTATCAGATGATGAAGATGGTGTTTCACCCCGATCTTCCATCAAATAGGTCTTGAGCTCGTGGCACATCTATCATGCAGTTAATATTTTATTCCATGTGTCACAGATTTTCAAAAATGGCACTTGAATCCTCGTTGCCCAAATTAATTGGCAACATGGAATTTAATAAAGGTGCCCCACGTCCCAGACCCTTGAGAACCATTGATTTCTTCGTATCAGATGACGAAGATGGTGTTTCACCCCGATCTTACATAAAATAGGCCGAGTTCGTCGCACATCTATCATGCAGTCAGTTTTTTATTATTTGTGTCAGATTTTCAAAATTGGCCCTTGAATCATATGACAAACATCGCGTTCAAATGTGCATTTAGGGGCATTTTTGGGGTTCTGTGCCACATGGAATTAAAATATAATTGTTTGATAGGTGCAACCAGATATCAAGATCTCTTGTGTGGAAGATAGAGAACGTGCGGGTGACGTTATTTGCGCCCACTTTTCTGGGTTTGAAACTGGAAGAGAAGGATGAGTTGGACGGCATTGCTAAATGAAGTGCCCATTAACCATTGGAGTTTAAACTTTTTTTATTGGCTTAATGGACTGTTGTTTGCGGTGGTAGTGTGGCTACCGAGCCATCGATTTCTGCAATAAATTTGACATTTTCAATGCTTTGTTTGTGACTGCACGATCTTTGAGGGCGCCTTATATCTAAACCTGTTGATTACTTTGGATCAACCGATCTAAGATTGTTTTTCACCCTAATCTTCCACACAATGGATCTTGAGATTATGAACGTATCGTTATGTTTTTTATTTCACGTGATTCAAATCTCCAATGTTTTTGGATATGTTTGGTTTAATATTTATTTTTTGATATCTTTTGTTTATACCTTTTAAGTCTACTCCCGAACGCTGAATAGGACAATGGGTTAGAACTTTATATCACATGTCACGTGGCACATGATTTCAAAATAATACTAGTTTGGGGAATACATGTTATAAAAAAAAATTGGGAAAAAGTTTTTTGGGTATTCAAAATTGTCGTCAAAGTTTAGATACTGCCCACACATTTGAGTGCATGGAATTTTCTCTTTTGACCACAGTTTGAACGGTTTATATGCATCAGATTATGCCCAATTTTTTTGGGTGCCCTCTGATTGTCCTTGGGCAAGTTCCTTAGAGTCCGATCCATCGGATGGATGTCACATGGCCTCCAACAGACTCTAACCTAGCACCTCGGCTTGGGTTTAAATCCATGGTCTCTCTCTCTCTCTCTCTCTCTCTATAATATATATATATATATATATATATATATATATATATATATATATATATATATATATATATATATATATATAAAAGAATCGGGGAAATGTGACCGGATGCAATCCTAGAGGGCTGCACTTGGACACCAGATCATGTCACGTTGCATGACTAACTGATAACAACTCTAGTTTTAGGTTGATTAGTTGGGGCATGTGATTTTAACAAAGTAAAAATTTGTTATTGTAATATTTTTAGTAACCGTTAGATGGGTCAAAGATAAGATAATGCCCGACTAATTTGGTGTATTGATTTAGGGCACATTTGACCACGTTTTTAATGGTGATTGTGGATTGGATCATGCCCAAATTTTATGAGTGGGACTTGATTGGTTTTGTCTAAGTTGCTGTGACAATCCTCGTGATAGGTGCCACATGATGCTCATATGACATGGGACATCGATTTAAAAAGACTTCTTTTTTCGAATTTTTCCGTCTCTCTCTGATGGGTCAAAGATAATGTGATGCTCAGTCAAATTGGTGCATCAATTTTGGATATTTTTTATCACATTTTCAATGGTGCTTACGGATCGGATCATGTTTAAAATTTTGGGAATATATAAACATTTGCCATATTGGGTTGGCTAGAGTGCCAATATTATAAAAATAAAAAACACACATGGGCCATATTGGGTTGGCTAGAGTGCCAAAATTATAAAAATAAAAACACACACTAATGGCCGCCTAACCGCACCAACCCACTAATGGCCGCCTAAGGAGAAACTGTTTCCTCAGTATTTTAGAATGTGTTGACTTTGTATTTTTGTGATGCTATCCCCTTACATTTAACTATTTAATTCCTCTTAATTCCCTCGGTCGGCTAGCTACCCACGTGGTGTATATGTATTTGTATTTTTGGGTCAACTAAGCCCGGCATGGAGTGTATGCGTGAACACCCGGCCATATATTATATAACTATTTTTATAAATAATATAAAAATATTTTGATCAACCATGTGTCATGTGATTATATATAATATAAAAATACTTTAATTAATCATGTGGTATGTGATTTAAAAAAAAAAACTTTTTTTTACGTGCATATAGGTATATAATACATACATAACATGAATAATAATAATTATTATTATTATTAATAAAGGCAATTTTCTATTAGATTACATAAAAAATGATTCAAAATTGATAAGGAGTTTCCTATTTCCTCAAAAGAAAAATAGTTTAAAATTTTATTTCCAAAAAAAAATCCAATTTAAACGAAAATAGCTGAGGGCAATAAAAACACGGGAAAGGTTGAAAAGTATAATAACATTCTTATATTTTCCTATGTATACCTAAGTTTTAGGAAATCATGAGATTCCTTTGTTTCGTTTTTCGTAATTTGGATAGCCACCTTCCTAATTGGGAAAGACACATTGCATCGCGAATTGGGAAAAACAGGATTAACCAAATCCTGTATTTAGATATATACATAGGAAATTGTAGAAAAGTAACATATCCTAACAAAAAAAAAGTAGTCATAATACCACAAAAGATCATCCAAATTTAAAAAATAGTTGCAATATCATAAAAATGATTCATAAGAATGATCATCTATATAAATTATTCAAAAAAAATATGAGAAAAGACATACATATAAAATATAAAGGTTATTGAAGACTAAAGTGAAAAATACACCTCCACTAAGCAAATCAATATAGTTATCAAATAAGGTACACGCTAATAAGACTCGCTGTGTTGCAGAGAAGGAAGAGTCCGAATGGTCGGAAGATAGAAAATCGAGGAACCCTCGTCATTTGTTTTCAAATTTTGACGGAAAATGCGAAAATAGTTTCTGACCCTTATTTCCCTTGAGACCTGCTACGGTCGGGCTTGGGTTGAGTACATACATCTTAGCCCGAGTTACTGTTGGGTTGAAAATAGTCTAACCAACTTGGATAGGGCCAAGCCGGGTTTAACACCAGCCCTTCCCAGTCCTAACCCGGCACATTGAGAGCCCTAGGTACAACAAATTCGTTCATAGTTCAATTCGGACCTATTTATCATTCCAACTAGTCCACTTAGCAGCTCGTCGTTGCCACGTGCCAAAATCATCTAAAAATAAGCATAGCCGTCCTTATTAGAGTGCATGCATCAGACGGTTTAAAATATCACACTCAGTGTGTTGTTTGGGCCCAAGGTAGGGCTGTCAATAGCTCAGGTGGGGCAAAAATTTTGGTTGCCCAAAGGGAAATTGCCATATGCCCGACTCAACCCATTTAGATACTTCCTACCTTCATCGAAATGTGAAAATTTTGGCCGAAATGTTTCGATTTCAGTCCCCATAGAAACTGAAACGATAACATATATTTTCAGATTTTGTTTGTACTAGGTTAAGGATTTCAGCCGAAATTTCAGTCCCCACCGAAGCCGAAATAAAATCTGATTTTTTGATCCTTGGCTCCTAATATGAGCAACTTTTGGATAACTTGGACTACCCATCACTTGTGCCACGTGGCCTACAAGTGAGAAGATCATAGCGCCCTGTCTTTTTAAAGGCCGGTTATATTCCGTTAACCATTTCATGCTATATCGGGCGCAAAATTGCACGATGTTTCGTAACAGCTGATTTATTGAACACATTATAATTGTGTGATGATTAACAACCAAGCATAACTTCAGAAGAAATACACACCATTACAGCAATCAAATCCATCTTTATTGCCAAAAAACCAAAAATACAAAGATAAAAGAACATGAACCATTGGCTCATGAATCAAATTGGATGGATGGAGGTTGGCTCCAATGTGGGCTAGATACATTTAATCTAAGTCTTAGGGGACCCTACCCTACCCTACCAAGCTATCTACACCACTAACCATAGTTTCTTTGGGTTGTGAAATGAATTCATCTTTTTTTTCCTTTGGAGGGGGCATGGCAAATGAAGAGAGATCTTTGATGTGTTGAGTGTTTGGTAGAAAAATAGCATTGTTGGAGTTGGTTCCTCTCTCTTGAGAGTGCCCTTGCAAAGGGACTCTCTCCACAATTTGCTTTCTTAGTATGTTATGGAGTCTCCCAAACAACTTCTGCTTCACTGTCTCAAAAGCTCGGTCCAGGTTCTCTATCTGCAAGCACCAACGGTTTACTATCAGTTATTTTAACATGGTATCAGATGACAGAGTTTGATAGTAAGGGTGTGTTTAGATATAAATATGGAAAATTGGAGGAAAATGATTTATTAATTCTACATTTTCCTATAGATTCTTAGCTTTTTTCAAAAGTTAGACAAATTGAAATTCCAAAGGGTACCCTCATACTCTAAATTTGAAAAACAGCACGTGGAAGACTGTTTTTCAATGCATAGGATTTTTCAATCCGACCTTTCGAATCCCTTGGGGCTGTTGTTTCCTCCCTTTTAGCTTCTCGCTAGTTTATTAATATATTTATCTTTACCGATAAAATAAAAAATAAAATAATCAATATAACCTACATTATAGGTAAATACCAAATCCACAATTCACAAAATACTTATTAATTTTAAGAAAATTATGGTTATTATCCATTTCTAGTATTTTCATTTAAAACTCGCTTTGCCCATTGTATTGAAAGCTTGAATTTGAACCTAGTGAACCAACTATCAAAATTCCGGATTTCGCTTCGGTTTCGGTCCCCACCGAAACCAAAATTTTCCCCCTAATACAAAAATTTCAAAAATTTCAGAAAATTTTGAATATTTGGGCTGAAATTTTGAATCATGGAACAAACCATTAAACTAGGTAACATAATGTGGGGCCCACTACATATGGAAGAGTTGTACAGGGCTCACTCTGCATCCCTCTGCATCCCAACAATTAGTGGTGATCATTTAATCTAGAACATCAACCACGTTACAAAGATTATTTAAAAATAAATAAATAATTAAAATAAATTTCTTTTCAAGATTCGAATATTTTGTTCTTCATTCTTTCTTATTAAATAAGAAAAAAGAAAATTAAAAATAGCTGGATTCATTGACCTAGGCAGTTTAATTAGAGTGAGTCAAATACGATGCAAGGTCAAAAGGACAGAATATTTTGCTAAATTACAAAATTGCCCTTGACAGCTATGTGATTTATAAAAAGGTAAGGGTGTTTTTGGTCATTATATGAATGACTTAACTGCTGGGTTTGGTGTATTAATCCCCACGTGGTGTATTTTGGAAACAGCCCAGTTAATATATATTTTGCTTCTTCCCACCTAATTCTTCTAGAATCTAGAGTTCCCACCTAATTTTTCTAGATATTGACAGTCAACTTTTGGCAACTTCACAATCGAAATTGTGGTTAATCGGGACCGTCCATTCTCTTGATCATCTCATCCAGATCACAATTTTACAGTGATGAGACATATATCGCCATCCGATCAACTGATCGAACAACATTTTTGGGAAATAGCCACTACCACTGCAAATTGTTGATACGTAGGTATACGATCCAACGGTTAGGATTTATAGAATTGATGCATGTCATTCGATCGGACGGTCCGTATCAATTGATGTATTCAGTTAAGAAAGAGAGACTTGCCTGGTCTGTGGCATTGACATTGTACATGAAAAGCCCATAATAGAGATCAAAGCTGTCACTGACAGTATTTTCAGTCTGCAAGAATAAGAAATTAGTTATATACGACCCACATAAAATATTATCTTTCACATGGGTAAAATAGTACTTTTAAGAATTTTATATTACCAGTTGCAAAAGGGTCTCATATCCTTTTGTATTGATTGGTGTGGATTCCAGGTTGAGATGTGATAAGATCCTACAACAAAAGAACAGTAATATAAAATTTCAATCTAAAATAGATATTTGAAAATTTTTAACTTTATTTAAAAAAAAAAAAATTATTCTTTTATTTTTCATTTTTAATATCTTTTTTAATAATTAAATTGGGTAATAATCATCTGACTCGAACATATCTCTAGCATGCATCGGTTGGATGCTGGAGTCAGTCACACGGTGACTCGAGTCATATGATCATTTTTCATATAATTTATTTCTTACCTTCCGATGGTGTGAGTGATGAACTGGGTGCCAGCAGCGTGCCGGTCATGTTCTTCGCACGACATCTCCACCATTCGGCAACCCTGATTATTTATATGATGATCGAGTATAAAAAATGATTAGCAATAAATAATAAAGAAATACAACTGATCGTTGGATCGAAGTCCGATGGTGCAGATTAGTGTTTCTCACGCACATAGTTGTGTGTAGGAAGATCACCCGATCATCAACCATAAATAAATGGTAGGTAAGGTTAACAAAAAATTGTCTAAGTCAACATTCTAATAAGGAGCTCTATTTTAACAAGCAAGAAAAATCTAAGGAAGAAAAAATGAATTTGTGAAGAATTACTAACCTCATTCTCAAAAATACTTAAAAATTGGGCACATTTTTGAGCTTGAATACTATCTTCCGTAATTCGGACTTTGTCGTAAACAAACGGCAGATTGGCCCAACTATTTTTTCCGCTCTCCGGACCGAACATCGGGTGCGTGCAAATGATCCCGAACTCCGAGGGAAGGACCTATATTTTTTTTCAAAATTTTATTAGATACAATGTAGGTAATTGAAACACTGAAATTTTTTTTATATTTTTTTTAACGTTAAGTAAAATTAAAATAATTTATAGGAGAAAATGAAGGTAAATTTTGAGATTAAATTTTACTAACAAAAATAAGTGAAGAAATAAAAATTGACTAAATGAAAAAATAATGTCGATCGATGTTTTTTACCTCGAGAAAAAGATTCCTCGGGAACTGCTTGACTGATAAGACATCGGCGAAAATAGTGTTAGGTTTCAACTTGTGCATTGGGATTAACCTCAGCACGCTTTCCGTTGATAAGATTGAACTACAGATGAGTAGTAAATCTGGTTGCTCATCACACAACTGATCGATGTTTCTGTATAAAAAAAAAAATCAACACATCATATCAACCGTGAACAAACATTTGATGGTTATTTTAGTTAAACGCATTTTGTCACTTTTTACACTGAGCTTACAAGAAACTAAGTTGGAGTCTATGCTACACAGATACTGGAGACAACTTAAACTCACCCGAAGTACTCGATCCCGTGTTGTTGGCAATACTCAGAATAGTCGGACCTCGATGTGGCTAAGACTATGTGCCCCTGTCGCTTGAGCGCCTTCGCTAAGAACTGACCGAAATTTCCAAATCCCACAATTCCGATCTTCAACGGGACGTCTTCGTGTGACGTTGACGGCCCGACAAATTTTTCGATGTGATTGAAGACTTGGGTTTGCCTCAAAGTGTGAGATTTGAGCCCAATTTTGCTAAATTTAGAGGAGTTGGGTGTGGGAGGGGTCCCATAAGTAAGTCGATGAGTGATGGTTTTGGGTGTAGCTAAATTTGGAGGCAATTTTCTCTTAATTTGGTGGAGATTGGCATTAGGTTGGGAGAGATGAAGAGAGGCCATTATAAATTCTCTTAGCTTTGGCTACGGCCTCTAAAGACTTCAGGACAGAGGCAAAGTGCCATTGAAGATGAGTAGGGCTACTTATACTTGGATTTACATGTATGACCCTCATGTTTTCTATCGGTTAGGTGACACTTGCGCAAAATTACATATATGCTCATCGTCCTCAGTCAACTGATTGTAGGAGTTGAATAGAAATGAGTACCTTTGAATTCACCTACCCAATCTTTGAGTTCACCCACGTTGAAATACATTGACAGCATTGAATCAGATGATGGAGATCGTATATCCTCCCAATTTTTGATACGATAGATCTTAAGATCACAGACGTATCATCAAACGGTCGATATTTTATTTCACGTGCACACGTCTCAGAACTGTGACCTTAACGTCATGTACATGCTCAAAATTGATTTTAAGATTATCTTTTTGGGTGTGTGTCGCATGAAATTAAAAATTGATCCCGCTTGATGATACGCCCATGATCTTAAGATCCATCGTGCTAAAGATTGGGACAATAAAAAATGTCCATCGTCTGATCCAATACAGTCAATGTGTTTCGGCATGGGTGAACTCAAAGATTTGCTGGGTGTATTTAAAGGTAGTTAATAGAAATTTGAAAAACTTGAAAAGGTTTGCGGTACCTCTATTTGCACCCACCAAAGCTGTAAGGGTACAAAGCCAAAAACCCTTGACTACTTTGGATTAGACGATGGAGATCTTTTTTCATCCAAAATTTTCACACAATATATCGTGAGATTATATTATACTATCGGGCCTCATATTTTTATTCCATGTGGCACACACTTCAAAAAGTGATCGAAGATGCCCCTTTGATGTGCACTTGTGATTATATCCAACTTTGGAGATGTGTGCCGCGTGGGATCAAAATCTGACCATAAGATGTAGCCTACAATCTTAAGATAGTGTGTAAAAAGGACCAAAAATGATGTTCATCCTCTGACTAAATCCAGTCAATGATTTTTGACATTGGTGGCTTTATATGTTTATTTGGCGCAAATAAAGGTTTACCCAAAGGGCATGCTTGATTGCTCATGTATTTCACGATTATAATTGGCAACGTGACGACGCGTAACGACGACGTGATACGAGGGTGGATTTTTGTATGCGATTTTCGTAATCGTAAGCTAAAAAGCGTCGAAACGTGTCATCTCTTTGGTCTATTAAACGACCGCTCACAGTCAACCTGCCACTTATAATCGTGAAATGCATTTCATTTTGCTATCAAACATACTAAAAGACTTTTTATCTAAAATATTTGAAAACTTTTTTTTATGTGGCACTTTCGATCATTTTTTACCATATTAATAGGGGAGGGGAAAAACCAAAAACTTCGTAATCAATAATATTATTAAGTTTGATTTTTATGAAAATATTTTGTGTAGGTATGAATTCAATCATCTTTCGTTGATAAAGATAGCAGAGACCAAGAATATTAGTGATATATGTTTGAATAGAGACCGCAAAAAATATTATTTTTTAGATATAATTTATCATTGGACCCGGCTCTCCTGACCGGCATGTAAACAACAAATTAGTGTTTAAATGTTTCATAAAAAAGAAAAAAATCCTTTAAATCCACCCATCAAATCTTTGAGCTCACTTATGCTGAAACACATTGACTCGGTAGAATCAGCTGATGGAGATCGTTTATCCTCTCAATCTTTCACACAATGGATCTTGAGATTATGATCCTACTATCAAACGGTTAGTGTTTTATTTCTCGTGGCACACATCTCAAAAAAATGACCTTAATATTATGTGCACGCTTAATTGTGATTTAACAGTCACTTTTTTGTGTGTGTACCATATGAAATAAAAGAACGACCGTCTGATAGTACGATCATATTCTCTAGATCCATCGTGTGAAAGATTTTCACCGATTAATGATTTACATCGTTTGATTCAATATAATCAATATGTTTTAGTATGGGTAAACTCAAAGATTTGGTGAGTAAATTTGAAGGTACTAAAAAAAATAGTATTTAAATGATCTTACACCATGAGTGCTTCCTTTTCACATCCACTACAAAACTTAGATGTGCAAATTGGTGTGGGCATATCAAGGGCCATTTGGTTTCAGGGCATATGACAAAACGGAGCACACCCCTGGTTATAGGTAACAAAATCTACGATGTTTTGAAAAAAAATCTCCTTAAAAACATTATTTTTTCCATGAATAGTCTGAAACATATTTAAAACGAAAATTTTAAGAAGTACTTACATTTTTTAAACAAAAGAGAAATTAGCAAAACATTCCTCATTTTCAAACATTTAAAAGGGGTTTGCACTGCTATTAGAGGCTTTGTGAGATTTAAAAATGTTCTTAACAAATTATATCACTATTCTATTGCTTAACAAATTATATTATTACCGCTCTTTCTTAATAAATTATATCACTATTATCTTGCTTAACAAATTACATCATTATCCCTTTTTTTTAGCAAATTATATTATTATAGCGTTGGTGTTGGATGATAGGCGATGGGCATTGGGCGACCGGCAGTGAGTGATGGGCAATGATTATCGCCATCGCCTATCACCCAACGCCTATTGCACATTGAGAGATAGTGATATAATTTATTAAAAAAGAGAGATAGTGATATAATTTATTAAGTAAGAGGGTAGTGATGTAATTTGAAAAAGGAGGGGTAGTGATGTAATTTGTTAAAAATCTTTTCAAATCTCGCGTTATATGAATTCCTAATAGCTGTACAAATTTTTTTTCCTAAAACATTTGCTTTTGGTATAATAGCATAAACTGTTTGAAAATGAGAGATGATTTTGTAAAGTCTCCTCAAAAAAAAAAAAAACATGCATATTAAATGGGGGGTTTAATCCCACACTCTTCTCTATAATCGTCTACGATACGGGCAATGCTGGGATCAATTTCTGGCTGCCAAATTACTAGAGCTTTGGACTTTTTCAATGATTTGATAGTGTAAAATATGACAGATGTTCGGAGCACACCACCTTCTTCTTATCCACAACAACACAAAATTTAAATATATTATTACTATTATTAGGGTACCTCTGAGTGTGCCCACGCATTTTCTGAAAGCGCCCACATCCCACTCGGATCTTCTCCAGAATAGATCTTGAGACCATGACACACCTATCATACGATCAATTTTTTAATCCAAAAAATGGTCTAATCTTGAGATCATGACAAATGGAATTTGAAACTATCCGTCTGATAGGTGAACCATGCTCTCAAGATTTATTGTGAGGAAGATTAGGGCGAAACACAATCTCCATCAGTGGATCCGCAACAATCAATGGTTTTCGAGGGGTTTGGGATGGGGGCACTTGCACAGAATGCGTGCCCGTGTCCCAGACCCCTCTATTTATTGAAACTGCCTACGTCGAAAATCCATCAAAACCCATTGATTGGGTCGATCCGCAACCACGTCTTCCCCTTACTCTGTGTTTGGTATCAGAGCCATGTCCGGCTAAGTCCGTGGTAATTACATATGGCGGGTGGCTAGTGTTGGAATCTTGAGAGGTAGTGAGTCGTGATTAGGGTGGCTAATCATGGGCGTATGAACTACTGTTCATCGTCTTCTTCAGTGGTTTTTATGGATGACTTATAATGGTCTGTTTAGATTTACTACTATGCTGTGGTAGCGTGGGAAGTCGCGTTGGGATGATTTGATGGCATTGTTGCAGGGATTGCGTTGTTGCCGGTTGATTCCCCGTAAAAGTCGTGGACGGACGCAGTTTTGCAACAGCAATCTAGTAGTAAATCTAAATGAATTTTTGTAAGAAGTCCATAGAAATTTATGGAGAAGAAGGTAAATAGTAATTTACTATGCTGATGAATAGTATTCCGAATCACTATTTACTATAGTAAAACTATTCCAACATTACTATTCCCATATGTAATTACAGTCTTATTGGTTTTACGAAAAGCTCTTTTACCCTTTCTTTTTTACTGTTTTAATTAAAAAAAAAAAAAAAAAAAAAAAATCAATTTTAATTTTATGTCTCTTTTTAATTTTCCCTCTAAAAAATTAATCAAAAACAAACAATTAGATAAATGGTCGCAAATTGATGACCAACAAAACCAATTAAATCGATGGACAATTCCTTCCATCAATCCTAAAACAATCTATCAATATGGATGGAAAGATTGGTCCACCGATATGTCAATCAAAACTACTGAGCAAACTCTCAGTATAAATGAAGAAAGTCAAAATGAAGGTTTTCAATTACTTTCTAACGAAGATCTTTTACATGACCTTCATCGTTTCAAATTTCTTCATTTAGGATGCATTCAAGTTGCATTCAAACCTTTGACCTTATTGGGTCTTGAAAATACTAGTATACTTAGCACTCTCAGAGATGCTAGATGCCTTGATTGGCAATCTTTTCTGATGGCCGCTATTGAGACCAGCTTATGCCTTGGTCCAGTATACTACAATGTTTTCCCAAATTTAACTTTATCTCTAACAGATAAAAACATTTTTCATGCTTGTACCCTTCATCTCCAAACTAAGGGATACAACTTTATGCCTGGATCAGAGACCATTGCTCTGATCTATCGCTTTCATTATAAGGTGATGACTTCTCTGGTTCCTAAAATTAATTATCAAAATGAACCAGGAAGAACAGTCTTAATTGAGACTAATAGTGCAACCACTAATGTTGCTACAAGAAAACTATGTGAATGGAAAAATATTACTTTTCCTGATGCTTGGCGTATACCTCAAGCTGTCTCACCTAAACCAATTTTAAATCAAGAAATTGAACAAATTGTTCAAAATACCCAGGGAGATGTAATCTTAAAATTTGATAGATGTACATCTCACAGAACTTCTTATTGGAGTTCTTATTCTGATACGAGGTCTCGAGGTCCTTATAGAGTATCTATACCCTCGACTGCTCGATCATCTTATTCAGAAGCTAACTCATTTGTTCCTTCTGAATTTAATCAACCCAATCTGGAAGGAATCCAAGTTTCTGAACAACAGATTCCTCATGGGATATATACCCAACAGCAGAGGGAATCCCCTACTGCTAGCGAGATGAATTTCTCAATCCTTTAATAAAAGTTTTATGGCTTTTATAAAACCAGAAAACTTTGTTATCAATAGACAAGAAATCAATGCTGAATTTCAGCAAGATAAATATGCACCATTCCGTGAATGGTATTTTCAAAAATTTTCTGCATTAAAATTGCAGGAATTCAAAGAACAATTCTATCAATATATTGAAACTTTTTACCAAGTAATTCCATTTGTTACTTGGTTCAAAACAACAAATTATCTTGAAATGAATCAAGAGGAAAGGAGAATATTTCTCCTTGAGGACTTTCAAAAGGAATGGCAGAAGCTTGATGGTCCAATCGTTCAGTCGATTCACCCTCCTGTTGAAGCCTTAAAACTTCCTCAATCGAATCCCACAACAACTTTGGAAACCAAAGTTTGTATCAAATCTATTGACAAATCAAACACTTCCTTAGTACAAAATACTAATCCCTATCAAGAATTTATTTATCAATTAAAATCTCGATTAAAAGCATTATCTGGTAAAAAACAAATAAAACAAACAAATTTCCAGATTAATGTTTTAACCGAAAATTCACACCGATCAATTGTACCGAGTATTTTCATTCTCTCTTGTTCTTTCTTTCTTTAGTATAAGAGTGTATCGGAGAAGTCCTGCATATCGGTAAGACTTTTCATTGCATTGTATATATTTGTTTAATGCATGCATAGTAGCTACATAGTAGTAGCATAGTGTGTGTATAGTGTAATATTCCATATGTTTTAAGTTGTTTAATATAAGTTTGTTTTATTAGTCATTTGTTTATGCATTAGAGTTTCTGTATTTACCTCCCGTCTCTTCCGCAACCACGTCTTCCCCTTACTCTGAGTTTGGTATCAGAGCCATGTCCGGCTAAGCCCGTGGTAATTACATATGGCGGGTGGCTAGTGTTGGAATCTTGAGAGGTAGTGAGTCGTGATTAGGGTGACTAATTATGGGCGTATGAACTACTGTTCATCGTCTTCTTCAGTGGTTTTTATGGATGACTTATAATAGTCTGTTTAGATTTACTACTATGCTGTGGTAGCGTGGGAAGTCGCGTTGGGATGATTTGATGGCATTGTTGCAGGGATTGCGTTGTTGCCGGTTGATTCCCCGTAAAAGTCGTGGACGGACGCAGTTTTGCAACAGCAATCTAGTAGTAAATCTAAATGAATTTTTGTAAGAAGTCCATAGAAATTTATGGACAGCTGGTGAGGCTATTGGCCTTTAATAATTTAAAAGGCAGGGTCTCTGATGATGTGTGAGCAAATAGCTTCTTTGACTGATTCGTCACTTTATTACTGTGAAGTGACAGCTTCATTGACATTTGCTTGGAGTGATGGACAGCTGTATTGGCTGGGAAACAGCTATATTGATGGTTGAAAATTTATTTCTTACTCTTGACCTGATTAATGATTGAGTCCCAATATTCGCCGAGTGATTGATCAGGACTGTCTGGTTGTGATTCCCCTGCTAGAACATGGAAGGAATTATTATTTTCAGACGAAGTGAGGGAATCTTCATCCGAATGGGATACTGAATTGAATGTTTGAAGAAAATGGGCTTTCATGGAAGCAAGACAACGATGATTAATTTGTGTCTCAGATAAATCGGGATGTTGTTTTCGAATCATGGATTTGAATATTTCAAAAGGATTGGATTCTAAAGAAGATAAAGAAGCCTCAGATTTGGCTGTTTTGGCATGCTGGGATATGATGGATGAAATTTCAAGTAATTTTTTGTCAAAATCGGGAATATTATCCCACCATCGGATCCAGTAAGTTCTTTGAAGTGTGGGAATATGGTCAATAGTGGTAATTTGAATATTCCACATCCAAATCCATGGAATACTGCATTCTGTGAAGAAAAAGAAATCAACTTCAGAGAAATGGAGATTTTTCCCTTTGAATTTTACTCCTTCATATTGATTATATAAAGGAATTAATGATTTGGGTAAAATTTTGGTGGTTGGATAACTCCACCAATTATAGAACCAATTGGGAATACCAGCTTGAAGGATATCTGGACAAATCTTTAGAAACCAGAAATGTTTCTGTTTGGGATTCATATAATAGAAGGCATTGGTGAAAGATTGGATATAATCCCAATAATTGAAAGAATGGCTTGAACTGAGTTTGCGAGATTTATTTAGGTCAAAACCCCAAATTGAGGGTTTAAGGATTTTATGAATAATGGCTTTACTATAGGTAATTGGGCTATCTGGCCGTAGGTTTTCCATATGATGGGTAAAGGTAATGGATCCAGTAGCGGTCAAAATTGCTTCTGCAATTAGACGGGTTTTGCCATCCAATGCAGGAAATCCTTGATTGTCAAGATAACGTCTCTTCAATTCCCAGGGATCAGATATCCATTGTTGATCTTCTGGTTCAATTACCAGAATAGTGGAAAATATATCCTTTTGAATATAAGAAATTTCTTTTGTTTCATTCTTCTCTTTATTGAGAGAAGTTTTCTCCTTATTAGGAACATTTTTCTCTTTATTGAGAGAAATATCTTTTTGAGCAGAGTCTTTAAATTTGAAGCCTCCTTTTGTTCGATGTCTATTGCTTTGGATAATTGTCCAAAGAGCATGATCATCTATTGATTCTTGATTTGAAGATAAGGGGATATTGCCCCTTTCTTTGCCTTTTCCTCCTGAGGAGGATGCCGCTATTACGAAATACCCTGCAAAAATTCTCTAGTTAGAAAATCAGGGAGAGAATTTGTTTCTCCTTGTATATATTCAATTTGAAAATCAAAGGAGGATAGTTCAGCTTGCCATCTAGCAAAGATTTGTTTTGATGCAAGATTTTTGACATCTTTGTAAAAGCAGATTTTCTTTGAACTACAATCAATTGAAGTAAGAAGGATGATTAAGTAAATCATCCAGAAATTTTGGATACATTTGCCAATGGCGAGAACTTCTTTTTTAATAGTTGAATAATTAGTTTGGGCATCTTTCCAAACACCAGAAGTGTATCTAATTAATTCTTCCTTCTGTTTGGAGGGATTGAGTTGTTTTAAAATTCCTCCATAGCCTAGTTGAGAGGCATCTGTCTCCACTATCTTATACCAAAGTGGGTTGGCTAAAGAGAGACAGGGAATTTGTTTGACTTTTAATTTGATTTGCTGAACAGCTTTGGTATGGGCATCAGTCCATGGGGATGGATTCTTTTGGAGTCGTGATTGTAATAATTTTGCATCATATGCCGTTAGAATAAAATTTGCAACATATAATTGGACCGCCAAAATCTTTGTAATTGGGTTTTGTCCAGAATTACATCAGGAAATTTTGAGGCAAATTCAATACTTCTGTCAATTGGAATAATTTGACCTTGGTGAATATTATGACCAAGAAATCGAATAGATGTTTGAAATAACTTGATTTTAGGAGCAGAAACGACTAATCCATTTTTGTGGATAATGTCTTTGAAAATTTTGAGATGTTTAAAATGTTGGTCAATAGACTTTGAAAAGATAAGTATGTCATCAATATAGACTATAGAAAATTCAGTATATGGAGTAAATATCTCATTCATAATATTTTGAAATTCAGAAGGAGCATTTTTAAGGCCAAATGACATAACATTCCATTCAAAGTGTCCAAAAGGAACAGTAAAAGCAGTTTTATACCTGTCAGTCTCGGCCACCTGAATTTGCCAATACCCTGATTTGAGATCAAACTTGGAAAAAATAGTGGCTGAATGTAAGCGATCCAGCAAATCTTTTTTGTTAGGAATAGGATAACGAATCCATTGGAGGCAATCATTTAATGGGTCCAGTGAGCTTCCAGCAAGACTAGTCATCGTTTGAACTTTGAATAATATTGTATAGATCACGCTCAAAAGTAATTTTAGGGCTATAATTTGGGAATATGTGACATGTGGAATCAACCACTGACCGTTTGATAAGTGCATATGATCTCAAGATCCTTTGTGTGGAAAATCGAGGTAAAACATGATCTATATAATCTAATCCGACCCAATCAATGAGTTTTAAGGGGTAACGTTAGCGCGGACAGGAGTTTGTATAATTGATTGCTATGGAGGAAGAGTGTGATGCTCTTAAAAGCTCTCTAAAATATCTGAGTTCCTACAATGGGTGTCCTCATGATTGGACATCGCAGTTTACATGTCCCTTTAACGAAGTAATTTGCACGAATTTTTATACATTAAAAGTCCGTGCAAGTTGCTCATTCATAGAGACGGGGACTCCGATGTCCACTAACATGAGTCGACACCTGTTGTAACTAACTCAATATGAGTAGTGTTATACACATGGAGACTGAGTCGTCACAGACAACCATTGTAAAATAACTAATATGAGTAGTCAAAGACACCCATTAGACTAACGCAATATGAAGCGGATTAAGTAGTCATAAACAGCCATTCTAGACTAACTCATATATGTATATATATATATATATATATATATATATATATATATATATATATATATATATATAAAACAAGCCTGCATCGGCAGATATTGATATCCAAGTTGGATACCGATATGTATCAGCATTGGCTGACATTTGATGCCATGTTAAGATGTAAGCAATCCAACCATCCATTCATAATATTTAATAGCAATGGGTCAGATTGGGTTGGGTCATAATTTTTGGTGCCCAACAGACAAACAATTTATGCACAACCCAACCCGTTGGTACACCTTGACCTGACTTGACGGTCAAAGGCATATGCTCGACTCGACCTGAAAGTCCAACCGAACCCCTCCTATTTTCCTTGATTTTATATATAAATATCGAGTTGAGTCAGGTTGACCCAACACGTTTTTTTGCCCGACTACACCCAACCCAACCCATAGTGCAAGTTGCAGTCTCGACCTGTTAATCTTTGTACCATTACAAAATAAATAAATAAGGGGATAATGACTCCAGACCGACACTTAAACACCATTAAAATGCCACTTTTTTATCTCACGCCAAATGAGCCATTTAATTGATGAACTTTAATATCAGTCATTAAAATTAAAAGCAATGTTTGATATTATAAAAAATAGATCGGATGATTTAAATCTCCTTAAAATACCATTTTTGGATATATTGGATTTCAATCTATGATCTATCACTTTGACCATTCAGATCACCAACATCTTATACCATTTAAGATCATTTAAATGAAGGTCTGGAGGGTCGGTCCCATAAATTAATTAATTAAAAGATATAAAGTGTGACAAAAACAATTATTGTCTTGATTGGGCTGTTCTTTGTCTATTAGTTGTGCCTAGAATGTAAGCCCGAGCCCAGTTATTAATTGGAGGCCTGAACTCGTACCCATGGCCTTTCATCAACATGTGAACGTTGTTGCCAGGTGTGGGCCCCACTGCACCCAAACTTTTCTTTAAAAAGCTGAAAACTAGAGGGCAACGGAATAGAGTCAGTTAAACACTAAATCCCGTGGCACAACAAGAGCGACAAACAAAATCTTTGAGGGCAAAAATGTTAACTATATAATCAATGTGATTAACTATAGATAAAGGTTCGGTGGGTAACAATCATATGGCTTATTACCGTCAAACTGTTAAAAATCATGTTTTGATCCAATCTTATATACTAAATATCTATAGAATATGAACTTTAAGTCGGACGGCTCAAATTGCATTTTCATCATCACATGTCCCTAAAATACCAAGTCTTTATTTAATTTTAGTGTAAGGGCCAAAGGCCAAGGGCCAAGTTTCCGAGTACAAGCGGGGCTCCCCTTTCTTCAACTGCCTAATATTTTTACTCCCTTTTATTTGCACCGTAACCCAGCCCTCGTGATAAGCTATCCTTGAATTCAATCTAAGAAAATCTGGACCGTTCATCCCTTGGCTCCTATTTACTCACAATATATAATTTCAACATATGTGTAACCCTAATCCCGACAGAGAAGCCCCACACAACAACCCATTTTTCTCAAATTAGAGAGTTGCGATAACTCCAAACTCTCCACGTTCTCCGTCTCTTCCATTGGGAAACTACCTCGAGCGTTCAAACTCTATTCCATCTCTTAATTGAGAGTAGTAGAACAAATTTGGAAGCAACATCCAACTCACGCAACATTTTTTGGATATAAAATCTATCAATCTGAAGCGACATTGAAGATGAGTAGGCTACTTGTACTTGAGGGATTTACGTATATGACCCTCATGTTTGTTATGGGTTGGGTGGTACTTTTGGCAAATTACATATATGCCCATTGTCCTAGTCAACTGATTGTAGCAATTGAATAGAAATGAGTACCTTCAAATCCACCTACCGAATTTTTGAGTTCACCCACATTGAAATATATTGACTACGTTGAATCAGATGATAGAGATTTCTTTTGAGTACCTTTATTTCTCGTGCACACATCTCCGAAATGTGACCTTAACATCATGTACATGCTCAAAATTGATTTTAACGTTACTTTTTAGGTGTGTATCATATGAAACTAAAAATTGACCGTCTGATGATACGCCCATGATCTTCAGATGCATCCTGTGAAAGATTGAGACAATAAATAATGTCAATCGTCTAATTCAATGCAGTTAATGTGTTTCAGCATAGGTGAACTTAAAGATTTGGTGGGTGGATTTAAAGGTACTCAATAGATATATGAAAAACAAAAAAGTTTTTCGTACCTCCATTTGCACCCACCAAAGCTCTAAGGGTACAAAGCCAAAAACCATTGACTACTTTGGATCATACAAAGGCGATGTTTTTTCATCCTAATTTTTCACACAAAGGATCTTGAGATCATATTGTACTATCTGGTCTTTTGATTTTTATTCCATGTGGCACACACTTCAAAAAGTGATCGAAGATGCCCCTTTGATGTGCACCTGTGATCATGTCTAACTTTGAAGATGTGTGCCGTGTGGGATCAAAATCTGATCATAAGATGGTATCCTACAAACTTAAGATAGTGTGTAAGATTTGGACCAAAAATGATGTCCATCGTCTGACTAAATGCAGTCAATGATTTTTGGCATTGGTGGCTTCACATATTTATTTGGCGCAAATAAAGGTTTAACTAAAGGGCATGGTTGATTGCTCACTTGTTTCACGATTATAATTGACAACATGACGACGCGTAACGTTAAGGTAATACGAGGGTGGATTTTTATATGCAATTTTCATAATCGTAAGCTAAAAAGCTTTGAAATGTGTCGTCTCTTTGGTCTAACAAATGACCGATCAACCTGTCAATTATAACCGTGAAACACGTTTCATTTTGCAATCAAACGTACTAAAATGCTTTTTATCTAAAAGACTTCAAAGCTTTTTTATTATGTGACACTTTCGATCATATTTTTCTAAGGGCAAAAAACAAAAGTTTCGTAATTAATAATATTATTGGATTTGGTTTTTATGAATTCAATCATCTTTCGAGTAGAGAGCAGAAACCACAAAAATTAGAGATACATGTTAGAATAGAGACCACAAAAAATAATATTTTTTAGGTATAATTTAGATATAATTTACCATTGACACGGCTCTCCTAACCGTCATTTAAACCACAAAATAATTTTTAAATGATCTTTCCACCCTCAATGGCGTAATGTTTCTTTTTCACACCCACTACAATAATTAGATGTGCAAATGTGTTCGCATATTAATGGCCATGCGGTTTTAGGGCACATGGCAAAATGCAGCACACCCGTCCAAAGTTACCAAAATTTACGATTTTTTTGATAAAATACTACTTTAAAACATTTTTTATTCATGAATCGACTGAAACATATTTAATACATTTTTTTTAAAAAGTATTTATAGTTTAAAAAAAATCATAATTTTCACGTTTTAAATGCATATTTTACAGTTTTTTTTCAAAATTTTCCTTACCGAATTTCCGACAAGACAACTATGAGTCTGGTCTACCTAACACTAACCCAAAACATATAGGCTCACCATTGTTATTCAATAACCGTAGGGCCATGCGTAGACTGCCGGAATTTTTTCTGGTGGGGGCTAGCAATAGGGCTGTCAACGGGTCGGGTTTCAGCTCAGGCCCGGTCGGACCTATTTTTTTGAGATATTTCATAAATGGGCCGGGCCGGGCTAAGCACGAATAGAAAAGGGTTTGGGTTTGGGCCTTGACATGTGAAATAAACGGGCTGTTATATATCTTAAAATAAACGGGCTAGTAAGCTCAGCCCGAACCCGACCCGTTTATAAGTATCCTTTTAACTCCTCTTATTACCGTTCAACGGATAGATGAGGGGTTAAAAGGGTAATTTCTCTTATTTTTTGTCTATATAACCACAAATTAGAATTTCTTCTCTCATTTTATTTCTCAGATCTCTTCCATCTCGAACTCGACGCTCGCCCTACTCACTGCTCATTGCTTAGCATCTCCTCCATCTCGACGGTTCAGTCGGTTCTCCATCTCCTCTCTTGCAGTCGTTGGCACCCTGCAACCCTCACATCTCTCTCTCAAGTCTCACCGGCCACCGCAGCCCTCGCAGCCGGCACCATTGCAGCCCTTTCTCTACCCAGCACAATCGGCCAACCTCTATCTCTGCCAGTCGGCCCAGTCCGACAATTCCAACCTCTCTCTCTCTACCTAGCCCAACCCTCTCTCTACCAGGCCCAACCTCTCTCTCTCTCTCTACCTAGCCCAACCCTCTTTCTCTCTACCCAACCCAACCGGCCAACTCTCTATCTCTATTCTCTCAGTGATTTGGTGCTAATTCTCTGCCAGTCGACCCAGTCTAAACCTCTCTCTCTCTCTCTCTACCCAGCCTATCCCTCTCTCTCTACCAGTCCAAACCCCTCTCTCTCTCTTTACCCAGCCCAACCGACCAACCATCTAATCTTCTATCGATTCTCAGCCAGTCCCAATATCTCTCTCTCTCTCTCTCTCTCTCTCTACCAAACCCAACCCTTTATCTTTGCCGCCTTACCGCATTGACGCCGAACTGATTATGATTTCTTCGTTGGTGATCTGACACCACCACGCTGCGCACCACTACCAACACCATTAGTCCACCACTGGCTCTACCATTCTCCCAATAAGTTTTATTTTTAAGTTTAATTTTTATTTTATTATTTTATTAGTTTAAAATCAGTGATTGATGTTTTATTTAAAATTCTGCAATTGCTTGTTGTCATGCTGTGGTATTAAACTGATTAGTTTAATATGTAATTATATTCAAATTAGTGATTAAATTTTATTTTTAAAAAATCAGTTATTAATTTAAAATTAGTGTTTAATTTTTTATTTAAACTTCTGCAATTGCTGACTTGCTGTAGTATTAAACTAATTAGTTTAATACTTTAATATCTTATTGTTGTGTAAATTAAGTTGTACTCGCAAGTGCACGAATCATGATATAGTCAGTGGGTGCAGAGTACGAGATCGTTCCCACGAGGATTGGTTAGAAAATTCAGAAGGGAAATAGTAACCAATTACAAGAACAAATGCAGATTTACCACAACAACTAACAATCTAGAATTTTGAGAACTTCTGATAAATGAGATAAATACTAACGGAATTTAAGAATTAAACAATTAATGAAAGATAAGGATTGGGATGCTAAATCCTCCCATCGTAGGTTTATCATTTACAGAATACCAATCTGTGGATTGAGATGTGAGATCTTTAACAGATAACTAAAAAGAAGCACCGCCCCAAACACACGTGAGTTCTAAAATATAGACATGAGATCACGGAGATGTATGATTAACATCCCATAAGTGTATGATTAACACTCACACCTCGGACAATATTTAGAACCCAATCTCTAGGGTAATTTCCAAAGTACGATCTAAGATCAAGGAGATGTATGATTAACACCCCATGAGTATGTGATTAACACCCACACCTCAGATAGTGATTGGAACTCACCACTGGGATAAAGTCACACTATCAATCCGAGATCAAGCAGATGTATGATTAACACCCCATGAGTGTGTGATTAACACTCACACCTCAGATGATAGTAAAACTTTACCCCGAGATTGGTAATAATTAGGATAAAATCATTATTACAGATCTGAAATTATAGGGCATGATTAGTTCCTAGATCTCATATTGAAATCAAATTTCACCATTTTCAATAATAATATTAGGGCCTTTAAAAACATCTGACATCTCAATCACAGATTTATATTAATATAAATGACTTCCTCGGATGCGGTTCATTAGATCCCAATCCTTAATGAAACTAGCCACACATGGTAAAAGTAAACAAAATGATTGAAATGTAAACCAACATTAACATCAATATTTAAAATACTGTAAAGAGCTTCAACAATTTTCACAGAGAGCTTTAATTTTCAGTTCATACAACCCTTTCTTGAAAGTAGATAAACGCAAGACTAAGACTTATCTTCTTTCTCAAAATGAATATTAAAAAGATAGTTAAAGAAACTGGGACTCAATGCCCTCACACTTTGAAAAGCAAAAAACTAAACAGAAGAATGCAGAATGAAAAACTGATCCCCGAATCCTCAGATTTTATCTTCTTAAATAGTATTGAGATCGGGCGCTTCAAATTCAAATTCAAAACTCAAATTTGAATTTGGTCGATTGACCGACTGAAGATGGTCGATCAATCGACCATATCAGATTTTATTTTTTAATTTCCAAGTCCTCCGGATTATGTCGATCGATCGACCTAGTAAAAAGTCAATCTCCTCTGTTTTGCTCCCTTCGCTCCAACTCCTTTCAACTTTTGCACCATTTTACGTTTCCTAATTTGTTTCATGGCCAATTGTCCTGAAACTTAGAAACCTTGACAAGTCATGTTAGATAGCTTTTATCGAACGGCTAAATATAAATTTTTAGGGGTGAAATATCCTCATATTTCACTGCACATAACTGATTATTTGCCAACAGTGATTAATTTAAACTTCTACAATATGTCAATAGTGATTAATTAATTTTTTTTTTTAAATCTGTTATTAGTTTAAATTTAGTGATTAATTTTTCATTTAAAATTCTGCAATTGATGTGGTATTAAAGTGCTGAGTTTAATATCTGATTATATTTAAATCTGTCATATATGTAAAACTTATTTGGATTATATTTGATATGTCAAATCCCTTTGATCTATTTGAGGATTGTGGCATCGTGGAGATAGAGGCAGCGAATGATGATGTTGATATCATTAGCAGCCCTCCTCTTCAAGGAAATCCATCACCAACAGGTGGTGTGGGTCCCTCTACCTCCTCAATGCCTATTGATCCAACAATTCCTATACCCTCTAGCGTAAACCCTTTATCTCCACAATGCTTTGATCGTAAAAAAATGAGAAAGACATTAGTGCCTAGAACTATTTTAACGAAGTGACGGTTGGGAGAGTTCTCAAAGCAGAATGTAAGCTTTGTAAAGCACTTTTAGGCGCTGATAGTGAAAATAATGAAACTAGTCATTTAAAAGACACAGCGAAATTAATTGTCCAAAAATAAAAGGAGTTAATAATGATAATAAACAACAACAGTTGTATGTGAATGGAAAAGGAGGAGTTGGTAACTATAAGTTTGACCCAATTAAATGTCGTGAGCTAGTTACTCGGATGATAATTTTGCATGAATTATCATTTAAATTTGTTAGTCACGCATGATTTATTGACTTACTTAAAGGCCTACAACCCAAACATAAAATGACTTCTCGTAACATGATTAAAAAAAATTGTTTTGATGTCTATAAAAAAGATAGAATAAAATTATATGACTTATTTCATATAATATCAGGAAGGATTAGTTTCACTTCGGATATTTGGACTTCTAGTCAACAACTTGGGTATATGTGTCTAACTGCTTATTTTATTGATGAGAGTTGGAATTTGCAAAGCTGTGTAATTAACTTCTCTTTGATCCCTTATCCAGGGCCGGCCCTGAGATTTCGGGGGCCCAATGAAAGTTTCTAAAATTGGGGCCCCTCTTTCATATTAATCTTAAAACATAAAAATTATTATAATTTTTTTTTTTTTTATAAATAAAACAATACACATTGCATTTAGATTATATATTCTCATATTTTCTTCTATTGATTATAATTTGAAAATGCAACTAACAAATTAGAGAAAGTACATGTTAAAGAAAAATGCAACACAAAAAGAGAAAAGTTAAATAGTAGAACGTATCTGACGGATCAAGTAATCCAACCAATAACATTTTAATACTTTAACTCCCATTGAATCTTTCACTGCCAATTTTTAGTATTTTAATAGTCTCAAAAGTTCAAAAAATATGTTCAATGGATAAGTCTTATCGAGCAGATCAAAATTGACAAGTCATTTGTTAAAAATGAAACTGTAACGAGCCTGAAATCACTATTTTAAGTTAGGGTCATTTAATAAGAAAAATTTGTATGTATATATATATATATATATATATATATATATATATATATAGAGAGAGAGAGAGAGAGAGAGAGAGAGAGAGAGGGAGTGAGAGTACCTTTAAATTCACCCACTGAATCTTTGAGTTCACCCACGCTGAAATACATTGACTGCATTGAATCGAACGATGGATTGAATTGAATGATGGAGATTGTTTATTGTCCCAATCATTCAGCCGATGAATCTTGAGATCATAGGTGTACCATCAGACAATCGATTTTTTATTTCATGTGGTGCACACCCAAAAAGATGACCTTAAAATCAATTTTGCATGTGCATATGATGTTAAGATCACTTTTCTAAGATGTGTACCACGTGGAATAAAACACTGACCATCTGATAGTGCGCCCATGATCTCAAGATCTATCGTGTAAAATATTGAGAGGATAAACAATTTCCATCATCTTATTCAACGGAATCAATGCATTTCAACATGAGTGAACACAAAGATTTGGTGGGTGAATTTAAAGGTACTTATATATATTTAAGGGTACCCTAAACGCACCCACATCCCATACCCCTTGAAAACTATTGAATCATTCGAATCATATGACGGAAATCCTTTTTCACCCATATCTTTCACTCAATAGATCTTAAGATCATGGTGCACCTATCAAATAATCAGTTTGTGATTCGACGTGTCATAGATCCCAAAAAATTGTCATAAAATCACATTTGAGCGTGACGTGTGCCATATGATTCAAAGACATTTTTTGGGGGATTTGTGACACATGAAACAAAAAATTGATCGTCTAATAGGTGAGTCGTGATCTGTAGATCTATTTTGTATAAGATAGGTATGAAAATTAATCTCTATCATCTCATTCGAAGGAATCAATGATTTTCAAGGGATCGAGGACGTGGGCGCTTCCAGAGAACGCGTTGGCGTATTTAGAAGTACCCTATATATAAAGGATTTGGTCAAACAAATCTGATCCGATTAAAATTGGGCTATAGAATTTACTGGGTCAATACATATGACTGGCTTGGCCCAGTGACCCTGCCAATGATCTAGACCGACCCGACCAGGACCCAATCTATGACCCATTAAAAAATATATACAAATATGGGACTAAGAAGAGTCGAACCCACAACCTATTGACGAAAAAGTATAGCAATACTGATCACTTAACCAACTAAACAATTAGATTGATTCAACATTTTTACACATTAAAAATTATATTAAGCAACTACATAGTTAAAGACTTTCAAAATATGGGGCTCCAAAATTTTGGGGGCCCGAGGCGGGCCGCCTCTTGGGCCTTGGCCCTGCCCTTATCCTCACACGGGTCAAGCTCTTTTTGATCATATTTTATCATATATCATTGAATGAAAATTTGAACATAAAATTTCTTCTATAACATTAGATAATGCATCTAATAATAGTGTTATGACTAAATATTTAAGAGAACATCTTACCAGAAGGAACTTGCTTCCAATTGGAGGTAAGTTATTTCACGTTCGATGTTTCGCGCATATTCTCAATTTGATTGTGTAAGATGAGTTGAGAGACATTAAAGATACTGTTGAAAATATTATGGAGACCATCAAGTATATTAAATCATCACCATCCTGCCAATAAAATTTTAATATTTGGATAAAGGCAAATGCTAGGCACATTGCTGGAGGATTATCTCTAGATGTCGCAACTCGATGAAACTCTACATCTTTAATGGTAAAATCTGTATTTCCATTTAGAGATGGGTTCTCTTGGTTAAAAGATCGCGATTCAAACTATCCATTTGTGCCATCGGTTGAAGATTGGGTTAAGGCCAAAGCCCTTTTTGAATATTAATTTTTTTTTTTTGAAGCTACAAAAATTTTTTCCGGTACAAAATATCTAACTATTCATTTGTTTTTTCATTAAGTAATCAAAATTTATATACAACTTAAAAAATAAATGGCGGATGAAAAGGTTATATGAGCTCATAATATGGTTAAGATAATGCTAGATAAATTTGATAAATACTGGAAAGAATATTCTTTACTCCTCTCAATTGCTGTAGTATTAGATCCTCAATTTAAAATAAAATATTTCGCCCTTGTTTTTGGTATTTTATATGAACTCAAAAATTCAATGTAAGTTTAATAATTTTTTTTTTAATTTAAGAAGAAATTTTAGTTCATGATTTTTGGGAGCCCAAATTTATGTAAGATCTAACAAGATATGTATATCTGCGTATTGCTTTAACAAGTGTTCGGTGTCATAACACGAAATCCTAAGCCCTTGAGATCGGCTAGGATTTCTGGTCGTGACACCCTTTGATAGAGTAATTTGCATGAATTTTCATACATTAAAAGCCCATGCAAGTCCCTCAATCATAGAGATATGGGACTGCGATATCCACCAATGATGAGTGGACACCCATTGTAGACTAAGTAGTAGGGTTGTCAACGGGCCGGGTTTCAGCCCTCATCCGGGCAGGGCCCAGTATTTTTAGGCATTTAATAAACGGGCCGGTGCGATCTAAGCCCGAATAAGAAACGGGTTTGAGTTCGGGCTGCAAATGGTAAGGCCCGGTTCGATAAAATGAGGTCCTTATTAAAAAAAAACTCATACCAAATATTAGAAACTCAACCCGACCCGGATAGCTAATCGGGCCGGGTTTGGGCCGCAACTTTTCAAATTTGGGCTAAGCCTAGCCCAATCCGATTAGCTATTGGGCCAGGTTCAGGCCCAAATTATATCTTTTTTATCGGGTGGAAAACCCAGCCCTGCCCGATCGGTTGAAAGCCCTACTAAGTAGTCATAGACACCCATTGTAGACTAACTCCATATGAAGTAGTCATAGACACATGGGGACTTAGTAGTCATAGACACCCATTGTAGACTAACTCAATATCTATACCTTTCTTAAGCTACAAGCAATCCAAGCCACCCACTCATATATCTAACGGCAATGGGTCGGTTTAAGTTGGGTCATAATTTTTGGTGCCCGGCAGCAAAGTGTATGCCTTAACTTGAAAACCCAACCCAACTCTATGGAATACCTTGACCTGACTTGACAGTCAAAGACATATGCTGGACTTGACCTGAAAACCCAACTGGACCCGTCCTAGTTTCCTTGATTTTGTATATAATGAGTTGAGTCAGGTTGACCCAACACGTCTTTTTAGCTCAGCTAGACCCAACTAGAACTTTTAGCTGACCCGACCCAACCCAACCCAAGGTGCAAGCTGCAGTCTCGACCCGATAATCTTTGTACCATTACAAAATAAATAAATACTAGGATAATGACTCCAAACGGACACTTAAACATTATTAAAATGTCATTTTTTATCTTACACCATATGAACTATTTAATTGATGAATTTTAATATCAGCCATTAAAACTAGAAACAATGTCAGATATTATAGAAAATAAATCGGAGGGTTTAAATCTCCTTAAAACACTATTTTTGGATATGTTAGACTTCAATCTATGATCTATCACTTTAATGATTCAGATCACTTATATCTTATATCATCGGTGGTGTAAGATAATTTAAATGAAGGTCCGGATGGTCCCATAAATAAATAAATTAAAAGATATACTGTGTGACAATGATAACCAATGTCTTGATTGGGCTGTTCTTTGTCTATGAGTTGTGCCTATAATGCAAGCCTGAGCCCATAAACTGTCTTTAAATGCGAAAACTAGATGGCCTCCGAATAAACACCAAAACCTTTGGCACGACAACGACAAACAAAAAGCCTACACCCATGACCACGAGGTCCACGACACCATATCACCACAACATATCAATGGGTAACTTAATTTACACTCACCGAGTCACCGACAATTATGATAAAGTTACAGCCAATGTATAAAAAATCAGCCTATATCGAAACGTATTGGCGATATGTATCGGGTGTCGGCCGATACGTCTCGGTTTCAACCGACATCTTGTTTTTTTTCTTTTAAAATTTTTTTTTTTAACAAAATCAACCGATACGTATCGGTATCATCCCTGAGCAAAGGGATACCAATTTTAATACCTTGGTTATAGTAGATTCATCCCAATCTTTAGTTTCATGTGAGGGCAACTATGTTAAAAAACATTTATTGTTACATCTCATTCATCCCAATCTTTAGCTCCATGTGGCATATATCCCAAAAAGTAGACCGTCAAATGGTATGATTGTTAGAATCTTTTATGAAAGTTTAAAATATATATATATATATATATATATATATATATATATATATATATATATATATATATATATATATATGTTTTTTTGGCCCATACACGCTGCGATTTTAATAAAATCTTGAGTTATAGTTGCTTGAAATAAAAAATGATATTATTAAAAATTTATGTTGAAATCTTTAAGTTTTCTAATGAACATATGATTCTTTGGCTTATAAACTTCTTCATCGTAGGAAGTAGGAGAGACTTCGGGATTGGTGCAACTGATTAAAACTAAAGATATAATCACGATTTTCTCAATAAGGTCCAAAAACTTGTTAATATTCTAGGTGCTAATTATTGTGTGTATGGTGAAAATTAAAATCAAAGTAAAACAGAAGATGAAAACAACACATCTAAAATATTTAGACTTGTAAAATACAAGGCCCTCTTATAGCAAGTTTTAAAAATAAGAGTTTGTCCCACAGGGAGTAGTGATCTAAAATCTAATAGGGTGTATAGTAGACTTTCAGATTTGTAGCAAGATCTGACAATTCTAGCCTAATCTAAGAAGAAAGAGAGTTTTTCGGGTGTTGCTAGATCTAATCTACAAAACAGAAATATAAAACTAAATCTAAAAGATGAGAGAGATGAATGGTAAAATAAAATATAAAATAATGAGAAATAGACAACTAGGGACTAATTCTTATTACAAAACAGATCAAGATTGTGAACTTGCAGCTCTCCTTCACTTGGCTACAAGCTCAAGTGTAAGGTAAAAAAATTCAAACAAAATCAAAGGCTTGAACTGATCTTAAAGGTATAATTTGTCCACTTGCATGGTCACAGATCATTCTATAGACTTTATTCAATTCAAGAGTTTAAAATCACTATAAATGTTGTGTATGCAAGACTACAAGCTCAAGCATCTATAGGGATATTAAACTAAGGAATATCAGATGACAACAATAAATTTACTGGTAAATTGAATGGGCTATTCCCAAATATATGAATCCTATAGACATCTAATGGAATCACAAGATCTTTAAGTTTAATTGAACTCTAAAATCAACAATTTATTGAATCAAAATTACTTACAATAACCTTATTCTCAGATCTGTAATCTATGCATCAATCCATACATCTTCATACTGAAATTACAATTACAAACTAGATTTGAACTGCTACCTAAATCTAATCCAACATGCTAGATTAGAGAGAAAAGAGAGAAGAGAAAAAGGAAAAGTAAAACTAAAACTAAAGCATATTAATTTTATGATTATTACCTTGATATTTTGATCGATTATACGCCTAGTACAAGGACAATTTCAGATAGTCAGATTGCAAGATCCAACAAGTGGTTCACAGGAAGGTGTTGGCATTTGATGGATTGAAACTAAAGCATTTTAATTGTATTAGAAGTTTTTTTTTTTTTTTTTTTGATAACCTGAGGCCTCTTAGAGCACCCGCCTAATCCCAGGGGCACATGCGTACCCCAAATTTAACATATGCCGGATCAACATTGGATATAAATCCCTAGGGTGGCCTCAAGGGGGGCCGGGAGGAGATTCAAACTTAAGTCTCTTGCTTTTGAAAGCAGGTACCTGGCCAGCTCACCTAACCCCTTGAGGTTGAAATTTGCCTTTCTTATGACATAAGATATTGATTGACGAGCCTTGATTGTTGGGCTAAATTCCTGATTAGATATAGTTGGGTAGTTTTCGTGTTGAGAGCAAGGTATCAAATGTCGGCCGACACCGGTATCGGCCCATATATATATATATATATATATATATATATATATATATATATATATATTAAATAGGTCGATACGTATCGGCCGATTCGAATCAGTCATCTAAGGATTGATACCCGATACCGATAACGATTTGTTACTTTGGTTGAGAGAGTTTTTGTAACCACCCTATTTTCAACTATGGTTAACTTATTGACTTTTGGTCAAGATGTCATTGATTAGGAATAATTGATTAAAATAATCAAGCTAGCACATGAAAATAGAATAGTATTTATATAATATGGAATTCTTGAGACTGTTGATCCGAATCGTTGGATATCATATCTTATTAAAAATTAAGTCGTATATATTTTTGGGGAGCCATTACTTGCACATGCTTTTTAAGTGATTGCATCGAAGTTAAAGAAAGACTTTGTATTTTAGGGACATGTGACATGTAAAAACGCAATCTAGGCCGTCTAATTTAAAGTTCATGATCTATAGAACCTTAGTGAATAAGATTGGAGCAAACCACGATACTTATCATATGATCTGTTGTTGTCAATCGTTGAATCAAATAATAACCTTTGACTATATTTAATTACATGATGAAGATTTTATTTCGTGTCAATCTTGTCCACTAAGGATCTATAGATCATGAACTTTAAATCAGACGGCCCAGATTGTATTTTCACATGTCACATGTCCCTAAAATACGTAGTCTTTTTTTTTAACCTCAGTGTAATCACTTGAAAAGAGAGTGCAAGTAATGGCTCCCATATTTTTATACTGTTAACTTCTCATTTATTGGTATATATATATATATATATATATATATATATATATATATATATATATATATATATATATAAAATAAGGGCACATATTTTTACAAATTGAAACTCACATTTTATTTTGAGCACACATCGATATAATAAATTTGGCTGAGTTTAAATTTCCTCCCCCCTTGAGGCTACCTTAGCGATTTTTATTCTATGCTGACCCGATATGTACTAATTTGGGTGCACATGTGCCCCTAGGACTAGACAGGTGCTCGAAGAGGCCCGAATACCGAGGTTATAAAAAAAAAGATATAATAAATTTTATATTTATTAAGTAATTTTATATATTTTTAATTATATATATGCACCTTTAAATAAGGGATGTGCTAACTAGTCGATATGAATGTATAGTACCCCCTATCCTATCCCCAACTCTTACTTTCCTTCATGGATACGGATTTCTGTGTCATAGTAATAAAGCCCATGCATTTATTGGGGTCAAAGAAAACTCCCCTTCTTTATGGAGTCATCACTTGCACTCGGAAACTTGGCCCTTACACTCAATTTAAAATAAAGACTTATAAGTTTGGTGACTTCTATGATTTGAAAACACCATCCAAATTATTTGATTTAACGGACATTATTTAAAGATATTAAGTGCAAAAGATTACCACAAAATATAATCTTCGTCATGTGATTAACTATAGTCAAAGGCTATTATCTAATTCAACAGTTGATAATTATTATCATATGATAAAAATCATGTTTTGATTCAATCTTATGTACTAAATATCTCTAGATCATAAACTTCAAATCGGATGGCCCAGAATATATTTTCATTGTCACATGTCCCTAAAAGACCAAATCTTTCTTTAACTGCCCAATATTTTTACTGCCTTTTATTTGCACGGTAAATCAGCCCTCCTGGTAATCCATCCGTGAAATCACTCTAAGGATATCTGGATCGCTCATCCCTTGGCTTCTATTTACCCACAATATATAGTTCCTAACATATGTGTAACCTTAATCCTAATAGAGACACAACTCTGTAATTTTGGCAAATTACATATATGCCCATTGTCCTCAGTCAACTGGTCGTAGTAGTTGAATAGAAATGAGTACCTCAAAATCCACCTAACGAATCTATGAGTTCACCCACATTCAAATTCATTGATTGTGTTGAATCAAATGATGGAGATCGTATAACCTCCCAATCTTTCATACGATGAATCTTGAGATTATGGATGTATCATCAGATGGTCGGTGTTTTATTTCTCGTACACACATCTCCAAAATGTGACCTTAACATCATATATATGCTCAAAATTGATTTTAAGGTTATTTTTTGCGTGTGTACCGTATGAAATTAAAAATTGATTGTCTCGTGATACGCCCATAATCTTAATATACATCCTGTGAAAGATTGGGACGATAAATATTGTCCATCGTCTGATTCAATGCAGTCAATGTGTTTCAGCATGGGTGAACTCAAAGGTTTGGTAGGTGGATTTATAGGTACTCAACAAAAATCCGAAAAGCAAAAATAAATTTGGGTACCTCTATTTGCACCCACCCACCAAAGCTCTAAGGGTACAAAGCCAAAAACCATTGATTACTTTGGATCATACAATGGAGATCTTTTTTTCATCCCAAATTTTCACACAATGGATCTTGAGATCATATTGCACTATCGGGTCTTAAATTTTTATTCCATGTGGCATACACTTCAAAAAGTGATCGAAGATGCCCCTTTGATGTGCACCTCTGAGCATGTCCAACTTTGGAGATGTGTGCCGTGTGGGATCAAAATCTAGCCTACAAACTTAAGATAGTGTGTAAGATTTGGACCAAAAACGATGTTTATCGTCTAACTAAATGCAGTCAATGTTTTTTGGCATTGGTGGCTTTATATAGTTATTTGGCGCAAATAAAAGTATACCTAAAGAGCATGTTTGATTGCTCATGCATTTCACGGCTATAATTGGCAGCGTGATGACGCCTAACGATGAGGTGATATAAGGGTGGATTTTCATATGCAATTTTCGTCATCATATGTTAAAAAGTGTTAAAACGCGTCATCTTTTTAGTCTATCAAACAATCACTCACGGTCAATCTGCCAATTATAATTATAAAACACATTTTATTTTGCAATCAAACGTACTAAAAAGCTATTTTTTTTATTAAAATTTGTTTTGTTTTATTTTATTAAAGAGTATAAAAACTATCTTAATACCTGAGAGGCTCCGAGTAATACACTAGGAAGCAGTCAAGTATTACTAAAAAGTTTTTTATCTAAAAGATTTGAAAACTTTTTTTAATGGGACACTTTCAATCATTTTTTCCCAAGGGAAAAAGCAAAAATTTCGTTATTAATAATATTATTAGGTTTGGTTTTTATGGATTCAATCTTCTTTCGAGTAGAGAGCAGAAGCCACAAAATTAGTGATACATGTTAGAATAGAGGCCACAAAAAATAATATTTTTTAGATATAATTTAGGGAGCCATTACTTGCACTGAGAATTTTAGCCCTTGCACTGAATTTAAAATAAAGACTTGTAAGTTTGACAACTTCTACTATATGAAACAATCATCTAACCCGTTTGATTTGAAAGCTATGATTTAAAGATATTAGGTGCAAAAAATTATTATGAAATGCAATGTTTTATCACGTGATTAAATTTAGTCAAAGGCTGTTCTCTAATTCAACGGTTGACTACAATAGAACATAAGATAAATGTCATTTTTTACTCTAATCTTATGCATTAAGGATCTATTGATCATAAACATCAAATCAAACGGATTGAATTGTGTTTTCACATGTCATATGTCTCTAAAATACCAACTCTTTTTTTAATTATGGTGCAAGGGCCAAATTTTCGAGTGCAAGTAATGGCTCCCTATATTTGCCATGATCCGACTTTCCTTACCGTCATTTAAACCACAAAATAGTGTTTAAAAAATATTACACCATCAATGACGTATTGCTTCTTTTTCACATCCACTACCAAAGTTAGATGTGCAAATTGGTGTGGGCATATTAATGGCCATTCAGTTTTAGGGCACATTGCAAAACGGATCACACCCCTGTTCAAAAGTACTTATATTTAAAAAAAAATCATAATTTTATATTTTAAATGCCTATTTAACAGTTTTTTTCTCCAAATTTTCCTTACCGATTTTCCAACAAGGTTACTATGGTCTATGGGTCTGTCTACCTAACACTAACTCAAAACATATAGACCCACCATTGTTATTCAATAATCGTAGGGACGTGGTCAGGAATTTTTGCTTCCAATGTCCCACCCAGATCTTCCCGAGAATAGATCTTGAGAATGGCACATTTATCAGACTGTCAATTTTTTATTGCATGTATGAATCATATGGTATACATGCTCACATGCAAATGTAGGGGCATTTTTTTGGGGATTTGTGACACATGGAATCTGAAACTGTCCATCTGCTGGGTGAACCATGCTCTCAAGATTTATTGTGAGGAAGATCGGGGTAAAACATGATCTCCATCATTGGATCCACAACAATCAATGGATTTCGATGGGTTTTGAATGCTGACGCTTGCAGAGAATGCGTGGGCACAAACAGGTACCCTTATTATTAGAGTACCTCTATTCGGGCCAATGCATTTACTGAAAGCGCTCAAGTCAGAAACCCAAATGATAGAGAGCGTGTTTCATGCTGATCTTCCTCAAAGGATCTTGAGATCATCTCTCTCCTATTTGACGGTCAGTTTTTAATTTCATGTCACAGATTCGCAAAAAATGAACTTTGAATAATATTGTACATGTTACGCTCAAACATGATTTTAGAGTCATATTTTGAGGATTTGTGACATGTGAAATTAACAATTGACCGTCTGATGGGTGCACATAATCTCAAGATCTTTTGTGTGAAAGATCAGGGTGATACCTGAACTCCATCATCTAATCCGACTAAATCAATAGGTTTTAAGGGGTTTCGGGGGCGCTTTCAATATACACCTAGGCGTGAACAGAGGTACCCTTATTATGATAAGTTCCCTAATTGATGTGTGAAGAGGAGTTTGTGTTCGACCATAAACTTAATTGATCCTTGTTGAGTTAGCCTTAAATAGGTGTCCACTGATCATGATTGAATATTGCAGTCCACATATCCCTTTGACTGAATAATTTGCATGGATTTTCATACATTAAAAGTCTATGTAAGTATCTCGGGCATGAGTGCACACCCATTATAGACTAACTCTATATGAGTAGTCATAGACACATGGGGACCCAAGCGGACTGAGTAGCCATAGACACCCATTATAGACTAACTCAATATGTGTTATGGTGAAGGAGGAGGTTGTGGGTTAGATACTCGTCCTTTACACTGCTCTCCAACTGTCATATGTGTTATGGTGCCCGACAGACAAATTGTATATATGCCCGACCCAACTAGACCTTTTAGTTGACCCAACTCAGCCCAAAGTGCAATGCCACTTTCTATCTCACACCAAATGAATCATGTTTGATATTATAAAAAATACATCATACGATTTAAAACTCCTTTAAACCTTATTTTTGGATATGTTGAACTTCAATTTATGATTTATTACTTTGACGATTTAGATCACCTACGTCTTGTATCTTTCACGGTGTAAGAACATATCAATGGGTAACTTTACTTACAACCACCGAATCTTTGAGGGCAACTATTTTAAAAAGAAAAATTTGCACTTTCGACTCTATAATTTTGTGTATTTGCAAAAACAGTCTTATAATTTTAAACTTTACATAACAGACTAGCTCCAAGCTAAGCCAATTTCACGTCAGCACCGACTTTATTATTATTTTTTTTGGATAACTTGGGTATCCGAGCCTCTTAAGCACCCGCCTAATCTCAGGGGTACATGCGCACCCCAAATTCAGCACATGTCGGGTCAGTAAAGGATATAAATCCCTAGGGTGGCCTCAAGGGGGGAGGGGATTCGAACTTAGGTCTCATACTTTTGGAAGCAGGTACCTGGCCAGCTCACCTAACTCTTTGAGGTTAGGACTGACCATGTTATCGTCAAATAAAGATATTAAGTTTTAAATATAAATGTTAATTTTAACTTTAACTTTTCATTCTTTACTGTTTACTTTTCACTTTAACTTTTCTTTAAAAATCGAGAGAGCGGCGGCAAATCGGCGACCAAGGATCAAAATTTCGACCGAAATGATCGAAATTATCGATTTCGGTCCCCACCGAAACGATAATTTGGGACTGAAATTTCGGTAATCAAATGTATGGGATTGAAATTATCGACTGAAATTTTAGCCGAAATTCAAATTTTCGGTCGAAATTTCGGTCCCCTCCGAAACCAAAATGAAAACCGAAATTTTGATCATTGTTGGTGACAAAGCGGAAAAAGAGCCATAGAAAATTTTCAGGTAACTTTTTTTACATTTAAACAAATATACTCATCTGTTATCCTCCTCACATAACCTACTAACTTACCGCTAACTTACCGATAATGTAAGTTAGCCCGCTAAATTACATTAGCGGACGTTAACTTACATTATCGGCCGATAATTTAAGTTAGCGGACGATAACTTAAGTTAGTGTCCGCTAACTTACATTATTGGCCGATAATCTAAGTTAGCGTACGCTAATGTAAGTTAGCGGTAAATTAGCAAAATATTTTCAACCTCACTTTGTTTGTTAAATTAATTATTGTCATATATTTTACAGTTCTCACTAAGTGATTGTAAAATGACTAAGTATCTAAAGGCCTTCGGAAAATGTACTAAAATTAGTGTTAGAAAATTTTACTTGCATTACAACGAAGAGAGGAAAAAGATACTAGATGATTTAATTTTTGGTCATCTATTTAGGATTTCTGAGAAATTAGGGTTCATTGGAGACTTGGTTGACACAATTTTAAGATTTTGGGTTAAAAATAATATTTTTAAAGTCATGAATACCAATGTGCTGCTGCAGGAGTCGGATATATCATTGATTTTAGGGCTAAATATGTTGACAGAATCTGAGTCTGAGCATGTGGCTGTGCCAGAAAAAGAAACCATTCGATATAAATTCTTTCTTAGGACACCGGCTAAAAGATCTCGTATTGAAGAAATAATTGATAGTGTCCATCTATCCAACGATGAATTTTTGAAACTATCGTTGTTGTTTCTCTTATGTTCTTTCTTACCTCCAGACACATACCAAAAAGTGGACAATGAGTACTAGGAATTAGTAGATAACCTTGAAAAATCCAACGAGTTTCTGTGGGGCTTAATAGTTTACAAAAATTTAGTAGAGTGCATATCGAAAGCAACCGTAAGAAGAAAAACGACCAAAAAGTCAGAAAATGGGCATTATAACATCTACGGATGCACTATTGCCCTACAGATTTGGGCGTTTGAGCACTTTCCAGGAGTCGCCACCGCTCTTCCTCAGCTGAAAGATCAATTTCCGAGGCTATTGAAATGGGAAGGCCCGAAATTCAGCTGTAATCTAAATTATTATCAAAAAAAATTTCTTAAGTCTAAAGTTATCTTAGAGCTTGAAGATGTAAAATACGAGTTACAGTATCGATCAGTTCGACTCTTTTTGATGCAAAGAGAGATGGAAAGGGAGGTGAGGAGCCTTACGATGAAGAAAAGATTTATGAATACGACGATGTCCCAAGTTACGAGACACGTCCCCAAAAAAGAGCCGAAGAACCTCACCTAGATGACGATGATGATGATGACAGTGACGATAACGACGAGTACGAGGTAGTTATACATTAACATCCATAATCAAAGGGCAAACAACCGGAGATTAGGCTTCAGCCAAACAAGAAACAACTGGCTAGGCAACTACATCTAACTAAAGAAGTAATCGAGCTTAGAAAAGAAAGCATATATCTTCGTACGGCCGTTAAAGAGATGAAAAGTGAATTCAGACATACATTTACAATGCTTAAAGGGCAAGCGATAACCATTAAAAAGCTAGGAAGAGACAAGAAGACCCTACAAGAGCAAGTTGGGTCAGTACAAGATCAAGTAGGGTCACTACAAGATCGGGTTTTAAATTTAATAGACGAAAATGACGCAATACGGAAAGATCTTGATGCGGTAAGATCTCATTTAACAAAGGAACTAAACTAATTCTTTTTAAATTTAAGAAAGATTAATTTTTAACAGATTGATGCTAACTAAAGTTATCGTCCGACAACTTAAGTTATCGGTCGAAAGCTTATATGAGCGGCCAACAACTAATGCAAGTTATCTACTGATAATACGGTTGCTAACCTAAGATAGTGATTATCAAATTATGTTATTTTTGTAAAATGTAATGGAAGTTTTTAATGTATTTTGCAATGATATAGGATGATATTCTTTCCTCTGTTCTATTTGAAGCCTTCATTCTCAAATAAGCCACTGTCACTCATCCAATAGCTCCTCAAACTTTTGCCCCTCAACCCACTACTACTCAACCAACAGTCACAAAAACTTCTGCCCTTAAACCTACTGCTCCTCAATCAACTCTTAAACTCACTGCTCCTCAACCTACTCCTCATTCCACTGTCCCCCAAACTTTTGCCCCTACACCCAGTGGCCCTAAACCCACTGCTCCTCAACCTACCCGTCAATCCACTGCCCCCTAAACCCAATGGTCCTAAACCCACTGCTCCTCAACCTACTCCTCAACCTACTGCCTCCCAAACTTCTGTTGTTAAACCAACTGCCCCTCAACCCATTGCCCTATAAACTTTCATTGAACTCAATGCACCTCAACCTCTTGCTAAACAACCCTTGGTGGAGGCATTGCTCATTCCCTATGCCGACATTACTAAAATCAATTTTAGTAAAACTATAAACTTCAAAAAGTAAAGCCAAGAGATATGACTTGTGTGCTCAGAAGATGAGAAAGGCCCCAACAACTAAAGTCATTATGAAAAGACCAAGAGTGATTGTGGATGAGGAGGATGAGCCACAATCTATGGAGCATAAATATATGCTCAATTTTTAGAATCGGTCGACGGATGAGGACACTGTGATCGTCAATAATATCATAGGTGTTGACGTCACAGTTGCTATTTTAAAGGTCCTTAAAGGACGTTCGTGGCTTGATAATGAAGTCATCGACACGTACTTGAAAGTTTTTGAAATTATAAATGATTCAATGTTTCCGAAAAATGCCGAAAAAAATTGGTTTGCTTCTGCGTCTGCCCTGGTAAGGTTTCAACTATTTATTATTTCGTTTATTTTATTTATCTATCTTTTCATTCATGACTCTCAATTCACTCATTTTAATTTATTTACTTATTGCATTATTGTCTTTTAGACCTTATTTATAGCAGATCATAGAAAATATAAAAAATTTATCGATAATGAAGGTCTGACAGCACTTAACGATTTCGATAAGTGGCAGCAGGCCTACTGTGACAAGTGACAAGTTCGTCACAATTCAAAGCTGCTTGAACCCCTACTTACTAATCATAGACGCGGAATTCACGTAGTCGACTGTGGAACGGTAAATTTTTTAATACTACACTTCGCTTTATTTAACGTTGACGATTTTTAAAATTTTTAATTATTTAAGACTCCGGTTTCATTTTTGTACAGATTTTTCTTCTGATGCATAGTAAAAAATATAGTTAGTGGGCGTTTGCTATAATTTCATTAGTTGATCACGTCATTAAGTTGATAGACCCGGCAGACCGAGAGTGCTCAAGGAAGTTCGAAATGCACAAAGGATGTCTATTGCATCATCTTCCGCGTCTTCTTTACATTGCCGGTTTAAAGTCTCATTTCGATCAACCGTGAAAGCTAACGGTCTTCAATAGTGTCAATCTCCCGCTCCGAAAAAATGGTTGAGACTGCATTATTTATGTATTTAAGTATATAAAATACTTTTCTCAAAGGCGGTCTATTGATTTCGAAGAGAAACACATGCAATAATTTAGAGCCGAAATTGGACATTTATTATCCACGTTTGGAAGGAGTTAAACATTTTATTATAAATATTTTTGTTACAAATTTATTGGTAATATTATAAAAAATCAATTTGTATAATTTTCATGTATGTAATTTTTTGTAATAGTTTAATTTTTCTATATAAACTTTATTAAAAGGCAGCAGGCGCTGACTTAAGTTAGCACCCGCTAACTTAAGATAGCACCCGCTATCTCACCGCTAACTTAAGTTAGCGGGTGCTGACTTAAGTTAGGGATCGATAATTTAAGTTATCAACCGCTAACTTAAGTTAGCGGTGAGATAGCGAACACTGTCTTAAGTTAGCAAGCGCTAACTTAAGACAGTTAGCAGTCGATAGTAGGTCCATGATCTCAAGATCTATTAGGTTAAAGATTGGGATGAAAAATGGTCTCCATCATCTAATCCAAAGCAGTTTCGAATGGGAGGTAAGATTACATTCTCACTGAGTGTGGATAAAATGGTACATTTTCTTATAAGAAAACAAGTAATCCTGTGCCGTTATTTCTCCCAAGATCGGAATAGAAAAATGAGGATTAGAGTTATGTTAATAGCCAACGAAATAAAACCCTAATAAATTCTGGCCTCAAATAGATGAAATAAGGGTATGATGTAATTTTATCTCGATTGAGATCCCTGTCTTCCAAAATATTAGATATCTTTTATAGATTATGAAATGTTATAAAAGATAGTGACAAGATCAATATTGATGATATTAATGAGATCACTATGAATGTTAGCGAGATCGATGTTGATGATGTTTGGTATTAGCGAGATCGATGTTGATTTTGATTCCTTCGATTAATCAATTTTTCATTCTTCTTCGTATTTTTTCAGCGGGGTGCAATCATATAAGGGTACCTATGCCTTAAGTTAGCGGTTAATAACGTAAGTTATCTGTGGTTTATAGTTTAGTGCTTAGGGTTTAGGGCGCTATGTTATTACAGAGTTTGTAAAGAAATTAAAAAGATCGGGGTAACTATTTTAAGAGGTGGATAACTCCTATATAAGATGTAATAATTTACAAATAATATAAATTTATTTCAAATTCTAACAAATTTACAAGAGCATCGATTATGACCGTATTCGTTATAATTTTTACATCGTAGTGGTCGATCTTCGCCTTTAAATTTTACTCTTTTTTTCTTCGGACGACCGGCTTGACGTATCTTGTGTGGAGGCAAAACTTTAATGTCGTCTCTTAGTGCAGTTCATTGGCGCTTATCAACGGTCGAGACAAAGTGTTCTTTATAAGTTACTGGTAAATCAGTGCTCACAAAATTGGGCGATCTCTCTTTCTCTATTTCAGTGCGATAATGCGGTGATCGCATGTGAACATGGTAATCCAAGGATAACCCAACTTCTACATATACATGTTCGTTTATCTAGATCGACACTCTAAGTGTAATCACCACGTTTAATTTGAAATGCATTGCAACCATATGGTATAACGTTCTTTTGACGGGCCTATCCTGAATTTCGTGTTATGTGCTCTTGGGCCATCGGTGTTAACACGTGTGTCATTTTATTTCCTTATCCTGACGATGCAGATAAAATTTGGTTACTTTTGTGCGAATAGTTTCTAGTATGGTTACGATCAGTTCCTTCCTAGCTATTTTCAGCACACTATTAATACTTTAAGTTATATTGTTGTCAACATATTATAACGCCTCCTTGAAAAATAAGCGCACGTCCAGAAATGATCACTATTTTTGGGTAAAATATTTTTAAATTTTGCTTCGGAGAATGCACGGGCAGTAATCCAAAAAAATGGTCTAGAGATTATATCCTTATATGTATAAAAAAGATTTAGAGTTAGGTGTCGCATACAGTAGCTGTGAAAGACGTTAGGGAAAACTTTTTTCACAGCTTCAATCAAACCTTTCTGCCTATCTGATATCAATACAAACTGCTCTTCAAAGTCTCTGATTACACGTCACCCTAATAGATCAAGGAACCATGTCCAATGATCTTTATTTTCTTTGGATACAATGTCGAACGCTATAGGAAATAAATGTCTATTCTCGTCTATCCCTGTAGCTACTAACAACACTCCTTTGTATCATCCCCGCAAATTCATTCCATCTACGACAATTATTATTCGTAAAGTATTACAAAAGCTTCTAATACAAGGTCTGAATGCCACGAAGAGTCTTTGAAATGTATTATCAGGCTCGCGATACAATTCGGTATGTACGTCTGGATCGACCCGCTGTAATTTGGCGACATAGGATGATAATATCTTAAATTACTCATTCCAGCTACCTTGAATATCATTCAACGTCATTTTTTTTCCTCTCCATGCTTTTCAGTAACCTATTATTATACCGTATTTTTTTTAATATAAAAAAATATTGAAGGAGTCTCGTCAAAGCCCTTTAATAACTTATCCTTTATGAATGAAGCTATCCACGATGCCGTACATTGGCCATGTCCGCTTCCGAAAGCTGGCCTTCTGCACGTATGTTCCCGGTGAAAAGTTTTCAGGACAAACGTGTCCACACTCACCAATTTCGATACATGTATTCGCTAAGCGTATTCTACTTCAATACACCTCGCCGTAACTCGAAGATGACTGGTTTTTATTAGTTTAATTTAAAAATTATTTGCCATTACAAACTCTTTAAAAGCTTTCTGAAAAAATTTCTTATTTCTTAATGCCTGACCAATAGTAATTGACCCCCTTTCATACAGTTCCTCATCATCCGAATCCATACTCTCCTTCCAAGTTATTAAGTTGATAGTTATCGCCTATCAGAGGTTGATCAATTCTCCTACTAGTATTAGCACGTGAAGTGGCGACGACAGTGCTTCATTATTTTCAGGATCACTATCACCGTCATTGACTGGATGATTATTACGTGATTGGGATTTAGTTTGTCGATGTACGTTTGGTCGAGGTGCAGTTGTTTGAGTTGAGGTTGGCCGAGGTGGGAATGTTTGAGGTGCGAGAGGTTGTTCTGTTGAAGGCTCGATTATCGTTGGCTCCGAAACTATTAGTTCGGAAGGCCATTGATATGGACTATGGCCTCCTAAAAATATTTCCTATTGATTCCAGTCAAATGTATTGTTTATCGATTCGAAGTTGAGCTGAGATGTATCATGCATCGGATTTATTTGAGGACAATATCCTTGATCTTCATAATCTTCTCTCATTCGAATATCTGAAGAGGGTTACTCCAGAGGCCTACGGTAGGAGTGAAATCTTATATTTAAATTTCTATTATCATCGACTATCATCGGTTCAACAATGTTCTCCTCTTCAAACCATATTCATTGATTTTCAATCGAATATTCTGTTTTCACACCATCATCATCTACTAATCTAACGTTTTCCTCATATTCTTGATGATCTTCGTTTGTTTTCTGGAACGGTTGAAATACTTCTGAAGACGATAAAATTTCTGTTACGTGAGTGACTAATGATTTTTTGATATAAATATTTATCATACCATCACCTATATGATATGCTCTAAATAGGTTTATAAGATCATCGGCGTCCGACAATTCGGCAAACACCAGCTCATTCCCTATGCGTAATGAAACCGTTAGTGTAATAGAATGTTCTTCCGGTCGAGTCCTACTGACATCGTATATTTTTACATAAACTAATTAAATGATATGTTCTCCGTGATAGTCACAATCCTCCGATGTCCTCCGTTGTAAGTATTATCGCCCATACGGACGAAATCAAAATGACAAAGAAGGAGAATATCCATTTCAACCTATAATATTTAAAATATGAAAATTGATTAATTAAAAAGGTCATACTTGACTTATAGTATAAATGTCGGCATCCCGCTACCATAAGATAGCGACCGATATCATAAGGTAACGGCCGATACCTTAAGGTAGCGGCCGCTATCTTATGATATCGACCGCTACCTTAAGATGTCGGTTTATATTTGAAGAATCGAAACTGGGCTACCAACTGTATCTTTAAAAAAAAATGTAGTTGATATCTTAAGAAAAAAAATATAGTCGATATCTTACCTAGCCGGTTGCAGTTCACTGGGCTACCTACTGTAGTCGAATCTGGAAATCGCAATATAAGAAAAAGTGATAAAAGGAAAATAAGCATATATATAAACATGGAACTGGCTTGGCTTAGAGCTGACTTGCTATGCAAAGTTTGAAACTATAGGTCCGTTTATGCAAATATGTAAACTTATAGGGCCGAAAGTGTAAATTTTCTTTTAAAAAACATTAATTACCTTTCAGGGCAACTATGTTAAAAAACATTGATTGTTATAGCTGATTCATCCCAATCATTAGTTCCATGTGAGGGCAACTATGTTAAAAAAACATTGATTGTTATAGTTGATTCATCCCAATCTAATGAAACCCTGGATTATAGATGCTTGAAATAAAAAATGACATTACTAAAAATTTAGTTGAAAATTTTAAATTTTCTAATGAACATATAATTCTTTGTCTTATAGAATTCTTCATCGTAGGAATTAGGAAAGGCTTTAGGATTGGTGCAACTAATCAAAGCTAAAGTGATAGTCACGATCTTCTCGAGTGGTTCACAGCAAGGTCTATCAACGTATTTGTGTTAGAAGTTTGTCTTTCTTAGGACATAAGATATTGATCGAATGTACTTTTAATTCTTCATCGAACTTAATTGAAAGGCTGCTAATATTATTTGAACCCTATTGCTTCTCGATAAGCAACCCACACTTTACCAGCGCTATGTATCTGCGAGCCTTGATTATTGAACTAAGTTTCTAATTAGATATGACCAAGTAGTTTTCATGTTGAGAGCAAGGTATCAAATATCGGCCAATACCGATACGTATTAATTTTTCGGCAACCGATACGTATCGGTAACCAACTTAATATCGGTATCGGTCGATAAGGACCCATATCGGCCGATATATATATATATATATATATATATATATATATATATATATATATATATATATATATATATATATATATATATATATAGGCCGATATGTATCGGTCCTCCAAGGACCAACACCGGATACCGATAACGATTCTGTTACTTTGGTTGAGAGAGTTTGTCCCATAAATTCCTTCGTTAGTGGAGAACCCTGTAGCAAAGGAGCACCAGAAATTGGTATTCAAAATAAATAATATTAAATTAAACAACTTTCCTATATTATCATTAGGGTTGTGTAGAAAACTAACCGAACCAACCCGACCGATTTCAGGGCATATTGGTTCGGTTTTGGTTTTGGAAAAGTGGCTTATCGGTTTGATTTTAGTTTTGGTTTTGACGTAAAAAGCCTGAAGCCGTACCAATAAGAAATCGATAACAAGGTATTACTTAGGTGCGTACAAAAATAGCTTGCAATTAAAATTTCTCTTTTAAAACCTTAACTTAAAAAGTTAAAACGTAAAAACTAGAAAATAAAGGATAAACCTTAAAACTTAAAACAAGCAAAAAGCCAAAAACCCTTGTTGTTTTATATCTCATTCGTTTCCACTTCCCAGTTCTCAATGGCTAGCATCGGCCGTTCGCCTTCCATCGTGCTTTCGCTAGCTGTCATTGGTGCCGTCCATCTCAAACTCACACAACCACACTCTACAACAGACAATATGTTTCTCTTTCTCTCTTTCTCTGCTCCCCTCTCCGTCTCTGTTGCTCTCTTTATTCATCACTGTCTCTCTCTCCTCCTTGATAATTTTTTTAAAAAATTTATAAATAAAAAAATTGAGGTTTAGAAATCGAAAATCGACCAAACCAATAACTATCGGTTCGATTTTGGTTTGAGAAACTAGAAATTGATAGTTATCGGTTCGATTTCGGTTTAACATGAAAACTAACTTGAATCGACCTGATAACACCCCTAGTTATCATCATATTTTGTCTTTAGCTTATGTCATCCTAGATGCCTATGTGTGCATTAGAGAGGAGTGGGTTTCTCCATGGATTTTTTTAGTGTGTAGGCGTCCTCCATCAAACTAATTAGTGAATGAGGATTTTATTGAAAATAATTAGAGATGGAGATTTCTCTCTCCCAAACTCACCAAAATGGCAAAAATATCCTTAAGACATATTTGACGGCTGACTAGTTTAAGGTTTTCTCTCTCAAGTATATCAGATGGTCGTCCAGTTTATCAAACGGTCGTCCATTATTTGACTTCCACCCAATAAATCAGACGGTCGTCTAATATATGTTCCTAAGGGCAATTTGGTCTTTTGGATGGAAATAATTCTCCATCGCTTATTATTTTCAGGAGAATCCTTCATCAATAATTAATTTGATTGAGGCTAAAAAATCCTTTCCCCATTTGTGTAGTTGTTGTGATCATAGTCACTAAATCCGGGTTCAGCAATAGTTCGACGAAGTTAAAATTTGGAAAAATCTGATAAATTCGAGAAATTTGGGGAAATATTCGAAGGAAAGAACGGTGTGAAAATTTTAAAAATAAAAATAAAAAGATTTAAATTTTTTTTAAAAAAATCAAAATTTAAAAATTTAGTAAGTCACGGCTTTTTCAAAAAATTTGGGAATTAGTCGGGAATAATTCCTGAATTATTCGCGATTTTTCATGATCAGGCGAATTTTTAAAAAATTCGCCAATAATTCAGGATTAATTAGGGGGACCTTAAATTGGTGATTTTTTCTAAAATTTGGCAATTTTTGTGACTATGGTTGTGATGACGTGGGTGAAAAGGATTTGGGTTGGGTAATAAGCGTCACAACATGACCAGCGATGGTGATGGTGCTGGTGCTTGTCCCCTGTACATCTCATAGTAGGCGAAGCCTTTGGATCAAAACAAGACCCATTAACAAGATTTTATAGATTTTATTTCTCTTTTAATTATTTATTTTTTACTTTGGCGTATGTGATACTTGTGATACTTAGTTTAGAGCATGGGTTAAAATTTCGTCCGATATCGATATGTATTGGACAATACGTATCGGTATCAGACTTGGACGATACGGTACATTCAATATACCGTATCGCCATTTTGTATATATATGCCCGAACGATACATCTAATATATCGTCTGATATTTTACTACTATTTCGATACATATTAATTTTAAGCTCGAACGATACGTATCGAATACCCAAAATTTTGACCTATGGTTTAGAGTGATCCAAGCTGTCCACGATCGTAGGAGATATCATGGGCGATGATTACACTTCATGGGGATTTTACTATTTTAGAGTCATCTGATCTAGGGACTTTAGTATAAGGATACAATTATTATCCACAACAATTAATAACTGTATATAATAATATATTATTGTTATATTTGCTTTTGGATTTTTCGTTTGATCATACGACTTAAGTGTAACTGAGGTTTTTAGTATTAATATTTATATTATATTTTTTCATATGAGCATGTTCATACACACTTTAGGATGAATCGATTAAACTCTTGCGATTGGATATATCGAGTCTAGATCTTTTCAATGGAGTTTAGGAAGACTGTTTAAGTGATCATTCGATGAACTATAATTGAAGTGAAATTGGATCTATCCAAAGGTGATCATTTTATGGAGGTTATTGTTTCTTGAATCTTGAGAGTTTATCTCATTAAAATCACCTCGGTGCACTTATTTGTATGAAATTATTGATTCTGTCCAAAGGTAATTTGTTAACTTCGTGCAAATAGGTTATACACTCAGTTTATGTTCAAAAGTGATGTTGGATGTTCCACATTATCTATTCCCATATAATGAATTATTTGCACATGATAAAACACTTTAATCAATTCGTTCATACTTCTAATACGAATTATTTTGCCCTTGGTGAATATAAATGATTTATATAGTCATTTTAGAGTCTTTTGTAAATATTGGTCTTTTAAACTTTTGGTGACATGTTATTGTGTGTATATCCTTGGTCGATTCTATGATTGATGGCATAATTTTGTAATATAACTTTAATATCGATAGAAATATCATTCAAAAGATTAAATTTGTAAATCATTGTAGAGTGAGGATTTTCGTTTAAATTTTATCACAATTTATTATGAGAAAATATTTTTTAAATTGACAATTATATTTGGACATGATTTATTGTTTAATGATCTTATGATTTTATTGTTACCATATGGGATTGATAAAGTCTTTTAACTTTATAATTTGAGTAGTAGGTATCTCACTATTACACACTACAAAAAATAAGATTAATAGCGGCAGTTTTTTTTAATAAAAAAACTGCCACTATTAGTCCTCTCGTTACAAAAAACTGTCGCTAAAAAAATAATAGCGGCAATTTTTTATTAAAAAAAGCTGCCGCTAATAATCTTATTTTTTGTAGTGGCAGTTGTAGTTATTAAATTTTGTTATTATATATGCATCCTAAATTATTTCTCTTATATACACATGAATGTTATGGGTGGAGTTTTTCATCAATTGAAGGTAAAATTTTCTACAATTTTTGGGTAATACACCTTAGTAAGTGCTCTAATGAGATTGTACATTGATCTTGCATGTGAGTATTGGTACTCTTTTGGATCAGCTCGAAATTGAATATGATCAGACACCACATTAATAATTTTTTGTTCTGAAGATCATGTGAAATTTTTTACCACTACAAAAAATAAGACTATTAGCAGCAACCAAAAACTGCCGCTATTAACAAAAAACTGCTGCTAATCCCCTTGCTGCTAATAGTCTTAATAGTATTTTTATTAATAATCTTATTTTTTGTAATGTATAAGCAAGAGTTTTCTAGATGTTAAAACAAAATATTACGAGTATGGAGTGAGAGTTTATTTTTTGTAGTGTAGAAGCGAGAGTTTTCTAGATGTTAGAACAAAATATTACGAGTATGGAGCGAGATGATATGAATTTGTACACCTTGGGTGTGCATTTAATTCACATGTTAAATTGATTTATCGTCTCTTAAATTTGTTAATAATATTAGTTTTGTGACCATGAAAGTGTTTTGGTATCGATTTCAAAAAATAATATACTATGTGAAAGAATAAGTACGCGTCGGATGTGAGCCGGATTAATACGAGATTTTTCATAAGACTGAAAATCGCCGTGAACGTGAGTATTTTTCACTTTGAACGGATGTACACTTTGCTACTTCAATGAGATTTTTAGTGATATATTGGTAGGCGATGGTAAGTCCCTTTTTATAGGTGCTCAAGGGATCTCGTAAAAGTTCAGATTACTCAACCTTATGGAGAAACTAATTCTCCTATTAATTTGACACACATCATACATATCCCGAGCAAACGAGACTATGTTTCCCAGTTAGGTAGCGCACAACGACTACATGGCCAAAGATGTTAATGGGGTTAGGTTGGGATTTTCGGGAGAAGTCTGACATATTCCCTTGACCTGTCGGGTGTATGTCGATTACTTGTCGTCGTGCATCCAAATATTTGGCCCAATCTAATCCGACTTGACCCATTGACAACCCTACCTCCCAATCTATGAAAGTTGGCTTATAATTAATTTATACATTGCCGACGCCACCATTATTCCGTGGCCGAGCCCATGCACCTTGTTGTGGGGGGTTGGATCAAATGATATCAAATGAACAAATAGTGACTCCGTTTCAAATATTTTATTATTGAGAGAACTTTTGTAAAATATTTACCAAACTCATTCGAAAGCGACCAAACAGATTCCGGTTCAATTCGGTGTGGCAAAAATCGAAACCGATTAAAAAACCGAAAAAAACTCAATAAAACTGAAAAAAAAAGCTTACAAACATAAGAAATGATTAAAAAAACCGAAATTGAACCAACATTGACATGAAAAAACCAAAATTTTGGAATTTTGGGTAGGTTTCGGTTTCATAACAAAAAGAAACAATTGAAGCCGAATCGATTTATTTCGATTAAGTTTCAATTCCGACTGAATCAAACCGAAAACCAAAACTTTTAGTCTCGGTTCGGTAAACCGAATCTGCATCCCCACGCGGAACAAATGCATCCCCACGCGGAACAAACACCAAATCCCATGGCACAACGAGAAGGACAAACAAAAAGCCTACCTCCTTGACTAGAAGTCTAGAGGACAAACCAAAGTGGATGCAGATGGATGAAGCCTACCACATCATATCGTCCGCCAGTCAAGCACTTAATGGGTACCTTTATATGTAGCCATCGAATCTTTGAGGACTCCTATGTTAAAAAATAGACTATTATATCCTATTCGTTCTAATCTTTTGCCCAATTAATATTACGGATCATTAACAGTTTAATTTTTTATTTCATGTGACACATACCTTAAAAAAAAGTGGCCTGGTGATACAAATTTCACTCAAATATAATTCTTTTAAAAGAATTTTGTACATAAAATTAAAAATTGACGGTCAAATGGTATGTCATGATCTCAAAATTTATTTAATGAAAGATTAAGACTGAAAATGATCTCCATTGTAGAAATTAGTCCACTAGATGGCTTCATTAGGCCAATTAATACTTATTAGCCAATTAAGGGTAGCTGTTTTCTTTGTGTAACATCAATGACTCCATTCGATAGCTTTTAGGGCATTACTAATTAGGCCAACTCAAATAATCACCAACTACATCCAACGACTACTGTTAAAAGTGACTAACATGTGTACCAGTTGTGATACAAATTGAAGGTATTGAAATCACCAACTAACTCCACCCCATATATCCTAGTTAAGGTGATAAATCGGGTATCGGTCTCGGATATTAGTTTGCTCAAGATCGATACAAATCGGCCGATACTGACACGTATCGGACAATTTTTTTTTAAAAAAAATAGAAACAAAAAACTCGACTGAAATCGAGACGTATCGGCCGATACCCGATACGTATCAGCGATACTGATACAGGATCGATCCCGATACGTATTGGTTGTTGGAATTGTCCCACATCGTTTGTAGGCAGGCTCTTCTTGGGCTCTTTATATCTTGGGCAAACCTCACCTTATAAGTCAGTTTTGTGAAGTTGAGTTAGGCCCATGAAATTTCTACATGGTATCAGCCATTCTTTCTTCCCACGTCACCCATCTCTTGTCCACATGATTTAGCTCAATCTCGCCAACACGTGCGGGGTCGTATTGGAATTGTCCCACATCGTTTGTGGGTAGGCCTTTCTTGGGCTCTTTATATCTTGGACAAACCTCACCTTACAAGCCGGTTGTGAGGTTGAGTTAGGCCCATGAAATTCTACATTGGTATCGGCCAATTTTTGATACCTTGATCCTAGTCCACCACCTAAAAAGTAAGGATCTCTTTATTAAGTCCATAACATAATTAAGTTTGGACTGTAGCATGGATCAAAATTTTGGGTAAAATTTCGGTTTTGGGCTTGGCTGAAAACCAAAAATTTAGCTGAAATTTTGAGTGCCATAAAAATTTGGACCGAAATTTCGGTCTAAATTATCGTTTCAGTGGTGACTGAAACTGATAATTTCGATCATTTCGGCCAAAATTTTGATCCTTGGACTGTAGTGGCACTCTATACTCTGTCCATACTATGATCTTAACATAAGTTCATTAAGTCTATATTAGGTCAAGTTAGTATGGACTCCATCCATCAAAGTATCAAAATCCATATCGGTCTTGGATATCTCTTTGCACGAGGCCGATACAACACGGTAGATATGGATACATATCAGCCTATTTTAACACTAAGCACCATATCTAGTACTTATGATTTGCAGGTTATACTTATTACAATATTTTAAATGTCAAAACTATGAAAAAAAATAAAAGTTGCAATGTTTATGGCTGAGTCGGATGAAGTGACAACTGACAAGTCATTGCCATCATCCGCACACCGAAAATTAAGATAAATTGAAAAAAGTATGAGTAACTATATTAGCACCCACCTATTTACTAAAAGTGGTAACGTCCTAGATCCCTTAAAGTTGTTGATTGCATAGTATCAAATGATGGAGGCCGTGCTTTACCCAGTTCTTCCACATAATAGATCTTGGGATCATGACGCACCCATCAGACGGTAGGTTCTTGATTTCACTTATTACAGATATCAAAACATGGCCTAAAAACACGTTTGAGCGTGACGACAATAGGTTCTTGATTTCACGTATTACAGATTTCAAACATGGCCTAAAAATCATCTTTGAGTGTGCCATATGATTCAAAAGTCTTTTTTTGGAGATCTGACACATCTAATCAAATACTGACCGTCTGATAGGTGAGCCATAATCCTAAGATCCATTTTGTGAAATATGACCTACATTATCTAGATTTTATGCAATTAACGGTTTTCAAGAGATTTGAGATGTGGGACACTTTTAATAAATCGGTGGGCGGGACTAGAGTAGCCGCTTACTGTTATTTATTTTATATCCTTCATTAAATAGCTGTCATGTCACTTGACTTACTTCAAGGCAGCAATCATACTCGGTATTAAAATGACCTGTAAAAAATTGAAAATGTAAAGAAAAATTATAGCAAAAATTAAAGTGAGAAAAACATGAGGCTGAACCGCTGAATAGATGAGCAAATCGCTCCATACCAACTCTATGCTATATTAAGTCACCACCTGAGTTTGTCATTAGGCCAGTTGTTATACAATAGATGGCACTATAGTATGCACTCTAACCACCATCTGTACTCCACCACAGTCCAAGTCCACGACACTCCAACCCCACCACAGTCCACTTCAAATACACTTCAAATACAACAAATCATAGATAACTATTACATATTTAGTAACAAAATTATTAGTCGATTGCAAATAAAATGATGGAAATAGATTGGATATGGATTTAAGGCATGATTAGATCGTTGTCTCTAAGACAATATTTGTTCTCTCTATACAATAGGATAACGACAAATTCGCCTCTGAGATACAATGAAGCCTCGGTGATACACCGATCTGTCACACACTACATTACAATGTTGTGTGCAACCCAACGAAACCAACACACATAATCTCTCTAATGGGCACATGGATTTCAAGGACACGGAGATAAGATTCAAGATTTGCAAGGACTTGAAACCCCTCCTTTGGCCTCTATTTATAATGTTCGATGCATCATTTCAGGGGCAGTTGTCTCTCTTGGTTCCTTGAAATTGATGACCCTGATTGATTCGATAAAAGTTTGTAAGGATCCAACGGTATACACCGAATGGTTTCATTTTGCGGTTACTCAACAGTCACTAACAACTATGTCCGAATCGTTTTCATGAACAATCAGATCTTAACAGTGGCAAATCGCCTAATGTACACATACGGCACATACCTGCCAAGGCAATTCGTGACGATGCACTCGTACAAAGTGCAATGTGTGCCTTAAAAGCGCCAATTGTGTCATTCACACATCGCACATGGGCGCGACGACAAACTGCCGCTATGAGCATTGTTTTCACCTTTAAGCCAAACAAAATAAAATGTAAGTTTCTATATATATGGTAGGAAATTTTTTTGTAAATTAGAGAGCTGAAACTAACTTTCTACAACACTTTTCTGTTTTGGTGAGAATAATTTCCCTCCAATAGTTTTCAAATTTCAAATCATTTTTTTACTAGAAGATTGTAGACTCAAGTATTGACAAAAGTAACTTTTCAAAGTGGAATCATTAAATGAGGGAACCATTTAAAGTTAAACAAAAAACTTTTTACTAAAGTAATAAATAATAAATAAATATGATTAATTTAAAATTAATAATAAATATTTATTGTGTTAAATATCCAACAAAAATATCTCCATCCACTCAGACCAACAACCTACCTCCATGTAAAGGTGAAGAGGGGTTTTGAGCTTGCAAGGGCGATTGGTTAGCTGCAAGCTGCTAAAAAAATGAAAATTCAGAATTAGATTTGAGCAAATCAAAATTAGATGATGACAAATCAAAATGTAGAAGACAACCTGTAACATCCTAAAAATTTTGACCTTAAATAATGACCTCGGGATCCGTGCCCAATGGGTCGTAGGTTTGACCAAGTGATGGTCAAACAGTGGACTTCTATAGTTAACGTATTCATGTGATGTAAATGTACCCTAAGTATTGGGTATGAGTGTTAGTTAAGGGTCACATACACTTATCTCTGGTGTATGTGCTTAACACCAAAACTGAAGGAGGGTTATAAGAGTTTAATAATCTAAAGGGAAGTCATTCCTTTGTTTGGTTGGTGAGAGAGTTAAGAGGAGAGAGAGAGAGAGAGAGAGAGAAAGAGAGAGAGAGAGAGAGAGTAAAGATGGAGTTAATGGCAAGGAGAGTTATTATGGTTCGGATTTGAGGACGGATTTGAGCATTGAATGCCGGATTCGACGGGTGAAGAACCGTTAAAGCAAAAGCTTGGAACCCTAGCCAAGAAATCAATCATTCTATCATTTAAGAGATTGATTTGAGGTGAGTTTTGTTAGATTTAAATGCATAAAGTTTTGATGATTAAATTCAGTTTTGATGATTAAAATGATTTAAGAAATTGATTTGAGGTGAGTTTTGATGATTAAAATGATGAATTGAAGACATAGAAAAGAAAGAAAAATAGGAAGAAAAAGATCTGGAAGAACAACCTGAAAAGGGGCTGAGTTTTGGCCAAATCGATTAATCGAGTTGAAAAATCGATTAATCAATTTTGGTCTGAAAGTTGAAAAGGCAAAAAAGCCCGAGTTCGATTAATCGATTTTGAATTTGATTAATCGATTTAGAAATCGACTAATCGACTGAGTACCTCCAGTGGCTGAAGAATTTAGGATTTGGGGAAACCGATTAATTGATTTGAGAATTGATTAATCTATTTTGAATTTCGATTAATCGATTTGGCAATCGATTAATCGATTGTGAACTTTCGATTAATCGATTTGGGATCGATTAATTGATTTAGGATTTTGATTAATCGATTTTGGATTTTGATTAATCGATTTTGGAGATCGATTAATCGATTTTAGCAATTTTAGTTGGCTTCTTAATTGAACCATGAGGTTCATGGAGGGTCTTGGACCTTCTCTATTGCATCCTTATTGATGTTGTGCATATGTTATAATGTACCATAGGTGGTATGAGCTAAGGCAAGCATGAGGAGCCGCGTGAGACCTTGATGCTTGGACAGTCAGACACCTGAGGTAGGAAACACCTTGAACATGTACTTTGATTATAAGAGCATGCACGTAGTGATATAGAAATAAAATGAATCATATAATCTTTATATGTGTGTATGTGATACACCAATAAAATGGAAATACTTTAATCATATAATCCTCTCAGTATGTGTGTGTGTGTGACACCAAGTAAGCATATGAAAATGAGATATTCTCAGGGGATGAGAAAGTGATAAAGACATCAGTGTGATGCAACTAATTTAGACATTCCAGGGATATAAGTGAGATTGTAAAGTAAGATTGAACAAAGACTGATAACGCCTAATTGATATAAAGTAGCACATTTACACGATAAATAACTATATGTAAAGCACATGATATTTTTGTTATTTAAGGTTTGATCAGAATACCCCACCGACGTTGCGAGATACCCACGACTAACTCGACAGAATATCATTCAGACAATGACCAATCCATTACCGCACGCAGGTCTATCCGATACGATGAGCACATCCCAGGGATGTTGAGATGAGGTTAGACCCCATCGCCTACGAGAAAGGGACCTGGGTAGTATTCAAAGTGATATATTTATAACAACTGTCTATTTAGATGACGATGGAGGGTATTCCATCGGAGCTTGATGCTATATTACTCGGGGATTACTTAAGTTGAAGATTTAAGTTTCTTTGGGCCGAATCAGTGTAATTCATGAATAGTTTGAGAATAAATTAAACATGTAAACCATCAGTAAACTTTAATGCATATGTAACCCTTTAAACTGTTTTCCATTAAGTTCTTAAATACATCATGCTATTATATCATGGAATATATATGAGGATTTGATTTATATGTTCATTGTGTTGTTCTCTATTGAGCTAGGATGTAGCTCACCCTTGTCACAGGTCCTTTGCTTGCAGCCGTAGAGGCTTCAGGAGACGCTGATCCTGGGGATTCAGACTTCGTGCGCGGAGACGAGTTAGAGCCTCCTCCCGAGGACTTCTTCTATGAGACTCCGTTGTGTACTTTGATAGGAAGAGTTTTGAGAGCATTTTGTGCGGTTTAGTATGTCAAGCCTTTATTTTGAAAAATAATGTATTTAAATGATAGAATTCTTTTGGCAAAGCATCTGAGGTAATCTGTTTATCACCGATGGTTCGGATCGGTTCTCTGTTCATGCGTCGGCATGAAAGTAGAACTATCTTTTGAGTTTATGCCTAGATTAGCATATTTATTTCCGCATCGTGCAGCTATTTGTCTTATCTTGTTTAGTTGTTGCTTGCTATGCAAATGTTCCATACGTATCCATGGGGCAAGGTCTGAAGAATCGTGCTGATGGCACGGGTTTCGGGGTGCCGAAATTCGGGCTGTCACACAACCCACATAAACTGAGTTAATATTTCAACCAAGGCTGGTTGGTTGGCAGCTCAGGTTTAAAGAGAGGCTCAACTCTTAGGATTCTGATTATCTAGATTGGACCTGGGCTATTTATGTGGTAGGAACATATTAGTTGGTAGGCATGCTTAAGGCTTGTTGAAGGCCAGTTTAATGCATATTTAAGATATGGATGAAGGCATGTTTTAGATAGGCTCACAACATGGTGGGCTTGTTTAAGACGTTCAACCATTTCAAATGGTACATTGGAGCAAGGTTTCAAATATTGGTATCGGTCACTGGATCGATCAGCCTAAAATCAATCCGGATCAAGATTGGCGGATCGGATTAGGTGATCCCAACGCCAAAATAGTATGAGGGAAAATTGCAATAATTAAACATTTTTACTAAAAGCTGCCAAATAAGTTGTTTAAATCAGTCACTAATGGTCTGTTTTTAATATCACATAATACAAATTCCTAAAGAGTGGCCCTAAACTCACATGACACACATCATGCTAAAACATAATTTTTGGACTACTTTTTAAAATATATGCCACATGGAATAAAAAATGACAATTTGATGGTAGGCCCATTGATGAGTACTGAAAAATGAGGATATTTCACCCCTAAATACCTATATTTAGCTGTCCGATGAAGGCTATCTGATAAGATTGATTAGATTTGAAGTGTTTCAGGTAAATACAAGCCAAGTATAGAAAACAGTACAAGAATTCTGAATATAATGTCAAAACACTGCAACTTCGGGTAATCAAGAACTTGGTGCGACTTGCGGCTAAATTTGGACCTTCCGGATGGCCGAATTACAAAATTATCAAAACATGAAACTTGTAGATCTTTTCGTCAGCTTTTCAACGGCGCAAGAATGGTCTCAATCTGAGTTCAGGATAGAAAGTTATGGCCGAAATACCGAAGCAGTATCTGAACCGAGAAGAAGTGCTGAATTTCACGAATTTCTGGGGTCGATGCATCGACCCTACAGGTCGATTAATCGAGCCAGAGTTTGAGTCTGACACGAATCTGACACTGGAAAACTATTTTTTGGAACTCTCTGTCGGCTCGATGCATCGACATCTATTGGTCGATTAATCGACCCTAAAAAATCGGCTTGGGAGACCTCTGCGCGACGGGTTTATTTAAAGCGACTCAAACACTTCGGGAAGGGAGATCTTTTCAGCATGAGAATAACGTAGGAGATTAGAATTAGAGTTTTTTTTAAGAGAGTTTTAGTTCTTAGTGTTCTTAGTTTTTAGCCATTATTTTTCATAGTTAGACATAGAAATAGAAAGTTTTATTATTTCTTTTTGAGAGCTTTGTTCTTTAATTTTTCAGTACTCATTCCTTCAGTTTATAAATTTTATTCAAAGTTTATTCCTGCATTTATTTCATTTCTGAAGCTCATAATCCGTGTGGATCAACGTAATTTATTTTAAAGTTTGAGGTAATTTTAATTAATGTTATTTTCCCGTCTTTATTTATTTATGTCATTTACTTACAATATGTGTGGCTAAATTCATAGGGATGGGGATCTAATGATTCCCATCCGAGGGATGTACTTTTAATAATATAAATTGAGGATTAAAATATGAGATTTTACTTTATGGTTATTGTGCTATCATGAATGGATGAAATCCCCGCCACTAACCGGGATCGCGTGTGCCGAGTCATGCCCGGGATCTCAGATCTGTGACGGTAATTTTACCCTATCATTGTTATGATTTTTGTGTTTTCATTGTGTGGATTTAATTACTATTATGTTCTGGGATCGAGTGTGCCGAGCCATGCCCTGGATCTTGGTTCTGTAATGGTAATTTTATCTGAAATAATCCCTAATCTGAATAAAGTGTGCCGAGCCATGCCCTTGATTTCAGATTTGTAAGTGGTATTCTTGTTGGAATTTTCACCCACCTTAGGGATGATTTTTATTTGAACCTGAGATCATGTGTGCCTAGCCGTGCCCTTGATCCCAGATCTATATATGAAAATCATCTAAGTCCTAATTGCAGGGATGCAACATGGAACCTATTAGGGTGTTGACCATTGATCTTCCATAAAAGATGTTTGTTACCAATGAAATATCTCATAATTTAATCCTTAGATTTATATTATAGGAAGAACGGACCAAAGATGGGAGGATTTAGTATCTTCATCTTTATCATCATCTTCACTTTTATTTGTGAATCATCAATTGAATTTCAGTTTGTAGTCATTAATTACCATCTTATCAACCGCTTAAATCATAAAACTGGTAGAATACTGTTAGATCTTCATAGATTTCTAGAATTGCTTGTCTCTTTTAGGTATTTCAAAATTAATCTTCGTGGGAACGATCTCGTACTCCGCACCCACTATATACAAACCGATTCGTGCACTTGCGAGTAAAACATTACATTAAAATATCACATCACCCATAATCTCAAAATTCCTTGTGTAGAAGATTTGGACAAAAAATAATTTTCATTACTTGATTCAAAGCACTCAATGTTTTTTTTAAAATAATAAATAAGATTTATATATATATAAAATTTGAGGATCCTAAAAAAATAGAAAATTATTTGAGGATGCTTAGTTTCAAGGATCAAATTTTCGGCCGAATATTATCGGTTTCGTTCGGCACCGAAATGAAATTAAGATTCGAAATTTCGGGCATATTAATATATGGATCGTTATTGGTGGGTGAATTGGAGCAAACGAAAGTCCTAACCCGTCATACCGAACCAGACCGAAGGTGACCTAACAAAGATGCTTGGGATTTTAGAATTAATGTTTTATGATTTTGGGCTCAGGTCAAAGATTAGCATAATTAATTACCTTCTTTTAGCGCGTGAGATCTTATTAATTACCTTCTTTTAGCCCGATTAGATTCGGTTCTGTTTGGCTCGGTCGGTTTCGATTTTCCTATAAGTTTTACTTATAGACACCCCAATTTTTTCCTTTCGGAGTATACAACCCTGTTCGATCAACCTTTAACTTTTCTCACGTTCTCCAGAGAATGACTGAGCTTCTCCGAAGACCTTACGACCCTGATACGAGGACCATGCACTGAAACAATAGTACATAATTGAAACTCAGGTTGAAATAATAGCTCTGTGGCTCGAACCCGACTTAGCCCCAAGAAGATCCCGAATTACGCGCCTTGTACAACGGGTGTAATCCGATTGCACGCCCCTACAGTGGAGAGCAATTGGTCCCTTTGGACCAGGCCGGTTTTCCCTGTGGGCCTCTTAGAAGCTGATTATGCGCCCTGTTCAGCACGCGCAATCAGATTGCACGAGCCATAGCTAGTGCGCAATTAGTCCAACTTGGTCTAGTCCTTAACCTTCAAGAGACTGCCTTGAGACCCGATTCCGCGCCCTCACCAGCGCACGCAATCTATTACGCTCCTTACCACCCGCATGTAATTGGTCCCCTATTGGACCAGGTCTCTAATTCCCATGACCGTCCAAATTTTACAATTAAGCACATAAAGAGGCGCTTAATTGATTGCGCGCGTTATACTGGGCGCGCAATTAGTTCATGTTAGACTGGAACTAGGACACCCGGCTGAGTCAGTAAGTCGGTCACTCACTGAATCGGTCACCGACTCAAAGTGATTAAGCGTCTGAAACAGGGGGCATAATTTAATTAAGCGCAACATACAGGACGTGTAATTAGATTTGACCGGCTAATTAAGTGCACCTCACAGGGGGTGTAATTACCTGTATACTTATATCGACCAAAAAACACAATTTTTATAGAGTTATCTCCTCTCTCGAGTTCCTCGCTTCTAAGCTTAGGATTTCGAGACCTCCTCTGCAGCGCTTACCCTTAGGTAATCCCTCTTTAGTTTTTAAGTTTTATTTTTTAATTTTTAGTTTCTAAATTCTAGATCTTAAGTTTTAGTTCTTAGTTCTTAATTTCTAGTCTTAGATCTTAGGTTCTGATACCTAGGTTTTAATTTCTAGTTCATAGATCTTAATTTTTAATTCTTAATTTCTAGATCTTAATCTTAACTCTTAATTTCTGATTCCAGTCCTTAGTTCCTAGAACCAATTCTTAATTTTTATCCTTAAAATTTCAATTTTAGTTCTCAATTTCTGATTATAGTTTGTAGTTCTAGTTCTCAATCTCTAATTTTTTATCTTAGGTTCTAGTTCTTAATTCTCAATTTTTAGTTTTAACGTTCTAGTTCTTAATTCTAAGCTCAAGTTCTAGAATTTTAGTTATAATTTTTAATTTTAAATCACAATTCTTAAAACTCTAAATTTTCGATCAATAAATTCATAATTTCTAATGTAAATTTAGTTTTTCAATCCTTCCTATTTTTAAAATAACCCTTAGCCAATCGATTTGTCCAAAAGAGCTTACAGAGGGTATCCGAGAGCGGGACCGATCCTCCTTAGCATTGCGGGCCATAATCTCCTTTTTTAGATTTATAGTAGAATTAAGATATTTAAATTAATTAGACTCTTAATAGGATTAGGGAAGTAGATTACTCAGATTCCTAATTAGATTAGGAGATTAAATTAATCAAAATCATAATAGCATTAGGACTTTCGGTAGGATTAGGAAAAACAGAGCAATTAAACTTAGAGCAGGATTAAGAAAATTACATAAGCTAAACTCGTAGGTGACCCAGAGCTGCTAATGTCGGCTGACCGACGATTCAATAAATAAGTCAACTCACACCTCGAAAAGGCATGATCAGTGACGTGTTGCAGCGTCGATAAACATCTGTAGCTGACGATCGCATCGAACCAGGTATTTTCCTTTTAGAATCCACCTTTTATTTTCGTGCTTAATATTTCAAACTTATTATACACTGCCTTTGCCAGAGTCCACTTGGACCGAATTGGGCTACTATTTCCAGGGATCGAAATGAACCCAGAAAAAGCGCGCATCAACACTACTAGTACATTGAAAATTTCTCAACTTCTCAACCGATTTAAAGTTCTACTTTACCATTTTTGGATTTAAGAATAGGCTAAAGACAAGGGTAGAGTTTTATATAAAAATATGCATTTTACGTAAATGCCCTTTAAAATTAATCAAAACCCTCGCCTATATATATATATATATATATATATATATATATATATATATATATACTTACAAACTACATTCGGTTCCGTTCGGTCAGTTTCGGCTTCAGCTTGGAATCGAAACCAAACCAAACTTTTTCAATTTTCTTTTTTTCCAAATCAAACGCAAATCGGTACCCGTTCAAACCGAACCAAAATTGACGGTTTGGTCCGGTTCGGTCCAAAAAATGTACACCCCTAGTGTAAAGTATAACATATTCTTTATGTGTATAAGTTTCTTGTATTGGTAAATTAGCGATCCTATCTAAATATCGTTCGGTACTGGCCAATTCAGAGCTATCCGATTGATCCATATCTAATACCCATATATAAATGATAAAATCCAAGGATTTACGATCGTTTGGGCCAAAACCGGTCCGGATCGACCAATATTTAAAACCATGACTCCAAGTTCCACACAGTATTTGACGACCCCACCAAAAATTGCCAAAAAAATAAAGGATTTTAAATGACAGTTAGAAGATCGAATAAAGTATATGAGGGGGATTGGTCGGAGGGTCCTCTCATTACTAAAGAAGATCGAATAAAATGTACTTTCGGTTATGGTAGCTGTAATGGCTACCTGGTGCTTCTCTCTTACCCGCCAGGTGGTTAGCTGCATCTATGGTATAAAGAGTTGTTTGTTCACTATTAGCCATGGGAGGAGCAAAGAAACACCTGTTAAAGCATAGTGGTAACGGTTGAAGCTTTAAAAATGGTGGTTTGGTGGTTTTAAATGGAGAACGTTAGCTGGACGCCCGTTGGGATTTAAAATGGGATAATGGCTCTGACTCGGACATTTAAACACCACATAGAGTTTAAATGATGGGAAATTTACCTGATCCAACCTCTCCGATACACCTTTTTCGGCAGAGGCCCTATATTTTCACCTTTACCCAAACCGATCAGCTTTTAGTCAAGCCATTTTCAGCTAGCACAATAAGTCCGCAATACCCCTTCGTACACTTTTTTTATTCTACATGGTTTAAAATTTTAAATATTTGCATTTTTCTATATTTATGCGGTGTGAAATGGGATCTATGCCTTCTGATTTGAAGGCTATAATATAAAATCGATGACACCAAAGATAGACACAAAAAAAGGAGATATCACCTCTTTAAAAAAAAAAAAAATTAAAACAATTGATGGCGACTCTTAACACAGTCGGTACTGATTGTTTTAAGAGTCACCATCGACTGTTTAAACAGTCGGTACTGATTGTTTTAAGAGTCACCATCGACTGTTTAAACAGTCGGTACCGACTGTGAAAACAGTCGCCATCGATTGTAAAAAAAAAAAAAAAAAATCGATTGTATAGACAGTCGGAAAAAAAAAAATAATAATAATAAATTTTTCTTTTTTTTTTATAGTCGATGGCGATTGTTTTCACAGTCGGTACCGACTGTCTAGACAGTCGATGGCGACTCTTAAAACAATCGGTACCGACTGTGTTAAAAGTCGTCATCGATTGTTTTAAGAATCGCCATCGATTGTTTTAAGAGTCGCCATCGATTGTTTAAAATTTTTATTATTTTTTATTTATTTAAAGAGGCGATATCACCTTTTTTCGTGTCTATCTTTGGTGTCATCAATTTTATATTGTGACCTTCAAATCAGACGACATAAATCCCATTTTACACTGTATAAATATAGAAAAGTGCAAATATTTAAAAATTTAAACCATATAGAACAAAAAAAAGTGTAAGAAGGGGTATTTCGGACTTTTTGTGCTAGCTAAAAATGGATTGGCTAAAAGCTGGTCGGTTTGGATAAATGTGAAAATATAGGGTCTTTAACGAAAAAGGTGTATCTGGCAGGGTCAATCCGGTAAATTTCCCTTAAATGATCTTACACCACTAAAATTAGACTTTTTATCTCACACCATTCAAGTGAGATTTATCGTTATTCCAAGTGGCACACATCTATGATCAATCTAAATTGCCCAGCATAATCTATCATTGGAGTATGGCTTTGCCCAATGAAACATGCCTATAAGTGGATGTGAGTCATCCCATTGATGAACTTCAATATCAACCATTGAATCTAAAACGAACTGTTGATATTATAGTTCACAGATCGGATGGTTTAAATCTCCTTAAAACATAATTTTTAGGCCTGTCACACTTTAATCTACGATCTATAACTTTGATCATTGATGGTGTAAGATCATTTAAGCACAATTTTGGTGTTTAAATGACGAAGGGACGCCGATTTTATCAAAATCGCTACTTTTCTGAGCAAAAACTCGGATTTTGAGCAAATCTCATTCGAGAGCTCACTCAAGCTCAGATTCTGAGTTTCCCAGAAACAGACTGAATTCTGAGCATTTCCGAGTAATATGGCTGCTTGAGAGTTAACGTGGGACCCACCCAGGTTCCTTGCAATTCTGAGGGATATCGGCATCCAGCAGTTGGAGCTAATGTCCCGGAACTGCTCAGAATCTGAGTGGGATGGCAGTATACTTCCCCTCAGACACATATGCGATTAAAGCCTTCTCCAACATTTAATTTTGTGTACTTGGTTTTCAGGTTTTGCAGAAGCAGAGTACTTCCTACGCAGAGTAGCTCCACAGACAGAGTCCTCTCTATTTGCTCCAATTCTGGTTCTCTTCTTTATTAACTGACTATTATTACAGTAATCAATTAGCCATGTAAGACTGGCAACACCCCAAATTTCAGCTTGGCATAATGACTACACTACATAAAAATGCAGATCCCATAATTTGATGAGATAAAAAAAAGAAAGCCTTATTTTTCTTAGAAACCACAACCAATAGTTTTATTTACTACATAGAAAAGTGCACTCTTAGAAACCACAACCAAAAAAAGAGGGCCTGCTTTTTCAATAGAAAGTACACTATGTTGCCCATTGTTGACTATATAGAAAAGCTCCAATGGAGGAAACTGCTGCTCAATAGACAGTACCACCTACAAGTAGCTGGCTGTTGTTTATATGTTGTTACTATGGTTGGTGATGAGACAACACATAGCCCCTACAATGCTGAACCAGAAGTCACATGTCGACTATGAGCTGGGGGCTCTGTTTAACCCATAGGGCACTAGGGACTGTGGCTTGATTTAACAACTCAGTGGAAGGCAAATGTAGGTTGGGTATGGTCATAGATAGCAATTACAGCTACATTGACCAGAACACCTACTGACCTACTGCTATTGATTATCTCTCATCTTCCCATCCAGTATTCTCTATTTAAAGCCTCCCCTGTACTACTTCAATTCACCATTATAGCAGCTTAAGCTCTCAGGTATGAAGTTTCCTTTCTTAGTTATTAATTCATTTTCTAGTTTACTTTGTTTCCCCCTAAAAAATATGCCTGTAATAATGCTACCAGGTTGTGGGCCTTGTAAGTTGTGTACAGTGTGGGGGGCTTTAAATCTGTTATAAGTGACTGTTTCTCAATGTGGTCAATCTAAATTGTAATTTGTTAGCTCCCTATAACTGATATGAGTCCCCAGCGAAATAGCTCTCTTTAACTGAGATGAGCTCCCATAGTAGAGCAATCAGTGGTGATCACTGATTATTTTTAAGAGAGCTCTATTTTGTGGAGAAGCACTTTGACTTTTTGTGGATGATATGGTTTCTTAAAATATCATCTACAGTGATATTTTAACCTTTTATATTCTGTTCTTTCACTGATGACACCTGAGGGAGCTCATATCTCTCCATCAGTGGAAAGAAATTGACAGTGCTATATGGTTGACTAATAGGATGATAAAGTGATATAGGTCAAGTTCCTCACTTTCTCTGAAACTGTTCTGGATGTGAAAAACTGAGCTCATATCAGTGAAAGAAATGAACACTGAGATGATATTAAAATGGTTCTGAAATGAGAAATTTTCTCACTAAAAACTTTTTTTTTGGGAAAATTTTGGTTTAGGAGCACACATCTCTCCGTTCCTCAAAAGTTTTAACTGATATGGTTTAATAGAGCTTCATTTTGGAGAGCTTACGTCTCTGATATGTACTAAAATTGTCAAACTGATATGATTACTTTTCCCAAAAAATTGGGTATAGGAACTCACATCTCTCCACTCCTAATAATGGTAACTGATATGATTTAATAGGTAGGGTTGTAAAGGGAAAACTGTCACAGAATTATTCAAAGACTGACAGAATTGTTCATACTCATGTATAGCTTTAACTGTGGATTGAAATGGAGAGATGCACTTAACCATTGAGGAGGTTCTAAACGTGGAGAGATGCATTAAAATTATGGTATAACTACTGTTATGGCACATAAAACTGATTTAGCATCAAACTACTGTTATGTTTATAGGGACTTGGGAGCTTGGCTTCTCTTTAACTCATGTAGATTAAATGAGCTCAGTTTTAAGAGCTATGTACTGTATTTTTTTCCCCGAGACCACCCTACAATGCCATCACTATATGAGGAATATTTTCATTATATGAAAAACAGTTATTTTATTTTCATTTTACACTGGTTTTGAACTTCCCCTGCTCTGAGATCTGTAATCTACTATAATACTAACAAGCCTACTACGAGCATTAATCTGTTATAGTGCTCCAGTATGCTGCTTTAAATCTGTTATATTGACTGTTATAGTGTTCTATTAACTGATGTAAGATAGTGATTTTGTTACTAAGAAACAAACTCGACGAGCATGAATCCGAGCATTGAACTGTTACTGGCAGTACTCTGCTGAGATAGTGATTTGTCCTCGGCAGTACTCTGCTGAGACATAATCAACTACAGACGGTCCTAACAGAGTGTGTTTACCAACAGTCAGCTTGTGACAAGCAGTTCTCTGCTTGGGATTGCTCTTTGGGGCCAAACAGCAGCCACCGATAAGTGTAGGTTTAAATTGCTGGAACATGATTTTTGTTTGGTAAGAGCATTACAACCTATAGTGATTGTTATAGGTTGAAATTGCTGTTTGGGATTGGTGTTTGTTGTCACTGTTTGGTAAGTGGCTGCTACTAGGATTGCTGTTTGATAATTGGCTGGCATTATTGTGGACAAATTTAATCTTAGAGGGAAAGGTCATGAAGTAAAATTAGAGTGAATTTCTCTGTAGAGTTGAAATCGACCAAACTTCTAAATGTACATGTTGGTTGTCTCATAACGTTTGGTGTAATTTTCTATATTCGACCATGATGCCATCCCATTTTTTCCTTTATTGCAGGATCATGCATTATAGGCCACTCTTCAGTTTCACTTTCATGATGCAATTTTTAAAAATCTTGATAACTGAATTTTAACAAGTGCATCTTCCCTTGTTAATTGACTTTTCTTCCCCATGTTCATGTGTAAAAAATTCTTAACTAAGAATGATGTAACCTCTGAAAACGTCAGTATTATATCCTGATATGTACAATTTACTGATAATGAATCTAGGATATCTCTGGCTTTCTGTTTGGTAGGAATTTAGATTGCTATAAAAAGCTTTTCTCTCTCCACGTGCACCTTTTCTTTCTTAAATTCTCTCTTTCACTCTCCACGTTATGAATCTCAATTATTCATATTTGTGCTTGTTTCATTATATAGCTATGTTTGTTTTAGCACTCCAGTCAAACTTTGCCACAATAGATGAAGAGCATTACAACCAAAGATCATTACAACCTATAGTGACTGTTATAGGTTGGAATTGCTGGTTGGGATTGTTGTTTTGGTAAGTGGCTGCTGTATGGTAAGAGCATTACAACCAAACACGGTCCTATACTAACCTGCTCCGCACCAGACCAAAAAATTGCTCCTTGCATCCAAAGAGCAGTCCCAAACAAATAGTGGAGCTGGTCATTGCCTTTCCAACAGATTATCTTATGTAAATTTCTAATCTCTTTTCCTCTTTTTATGCAGTCACCGCTTCGTTTCCGAGTACCCATCTTCAGCTCAACAACCTAGGTAGGTACTTATCTAATTCACGTTAGCAGGTGTTGTCTGTGTAGTGGAATCAATACTGCTTACATGTTGTGTTAAAATCATAAGAATTTTATGTTGGTGATTGGATAGTTATTGGACTATGGGTGGTGGGCCATGGGTTATGGGTCATAATGGTTGGGTGAATGGTGACGGTGTAAACTGACTTCATCATTAATGGGTAACACTAACTAATAACGTTCAGGACCTCACCAAAGACAATACTCACGTTAGTAGTCTATAGTGCCTACAATAGTGTTCCTCACTGGACCATATCATGTGGCATGTAGTCCGACTTTGGGAATAGAAGGTCGGGCATTATGGGCCATAACTGAGAGTATAGTTGGTTGGTGTGTGTGCTTTTTGAAAAAAGCAAATTCATAGTCAAATAAAAACTACACTTTCTAATCATAACTAGGGAGTTCTTAGTAATAATGGTCATAAAACTAACCATAGTTCATTGACGTCATAATTTAGCAATGACGGGTCGTAAGGGAAAAGGTGTCGCCACCAATAAGGATGGCTCGAGTAAAAATCATGTGTGGTTCAAGAAGATGGACGAGGCTTTCATCAAAGAATTGGTAGAACACTACCATCTTCGTAGAAAACTCGCGAATGGATCATGGCAAAAAACATGTGGCCCGAGATGGTCGAAAAAGTGAAAACATATAGTTGCTTCGAGGGCAAACTCGATGAACTCACCCGAGAAAAATGCTATACTCATTTGAAGGCGGTGAGAAATAACTATTATTGGATGAAGGGAATCATAGAAACTAGCGATTTTGGTTGGGACAATATAGATAAAATGGTTATTTTAGAGCCATATATTCGAGACAATTACTACAATTGACCCGGTAAAGACCTCAACTTTTTGCCTTTTACATTAGCTTAATTAGCATCTTGAAGAAAGACTAACTAATTGGGTAATATATGACACCAGGGTTACCAATGGGTCTCGACGTACCGAGGAAGGAAAGTGCAAGACTATAGTCTGCTTTGCCTTCTTTTTGGGAACACATCTACACCGGTGCTAAGGAGTTCCACCCAATGGATGATCCGTCAGGTCCCCAAGAGCGCGCCATTCCTCTAGGCGATGACGGTAGTGAAGACTCGTACCATCCAATATTTGAAAACGACGAGTTCCCCGACCCCGATGGACCATCTAATGCACAGGATCCCTACATTGCTGAAAGTGGTTCGAATCTGACTACTGTCAGCCGCCCCTCTCGGAACTCCACAACAACTGGGTTTGAAAGGAAACGAAAGAGCATGGACCTCCTTGATGCTCTTCTTCAACAGTTAGCCAGGTTCCAAGCAACCTTAGACCATATCGCCAATCGCCATGTTCCTGAACCACCATGTAGCGTCCTTGAGAACTTCTTAGAAATGTTACAGGAAATGAGAAGAAACAACTCTATAGATCATTCAATGCTTATTGATATACTCGTTAGAGTGGAACAAACTAGTTCCCAATTGGCTGAGATAGTGATGTCGTTACACCCAGACAATCGCCAGTCGTACCTCTTTGCCGTGACTGGGAGGGCATGGCCGCCTCCATAGGCTATAAATATCTCATATTGTTTTATATTTTCATGATATATATATAATGATCGTTTATTCATTTTTTCATTATTCGTTTTGACAATTAGGTATAATGCCCCCCCTCGTGTTTGACTAGGAATTGATCGCGATGTGTACAGTGGGCTTCGTCGTGACCGTTATTGTGTACATCTTCACACAACGTCCACAAAGACAGCGACGCCACAATTTGATTCTCACTGGTCCCTTATATGTTAGGGAAACGTTGAACGGTCATCCAGATATCACATATGAACTCCTTCACATGCGCACAACTGCATTTAGGAGTTTATGTGATGACCTAAGGTCGCGGGGTCTCTTACATGATTCATAGAAGATGATGGTAGAGGAGGCAGTTGCAATATTCATGTATATGGTAGCACAAAATTAAAAGAATAGGATTGTCCAAGATAGATTCCAACGCTTAGGCTCTACCATAAGCCTATGTTTTAATAGCATACTTGATGTTATCTTAGAATTGTACGACGACTTTGTGAAGCAACCCACTACTGCTACGCCCCCATAGATAGTTAATAAACCATGGTTCTACCCTTAGTTCTCGAGGGCTGTAGGAGCTCTCGATGGTACTGATCAGTCACATAATTTATTATTTTATCTCTCTTAATTTAGTGATGCTAGGCTTTAGTTGCTATTAATAAGTTGTTGATGTGTAGATATTAAGGAAAATCAGTAATAGAGACCGAAAGTGTTAATCTATCTCAAAATAAACTTAAAAATCAATAAAAATAATGACTGAATGAGAAAGACGATTCACTATATGCTGAAAACCAAGGAATCGCAATTTTACAGTTGAGCAAAGCTAAAGAAAGAAATGAAGAATCGTAATTTATGATTTCCCAAAAGACGTGCAAAAGAAAAGACGATTGTACAGAAAAGCAAACAATCGTTATGAAGAATCGTTCGACAGTGAAAGCTATGAAAAGAAGGAAATCGTGATCTACAATTCTCTACAGAGAACAATTGTGAATTACAATTGTATGAATCAAAGCTTTCAAGAGGTTACTGATCATGTGACAATGAACAGAATTAGAAGAACTCTTGAATTAGAAGTTTGACTATTTACGAATCTGAGAAGATTGATAAAGATAAACTCTTAAAAGATCTCGGTTAATGGAAGTGAGGAGAACAATCCAGAAACATATCAATTTCTAAAGCAAGGAAGATAAAATTAGAAATTATAGTTATATTAGGATACTTTTTATTTTTAGTAGTTTCTTTTATTAGGACTAGATCTTTGTAAATCGACTCCTTATGATCTATAAATAAGAGGGTTGGTGTAGGAATAATTATCGAAGAATTTCAGCATCAATTGACGACTGAGGTTGAATTTTCTTTTGATCAAAGTAGTGTAAAATAGTTAGAGTAATGTAGATATCTATAGTTTCTCAGAAGTAATTGATGACTATGGTTGAGAAATGAAAGATATATATTTTTATTTTTTTTAGATTAGATTTACTGCTTTGTAAATATCTTTAGATTTTAATTTGAATTGACGACTCAGGTTAAAGTTTACAGATTAATGTAACGGTATTTTATTTTTCATCTTCAATTTTCTAGAGTTTGATTGACGCCAAAATTTCTGATTGATTGCTAATTAGATTAAATCTATATTGATGGAATTCTAATTTTGATTAATGCTCAATTCTAGGAGACTTGATATATGGTGTAATGATATTGTTTAATTTTATAAATATCTTATAGTAGAAGAATGTGATTGACAACCATAATTTGAAGTTTGAAGGATTAGGATTTATTTCCTACAAATTAGTTTTAAATTCATTCTTTATTCATATTTCTCCAGTAATTTAGGATCTTAAGGATAGATATAAATCTTCATAAAAAGGGATAATATATGATATCACTTCCTCATGAGAACAATCCTATACTAGCTCTACAATTTCTATTGTGCGCTTGCAATAAGCTAAGACTTAATACATACATAGTAAGCCGATCAGGTACCCGACCATGTGGATGTTTTTGAATTGAGAATTGCAAAGATATCGTAATCGTAAAAAACGCATGTCACAAAATGTTCTCTGTGTTGTGGGTTTCGACATGTTGTTCCAGTATGTATCCCTGGCTGGGAGGGGTTTACCCCTGACTCAAAAGTGCTTGGGAGTGCACTCTTTAGGCTTGAAAATCGAGTTTGGGTGCTACTGAATAAATATTACCTTGTTGATCCGGGGGTTTCTAGCTCCTTAGAGCAGAGTTCGTTACCATATAAAGGAATTCAACAGCTCTAATCCGCCATTAACTCCCCAAAAACTTTTCAATAAGCGTCATTCCTCCTTATATAACGTCGTTGAACGAACGTTTGGGGTCTTCAAACAACGATTTCCCATACTCAAAATGGCAACAAGGTTCCTGATTAAAATACAAGTGAAGATAATCACAACATGTTGTATTCTTCACAATTTTATTAAATTATACGACAATGAAGATCCATTCTTTCAAGAATGGCCGAAAGAACGCATAGTAGAGCACTCTAATGACTCAGTGAATGATATTGATCTTGACATTCATTGCACTCAAACGACTGCAAATCGAGAATGGATGAGCGTATTCTGCGATAATATAGCGAACACTATGTGGGACGCACAATCATGTTGACTTATTTCGCTTGATCAACTGTTGTTAAATAACTGTAATTAAAATCTTGCATTTTGACTAAACTTAGCCTTCATTAATTTTATTCACAAAAATTGACGTATTTTATAGTTATGAGAAAATATTACGTAGTCTTCGTTGGTAGGAGACCGGGTATATATCGAACCTGAGAGAATTGCTCGAGAGAAGTAACAGGGTATTTTGGGGCTTATCATCGATCGTTCTATTCCTATGAAGAATTATTGAACTCTTTACGGACAAACATAAATGATCATACATATAACCCACGAGTTCCCCAACTGTCTCCAATGCCCAGACACATAGACTTAACAGATACGGGAGTGGGCCCCTAATATGTGTGCGGACTGTTTGCATATGAATGTCTTCTTTGCGTACTATGTATTTTGATTTTGTAAATATTAATACTTATGTAATCAATTCATATCGGTTGAATATTGTGTATAATTTCAAAATTGTTTAAAAGTATTCTCAACTCGGCATATGGAATGTGCATATATGTCAGGCACCCCGGGCTCATCTCATTCTCGAACAGGTTCATCTGCCTCGACGTCATTGGCAAGGCGCCAGATTGACAAAGTTATTATCAATAATGCAGAGCCTGCTCCAGTGGCACCCCTTATGCCTTCCGGATTTAGAGCCCTCGGCCCCCTTATAGTTCGTCCCCTTGCACCACCCTCGGTTCGTGCTCCTGCCCCCCTCGTTCATGTCGTTCAACCACCCCTGTTAACGGTGACATCCTAAAAGTTTCTTTGAATGAGCAGCACAATAAAATGAGCGTTTAAATCATAAAAAATTAGAACCATCGAATAAAGAAGATCTAGTTGTAAGTGCACTTTCTCTAGGAAGGCCATGATATCCCGAGTTAGCCATGACACTTGATTCATGAGAATCAATCCAAGTGTACTGACTCTGATACCAATTGAAATTTCGGGGTAATCGGTGATCTTACAATCAATACAAAATGTGAATAATAAATAGAAATAATCACACCCATAAAAAGAAGACAAACGATTTTAACGTGGAAAATCCTATCACAGGTAAAAATCACGAGATCTATCTCAAATCCAAGGCAAACAATCCATTATGAAAAATAAATTCTTACAGTACTTTAAGAATGAAATGCCTTATCACTCTTCTTACCAATACGACCGCATCTCACGATCATCCCTTTCATAGTATCAAGCTATCGCCTTCAATCATCGTCTCTTACGATGGTCCACTCGATTCACACGAGTCAACTTACAAACTAAAGAAATCAAAATCAACCTCAGATCACAGAGTCAAAGATTTTTTTGAGATATATATCAATTAAGCATAACACTAATTTACCTCAAAGAAGGGGAATGGGAAAATCATTAGAAATTTTTCCAAATAGAATTTTTTTTCGAAAGTTTCAACTTCCTGAAACTATAATTTCTCTTTTTAATTATCGGAACATGGACGTCCGTCAATCACTCACGGATGTCTATGACCACTGAATGTACTTGGCATTTTAACACTTGTTGGGAACACTTCTAAGTTTGATCATGATTATGACAAAATAACTAACAGAGTCAAAATTGGAGCAAATAGAGATGACTCTGTCTGTGGAGCTACTCTGCATAGGAAGTACTCTGCTTTTGCAAAACCTTGCGAAAACCAAGTATACAAAATTAAGCGTTGGAGAAGGCTTTAATCCCATATGCGTATGAGGGGAAGTATACTGCCATCCCACTTAGATTCTGAGTAATTCCAAGACATTTGCTCCAACTACTGGCTGTCGCTATCCCTTAGAATTGCTAGGAAAGTGGGTGGGTCCCACGTTAACTCTCGGACAACCATATTACTCGGAAATGCTCAGAATTCAGTATATTTCTGAGAAGGAACTCATAATCTAAGCTTGGGTGAAGTCTCGAACGGGGACTAAGGGCTCATTCGAGAGTCCAGATTTGCTTGAAATATGAGTTTTTACTCAGAAAAGTAACAAATTCTGAGTTTTTCTGACTGAATCTCTTCGTCCAAGTAAATTGCTTAGACTCACTCAGAGTAGTCCGATTATTGTATGGAGCTACATACTCACATTAACATATATAGGCTATAGATAAAATAAAATAAAATAAAAGTAATTTATTGTGCGCCTAAAGAGGTTTGAACGTAGCACGTAGGTGCCATTAAACAATCACTCAACCACTACAATACTTACAAACTTATGTAGACTATTAATTTTTTTTAATAAATATCTAATTATTGATAATCGAAATAAAGCATATTGGCTGGGTCCTAGGCCAATACGTATTTGATATATCAGATAGATCTTGAGATCATGATGCACCTATCAAATGGTCAGATGATGATTCCACGTGGCACACATCCATCAAAGTGACACTTGAGAACCCTTTCTCATAGTAAGCCCATGATCATGGTCACTTGATAGGTGATCACAATTTCAAGATCTGTTGTGCGAAAGATGAGGAAGAAAAATAATCTTCATCGTCTAATTTAAGGCAGTGAATGATTTTTTAATGCCACCCTTCTAGAAAAAATATCAAACTATTAAATTCTTCAATTTTGTATTAAATTCGCTATGTGTATGTGATGTTTTGATAATTACTTTTCATGAAATCTCATTTGAAAAAAAAATCCGTCAACTATGTTCCATCTCGCATGGATTAGTGGCCCATAAAATTTCAATCAAATTGATTACGACACATAACCTGATGATTGAATAACATTTATATGGTCGTAGCACAATCATCCATTAAAAATCAATTCTGAATTTTTCTGAGATGAACTTAACAACGATAAGATTCTGAGTTATTTGGAGAAAAATTAGGAATCAGAGTAATTTAAGAACGTATCTAAGAAAAGTTAGGAATCTAAGTCTGCCAAGAATCTGTAAGAATCTGAGTTTTTAAGAGTAAGGAGTCTGAGCTTTTATGAGAAAAATCAGAAAACACCTAAATGAACCCTAAGTCAATTGCTTTTATTGTAAGTGCCCTCAAAAGATTTAGCGGGTGCAAATAAGGGCACACTTATAAAAATTGAAAATCACAAGTCTTTGAAATGGCATCCAGAGTGGCCCTATTCTCCTATCCTCTTTGAAAATCACAACTTTTTTTAAACTAGGGCTGTATACGGTCGGGTCGACTTGATACCCGACTCAGATCTCGATCGAGACAGGAATATATACTTGGCCCGTCAGGTTGAGTCGGGCATGAGGAATCTGATCCAATAGTTTATGAGTTAGTCTACAATTCAACTATAATGGGTGGACACGACAGTCCACACGACATAACCCATATTTGATATATATATATATATATATATATATATATATATATATAGGAAAAGGCCTCTGTCCTTTATGGGAGGACGGTCACCGTCCTCCAACCTTTCATGTGGAGCTCCACGTGGCATGCAAAACACTTTTTGGGTGTCACGTGAACCTTGGGTGCATTGCTTAGATCATCTTTGAAAAAAAATAAAATTAAAAACTTATCTCCACCATGTATATTTTAAATCGTGAAATATGGACCAATAAAAATCGTCAAACTTTAACTTGTGGGTTTTATATTATTTTTTTGAATTTTTTCTTTTTAATATTGATCTAAATTGTCGACATGTGCTCCATGTGGCACTCAAAAAGTGTTTTGGGTGCCACATGGAGCTCCACGTGGATCTTGTAGGACGGTTTCCGTCCTCCATTGGAGGACCTAACTGGTTCCCATATATATATATATATATATATATATATATATATATATATATATATATATATATATATATATATATATATCCTACAAATTATTAATTATAATCATATCATGCATCCCATCCAAGAGCCAGACTCTTATTTTGGCGGTCCAGATGATCATCAGCATACATTCACTGATGGTTACTGATGGGTGCACCCTTCTCTTTAATTGAGCGCAACACCACCCAATATAAACTAATAAATTAATAATTTAATTTTAAATTTTAGCTCTAAAAAATATCGAGGGAAGAAACAGAGTAGCTAAACAAACCCTTACAGTTAATCCAATGCACCTTCCTTTGGTTTTTTATCATTCCTCATAACATCTGTTTGGTTACCTACTTGTGCTAGATATAACCATAATAGAGCTCTCAATGGGTCGGGTCAGGACGGGTTGAGTCAATGAAACCCCATAGTTAACCTTGAACCCACCCGAAAAATCAAGGCGACTTGACGCCGACGGTAAGTCCAACCCAACCCAAACCGAAGGTCTTGTTGAATGATTCATGCCCAACCTGACCTCATGGATCAAAGTTATGTGCCCGACCCTATAAAAACTTGGTTGGTGGGTCGGAAACGACCCGACCCGACCTGACCCATTGACAGCCTTAACTATAGAAGTTTAACCTACGTAAGCTATATAAAGGTACTTATATAAATAGCACATCCACATACACACTTATATCAACCATGGCTGAAAAAGGTGGCATTGTAAAGAAGGGCCATGAAGAGGGTATGAAGCTGGCAATTGAGCTCCTAGAGGAGTTTGGGCTCCCTCTAGGGCTTCTACCACTCGCCGGAGTCATCGAGGTCGGCTTCGTAAGGAGCACAGGCTACATGTGGATCATGCAATCGAAGACGGTCGAACACCGGTTCAAGATGGCTAGCAAGTTAGTGAGCTACGACACGAAAATTCACGGGTACATCGAGAATAATCAGATTATGAAGCTTAAGGGAGTGAAGGCGAAGGAGCTCTTGTTATGGCCTCCTGTTTACGAGATCACGGTCAACGACCCTCCGACCGGAAAAATACACTTTAAAAGCTTCGCAGGCGTCACGAAGACCTTCCCAGTAGAAGCATTTGCATCTGGTCAGTAGAAGTTTTGGGCACGTTTGGTTGTATTACCAGTATTTGATAGCATTCTTGATGATAGTAAGGTTGTGTTAGGGCTGTCAACGAGTCGGGTCGACCCGATATCCGACCTACCAGACTGAGGCTTTTTATCGGGTCGGACATAAAAATTGACCCATTGGGTCGGGATGGGCATGAAGCTTCTAATCATCCATATTGTAGCAATGTGGCTTGTTGATTTAAGCATAACCTTTAATGAAAAAAGCCATATGTTCAAATCCTTTAATCGATCATTAGGATGTGATATTAGCACTAGTGCATTCGTTGAGCGCTCATAGAGGCGAAAGTCAAACTTTTTTATGGGCATGAAGCATTGGAACCGACCTTCAGGTCGGGTCGGTATGGGCATGTCGCATGTGGCCCGACACTCTATTTTAATCTAAAACAAAGGAAACTAGGGGATTTTTAAGCGGTTTGGGTCAAGCTTTTTGATTGGGCATTGGAATGGGTCGGTTTTTCGAATCAGGTTGGGCATATATCCTTGACCCCTCAGATCTGGTTGGGCATGTACTCTTGACTAATTAGGTAGAAAAAATTTGGGCTCGGCCCAACCCGATAATAGCCGTAGATGTAGGGACGAGCCAGGCTGAGATTTGCTCTTGCCCCGCCCGGTAGGCTTTACTCCATGCACATGACGGGCCAAGCAGGGACAACCTGAACCTAGAGCAAAAGACATTTTGAGGCCCAAGCCAGGCCCCCGCAACTAACAATTTTCAAAACTTTGATTCTTTTAAAATAGAAAACAATATACAATATAATAATATCTTATATCATATATCATATATCATATATTGGGAATTCAGGTACATAATGCCCGGCCCAATAGGAAGTAAAGTTGGGAAACTCTAGTTCAAACAGCCCCAGCCCTCACGAACTGACCCTTGCGTTGTCACTCCAAGATAGGCAGGGCTTGCGGGCCATCCAAGCCCAGCTAGTATGTCAATAAAATGGGCCTAAGATGGGCCAAGCCTCTTTTTTTGGGGGAAAAATTGGTGCCAAATCTCTTCCACTATTCTTGGGGGCTAAGCTGCTGGCACCATTATTTTTCATTTATTATTTATTAAAAAATTGTGAGCCTAAAATTTCAGCCAGGCCTAGTCTAGAGGGCCGTAACTGTCGTCGAAGCCCGACCCTTTTGTACCCCGAATCCACACTTAATTCATAACGGGTTGAAAATCTTAACCCATGTCTTAAACCGGTCGAGTTTGGATTGAGGTTTCTTGACCCAACGCGACCCAACCCGAATTGACCCGACTCCATCCTTCATATTAAACATGGCAGGTGCATCAGTCAATACTCCAATGTGTCGGGCCATGAAGTTAAACCCTTAACGCCAAAAAAACCATTGACCAGACATTTCTAACCATCCGATCAAACCCTATTATGATGACTCTTCAATCTAAGTAACTGTGATCAAGAGCCCTTGTATCCATGTGTTGGGCATAACGAGGAGTTAACACCAAAACAACCATGCGGACCACACATTTCCAACCATCTGATCAAACACCCTTTTATGGTGGCCGTATAGAAAATAATAATAACTTCCACTGCAAAGAGATGTTGAAGACATTTGTGTAAAGGCACCTTAAACCGTGCTGGAATGACCAAATATTAGTGTGAAAATAAAGTTACTTTTCATACGTTTTTCCTACATAGCATTTTGAGATAGGAAGGACAGTAAGTGGACTCCTTCTAGGAACTCGTTTTGCTACACTAGGAGTGCAAGTTTTGACCCAAAACCCGACCCCGAAAACCAAGCAAACAGAATCGGTCGGGAAACCGATCCGGACCAAACCAAACTGAACTGATTCTGATTTGGTTTCCATTTTGAGTGGCAAAAACCAAACATTGATTTGGTAGAATGAGAAAACTGAAAATACCAAAAAAGTAAAAAATAAAACCGGAAAAATAGCTTTAAAATATATAAATACCTGAAACCAAACAGAAATAGAACCAAAATAAACTGAAATTTTTGGGTTTCAGTTCGGTTTCAATATATAGAACCGAACTGAACCAAACCAAACCAAAAATTTCAACTTGCACCCTTACCATGTAAGTCATTTTAGGCAAAAATCAGTTCAACCATTTTAGTGGCTGAAATTGAGTTTCTCACCAACATAGTAAAGGTTTTTTTATCATTTCAAAAAAGCCTTCTCCTAAGTAATAGCGGGTATTATTTTACAGTTTGGACAAAAAGTCATTTCCTATATTATTTTCCAAATAGGCTAACAAAACAGGAGAAATCAATTTCTAATGGAAATCAATTCTCATAGAGCCTAATCAAATACAAAAAATTAAAATAATTATTTCCATGAAAAATTAGGAGGAAATCAACCAAAAAATTGATTTCATTTCCTGTTATCAATTTCCAATGGCATAAATGGAGATGGAAGACATCTTGCAAAACTTTGATTTCTTTTATTATTATCCCCAGGCCAAATCAAGGACCTGAAGCTATTCTCAAAAGAATACACAAATATCAAGACAAATCTTCAAGACGGAGAAAGATTAAAAACTTGTGATAGATACTAGAAAATAAAAACTGCACACAACCACCCTAAATATACCTCACAATTGGATAACAATCACCAGAGCATCAAGTTGGAAAATGTCACTTGATACAAGTAGCGATCGTTAATCTACAGCGGCCAATCTGCCTAATTTTTTGGACCAAAATCAGAGTAGATTGAACACATCTTTACAGCAAATCCAAAAGGGGCGGCTGACCCGACTTCGGTTTGGAGTTAATAGTCCGCGATGCTGAAGAGCGGCCTCCCTGTCCTTGATTCCTTGCCCGCCCTCTTCCAATTGTGGTCGGAGGTGGCGGAGCAATTCTTGGAGTAAATTGTTCGCTCTTTGCAGAGACGAATATGGATCCAAGATCCGCTGCTTGTTTATTTGCAGATTGGCCCATATTTAAACTGTTCGAGCTTCCGCTACCCAGCACAGAATTCCCTTGATTATCACTCGAGAGCCAGAAAGAACCTTGATTGCTGAATCCTGAACCATTGCGGTTGTTGGTGTTTGATACGAAGGCTACCGAATATTGTTTGGATTGTCCGATGGGATTATTGTTGTTGTCAATGCTGTAGTTTGAAAAGAAATCGGCGCCGCCCTGGCTGCTCGTTTTCAACCCTGAGCTTCCATAATTGTTCATGGAGAATCCTGGAGTACTGTTCGTTGTGGCAGATCCCAAACTACTAACTGGATTGCTTGGCCGTGGAGGCCAATCGGCAAACGGGTCTATATCATCGATAGTACTACTGGAGGGTCCGCTCGAGTTCTGTTCCGGTTGTCCACTATCACCCGATTGAGGGCCAATACTTGTGGAAGTACGAGGAGGCCACTCTATCTCAACCGGGGGGCATGACAAAGCGGTTTGCTGACTAGTTGATGATCTTGAAGACTGTGATTGAGTGGCAGAAACCAAGGTAGGTTGTATGATCGGCATTGTCTGCTTGATCGGGTGATTAGATTCAAGAGGACGGAGAGAGGTGGTGGGTCCCTTTGCTATCGGACCCCAATCTTCATCCCAGGATGAGCTGCTCTTTAAAGGAGGGACAGTTCCACTTGTTTCTTCAACAGGCTTGTGCGGAAGTCCATTAGCTACTGAAGGCAGAGGCTTTATATCTTGGGTTCCAGAATCAGTTACAGTCACTCCTCGTTTCTCTTCGATCTTCCTATTAAATTGGAGAAGGATAGCAACAGGCTCACAGTTTAGTGGCTACCGAACATATATATATATATATATATATATATATATATAGAGAGAGAGAGAGAGAGAGAGAGAGAGAGACACAGAGAGAGAGAAGTGCAGTCTGAATGCAGCCCTCCATATATATATATACACACACACACACACACATACATAGAGAGAAAGAGAGAGAAATGCAGTCTGAATGCAGCCCTGGAGTACTGCATCTGATGCCAGATCACATGCCTCGTGGCATGATCAACCCAAGACAACTCCAGTTTTGGGTTGATCAGTCATGCGACATATGATATAAATTTATTTAATTCTTGACATTTTTAGGTTCCGTTTGATGGGTCAAAGATAAGGTGACACCCAACTACCTGGTGCATTGATTACTTTGATTTTGGGCACCTTTGACTTCATTTTCAATGATGGATATGGATTGGATCATGCCCAAAACTTTTGGGCGGTACCTGATTGATCTTGTGTAAGTTGCCATGCCACCTGATCCTCCTGATCATGGATCAAAATTTCGGCCGATACCGATACGTATCGGACGATACGTATCGGTATTGGTATCGAACGATACATTGAATGTATCGAACGATACATTCAATACAGTTGAATGTATCGAACGATACATTCAATGTATCGTCCGATACCAACCGGTACCGATACGTATCGTCCGATACGTATCGTTTTGGAGCTCGGACGATACGTATCGGTAACCCGATATTTTGACCCATGCTCCTGATGGGTGCCACATGGTGCCCATATGATCTGAACGCAAGCCTTAAGGGTACGTCCGGATGCATAGTCTCGGGCCTATATATATATACTGACAAAGTTTGATGTAGTACCTGAGGATGTTTTTCACAAAGAGCATGTACTTGGCAAACTGCTGAACATTCAACTGTTGTGCAATAAGCAGTGGTGATAATAACGGAAGAACATGCTCTGCCACGAATTCTACACCATGCTGAACACATTGATGTGAAATAATTATAGGTAGTTGTTCCAGATATCAAAACTGTCAAGTATTCACTACTAGGGGGAACTGCTACTTAGGTACCTGATCTGTCGGGAGCCGCACTGCAATTTATGAGGATGCAAATCAGTGATGGTTCACTTTTGACCTTTCACTGATTTGGCGCTCAAAATTATCAGCACATTAACTTAGATTGTTGGTTGGAGATGGACCGGAGTGCTACCACTGGCACTCAGGTTGGGTACCTTATACTAAGTCTTGCTCAATTTTCAAATGACCTTGACTCTCCTGACCGTCATTTAAACACCATTTATGGTTTAAACATCATTTAAACACCATTTTGGTGTTTAAATGATCTTACACCATCAATGTTTAAGATGTGGGTGATCCGTACTGTCAAAGTGATAGACCATAGATTGAAGTGCAACAGGCCCAAAAATGTTGTTTTATAGAGATTTTAACCATCCGATCTGTTGACTACAATATCAACCATTGTTTTTAGTTTTAATGGCTGATGTTAAATTTCATCAATCGGATGATTCACATCTACTTATAGGAATGTTTCTTTGGGCTGATATACGTTCCAAATTTCCAATGATGGATTACCACTTGGACAATTTAGATTGGTCACAGATGTGCACCACATCTTGTAGCAGAATGGAAGGTTGACAATATAGCCACCTCAAGGTCTCTAGTTTGAGCCCAGCTTACCTATTCAAATGAAAACAAAAATTGTGTGCCACATGGCAAAAGGATAAATCACACATCAATGGCGTGAGATAAAAAGTATAATTTAATGGTGTAAGATCAGTTAAAATCCATTTTGGTGTTTAAATGTCGGTCAGGAGCCATTATCCCTTTTGAACTAGCTCTTTTATTTATTTATTAAAATTAATTATGTAAAATTTACCTGCTTGAGAACTGAGTTTGCAACTCCTAAAGTACACATTAGAGTGGGTGCAGAATGGTCCACAGCAGTGCACCGTTGCAATGTTTGCAAGATTTCTAGGACAGCATGTTTGTCAAGCGTGTGAACCAAATCACCAAGGCATAGCAAAGCATTCACCCGTACCTGGAAACGATGCAAAAAGACATGCCAAGTTTCGAAATTACACATCTGGCCAGGCCCACATCTACAATAATGCTAAACAAAATATCATGCCCATGGGAAGGCAGAATCATAGGGACCAAGTTTAGGTACAGGAATAAGACGCCACGGAAATATACGTTAAAAACCAGCAAATTTCAGCAATTTCGGGAAAAACGGAAAATATTTAGAAAATTAAAAAGATTACAAAAATATTAATAATTATAAAAAATAAAAATATATATGTATATGACCTTGTGCCCAAAACTGCGATGTGAATTAAACATATTTAAAATGCATTTTTCGAGAAAAAGAAAGCGCGTTTTTTCCCCAAAAAAAATGGGCATTTTTCGAAAAACAAGTTTTAAACGGCTTTTCATATGTTTTTTTTTCTATTAAAAAAAAACGTGTTTAAAAGAATTTTTCTTCGAAAAAAACGTGTTTTTGGTCACAATTGGGCAGAATGAGGACTGAGGAGACATTGAGTCACGGACACGTAGAAATCAGGCTTTACATTTCCAATTATAAGAAAGAAAATACTGGAAGACTTCACATATAATTCGAACAGATGAGTAGCAAATTTATGTATTTAGGCAATGAGTCACTTGATTTTACATAACTGTGGTGAGAGCTCTTAAGTGAATTAAGCACACTGAACCGGGACCTGGATACTGGACTAGCTGAGTTCATCAACAAGCCAAGAACAGAAGGTACTGTTTCCAGAATCCAAATGTAATGCTTTATACACAGCAATAGGAGTTATAAAGATCTACGTCCAAAGGTTTCGAGTAGATTCAAGATTACGCAAAAGTTCAACAAGATAAAAATCCAAGAACTAGAGATTCTACACATAAACAGAAAACTGAAGCAATCAACTGTAAGAGTTTCCAACCTAAAAATAAATAGAACTACAAAGACAATTTTCAGAAGAATCCGAATATAAGTTCAATAAAAGTAGACAGTCAGATGTTGATTCCACATGGCCATGTCCCTAAAAGCAAAGGTCAACTCCTTTGCCCATGATCTAGGTCACTTTTGGGGATGTGTGCCATGTGGAATCAACATCTGACCATTTGATAGGAGCACCATGATCATAAGATTTATCACGATGAAGATTGGAACAAAAAAACCCTCAACCATCTGTTACAAATCAGTCAATGGTTTTTCTCCGTGAAAAATTTTTGGTACTACTATTAAATGGTTGAGAATAGCTGTACCCTTTTCAAAAAGTCGGAGAATTTGGTCACTAAGCCATATACCAAGTATTGGTTGGGCTTGAATGGACTACGTTTCGGTCTGGCCTGAAAGTACAGTGCCTTTGCATGAGCCCAGCCCGACCCCAAAATGGACCATATTAATCAGACGGTGCTGCTCAATCGCAGCCCTCAGGTTTCGAGTGAAGTCTAGATCAAATGATCCATCAGAAATAGATACCAAGTAGGTTAGCACCATTCATAGATGACTTGGCATGGACTCTTACCACAAACATAGGCCTCCACATCTTGTAAAGCATAAATCCAAGATGGACCAAAACTGGGATATAATTGCAACAACACCAAGAGGGGAATTATGTGAGAGATCAATAAAAAACTATTTACATAGTCGCAGAAGTCTCCGACTTTTTCAAAAAGTAGAAAAAAGTCGGCGACTTGCAGTCATCCTTACCTTATCGCCGATTAATTGGCCAAGTCGAACTCAGCCGATTAATTTGCAACGTTTGTGATGTAGTCTGATTTTTTTTCTTTGTTTTTTTGTCACCTATACTTAAGGGGGAAAAAAAACTTTTGGTTTGGTACTATTTTGTTTAGTTTGTTCATAAAAAACTTAGGTTTTGCCTATTTTGTAATATTTTGTTCCTTAAAGCCACACTATGTTTAACTTTAAATATATTATATGACATTTTTTTAACTTTAAATATATTATATGACATATGTTTAACATTTTTTTGAAATTTTTATTTTCCCTAATTTTTTTCCGACTTTGATTTGCCGACTTTTCCCAACTTAGACCCTTGCAGAGTTATTGCCTGACTCCCGACTTTGTGACTATGGCTATTTAAACATGTTTCAAAGAAAAGCTTTGATGCAACGATGAATGATCTTTTCCCGAGAGGGAAATTTATCCAGTGCAAGAAAGTATGGTAATGTTTAGGGGGTGTTACAAAACTGAAACACACGCATAGCAGAAATAATACCAAAAAGGACACACAGAAAACAAATGCATTTCTTACTTGTAACTTAGTGCAACCTAACAAGCTAAGATCTCTGATCTAACAACTGAGTCCAATAAGGAGTTTGAAAACCTTAAGAAAAAAAGCAAATAATGCTTCAATTGAAGTTAACGATGAACTATAAACAAGCCCTTGTGAGTCCGGAAATCAATGCTGAAGACAAACCAATTCATGTTTGAGAAATTTGACTTCAATTGTATAGTGTTAAATGGAAAAGGACCTCAAAATGGAATTAAGTAAACTTGCAGTTGCAGATACTATGTAAACTGGAGATAAACACTTTTAGGTATTCCACGTGGATATAAAATATCAAACACAGCAACTCCAGTATACACACTACGCTAAATTTCCACCCAAAATTTAAAATATTAGAATTGCATGTCAAAATACAAAACACCCTGACATAAGAACGAAGGAAAAATTCCTAAAAATAACAAATATATGATAAAAAATATATGTATGCAGCCAGATCGATATGCATGTGCATTTGGTTTTAAAAATAAAAAACTAAAGGTGTGATATCCTTGTTGCATGGTCAGCTACTTTATACAGAATCATTTGGTGGGATGTCAGTTCGGTTTAATTCCGATAAATTTGGAAAGATTCAGGGAACAATTCGGAAAAAAAATCAGGGATTATAAAAATAAGGGAGCTACAACTTGCACACGAGCTTTGTACCATGGCACATGGTTAAAAAGAAAAAAATTATTATTTCTGAGATCTGTCCCACGTGAAATACCCATCTAAGCATCGGATCTGATTACTATGATGTAAAGACCTTTGCTGCCAAAAATTAGTGCACACAATGATCCTTATCATCTGATTTCTCAGTCAATCATTGAATCAAATAATAGCCTTTAAATGTATTCCACCGGATGATCGAGATCATGTTTTGTGCCGATCTTGGGGTCCAAGGATCTTTCGATCAAGGTCTTCAAATCAGATGGCTTAGATGGTGTTTCACGTGGCACATATCGAAAAGATAACAAATCTTTGTTTTTAACCATGTGCTACGGTACAAATATCGTGTGCAAGTATTAGCTCCCTAAAAATACTAATAAATTATCAAAATAGACAAAAATATATGATAGCCTATTTAAAGCTAAAAGAGATATCTTTATATAACAAAAAAACTGTTTTACATAATCTGCATGCATTAACAATTTACAATCATAAAAATACAATATGAAGTAAGATTAAAGCATGTAACACAATGATAAAAATTTGAAATATTTAGAAAAATTCATCAAATTCGGAAACAAATCAGACGAATATTCAGCGAAAAGTTCGGCAGACCACCTATTTGGAGATTTTTTACCGAAATTTTGATTAATTTGGAGAATTTTGCGATAGAGCGCATCAATGAAAAGGGACTAAAAAAGTAACCTAAAACGGAGGAGAAATATAATGAAATCATTCCGGCTTTTCACCTAAAATGATAAATAACATATACATATACAGTTTATTCAACTAAATTCCTACATCGCTAAGTGATTTCTAACTAACTATATAGAGGATCTTAAAGAAATGATTACAAAAACTACATATACTTGAGCCCAAAGTACAACAACAAAGATCTACATACCGCAGCGACTGTCGTTTTAAGTGCCAGCCCATGAACACGAGGCAAAATAGCTTGCTTCACTAGCTGCAAAATAAAAAATATAAGGATAAGTTTAGATCTCTTGCATCATTATACATAGAGTTCATAGTTTGAAAAGTTAGTAATAAAAAAAGGCAGCTTTATAAAATGACCAAAAGAAGCTACAATGGTGGAGTTTGGAACTATGTGCTCAAACAAATACAGATACTGATATGAATCTAAATTTTCTAGAACTTCAGATATGGTTACCGGGAGGCAAGGTAACCTAGACATTTATATTTACTTGACCATATGCTATTATATTAAACTATTAATTATGTCATTTTCAAAACACACAATTTTATTAGTTTGTGTTGTCATATTGCATATTGGAAAGAATAAAAAATTACAGCTTGCAAAATAAATAAATATTGGATGTTATGTATAATAATATATAAAACCAAATGTAAAATATAACATAATATAGATATAGCAAAGGTTACCAATGTCCATATCCTGGAATTCTGGAAATGCAAAGTTATATCCTCCCTATCATCATGCCTGTGTCAGTATCTTTATCTGAGTTTGGGTATCATAGGGACACAGAAAACCCTTTCCAACAATTGGATACCAGAATAAAATATTATAGATATTAATCCCTTGCATTAAAAATATATAGTATTGTTAAGTTAGTTATAAACACAGTCAAATGATTACTTTATCAGAAGACAACAATCATTGAAGGAACGGAAAAAAAAAAAAGAAGAAAGAAATAAGAGATCATTGAATCTATTTCACTGCTCAGTTGCTTTTCTTGTGAGTATTTTACTGCTCATTTACTTTCTAAAATAAATAAATAAATCCCTCTTTTAATGTTAAGGATCAGCAGTACAATAATACCAATATCCGAAACAATGGACAACCAGAAAGGAATAAGAGATAAATTACAACTGTATGAAAATTGACGATGATGACAAGGGGCCCTACTAATCACCTGAACATCAAGTTGTTTTGCAAGGGAAACAGTTCTTCTCAAAACTTCTTCTTGTATACGAGCATCAGTATCATCATAAGCTCGAACAAGCAATGGAAGGACATGCGAGATCAAGTGCTCCTGACTACTCTGCAATAATTTTATAAAATATAAGATAGCAATTGTGTAAGATCAGGAATTAAGGCATTAGAAGTATTTGAACTGTCCCAAAGACAAACAAATAAGCTAGGTAGACCAGCATATTGAAGACCCCAATTAATAGTCCAACTAGTCTACCATTTTTACTGCATAGAAACAGAGTGTAGCGCTCATAAATGATCAGAGTAATTTTGATAATTTTTGTTTTTACTCTTTTTTTTTTAATGAATGCCTAGAATGATTAAGTTCTTACAAAGTTACACGCAGGTATAATACATCATATATGTCTAGTTAAAAAGTGTTTATAGCTCTAAGACCGAATTTAAGCAGGAATCCCTCTTAACACGATGACTGTATTTTTAATTGTTTTTATTGTTGAAATTGAAAAACTATTATTTTCTCCATCGCAAGCTGAATTCTTGACTTATCTTGTTTTACTTCTGAATTGCCTTAACATTTTAATTATAGGGCATTGCAAATCACATATTGCATCAGCACACAAGCCATATGACGTGTAGATATAGTGCCATGAATTTACTATGTACCCTACTGTAAACTTATGTAGCATATTATCTATTTGAGTTTTGACTATTATAAATATACATTTTGGCCTACATATCAGCATATATTATGTATAGATATAGTTTAAATGGGTTAGCCTCAACATGCAAGCCCAAGCCCAGCACATTGCCGCCATAGTTCAAAATCTTGTCTGATACCAAGATGTATTGGACGATATCTCGGAATCGGAAGTCTCCCGCTCCATGCCTGGTCCCCCAAAGTGCTCAAGGGGATTGGAGACCGGCGTGGTAGGTTCATCCTGGTTGACCGATGCACGGATGAGCTCTGGGAAACTGGTTCCGTCCGGATTCTCGTCGCTGTCAATAGTTTGGAGCGCATTCCTAGAAGCTGTGAGGTCTGTGTCTACGGCCAAAAACACAGGGTCTTCATAGAAATGGCGTTGATGGAGAGGATGCTCGTCCCTCATCAATCGGGCAATGAATCCGAGGGGTCCCGGAACCCCGACGTAGACGTACTCCGTCGTTCCGCAAAAAAAGTCTCGCTGGAGATCGAACCAGTTAGAGATTGGGTGGAAAGGCCCGGTCAGCCATCGTCACGATGCTCGGAGGGGTGCTCATCCGCGAACCCGCCTCATCGTAGGGGGAACATAGGTGGACGTCCGCGCCGGCGGGGGGCCACAGTACCTCGTGTTCTAACAGGTTGGCTCATTTTCCGGTTGTAGACCTTGAGGACGGAGAAATAGTAGAAGATTTCGACCATCTGCAGCTTGATCCCGTGGAAAGCGAGGGTTCCGGCGATCTGCGATGCTGGTGAAGCACCTATTTCAAACGAAAGCCTGCGACCCAGATCTTACACCGTCGCGGATCTCTACGGTTGAGGGTCCTTCGTCGCCAAGGACGATACAAGTCAGCTAACACCTGTTGTGGTTGGTGAGCAGGCTTGGATGCCTGCTGCAAAGGACGACGAGGAAGATACTCGATGGGATCCGATGGAGACAGAGGAGTTGGTTTGCCCTAAGAGGAAGACGGTGCAAGAAACAAAAAGAAGCTTTTAGTCTTCTATCGCCAAAAACGTAAAAGTAGAGGGATTCGGGTTTTGCGCCTTACTGGGATCAAGCCACATGTCCCTTTAGCGGTTTCAGAATACCTGCCGATGGCTTCCGAAAACCCTTCAATGGTTTTGCAGTTGATTGTTGACCGTTGCTCTTTAAAGGTGCCACGTGGTGATTCGTTGGCCACGGGTCCAGCCATCGCCCTTCAAAATTCCCAAACTAAACACGTGCCTCACTCTACTAATGAGATTGAAATCCTATAAGGGTGACACGTGGAATCCACCACGCTAATGGGTGTCAGCTGGCGGGGATTGCTCATTGGGTCATTTGTGGGTCTCAAAATGTGAGTTTCTCTCTAGAATCGGGGATTGGACCCGCCATGACTTATGTCCTGAAGCTATCGGGCCCTTCTCAGTCGTGTTTGAGGCCGTGGGCTCATGACCGTTTAGGAACTGGAAGCTGGGATTGCATGGAATCTGCTGGGGACCCAAGTGAGCATGTGATCTCTACCCTTGAATTAGCAACTTATACAGGCTTGATCGACAGTTTCAAGCTATTAGCTCCAACCTTTGCCCCCTCGACATCCTCTCCGCCAGCGAGTTTGGACAACAACGTCAATACTAGGGCCTATGATAGCAGTGAATGTCCTGCAGACGTTAATGAAGTCGATCGACTTATCAATGTTTCGGTCCTTTTTTGTTAGCCGGCACAACAACAAGAAGAAGAGGAAACGCAACGTCAGATCCCTAGAGCTCGCTCGATTACAGTGGGGAATGTCGGATGGAAAGGGAGAAGGGTGCCTAATCACCTTCGGTCATTGACGGGCGGGTTTGTGTAGTTTATCATGAAGATGTTCTCTTGGAACGTGAGAGGTATCTGCGATAGGTTTAAGCGTGCTGGTGTCAAGCGGGTCATTGCATCCATCAACCCGGCGGTTATTACGCTACAAGAAACCAAATGGGGGAGCTGTGACAAGTTCAAAATCGCGTATGTGCTTGGAGGGAATGGATTAGAGTCAATTCCGATGGGGCCTCGGGTGGTATTCTTGTTGCAAGGGATTCGGCCTTGTTCGAGAAAGTGGATGGCGAGGTGGCTTTATACTCAGCTTCGGTTGTGCTTCAGAACAGAGACACAGGAAAAGTGTGGTCATTTTTTGGGATTTATGGACTGACGAATGATAGACAGCATGGCGATTTCTGGTTCGAACTGACGACCACTTCGGACAGATGGGAACACCCTCTATGCTTGGGGGTGACTTTAACGCCATAAGATGGGCTCATGAAAAGAGGGGCAGGCTACCGGACATGGCAGTGATGAGAGATTTCAACTCCTTCATTTCAAATTGGGAGCTGATGGGCATTCCGCTCATCAGAGCTAGATTCACCTGGTTCAACCTTCAGGAAGTACCCTTGTTAAGTCAGCTAGATCGATTCCTATGCACTTATGAATGGATGGACCTATTTTCGATCGCCAGACTTGAAGGTCTTGCTAGGGCTGTATCGGACCACCGACCTTTACTTCTGACGTGCGAGACTCGGGAGAGAGGGCCGACCCCGTTTCGATTCAAGAACATGAGGCTACTTGATGAGCAGTTCAAAGCAGCAGTGCCTTCTTTGTGGAGTGAGCCCACCCCCGCGAGGACGGAGATATTCCGGTTCATTTCCAAGCTTCACTGGCTTAAGGGGCGCATCAAGGCTTGGAATAGAGAGGTGTATGGGATCGTTCACATCGCGAAAGAAGCCTTACTCCTTCGGCTGAAAGAGATTGACAATCGCGAGGAGCATAGGGCTCTTTTAGATGAGGAAAGACAAGCGAGGATGCAAAAAAAACAAGAGTTCAACGACAAGTGCACGGCCGAAGAGGTGCGTTGGAGACAAAAATCCAAAGTTCAGTGGCTGAGAGAGGGGGGATCACAACACCAAGTTTTTCCATGCGGTGGCCAACGCGCGGAACAAGACCAATTACATGAGTAATATTGTTGTTGATGGTGTTCCATATTCTGAGCTGGGGCAAATCCAAATCAACGTCATCAAATATTACTCTAACTTGTACTCCGACGAGGGCCTTGCTCGGTCAGGGCTGGACGAGCTAGTATTTAATTCCATCTCGGAGGACGAGCGCAGCGATGTGGAGAAATCATTTAGCGAAGATGAGGTATGGCAGGCCATCAGGTTTGGTGGGAAAAACAAATCCCCGGGCCCTGACGGCTTCACAATGGAATTCTATCATTCATTTTGACTGATCCTTGAGACGGAATTGATGGAGGTATTCTGCGAGTTCCATGCCACCGGATTCATTGGTCGAAGCCTTAACTCTACCTTCATAACGCTCATCCCCAAAAGAAGTGGGGCTGAGGATCGGACTTCCGGCCGATTTGTCTTATCAATTGCATGTATAAGATCATATCCAAAGTACTAGCCAATAGAATTAAATCGCTAATGGGCAAAATCATTTCGGACAATCAGGGAGCGTTTGTTCAGGGAAGACAATTGGTGGACCTAGTCGCGGTTGCCCAAGAGGTGATACACTCAGCCCATCACAATCGTCAGCATGCTGTCCTTTGGAAGGTGGATATGGAGAAGGCTTATGACCGTGTCAGTTGGGACTGCTTAAACTACATGCTTGACAGATTTGGGTTTGGGTCTACCTGGAAGAGATGGATGCGAGTCTGTTACTCTTCGGCCTGGTTTTCGGTACTGATCAATGGTACGCCTGTTGGGTACTTCAAAAGCTCTAGAGGAATCTGCTAGGGAGACCCGCTATCCCCCTTCTTATTCAATATGGTGGGTGAAGCTCTGGTTGGTCTCATCACGCGGGCAAGACAAATGCAGCTCATATCGAGGATTAAGGTGGGATCACAAGGCCAATCTATCTCGCATCTCCAATACGCCAACGACACCAACATATTTGGGCACGCCAATGTAGAGGAGTTCAGTAATCTTAAGACATTATGTATGTATACGAGGTTGTTTCTAGTCAACGCATTAATTTTCACAAATCAGTTATTACAGGAATCGGGGCCAGTGACAAGCAAATGGATGAATTAGGGACTACCGTCAATTGTGCAATCGAGAAGCTCCCCATCAAGTATTTGGGCTCGTCTCTGGGCTTCAAAAAACCATCAGTGCGGGCGTAGGAGCCGGTAGTTCAAAGATTTGAGCAACGGTTGTCTTCGTGGAAAGGTAAACTCCTCAGCAATGGAGGTCGCCTCCTCCTGGTTAAATCCGTCCTCTCCAATCTGCCCATCTTCTAGACGTCGATGTTCATTTGCCCGATGGGAGCCATCTATTGGCTTGAGCAAATCCAAAGAAACTTTCCTTGGGAAGGTTCGGAACTAGACAAATGCTACCATCTTGTGAACTGGGAGACCTGCCAACTCCCCATGTCTTGTGGCGGCCTTGACATTCGAAGTCTGGGGTGCACAAATGTAGCACTTCTAGGGAAATGGTTCTGGCGTGTTGGTTCGGTGAGCGAAAGAGGGAGTCTTTGGCTAACGGTGCTGGTTTAAAAAGTATGGGTAATCAATTGGGAATTGGGGCATCAATACCACGATCCACAGAGACGCATCGGCTTGGTGGAAAGGCATCTATCAAACTTGGCCTATTTACGCTAGATGGATTCAATTCGATTCAATTGGGGTTGTGGCACCCGAATTCGGTGTTGGGAGGACGCTTGGGTGGATGGCATAGAGCTTAAATCGTCATTCCTAGACATCTATGCCATATCCACCAATTAGGCGGGGCTAATCAATGAATTTGTCTCGGAATCCAAGGGGAGAGGAGGACGTGGGATGTCACCACTCGTAGGCTCCTGAGAAGCGATAAGAAGGCCTCCATCACTAGCATGTTGTCCACGGTCTATGGACTCCTCCCAAACCCTCAACGTCAAGACCAGCGGGTATGGGCTCCAAGCAAAGACGGCAGCTTCAATGTCAAGTCGTATTACCAGATGCTTACGAGTCGTCCTCTGATCATATTCCAATGAGCGAAGCTGTGAAAAACGGACGTCCCACCCAAAGTTAGATTCTTTGTATGGACTTTGCTCAAAGGTAAAATCCTAACTATTGATCAACTCATTTGTCGGGGAAAGGAGATTTCCAACCAATGTGTAATGTGCCTTCAAGAGGAAGAGTCAGTTGCGCATCTTTTCCTCCATTGCAAGGTGACCCGCAAGATTTGGAGTGCGATTCTTTCATCTTTTGGCATGTCTTGGGTCACCCCTTCCACTACATACCAGCAGTTTCTGGCATGGTTGTCGATTAGTCTCGAAGGGCCGCTTCGGGACTACTGGAAGGTGGCTTTTTTCGCTGTCAGTTGGAGTATATGGCTCGAGAGGAATGGGCGAACGTTCGAAAATAAACGTCGGCTGGCTGGGATGGTTATCAAGTCTGTCAGGGATTTTATGTGGTTTTGGGTCACTAGAAGAAGTGATGCTGTTTAGGGAGAGATTGCTCCCTAGGACCCGGGGTAGGAAGCAAGCCGTAGTCGGTTCCCCGTGGCCGACCCACTTGTTTTTCTTCACCCGTATCTGTCTTCACCCGTATCTGCTTTTGTTTGCCCTCTTGTTGATCGTGTCTTTGTATTTGTCTTTCAGTGCCTTGTTGGTTTTCAATATAATGCTTATTACTGATAATAATAATAAAAAAGTCAATAAGAACACTTCATGTGACTGATAATTTTCTTAATTCTTAAATTGTGCAAATCCCAATCATTTATGGCAGCACTAGTTTTTAAACATATTCTTAGAACCTGAGGTTCCTGGTTCTGTAATTCTCAAAGTTAAAGTGACATCCCATTATCCATATGTAACTTAATTAAGGACTCCGTAAGTCTTTACGTCTGACAAGGATCTTAAATTCTGGCCCATTAATATGTCTAAACAAGTCCAGGAAAATCTTACCAGGCCATGTTTCTGAGTGATTTTGAACTGATAAACAGTCCTGTGAGGCGTTAGGATTGGTAAACCCTGTGGCTGATTTTGGTGTACCGTCAAGCTTCATCTTCTTCCTCTTCCCTTTCTTCTTCTCATTCTCTCCTTTAATTCTATTTCCCCAGACTGCATCATCGACCATCTAGGGAAGGACAGGGATCCGCTGTCTATGCACCGAGCACCTTCAAATACTATTTTTACCATTTAAATATTTCAGGGCATATAGCATCTGACTTGTAGCTTCTTATTACAACTTCTGTAAAATTCCCTGAGCACATGGCAACTAACCTCAACTTACCTACAACTTGTAGGCTATAATACAGGAACAACTATATCAAAATAGACTGTACCCTGTCCTCATCATTGACCAGTCACACATTCAGAATTGCTTTCTTTTGGTAGGTAATAAAGACTATATTAAAAACACAGTGAAAAGATTATGAAAAGTATCAACAAGAAGCTGGTCAGAGCAACAGTAAATCACAGATAGAGTAAAAGCTGGAAATGAAATTGAACCAACACAATAACCACCCCCTCTCCCCCTTGCAAACCAAAACAAGAAGAGGAAATTGTGACGAACCCCTTCAGCTATCACACTGGCCTCCCAATGCACATAGGAAAAGGAAACCATAGACTCTCGTAAAGGGAAGAGACACACTCCTGAATATTAACAGCCTCCCTACAGTGCTGATATCATGCGCCAATCATTTTAAGCACATATCTATAAGCTGTACTTCTGCAAGCCAGATCCTTGGAAACGAATCATCGAGTTGAAAATTAAAATCAAAATATGGCCAACCTACCCTGATAACCACTGTTCTCTCAGAAAGCAATAGTGAAAATTCAAAACATTAAATGGGTCATATTTCATATTTTATAATATGACATGTGTCTCTGTGTGGCCAGGTGCATATTTTTTGTATTTTGCAGGTTATATATTTTATTACCAGTTGAGACAAATATCATGTTCATTGACACTCTAGAATAACGCCGAGCAAGAAAAACAAATGTTCAAAATTAAATGCATAGAGAATCATTTGACAACTTAAGTAGTATCCCTACGTAAAGGATTTCCTGTGGGAGGAACGAGGTGATAGCTGAGATTAGTTAAGTGGAAAGTTTGTCTGCTTCAGAAGGAGGAAGGGGGTGCTCGTATTAGAGATTTCAGGTGTATGAATCACTCCTTTTGGGAGAGAAAATGGGTGGCAAATTAACTCGGAGGATACAACGGAAGTTCAGCTTCGTGGCATGGGGGAGACCTTTCTGTTATTCACAAGGCTGGAGTGGGTGATGGGAGGAGGATTCAGTTTTGGAACGATGTGGTTGGAGGCCGAGCTTTGGCGAGGAATTTAGAGGCTTGTTCAATTTGGGGATGGATAAAGAGGTTCCAGTTATGAAGGCAGCCAAACTTTTGAGAGGGCTTTGGTGGTGGGATGTGAGGTTTAGAAGAAACCTGAGGGAGGATGAAATAGAGGCTGCAATTAATATATTTATGCGTCTTCCTAATCTGGTCCGTAATAGTGGAGAGGCTGATAGAGGCACTGGACTCCGGAAAAGGGAGTGTTTTCGTTGAAACGCTTCTATAATGTGTAGTATGGAAGATAGGTGGAGGACGAAGTTTGGAGACGTATGGCGACTGTCCCTCCTACAATAGCCTTTTCCGGTTGGACTGAGGTTTGGAAGAGGGTTTTAACAGCAGACCAGCTGATTAGGAGAGCCATGAGGTTGACAAATATGTGTGTAATGTGCCATAGAGAAGAGGAGAATGCCGTCCATCTGTTTATTCAATATACGCTTACTGGAAGCATTTGGGCCTAGGTCTCATAGGTTTTTGGTATCAGCTTGTGTTTGCCTAATACTTGTAAAATATGATGATTAGCTGGAAGGGGGTTAAGTTTGTTGGGCTGAAAAAGAAGTTATGGTAGGCCGCTATCCTAGCAATCAAGTAGGTCATCTGGTTGGAAAGAAACGAGAGTTTTCCACAATAAGAGCAGGGATTACAAAAGGTAGTAAAGTTTGCGGCTGATAAAATGTTGGAATAGATTGGAAAGCAAAGGGGCAGGAAGCTATGCAGAGAGTTAGGGACAAGGTAGTTAAGGCGGTGTGGGGAGGCCATGGCGAAGAGGCTCGTCATGCCATGGTGAGGCCATTTAGTTTTTTTTTTTTTTTAATAATTTTATTTTTATATATCAATCATTAATATTTATTTATTTATTTTTGTATATATTTTTTGTAGAGGACAAAAAAATTCAACTAATTAAGCGGGCATAAATAAATATCAATAAATAAAGAGAGAAAATTAATTATGAAATATAAAACATCAATAAAATCGCAACATGAGCAAATATAAATAAATTATAAATATCAACCAATATAGAAAGATTAAAATATATGAAATATTCAATTATACAACGACACATACTGTAGTGTCTCCCATTGCTCAATTTGTGATAGAGGTTGCAAGAAACCTATAAAAAAAAGTTTAGTAATTGCGGAGGCAAAGATCTTGAGCTTGCGAAGGAGCAAATAAAAAAATAATCAACTGAGAGAGATATTGTGCTGAGAAAGAGACGAGAAAGAAAGCGACTGTGAAAGAAAGAGGCTGCGAGAGAGAAAGGGGCTGCGAGCGAGAAAGAGGCTGAGAGATAGACGATAGAGATTAGAAAATAAAATAGCATTGTACTTTTTTTGTTGGAGATTGAGTGAGACAGAGAGACGAAAGGGAAGGGATGCGTAAGAGAGTAAGAAGACGAGAAAGATGAGATTTAGTCTCCAAACCCTAAATAACTCATATATATATATATATATAAGTGATAACGCATAAATTATAAGTTATAAGTATTATCACTTATAAGTTAATTTATAAGTATTATAACTTATAAGCTTAGAGTTTATAAAATTATAACTTATTATTATGTTACTTATTATAATATAAGTTATTCTATTAATTTTTATAAATAGCGCTCATGGTGACACCGCCGTCACGCCATGGCGTCGCCATTTCACCATTGCCGCCATTAATGTTCATATGGCGAATCCTATCGCCGTTCATCATGGCGTCGACTTAACTACCATGGTTAGGAATTCTTGGCAGGAGATGCTTTTTTGATAGTGGTATCCTGTGTGAGCAGTCTTTGGCTAGGCCGCTTTGGTGGATTGTCTGCTCCTGATTGGTCCTCGCTAGGCCAACAGGGATTTTGTCATTTTGTTGGATCTCTTTTGTGATTTAGCTTCTCGCTGTACTACAGGTATGTTCACTTCCCTTTTCATTCTTTGATATAATTTCCTTATCACCAACTACAAAAACAGATAATAATAATGAAGTAAACCATAACTGTGGCATCAATCCTATGACCTTTTTTAGACTAAAAAAAGCATAATGACAGACCATCAGAACAGCTTCTATATTCCTCAACAGCATCAAATTCAATAATGATCAAATAGATCAAAGTTGTAAGCCAAACAAGGCTCAAACATATGTACAGTAATATATTTGCACAAATGAATAGCAAACAACGTGAATATAACATCCCATTCAAATTACACACTTAGATTTGATTGAGGAAATGATCATTATGTTGATGAAAACTCAGGTTTAAGTTCACAATTCATGGTTCACTCTTTACATGCCAAAATGTCCATAGAAGCATCAAGTTTCACTAAAATACGAATGAGACAGACATAGAAAATAATAGAATTTTAGTAACTCTTATCCTCATTCATTTGTTAGCTCTCGTAGACAATGTCAACAGATATTATGAGAGAAAAGCTTGAGAACAAATTTTCTTTCAGGAAACACATTTGCTACTTCCTACTACAATCAACACGGCAATAAAAAGAAGCAGCCATACAGTAGAAAGATAACAAAGAGATTTCATTTACCTTATTAATAATCAGTTCTGCATGCTTCACTAGTAGCAATAGTGTATCGCCAGCAGCAGAACTCAGGACAGGAACCAGTGCTGGCAGTGTTGAAAGCTCAAAATCGTTTTTATCCTAAAATAAAACAATAACTGTTAAATGCATCACTCCCAGATCTGATTCCATTAACCCACAAGATTAGACCACGAGTGACAAATAAAGACAGAATGATACATTCAAGCCATCAATAAAATTAGTCCACCCAATTTAATCAAAGAAAAGAGAGATAAACCCTCAGGAATAATTTTATTTATATCTTTAATATCATATATATAGCCTTAGTTCATCAATTAAATCGAAAGTAATCCATATACTTGTACAGGTAATGGCAGTATTAACTGGAGTGTTCAAGGAGTGCCAAGTACAACACGTCCAACCACTCATCAACACTCGACAGCAAGGTATCAAGTATCGGCCAATACCGATACGTGTCAGCGATACGTATCGCTATTTTGGCCAACCGATACCGATACCACCCCGATACCAGTATCAGGTATCGGTATCGGTATCGGCGGATACTACACAGTATCGGTCGATACGTATTGGGTCTCAGTCGATACGTATCGGGTCTCGGCCGACACGTATCAGGTCTCAGCCAACACGGCTCGGGTATTGGCTGATTACGTACCAAATTTGAAAAAGAAAAATAAATAAAAATATATAGTTTTATTTAAAAAAACCATCTAATAATTTAAATATAGGTCTTTTATGAAAATTTTAAGACTAAGTATAACATTTTTCAGATTTTTTTTCAAAAATAAAAAAATTCATCATATCAGGCTAACAGCGTATCGGCCGAGACCGATATGTATTGGTGATACGTATCGGTCCTCCAAGAACCGATATCCAACACCAGTACCCGATTTGCTACTTTGCTTGTCAGACGCTTTTAACACCTTATAGGCTTATACACATGAACATCTGTATAGATATTACTATAAAACTTGTATTCCTAATAATTTATATAAAAAAATTTGATTTATCACAAACATTGTTCTTATTCCTATATATCATTATATACTACTATCAGAATTATATATTCTGTTGATAAAATCAATGTAGAATAGTAATGAATGTGCATGCTACATCTTCTAAATTTTCTATAAGTATGGTAGCTCCCCTAATAATTTTCAAATATTTTTACGAGTCAAGATTTTGTAGCCGGGGGGAGTCTTGTCCTTGTCACATATCAACTACCAAATCTGTATCTGTGTCAGTGTTTTGAAAGTCGCCTGAGGCTGCCGCCCGGGAGATTCGGGCCCCCGGGCTCCCCGATTTAGGCCAAGGCGTCCCCCAGGGCAGACCGGATTTAGGGCCCCCGCCCAAGCCCCTGGGCGGCCGCCTTCAGCAATCCCCAATTTAAAAAAAAAAAAAAATTACGTCGCTCAAGCGACTTTGGTTCCCGATCGAGCGACCAATGTACTATTCTAAGGGCGATTTCTCCGGTCTAAGTCACTCAAGCAACTTTGGTTCCCACTCAAGCGAACCGTGATGACCCAATTGCATTTACACTTCATATTTTGGATTTGTGGACCCCGATAGAACCCCAAAACCCCTTTCCATTCCTCAGGCGGCTGCAGCCCTCTGGCGACAGGTGAGTTTTTTTTTTTTGTTTTCTTCTCCCTCTGTTTTTTGCTTCTTCTGTTTTTCTTCTTAAAATTTTCATAGATATAAAATATGTAAATATTAAAATATATACATTTATGATGAAAAAAAATATATATGTATATTAACATATATATATATATATATATATATATATATATATATATATATATACATTTATGATGAGTACCAACATCATAAGGGTACACACTACAAAGAATTGAATTTCAACGTAAAAAGCAAATAATAGAAAACCATAAACGTAAAAAGTGTTTTAATGCTATGAGATCAACATATCATACTAGAATAGTTGCTATTGATTTATTTTTTTAAAGTGATAGTTGCTCAATATAAAAAAGGCTTCAAAATGGCAGTCTGAGTAAACAAAGGCATTGTGAGGAGGAATATGTGTCACGGAAGGGCTAATTAACAAGCCAATCCCTCAAAACTCCAAGATGACCAATTTTCAAAGGTAAAAAATGCTGATTTTAACCAAGTCAGCCAAAGGGTTGAAGTCTTGCAACTTCGTATCGTCTATATCCTTTTTCAATAATCTAATGAAACACGCATTTAAGTATACCAAGCACAAATCAACTCACTTTATCTACTCTTACAACTTATTATTTTCCCATTTTTTACAGGTTTTTTCCTGTATCTGAAATTTTTCCACTCAAGTATAATTTTATAGATGTGCCAGCTACTATGAGTATCAAAGTTAAGTGCAAAGGTGTATCAATGCAACCATGCCCAAACTTAGCCACATCCATGTTTAAGTGCCATCTAAAAAGTTGATCGGGGAACAACGAATTGGTAGACATGACGAAGACCAGATAAATCCAATAACTTCTGTAAAATTAACACAGTAGGATTGAAGAAGGGAATTACTTAATAGGATGTTGTCATTTCATACAAAATGGTCCAAACATGCCTCGAATCCAATCAGAAAATTTGTGACATAGGTTTAAATTAGTAAATGCTAGCTACCAATTATTTGTAGAACGAATGAATTTAAGCATTTGATTTTCAAATGTCAACGTGTTGCGTGTGATAACACAAAAATAGATGTTGCTCATCTTGACATGAAGAGTGCTGCAGAAGATTTAGTTACGGTATCCATCCAGATCATTAAGAGAATATGAGCCAATGACACCATAACTAATCCACTAAGCTAGTATGGGTAACTGTTTTTTACAGGAACAAACTTAGATACCAAATCTTTCAAATGAGTTCTTTTATAATGAAGCAGTTGCGAGAATAAACCCGAAGCTCTATATAAGGATTTCTATTTTCAAGCTTTACACTATTTTCATTGAACCAAACTGATGAAACACAATCTTACCTGTGACTCTGCTATTGTAAGAACCATAGGCAAAATCATTGGCTGCATAACCATATTCCGAAGCTCTGCACAAAGAGGCGGAAGTACCTGAATTGAATAATATCATAAAAACCAAACACAATTCACTAAGGTGAGGTATCAAAATCCCAAGTGTCGTCATTTCAAAGAAAACAATTCAATGATTTATGCAACTACATACAAGCAGAATGTAGACAAAGTTGCATAAATGGTATAAAAAATTCTTTTTATTTAATCAATATAACATAAGGTAATTTAGGGCGAACCAGAAGTCAAATGTTCTGTGCATGCTTGCTTGGATGAATTTTCATCACCCATTTTATTTAGTATTTAGCATGTAAGTAATATATGTGTAAAGCATTTTGATCATTTGTAGATTACTTTTGGGCATTTTAGACAATATTTTAGTCAATATTAGTTTAGGGCATTGTAGAATTCTAGGTTAAATTTGTCATTAGAAAGCTCCATTAGAAAAAAATTGAAGTCAATTATGGAATTTGAATTTTGAAATGTCCTTGGGAATGTTTGCATCGTTAATTCATCATGTCTTTGGGAGTTGTGTTAGTGCAGTGAGTTGTAGCGGGTTGTCCCACTTTGATTTAATGGTGAGTTAGGGTCAGATATTTAGGGTTAGGGTTAGGTTAGGCTGCTAGAAGAAGGAGAAGAAGAAGAAGAAGAAGAAAAAGAAGACACACCACTATATCTATATGTACATATACACCAATATATCCGAATACTCCCCTTCAAGCTGATCATTGATATCTATCATGTTCATCTTGACCAGAATACTTTGAAGTTGTGAGGGACCAAGCACCTTAATAAAGATATCTGCCAATTGATTGGAACAGCATATTTTAGTAGTGGCAAAGAGACCGGCTTGAATCTTCTCTCGAATAAAGTGAGCGTCAGTGCTTCGTCCTCTCATGAAGAATGGAGTCATTGACAATATCAATGACTGCTTGGTTGTCACAACGCAAGGGCATGGGAATGGATGGTGGAAACCCAAGCTCAGTTAGCAGAGAGCAAGCCATAAAAGCTCACATGTACCATGTGTCATAGCTCGATATTCAGACTTAGCACTAGATTTGGAGCCACATCTCTCTTTTTACTCTTCCACACCACAAGACTACCCCAAAAAAAGCACAATAGCTGGAGGCAGAACAACGGTCAGTGGGAGCACCAGCAAAGTCAGCATCACTATAGCAACACAGAAAAGAGTGTCCGGCATCAAAATAAAATAGGTCACATCCAGAGGAGGCTTTGATATAACATAGTATGCGAAGAATAGCATCAAGATGTAGTGCCCGTGGAGAGTGCATAAATTGGTAACAAGGGATACAACAAACGTGAGGTCTGGCTAAGTATTTGTAAAGTATATAAGTTGGACAACCACTCGCTAATACCCATAAGCATTAGGAACAATATCACCATGCCAGTGGTGTTTGGAATCCATGGAGCACTTACCAGGTCTACACTCGAGCATACCAATGTCTTGTAGCAAATTAATAGCATATATTGAGAAAGAAATATTCCTCTAGGAGAACAAATAATCTCCATAACAAGGAAGAATTTGAGATGTCCAAGATCTTTCACATCAGAGGCACGCCCAGGGGCGGAGCCACAGAGTTGTATGGAGGCTTCAGCCCCCATTTAACTTATGAAAATGTATAAGATACGCTACTTATACAGGCTTTTTGTGGCAAGCCCCCAAAATCTGTGGTGTACAAGCCTCCAAAAGTGTGTTAAAACTATTATTAAATTTATCGACCATCATGAACCCCACCAGAAGAAGATCTTGCCTAGGCCCCCAGGCACGCCCTAACCCTGCTCAATGACATCTCCAGTGATAATAATGTCTTCTATCTAGACCAATAATATTGTCCTCAGACTTATCACTCCCATATGTATGAAACATGTAGGATCTGAATGACATCAAATGAAGCCTATACGAAGAACAACAATACTAAATCTGTAAAGACTGTTTTAATCCATAAATTGACTTCAAAAGACAGCATACTTTCCAGAATACACTCCATGAAGACGATAGTCTGGAGGGAGGTCCATGTACACCTTTTCATCCAACTTCCCATCCAACAAGCACTTTTCATATCGAGTTGATATGGGGGCCAGTGATGGTAGGCAATTAACGATATCACCACTCTAACAGGAGCAAAAATAGTTATAGGATAAAAAGTAGTTGTGAAGTCCAAGCTCGACAATTGAGTGATTCCCTTAGCAACGAGGCAACCCTTATAACTTTCAACACTACCATCCTCTCAATGTTTAAGAGCAAACACCCATTGACACTCGACGTTCTCTTATCAGGGGGAAGATCAACAAGTTCGAAGGTTTGATTCTTCTCAAGGGCTACAATTTCCTCAGCCGTAGCAGCAGACAGGGAAGGATGTTTAAGGGCTTCCCTAACTGAGAGAGGAATAGAAACAGAGCAAGCCCTGACTAAAGTAACACAATAAGAATGGGAGAGGGCATGGTAAGAAACATGCTGGGAAATGGGATGAACAGTGACAGAACCTCGCTTACCTTTGCGAAGAGCAATAGGCAGGGAGAGGTCATCAACAACAGTAGAAGAGGGAACTAAAAAAGGAGAAGCCAAAGATGAAGGTAGTGCAGGTATACCTAAGGGACCTTAATCTGAATGGTCTGTAAACATTGAAGCTTGAGGAGTCACTGATTCGCTACGACGATGATAGGTATGCCTGATGGATGGACCAACACCCACCTGTAGGTAGTGGAGAATTCGGAGAATCTGAGGTAGGACCTGCAGGAATGTGAGAATAAGACACGAAAGGACAATAAAAGACTTTAAATAAGGCAACTAAGAAGAAGATCTCGCAGAAAATTTGGTGTATCCTCAAAAAAAGATCCATCCGTGGAAATAGTTACCTTTTAGGTTTATAACAACAATACCTTCAGACAAACCCGAGGAGTATCCTAGGTAGACGACACAATCGTAAATATTTTTCATCCAATTTGTGTCTTTGGGATGAGAGGTTCTGAACAAAACATGTACACCCAAACACTTTGGGTGCAATCTCAAACAAAAGAGTGCTAGGTGGAAGAACTTGCATGGAAGTTTGACGATCCAAAATACGAGTGGGTAGTGGGTGGGTGATTGATGAGGTAAGTGGCGGTGAGAAGAGCCACAAACTAGGAAGGTTGCAGTACTTGCATTCCACAAAGGAGAGATTCTGAAGTGGAAGGACAAGAAAATTGATGCAAGGCCCCCATCTTATGGAGCTATGAAGGAAATCCTAAGGATGTGTACTTACTCCACCACCATCAAACCAAAGGGCCATGGATCAAAATATCGGACGATACCGATACATATCGCTTTTTAGGGTCCCCGATACGATAAAAATGGTTTTTATCGGGTACCCACCAAAATAACCTAATTATCGGATGATACCTTCAAATTATCGTTCAATAATTTGGCAGATTGACAAGGACCTCATTTGGCCAAATTATGGGACGATACATTCAAATTATCGTCCGTATCATCAAATACGGACGATCATGGATCACAATCTCATATTTTCGATACGTATTGTCTAGCTCCAAAACCGATACGTACCAGACGATACGTATCGGTTCCAGACGATACTTTCAGGTTTTTTCCCCAAAAAAAAAACAACAAAACCGACAATTTCAAATTATCGGACGATACGAACGATACATTGAACACGGACGATACGAACGATAATTTGGCTATTTTTTAAGGGAGGCGATAAAAACCCAATGTATCGTATCGTTCAAGTCTAAAACCGATACATATCGTCTGATACGTATTGGTATCGGACGATATTTTGATCCATGCGGACGATACTTCGAATGTATCGTCCGATACTTTGGCAGATTGACAGGGACCCCATTTGGCCAAATTATCGGACGATAATTTGAAGTTATCGTCCGATAATTTGATGCATGAGTTTTTTTGAGATTTTTTTGAAAAAAAAAAAAAAAATTTGTATGAAAACGATGCATTCAATGTATCGCCGATACAATGAATGTATCGGACGACACGCGATACGCATCGCCCTGGAGTTCAAGACAGTACGTATCGGAATTCCGATATGCAAAGGGCTTAACAGCATAGATCAAAATATCGTCCGATACCGATACGTATCAGTTTTGGACTTGGTTGATACGATAAACTGGGTTTTTATCGGCCCCCTTAAAAACAATCAAATTATCGTCCGTATCGTCTAATGTATCGTCTGCAAGTCATATGAAATGATTAAGAAGATCTAGTTTGTTTAGATAACTCAAAATTTTGACATTGACATTTAATTATAATTTTGAAAGACGGAAATAACAAGAATAAGTTCTGCAGACGGCATATCAGCGCCAAAGCAATAAAATCTCACACCCCATGCCAAAAGTCTGTCTCGTAATCAGGTCCTGATAACACAATACGTATGGAAAAAGGTTCTAAAACAATTCAACGATTTTGTAAGAGAGCTACCAGACAACAAATTAGTATGAAAATGAGGAATATATAACACATCTAAAAGCGATTAGCTGATAGAGGAACACTCCCCTTACTAGAAATGAGTGAGAGATCCATCAGCTAACTGGAAATGAGAGGAATAATGGAAGATAGTACCTGAGACTCACCAATCATGGGATCTGAAGAACCTGAATCTAAACCAAAGTGGCAGAGGAAGCAGACAAAAGGGTCACATGATAGACAGATGAAGTACTCGTGGCGCCGTGGCGCAGGAGAAGAGGTGGAATGGGTCACCTGAAGTCGCCCTCATAGATCAGCAATCTCAGCATGGAGGGCAACAAGATCAGATGTAGTGTCACTACGAGCAGCAGAGGCAGGTGATGGCACATCAAAAGAGGTATCATTGGCTATAGAGCATGGATCAAAATATTGTTCGGTACCGATACGTATCGGTTTTGGACTTGAACGATACGATACATTGGGTTTTTATCACCCCCCTTAAAAAACAGTCAAATTATCGTTCAAAGTAGCATCCATATCATTCAATGTATCGGACGATAATTTGAAATTATCGTCCGATAAATTTCAAATTAGTGGTTTTGTTGTTTGTTTTTTTTTTTTTTGGGGGGGGGGGGGGGGAACCGGAAAGTATCGTCTGGAACTGATACGTATCGTCCGGTACGTATCGGTTTTGGGGCTGGACGATACGTATCGAAAATCCGAGATTTTGATCCATGCTATAGAGGCAACATCTGCAGAAGGACATGTTCGAGGAGGATAACCGATAACCATGCAGTTTGAAACATTTCGGGCAATTACGACCAAGTTTATGACAGAAAGAGCAAACAACAGTGGGATTTCCACGAACCCCACCACGGCTGTGACCTCCTCAACCTCTACGACTGCGTCCACTCTCCCTACCCTGAGAATCAAATGTTAAAGCAATGTGCTCGGTAGGCAAGGAATAGGAGAAATAATAATCAGTCCTCGCTTATCACCATCAGTCATAGCATACATTGTCCGAAGAGGAGGTAATGGGTCAGTTGTAAGAATCTGGGCACGCAACTACTCAAACTCAGGACAGAGTCCCATCAAGAAACAGTATATCCATTGTCGTTCTAGGCGACGGGCAGAAATCCTGGGACCCTCACCAGGGTACTCAAAGGGAGGCTCATACTGTCTAAGCTCATCCCGTCGCCTATGTAGATAGTAAAAAGAATCAGAAATAGCTTGGTCTCCTTGTTCAGCACGAGGGACCTCCCAAAGTAACCAGTGCTTACGTGTCATTCTTTGCATGTGCATAGATTTGTGTGAGGGCTTCCCAGAGTTGTGTCGCAATGTCACAAAACATAAACATGTTATAGAAGGGGTGAATTAAACTGCCATCCTAACACTGTAATTATCAACTTCCCACTGAGCATAGGAAGGATTAGGAGGTGTTACTGGGACATATCCGGTTGTGGGCAACCTTCCCACGGCTCCTCCCCAAGTATAATTTGATGGACCATGCTCATGGAAGAAAATTTGTACCATTTAATTTTGCACTAGTGATGCCCTGAGAGGTTTTGGGATCAGAAGATCCGCTAATATAGGTGGTTTTAGGTTGGATAACAAATGATAAAAGAGGACTAGAAAGCAATAAAAAAGTGGGAAACACTTCACAATAAGCAAGGAAAGATGCGGAGTTGGAAAAGCGTCAACTCGGGTCATAAAACATCACGAAGAGATTTTAAAAGGTAGCAGCCAAGGCCAAAAATCTGAACCAATGCCTCAAAATGCCCACAGTAGTTCATCAAACAACATCAAAGAAGCCATGATTGGATAAAAAATAGTATGAGAGGGATAATATTGCTCTTATACATCATTTAGGAGTGAAAACAAAATATATAATAATTAAAAAAATAATAATAACAATAATTTCGGAAACCAAAATATGGATGGTTTCAGCTCAAATACACCATAAACGTTGAAATTAGAAAAATCCACACAACTTTATATATACTAAATCAACTGATTTGCTCACCAATTTATCATAGATCTAGTCATGATTTAAAATCTCGGTCAACATTGATGCACACCAATTCAGCTAACATCAGAGGAATTCGTGCAGGTCACTTTTTACCATTAAGATGGACTGAGATCAGTCCATGTACTGCCAGCAGTAAGCCATACATGGCTCGTGTACCTAATACACTCTCTAGAAAATAAGTAATAAGGAGTTTGGAATTGAACATCAAGCTCGGTTTGATGGTACTGTACCAGTTGAGAAGGTACAGTCAATTTATTGGCTGGCTGTGTTGACAACGTAAATGCAATAGAACTAAAACTTCTTATCGTGTCGCATGGAATAAAATTCCTAATGAAACCTCTATCCATGACAATACGAGCGTAGAAAGATGATTCTCTTTACCGGTGGAGAATAAGCATCCACAATTGGTGAGATTCCAAGAGGTGAACAAGCAAAAAAATATCGGTTTGTGATATAGGTCGGGATCACCACATAAGACACAAGAGACAGTCCTAAGTAAATAAAGATAGCAAATAATGTTATCACCACATTCAATAGTAAACATGTGGCATTCTATTCCCAATTTCACATCTTGTAAATTGGATTTGACCTACTAGTGGGATCTATATTATACATTTTCCGCTCCTTATTACATTGATAAATAACGATAATTCACTTGATCAAGAAAAAACAAATATGCTCATCCTGCATTCCGCTATATATAAAATAAAAACTGTGAAAGAAAATAAATCATTAAAACAATAAAAAATCTACCAAATGAAATGACTAAAGAAGTATTGCAACCAAATAGATCAGCTTCATGTCGAATCCAGGAACTCTTTTCATTACTGCAAACTACAACCTTGCTACGAACAAGTTCCCATCAAACTGGCTGTACACTAGAAGCCCATTTATTGGCGTGTATTGGTGTGTGTGAGTGAATTAGGGGGTCCGTCAGCGATGAAGGATGACATCAGTGATGATTGTTCGGAAATGCCATTTATAGCCTTATGCAAGGTAGTAAGGCGGTGTAGCTAGGTCATGGCAATGAGGTTCGTCATGCCATGGCGAGGCCATTTACTATTTTTAAAATATATATATTTTTATTTATTAATCATTAATATTTATTTTTTCAGATTTTTGCTTTTTTTTTCTATATTTTTTCTAGAGGACAAAAAAAAATTCAACAAATTAATCAGGCATAAACAAATATCAATAAATAGGGAGCAAATATTAATTATGAAATATGAAACCTCACTAAATTCGCAAATCCCAACATGAGCAAGTATAAGTAAAATATACATTAAAAAAGTGCCAAAACATTAAAAAAGTGCTGTGCATATAGCCAAAAAATATATGCACGTTAAAAACAACCAAAAAATATATGCACATTAAAAACAGCCGAAAAAAATTTGTGCACAACCATATCATTGCAAATTTTAATTTATTTTTTGCTGAAATAACAAGCCACATATCCCAGAAATAACAAATTGAAAGAAAAAAAATGTCCCATGCCACAAATTCGTGGCCTATGCAAAAAATTTGTAGCCTATGCAAGTTTTACCAACCAATTTGTGCAGAAAATTGGGAGCCAAAAATTTGTGGCATGTGCACAAAAATTTGTAGAGAATCCGACAGCTTAGTAAAATCTGTGTAGTTTATTGTGCACAAAAATTTTATAATTTTTTTTCAATTGATCCTACTCTAGGCACAAAACTTTGTAGAGAATCCCCAAAAATTTAAAAAAAGGAGAAACTAGCGAGATAGGGAGAGAAACAGAGAGAGGGAGGCAGGGGGAGCTATGTCTAGCGCTTATGATGAGGAGAGAGAGAGAGAGAGAGAGGCGATAGTTTGGATGGGCTTTGGAGAAGTGTAGCCTCTCTCTCTCTCTCTCTCTCTCTAATAAAGGGTTTTAAAAGGCCTTAAAAGGGGTTTTTTAATGGTTTGAATTTTTTATAAACCTTATACAACATTTATAGTGTATTAGCTTTTTTTATTTTAACTTTTAGATCCATGGATCAAAATATCGAAATTTCGATACGCATCGTCACCATACATATCGCGTATCGTCCGATACATTCAATGTATCGGCAATACATTGAATGTATCGTTTTGATATAATTTTTTTTGTTTTTTCAAAAAAATCCCAAATATCAAATTATCGTCTGATACGGACGATAATTTGAATGTATCGTCCGACAATTTGGCCAAATGGGGTCCTTGTCAATCTGTTAAATTATCGGACAATACATTCTATCAATCTGTTAAATTATCGGACAATACATTCAAATTATCATCCGAAATTTTGAAATTATCATCCATATCGGACGATACAGACGATAGTTTGAATGTATCGTCCGTATCAGACGATACATACGATAATTTGAATGTATCGTCCGATAATTTGGCCAAATGGGGTCCCTGTCAATTTGCCAAATTATCATACGGTAATTTGAAATTATCATCCGTATCGGACGATACAGACGATAATTTGAATGTATCATCTGATAATTTGGCCAAATGGGGTCCCTGTCAATCTACCAAATTATTGGATGATACATTCAAATTATTATCATCCGATAAATATGTGGTTTTTTGGGGTACCCGATAAAAAGGGTATTTACCGTATCGTTCATACATATCGTCCGATATGTATCGGTATCGGACGATATTTTGATCTACATTTAGCTCTCTTTTTTAACTTATAATTTATAAAAGTATAACTTATTAAAATATTAGTTTTATATGTTACTTTATATTGCGGCCATGGCGGCGCCATGGTTCCATCCTGCCATTTCAACAATGTCGCCATTTCAATGTACATGGAGAAATCCATTGCCATGGCGTCACCTTGACTACCATGGCCTTATGTGGATCAGATACAAACTTTTTTAGGATTAGGATTTGTAGAAGAGAGAAACAGAAGAAGAGAGTAGAATGGTCTAATTAGGGTTTGATGGGACCCCAACAAGCCTTTATGCTAATAATAGTAATATGTTGTATAAACACCACATACTAACACACACACACCATAAGTGGTACACAAGGAAATATATCTACCCACACACACTTAACTAACTCACGCACTCCAATACACGCCAATAACATTAACAATTGGAAAATGGCTCAAACCTTGTAACGCAATACACGAGAGTCGAAGTCTTTCCACATGTCAGACAATGCTTTCAGAAATTCCGACTTCTGCATATTATCCCTTGCCTGCAAGCACATGACAGAATTTGTTTGATTAGTCTACTTCCCCCAGACCTCCTTTTCGGTCTTCCGATCACATCCAGAGCTCCCCCGAGACATCTTTAGCTCCAAAACATGTAACTAACTAAGCTAAAAAAGTAAATGCATACAAGCATATGGTCCAGGAAGCGAAGAGCACGCAACCTAGTATCATCTCGAAAAAATGGGGAACCTGCAAAGCATACAAACACACTATCGAGACATGAGATACAGTTTGAGTTTCTACGAGAGAAGTGGAAAGAAATGTGAAACAAAAGTAGGAGTTAACCTACTAATAAACTAATTATGAATATACATTACAAATGAATGACAAAAATATTGATGACCTGTTTCTACACAATAAACCATAAAACCAGAATTCAGGATTATGATCAGCAAATGTTTCAAATCTTTTGACAAATTCTATGAAATACCTCATAAATGATGCTTTATTTGAAATCATAATATAGACCTAGGGATTATAATTAGAAAATGTTGCAAATGTTTCAACAATTATATGGCACACCTTATACATGCATCTCCATATATGATGTTGTTGAAGTCATATTCAATCATAAAATTATGAGGATCAATTTAAATCGAATTGAATAAATTGTAATGCTTAATACAAAGTATTGGTATCAATTTGCTGTATCGGTCTCAGTAGCAGCCACTCTTTGGACCAATAAGGAATCAGCCAATATGGGGAATGTTTCTTATTGAAACAAAATTAGAGGGCAGGCAATATACCGCAAACACATAGTTTAATATACATGCGAAGACGCTAAACCATATTATATACTTATAACACATGGTTAAATAATATGGCTATATATATATAGACACACACACACACACACACCTAAAATATAATTTACACAGTAAAAAAAAAAAAAAAAAAATTCTAAAATAGATGAGAGATACAGAACCATACCAGTGTCAGTATGGCCAGATATCGATACATACCGGCCATACATAATGGTATCGGCTGAGACTTGATTCCTTGGTTTAATAAGATTTTTCTATGTTAAGATAACAACCTATAAAAAACTATAAAATTAGGAAAATAAAATAAACACCTACTCTCATTCATTTCCATCATAATATAACAAAAACTAGCTTCAATATATGTTCATACTCATAAATCACATAATTAAGCAAGTTAAAAGTAAATGACCAATAAACCTTAGATTTATTTTTATCAAAATAGCCGAAAAGAAATCATCTTCACATAACAATGATCAAACAATCTAGCATCTTCAAAATTTAAAAAAAAAATTACAAAAATTCTAAAACAATGAAAATAAAACAAACTTCTATTCTCATTCATTTCCATCATTAAATTATCGACTAATTTCAATGTTTCCATGACCATAAGCTGCATACCTAAGCAAATTGACAGTAAAATACTTTGGTCATTGTTCAAAAATAACCAAGAAGAAATCAATAAGAATGTTTGAAGCTATAACATCATGTATGTCATCTCTCTCCATGAAAGCTATTTGATGTCATCACCTTAATGCAATCACAGTTTCCCTCTTCTTCATCCATGGACTCCATCATTAAATTATGACCTATGAGCATTACATCCATATTATGCACTTAAGTAAAAAAAATTATAAATGAGTAACTGACCATGGTTATAAATTGATGTGTTGAATCAACTTGATTTTGGGTAACGCTATGCTACGAGGGGCGCCTCGTAGTGTACACTACCAACGCTTTTCAAAATACTAGTGTTGATAATCATGATCAATATGAATAATGTAGAGGACGTCTTAAATAGGATTAATGCAAGTTGGATGAAATGGAGGCAAGCTAGCACAAAATTATGCGATCCAAGAGTTCCACGTAATTGAAGGGACATTTTTATAAGACGGCAGTTAAACTTGCCATATTATATGGTGTGCAATGTTGTGCTCCAAAAAAGTGACAAGAAGATAAAGTACATGTGGCTGAGATGTATATGTTGAGATGGATGTGTGGAGTACCAAGAAAGGATAAAATATGAAATGAATGTATAAGAGAAAATTTGAGAGTGGCACCTATAAAGAAAAAGCTTATTGAGTGCCACTTGAGGTGGTTTGGACATGTTCATTAGAAGCCAGAAATAGACCTTGTATGAAGGGTTGAGTCTCTACAAGTACAAGGAAGCTAGAGAAGAGGAAGATCAGTGAAGACTTGGATGGAAGCCGTGAGAAGGGATATGAAGGATTGGGAAGTTATAGAGAGCTTAGTGCAAATAAGAAACGAGTGGAGAAATAAGACTTGCAAAGCCACCCCAAAAATGGGATATGGCTATGATGATTGATCAAGGCTAATTAGTTATACAAATTAGCTCCCAAACTTGTATTGCTAGGATTTAGAGTAGCTTAGGAGTAGGTTATTAATGTGTTTGTGTATTTGTAGGAAATAAATACTCAGGGAGCTGAATGGAGGAAGATGTGCAGCAAGAAGTGCTTAGAAGAAGTTGTTACCGGTATGGGTTGATCGAGCGAGAGTGCTTCCCGCTCAAGCGAGATGCGTTAAAAGTACACAGGGAAATTCTCGGGAAGAAGTCGCTCGAGCGACTTTAGTTCCCGCTCAAGCAACCTCTCGTAGATTGAAGTAGGGTTGACGATTGTTGACGTTTTCTGGGAAGAGAAACCTTAACCAAAACATATAAATAGAAGTTGAAAACACTTTTGGAAAAAGCTAGGAAAAGAGAGAAGAAAACTCTAACCCTTGAAGAGGAAGGTTGGAACAGATAGAGCATTCTACCATCGTGAAAATCGTTGTCATGCGTGACTAAACCTACACTCTAGGGGAGTAACAAAGCGTAGCTTCGTGTCAAAGGTTTGCAGTTTGCTTGTGTTTGTGATTGTAACAGTTGCACTTAATGACATAATTTCTTGTGAATTGTTATTCATTTTTCTTTTGCTTTTGTACTTGTAGAAATAAGAGTGGAGATAGATATTTTTTGGTTAATATTAGATTTGTGATCGAAGATTAATCTATGTGCAACGAGATGTGTATTTTTCTTAATGTCATGTGATTAGACGAGACTAGCCGAGAGAGTATGATTTATCACTAGTTGAATCATGCTAGATTAGTAGTCTCGTACTATAAGCAACGAATTAAATCCTTTCAAAATCTAAGCAGAGCTTGCATCTCTGTGAGAGATTTTTCTTTCATAAATAAAGTCAAGTAAACTTAAACCCAACTCCTTAAAGCGACGTGGAGTTACGAAACCCTTGATCTTTTCCCTATTTGTACCCCCAAATTTTGTTAATTAGTCTACAAGGTTTCCTTTCGTCAAAAATTTATCTTTCACAACAACTTCACTTTAGAAAGTAACAATCAATTAGGTATGATCTCATACCAATCCCTGTGGAATCGACACCTTGACTCAAGTTCTTGGCTATACGATAGATCACTTGCTAGTGTTTAGGAGATCGAAATAATATCAACCAAATTTTGGCGCCGCTGCCGGGATTGGCAGCGGAAGCTACCTAGTTTATAATTATCTCTTTGTAGATAATTTAGTTGGGAATTTTACTTTACTTTATTTTATCTTCATTATCATTTTTGTCTTCATTTTTTTTGTTTTAGTAAAGATTAAAGAAACCGACCACACACTCTGATTGGGAAGCGTCTGAAGCTTCGACAACCCGCGGAGGTTTTATTTCTTTTACTCGTTTGTGACTCATATAATTTCATTGTTATTTGTATATAGTGTTAGATTAGGTTAGGAAGTTCTAGTAGTATCTGTATTTATGCGTGGAAGAGGTTCACAGTTTCCCTGCATTGAGCCCCTCAACCTTGAACTTGAGTGGACTCTCCGTGTGAATCAAACAATAGCATGTCTCTTGGTTGATAATCAAGTAAATCAACATGTTCCCCTAATGACTGAGGGAGGTGCAGGATCACTCCCTCCTTTACGATCTTACTATGCACCAACAGCATACATCTCACCATGTTGTATCCAACTGCCCACCACAAGGAATCATCAATTTGAAATTAAGCCTTCCATGATTCAAATGTTGTCAACATTTCATGGGCTTGTGAATGAAAACCCATATAAGCATTTGGATGATCTCATGGAGGTTTTCACCACCATTTGGGTGCAGCATCTCACGGATGATGTGGTACGGCTTAGACTTTTCTCATTCTCTCTCAAGTATAAAGTGAAGCATTGGCTCTATTCCTTGTCAACAGGGTCAATCACTGCCTAGGCACAAATGCACCAGTAATTTTTTTTAAAATATTACCCTATAAGTAAAACCAATCAGATGAGAAAAGCTATCATTTCTTTCACTCGTCAGTGTCCATATCACGTTGTACCGCGGTGGAAGTTGGTACAAACTTTTTATGACGGACTCTCAGCGAGGAACCGCCATACGGTGGATGCATCATGTGGAGGCACCTTTTTTTATCAGAAAACAAGATGAGGCTTGGAAATTATTTGAGAATTGGAGCGAAAATTTGCTCCAACATGCAACAGCAAGTCGTTGTGATGTAGGGACATCCAACCCTGCCATTGTCTTCCGTAAGGGAAATGCGATTGAGGTTAATCAAATTGAACTTTCTAATATGCTTGATTTGTTGACGAAACAGTTTGATCAATTTGTTAATTTGGAACATTCACTTGCTTCAAATAATGTTAAAGCATTCTCTTATGTGTTAGTCAACCTCATGCTGTAAATGAATGGCCATCCGTGTCTCAATATCCGAAATTTGTTCAAGAGAACATAAATGTTGCGCAAACCTTCCAGAGACCGGGAAATAACTCGTTTTCCAATACATACAACCCCGGCTAGAGGAGTCATCGAAACCTTTTGTGGCGAAATCCTAACCAAGGCACGAATTTTACACCTCAACAGAGCACGAACTGTGTGCCTAATCAGACCACAGATTTCTCACAACCTCCTCGGCCTAATTATCAAGGCAATCCACCCGGTTTCACTAACCCACAACGAGAACCGACTTATTCACAACCCTCTAGTGCACTCAACTTTGAGGATAAAGTCTTGTCGACGTTACAAGAGTTTCAATTACAATCTCAAATTGTGCACTCACACTCGATCTATGTTGAAGCTAGAGTCTCAAACAGGAAAACTAGCTAACACCATCAATAGAAGAGAAGAGAGAAGGTTGCCGAGTCAACCAGTGAATAACCAGCAAGTGACAGTTCGGTATGGAGGGTAACTCCTCTAATGAACATGCGGAAGCTGTCTTTACACTAAAAAGTGGAGAGGATAGAGGTAGGATGAAAGCAGTCAGTAGTTTTGGTAATATCACTCCTAAAAAGGAGAATTTGAACAAGGATACCAATAGACTGCCAATGTTTAGAGCAAACACATTAGGTATCAGAGAAAACAATCCACTCCTTCGACTGAAGCACATGTTTCTAATGCAATGTCCGACGAACCTTATATCCCTAAGCCTATGTTTCCACAATGCATAGATAAGTCCTCCCCATTTAACCGAACGGGCATAAAAATGGAGCTAATGGACACCTTCCGTCAAGTGAAAATTAATCTCCCATTATTGGAAGCTATTAAGCAGGTGCTTGCATACGAAAAAATTCTCAAGGAATTGTGTACTCAAAAACGCAAATCAAGGACTCATGTTTCAAAGAAGGTCCTATTGACCGAGCAAGTTAGTTTGATTTTGCAATATGACACCCCACCCAAATACAAGGACCCTAGTGTCACTATTTCATGTGTCATAGGAGACCACTCCATCAACCAAGCCCTTCTGGATTTGGGTGCAAGTGTAAATTTACTACCTTTTTCGGTCTATGAGAAATTGGGGTTGGGTGGTCTTCAGCCTACATCAATAACTTTGCAGTTAACCGATCGATCCATTCAAAAACCTCGTGGAATGGTTCAAGATGTGTTAATTCGGGTAGATCGGTTCTATTTCCCAATTGAATTTATTGTTCTTGATATGGAAGTCACTCTGAGAACATGTTGTCAAATCCCAGTTATCCTTGGTCGTCCATTTTTTACAACAACCAACGCATGCAAAATTTGTCGATTGGGAGTGATGGACGTCTCCTTCGAGAACATGAAGGTCAAATTAAATGTTTTTAATGCTTTGAATCAATCGACTACCGACTTGGAATCCAATTATTTTTTAGTCCATACATTGGATGAACTAATCGAGGACGATGTCCCTTATATTTTGTCTCATGATGCCTTAGAACTAGCTTTGTTCCACAGCGGGGCGGAGGATATAGAGTTAGGCACATCTATCGAAGAGGTGAAACAGGTTTTGGCTTCTTCTCCCCTCCTGGACTCGCCATCGTGGAAGGTTAAGGTAGAACCATTACCCATACTGGAGAAATCCATTCTGAAATCTTCCACAGTCTCCACCCAAATTTGAGTTGAAGTCCCTCCCGGCTACACTCAAATATGCCTTTTTGGGCCCACAAGATACTCTCCCAGTTATCATTTCCTCTTGTTTGTCTACCAAACACGAGCAACAATTAATTGAGACACTTGTTCGACATAAGGAAGCTATTGGGTGGACAGTTGCCGATTTGAAAGGAATTGATCCCTCTGTGTGTGCACAGAATACATTTGGAAGAGCAATTTAAACCTTCTCGGGAAATCAAAGGCGATTGAACCCGAATATGAAGGAGGTAGTTAAACTCCTTGATGATGGTGTTATATACCTAATATCAGATAGTGAGTGGGTCGGTCTCACTCAAGTGGTCCCAAAAAAGTCAGGAATTATAGTTGTATGTAATTCTGAGGGCATACTTGTGTTGACCCGTGAAACCACTGATTGGCATGTATGTATTGATTACAGACAACTGAACTCCATGACTAGGAAAGACAATTTCCCGTTGCCATTCATCCATCAGATTTTAGAGAAATTGGTTGGGCAAGAGTATTACTGCTTCCTAGATGGCTACTCTAGATACAACCAGGTACCTGTCTTCCCTGAGGACTAAGAGAAGACGACTTTCACATGTTCATTTGGTACATTTGCATACTGAAGGATGTCATTTGGGCATTACAATGCACCAGCTACATTTCAACGGTACATGCTAGCCATCTTTTCTGATATGATTGACACCTCTCTAGAGGTATTTATGGATGACTTCAGTGTCGTTGGTCCATCATTTGACCAATGTCTCCAAAATTTATCTAGAGTCCTTGAGAGATGTAAAGAGAAAAACTCGGTGCTAAGTTGGGAAAAGAGCCATTTTATGGTTCAACAGGGAATTGTTCTCGGGCATATAGTGTCGAAACGAGGGATTGAGGCTGATAAGGCTAAGGTTGACCTTATAGCGAATCTACCACCATCATCTACGGTGAGGCAGATTCGATCTTTTTTGGGCCATGTCGGGTTCTACAGGGGCTTCATAAAAGACTTCAGTAAAATTGCATGCCCGTTAAGCAATCTTCTTGTACAATATGTCACCTTCAATTTTGATGAAGATTGCTTAGTAGCATTTGAGAAGCTCTAAACCCTCCTATCAATCGCTCTTATCATTCAGCCCCTAAACTATTCCCTCCCTTTTGAGGTAATGTGTGACGCCTCTGACTATGCAATTGGGGCAGTTTTGGGCAGCAAGTTGATAAAGTACCAGACACTATCTATTACGCAAGTAAGACTCTTTCTGATCCTCAAATGAACCACACCACCATTGAGAAAGCGCTTCTTGCATTGGTTTACGCCCTAGACAAATTTAGAGCCTACTTGTTGAGCACTAAAATTGTCATTTTTCCGATCATTTGGCTTTGCAGTACCTCCTATCCAAAAAAGATACAAAGCCCAGATTGATCCAGTGGATCCTTCTACTACAAGAGTTCAATTTTGAGATTAAGGATAAGAAGGGCGTAGAGAATGTTGTGGTCGATCATCTGTCAAGAATCCTGGTCGAGAACCATGCGGCCAACGAGCCTATTCAGAACTCGTTCACCAATGAGCAACTTTTTGCTACATCAGGTGTTTTTCCCCCTTGGTATGCCCATCTTGTCAACTATCTTGCTACGAGACAGATCCCCTCACAATGGTCCAAACAGGAAAAAGACCGGTTTTTCAGCCATGTCAAATATTTTTATTCGGAGGATCCCGATCTGTTCAAGCACTATATTGATCAAGCGATTAGGCAATGTGTGCCCGAGGATGAGTTTGCAAGCAATTTATCTTTCTGCCATTCTGAAGCTTGCGATGGGTGTTTTGGAGGACGGAAGACAGCCACCAAGGTTTTACAATATGGATTCTATTGGCCATCCCTCGTGAAAGATGCTCACAATTTCACAAGTTTTGTGAGCGGTGCCAGCGTCTCCGCTCGATATCGCGTCGAGATATGATGCCCCTTCCCCCTATTTTAATCTGTGAAATTTTCTATGTTTGGGGAATAGACTTCATAGATCCATTTCCACCCTAGAACGGAAATTTGTATGTTCTTGTAGCGATGGATGGCGTATCCAATTGGACTGAAGCCATTGCCACATAAACAAATGACCATAAGGTGGTGGTTCATTTTGTCAAGGACCATATATTTGCACGATTTGGAGTTCCTCATGTGATCACAAGTGACGGTGGCACTCACTTCTGCAATCGCTCTTTCGATGCTTTGCTTCGAAAGAATTCAGTGAACCATCGTGTTGCCACCCCATACCATCCACAAACCAGTGGACAGGTAGAGGTGTCAAATTGAGAGATAAAAAGAATTCTGAAAAAACAGTCCGCCCGGATCAGAAAGATTGATCCCCTAAATTGAACGACGCCTTGTGGCCATATAGGACTGCCTACAAAACACTGATCGGTATGTCTTCATACCAATTAGTATATGGGAAGGCATGTCATCTCCCGGTAGAGTTAGAACATGGTGCCTTTTGGGCCATTCAAATGCTAAACTTTGAAATGGACAAAGTTGGGTCAACTCAAAAACTCCAACTCAATGAGTTGGAGGAATTGCGAAATGAAGCTTACGAAAGTTCGAAGATATACAAAGAGCAAACGAGATCCTTTTACTCGAAATCTATTCTTTGGAAATTGTTCACACCAAACTAAAAGGTTTGGTTGTTTAATTCGAAACTTCACTTCTTCCCGGGAAAGCTTTGGTCTCGGTTGGACGGGTCATACATTGTTACACAAGTGTTTCCCCATAGAGCTTACGAGATCCTTTCACTCGAAATCTATTCTTTGGAAATCATTCACACCAAATCAAATAGTGTGGTTAGTTTAATTCGAAACTTTCCTTCTTCCCGGGAAAGCTCCAATCTCGGTGGGACGGGCAATACATTGTTACACAAGTGAGCGGTTGAAATTTATGACCCAATTTTTAACGGCACACTCAAGGTGAACGGGCAAAGACTGACAATGATGATCCAACAGATTAACCACAATGGGTTGTTCGATTCCACCAATCTCACTACCCCACCTGATTCTTAGTTGGATCCTGCTTGTCTGGCAGATGACATTAAACCAAGCGCTATATGGGAGGAAACCCATTTTTGGTTTTTGTTGATAGGATTTGCTTTGTTAGTCGTAGGATTAGGATTTAGGCTGTCATCAGTTTCTGGTCAATATAAGTTTAGGGGGTCCCCGGGCATATAAGGTTCATTTTTCTGAACACTTGCTCGAGCAACTTTGTCGCTTGCTCCAACGAGATATGCATTCACCCCTGCATTCACCCCTGCAGCCTAATTCTCTAGTTTGGATTGCTCGAGCGACTATTGGTTCCCGCTCGAGCGACCCATGCATTCTCCCCCGAAGCCTAATTCTCTGGTTTGGATCGCTTATTGGTTCCCACTAGAGCGACCCATGCAATCGCCCCTGAAACATAATTCTCTGGTATGGATCACTAGAGTGACTTGTCGAGCGGCCCTTCGTAATTGGCTCACGTCGCTCGAGCGACATTGGTTCCCGCTCGAGCGACCAGGAAGTATAAATGTCGATCTGCGGCTTTTGCACTTCATTCTCTCACAAGATCCAGGATTTGATGCTTCGTGCTCCTCTCTCCGCCCACTGGAGCTCGTTCTTTTTCGCATGAAATCGTGTTATTGTCAACCATTCCTTCTCACCCGCATATCAAGTAAACCCTTGGCGCCAAAAAGGTACCGTGTGTTTTTTGTGAACTTTTTTATTTGAAGCACCTTCCTTCTATTCTCAATGGCATCCAAAAGGGTGGCTTCTTTGAAACGTACCCGAAATGGCCCCCCTCCATCAAAAGAACAACCAAATCAGTGGAAGAGTGGACAGACGTTTGAGACCGAGTGAACGTTCAAGCAGGACTTCTTCATTGATGAGGAATCCACCCAATGGGCTATGAGCTACCTTGTTCAAATCCGTGGTAGAGTGGACAGACTTTTGAGACCGAGTGGACGTTCAAGCAGGACTTCTTCATTGATGAGGAATCCACCCAACGGGCTATGAAGTATGAACTTCCTTGTTCAAGCCCGGTTAAGGAGCTTGTTAACCCCCTTTCGCTCGCATTATTACTTGGGCCTACCAGAATCTCGAGCAGCATGGGAGTACGTCACTCACAATTAGGGACGATGGTCGAGTTTTACACTTTGATCTTGAAGCTATTGCTGCAGCAATGAGGTGTCCTTATGTATTCGCACAAAATATGCGTTTGGGGGCAGCAGTATCTGAATCTACCCCATTTGCCACAATGGCCGCAGAAATGGCTCATGGGGAACAAGAATCCGGCCTATCCGTGAAACGTGCCCAATTACCATCACATATGTGGCTTTTGGACATTATCTTCAAAAAAAATCTTTACCCCATCCGGCACGATCAAGAGCGTGTGGGTGTACTTTTACAAGTTCTTTACTCGATCTTTAAGGGACGTTGGTTTAATGCCCCAACAATTCTCTTTGAGGGTCTCACGTACGCTCATGGCGTTATGCTACCACCTACCTCCAAAAAGAAGCCATTGTCTAATCTTGCGACTATTTGATGATTATGAAGATGAGTTTGATGAGTTCACCATGCGTAGTGACGAAGAAAAAAAGACTGATAATGTCGGAACCTACGGGGAGGATGAGTGGGGTCTTAGCTACCACAAGTTGGTAAAGAGTGTCCAAGATCGAGAGTATCAGCGCATAGCTGCACGAGCGCAAGCCCTACCCGCAGCACAGCCTCAAGTTCCTCAGCCACAACCAGCTCAGTTTCCCCCTCCGGATGTCCCCCCGAGGTGATTGGGTCACTCGCGTTGAGTTCAACAGTCGAATAAACTTTCAGGACGCCTTACTCATGGATATGATGAGACATTTGTTCCGACGGACTCAGCTGCACGGATTTCGAGGGCACGTGCGGGTGGTGCTTCTTCTAGTACAGGACCCAGAGGTGGCGTTGAGGATGAGATTGATTGGACGGATGATGATGGTGCCTAGTAATTTTTAGTGTTTATATTTATCTTTTTGTTAAGTGTGTTTTGAGATATGTATTTGTCGGCCTTAAGGCCTCTTACTATCGATGGTTTTGTCCTGCTCTCCCTACAGCGCTTTACTGTAACATCATTTTATTTCTAATTATATATATACTTGTACATTCATATTCCTGGATCCCTGTTTACATATTTCACTAACAGTTTTCATTTGTAGTATATTTGTTGGATTGCAGGTATACTTCAGTGCGGGTTTGGGGGTGTCTCTACCTTCATTTTTCATTCTCAGGTCACGCTCCCAGTAAGGACGATGTACTATCTCTTAAGTTTGAGGGAGAATTTTAGATGCATATTTTAGTGGTTTTAGTCGAGTCTTAGTGTAATGTACTTTCATTGTCCATTTAAGTGCTAAAGTGTTTAACCAAGGTGATAAGTATTGTTATGAAGTGGTACAGTACAATCACACTTTACTTCCTTCGGTACGGGTAGTTCTCATGGCATTTAGTCCACTGAGTCTTTCGAAACATACTTTAAAACACTACACTCATTGCACTAGGTCATGTGGGTAGCACACTAAGGATATGTGACTAACATGGACTCTCCAATTATTTTGATGAAATTGAAATTAATGAGAAGCGATATGTATTCTTTGGCCTAGGAATTAGACATTCAAAAAAAAAACGAGAGAATAATGACAGTATTTCATGGAAAGTTTAATCACTGGGTAACCTGACCTCTTGCCTCAGTAAGCAAAGAGTGTTCGCATCAAAAGGTGAGAAAAGTAAAGTGAAATCACTTGTGTAATGGTTACACCGGTTTCATAGCCTGGTTGACTCGAGCCAATAGATTCGTAGGGTTGTCTTTACACCTAACGCCCCGAGCCATCTGGTTAAGGGAGCAATTGATCTATAACTCATTACATGGGTCAACTAGAAAGCTTAAGGGAACCCGATATTGCTGAACATTTTGAAAAGAAAAAATAAATAAATAAATAAAAATGTGAGTGATCATCTAATAAGAAGAGAGAAGAAAAAGAATGATTAAAGAATGAAATGATTGCCCTAGTAATCTCAATGAAGTCTTAATAGGAGAAAGATTGTATTGGGAGCAAGTCTATAAGTTAATATTCACATGCACCTTACTCACTGCACAAGAACTTAAACAGAATATGGTTTGAACTGGAGGTGGATCGAGTGAAAAGTAACCCAAAGGTTGTGATAGTAGGGTATGATTGTATGAACAACGTTATTCTCTACCCGAGAACCTCTGGTTGGATGAATTACTTGTGTAAAATGGGCATAAGAGTACTTGAGTCCTTATCATGAAAAAAATGTTGGATAACATTACTGGAAACCCTCAGGAGACACAACTCCACCCCTAGGGATCACTTAGGGGTTTAAAGGCTTGTTACATATGCAACATGTAACCGTGCTCCCTACGAAGTGGCGTAATTTTTTCCATTCTTGTTTCTTTATTTGTTTTACTCTGGGACTAGCAAAATATTAGTTTGGGGGTGTGATCAGGGCTAATTAGTTATACAAATTAGCCCCCAAACTTGTATTGCTAGGACTTAGAGTAGGTTAGGAGTAGGATATTAATGTGTTTGTGTGCTTGTAGGGAATGAATACCAAAGGAGCAGAATGGAGGAAGATCTACAGCAAGAACTGCTTAAAAGAAGTTGTTACTAGTATGGGTTGATCGAGCGAGATTGATTCCCTGCTCGAGCGAGATGCGTTAAAAGAAAATTGGGAAATTCTAGGGAAGAAGTTGCTCGAGCGACTTTGGCTCCCGCTCTCACGGACTGAAGTAGGGTTGACGATTGTTGACTTTTTTGGGAAGAGAAACCCTAACCAAAACATATATAAATAGAAGTTGAAAACAAGGAAATTTTGACTTTTGGAGAAAGCTAGGAAAAGAGAGAATTAAACCCAACTCTTAGAGAGGAAGGTTGGAAGAGATGGAGCATTCTACCATCGTGAAAATCTGTCATGTGTGGCTAAATCTATACTCTAGGGGAGTAACGAAATGTAGCTTAGTGTCGAGGGTTTGTAGTTTGCTTGTGTTTATGATTGTCACAGTTGCACATTTTGAATTTTAATTGCATAATTTCTTGCGAACTGTTATTCATTTTTCTTCGCTCTTGTACTTGTAGAAATAAGAGCGGAGATAGATACTTTTTGGTTAATATTAGATCTGTGATTTAGGATTAATCTATGTGCAACGAGATGTGTATTTTTCTTAATGTTGTGTGATTGGATGAGACTAGCTGAGAGATTATGACTTATCGCTAGTTGACAAATCATGCTAGATCAGTAGCCTCGTACTATGAGCAAGGGATTAAATCAGTGTTACCTGGACACGTGGCACGGGTGCCAAGTGTCAAGGTGCCAATGGCACGCCAATCTCTAAAAATTCAAATACAGCGGCACAGCCATCAGAAAAATAAAATAAATAAATAAAACATATATAGAGGAAAATTGTAGGAATATCTTAGATAACTAATTTAGATATGTAATAAAAAGATTCATGATATATGTCGTGAACCTAATAAATATATATTATAGTATAAAATGACCCAAACCTTTGTGTCAGTAGTTACTAAACTTTACACATTTTTCTTTTGAAACAAAGTTCATTTTATCGTTGTCCAATTGATAAGCATTTTAATAGTAATATGAGGTTTTTCATATATGTCTAGAAGTTTCATGTTGTTTGAGGAGTGTCCAAGTGTTGGCACGGGTGCCAAGTACCACCAAGTGTCGGCACGGCAAAAATTCCAAAAGTAGAAGTGCCAAGGCAACACTGGATTAAATCCTATCAAAATATGAGCAGAGCTTGCAGCTCTGTGAAGGATATTTCTTTCATAAATAGAGTCAAGTAAACTTAAGCTCGACTCACCAAAGCGACGTGGAGTTACAAACCCTAGATCTTTTTCCTATTTGCACCCCCATATTTCGTTAATTAGTCTACAAGTTTTCCTTTCGTCAAAAATGTATTTTTCACAACAACTTCTCTTTAGAAAGTAACAATCAATTAGGTACGATCTCATACCAATTCATGTGGAATCGACACCTGAACTCAACGCTAGATCACTTTCTAGGGCTTAGGAGATCGAAATAATATTGATCAATGATGATGACGATGAATAATCATGATATGAAGGAGATTTTGGAGAGCTTCAATTCATGCGATTTGGTGGGTCTTTGATCCGGAAGGAAACAGAGGATATTCCAGAATAGTCAAAGTGACATCAAGATAGTTCAAGTTTGTTAGGGATAGTAGTGGAAAAAGGGTGGGTGCTGCGGTGGCGGATGGTCAGGATTTGATGCAGAATGTTAGGGAGGTTTGGATGTCCTGGTCTCTGAGTAGTCTACTCCTGGTTTAGGTGAATCTCTGCTGGCTTGGGTTGCGGCCTGCCTGCTGGGATTGTTTTTCTGCTGGACCGACTCAATGTTTTCTTTACTTGTTTGTCTCTGTTTCTTTCTGCTGTGGTGTTCTTGGGTCCTTATTTGTCGTCTAGCCCATCGCTGCACTGCAGCTATGCACCTTTGCTCTCTTTTTTTTCAATTCAATTGGTGCTTCTTTATCGAACAAAAATATATATATAGCAGATCTATGATAACGAGAAGTTCCATGAAAAAATACTTTTCATGGTTTTTTAATTAATATACGCAATTTTGGATTTTACAAAAAAAAAGGTTAGAGCTTTTTCAGTTTCAGTCTTAATTAGATAAATTTCTTTTAGTTATTAATTACTTTCTTAAGTTACTTGTTAATCTAGAATAAATTTTAAATTAACTAATTAGTTTCATGTGTTACTTTGTTAAGTTACTTGAACCCTTGACCTCAATGCTAGACGCTTGAGGGCATCACCACTTGAGGAAAGATCCAATCCCAGTTTTCCTAAATAAGCATTTCATTGAAAGAAAATGTGTAAAAATTTTAAAAAACACTCTCAAGGATATGAAAGCTTCTGAATACAACAAAGTGAATCCATTAAAAAGATTGTCTGGAAGAGTTTAAATTTCATCTTAACCACTGTGCAACTGCCAACTACTGAGGAGAAATCCCCACTAAGAGAATTTTACATGTAAGATAAACTTAGCATAAATCCTGCAGTTTAATACCTGTGAAATCCAAGGCACTCGGCCGGGAAGCCTCATCCACAGATAGCATCCGCTGCAAATCGGCCACTAATTCAGATGGGATGCTCGAAAAAGCCTCGTGAGACAAGTAACTCAAATTGTTCAAGTACTGCATAAAAGAGATTTATACATTATTGCCACACAGAAAATTTATAGGCAAATGAATCTATATTGCACCCTAGAAAGTAGAAACTGATATGTGTATATATATATATATATATATATATATATATATATATATATATAAACTGAGAGAGAGAGGCAGAGAGAGAAAGCGACTACAATGACCACCTTTAAACAGATTGTGCTATGACCATCCAATTTTTGGCCATATGGCACACATGTTTGATCAATCAAGGTTGTCCAACTAGCAGCTCATCAATTACATGTTTCTCAACCAAAAAATACATCTATAAGACGATTCGAACTATCCGATAGGTGCACCTTAAACTGAACCATTACAAAAATTGAAATACCATCTACTTTAGAGTGCATACGTCGGACGGTTATCCATCAATGAGGGATTTTTGCCCACTTTAGTTCAATACGTGAACTACCACCTTGAAGACTTGGATTGCACAAAAACACCTGTCACTTGGTATAATAAATGGGCAGTCATGGCATAATTTGTCAAGGAAGGGTCATTTGCCATTATTAAAAAAGGACAAACAAACAAACGAAATGAATGGTGAAAAATATCAAACAAGCAAGCACACACACGAAGCCCGAGACGCCGGACCTTAGACCTGCCAAGAAGGCTGTTCCAGGTCAGTTTGGTGCCACGTGGTGGCATGCAAGCTCAAATCATTATTGTGAAAATAAAAGCATTCACTACCGTTAACGGCGGTCAATGGTTTAAAAATGCACGGTAAAATGTTTCAACATTTCACCATTCACTTTCACACTGTTGGATTGATGGTCAATATAATTTATTTTTTAAAAAAAATAGGGAGAGGTGAACTATAGGGGAATGGGTCCCATGGGGGTGTTAGAGATATTGAGCTATATGTGTTTAGTTTAGTATATATGTGTGTCTTTAGCTATGGTTGAACTTAGCTTCTTTTTTTTTTGAAACGGTAACAAAGTATATTGTATTAAAATAGAAATAGAATTACATACCTTGGTGGGTAGTAAGGAACTACCCAAAAGCAAAAGGCCCCCCTAAAAAACACTCACCCTAGGAGTAGGGGCTGGTCCACAAAGCAAAACAACACCCCATCGCAACCAGGCAGGACCGGCACTTCTACGAGCAGCAGTCCTCCCATAGCAGCGTTCCAACAACAACCACCAGGTCTCTAATATCCCGAATAACCAACAAAAATCGTTTAGCCTTATGCGTGAAGACTCTATCGTTTTTTCCACCCAAATAGCCCAAAAAATGGCGTACACCGTGAGCGGCCATATCTCTTTCCTATGGTCTTCCACTTCCATTTCTTTCCACATTTCCATCATGTGGGCAGGCCAGAAAGGGAGAACCCATTTGACATTATAGATATTAAAAATCTTGTGCCAAATAGTTCGAGTGTAAGGGCAATGAAGAAGAATGTGGGACACTGATTCTCTTCCCCTCAAGCATAGCAGGCATTTATTACGAACCGGCATGTTTCTTCTTAGCAACTGATCCCACATTAGAATTATCCCCTGGGTAAGCAACCACGCGAAATTTTTTATCTTAGGAGGCATCCGGACCCTCCAAAAACTTGACCATCTCCTGTTATCATTATGGATCCTTTCATGCATCAGCAACTGATTATAAAAAGATTTCACCGTAGAGTTCCCTTTAACAGAGTATTTCCATAGCCTCCGGTCTCTATTTGCCGAGTTGGGAGTAAATCCCCCCAATGACTCAACAAATTTTGATATTCCTCCATTTCCCAATCCCTCAATTGCAATCTAAGTCTAACGTTCCTCACCAGATTCTTATCAAAAGATTGCACAAAATTACTAATAACCGCATCCTTTGAGTCTGAGAGCATAAATATCGTTGGGAAAACCGTTTGTAAGGGTTGTTCCCCAGCCTATCCTTCCTTCCAAAATTGAATCCTCCAGCCATCACCCCAATTGAATTTGGTGCCCTCTAACACTTCCTGTCTACACCCTTTCACTGCCTTCCACCATGCCGACACCTGGTTGGAGTTGGGGTTGAAGTTCGTATCATCTTCTCTCGTTCCGTATTTGCTGGAGACGATTTGCCACCATAATTTGTTTCTCTCCCCCTCTTCGTCCAACCTCCAAAGCCATTTCGCTAAGAGAGCTTTATTGACTAGTTTTAGCTTTCTGATTCCCAAACCCCCATTTTCCTTCTTATCGCAGCACTCCTCCCATATAACTAGATGTAGCTTTTTTCAATCACCAGATCCTTCCCATAGAAAATCCCTTACAATTTTCTCAAGCTTCTTCGTAACGCATGTAGGTTCCATGAGAAGAGACATCATGAATACTGAAATGGACGCGAAGGTGGATGTTATCAAGGTTAGCCTTCCCCCATTACTAAGCAGCTTACTCTTCCATGTAGCTAGTCTTTTTTGGAACCGCTGAACCACCGTGTCCCATATTCGAACCTTGCACCTTCCGAAACCAAGGGGAATACCTAGGTAATTAATAGGGAAGATCTCTATCTTGCACCGAACTTCCCTAGCTACCCACTCCGACTCTTCAGTAGACATATTAATTCCGACCAAACTTGACTTATGGAGGTTAATTCTCTGACCTGATATCCCTTCAAAGATTGTCAACAAGTTCAAGACCACTTTTAATTCACGATCTCCATTGCTTCCATCACAAAAAACCATAGTGTTGTCTGCATATTGAAGATGTGAAATTGGTGGCCCAAGCTCCGCCATCTTAAACCCCTTTATCAAGTTTATCTCTTATGCCCTCTTGAAGAGACTGTGAAGCGCTTCCTCTACGCAGTTAAACAATAAGGGTGATATCGGATCGCCCTGTCGCAACCCCCTTTTACTCTGAAAGTATCCTTGGGGGATCCCATTGATGAGTATCGAGAACCAAACCAACGAATAACCATGGATCAAAATCTTGGATTTTCGATACATATCGTCCCGCCCCAAAACCGATACATACCGGACGATACGTATCGATTCCGAACGATACTTTCCAGTTTTTTCCCAAAAAAAAAAACATAACAAAAAAAATAACAAAACCGATAATTTGAAATTATCGGACGATAATTTCAAATTATCACCCGATATAAACGATACGAACGATACTTTGAACGATAATTTGATTGTTTTTTAAGGGGGCAATAAAAACCCAATGTATCGTATCGCTCAAGTTCAAAACCGATACGTATCGTCTGATACGTGTCAGTATCGGACGATATTTTGATCCATGCGCATAACAGCCTTTCATCCATTTTCTTCACTTGACCCCAAATCCCATTCTATGTAAAACGTAATCGAGGAAATCCCATTAGACCATGTCGTAAGCTTTCTCCATATCAATCTTAAAGATCCAACCCTTCTCTTTTCGCTTTTTAATTAAGCCTATCATTTCCACCGCCGAAACCACAATATGCAGTAGTTGTCTACCCGGGATGAATGCCCCTTGCACATTCGAGATAAGTTGTCCGATAACCTCCTTGAGGCGATTTGCCAACACTCTAGCAATGATCTTATATGCACACCCTATGAGACTGATCGGTCTATACTCCAAGATGTTAGTTGCCCTAGCACATTTCGGGATAAGTGTTATGAATGTAGAATTCAAACTCTTGGCCACTCTACTCGTCTCCTGAAATTCGCCTATCATGGCCATAAAGTCCACGCCTAAAGTCTCCTAGCACGCCTTGAAAAATTCCATAGTGAATCCATCTAGTGTCGGGGACTTGTTTCCCAAACTATCCAAGTCTTTCCTAACCTCATCTTCCCCAAACCCCTTTTCCAGATATGTGGCTTTTTCCGGATTAATGGAGTGAAAAGGAATTCCGTCCATATGAGGTTTGTGCACTTCCTCTATAGCATAAAGGTGCTCAAAAAATTCCACTATCTTGTTCTGGACATTGGTAGGGTCTGCATGCACGACCCCATCAATTGTGATAGCGGATATACGGTTGTTTTTTTTTCTCCCATTGGCAACCAAGTGGAAGAATTGTGTGTTTCCATCTCCTTCCCGCGACTAGTGTGCTTTAGATTTTTGCCGCCACAATTGTTCCTCCTCCAGAACCAGCCGGTTATACTCCAACTTTAGAGCCACTCTGACCTCCCTCTCTTCATTCGAAAGCTTGGCTCTTTCTTCCGCTCTATCCAAAACTGTGATCTCAGCCAAGATGTTATCTTTCTTCTGAGGCAACTTCCCAAATCTGTCCTTGCTCCAATTATTTATCTTAGGTTTTAGGTTCTTAAGTTTAGATGTAAAAATATAGGGTGCTGACCCCGTAACACCGTCTTGGATCCACCACTCGTGAATCTTTTGTTTGAATTCTTCATTCTGCAACCAAGCATTATTGAATCTGAACGGACTCGAGCGCGATCCTTCCCTGCTTGATTCGTTACATGACAGAACAATCAATCTGTGATCAGAGATAGTTGTAGTCCACATATGGACTATCGGATCAGTTACCACCTGTAAGAACTCCACCCCACATAGAAATCTGTCCAACCTGCACATGATAGGATCTTCCTGACCATTGGTCCACGTAAATCTTCCCCTAGACATCCCCAAATCATAAAGAGTGCCTTGCAAGATACACTCCATAAATAACTCCATTGTCGTGGTATCGATAGGTTTACAGTTTTTCTCCTCCACACTCAAGAGGGCATTGAAACCCCCCCCCCCCAATACAAACAGGAAAGTCCCATTTGCTCATAACAGCACTTAATTCAAAGAAAAACTCCTTTCTAAGCAAGTTGTCGTTGGGTCCATAAATAGTAATAGCAACCCACTGTTATTCGTTCCTGCAATCTTGGAGGAGAGCCGCCACCATATAATTTCCGATCTCTAACTCCATAATTTTAAAACAGTTGGAGTCCCAAGCCAAAAGAATGCTTCCCCTCGTTCCTTCTGCTTCCAAAACCAGCCACTCCCAAGTATTCCCAGCCAAAACAACTCGGATCGTCGCCGCATTCACCTCCCCCCATTTGGTTTCTTGTAACCCAATCACCTCCGGTTTCTGGCTTTTGGTGAAAGATTTAACCAGAGCCCTTTTGTCTGCATCTCCCAAACCTTCAACATTCCAGCTTAAGAACTTCATAACGAAAACAGACGCTGAGAGATCCCAAAGCCCGAAAATGTAGGCCAGCCTCTAAGAGTCCCCGCCCGGTGCCCCTCTGTCTTGTACTCCTTCTGTGTTCCTCGTTTTCCTCTGTCCCTTCCTTAATCTCGAATAATACGAACCCCATCTCGACCTAACTCGGCCCTTTCTCCCTTTCAGACGCTCTGCCTTTGATAATTGTTTCCCCCTTTCGAGGATATTCCCACATAGCTTCAGTAAACCCTTTTGGTTAGCATCAGAGGAAATCCCCAAAGCCATCCTCACTGTAATCAATCTCTCCCCTTCCCGAATCATGTCTGTAGAGAGCTTACAATGGCTGTCATCGGAGTATTCTTGAATAGGATCGGTGTCTCTGGAACCCTCCTCAGTAGTGCTCCTTCGCAACTTCAGAAGAGCAGCTTGGCGCAATGGGGAGAAGCTTTTGCAATCGGACCTACAGTCAGTCCCAATACATCTGCACTCAACACCCGAAGAGAAGTTAGAAACACAAGAAGGTTGCCCCAGTCTTAGTGACCCGGACTCTTTAACTATATTATTAAAAGATAAAGGCACAAAATCGAGAGCTTTATGTCCGAAAGTCGGCCCATAACCGAGATTGCACCCGTCATCAAATTGTCAGGACACGTTGGGCCACAAGTGGCCGCATGGTTGCCCCGGTAAAAGAAAAGGTTCACGTCCTTCAGTCTCGTTGTTGTCCATTTGGCTGACATGTGTCTCTGAGTCAGCATCGCCTAGTTTTTTGTCCTTCGTCGACGCCTGCACATGTCTATTGGTTACCATGCCCTGGGCTTTGTCTAGTATTTTGGGAAAGTATGTCAAAAGTTGGACATACGATCAGCCCTTCCCTTTGCATCTTCGAAAAACCGAGGAATCCTGTCCCGAATCTCGAGGCACTGTCCTTTCCTGCTTCCAATAATTAATGTGTCATGTTCTGTCATTAAGCCCAGCCGTCGACCACCCCTTTGATTGCAGCGCCCCTTTTACACCCCCCCCCCCCACGTGCATCACCAGTACTAGGAAACATTAATGAGATGTCCTCGTTAGTCCCTATATGACCGATTTGTCTTCTCGCCCCATAAATGAAATCAGGCACTTGGCTTCTTGAAGAGGGTGGATCTCCAAAGTTAATCGGGGTCGTCCGTTCCCCTTACGCCTCTATAAAAAGTTGGATCTTGTCTTTTTCCCCTCCAGGTAATACCTGAGCTTCTAGAAAAGTCTTTTTCCACCGGTCCAATACTCCTTTATCCGTTTGGCCCACCTTAGCATGGCCACAACAACCCGTTAGGGCAGTGGCGCAGCCCGTTACCGCGGTCGAGTACCTGCCCGAAGGGAGGCCGACCATCATGCGTTGGAGTTCAGGGAGCTCCTTCGTCTATCGGCAATGACGTTTCCCATCAATCCGCCCCCCTCCTCCTTGCAAAAAGTTTCATCCCTTGTGATTGTCGCGTCCTGTAGATCACCGGACCATACCCCTCCGTCTCTTATTTCGTCATGATCAACAATTGTTATCCGTTTATGTCGGTCCAGTTCAATCCTATACCGACAACTGTTGACCAAGACGTCTCCCCGCCTAGGTATGTTGCTGATGGCGGAGGTGCAAACCACAATCCTGGCGAACCGGATGTCCTCCCGAGCAGTAGTGCAAGTATCGGTCCCGAGAAAAGTTCCGCACCGTCAGCCGATACCACTTAGGACTTCAATTGTCCATATGTAGGGAGGTAGTTCGTAAATGCGCAGCCAAACACAATCATCTTCTTCTTTTCGGACGCTAGTGCTAAAGAAATCCTCCTCCCACCTGGTGAAGCTGACGAGAGAACCCCCCCCCCCCAATATGAAGAACCAGCTTTAGCAAGGAAGTCAACCATCGTTGTGTCCTCATCTGATAAGGCCGCGAGGAAGAAAAACTTTTTTATTTTTTATATTGTAATTTTCCTTTGATACTGTCGTCGAGCATACTTAGTAAATGTTCTTTTAACGTTAGAACAATTAAGGCGGTAGTTGTTCACATTGATGATGATGAGCCTCTGTCTGTTAATAACTTTCCGACTCTCATAAATCTCCCCAACAACCGTAACGGTAGGGATACAACTATCAACCTTCCGATGAAGTTTGAAACTAGGCATGTCCTGGGCTAACTTCGTGCCTTGTTCCATCTGCCTTCTCTTCGTGGGCATAGCAGGGCACCGGCTGCGAGCCTCGTTAATCCAGTCCCCTCGCTGTCTTCCGGTATCGGAAACTGAAGATTTAAAAAAGTTGTTAGCTTTTTTGTAGTATCTTCCAGCAATATTCCAGCCATTCTTCAGGTCCCGCTCTTGTCGTCAGGTAATAGCCATTTGATTGTCAGAACCTCTTCTTCCACTGAATCTAGGCCTAAAGTTGATGCAGTTGGAGATACTGACCCCAGTACTCTAATGGGCATCGCATCCACGAGCATGGCAACGGATTCTTCTTTTGAAGTTAAGGTTGCCACATGCCTCGCACATCCAATCTCCTTTCTACACCACCGGAATCCCTTTATTTAGATTAGGAATATCACTTATCGCTCCAGTAGATCTCTTGTAGTTCGCCTCCCTAGACGCTCCATCCCTCTGCCTCCCTAGACGTTCCATCCCCTTTGAGGTTGCAGTATATGTTGAAGTTATCCTTTACTGTCCATTTCTCCCTTTTCTTCTACATCTCTCTCTCCTTCTAAACCATAAATGGGTATTTCTTTCAGTTGTTTATCTTTTACATTTAGCTATTTTTAGTTTCCTACAAGATATCAAAGTCGGTCTTGCTCTATGTTGTTATTCCAATTTTTGTGGTAGTAGGCTAGTAGCCATTAACGGGGTTTTATCTGTAGACAACATTCCAAATTAGGTTTTTGGATATTTCACCATTGATCAGAGACTATCTGGACTAGCAACAGCAATATGTCTACCCAACAGCAGCATCTCCTGCCTCAAAAGTTGCTTTCATTCTATTTTGGTTTTTTTTCTTTTGGCTCTGTTTTTGGGTTCCATCTTCACATCTTTGACTGGCACTAACCCTAGAGTTTCTGACATCAGCTCCCCTCGACCCTTGACCTAGATTCAAATAGGAAGCATAGTTTCTTCGAGCTTACGTATATAAGATATTCACTGTTTTTTCTTTTAAATTTTTTTAGGGCTGTTTACTATGTGAAATATGGCCCAATGAGTTTCAGATCAATCTTCCTTTCATGTGTTTTTTTTCAGTTTTTTTATCAGTAAATGCCGCAATCTATTAAAACCAACAGACAGAGACATAGGGGCAGGCGCAGTGAGATGCTGAACCACAAAAAACAAAAGAAAACAGCAAGACACCCTTAAAAATAAGGTAACACCCACCCCAACCAATAACACAGTAGGGGCCAAAATCATAGAGGAAATAAATCCCACCCTCATACTGAGAGTGAAAAAATACTCCTGATGCAGGTCATTCCACTTGTCCAAATTGTTTTCCTCAGTCCCAGGCCTCCCATCCTTACCGAAGACCAACCATTCAACTATCATGTCCTTAATACTCTTCATGATCATAACTGTAGGTCGACGGATTTTCCTGAAAACCCTTTCGCTCCTTTCACCCGAAATTCCCCATAAAACAGAAAAAAGGATCCACCCTCCAGAATGCACTTTTTTTACCATTAAACTGCATCCCAAACCAGCTCACAATCAACTGAGTATGATCCTCCGGCTGAACCGAACAAATATCAAAGACCTTGGTCCTTGGATAATATGCCCCATAATTTGGTAGCCACCCAGCAGTGAAGAAACAAATGATTAAACGACTCTTCAGATTGCAGGCACATGGCACAAACATTATTCATAACCTTGCCTACTTTAATCAATTGGTCCACAATAAGAATACGGCCCAAGTAGCAGCCTAAAAATCTCACTTTGTGGTGGTGGTGGTGGAGGCGGGGAGGGGGGGGGGGAGGATTAAGGGTAGGAGCCTTCCACAACAAAGTCCAGTCATGCTTAGTTAAAAGGTCTTCTCGTGACAATTCTATAAAATGACTTGGCTGCAAAGCGAGCTTTCTTAATACATTTCCAGCCATGGATCAAAATTTCGTCCGATACGTATCGGAAGTCACTGATACGGTACATTGAATGTACCGTATCGGTGGTTTAAGTACCGTCCGATACCGATACGTATCGGTTTTGGCCTCGGACGATACGTATCAGTTTTCCGGCATTTTAATCCTTGTTTCCAGCATCTTTCATCAATCCCTTTATTGTTTTTTTGGGTAGAATATAGCAAATAGATCAGATCAGTGTATGTGGATGCCTCCTCGGTGAGACTTCCTCTGGTACGAAACTCCAAGCACACAACTTGAATCCGTATAGCTCGGCCACTGTTCTGCCCACATCCATAGAGATGTCAAAAATAGAAGCAAAGGAAATCTTTAAAGGCTAGTTTCCAATCCACACGTTATCCCAAAAACGAATCCTTTCCCCACTGCCCCAGTTAAACTCAATCTGCTTAATGAAATCTGGCCAGGCTGTACCTATACCTTTCCACCAGCCAGAAGCTCTCCGCGAGAGTATAATACTAACCCCCAGTGATGAGCCATCCATTCATACTTATCTGCTAAAATAGAAACCCACAGGCTATTTCTTTCCTTCTCTTCCTCAGCTCTCCACAGCCCTTTCCCAATAAGGACTTAATTCATGTATTCAAGATTCTGAAATATCAAGACCCCCAAATATTTTAGAAAACCAACAAATCTCCCCCAGCTCACCAGTTGGTATTTTCTGTCCAGGCCTCCCCCTTCCCACAAGAAGTCCCTTTCAATGCACTCCAACCTATCAATCACCCCTTTAGGACAAGTGAACATGGGCATGTTAAAAATGGGAAGACTAGACAACACTTTTGACCAAAAGCAGACATCCTCCACTACTTAGCATCTTGCCCTTCAGGGTGGCCAATCTACTGTTCAAACCTCTGGATGACCGGATCCTACGACGAAGCATTAGGCTTTCCAATCCCTAGCGGCAAGCCCCAGATACCTTATTGGCAAGCTTTCAACTTGAAATCCCACCTCTTCTGCTAGGTCTTGAATTATATCAGAATTAGCTCTAATACCAGAAATTTTGGACTTGTGGAGGTTGATTTTGCCTTGAAACCGCCTAGTAAATAGTAGGCACATCCTTAACAACTTTGATTTCTAGTGCATCAGCCTTAGCAGAAAATCATTGTGTCATTTGGATATTGTGTGTACTCTACCATTATTTCCCCCATTGATGCTAGAAATGTAATTAAGATTACAAGATTTCCGATCAGACCTCCCAGGGCTTCCCCCACCATGTTGACCAACCCCTCTAGAATGTTTAAGGCAATGTTGTAGAAATCGAATTGAGTCACAAAATCGTTTTGGAATTTGTGAATCAAATCGAATCGTTAAATCATAAGATTTAAAACTATTTTTTCAATAAGAAAAATTTTTGAAAACAAATATCCAATAAATCTTAAATATTAAATTACATCCAAATATGTTCACAATAAATTTTATAACAAGATACTTCATTCATAAATAGTATAAAGATGTAAAACAAATACGATCATCAATTTATGACTGATGTCCTTAAATGAATCTTAAGAAAACACCAATCCTTAAAATTTTAAGTGAAATCTTCATGGGCATTTTAAAAGTCATTTCATCATAGCAGTCATTAGCAATAAACATAATTGAATTCTGAATCCCCAAAAAGTTATGAAGGAAGAACAAATTTGGGGTTTTACCGTATTTGAGACAAAGATGAGAAAGAAACCCAATTTTTTAACCCCACACAATAGACAAGAGTATTATAAAAAGGGTTTCTTATGTTATAAAGAGGTTTTTTAATTTTTAACGAGCAAAAAAGTAAAGAAAATAAAACTTTCTTAAGTTTTATGTCACGTGAACCGTGAAAGGCTAACTCATGTAAGTGAGTTTGTGAATCGTTCGATTCATTAAATCATTCGATTCCCTTGAATCGTAGGATTCAGGCCCAACAACGATTTTATGTCAAAATCGAATTGTTTGGTGAGCGATTTGACTTAAATCGTAGGATTCTAGTCATAATTCGTAGGATTTTGACATCATTGGTTTGAGGAAACCTTTTGGAGTACCGTGAATGATCACCTAGAACTATGCGGAGGAATAGCATGCTTTAATCCACCTTATCCATCTAGCATCAAACCCAAATCTGTCATCAGATATTCCAAACAACTCCAATTGACCCTACCATCAGTTTTCTCCATATCCATCTTCCAGATAACCCCAGGAGCTCTGCTTCTCTAGGCTGAGTCCACCACCTCTGGAGCAACCGCCACTACGTCAATCAGTTGCCTGCCCCCATCAAAAGCTCCTTGGTTAATCGATATAATCCTGCCTATGCATGGCTTAAGTCTGTATCTAAGCACTTTTAGCCAACATTTTGTGAAGGCAGTTTAAGAGGCTAATAGGCCTAGTCTTTTATATCCTCGGCTCCTTCCTTTTTAGGGATCAAAGTAATAAGGGTCGAGTTCAAACTCCTTCCCACACGTCCCAATCTACGAAAATTCTTTGAAGAAATCCAAGATGTCCCCCTCCACTACATTCCAGAAGCATCTATAGAACCCAAGGGTATACCCACCAGGTGGGGCCTTATGTTTCCCACTATGCATGATGGCTCTTCTAATTTCGTCCTCCCCAAACTTTCTCTCCGGCCCCAACTGATCTTCTCTAGAAATTTTATTAAACTCCAGCCCATCGAGCTCCGGTCCACACCAGCCCTCATCCTGATACAAATTCTCATAAAACTGAAGCACCTGCACCCCAATGTGATCCTTATCCTTATACCTATTCCCATCCACCATATACTGCCTATCAATCTGCTCTTGCATCTCAAATTGGCCACTAACCTTAAATATTTAGTATTATTATCCCGTCATAAACCAGTGCACTGTGTATGTGTTGTTCGTCTTTAGATACAGTTGAAGTTAATCCCACATGTACCAAAAATAACCTAATTTTATCTAAATAGTAACGTTAGTGCCCATTTTTCTCTCTTCTCTCACCCTCTTCTTCTCCATTTCTTTTTCTCCTAATAAACCATGAATGGGTATTTCTCTTTAGTTGTTTATTTTGTATATTTAGTTATGTATATAATATATAAATAGCAGCAATGCTTCTAAATAAACCTTCACTAGCAATACACTACACGATAAACCGTATGAACTAAAATAGTACTCCCAATTTTTTTCCTACACTTGGAATTGTTAAGTAATTTCCAGTTACAAGCAAATGTCCATGAAGGGCTGATATTGAGTAGCTTATGATTATGAGTATCTGGGACCATGACACTTCAGTTTCCAATAACCAATTCTTACGTAAAATAGATGGATCGAGAGAATCAAATAAGCAAATTTAAAAAAAATTTAAAAAAAATAGTGCAAAAGTGCAATATTAAAGAAATTAAAAAAAAAATGCAATTCCTTTATTTTGAATTATCACTGGAGATATCAACCCAAGTTGCACAAAACAGGAGCTGAAACAGAGGAAGACGGAAATAGGAATTCATGTCTCTCAAAACTGCAGGGAAACAAGAGCTTCTAGAGACAATTATCATTATAGTGGCCAATCCCATGCTGTGAATGGTGGCAGATTTTTTTTTGGCAAACTATAAAAACTGATACAAGCTTTATTACATTGTATCATCCCACCCAGTGCTCTCAATGGGTCAGGCCGGGCCGGATTTTGGCCTGTACCTGGCCAGGAAAAAGTGGTATTTTATATCAAGCAAACCCGGCCCGGTATCCGGATCGGGTTAAACATGTTCCAATCCGGGCCGGGCTACTGTTGAGTGTTCTAACACCCGGTTCGGATATATATATATATATATATAGACACACACACTCTTATCCTTTTAAAGTTATAAAAAAAATTCTTTTTAATTAAATATAAATTACTTAAATGCCCTGAAATTAACCGTTGTCCATTATAACCATTGTGCAACAAACTAAAATGAAATACTTGAATAAAGCATGTACCTAAGCCTCTATAATGTTAATATAATTATTTAATTAAATTTTTAACCTTCTTCAAACTTTTATTAGGAAAAAAAAAAGTTCAAGCCCAACCAAATTTTATTAGAAAAAAAAAACCCCGGAAAAACACCCAAGCCCAGCCCGGCCCAGTAGGGGTCGGGCTTGGGCTGAGAAAATTTTGTGAACCCAGGCCGGGTACGTTAGGGCCAGGTTGAACCCCAGCCCGGCCCTAATCTGGCCCACTGAGAGCCCTAAATTCCCACCAAAACAAGCTTCGTCACATTGTAACATTCAGTTCAAACCGCTACAACTTTGTATCAGACAACAAATATTAGTTCCCAGCTAACTCTCAATCAATGGCTGGAAAACATGTATGTAAAATAAGATAAACTATTTAGTATTATCACCATCATCAACATCTTAAATGGTTGAGCATAAAAAAAATTTACTGTACGGGCTATAACTAATAATATATAGTAAGCATACGGAGCTACAATTTAGTCCGGATACCTAAGGCATCCGCCCTAGGAGCAGGAATGAGAGAGGCCAGACCACTGCCAGTGGCAGAGATAAATGCAAGAGCCAGAACAAGTAGCTTCTTCAACTGCAGCAAGGCCGAGCAAAGGTAGGTTTGGGGGTTGCGGATTCAGTAATAATAGTAGTTAGCTTTCTTTATTCTGACGCAACGAGTAGGGATGAAAATTATGGGCCCCGGGTGGTCCACACCTAGGAGGCACAGGTTGTGATTGGACCCCCGTAAAAGCAAACCCAGGAATTAGAACCCAAACAGTTGATAGCATAGAATCCCAATGATTATTACCATTAAGATAACAACTATATCCACACAATAATCAAAGCATCAAAATCACATAGGATGTATACCCTGTGTTGTCAAAGGCGCACCTAGGCATGCCTCGCTCCTAGGCACTCCCTCTGCACCTGCACCATGAAATTTAGGCGCAGGTGCAGTAAGGCACGCCTAGGCATGCACCTTTTGCACCTAGGAGCAAAAGTGCGCCTAGACACGCCTCGAGTTACTTTAATAAAAAGGGTTAAGAAAACCTTATATAACTCGGAACTCTTACACAAGTTATAAGTTAAACTTATATCTCTTAAGTTTATAAGCTATAACTACACTTGAGAGTTAGAATTAGGGCTTGCTTGCTAGTTACTTAGACATCCTAATTGCTATTTGTTAAATTGGATTTTTTTAGTGCACATGAATACATAATGTTGTATTGTTTATGGTATTTATTTGTTTCTCGGATTTCATATTTGTTGATTACTTGATTGCTATTATAGATTTATAGTATTATTCGTTAATGTGTGCATTGCTATTATAGATTTATAGTATTATTCGTTAATGTGTGCATATATATATATATATATATGTGATTTATGTTTAAATTGTATTTTTTTAGGTTTTTTTCGTTACAAGTATATTTAAAATATGTCACAAATTATTAATAGAAACATAAAATATAATTTATTAATAAAATTACATTATTTTATACTAGGAGCAAAAAGTGCAAAAGTGCACCTAGCTGCGCCTCGAGTTACTTTACTAAAAAGGTTTTAAAAACCTTATATAACTTGAAACTCTTACACAAGTTATAAGTTAAACTTATACCTCTTAAGTTTATAATCTCTAACTACACTTGAGTCGAGAATTAGGGCTTGCTTGCTAGTTACTTAGACATCCTAATTGCTAGTTTGTTAAATTGTATTTTTTTAGTGCACATAAATACATAATGTTGTATTGTTTATGATGATTATTTGTTTCTTGGATTCCATATTTGTTGATTACTTGATTGCTATTATCGATTTATAGTATTATTCATTTATTTATATATATTTATGATTTATGTTTAAAGATTAAATTTTCTTTTGTTATAAATATATTTAAAATCTATGTCACAAATTATTAATAGAATATAGAATAGAATTTATTAATAGAATTATATCATTTTATACTAATAAATATATATATATATAATATATACAATTTAAAATTAAAATGCGCCCTTACGCTTCGCCTAAGTCTCAAGGACCTTTGTCGCCTCAAGTGCGCCTAGCGCCTTTGACAACACTGTGTATACCATGACCAAGAGGAATAGTCCTCTCTTGTGCATAGGGGTGAGGGGGAAAAAAAAACCAAAACCGAAAAACAGAAACCGGTTTTGGATCGGTTCGGTTTCAGTTTTAGGCGCCAAAAACCGAAAACCAGTTGAGTTGGGAGAGAAAACAGGAAAAACAAAAAAAAAAAATTAACTAAAAATCTCTTTCAAAAAATATTATATATATATATATAATAATTCGAAAAACTGAAACTGAACCAAAACCGAGTTTGATCGGTTCGGTTTCGGTTTCAGGGAATGGAGAGTTCGGTTAAGGAAACCAAAACCAAAATTTCAGTTTTGGTTCGGTAACCCGAACCTCCACCCCTACTTGTGCAAAAGCATAAGGAGATGTTATGTTTAAGCTAAAACTATAAATGGATAGAGAGAAAGGATCTCCTCAAAGATCCTATATATTAGAATTTCAAAGGTGTTGACTGTAACGGAAAAGAAGTCGCTCAGAAGATCTAAAAAAACTGCTTTGTTCCCATATCCCACCTATTTAAGGACATTTGAGAACATCAAAATAACCCCTGCTGCATGCTTCTTTGTTGTCAACCATTACGATAGTCAAATCACCAAATTCCTTAAAATGTGATTAACTATAGCATGTGCAAGGTGATTCCCAATTTGGATTCAAATACAATTGCAACATTTATCTGCTTTGGACCATAGTCACCAATTCTCTGATTTTTTTAATAATTCATGAATGCAAGGTCTTACAAATTATTCACGAATTTTTTAAAAATTCATGTACTTTTTAAAAATTCACGAACTTTGCGACTAATTTGCTAATGATTCATGATTTTTTAAATAAATTCTATTTTTAATACCTTTTAAATTTTTTGTGTACTCTTTTTATCTTATTTTTTATTCTTTCTCTTAACTTTTCCCCAAACCTGTCGAATTTATCCAGATTTTGTCAAATTGTAACCTCGCCGAACCTCGACTTTGTTACTATGGTTTGGACCAATCAACGGCACATTGATGAGATGAGTTGCCTAGAGTACCTAAGCAAACTCTTTATAAGTTAAGGGCACCAGAGAATTTGTCAATGGTCATTGATAGAGCATATCCAAAGGATTTTGTGGATCTAAGTGAAATTTTATGAACATTGTTTAGCATCAAAACTATATCACTGATATCAAGAAAGCAGGTATAAACTGCATACATAAATCTTAATAAATAATATGTTTCCATAGATATAAACATGAGTTGGGTTGCCCTAAAATATTGCTAGGCAACAAATAAGTTTGAAAAATGAACCATGAAATATGAGTAACTAAAAAGGTATAAAGTTTCATTTGGATACATTTCTGCAAGCATGATGCGATATGGCTGATGGCTGTCCAAATAAAAGAAAAAAATTGATAAAACACACATCATCAGGAAGGCCTATATTGCTAAATCCATGTTTTGTGAACCAATAACATACAACCAGTGAAAAGAATAGCAGAAACATAAACTGATGATCTTCTGATTGACATGGAAATAGTAGATATTCAACTTGCAATGCAGCCACACAGCCAACTAAAAGCAAAAATTGATCATCAACTCAAGAGACAGGGAAAATGAAGTAAACTGCATCGTAAGGCTCCAAGAATTTGCATGCAGAAGACTTTCGAAAGTAATATATATATATATATATATATATATATATATATATATATATATATATATATATATATATATATATCACTAGAGCAATAATTCTTCATAAAGAAAAATGCACTTACTTGCCAACACATCCCTAAGTTCAAAAAAAAATTACTACACTGCCAATCGAGAAAAAATGACTGCAATTGAAGCCAGTAAAGTACCATCTTGACGTTGTTGTGGCAATCCAAGAAAGGCTTCCGGACGATCAGGTGGTAAGTAAGGCATCCAAAACTGAACATATCAGAAAACCATCCAGCAGAGGGTATTTTATTCCGAACCAATTCTGGGGCAGTGTAATCTAGGGATGGTTGTAGGGGTAGAACAGAATCCTCAACATCATACTCCTGCCCAATTCACATACAATCAGGAAATAGAAAAATAAGATCCACATATGGCAGATCACTACAATTCGATGACTGCCCTCATGAAGGAGGGAATATAGCCCATCAATAAGAAGTGGATTAGTGCACTATGTAACATTATATCAACATCAGTAGGCATGACCGTACAGATGTATATGTACGATTGGCATGCTGTGATCCTACAGATGTATATGGTAAGATTGGCAAACTTGTAAAACTACGGCATAGGAATATACAGGGAATCACTTGATTATAATATTGTAGACATAAATACATTTTATAAGGGCATAGAGTACTTCAATTTTTATTCACCTAGATGAAAAAAATTAAAGCTTTCTGATAAGCCTATGCCAAATTTTTTCAGTTCTTCTACGCTCAGGATTCTGTATTTCAAAATTTTGATATGTAAGATGATGCATACAGTTCAACACAGCTATAGGGCATGCAATCACATATCATATATGGCCTGCATAAGAAGACTATTGCTGGAAAAGAAAGTCAGATGGTATGGCCGGTGATGCAAACCGCAGCTTGCCGACAAAGATCGACTGCAAATAGAGATACTCGAAAGCAGCTATAGAACATTAATCTAAGAAATAAAAAAAAATTGTGAAAAAATTATGGAAAATATCAAAAGGTGGGCAAAAAATAAAAGAAACACACACATGCATGTCACCCACCCATGGCCCCCCCCCGGCGCACGGGCGCATGCACAGACATGCGCGCGCACATGTAAAGCCCCTTATTGAATAGTTAATGAATATTGAGAATTGTGCTTTGTGCATATATTGAGAGAGATTCTTTCAACCATGAAAGCTTGTGAGAAGGTATCTTTGGAGCAAGAGTAATTCTCGTCCCTTGGTGAGAAGCCAACAACTTCTTTGGTGTGATTCCAAAGAACTCCCTAGCTTCTTCTTTGTTCTTTATTCTTTATTCTTTATTTTATCCCGGAGATAAAAACCCTAATCCTATCATGTGGGATTTACGCTATGTTAGGATTGTAGTGTGCCATTTTCCTGCATCAACTGCCCAATTGATCATAATTCTCTGTCGAAACAACATTCCAACAATTATATTCCATATATACAAGTAAGGACTTGAGAATGGGGGAGGAGTCAACGTTTGAATTGGACGGTGCTTTGTATCAAAATCATGAGGTCACAGGTTCAATACCAGATTGCCTTATGCCAAAGAAAAACTTCAGGGAGCTTCCACAGGAAGAAAAAACATATCAAAAGAAAACAGTTGTGCATAATTTTCTTAAGAGAACTAGTTAAGAAGAATTGATTAGTTTCTCAGAACCATATATTGGAACATTCCAATAAATTATTGTTTTCATTTTCATGATATGAGAGATTGATGTGAGCATGTGGGGATGATAAATGATTTCATTACTGACCAACCAGCCAGCCAGCCAGTCAGTTAGAAACACTACTGAGACATACGGCAGAGAGATGGATTTGAACCGACCTTCTCGGTGAAATGGATAGAATTGATTGCCAGTCAGTCAGAAACACTACTGAGACATACGGTAGAGATATGGACTTGAACGGACCTTCTCGGTGAAATGGATAGAATTGATTAATACCAAACCTTTTTGTTACCATATCCTGATAGATCGGAGGTAAAAAATTGAAACTATTTCAATATAAAAAAAGAACAGGAAATAAACCTCCTCCTCCTATTTTCAGTTATATTGTACTCCTAAAGATAAAATCATGCTATATCCAATGAGCAACGAGAAAAGAAAAAGAGAGGAAATCATATAGTAGAACTGCCTAAGCTTAATGTATCACTCACCGGATAATGAAAAGACTGCATGGTAGTCAAATCACCTGAATGATCTGCAGAAATTGCAAAACCAAAACCACCAAGCTTCCATGCTCCACTGGAAGTAATATATACAGTCTGCAGCAGGAAGATATGGTTAATAATATCATAATAATTATAATAATAACATATCATGGTGAACCCTAAATCTAGAAGAACCTCCAGTTGGTACTAAAGCCAAGGGAAAAAAGACGGTACACCCATTTTTACATTTTTATTAACAATATACCAGGAAAAAACAAAAAATATACATTCACTTTTTAGTAAAAGTTTACAAAAGAATACACAATGAATTTTCTCTTCGTTATTATCAAAATGCATGACAGTTGACACCGAAACAAAAGGTGAAAACAAATATTTTTAAAACGACTGTCATAAATAATAAAATAAAAGATAATAGCAAGCCAAATGAATACCTGACAGAGACTTGGGAATGCATGCTGACCAAGGTAGTTTCGATCTTTCAATATTAAGGTGTAATATTAGAAATAAGTAAGACCATTACAACTTAATAGAAACCAGACAAGTAAACTGCACGGTTCACAAAAGTCATATAATATTTAACTCGCCTTTTGGGGTTATCTTATTCCCATTTACTTTTTCCCCTTGTCCAATACCCTTTTGAACATATTATTTCCTTGTATTGTCGTATGCAACATTGCTTGACTCACTTTTTCTATTTATTTTTTGTAAATACTTTGTGTTTCTGATCTTTGTATGCATCTTGATTTCAATTTGTTTCCCTTCACTTGTGGGTCTTGGATTTGTTTGCATCTAATTCATTGCCTTCTTCCATTGGATTAGTTATCTTCCCCCATGAAGATTTGATGAAATTTTACAACTAGACTGAATCTTGAGATTTTATGCAGCTAAGTTAGAAGGAAATAGCAGCATAGCCCCAGTGACGTCAGATCACAATCAAGGAGCATTGAACTAGCAGTGCTACATTGCTATACCCTCCTCCCGCAGACCCACAAATGACAAAGTCAAAATTGACTTTGACAGCATTAGCACAAAATCGCAAATTGAAACATATAGATTGAAAAATAAATAAAATAAAACCACAATCACTTGTACCATCTTTGGCCAAAAATCTTATGCAATGATTTAGTGGAGGTGTCAATAGCTAAATGCTGAAAGGCTACCACTGTACCCCAACACCGTAATAATACATTGTGAAGAGAGAGAAAAGATACAAGAGGCACGTGCAATCTTAGTTGCACGAAGCGGGAGCGGGTGCGGAAGCGGGAGCGACGAAGCGGCAATTTTTTAAATTCTAGGAAGCGGGGGCGCCTATATATATATATATATATATATATATAATTTTTATTGAACAGTCTAAATGGGCCATGACATCAGGATCTGTTTTGTCAAAGATTGGAAAGAGAAAAGATTTCCATCGTTAGATTGAATGCAATCAAAGGTTTTAACAGTGAAAACCACAAGCTACGTGTAGATATTTGGGCTGTAAAATGTCTCTTTTTATCTTACACCGTTGAAGAGTGATTTATCATTGTGTTGTGTGGCACACATCTATGATCAATCTAAATTGCCCAAGCGGCAATCCATCGTTGGAACATGTCTCAGCCAAAAGATCATGCTATAAGTGGAAGTAAACCATCCATTCGGTGAACTTTACTATTAGCCATCAAAGTGAAGAACAACCGTTCATATTAGAATGTACTGTCAGATGGTTCGAATCTCCCAAAAAGTGTCATTTTTTAACCCATAGCCCTTCAATTGATGATATATCACTACGATGGTGTGGATTTCCAAGATCATAAGCCAATAAATGGTGTAAGATTGTTTGGTACTTAAATGACGTTCAGGAGAGTCGGTCCCTTCATGGGATAATGACTCCTGAGTCTTGACCGACATTTAAACACCAAATGGTGTTAAATGATCTTACACCATTACAATGTCACTTTTTATCTCACACCATTGAAGTGTGATTTATCATTATGCCATGTGGCATACATCCATGATCAATCTAAATTGCCCAAGTGGCAATCTATTATTGGAATATGTATTAGGCCAATGAAACATGCCGATAAGTCGATGTGAACCATCCGATTGACAAACTTTAATATCAGCCATTAAAACTAACAACAACGGTTGATATTATAGTCAACAAATCGGATGGTTTGAATCTCCCTAAAACACCATTTTTGGGTCTGTGGCCTTTCAACCTATGATCTGTCACTTTGACGGTTCGGATCACCCGCATCTTAAATCATTAATGGTGTAAGATCATTTAAACACCAAAATGTTTAAATGACGGTGAGGAGAGTCGGTATATATTATATAAAAAGATTTTATACATACACCCAGCCTCACCCAACCTTAATGGCAAAGGGTATTAATATTAAAAATCTTTTCAAGGTTTTTACTTTAAAGCCCCCTACTTACTATTATAAAGAAACCCAGCCTATTCATTTGAAAAACCAAGGGGGCATTCATTATAAAAACCAAGGGTATTGAATTAAAAAACTCAATGAGATGGATTTTATATAGAAACCCTGCGTATCTAGAATCAATATCGCAGAGAGAGAGAGAGAGATGTCGCGAAGATCTCTGCGATGGAAAATATATTTTTTAAAGGTATGGTCTTATATCTCCGCGATGATGCCGCCAAGATCTCCGCAATGATGCCGCGTAAAAACGAAAACCCTAGAGTGTAGGGTTAAAGATTTGGCATTTCTTTTTGAAGGTATGATCTTAGATCTATTCTTTTTTAGTTTTTATGTTCTATTTATTTATTTTTTCAATTTTTCAAATATGCTTAGCAATTTTTTAAATTTATTTTCTAATGATGAAGAAACCCCATTTCTACAAGCATTTTTTTTTTTAAATATATAGTTTCATAGGTGTATAACTCAAACACCAGATACCTCTCTCTCTCTCTCTCTCTCTCTCTCTCTCTCTCTCTCTCTCTACGCCAGAAGCGTTGGAACCGCAGTTCCTACTTTTAGGAACCGCGGTTCCTATGCGGGTCCGTTTCCGAAACGGGGAACCGCGGTTCCCCTAAGAATCATAAAGGGGTTTGGGCGTTTCTTGCTACTAGGTGCACAATGAGGACTAAGGAGCTGGCCTACCAGAAAAAGATAACAAAAAAAAAGATTTAAAAGGAAAACTATGATACAAATAAATACAAAAAAATTCTACTCAAACCACACCCTAATACACAAAGCCTGCCCTTCACAGAGATCAATGAATTCTAAGATGTCAGATTGTGTAGAAACTTGAAGGATGAGGAAATTATCTCAATGGAATCTCTGTTACAGTTGCTCAATTCCGCCTGTAGAAATGCAGCTCTTAGATATCTTTGAATTTGGAGTTCGAGTCCAAATCGATATATAGTTTTCTTACTCCTCTGGCATCTAGACCGGTTTGGAATAGAATTTCGAGACTTCGTATTCCATCGAAGATCAAGTTTTTTGGTTGGAGTGTGGGTTGGGGGAGAATTCTCACGATTGATCAGTTGCATAGAAGAGCTATGGGATTAAGAAACAGGCGTGTTATGTGTCTTCATACGGACAAGTCAATTAATCATCTGCTTATTCATTGTTGGTTTGCTAGGGAGGTGTGGTATATTTTTCTCCGATTTTTTTATATGGCTTGGGTTTTTCCGAAGGATTGTAGAACTCTTATGGCCCCTTGGGGAAGGAGTAAATTTAGAAGGGGAGAAAGGAGAGATTTGGCATTCTCTAGCTCTAGCAGTGATGTGGGCTTTATGGAATGAAAGAAATAAGAGTCTTTTGCAGAAAAAGAATGCCGGTGAGGATGATGATAAAAGCTATTCGTGAACTTGTGGTGAATTGGAAGAGCAAGAAGGATAGCAACATGCTAAGCGAGAACAGAGAGGGGATTGCTGATTCAAATAGCCTGCTTCCTTAGCCTTTTTCGTCTCGCAGGAAGGGTCTATCCTTGGGATTGGAATTGTGATTGGCTGGGGGTGAGGTGCCTTTTTTTGAGTAGTTAGGTAGGTATTGCTTTTAGGTTTGGGTAGCATTTCGTTTTAGGTGGTTCCCAGTATCTCGCTGGCTGCCCAGCTATGTAATTCTCCTTTTTAATAAATTTTGTTATTTACCGATAAAAATATCAATGAATTCCACAATCCAAACAAAAGTTCACAAATCTGTCATTTCATATATGCACCGCTAACTGTTGAAAAATGATTAGAAAAGAAACCCACCAGAAAACTGGATGGATTAAGAGTAACACTCCTGCAGAACCAGAAGCCCGAAGGGCTTACTCCAAACACACGATGCAACCTTCTTTCCCCCCAAACCAACTTCCTTTTCCATACTCCGAACACACGAGGCAACGTTCTTTCCCCCAAAACCAACTTCCTTTTCAATACTGCAACGCACGAGGCAACCTTCTTCCCCCCCCCCCCCCAAAGCCAACTTCCTCTTCCAAATTCCTCATTCTTTCATCATCAAAAGGCAACCTATGAAAATGTCCGCTAACTAGAAATTAGCGTAGAAACAGGACTCATGCAGCCAACCCCAAATAGATGTGACAAGACGATGATGAATGACAATTCAGGAAAGGGGAGGCCAGGAGAAAAACCTCTTGGAAAATTTCTACAAAATATAAAGAAGTCCACTAAAAAAAATTAAGTGGAGAAATAGGACTCATAAAACCAACCCAAATTACATGGGATAAGGCGATCACGATGCTGATGAATTGATGAGATATATATGTATATATATCAAAATTAGGAAATCTGCCATTTTGTAGTTCAAAGTCTTCAGACAGCTTCAGAATTGCAAGATGATGAAAAAAGCATAAGTCTCTGGAAATCGTTTGGTAAAACTATTTCTCTAATCAGTATTTTTCGTAAAACAAAAGAATAAATAAATTAATTAATTAATTAATGCACAATTACAAAAGAAATTTGGTTCTGCTTGTAACTTTTTTCATTGAAGTGTTTGTACTTTGTAAAATTAAATGCTTTATCAAAGGATAGCAATATGCAAAGTGTTAAATAAACATTCCGACACAAACAAACAAGATTATTGTAAAATAAAGAGTGGCTATAAACCATAAACCAATACAAACCCAACGAAAAGAGACATGGAAGCAAAAATCAAGTATAAACTAAAGGGCATGAATGAACCAATTTAAGTCATGATTTAACAACTACGTAATAGTAGTGAAATTCAATAACACAGAAAAATCCAAATAAGTAGATGTTAATTAAGATTTAAGATAACTTTCCTTTCAAAAAAGAAATGGTGCACGCTATTCAATTTAACTACAATATTAATAAAAAAATCTGAAAGGAAAATTGTATAAGTTTTTCAATTGTGACCTCAGGTGATATAGCCCGATGAATAAGACGTGCATTGTTATGTAGAAAATCTAAGGATTCAGCAACCTGAAGCAGACCATGTTTCACCTCCAACAATCCCATTTCCTGCATAAAGCAATCTCTTTCAGCACAATATAGAAACTAGAGGAACAGTTCATACTTGAACATCACATGTAAGTTGAGACTAGATATAATCCATATATAATGCATTATAAGGAAAATATGGATTCACTGAAACACATACATGCATAACTGGATAATGACAAGAACAACATAAATAAAAATTGTAATAACCCATACTAGTGAAATAACTTGTTCTATTGGTAGGACGTAATGGTCATTTCGGAGAAAGACAAGGGGTAAAAAAGGTAATTTTAGTCTAGTAATTTTAGATCTGAGACATGTAAGTTACTTTAAAAAAGACGAGTAAAACAATAATAGCAACTAAAGGATAAAAAGGCCATTTCTCATAAATATTGGGGACAAAGTGGTAATGTTACATGAGTTAATACCCCCAACTTAAGTGTAGCTACTTAACATCCTAACCCTAGATAGACAGCAAAGGAGGTGATGCAGCAACATGGACAAGGAAGTGACACGGCACTTAGCCCGTGGGAATGACCAAGAGGCAAAGTCAAGGAGGTGCCGCAGCACAGTTATTGAGGTGATACAGCACTTGGCCCTTGGAGATGGCCAAGGGGAAAAGTCAAGGAGGTGAAGCAACAAAGTCAATGAGCCCACGCAACACAGTCAAGTAGGGAATTCCGTACTTGGCCCTTGGATGGCGAAGGGGCACGGTCAAGGAGGTGATGCAATACAGTCGAAGAGGCGATGCAGTACTTAACTCTTTAAAGATGGTCAAGGGGTTCAAGGGTTACCATCAAAGATAGGGATAAGTATAAAAGGGAGCAGTATTAGTATTTCCATACAAATAAAGGGCAAAAATGTAAATTTATAATAAAATATAAGGATAAGGGGCAAATTTGTAATTTTTCCATGAATATAAAAGGTTGATAGAAAAGGACAAAAGAAGAATGATATAATAATAAGGAGGTGAAAGATTTGGTATTATAATAAAATAATAAATTGAAGCGAAAAAAACTAATATTTTAACTGGGGTAAAAATAATATTAATTTAATTAAGAAGGTGATTAGGATATGGACTAGAATACTAAACAAATACATGAGGCTCATAAGGAGCCACCTAGGTGTGTATGTGTGGGCATGCATGTGTGACACATATGATATGTGTGTGAATGCATGTGTGACATGTGTGTGCATGCACGTGTGACATACGTGTGCATGCATGTGTTACATATGTTTGCATATGATTGGCCAAAAGGTACCTCTATTCGCACCTACCGCTTTACTGAAAGCGCCTACGCTCCCACGTGAGAAGAAAAAATCATTTCCTTTTTTGAATCGCTGAAAGCACATGCATGTGTCACATATGTGTGCATATTGGCTAAACGGTACCTCTATCCGCGCCTACTGCTTTACCGAAAGCGCCTATGCTCCCACGTGAGAGGAAAAAATATCTCCTTTAAATAACTAAAAGCGCCTACTTATGAAACCCAAAGTGGGGGCACCCACCTTTCTCCGTCAACTCTAGCAACCACAACGACATCGTCGGTATCGCTGAATCACCTTCTTCTTCTTCAACCAATCGCAAAAATGATGCCGACATCACCAAAGCACCCTCTTTTCTTCCTTTTCTTCATCTTCTTGCTCAACTCTGGCAAGCCACAAGAGTCACAACGACGAAGCAGGCATTACTGAAGCACCCTCTTTTCTTTTCCTTCTTCACCTCCAATGAAAACCTAAAAAAAAACTACAAAAACAAAGAAGAAACCCTAAAAAAAAGAACAAACAAAAACCCTAAAACCTAAAAAGACCCTTAATCTTGTCACGGTGGAAACCCACTGTCGGGCCAATGTTTAACAACTGACAATGGGTACCCCACTGTCATAGATCTAGGGATTTTTTTATGTTTTAAGTTACTTTTCTTTTTTAGGGATTCTTCTTTTTTTTTCGGGTTTTTTTTATTTTTTTAGATGCGATTGGTAGTTTGGTGATGTCATCGTTGTTACGAGTCACTAGAGTTGAAGAAGAAGAAAGATCGTGCTTCGACGGCGCCGTCAAGTAATTGCCGGAGAAGAAGGTGGGTGCTTTCACATAGGAGGGTGCTTTCATGTAGGGTAAAAAAAATGAATAAACATTAAGTGGGTGCCCCTCACTAAAACCGCACTTCATAAGTGGATGCTTTCAGTAAAGCGGTAGGGGCGAATAGAGGTGCCCTTGGCCAAAAAGAAAGGTCCCTCCTCCCCTTGGGAAGTCTAAATAAGGAAAGGGGGGATAGAAAGTCATTCCCACTCCCCAATTCATGAGAGAGAAGAAGATCGAGCTTAGGGGTCCAATTAGGGATGGTCAGAGCACAGCAGTTCAGTTTAGTCGATCTCCTCCAAGCAAGTCTCTCTTCCTTAAGCCCACTTAGTTAATTAAGTAGAATTAGGGGTAGATAATCCTACTTCGGGGGATTTAGAGCAGGTAATTCTAGTTCGAAGTAACAGCCCAGATTAGCCTATTAATCTTGTTTAGGGGTAATTAACTCTGATTAGTCTAATTAATCCTACTTATGATTAATTAACTTTGATTAGCCTAATTAATCCTACTTAGGATCATGGATCAAAATTTCGTCCGATACCGATACGTATCAGTATCGGTATCGGAGATCACCGATACGGTACATTGAATGTACCGTATTGGTCATATATACGCATTAGCTGGACGATACATTCAATGTATTGTCCGGTACCGTCCGATACCGATACGTATCAATTTTGGGCTCGGACGATACGTATCGGTTTTCCGGCATTTTGATCCATGCTTAGGATTAATTAACTCTGATTAGCCAATTAATCCTGACTAGGGCTAATTAACCCGCTAGATGTCCAATTAATTTTGATTAACCAATTAATGTTGATTAAGGTTAATTAAACTGATTAACCTAATTAAGTATGACCAAATCAAGCAAGACTGTTTTCGTAAAAGACCACTTGCAAAGTTTCATAACCAAAATGGTTATTAGAAGCTGATTTCAATCTCTCTGGCAACAATAAAGTCATGAAGATATCAAAATTTTGTTTTCAACATTGAATTTTCATATCATTTTTTATCAATAAAAGGAATTTAATAGAAAAAGAAAACCAATACAAGTCTACCAAAAGCAAAAATCCCAATCAACAGTGAACACCCAAGAATCTAGCCAATTCGAACCCAAAGCTTAACGGAAGTCCATTGCAAGAGGAAAATAGGCTACATGACGAGGCTATCCAATCCCCACTATGGTCTTGCCCATCCAAGTTCTCGCCTAAGAAACCAAGATAAATCCACGCCAACGCAAAATCTCTAACCTCCTTCAATATCATATTTATCGGTTTACTAATCCTCCCAAAGATTCTACTTTTTTTTTTTCTTCCAGATGGACCACATAACTGCCAGAGCTATAATATGCCAGAAGTCACCCTTCTTACCTTCATAACTAACTCCTCCCACACAGAAAGCAAGCTCTCCCATAGTCACTAGGGAAAACGATACAAACATCAAACATAGCCATAAAGACAACTATTGACAACCCACATTTCTCTAGTCTCGCAAATTTTTATAGCATGTTTGTACATTAGAGTTTAGACTTTAGAATGAAAATGAGTTGATACCAAAGTAAATGTATTTCCTGATATCTGAAAAATATGAAAGCCTTTTGAAAGAAAAGTCAGTTTACGAAATACCTGGAGTAAAAAAACAGGCATGAATACCTGATTTAGTACTTGTAAAATCATGCATACGCATCTCAGCTGTTCTCTATTTTTTATCATTTTCCCATAGCTCAACACTTTGCACCATATAATAATTTGTCTTAGCACTGCTTTATAAAAATGTCCTTTTAATCAAAGTGGCACTCGTTGTTGAACACATATCACTCGCTTGTCTCCAATCCGTCCAACGTGCATTGATCTTGTTGAAGATGTCATCTCCAAATCCACCATTTGTTGTATAGTAGAGGCCAAAACCAAAATCTACGACATGGAATCCACAACCCAGTTACAAGGGTTTTATGCTGTCACTCTATCATATGTGATCTTGGATTATGTAGTACATAAGAAAATAAAATGTCTTTTTTCTTATTGGCAATAAAAATAAAATGTCAAGCGGCTGATTGAAAATATATGAATATGTATATATATGGAAAAGGATTTGCACAGTATTTTTTACTGTCCAATCATATTTAATAACAAGATTGCACAAGCTTGATCAAGATGAGAGAGTGGCAACTCGTTTTATTATCACATAATGGACATAGTTTGTGGAAGCACTTAAATGTAGATGTGTCAATAAAATGGGATTAAAAAAATACCTGGAAAGTGTGTTATGGGACTAATTGTTACCTAGAGGGCTAGCGGTCCTAATCGATAGTTTTACATTTTCACCCAAAGTAAACTATTAAAAAAATTAAATAAATAAATAAAGTTTTCACCCAATTAAACCTTTATACCTCATACAATTTCACACCCAACCTCTTTCCTATCTTCTACTTAAACTAAGAAATATCTATCTCAAGAAGGAGATCTCTACCTCAACTAGGAGACTTGAACTCCTAATAAGTATAACATAAGATTCAACTCCAAAACACGTGTGAGAAAGTACATATAGCTTTCAAAGATTAAGTAAATGGAGACCGACAATGGGAGTGTAGTCCTTGGGAGTCTAGACCTCCGTATTGAGAATTATGGTTCAAAGTTTCATCATCAATAATCAAATCCATGATACACTGAGCTAACTTTCAATCATGTCTATTATTTCATTTAGGATTAAAATAACGATAGCATTGAATCAATAAAAATATTTAGCATCCATTTTTTCGTTAGATTTCAAATATTCAATTTCCGAGCTTTAAAAGATATAAAGATCTGATTTTCTTTAACCATATGTGTACCACACAACCGAAGCTCCGACACATTAGTCCAAACTATGCGCCTTATGCAATGGTGCGACTGATCGCAACAAAAAACCCATACCCATCCACCACTACATCTAAATAGACCTAAATTCACTAAGCACAGAAACCAATTTAATCAATCAATCAAAACCACCAATTCGAAATTTTCAAAACAAAGACAGCTATAAAATTAACTGCAACCTTAAAATCGATCAAGATCCACAAAATTGAAATTAAGATCAACTAAATCAACTAACCATATCAATCAATCATACCAAAATTTCAAATTTCTCTAAACAAAGTCAACTACAACATTTAAACCGATCGCAATCTACGAAATTGAAATCAACAAAATTAAAAGCTCTGAATAGCTCAATATCACATACCATCCCCTTGAGCTCTTTAGGCACCTTCGCAATATTATCCACCCCACCGAGCGCATTCGCGACCGAGGCGAACAACGGCTCGGTGACCATCGCCATGGCATTTTTGCTCTCGTCCAATGCCTGCACCACGTGGACCACGCCAGGGTGCCGGAGCCTCACGAGTTTGGCGGCGTCGGCCCGAATTATGTCAAAAAACGTGTCTTCGGCGGTTTTCGAGAGGCCGGCGCGAGCTCGGGCCTCCGATAGCGCGCGCTTGTCGAGGACCCAGACGCAGACGAGGGGGTACTGGCCGGTGGCCGGTCCGCGGGTTTTGGGCCGGGCGGAGAAGAGCTTCCAGGCGAGGCCTGGACCGCCCGATCCGATCTGGTCGAGGAGATCATAGTCTTGTAAGGGTTTTGGACCGGTGACTTCTTGAACCGTCGTTTGAACCGTTTTCTCGATTACGGCGGCCGTTTTGGCTAGGGCTTGGGTTAGGGTTTTCATGTTCAGGGCCATGGCGGTTTTAGAGAGAGAGAGAGAGACAGGAGAGAGTATAGGCTCCACCCTCTTTCACGATTCTCCTTCTGCTTTCTCTCTCTAGCATATTTGTCCCCGACAGTGAAGAGCAGGGATCAGGTGTATAACCTATAGATTTAATGGGTTGTTACAGTCACAAATTCTACGAATTAACAAAAATTTTGTAAAAATTCCCAAACGGTACGGCTATTGTCACCCGTTTTCGGCAAAGACCATTGACTGAATTAAATCAGACAATAGTGAATATTTTTTGTTCCAATCTTCCAAAAAAACATACCCTAAGATCATGTTTCACCCATCAGACGGTAAGATGTTGATTACACATAGTATACATCCCCAAAAGTAACCTAGATCATACAAAGGAGATGATCATCACTTTTACAGATATGTGCGACGTGGAATCAACATCTGATACCATAATCTTTAGATCTATCGTGTAAGAGATAGGAATAAAAAAAATCTCCATTGGCCGATTCAAATAATTTAGTTTTCATCCCTGAAATGTTGTATGATATTTTCTTCAAAAACAGGTGATAATAGCCGGACCTATTCGCTTTATTCATTGATCCGCGGAGCTTTTCTCCAGATTGATGAATTTTTTAAAAAAATGGATATATCTATCATTGTGATACATATAACATACTTCCGATGTGGATTATGGATCACACTTATTTCATTACTTAAGGATTTCACTGAAATATATTGTAGTATATTTAGATAAATTTTTATTACTTTTACAGTCCTCGAATTTTCTCTGAATATTTAGCGACTTTATCTGAATTAAACAGAATTGACGCCCTGCCAAATAATTGCCCAATTCAAACTCAATTAAGACTAATTTAAGAGAGTAATCTAAAAAAAAGACTAATTTAACGGAGTGACTAGTTGCACATGAGATTTGTTTTGTTGCAGATAATTTAAGATGATTTCATGTTTTTAGGACATGCCACTTGAAACACCATCTACAATGTACGATTTAAAAATTCATTATGGAAAGACTTTTGTCGTACATTGACATGAAACACGATTTTTATTATCTAATTCAATACAGTAAAAGCTCATCATATAATTCAATGGTCAGTTGTTTTGAAGCATATGATAGAAAGAATGTTTCATGCCAATTTTCAGTTCAATGGTTGATTGTATTAAATCGTAGGATAGAGATCATATTTCATGCTAATCTTTAGTAACAAAGAACATCATAGCCTTTAAATGAAAGGTTTTACATTTTATGTGACCAAGGTTCTAAAGGTACTAAGTTTGTGTTTGGCAATGAGACAAAGGGGTGCACGCCACCGCCCTGCCCGCACCTCACCGAAGCAGTTTTCAACCGCTCAAGCAAACTGTGGCTAGAGCCACTCCCCCACAGCTCCCCACCCGCTCTTTGTCAACTTTGTGTTGTTACCGGATTTGCTCAACACAGGAGGGTGGTGGAAGAGCATCTAATGCAGGTGGGAAGCGTTACCAATCAAGCCCGAGTCTGTTTTTTTCTTAAAATTAAGCACGACGCCACAAATCTCGTGTGCAATTAGTTGACCCCGACATTTAAACATGCATGTAGTATTTAACTGGGTGCCTCTTTTTGCGCCCACGCACTCTCTGAAAGCCCCCATCACTCAAACCCCTTGAAAATTAATGATTGCTTAAGATCAGTTGATGGATATAGCTTTCCACCTTGATATCCACACAATAGAGCTTGAGATCATGGAGAACCTATTAGATGGTCAGTTTTTGGTTATATGTGTACCGGATTCATATGACACATAACACACTCAAACGTGAATTTAGGGCCATTGTTTGGGGATCTGCAACACATTGAACAAAAAATTGACCGTCTGATAGGCGCACTATGATCTCAAGAACAATTGTATGGAAGATCGGTATAAAAATCGACCTTCATCATCTGATACAAAACAATCAATGGTTTCCAAGGGATTTGGGACCTAGTCACTTTCAAAGAAGGTGTGGGTGCAAACAGAGGTACCCTATTTAAAAGGGAGTCGTGACTTGCAAGAAGTTTCCCCTTGCACATAACTTGGAAGGACTTGGAATTTTGGACATATGTGCCATGTGAAAACACTATATTTGAGCCATCTGATTTGAAGGTCATGATCTAATAATCTTATGCAACAAAAGTTTGACACGAAACATGATATTTATCAAATAATTCAATGCTGTCAACTATTTAATTAGATAATGTTGAATCATATGATTAAGATCATGTTTTATGTCAATCTTTTGCGTGTAAGATCTTTAGATCATGATCTTTAAATCAGATGGCTAGGATAGTGTTTTCACATGACAAAAGTCTCCAGATTACCAAGTCTTTCTTTCAAGCTATGTGTAAGGGCCAACTTCCTGTGTGCAAGAAATGACTCCTATTTAAAATGATATTACACTAATAACCATTAGGATGCCACTTGTCCTCCTTGATGACATTTAAACGCCAAAATGGTGTTAAAATTATCTTACATCATTAAATTAAAATTATTGTCTTATACATGCCACATGGCACACATATGTAATCAAGCTAAATTGCCCAAGTGGCAATCCCTCATTAGAACATATCTTAGCTAAAGAATTATGCATCTATGTAGATGTAAATCATTTGATAGGTGAACTTTAATATCAGCTATAAAAATTTAAGAACAATGATTGATATTAGAGTCCACTAATTAGGTGATTCAAACTTCCCAAAAATATAACTTTCGAGCTGATTATTTTTCAATTTGTAATCCATCAATTTTGCCGTTATGAACATCTTAGGCTATTAAATGGTGTAAAATAGTTTAAGCACCATTTTGATGTTTGAATTAGGATCATGAGAGTCAGGTCATTAATATAAATAGTCCAATTGGAAATTAAAATAAATATATAATAATAGAGGGCACAGATTGCATGATTCAAACATGTCCAAAAATGTGATTTTTCAAACTGTTAATCAATGTATGAGCTATCACTTTGGCTGCACAAATCTTTTAACTTTAGTGGTGTTGTATCATTTAAACACCAAAGTAGTGTTTAAATGGAGGTAGGGAAGCAAGTCTTGAACCGAACACTGAAACAGAACCGAAAACTAAGGAAACCGAACTGGATTGAACTACACCAAAACCTGACACAAACCAAACCGAACCCCAATTCGGTTCGGTTTTGGTTTGGATGGCTTGAAACCAAAAACTGAGGGAGTAGGTTGAGTAAATCAAAAAAAATTGCCAAAAAAAAAACCCTAAAAATAGGTTTTTTACCTAAACCGAATCGGATCAGTTTCGATTTTGGATTCAAAAAAAAAAAACTGAACCAAATGAATTTCAGTTCAATTTCGGTTTGTGGTTTACCGAACCAAACCTGCATCTCAAAGTAGCGTTTAAAACTTTAAATGGAGGCTATAAGTGTGTCCACATATTAGGGAAGACTCTCCTAACTGGCAATTAAACATCATTTTGCCTATCTTGCGCCATTATTAGTTTACGATATCAGTAATTCATAAGGGCAAAGTCATCAATCATACATTGAAGGGCAAACAACTCAAAAATAACATTTTTTGGAGAGATCTGAAACATCCGATTTGGACACTCTATTATCAACAATAGTTGTTCTTAGTTTTAATGGCGGATATTAAAGTTCACTAATAAGATATTTTACATCACTTATGATTTGATTGTTTGGCTAAGGCCCTGTTTGATAGCAATGAAACTCCAGAGAGGAAATGAAATCAATTTCTTAGTTGATTTCCTACGAAATGATTTTCTCTATAAATGGATTTTTCACTGTTTGATTAGTGTGTTTGAGAAATGAATTTCATTGGAAATTGATTTCTCTTGTTTGATTAATCTCTTTCAAAATGGGTTTTCAAGTTTTGATCATTTATTATTAAAATATAATTAAAGTCAAATATTAACCAATAATTTTTTTAATGATATTCTATTACGTTACAAATTAATACTATAGTAATCACTATTTATTAGTAAGTTAATTAAGTCAAAGTTTGAAAAATCAAACTCAAATAAAAAGTCAAATTTTGACCAAACTTAAAATTTTGATTAAAAAAATATGTAAAGCTAAATAACAAAGTTGTAAATGCTAGTATCTAATATAAGTTTATACGTTGAAATGAAATTAAACTTTTATAAAAGTCAAACTTTGACCAAAATTTCAACTTTGACCAAGAGAAAATTTTACGATATACCAACAAGTTACAAACGTTCAACTGCAAATTAATATAACAGTATTCATATGCATCGTTAGGTTACACTAGTCAAAATTTGATCAAATATTCATTTTTAATAAAAGTCAAATTTTGACCAAATGTAAAACTTTAATTAATAAAAAAATTTAAGAATAAAGTACAAAGTTATATAGTAAATGCTAGTATGTATTATAAGGTTACATGTTGAAACAAAATTCAATTTTTAAATTTGAAAGAAAATTTAATTTTTTTAAAAAGTCAAACTTTGATTATTTTTTTTACTTTGACCAATAAAAAATTTGACAATCTACCATCAACCTACAAATTAACATAACGTATTCGTGTCCATCACTAGGTTACACTATTAAAAAATTTGACAAAATATCAACTTTTTTAAAAGTCAAACTTTGACCAAATGTAAAAAAAAGTAAAATAAAATTTTGTAATATACTACAAAGTAATAAAAAAAAATGATAATCTCATTGGGGATATAGAAGTTCAAAAAAACAAATTGTGTTTAAAAGTCAAAGTTTGACTATATATATCAAACTTTGACTGATAAAAATTTATATTATCAAAATACAAATAACAATAATAATAATCACTATCTACTGTCAAGATACACTTCTCAAATTATTACTAAGGTCAAAATTCGAATAAAAGTCAAACAGTGACTAAAGTCAAACTTTGACTAATAAAAAATAGGCAATATATTTTCAAGTTATAAATTAAAATAATGATATATATTTTTAATTATAATATTTCACTAATAAAAATTTATAACATTTTATATAAAATCGAACTTTGACTAAAAGTCAAACTTTGACTAAGAAAAAATTACACTGATACGGTATAAATTTATATAGTAGTAGACTCTATTTATAAGCAGGTTTTAGGTTTGACTAAAAATAAATTGTGTAAAAGTCAAAGTTTGACTAAAGGCCAAAGTATTGACTAATACAATTGAGAATCTAGTATCAAATTATATATCAACATGACAGTATCTCTTTTTCGCTATCAAATTATTGGAGTCAATGTTTAATAAAAAGTAAAATTTTAATTAAAAGTCAAAGTTTGACTTCAAAGTCAACCTTTGACCCCTAAAAATTTGATAGTATATTACTATCTTACAACTTATATTCATATTTTAGTAGTCAAAGTTTGATCAAAAGTCAAAACTTTATATAACTTATAAATCCAATTAAAGTTTAATTAAAATTCAAACTTTGACCAAAGTCTAATATTAGCTGAAAAGAATATGATGTAGATAATGTGATCGTCATAGTCATCGTGCTGGTATGATGGTCATAGAAATTGAAGTTACTTTTTAATAGTCAAAAAATAAATATTTTTTTGATTTTAGATTTTTTACAAGTAACTTTAGATTTGCAATGACAAAAAATTATTATTTTGTTAGTAGGAAACTCAATTTCAGCCACTTAATAGGTTGAAATGGTTTCCTCCTAAAATGATTTGGTGTATGGAAATTCAATTTCTATGCGGGACCGACTTAATTTTATTTCCATCTCCTTAAATAATTATCAAACAACAATAATTGGAAACTAAATTTCATTTCCACTATGAAATTACATTTCCATGTTATCAAATAAGGCCTAAGACAAGTTCTAATAATGAATTCCCACTCGAACGATTTAGATTGATCATAAATGTGTATCACGTGATATAACGATAAACCACACTTTAATGGTGTGAAATCAAAACTTTAATTTAATGATATAAGATCATTTAAATTCCATTTTGGTGTTTAAAGTCGGCGAGAGCCATTATTTCTCTATATAGAGGGACGACTCTCTTAATCGGCAATTAAACACCATTGTGATGTTTAAATGATCTTATACCAATAAATATGTAAGATGTGAATCATCCAAGCTCATATTGCACAGAAATTGAATCAAAACTCACTGTCAATGTACAATTTGGATCATTCATTTAAATTAGACCAAGGTAGATCTATTTCCATCTATCGAATCTCGAAGGGCATCAACACTGAAAACAATTGATTGCTCTGAATCATACGATGGAGATTATTTTCTATAACAATCTTCCACGCAAGGGATTTTTTATTATTATCAGTAAGTGGGGCACCAAATAGGCTACACAATGAATCTTGAGACTATAGGCACCACAAATCATATTTTGATTCTATCTGGCACACATCCCAAAAAGTGATTTGAGAATGATCGTTTGATCAAATGTGATTATCGGATCACTTTTTAGAATGTGTACCACATGAAATCAAAATCATACCTTATATTATGCCCACAGTCTCAAGATCTATTGTGTGAAACATTGAGACGATTGAAACTAATTTGACGGCATTGGTATCTTAAGAGATTTCGTAGGTCGGAATAGTCCTACCCATTATTCCTTAGAGATTCGGGCTGCGTATGGCATAACTCTCTGCTAGCCCCTACCACAGTAGAGTTCACCTGCTTTAGTTGGTTTACATTCTCTTTTCTAACTCCCTTCAAATGAGGATTTACTTGCTCTATCACCAAGCTCCTTGGCTCTTTACTAACTCCCTATCAGAGCAAATAAAATCTGCTCTGACAAGGAGTGAGTAGAAAGGAGGATAGAACTGCTGAACAGGTAAATCTTGCATAAAATCTTGTTATGCAAAGAGTTATCAAGGAGAAGGGGTACCTGCTAAAGCAGGTAACAAGATATTAGTAAAGAGGATAGGAACCTGTTAAAGCAAGTGAACTCTATCATGATAGGGGCTAGCAAAGAGCTATGCCATAAGCAACCTCAATGGCTGGAGATAGTGCTACCCATTAAACACCATTTTGGTTGTGGAGTTTTTCATCTTCTATCTATCGAATTAAAGCAAGTGAGCTCTGTCATGGCAGGGGCTAGCAAAGAGCTATGCCATACGCAACCTCGATGGCTGGAGATAGTGCTACCCATTAAACACCATTTTGGTTGTGCAGTTTTTCATCTTCTATCCATCGAATTAAAGTACATTAATTAGACAGCTCCATCGTTGTTATAGGTGTGATTCTTTGGCTAAGGCATGTGTTACTATCATGGTATAAAAAATTGGCCGATACCGAAACCTTCGGTGATACGTATCGGTTTCTCGGCAAACTAATACGTATCGCTATCTCAACTAGGTATCGGTATCAGCAGATACGGGCTCGTATGGGTCGATATGGTATCGATTTCAGCCGATATCTCTATTTTTTAAAAGGCCGATACGTATCGGTATCGACCGAGTTGTATCGGTACTCTATGGACTGATACCCGAGTCCGATAGCAATTTTGATACTTTGATTAGTGCTAATGAAGAACTGACACTTAGACAATTATGATTGATCACAAATGTGTGCAACATGACATAACATTAAATGGTGCAAGATCCACAGAATAGTTTAATCCTTTAGTGGCATAAGATCTGGGTATTTAAGCGTCCATCACCTCCTCCTTTAAATGACAGTCAGAAGAGTTGGTAACTATTTTATTATACTTAAAACATAGACGGCGACTCGCATTTAAAGCCAACCATTTTGGGGTTTAGATAATGGAGAGTGTTATATGGTAGATAGATTTTAAGTAGACAAAATATAGGCGATTAATGTAGCGTCACATAATTGATTGTAAGTGTGGTGAGGCTCAATTAATTCAGGTCAGTGTAGCGGCTATATGGCACGACATCAACCGCCTGCACTTTGTCTGTATTAAATCTGTCCACTATTTATAATTCTCCTTAAATAATTTACACCATTAATGGTGTAAGATGTAAGCAAGTTAAACCACGTAGCTCATAATTGGACAATAAATTGACTAAAACATCACTGTCATGAGGAATTTGGGGTCTGTTTGCCAGCGCTCCCTGCCCTTTCCCCGCCCCATCAGAGAGCGGCACGTGGCTCAATCGTGTTTGGTGAGCCATGCTAGTGTTGGTAGGGAGCGGAGCAGGGTGCACTGGGGCGCAAGGGAAGTAGTCTAGGGGAGCTTTGCGAAAGCGGCTTTCAACTGCTCTTGCCAGGAGCTGGCAGTGGATGGCTGAAGCGTTGGTGCGCACTCCTCCATCCCAATGCCAAACAGACCTGTAAAATATATGGCTTATGTCATCTGATATCTAGAGTTCTACTAGGAGGTCTGTCAATAAGAACCCGCCGACCCAACCCAATGGTGCACTCAAGCCGATCTCTCCTGACCTGACCCGACGCCTAACTCGAACCCCCCTGCCGATAAAAAAAACCTATATCTTTGATACTTTGTACATATAAGAAGTCGGGTCGGGTCGACCTAACCCGACACAAGCTCTTGGTTGACCCAATCTGATGCCCAACCCGATCTGATGCCCGAGCTAGTAAAATAACGGGTCAGATATTAGGATTGAACCGACCGTTGGCAGCCCCAACTTTTAGATAACTTTGTAGGAGTTGATATTAAAGTGGACGTATGAACTTGACTCAGTCAAGTTGAGCATGAAGCATCCAACCCAAACTTCAGGTCTGGTCGACTTGACCCGATATTTTATGTAAAAATTTAAGGAAAAGAAGGGTTGTAACAGCTCAGGTCGGGTGTCAGATAAAATTGGTTTTCCGGGTTGAGTCGGGCATATTATCTTGACTTGTTGGGTCAGGCGTATGCCCCTCACTAGTCAGGCAGCCAAAAATTTGGTCCGACCCTGCCCATTGATAGCTCTAGTCGCAGGATCAATCTCATCTTTTTTGACATAGGAAATTGACCCATACAAACACCTCACTTCATAGGTAGGTAGGGGTCTCAAGAGGTCAGGCTTGAGCTCGGTTCAAACCACAATCCTGATCATGGTCTAAGGTAAGTAGGCCCGATGCATAAATTGGCTAGCCCGAACCTGATTTACTAGTAAGCCGGGTCGGGTACGGATGATCTGCTCCTTTAAGCTCGTCCCTGATCGGTTAGTAAGCCAGGCTGGGTACGAGCTCCAAGACTGTTTAGGTCCACCCCAAATCCATCAAATGAATTAATTTATATAAAATTTGATGGGCGGCCTATGGCCCGGCCCGACCTGAGGTTGGCTAGTTATGGGCTAAGGTAAGGTAAGCCTGATTAATAAATGGGTTGAACTGGCCTGGTCCGATTAATAATTGGGCCGGATACGGGCTAGTTTCAAAAAGCCTGATTATAAGTTGCCAGTTTAAGGCCCAGCCCGATAATGCCTGGTCTGGCCCATTGAGACCCTTAAGTCCTGCTCCATGATTAAACTTCCTTCGGGTGCAGACACGTTGCTAAATTACTAAGTACATGGTTGACCAAGTAGCTAAGATGACACATTCCATAATCAATGGGTCAATCATGCACCTTCAAACAAGTCAAAAGCACATGTGCACAGATTTAGAGGCCCCATTTGAATTTGTGCCCCACTAAAACGTGATTTTAGGATATTTTTAGGGATTTATCCCACGCGGAATACAAAATTGACTGTATGTGCGAACAGAGGAACCCTTTTGTATTTTCACTTGATTAAATAAAATAATTTTTTTCTAGGCCTCACTCATTTAATAAAAAGAGGAGCTCTATGGGTGTCATTAGAAATAACACTATCACATCCAACTACAGGTGAGTGCTTAATATTTATTGGTGGACCTGGCCTCAAGTAGTCACCTGACACAGTCAGGTCTCATCAGGCGTCAATCAACTGATTGACTGACACAGGATTTGAGGGGCCGGTGTTACAGATATGCCAGATACATATCCGTTTTTAAATCCCTATGTATAATTAGCCAAGATCACAATTCAAGAAGCGGAGGTTCCGAGTTCGAATCCCACCCCTTGTTGGTCACTAGAAGGGATTTATCTCTCATGATTGGTACATATGATGTGTGGGTGTTACACATGCCGGAAGACTTAGTGAGGCGCTTTAAGTGGCCAGATACCCGTAAAATAATAATAATAATAATAATAATAAACAAAAAAGACATGATATTCTTCTCATATGTAAGAACATAACACTGTTCTTACCTTCTGAAAAATTTGGCTTGATGGGGGAGAATCTGGTTTGTATATTGAGTTAAAAGTTCGGAGGCCTTGAATGATAATGGAGATGCTCCTCCTGTTTTTTATGTGTTGCTTCCATTTTGGGGCTAACTTCTTTGAATGCCTTAGAGGGTGGACTTTTATAAAGAGGGCTGCTATGCACGCACAAGAGTGGTGGGCGAAAAGGCAAGTTTCAGGTCCGTGTGAGTTAAAGTGCCAAAAGTGTTGGGCTTGCCTATATTTGACCTGCCCCATTCATCTAAGGTTGGGCATATAAATTTCACTAGTTTTTGCAATTATAAGAGCATCTCCAATAAGCATTTCATAGCTAGTCATGTCATGTGGCCACTTTAATGGCTAGTTATGAGATATTCATCAATTCCAACTCATTCCATATCCCAATTATGAGAATTGACTAGTTTCATACTATATTTGGTATTAGTGAAATCCCTATACAATTTTTTATTTATAGTAACTTTTTATTTTATAGTAACGTGATATAAAAGGTCATAGCGGACCCGCAGTTCACGAGGCAACTCGATGAGCTACCCCATAGTCAACTATCATTCTTAAGAAAACGACGATCATTGACAGTTGTCTTTTTGATAGGTTAATTGTCCAGAACTGAGTGATTAACTGTACCGGTTTACCACATAGTCAATCTACATTTTTCGGAAAGTGACTGGCATTGACAATGGTTGTTTTAACGGTTAACTGAGCACAATCGATTAATTACCGACCTAGGAGCTTAAACGTTTGGTCATTCGATCAACTCAAATAGATGAGTATAGATCTTGGGCAACAAAACCTTTCGTCTTTCAGTCAATAGATCCCTTAGTATACTGCTCGACTTGAGAAATTACTTTGTGAGAATATTTGGGTCCCATACAAAAATGATCGAAATTTCAGTCCAAATTAATTTAGACCCAAATTTCAGTCATTTCAACCGAAATTTTGATCCTTTGTGTGAAGAGAGGGTTCCTGTGTTCTCCACTAGTACTCATAGCTAACAAGTCGAGCTATGGAAATAAGCTGGCAAAGAGGAAATTTAAATAGAAAAGAAGATTAAAAGTATGAAAAATGTAAAAAAGTAGTGAATTGAAAAAGTCGTAATTAATTGTGATATAATTGCCAAATTCACAACTTTTCTTTTAAAATTATAATTGTTTTTCACTTTTTCTGTTCCCCTATTAACTGATTGTGTGGATAGACCAATCCGCATTAGAAAGCCGATCTTTCCGTATAAAAAAATAATTAAAAAAAAGTTGATTTGGTTGCGGATATCGATTTTAAACCATGCTTTACTCACTGTCCTTAGATGTCACTGGTAAATGCAACCAGAACGGCTTTCTACAAGTTTTTATATTTTATTTTATTTTAAGGAATCGATTTCATCATGGATTACCTCCTCCCAAAGACAGTAGAAGAAGACATTGCCTCCTCAAAAGTTAGGACATCATTTTCCCTTAGATCGATTTTAAGATCAGGACCAAAGCTAGTAGCGGTTCTTACTCATTTAATTTTTTTTAAAATTCTAGGCTCAACATTTTCTAAACTAGTTCGTAAAGATTTTATTAGATCTTCAAAATAGGATGTTATCTATGAGATATTTACCCAACGTTTGAGAAAAACGAATTAGACTGGTCAGTCAAAATCTGGTCCGATTGGAACTGAAAAATATGGCTGTAATAAGCCTGAGAACCATTTTTACCCAAGTTTTTAGACTTGGCCAGTTTAATAAAATTTCTAATGAAACCAAAGCTTACGAAATAATGGTAGCAATAGAAGCCCGAATTACCAAAGAGGCATTAACCCCGTCGGTACACTCCCCCCATTGTGAGGGAGTGGGTCGTGGGTTCGATACTCGTCCTCCACTCCGTTTCCCTCTCTTGTCTTGGTGTTCCCTCACGCTGCTCCGCAACTGTCATATGTGTATGCGTGCTTGTTCCTCAATTCTCGAAACTGTCTCGGCCGAATGGCCTTATCACTAAAAAAATAATAATAAATAGTAGCCCGAATTGAGCTTCCAAAAAACATGTCATGCAGAAAAAAGATCGAGCTATGAGTCAATACAGTCTTGAGAAGACCAACAAATGAGCAAGCTAAAGGAGGCCAACTTGAGCATCAAATCATTCTGATGAACCTCTCATGGTGCACTCTATTGGCCTGAAAAAGCTTAATTTGATCTCGAAAAGACCGAATCGTGATGCGACCTTTTCAGTTCTATATGGTCCCTTTTTCATAGTAAATAATTAAAAGATATTCACTGGACGGGCACTTTGGGCTTACATCGATCATCAGTATGCGCCATTTGGGTACGATTTGATGCTTATTGTTAGAGGAAATTAGATGATAGAAGTAGGGGACGTTTGATTGAAGACGCGTTTTCGTAACATGTCGCGACAATTGCAGACAAGGGTGCTCCTCGTATCCAATTTATGTATCTGTAAGCCAAAAAGCATCCAAACGCGTTTTCTCTGTGCCAATCAAACGACCACTTACGGTCAACCTATCCGTTAGAATAAAGAAAACGCGTTTGGGATCACAATCAAATGTGTCCTGAGGGTAAAATGACTATTGCCATTATGACAAGGTAGATATTGACTATTTTTTATTGGTGAGGAAAATTGTGACTATAAAAATCTTGCCTGACATTACGGCCACGTTCGGGTGTTTCCTGATTTTTTCCAGAAAAGCTCAGACTCTTGACGCTTAGATTTCTGACATATTCTTAGCAGACTTAGAATCTTAGTTTTTCCCATATATGTTCTTAAGTTACTCAGATTCTAGACAGATTCTTATAAAACTTAGAATCCTTTATTTTTAAGTTCATTTCAGAAAATCCTCAGAATCGATTCAATCAATGGTTATGTTATGATCGTAGAAACGCAATCTAATAATCGATTTATGTGTCATATTCGGATTTCTTTCAAAATTTACGGGCAACCAATCGAGATGGGGCTCAACATATTTGACGGAATTTTTTTTCGAATATGATTTAATGACCATTACTTTTAAAATGGGCCACTAATACTCATTTACAGAATTAAATTGATATTTGCAGTTGGCAAAAATAGAATAAAAAATTAGGCTGTAATGATTCTAATATGCAAATAATTCAATTCGGGAAGCACCAACTTTGATGTTTTAGCTTGACATGGGATAGATATCTATTACAATAAAAGAAAACCAAAATTTTAGGCTTTGTAAGTGGGAGCCATTACATGCACAAGCTTTTTAAGTGATTGCAACTAGGTTAAAGAAAGACTTTGTATTTTTGGGAGATGTGACATATGAAAACTCAATCTAGGCCGTCTGATTTAAAGTTCATGATCTATAGATAATTAGTGGATAAGATTGGAGCAAAACACGATATTTATCATATGATCTATTGTTGTCAACCGTTAAATCAAGTAATAATCTTTGATTATATTATCACATGATGAAGATTATATTTCATGTCAATCTTATCCGCTAAGGATCAATAGATCATGAACTTTAAATCAGACGGCCAAGATCGCATTTTGACATATCAAATGCCTCTAAAATACAAAGTCTTTTTATAACCCTCGGTGCAATCACTTAAAAAGCTACTGCAAGTAATGGCCCCCTATTCAAGTCTGATGGCTTTGCTTTAAAGTCGATTGCCTTACATTGCTTGCCCTTTCTATTATTATATCAATATTATATAGGGTTTTTTGCATATACCCCCCGTGTTATGCTAATATTATAAGAAACCCCCTGAGTTATGGGTATTTATTCTGCCGCCCCTACTTTTGTGTTTATGTTTCAGATAACCCCCTGTCGTTAACTAGCCACCGTGAGTTTATGAACGGAAAGCCTATTTTGCCTTTAATGAAACCAATATTTTAAAAATACCACCATTCTAAAAAGCCCTTCATTCATCTATATTTACAAGTCATGCCATTAAAGTTTATCACCATTCTAAAAGGCCCTTCATTCACCTTTATTTACAAGTCATGCCATTATAATTTACCACTATTCTAAAAGGAGTACCTTTAAATCCACCCACAAAATCTTTGAGTTCACCCACGCTGAAACACATCAACTGCATTGAATCAAACGATGAAGATTTTTTATCGTCTCAATCTTTCATGAGATCGATCTTTAGATCATGGGTGTACCATCAGACGGTCGATTTTTTATTTCATGTGGTGCACACTCCTAAAAGTGACCTTAATATCAATTTTAAGCATGCATGTGATGTTAAGGTCACTTTTCTGAGATGTGTGCTACGTGAAATAAAACACTGACCGTCTGATGGAATGATCATGATCTCAAGATCAATCATGTGAAATAATGTGAGGATAAATGATCTTCATCGTTCGATTCAATTCAATCAACGTGTTTTAGCATGGGTGAACTTAAAGATTCAGTGGTTGGATTTAAAGGTACTCTTCTAAAAGACCCTTCATTCACCCATCAGATTTAAGACTCATCAGATGGGTGATTCCCCCATTAAAGCATGCCAACGTTTTGACGAATACTCAACCAATGGAGGATTTGTGGCAAACGATGCAATTATTCTTGAAAAGAAAACCTTCAATCTATATGTTCCACTCAAAATACTAGTCCCTCCAATTTCCTATATGATTCAAGACCCATTTTTAGGAATTTGATTGCCTAACCGCGTCTGCTTCCATCCACCAAATCTTTGAATTCACCCACGCTAAAACACATTGATTGCATTGAATAAGACGATGGAGATCGTTTAGGCATACCATTAGACGATCAGTGTTTTATTTCGTGACACACATCTCAGAAAAGTGACCTTAACATCACATATACGGTTAAGATTAATTTTAAGGTAATTTTTTTGGGTGTGTACCACATGAAATAAAAAATCAACCATCTAATGGTGACACCATGATCTCAAGATCCATTGTGTGAAAGGTTGGGACGATAAACAATCTCCATCATCCGATTCAATGCAATCAGCCGTTTGATGGTGCCGCCATGATCTCAAGATCCATCGTGTGAATGGTTGGGATGATAAACGACCTCCATCATCCAATTCAATGCAGTCAACTGTTTGATGGTGCCACCATGATCTTAAGATACATCGTGTGAAAGGTTGGGACGATAAATGATCTCTATCATCCGATTCAATGCAGTCAACCGTCTAATGGTGCCACTGTGATCTCAAGATCCATCGTGTGAAAGGTTGGGACGATAAACGATCTCCATCGTCCGATTCAATGTAGTCAATATTTTTCAACGTGGGTGAACTCAAATATTTGGTGGGTAGATTTAAAACTACTATTTTTTGTAAGTGGAGGGGTGAATTTAAAGTTACTCTTACCACGTGTAGAGGGTGATAATTTAGTAATTTAATTTAAAAAAGGATAAATATGATATTTAGACTATTCTTTAACGGTTGGTTAACCATTTAAAGTAGCATCCGATAAAGAGGGTGTTTTATAAACACCAAAATGCTAACTCAGGGGGTTTAAAGCAAATAGCTATAACTGGGGGGGGGGGTTATTTATAATATCAACATAACTCAGGGGGGTATTTGCAAAAAACCCTATTATATATATATGCTTTCTCAAGAGGAGAGGTTGGACATATATATATATATATATATATATATATATATATATATATATATACACACACTTTACTTTACTTTCTGCAGGGAAGAGAGGCAGCTTAAAGTAGCTGCGATAGAACAGAGGATGCATCGGATAGGTGCCTCAGGATGACGGTACGCTGAAATCTTAACGGAGTAAACAGGACAAAAACGACGGTCCAACACAGCGGCCATTGGCCCCCGACGCCAAGAATCGTCCGGTACCGGTCCGGTGGCCGTCAAATAAGCTAAAAAATCGTATCGGCGATAGTGAGTTTAAGGTATTGGCACCGTCATCTTCTCTAACTAGTTTTTTGCAAAAATAAAATAAAATTTTGTTTTGTTTTTAAGTATATATTGAGTTGGGATCAGATGTATACAAATTTGGCAACTATACAATGCCGCCTACAATCTGAGGTCAGATTCTGAGCGTTTCTGACCAATTAGCTCGGATGACTTGCTGTCGCTTTCAGTCGGAAAATACTTGGATTCCCACTTCCCAAGTAATCTCTCGAACACCAGATTTCTCCTTCAAAACTCAGAATTTGGCACCTTTCTGAGTATAAACTCAGATTCTGAGCTTTTCCCAACTCTCGAACAGGGCCTACATGTCTTGGGGCTCAACGACAATAGACTTAACTTTGTCTCACCCTGAGACGCAATATAGAAAATATTCTTTTTATATTGTAATCCCTAAGGACTTGTTTGGTCTCAAGGGAAACAAAGGGAAATAAGGGAAAACTCATATGGGGCAAATGAATTACCGAGATTTTCGTTGTTTGGATGACATTCAAAGGGTCGAAAATTATCTTCACATTTTCCGTCAAAATCCGAGAAGAAATGTCGAGTGGGTCCCTTGGTTTTCTATCTTCCGAACCTTCGGACTTCTCATCCGTACGACTCTTCTCATAATACCACAAATTTTTTTTAAGGACGAAAACCATTGACTGATTTGAATAAAACGATGGAGATTGTTTTTTTTGTCAATCTTCCTCAGAATAGATCTTAAGACCATGATGCCCCTATCAGATGGTCTGATGTTGATTCTATATGGTACACATCCCCAAAAATTAGAGGCAGAGCCACGTAATGACTTGGGTGGTCAATTGACCACCCAAACTTTCTAAAAATTTGTTACTAAGTTTTAGGGGTTCTAATTTATATTAGTGGATTCTCATCCATCCAAAATTATCTTGACCACTCAAAATTATCAAAAATCTTCAAACAATTTTTTTTATGGTATTTGTTTTCATAACAAATATTTTTTCTTTGATTTTGTTTAACTAAATCCCACAATTTTGGCCTATTTTTAAGCTCCCCAATGTATATGCTCTAGTATAATTAATTAAAAAAAATAAACAATTTATTATATATAACAAGGCTTGAACCTAGAACCTAACCTTCACAAAGCACCAAGTCTACCACTAGAGCAATTCAGTAATATATGTAAAAAGAAAAAAAAATCTTAATACATATATAATGTTTTAGTTATGTGGCTATTTTTTTTTGTTAGAATATGTTATTTTCCTACAATTTCCTGCTTATGTATCCAAACACAGGATTTGGTTAATCCTGCATTTTCCTAGCTAGCAATGTGATTATCTAAACAACGAAAAACAAAGGGAAATAAAGGAATACCATGGTTTCCTACAGTTTAGGTATCCATGGGAAAATATAGGAATATTATTTTACTTTCCCACGTTTCCCGTGTTTTTATCCAAATAAGCTCTAAGACGCAATACAGAAAATATTCATTTTATATTATAATTTAGACAAAACGGTTGGTGCACTTCAATGTAGACCGCCATCAATACATGATCCCTGAAATAACATTCGTTTAAAAGAAAAAAAAATGATTTTAGGACTTTTTACCAAGGTAATAAATATCGGCCGATATCGATACATATCAGTTTTTTAGCAAATCGGTATGTATCGGCGCAAATACGTATCAGGTATCAACTCAGGTATAGGTATCGGTGTGAGCTGATACGGGCACATATCGGCCAATACAATATCGGTATCGACCGATACCTCTATTTTCTTATTATTTTTTTAAAAAGTACTGATACAACTCGGTATCGACCGATACGTATCGGCCGATTCGTTATTTGTCCTCCGTGGACCAATACCCGATACCGATACTGAGTCTGACACCTTGCTTTTTACTGTTCAAATTAGTAGTCAAAGATAAGGTGGCACCCCATCAACTTGGTGCATTAATTTTTTGGACCTTTGACCATATTTTTAACTATGGATAAGCAACCTTCTAGAAAAAAGATTATATGATACTTGATCAACCTTGCCCAAGTTGTTGTAGGCTAGTAGCACTCGATCTCCTAATGGGATGGTGCCCAGGTGTAGCGTCTCATGCTGCATTGAAAGATTGTTGACCTTGTCATCGTACATAAAGGCGTAATCTTATCTTAGCATATAGTATTTATGTGATGATACTGTGAACAGTTATCATGGTGTGTCAAAATATGTGCACTCTAATATCCGGTACAATTTTATTTTTTAACAGCTAATATTGAAGATCCTTGATTGGATGATATACAATTGATTTATGAGGCCAGGGACTATGCACCTGGGTGTAGAGAAACTCTGCACCCACGTCAACTTGGGCATCATGTACCATCCATCATAAGGATCGGGTTATTCAGCAACTTGGATAAGATCAATTAATTGCTGAAAAAAATTTGGACATAATCCAAAATATAACCACCGATAAAAATATTGTCAAAGCTCTATAATAGTGATGCACCAAAGTTTTTGGCTATTATCATATCTTGGACCCTTCAAATAAAGGTGAAAAAAGTAATACCGTGGAGTTAATTTGGGTGAAAATGTGACCGAGTGCATGTGTTCCGTGCAACCGGGTGTATACTCTCCTTAATTTATGGTTATGATTCTTTAACAAAGATAAGTTCCAATCATGACAACCATTTAGACCCTATGCAATTAATTTATAGGTAAAAAGGATTTTCTAATGGTGAAACATCAAACACCTATTTTAATTGGATAAGATCATTTAAAGGCTAATTTTTTATTCACACCGTTCACACTGTATCACCAATACATCTCGTTCAGGGGTGTAGCAGACAACAATTCCAAGATTTCACACCATGCTCATGACCCTTGAGCAAAGTTTGAAATCTCACCCGAGACATCATGCGCCTCGGCCCTTAGCGAGAAGAGAATGAGGTGTGAACCATTCCGAGATGCAATATTTAAAGTATTATATTTATATTATAATTAATATAAGGTGTTAAACTTATATACTATAAAAAGTGTACTACTCATTCTCTTTATATATACAATATTATTTTACCTTATTGGAGCCTATCTATATGATGATGAATGGCTATGACTGTGTATCCATACACACTAATATCACTTTTATTCTTATTTTTCAACGGCTAATATTAAAGATTTTTTATTAGACATCATACGATAGATTCATAGGTATGATTCTTTAACTAAGATGTGTTCCAATCAAGGAATCAAATCGGGTATTGGTACCGGGTATCGGTCCATGAAGGACCAATACAAATCAGCCGATACAGATACATATCAGCAGCTTAAAAAAAAGAAAAAGAAAAAAGAAAATACAAGTATCGACTGATACTTGATTCATATATGCCGATACCCGATATCCATCGGCTGACATGGGGCCACATCGGCCGATACCGAAACTGATACCGAGTTGGATACTCGATACATATCGGAGCAGATACTTATTAGTTTGCCGAAAAACCGATACATATAACAAATACGTATTGGAATCGGATGATTTTTTATTCCTTGGATCAAATAAAGAATAGCCACTTGGACTTTTAGATTGATCCCAAATGTTTGTCACATGGTATAACATTGAAATATTTTTTAATGGTGTAATATCAAATGCCTATTATAATAGTGTATGATCATCCAAAGGATTATTTTTGTTTCATGCCATCTTACTGAGACATCTCGCACGGATACGTGAGACATCTCGGTCTCCGACTCTCCAGGATGTCCGAGACAACCCGGAACTGAGATTTTAAACCATGCTCGGAGGCACGATTTTTTGCAACTCTCTCCGTACTATCACATTAAAATTGTACTACTACAATGTACTCTAGAAAGGACAACTTTGTCTAGTGTAAAAATTCTGTTGTGATACATTCGCAAAATTAAATCTATGCAAATGGACAATGTGGCCTATAAATAGCATCTCATCTACCCCCAATAAAGTATATTGAGCCACGGGTAAATCTCTTTTCACATATTTTTTGTACGCCAAAAGCAAGAGAGTGAAAGCGTGTGTGTGCTTTCTTCTTCACTTACTTTCCCTCTTCTTTTATTTATTTATTTATTTATTTTTTCTCTTATTCTCCTCATCCACTCGTTTGTTTTTTTTTTTTTTTTTTTTAAATTTTCATGTCTTTTATACATTCATTTTCCTTAAACGTAAAATATTAGTTGAAATCAATCGACTTCCATCTCTTTCTCTTAGGGGCTATTTGGATACAGGAAATACATAATAAAATATGGTATGGTAAACGACTTTACTATGGATTCAATTGTGTGTGTTTTTAAGGATGATAAATATATTACCCTTATTTAGCACAAAATACTCTCCGGGCTGTCCGAGACAAATCGAAAATGAGATTTTAAAACATGCTTAGAGGTACGATTTTTTGCAACTCTCTCCGTAATATCACTTTAAAACGGTGTTACTATTTTGTACTCTAGAAATTACAATTTTGTCTAGTCTAAAAATTTTGTTGTGATACATTCTCGAATTTAAGCCTGTGTAAATAGACAATGTGGCCTATAAATAGCATCTCATCTACCCTCAACGAAGTATTTGAGTCAAGGGTAAGTTTCCTTTTACATATTTTTTATATGCCAAGAGCGAGAGAAAGAGAGTGGAAGAATCTGTGTGCTTTCTTCTTCACTTACCTTCCCTCTTATGTTCTTTTTTCTTTTCTTTTCTTCTCTTGTTCTCCTTCTCAACTTGTTTGTTTTATTTATTTTTCTAAATTTTCATGTCTTTTATACAGTCATTTTCCTCAAACGAAAAATATTAGCTGGAATCAATTGACCTCCATCTTTTTCTCTTAGGGGCTGTTTGGATATAGGAAATACATGGTAAAACGTAGTGTTGTAAGTAACTTTACCATGGATTCAATTGTTTGTGTGTTTTTAAGGGTGGTAAATGTATTACCCTTATTTACCACAAATCACAAAACACTCTGTGGGCTGTCCGAGACAACTCAGAAATGATATTTTAAACTATGCTCGGAGGGACGATTTTCCACAACTCTCTCCGTACTATCACATTAAAACTGTGCTACTGTTATGTACTCTAGAAAGGACAGTTTTGTCTAGTGTAAAAATTATGTTGTGATACATTCGCAAAATTAAGTCTGTGTAAGTAGACAATGTGGCCTATAAATAACATCTCATCTATCCTCAATGCAGTATATTGAGCCAAGGGTAAGTTTCCTTTCACATATTTTTTGTACACCAAGAGCGAGAGAGAGAGAGAGAGAGAGAATGAAAGCTTGGCGTGCTTTCTTCTTCACTTACCTTCCCTCTTATTTTATTTTCTTCTCTTATTCTCCTCATCCACTTGCTTGTTTTGTTTTTTTTTTAATTTTTATGTCTTTTATGCAATCATTTTTCTTAAACGAAAAATATTAGTTAAAATCAATCGACTTCCATCTTTTCTCTTAGGGGTTGTTTGGATACAGGATAGCTTTGCTTATTCTAAAAATTCTGCTGTGATACATTCGCAAAATTAAGTTTGTGTAAATGGATAATGTAGCCTATAAATAGCATCTCATCTACTCTCAATAAAGTATATTGAGCCAAGGGTAAGTTTCTTTTCACATATTTTTTTATACGCCAAGAGCGAGCCAGAGAGAGAGAGTGAAAGCGTGTGTGTGCTTTCTTTTTCACTTACCTTCCCTCTTCTCTTCTTTTTTCTTTTCTTCTCTTCTCTTGTTCTTCTCTTCCATTTGTTTGTTTTATTTTTTTATTATTTTTCATGTCTTTTATGCAGTCATTTTCGTTAAACAAAAAATGTTAGCTGGAATCAATTGACCTCCATCTTTTTCTCTTAGGAGTTGTTTGGATACATGAAATACAATTTAAATGTGGAATAGTAAATGACATTATCATAGATTCAACTGTTTGTATATTTTTAAGGGTGGTAAATGTATTACCCTTATTTACCACAATACACTCTCCGGGATGTCAAAGACTACTTGGAAATGAGATTTTAAACAATGCTCGGCGGCACGATTTTCCGCAATTCTTTTCGTACTATCACGTTAAAACTGTGCTACTGCTATACACTCTAGAAAAGACAACTTTATCTAGTGTAAAAATTCTATGTGATACATTCACAAAATTAAGTCTGTGAGAATGGACAATGTGGCCTATAAATAACATCTCATCCCCTAATGAAGTATATTGAGCAAAGGATAAGTTTCTTTTGACATATTTTTTGTATGCCGAGAGTGAGAGAAAGTGAGTGGAAGGGTGTGCGTGTTTTTTTCTTCACTTACCTTCCCTCTTTTTTTCTTTTCTTCTCTTGTTCTCCTCATCCACTCGTTTGTTTTGTTTTTTTTCTATATATTTAATTTTCATGTCTTTTATGCAGTTATTTTTCTTAAATGAAAATATTATCTGTAATCAATCGACCTCCATCTTTTTCTCTCAGGGGCTGTTTGCATATAGGAAATACATGATAAAACATGGTATGGTAAACGGCTTTACTATGGATTCAATTGTTTGTGTGTTTTTAAGGGTGGTAAATTTATTACCCTTATTTACCACAAAACACTCTCCAGGCTGTCTAAGACAACTCGGAAATGAGATTTTAAACCATGCTCGGAGGCACGATTTTCTATAACTCTCTCCATACTATCATGTTAAAACCGTGCTACTATTATGTACTCTAGAAAGAACGACTTTGTCAAGTATAAAAATTCTGTATTATGATACATTCGCAAAATTAAGTCTGTGTAAATGGACAATGGGCCTATTAATATCATCTCATCTACCCCTAATGAGCTATATGGAGCTAAGGGTAAGTTTCCTTTCACATATTTTTTAAGAGAGTGGAAGCGTATGTGTGCTTTCTTCTTCACTTACCTTCCCTCTTCTGTTCTTTTTTCTTTTCTTCTAATCTCTTATTCTCCTGCTCTACTCGTTTGTTTTGTTTTTATTAAATTTTCATGTCTTTTATACAGTCATTTTCCTCAAACGAAAAAATATTAGCTGGAATCAATCTACCTCCATCTTTTTCTCTTAGGGGCTATTTGGATACAGGACATACATGGTAAAGCGTGGTACGGTAAACGACTCTACCATGGATTCAACTATTTGTGTGTTTTTAAGGGTGGTAAATATATTACTCTTATTTCCCACAAAACACTCTTTGGGTTGTTCGAGACAACTCAAAAATGAGATTTTAAACCATGCTTGGAGGCACGATTTTCCGCAACTCTCTCCATACTATCACGCTAGAACTCTGCTACTGCTATGTACTCTAGAAATGACAGCTTTGTCTAGTGTAAAAATTTTGTTGTGATACATTCGCAAAATTAAGTCTGTGTGAATAGACAATGTGACCTATAAATAGCATCTCAGAAATCCCCAATGAAGTATATTGAGTCAAGGGTAAGTTTCCTTTCACATATTTTTTGTATGCCAAGAGTGAGAGAAAGAGAGTGAAAGCGTGTGCGTGCTTTCTTCTTCACTTACCTTCCCCTTCCCCTTTCTCTTCTTTTTTCTTTTCTTCTCCTCTTGCTCTCCTCCTCCACTAGCTCGCTTGTTTTTTTTTTTTTTTTTTGTTTTTCATGTCTTTTATGTAGTCATTTTCCTTAAATGAAAAATATTAGACGGAATCACTCGACCTCCATCTTTTTCTCTTAGTGGTTGTTTGGATACAAGAAATACATGGTAAAACATGGTATGGTAAAAAGCGTTACTATGGATTCAACTATTTGTGTGTTTTTAAGGGTGATAAATGTATTACCCTTATTTACCCCAAAACACTAAAATATATTATTATCCCCCTTTGAAAACAGGGGAGAAACGTAGTATTCCAGTAAGTTAGGAATACATGGTAAAACGTGGTAAAAAATTAACAACTTTACCTCGTTTTTCCTAATTCTATCCAAACAGACCTTTAAGATAAAAGCTTTTTTGGCTATAGTCCGAACCATGGTTTTAGCAGTTGGAAATTGACTGCCTTAGACCAGTAAGTGAGATCTTGTTTGGGTCCTAACATTTCACATAAGGGATATCTAAACTATGCAACAACAACCATCATCTTATGAGATGTTGATTCCACATGTGCACAATTCCAAGAATGATTTATTATGGCAAACCATACGAAGGGTTAGATTACATTTTGGAGGAGTGCTTGGTGGAATCAATATCAGACAGTCTGGTTCTTTTGATGGTATGAAATAATTTTTTTTAAGTTGTGAAGCTCCCACCTTCTTCTCCACAAGCCTGAAGACTAGGACTGTCAACAAGCCGGGCTCGAGCTAGGCTGTCCTAAAATAAAGCCCGGCGTTAAGGACCAAGCTGAGGCCCTAGGCCGGCCTTAACTTAGGCAGGCATTGATTTGCCTAGCCCTAGCCCTAACATAGGCAGGTTGGGGTGGGCTCCCGTCAGGCTTTGACTTTATTGATCATGGGTATTTTTTTTTTCAAATTCTCATAAATGTTTTCATTTAATTTTTTTTTCATTAAAGATATAAATATATGTTTTGAGTGAGAAAAAAGAAAATCCTAAGACTTCTCTTTATAAATATTTAAATTACTAAAATACCGTTACAATTATCCACTTGATAAATCTAACGATAATATATTTAGTGCTATTTTGGTAATTTGATTATAAATAAGCTATTTTAGTTTTAAAAGTATAATCAGAAAATTAAAAGTTCAAACTAGAAAATAGTATAATTATATGAATACGGTCAGTATTTTGTGAACTCGATGAACCGGTCAGTTGACAAAAAAAAAGGGGGGATTCATCAGTTAAACCCAAAAAGCCCATTTTTTTTTTTTTTTGATTCAATTGAATCGGCTAGGGTTCCGGTTCTAATTGAACCAGGTCGGCCGACTAGCCTAGTTTGGTTTTCAAATCACTAGATTAAACTCTTCTTTTAAATACTTCACTTTAATTCGTTTTTTATTATTTCTTCTTTTAGATAGTTTGACACTATTTTCTCACATTAATCTTTACACTGTTTTGTAATTAAATAAAACTCACACCACATCTCACATCACATGAGAAGCCCAGATTTACTAATGATTGACCCCCGAGAAATGACCCGTATTAGGACTAAGTCTATGTGATGATGTGGAGATCATCATCAATGGTTTAGATTTTGATGATCATCACAATAATGTAAGTCAAAATAAACTCATAAACCGAAGAGAGTTAGATGCACTAACACCTTAAACAATGTATATGTGTCTTGCATGGAATGAGGACATTTCTTGTAAATAGTAAAGAATAAGCCAAGGGCAATTACAATAAATTTACCTAATTTCTAGAATTAGAAATTTGAACATATCAAATCTCTAGCAAATCTCAACTACTCATCTATTTGACTAGATTTGACTCAATCTTAGACCATAGCTTTCACATAAGGGAAATCTATGGTGTAAGATTGGCTTGAATACATGCACCACAAGATTTGTCAAAAAATTATACATTCACATAAGTTGGGAGCTTTAAAAAAGAGAAAAGACAAAATGAGACAAAAGGAAGGGTGAGAAGTGAGCCCATGTGCGGCCCACTTATCCCATTCCAGCCATTGACTCCAAGAAATTATGCACAAAAACAGCAAGTAGAAGCTAGAAGTTTGAAGGTATAATGTCTTAGTCTTTCTAGTTTTGGAATTTCTAGACTAGTTAGTGTAGGATTTTGCATAGAACTTGTATTTTCTTTTGATTTTGATGGCATGGATGGTTAAGATAGGACTGTAGTGTGTGTGTGATTCTAGTGATCACCTACCACCTCCTCATCATCATAGATGAGAATCGAATGGCAAAGATCCATCAGTTTGATGGTGATGGTGCAATGAGTGTTGAGTTGAGTGCATGTGTCTTAATGGTTTAGCATGACTCCTCCTCCATTGACTATCTTGATTTGGACCATATGATCTCAGAGATTTGGTGAAAAACTAGGCCTATGATCAGTTTTGATCATGTGGTTCTAGATAGATTTGATGCATTTAGTCAATTTTCATAGTATGATCTTTCAAAAACAAGAGATCATATGATTTGAAATGTCTAAAGTATATACATGAAAATGGATTGTTTGATTCACTGATTTATCACTTTTTCATTCCAGAAATTTAAAAGTTTGACCACTGTTTTGACTATATAAATTAATGGTGATAGATGTATGTGATAGGATTGATGACTTCAGAAGTCTCATAGACTATAATTTGCTATTTATCATAGAAGGATGGTAAATGATGATGATAGATAATTTGATTTACTAATTTCATGGATGTTATTCCAGAATTTTAGTTGTTTTGATTATTGATCTTGATCATAAAAAATGGATGGCCATAGATGCATGTGAGTAGGAATGCTAGACATAAAATATTATGCATCATAGTTTTGGTTAATTGATATAGTAGGATGATAATTGATAATATTAGATGATTGTATTTACTGATTTCATGCCCTTAACATTTACATTCTAAAATTTTATTTGTTTTGATTATTGATCTTGATCATAGAAAATGGATGGCCATAGATGCATGTGCTAGGATTTAAGCAATTGCATAGTATAGTGTATGATTGCCTAATCAATTTAGCATAGTAGTAGTAAACAATATGAAGGACTGTGATGAATGATCTTTGAATTGGGTTATGGAATTTAGTTTGAAATATAATCACTGTTTTGATCACAAAAATTGGATAGTGCTAGATGCATGTGTAGGAAATTTTAGTATAGAGATCCCTAGAATACATTGTGTTTCATTTCTAGATTCTCTAAATGAACTAATTATTTGAATTTTGTGGCTCGACGATTGACTTATGGCTCTAATGAGTTCCCAGACATTGGAAACTCATGACCAAAGTGTCAAACTCGGTTTCGGTATCGGATATCAGTCTATGGAAGACTAGGCGCGCAACTTCAAAACCATCCTTCTAACCCGGGTAACTATGTTGGTGCCCACTTACTAAGCACCCACGTGCCAAACTCCTTGAAAAACATTGATTATGTAGAATCCGATGATGGAAATCTCGTTTCACCCATATCATCCACACAATAGATCTTGAGATCATAGTTCACCTATCAGACGGTAAGTTTTTTATTTCACGTAACACAGATCCCCAAAAATGACATTAAAATCACGTTTGAAGGTAATGTGTGTTATATGATTCAAGGGATTTTTTTTGGGATCTATGACACATTTAATCAAACATTGACTGTCTGATAGGTACACCATGATCTCAAGATCTATTTTGTAAAAGATATCTGTGAAATACGACCTCCATCATGATCTAATGCAATCATCGGTGTTTTAGGGGTCCAATACATGGCGCTTTTAGTAATTAAACAGGTGGGTGCGACTAGAGGAACTCTTTCCCTAAATCTATGCACTAGCAGAAACAACGTATGCAGTCCACTGTAACGTCACAAGATTGACATCACAGAAAAAATATTATAAAAAGCATTAAAAAACAAATAAACCAACAAAACCAAAATCAGAGATTGGTGATACCTTATACGTATCGGCACCGATACATATTGGTATCGGCCGATTTTTGATATCTTACTCATGAACACTTTTAATCATCAGAGATCAACGGTAATCGGTCATCATCCGATGGTCACTCGAAAAATTGGGTATGCTAGTCCATAGGGAAATTGACAACTTGATTGAGATTTAATTGAATAGTGATATTAAATAAATCAAAATTTGAAAATTGGAATAATGATGTTTTCAAAATAAAAATAAGCCCGAAATTTTGATTTGATCGAATGGCCCTAAGCGGCTAGACCGTGATTTGGCCAAAATCTAGAACAAAATTAGTGTTTGACAAATAGGATAGTGGCGACGGCAATTCGTGCCATTAGATCAATAGGACAAACCACAAATGGGATCTCAATTTATCTGTGATCAAACTGTAGTGTCCCCAGGTCAAGATCAGAATTTTGTGTGGCATGAGATGGACCAAAAAGTGGACCCCATCAATGGCCAAGTTTGTAGGCCTTAAAGTCCACAACAGAACACTCTCAGGTCTGAGTGTAAAATAATAAGAAACGAATTGTAGAAAAATCCCAAAACACTAGCGAAGATAAATAAATGGGTTTCCAATGACCCAACCAAAAATTAGACCTTAGGTCCCGTATCTTGACTTACACAGAATTTAGAGCGAAAGGTAGCAAATCTGTCCTGTTTGCACCAAAAATCTATGCCTTTGAAGGGCTGAGATTTCTCATGTAAAAACTCATCTGAAAAAATTGTAAAAATTGAGGGTAAAAGTTTAACCTTTTCCCCATACTTGTGTGAAATTTCACGCAAAACTCTTACTTACCTTAACGGCTAGAAAATCCAGAAAATCAAGGCACGAAACTGTGTCAAGTGGCACACAGCCCAGCTGCCAGGATTGACCCTTGATCGGATGGACTTGATTCCATCATGATCTATGAATAATTAGCCCAAAAATATATACAGAAAATGAATATAAACTATTGAGCTTTCCAACAAGCCATCGTGTGTGCGATTTTGATATCGACACAAAACGTTGTCGATCTGGCATTGAAAACCATTTAATTTGGTCTGATAACCTGTTAAGAAAAAATAGATCTCTGTAATCTTACAACCATGATCAAACCTGAACAGATTGAGTACCGCCACTTGGGAAAGATGCGGTTATCGGTACTCTTTCGCCTAGTTTTTAAAGGACTCAGAAATTTGATTGGAGAGTTAAAAATAGCCAACGTTTTATCGTAAAGTATCCACTACACTTGTAGAAAAATATGCAAAATGAGGGATTTAGTCAAAATCTGGACTTTTTCCCAGAAATCCGTGACCATCTATGCAATAGCAGATCACAATGACCACTGTGGAAGTATTGTGGAGCTTGGTTAAAGTTGACCTAGTCGACTTAGCCTTGGCTTGGACCTTTTGATGGCCCAAAAGCCCGAATGATAGAAATTTATAAGTAAATCTAGAAGACCCAATACCCTACCCATAGCCTGATAAATTTCGAGCCCAAAACAAAATGCTAAAGTTATGGCCCAACCTAAATAAGTTCTTGACCACTTTATATTTGATACACCCCACTTATAGACCTAGACCTTGTAAAGGCAAGAACACTTAGATTTGGATATAGTAAAAGCCCAGGAGACTGATTAGTCATATAATTTATCATTTTATCACTCTTAACTTAGTGATACTAGCTCAGTTTGCTACTAATAAGTTAATGATATGCAGAAATTAAGGAAAATCAGTAAAAGAGAGCCAAAGTATTAATTTTCATCAAAATGAACTAAAAAAGTAATAAGAAAGATGATTAAACATGAAATACGATTCGACGCTACTGAAAGTTAAGAAATCGTGTTTTACGATTGAACGAAGTTAAAGAAATAAGAAATCGTAATTTATGATTCTTCAGAAGACGTTCAAAGTGAAAGGCGATATAAAGAAGAAGTACGATCGATTGTAATATAGAATCGTCTAGAGAAAAGAAATCTGTAAAAAGAGAGAAATCGTGATTTACGATTTCACAAATAGAAGCTTTCATTGTGAAGATTTACACCGCCATGCATCAAAATAGGAGAACTCTTGAATTAGAAGTTTAGTGATTCACAGATCTGAAAAGATTGATGAAGATAGACTCCTAAAGATCTCAGTTACTGAAATTAAGAAAAAAGTCTTGAACGCATCAACCATTGAAAGCAAGGAAGAATAAAAATAGGAATTAGAGTTATAGTAGGAATCTTTTATTTTTAGTAGCTTCTTTTAATAGAATTAGATCAATGTAAACCAATTCCTTATGATTTATAAATAAGAGAGTCTGGTATAGGAATAACTCATCGAAGAATTCTTAACATCAATTGACAACTGAGGTTGAATTTTTCTGATCATTAGTTTAGTGTAGCTTAGATTGTTAGAATTTTTTATATAAACTAAAATTGTTATTTTGTGTGGCCCACACACACTAGGATTTTATAAAACCTTGGATTACAGTTGCTTGACATAATAAAGGGTATTATTGAGAATTGAAGGAAACCTTTAGGTTTTCTAATTTACATGTGACTCTTATTCCTATTAGAATATCTTGATGGACGATATTCTCGGCAGGGCATGACTCTTCATGCTATAGATATAGGTGGACGTCCCCCGCTCACTATGCGCAAGCCTTTTGACATCTTTCCATCAAGAGAGTGTAGTAACAGAGGCGGGTAGAGCCACCTTCTTCTTCTTTGTAGGAAAGGCCTCGGGAATAATACATCGGATTAAAGCTAAAGTAACGGTCACGATCTTTGCGATAAGGTACGCAATATATTTTAATTTATAGATAGGATCTGTTGTTTTGATTTATCATACGCATAGATCCTAGGGCAAATATTTGGATGGTCGGATCGATAGATCCAACAAGTGGTATCAGAGAAAGATTTGATGTATGATTGATTTAAAACACACTATTTTGTTCTTATTACGTTTTGATCAAAATAAGTTATGTGATAGATACTTTAATGGCAGAGGAGGTGATTCGGTGATTCTATTAGATTTATGGGCGAGCCCTTTTGGGCTAAGAGTGAGAATAACCCTCGTGGAGAAGGGTATTAAATATGAATAAAGGATGAGGGACATGGTTGGGCTTTAATTTTCAGCCTATATACATTCACGATGAACTTAATTGTGCTCGATGCCTCTATTTATTTACAACAGATTGTTTATCTACCCAGATCTCATTATCTGGGCGATTTTGATTATTTCTGCTAGGCAAATCAATGAACTCCTTACTTGATTCTCTTTACCATAACTTGCCTTTTGACTTGGAGAATTGACTTTGACCTTGTTGGGTTGTGGGGATATATTTACACATGAATTATCTCCAATCCATGTGGAGACTCATAATCCTTAACATATGTTGAACTTGCCGTTTTGTTTGAGTTGCTTATCATTGGTTAACATTGATTGCTCCTGCTCCTATAAGATACATTTCGGGAGTGGGTGAAGTATTGGTGCACGGTGCACCCAATTCTTCTGGCTAATAAATCTCAAATTTAGGCCTTATATTGGGATGTTATGAACCTCAAATATGCCCATGGGTTGGGGCATTATAATGGTGTATATTTTCTTAGTCTTGTTTTGGGCTTGATTTTTGCAAAGAATATGCTTTAGACTATCCAATTTTTATTGGGTCATTTTAGACTCTTTAAAAGACCTACTTGTTGTGGGCTTGGATTGAGCATGACTGTGTGAATTCTTAGAGCCTATATGGGTAATGCCCAATTAATTTTTTAAGTTACTTTATTAAATCAAATATATTGTCAATTATTGGACATTGTTTGTACTATATTGTAAATTATTGGTTTTGGTGGGGTAAGGTTATGACATTATTTGCAGTACAAAAATAAGGCGTTTCTGTGGCACTTGCTATTAAGGTAGTTTTTGGTAATGGCATGACTAATAGCGGCAGTTTTTGGTAGCAACAGGGCTACTAGTCTTATTTTTGTAGTGTTGGAACTCATATGGTTGAGCTTCCTTATTTGTCAAATTATTTTACTAATTCTCATAAGCGTATTTCAGGCTTTAATTTAGATTTGTGTAAATTTTATAAACTTTTGCATCTTAGGCTTGTGGATATATAAATGATTTTGAACATTCTTGGTATTTGAGTCATCTCTAGGCTTAAATGGGACCTGAGCTTCAGTTAATTATATAAGGCCCAATTTAGCCCCTTTGAAAAGGTTTTCTTAGTTTGGGTGTATCAGCCCATTTTTAAGTCTGATTTTGACTCATTAGTAGTCAATTTCGATCTACTCGTTGAGGCCTTTTCTTCAGACTTATTATTGGCAACAATTAATTACTGTACATAATGGAATAAAATATTTAGGTGACTCAATAATATATCTAGTATATTGTTATTACATGTGCCTTTGGATCTTTGGTTTGATCCTATGACTTAAGTGTATGTGTGTGCAAGCTTATAGGTCTATGGCTAAGTTTTGTAATTACAAATTTATTTAAAATATTATTTTATGGCACTCTTGACTATTTGCATGCTACACACACACTTTACGGTGAGTTGGTTAAGTTCTTGAGACTATACATATCGGGTCTAGGTTTTCCAATGGGGTTAAGGAAGACTGCTAAAGTGATCGTTCGAGAGACTATAATTGAAGTAGGATTGGATCTGCCCAAAGGTGACCATTCTATAGAGGTTGTTGTTTCTTGAATCTTGAGATTTTATCTCATCAAGATTACCTTATGCACTGATTTACATGGAGTTATTGATTCTGCCCAAAGGTGATTCATTAATTTCGTGTAAATGGGGTGAGTAGAATAGTCGCAAGTATAAAGGAGAGAGAATGATGATTCTCTTGCCCAAAGGTAGTGAATCATCGGGATCAAACCGGAAACATAAGTGATTAGGTTACGCGTATTTATCTGCGTCCTGGGGGAGAGGATAGATTGTATACTCAGTTTCTGTCCAAAGGTAATGCTGGATGTTGCACATTATCTATACTCAAAGAGTGAATTATTTGCACGTGATAAAACACTCTAATTAATTCGTTCATACTCTTAATACGAATTGTTTTATCCTTGGTGGATATTAATGACTGATAGTCATTTTGGAGTCTTTTGTGAGCATTAGTCTTTTAGACTTTTCGGTGGCATGTTATCGTGCCTATATCTTTGGTGGATATTAATGGCTTATAGTCATTTTGGAATCCTTTGTAGACATTGATATTTTAGACTTTTTAGTGACATGTCATTGTGTCTATATCCTTGGTGGATTCTATGGTTGGTGACATAATTTTGTGATGTAACTTTTAATATTAAATAGTAGATATATCGATTGGACTATTTGTTAAAAGAATAAATTTGTAAATCATTATGGAGTGGGGATCTCTATTTATATTTTATCACAATTGATTATGAAAATTTCTTTTTTTAAAATTTGACTATTATATTATGAACATGATTTATTTTTTAATGGTTATATAATTTTATTATTACATCACGATTATCACCGTAAAGGATTGGTAAAGTCTTAAACTTTATATTTTGAGTGGGAGTTATCTCACTTCTAAATTACAGTTATTGTTGATACATCTTAAAATCTTTGCCTTATATATACATGTACATTATGGGTGGAGTTTTTCACAAATTGAGGGTGAAGTTTTTCACAATTTGGGTGGCATAGCTTGGTGAGTGGGCCAATAGAAAAAATTCTATTTTGAGTGGAATTTTTCATAAATTGAGGGTGAAGTTTTTCACAATTTGGGTAGCACACCTTGGTAAGTGAGCCAATAGAAAAATTCTATTTTGGGTGGAGTTTTTTACAAAATTGAGGGTAAAAATTTTCAAATTTTTGGGTGGCACACCTTGGTTAGTGAGTCAATAAGGTTTTACCTTAATCTTGCCTATGAGTATTGGTACTCTTTGGATTTGCTCGGAGTTAAACGTGATTAGGCGCCATGTTAATAACTTCTTGTTTTGAGGATACTGTGAAATATTTCACAAGTCAGAATTTTCTAGATGTCAGAACAATATACGACGAGTATGGAGCGAGACATTATAGATTTGCACACTTTCGTTATACATTTAGTTAACATGTTAAATTGATTATTAATCTCTCAAATTTGTTGCTAATTATAGTTTTGTGATAATGAAACTATCGTAGTATCGATTTTAGAAAATAGTATACTATGCACATTCATGATCTATTCCTATATTTTCATTAAATTTGGGTGATTTTGAGAATGCCTAAGTTATTTCAAACAACATTCGTTTTCAGAGTGCACTCGTTTTGGTTGTCTAATCCAATGGGAGTCATTTTTAAAATCATAGTTCGTGTGTGGACCAAGTGGGAAATTGTTAGAATTTTTAATGAAAACTAAAATTATTATTTTGTGTGGCCCACACACACTAGGATTTTATAAAATCCTGGATTGCAGTTACTTGAAATAATAAAGGGCATTATTGAGAATTGAAAGAAACCTTTAGGTTTCCTAATTTACATGTGACTCTTATTTCTATTAGATTACCTTGATGGATGATATTCTAGGGAGGGCATGACTCTTCATGCTATAGATATAGGTGGACGTCCCCCGCTCACTATACGCAAGTCTTTTGATATCTTTCCATCAAGAGAGTGTAGCAAGAGAGGCGGGTAGAGCCACCTTCTTCTTCTTTGTAGGAAAGGCCTCGGGACTAATACATCGGATTAAAGTTAAAGCAACGACTACAATCTTTGCAATAAGGTATGCACATATATTTTAATTTGTAGATAGGATCTGTTGTTTTGATTGATCATATGCCTACATCCTAGGGCAAATATTTGGATGGTCAGATCGATAGATCCAACACAGGTATCCAAGGTTCCTCGATCACAATTGACGACTGGGATTGAGAGCTGAAAGATTAGTGTAGATATCCATAGTTTCTCAAAAGTAATTGACGCCTGCAGCTGAGGGGTGAAAGATATATTTTTACTTTGCTTTCTAGTTTAAATTTATTTTTATGCAATTTACTGATTTGTAAACATCTCCAAGTTTTAATTTGAATTGACGACTCAGGTTGAGATTTGCAGATTAGTGTAATGGTTTTGCTTTTCAATCTTTGATTTTCTGGAGTTTGATTGACGCCCAATTTTTGATAGATTAAATATTAGTATAAATGTAATAGCCCGAAAAATCACATTGAACTATGACCTTGGGATCCGTGCCCGATTGGTCTTAGGTTTGACCATGAGATAGTTCATTGATGAACTTAAGGTGAGATGAGCAGATGTGATGTGTGAACCAGTGTAGAAGAGTGGAGAGATAGAGGAGTTTGTAGAGTTACATACACTGATGAGTGTGTATGTGCTCCACGCCGAGAAAAGAGATAAGATAAAAAGGGTTGAAAACCCTAACTTTCATGTTTTGGTGGTTGAGAGAAGTAAAGAAGAGAGAGAAAGAGAGAGGAGTAAGAGAGGAGTTATTGCAACTGTTTGGAAGAGGGAGTCAAGCATTAAAGAGGCCGGATTCGACGCAAGGGATCCGTTAGAACCAAAGCTAGGAACCCTAGCCTTCCAACCCTAGATTTGAAATCAACTTGAGAGCTATTCAAGGTAAAATTTTTGTAAATAAGATGCATAGATTATAGGGGTTAAGTTGCAGTAAAATGTGGGTTAAATCATAGGATAATGGCTTAGAAAGATAGAAGAAAAAGTATGGAAAAAGATTGGGAAGAACAGCTCGAAGGGGACTGAATCTGACAATTTCGATTAATTAATCGAAATTGGGTTTCGATTAATCGAAATTGGCCAGGAAGTTGAAGAGTCAGAGGACCCCGATTTCGACTAATCGAATTTGGATTTCGATTAATCGACTTTGGATTTCGATTAATCGATTTGGGAATCGATTAATCGACTGAGAACCTCCAGTGGACCCCAGGGGTTGGAGGAAATAACTTAAGGAAAAATCGACTAATCGAAATGGGATTTCGATTAATCGATTTAGTTTCGATGTCGATTTGGAATCGATTAATCAACTAAATCGACTATTGAACTAAGAGTACGCTGCGAAAAGAAGGATTTCGATTAATGAAATTGGATTCGATTAATCGAATGAAAACTCAATTGAGCGATGAATTTACTGCGAAAAGAAGAATTTGATTAATCGAAATTGGATTGATGTCGAATGACAATTATTTATTGAGCGAGAATGGACTTTTGAAAAGGAGAATTTCGATTAATCGAAATTGCTTGATGTCGATATTGACTTCGATTAATCGATTTTGGAAATCGATTAATCGAATCAGATTCGATTAATCGATTTTGGAGTTCGATTAATCGACTGTAGTAAACTATGTTGACTTTTGGTTTGACTTTAAGATTCTTGGGGGATCTTATACCTTCTCTATGGCATCTTTTGTGATGTGTTTCACATGTTATATGGTACCATAGGTGGTACGTGAGAACGAGTGCACAAGGAGCCACGCGGGACCTTGATGCATTGATAAGCTAAAGACTTGAGGTAGGGAACACCCTGAACATGTACTTTATTTTACAAGAGCATGTATGTAGTGATATCAATTCAATTCAAATGTTTTACTACTCAATGATTATGAAAAGTGTGTGTGTGTGACATTCATAAGAGAACTTAAATGGACCATCCCCAGGGGATGATGAAGTGAAGAAGTAAAGGCATCAGGTGTGATGCAAGTGAATGGATACATCCCAGGGATGTATCCATGATTGAATCATGCTTGATGAGGCCTAATGATATAAGATAGCACAATTACGGTGAATAACTATATGTAAGGCAAATATTTTGTTATTTGAGGTTTGATAGGTTACCCCACCGACGTGGCGGGATAACCACGACTGACGCGGCAGGATATCCGTGACCAATACGGCGGCTAATCCATAGGCCAGTACGGAGGCTTATCCGTGCGAGTAGCACCCTGTGTGTTGATGAGATGTGAAACCCGCCACCAATCCCGAGGGAAAGGGGCTTGGTACTATTAGTATTCCCAGGGAATACATTTAAAACTATCTATATAGATGACGATGAAGGGTATCTCGTCGGGGCTCGATGCTATATTGCTCGGGGATTATTTAAGTTGAAGTTTAAGTTTTGCTTTAGGCCTTCTCAGCGTCATTCATGATTAACTAAAAGACATGAGAAATCTACCAGTAATTGAAGCGTTTTTAACTGTTTTTCATCAATAAATGCATAGACACATCATGCATGCATATCATAGAATACATGTGAGTTATATTTTATATGTTCAATTGTGTTCTGTTCCCTATTGAGCTAGGATGTAGCTCACCCTATAGACTATACGTCGCAGGTCCACTACTAGCAGCTGCCGAGGCTTCAGGAGACGCTGACCCCGGTGAGTCGGACCTTGCGGCCGGCGAGGAGTTAGAGCCACCTGCAGAGGACTTCTTCTAGAGGACTCTGCTGTGCGACTTTGAGGAGTTTTAGTTGGAGATTGTACGGCTTGGTATGTCAAGCCTGGTTTTTGATTAAACCTTGTGTATATGGATATCAGAGTATTCTTTTGGGCGAACCATCCATGATGATGGTTATCATCGATGGTTCGGATCGGTTCTCCCTTCATGCAGAGGCATGAGGGTAGAACTGTCTTTTGAGAAGTATTTCTATGTAGATTTAAATTCCGCAAGTTGTTCTTATTTATTTTATGCTTGATATACCAGTGTTCCGTGCATAGTTGATGGGCACGGTCAAGATGATCGTGCTGATGGCGCGGGTTTCGGGGTGCCGAAATCCGGGCTGTCACAATAAATATATATTGAATGATACTAGTTTTGATTAACGCCCAAATACTAGAGGATTGAGTTATAATGTAACGGTATTTTAAACTTGTAAACATCCGATAGCTGAAGATTATGATTGACGACCACAATCTGAAGGAGGATTTAGATTTATTTTTCTACAATTAGATTAAAAATCATTCTTTTATTCATATTTCTCGAGTAATTTAGAATCTTAAAGATAGATATAAGTTTTTAAAAGAGATATATATATATATATATATATATACAAAATAAACCATTTCCTCGTGGAAACGATCTTATATTAGCAATGTAATTTTCATTGTGCGCTTATAATATGTTAAGACTTAATTAGAACAGCATAAAGAGTATATCAGAGACCTAGGTAATGGCCCATGAACCTCTGAACTTGCGAGTTCAAATTGAATTAAGTCCAATGACCCATCCCGAAAACTGGTATGGATAAGATAATATGGCTGATATCTTATGCCTAGCTACAAGAAAAATCGATAAACCATGATTGAGACCGCAACCTGTTGGGCCCAAGGCCCACAATAAATAAGTACACCTTAATTGATGGGCATGGACCTGATGTACTCACTCCAAGGGTAGAATGAATACCACTCGTAATCTCTCATGAGCTTTATGATGCTCTCTGATTAAATAATTAAAATACTAGAAAAGTAACTTGAACTTAGGCCGATAAATTGGGAAATTTATCGAGACATCGAAAATAAGCTAGTATGATTGTTAGTAGGGGTACCCATGATGAATGTTTGGAATCTTCCCCAATAGACTAAAATTAACACGCCGATGAATAGTCAAATGGTTGACTTGACTCGGGTGTTAGTAAGAATAGAGTGATGGAGAAAATTCGTAAAACAATTAGAAACAGGCACCTTGATACCTTAATAACAATATGAGATGATTGATTCTTTCTTATTGATAACAACAAATATAAGTCTAATAGAGACTGTAAACTGAGGTAGCATGTAGTATAGTGTGAACCGACGAAATCCTCCACAAGGATTGAGTCTTAAATTTCAAGGATTAAACTCTGATTAATGAATTGATCAAAAATATTTGATTAATAGATGATAATTGATTTAGATTGATTGATTGATGGATGAATGATAATCAATTGATATAGATTAATGATAAATTGAATGATGTGTGATGCTTGATATTGATCTTGAATAAATATGGACACATTGAAAATAGATTGACGGACTTTAAAAGATAAAGTAATCAAAGTGATATGAAACTATGACCTAAATCGATTATTGAACTTTTAGAAGTATGTGTAATAAAAGCTTACCTGAATATTGAACCTGAATATGGGATATATTGAATCATATTAAATTGAAAAAGGTTAACGAAATTTCCAAATATTGAATAGTGATTCTCAAATATGAAACATTGAATATTGAATTTACCGAATATTGAATCTTGAATTTCAAACATTGAATATTGGATATCGCATATTGAATATTGAATTAAATACGAAATATGAGCTACTAAACTTGAATATTGATTAATTAATAACGAATATTGAAACTTTGAAAGTGAAAAGTTGATACTGTATTGAATGTTGAGCCTCGGATAGCTAACCATTGTTCTTGCGAACAGGCTCGTATGAGCACCTTGTATTCAAACGAGTTTTTTTGAAATATCAGCTGAGGATTGAGTCTCGTTAAACCAATAAGGTCATTGATCATTATCTTGATTGACTAAATGGCGAAGAGTGGCAGTTTCTGCTTACGTGACATTGATAATTGAATATTAAATATTGGACAATGGTTGGTATTTGACATCGCACCGAATTAATTAAAAAGACACAAAATAAATTGTTAACCCGTTTAATAATAAATAAAGGAAAAAATATATGAGATTTAATGAACCATAAGTTAATATTAATAAGCCCAAAATTTATTAATATACTTAGAAAGTCTTTTTAAAGCTTGTTAATCCATCATTGTTGTGCTAACTTCCAATTTTATAGAATGTCATTTTCATATTTGCAATTCTTATATCATAAGTATTGTTTTCTTCATTGAATTGTAAATGTTTATCTTCATGCAAAATACTAACTGTATAATGTGTATTGTACTTTGTATCTCATACTTAGAATTCTTTTGTTTAGCATTAGTTTAATCTTAATTACTCCCTTGATATCCCGTTATGCTGAAAATCTTGCTTGCACAATCATTTTATGAAATCCTCTAACATTAACTATGCTAAAACTCATAACTTAAATGACTAAGACTTTATTAAGTTTCACCGCTTACGATCGTTTCAAAACTAAAAATTTCAGAGGCCAGCCAATAGCCACTCAATCAGATCGAAGGGAGCAGTACGAGGAGAGATTCAAGAGCGACTACTAAGCTGATAGTTTGAGCTCATTTTGTCTATAGAGCTATCAGCACTTGCACATATGTGACTGATTCACACCTTGATTTTGACAAGGTTTTTCTCATTTCTTTCGTTTTTGTTCAGTCCAGTGCTTTTGAAATCACGTATGTTTTTGTATTTGTACTTTTTTTGTAAATATTTGTATTTGTTTTTGTATTTGAACTTTTTTTGTAAATATTTGTTTTTGAAAGTTGAACTTTTTGGAATTACATTTCTAATTGTCTTATAATTTTGCGATAAGTAAGATTATATTTACGTTAAAAACTTGGAGAATCGAATTTGCCCGATCAGGTTAACGAGAATGGGAAAAGAAAAGAAAATCTTATGCAAAAATATTTCCCGCAATATTTTAGAAAAAAAAATGGTAAAAAGAAGTTAACCGAATCATGATTTAATTGAGTTTTAGGGAAATGGATATGAAATTGAAATTGAAATTGTTAGGCTTGCTCGTGGATCGGTACGTGCGGGGTGCGAAAGCCGCCCGACATGCGAGGCCAGGGGCTAGGGGCATGACAATATACACCAGGGGTCCAAGGCCAATATGTATCAGATAATATCAGATACGTATCTGCCAAAGTGGGTGATATTAAAGTAACCTTTTTATTTTAAAATATTAAAAATATATAGAAAGTTTAACATAATTAAAAAATTCGCTCACAAACTTTTTTAGTGATATCTCCTATACATATCATATGCATATCAGCGATATGGTCCGATAAGAACTGATATTTGTAATTATATGGAAAGAGGGATATATAAGATATTGAACCGACTCTCTTGACCAAGGATCAAAATTTTCGGTAAAATTTCGATCGAAAACTGAAAATGTGGTCGAAATTTCAGTCGTGGGCCCCATATATATTTGGACCGAAATTTCGATCGAAATTATCGTTTCGGTGGGGACCGAAACCGATAATTTCAGTCATTTCGGCCAAATTTTTTATTCTTGCTCCTAACTGTCATTAAAGCACCAAATGGTGTTTAAACGATTGTACGCCATTTATTGGCTTATAATTTTGAAAGTCCATACCGTCAAAGTGATATATCATCAATTGAAGGGCTATGGATAAAAAAATACACGTTTTGAGAGATTCGAACCATCCGATTTGTGCACTATAATATCAATGATTGTTCTTAATTTTGATGGATGATATTAAAGTTCATCGATCAGATGATTTACAACCACTTATAAGTATGATCCTTTGGCTGGAACATGTTCCAACGATGGATTGACACTTTGGAAATTTTAGATTGATCATAGATATGTGCCACATGGCCCAATGATAGATCACACTTCAATAGTATGAGAGAAAAAGTGACATTTTAATGATGGAAGATCATTTAAACACCCATTGCTACTTAAATGTCAATTATGAACAGTTATCCCATAAAATATTGGATAGAATATATCGCCTCTTTAGTTAGTTTTCAATATAAAAAAATATATGATTTTCTTCACCATTTGAGTAGGTGAGCGCTCTAGCTTGAGGAGTTCATTCTTAGATCAAATGAAAAAAAAACAAAGTGAGAAACAATTTTTGGAGTTAAATCACTTATTGTGGAATTCTTAACTTCTCCGCCGAAGGGTTTGAGGAGGCGACCGTCAACTACAGTGAGCCACTATTCGTGCATACGAACAGATTTTTTCAATGTTACAACGGAACCCACGAAGGCCGTTCGATCGTCGCTAAGTAGCCCAAAATTTTACGCAGAGGAATCAACATAGTCCCCTGCAGTATTGAAGAAGGTAAATTCTATTTCTTCTTCAACTTCTTTTCGTAATCTTTATATTATACTGAGCCTATCGGCTCCTTACTCATTAGATTTTTGCTCGGGTCTCTTGCATTCTGCTACTTCTTTCCAATCAATCGCATCACCGAGTAGAACGTCACAAGATCTTTTAACCTGTAGTCCAATTGAGTACCGACAGATAATAAGCTACTAGACTAGATAAGTCCCACCAATGAATATGTTGGGATTTGCCTTGAATCTCAAGGCCAAGAGTCTACCACGAAAACTTTCGGGTGCAATCTCGTGGCTACCGAGTTCGTGGCCACGAGTTTTGGCTTGAACTTCGAGATTTGTTTTTATGCTAGAGTTTTGGCTTGAACTTTCGTGTAACAGCTTGAAAATTTTGACTTTGAATAGTGTATCCCGGGATGTATGCCCGACTTTGAACAGTGTACCTCGGTGTGCGTGCCCGACTGGTCACGTGCTCGATTTTATGAAATTACTTACGTAAGTTAAATTGAGTTTGGTCTTGAGTGAAAAAAGACCGATTTAGATTGTGTGTTGAGCATTAGGTGGTTTCTTATGCACCAAGCTTTGGTGTATGGGCTCAACACCGGGTCCAATTAGTGGATGGTTTGGGTGTGTAGGCCCACACCTAATCAAAGAAAACTATTTTGTTATGAGATAACACCTAAATAGGTACGTTCGTTTCACACGGGAGCTAGATCCTTAGATGAGAACTAATACGCCCAAAGACAAGTATATGTGTTTTGTATGGGAATCGATCCCATTTAGTTAAAGAAGGCAATTTCTTCATTTGGGAGCTAACACCCGGTTTGCACAAGGTTTTTTTTTTAGGTTTTGGGTTTTTGAGGAGAGAAGGAAGAGAGAAAGAGGAGGAGATGAAATGAACGTCTTGAATCCATGAGTGTCGAGCCTTAGATTTGCGCGAAAAACATTTGTGAGATCGTCTAAGGGGAAGATCGCCATCGATTTCGACGTTTGGTTGTGGTTTTATGAGTTTTGGAGCCGTTTGGGGGTTTTGAAACCCTTTTCTTGCAAAGAGATCGTGGGTTTTGATCCGCAAATCGTAGCGTGAGTTTGCGTGAAGTGTGTGTGGAAGGATTGCCGTTAATTTCGTGGGTTTGGTTGTGATCTTGGAGCACGGAGATGATCGAGGTGGGTTTAGAAACCCTTGTTGTTTAACGAAGAAGACGATCTGATCTATGAGTAGATCGCCGATTTAAAGAGGTAAATAACGCAATTCTTCCATGTATTTAATTAAATATAGGTTGCTTAGATGTGTGCAAAAGATTAGGATCAAAAGGATTGAATTTTGATGAAAAAAAAATGGGTTTCAAGGTTCAAACCCGAGAAGTGCTCAGAAACTGCAACAATCGATTAATCGATTTTTGACAAGAGAGAAATTCAAGAAGAACTCCACGAAATCGATTAATCGAAGAGAATTTTGATTAATCGATTTTGAAATTCGATTGATCGATTTTGAAAATCGATTAATCGAGTTTGCCTGGGCTTACTGACACTATCGTAGTATTTTGGTGATAACTTTTTGTGCCGAATTCTGATTGACGTGATTCTTGTTGCGTTGGAAAGAAGACAGCAAGCCCTATAACTTTCATGAATTGACCAACTAGTGAATCAATCTTTTTAAAGGTTAAATTTTAGTAATAAGTTAGGTAAATTTCTAATTTTGTCGAGAAACGAAACCGATTAATCGAGTAAAATCGATTAATCGATTTTTTGAATTTCGATTAATCGAAATTGGGTCGATTAATCGACTGACCTCAAATAGTGAACGAGATTTTTGGCCCTTTAAAAATTGATCAATCGACTTTGGAAAATCGATTAGTCGATTTTGAAAATCGATTAGTCGATTTTGTCTGAGTTTGCCAGTACTGCTTTAGTATTTTGACCATAACTTTCTACTCCGACCTCCGATTGATGCGATTCTTGAGGCGTTGGAACGATAACAAAGATATCTACAATATTTGTGTTTTGCCCAACTTATGAATCTAAAGTTTTAAAGGTCAAAATTTAGGAGAAAGGTTACATCAATTTCTGTGTTGGCTCGAACTTGCCCGTTCTGACTCGATTTTTTTAGAAAACACTTAAATAGTCTAAGTTATTAGTGGTTGGGGTTAATCCTTGATGCATCATTGTGTGCTTGTGATGTAGATTAAAGGTGGACGGCCATCGATAGGACCTTGCTTGCTTCGAGGTTAAGGTAGGGGAAATTTAATATTTGATTATATTTTTGAAATTGATTCATAGATGCCTTGATTTAATCAAATGAAAATGATAAGTGTGATTTGAAGTTTTGTTATTTAAAATCGATGCTTGAATCTAACTGGACGTGTAGGGGAACTTCAACACAAACTTGCATGTTTAACTTTGATTTATTGTTTCTTTGAGGTATTTATATGAAAAAAATGATAAGTTTTCTTGATGTATTTTGATGTTAGTTTGATAGATATTTGAATTATAACTTGAACTCCTTGCAAAATAGAAATTTAAAATCCGTGAGTTGAAAATGGTGAATTTTGAATTGTGAACTTAACCTAGAATTTGTACTATGGTATTCGATTTTTAAACTTGATTTTTAAATGGTGAGTTTTAAAACCTTTTAGGCAAGAATGTGAGCTTTGGATCGTGATTTAGAAATTTGAACTAGAATGTGAACTCGAAATCTTTGAGTCTTGTAGATTTGTGAGAAGGTACACCCTTGGACCGCTGTGGCGGGATTTGTGTATACCCTTGGACCGCTGTGGCGGGATTTATGTAAGCCCTTGGACCGTTTTTACGGAATTTTACGTACACCCTTGGACTTGTTGTGCTTATGTACGCCCTTGGACCATTTTTACGAGATTTTACGTACAACCTTGGACTTGTTGTGCTCATGTGCGCCCTTGGACCGTTTTTACGGGATTTTACGTACACCTTTGGACTTGTTGTGCTCATGTACGCCTTTGGACCGTTTTTACGTACACCCTCGGACTCGTTGTGCTCATGTACGCCCTTGGACCACTTTCGCGGGATTTTACGTACTCCTTTGGACACTGTTGTAAGTCATGTACGCCCTTGGACCGTTTTTACGGGATTTACGTACACCCTTAGATTTTGATGTAGTCATGTACGCCCTTGGACCGCTTTTGCGGCATTTTATGTACTCTTTGGATTATACTTCGTAAATCAAACCATAAGTCGTGAGATTAAAGTGGACCGCTATGGGCGGATATTGTGCATGTGGACCGCTATGGGCGGATTATATGTATGTGGACCGCTGTGGGCGGATTATGCTTATTGTGGACCGCTATGGGCGGAGTGCAAATACCATGTGGGCCGCCGGGGCGGATTTGAAATCAGTTTTGAAGGATAAATAAATGTTTTGAAATCACTTTTGTATGTAAAAAGGAAATCAGTTTTGTATGATAAGGAAATCAGCTTTTGAATCAGTTTTATGTGAAAAAGGAAGTCAGTTTTGAAATCAGTCATGTGATAAGAAAACAGTATTTGAAATCAGTCTTTGTTGATAAGAAAAAGTACCTTTGAAACGAGTTTCAGTTTTAAATAAGAAAAGGTTTGATTGTGACATTGAATCTATGTTTCCTTATGATAAGATGTGAATGAGTATTGAAATTTCCTCTACTGAGCTAGGATGTAGTCAGTTTTGAAATCAGTCATGTGATAAGAAAACGGTTTGATTGTGACATTGAATCTATGTTTCCTTATGATAAGATGTGAATGAGTATTGAAATTTCCTCTACTGAGCTAGGATGTAGCTCACCCCTTTGACTATACGTCACAGGTATAGCTTCTACGTGGACACCAGACTTGCAGATTGAGGAATTGAGGAGGGCTATGATATTTGGGGTCGTAGATTGAGTACTTTGTGGAGATTGGTGAGTTCAGACTTGGTACCCTTTGAACTCGTATATAATTTTATACACCACTGTTTGGTGACGTTGGTACATCACCGGTGGCCGTTGTTAGTTATTGTAATATTAGATGTTAGAATTAGAGATTTATTCATGTCATATGTATTATCTGCTTTGATTTCTACATGCTAGGTTTTGTACCAAGCATTCTGTGTTCGGAACGTGTTCTACGACCCGACGGTCCGGGTTTTCCCATTCGTGTTTGAAATATATATATATATATATATATATATATATATATATATATATATATATATATATATATATCTCAAAATTCAGGTTGGGAAAATTCGGGTTGTCATATTTTGGGTGCGTCATATGTATTTGAGTGCTTATATCTGTATCATATAAATCTAATTAGTGATTAAGGTTTATGGGGCTTAGAGAAAAGAATAACACTCTTTATTCTGTATTGAGCGAGATGATTTATAACCCTAGTTTTTCACAGAATACTGAAAGGACTCGGATCATCTGTGGACGTAGGCAAATTGTCGAATCACGTAAATCTTGTGTTTGCATTTTGCTTGTGTGTGTGTTTGTTTATTTGTCATTGATTTCTATAAATTGGTATCAGAGCCTAAGATTTTCATTTTTCGTAACAATGACAATAAAATCTACAAGCAGGTTTGAAATCGAGAAATTTGACGGAAATGGTAACTTCGGATTGTGGCAGAGAAGGGTTAAAGATTTGCTCGTGCAACAAGGTCTCCACAAAAAGTTGTATGAAAAATCGAAGAAACCGACAAACATGAAAGATGATGATTGAGAGGAATTAGAGTTGAAGACGGTCAGCACGATCCGTCTTTCTCTCGCGGATGAGGTCATGTTAAATGTGATCGATGAAGAATTGGCTCCCAAACTTTGGGTGAAACTCGAAAGCCTGTACATGACGAAATCTCTTATGAACAAGTTATTCTAAAACAATAACTCTACACACTTCAGATGAAAGAATGATCGAATCTGTTGGAGCATCTCAATACCTTTAATAGGATTATATCTCAGTTACTTAGCGTTGAAGTTAAAGTGGAAGATGAGGATAATGCTCTTCTTATTTTTGCATATCTTCCTTCTTCATATGATCATTTTGTTACAACGTTGCTATACCGGAAAGATGCTTTCGAAACATAAGAGGTTACAACGACGCTTCTGTCAAACGAGTTGAGGAAGAAATCGAGTATTGAAGAATCACATGCGGAGGATCTTGTGGCGCCGAGAAATTATCGTAAGAGAGGCAAATAAAGAGAAAATGGCTTCAACAACAGAAACAGATCCCGATCGAAAATATATAAGGGATGAAACATAGGAATATATTCTCTGTTATCATTGCAAGAAGGAGGGACACATGAAGCAAAACTTCCAACTGTTTATTCGTGAGCAAGAAGAAAAGAACAAGGGAAAAGGAAAGACCACCACATCAGATTCGGCGAACATTATAGAAAATAATATGGATGAAGATGATGGTGACGTGTTATCCGTCACCATAGGTACAAATTTATTTTCTGATGCATGAATTTTAGATTCAGGTTGTTCTTAGCATATGTGTCATAAGAAAGAATTATTTGATACATACAAACCGTTCAATGGTGGATTTGTATTGATGAGAAATAAAGTTTCATGTAAAATTATTTGAATCAGAACTGTAAAAATCTACAAACAGGTTTGAAGTCAAGAAATTTGACGGAAATGGTAACTTCGGATTGTGACAGAGAAGGGTTAAAGATCTACTCGTGCAACAAGGTCTCACAAAAAGTTATATGAAAAATCGAAGAAACCGGCAAACATGAAAGATGATGATTGAGAGGAATTAGAGTTGAAGGCGGTCAGCACGATCCGTTTTTCTCTCGCGGATGAGGTCATGTTAAATGTGATCGATGAAGAATTGGCTCTCAAACTTTGGGTGAAACTTGAAAGCCTGTACATGACGAAATCTCTTATGAACAAGTTATTCTAAAACAATAACTCTACACGCTTCAGATGAAAGAATGATCGAATCTGTTGGAGCATCTCAATACGTTTAATAGGATTATATCTCAATTATTTAGCGTTGAAGTACAAGTGGAAGATGAGGATAATGCTCTTCTTATTTTTGCATCTTTTCCTTCTTCATATGAGCATTTTGTTACAGCGTTGCTATACCAGAAGGATACTTTCGAAACATAAGAGGTTACAACGACGCTTCTGTCAAACGAGTTGAGGAAGAAATCGAGTACTGAAGAACCATATGCGGAGGATCTTGTGGCACAGAGAGATTATCGTAAGAGAGGCAGATCAAGGGAAAATGGCTTCAACAACATAAACAGATCCCGATCGAAAATATATAAGGGATGAAACATAGGAAGATATTCTCTGTTATCATTGCAAGAAGGAGGGACACATAAAGCAAAACTTCAAACTGTTTATTCGTGAGCAGGAAGAAAAGAACAAGGGAAAAGGAAAGACCACCACATCAGATTAGGCGAACATTATAGAAAATAATGTGGATGAAGATGATGGTGACGTGCTATCCGTCACCATAGGTACAAATTTATTTTCTGATGCATGAATTTTAGATTCGGGTTATTCTTGGCATATGTGTCATAAGAAAGAATTATTTGATACATACAAACCGTTCAATGGTAAATTTGTATTGATGAGAAATAAAGTTTCATGTAAAATTATTTGAATCGGAATCGTAAAAATTAAAATGTTTGATGGTGTGGTTCGAACTCTTGATGATATATGACATGTACCAGATCTAAAAAAAAATCTAATTTATTTGGATGCATTAGATACCAGTTAAGTATGACTTCTTTTGCACTATTTACTGGATCCAAAGAAAAAGTGCAAAAGAGATAAAAGGCTACTAGTTAAGTATGACTTTGAAGATATGATTTCTTTTGCACTATTTACTGGAAATTGAAATCTTTGTTTTCAGGAGACGATAAAATCGGAGAAAAGAGATGTGTGTGACATCTATGATGGAAGAGATGAAGTCTCTTTAGAAAAATAAGACTTGTGAATCGATGAAACTTCCTAGAAGAAAGAAAGTCATTGGATGCAAGTGAGTATTCAGAAAGAAAGAAACATCATCGGAACGGGAAAAGAATCAATACAAAACTCAATTAGTAGCTAAGATTGATAAAAAAAATATTTCGAGGAAGAAGTTCAAACATTGCTTGGACTTGATTAATTTCATTGAATGTTGAAGATTATGTTGTATTTTTGAATAGTGCGGAGCCTTGCATTCTAGGTGAAAGAATATGGAAGGAAAGAAGAAAAAAACAACGAGAAGACATTACGTTGACATCTTCGAAGTAACTTATCAAGATTCAAGTTAAGGTGGAGATTGTTGGGATTTGCCTTGAATCTTGTAGCCATGAGCACACAAGGAAAACTTTTGAGTGCAATTTCGTGGCCACGAGTTTTGGCTCAAATTTCGAGATTTATTTTTCTTCTAAAGTTATTGAAGAATATTTGCGTCATATGTATTTGAGTGGTATAAATATTTAAGTGCTTATACCTATACTATATAAACCTAATTAGTGATCGGCGTTTATGGGAACCAGAGAAAAGAAAATTGCTCTTTACTCTATATCGAGTGAGGTGATATCTGAGAAATTTATAACCCTAATTTTTCATAAATTAGTGAAAAGACTCAGATCATCCATGGACGTAGGCAAATTATCAAACCACATAAATCTTATGTTTGCGTTTTACTTGTGTATATTTATTTGATTGCCATTGATTTCTACAAAACATAATATTGGGAGATCAAATGCATATCATTGCCTGTATATATAGGCATAAATATTTTCAAAACTATCCACTTGCAGATTTCATCAAACGGTCAGATTCGCCCGGCCGTTTATGCTTAATTTGGTTTGGTCAATCGACATTACAAACTTATTCTGTCATAATGCTTAGATTGATCAACATGTGTGCTGCTGCGTATTTGGAAAATTTAGCTACATGTATATATCTAGATGAGTGATCAACTTTCTATTTTTTTCTTCAATAAGGGTGATCATTCCTAGTTATGCCCCTCCGAAAGAAGCTTCAGATTCCTCCATATGAAACCTATTATTTCCCTTGCTGGAAGTAGCCAAAAAGCAAATTACCAGTAAGCGGCTAATTATCTTCAAACTATGCAAAATGCCGTAGCTTAGTTTCAACATCAGAATACATGGATTGAAACCACTGCACATCACATGGTATGAACCCAACTTCGCATATAAGATCACTGGCCCAACTTTATAATAAGGGAGCCAAAACTTGAACACGAGATTTATACTATGGTACATGGTCAAGACGAATGACTTCGTACTTTGGGATCTATGCCATGTGGACTACCTAACCCGTCTGATTTGAAGACATAATGTAAAGATCTTTCAAGCACAAGATTAGCACGAAACATAATCTCTATCATCTGATTTGTCAGTCAACAATCAAATCAGATGATGACCTTTGGCCGTATTCAATCAGATGATAGAGATGAGAGTTTCGTGCCAATCATTGGCCTCAGAGATCTTTCCATCGTGATCTCCAACTTGACGATTTAGATGGTGTAACGCTGGCAGAGATCCCAAAAATATGAATTCTTTTTAACCATGTGCTCCGATGTAAGCACCTTTTGGCCAACACAATCATTGAAAACTCTGCATAAAATTGCTCAAATTTATAAAAGATTTAAAAAAAAAAAAAAAAAAAAAAAGCCAAGCGTTGGTTATTTCAAGGAAATGGTGTCCCTGAAACAATCACCGCTATGAGAACACATCTTTAACCATACAAAAAATTCTGACACAACAACAGTACTCCAAGAACCGTAACCTTCAACATAGGGAAAACAACATTACAGCTAAGGAAAACTTACAGTGACTTCCCACACTTTCAGACTCTAAAATCCCCTCCCAAGTATCCCTACCTGATCCAAAGGATACTTTGCTAATAATAGGTTACTAAATCTCTCTCCGAGATCTAATTGCCAGTTTGACGAAGCTCCGGACGCACGAAATCTGCATCTGGTGGCACCGATATGTCAACGGTCGGCCTCAATTGAGCACAAACTTCAATGGCACCATGAACAGGATCTGATAAGAAGTTGCTTAGGAGGTCCTGATTTATGGGTGAACTTTTGTCAATCGCCACATAAGCCTGTTGGGTGAGGATGTAGTCGAAACGGGGGGCCCATTTCCTTGATCCCAACCGTGCCGTCGTGGAACAATTATCGACCATAAACGAGACTCCACGCGCATGCATAAAGGGATTCAAGGAATCCACCGACTCGATCACGCTTTCGTTGATGATCTCTGAGTAGGAGTGACCCTTCTTCCTCAACACCTCAATCTACATTGGTAGGTCGACAAACATCAACTTAAAAGAGGTTGTATGCAAGCTTTTTCTGGCTAAACAAACATGCGGAGAATCCAATCATAGTTCTGATACTGAGCTTACAGAGGGAGCAACTATTTGCACACAAGATTTGTACTGTTGCACATAGTTTAGAAAGAAAATTTGGTAATTTTTGGGACCTGTGCCACTTGAAACACCATCTAACCATCTGAATTGAAGCCATGATGTAAAGATCTTTGTGCCAAAGATCAGCATGAAAAACAATCTCTATCATGTGACTCAAGACAGTCAAAGCCCATCACCTTATTAAATGGTTACCTGTGTTGAATCAGATGATAGAGGTAGTTTTTCATTCCGGTCTTTGGCACCAAAGATCTTTACATCATGGCCTTCAAATCAGATTAGCTTAGATGGTGTTTCAACTGGTACAGGTCTCAAAAATACCAAGTCTTCTTTATTTATTTATTATTTATTATTATTTTTAAACTATGTGCAAAACTGCAACAGTACAAATCTTGTGTGCAAGTAGTTGCTCCCGCTTAAAAACATGATCTATATCAATTTGCAGAATGAGAGAGCTCTTTCACCTGAGCCATCATTAATGCCACGTATACTCCAGCAGTGAAAGGATGCATAGGACCCAAGTCGCCTTCTGGGCGTCTTGCTCGAACTTGCTCACCAATTTTCCACATCCTTGTCTGATCTATATTTCCCATTGGGAAAGCTGGTAGTCCATCTTTTTCCTGTTGAGAGGGGGTGCATCTGAAATCAACTCGTTCCAATTCTCAAATAAAAAAAAATAATTCTGGAACAAAACCTTAAATGTCTTTAAGGGCAGAACAAAATTTCAAAACAATCAAAAAAATAAATTCTAAGACACTATCAAACAGTGTTAGATCATTTAACAAAACTGTAACAAAATATTGTTCGTATGCCCAAATTAACGGAGACCGTACATCTTACGTTACACCTGATCATCACCTTACCATACGCCTTACCTTACATCACCTTACCGTACATCCTGCGGGATATTAACCTATATTTATTTTCTTCTTAAATGTCTATAGGTATTTATTTGCATTGTCATTCTTTATATATTGTTGGGAGTGCTGCAGTTCACATAGGTAAGTCTGCACAATCTACCAGCATCATACAAAACAGCCATTGACCCCGTCATTTTTTTTCACTCAATGAATCAATGATGCTCATACTTCACGTAAGATAACAAAATTTTGGTGTTGCTAAAAAAAACCCAAATGGTGGTTCATACCAAAGTAAAATATCAGGAGAAGGGCCCTGCATCAGTGATGGACCACTGTTGGCTGAATCTTCACCCAATTGTGGTGCAAGATACTGGTGATGGTTACCTACTGTTGTCATCATGGTTCAAAATTTCGGATGATTCCAATACGTATCAGTTTCAGAGGTCACCGGTTCGATACCACCACTGTATCGACCAATACATCTACATATATATTGGTATGTATTGGACGATACATACAAATGTATTGTTTGGAACTGTACGTATCGGACGATACGTACCGAAAAACCAGGACTTTGAACCATGCTTGTCATGACTCAAGTCCAAGGACCTACTCCGACCAGATATAGGACCAATGCCTGGCTACGATCACCTATGTTGACCATCTGCTAGCAAAGTTGGAAAATTACAGCCACGTATTGGATGCCACTCTTCCATTATGATAAGGATTACATCAAGGCATTTCTTTTAACTCTTCTTAGGGGAAAAGATGATTTTACCTAATTCCACCACTAAGCACATTAGAAATGTACTGTGGTTTGTGATCATAATTTTTAATGCTCCATGTTAGTAATTTTGTTTTATTTATTCTTGGTCTCAAACTCATACTAGGTCCTTCCGACTTTGCCTCAAATTGATTTCTGTTTGGCCTACATAAAATTTACCATAGCAAGGATGGTCATCTTCTTTATCTATTGTGGCAACCTCCTAGGTAGCTTTAGCTATTATGTTCTTCCTTGTTCTTTTTTCTCCTTTTTCTCTTTTTTTTTTTATAAATAAAATAAAATTTACTATAGCAATTTTCATGGTAGCTTTTTTTTTTTGATCGATGAATAGAATATATTAAAAAACCAGCGAGCAGCAGAAAAAGAAAAACAAACATAGACGCAAAAAGCAAAGGACAAGGAAAAACACCGCAACAGGGTCAAAAGACGAGGCTGACAAAGCAAACTCCCAAGCCCACCCCGGAAGACCCCAAGGCACTAAAACAAAACGAAAAGAAACTAGACGAAACCTCTCATATAGGAATCATCACTTCCCTGCCCCCATATTTATCTAAAGCGACCCAGTGGCACATCGTATCCTTAATTACGCCTAGAATGGACCCAATCGGACGACATTTGCGGTTAAACACCTGCAACTTTCTTTCGAGCCAAAGATTCCATAAAACAGCATACACTCCCACCCTCATTGTAGCTTTAGGTAATATTTATAGGAATAATGGCTCCTGACCAACATTTAAACATCAATATGGTATTTAAATGATCTTAAACTTAAGAAGCACAGATACGAATACGATACGGGTACGACGGTATGACAATTTTCAAAAAATCAAGATACGATGTGTGGGGGATACGTGTATATAAAAATTATTATTTTACATATTTTCAAGTATATTTTAGGTTAGTAAACGTAAGCAAAAGAGGAAAAAGAAGAAAACGAAAAAAACTTCAAAGAGAATAATTTTGAATAGGTAGGCTGCATGGTGGTAGGCTCCTTCATCTTTTCAGAAAAACCCTAAATCTCAAACTCGGAAGTCTATTCTTCTTCCTCTTATAATTTAATTTTTTCGGAAATGCCTAGGGTACGCATGCAACCGTATCCCTCAAGTATCGGTACCCGACACGGATACGTTGCTAGAAATGGAGTTTGTGCTTCCTTAAACCATCAAAATTAGACTTTTCAAATCACACCCTTGAAGTGTGATTTATCATTATGCCATGTGGCGCACATCTGCGATCAATCTAAATTGTCCAAACGGCAATCCATCATTGGAACATGTCTCAGCCTAAAGAGACATTCCTATAAGTGGATGTGAACCATCCGATTGATGAACTTTAATATCAATCAGTAAAACTAAAAACAGCGGTTGATATTACAGTCCACAAATCGGATGATTTAAATCTTCCTAAACCACTGTTTTGGGCCCCTTGCACTTCAATCTATGATCTACCACTTTGATTGTATGAATCACCCACATCTTAAACCATTGATCGTGTATGATCAAGAGAGTCGGATCCTTAATTATATGATCACAGCTTTAGATATTATGCTATTATTTGTATAAAATTACATTTAAAAAGCAGAGTATCAGGTCTTCCAAGATAAGTGGCTGGACACTAAGGCCTTGTTTGGCGTGGCTTTTGGGAGCCTTGGAATCACTGTTAAGCTCCTAGAAGTGATTCGGAGCTTTTAAAGCAGTTTGGCGCTTAAACAAATTATAGCTTATTTTCACGAGAAAAAGCTAAAAATAATCTATTTTCTAAAAGTGGCTAAAACCCGCTTTTAATTATAGTTTTTGCAGGAATCTGACGCTAATTTGAGGATAAAATTTTTTCTAACGAAAAGAGAGGAACCATCCTGTTCCTCTATCATTTCTCTCCACCGTCTCTCATCTCTCTCTCTCTCTCTCTCTCTCTCTCTCTATGTGCGTCCACGTCTCCTTCTCTACGCATATCCCTCTATCTCTGCCTCTCTACATCTCTTCTTTCTTTGCATAACTATAATTTCCGTATGGGTATTTGCAATTGAAGATTCGGTCTCTGCAACTAGATAAAAACTGAGTCTTTGTTTCAAGGATCAAAATTTCGGCCGAAATGACTGAAATTTCGACCAAATGACCGGTTTTTGGCCGAAATTTCAGTCCAAATTTTAAATTTTGATCCTTGCTTTGTTTACAAAACATTGGTTGCGGAAATCGAATCTTTATTTACAAATACAAGTACCTAATTTTTTTTAGGGGTTGGCTATTAACCCCCACCAAATACTATATATTACCCATTAAGTATAGCTGAAAACCGTTGACTGCTTTGAATTGGACGATGGAGATTGTTTTCATTTCCAATCTTTTACACAACTAATCTTAAAAATCATGGGAATATCATCATATGGTGAGATTTTAATTCTATGTGGCATACATCCCAAAAAGTGACCTATGATCATTATGTGTGCCACATGGTCTTTAGCTCACTTTCTTGGGATGTTCGTCACCTGGAGTAAAAAAACCGACTGTTTGATGATATGCCCATGATTCTCTAGATCAGTTGTGTGAAAGATCAGAAGGAAAACGATGGAGATCATCCGATTCAAAGCAGTCAACAGTGTTCATCTATACAAGATACTCGGTATTTGGGCGGGGTTAAGTACCAGCCCCTTTTTTGTAAGGTTAGTATCAACTGATTCAGGAAGCTGTTTCAGACAAAGAACTTTCCCAACAACACTACTTTAAAAAAAGCTGCTTTTGACAATGGTGCTTTGGTGAAATCACTTTTATAAAAAGCTGAGCCATGCCAAACAGGGCCTAAGTCCAGGTCTAGTAGTTTCATATAGGTGAGAGAGTTGGGAAGTTTGATGAGTGAAAGAAAGCATACATAAAAGCGCCGCCCAGCATTCACAACACTTTGGATCTCATTTCCACAGGAAACATCCTCATAGCACTCGTACAGAATGTCCATGCAAGGGTAGTATGATGCACTGTAAGCAGCCTGGAATTCCCTTTTACCATCCTCCAATAAAGAGTTGTATACTGATAGCATGCCCTGTATTATCCCAGCAAGAATATATCATGTAAATTTGAGATTGTATGGGCTGGTACCATCACCAAATTCAATGATTACAATTATCACAAATTATTCTTCAAATTTTTTTCCACAAATTAGTAGCAATGTTTTGAAAAAAAAAAATTCCTCTTACTTTGTAGAAATCGCATTTTAATCACAATTTGATTCATTTAGTCTTCTTTAGTTTTTTCATTTTCATAGCTTTTCCTAAAAAAAACATAAAATTGAGATTTCTAATATTTTTAAGGCAACTTGAAAAGTAGTTATTGTGATATATGTAAAATGCTGGGAGGTTTTTAAAATACATCATAGGGTTTCATAATTTTTTTAATAAAAAAATATGTTCTTAAAAACACGTTCTCGTATTCTTAAAAAACTGGCCCTAAAAAAATCATGAAAGGAGAAGAGGTAGATAAAGATATTCTTTTCTTTGTTCTTCTATTCAGAGACTTGTAAAATCCTAATCCTTCTTTTTGCTTCTTTTTTCTTTCCATGAATTAAAGTAGGGATAAGGGTTACGAAGCCTTTTACTTCATCAAATTCTATTGACAGCCTCTCTCGGTGGTATCCAATGTAAATTGTAAAGCATAACCATGTTGCCTGCTTAGATTATTTTAGCATGTGTATGAAAGTTTGCAATCAATGTTGTGTCTTCTTGTTCAAGGAATATGTTGGAATAAATATTTGATTTTCTATATATTTTTTATATTTTCTTCCTCTGTTATTTTAATTTTTACCTCTTTTTCTAATAATTTTCGATATTCCCCAATTTCTCTGATTATTTCCCAATTATTCCATTTTGAAATAATTCCTGAATTCCAGCTTGGTGAGTACGTCTGCTATATTAAGGGTACCACTGAAACATATCCAGTCCCAGCCACGACCAGTATGGAGTTTGGTACTGATTTTTAAGCCTCAAAATAAGTACATCTCCAAATAAAAAAGATGGACACAACTCTGACAGAACAATGCATTATCCAAATACAAGAATCCCAACCTTAGTTGAAATCGTCCTTGATATGATGCCCGTTATACACTCTACGGTGTTCTTGTAAGCTAAATCTTCGTTCATTCCATCTTCTGTGTACCTCCTAAATAAGGACTCCACAATACCGTGCACAGCTCCAAGTAAAATACCTGCAAGACAGATATCAGACAATGGTATAGTTGGATAAGCAAAAAGAATGGCTCATTAAGCATTGGGCTCACCACGCTCCCCAAAAATATCACTCTTGTATTCCTGCTCCAATGTAGTGGCAAATGTAAAAGGAGAACCAAGAGCAACTGACCATCCAAGGGCAACATCTGTAGCTCTGCCATTGACATCCTGAACAATAGATGATGAATGATATATTGAACAATAAGATTTCTAATCCATTTCATGCAAATGCAAGAAGAACCATATCGGGTATTTTGTTAAAGGCGGATTGGTTCATCATGGAGATTTTAGGTAGTTCACCATATCGAGGCAAATAACTTATATATTGCTAATGAACCTAGCTGCTTTTCATTGTCAGAATGCATCGGACAATTTAAATGTACACCATCAATCAACATATGCATTCTCAACACAGGAAAAATGGATATGGCCAATTTTTTAAAACTTTAGGATGAAAAATAGATGGTTCAGTAGTCAAAACTTTAGGATGAAAAAGAGATGGTTCAGCGGAAGATTGACTTCCTCATATTTTATAAGGTAGTAGAAAAAAGCAGGATAAGTGTGGCAAAGAAAAAGAAGAGCGTTGAGTTTCACAAACCAGTGTAGGAGATAGAGAAAAGGACCTGGTGAACAGCAAAACTAGAATTGATCCCAGCACCATTTATTTCCTTTCCCTGAAGGTACAGTCTCCTCACAGAGGGGCCCATTCCCTTGGGGCATACAGCAATCACACTGATGTTCTTTGGGAAGTCGAGTGCTAGAGACTGTAAGTGTCCAAGGAGGAAGCCGTGTGAAAGTCCAAGGATGCTGTTAGGTTTCATGTGAGAAAATATATTCTCATAATTATCTGCCTGCAACAGAATGCAACTTTAGCTCCTCAGAAATATGTCTCGGAATGTTCAAGGAAAGCTTTTGAAAGAATATAAATGAGCTCACATCATGGACAAAGATGTATAACTTAGACACTGGCATGATTACAATCAATATGCTGTGGTGAACTTGAGCCAATTTCAGAATGGGATAAGGGCTCATGACCAACATTTAAACACCAAAATGGTGTTTAAATAATCCTATGCTATTAAAATTAGACTTTTATCTCACACCATTGAAGTATGATTTATCATTATACCAGGTGGCACACATCTGTGATTAATCTAAATTGTTCAAGTGGCAATCTATCATCGGGAACAACTCTCAGCCCAAAGAAAAATGCTTATAAGTGGATGTGAACCATAAGATTGATGAACTTTAATATCAGCCATTAACACTAAAAACAACGGTTGATATTATAGTCCACGGAAAGGATGGTTTTAATCTCCCTAAAACACCATGGTTGGGCCTGTTGCACTTTAATCTATGATCTCTCAATTTGACGGCATAGATCACCCACATCTTAAACCATTGATGGTGTGAGATCATTTAAACACCATTTTGGTGGTTAAATGAAGGTCAGGAGAATAGGGTCCTTTCTACATTTAGATGCTTTGGAGCTCAAATGAAAAGGGAAAAATCTATCAGAACGTTTCTTCCACGTCTATACACTCAATAGGTGAGCCAAAAGTTTGGATGAACCTGCAGAGAAACAATGTATTGATCCAAACTTGCTTTTGGAAAGAGCAACTTACACGTTCACTTATGAAGGCATGCTTGCATCATTGATGAAATTTTAAGATAGAACATGTAAGTTGAGTGTTCCGCAATTCTTTAACAAAAGAGGGTATCTGTAAATTGTATTTATGTATTGATTTACTTAGTTCGCTGATTCGCTTGATTCAAATTTCGCAAAATATTTTTAAATGAATCCAATTCGCCGGTGTAGGGTGAGTTTTAAAATTATTTATTAATTACCTAACATCCTAAGTCCAAATCATCTCTTTATCCTTTTAAGACTGCATGGATCAATTTGGCACTTTGCTTGTTATGGCGAATTCGATTCGCTGTATTCATTTCGCGATCTGCTGGCTAAGTGAGCGAATTAAGTAACCTAGGATTACTCCCTCTTACAGCATTTAGCTTCTTTTTTTTCTTTTTCAAAAAGGCATAAATTAAAAATATTAATAATTCTCCTCCGGAATTGCAAGAAGAAGCGCTTCAATAATTCAGTAAGACGAAAAGGGTGTGTGGAATTTTCAAATTAACATGGGTATCTTGGGCCTAAGGTTCCAAAGATGCAAATTTTGCAAAAACTTGTTCACTGTAGTTAAAGGTGTATTTTTGGCAGAAGGCACAGAAGAAACGCTCACGAATTATTCAAATTAACAACGTTTTCTTGAGCCTAAAGATCCAAAGATGCAAAATTTGCGACAATATGGACAGGAGTCTGATGTAATTAAAGGCACACCAAGGCACAAGGCGCACCCTCTGTGCCTGCTCCTCAGATTTCCAACTGTATTACGGTAAGCACATGTGCCTAGGTGAGAAATTCTATGCACAATCCTTGGTGTGCCTTTTGTTTTTGATCTACTATCTTATATAATAATAGTGGCTTGCCTTATGTTTTTAATGTACCATATTATATAATAATCATGGAGCACCTTTTGCTTTTAATGTACTATATTATATGCTACATTAAGTTAGTAACCAATTAGGGTTAGGGTTGGGTTTGTAGAAGAAGAAGAAGAAGAAGAAGAAGAAGAAGAAGAAGAAGAAGAAGAAGACGAGGAAGAAGAAGAAGAATGGAGGAAATTAGGGTCAAGTTCTTGTAACTCAAATCCTCTTCTATTATTAGTATTTACACCGAGTACGTACAATCTCATGCATCTATCGAGAAACATGAAACAAGAAAATTCAAGTGGCTAAAGCACCACACACACACACACACACACACACAACCTAGCTTAGTACACAACACTTCTGTTTTTTTATAAGCAAGCCTTGAAAGTAAGTACACACCACTCTTAATAAAACATATTTTAACACATCATATAGAGTAGTGTAATACAGTATATGTCCTTGTAGTTTTTTACTACAAAAGATTAATAAAAAATAATAATTTTCAACCATCAAAAGAAGACAAAAAATTTTTTAATCTAAAACATTACATAATATATAGTATGATACCAATAAAAAATATTTTTTTTTCCAATCAAAAGAAAAAAAGCTTTCAGCGTAAAACATTACAAAATATATATTTAAAATACATTTATGCCCCTCGCCCCTATTATGCAAGTTTTGTACCGAAAACCGAAACCTTTTCAGTTGACTGAAAACGGGTACTGAACCGACCCAAAACCAATTCTGAATCGGTTTGTTTTCGGCTTTGGGTGGCTGAAACCAGAAGCCGGTCGGGTAGGATGAGGAAACTGACCCAATGCTGAAAAACCAAAAAAAAAACTGAACCGATATTGTGCCTGAAAAATCGGTTTTGGTTCAGTTCGCTTAACCAAATTTGCATCCTTAGCCCCTAGGTATTAAACCATGGGCCTTTGTTTCATGCACAATGAAAGCAAAAAAAACTCATAAGAACAGAGAGAGGAAGAAAGAAGGGGAGGAAGAAGAGCTGTCAATGGGCCAGGTTGGGCCAAAATCTAGGGTGGCCCGACCTGTTGGACTCTCAACCCGACCAGCTAGAGCATCCATGGTTTTAAATCTCGGCATCGGCCACCATATCTGTCAATGACTCAATGCACTAATTGATATGTATTGGAATACACACCTCAATTTATAGATTCAAAACCTGTTATTACTAGAGCTGTCAACAGGGTCGGGTATGCCTGTGACCAGACATACCCACCCGTAATTTACGCCCTATATATATATATATATATATATATATATATATATATATATAGAGAGAGAGAGAGAGAGAGAGAGAGGGAGAGGGAGAGGGAGAGAATCATGCCTTCATAGTCCCTCGGACCAGCTCACATTGTCGTCCCAACTATATTTCACGCTCCACGTGACATACAAACATTATTTTGGGTGCCACATGGAGTGTGAGGGCACTACATAGATCATTTATTTAAAAGGAAGTTTTTGAAAACTCATCCCTGTGGCAAAAGTAACAACAAAAAATTTACTACAGTGAATGGTCCAAAATCACAAGATGAGGTGGTCCTGGGCATAAATCACAGTGGAGATCAGATTTCGTAATTTTTTTTAGAATTGTCATATCCAATGTCACCTTGCTCCACATGGCACACAAAACCATGTTTAAAGGGCATGTGTAGTATGAAATACAGCTGGGGCCACGGTCGAAGGCGGGTTTGAGTCCTCAGGGCACCCAAAACCATCTTGGATGCCACGTGGAGTGCGAAATAGAGTTCAGGACCATGGTCTAAGGTGGTCCCATGAACCATGAAACCTTATTTCACACACACGGCGGCAGCTGTGCATTAGAACCCCAGATAACAAGCCACGTGGAGCGTAATAGCGAGTTACACCAAAGCTCTAAGGGTTCACCCAGTCCCCTAGGTTTTTAGAAAATATTATTTTTCGAGACTGTTCCTTTGACCAGAAATTCAACAGTGGAATAATATCCTTGTTAATTTTTTTTGTAGATGGCACGTGATTGACCTTGGGGATGCTGCCGTGGCAACCGATCCTTGGGTTTCGTTCCACGCGACACCCATCTTATATATAAAAAATCTTTTGAACTGAGTTGGCCCAACTCAGTTTTTCGGGTCAAGTCTGGCATATACTGTTGACCCATCAGGTCGGATTCAACAAGGATTGGGCCAACCTAGATTTTACCCCGACCCAACCCAATCCATTAGTAGCGCTAGTTATTATAGGTTTCTGAAACTGTAATAACAGGTTACCAAAACATCTAAAATCTGTGATAACACATTTAAAATATGATTGATACATATATAGTTGAATCAATCATTCATTTCTTTTCCATGTTATAACACATGTATAAGCAAGACGTTAAAATTCTGTAACAAGATTACGAATTTAGTACGCCAAGTTAACATTTAAAATTATATAAATGTTACAAATTATTAATAGAAACATAGAATTTAATAATATAGATTACTGTGTGTGTGAGTGTGTGTGTGTGTCTATATATATATAATAACAACAAGAATAAAACTAATAATACAAAAGAAAACTAAACAAAGGTATCTGGAAAAATAAGGGCATGCACATAATGCCAAGGCCATAGGGACCCCTAACACATAAGGTGCGCCTTGTGCCTTTAACAACACTGATTATGTATAGCAAGCCAACCCCAAAAGAAGTAATGTCATAGTATTAGTAACTCCAAGGAGACCTGATGTGGTTGTGTTCAAACAGAACTCATTCATAGAAACATGCTAAAAAATAGACATGTATTAATGTTAAGAAAACCGTAGGATAAAAGTCATAGAGTGAATTCTTAGGCATGTAGGCTGCTGACCTGTGCTGCATCAGAAATCAATAGCAACAGAAGATCACTGCCTGAAATAGTTTCCCATATGTCACCCAGAGTTCCATTCTCTTCAATAAATCCAGCAGCACGAGCTTCCTCAAACGAACGAGAGCCTTTCCGCAGGCCAATCTGCATTAATGAACAACAATGACAACACAATGGGACCTTGTAAAAATAAACTATCTTTAAAATTATGATCCTATCAGTACAATAACAGAAATTATTCACCTTTTCAACAGGTGATCAATTCCAGGAGAAAAAATACATAAACCAGTTGAAAAAATTGCCACAAATAAGAAAGTACCCAATAAAAAGGAAGCATTAATTATCACAAATAATCAAGTACCCAAGAAAATGGAAGCATTTTAAACAAGTAATAATCGAGAGTTCAAGACAGCACGGTTAGGAAAAATATGCAAGAACTGACAACATGGGGCAAAAAGCCAAAGCAGAATTTGCTAAAAAGAGCAGAAAAACATCTATATAAATAATCACATACTCGCAACTGGTTGCTGTAGCAAACATACGGCCTGTTACATGTCCAAACCAAATTATATGAATGAATCAACTTAACCACGTTAATATTTATTTTGCATACCCAACTGAAGCTATAATTTTACTAATGAAAATGTAGCTACAAAGACGGTGAGATGCTTCGCCAAAAAAACACAAAAACAAAAAAGAAGGGGAAAAAAAAAAAAAAAAAGAAGCTGCAACTATACAAGGGTCCCATCATCGACCAGAATAATTCAAAACCAATGTCCTAAAGCGGTCAACTCTGCTCCCACTTACAGAACTTAATCAATATTAAATTATTATTCAAACCCGGCTAAAACTCCACTCCACATCATCAAGATCCTAACCCTGTATGTATCAAGAAGTACCCCATTTGCCAATTTAAATTTCCAATGATGTTCACTTATTATACACCATAAATTGCTAATATTGTTTACTAATACATTAACAGAACAGACATTACCAAGTTTTGGATAGAAAAACCAACGATTAAGTGCCTGCCCATGCATTTATGCTAAAATATTTATCAGTTTTTCACTCTCATTACCCAAGAAATTATAACAAAATGCTTCAGACATTGTAAAAAAAACTCACCTTGACCACAATGTCAGACTGTGCCACGGCTAGTGAATCCCTTAAATTCTGAGCTTGTGCAGGACCCTACATGGAAAAAGGGAAGATTCTTTGCTTAATTACGCTCATAAGGATACCATATAGAAAGAAACATGAATATCAAGGTGATGAAATCTTAGCAAGTTGTTGCACAAATCCCCAAGGCAAGGCACCATAAATAGAACACAAAATTCAACATTACTAATAATGATCATAGCTCTGACCTTTTGGAAATTCGCGATTAAATAGTGAATTAACCCTCAAGGTGAATTTTTTTTCATGATTTAAATTACTCATTAAAAAATAAAGAAAAGAAAATCCCTGTTTTTCTTTATTTTTAAAAGCATAATTTATATTTATATTTATAAATTAAAAAAAAAAAAAAACTTACTTCCAGTATTCAAATATCAAGTCAAAAGCAAAGAGTTTTATACTAAAAGCCAAGATTTGAAAAATTGAAAAGTCTATTCAAGTCCAGTATCTCTGTTATAAGTAATTAATTCTACTTTTGTTATCTTTTCCGACTTTTTCCGAACATTGACAATCTTTGCTTCTGTTTATTATGCTTTTTTTTTCCTTACCAACCAATTCCCTTATCATATTTGGTGACTATGATATGCCTGATTTGTATGGAGCACAAGGCTCATGCACTGGGTGTTGCTTTTTTCCCCCTTCTGACTAATTCCTTAATCATATTTGGTGAATATGTGGCGCAGGACAGGGACCCTAAAACGCGTGAATGATAATGAAATGAAGATGTACCGAATTTAAACTCATTATTTCAAACTGAATCTCAAAATTACTGCGATACCTTAGAGTTTCGTAGATCTCCGATTGGTAGATCGTGTGAGATTCGGCTAGAGTCCAATCTGATGCGTGAGTCCCGTTAAATTCGAGGAAGGGTGATCCTAGAGATAGAACTCTAGTTGCTTCCAGATTAGGGTGTTCATTCGTCGATCATATATTGAATCAGGTCAATTTAATGGCTCAGATGAAATCTAGGGTTTGAGTTTCCAGAATGATCAAATAGAAATTGGCTGAATAGATTTATGGAATCAGAAAGAAAGCAGAGAAAATAGATAGATAGACAAAAAATATTAGAAAATTATGGGCATCGCAACCTTGGCCTCACACCAAACCATCCCGAAAAAGAAGAATCACTTTCCTTGCAAGCTCATCTCAAGCTTAAAGCAATAGCCTTTTCATTCATATCAATCAACTGCCTCCAAAAGGCTTACAAAAGATGTTTTATAGTAAGCATAAACAAACAAAACCCTAAAACAGAAAAATTACTACCCTAAAATGATTACATTCAACTCAAAAGAAAACCTAAGAAAAGTACTAAAATTGTCAAAGCTCGACGTCGACTTGCTCGAGCAACAACCGATGCTCGCTTGAGCGACTTGTTCCAGAGAAGAATCTTCTGCGCTCCTTGATGTTTCGCTCGAGCAACTTTTGGCCGAAAGTTAGGCCTTATTTCTAAAGCTTTCTCGCTCAAGCGGGAAGTGAGGTCGCTTGAGCGAGTTTGGGCAGTGTGTCCTCCTTTAGGCCTAGTTCTGGTTCCCTTTCCGTTTCTTCCGACGCCAGTATACGCGAAATGGTTTGAATCCGATATTCATAGTGTCGGCGTGCCCATCACTATGATACGCCTGATTTGCATGGATGCACCTTCAGCCAGCGAAAGTTTCATGCACTGGGTGATACATCCTAGGAGTGTACTAGTTAAACATGCAACCCAAGACTCTTTATCCCATTTCATTTACATTTTTCACCTAGTTTGAATCCCAATAATTGCTACAGCTATAGTGAGATTTACTTCAAGTTACCCTTACCTTTAGTTTGAATTCCCAAGTATTAGGATGGACTAGTATGAATAAGCACTCAGATGCAACAAAGAGAAAGAAAAACATAAAATGTAAAACTCACTATGGCTCTGTGGAGGCTGACCACCTACATATAGTGGCTTCATTTTTTGAACTTTTTTTGTTATCTTAAGTCTTAACCTACTGAGATCCATGAATTAACATCTTGAATAGAGGGTCATATCATCTGGCATCAGAGCCTGCATCCTGGACACATCAATGCCTACCAACTCACGCAGTAGGTCAGTCATGCCATGGAACAATATGTTCAAATCAAAGAGCAGTAGGCTGATCTACTTCGACATATAGAACAAATGGCTTCGTCCCTCCATGAAGAAATCAGCTCCATTAAAAATCAGTCTAGAAGATAAAACCTCAAACAATTTGAATAGGAGGACAACATGCATCATACCACATGAAGAAGCAATGGAAAGACCAGGAGCACTAATTGGGTTCCTATCTAACATCGATCGGTGATTTTCATAACAGCACTGTTAAGTGGTGGGGAATGATATGCACCTTCAGTAGGCTGATCTACTTCGACAAATCGAACAAATGGCTTCGTCCCTCCATGAAGAAATCAGCTTCATTAAAAATCAGTCTAGAAGACAAAACCCCAAACAATTTGAATAGGAGGACAACATGCATCTAACCACAGGAAGAAGCAATGGAAAGATCGCGGGCTCTAATAGGGCTCCTATCTAATATCGAACAGTGATGTTGGATTTTCATGATCGCACCGTTAAATGGTGGGGAATGATATGCACCTTCAGCCATCACGTGCACCGCTCATGAACTGGGTGATACATCCTATGAGTGTACTGGCTTATCATCAATCCAGGCCTCTTTATCATTTTTCATTTAAATTTACCGCTTAGTTTGAATTCCAATAATCACTAAAGATATAGTGAGATTTACTTCCAAGTTATCCTTTTCTTTAGTTTGAATTTCTTAATATTAGGAGTTACTAGCATGAATAAGCACCCAGATGTAAAGAAGAAATGAATGAGAACTTGCTACAGATCTTTGGATGCTGGGTAGTAACCACCCTCATATGGTAGCCAAAATCCCTTCTTTCTCCAAAAAAAAAAACAAAAAAATCCCTTCTATCTTCTTGATTTTCTGTATTGTTGTTATTTTAAACTACAGAGATCCATGACTTAACATCTTCAATGGAGGTTCATATCAGCGGCAAAACTTAAATTTATCAAAAAATTAACTACCAAATTACCAGAAAATAAAACGAAAATTTCAAAATTCCTTATTTCTTCTTCATTTTCTGTATTTTTTAGGTAAATTTAAACTAATGAAATCCATGAATTAACATCTTTAATAGAGGTTCATATCAGTGCCAAGTACCAATTAATCAGAATTTTTTTTTGAAAATTTCACATCTACTGAAGGAACCAAAACAAACGAAAGAAAAAGACATAAAATTTAATCATCTTATATCACAGAAACCATAAAGAGACCAAATTCACCTGAGAACCCCATCCGATCACACCAATTTGCTTAATCCCCTTGAACGCATCCGGCAACAAATGAAATAGATCCCTCCCTCCTTTAACAATGTACTGAAAAATCCACCAAAAAACACGCAAAAAACATAAAATCAAGAAACTGAAAACGATAAGTTAAAGAAAACAAAAAAAACGCACCTCGTCTTCACCAGCGAGAGTAATTTTCTCCTTCTTGAAAACGGAGGTATCAAAATCGAGAGACGACGACGAACGCTTGATCGATGGCATGGTCACCATGCGAGCACAGACGGAAGATCCGACGGTGGATGACGGTCCATTCGTCAAGATTCGAGAAAGGAGAGGTTTTAGGGTTTTGCATGGGGAGGAGATAAACCCTAACCCTAACCCTCGAGCTGGGTTTAGGGTTTTGGAAGGAGTAGAAGGGACAGCCAGGGAGAAAGAAGTAGCAGCCGCCATTGATGAGCAGCAGAGAGAGAGACGACGGAGTGGAGTTTTTCGATTACACACGATTTGTATACGCGACTAACCTACGCAGTGGTGCCTTTTGTTTCTGACACGTGTTTTTGCTTTATTCTCTAGTTAGTCATAAACACATTTTCTATGTGTTCTACACTTTTTTAAGAAAATGTCAAGAAAGTGCGTTGTGTTCTTTAATATCTCATAGTCACACTTATTAATGACCTTCATCAAATCTGTTATATTAATCGAATAATCATAAAAATTTATAGACATCCAATCAATAATGTGGTAAAGACTTTTGTCGGACAGATAATGAGAAAATCACTTCAAACATATGGTTGTTACTACGTTATGTGTTTGTTAGAAACGAGCTCGGAGTGGGTGAAAGTCACAGTACGCTTAGGAGTCACAGTCCCAACGTCAAAGTTGTCGAACAAATCACGATGTCGGGCATCAGCAACTTCTCCTCGGAAGCAGAAGAGTCTGAGCTTACGACCACGGGGTTGCATTGCATCCCCCCTCCTCGCTTGTACCTTTTCCTGCTCAATGGTCGATGGGAGGGCAAGACATACGTTGTTCTATAAGGCGTGATGGGTGCACAGACTAGTAATGGTGCAGGAGCCCTTTCTTGGGCAAACACATAAAAGCTTGGGGGCACAAGTGGGAAATGAGGGGGCTGAGGCTGTTGCGGCTGGGGGTGTCGTACAGTGAGAACATTTTTTTTTAATATAGTGATGATGTATAAAAGTATTCACTGCTCCATCTCTCAAATCATCTTATGCACTTCACATTTTAACAGATCCAAATGGTCAATACCAGTTTTGCAATAGAACATTCAGTATACACAAGGATCATTGTTGCATGAGAGACATTGATTGCCTTGAATCAGATGATGGATATAATTTTTTGTCCCAAACTTTCACAAATTAGATCTTTAGATCATGGCAGATGATCAGATGTTGATTACACGTGGAACCACATCCCTAAAAGCGGCCATGATCATGTGTGTACTATGAGAAAGGGTTCTCGGGTCACTTTTGGGAATGTTTGCCACAAGAAATTAATATTTGACCGTTTAATAGGTGCACCATGATCTCAAAATCAAGTGTAGAAGAGTGGGATGAAAACGATCTCCATCATCTGATTCAAGAAAGTCAACAACAAATACTTGGCTGGCGACAAATATTTGGGTGCAAATACAAGTACCCATGGTCATAACTAAATGCCAAGTGGGTGGTAAGGATTAGCCTTATACCATTTAACTAGTGATTTGATGAAGCACCTAATAGCAAAACTCAATTGAAAATGGGGTTTCTCTTCCATTAAACCCCTTCTCTCGGTGATACGAAGGAGAGAGAGAGAGAGAGAGAGAGAGAGAGAGAGATGGGGATCTACCAAGAGCTCTTTTAATCAGATCTGCAATATAAAATGTTCATTCAAATTCAATCAAAGCAAACCAGATACCATCCAAAGCGGCAGCTCTAATTCGTTCATAATCTCTATATTCTTCTTCAACATGGTTTTCCTCTAGAACCCAAGATTTTTTTCACACAATTCAAACCCCAAAGATGAAAATACTGTTGATGAGGACCCAATTTTTGATAAAAATGGCGTTTTTGATGACAACCCAGTTTTTGTTTCGCAAGAATCAGATGTTTCTTTAAGGATTTTTAGTGATGTAGTTGACGAAGGTGATAGTGGGGATGCTAAAAATACTGGTTTGGATGGCAAGCAATCAGCTACTCCTTGGGGCTGCTATCAGTTGAAGAACCAATTCAGTGAGACCCCTAGTTGTGTTCCATTGTACCCCATACAAACTCAAGAAAAGCTCCGAATAGCAAACTGATATGGAAAGCCATTTTCTGCACAAAATCCTCAAGAAGAAATGTAGCTTCGTGAGCTCTCAAACGAGGCCCTAGTGTGCATAGGCACAAAGTCGGGGTTCAACAATAAGTTGGTGAGGTTAAAATTCGACTAAGTTCAGAGAAATATTCGGAGGAAAAATTGGAGAGAAGAAAATAAATTTAAAATTATAAAAAAATTAAAATATCACATTTAAAAAAGAATCATGAATTATTCGAGAATAATTCACAAATTAGTCACAAAATTTTGCGATCACATGAATTTTTTAAAAATTCATGAATAATTTAGAATTAATTCGTAGAACCTTACATTCACGAATTATTCCCAATTTTTTTTTAAAAATTCTGCGATTTTTGGGACTATTTGTGTGACCTATGAACTTTAGGGGCATGTTTGATGACCCGTATTCAGCCATCATATTTAGCCCTCTAACGTGTTACCAAATGTATTGATAATACAACTACATAATCAACAAAGTGGACTTTCAAATGGTTGTTTGATTCAGCCAACTTGTAGCTGTGATACATTACTAACATGTCATGATTGTTCTCTAAAAAAAAAGTGTATCATGATTGGTTGATAACAGTTGTTGTTTTCTTTGTAAGTATTATAAGTTAAGTGAAGGTGGTTGAATTGTTCAAATCGTGGATGTCATCTAAGACCGCTAGCTTCTCCAATTTACCTAAAAATTTGAGTGGTTACAATCCATTTTCGTTTTTTTTATATGAACACAATTGATTGTATGGTGTTTGACCAACTTTAGATTTACACTTATTTGTTACTACTAGTGAACCATCTAATTTGTGACTACAATCAGAGCCTGTGCGATCTTCTGATTGGCGTAAAGTTTTGAGAGATCGCAATCCAAAGTGGGCTAAACAATTGAAACGATTTTCTCTTCTGTGTGAATAAGTGATCACACTATTTTATCGTTTGGATTTGATATCAATTTTCATTTTGGTATCTCTGTTTGTGCCCACGTCTCAGAACCCTTTAAAACCTTTGGTTGCTTTAAATAAGATGATGAGATCGTGTTTTACTCCGATCTTCCACACAATAAATCTTGAGATAGATAGTCAGTTTTTATTCTATGTGTCGGATCCCAAAAAAATGGCCCTTGAGATCATTTGATTGTTTGATCGTTCATGTCAAATCAGGTCTATAACAGCTTCGGCTACCCACTTTTCACGTTCGAAATTCACCCTCCATTGAAGGGTTATGAAAGAAAATCTGGTTTGTCGATCGTTGAGCTAGGGTTCTGGAGTTCTGCCTAATTACTAAACCCACCTTTGATTTAACCCACCTTCGCTGTAATGCACATCAGAAATCCCACCTCCCGTGAACCCACCGAAAAACCCATTGGAAAACCCATTGCAAAAGCCACCAGAAAACCCACCGCAAAATCCACCCACCAGAAAACCGATCATAAAACCCACCAAAAAAGCAAAAATCATCCGGTAGACCCACCTTGGCTTAAACCTACCTTCTCTTAAACCCACGGGAAAACCCACCACAAAAGCCACCTCCGCTTAAACCCAATAGAAACCCAGCTTTCTTAAACCCACCAGAAAACCCATTAGAAATTAATGTTTGAACTTCTTCAGGTAATAGAGAGATAGACAGAGAGAGGGTTTTGATGAATGTGATTCAAAATAACTCACCTTCGATTTAACCCATCAGAGATACCACCTTTTGTGAACCCACAGGAAAACCCACCAGAAAACTCATTGGAAAACCCATCGTAGAACCCATGGAAAACTCATCGCAGAATCCACAAGAAAACCCACCCACCAAAGAACCCAAGGATTAGAGAGAGAGAGAGGGCATTGGATAATTAGAAAATGGGTTCAAGAAACTACCACCCAAAAGGGTCATCTAGCAGAGGAAGAAATGAACGAGCTAAGCCTTAAAAGGGAGAAGTTAAGGCCCCGATAAATACATCCGTTGGGTGAAACGCGTAGCGATGATGGGTTACGAGGCTTTGGCTTCGTACTCAAATCTTCGTAAGTGTAATGCCAAATTGAGGAAACATGTCTTTGCAAAAGTCCATCAAATGATAACTTAGGGTCAACCGCATGTGAGAACGTCATTTAACGTGTAAGATCACCGTCTTACATGCTATCAAACGTGCCCTATGAGTGTATATGTCATCGTATATAACTGCAACTTTGGATGATTCAGAATTCATGTGATTTGGGTTTTGTTTTTGCTCATGCAGAAATCTGTATTTAGCTGAATCAGGTAGTGCGATGGTGCTTGAATCCATAGTCACCACGTCGGGGTTCATCAATAATTCGACGATGTTAAAATTTGAAAAAATAAGGCAAAATCTGACAAGTTTCAAACGAAATATTCGAAGGAAAAAACGGAAAGAAATAAAATAAGAGTTAAAACTAAAAAAAAAAAAATATCACTTTTTTTGAAAAATTGGGAAATTATTTATAAATAATTTGCGAATTTTTGCGATCAAACTTAAAAAAAAAAAAATCACTAATAATTCAGGATTAATTCATAGAACCTTAAATTCATGAATTAATTGGGAAATTTTCAAAAATTCAACAATTTTTGTGACTATGCTTGGGTCATGAGGCATCTATATAGTTGTATACCATACCATGACACTATACTATGACATGTATAATACACGTATCATCAGTGTACAATGGATCTAAAGCACTATAATCTGATCACCTTTTCACATGATTTACATAAGGGGCTGCTACTAAACCTCCTACCAAATGTTAAATATCTCCATTAAGTATAGCTGAAAATCGTTGGATGTGTTGAATTAGACGATGGAGATCATTTTCTATTCCAATCTTTGACACAACTAATCTTGAGATCATCGGAATATCATCTTTCATTTTAAGTGACATACATCTCAGCAAGTGACTTGTGAGCATTATATGTGTCACATGGTTTTTTGGTTCCTTTTTTTTTGAGTTCTGTCACGTGGAATAAAAAGTTGATTGTTTGATAATATGGTCGTGATCTCAAGGTCAAGTGTGTGAAAGATGGGAACGAAAAATGATCTCCATCATCTAATTCAAGACTGTCGATATATTTTAGTTGTACTTAATCGAAGATATTTAGTATTTGGTGAGAGTTAGTATCATGCCCTTTTCATAACCTGCTATAAAAGGTTTCTGATGGTAATGATTATGACCATTATAATATAATATGTTATAAAAGTTGAACTTATAGAAGAGTTTTGCCATACGGCATAAACAACCTAGATGTGCCTTATATATCGTATAGAGTATGGCAGTTCATGAGCAACAGTTAGGGAATAAATCCCACACAATAAAACACTCACATTGAGTAACACGCCTCATTAATATAAGGGAGAAAGTAAACATAGAGTGTAAAATCCACGACCTCAACCCTCACAAAAGAGGGAGGATGCCAACTAAGCTATCACTCAATCGGTTATAATGAGAGTTATATCCCGCGATTCTTCGTATGTTACGATCCAACAATTGATTGTTGTATTTTCACAGGTGTCCTCTTTATAAAGGAAAATTTTAAAATATATTATTAAAGGATAAAAAATTAATATAACATCATTATAGAACAATTATAACACCCTTTGACATATCATAAGAGTTAAAAAATTAATAATTTTTTTTATCAAAGTTCATAAGAATGAAGGAAGGACCCACTAGAGGTTGGCGCAATTGGTAGGGGACTTTGGTTTGTCACCAATAGGTCATGGGATCAAGTGTTGACACCCTTCTGTGATAACATGATGCCCCGTAGGGTGTGTAAATCATGAAATACTCGTTACACGGTGGGGGGCAAGGGCATCCCTTAGGGATTAGTCCAAGTGTAAGCTTGGGATTATCCTAAGTTAAAAATAAAAAATAAAAAATTGAAGCTCACCTTTACCTTTACGGTCTTTATAATGATGTGTTAAAATCATGTCTTTTCACTCTTAATATGAACTATTAATTATATGCAAGTAAAATTGAGATATAACGCAGACATTGTTATATATAGGACAAATTTTATGCAAATAAAGTGTAGGCGGCTGATGTGGCACTATGCAATTGGCTGCATGGGCGGTGGGACTTATTAATGTAGTTTAGTGCAGCCAGCTACATCGCGCTACTTCAGCCGCCTGCACTTTGTCCTCAATAAATTTGTCCTCCGTTTAACTTTCTGATATAACACTTTTTTTGTCTCACTTTTGGGCCATGTGATGCCACATAACATACTTTTTAATCATTATAAGTCTAAATGACGAGTTAACATTTGAGCAGAACTCAAGCTAACAATCACGACCATCATTGAATTCATATCGTTTGAGCGTAGCACTTTAATATGGACCCTAGAGTTGACATGAACAATAATACGTATTAAAGTGCTATTGAAGGATTGGGGGAATAAAAAAGGAGAGGTTGCTCTTTGAAACATGAAAAACATCCATCTTTAAAAGAGCATGAAAAAAGATGCTCTTTTAAAAGGGCTATTTTTCCTAGTTTCAAGAGCAGCCTCCTTTTTATCTTCTTCTAATCCTTCTCTCTCCCTACATATCTTTGCAATAACAAAGAGCAGTTGTTGCTTTTTTTCCCAAAGAGCAATGCCAAACACAACCTTAGAGTGTTAAAAACTTTCGTTCATGTGACTTAAAAGGACAGTGTCATACAATGGACAATTTTTGACATACAATTTTGCAGACAACTTATGCGGCGCGATGTGATTGGCTGCACACATAGTGGGGGCCAAGCACTGTGGTGCCACATAAGCTACTTGCAAAAATTGTCTATAAAAATTTGCCAACCGTTTATAATTTTTCGGCTTAAAATTGCTATCGAAACCAACTAATCTATCTACTAGTGGTTCATCTAATTGATTTTAAATAATGCCATAACCGAGTGATTGTCTTATATGTATAAGGTACTGGGAGGAGTGGACACACCTAACTAATAAACTGGTCAAAGATCCTTCGGAGGAACAATCCACGGAATCCTAGTTGGGGTCGAACGACTTCCCAAAGAGTCATTGTTGAATGAGAGTCTTTGATGGGTAAAATCCCTTTATCAAAGGGTTGTTACATAACAAGATATACACCTGACAGCACTTGTGCGACTACAACAATACCACAAAGTCTTTCTTTAAATTTTTGTAAGATTTCTGTCATCTGTAAATCAAAGTGTTCCATAAATTATGGAAACTAACACATCTGTAAAATCTATATATTGAAATGAATCCTCTCACAGATCTCACATTGAGATTGTGATATTGAAATCTCTCGCATGGTATCAAAGCTGTAAGAAAAGGATTAAAGTTTTCTCTCTCTCTCTTTTTTTTTTTTTTTTTTTCGATTCCTTCTCTTTTATCACTTTTTGCAATGATGTGCTCCTCTTCATCTTCCTTTCCCAATGCTCATCCTCCTACACAGAATGTAGGAAACTTTGTGTCGTTGAAGTTAACATCAAGCAACTATCGCCTATGGCAGACACAAATTATTTCTCTCATCGAAAGTGAAGATCTCACAGGCTTCATTTATGGAGAAATACCAGCACCACCACCCTTCTTGCCATCCAATGACACTGCTGTTGATGGGGATAAATGGACTCCGAATCCTCTTTATTCGGCATGGAAGAAAACTGATTGACGAAATAAAGGGTGGATCACCAGCACCCTCACTGAAGAGGTTCTTGGGTTTGTCGTCAAACTCAGCATGGCTGCTGAAGTTTGGGAAGCCCTCGAACAAGTCTTTGCCCAAAAATCACAAGAGAGTTGAGTCTCATTCAGCAGATGTCTACAATTCGGAAAGGTACCGACTCTCTCTCTCTAAATATTGCACTAAATTCAAAGCAATTTGTGACGATCTATCTGCAATTGGGAATCCTATTCTAGATCAGAATAAGGTCATTTGGCTACTTAATGGTCTTGGTCAGGGCTATGATAATTTTTTTACTACAATGCTAAAGCCTCCGATTCCTTCCTCTATGGATATCATTTCGGTGCTCCAAAGCCACGAAGCACGTAATCAACTTCATGGCCTAGGAACTCAATCTAGGAATCAAATGGTGTTTTATACTCATAAAAACAACAACAAAAAGAAAAAAGACCAGTACATCTACTCACTTTGATGCGAAAGGAAAAGGGTTTGTTCAAGGTAATAACTCTAACAACAAAACTCGAGGAGGTAGCTCTTTTCATGCAGGAACTACACGTCATTGAACAGGCGTGCACTCATGTGGATCAACTCCTCATACACCTAATACTAAGAGTGAGACTTTGAAATGTCAGATCTGTGGTAAGAAGAACCGCACTGCCCTAAAGTGTTTCAATCGTTTCAACCATTCCTTCCAACCAGATGATATTCCCCAAGCCTTGGCGGCAGTCACCATCGCTGATAACCAAGATGCAAACTGGTTTCTTGATACTGGAACAACAATACATATCACTGGAAAGTCGGGTAAATTACATAACTTAAAACCCTATCTTGGAAGTGATGGAGTAATGGTAGGCAATAGAGAAACCTTAGTCATTACCCATGCCGGCGACACTCAGATTAACTCACATATTTGTCTAAAAAATGTCTTGTTAGTTCCTGATATTAAAAATGATTTACTTTTGGTAAGACAACTAACAGAAGAGTTTCCTTATAACTTTGAGTTTAATGGAAATGGGTTTGTTGACAAGAACAGGATCACAGGAAGAGTAATCGCTTCAGGTCACTGAAGAGGAGGGCTCTATGCCTTAGACAAAGGGCAATGTGCCCTCTTCTCAACTCGATTTAGGCGAATAAACAAAGATGGATGACATCAGCATCTTAGGCAACCACAGGAGAAAGTTGTTGATTTCTTGTAAAATAAATGTTTTATTTCTTTTGATTCTAAGAATAAAACTAGTTCAGTTTGTGAAAGTTGTTAACTTGGTAAAGCTGGTAGCTTCAATCTGAAAATGAATGAAAGTGCACTGTGATGTATGGGGACCAACACCTAGTCTTTATTGTGAAAATTATAGAAACTATGTTATATTCAATTTATCATCATACTCGATTCACATGGTTGTATCCAATGCACAAGAAAATTGAAATTTATGACAATTTTATACATTTTCATAACTTCATAAGGTATCAGTTTGATGCACAATTACAGATTTTTTGACCGATGAAGGAGGTGAATTTGCTTGTAATCGCTTGAGAAAATATGTGAATGACTTAGGAATACATCATCAGTCATCTTGCCCAAAAACATCTCAGCAAAATGGTATTACTGAGAGAAAGCATCGAAACATCACAGAACTTGGCCTAACTATGATGTTTCATGCTAAGCTTCCATCTCGGTTTTGGCTAGATTGCTTTTCAGTTGTAGTGTTCTTAATAAACCAGTTGCCTTCACCAAATCTTGCCATGGATTCTCCATTTTTTCGCCTATATGGACGACATCCAGATTATTGTTCGTTTCAAACTATAGGTTGCAAATGTTTTCCGTATTTGGGAGACTATCGTGATTAAAAAACTAGATCTGAAATCTCTTCCCTGCATTTTTATTGGATATAGCATGAAGCACAAAGGGTATTATAAAGGTCTTTACCCACCCAATGGTCGCATCTATACGTCATGACATGTGGTCTTCGATGAGACCAATCTTCCGTTCAAAAATTCAAACTCTCTCTATGATTGTGAGCCGTGTCGTGATGACCTTGCTAGTTTCAAAGAATGGCTTGATGATTAGACTCCAATTATTCTACCAGCTGCAGACATCTCACATTTTTCGGTTCCTAATGATATTTTTTGTTTGCAGGATCTCTCTAGCAATCCCACTACAACTATTCCTGATGTTTCAAATGGGCCACCTGAATGTACCACAAGTACAAATGATTGTGGTATCATAGAGACATCACCTGCTCCATCTTGTTCTCTGCCTGGTGATATATCATCTCTGAGTTGTGATACCACAAATTCATCACTTGCACTTGCAAGTCCACCCACAATCTCCACACAAATTCTGTCACCTGATCATAATGCTTCAGATTTAGTATCTCCTTACAAGCAATCTCTTCATGTTCATTGGAATCTAACATACAACATGACAATAGTCCACCTCATCATCAATCTTCGCTGCCTTTATCCCGACACCCTATGATGACCCAATCCCAGCATGAAATTTATAAACCAAATCCCAAGTATGCAAATCTGCATTTGTCCCTTGTATCCGATTCCATTCCCATTGAACCTAAGATGGTCAAATCCGCCTTCAAACACAAAGGTTGGACTGCTGCCATGATTGAAGAACTTGAAGCTCTTGCCGCAAATCGGACATGGGATCTTATACCATGATCTTCAAGAATCAGTTTTATGGAGCAACCTCCTGACTTTAAGGATCCTACCCAACCAAATCATGTGTGCCGATTAAAGAGAGCCCTTTATGGCCTCAAACAGGCACCCAAGGCCTGGTTTGATTGAATAAGTCAGTTCTTCCTCACTACAGGATTTTTTAGCAGCATCGCCGACCGTTCTCTCTTTGTGCACCACTCATCTCGTGGCACTCTATTTTTGCTTCTATATGTCGACGTTATTGTTTTCATTGACAATAAACTAGATTACCTTGATTGATTTATATCTGCATTAGGCCTTGAGTTCTCAATTAAAGACCTCGGTGATCTTCACTACTTCCTCGGTATTGAAGTCCGACGCTCCTCTGCAAGTTTATTTCTTTGTCAAATAAAGTATGCTCAGGATCTTCTCACTCGAGCTCAGATGAAAGAGTGCAAGCCTCTCTCTACACCAATGGCTCTTAATGGTCGTCTATTTTCCTCTTCCACAAAGCCTTTTCCTGATCCAACTCACTACCGAAGCCTTGTAGGTGTCTTACAATATCTCACCTTCACTCGACCAGACATTTCCTATAGCGTCAACTTTATTTGTCAATTTATGCAAGCACCTACCATGGTTCATTACAGAGCTATTAAACGGATCCTGAGGTATGTGCACGAGACTCTTAGTTATGGAATGCACATACTAGCTCAAAGTACTCTTGACCTGTATGCCTTCTCTGATGTTGATTGTGTCGGGTGCCCTCTCACGAGGCAATTGACGATTGGTTTTTGCTCCTTTCTTGGCAGCAATTGCATCTCTTGGAGTGCAAATAAACAAACAATAGTTGCTTGTTCTAGCACTGAAGTTGAGTATCGTTCTATGGCCTCAACTGCTACAAAATTAACTTGGATTTCCTATATTTTACGAGATATTGGTGTCTCTCTCTCCACCCCTCCCGTATTACACTATGATAGCATTAGTGCACTCCATATGATGGTTAATTCTGTGTTTCATGGTCGCACTAAACATGTTGAACTCGATTTTCATTATGTCCGCGAAAGGGTGGCTCTTGGTTTGTTATTCACTCGGTTTGTGCCATCTTCATTCCAACTTGTGGACATTCTCACCAAGCCTCTGGCTAAAGCTCAATTTTGTGCCTTACAAGCCAAACTAGGCCTGTACTCCTCTCCCGAGCCCAGTTTGAGGGGGCATAATAGACTGGTCAAAGATCTTTCAGATGAGCAATCCACAGAATCCTAGCTGGGGCCGAATGACTTCACAAAGAGTCATTGTTGACTGGGAGTCTTTGATGGATAGAATCCCTTTATCAAAGGGTTGTTACATAACAAGATATACACCTGGTAGCACTTGTGCGATTGCAACAATACCGCAAAGTCTTTATTTAAAATTTTCTTAAGATTTCTATCATCTGTAAATCAAAGCGTTCTATAAATTATGGAAACTAACAAATCTGTAAAATCTATATATAGAAATGAATCCCCTCACTGATCTCACATTGAGATTGGGATATTGAAATCTCTCGCACTAACCTATGGCCTTTTTACTTATAAAGTGGCTGCTCTCTGAACTTGAACTCACATTTTTACACTTCACAACCCAAACTTTCTATCATAACACTAAGAAATGGCCCTTATGAGTAATAAGGCAGTCTCATTGGTAGAAGAATTAGGCTTTGTTGTAAGAAAATTAGGCATTTATTGTTTATTTGTATTTTATAATACCACCTTGAAATTCTTAAACTGAATTCAAAAGTCCAAGTTGATGTTGTGCTTGAAGGAAATTATTCTTGCCTTCATGGTAATTAAGCTGTGATTGGGATTGCACTTTGGAGGCAAAGAGCAGCTCTCTATCCTGATGCAAAGCACTTTAATATGAGACTGTATTTGGTTTTAAGTGCTCTTAGCTCTTTCAGAGAGTGAGCTGCATTTGAGTCTTTTAAAAAGAACAATTTTAAATTGCTCTTTTAAGTGGGCTGCTCTTTGCCTCCAAAGAGCAATCCCAAACATAGCCACGGTTCTAGGAAATTAAAGGGATGTTTGCTAACCTCACTTGGCAACCGTAATATAGTTGTCAACTTCGATGTGTGGGGCACTCTCCAACTTCCATATTTTTTTGCAAAATCTACAAATCCTTTTCACATGATCTTCTCTCGATTCCGTGTATTCTTTTGAATTCTTAGCCCATTTCTAAACTTTTCTTGCCAACCAATCGTGCCTATTAAAGGATTATAACCATCGGATGGGTTCCAACCATCTATTGTAAAGTGCATGGATCAGATGATTCGGATCTCTTAGTGAGTACTATTTGTGGGCACACTTTTGTTTATCATTTTGAGTATTTCGATTGCTAAACACACTTGTTCTATTGTTCAAAATATTGGACGGTCATGCCTCTATCTCTAAATGGGTGGTTTTAGGATGTTTTCGGGATTGCACTTTGGAGCCAAAGAGTGGGTCTAAATTACTCTTTTGAAGAGAACCAAATCCAGCTCTTTCACTCCCTGAAAGAGCTAAGAGCACTTACAATCAAATACAATCCCATACTAAAATGCTCTGCCACAGAGCAGAGAGCTGCTCTATGCCTCCAAAGAGCAATCCCAAACATAGCCATAGCCAATTAATCAGATGCTTAAATAATGTTATTCATTTAATAAATATGATTAGCCAAATAACTAACAAAGTTATAACCAAATAAAATTATTCAATAAATAGATGAGCGAAACATCTAATAGATTATGTATAAACCATCAACATTGTCACCAAAGCTTTATCCCATCTATTTTGGTTAGCTTTGTGGATCGTATTTATCCACTCCTTTATGATAAATGTTAAGCTCTCTCTCTCTCTCTCTCTCTCTCTCTCTTTCAAACTTTATAATCCTCTATGTGCCTTCTCTCTGCTTACCTTTACGTCTTCCTCTTTTCCTACTTCCTACTTCCAAACCCCCTCAAGTGACTTTCCGTAACTCTGACGTTGTCAATCCCTAAGTCCGGATGTGGAAGGAGGACGATTAGCATTAGTGTGACATTAATATATGTAACACTCTCCTAATGTATACTTTATCACATATGTTTATAATAATTGTGAATGTTTTTTGTGTCATATACCATAATTAAGGTTGTCAACGGGTCGGGTCAGGTCAAAATTTTAACTGCCCAACAAGAAATCTGCATATGCCGATCCGACCCGATAGTGCACTAAAACTAAGCTAGCCCGAGAACTTGATCCGACCCGGAGCCTGACCGGATAAAAAACCCCTATTTTTTAATTTTTTAAGTATCAAATATTGAGTCAGATCGACCCGACAAAACCTCTTGATCGATCCGACCCATTGACAGCCCTAAGCATAATTCCTTTAAGTAAAATGAGTTTTCCAAATGATTAACCCAATTATTGGGTTCCATAGAATGAATTGAATTGTGATATTGAAATTAGCCCTAAGCAAATTCAACTATATGCCAAACTTTAGCTGAGGATGCAAGTTTTAACCAAATTTTTTTATTTCAATCTCAATTCGGTTTAACCAAATCTGCATCCACACAATAGCCTTTCAAAATCTCCTGTGCATCATAATTGGAGTTGCATAAGTCAATCTTACTCCGCTAAAAAGATTAAAGTTTTGAAACCATACCGAACTTTAGAGGCTTTGACTTGTGCTACCAATTGCTTTTTTATCCATTTTTGACGGAATATGATTAAGCCATTGAGTACATGGCTTGGTAGTACTAACTCATAAGTACACTACTAATTAAGGGTGTTTCAGCTGCCCGTTTTAAATACCAAAAAACTTGACTTATTTCTTGGGACAACCCGATTTTCCCCAGTTCCACAAAATCCTATACAATATATTTTTTTTCTTTCTTATTCTTGAAACTCATGGAATATTAGATCGTCGGCTCACGCTTCACAATCCGAATACATAAATTACTTGGTATATCCACGTATAAGTGTGGAAAATCAAAGCAAATGTCATACATATGTGCAATTGAAAAATTAGATATACAAGACAGATCTAAACCTTTCTACTTTATACATAACATCCACTACAAAGGCTAACAGAAACCACCGGTGATAGTTGACCATCATCTAAACAGTGACTTCTAAAATATATTTACAAAACAAATCTTACACTGTATTTAATCCCCAGACATACCATGTCCAAAATTCAAAAGACACTAAAATCCACCATACAAACCCAAAACATGCCTAGTCAAAGTCCTCACCTAGGGTAGAATTCTCCAAACGGGAGATCCTAAGCCTTTCCCTAGTGTCCGATTATGATCCACACTTGTACCTGTGATGTTTAGTCGAGGGATGAGCTAAAATCTAAACTCAGTAGAGAAACATTAATAGCATGCATATTATCACATCACGCATATATCTCATGACATAATCGAACATGTTTTTCAAATAAAGATTCACAACTTAAAAGATATTTGACTTGAAGCTAAACTGATATCAAATACAGATTTCAAAGTTTAAACACATGATTTTCAAAACTTATTCTTATAATAAAATAAAACTTAAACTGATCACTTAAATAATCATTCGAGCATATATAGCATCGAGAGCCAGATAATATATCGATGGGTATACCCACCATCGTCATTCAATGAACCATTCGTATGATGCCCAAGTCCCTTCATATGAGGAAAACTTATGCCAAAGGAAATTTATCACAATCGATAAGGAAATAAACGAAAAGCTAGCCATCCCAAAGCACACTTGTAAGGATATCACGTCGTACCGGTCATGGATATCCCGCCGCGTCGGTTGGGTATCACTCATAAACCTTAAATCAAAGTGTAAAATTAACTTATAGTTTATCACCATGAAATGTGATATTTTATAATTAGGTTTAAAGTTTAAAAATTTTCACACACATTTATTCACATCTTTCTGATGTCTCACAAGCCGATTTTACACACACACGAATCTGAGTGCACACACACACACACACTTCATATTTAAAATCATGAAAGAAATTCATGCTAAATAAATGACAAGCTTCACCAATCACACATATTTCTATCACATCACAAAATTTATACTAATAGTAATCAAATACACATGTTACAAAGTTTTCCCTACCTCAAATCACACTTAGCATACTCCACACCTAATTCTCTTGAGAACTCGTACGTATACTCCACCCTTTAATCATACATTCAAAGTATTCAATTACCCCTAGGATTGCTTAAGAACGCCTAAAGATACGCATTTCCAAAGAACTTAAACAAAAAAAGTAAAAATCAAACTGACTATGTTTCTCGCGCGAGCGAGCACTAAAGCTCGGGTGCATAAGCTCACAAATCTCGGGTGAGCGATTGAAATTCAGCTTACTGAAGCTGAATTTCTCCTATCACTTCGGGCATGCGAGCCTCTCATTTGAGCAAGAAATTGGCTTCCTGATACTCGCGTGAGTGAGTGTCAGAGCCCACTTAAAGCTTTTGAAGGCTTCTCGCGCGAGCGAGCTTTAAAGCTCGGGCGCGTGAGAACCAGAGTTTTTTTCTCAACTCGATCTTCTCATCTTTATTCTCTAATCTCTTCCACACTTCACACCCATCTTATAAAATATTTTATTAACAAAATTTATATACTTTGACTGTTAATTTTTCATCTTTAATCCAACGATTCACCCGAAGATCAGATCTTCTTCTTCCTTGCAAGTAAATGAGTTTCTAAGCTCATTTTTGTAATAGCCCGAAAAATCACTCAAAACTATGACCTCGGGATCCGTGCCCGATTGGTCACAAGTTTGACCAATCAGGAGATCATGAGTTAGCATAGAATGTGATGAACGGACGAGATGTAATAGTTTGAGTGATTATGTGGTGTGTGATATAAATGAGAAGTCACTTACACCTACTGCGGTGTATGTGCTCAACACACAAAGAGGGAGATAGATAAAAGGGTTTAATAACCCTAGATGGGTATTTTGGGTTGTTGAAGGAGAGTAAAGAAGAGAGAGAGAGTGAAGAGAGTGATTAATGCAAGGAGTGAATGCTACTTGAGGAAGAGAGATTCAAGCAATAAACGCCGGATTCGACGCGAGGGATCCGTTAGAACCAAAGCTGAAACCCTAGCCTTCCAACTATTTGATTGAAATCAACTTGAGATCTATTCAAGGTAAAATTTTTGTAAATAAAATGCATAGATTATAGGGGTTAAGTTGTGATTGAATGTGGGTTAAATCATAGGATAATGGCTTAGAAAAATAGAGGAAAAAGTATGGAAGAAGATTGGGAAGAAATTTGAATCGACAATTTCGATTAATCGAAATTGAGTTTCGATTAATCGAAATTAGCCAGGAAGCTGAAAGGTCAGAGGACCCCGATTTCGATTAATTGAATTTGATTTCGATTAATCGACTTTGGATTTCGATTAATCGATTTGGGGATCGATTAATCGACTGAGAACCTCCAGTGGACCCCAGGGGTTGGAGGAAATGACTTGAGGAAAAATCGACTAATCGAAATGGGATTTCGATTAATCGATTTTAGTTTTCGATTAATCGACTTGGGATCGATTAATCAACTTGTGAAACTCGACTATTCGAACTGAGAGTCGACTTTGCGAAAAGAAGAATTTCGATTAATCGAAATTGGATTCGATTAATCGAATGAAAACTCGACTGTTCGAATTGTGAGTTTACTTTGCGAAAAGGAGAATTTCGATTAATCGAAATTGGATTCGATTAATCGAATGAAAGCTCGACTGTTCGAACTGAGAATCGACTTTGCGAAACAGAGAATTCTGATTAATCGAAATTACTTCGATTAATCGATATTGACATTCGATTAATCGATTTTGGAAATCGATTAATCGAATCAGATTCGATTAATCAATTTTGGAATTCGATTAATCGACTGAGATAGATTATGTTGACTTTTGGGTTTGACTTTAAGATTCTTGGAGGGTCTTATACCTTCTTTATTACATCCTTTGTGATGTGTTTTACCTGTTTTGTGGTACCATAGGTGGTACGTGTGGACTTGTGCACAAGGAGCCACGTGGGACCTTGATGCATTGATCAAATAAAGACTTGAGGTAGGGAACACCTTGAACATGTACCTTATTTTACAAGAGCATGTATGTAGTGATATAGATTTCAATTCAATTGTTATTCTTAAGAATTTGTGAAAAGTGTGTGTGCGTGACATTCACATGAGTAATCATAATGAGCCATCCCCAGGGGATGAAGAAGTAAAGAGATAAGAGCATCAGGTGTGATGCAAGTAAATGGATACATCCCAGGGATGTATCCAAGGATTGAATCATGTTTGATAGGGCCTAACTGATATAAGATAGCACATTTACACGGTGAATAACTATATGTAAGGCACCGATATTTCTGTTATTTGAGGTTTGATAGGGTACCCCACCGACGTGGCGGGATATCCACGACTGACACGGCAGGATATCCGTGGCCGATACGGCGGCGAAACCGTAGGCCAGTGCGGAGGCTTATCCGTACATAGTAAGCACACCCCAGGGGTGTTGATTGAGACAAGTGAAACCCCGCCACCAATCCCCAGGGGAAAGGGGCTTGGGTACTATTGGTATTCCCAGGGAATACGGTTAAAACTGTTTATATAGATGACGATGATGGGTATCTCATCGGGGCTCGATGCTACATTGCTCGGGGATTACTTAAGTTGAAAGTTTAAGTTTTGCTTTAGGCCTTTTCAGCATCATTCATAAGTAAATGAAAATATAAGTAATCAACAGTAAAACGAAATGCTTTTTAACTGTTTCATTAACAACTGCATAGATACATCATGCATGGCATATCATGAAATATATGTGAGTTATAATTTATATGTTCAACCGTGTTTGTTCCCTATTGAGCTAGGATGTAGCTCACCCGGGTCCACTACTAGCACGCAGGCTTGAGGCGATCCGTGAGTGGACCTGCTGGTGACGAGTTGGAGCCACCTCCAGAGGACTTCTTCTAGAGGACTCCGTTGTGCCACTTTGAGGGATTTTTGGAGAGAGTTTTGTACGGCTTGGTATGTCAAGCCTTGATTCTGTTTAAACCATGTATATATATATATATATAGATGGGATTATTCTTTTGGGGCGAACCATCCGTGATGATTTCTATCATCGATGGTTCGGATCGGTTCTCCATTCATGCAGAGGCATGAGGGTAGAACTGTCTTTTGGAGAGTTAATTAATATAGATTTAATTTCCGCAATTTCGTTATTATACTTTTGATGCTTGATATACCAGTGTTCCGTGCTTAGCTAAAGGGCACGGTCAAGATGATCGTGCTGATGGCACGGGTTTCGGGGTGTCGAAATCCGGGCTGTCACAGGCATGAGGGTAGAACTGTCTTTTGGAGAGTTAATTAATATAGATTTAATTTCTGCAATTTCGTTATTATACTTTTGATGCTTGATATACCAGTGTTCCGTGCTTAGCTAAAGGGCACGGTCAAGATGATCGTACTGATGGCACGGGTTTCGGGGTGCCGAAATCCGGGCTGTCACAGTTGGTATCAAAGCTATTTTCTTTTAGCACTTCTGACAAGGGTTCTTTCGTCAGAACATAGGGGCTTCTGCTAACGAAACTTTAGTTTCAAATGCAGCCGCAAATGTCATCTAGAGGAAGAGGCCGACCAAGGGGAGGCCATCAGAGGAGTCTACGTAGTGGAGATGATTACATCTCTCCTACAAATAGAGTGCCTTTAGGAGGTACTGAGGCCCCAGGGGGCAGTAGTAGTAGACAGCATAATGAAGAAGATCGAGATCATCAAGATCAAGATCTAAGAGAACAAGAAAGAGTGAGAGAAAGACAAGAAGACAGAGAAGAGCGACAAAGGATGATGCACACTATGGAGACTATGGCCAAGCCGCATCCTTTGCGACTCATGTCAAGAGAACAATGACCACCTACACCACTGTAGGACTGCGTTGCTGCCCTCATCATTTACTGAGTTTAGGAGGATGAGACCTCCTTCATTTCTGCATACAATGGCACCGAGAACGGTTGATGGAGATGGAGAAAGTCTTTAGCGTGCTAACTTGCACGGAAGATGAGAGCGTGAGATGGGCAGCTTACATGTTGGATGGGGAGGCTGGGCCTTGGTGGAAGTCCGTGGTACGGACTCGGGCTCAGGAGACCCCAGAGTTGCCTTGGACTTGGGAGGAGTTTGTTGAGGAGTTCAACAAACAATATTTTCCTAAGTGGTGAGGAACGACTTGAGATACAATTTTCTGATTAGTGCAAGGAGAATGGGTGAGAGAATATGGGGTAGAGTTTCACGACTTGCCGTTTGCTCGGATTCGTCGCTACTGAAGTGATGAAGTCCAAGAGGTTTCAGCAAGGTTTGAAGCCTGAGGTTAGGGGAGGCGTAGCTCCATTTCAACTGAGGACCTATGAAGAGGTCATGAGTAAAGCGCTAGTGGTTGAAGAGGAGAACACAAATAGATATCGACAGAGAGAGCAGCAGAGAGGAGGAAATGAACAAGGAAGATCGGGGCACTACGAACCGGTGAACAAAAAGCCGAGGTTCATGGCCCAGAATCAGAGACCACAGTTCCAAGGGGGTTTCGGAAGACCGGCGCAACAGCAACAATAACAACACCAACGGAGGTTTCCATTACTTGCGTCGGGGAGACCTATTCGCTATGAGAGCCCTGCCATGTCTACTGGCGCCACCATCACTCAGGGTTATCGTACTGTTTCTTCCGCACCTCGGGAGACTTACGCAAAGTGTGGCAAGCCTCATAGGACGGTGGACTGTAGATCGGGAACTAGGGGTTGTTTCCGATGTGGCAAGGTGGGCCACTTGATCAAAGATTTCCCCGAGACGGATAAAATAAAGACGGTTTCAGTTGCAGCACCACGACCAATTCAAGCAAGGAAACCGATCGTCCAGGGGAGAGCCTATGCAGTCACTGCTCAGGAAGCAGGGAACGTGCATGACGTCATCCAAGGTGAGACCTTTTTAAAATTAAAGAAAATTTTCATTTCATTAAAATTTTAGATAGAGAAGGAGCATGCATTAGAAATTGTATAGATTCATTTCCCAATACAAAAAGCTGTATGTGAATTAAGAGTGTAAATTGATGTGTAAATTATTGTATGTATGTATGTATACTATAGGTACTCTAAATATATATGAAAAAGGATGCTTCGGTGGATATGACGCTCGAGTGTTGATAGACCCCGGGTCTACCCACTCATTCGTTACTCCACGTTTCGCTAAGAAGATGAAGATTGTCCCAGAGACGTTGGATTTCGTCCTATCTGTGTCTATTCCGACTGGAGAGTTAGTAGACACGGAGTTAGCTTGCAAATCCATCATTGTAGCAGTTCGAGACTTAGAGGTGCATGAACTAAAAGCAAAGTTGATACTGTTAGACATGCAAGGGTTTGATGTGATCCTTGGCATGGACTGGTTGGCGCAGCATTGTGCGACCGTCGATTGCAAGAACAAGGTAGTTATTTTCAGACCCAACACGAGAAGATCATTTCGGTTTCAAGGAGTGAGGTCATCATCTGTGCCACTGATCTCAGCAGTAAGGGCTGAAAAGATGATCAGAAAGGGTTGCAGTGGATACTTAGCTTTCTTAAAGGAAGACAAGGAAGAAAAGAACGTCATTTCTGAGATAGTAGTTGTGCGAGACTTCGCTGACGTGTTTCCAGAAGAGTTGCCTGGATTACCTCCAGAAAGAGAAGTAGAATTCGCCATTGACTTAGCACCAGGAACGGAGCCTATTTCGAAAGCACCTTATAGAATGGCTCTCGTTGAGTTAAAGGAATTAAAGGAACAACTACAAGAGCTTATGGACAAGGGGTTTGTTAGACCGAGTGTGTCTCCATGGGGAGCACCGGTCTTGTTTGTCAAGAAGAAGGATGGGTCAATGCGGCTATGCATTGACTATCGGCAATTGAACAAACTCACTGTGAAGAACCGCTACCCTTTGCCTAGAATTGACGATCTATTCGACCAACTGCAAGGAGCAATGTATTTTTCCAAGATCGACCTGAGATCTGGGTATCATCAGTTGCGAGTCAAGGCAGAGGACATTCAGAAGACAGCTTTCCGGACACGGTATGGACACTATGAATTTCTTGTGATGCCATTTGGATTAACGAATGCTCCGGCGTCGTTTATGGATCTAATGAACCGAGTGTTTAAACCACACTTGGACTCCTGCGTCATAGTATTTGTTGATGATATACTGATATACTCCAAATCCAAGATGGAACACGAAGAACACTTGAGGATTGCTCTACAGACGCTACGTGAACACCAATTGTACGCCAAACTCAGCAAGTGTGAGTTTTGGTTGGAAGAGGTTAGCTTTTTGGGACATGTCGTCTCAAAGCATGGTGTCACGGTAGATCCAGCAAAGATAGAAGCAGTAGTTAAATGGGAGCAGCCAAAGACAGTGACCGATGTCCGAAGTTTTCTGGGCTTAGCAGGCTATTATCGATGTTTCGTTGAGGGGTTTTCAAAGATATCGGGACCTCTCACAAAGTTGACACGAAAAGATTCAAGGTTTGAGTGGAGTGAGGCATGCGAGAAGAGTTTTCAAGAACTCAAAACGAGACTCCAGATAGCGATTCCTTCGGTGGAGGATACGCCAGTGTCTGACAACGTCATACAATGGCCTTGGTTGTGTGCTCAACCAACACAAGAAGGTGATAGCTTACGGATCAAGACAGTTGAAAGAACACGAGAAAAATTACCCGACTCATGACTTGGAACTGGCAGCAGTCATTTTTGTGCTAAAGATTTGGAGACATTACTTGTATGGTGAGACCTTTGAAATTTTCACCGATCATAAGAGCCTCCAATATCTATTTACACAGAAAGAGTTCAACATGAGACAGCGCAGATGGATGAAATTCCTCAAGGATTATGATTGCTCCATACAATACCATCCTGGCAAGGCGAATGTAGTAGCCGATGCTTTGAGTCAGAAGGGTTCAGCTCAGTTAGCTTCTTTGATTTTGGGTATGCACCGATGGAAATTATTGGAAGATTTGGCATTCTATGATGCGAACATTGAGTCAAAGGACACTGGATCCTTTTTGGCTAACATATCAGTAAAGCCAGTGATATTTGAACATATCCACAATCTACAGATGAAAGATCCGACATTAACAAAGATTCATTAAGACGTGAGTGAAGGCATTAGGTCGGACTTCTCAGTAAAAGAAGATGGTTCTTTATTGTTTAAGGGTCGTCTCTGCATTCCGGACAATGCCGATCTAAGACGAACGATTCTTGATGAGGCCCATAATTCAAATTATGCTATCCACCCTGGTAGCACCAAAATGTACCAAGATTTGAAAAAGAACTACTGGTGGAGAGGACTGAAACAAGACGTGGCCGAGTATGTGTCACGATGTTTGACTTGTCAGCAAGTGAAGGTTGATCATAGACATCCTGCGGGACTATTGCAACCTTTACCAATACCAGAATGGAAGTGGGAATCGATCTCAATGGATTTCATTGTTGGATTACCCCGTACTGCCAAGAGACACAATGCCATTTGGGTCAAGCCGAGACCATTGACCAAATCGTAGCACTTTTTGCCGTACAATACTACATATACAGCAGGAAGATTGGCAGATTTATACATGAAGGAGATTGTAAGATTACATGGTATTCCAAGCAGCATAGTTTCAGATCGTGATCCACTATATACATCCAAGTTTTGGAAGAAATTTCAAGAAGGAATGGGAACACGACTAGACTTTAGTTCAGCTTTCCATCCTCAAACTGATGGGCAGACAGAGCGAGTGAACCAAGTAATAGAAGACATGCTCAGAGCGTGCATGCTTGATATGCAAGGATCTTTGGGATGAGTATCTACCGATGCTCGAGTTCGCATATAATAACAGTTTTCAAACGAGCATTGGCATGGCACCGCATGAAGCTCTGTATGGACGACGATGCAAGTCACCTCTAAATTGGGAGGAAACAGGTAAAAAATTTGTGTTAGGACCAAAACTACTTGAAGATAACGCTACCGTCGTTCGAATTATCAGAGAAAGGTTGAAGACAACACAGAGTAGACAGAAAAGTTACGCCGATATGATGCGGACTAGTGTTGACTACAAAGTGGGCGAGCACGTGTTTGTGAAAGTGTCACCTATGAAAGGTGTAATGAGATTTGGCAAGAGAGGTAAGTTAAGTCCACGATATGTTGGACCATTTGAAATTTTGGGACGCGTAGGTGAAGTTGCATATCGCGTTGGTTTACCACCGCTATTTGATCGAGTGCATAACGTTTTCCACATATCGATGCTCAGAAAGTACGTGAATGATCCGTCTCATGTGTTAGGAAAGCAACCTATAGAGATGTGTGAGGACATGAGCATGATAGAGGAACCAGTGGAGATCTTGGATCGAAAAGAACAAGTACTGCGCACTAAAGTGATTCCCTTAGTGCTAGTTCGGTGGAACAATCATCCAAAAGAAGAGGCTACTTGGGAACGAGAGGCCGATGTGAAGGAACAATATCCAGCCTTGTTTCCAACGACGTGAGAATTCAATGTAAACCACAAACATATTTGTGAAATCTCCACCATACTTGTAATTCAATGGAAAATTGGATCCAATCTGATTTGAGGAACAGAATTATATGTACATGATCACGCATATACAACTTTATGGAAGAACCACTTGATGTCATAAACTACCAAAAATAATCAAAGAACCAAAGAAATTGAAATTCTGAAGAAATTGGGCAAAACCGATTAATCGAATTTCAAATCGATTAATCGATTTGGAATTTCGATTAATCGATTTTGTTCGATTAATCGACTGACATGTGTCAATGACTGGAAATTGAAAGGAGAGTTAGAATATACATAGAAGACAAATTTCGATTGATCGAATTGGAATCTCGATTAATCAATTTGGGATCGACTAATCGATTTTGAAATTTCGATTAATCGATTTACAAAAGGGACTTACGAGAATTTGAAATCAAATGGACGATTTCGATTAATCGAAGTGAATTTCGATTAATCGATTTCGAAATTTCGATTAATCGAAATGGATTCGATTAATCGAATAATTTAAGAAATTCTGGAAAATTAGAAGTTCTGACCGATTTGATTAATCGAAATTAAATTCGATTAATCGATTTTGGAATTTCGATTAATCGAAATGGATTTCGATTAATCGACTGGCTCGCGCCAGTGAGCTCAAAAACTTAAAATTTAAAATAGATATGATTTCGATTAATCGAAATGGTTTCGATTAATCGAATTTGACTTTCGATTAATCGATTTGGGAAATCGATTAATCGATTTTACGCGGCTTAACCTAGTTTTGAATTTCGATTAATCAAAACAGAATTTCGATTAATCGAGCCGCGGGCTATATATATAAGATTGGGGATTTTATTCCCCATTCGAAAATTTTTTTTTCTTGCTTCGGGTTTTTGGCGCTTCACCTTCTTCCTTTTCTCCGACAAGCCGGTGCCGTAGGGTTTGGATTTTCCGGCGATTCACACCCATTTTCACATCGACACCTAAGGTAAACCTTAGATTTGTGTTTTTTTCCTTCAAGTTGAACTAGAAAACCCTAGATTTTCTCAAAATGTCGCCCAAAACCCGTTTGTCTTCGAAGAAGGCAACCTCCAAGCTACCGGTTAGGCGTAAGAACGCCGCGCCACCACCACCTACCCCATCGCCGGTGAGGACTCCATCACCGTCGGAATCAGAGACCACCTCCGGTTCGACGAGCGCGTCTCCGCGCGAGTCTTCCCGCGAATCCACCCCCATGCCACCACCACCCACCAATGTCGAGCAACCAAACGAATGGTGGGCGGCCAAGACCTTTGAGGTCGAGTACGTCATCGACCCTACCCTTTTCACCGATCCCGATGTGCCGGGCGAGACCCAATGGGCTCGAAACTACCTAAATAACGCCGGCCTCGGCAACCTTCTCAAACCAATCCGGGGTTCTTACTACCCTAGATTGGTGAGATTATTCTACCAAGGGCTCGTAGACGGCCCTACCGATGATTGCATAATAACCAAGATTGAGGGTCGTCTCTATACGATCACTCGTCGCCACATCCACGAGGTGCTGGGGTGTTACCTCGAGTCCCCCCCGGAGGTCACTCTCTTCCCACCCTTTGAGGAGGAACCCGCTTTGAGGAGGTCATGACCGCATGACCAACGGCAAGAAGGGTCGGGCTCCTCCATAAAGAGGTTGACCTTCCACCATATATGTGGATGCTTGACTCGATGGTCAAGTGCAACCTCTACCAATGCGACACGAAGCGCGTGGAGAAGGTCAAGGCACTTTACTCGGCCTTCATGGCGGTGGTTTGATGCCACCATGCTCATCCTTGAGGATGAGATACATAAAGGGAAGTTGATGAAGGGCAACCTACGGCCCAAAGAAAAGATGCCCTATGCTCGCCTTATATCGAGCATGTTGGAGTGCTACTCCAACGATGCATCTTATGCCGTCTCTCCGCATGAAGAGAGGGCTACGAACTGCGTGAAGACATTCTCTAGGTCTTCATGGGCCCGTAGCTATAATTTGCTCAAGCGGACCCTACCGACTCCGGGTCCCGCTCCCGCCCCAGCCGCAGCAGAAGCAGTAGCAGTAGCACCCCCACCACCTCAGCAGGACCCACCCGTGGGTGGGGCACACACTGCCGCAGCCGAGCCTTCAGTGGAGAGGGCCACCTCTCACACAGCAGCCTCACCGACACCACCTGCCCACTCCGCGCCCGCGACACCCACCTTATCCTACCGCCGGCGCGCCGCTCCATCCGGTCCTACCATCGAGGACGTGTTGGCTCGTATGGAGGCCAACAACGAGCGGATGAACCGACGGATGGACTTTTTGATGTTCCACACACTCCGCCACATACCCTACCTCGCCCAGGAGGAGGAGTGGACGGCCGGACGCACCGCCTTCCATAGAGGACCCGTCTTCCATCCCACCACAGACACGGCTCCTTCCACATCCACATCTACTCTGCCAAGAGACGCGCAGACCCACGGACCACCCGGCCCAGCCCCCCACCATGATCGAGCCGGCTCCGGCGGACCTCTTTGTTTTTGTATTAGTCATGTATTGTGTCCATGTGTATCTTGTATGCCACTTTATTGGCACTGTGTAAAACTTTTGATATTAATAGAAAATCTTAATTTTTGTGTTAATTGTTTGCCTTCGTCAAAAATTTGAGTTCCATGCATGTGATTGTGTATACTTAAATACGTATGAGTCAATTGAACCACCTCACTTGACAGTGTGGGGGGGGGAGAGACCCAGTCAGACAAACCTTGGGTTATTTTCGAGGACGAAAATTCCCAAGGTGGGGAGGATGTAATAGCCCGAAAAATCACGCAAAACTATGACCTCGGGATCCGTGCCCGATTGATCACAAGTTTGACCAATCAGGAGATCATGAGTTAGCATAGAATGTGATGAACAGACGAGATGTGATAGTTTGAGTGATTATGTGGTATGTGATGTAAATGAGAAGTCACTTACACCTACTGCGGTGTATGTGCTCAACACACAAAGAGGGAGATAGATAAAAGGGTTTAATAACCCTAGATGGGTATTTTCGGTTGTTGAAGGAGAGTAAAGAAGAGAGAGAGAGTGAAGAGAGTGATTAATGCAAGGAGTGAATGCTAGTTGAGGAAGAGAGATTCAAGCAATAAACGCCGGATTCGACTCGAGGGATCCGTTAGAACCAAAGCTGAAACCCTAGCCTTCCAACTATTTGATTGAAATCAACTTGAGATCTATTCAAGGTAAACTTTTTGTAAATAAAATGCATAGATTATAGGGGTTAAGTTGTGATTGAATGTGGGTTAAATCATAGGATAATGGCTTAGAAAAATAGAGGAAAAAGTATGGAAGAAGATTGGGAAGAAACGACTCGAAGAATTTGAATCGACAATTTCGATTAATCGAAGTGGGTTTGATGTCGAAATTGGCGAGAAGTTGAAAGGTCGAGAGGACCCGATTTGATTAATCAATTTAATTTTGATTAATCGACTTTGGATTCGATTAATCGATTTGGGGATCGATTAATCGGTAACTCGATGGACCCGAGGTTGGAGGAAATGACTTGAGGAAAAATCGACTAATCGAAATGGGATTTGATTAATCGATTTAGTTTTCGATGTCGATTTGGGATCGATTAATCAACTTGAAACTTCGACTATTGAGTCGACTTTGCGAAAAGAAGAATTTCGATTAATCGAATTGGATTCGATTAATCGAATGAAAACTATTTGTTCGAATTGTGAGTTTAGCTTTGCGAAAAGAATTTCGATTGTCGAAATTGGATTCGATTAATCGAATGGAAGCTTCATTTGATTGAGCGAGAATGCGACTGCGAAGCAGAATTTCGATTAATCGAAATTGCTTGATTAATCGATATTGACTGATGATTAATCGATTTGGAAATCGATTAATCGGTAGAGATAGATATATTGACTTTTTGGTTTGACTTTAAGATTCTTGGAGGGTCTTATACCTTCTTTATTACATCCTTTGTGATGTGTTTTACTGTATGTGGTACCATAGGGTGGTACGTGTGGACTTGTGCACAAGGAGCCACGTGGGACCTTGATGCATTGATCAAATAAAGACTTGAGGTAGGGAACACCTTGAACATGTACCTTATTTTACAAGAGCATGTATGTAGTGATATAGATTTCAATTCAATTGTTATTCTTAAGAATTTGTGAAAAGTGTGTGTGCGTGACATTCACATGAGTAATCATAATGAGCCATCCCCAGGGGATGAAGAAGTAAAGAGATAAGAGCATCAGGTGTGATGCAAGTAAATGGATACATCCCAGGGATGTATCCAAGGATTGAATCATGTTTGATAGGGCCTAACTGATATAAGATAGCACATTTACACGGTGAATAACTATATGTAAGGCAATATATTTACGTTATTTGAGGTTTGATAGGGTACCCCACCGGCGTGGCGGGATATCCCACAATGACAGGATATCCGTGACCGTCTGGCGAAACCGTAGGCGGTCAAGTGAGGCTTATCCGTACATAGTAAGCACACCCGGGGTGTTGATTGAGACAAGTGAAACCCGCCACCAATCCCTGTGGGAAAGGGCTTGGTACTATTGGTATTCGGGAATACGGTTAAAACTGTCTATATAGATGACGATGATGGGTATCTCATCGGGGCTCGATGCTATATTGCTCAGGGATTACTTAAGTTGAAAGTTTAAGTTTTGCTTTAGGCCTTTTCAGCATCATTCATAAGTAAATGAAAATATAAGTAATCAACAGTAAAACGAAATGCTTTTTAACTGTTTCATTAACAACTGCATAGATACATCATGCATGGCATATCATGAAATATATGTGAGTTATAATTTATATGTTCAACCGTGTTTGTTCCCTATTGAGCTAGGATGTAGCTCACCCTATAGACTACACATCGCAGGTCCACTACTAGCAGCTGCCGAGGCTTCAGGAGACGCTGATCCCGGCGAGTCGGACCTTGCGGCCGGTGACGAGTTGGAGCCACCTTCAGAGGACTTTTTCTAGAGGACTCCGTTGTGCCACTTTGAGGGATTTTTGGAGAGAGTTTTGTACGGCTTGGTATGTCAAGCCTTGATTCTGTTTAAACCATGTATATATATATATAGATGGGATTATTCTTTTGGGGCGAACCATCCGTGATGATTTCTATCATCGATGGTTCGGATCGGTTCTCCATTCATGCAGAGGCATGAGGGTAGAACTGTCTTTTGGAGAGTTAATTAATATAGATTTAATTTCCGCAATTTCGTTATTATACTTTTGATGCTTGATATACCAGTGTTCCGTGCTTAGCTAAAGGGCACGGTCAAGATGATCGTGCTGATGGCACGGGTTTCGGGGTGCCGAAATCCGGGCTGTCACAATTTTGATCTCTCCAAGCTCTACAATTGCCACGACGCTGACACGATCGTAGGGTGATCTTCCACACACACACTTCGCACAAATCTCACTACGATCTAGCGGCTCAAAACACACGATTTCAAGCAATTGCCTTCTCTTCATAAGAAAATGGGTTTTCAAAACCCCATTCGGTCTCAATCCACGCCCCACGTCTCATCAACGTCGAAATTGATGACAAATTTCTCTCTCACAGAAACTAATTTTTTTCATGAAAGCCCAAAGCTTCGGAGTACACGAATCCGGCAAACTTCTTCTTCCTCTTCTTCTTTTTTCTTCTTAATTCCTTCTCTCCCAATCCTCTTGCAAAAAAAACAATTAAAGCCAAAATAAGGCTTGCGTGGGATGCCTACCCCCACTTATCCTTTTGGTTTGATTCCCTATGAAGCACACGCACGCATCATGTGTGCTTGTTCTTATCCATCTACTCTCACATGGTGTGAAGCTCGCACACCCAACCCTTTAGTGTATGAACTTTTCCAAAAGATTTGAAATGAGTCTAAATCCTACCTAAACAATTTTAAATCCTTCAACCTCATAACCATGCCGCATAAGGATCAAGACCTCGGGGTCTACTAGGTCAATTTAGTGTTAAACACACACACTAAAAATAGTGTATTGGCCTAGGCAAGCGCACTTAGTCAGTATGTGCGCATTCAAAATTTAGGGATGTTACATTCTTTCCTCCTTAAAAAAAATTTCGTCCTCAAAAATAGTATATGGATATGTCAAGTCTACGGTAACCCTTATCCTAACAAAAGTTCATAACAGAGCATAATCAAAACAGCTATAGGTTTAAAGAGAATGGGTCACAGTGCGATAGGCTTTGCCAACCACCATTTTCAAGGGACGGGGTTCGTAGTAACCTGGATGTACTTCGTGTGGCATCCCATAACACTATAGAGGAGTTACATCCGTACATGGATGCTTACATTCCAAGTTTTACATACTTGAGAAAAAGAAACCCCACCGTGACTTAAGCTTACCACTCATATATCTTATCATAATTCATGTGCTTATCGTATATATGTCTTATTGAAAATAAATTAGATTCGGAAAGCAGAACATACACCCATAATTTTCCAAAAATAGTCTCAATTGGATCTAATCAGGTAGGCATTCCCCAAAAATTTAGAACATTCATAAACAAGTCTCTATATCAAGATAGTTCGCAGCCATCTCTCGGCACCCCCCATCTAGGTATCCTCATCAAGATTTAACGTCTTCTAAACTAGGGTTATCACAATATCTCCTCACCTTAAAGGAATTTTCTTCCTAAAAAATTTATGACATGACGTTTGATCATCCAATATAGTAATCATTTGTGAAACCCAAATTACATATATTGAATGCTGAATGAATTGGGATTATACACACGGCCAAAGCCTCAGAATTTAATGAAGATTTGCTACAGCACATTATCTGAAGATTGACCACACACTGGTGACAATTCTATCTGTCGTGCTTTACACTAAGGATGTCCATCACTCACTAATCGAACAGGTGCTCACTCAAAAGTCGAAGCGATAGACCAATCAACTCGCGCACAGATAATTATGAAACACCACTTTCAGAACTTAACAAAGTATCTCTCTAATTAGTTGGTTAGCATATATCTACAAAAAATGATATACTGACCTTGAGATTAGAACCATTAATCCAGAATTGTAACCATAAACATGATCCACCATACCATCAAACACTTATAAATTTACTAGTAACTCAGGATATCATCACTACAACTATGTTAATCATTAGTGACAATGCATCGTCTTCATAACCAAATTTGACTTGCTAATAGTGACTCCCAGATTTCGGATACGTAGAATTTGACATAGCCCACTAGCTAGTACCATAAATAAACTTGAAATCATTAACTAGCACCCATATAACAATGGATCCATAAGGCTGAATATACACTTACGTTAAAGTGGGGATTTTTGACAACCATTAACTAGCACATTTAATACAACTGTACAATCAATATAATTGCCAAGATTTTGACCATGAACAAAAAAAATCACCAAGATTTTAACCATGAACTAATAATCGTAATCATTAGTCTAAAGGTGCGACACCCACAAAAATTCAAAATTATCGATCAGATACACTATTTTCATAGAGTAAAATTATTTTAACTATCAACTGCAAGCATACCAATGCTCACCATCACCTACGTCTGTAAAGATATACAATCATTACTAAAAGAAGGTTATTTGAAACCTACCACAATGATCTTACAATTTTTAAAATTTATGCATTTAATCGTTCCTATAACACTCAAACATGATTCTAATTATAAAAGGAAGGACAATCGATTGCAATACGTCCCATCTTTTAATCAAGGAGATGATTTGAAATGGGTATTCCTGATGGCATTCCATTTATGTGCACAAGAGTAAGGTAGTACATACATGTTAGGTCAAGATTAATCGTCTCTTCATGTGCACAATCCTCAACACATTCCATATAATAACTAAGTTTGAATGTCGTCCCTATGGATCCACAACCATTAATTATGCTTGAGGTGGGAACTGTGCAATCTATAACGGGAGAACAAAGTCTAAAGTTACAGTAGTGACAACCAATTTAATAAGGAATTGAGAAGTCACGAAGAAATCCTTTGCTCCTCAAATCAAGGCTTTAGTCCTTAAATTGAATTGTTCGTAGCTTATGTCAACTACCGGCATTATTGTGTTAAATTCCCCAACTCCCTAAGGATTTCCACATAAAACTGTAGTGATTAACAACCGCACTCAAGGTTCGAAGGAGTGCTTCCAAACACTAATCACTCATGACTTATTAGTCGGAATGAAGAACATTGCGATTATGTTCGTTAAGTGTACATTTGTTTAGAAGTCTTGGTTCCAGCATCATTACACATAATTGTCAACTTAATTTCAGATTTACTAAACAACCTGTCCTTAAAAATTCTTTATGCTATACAGGTGATTTAATCAGATGCACATATGATGGTGTCGTGATATTCCTTAGGTGTCAAAAGCAAACATGAATTCTAAGGGCATTCATCATATAAAAATTAGAATAAAATATTAACAATCGATAATGAATTTATACCTTGGAAGACTTCATTTTCCACTTGGTCATCTCGTGTCGATGCGTCATTGGTGTGACCGTGAGTTGTAGGGAGATTTGATCCCGGAGTAGATGACGATGTCATCCTCCCTAGATCCGTCTCGGGGCAATTTTGCTCCAGATGTGTCACCATACCACATCTGAAGCATGCACCTAAGGCTCGCCTATATTTCTCCATTTTATGAGATTTTTCACACCACACGTATGTATCAATCAGTATAGATGCAGAGATACGTAAGGTTTGCTGCATTATCGAAACTCTAGATGCTGTCGGATCCGAAGAGTGAGAAGGTATGTGAGCAACCTCTCCAGCTACCCGGGCATCTCGAGTAGAGATGGCAAAGGCACGATCCCCAACGGTGGACTGAGAAGTATCCTGAGTTGTTGCCAATGTCATCACCCCCTTCTTTAATGCGGGACAATGTTTTATCAGGTGCCCCATTCACCCACACTTGAAACACGCACTTGTAGATCATCTACAGTCCTCTGCTAGGTGTCGCCCGCTACACCTTGGGCATGACTCAACCAGTGTCGATGAAGAGGTGTGAGTCGTGTCTCTTAACATTACTGTGAGTAATGTAGTCTGCTGAGCCATTGTGTTGATCATTATTTCCAGCAACTGCCTATTTTGCTCATTTTCTCTGATGCGTACGATCTTCGCTTTTTTGCGTGGTGCCATAGTGATCTGTTAAAATAAAATAAAGGTTTCAATTAACAATGATCGTGATCATCATGGCTCTATGTTTCGACAAAAATTTAAAACTTATTTCGTCTACTAGTCATACTTCTATTACGATCATCAAATATCTCCACCACAAGTGATTGTGAAGATCCACAACCCATGTTCTAAATAGAACCTACAACCACATCTTTGAGTCCCTAGAAGATCTAAAGCCTAAAATTTTACCAACTGTGATAGAGTCATAATTAGGTCTCCTATCTCCTAATAGAATATACTGCCATAGCCTTGAGTCTCAACAAGACCTAACGTCTAAGCTTTGATACCAACTGTGACAATCCGATTTGCCCCAGTTTCATAAAATCCTGTACAATATATTTTTTTTCTTACTCTTGAAACTCAGGAAAAATCAGACCGTCGGATCACATTTCACAATCCGAATACTGAAATTACTTGGTATATCCACGTATAAGCATGAAAAATCAAAGCAGATGTCATACATATGTGCAATTGAAAATTTAGATATCACAAGACAGATCTAAACCTTTCTACTTTATACAAAACATTCACTACAAAGGCTAAAAGAAACTACCGGTGATGGCCGACCATCACCTAAACAGTGGCTTCTAAAACATACTTATAAAACAAATCTTACACTGTATTTAATCCCTGGATATACCAAGTCTAAAATTCAAAATACCCTAAAATCCACCATACAAACCCAAAACATGTCTAGTACAAGTCCTCACCTAGGGTAGAATTCCCCAAACGGGAGATCCTAAGCCTTTCCCACGGTCCGATCCTAATCCACACTTGTACTTGTGAAGTATAATCGAGGGATGAACTAACATCTAAGCTCCTTAGAGAAACATCAATAACATGCATATTATCACATCACGTATATATCTCATGACATAATCGAACATGCTTTTTAAATAAAGATTCACAACTTAAAGGATATTTGACTTGAAGTAAAACTGATATCAAATACAGATTTCAAAGTTTAAACACATGATTTTTAAAACTTATTCTCATAACAAAAGAAAACTTAAATTGATCACTTAAATAATCTCTCGAGTATATATAGTATCGAGAGCCGCATAATATATAAATGAGAATACCCACCACTATCGTTCAATGAACCATTCGTATGATGCCCAAGTCCCTTCGTATGAGGAAAACTTGTGCCGAAGGAAATTTGCCGCAATCAATAAGGAAATAAACAGAAAGCTAATCGTCCCGAAACACAATTGTACCGATATCACTTCGTACTGGTCACAGATATCCTGTCGCGTCGGTCATGGATATACCGCCGCGTCGGTTGGGTATCACTCATAAACCTTAAATCAAAGTGTAAAATTAACTTATAGTTTATCACCGTAAAATGTGATATTTTATAATTAGGTTTGAAGTTTCAAAGCTTTCACACACATTTATTAACATATTTCTGATGTCTCACAAGCTGATTTACTCACACACATGAATCTGAGTGCACATACACACACACACACACACACACACACACACTTCATATTTTAAACCATGAAAGAAATTCATGCTAATAAATGAAAGCTTCACCAATCACACATATGTCTATCACATCACAAAATCCATACTAATAGTAATCAAATGCACATATTACAGAGTTTTCCCTACCTCAAATCACACTTAGCATACTCCACACCTAATTCTCTTGAGAACTCGTATGTATGCTCCACCCTTTAATCCTACATTCAAAGTATCCAATTACCCCTTAGGATTGCTTAAGAAAGCCTAAAGATACACATTTTCAAAAAACTCAAACAAAAAGAGTCAAAATCAAATTGACTCTATTTCTCGCGCGAGCGAGCACTAAAGCTCGGGCGCGCGACCTCACAAATCTCGGGCGAGTGATTGAAATTCAACTTACTGAAGTTGAATTTCCCTTGTCGCTTCGGCCACACGAGCCTCTCACGCGAGTGAGAAATTGGCTTACTGATTCTCGCGCAAGAGAGTGTCAGAGCCCACTTAAAGCTTCTGAAGGCTTCTCGCGCGAGCGAGATTTGAAGCTCGGGCACGCGAGGACTAGAGTTTCTTCAGATTTGAGTTTTTTTCTCAACTCGATCTTCCCATCTTTGTTCTCTAATCTCTTCCACACTTCACACCTATCTTATAAAATATTTTATTAACAAAATTTACATACTTTGAGTGTCGATTTCTCACATTTAATCCAACGATTCACCCGAAGATCGGATCGTCTTCTTCCTTACAAGTAAATAAGTTTTTAAGCTCATTTTGATCTCTCCAAGCTCCACAATCACCATGACGCTGACACGATCATAGGTTGATCTTCCACACACACACTTTGCACAAATCTCATTTCGATCTAGTGACTTAAAACACATAATTTCAAGCAATTACCTTCTCTTCACAAGAAAATGGGTTTTCAAAACCCCATTCGGTCTTATTCCACGCCCCGCAACTCATCAATGTCAAAATTGATGACAAATCTCTCCCTCACACAAGCTCACTAATTTTTTTCACGAATGCCTAAAGCTTCGGAGTACACGAATCCAGCAAAGTTCTTCCTCTTTTTCTTTTTTCTTAATTCCTTCTCTCCCAACCCTCTTGCAAAAAAAACAATTAAAGCCCAAATAAGGCTTGCGATGGAATGCCTAACCCTCACTTATCCCTTTGGTTTGATTTCCTATGAAGCACACACATGCATCATGTGTGTTTGTTCTTATCCATCTACTCTCACATGGTGTGAAGCTCGCACACCAAACCCTTTAGTGTATTAACATTTCCAAAAGACTCGAAATGAGTCCAAATCCTACCCAAACAGTTTTAAATCCTTCAACCTCATAATCATGCCACATAAGGATCAAGACCTCGGGGTCTACTAGGTCAATTCAGTGTTAAGCACACACACTAAAAATAGTGTATTGGCCCAGGCACGCGCACTTAGTCAGTGCATGCGGGTCCAAAATTTAGGGATGTTACATTTCTAAATGACTAAAACGTTACAACAAAAGTTGAATAGGAGTTACTTCGAGTTACTTCGTGCCATTTCAACAAGCGTGTTTAGCCCTTTCAATTCGTTCCCTCTGAATTAAATCCCAACTTTGTACCCCCCACCTAATCTCTCTAGGACTACTTCAGTGGGACTGCATCGATATTATAGTAGATACTTCAAGATCGAAGCTGATTTTTAATTCACAATACGGGTCATGTAGACCAGGTTTCTTGGCATCCATCTCCAAACCAATTGGCTACTAGTGGAGGGTTCAATTGGCTTTTCTTAGATTCGTTCTTAAGTTACTCAAATTTAATGGGTGATTATGTTGCGGCAGTAGAAATATTATTTAATCATCAATTTACCTGTCGCACTTGGATTTGACTGAAATTTTATAGGTTGTTGATCTATGCGAGATTGAATATATTTGACGGAGCTTTTTTCCAAATATGATTTAATGAAGGATAATTACTAAAACACTATATATATCTATACTAATTTATAAAGAGAATTGGGTGGTTATCAATTTCGTTGAGCCAACTTTCAAAATGACAAAGAATACCCTTAATGGCATAATGTTATTCTTATCTTTGTAAATTAGTTGTTGTAGAAATAGGGGGATGAATTTGTCTTCTTTTGTCAAATTCACAAGTTTGGGAGCCAATTAAAACTCATTTAAAGGCAAAATAATTTGAGCAACCATTTGGTGTATCTTAGTTGATATAGTTAAGTGGTGATGGCTTTACCTCACGGATCTTAATGTCAAGTTATAAGTATAGTGTAGAGCTTGTGATACAACACCTTTCATCATTACAAAAAATAATAAATAAAATTTTCTACAATAAAGCCCAAGCCGCAATCAATGAGAATTTCAGATCCATTGTATGCAACTAGAGATTTCTTTCTCCCTCCCACAGTTTACACATGCGAACATTTTTACTCATTTGAATCAGATGGTGGCGTATGGCATAGCTCCTTGCTATCCCCAGCCATAGCAGAGTTCACCTGCTAAGCAGGTTCCCATCCTCTTTGCTAAAACCATGCTACCTGCTTTAGCAGGTAACCCTTCTTGATAATTTCTTGTATAGCAAAATTTTATGCAATATTTACCTATTCATCAGTTTTACCCTCCTCTCTACTCACTCTTTGCCAGAGCATATTTTATTTGCTCTTGTAGGGAGTTAGTAAGGAGCAAGGAGCATTTAGCGGCAATTTTTTAGAGCAAAAAAACTGCTGCTATTAATAAAAAACCTGTTAAGACTATTAGCGACAAAGGTATTAGTCTCAGTGTTTTGTTAATAGTGGTAGTTTTTGACTGCCGCTAATAGTCTTATTTTTTTGTAGTAGAGGTTGATGCTGAGCAGGTAAATCCTTCTTTAGAGAGAATAAGAAAAGAAAATGGAAACCAACTAAAGCAGATTCAACTTGCCAGCCTCATAAAGACTGCAGTGTATGGGGCATAGCTCCCTGGAGCATTAAAGAGTTATATGATATCTTGAATTTAAAATTTGAAGCTCTTCAATAAATGTAGATTTTTTATTCCATTTTTTTGTTGAACATTATTTTTTGGTTAAATGATATGTGAAGGATGGATTGTTTCAGCTGTGCATGGTTTTTTATGTTTAGAATTCACTTGTATTTATTCTTGGGGAGCAATGCATATGACTTGTTGACTGCTTTGAGAGGATTTCATATTAGCTTACTATAGAGTTCATGTGAACTGATTTGAAGTGTCGAGTTAAGCTATAGTGTAATAACTCATAAAAATCTGAAAACCAAACTTGACTGCTCTGTTCTGCGTGTCTGACATGGAAACCGAGACAATAGTTAAAGTTTTAAATAATAATAATAATATTAATAAATTAGATCTGTGCGTGTGTGAAGTCATGTGTCACAAATGACGCGAGTTTGAGACTTGATTTAGCCTTTTGTAGAATACCGCACACCTATGGGAGGTGTGAGTGCTCAACATGGGAAACAAATCCTAGAAAGGGAAATATCAAAGATATTTCTCTGGTTTTTAGCTTATAAGGGAAGGAAGGGAGTTAGAATTCTTTTCTCTACTTCTTTTCCTTGTTTTCCGGTTGATTTGGTGCTAAGAGATTGGGTTTTGGGTATCACTTGATCTCATGTTGGTTAGCTTGGATTCTAGAAGAACTTTATTGTGAAAACAAAGCTCGAAGAATCCTTAGATCCTAGATCCAGGTGTGTGAAGGAGAGAGTGTATACGTCGTGTCTGATCTGGAAGTGTGTGTACCTCTGTGTGTTGGCGTGAAGTCACACTTCTCACTCCGGGGATCGTCAACAACGACCTAATCTCCGATTTAGAATACGAAACCCACTTGAGCCAAAGTTGTCATGAAACACGAGAGCGACTGTAAAGAGGTGAGTTAATGAGAATCGTCGGATATAAGGATGAAAAATAGGTTAAAATTAACGAACTAAGGAGATGACAAAAACTATCATATCCGATCGATCAAATTTAGGATTTGATTGATCAAACTGTGGTCCGATCGATCAAACTTAAGAAATGATTGATCGAATTATATAAATACCCTATAGAACAGAAGGGTGTTTTCTGGAGGTTAAAGCTCGATGAGATCCGATCGATCAAATTTGGAAAATGATCGATTGAATTGAGAACTGATCGATCAAATTGGAAAATGATTGATCGAATTGAGAATCCGATCGATCAAGTTAGGAAAATGATCGATCGGATTGTATATAATAGTATACAAATAAAAGGTCTGAAATTTTGAAAAAATGGGCACTAAAGGGTTCGATCAATCAAATCGATAAAATGATCGATCGAATTCCCCTGTTCAGTTTATTGTGGTTTTCTGGGGTCCGATCGATCAAATTAGGATATGATCGATCGAATTGAGGATTTGATCGATCAGATCAGGAAAATGATCGATCGAATTCCTCTGTTTTGTCTATTTTCATTTTTCTGGGAAAAACACTGTAGTACATCGTACTAGTTGACTTTCTGACACCTCTAACACTAAGTTAAAAATCGGGACACTTAAAGAGGCTTTGGATTTACTTAGAAAGGTGTGATTTGAGGTAGGAAAAATTCACTCTAAATTGCATTTATTCTGAATTCATGGACTAGTAAAATTTGTATTCTAACGCATATTTCCAATTACTGTTTTAAAGCATACTTTGCATATAAATGAAAGTTCTGTCATTCTGATTTTTGACACTTGATTCCTGATATCTGACTTCTGACACTTGATCCTTGATACTATGTATATGCATGTGATTTAAAGTTCATGTGACGAATTCTACCGACGCGGCGGTATATCCGCGACTAACACGGCGGGATATCTGTGCATCTGATCTGTAATCTGTCTGACACAAGTTGCTCTCATGACGCAGAGCCTTGTTGCAAATTCTGAAATTATTCATTGAACGATAATGATCGAAATTACCCATCGGCAAACATCTGGCTATCACATGCTATATATACGAGAGTTATTTAAGTATAAGATTTAAGTCATTTAAATAAATTATGCATTTCATCTGAAAATTCTTAATATAAATCTGATTCCTGTTATTCTGTATCTATTTTCTGTTATCTGAAACCTCTGCATCTGTTATATATACGACTAGCCCTTTTGAATATCTGCTCTCGATTATATGTTCTGATATATATTCTGAAAATCATGCTTTACAGTTAAAATGCAATATACTTGAGTTTCTTCTATTGAGCTTAGATGGTTAGCTCACTCTTAACTCTATGTCATAGGTTCTAAGGCACGGATTGCTGGCACTAAGAGCGATCCTGACTATCAGCCTGAGGCTGAGGTGCTGAGGAGGATACTGATATCCCTGCAGACGAGTGCTACTCGTAGTTTGGGTACTTAGTCTTGTCTTGTATTTTGGGGGTTTTGTACATGATATTCTAGATTATTGGGCCTGGTGGCCCATTCTGTTCTGTATATTTTCTATAGCTACTTTTACTTATTGTTGTATACATTTTATAGGAACTATTATTAGGAACTATTGTTTTGGGTGATGGATGGCTATCACCAGTGATTTTTCTTGGTTCCTTTTTGAGGATGTATGTACCCTTTTTGTTATGCATTTATCTTCTTATTATTTTTAGTGCTTATATGATAACTCTATCTACCTCTTTAGATAGTGTTTGCTCTGAGTTCCGCTACATGAGCAGACATTCGTGTGTTTGTTCTGGGGATCGTCGGTGACAATGATCTTGATGGCACGGGTTTTCGGATACGGAAATCCTGGTTGTCACATATAGATATTTTCTTTTATCGGTAATAATGTAACTATATTAAAATGAAACAAAGTTACAAAGTGTGGTTAATTGACTTATGTCTATAAACAGCCATTCTGCAGTATTAGCTCTCTAATTTGGGTTCCCTTTGATTGACACAACATTTTTTCAGCTGGTTGCTATGATTAGTCATCTCAATACATGAGGAACAAAATATGAGTATTTCATCTCATACAGATCAAGTGGGATTCAGTATTATACTAGCCTATTTACTTTGACTTGCTACTAAGAATATAGCTGGAATTGATTTTTTAATGGGACATGATTTAAGAAGAAAGACTTGATATTTTTTAGATCCGTGCCACGTGGAACAACATAACCCGTCTGATACGATGACCATGATGTTAAGAGCTTTCGTGCTAAAGATTGGCACAAAATGTGATCTCTATCATCTGATTTAACAGAGTCAACTATTGAATCCACTGGTGGTGTTTGTATGTTTTAAATCCGATGGTAGAGATCACATTTTGTGCCAATCTTTGGCATAAAAAATCTTTACATCATGGCCTTGAAATCAGATAGCTTAGATGGTGTTCCACATGGCATAGATCTCAAAAAATGTTGTCTTTCTTTTGAACCATGTGCCACGGAACAAATCTCGTGTGCTAGTTGTAGCTCCCTTTTTTAATACAGGTTCTGATTGATTACATCTCCGAAGCTGTCATGACATGTCACCAAGAGAAAGTATTGTACCAAAAATAAGGATTCTCTTTCTGCGCACTCCCATTGCCAAAGGCAGAAGTGGGCACTCTCTATAAGATTTGCTGGAAATATGGCCCACTCTGTTTTTGTTCTAGGGACTCCAATTTTCTGTTATAGTTAACATTGATTATTTGTGATTTATTATGAGCTTGGGAAGCAGTGTTTTCTAGACACGTGGCGCAGATGCCAAGTGTCAAGGTGTTATAGATGATTGGCACACCGATTTCTAAATATTCTAATTTAGAAATCTTGTAGTGCCAATTGAGATATGTAATGAAAAGATGCATAATGTATATCACAGAGTGAAGTTATAAAGTGCTTAGCGCTAATAAGAAATGAGTAGAAAAATAGGTCTCGCAAAGCTGACCCAAATAGATGGGATATAAGACTATGATGAATTGATGATGATGATGGATGAAAAGGTACATAATATATGTCATGGACCTAACTAGAAGTATATTATATTAAACAAATCGTGTTCAAGGACCCAAGCATTTTATTTTATAGGTTACTAAACTTTACACAATTGTTCCTTCATAAAATGACGATGCATTTTATTATGTGAAAACAATGAATATTATGTGGTATTTTCATCCATATCTAGAAGTTTCGTTCTGTGTTGAGGAGTGTCCAAGTGCCACCAAGTGTCGGCACGGTAGAAATCCCAAAAGTAGAAATGCCTAGGTAACACTGCTTGAAAGTACCATATCTCATCTTTGTTTGTGCCTCTAAAAACAGTTCCTAACTTCAGATATTTGCTATTTAATCAAAACATATGAACTATATGATCTGAAATACACGAGAGACACATTTTTGCATATTTTCCAGCTCAATAAATATTGTGCATATAAAGGAAGTGGTGACTTTTTATATAAGTCTGTAAAGCTTATCCCCTCCTAAGTAAGTTTATGCGGAGTTTTTTGTTGCATGTAGAATCTATCAATTTATTATTATTTTTTTTGTATGCATGAGAGATTACTGTTAAATTATTATTTGATTATGATTGGTAGCCTCTTTCACCTGAAGATTAAGTTTTTCTTTTTGAAACAAAAAAATGGTTGTTGTAAGTTGTAACAAAGGATTAAAATCTTGGTATCGGTATTGGTTTGTGCATCAATGTCAAGATGCATCGCCCCAATATTAGTGATAAAGAATATACTACAAAGTATATGTATCGGGAGATACCCGAGACCATAGGGACAAAGCATAGTGTTTTTTTAAAAAATAAGAAAATACTCGCCTTTTTGTCACAACATACTAACCCCTTATAATACACATGTTATTGAATAATACACGTATTTTCCTATAATATGTGCATTTGGCTTATTAAACACATTTTTCACGTATTAAATGTTTTACGTACTCCCGTATGTTATTGTATTTAAAAAATAATTGTTTAATTTTTTTTTTTTTTTCAAATATAGTAAAACTTACGCTTAATCCATATTAAATGTTTTATTCCCTTTTTCTGTTTTTTTTTGTCTTCTGTTTTGTATATACAGTTTTTTAGCTTTTCATTTTTTCCCTTTTTTTCCAACTTTGTTGCATGCCGTATTAAACCCGCATCTGTATTTTGTTGCTATGCCCAAGACAATACATTTGTCTCAGGTGGCTCCGATATTGAGACATTTCCCTGATACATCTCGGTATCGTTCGGGATTTTGATCTATGATTGTAACTCATAATTCAATCTAACTTGCATTTCATGGTGGTCCCATTTTTCAGTTTGCAGCCGATGCGGGACACACGGGAGAAGCAAGTACAAGTTTGGAAGGAACTGATAATCGATTATTGTAAAACTCAAAAGATATTTATAGGCATATTTACAGAAATAGGATTGGGAAGAAAGCGTTTCACTATTATATTGTAACAGAGAGTTTCCAGTACGCACTGTATTTCGGGGTCCTTTAAATCCGTACAATCTGATTTGTACATATTAGTGAAATGTCTTCTATACCCTGCTTTATAAACCTCGATTTACACCTTTTCCATCGCTTTTTTACCTGTGATAGCGACCCAAAGAGGAGTAGCAACTTTATCGGCTGGTGTTCCGGCGAGTGCTTCGGTGAGCCTCTCTCTAGTCTCTCCAAACTCTCCAGCGCCCTATGCCTCTCTCTCTCTCTATCTTTTACCTGCGACCGCGACCCAAAGAGGAGGGGCGACTTCTCCGGCAGGTGTTCTGGCGAATGCTCCGGTGAGGTTCTGGGAAGAATTATTTCAAGGTATACATTTTGTTTTCCAGCTCCATTCTCTTCGATTCATCAAATCAAACCTCATTGTCTACTGTAATTCCAAATCTGAACTGAAACCCGAAGAATTAGTTCAAGATTCAATCTTGATGCTTTGAGACCAAATTCTTTCGGTACGCTATTGGTTGGGTTTAGGTGTTTAATGTGTTTACTTCACTTTTCGGTTCATTAATTTTTTTTTTTTTTTTTTTTCCATTTTTCGGTGGAAGCAAACCAAAATCAGTTCTATCTGGATCGGTCCGAACCAAATCTGAACTGAAACCCGAATATTTCGCGTTCTTTTGGTACGCTTTGGTTCGGTTTAGATTTTAATGTGTTTACTTCAGTTTTCAGTTTATTATATTTTATTTTTTTCTAATTTTTTATATTTATGGAAATGAGAATATTGACTATTTTTTTTTGTTTGATGCTGATGCATCAATTTATTTAATATTTCAAAAAATAGTTAAGGAATTGATTTTTTAGTTAGTGTAAACATGAAATAAATTTATTTTAGCGTTCTCTTGTAGCTCAAGTGTTTGACAAAATGCCTAGGTAAAGTAATATAAGACTGTTTTGGTTATAAATTTGATTTGAGGACTCCTTAATTGCATGATGGTGGAGAAGGTTGGAATTTGAATATATGAGAATGTTTTGGTTATGAATTTGATTGGGATAGTGATTGGTTTTCCATCATTGGTTTAGATAACAACAACTCATTCATTCACAAATAATTGATGCCTACGATGTTATGAAAATTGCATACAACCATTGGCGTGTATATATATATGCTACACTTTCGATGGAATTGCTTATCATAACTACTCATCCATGAAAATTAAAATTTTGATTTTGTTTATTAGTGCAAATCTAAAATTTTTTTTTGCCGATTGCATAAGGAATAAGCATTTTTAGGCCTTCTCAAAACAACTACAACAAGAAAACTGAGAAATTGGTAAGAAAGAAAGGATTCTAAAGATGAAAGATAATGATTGAAGATTAGATAATTGATAAGTAGTGTAATGAAGAGGGAGAGTTGAAAGACTTAAAACGATAGGGAGAGATAAGTAGTTGGGTCCACTTTGCAATAGGGAGATATTTGATGAGAATTGTAATGAATATGGAGAGATAATAGAATCATACCCAATATAACTTAGGTCGACTTTGCAATCATACAATTCTTTCATCACTAGTTTATTCTTTATCTACAATTTTTTTAAAAATAGAGAAATTAACTGAAGACCCTAAACCCTAAACCCTATTGCATGTGGATCATATATATGTTATTAGTCTTTATATGAATAGCCCATCAAAAGAAGAAATAGCTTAAGGTTTTGTCCATATAGCTGCATGGTTAAGTCTCTATATGCATTTCCAAACAGCAAGTTCAATGCGTACCGCTGGTGATGAGTTATGAATTTATGATACGGAGCCTTTATTGGAAACTTTATCGTTTAATGGCTATTTGTGAGAGGTCCTATTGATTTATTGGGGTTTAAATTGATGTAGTTAAGCATTGTCATCACAGTTAGCTTCAGTTATCTGTAAAAGAAAAAAAAACATTAATGTCTTCACTAAATTATGGTATGTACTAGAGCACTCCCTTTTTTAAAGAAAGTGGTAGATTAACTATTTTTATTTATCACCTAGGTATCTAAACTCTGGCTTATATTGCATCCTTTATTTGGCCATGAAGAAGGGCATTGACTTTAGTCCCTTAATCAGGGCCAAGGATCAAAATTTCAGCTGAAAACCGAAATTTTGACCAAAATTTCGGCCGAAAATTTGAGTCCTATACATTTTATGACCGAAATTTCGATCCAAATTATCGTTTCGGTGAGGACTGAAACCCATAATTTGGACTGAAATTTCGGTCATTTCGGCCGAAATTTTGATCCTTGATCAAGGCAACATGTTAACTATGTGGGAAGCATAAGCATGTCATATTCCTTATTGCCACTGCTCCAATAGGCCATGAAGAAGGGCATTGACTTTCGTCCGTTAATAACACCATGTTCTCACTTCTTTACATGGTGTTATTATTCAAGATGGTAGCTCCGTGTCTAGAAACTTGTTGTGTCCAAAATGTAAAGGGTATTTTCTCATGTCCTTTTCTCTCTCTCTCTCTCTCTCTCTCTCTCTCCCTCTCTCCACACACACACATGCCTATTCTGATCCCAACAGAATATAGTTTTGGTTCTTGTAAATGCATATTCGTCTTCACTTGCTTGCATGCTATTTTAAACTTGGAAATTCTAACTGTTCTATGCAATTTAAGAAATTAATGGTAAATTGACGCACACTTGCATGCAAACAAATCTATGCTGCGAATGGGATGATAAACTAGAAATCTTTACATCCTAAGCTTGAGTTTTGTTAATTTTTCTCCAATGATTGACTGGGTATACAGTTAACTCGCGATGAGTGAGCCCCGTGGGTTGATGATAAGCTAGGTGCTTTTATTTTGTGGATTGATGGTAAGATCGGTGCTTTTTTTTTTTTAAATAATCGTGATCACTGTTTTTCCAAGATTGATGATTGTGTTGGTGAAATCGAAGGATAAATAAAATGTAATTTTCCTGAATAAATAAAAGTGATCAAACCACTTTATGGTATTCTAAAAGCCACCTTAAATCCATATACTTGATATGCTGATGCTCAAAAGGAGCATTGAATGTAGGGTATCAAGACATCTTATAATAGGAATTCCTTTCTACAATTTCTGAAAATTCCAACCATCCATCTTCTCATGGATTGTGAGTTGTAGCCATTGAAGTTAAGCTTAATTCAAGCATATGATGAAACGGGCCACACATCCCTTGTTCTTGATATCTAATCATCATTCCAGTCATGTGTGTTATGGATGAAAGATATTCTCTGAAAGATATTCAGAGACAGCCCTTGTTCTTGATATCTAAGCATCATTCTAGTATTTTCATCCATTAATCGTCTTATCCTTCAATTGAGTATTAAATTAAGGTGGTTAAGTGAGTGATTGGGTATTATTTTATTTGTATTCTAAGTGAGTGATTGGGTTTTTAAATGATTCTTTAGATTCATGCAATTTTGGGTGACTCATGGAGTGGAACTAGAAGAAATTGGAATGTGAAACATGCAAAAATATATGAAAATAGATGTTTTTGTTATTTTTTAATATAAAATAAGATCATCTTTGGCTTCACTTAATTGTGTAACAACTTGTTTTTATTTTTTGTTTTTTTTTTTATCTTCCTTAGCAGATTAAGCTTGAAAGAATTTTTGCAGCCTCTGTTTTTCTCTTTGCAATCTCTTTCTCAATGTAATTTTCTTCAATATTTTTTTGGATATTATGTTTTTATTTTCCTTTTTTTTATCAACTGTTAAATATGTTTTACAGTTTTGTTTTTCTCTCTAAACATCCTCACTGCAAAGGTTCTCTCTCTCCAATATTTTTTGGTTTTTTTGGGTTTTGCCTCTATAATTTGGTCTCTCAACACTTCTCACTGCAACCTCTTCCTCTCTTGCATTGATTTCCAGACCTACTAGTCATAAAAAACCAAAATTTTTTTGGGGACTTGTCTCATGTGAAAACACCATCTACACTATCTTTGATCATATGGCTGTTGAATCATAGGACAGAGATCGAGTTTTATGCCAATCCTTTGTTGCATAGATCTTTAGATCGTGGCCTTCAAATCTAACAGCTTAGATTGTGTTTTCCCATGGCATGGGTCCCTAATAATAGGTTCCATTATTTCCTCACCATCAAATTGTAGGGTACCGTTATTCTCACCCCATCTCCTTCAACCAACATGCATTGACCACGTTTGAATCAGATGATGGAGATCGTTTTTTGTCTCCATCTTTCCTACAAATGGATCTATAGATCATGGGCTTCCAATCAAACAACTTTTCTAATAGCAATTTTGTTGATAGAAGCTGCTTTTGACAATAGTACTTTGCTCAAATTAGTTTTTTAAAAAGCTGAGCCACACCAAAGTGTTTAAACTGTAGGGTCTGATTTCCTTTCTTTTTCTGTTATACATATCCAGAGAAAATTTCCTTTTCTCTAGAAGTTCATCAATTTTTTCCAAGCTCCCAAAAAAAAATGCCCAAGCATATTACAGTTAGCATTTTGAATAGGGTCATCTAATTTGGTTGGTATGGTTAATTTAAAAATTACTTGTTAATTTTTCTAGTAGTACTGGTATTCCTCGTCCTGGACTTCGATAGGAAATGGAACAAACAGTTTACTTTTTTCTGGTAGTACTGGACTTGGATAGGAAATGGAACAAACAGTTTACTTTTTTTTCAATCTTGCTCATGGACATGGATATGGCTATACATATTATAGAACATGCTGATTTTTTATCTAAAAGACAATGTATCATTTTTTAGAAAATTTTGAATAATCTAACTTAATGCTGGCAGTTCAACCTATTGCTGGACTATTCACTGTGGAGTTATTTATCGGCATTTAATGCTGATGTTCAACATATCGCAAGAGAGTCCAACATCAATTTATTCTCTTCTGGACAGTGGGCAAGGATGTTTAGATGGCGAGAAAAGTTCTACTCTACTTAATGCTTGGACAGTCATGTTTTAATGTTGGGCCATCAAACATTATGATTGTTTCAGAATTTTGCAAAAAATGGTATGATTTTGGTCTTTTGTTCGAAATATAGTATATTTCTAGTAATTTTCTCTAAAATATATAATATTACATCTTTGTAGATATATGTTATCTAGTGCTTAGAGTATGAATCCTTACGCCAAGCCATTCACTCTTTATGGGGCATGTAATGATGCTATTAGGATTTTGGACATTATTACCAGCATATTTATTATATATATATATATATATTTTATATTGATATGGTAAGCATGCATAAATATCACCGACAATAGACTTCCTTCTAATAAAAGAATTTGGGAGCTCACTATAGGCTTGACATAAAGCTGTCACTGTCCTACTTGTAAGAGAATGGTCTTTTTTGGCCTATTCATACTCTAAGAAGGAATTTAACAAGAAATCAAATTCTCAATACACAATATTGCGTAGTAACAGGCTTGCAGGAAGTCGACAAGTTACGAACCCCTTTTCTGAGAAGATATCTCTTACGCCAAAACTTCAATTCCTCCTTTGAGGTAGAATTTCTTATGTTGAATTCTGTGATCTTGTTCAGATGAAGTTGTTGATTCAGTTCAAATCTCGCTCCTATTTTGAAACAGGCAACTGCAAAAGGAGTGATGAATGTTGTCAGGTCTCTTCCCTTACAACTGTTGGAGAAGCAGTGCAGGTGGGCTGAAGTTATATAAAATTATTTCAATTTTTTTTTCTTATCATGTATCAATTGGATTGACATTAAACAAGTAAATCTTTGGCCTTTATTATACAGGTTCAGGTGTCTTGGACACTGGTAGATCTCTTGTCCCTCTTGGAATGCAGAGACCCAAGCTTTCAGGCATTCATTACAGGTTTGCTTGCCTTTCCCAAACTCAAATTCAATACAGCCAGCCATATTATAAAACCTTCATGTTAAGGCAAATTATTACAACCCATTCCAAACATCCTGTTTTAACTTCAAGTTCAAAATTGAATATTCCAATTGGCGTTAATCAGTCTAGAGTGACGAAAAAATGGCTGGAACTTTGAAGCTACTACAAATAAATTTTATCGCCATGGAAATATGGTTGAACAGCCCCCAACTGCAACCTCACAAATTTGTTGGTTTCCGCACCTCCTTGCCTCTCTAACTGCTGCAAACTCATTGAACCACCTAGCTACTAATTCTTCACTAATTCTTTACCACCACTCCACAATCACTCTGCTAGCTTCCATCAAATGTCAAATGATGAGATTAATAATCTAATAACTCAAGTGGCTACCAACTAATCCATAGAACTACCATTGCATACAATTTTTACCCCGTTTGTTTAGTGGTCTTTTTGTCTAAGCCTTAGGATAAGTGTGGAAGTATGATTTTGGTATGTGGACTCTTCTTTAGAGCTGGAACAAACTCAAAAGTTGAATGTAGGATTATATATAAATGCCTTAAAGCAATAATTTTTTTGTTGGGAAGCGGATTCCTCATTACTGGTTTGCATTTGATGGCTATGGCTTCCATTTTTTTCTTGTTCAAATGTAGTTGTTGATTCAGTTCAAAACTCACTCCTATTTTGAAACATGCAACTACAAAAGGAGTGATGAATGTTGTCAGTTCTCTTCCCTTGCAACTGCTGGAGAAGCAATGCAGGTAGGCTGAAGTTATATAAAATTATGAGAAAAGTACTGCATCAGGGCCCCCAAACTAATTTATCACGAAATCTGTGATTTTTTTTTTTAAATACCTGAGAGCGCCCCAATACGGGTTTAAAGAGGTTCTACCCTCCCGTTTAGCATCCACGAGCCCTTATGCGTGGAAGCTGGATTATGCATAAGCCCCCCTATGCCGAAATTGCCCCTGAGGCCAAACCCTCTGCCTTAGTTGAACTTCCATTTTCAAACTATTCATGCTTAGAGCTGTATAATATTTGACTAGTCTATTACCTTAATGTCAATTCCTGAAGCAAGCATCGTGAAAGTTTGAATTGATCACCGCTGTCTTAGTAAATGTGCGATGAAAATTCAGTTATCCTAAGGACAACTACAACTAGTAGATAGGTTTGTAATCTAATACTAGGCGTAGATGTTTAGTACATTTTCTTGAAAGTGAGATTACTTAAGTCCTATTACATCTTCTACGCAAACTAGACATACATGAATATTTCAAACAAAACCTACTATATAGATATTTCGACTAAACGAAACCAGGCCCAACACCTCTTTCAAATGTCACCACTCCCAACATAAGTATTGATTTCGTTCACCGTCGACCTCTTCAGTAGAGGAAAAAATGATGATTGACACAACTTCCATCATATCGGGCGGCACCGGAAGAGCTAAATGCTCAGTCAGAGGCCCCTCTCTCTCTCTCTTTCAGCTTCAGCTTCAGCTACAACTGCGTTAACCGAAGGGTCTACATCCATCGGGACAATTGGGTAATTTTCGTCGGATCCCTCCGATGGGAACTCCGCTTGAAGCTGGCATGTGATGTAGGCACAACTACGCTTATAGTGGCTGTATCATGACGATTGACTATGTTCTAGTGGTGGTCGAGAAGGTTGTGGCTTTTTGGTGTTTTCGCGCGGGGGCGAATCAAAATCCATACGAGTAGGGGATGGGATAGAGTCGGAGCTATCCTCAGAAGACATTAGTTTTATGCCAAGTAGTGATGCCCCAGTGGTGCTTACGAGAGTTGTAGTCCCTCTATATAATAGCATAATATGTCGAAGTCCCTCCCTTTTCTTTACCTTATAATAATCACATGCATTGACGAGACCCATTGTGCAATCCCAATCCGATATAAGTTCCAGCGTACGTGATGGGACAGTATGGGCGCTAGATACGCCAACTCCAGTAGTATACATTTCGAGCCCTGCGGCTAGTCACTTCCATCAAACTTGACGTGACTAGACGATGGTGTTGGACTTGCTCTTGTCAAGTCGCCGCTTCTAGAGTTACTCCGATCACATCGCCCTTACTATTGAGACAGTAAATGTACGATATAGACTTTGACCGTGATGTGCACTTCTGAAATTTTAAACTTCCTCATCGAAGATAATTTAACAATTTTAATCTTATATTTATTTCTCTTGACCTTTGTGATCGTCTTAGAGTTACTTGCTTGTAAGTTCAAAAGCATAATCCATCTGTTACTTCTCATGCATTATTCCACTATAATTTTCACTCTTGTATTTAGGCTTGTTTATCCTCCTCATAGTTCCCACTAACTCGACATTTTTCGCATCTAATATATCCACCTTCCAAGAGGCCAACCATATATCACATTATTGCTCTTTTACCCAAGCCATCCATATAGGTGTGAGTTTCGAAGGACACTGTAGGCAGCTTATACATTACAATAATCGCGTGCATTGCCGATAACCATTGTGCAATTTGTCCTGATATAAGTTTCAGAGTACGTGATGGGACAATATGGTGCCGCGCTAGATACGCAAACTCCAATATTATTCATTTCGAGCCCCGCAGGTAATCACCTCCACCTAATACGACATGACTAGACGATGGTATTGGACTTGCGCCTGTCAACTCGCCTAATCTAGGTCTGAAGCCTAGATTAGGTATGGATCACTTCAATTAAGTTAGACTCAACTCAGAAGCGAACCCAACCTAGATCTTGGACTCTAATATTCTAATAGACAACTCAGAAGCGAACCCTTCCTTGGTTTTTATTGTATTTTCAATTTTGTCCCAACGAAAAGGAAAAGAAAGATGAAACATAAATCATGGGTCAACTAAGCCCTCTCGAGGGCTTGCTTAAGAATAAGAAAGAGGAATCTCATGGAAATACTGCGGAATAAGGTTTGATCCTATTAATGGGGATTCCGTAAACATCCCATTCCAAAAATGAAAGTTCGAAACAATTGTGACTTTTTCAGAGATTGGATACAATTACTAATTCATGATCTGGCATGTACAAAATGAAAACTTCATTCTTGATTCTATAAGAATTTTTATGAAAGTGTTTCATTTGGTTCTCTTCCATGGAATTTATCTAGCAACCTAGTTTTTCCGAACTATTTACCCTTTTCCTTTTCTAGAACAACTCTTGGATCTTTGACAATTGTCAAATTCAAGGGTTGTTCCATAAAAAAATTCCATAACCCTTGTGCTATGAGATGAACCAATGGAGGCTAGACATGGGTTAAAAAACGCTTCGGTTCTATACATTACCACGTGAGTTGATATAGCATTTGTGCAACTTCTCTTAAAGCTGTTCCGACCCAAACGATATCACCTTGGGCCTCCAGATATGGTTGGAAATGGTTCTAGTGGGCTTACATTTTTGAAATTTTCCAATAGGCTGACCCTAAGCCTGATCTGTTTATAAGATGTTTCCTAGGCTCAAGCCCAGCCTGTTCCCATGCCTCTCTCAAGACCTCTCCTTGGTAGCATCGTTTATAACATCTTGAAGTTAATAACTCGCAACTCAAAGTTTTTCAAGGGTCGACTTAAGTTAATTCCAATAGATGCAAACTACAACTTCTAAAATAACTATATAAACTGGAAGAAAGAATCTAACTTGTGATCTAGAAAATGAAAGTGAGAACAAAAACTGACTTCCTATCACACTAGTAATCTCAAATTATGTTGAATAAAAAGTGACGAACATGGGTCCAAACTTCACACACACAAGATTGCTGTAATCTTTTTCTTGATGAAAGTATTTTGCCACACATGCCTCTGATTTTCATTATTAGAAAAAATGTGAAAAGTGCTCAACTTTGCTTAAGCCCTTTCAAGCTTCCAAAAAAGCCAATATGAGTACCATTTCTGAGTATAGAAAAATTTGAACCCCCTGTAAGGCCAAATCCTATTCCTTAGACCTAATTATGGAAGTTCCCAGCCACATGGTCATAACTCATAAGGCACATTAATTCGCTGTAAGAACCAGATCAGGGGTTTTCCTTTCTTCGAAAAAATAGATTATCATAATCAAAGAAAAATTGCATTTCCTTCTATATATTTTCACATCAACAATATTGATAGATGTATATCTGCTGCAGGAACTTGCAAGAATTATCTGCTTCAGTCTTTTTGAATGCCGAAAGGTTGTTAATGGTTCTAAATCACTTGATCTTGGTAGTGGTAATTGTTTAATATCACCTTCTTGAATTATTCATTTTGCAAGAAATCTTATGTAGGATGAAGAATTTTATTTTGTGTCATGACTATCTCTCCTAATTGAGTATTTACGTAGTTAGTCATATTAATAATGTTTATTAATGTCACACAGAGGAATATATTGGGTTAGATGACAATAAATATATTGGGGATTTGTTAGCTGAATTCAAGGCAACTAAAGATCGTGGCAAAGGAGAGATTTTGCATTACAAACTGCTATTTAAAAAGTGCTTATTTCGGGAGTCAGATGAAGTTGTAGGAGACCTAATGGTGCTGAAAATCAGTTTATTTAGTATCCCTTTGATGACACAATCTTCATTTATGAAGAAACTCTTTCTTTTTTTGCTGCTGTAAAATGACTATATTTTGGGTAATTATCCTGTTGGTAGGGATGATGCTGCACAACTATATGCATTGCAAATTTTGGTTGAGATCGGATTTGTTGATGGTCCTGAATCCTGCGCATTCGTAATTCTAGACACCCTTTCTGATAGCATAGTCCTGTATCATATCCAACTGTGTTTAGCTTACTAAGGCTATGATTATCTTGCAATGACTGGACTCCCCTTCTTCAAATACGTTGGTTGTTATTTGTTAGAGTAGGCACACTCTAGCTGTGTCATTTATTTCAATCAATCTATGCAGTTTTACTCTTTATCTACTGAAGCTCCAGGGAACCAGAAATCATTGCTTTTTCTCATAACAAAGTGAAAATTTAGAGTGGATTTGTCTTTATCTTCTAGATAGGTATTTTCTTGGAAATTAACAAAGCTCAATTATCTCAAGTTGTCCAATGCTCTCTTTATTTGTCTTTATCTTCTAGATAGGAAATTGTTTCCTTTTGTATCCACTAGAAAGTTTGATTGTGTTGTTGAAGCCCTGGTGATTGTTGTTATATTCCTCTCATCAGTGTCAATGTTCGGTATTCGGAATTAGTTAAACTAAATCTGAGTTTATTTTTTAATGGTAAAACAGCTCTATTTCTTAAGGGCATCATTCATCTGTTCTTCAGATACTACTGTCTTTTCTATTGTTATTTTATATATATATATATATATATATATATATGGCTTTTCTTGTTCATGTTTATCTATTTTTTATGCTTAGCGTGGGTCTGAACTGAAAATATATGGTTTTTTAGTTAGTCTTGTCTGCTGGCATAGTAAACCATTTTTTTACAGGTTTAAAGCTTCAGTACTTACTGCCTATGTTTATAATGTGTAGAATATCAATCCAGCTAAAGTCCTGTTTAGCAGAATCTTCGGCGTAAAGCTTCTGATTTTTGCTGCCAATGGCCCTTTTAAAATTATTTTTTAAAATATTTTATTTTTTTATTTAAATATTTTATTTTTTAAAAGCGTAATCCATCTGTCAGAGTCCAAGATCCAGCCCCCCACCTTGTATTCTCCCTACAGGATTGGGAGTGGCATTTTCCTTTCGAATAATTTTATTACTTGATGATGCTAACCTTGGTTGTAACAAACATAAAGCATCAGTAATCGCACCTATTGATTCTTTTACCATGTTTTGTCATATATATTAGCTCTCTTGCCTTGTTGCTTATGAAAGCCTCTGAAGAGGTGAACCATGTCATTGCTTCAATTTCCTTCGACCTTCTACATGACTGCATAGATGCATTTTCTAAAATTTTCCTTACGTACAATGTGGATCATATTAGAAAGGGTTATTTCTCATATTCCAAGTGCAATAAGAAATTGCTCTGACTAGACACGTTCGTCTTTAAATTATTGAAATATAAGTGATTGATTGTAAAATATAACTATTCGGAATTGCAGAAAAGTAGCATGCTGGACGATTCTTTCAATATCTATTGGTTGTAGAAATATTAAATGCCCATTTATGCACCTATTCGTGCCTACGGGTTTGTTCACTAGAGTTTCTTGGTTAATGAAACTTGAAAAGGATGATGATGATATGAATTATGAAGTATGAGCTATAAATAAATAGATTTTGAAATTCATGATTAGTTTCATTATTTGAGCCAATTGGAGTTGCCAGATATGATATCTAATGAAGCAATGCCTTTCTTATTATAAGGAAAAATAAAGGCTCCATTTCTAATATCAATGGTTTTTGAATATTTCTCTAACCTGTTTTTTGTGACACAGGCTGAGCTTGTCCGATAGGAGGCCAGGTTGGAGATAGAGAAGGAGAACCTCAAAAAGGAGAAAAGTGTTTTGATGGGCAAGGCATCAAATCTAGATACCCAAGATGGTGCTCTTGAAATCAGTCAGTGGTGAGAAATACCGATGTCTCAGATTTGCCAAGGCAAGGAAATGAAATCTTCTCATAATAAAATGAGAAAGAAGAAGATTCAAAGGCCAGATTGAAGCCTCATATTTATAGGCTGATGGAGAATTGCATCATGGAATCTGAATGACTATTTTGGATTCAGTTTATTCTAGGTGTATATGCGACCATAATCAGCCTACTATGATTATGGAAGCTTCAACTTTTAGTTTGGCATGTTGAAACATTAATGTGCTCCTTATGAACCTGTCGTTGCTCAGTATCATTGAGACTATAATCCCAACAATATATGAGAAAATCCACCTTTGTGATCAGTAGGTCAATTTTTCTTCTAGGTTTTCGATAGCGTGGAGAGGATCGGAATTTTGGTTGATAAAACTAAGAACTAACTGTTTAGGAATTGATCAAATTCTCTCAAATTCTCTCCAGGAGTTTCAAAAGTTACAAAGCACTATTGAATATTTGGCTGGAATTTTTGCAGGCAGATAGATTGTAGATGCAAGAGCAGAAGCTTCGCCAGAAGATGTGGCTGCAGAACTTTAGGTTTAAACTCATGGTTGGAGGAGATGCCCTTCCCTTTTAATCTTCCTATAGTTGATTGCATGTAAAGTATTCGATTGTTGATACGATGGAAAGAAGAAAATGACCACTTTTTTTTTTCTTGTTAATGGAAATTTGGAGATTAATAGGGATATAACTATTTGATAAATATAGATACGGCCTTTTCATGTATATCTTCTAATTCTTCCATATCGTGGTCAATATTTTTTTTTTAGGAACATTGTTTTTACTAGCATACTGTATATTTCTAGTTCAACCTCTTTGTGTGTGAGTACATTACGTAAATTCAATAGCTAGTCCAAATTTAGTGAGTACATTACATTATATATCTGGTTCAGCCTCCTTGTTGTTTGGTGATCAACGAGTATGGGTGGAGAATGACCCGTGAGTGCAGGTTGACAACCAACATGGAGAGTATCATGAAGGCACAGGTTCTAAGAGACTAAAGCATGGCTGGACACATGTTGAGCAAGGAGAAATTTGTAAAGAACCCAAACACATTTGGCAACAGGAACTTGTCAAAGACTTGGGGAAGATATTTATTCTTGGTCTTTTATATTGTAATTTTGTCTTTAATTTCATACGAGGAAATAGTTCATAGGGAGGAAATGGGGTAAACTTTATTCTTATTCTCTTAGTCTGTGTGCCTATTTGTTATAAACTTTTAAAATCATTCTAATTGTGTTAACCTTTTGGAAGGCTACATTTTTGGCCTTTAATTATGATCTTTTGGATGCATGCTTGAGTTTCTTTATCACTAATCTCTAGTGCTCTTAAAATTGTGAAAGCCGAGTTGTATCTGTAACTTTTTTTTTTAAAATTAAGAAAATAGAGGTATGGCCGATACGAATCGGCCAATACCGAGTTGTATCTGTAGCTTATTTATTTATTTTTTTTATTTTTATTTTTTTTAAATTAAGAAAATAGAGGTATGGGCCGTTACCTGATATGTATCGACCGATATTTAATACCATGGTCTAAACACATTTTTGCAGCACAACATTAAAAGTTGCTTATATAAAATACTGATTCTAAATTTCTAATATCATCTACACATGAAAAGAAGTAAAATCCACGATCACACTAACTAACTTAACGAACAGAAAAAGCATCCCTGCCATCATAATTCATCTGAGTCAAGTAGTCAACCATTTAACATAAGGTTTTGGTAAGCTTCAATCAGTTGAACCCTAAATGGGTGTTCAACTGATTTTAAAACCATCCGACACGAGATCCAAATATGAGTGTCAACTTAACAAAGTTAAAGTCAAGATTCCATTGCATCCAAAGGTTCTAAAATTAGTTGAACCTAACCAAAACCCTTCTAACAAAAACAAGCAGCAATTTAGCTGCTTGTAAATTCTGCCAACCAACATTTATACAAGGCAAAATACTTAAATAGTCTCTTTTTTTAAATACAATTATACTTACATATAAACTCCATTATATCTCCATTGTTTCCAAAAGGAGTTTGAACTAGGAACATAGCCGTGGACTGCCAGCATTGCCCATTGTCCACGGCCCAACTCTTCCAAATCAAAGGCGGGCCATAGGGCGACCTCCTTGTTTACCAGGAAATGGGTAATCAGTGTACCTTACAACAGGATCCGGTGTACAAAAAGTGGCCCTGCTATACTTGTTCAAACCAGCATTCACAACCAATCGAACGACTAGATCGGGGGGTTCGATATAAAAAGCTGACCGTAAGTAAATATAAAATGCAATAGTGGCCATATAAAATGTTTGATTAAAATAAAAAATGGATATCAACTACATTAAGATAATAAAAGAAGCCTATTAGAACTATTAAATACAAATAAAAGATAAATAAAGATCGAGAGTAATCCGATCGCAATGGATATGGCAAGAAAATGCGATGTCTTTTCTTCCCTGATGCCGTCAATATTTGCCGATACTCCTAAAGCCATCATAGACCTTCGAAAGTCTATTTCCCCTCCGAAAGTGTGAGATATCCTTTATAACTAGCTCATCGAAAATCATTAACTTGGGCATGACAATCATTCCAATGGTCATATATCTCAGGCCGTCGCCCAGGTAAATATGACATAATACTTCCATTTTGCCATGCTGAAATATCCATAAAAAAATATTATTTAGCAGTTAAGTAATCATTTCCGCCTGAAAATTCAGAGAATTGGAAAGGGCCATTGCCGGTTGGCCTAATGCCGTTATTTTATAGGCCTAAATTTATGGTAAAAAGGAAACTAATGTCAATATACTATCCAAGGTAGGACCAGCCCGAAGTGTGCCATGATGTTTTTAACCTCCAACCCGACCCGTAAAAACCAGGCCCTATTAAGGTCAGGCCAAACCTTGGTCTTGGGCCGGGTTTTTCCCTTTTTCTAAACCGCATCGAGAAAAACCAAGTTCCCGAAGTGCTAGCTGAATGTTTAACCCCCAACCCAGCCCATAAAAACCAGGCCCTATTAAGGTCAGGCCAAACCCACCCCGATCTCGGGCCGGGTTTTTCCCTTATTCTAATCCAGGTTAGGCATCGAGAAAAACCTGGTTCTGAGCATAGTGACAAATTTTCATACCGTTTGGAAAAAAATCGAGAATGTATCTAGGAATATACAAAAATTTATATTGAATATAGTTTGTAAAAATTACCAAAATATATACTAAATTACAAACATATTCTAAATTTTTTTTTTTAATAGGGAAATAATTTTTTTTGAAATTTACTGAAAAATGCCCAAGAAAATTGCAAACACAGAAATTACCGAGATAGAGGGGGAGAGAGAGAGAGAGAGAGAGAGAGAGAGAGAGAGAGAGAGAGAGAGAGGCATTTGCAAATCAGGATGCCTCATCAAAGATAGATTAATTTATTTAAATAAATTGGTTATATAAATATGATTAATCATCAATTATTACAACATTAAATAGGATTAATAAATTACCCAGTCACTTTTAAAAGTGAATGGGTTCGCTTACCTTATCCAAACCCTTATCAGTTACTTGAACGGGTTCGGTTAGAATGACATTGTGGGATAGATAGATTTGTGTGCAAAATGCACATGGATTATTTCAGCAAAATGCAACATGCACATGATAATTGGACGTGCCAAGTGTTTGCGCATGACGTCCGGGCAGGTTGGGTAACGAGACTTTCCTTCCAAGGGTTTCTCAAACCAACCAAGGTATGCCACTTCATCGATTTGCTATTGCATTCCACAGACGGTCTTTACATGGGATTGATCGGTCTCATACGGGACCAATCAATACCTGGAACTAGTCGGTCTCATATTGGGTCAATTTAAGACCATCGTTCCCATTTGAGATCATTTGATTAGTCTTATAGTGGACTAATTGGTCTCATATTAGACTAATCGATCGGTAGTCTTATATGAGACATAAGGATATTTTCATGTAACTCAATTCTTACTTAATCAAAATTTAAGCTCGATTTAGATATCGGGTCAGGTTTGCTTAATAGAAAATATCACTTTTTTCGGGTCGGGTATTGCCCAAATTCCAGGCCAGCCCGACGGATTGAGAGCCCTATCTATAATAATGCATTATTCTTATGTATTTGGTAAAATGTGAATACGCTCGATATCGATGTTTGAAATCTCAGATTTTGTAGTATTCTCAGACCAATTCGAGTCATAGACGGCTCACATCTAGGTGATATAGCCTGAGGTGAAAGTTGCTTTCTAAATGAATTAACACCTTTCTAGATGGATGATGATAAGCACTAGACTTGGATTTATAAAACACTTACTTTCACGTATTTCAATGCCCTAAAACCTATGAACATAGCTTCCGGTTCGAATCACATGGCTAAAAGAGCGTTGGTGCTCAAAGCCTGTATTTCGACTTGATCTCTAAAGGATGCCACTATACATGGTATCTGACAACCTTTTGTTATAGGTGGTCTAACTTGTTGCGTCAAACTTGTTGAATAGGTTCATAAAATATATAATTATATATATAATAATACAATGAAGGCTATATGACGGTATTATAAGTCTCTTTGACCAAGTGGCAGGTAGCATTAATAAGATCCTGAAAATGTAATCGGATGGTTCCTATATGGCCAGCTGTCCATAAGGTACAAACAATGTCTTAGACTACAACCTTCTGATTAAGTGAATCTTCATGTTGAACATCATGTACTTTAAAAAGGATAAAATGGGCTAATTTTCTTCTCAGAGCAACCCAAATAAATAAAAAAATTAAAATATGTCGTTTGAGATGATTTGGAGGTAATCATGTACCAAGTATCGAAACGATAACAGCATTATGCATATAAAAGAGTAAAACATAAAAGCATTCTGAAAGAAAAACAAATTATTAAAACCAACTTGGAGAGTAGAATTTAGAAGTAGGACGAAAAAATTGTGAAGCAATCAAACCGATCTAAACAAATATAAGTTTTTTATGGGTGGGATGTAAAAGCGCCAATACATTGGTAGTCATTCGAGGCGATGAAATAGGTACTATGGACAATGGGTTCATCGCACGTAAGGGAAGCACGTCTTTTACTCCGTCGGGGCATGATCTTAGCACCCGGAAAAACTCGCGCTGCAATAGCCTGTACAAGTTGTATAAAATATACAAATCAAATAATATAATAATCCTACTAACGTTTTGCCCTCACCATCTAACTCTAACAGACCGAGTTGTGGCACTGCAAAAAATGAGAACAAATAAATGTTAAATAGATATTTTTCATTCAGCACCTGGATAAATGAGTAATCATAAGCATCATCTCTTACAGACAATCCTCTGTCCCAACTTATTGATGATGATCTCGGCTTTACATTCACACAGAAGGTAGTTCAACACTGGAGCATTTTCCCTAGTTTGTGCGAAAGAATGGCGGCTTAGTATTAGATGGTCGTAGCGCGATGCATCTCTGTCGGTCAGAAGGAAATACATATGGTGGGTCAAATTCATGAACTCCTCCATTTAAACAATACTTAACCTTAATTATTTGTCTTACCTTTACCTCTTAAGCTAAACTATTTGCTTACTTTTTGCCCACATATATATAAGAGAGGAGAGAGAGAGAGAGAGAGAGAGAGAGAGAGAGAGAGAGAGAGAGAGAGCATTTCAGTATAATATAATTTAAGGTTGGAAATCTAAAGGTACAGTGTGATATTCGTTTTGTATCCTAGCTATATAGAGAGAGACCATTTAAGACACTATTTAAGTATAATATAATTAAAGGTATTTCTAAGAATTAAGATTTGAAAATTTTTAAAGTATAGTGTGATGTTTTAGAGAGAGAGAGAGACTGCCTATCATTTGAGAGAAGAGAGAAGAGAGACAGAGAGAGAACCTACTTGCAGAGATATACCGATTTTTATTTAAAAATATGGCTTGTACTAGAATGCAAGTCACCTAGTATTACTAACTAGGTACACCTACTACTAACACCTCCTAACCTAGTAGTACTTCTACTAACACCTACTACTAAACCCTGGTAACCTAGTACATGCCTATGGGAATTGAGTTGACCCAACAACCAAAGAAATCGGACCACATATTTTTTTGAAATAAAGGCACCAACTCGTATCTGGTATCTCTCTAGAGGCACAACTCGTTTGCTGAAAGCACCAACATCTCAAATCTCTAAAACCCTTTGACTGCTTAAGATCATATGATGGAGATTGTGTTTCGCCCCGAGCTTCTACCAAAAGGATCTTGAGATCATGTCTCACTATCATACAGTAACTTTTTAATTCCACATGTCACAGATCCTCTAGATCCGTTAGAGTGTGACGATGGGTGTACCATAAGATTCAAAATCCATTTCTTGGGGATTTATGACTTGTGAAAAAAAAAACGGACCGTCTGATAGGGTAGGCATGATCTCAAGGTCCACTGTATGATAGATCGGGACTGATATTTGATATGTATCGCGGCCGATATCGGCATGATGTGTGCCATATAGTTAAGAGGTCAATTTTTGCGGATCCGTCGAACGAGTATATAATAACCGTCGGATAAGTGTCGGATAGGTGCACTATTCTTTGAAGATCTGTTGTTGGATAGGTCCACTATTATTTGAAGATCTGCTTTGTGGATAATCTGAGTGAAACACGATTTGGGCTCATCTAATTTGATGCTTTCAATCGTTTTCAGGGGTTTAGTGTCGTTAAATGGTCGATTACCACTTAACCATCCTACCTCTTTGGTAGGACGGAATTTTCCGATCATAAGCCAGTAAATGGTATAAGATATGTTAAGCGCGAGCTGGAATTTGACTGACGGCTAGGGCAGTCGGTCCCATTAATGTTATGTGGTGCGTGTAACAGCCAATCTACATTTTACCAATTATGCTATTGTGTTTGTGCAATAGGATGCTAATCACGCGTGGTTGTGAGCTGAATATTTGGTAAAACGTTTATTCTTCAAATGAAAATTAGCGGGTTTTCTTTATGTTGATCTTTGATTTTATTGCTACTAGGAACACTTTGGCTGGGTAAATTTTTGTTTGTGAATGCCATATTTTTATTATATACTTTGTTTAAATTTTGTATTGTCTATGTTGCGTTGTTGCAACAATTTTATTTGTAAAATGACTAAAAAATCAATTTGCAGAAATCTTGAGGGTTGCATTAGGCATATGTATGCATAAGTATTGCCTTATATGTGGCTCATAGAGCAAATATTTTAGAAAAGGTGAACAATTACTAGTCTAATATGATTTTTTACTATTTAGATATCATCGGTTTTCTTTATTATTCTGAATTTGATTGACTTATGAACAATTTACTAGTGTGGTCTAAAATTTTCATTTCTTAGGGACCATGGGTTTTCTTGCTTAAATAAGATACAAGGGTTTTTGCCTTATTTTTTAGGGCTGTGATGGATCAATTCTGAATTCCACTACCACTAACTCATCAAAGAAATTAGCAATTCCGAATCGAACTCTCTGTGGCTTCGACTTCATTGCACTACAAAAATAAGGTGTTTTAGCGGCACTTGCTGTTAAGGTAATTTTTTATAACAGCAAGATTAATAATGGTAGTTTTTAGTAGCGATAGGACTAATAGCAGCAATTTTTCTGTTAAAAAACTGCTGCTAATAGTCTTAGTTTTTGTAGTGTTGATAGGATTAAAAGCTTAGTAAAAGTCAAGTGCCACTACAAAAAATATATTTATTGGAAACGGCTTTTGGCCGTCTCCAAAGATGTCTAAGCCGTCTCTAATACTATTGGAGATGGCTTCCATGTAGTCTTCGATAACCCCGTCTCTAATGTCTTTGGAGACCAAACATTGGAGACGGCTTTTGGCCGTCCTCAATACTTGAGCTTATTGGAGACCGTCATAAGCCGTCTCCATTTCCATATCAACGCATGTTGGAGACGGCTTTCGGCCGTCCCCAATAATAATCTTCTATTATTGGAGATGGCTTGAAGCGGTCACTAATAAGTGTTACTCTATTATTGGAGACGACTTTTGGCCATCTCCAATGAAATTTTTTATTTTTTTAATACTATTTTTTTTCCCAGGCATCATATTGCCTATCAGTACACATCCATAACCTGTAAATAATATAAAAGAAATAATTATTCTATTTTATATTTAGCACAAGAAGAACGATACAGTGATTTTCATACCAGAAGGAATATTCCTGTAAATAATATAAAAAATCAATTATTCATGCTCTTTAAAGAGCATGGATATCCATGCTCTTTAAAGTACAAACAAATTATGCAACACTCGATAACAACAAAAGAAAGAACTGAAATTCCAATAAAAAATAATTTATGAATAAACTACGAAACTGCTGAGGCCAAATTGACCAATCTCTATCTATAGGTTTGGTAGATAGGACTATACATGCAGCTCTCCGTGTATTTCACAAGATCTTCCAGTTGAGAAAGACGCGTCGCTAGACCTATATGAAGCAAATAAGATCATATAGCTATTAGAATTTATATATTTTTCTTATATTTGTGAAGATCATATAGCTATATGAAGCAAATGAGTAAATGAAGATATAGAAATAAATAAATAATTCACCAAACTCATGCTTTAGCGGCAACATCAACAGCTATATCGGCATATATTTTTCTTATATTTGTGAAAGGCGGATAGATCAGCCCCTTATCAAAGTTCTCCTTGTTAACTTGTCGAGCCAAAGCTTCCGCTGTTTCGAGAAAGAGAAAGGGATCATTATGGCATGTGAATTGCACATATGTAATAAATTACTAGATGAAAAAGCTGACTGCTTATTTCAGAATCAAGCGAAAATATTAGAACTACTTGTTCTCAAAGGCTAGTTCAGTGCTAAAGAACAAAAACATGAAAATTAGAATTCCCTTTGTTTTTAATATATACACTTACAGCCTGCCAAAAGCATGTCATTGTGGACGCGGATTGTTCCCGAGATCACTAAACCCAAACCAAGTCCCGGGAAAATTTAAACATTATTTGCCTGCATAATTAACAAAAGATAAAAGAAAATAAAAGACCAACTAAGGAGATGTCATACATCTCATCTAAATTTGCAAATTTATCTATCCAAAACAATCTATTAAAAAGGAAAGAAAGAAATAAAGTTTTACTTGACCAGGAATATGAAGTTTCTCATTGTATTCAACAGGATCAAATGGGTTATGCCACTTTGAATTAAACGATCATGTGGACCGAGATTTTTCTCTTCTTCTGGGATCTTAGACAATTAACAAGGCTCGGAACTATTTCAAACAATCAGCTAGCTATAATTCGCCTTTGACTATTTTATCTCTTTCTTGAAGGTATTCTTTTGTAAAATTGAAAAAGGAAAATATAGTGCAACAAAAATCCAGACATGAATAAAAGGCACAAAACTATAAGGTGGTGTTTGGAAAAATAAAAAATACTGGAAATGAAAACAAATTCCTAGCTTTTCTGCCATTTGGATAGAAAAAGGGCAGTAGAAATTGGCGCAGGAAATTAAGCCAATTTCCATAAAATGGTGGATATCAATTTCTTCCCAAAAAAAGGAAATCAGGTTTCCACAGTTTTTGCCACACAAGAGCTTGGAATAAAGAGCATCTTGTCTTAACTCTAACGAATTAGCTCAACATAAAAAATCAACAGACTTGCCTCTTCTGCTCTCAATGTCCAGTATTGAACATTTATGTTTTCAATCTTTTCACTGGATGAAAAAACTACAAGAACACAACCAAAGAATACCACCTAAATGAACATTAAAGAAAATATAATGGGTCTAAATCAATCTCTTAAAAGTTTCAACTATGGCTTGCATCTCAGTCAAAGGGATGATTAACAAAAAAAAGTTGCGATATTTTAATTGATCATAGAAGCTATAAGACTAACTATTTTTATTATGCGATTCTGATTTTTTGATAGCTAAAAACTGTCTAAAGTGAAAGGCAAGGAAAGAAGTTCATGAGCTTGAAGTTACTATGATCCTTTACCATTTGAAGAGAAATCCTTGAGAACAATCATTACATAGAAAGAGAAAAGTACAGAGCATGTACAAGAAATCCTTGAGAACAATTCAAACACTTGAACTTAAATTGAAAATTGGCAAGCTAGCTTTTTTAGTTGACTTGGTCCAATATTAAAAAACTCTATTATTTTGGTCATGCTATTGAAAAATTGCATATAAGAAAATTGATGGAACTATTTCAAGTTTCCCGAGTATAATAAGAAGGTGCTTATATACAAACATCACTTCTTAAAAAATTTAGGTTTACCTTGATCCAAAGATCGAGTGAGAGTCTATTGCATCCCTAGAACAACTAAAAAGACTTTTTTAATAGGTAAATGCTTCTTCTTTTCTCTTTTCTTCTACAACAACCAAGCTTCAACTTACTCTCACTTCAAAAGATGAATGGCTTGAGGCTGTATCTTTTTCAGACTTCCCTCTAATTTGTACGGAATTTAAACCTTCTCCTAGAACAAAACCCAATTGAGCTAAGTTAGTGCCATCCTGAATCTAAGATAAATAAGTATCAAGATTGAAAATTATTTGGCATGGGCATGAGCCTTACATCACTCCATGTGTTATACAATTTATAATATACAGTTCCTGAAGGACCCTAAATAACTATTCTTTAAGTAAGAAAAAATTACTAACAATGGTTAACTTGCATAGTAGTCTGCTTGTTGCACCCCATGTGAGTTTATGATATATACAATATAGTTCAACAATCACAATATTAGACAATAAGAACCACCAGAAGCAAAGTAAGCAATACGGTAAACAAACCTCGATGTGAGCAGCAAATGGTGCAGCTATCATAGCGAAAGCTTCGCCAGCAAATGATGCAGCTATCATATTGGCCCGACCAGGCTCGGCCTTAAAAGGGCTTAAATTCCGAACATAAATCCATCCATCCGGTTTATTATTTATTCAAGCCTAGAGAGCATGCCCAAAAGAACAAACTGAGAATATTTGATTACTTGTAGAGGTTAAGAGCCTTACTTGAGCAAAAGCGTAAGGCAATACTGAGTGCATCCCTACTGCTCTTTCACGGTAGAAGACATTCCTCTCAGTTGCCACAACAGACTGGACTGTGGAAGCATTGGAGGATCCAAGAAAGAGAACAGCAGTATACATGGCTTTGAGAAGATTCACTAGGTCTTGTTATCTGTTTCTGTTAATGTAATAAGAATTCATGAACATTTGATTTCTGGCTATGCAATAAAGCTTAGAGAGGGCACAATAAGGCAAATAGAATGACGAGATGAAATTGATGGAAATACTAGTAATTTCTCATGATCTCAGTATCTTTGGTTTGTTTGAAGGCCAAACCTGGGCCGCAAATGGGTTAGGTTGCCTGACCAGCCCGCCAAGGATCGGGCTTGGATCCAAAATTCCGACTCAACCCAATCCAATCCGACTCCCTACATTATATTTTGACCTAAGCAGGCCCAACCTGATCCAACCCGAGTTTTTGCCAATCAGGTCGAGTCAGGCTCTGGTTGAGGGTTTAAATAGGGGCTTGAATAGGTCGAATCGGGTTTACATAATCAGGGTGATCCCAACTAGACCTGAACCAACCCATTTGCAGCCCTGGCCAACTGGCCCATTCAGTATAACAGGATGTATTTCTACTTTATTGAAGAAAAAAAATTCAGGCTACTTCTGCAGCAAAACTAGTGGTTGATTGGGATTTTTTCACAAATACAAATAGGTAGCGTTGGTCACTGACCTGTAAAAGAAAACTGCTAGGATCATCATTGGTATTTTATCCTCTTTCTTTCGATTGTTCATCATAGGTATTTTAGCACAAACTAGAGTGGCTTGTGTTCTTTTTCTTCTTCTCGTCAATGTCATTTATGGTGTAGATAATGAGATTTATGGTATTAATTTTTATTTTTTTTGAGGTATTTACTTGAAAGGGCGCCATTTCAAAAAATAATATCTCACAGTTTTATAAATATTTACCTCAGAGGGCATGGCATTGTCGCATGGTGGTTACTTGAAAGGGCATGTCAGATGCCCTCTGGGATAAATATTTTTTAAAATAATTATCTGAGCATGTATGCTAGGTGCTCTCACATACCCTTTAAATAAATATTTGAATAGCCTCCCCTTTAAGATGGAAATGGTGCAAAAGATACTCTCTTTGGTCGACAATCTTTAATCTTAATTATTAGAAATAACCAGTGTTACCTAGACACGTGGCATATATGCCGAGTGTCAAGGTGTCATGGATGTTTGGCATGTTCATTTATGAAGAATCCAATACACTAGCACGGCGAAAAAAAAAAAGTACTAAAAAATTAATAAAAATAAAGTTGAAGGGAAATCTTAGAGAGCTACTTGAAATGCTTACTTGATGAAAAGATGAAAAGAATGTATAGTATATGTCATAAATCTAACTTAAAGTATTCCATATTATATCAATGGTTTTCAAGGGTGGACAATTAGCTAGAGCAATGTGTTGTAACTAAACTTTATAGAATTTTTTTGTAAAATGACAATTTCTTTTAGCTTGTCGAAACCAGGAGCACTTTGATGTTTTCATGGCTACAAGTGCCATATTGTGTTAGTGTCCAAGTGCCACCAAGTTTCGGCATGACAAAAATGCCAGCACTAGAAATGCCTAGGTAACACTGGAAATAACAATGCAGCAATGAAGTGTCAAAAACTTATGTTTTCTCTCCTTTGTTCCAAAAGATACTACCAAATAGGAAGCCGATAATGAGTGTCACAAAGAATCGGATGGCATTGTATTGTGAATTTCTCCAATAGGACCAGTGTTGTTTCCAAAAGCAAGCTTTGTATTGAGTAGCAAAGTTCCGACAGTATTTGGTAGGGAAGTAAAGATCCTCGGAACCCGTTATTGGAGTGCTCAGCTCCTTGATAAGTTCCCGATTCCTCCTGAAAACATCAAGAGGAAGAAGATGAGCACACCATGATAAATAATAAAAGTATAAGCAAAATGGAATGCGCAACATTATGATATTGGCTCTACTTACTGATAAAGGGTGGAATTGGAATACACTTGTGCAAAATCCTGATCAAGTTGAGCTTCAACTAAAGCGGAAGTAACCTCCAGCACCCATGTAGCAGGATTGTAACCATCTCTGATATTGGGAACACCTCTCTGATATTGGGAACACCTCGAATTTCCTGCAAGGAGTCCTATATAAGTTGCAAGTATTACGATTAATGCATCCTATAAACAGCCCAATTTGGACTCCTGAAAATTGGCATTTATGATACTATTGTTTTATTATATACATGTCAGAACCACTGATGTTCAGAACAACAATCACAATTCTCATTTCCCATGCCAACACTTTACACTCTTTGGGGTCTCAAGCTATAGGCTGGGACAAAATATTGCAATTACTCGTATTCTTGATGGATCACTGGGCCATTGCAGCTGGCACTATACGGGTTGAATCTGAACACTCTAGAGGTCATAGATCCAGTGACATGTCAGGTGCTGTTAGAGCTCCTCTCTCTCATCAGTTCTGTGTGTGTGTGTGTGTGTGTGTGTGTGTGTTTGGGGGGGGGGGGGGATTGTTCTCTATCCTTTTTACTTATGCTGGGTGTCCTCCATCTAGCTAGGCTGTTATATATTCTTGGTGCTCTCTTTTTATAAATCATAATCTTCCTCCTAAAAAAAAGTCCTACACTTTTGAGAAAGGTGGAAGCAATAGAGGAAACACTAGCATGTGTACAAAATTCAATTGTGTATGCATGCAATTACTCGTATTCTTGATGGATCACTGGGCCATTGCAGCTGGCACTATACGGGTTGAATCTGAACACTCTAGAGGTCATAGATCCAGTGACATGTCAGGTGCTGTTAGAGCTCCTCTCTCTCATCAGTTCTGTGTGTGTGTGTGTGTGTGTGTTTGGGGGGGGGGGGGATTGTTCTCTATCCTTTTTACTTATGCTGGGTGTCCTCCATCTAGCTAGGCTGTTATATATTCTTGGTGCTCTCTTTTTATAAATCATAATCTTCCTCCTAAAAAAAAGTCCTACACTTTTGAGAAAGGTGGAAGCAATAGAGGAAACACTAGCATGTGTACAAAATTCAATTGTGTATGCATAGGTACACCTGTGCATTTGTGTGTACTTACTAGACGTAGAATTTATTTAAGCGGAGACGTATTTCACTAAACAAACAAAATACATCTGGGCTCTGCTCATCAAGGAGCTAACAAAATACATCAGGGCCCCGCTCAGCAAGGAGCTAAGCAGGGGGGAACAAAACCAAAAATAACAAGACCTCTAAAAAATACATTGAGCAATAATTAGTAGTGGCAAGAAAAATACCTTTATTTCTAGAGCAATATATAGTCAGGCGTACCAACAGTTGAGTGGGCCTGCATATTTCAAATACCTTTATTTATAAACAGATAAAAAATAAAAAAGTAAACCATAGAATTCAATTCTAACATATATAAAAATAACTTTTTATTTTATGTTCACGATCGACCTTGTATATGTGCCCATGGCACCCGACCTTGGAATGGGTGCAACGACAACATGCCCAACATCGATCAGTTTCTGCAAAAAAAAAAAGGTGTTTTTCCACAGTAGGATGTTGCGTCAAAGTTGAAAATTTTCAATGCACTATGACAGGAAAAAAGAGCCCATCAACATAAAAAACCCAACCACCACAGAACCAATGCTTATACGTTGCATTGCTAATGCAAGCTTTCGATTAATGCAACCAAATAGACTAGCAAGAAGAGAAGCATAGAAAGCTAGCAAGACAGAAATTGTAATAACAGAGTTGGGGAGAGGTGAAGAATAAAAGGATGGTTTGGAAGAAGACGAGGGAGAGAGCGACGGTTGGCATAGTCAAATAGAAGGCCAATTTCTTGATGTTGGGTGATTCATCTATGTCTCTTTTGTCTGTTTTAAAGAAGGGGCAGACCATAAGTAGCAGAGGAGTTGCAAAGAATAGATTGCATATAACTATATTTAGGAAAGACTTTGCTAGGTAAAGTTTGATACAAAGTGTTTCATCGAATTTAATACCAACCATCCAAGCAGTTAAAGTGCTTGATTCTGTGCTGCTTAATTCAGATATCAGTGTCTCATAGCTGATTTGAGCCCAGATTATATAAACCAAGAAAGAAAGATGAACTGCAGTGAACATTATTTAGTTGCCCCGGGCAAGCCTATAGCAATGACCCAAATTACAGCCCATGCAGACTTCACCAGCTCTCTTACCTGCAGAGAATTATCACAAGGCATGCAGAACCAAAATACACCCCATGAATTCTCCCTCCCTCCCTTTGCTATGCATTCATTAATTTCTGTCAACGGCTAAAACAGTTTACTGGTTATTTTAACTGCCGGGTACTGATCTTCATGCCATGACGACACTCCATGGCATGCACAAATCTTGTGCCATGATGATGTCCGCCAAAAATTCCAAGTGCCAGCAAAACAAACCAAGGTGCTCCGTCGTGCGACACCTAAAGGTGTTGGTACTTTAAAAAAAAATTAAAGCTTGCATGCGACCTCTTTGTCAATTACAATTATGTTTAGCATGTATTAATGCATATATAAGAAACGCACATTATATTCCTTTTTATAGGTCTTTTAGAATAAAACAACCTACTTATTTAATGTTTTCTAGTAATTTTTATAAGTAGAGCTTTTTTAGTTCAACTTTTTTCGACCCACATTTTTCAAATGGAACTCCTTGTTTGAGTTTGTTTGTTCCCTTTTCTGTAGCCCACAATTTTAAATGCAAGGCGGTCCATAGGTTCACACATTCCACTTTTTTTAGCAATCTTTCTCAACTAAAAAAAAAACTACACTTATAACAATTTTAAATGCAAGATGGTTCATAGGTTCACTCATACCACTTTACTTTTTCTAGCAATCTTTCTCAACTAAAAAAGCATTTACACTTAATAAGTTCTGGTTAAATCTGTCTTTTACAAATTTACTCTTTTTCAACAATATAATCCAAAAAGGTCTAAATTCTTTTCAGTTTTTAAAGTCTGTAAATCCTGGTAAGGGATCTTTTCCATATTCTCTTTAATCAGTTATGGACCTATTTAATAGTCGTATTAGATTTTTTTAGTTGTGAACCTGTTTATAGTTTATATTCAGTTGTGGACCTGTTTATCAGCTATGGCATGTTTGAAATTAAATCTATCTTTTCAGCAACCAAAAATTGCAATCCCTTCCAGTTTTTTCTGTGTGTTATGGGCCTATTTACATTTAGTTAGGAACCTGTTTATTATCATTATGTAATGTATTTCTTTTTCAAAAAATGTATAGTTCTACCCCTAAGAAGAAAGAGGCAGAACGGAAGGACTTTTAACCATGTACATTGTACAATGACAATAACAATACTGATGATCTGCTTATCTGAGCATCGTTCTCAGTTTTATCTGAACAATACTAATGGTTTCCTATGGCAGTTTGTCGAAAACCTAGGTCGATTTCTAGAAGAAAGCAATTGATTGATTAGGTGTAAATTATGTAATGGTTGAAAGGAAATTATTGGAGAGTAAAGGGGGGCATTTGCTACTGTTTCCTAATAGTGGTGATAATCATTTGGCTTGCTATTGGCTGATCAAATGAGCCAATTTTTTATAAAAATGGTATATGACAGATAAAAGAACTCTCAAGAATGTGAATAGTGGCAAAAGATAATATTCCCTTACACACCATGGGCAAAAAACAAGAGAAAATAATAGCTCATCAAACAGTTTCAACACAATAAGGGACAAGCTAGACTACTTGATCGGTCGCATGTATATGAGTTGCATTTAATTTAATTAGCTTACTATATTTTTGTGAGAGGATCTAACATGAATATCATAGCCAATTAACAGGCTGTGTATTGCCACCTCCTAGGCAGGGCCAACAGGTCGGTTCTTGTCTGCCAGTAATCTGAACCGAGTTATAAACCATCGAGGCAGATTGAGTCAAGAGAAGTGGTGTTAGAAGCATATAATCCAGATTGAGTCAGCTGAATTTATTTCAGTCGGAATTCATCAAACGCATATAATCCAGATTCAAAGTAATTTTAGAAGCATTCATGATCAAGATCTTCCATCAGGTCAATTAAAAAAAGGCTAAGATCAAAGTAATTGACTACTAATCCAAAAGCAAAAAAACCTTAGAAAATAGGAACAAATCACTAGAAATCTCGAAAATTACCCCAGAGACGGCGAAATTAGGTCTATACAAAGTGATTTGAGAGTTCGACGCCGATCAAAATACTCTAAATTCGAAAATCACCTAATCAATGTATTCACGCGAACCAAAAAAATAAATCAAATCAAGCGATTCTAGAGATCCACACGGACACACCGATTAAACCGAGATCTGAAACAAAACCAAGCCGAATTCAAGCTTTAATCGATACGAAAACAAAGAATATGAAGAGAACACTGGTTTCAAATGAAATTAGGGTTAGGAAGAGCTATTGAGAGCTCGATAGAGATCTTTGAAAACCCCTGATTCCGATCGAGACCCTAGCTTCGTTAATTTTTTAAGAGAGTGGGAGATTGAAGAAAGAGAATAGAGAGAAAAATTGGGAGATCGATTAGGGTTCCATGATTTCAAAGACCGGAGAACGAAGGAGAAAGGGTTTCGCTTACCTTGCGATGAGTTGAAGACGTGAAGTATGATTATGTTTATTTATATAGGGACAGGCCAAGTTAGGTTATTTGCAGCCAAACTAGATAGACAGCTGCAGTCGTCTCTATTAGTGTTAATGCGACTCAAAATACTCTAAATTCGAAAATCACCTAATCAATGTATTCACGCGAACCAAAAAAATAAATCAAATCAAGCGATTCTAGAGATCCACACGGACACACCGATTAAACCGAGATCTGAAACAAAACCAAGCCGAATTCAAGCTTTAATCGATACGAAAACAAAGAATATGAAGAGAACACTGGTTTCAAATGAAATTAGGGTTAGGAAGAGCTATTGAGAGCTCGATAGAGATCTTTGGAAACCCCTGATTCCGATCGAGACCCTAGCTTCGTTAATTTTTTAAGAGAGTGGGAGATTGAAGAAAGAGAATAGAGAGAAAAATTGGGAGATCGATTAGGGTTCCATGATTTCAAAGACCGGAGAACGAAGGAGAAAGGGTTTCGCTTACCTTGCGATGAGTTGAAGACGTGAAGTATGATTATGTTTATTTATATAGGGACAGGCCAAGTTAGGTTATTTGCAGCCAAACTAGATAGACAGCTGCAGTCGTCTCTATTAGTGTTAATGCAACTTTTAGAGATGGTTTTTCAAGTCGTCTCTAAAGTTTCTACTCCCTGTACATGACCATCTCTATATGTTATTGAGACAGATTTAGCCGTCTCTAATAAAAGCATTCGAGACGGCTTTTGAATGGGCGTCTTTAATAAATGGTTGTTGGAGACGGTTTCGAAAAGCCGTCTCCTATAACGGTCTCCAAAAGTCCTTTTTTTTGTAGTGTGCCCATACATCATTTCATGTGCCGATGTTCTTGCATTGGTTGCTGGAGATTCAGTTGTAGTAGCAGTAAGGATTCTGAACTCGGTTCAAATTCAACTTTTTTTCTCATGTTCTTCATTACCAACTACTCAATTGTGTAATAGTAAGGATTCTAAAATTATGGCAATGATAAAATGGGTTTTGATATGGACTCTTCCTAGGGGTAATACTTTGTGCATTCTAATTCCACAATTCACAAATAATTCTGGTTTAAAATTGACATTTGTTTTCTTAATTAACAAATGAAAAGCTTCAATTTTTCAAACTTAAATTATTTTTAACAACCATTGCAATTTCTTGGGTGGTATTTGTTACTAAAAAAATGAGGTATAAGTGTATAACAATAAAATAAATAATAAAAACACAAGAAAAGAAAAATTCTCAAATTACATTATAGATCATCAACTTCCATTTTTTTTACAACATATGGTATAGAAAATGAGGTAATATACAAAAAAATTATATTATTTTCTAAAGTAACATTTAAAATTTTAGTTTTATTTTGTAATTTTTTCAGTATTATATATAATCATTCTTATTTATATTGGCGACTTTAATCATTCTTGTTTCAAGAATTATATCTCCAATTTTTAACTTGACAAGTATATTATAAGAGATAAGTTAGAACTAGCCATGAAGAACTACAGAATGGGCAGCGACGGAGCCAAGTATAAACGAAATAATCTTAGAAGTTGATGCATATAATGTAAGATAAATATTTATGTTCAAAAATCTGGAGTTCGTGGCGGAGAATTTTTTCAACTTTTAGGATGGGAGGATCAACTATCGGGAATTTTGAGAAATGATGAGAAGTGAAATGATGCAACCGATCAGACTACTATAGTTTTTGTGATGATGTTACTGCTGCATAGTTGAAGTTCTTATGTGTGATGTCATAGATTTCCAGATAGATTCCCATCTTTCTCATCAAAGGAACTTGATGTTTGGGCATATTCGGTTTATGTTTTTTGGTGTCTTATAGAAATATGTGGATGAGAAGATAAGGCATTAAATGTATAGAGATGAGCATGTTAATGTATAACTTTGAGCTATATTTTTAAGCAAACACTTTTCCCATTGAGATTACTATTGTTACACTAAGCAGACGAGAAAGTAATGGCCCTTTTCTCTCTTTCTCTCTATAAAAAATAAATAAATAACAATTTTATTTAATCAAGTCACTGATTGGGTAATTGTTTTACTACATCGACATGAAAAATAGTGCCTCAGTGACTTGAGTGCTAGATGAAGGCAGTCAGTGATTGGTATGTACAAAGAGCTTGGTTGACTATTTACACAAAAAAATATTTTTTCAGAGTTTTTTTTCCATTATAAACTAATCAAACATCAGAAATCAGATTTCCGTGAAAGTCATTTCTTAGACAGCTTATCAAACAACCGAAATTGTATTTCCAAGGGAATCATTTAGGAGGAAATCAATTTCATTTCCCGATTGGAGTTTCGGGCTAAAATGCAAAGGTACCTACATTTGAGTGGTAAGAAACGACAAAAATTATATTGAAAGGAATGATTACTTTTTTTCCCAATGCCGCCCATTCTCATTAAATGAGTATCCATACCCTTTTTCCTAATACCGCCCAATCCCATTAAATGAGTATCCATCATACACTGCTTCGAATTAATCTGTTGAAGAGACATTAAGACTATCTCAATATATGCTTGCATACGTATCCCACAATATCTGTATCCATCCTAATGGGCAAGATTTTTTTCCATTAAAAAAAAACAAAATCCCATTGGTATAAAACCAATGGTAATGGAGCCGACCCATTAGCCCCTTTTAGGGGTGCAAATGGGAGGGAAAAAAAAAAAGACAAAGAAGAAGAAGAAAGAAGGGTTGAAATCGTGAAGGACTTACGTGAGTCTGCTTGAAATGAGCTATGAGCTTTGCGCTTTTTTTTCCTTTCTCTTTCCTTTCTCTTTCTTCCAGTTTTTTTTTCGTTCTCCTTCTTCCTATTTTTTATTCTTGTGAGACATTTATAGGAAAGGGGATATGGGACTGACTTTGCCCATCACTTACACACCAAGGGTGTTTAAATGATTCATAGACCATTAAGGGCTTAAGGTGTATGTCATCCAAACCGTCAAATTAATTTTTTAGGGATTGACTATTACATCAAATCATTATAGGGAGATTTAAGCCAGGGTCTGAGCCGTCCGATTTCAATGTTCAGTTTTAATGGACCTAAAAAGTTGGTATAGAGTAGGTAAACAATGAAGAGTAGATACAGAGTCGGTAACAAAGTAGATATAAGAACTGAAGGAGTAGGTGAAAAGTAAGCAAAAAACGTAAAGAGGGCATAAATAAATAAATAAATAAGTTATTGGCACTGTAGCAAAAACAACTCTAATTATCATTAGTTATTGGCACTGTAGCAAAATTTTGGTGGCCGAAATTTCAGTCCAAAATTTTGACCGAAATCCCAGAATTTTGAACCTTGACTGTTATGGCACGTGACACATTTGTGATCAATCTAAATTGTCCAAGTGACAATCAGTTATTGGAACATGTTTTAGTCAAAGAATCATGCCTATAAGTGGATGTGAACTATTTGATTGGTGATATTTAACATCAATCAGTAAAAATTAAGACCAATAATTGGCATTAGAATGGACAAATCGAATGGTTCCAATCTCTCAAAAAGCTTTTTGGGCCTATTTTCCTTTAGTGTATGATCTTGATATAGACTACCTACATCATAAATCATTAACGGTGTAAGATCATTTAAACACGATTTTGGTGTTTAAATGATGTTCAAGGTAGTCGGGTGTGAGCTTACAACCAAGTTTTTGAAATGGCATATAAAGATCATAACGAGATAACCAGTGTTACCCAATTCTTTGGTTCGCCCAGTTCAAATTCAGGTTCGCAGTTTATTGTTGTTTAGTGAACCTGGTTCTCTAAGAATAGGACGAGTTTTATATAAAAGTATTAGTTGCTCCTACTAATTCTTATTATTTGTTATATGGTATAAAATTATTTCAAAGAGTTACTTGAAGATGCATGGTTAAGTAGGGGAAGTGGTAACCTTAAGGTTACAAGTTCAAAGCCTTTCCTTTTTTAAGCTCATCGAACCTGCGACCTTGGGTTGTAATAATGTCAACCTTCCATTGTGCTATAAAAGTACATATTATGTTTAAGGGATAATTAGAGAAATATGCCTCAAAAATAAACTTTTTAGCAAAAAAGACCCGACCTCTAATGTTTTAGAGAAACGGTGCTTTTACAGATTTTGAAACTTTAGAAAATCATGAAAGTAGATTTTTGTCAGGTTTTTTTTGCTAAAAAGCTTGTTTTTGAGGCATTGTTTTCTAAAGTGCCCTATGTTTAAGACCTCTCGCTATCCATTAAATTTTTTTAAAATATACAAAGTATATAGCATGTTTGCTGCTCGAGGGCTAATTGAAACAAACCAAGCCCTAAACCAATTCAGGGTTCGATACTACTAGTTCTAGCAAATTAGGTAACACTAGATATAACGATGTTACAAATTTTTTAAAAACTTTATAAAATGTTATAATTGTAATGGTGCTATATGTATATATATTTTATTTTTTAGTTATTTATTTAAAATTTAAAAAATGTCACCTTTACCGTAATCCCTAGATGGAAATTTAATAGCTTGTAATATGGTCACCCTTATCCTTTATAATATAATGAAAAATAAAGGTGTATGATTGAATATAACGGTTAATATAATGTTGGTCGTTATACACACTTTTAACATAATGACCTATGTCTGTTACTGTTACAATTGTCGTTATAGAAAACATGCTTATAATGTTGTTCTACATGCTGTTCGAAGCAAGGATCAAAATTTCGGTTCGAAAACTCAAAATTTCGACTGAAATGTTTCGGTTTTGGTCCCCACCGAAACCGAAACGAAAACTCTAATTATCAGTAGTTATCGGCACTGTAGCAAGATTTTAGTCGAAATTTCGGTCCAAAATTTTGGTTTCGATCCCCACCGAAACCGAAATGAAATCCGGAATTTTGAACCTTGGCTCAAAGTGACACTCCCAAAACGCATTTCGGTGGCAAAGTAGTGTTGCATGGATCAACTTTAAAAAGAAATTAAACAATTTATCTCGATCATTTGCTTTTTTAAGTTGAAATTTAAACTATTAAAATCAATCACTATTTGACTTTTTATATATTAATTTTTCATTTAGATTGATCTCAATAATGTACACAAGCTCCACTGAAATCAAAGCAATATTTTGGGTGTGAAGTAGAGCTCCACGTGGACGTCATCTTATGTTGAGATAAATGGTATTGAAAATGACTATGAGGCACGTAGTGAACTACATTGTCCTAAAGACAATAAATAAGCACCCCCACTCTGTCGGATAAAATGAAGATGCAATCATGTTCCTAACCATTATGCCTTTGGAATACAATAGAGCTAGATTTTACTAAAAAGCTATATGTTCTCTTCTAAATTGCACTTTCTAGAAAGAGAACCTGTAAGAATTCCAAAAGAAAAATGAAAAGAAAAAGAATATAATTTTTGTTGTGTTTTCTAATCGAGGTCAGATCCCTATTTTCTACTAAGGGCTTGTTCGATAGCCAAGAATCGTTAGGATTCTGAGTTGTGAGTCATGCATCAAATGTTATAACATCTACACTATCAAGACGTGAAGACGATATATGATCATATCATATGGCACGGAATTGGGAAGAGCTACACTACTATGTTTTTCCACGGAGAAAATGACACGCCATTGAGCTTTACATGAGCTGAAACTATGTGGCCAAATTTAAGTATTTCTACTTTAATTTGTTGGCTCATTGTTATTATAATTTGTTATGGATAGTTCTACTTAAATTACTTGAGGTACTTGTAGTTAAATTTATTTAGCAATTTGTTGAGCCACAAATGCGTATGAACTACGATTTTGTATCATAGATGATCTTTGGATGTACACCAGTGACCTCTTTGGTTGTTCATGGTTCGTATAGCAAAAAGTATTAACATTTATGAACATCATTTTCCCCACAACAGTAACCTCTGTTCGTATTTCATAAGCACGGACTGATTATGTTTTATACTGATAATTTCTACCTTTTTGACTTATGTTTTGAGTCAAAAAGGTAGAAATTATCAGTATAAAACATAATTAAATTTTAGTGAAAAAATAGTAATATATAAAAAAAAGAATGCAAAATTCACTCAACTAACCCTCATATGATTTTTAGTTTTTTTTTTAAGAAAGATTGCTTCAAAGATGCTCTACTATTTTCAATAGCTACATTGGAACTTACTTGCTAAGTTTGTAGTATAAAATATGAATCTTGTGCATTTGAACTTTGTTGAAACGTCTAAACTGCCAATTTTAGTTGGATTGCACCAAGCCATCAGTCATGTCCAATCCGATTTTAAATAGCTACTATTCAACTCTATAATGAATAATGTGATTAAAAAAAAAAAACATTCTATCATGAATAAATATCTTATAATTATGTACATTCAATTCTACCATGAATAAATATCTTATAATTATTTAAGAATGTTTATCTCGTTGACATCTTACAGAAGATAGAATTGGAGATGAAACATGATGGCTTTATAGGTTATATGTGACGACTCAACTTTTCAAATCCTCATGGTATATAAGAAAGGTCGGTTCGCCAACTTATTGATTTCTTAATAAGCCGAACAGAAGTTAATTATCAGACAAAAGCCGGCAACATAAGCATAATTCTAAACAGAAATACAATTAATAACACATGAACAATATCTCATACCATCAATATATCTCAAAAAGGAACCACGAAGAGTCACCGGTGATGGCCAATCCAATCACTTAAACAATAGTTCCTAATGATGGTACCTCAAAAGGATATCCAAAAATATCCAAACAAGGCCTTAGACCCATAATTCAAAATTATTCTAAATAAAAGTATACCAGACTAGTAAACCTAGATCAGGGAAAGAACTCCTCTGCTGGGATCTCTGGCTCCTCCTCAAGGATGTAGTCAAAGTTCTCTAGATCAAGGTCGTCAGAGCCTAAGTCAGTCTCAACACCTGTGACATATAGTCGGGGTGAGCTAACATCGAAGCTCGGTAGAGGAAACTCATGTATTCACAATTTATCATAAGCAATGATTTTCAAAGACTAGAATCGGATCAGATATGATTTTCAAAACATGCCTTGATTTATTAACTTCCAATTCTAACATAGTATAAACGAAAGAGAAATCAAACAGGTCCAAAGTTCTCATGATTTCATATTCGAATTTCATGCATGCTTCTGTAGTTAAATGTCTTAAATTTATAACTTAAGATTATCTTTCAAATTAATATATCATGAGAGCGAGAGTATTACCGATAGGAAACCCAGCTAACTATCGCCGTTTAATGAACCTTTTTTCTAATAGAGCAACAAGCCCTTGCATCATGAGGGAAGCTTGCGCTAGGCTGATTTACCGTACCGTCATCACGATTCATAGCATTTAGGTTTTCGTTCTGATTAACCTAAAATCAAATGCAGATACTAAACATATAGGATTTTATGTACTTAATACATTTCCAGATTTTAGAGTTCTAAATCATAGTTAGATTCAAAGGTGAGGTTCGGAATTTCCAAGATTTCGGAGTTCATATGTCATTTCAAATTTGTATTTAGAATTTCTTGAATCAAAGTTATGCTACTCAGAATCATGCTATATTCAAATAATTTCAGAATCTATGCTTGAAACAAATCCTTAAATACTTACGACAAAATGTAATAAATTTTTAAGGTTCCCCTACCTTTGACTTTGACTTGCTTTAAATTCACATCAAAAGTCCTCACAGTGGACTCATTCTATTTAGAACCTACAAAGATTAACATCACAAAAGTGCTAATGGGGTCTACAAGTCCAGACATAAGCTCCCCATAAATTTTCCAAGAAAATTTAGAAAGCCAGAAACAGGACAAAATTCGATCATCGAATTCCTTCAGAAGTGCATCAGACAACAACCCAAAATTCAAACCTCGATTCTATTTTCGATGTTCGAATTTTGAATTCGAAGTTCGAATTTTGAATTTGAAGTTCGAATTTAAATTCGAACTTCGAATTTCTCCAGGTCTCTGTTGTTCTGAATTTGTTCTTTTTAACTTGATTTTCTTCCAAAAAAACTAAATTGCCATCAATTCTATATTCAGTCTAGGTAACAAATAACTTAACCAAAAGAATTTAAAAGCCTACCTTTCAAGGTCGATTCATTTGGCTTTCGTGGATCCAATTTCCAAGCACCGGATCAATCTACCAAGCCTTAACCCATCGGACTCCAGATTCAGTCCATCTCCCACCTTGTTGCTAAAGCAACAGACAACCTAGATTCACACACAAAAGTACCACTCTCCCCTATCCTTCTTTCTTAATATATCTAATCAAATCAGAGGTTGCACTCAAGGCTTATCTACGACTGAGATGGGGAGAGTGAGTGTAATCACAAGGAATCTAAGCAAAGGAAACAAGGAAGTTGCAAGAGCTTCAAGCTTTGGTTCTCACAAGAGGGAGGAAGAATGAAACTTCTCCTTCACCCTTCTCTCTTTATAATACAAAACTATCACACTAAAATATCATGATATTTTATCAAAATATCATATTTTTTGTTTACAAATTCTATCCACTTAACTTATACACCTTAGTGTATAAGTTACCAAAATTAGGGCTTCCTTAAGTCCAAACCCGAATTCCTTTGACTAATTTCCTTCGTTTAATTTAACTTACCCAAATAATCCTAATCCGTCCTATAACTTTTTCGGACACGCTTACCCAGGTAATCGAAAACGGGTCTAAAATATCTGGGATATTACATTTTCCCCTCCTTAAAAATTTTCGTCCTTGAAAATGTAAAGCATACACAAACAGGTCTATAAGGAACCCCTTCCTAAACAAAAGTCCGAAATCAAAGCGAAAACAAACAAGTCTAAAGCGAAATAACATGGGTCACAATGCGATGGCTTTATAAAGCACGCAAATCAAGGGACGGGATCCGTAGTAACCTGGATGTATTGCGTGTGGCACCCTATGGGCCATAGTGGATTGCATCCGTACATGGATGCCTACACTGTAAGTGTCATATGCCGGGAAACCTACCTCATTGTGACTCAAGGTGAACAATCTAGAATGTGACTAAATCAAGTTAGCAAAGTACTCAAATACCCACATTGGAAAACCAAAGTAAGCAGTCCGGTATAGTCAAATGGATCGAAGCACATAACTATCCTCAAAATAAATACATAAGCAGAAATCAAAACAAAACCACAAGTGACCAACATGAGAATTCAACTCATAATCTCATAATCCATAGACATATAACTTATATGCTAGGTACATAATCAAAGCAGGATAGCCATACCCATAACATAGACAAAACACAAAGAATAGCCATATGCAAAACACCCACATATCCATATGCCTAGTACACATACATCGCATAAGGCATATGTCAAATAAGTAAAACAACAAACCAAAAATTTATAAGTATAAGCAAAAGTAGAATAATCAGGTTCTAATAATCCATCAACATTTAATAATTACAACCCCAAAATAGATTGCAAAAAGTGAAACCATAATATCACCATAGTTGCTCTAATCCTCCCTATCTGGACCGGATCCAGCTGCCTGATCATCATCCCCGCCATCATCTCCAACATCCGTAAGCACCTCATCACCTACTCTAGAAGTAGAAGCGCGATGCACAGATGCACAAATATCAGCCAAATATGTCGCATAATCGGCAAGATAGACATACTGCATCAGATAGGTCAAAGCCCCCCATGAATCTCTAACTCCCTGCTCATGGAGCTCGTGTGTTGAGTCAGTGCCTGGATCTGCTGACTCATAGCCGTCATTTGTCGAGCGAACTCCGATAAAGTGAGCATGTCAATGTGTGGGGGTTGATCTATCTCGGGAGCAATATGTTCAGCAGCTGGTTGATCTTCATCTTCCTCGTCATCGTCCGAAACCACAGTGTCTTTGGGAGCCTTCAACAACTTGCTATAACTTCGACCCCAATCAACCAATTTATAGGTTTTTAAATTGGCAGTGGACTTAGCCTCATCATGTGGAATCTCATAGGCTGGTTCCGCACGATAATATTCAAGTATCAGGGATATCAATCGGGCGTAGGGAATTCCATTGGCTGGAGCCTTCACCTTTTTACCCATCTTTTCACGCGCCTTGATGATACCTTCAAATACCACTGCCGGGGCATTGAACCATTTCTCTTGAAATGCAGAAAATAGAGCATGTTGAATGGTTCCCCTTGGTTCCGATCAGTGTCCAAAGGGATAGAGGGTTGCCTTAAAAATTACGTCAAGCATCCACATCGTATCCTGTAGTTGGGAACGGGCTACAGATCTGTCGGATCCATGGCGTCCCTAGGTCATCCGGGCAATCACATCATGAATTGCCACGGGTTTAGTATTTGGTGCAGCCAGACCCATGGTTGGTGAATGCTTAGTTGGACAATTCATTGCCACAACAATGTCATCGACATCAAAGGCATAGTTGTGCCCATCGATGGTAGTGTAAATTTTCTTCTCATTGCCCCGTTGCATGCGTTGGTAAAAGAGGCGTACCAACTGGGGATAACAATGACTATAGAATGGCTGTAACAGGGATTTTAACTGGGCTTTTTCTAAGTAATCAGAGGCCCATTGTGTAGTGTCTTGCTGATCAAACAGCTTAGGATCAAAGATCCACTCATCAGCAAAGCCCTTAGCACTCCAATACTCATTGGGTTGCTCCCGAAGTGGTGGGGGTGGTGGTATGGGTTGCTGAGGTGGTGGGATCGGCTGTTGAGGTTGTGGTGGAGGTTGGCTAGAAGATCCAACCCTAAAAGTTGGTCTTTTGGAAGTAGGGACTCTAAGGACTAATTGCTTCTTAGGTCCCATAACAAAACAACAATTATATGTGAATTTTAAAGATGCAAAACACAAATCTAGCTATGGTTTACCTTCTTGGAATGGAGAATCGACTCCTTGTCAATGCACACCAAAGCCCTTTGCAAATCCGAGTGGAATCCCCCTGATTTTGCCAAAGAAGGCAGAAGAAACCCTAAAAACCCAAAGCTTTGCCTTCTTAAAAGGTGTGAAATGACAAAATAACAAAACCCAGCCGAACTTAACTCGACAAATTCGATCATCGAATTTGAATTCAAACATTGAATTTCAATTCGAGCTTCGAATTTTCCCAAAACTTTGTCAAGTGTAGTAAAAATTCGAACTTCAAATTTCGAGGTTTGAATTTAATAAAACTTGTCCACTTTAATTTTTTTTTTAATTGTCGAGTTTTTAAAGTCGCTTTTGGTTCATTATTGACATCTTTAAGCCCTTACATGTTTAACACCTAATCCAGGCTATGACGTAAGTACGCAACCCATAATTCGCTATTACAAATTACTAAATCAATCAAGTCACAGCCCGATTAATCGCATGTGATTTAGACAAAAAACACAAGTATATATATAGAGAAAAATAGGATCCCACTCATAATTTATATATAGACTATGATATATATTGCAAGCCCAAAATCTTCATACATTATCCACACAACCCTAATTACAAAAAAAAATCACTTGAACAAGTGCGTAAATTGGTCTCGAATTTCAGCCTCGGCTCCCAAGTGGCTTCCTCTGATGCATGATTCCGCTATTTTATGAAAACCAAAGGAATTCGCTTGGTTCATATGATTTACTCCTTGTGGTCTAAGATCTGTACCAAGTCCTTGATCACCGTCAAACCGTCTTGAAGCTCAATGGGTTGGTAATCAAGCACATGCGTCGGGTCGCGAATGTATCTCCGTAGCATGGACATATGAAACACATTGTGCATGCTGGATAATTGCGACGGCAAAGCCACTCTGTATGCAACCTCTCCGACTCGGCCTAATATCTCAAAAGGCCCGACATATCGAGAACTTAGCTTCTCTTGTTTACTGAATCATATCATGCCTTTCCTAGGCGAGAATCGAGCAAAAATATTGTCGCCAACTTGAAATATAAGTATTAGCAACAATTTTATCACTTAGAGACTTATAAGGTGATTAATGCAATTAAGCTTACCTAAAAATCCACATGCCTCCTCTTGAGATTTGTGTAGCTCTTATGAAGACTTTGAGCCACACGTAGTCTCTCGCGAATCAACCAAACTGTCTCGGTTGTATGCTCCACGATCTCTGGGCCTAGAATGAGCTTCTCACCCACTTCTTCCCAATTCAGCGGAGACTTGCACCGCCGTCCATATAAAGCCTCGAACGGTGCCATGCCGATACTAATTTGAAAGATATTGTTGTAAGCGAACTCGATCAGAGATAAGTGTTAGTCCCATAACCTGTGAAAATCCAGCATGCAAGCACGAAACATGTCTTTAATGATCTGATTCACTCGCTCAGTTTGGCCATCGGTCTGTGGGTGAAATGTTAAGCTGAAGTCAAGACGAGAACCCATTCCTTCTTGGAACCGCTGCCAAAACTGAGATAAAAACAACGGATCTCTATCTGACACAATACTGGTTGGTATACCGTACAGTCTAACGATCTTCATGAAGTACAACTCGGTGAGTTTGCTGACGGTATACGTCGTATTATAATGGAGGAAATGAGCGGACTTCGTTAACCGATCGACAATAACCCAGATGACATTATTCTTCCGGAGCTGAAGTCAAGATGATGCTAACCTTCGTTGTAACAAACATAAAGCATCAGTAATCGCACCTATTGATTCTTTTGCCATGTTTTGTCATATATATTAATTCTCTTGCCTTGTTGCTTATGGAAGCCTCTGAAGAGGTGAACCATGTCATTGCTTCAATTTCCTTCGATCTTTTGCATTTGCATAGATGCATTTTCTGAAATTTTCCCTACGTACAATATGAATCATATTAGAAAGCGTTATTTCTCATATTCCAAGTGCAATAAGAAATTGCTCTGACTGGACATGTTCGTCTTTAAATTATTGAAATATAAGTGATTGATTGTAAAAGATAACTATTCAGAATTGTAGAAAAGTAGCATGCTGGGCGATTCTTTCAATATTTATTGGTTGTAGAAATATTAAATGCCCATTTATGTGCCTATTTGTGCCTACGGGTTTGTTCACTAGAGTTTCTTGGTTAATGAAACTTGAAAAGGATGATGAATGATGAAGAATGAGCTATAAATAAATAGATTTTGAAATTCATGATTAGTTTCATTATTTGAGCCAATTGAAGTTGCTAGATATGATATCTAATGAAGCAATGCCTTTCTTATTACAAGGTAAAATAAATGCTCCATTTCTAATATCAATGGTTTTTTAATATTCCTCTAACCTATTTTTTGTGGCACATGCTGAGATTGCCTTAGAGAGGCCAGGTGAAGATAGAGAAGGAGAACCTCGAAAGGAGAAAAGGTTTTGATGGGGACATTGAATCTAGATACCCAAGATGGTGTCAGTTGAAATCACGGTGAGAAATACCGATGTCTCAGATTTGCAAAGGCAAAGAAATGAAATCTTCTCATAATAAAATGAGAAAGAAGAAAAGAAGAAGATTCAAAGACCAAATTGAAGTGTCATATTTATAGGCTGATGGAGAATTGCATCATGGAATCTGAATGACTATTTTGGATTCAGTTTATTCTAGGTGTATATGTGACCATAATCAGCCTACTATGATTATGAAAGCTTCAACTTTTAGTTTAGCATGTTGAAACATTAATGTGCTCCTTATGAACTTGCTGTTGCTCTCATTGAGACTATAATCCCAACAATATATGAAAAAATCCACCTTTGTGAACCATGTCATTGCTTCAATTTCCTTCGATCTTTTGCATTTGCATAGATGCATTTTCTGAAATTTTCCCTACGTACAATGTGAATCATATTAGAAAGCGTTATTTCTCATATTCCAAGTGCAATAAGAAATTGCTCTCGGACACGCTCGCTTTAAATTATTGAAATATAAGTGATTGATTGTAAAGATAACTATTCGTAATTGTAGAAAAGTAGCATGGACGATTCTTTCAATATTTATTGGTTGTAGAAATATTAAATGCCCATTTATGTGCCTATTTGTGCCCTCGGGTTTGTTCACTAGAGTTTCTTGGTTAATGAAACTTGAAAAGGATGATGAATGATGAAGAATGAGCTATAAATAAATAGATTTTGAAATTCATGATTAGTTTCATTATTTGAGCCAATTGAAGTTGCTAGATATGATATCTAATGAAGCAATGCCTTTCTTATTACAAGGTAAAATAAATGCTCCATTTCTAATATCAATGGTTTTTTAATATTCCTCTAACCTATTTTTTGTGGCACATGCTGAGATTGCCCGGTAGGAGGCCAGGTTGAAGATAGAGAAGGAGAACCTCGAAAAGGAGAAAAGGTTTTTGATGGGCCCGACATTGAATCTAGATACCCAAGATGGTGCTGTTGAAATCAGTCAGCGGTGAGAAATACCGATGTCTCAGATTTGCAAAGGCAAAGAAATGAAATCTTCTCATAATAAAATGAGAAAGAAGAAAAGAAGAAGATTCAAAGACCAAATTGAAGTGTCATATTTATAGGCTGATGGAGAATTGCATCATGGAATCTGAATGACTATTTTGGATTCAGTTTATTCTAGGTGTATATGTGACCATAACCAGCCTACTATGATTATGGAAGCTTCAACTTTTAGTTTAGCATGTTGAAACATTAATGTGCTCCTTATGAACCTGTCGTTGCTCAGTATCATTGAGACTATAATCCCAACAATATATGAAAAAATCCACCTTTGTGAACCATGTCATTGCTTCAATTTCCTTCGATCTTTTGCATTTGCATAGATGCATTTTCTGAAATTTTCCCTACGTACAATGTGAATCATATTAGAAAGCGTTATTTCTCATATTCCAAGTGCAATAAGAAATTGCTCTGACTGGACACGTTCGTCTTTAAATTATTGAAATATAAGTGATTGATTGTAAAAGATAACTATTCAGAATTGTAGAAAAGTAGCATGCTGGACGATTCTTTCAATATTTATTGGTTGTAGAAATATTAAATGCCCATTTATGTGCCTATTTGTGCCTACGGGTTTGTTCACTAGAGTTTCTTGGTTAATGAAACTTGAAAAGGATGATGAATGATGAAGTATGAGCTATAAATAAATAGATTTTGAAATTCATGATTAGTTTCATTATTTGAGCCAATTGAAGTTGCCAGATATGATATCTAATGAAGCAATGCCTTTCTTATTACAAGGTAAAATAAATGCTCCATTTCTAATATCAATGGTTTTTTAATATTCCTCTAACCTATTTTTTGTGGCACATGCTGAGATTGCCCGGTAGGAGGCCAGGTTGAAGATAGAGAAGGAGAACCTCGAAAAGGAGAAAAGGTTTTTGATGGGCCCGACATTGAATCTAGATACCCAAGATGGTGCTGTTGAAATCAGTCAGCGGTGAGAAATACCGATGTCTCAGATTTGCAAAGGCAAAGAAATGAAATCTTCTCATAATAAAATGAGAAAGAAGAAAAGAAGAAGATTCAAAGACCAAATTGAAGTGTCATATTTATAGGCAGATGGAGAATTGCATCATGGAATCTGAATGACTATTTTGGATTCAGTTTATTCTAGGTGTATATGTGACCATAATCAGCCTACTATGATTATGGAAGCTTCAACTTTTAGTTTAGCATGTTGAAACATTAATGTGCTCCTTATGAACCTGTCGTTGCTCAGTATCATTGAGACTATAATCCCAACAATATATGAAAAAATCCACCTTTGTGATCGGTAGGTCAATTTTTCTTTCAAGTTTTCGATAGCGTGGAGAGGATCGGAATTTTAGTTGATGAAACTAAGAACTAACTGTTTAGGTATTGATCAAATTCTCTCAAGGAGTTTTAAAAGTTACAAAGCACTATTGAATATTTGGCTGGAATTTTTGCAGGCAGATAGATTGTAGATGCAAGAGCAGAAGCTTCGCCAGAAGATGTGGCTGTAGAACTTTAGGTTTAAACTCATGGTTGGAGGAGCTTCCCTTCACTTTTAATCTTCCTATAGTTGATTGCAATGTATTCGATTGTTGATACAATGGAAAGAAGACAATGACCATTTTTTTTTTCTTGTTAATGGAAATTTGGAGATTAATAGGGATATAACTATTTGATAAATATGGATACGACCTTTTTCAACTATATGTTCTAATTCTTCCATTTTTTTTTTTCTAGGAACATTGTTTTTACTAGCATATTGTATATTTCTAGTTCAGCCTCTTTGTGTGTAAGTACATTACGTAAATTCAATAACTAGTCCAAATTTAGTGAGTACATTAACATTATATTTCTGGTTCAGCCTCCCTGTTGTTTGGTGATCAACGAGTATTGGTGGAGAATGACCTGTGAGTGCAGGTTGACAACCAACAAGGAGAGTATCATGAAGCCACAGGCTCTAAGAGACTAAAGCATGGCTGGACACATGTCAAAGCAAAAAGAGAAATTTGTAAGGGACCCAAACAGATTTGGCAACAGGAACTTGTCAAAGACTTTGGGAATATATTTATTCATGGTCTTTTATATTGTAATTTTGTCTTTAATTTCATAGGGAGGAAATGGGGTAAATCTTATTCTCCAATTCTGTGTGCCTATTTGTTATAAACTTTTGAAATCATTCTAATTGTGTTAACCTTTTGGAAGGCTACATTTTTGGCCTTTATGATCTTTTGGATGCATGCTTGAGTTTCCTTATCACTAATCTCTAGTGCTCGGCCAAGGCTTTTACATCTTAAAATTGTGAAAGTCGAGTTGTATCTACAACTTTTTAAAAAAAATAAAGAAAATAGAGGTATGGGCTGATACGAATCTGCTAATACCGAGTTGTATCTGTAACTTTTTTTTTGGTTTAAATTAAGAAAATAGAGGTATTGGCCATTACCCAATACTTATCGACCGATATTTGATACCATGGTCTAAACACATTTTTGCAGCACAACGTTAAAAGTTCTTGTATAAAATACTGATTCCAAATTTCTAATATCATCAACACATGAAAAGAAGTAGACTCCACAATCACACTAACTTAACGAATAGAAAGAAAATCCTACCTTCAGAATTCATCTGAGTCAAGTAGTCAACCATTTAACATAAAGCTTTGGTAAGCTCCAATCAGTTGAACCCATTTAATTATTGGTTCAACTGATTTTTCCATTGCATCCAAAGATTCTAAAATTAGTTGGACCTAACCAAAACCCTTCTAACAAAAACAAGCAACAGTTTAGCTGCTTGTAGATTCTGCCAATCTAGCTTTCATGCCATTACCAACATTTACAAGGCAAAATACTTCAATAGTCTCTTTTTTTAATATACAATTATACTTATAAACTCCATTATATCTCCACTATTTCCAAAAGGTGTTTGAACTAGGTACACGGGCTGTGGACTGCCAGCATTGCCCATAGTCCACAGCCCAACTCTTCTAAATCAAAGGCGGGCCATAGGGCGACCCCCTTGTTCACCAAGAAATGGGTAATCAGTGTACCCTACAACAGGATCTTGTGTGTAGAAAGTTGCCCTGATATACTTGTTCAAACCAGCATTCACAGCCAATCAAACGACTAGATCAGGGTTCGATATACAAAGCCGACCGTAAGTAAATATAAAATGAAATAGTGGCCATATACAATGTCTGATTAAAATGGAAAATGGATATCAACTACATTAAGGTAATAAAAGAAGCCTACTAGAATTATTAAATACAAATAAGAGAGTAATCTGATCGCAACGAAGATGGGACGTGTCGACCGGTAAATACGACATAATACTTCTATTTCGTCATGCTGAAATATCCATAAAAAACATTATTTAGCAGTTAAATAATCATTTCCGCCTGAAAATTCAGAGAATTGGAAAGGGCCATTGCCGGTTGGCCTAATGCCGTTATTTTATAGGCCTAAATTTACGGTAAAAAGGAAACTAATGTCAATATACTATCCGAGGTGGGACCAGCCCGAAGTGTGCCATGATGTTTTTAACCCCCAACCTGGTCCGTAAAAACCAGGCCCTATTAAGGTCAGGCCAAACCCTGGTCTCGGGCCGGGTTTTTCCCTTTTTCCAATCCGCATCGAGAAAAATCACGTTCTGGGCGAACCCGAAGTGCTAGCTGAAAGTTTAACCCCCAACCCGGCCCATAAAAACCAGGCCCTATTAAGGTCAGGCCAAACCCACCCCGGTCTCGGGCTGGGTTTTTCCCTTATTCTAATCTAGGTTAGGCATTGAGAAAAACCTGGTTCTGAGCATCATAGTAACAAATTTCCATAATGTTTGGAAAAAAATCAGGAATGTATCTGGGAATATACAAAAATTTATATTGAATATAGTTTGTAAAAATTACCAAAATATATCCTAAATTACAAACATATTCTAAAAAAATGAGGTATATGTGTATAACAATAAAATAAATAAACAAAACACAAAAGAAAAGAAAAATTCTGAAATTACATTATAGATCATCAACTTCCATTTTTTTTACAACATATGGTATAGAAAATAGGTAATATACAAAAAAATTATATTATTTACTAAAGTAATATTTAAAATTTTAGTTTTATTTTGCAATTTTTTCAGTATTATATATAATCATTCTTGGCGACTTTAATTAATCATTCTTGTTTCACGAATTGTATCTCCGATTGTTAACTTGACAAGTATATTACAAGAGATAAGTTGGAACTAGTCATGAAAAACTACGGAATGGGCAGAGGCAGAGACGGAGCCAAGTATAAACGAAATAATCTCAGAAGTTGACAGATAATGTAAGATGATAAATATTTATGTTCAAAATTCTGGACCTCGTGGCGCGGAGAATTTTTTTAACTTTTAGGATGGGAGGATCAACTATCGGGAATTTTGTGAAATGATGAGAAGTGACATGATGCAACCGATCAGGCTACTCTAGTTTCCATGATGATGTTACTACTGCATAGTTGAAGTTCTTATGTGTGATGTCATAGATTTAGTCTTTTTTTTCCAGACAGATTCGCATCATTCTCATCAAAGGAATTTGATGTTTGGGCATATTTGGTTTATGTTTTTTGGTGTCTTATAGAAATCTGTGGATGAGAAGATAAGGCATTAAATGTATAGAAATGAGCATGTTAATGTATAACTTTGAGCTATATGTTTAAGCAAACACCTTTCTCATTGAGATTACTATTGTTACACTAAACAGGCGAGCAAGTAAATGGCCCTTCTCTCTCTCTCTCTCTCTCTATAAAAAATAAATAAACAACAATTTTATTTAAGGGAAATTTACGTGATCGATCCTGTCAGATATACCTTTTACGTCAGAGGCCCTGTATTTTCACCTTTACCCAAACCGACCATTTTCAGCTAGCACAAAAAGTCCGAAATACCCCTTCTTACACTTTTTTTTGTTCTACATGATTTAAAATTTTAAATATTTACATTTTTCTATATTTACGCGATGTGAAACCGGATTTATGTCGTCTGATTTGAAGGCCACATAATAAAATAGATGGCGCCAAAGATAGACATGAAAAAAAAGCGATATCGCCTCTTTAAAATTAAAAAAAAAATAATTAACAATTGATGGCGACTCTTAAAACAATCGATGGCGACTCTTAACATAGTCGGTACTGACCATTTTAAGAGTCGTCATCGACTCTGTACACAATCGCCATCGACTATGTACAGAGTCGTCATCGATTGTATAAAAAATAAAAAAAAATTATTATTTTTTTTTTTTTTATGGTGACTCTGTATAGACCATTTTAAGAGTCGATCGTTGTTTTGATGGTGTAATGAAAAAAAAAGATCGATGGTGTAACGAAAAAAAAAATCGATGGTGTCAGATTGTTACAAAAAAAAAAGTGATATCACATCTTAAAAAAAAAAAAAATCGATTATTTAATGGGTCGATATCGACTCATACATAGTCGAAATCGACTGTTTAATGAATCGATAACAACTCATTAAACAGTCGATATCGACTCTTTAATGAGTCGTTATCGATTCATCAATCAATCGTTATCGATTAATTAATCAATCGATGCCATCGACTGTAGAGATACAAAAGCAAATAAAGAAGTGTATATTGGGTTAAAAAGACGTGGTGAGGTGAGGTGAAGTTTTAATGTGATCACATTAAATGAGATGAGGTGTTTGAGGCTTAGCTATCTGACACGCATATTAAATGAGATAAGGTGTGTAAGCTTTTCAAGTTGTTTGAGATTGATTACATGCATACTTAACTTTAAATGAGGTGACGCGTTTGATGTATTTTTTTTGTTGTCTTTAGCTTTTAAGGAGACTTGTGCCCACGTGTGTCAATATGGTAGCGTTGCATTTTTTTTTTTCTTTTCAAGAGTCGATAACTACTCATTAAATAGTCGATATCGACTATTTAATGAATCGATAATGACTTATTAAACAATTAATATCGCATGTTTAAATAGGCGATATCGACTTATTAAACAGCCGATTTTTATTTTTATTTTTATTTTTAAAAGGCGATATCACATTTTTTTTTTGTCAATCATCTTTATATTATGACTTTCAAATCAGACGGCATAGATGCTGCATTTCATATCACGTAAACGTCTGTATAGAGTCATCATCGACTGTATAAAATAAAAAATAAAAAAATAATTATTTTTATTTTATTTTTTATGGTGACTCTGTATAAAGTCGCTATCGACTGTGAATATTTTTTTAATTTTTTATGGCGACTCTGTATAGAGTTGATGACAACTGTGTAGAGAGTCGATATCGCCTTTTTCTCATATCTATCTTTGACACTATCGATTTTATATTGTGTCCTTCAAATCAAACGGCATAGATCTCGTTTCATATTATGTAAATATAGAAAAATGTAAATATTTTAAATTTTAAATTATATAGGTGTATCATTTTCTTCCTCATTTTAATCTGCTACAGTCTCTGACGAAACAGATATATCTGAGTCGATCCAAATAGCAGATCGGAGTAGATTGGACTGAGGAGAAGACGCTGTCACCTTCGCTACCTCTGACTTTTAGAAACTGTAGCAGATTAAAATGAGGAAGAAGATGATGTTTTTGAGCGTTAAAGAACGGGGGTAATTTGGACTTTTTGCTATCCTTAGGGGTCGGCTAGGCTCCCAGCTGGTTGGTTTGGGTAAACGTGAAGATACAGGACCTCTGACGTAAAAGGTGTATTTGACAGGGTCGATCAGGTAAATTTCCCTAGCCGTCTTCTCCTCAGTCCAATCTACTCCGATCTGCTATTTGGATCGACCCAGATATATTTTTTTCGTTAGAGACTGTAGCAGATTAAAATGAGGAAGAAGAGGATACACCTATATAATTTTAAATTTTAAATATTTACATTTTTCTATATTTGCATGATGTGAAACGAGATCTATGCCGTTTGATTTGAAGGACACAATATAAAATTGATAGTGTCAAAGATAGATATGGAAAAAAGGCGATATCGATTCTGTACACAGTCGGTAACGACCATTTTAAGAGTCGTCAACGATTGTTTACAGAGTCGCCATCGACTATGTGTACAGTCGCCATTAAATATAAATATAAATATAAATATAAATATATATATATATATTTATATATATATATATATATATATATATTATTTTTTTATTTTTATATAGTCGATGACGACTCTATACAGACGTTTACGTGATATGAAGCTTAGCATCTATGCCGTCTGATTTGAAGGTCATAATATAAAAATGATTGACACGACAAAAAAGGTGATATCGCCTTTTAAAAATAAAATAATAAAATAAAAATAAAAATAAAAATCGACTGTTTAATGAGTCGATATCGTCTATTTAAATAGGCGATATCAATTGTTTAATGAGTCGTTATCGATTCATTAAATAGTCGATATCGACTATTTAATGAGTTGTTATTGACTCTTAAAAAAAAAAAAAAAATGCAACGCTGCCACATCGACACACGTGAGCATAAGTCTCCTTAAAAGCTAAAGACAACAAAAAAAATACGTCAAACATGTCACCTCATTTAAAGTTAAGTATGCGTGTAGCCAAGCCCAAACTACTTGAAAAGCTAACACACCTTACCTCATTTAATGTGCGTGTCAGATAGCCAAGCCTCAAACACCTCATCTCATTTAATGTGACCACATTAAACACGTCACCTTACCTCACCACGTCTTTTTAACCTAATATGCACTTCTTTATTTGCTTTTGTATCTCTACAGTCGATGACATCGATTGATTAATTAATCGATAACGATTGATTAATGAATCGATAACGACTCATTAAAGAGTCGATATCGACCCATTAAATAATTGATTTCTATATTTATTTTATTATTTTTTTTAAAGATGTGATATCACATCTTTTTTGTATCAATCTTTGACACTATCGATCTTTTTTTTCGTTATACCATCGATCTTTTTTTTTCGTTATATCATTGAAAAAAAAAGATCGACTTTTAAAATGGTATGTACAAAATCTCCATAAAAGAAAATAAAAATAAAAAAATTTAATATATATATATATATATATATTTTTTTTTTTTATACAGTCGATGGCGACTCTATTCAGAGTTGCCATCAACTCTGTACAGAGTCGCCAAAATTTTTTTTTTTTTTTTTTTACAATTGATGGCGACTCTGTACATAGTCAATGGCGATTGTGTACAGAGTCAATGACAACTCTTAAAATGGTCGGTATCGACTATGTTAAGAGTCGCCATCGATTGTTTTAAAAGTCACCATCAATTGTTAAAATTATTATTATTTTTTTAAAGAGGCAATATCGTTTTTTTTTTCATGTCTATCTTTGGCGCTATCTATTTTATTATGTGGCCTTCAAATCAGACGGCATAGATCCGGTTTCACGTCGCATAAATATAGAAAAATGTAAATATTTAAAATTTTAAACCATGTAGAGCAAAAAAAAGTGTAAGAAGGGATATTTCGGACTTTCTGCGCTAGCTGAAAATGACTTGGCTAAAAGCTGGTCGGTTTGGGTAAAGGTGAAAATACAAGGCCTCTGACATAAAAGGTGTTATCGACAGGGTAGAATAGATAAATTTCCCTTTATTTAATCAAGTCACTGGTTGGTTAATTTTTTTACTAAATGGATAGGAAAAATAGTGCCACGTGTAGCCAGTCAATGACTTGAGTGCTAGATGAAGGCAGTCACTTATTGGTATTTTTTGAGCTTGGTTGACTATTTACACAAAATTATTTTTTCAGATTTTTTTTTCCAGTAGAAACTAATGGAATATGAGAAATCAGATTTCGGTGAAAATCATTTCTTACACAGCTTATCAAATAGGAGAAATTGTATTTTCAAAGGAAATTATTTAGGAAATTAATTAGGAAAAAATAAATTGCAAAGAATGATTACCTTTTTTTTCCCAATGTCGCTCTTTCCCACTAAATGAGTATCCATCTTACACTCTTTCCGGCATTCTCATTAAATGAGTATCCATCTCACACTCTTTCTAATTAATCTGTTGAAGAGACATTAAGATTATCTCAATATACATGATTACTACGAAGTACGGATACCCCAAATTGGGCGTGTATCTGTATCTGTATCCATCCGATACGTATCAGATACGATACGGTGGGATACGCGTTCATTCGTATCCCACGATATCTGTATCCATCCTAATGGGTAAGATTTTTTTCCATTAAAAAAAAATAAAAATCCTTTGTATAAAACCAATGGAAATGGAGCCGACCCATTAGCTCCTTTTAGGGTTGCAAATGGGAGAAAAAAAAAAGACAAATAAGAAGAAAAAGAAAGAAGGGTTGAAATCGGGAAGGACTTAATTGAGTCTGCTTGCCTGCGTTGCGCCATATAGCTTGACATCAGTTAGGAGCTTTGCGTTTGTTTTCCTTTCTCCTTCTTCTTCCAGTTTTTTTTCATTCTTGTGAGAGACATTTATAGGAAAGGGTATATGGGACTGATTCTCTGCCCATCACTTACACCAAAATGGTGGTTAAATGGTCTTAGACCATCAAGGGCTTAAGGTGTAAGTGATCTAAACCGTCAAAATGATTTTTTAGGGACATTTGATTATAATATTAATAACCATTATAGTGAGATTTCAGCCAGGGATGTGAGCCATCCGATTTCAATTTTCAGTTCTAATGGACCTAAAAAGTTGGTATAGAGTTGGTAAACAATAAAGAGTAGATATAGAGTAAGTGAAAAAAGTAAAGAGTAGATATAAAAAGTGAAGGGCTTGGTGAAAAGCAGTCAAAATATAAAAAGTAAGCAAAAAAGTACTGAGGGCATAAATAAATGAAAAAGTTACCGATAAAGCATAACGTATACTTAAAAAAAAGAGTAAAAATAGGGAAATTTACCTGAACGGCCCTGTCAGATACGCCTTTTACGTCAGAAGCCCTATAGTTTCACTTTTACCCAGACAAACCAGCTGCGCGCCGAGCTGAGGCACGCCTGTAGGAAATACCCAAACTACCCCCACAGTAATAAATAGCCGCCGTCGTTTCAAATCATTTACTGTTTTGAATTTACTTTTTCGTTCGAAGTCGGTGGAGAGTCGTTGACGCTTCGTGGACGATCGCGTTCAAAACTATAACCTTCAAGCTACCAAATCTGTAAGTTAGAATTAAAATTAGCTTCCATCGCTATAGATTTTTTATTTCTCCTCTCTTTGTTGCATATTTTGACATATTTTTTTTAGGTTTTCCCATATGTAATCGGTAACGATTACATATGTAATCGATTACTGACTACATATGTAGTCGATATCGATTATATATGTAATCGTATCGATTACATATGGGAACCGTTGTCGATTACCATTAGAGTCGATAAAGATTATATATGTAGTCGTAATCGACTATATAAACCGGATGGATACTTAATCTATAACAAATCGATATCGACTCTCTATGAATATAATTAATACCCATCATTTGAAATAATTTCTATAGTTATTACCCTCGATGCCATAATAAATCATACGAGGTTTTATATTTATCTCAGACGCTCAATTTATTGCCAACTACCCTTTTGTAAAACCATTATGGCAAGTTAGGTTGGAAGAATGAGAAAATTTAATACAACGATTCGTATTCCACAATCTAGAGCTTTAAATAGGTTTAGTTAGACCTTAGCAAACCACCTATCATCCCTACCCATATTTTTCCTAATGTCTGACGACGAAGAAAAACCTTCTATAACCCAATAAAGTTCTATCCTCAGATATGGGAGGACCCACCACCACCACGAACCAGATCCTCTGCAGCCTCTGGGACGAATGACGAAGTAATGGAGATTTTGGCGAAGGAGGAAAAGAAGAAGAAGAGGAAGGAAGAAAAGAAAAGAAGAAGGAAGAAAAGAGAAAAAAAGCCGGAACCACCCGGCCTCCACCCCATCCACCACCCGCTTCTTCATCCTTCTTCCTAACTTTTTTTTTTTTAATTATAAATGAAAAATTTGAATGTAATTCAAATATTTTGAAGTAAATGAAACAACTTTTGATGCAATGGCGACTTCATGAATTCTTTTGAGTCAAGTAAATTAAATATTTTCTATGTAATAAGGGAAATTTACGGCAGTAAATTAAACATTTTGAGATCAATGTAGATTTATATTTAATTGATAGCGATTTCACAAGTAATCGAGATCGATTACGTTGAGAGTCGGTAGCGATTACATATAGAACGATATCGATTATAGAGATAATCGATGTAGGTAAAGAAGGAAGAAAAGAAATAGAACAAAAGAAAGAAAAAGAAACTTAAGAGTCAAGAATCAAGTAATTTCTATATAAATAAACATTTTGAGGTCATTAATATATATTGAGTCCATATTTCATCGAATCGATATATCGATTACATATAGAGTCGTTAAGCGCTACATATGTAATCGTTATCGATTATATGTAGACTTGCAAGATTTTCCTTTACTTTTAATTTTAATTGAACTATTATGAATGTAATTGAAAATTTTGCAAGTAAATGAAACATTTTGATTCAATGGCGACTTCATGAAATCTTTTGAGTCTATATCGATTACATATAGACTCGATATCGATTACATCTAGAGCTCAGATCGATTATATATAGACTCTATCGCGACATCTAGAGTCGTTAGCGATTACCTATATAATCGATACTGACTCTAGATGTAATCGATAACGGTTTTATATATACATTTCATCAACATTTTAACTATCCTTGTTAGTATGGTGTTGAGTCCTTTCATTTTATTACGATTCATTTCAAAAGACTGACAAGATGGTTGTACATCGAGCTGTTGCCAAGTGTTCTCCCAGTGCCGTTTCGAATCTCTACGAAAGTGCTACTCCAGATCGGAAGAAGTTACTGAGAGATTCAGTTTTTGGTGGAATATTGCAAATCCCGGAGGGTGTGGGATTTCTTTCTGATGTCGTGGATTCGGTCGACATTTTGGGTTGATAAAAACCATTTCGAATTGGGAAGACCGATGTCTATCTTCTAAGATAGACATTGCATTGATCGGGCCTTGCCGTAGTTGGCCCGTAAAAGGATACCCCATCCGGTAAACCATCTCCAGAACAAACCATTAGAAACAAATACTTTCGTGGAACGCCTCCTAAAAAATTCTCCTGGCCTCATATAGATGCCGTAATTTATAGAGTGGAAAGTGATGAGGACTTCTTAAAGTTGTCCTTCTGCTTGTGGTTGTATATTTCTTCCCTGGTTCCTCACCATCAAATTTCAAGACCACATCGACCTTTCATCGATGATATGGAGGCCTTCAACCGAACTCCGTGGGTCCGCTGCCTACCGTGACTTGATGGAGTATATAATAAAAGGCGCGAATAGAAAACCGCCGAGATGGATAAAGCCACGAAGACGCATACAACACATATGGATGCATATGTGTACTTCAATGGTGGGCTTATGAGATCCTCGCCGATATATCGCCATCCCGCCTAGGCCTCAAGGACCCTTTCCCACTCAAATGGTTTGACAGGCTATGATCCAGATCAAAGGTTACACTCATGCGATGTTAGACAAAGAAGGTATGAGGTCTATCTATTAAAAAAAAGCAACTTATCGATTCATTCTAGAATCGATCACGATTCATTATGTAATCGCTAATCGATTCATTTATTTGAATCGATAGCGACATTTACGTAGTCGATAACGACTTAATAAGTAATCGATAACGATTCATTATCTAATCGATAGTGATTTGTTAAGGTAAGGAATCAATAGCGATTCTTTACACAATCGAGAGTGATTTATTATATATATACGATCATTTTATTCTCGTTGTTTCATTTTCTTTCAAAAGGTTCGGCCCCTCATGCCTCGTGGCTTTGAATTAGAGATACCCGTGGTAAGAGAATATCTACGGGTTCAAAAGGAGGTTGGGGGGAAGAGGAAAGAACCGATCAAGAAAGCTGTGGAAGAGATTCGGCCGAAGGAGAAAAGAAATTACATTCCTACGATAATCTTGGAGAGGAGAGGAAGAATGGGATGACGATCGACGTCAAGAAGAACCCTCTCAAAAAGGGCCCGTGCTAGTGGGAGAGGGTCGGCCAAGAACTAGGGGGTCAGCCAAGGAGAGCCTGGCAAAGGAAAGATAGCCCTGAAGCGGCCCACCTCCAATGATTCTTTGTTGACGAGGGTCGATCATTTGACGCTGGATAACTTGAAGCTCACCCAAAGAGTGAGCGATTTGGAGGGAGAGAATAAGGCCCTGGCTAAACGTTGCTCTTCTTTAGAGAAACTCTGCAACTCCTTCAATGAGAGGCTGAATTCAAGGGATGCGAGGGCGTAAGTTAAATCACTACAACTCTTTAGTCGAAAGGCCGATCAAATAAAAGATCTCCTTGAAAATTTATTGGAGGCGAGACCTAAGGTATATGTTGAAATCTAGTTTTAATATTCAATTTTCAAGTATCTATATAATCGATAACGACCATATATAAAATAGATAGCGACTATATATATAATCGATAAATACTATATATATATGATCGATCAGGACTATATATATAATCGATAGCATTATATATATAATCGATACTATATATATATAATCGATAGCATTATATTTAAAATCGATTTGGACATTTTAAAATGTGGACCAAAAATTAATTCTTATTTTACACCATTATTTGATGTATGTGGATGTGGCTATGGAGGAGCCGATATCAAGGTGTGCGACATGACCTTCAATAAGGAACCATTAGCTCTCGCATCAAAGTTCCTCCTCCTCCTCCGTTGATGAGGTGAAGGCACCACGACAGCACTGAGACCCAACTCGATAAGGGTCCTCCGGTGAAGAGGAAACCTCTTCCCAATTGCCTCACCAATGTCGAGCTTCGCTTAAGACCTAGGTGCGAAAGCCAAAGAAATAATTTCCATCAAACCTAAGGCCCAGTAAGGGTAGCGGTTGAAAAGAAGCCCACCGCGAAGGCCAGAAGGACCAATCGAGCTGGATCGGTGGCAATCATTTACCGTCCCGGTCTATCGATGAAGATGCTCTCGAGCTAACAATGAGAAAAAATATATGCTAGACATATGGAACAAGCCTGTGAAGGAGGACGAGTAAGTAGAATTACCCTGAATACTTAACTTTATTATTATATATTTATCGTGAAGATTAGTTAAGTTGGTCATTTTTTATGCAGAGAATATGTTAGCACTGTCGGCAAGTACAAGCTGGTGGTGCAATCCTTCAGATGTCTGGCGGAAACCCAGTACCTGGATAACTTTGTAAGTTTAATATACTGTAGGCAAAATCGTTATCGATGGCTTATACAATCGTTATCGATGGCTTATGTAATCGTTATCGATGGCTTATGGAATCGGTATCGATGGCTTGTAGAGTCGCTAACGATGGCGTATGTAATCGCAATGACTCAGTAAATCATCGATATCGATTCATTAGAGAGTCGATAACTATTTCGACGACTTAAATAATCGTTACCGACTCTAAAATGAATCGATATCAATGATGTACAGAGTCGCTAACGATTATGTATTTAACTCTAACTGCATATTTTAATCTAACTGCATTGGTTTCAGGTTATGGGCGCCTACATGAGACATTTGGAAGTTATTGATGATAAAATTCATCCTGAGAAAAATGTCAAAAACTTCCTAATGGACCCTGCGACAACGGCGATATGGGCTATGAATCGAGAGATTTCAACAAGTTTTTGCTGTCGAAAATTGTACGACCAAATGATCGAGGTTCAAGTTCACGTGTGGGCCCTATAAACAAAGAGAGACCGGAGGGAAGAGGCTGATGGAAACTTTCTTCTACAATGAGCTTCGGAATCTGTGGGCTCACAATGCAACATAGTATGCTTTTAACCTCTTTATAATTATTCTTTTTAATTTTTTCTATCCTACCCTTTGAGATTATATTACTTTTTTGTAGATATTTATGCCAATACATTCTGAACAACCACTACACTGGGCGCTATGATCAGAAGGTAGTCGAACGATCGATAATGATCGTCGATTCTATATTTAATAGGCCTCTAAGGAAAGATATGTGGCCCAATTGCGGTATTTGGTAAGATATTTTGCTTAGCATATCTTTTATCATTGTTAGCTTAACATATCGACACTCCTCTCTATTATTTCAAATGCATACACAATACCTTCCCGTGATCTTATATTCGCGACGGTGACTCCTCTGCTAATAAAGAAGAACTATCCTTGGGCATCTCGATCACGGATCAAAGCCGTCCCGGCTGCACCAACTCCTGATTATGAGTGTTTGTTGTGAAGTATGTCAATATTTTATGATGGGGAAGAAATTTGACTTCAAGAATCGATATAGAGAGGATCGTAGTAAATTGGCCATACACAGCTACATACACAGCGATGAGTAATCGCTAAGGAAGACAAAAAGGAGGGGAGCAGAGGTGTGGTTGTATTTGAATATTTTGTAATAGTGTGGTTGCATTCAATATTTTTGTAATTGAAAATTGAATTATTTTGAATATAATGGCACTATTTTTATGTACTTGTAGTTAAAAAGTAGAATAGCATCCATTAGCGACTACATATATATAGTCGCCATCGACTATATAAATAATCTTGACGACTCAGTATGTAATCGCCGACTCAGATGTAATCGTCGATTGTATAAATAATCGATATCGACTATATATGTCGTCGTCATTGACGATATTCATAATCGATCCCGATTCTTAAATGAATCGATATCGACGTTATACATAGTCGATGGCGACTCTATATTGGATCGATATCGATTAGTTATACAATCGATGACGACTCTATGATACATCAAGAATCACTATAATAGAGTGTAAAAAACATGGATTTAATTTCTCATTTACATTCAATCTATCATTATTAAAAATATACACCGTTAGCCCATCGGTCCCATCGCCTTTGCAGCCTCAACGGTGACCATATTCGTTGCACCTGCTACACTATAGTGCCCTAACCTCACCCTTAGACCTTATCCTTCTCTTCCTCGGACGGCCGGCTTGCTTTCGACAATAATAGGGTGGTCTCACTTTTATATTTTCAGAGTTGCTGCCTTGGAACTCCCATTGACTTTTATCGAGGGTGGGAACCCATTGCTCGTCATATGTTTGTCTAAAGCAAGCGGTGAAAACCGTTCTCACAAAATTTATGGTAGTCGTACCTTCTTCGTTTGATGGCCGCCACGGCATGGGAGCAAGGCAAGCCATGAATGTGCCAACGGCGGCAACTACAGGTCTTGTATTCCAAGTCGACGTGATGAATGTAATTTCCGGAATTGACTTGGAATTGATCGCGCCCGTATGGTTGAGCTCTCTTTCTACCGGCCCATTGCAACACTTTCTTCATGTGAGCATCTGCTTTCGGGCAGAGAAGGGTGGTCCATTTATCAGATATCTCTCTGCGTTTTTGAAAATGAACGGCGACTTTCTCTCTACTAGTTCTGATTAAGTCAATAATTGGTCTCTCTCGAGCTATCTTTAGCATCGCTTAAACTTTCGCAATATTCGTAGTCGTGACTCATCGCCTTCCTTCCATATATGCGCGCGCTCAATGCTTTGGATCTATTTTCAAAATATATTCTACTACCGAGAATCAGCAGGATCTTTCTTCATTTCGTTGATAAAATAATCAAATTTCTCTTCGAATATGCAGCCACACTCACCATAGACCCTTCACATTGTTCCCGGGATACTTGTCGCAAATTTTGTGTCATATGCCGCATGATGAGTTGTGATATGCGTTAGGAAGATACGTTTCACCGCATTTATTAAACCCTTCGACCGTCTGCGTGATAATTACGAGATCCTCGTTAAACCCACCGATCACTTAACGCACCTACCCGCTCAAGAAACCACATCCACGTATCCTCTTCTTCTAACTCGACCACGCAAATGCTAACGGTAATATATGACCATTACCGTTTTGCAGAGGCGATAAGGAGGATCCTTCAAACGCCCTCGAGGTGTGTGCCGCTCTACAAGCAATATGCGACGAAGTGTATTACTGTAGCTTCCGATGCATGGGCCAAAACTCCAAAAAAATCTTTGAAACTTACCGTCAAGAGTAAGTTGAAAGGATGTTTGTACATTAGGATCTACCCTCTCCATCTCCTTCACGTAGGCCCGTAGATCAACAAATTGTCCTTCCCAACTTCCTCTAATATCATTAAGGGCAAGCTCTTTTCCCTCCAAGCTTTTGCATATGAGATTTGCACATTATAAGCTTTTGCAATATCAAACATTATCGACGCCGTGTGTAGTTGAATCCTTCCATAAGTTTATCCCGCATATAGTTCGCTACGAAGGAGATTGTTGCATTACGGTGACCGTGCGGTCCGATCTTAGCGGCTCCGCATGTGTGAGTACTATTGAATGTCTTGATTTGGAAAGAATCGAGCCCAGTCAATTTAGAAGCATGTATTCGCCAACTAACAATCGGGTTCAGAGCATCCGTCATTACTCGATAACTAGCGGTCCTCAAAGGTCAATTTGAAAGTTTTCTCAACCGCTGTTCTTTCAATGCTCTTTGAAATGTTTGTTTGTCTCAAGATCTCTCCAATTTTAAACGCCCAATTCCGATATTCGCTTCCACCTCTTCATCGGAGGAATCGCCCGATGTCTCCGACATTTCGTAATCTCCGCCTACTAGGGATTGTCAATATCTCTCACAAAAATTTTCGGTCCTCTTTGATAAACCCATCTGGTTCGCTTTCATATTCTTCTTCTAAGGTATCTTCATTCATGGCGGTGTTCTCGTGGTTGACTAGATCCTTCACCGAAGGGGTTCATGTGATTGACCTGGATCCTTCACGTAATGGATAATGGCGTGGTTGGCTAGGCCTTCACCGAAGGGGTGCTCATATGTATGGACATGGGGTTGAGTTACTCCAATTTCCATCGATGGCATGGTAGAACATAAGTTTTGAGTAAACCAAGTTGTCCATCCACCGGGAAGATATGATCAAATCGTTGGTATCCACCACCCTCTCAAGTATAGTCTAACCATTGACTACATTGTTGTGACCCATGCATGTATTTTCTTCGGGTCATCATACGATTCAATCGAGCATCGTTTAAATCAAATGTTGCTTTCTCTGCCATCGTTTACAATATAACCGCCATCGCCTAACGGACGGTATCGTATACAATTTCATCCTCAAACTTACATGGTCTGAAATGAATGAGACACAAAATCGATCCGCCGAGATTTACTTGTTCACTTCAATCGAAGGATGACGGTTCCTTAATGATGAATACTTTTATAACGTCCACTCGGATTTATAAAACTAAATAATGTAGCCAAATCATCGAGTCCAAAATGTCGGCAACTCAGCGATTCACTATCTTCATATGAAACTTTGTTGAAACTGTTTCATCCGCCATAAAAATCGGACGACATTCGCCTTATGAATTGTTCATAAGAAATTTCAATTGAAATGTTAATAAGCCTCCGCCGGCCACCTTCATACAAGCCATCATCGTTTACAAGAAGGCCATCATAGTGACAAAGAAGAGGAATCCTCACGTCGTCATTATCGTGCTTAAGAATGAGAAGGAAGGGTCATAAGACTGATGAAATAAAAGAGAAAAGACGACTATAACTCTTAGTCGATTGCAAATACAATCGATATCGACTCTATTTGAAATCGATATCGATTGTCTATACAATCGATATCGATATCACATACAATCGTCATCGATTGTATATATAATCGATATCGATTTCAAATAGAGTCGTAATCGACTCTATACACAATCGATATCGATTGTATGTGATATCGATATCGGATGTATATGGAGCCGATGACGAAATGCAGGGCCTTCTTCTAAGAGATACTGCATCACTACATAACACTAATAAACTGAAAATGAGGTTAAGTAGGATACCTCTAGTCGATATACCTCTAATCGACTCGATATACAATCGTCATCGATTGTATAGATAATCGATATCGATTTCAAATAGAGTCGTAATCGACTCTATACACAATCGATATCGATTGTATGTGATATCGATATCGGATGTATATGGAGCCGATGACGAAATGCAGGGCCTTCTTCTTCTAAGAGATACTGCATCACTACATAACACTAATAAACTGAAAATGGGGTTAAGTAGGATACCTCTAGTCGCAAGGACAAAGTTCAGGGCCTTCTTCTTCTCCAAGCCTCTGTTTTCTTCTTCGAAATAGCAGATCGGAGCAGATCAGACTAAGTAAGGACACTCCGTCTAGGGTTTTACACCTCTAACTTTTTTGCAGGTTAAAATGAGGAAGAAGACGATGCTTTGTTTGTTAAAGAAGGTCTTAGAAGGGGGTAATTTGGACCTTTTACTCTCCTTAGGGTCGGCTAGGCTTGGAGCTGGTTTGTCTGGGTAAAAGTGAAACTATAGGGCTTCTGACGTAAAAGGCGTATCTGACAGGGCCGGTCAGGTAAATTTCCCGTAAAAATAAGTAGGGATAACGGCTAGTCTTCTCAATATAAAAAAAAAAAAAACAAAAACATACGGATAACAGCTAGTGACGTAGATTTAACACCAATAAAGTAGACATTTGATCTCCTACCGTCTAAATATTTTGATTTCGGTCCCCACCGAGGTCGAAACAAAAACTCTAATTATCGGTAGTTATTGGCACTGTAGCAAGATTTCGGCGGCCGAAATTCAGTCCAAAATTTTGACCAAAATCCCAGAATTTTGAACCTTGACTATTATGGCACGGGACACATTTGTGATCAATCTAAAATACTAAATTGTCCAAGTGACAATCAGTTATTGGAACATGTTTTAGTCAAAGAATCATGCCTATAAGTGGATGTGAACCATTTGATTGGTGATATTTAACATCAATCAGTAAAAATTAAGACCAATAATTGGTATTAGAATGGACAAATCGAATGGTTCCAATCTCTCAAAAAGCTTTTTGGGCCTATTTTCCTTCAGTGTATGATCTCGATATAGACTACCTACATCATAAATTATTAACGGTGTAAGATCATTTAAACACGATTTTGGTGTTTAAATGATGTTCAAGGTAGTCGGGTGTGAGCTTACAACCAAGTTTTTGAAATGGCATATAAAGATCATAACGAGATAACCAGTGTTACCCAATTCTTTGGTTCGCCCAGTTCAAATTCAGGTTCGCAGTTTATTGTTGTTTAGTGAACCTGGTTCTGTAAGAATAGGACGAGTTTCATATAAAAGTATTAGTTACTCGTACTAATTCTTATTAATTGTTAAATGGTATAAAAGTGTTGAGTTACTTGAATAATTAAGTAGGGGAAGATGCATAATTAAGTAGGGGAAGTGGTAACCTTAAGGTTACAAGTTCAAAACCTTTCCTCTGTTTAGCTCATAGAACCTGCATGCGACCTTGGGTTGTAATAATGCCAACCTTCCATTGTGCTATAAAGTACATATTATGTTTAAGGGATAATTAGAGAGTTTTAAAAAAACGGTGCTTTTGCGGATTTTGAAACTTCATAAAATCGTGAAAGCATGATTTTTGTCAGGTCTTTTTTGCTAAAAAGTTTGTTTTGGAGGCATTGTTTTCTAAAGTGCTCTATGTTTAAGACCTCTCGCTATCCCTTTAAAAATTTTAAAATATACAAATTATATAGCATGTTTGCTGCTCGAGGGCTAATTGAAACAAACCAAGCCCTAAACCAATTCGGGGTTCAATACTACCAGTTCTAGCAAATTAGGTAACACTAGTTATAACGATGTTACAATTTTTTTAAGTACTTTATAAAATGTTATGATTGTAATGGTGCTATATATATATATATATATATTATTTTTTAGTTATTTATTTAAAATTTTAAAAATGGCACCTTTACTGTAATCCCTAGATGGAAATTCAATAGCTTGTAGTTATGGTCACCCTTACCCTTTATAATATAATGAAAAATAAAGGTATATAATAGAATATAACGGTTAATATAATGTTGGTCGTTATACAACTTGTATCATAATGACCTATATACATTACGTTACAATTATCGTTATAACAATGCTTATAATATGTTTCTACATATTTGCTCGAAAGCAAGGTTCAAAATTTACGAGAAAACTCAAAATTTCTAAAATGTTTCATTTTGGTCCCACGAAACCAATAACAAATATCGATGATTATAAACCTTTGTAGCAAGATTTTTAGTGAAATTTCGGTCCAAAATTTTGGTTTTGGTCCCCACCAAAATCGAAATGAAATCCGAAATTTTGAACCTTGGCTCGAAGTGACACTCCCAAAACTCGTTTCGGTAGCAAAGTAGTGTCGCATAGATCAACTTTAAAAAAAAATTAAAAAATTTATCTCGATCATTTGTTTTTTTAAGTTGAAATTTAAACTATTAAAATCAATCACTATTTGACTTTTATATATTAATTTTTCATTTAGATTGATCTCAATAATGTACACAAGCTCCACTAAAATCAAAGCAATATTTTGGGTGTGATCTCAATAATATTTTGGGTGGACGTCATCCTTTGTTGAGATAAATGGCATTGAAAATAGCTCTGAGGCACGTAGTGAACTACGTTGTCCTAAAGACAATAAGCACCCGCACTCTATCGGATAAAATGAAGATGCAATCATGTTCCTAACCATTATGCCTTCGGAATACAATAGAACTTGATATTACTAAAAAGTTATATGTTCTCTTCTAGATTGCACTTTTAGAAAGAGAACTTGTAAGAATTTGAGAAGAAAAATGGAGAGAAAAAGAATATAATTTTTGTTGTGTTTTCTAATCGGGATTTGATCTCTATTTTCTAATAAGGGCTTGTTCGATAGCCAAGAATCGTTAGGATTCTAAGTTGTGAGTCATGCATCAAATGTTGCAACATCTACTATCAAGACGCGAAGACAACATATAATCACATCATATGGCTTGGAATTGGGAAGAGCTACACTACGGTGTTTTTCCACAGAGAAAATAACATGCCATTGAGCTTTACACGAGCTGAAACTATGTGGCCAAATTTAGGTATTTCTACTTTAATTTGTTGGTTCATTGTTATTATAATTTGTTATGGATAGTTCTACTTAAATTACTTGAGGTACTTGTAGTTAAATTTATTTAGTAATTTGTTGAGCCACAAATGCATATGAACTACGATGATCTTTGGATGTACACCAGTGACCTCTTTGGTTGTTTATGGTTCAAATAGCAAAAAGTATTAACATCTATGAACATCATTTTCCCCACAGCAGTAACCTCTGTTCGTATTTCATAAGCATAGACTGATTATGTTTTATACTGATAATTTCTACCTTTTTGACTTATGTTTTGAACCTAAAAAATCATTATAGTGTAATTATATTTTAGTGAAAAAATAGTAATATATGAAAAAAAGAATGCAAAACTCACTCAACTAACCCTTATATGATTTTTTATTTTATTTTTTTTAAGAAAGATTGCTTCACAGATGTTGCTCCACTATTTTCAATAGCTGCATTGGAACTTACTTGCTAAGTTTGTAGTATAAAATATGAATCTTGTGCATTTGAACTTTGATGAAATGTCGTGTGGAAGATTGGGATGAAAAACGATCTCCATCGTCTAATTCAAGGCAGTCAACGATTTTATATCGTGGAAATGTGTGTTCTGCACAAGAAAAACGGGTGTAAATAAAGCTACCGTCTTATGAGCTGGCTTATGTGTTACATTCAAAGGCACAATCTCATGGTTAGAGAATGATTCAATAAATTCAATGCTCTTTTAATTGATTACTACCAGGTAGGTGCAGCTTCGATTAACTGAACCGCATCGAAACCAAAATTTTGATATTCGGTTCGGTTTCTGCAAAATCGAATCCGAACCGAAAGATTTCGGTTCGGTTTTGGTCAACCAAAATTTCCTAATGCTCAAACTGACCCAACCGATTTTTGGTTTTCAGGTAACCAGCCCGAAATGGTTCGGATCGATTTCAGTCAGGTTCGGGTCGATTTGGTCCACTGGTCGGCTTTCAGTTTTCGGTCCAAATCTGCACCCGTATTGCTAGGGGATCCTTTTTCCCTATATGCAGGTGTTTTATGAGAAATAGTCCCCATTGCAAGGGCTATTATATTCCATTTTTTAATATAAGTAGAACAGTCAATCTCTATATACCTTGAATTGGTGTTAAAATTTTACCCATCTGGTGTTTTACAGATGCTTTTGCTCAAGTTTTCTTATTTCAGAACTGGTATTTGTGAAAACTCGAACATCTACTTGGAAATATATCCTGGAATTTTCATGTAAAATTGCGTTTTATTGCCTCAAATGAATTTATTACAAACTTGTTTTTCTCCCTGAAGCTTGGGTTTTTCTCTTCCTCTGAAGGGAAAAAAAGGTTTTATAAGGTTCATTATCTGCTCTTTATTGACGCAGAGAAAATATTAGTTCCAAATATGTGTTAGCCGTTCATTTTCAAGGCAATCTTAGGACTAAATCTAATATAGATGCGATTTTATTGTAACTCAATTGGTACTTTGTTAATCTTCCTAACCTTTGCTTTGAATTTTAGATTTCATAGCCTTCTACATACAGAATGGTCCTGTGGAATTATATGCCTACATGGCTACAATAAGTACTTGGACTTTATGTTAAACCTGTCACTTGGAGCCTTCAATTTGGGTGCCCAACAAAATCTGAAGAATTTTTTAGTTTATTTGTTTTTATCTTACCTTTTGTGAACTCAATTATATAAACATCTAGGCATTCAATATGAAGGTCATAGGTAGGACTGTCAATTAGGTCAGGGTCAATTTCAGCCTAGCTCTAGGCACCCAGCCTGTCATATACTCAGCTCTAGGCTGGGCTATGTTAGGTTAGAGCAAAAAAATTTAACAAATTGGTTCATTAAAAGTAATTTATTGAAGTGGTATCAATACATAAATTAATTAATAGGTGTTTCAATAATATGGATTATTCAACTATAAAAGAAAATAATAATATGGATTGTTCAAATGTTATTCCACAAAGCCAAGAAATTAGGCGCTCTCCCAATATGTAAACAAGGTCATAATCCATTAATCCAAATTTAAACGAAGGTCATAATCCATTAATCCAAATTTAAACTGCTTGTTTACAATTCTAGTACTTATAAGCTTGATCGGATCGGGTTGGGCATATACCTTTGACTCAGTGGGTGGGGTTGGGATGCCCCATTTGGTTAAATCCGGCATATATATGCCATTTTCCAATCGGGCAACTAGAATTTTGGCCCAACTCTACCTATTGGCAGCACTATGTTTAACCCTCTCTCTCTATCTAATACTAGCATTTCTATATGCTGCAGCAAATAAGCAATGGGTAGGTCCAATTGATTGAACCAGATATGGTGTTCAACTGATTTTTGAACCATTCGGATAAAAGGAAATCTTGACTCATACGGTTTCAATTTTCATAAGATGAGGTTCTGAGATATTTATTGTCAAAATAATGACAAAAATCAGTAGTGCTCCTTAGAATTATAAGATTGCCAAGTAAAATTCAAATGACTAACGATTTGTCATTTTTGGACCTATGATCGTCCGTAATACACTCACGGACGTCCGTGGTCACGGACGACCGTGAGTGATTTATGGACATCCATGGCCCGAAATCCTATAAATTCTAGGAAGTTCGGATAGTTTCAAAACTGATCCGAAAACCCTCCATTTTCAAGTTTCTGGTCCAAAAATTTATCCTTGAGATTACTTCCATTTTGCTCATTCGAATTCTAAATCTCAATGATGAGTATGTTTCTTCTCTAATCCTTGTTTGAGAGTGTACGGCTTGTGAGAGACAAGTGGACCTTCGTGAGAGACGACGGTCGTTGGAATTGTTCCTTGTGGATAGGATGATGGTGAGAGGCTGTCATTGTTGGTGATAGGAGTGATAGGTCATATCATTCTAAAAAGGCACTGTAAGGTTATTTATTCATAGTAGATTTTTTCTTTGGATCTGAGATAGATCTCGTAGTTTTTACCTGTGATGGGTTTTCCACGTTAAAAACGACTTGCGTTCATTTTTATTGTGTGGTGATTGAGTAGTAATTAGGTGATTAATTTTATAGATTATTATAAATTCTCAAATTTCAATTGGTATCAGAGGCTGGTCACTTGGTAAATTTTAACAAATTAAGTGTTATGTCAAATTTGGGATATCACGATCTTCCTAGAGAAGGTGCGTCTACTGCTAGACCCCCTCTGTTTGATGACTCTAATTATTCTTACTAGAAGGTAAGGATGAGAGCATTTTTAAGGTCAATGGATCCTCACATATAGTATTCTATTGAAGACGGATAGTCGCCATCAACTATGACCTCTGTTGTCGATAATATACCACATACCCCTATCAAACCTAGATCTTTATGGACGGATCAGGAATATGATAATCTTGGTTATAATTCTAAGGCCCTTAATGCTTTATTTGGAATAGTTACTGCTTCCGAGTTTCGTCGAATAAGTACTTGCACCATAGCCAAAGATGCATGAAAAATTCTTGAAACCACTTATGAAGGGAATCCTTAAGTGAAGATTTCCAAACTTCAAATACTCACATCTCAGTTTGAAAATCTTCGTATGGATGAGGATGAAAAGTTTTCTGATTTCTATATTCGCTTAAATGATATTGTGAATGTCTCGTTTAATTTAGGAGAACATGTTTTTAATACGAAAAATTTTGTGAAAAATTCTAAGATCTCTACCTCAAAGGTTCAGATCTAAAGTCAATGCCATTGTTGAATCTAAAGATGTTGACAATCTAAACTTAGATGAACTTGTCGGGTCTTTACGAACTTATGAATATAAAATTCAAGACAATCATGTTTCTAAAAGTGTTGCTTTCAAATCATCTAAGGATGAGTCTGATTCAAGCAATGATTCTGATCAATCAGATGAACTTGCTTTGTTTGTTAAAAAATTTTAAAATTTTTATAAAAATAAGAAACAACCTTTTAAAAAATTTGAAAATTCTAAAAAATATAAATCTTTTGAGAAGAAACCTAAAAAGGAATCTACTGACACTAATCAATGGTGTAAGTGTCATGGTTATGGGTATTATGCTAATAAATGTCCTAATAAGAAAAATGATAAGGGAAAATCTAAAGTCTTGGCTGCCACTCATGAGATTGATATATCATATGAGTCATCTTCTAATGAATTTGAACCTGTTTCATATGGGTTTAGAGCTTTTGTGGCCTCAATTATTGAATCTAATAATTCTCAAACACCATCCCTTATTAAAATCGCATCTATTACATCACTATCTTCTGATACTAAAATTGATGGTGATGTATTGGATATAACTAATGCGTATAGTGAACTCTATAAAGAATCAATACATCTAACCAAAGAAAAAATTAAATTGACTATAGAAGTGATCGAGTTAAAAAACATTATCAGTAATCTTCAATCTCAAGTCAGAACATATGTTCAAGAAAATATTACTCTTCAAGATAATGTAAATTATTTCACTTCTTAATTTATAGAACAAGAAAATAAAGTAAATTCCCTCACTTTAATAAATGAAAATTTAAAAAGGAAACTTGGTTCCATTTATGAAAAATATTCAAATTTTTACAAGGCAAATGAGAAAATGAAAAAGTTACTAAATTCTGGTCAAAGAACTACAGACAAATCAGGTATCGGATATCATTATGCAGTAAATAAAAATTCTAAACCTGAGATAACTCATGCTCCAAAATTTGTTAAAGAAACCAAATCATTTTCTACAAATTCTAAAACAACTCTAAGTAAATTCAGATCTATCAATTCTAGATCCTTTAGTAGAAGAGTTCCAATCTGCTATACTTGTGGGTGGGAAGGACATACTTATGTGTATTGCCCATTTGCCTTTGAATACTCTTCGTACTACGTCTCTCGCTATCAAACTTTGAAGAAAAATAAAATCATCTCGTTGAGTAGTTTAAATAAAAATATCAACAAACATGTGATTCAAAATAAATCAAATATTAAGTGCAAACGTGTTTGGATTCAAAAGTCTGATTTAACTGCTCAGGTTGCTCATATTTCACTAAAAGCCAGTGAATCTTCTAAGTGGTTCCTTGATAGTGGTTGTTCTATGCATATGACTGGTGAGAAATTATTTTTCTCTCACTTAAGTCCATGCTCGGAGGAAAATGTGACCTTCGAAAATGGAAGCTCATGTAAAATTACTGGCAAGGGAACAGTTGAAGCACCTGCATGTCCTAAATTAAATGAAGTCCTTTATGTTGAAGGACTTAAGGCTAATCTCATTAGTATTAGACATTTATGTGATGATGGGATGAATATTAGTTTTACAGAAAAATTTATGCACTGTTGTTGATTTTAATGGATAAATTATTCTTGAAGGGATTAGATCTTCTGATAACTGTTACACCTTTAGTGATCATCTCAAAAACAATTGCCTTATCACTAAAACAGATAAGATCAAAATCTGGCATCAGAGGCTTGGCCATATGAATAAAAATGATCTTTACAAATTAGCCTCTGATCAACTTGTTAAAGGTTTATCGAAATTAAGTAAACCAGATGGATCTATTTGTAGTGCATGCCAAATGAGTAAACAGACCCGTATTCCCCACAAGAAAGTTAATGTTCTTACTTCTTCTAGAATACTTGAATTAATATATTTTTATCTTGTAGGTCTCATGAGAACAAGTAGTTTAGGAGGTAAGAAATATGTGCTTGTAGTTGTTGATAATTTTTCTAAGTATACTTGGGTTGCTTTTCTTAGAGATAAATCTCAAGCTTTTGATAAATTTATTATAATTTTCAAAATAACTCAAATTAAAAAAAATCTCTCTATTGTTCGAATTCGTAGTGATCATGGTAAAGAATTTGAGAAATCATCATTTGCTAAATATTGTGCATCAAATGGAATAAAGCATGAATTTTCTACTCCTCACACACCTCAACAAAATAGTGTGGTTGAGAGAAAAAATAGGGTTCTTCAAGAAATGGCAAGGGTTATGTTAAATGCTAACAATGTAGCTGAAAATCTGTGGGCTAAGGCCATTAGTACTGCCTGTTACATATCAAATCGTGTATATCTTAGACCCAACACTACTAAGTCTCCATATAAAATATGGAATGATAAAAAACTTCAAGTTAGTTTCTTGTCTTTGGTAGTGCTTGTCAGATTTTAAGAGATTGTGAATCTCTTAGTAAATTTGATGCTAAAACAGACAATAGAATTTTTCTTGGTTACTCTTTGAACATAGGGCTTATAGGGTTTTTAACTTAAGAACTCTTACTATCATTGAATCAATGAATGTTGTTGTAGAAGATCAAATATCAGGTTCTTCTACAGTTTTAAATAGAGATATTGATGATGAAGTTCTTATTGTTCCTATTAATCATGAAAAAAATAGGCTTGATAACTCTAATTGTTCATCTAACAGTAAAAATTCTACACACACTACATCAAATATCACTGAAAATACAATTGTAGAAAATACATAAGACAATATCTCTGAAAATGGGACTCGACATAGACCCTCCTATGCTCGTGATATGAGAAGTCACCCTCCAAGTGCTATCATTAGTGATGTTTCCACCAAACTGATGACTAGGAGAAAATTTAAAAATATTTCAAATCTTCTATGTCATGTATGTTACACATCAAATCTTAAACCAAAAAATATTAAGGAAGCTCTTCTTGATGAACATTGGGTTATTGCTATGCAAGAAGAGCTTACTCAATTTAAAAGAAATGATGTGTGGGAACTTGTTTCTAGACCTTCAAACATTAGAATCATTGGTACGAAATGAATTTTTAAAAATAAAATTAATGAAGAAGGTAAAATCATTAAAAACAAGGCCAGATTAGTGGCTCAAAGCTACACACAGGTTGAAAGCGTGACTTGCATGAAACGTTTGCACCTGTGACTAGACTTGAGTCTATTCGTATAATTTTGGCCATGATATGTCATTTAAAGTTTTAATTATATCAAATGGATGTCAGGAGTGCCTTTTTGAATGGTTTTCTAACTGAGGAAGTGCATGTGAAACAATCTAAAGGGTTTGAAGATCTACATCATCCTCTTGACGTTTTTCGACTAAAAAATGCATTATATGGTGTGAAACAAGCACCTTGTGCTTGGTATGATAGACTTACAAAATATTTACTCAGTAATTTTAAATGTGGTAGTGTGGATAAAACTTTATTTTTAAAAGAAGAATCATCTCATTTAACTGTTGCTCAAATTTACATTGATGATATTATTTTTGGATCCACACTTGACTTAAATGCACATAAGTTTCAAACTCTAATGAGCAATGAATTTAAAATGAGTTTATTTTGTGAATTAAATTGTTTCTTAGGTCTTCAAATTAAGCAGTGTTCCTCTAGTATTTTCATTATCCAATCCAAATATGCAAAAGAACTAGTTAAAAAATTTCGTTTAGAATCAAGTAAACTAGCCCGCACTCCAATGAGTACATCTGTGAAATTGTCAAAAGATATAAACGGTAAATCTGTTAGTGAAACTCTATATAGAAGCATGATAGGTAGTCTTCAATATCTAACTGCTAGTCGACCGAATATTGCTTATAATGTTGGTACGTGCGCTAGATTCCAGGCAACCCCTAAGGAATCTCATCTAACTGTGCTTAAACGTGTCATCTGTTAAGTTAACGGAACATTAGAGTTAGGTCTCTGGTATCCCTTCGATACCACATCTCATATCATCGGGTTTTCCGACTCTGATTGAGTCGGTAACTCTGATAATCGTAAAATCACTAGTGGTAGTTGCTTTTATATCAGTAATTGTCTTGTGTCTTGACTCAGCAAGAAACAAGCTTTGGTTTCCTTGTCCACTGCTGAAGCAGAATATATTTCTGCTGGAAATGGATGTACTCAACTCTTATGGATAAGCAAATGTTGTCTGATTATGGGATTTCTCAAGGTGTAATGACCTTATTTTGTGATAACACCAGTGCAATCTGTATTTCTGAAAATCGTGTACAACACTCAAGGACAAAACACATTGATATCTGACATCACTTCATACATGATTTGGTGGAAGATAAAATTATTCTCCTTGAGCACATAGACACTCTATTACAATTTACTGATATTTTTACAAAACCTTTAGATTTTATTCGATTTGAATATCTTCGAAAATCCATTGGTTTATGTTTCATTGATTAATCTTTTCTTCAAATCTTGTATATATGTTTTGTTTTTTAATTGCACATATTTTTTATTTTTTAAAGAAATCATTATTTTGTTTGTGCTTCAGGATTCTATATGATACACTCTACATTTTCAAAAGTGAACATTTGATCAAAGTTCCTAACATTGCATTTCTCTAATCTTGAGCAACTCTTAATTGGCTTTAATTCAGTCGTGTCATGGTAAATCTTTTATATATTATTAGTATATAAAGGAATTTTTTTTTTAATAATCATTACAACAAACTTGAGAACTGAATAAAAGTTGATATCTGTTTAATAAATTCAAAATTCAAAATGATTTTTTCTTATATCTCTTACATATTGCCTTTTTAACTCGAGGTAATAAGCCCGTTGGAGTATTTTATACTCAATGCCCTGAGTCAACTGAATTGGGAGTCATTGACCTAACCCTCGTTAAATGAGTTGAATAGAAAGCAAGTAAGTTTCAGTTTGAATTTTCAAATAAGCTTTTGCTCTACCTTGTTGCCTAATTGACTCGAGCAAGTAAAATCGTTGGGATTTCTTAAGATCCATTGCCCTAAACTAACTAGTTGGGAGTCAATATTCTAAAGCTCGTTAAAAGGGTCTTTTAGAAAGCTTAAAAAGGTGTAAGTGACAAATCTTTTATCAAGTGAAATTTCTATATAAAATATGTCACTCTTCTTTATCAATATGAATGTGGACTATTTTTGTTGCAAATGACTTTGAATTTTAAAAGTTTCATTTGTTAACTATCATCAATCTTAAGTGTTACCTATGATTTTAATTGAAGATTGTTAATTTTGATCAACTCAAACTCTTCTGAATTCATTTCAGGATGTTTAAACTCTTTTATTCACATGCAATTTTATTGTGTAGCATATAGAATTCTTTTTGAAAATTTTAGAAAATTCATGAATTTTTTTTTAAATTCTTGAAAAAAAAAATTTCTCCAAAAGTTTTATCAAGTGTCACGGACGACCATGGTTTCTTCACAGGCGTCCGTCTTTTAAATATTTCACTGCCAAATTTCTTCCGGACGTCCGTGAATCACAACGGACGTCCGTGTTTCGATTCGCTTACTGCATAATTTTGACCGGACGTCCATGAACCATCATGGACATCCGGATGATCAATCGTCATTTCAAATCTCGAATGGTCCTTTTGCAGTTATTTCAACTGCATGCTGTCAAATCATCCACGGACGTCCGTGCATGTCACAACGGACGTCCGTAGGTCCAAAAACAAACTCAATTTGTATTTTCTTTTAACGGTCGATTTTTGTTTTCACTGATCTCAAACAGCTACGGACGTCCGCACAAAGATTTTTTTAAATGAAAATTTTGAACCGTCTCCTTCACTCTTCACAAATTTTTTTCTTCCGAAACTTCGTTTTCTATTTGGATTTTACGTAAAAATGTCGCTCAATCGAAAAAACTCCAAGTAATCTAAAGGTTCCTCATCTTCTTCTTCATATGAACTTCAACGATTTCCATTTCAAAGCCATGAAGATCGCTTTCTTCGTCACTTTGCAAATCGAAACCTAATAGTCGAACGTGTGGTTCTTGACAAGTTTCTTAGAGATCATGATTTGTTTGAGATGTTTGGTTCTCAGAGTTGGCTATCTCTACTTTCTCTATCTGGCTTCGCTTACACCGATGTGGTTTGGTGTTTTTATGCAAACCTTCTAAACTCCAAAATCATTGAGAGCAGAATGGAGTGTTACGTTGTGTCGTATGTGTTTGGTAAGCAAATAAAATTGTCTCCTTTGCTTATTTATGAAATCTTGGGTATACCTTTAAATCTTTATGGTTATAGCTACCCAATGGATGAAAGTCAGATTCATTCACTGTTTCATCCTTCCACAATGTATGACTATGTGTGCAATGATCCAGGTCAACTAACTGAAACTGCTTTGCATTACACTTCTCTGAAAATTAAATTTCAATGGCTTCGTCATGTCCTATTCGCCACTCTTACACCTAGAGCGGGAAATAAGGATCAAGTGCGTTGGGACATTATCTATCTAATATTCCTCTTAGACAAAAATCGCCCTTTGTGTGTGTCTACTATTATTTTTGAAATTATTATTCGCCGAATGAAGGACGATTCTTTCAAAATGTCTCTTCCTTTTCCAATCATCATTAGTAAGATTGTAGAGTCTCAAATGACTCTTCCGCCTAATCTGGCTACTACTAGGGTTATGGCACCCCTCGGTAAGCTTAAAAAAATTGGGAAAAGGGTTAGAATAGATTTGGATGAAGTCGAGTTTATAGATAATAGTTCTGAAGAAGATGATGAAGATGTCCCTACTCAAGATAACATTGGTCACCAAGCTCCTGCACCTCCACCAGTTCCTCCCTTTCAGGCTTCAGAGGGTCATTACTATGGCCATCATTTTGATAGGATGAATGCTGATATTCAACACATGAATTCAGATATTCAAAACCTATCTAATAGAATAGAAACTGGTTTTAATATATATGGGGAGTAGCTTTCTTCTTTACAAATGACTATGATTGACGGCTTTGAAGTGATGATACATCGCTTTAATAGTGTCTTCCCGCCTCCAGGAGCTCATTTTCCGCCTCCAGAGTGACTTCATTTTCTTGTGTTTTGTGGGTGTTGGGATATTTTGATGTGATGTGAAAATGATATCATGTGATGTGTTTTGGTTTCAATTATATTTTGTTTTGCTTGTATGATGGTGTGAAAATTGGACTTTGTTATTTTTTGTGGATATTTTGTAAAAGCAAAGTTTGAAAGTATTTTGATATTAAATGAATGTGCACATGTTTCTATAATGATTCTTGCTTAATTTACCCTTTGTCACATTCTGACAAAAAGGGAGAGATAGTATTATGTTATATCTGTGCTACTAATTTCTTATGTTTCATTCAACAGATAAAGAGCAACGATTGGAAGATTCATAGATAGATTCATAGATAATTTGTTTTACTTGACAAATGTTTAGAGGGTGCAAATCGAGTTGTAACTTTTGCATTGCATTCATGTAGACTGATGTATAGGACTTAGATGACCAATGATTAATGTAATTTTTTAATTATGTGTTGTCCTTGTAAACTGATTTTTGTCATGATTGTGACAAAGGGGGAGATTGTGAGATATTTATTGTCAAAATAATGACAAAAACCAGTAGTGCTCATTAGAATTATAAGATTGCTAAATAAAATTCAAATGACTAACGGTTTGTCATTTTTGGACCTACGGTCGTCCGTAATACACTCACGGACGTCCGTGGCCCGAAATCCTATAAATTGTAGGAAGTTCGGACAGTTTCAAAACTGATCCGAAAATCCTCCATTTTCAAGTTTCTGGTCCAAAATTTTATCCTTGAGATTACTTTCATTTTGTTTATTCGAATTCTAAATCTCAATGATGAGTATGTTTCTTCTCTAATCCTTGTTTGAGAGTGTACGGCTTGTGAGAGACAAGTGGACCTTCGTGAGAGACGATGGTCGTTGGAATTGTTCACTGTAGATAGGATGATGGTGAGAAGCTGTCATTGTTGGTGATAGGAGTGATAGGTCATATTATTCCAAAAAGGCACTGTAAGGTTATTTATTCATAGTAAATTTTTTCTTTGAATCTGAGATAGATCCTGTGATTATTACCTGTGATGGGTTTTCCACAATAAAAACGACTTGCGTTCATTTTTGTTGTGTGGTGATTGAGTAGTAATAAGGTGATTAATTTTATAGATTATTATAAATTCTCAAATTTCAGAGGTAAACTGAAGCCAAGCCTCCCTTTTATCAGAGGGTTTAAAAGAAATGAGATTCAACTCCCAAACATCCTTCATTCACATTTCCTGAAGCAAATAAGGGTTCATTTCCTCATTAAGAAGACTGGAGTACTTGACCTCAAAGTCTCCGGTGTCCTCATAGCTGGCACGACATTTATTTGGACTTTTTGGCCATCTATGATCTACCCCTTGACTTCAGGGACCATTTTCCAATAAATTATGGCTGCATAGGGCAACGCTCACCAGAATAGTGGGCATGTATCATTTTTTTTACTGATAGTGATTTGTAACAATTGAAGATCAAATCTCACTCAATGAAGTAATTAACAATTGAAGATTAAATCTCAAAGTAGAATATTCAAAAGAAAATATACATTTCTTTTCAATACAAATTAATAACAATAATAATTGTTCTTTTTTCATTTTTTAAAGAGAGACAAAGTATAATCTGGTATCTATTTTTTTGTTGCGGAAGCAAGAAACATGATGACGCCCAAAAACATGATCATCATCAGAGGGTTATTGATCATCTCAATAGTCTCCATTTCCATCAAAGTTGTTAGATTTCCTTGCTGATCGGAGCATCCCATTAGCATCCTCATTCCTATCATTGCAACTGGGTGAGGAAAGAGCTAAATTTTATTATATCAACCCTATGTTTACAATCATAGGGCAGACTTTCATAGAATAGTGTATAGAAGATGACCACAGAAGTATCACAGAATCACTTCATATTTCTCATGGGCTCTCGCAAGAACTTCCAAAGTTGGCAATTTTGTCATGAACCAAAAGGGTGATCAATGTCTGCATGATGGACAATATTAAGAATCATAAGCGTGTATAAAAAAACTAATAACACAATGAAATGAAAGAGAATACATTCAACAAATTTGAATGAAAATGAACAAAATGTCACAACTTTTTATCTCATTGCTCACTAATAAAAGGTTCCTCTTACTAAATGAAATCAACCAGTACCACACAGACTGAGTATAAGTTACTACACTACTCGCTTGCTGGCAGCAGGGTTTATTTACAGGCATGTGGTTATGTTTGTAGTAGTATCCCAATTATCTCTTACTACAATCAAAGGCATCTTGTTTCACAATCAGCATAAAAAATTGGCGGGCATTGCTAAAGTTGACGCATGATCCCCGACCCAATCTGGTAGTGTCCCCCATCTGCACATATAGAAAAGACGCCATTATTTTCGATCTTCAAATCGACTAAATAAAATGAATGCTTTCCAAAAAAGAATCTCCACCAACAAAATTTAGAGGACTACAACTGTAAATGCAAGTGATTTTGGTGTGTCAAGATCGTACTATAAGACTCACACCGGTTGGACCTCCAATATATAGCTTCGATGCTACTATAGTTGCACATTAAAAACAACAACAATAATAATAACTTACAAAGACAAATGAGAGGGGTCTAGACAAATTGGGGAAATCTCTTTAATTCATTTATTGACCACTAAAATCAAAGTATCATTATTCATAAGTGAGATAAAAATCCCCAACATTTTCATCTATTAGATCAATGCGATACGTTACAAAATTGAATTAGTAGATGTGTAGTCATATATATTGTCTAAATTATTTTACAAGGGTTATTGTTGTGCCCAATAATTGGGTATTTCTAATTTTGTTGGCTTTATTGACAATATTGACGATGCTCTCAACTCCAAATTGTACCATGTCACACTAGGAATCCGTTCGAACTTTTAATAATGAAATGGAAGTAAGAGCTACTTCAAATCCAATTGTGACGATACTTTGCCAATCAGAATTGGACTTGATCCGCGTCATGTCCGGGGGTACCACTACCTCATAGATGAATACTTTATAATTACAAGCATTGATAGGTAGGGGAAGCTGAAGGATAAAACCTACGTAAACCACCATAGCTAATACATGAACCCTGTAATAACTCTAGCCAGTCCACCACACATATGAAAGGATACATGGTTTATAAATTCCTAATTTGATTTGCTTGAGCATGGCATTTTCATTAGAATTTTGAATTAGATTGTAACTAGAATTTGGATTTTTGATTCTCCTCTAGCATGGCAATTTGACTAGAAACGATTATCATTTATCAACAAGTTTAGTTGAGATACATTGTCTTGAATATTGTGAATGAACTGAGCAATTTTCCCAAGAGAATTGGAGTTCAGGATATGTAGAAGTTGGTGACTTTGGATTCAAAACAGAACTATACATGTCCCGTTATCATAGAAATTCAACTCAATAGGCTTTGTACTCTAATTTCATGTAGTTTATGTTTTGGTTCAGAATGTTGTGGGTCAGAGTTCAAATGTGGTAGCTTCATAACTATTATATTTTAAGCAAGTTCTTTGTTCTCTCTTACCCTATGCTCTGTATCTTTGTTCATTTTTAGAGCTTAGAAGTCTCTCAAAATCTCAGTCAGTACTCAAGATGCTTATAAAATATAGCAAATAGCCATCTTTAATTCTTATTAGGCTTCTTGTTGTATTGATAATGATGAGTTTTATTAAAATATATGAAGAAGTGACCTTACAAAGGGATAACTAGAAAAGCTGTAGAAAAATTACAAGATAACCTGTACCTAGATACAAAGTCTATCCATCATCTCTATGGGTGTGACAGCCCGGATTTTCACACCCAGAAAGTCGTGCCATCAGGATCATCGTCACCGACGTTCCCCAAAACAAACACACGTATGCCTGCTCATATTGCGGAACCCAGAGCAGACATCATCTATAGAGGCAGATAAAGCCATCATAAAAGGCGCAACAAAAAGAGAATATATATACAATGAGACTAAATATACATCCTCAAAAAGGAACCAGAAAGAATCACTGGTGATGACCATCCATCACCCAAAATAATGGTTCCTATAAAATGTATACAACAGTAAAATATAAAAAGAAAACTACGGAAAAAAATACAAAACAGAGTGGGCCACTAGGCCTAATAATCCAAAATATCATATATATATATATATCCCAAAACTATCACAAGTCTAAAATACCCAAGCTACGGGTAGAACTCGTCGGTCTGAATATCGGTGTCCTCCTCCTCTGCCTCAGCCTCTGGCTGATAATCTGGATCACTCTCAATACCAGCAACCCGTGCCTCAGAACCTATGACATAGAGTCAGGGGTGAGCTAAACATCAAACTCAATTATATTGCATTTTAACCATAAAACATGGTTTTCAGAACATATATTAAAACAGATGATTGAGAGCATATATTTCAGACGGAATTGTCAGTTAACAGATAGCAAATACAGAATACCAGAAATCAGGTTTATGTTTAGAATTTTTTTCAAATGATATGCATATTATATTTAAATGACTTAAATAACTCCCATGTATATAACACATGGTAACCAGATGTTTGCTGATGGGTAATCCCGACTATTGTCGTTCAATGAACAATTTCAGGAATTTGCAACAAGCCTCTGTGTAATGAGAGTAACTTGTGTCAGGCAGATCACAGAATAAATATACGGATATTCCGCCGTGTCAGTGGGATTCGTTACATAAACTTTAAATCATATGCATATCACATAATATTGGGAATTCAGGTGTCAGGAATCAGGTGTCAGAAATCAGAAATGACAGACTTTCCTTTATATGTAAGGTATGTTTTAAAACAGTAATTAGAAAACACGTGTAAGAATACAAGTCTTAATAGTCCATGAGTTTAGAATAAATGCAATTTAGATTGAATTTCCCCTACCTCAATTTACACTTTTCTAAGCAAATCCAAAGCTTCTTTAAGTGTTCCGGTTTTAACCTAGACCATATGCACATTGTACTAAGTGTCAGAGGTGTCAGATAGTTGACTGGAGTGATGTACCACAGTGTTTCTTTCAGAAAACCAAAGCAGACAGAAATAGGAGAATTTGAACTGTTCGATAGGTATACAGACACAGGTACTTCGAACGATCGGATTCCCCAATTTGATCATTCGAATTTCATTTCGAACGTTCAATTTCCAATTCGAACAATTCAAACCTACAGAAGTCATTTCCCAAATTTTCAAACCTCCTGTTTGTATAACTGTTTATACAATCGGGTCGATCGAATTACAGCTCAAACTATCAAATTCCCAATTCGATCATTCGAATTTATCAGGCTTCAACCTCCAGAATTTACACGTCTGTTCTATAGGTGTAATATACAATTTGATCAATCGAAACCCATTTTCGATCATTTGAATCACAGTTTGAACTATCGAATTCCCAATTCGAACAGTTCAAACCCTTCAGAACTCAAAAGCCATAAGGCCTTGTCAAATTCGATCAATTGAATTCCAATTTCGATTGTTCGAATTTGACAGTTTCTGTTAGGTCTCTGGTTCGTTATCTTTAACCCATTTTCATCCTAACGTCGATGATCACCATCGAACCCACACACATATATAATAGGGCATCTAAAACTACATAAGGCACGTAGTAACTCACCTCTTTACGGTTGCTTCCATGGGTCACGATGATTGCGACTCAAGGTGGGTTTCGAATCGGGAATCAAAGATTTTGTAGCTATTAGCGATCCATCGAACCCGGTGTGTAACTCCACATTAACACACAAAGGTGGGTATACTTCCCCGGGACAGACACGATGTACTGACGTCGATTTCACATACTCTTAGATCAAATCAACCCGGATTTAGAAGGCATCTACACCATGTATTTGCAAAGAGAGTTCTCTAGAACTTGATTCAAGTTACGCGAGATGTATATGCCGCAAACAAAGCGATATCAGTCGAGTAAACCAGAGCAAACGAGAAGGAAGGAGTGAAGTAGAGAAAAGAAACTCTAACCTTTCTTCCTCTATAACTTAAATCAGAGAAATATTTTTTATATTTCAATTTCTAAAGTTTTAGTTCCAGTGTTGAACACATACACCAGACTCAGGTGTGTAGTATCTTATCAACGATCTAATTAGGTCTCAGATTCGTGTCACGTGTGGCAAATGACTTCACACACGCACCGATTTTGATAATTAATATTATTATTATATAATTTAAGTTTGTCTCGATTTCTATGTTGGGCACACATACCAAAGCAGTCACGTTCGGGTTTAGATTTTCAGAACGTAACATTCTCCCCTCCTTAGGAATTTTCATCCTAAAAAATAGTAAATCTAACTAGACAGGTCTACGGTTAGCCCTAATCCTAACAACCGCTCATATCAAAGCATAATAAAAACAATTTGAACTGTAAAGAGTGGGTCACAGTGCAATAGACTTCACAAAGCACGCTTTTCAAGGAACGGGATCTGCAGTAACTTAGATGTACTGAGTGTAGTATCCCATACTGCCATAGAGGATTGCATTTGTATATGGATGCATACCTTCCCAAGTGTCACGTGCTTGGAAAAATATCCCACCGTGACTCAAACCAAGCACACACATATCACTCACACGCATACATACAGATTTATAACAGAGTTTAATCTGAGTTCGCAGACATAAGTAAACTGAGAACATTCTACGAAACAGAATACAAGACATACACGACAGATGTAGCATGATAAGTTCAGAGCATGCAAAACACATAACCAATACAACAATTAACTAAATACAACGAGCAGGTACAGACAGAGAACTCAAACAATGCGTGCAAGAAAACATATATTGACCAGAACAAATTTAAATATATAATAAGAAGTATATATATATATATATAAGGATATAAAGAAAAAGAATCCAGTTTATTCACCTGTCGGTGGAGCAGATGGTCTAGCCTCCTAGGGTGCAGGTCTACGGAGTCTAGGTGCCTTGGTGCAATAGTCGCGCAGATTAGTGACGTGCAGGCGAGCATGTCTAATCATAGGGGGAAGCTGTAGTAGGGTATGCCTGCTGCATCAACTGGAAAAGCATACCCTCATGAAAGTCCAACCGTCGATGCACATGACGGTTGTGCTCCTCCATCCCATCTAAACGTTCATGAATCCGACGATTGCTTTCAGTGAGTGCTGCTAATGCGTCGGCGATGTTCACGGTAGATATCTCACGACGTCTAGATGTCCTAGCAGGTGCAGGTCGTGGAGGTGGTATGGGATCCGAATGAACAGGCACATCACCCTGAGGTGGAAGGTCGGGTTGTGCCTCAATCAAATCTGGAGCTGACCCTATAGGCTCGACCACAACTGCGTCACGTGCTACACCCCCCTCCTCAGGCAGGTTCTTTACCAATTGTTTATAACTCCTCGTCCAGTCCGTTATCTTAAAAACTTTAACGTTATTATTCAATTTCAACTTTCCAGGTGCCATACTATACTCATCCAGTACAACGTTGTATTGTTCGACCATACTCTTGATCAATCGAGCATATGGCATCTCTTTCTTTGGTGCCGCCTTTTTCGAAGACATGCGATCCTTAGCATGTATCATACCATCGATCACCACGTTGACGTATGAAAACCATCAATTCTCAAAGGCCGAAAAGAAGGCCTGCTGCACAATCCCTAGGCGCTCTTACTTGTGCAAATAAGGGTATATATTTTTCTGAAAAAGTGTATCGAGCATCCATAATTTGTCAGGTAATTGCGCTCTAGTAACGGATTGGCCCGATCCTTGCTGGCCATGGGTCGTCATGGTAATGACGTCTTGAAACGACACGCCTCTGACATATGGTGGCGACAAGCCACGGGTCTCGACATAGGTCGACAGGCACTGCATTGTCGTGGCAATGTGATGGTAGTTGAAAGTGTAATCCAAACTGTCAATTTTTGTACAGATTTGGTGTTTGTCAGCTCCCTACTTCAGGTATTGAAAGAATAGACAAACTAATATGTGTGAAAGGGTTGTAAGACAGATGGCAACCCTAGTTTCTTAACAAAGTCGACAGCCCATGTCGTCTCAGGTAGCTCCTCAAACAACTTCGGCTCAAAGGACCATTCGAGCAAAATGGTCTTCGAAGCCCACCACTCATTTGGAAGTTCTCGGATAATTTGTGGCAGCTGTGGTGGTTGTACGGGTGGCACGAATGGTTTGGGTGATGTCACAGGTGGCACAACAGTTTGTGCGACCGGTTCGACGGGTGGCACAGAGGCACAGACTCGCGAAGTAAGGACTTTGTGCCATGCATTTTTGGTTCGTGGTCCTATAGTGTGATCATGCAAAAAAAAAATCACAAAAAATCCAGGAAATGAGAAACTTAGGGTTTTATCGTGAGGGAAGATCAAGGCGCAACCCACGAAACGAAAATGCGAAGCTCGGGTAACGAGGAGTAGCCGGTGACGAACTTCGAACACCAAGGGAAGAAAGGAAGTAGAATTGTTGAGTTCTCAAACTGTGCAAAGGGGGAAAAATAAAACCCCAGCATAACTTAAATCGACAGATTTGATCGATTGAATTCCAAATTCGATTGTTCGAATTGCTCAGATATTGACCCAGCTCAATAGTTTCAATCGTTCGGATATGAATTCGAACTGTTTGATTCATAAAATCGATCGTTCGAACCCACTTTCGAACAGTGCGAATCACACACCATCTATGGTTCGAACCTCAAATTCAATCGTTCGAAAATTACAGCAAGGTTGTTTCTTGATTTGTAGTTCCGTAGGTCCAATTAGCCTATTATTAAGGACCATAGGGTATCATATAATTATTATTTATCATTCTCTATACAAGGTACACGGTTTACGACCACTCATGTCCACAGTATGACTATACTTTACTATCAAATCCATTTATATAGGAGACAGAAAGCACAATGAAGTTAACTAAAAAAATTCAAAAATTACCTCACATATTAGTGAAACAAGTGCGGATACTGATCGCGAATCTCAACCTCGCGCTCCCAAGTAGCTTCCTCAGCTGAGTGGTTCTGCCACTTCACTAGTACTAGCGGAATTCGCTTGATCCGCAAGACCTGTTCTTTACTGCCCAAAATCTTCATAGATTCCTCAACCAGTGTTAGATCCTCTAGAAGTTCAATGGGTTGATAATCCAAGATGTGGGTTGGGCCCTTCACGTATTTCCTCAACATCGATATATAGAATACGTTGTGTATGCTTACCAGCTGTGGTGGCAGAGCAATCCGTTAAGCAACCTCTCCAACCCGATCTAGCACCTCAAAAGGCCCAATATATTGTGGACTTAGCTTTCCATGTTTTCCAAAACGCATTATGTCCTTTGTTGGTGAGATCTTTACAAAGACCTTGTCTCTTATCTAAAAACATGTGTTAAATTTCATACCAATGAATGGATAAGAAAGATTTTAAAGTATTTAACGTGACCAAGCTCACCTGGAACTCGACATGCGTCCTATGAAGATCGATATAACTCTTATGACGACTTTGAGCAACTCGTAATCTCTCGCGGATGAACCGAACCGTCTCAGTTGTACTCTCTACGATGTTAGGTCCCAAAATAAGTTTCTCGCTGACTTCCTCCCAATTCAATGGTACCTGATTGATCTTGTCATAAGTTGTTGTAGCATATGATCTTCATGATAGGTGCCACATGATGCCCATTTGATTTGGACCATGGATCAAAATTTCGGCCAAAATTACCGAAATTATCGATTTCAGTCCCCACTGAAACGATAATATGGGACCGAAATTTCAATCATTTTTGAATGGGGTTGAGATTTTCGGCCGAAATTTCGATCCAAAATTTCGGTTTTGGTCCCCTCCGAAACCGAAATAAAACCCGAAATTTTGATCCTTGATCTAGATACAACCCTCATGGCTGATTCCAAGAACAGTCTCACACTTCAATACTAAAGAGTGGAGGGGAAATGGGTGGGACGCGGCCCTAAAGGGCTGCACCTGGATGTCAGATCACATGTCACGCGACAAAAATGATTAACCCAAAACAACACTCGGTATGGATTGATCGCCCATGGGCATGTGATCTAATTTATTTATTTTTGATATTCTTGGTCTCCATTTGATGGGTTAAAGATAAGGCAATGCCCAACAAACATGGTGCATTGACTTTGCGCACCTTTGACCACATCTTCAATGAAAGATATGCATTGGATCATATCCAAAAATTTTAGGTGGTACCTAATCGATCTTGTCTAAGTTATCATAAGCATTTGATCATCATGATGGGTCCCACATGGTGCCCATCCGATTTGGACATAGCCCTCCTCATAGTTGCATCCGGATGCATAGTCCCAAGCCTCAATGCTATGAGTAGAGGGGAAATGCATCGGGATGCAACCTTAAGAGCGATGCACTCAAATGCTAGAGTACATACCACATGGCAAGATCAACCCAAAACAATACCCATTTGCCACTGATTAGCCATGGAGCATGTGATTTAATTTATTTTTTTTGTTTTTACCTCAGCTTGATACGATGATGCCAAGCAACATGGTGTACTGATTTTTGACACCTTTAATCATATTTTCAATGGTACATGCATTAAATCTATCCAAAATTTTGAGTTTTACCGGATCTATCTTGCCAAGTTATCGTAGCACCCGATCGTCGTGATAGATGCCACAGGAACAGCCCTGATGGCTGCATCCAGATGCATGGTCCGGGACCTCTAGTACTAAATGTAAGGAAAAAAAAATGATCTGATTAGGGACATTTTAACCAATTATCGTCTAGATGGAAAAACAATAGAAGTTTCTGGTGCTAGAATGTAAGCATAGAGCGTACCGTCAGTAATCATCCACCCGGTTGACCCATTATGCCCTAGGTAATTTTTATCTTTAGCGTTATATAAAAGTAAAAATAGTTTCTTTCACTTTTTTATACGTAAAATATCCTTAAGTCATTATCATATAAAAGTAAAAATAATTTCTTATCATTTTTCATACCTAAAATACCCCCTAAGTCAGTAAGTTACAAAATAGAGTTATGTTTCGTATATAAATATAAATATAAATATAAATATAAAAGAAAGCTAGACCTGACAAAACAGCTGATTTCAGAAGTAGCAAATTCGCCACTTTGATTAAAAAGAGACTGAGAATCAAGTAAAATTACTTTATATCTTTACAATATATAAGTGAATCTATCACCGTCTACCATTAGCACCAACAGTAATGAATGCTAAGATATCTTGAGGCCACTAATTTCTTGGAAATTATATGCAGATGACGTTGAGATGGATGAGTTCAGATTTATATGTGAATCGATCACCATAAACATCAAATCGGATGATGATGCATGTTAGGAAAACTAGGAAGTGGCTAATTTACTATCATTTAAGGTATATAGAAAGGATGTTTGTTTTTTTAATTTAAACATTATTGAGAATGGATGGTTTTAAAAGGGTACCTACCCATTTACCGAAAGCGCCAACATCCCAGACCCCTTGAAACGATTCCTTCGAATAAGATGATGAAGATCGGTTTCACCCTGATCTTTCACACAATAGATCTTGAGATCATGGCGCACATATCAAACGGTCATTTTGTGATTCTACGTGTTACATATTCCCCGAAAAATAGCCTAAACTCGCATTTGAGCTATTTGTGCCATATGATTTTAGGGCCATTTTTTTAGGATCCATGATCACAAATTGACTGTATGATAGGTGCACTATGATCTCAAGATCTATTGTTTGAAAGGTAGGCGTGAAAACCAATCCCCATCATTTGACTCGAAGGAATCAATGGTTTTCAAGGGGCCTAAGGTGTTGGCGCTTTTCAGTAAACACATGAGCGCGTTTAGAGGTACCGGGATTTAAATTGAGAGTTAAACCTTGCACACAAATATTTATAACGTGGCACATGATTAAAAAGAAAGACTTTGCTATTTTGAGAATTTATGCCACGAGCCATTTAGCCATCTGATTGAAATACCTTCTTGCAAAGATATTTTGAGGCCAAAAATTAGGCCCAAACATACTTTTTATCATCGAAATTCTCAGAGTCAACTATTCAATCAGATGATGGACTTTTAACTATATTCAATCAGATGATAGAGATTATTTTTCGTAACAATCTTTGGCCTTAAAGATATTTCCGTTATCGTATTCAAATCAAATGGCTTAAATGGTGTTCCACATGACACAATGTTTTACATTTGTATCTACCGATGGGTAGGGGTGCAAGGTTTGACTAAAACCGAAATTTCTTCTTTTAGAAGATTATGATAAGACACTTTTAGCTTTTTTACATTCTTTATCAATTTGAGCATTCCAGCCATTCTCTATTCAATCGGTTTCAAGAAAATTTACTGATTTGGTCATTACAGATAACTCGGCATGGATGTTTTCAAATGAATTATTGAATCTTGGGACAAGTTATAGTTCAATTAAACAACTTTCAAAGATTAAAATTTATGACAGTCAATATAATATTCCAAATCGAATAGAGAGAAGTTTGAAGCCTGGGCTATGAGCTGCGACCAGCTTTTCATGTAATGACGCGTTTTGAGTGGGGAGAGCGAAACGTAACCCCTATGATCTCAATATTTATGTGCGTGTTGATTTATGTATGATTTAAAGGTCCTAATGTTTACGTGCATTTTACACGTGCCGTTTTACTAGTCTCCCATAAACATAGTTTAAAAAAATAAAAAAAATTGAAAAAGGAATCAGTTCAGAAGTCTCATTTTATAAACGCCCTGCAGCTGTGAACGTTGAGAGACTTCAGGTTGTGGGAGGTCATTCCTAGAGTTCAAAATCTTGATGACCTGCATCATAGCGAAAGACCTCAATTATATTTATATCCATCTGGAATAAACTACCAACACAATACAATTAATAATGAATCACAAATCAGCAAACCTTTATATCGGCACATGTTTTCTCCGTGGTCAAAGTGACTCTACAGTCTACCTCCAGCCTCAGTCGAGTAAAATGGGAAAGATTATACTCGGGAGATAGATAACAAATTGATTGATCATACAGATGTTCCAGGTGGGTTGAGTTCTTGTTACAATCAGTATTTCGCTATTTTTTTTTTTCAGTAATATATTTATTGTTTTAACAATATATTTATTTCATTGCAGCAAGCTTTCAGTCATCTATTTCTGAAATTGAAATGTTTATAATAGTTGAATATGAAGCTTTGAAAGTCTTCGACATACAAAATTTTAATTTTATTGTGATCCTTCTTACAATTGAAGAGCTATTACACGTGAAAAACATAAAAACCAGATAAGAACTAAAATAAATAATTTAAAGTTACCAATTGACAAGATTTTTCAAAACAGTATCAACATCTATCATGTTTTTTTTTTTGGATCAGTAAAACAGAACAATATCAACATCATCGTTACTATGTCCCATCTATTTGTGGTCGACTTTAAATATATTAACCAAAGAAAGAAAATAATGTTATAATTTGAACTCTCAAGTTGGGTCTGAAATTACTCTTATAGTTTATTCGTTATTTGTAATTTCGCTTGCAGTTATGATCCCGATAATTCAAAGTTGGAGTGGTCCATTCTTGTAGTTCTAATCGCAAGTCGGTACTCTGGCGAATGGAAATGTTGATATGAAGAATGGACTACTCCAACTTTGAATTTTTAGGATCTTCTAAGAGTAATTTCAGACCCAACTTAGTTCAAATTATAACATCATTTTCTTTCTTTAGTTAATATATTTAAAACCGACCACAAATAGATGGGACAAAATAATGATGATGATGTTGATATTGTTCTGCTTTACAGATTAAAAAAAAATAATGGATGTTGACACTATTTTAAAAAATCTTGTCAATTGGTAATTTTAAATTATTTATTTATTTTAGTTCTTATCAATCTTGGTTGGTTTTTATGTTTTTCATGTCTAAGTTATCTCTATTGCCCACTGCTTTTTCTAAGATATAGTGTCTCTTTAACTGTAAGAAGGATCACAATAAAATTAAAATTTTGTATGTCGAAAGCTTTCAAAGCTTCATATTCAAATATCATATAAGTTTCAGTTCCAGAAATAGATGACTGAAAGCTAGATGCAATGAAATAAATATATTGTTAAAACAACAAATATATTAGTGACAGAAAAACAGTGGAAAACTGATTATAAGAACTCAACCCACCTTTTAATGGAACATCCGTATGATCAATCAGTTCGTTATCCCATCTCACGAGTGTAATTTTTCCAGTTGGAAAAGCTATGTTAGGATCTTGGCGCCTTAAAGTATTGTCCTTTGTAACAATTATGCATGCAGGTCAGAGTGAATATTGAAGATTGTTCCCAACAAGATTCTAATATCGTCACCAAGTTGAATCTGAAAATAAAGGTGCTATAGTAGTGAGTACAACATATTTGCAATAGAAAGGCAAAAAATAATTAGTCTGATCCACATTAAATCAACAAAATTGTTGCTCTACGTTAAACCTGCAGGAAATAGGCTTTGATGAGTTGAATAAAGATTTTATGCATGCATAAATGTTGAGGTTCATCTTCACTAGTGATTTTGATTTAAGCCTGGACCGGTTGTGCCTGAATATGGGCACTCCAATGAAAACATTAAAGTTGTTGCGGTTTTATGTGGGCTGTGCAGTAGATCATTTAAACACCATTTTGGTGTTTAACTGACTGTCGGGAGAGTTAGCCCTAAAGTAAAACATTAAAAGGTCCATCCCAGTAATACTAAAATAAAATGAGACCCAATCAAGGTTTAATGATTTATAGGCCCAAATTTCCTTTAACAAAATACAATAAGGCCCATTCAAGCTTTATGGAAGATGTGCGGCCCATTCACTTTAAGTAGAATTAATAAAATACTTCAGTTTTGGGAAGACATTATGAGGTCCAAATCAGTGTTAGTGAAAAATATTGAGGCCCATTCTAGTTTTAATCTAGGCCAATCCAGTTAACATTTGGTCATTACTTGGGTCGGCCTTTTTTACCACGAGATCAAAGTTCAACTATTTCGGTCAAAATTCAATCAATAAATTAACGTGTTTGTGCAGTTTTTCAGACACCAATGAAATGAAGCGACCGTATCATCAATCCCATAGCCATTCACACAGATTGAATCCGATGGATTTGTCAGACACATAAATACAAACAATTTCGTGTAACTGTCGCATCTTAGATGTGTACAGACTACAATGAAATCAACACATCTTTGCCGATAGTGCACGTGTAAGTGCCACATCTTCGATGCGTACAGATTACAACGAAATCAACACATCTTTGCCGTTAGTGCACATAGGGCAGTGGTCCGATTTACACTACACCCCCACAACGCATATCAATCTATTCACATGATCATGAAATAAAGTGGCAAAGTGAAACCAAATAGGTTAAAGTTAATGGTGATGTGGAACGTAATAGAAATTTTGAACAGCTATGAGAGTGAATGTAAATAGAAAAAAAAACCGTTCACATATTTACAGACTCACAACTCAAGTAACTAGATAAGTTCTGCCTGTCAGCTTATCGCATTACCGTCTGTGTGTGGCATGACACGGAATTCTAGTCCTCGGTATAAGGGTAGAATTCTGGGTCATGACAATGAATTTTCTTGTTTGCTATTTTAAATTGTAAGTTCTAAGCCGTAATTGTAACTTTGCAAGCTGTATTGTTGTAGACTTGCTGTGACCTGTGCTTGTAATCCAGAATATATATATATATATATATATAAATAAGGCATTAAATATGGCCTATTACATATTGTAAATGTATCTTGATAATTGTTTCTTTTCGAAGATTTTTTGCGATCTTTTAAGATATTTTTCTTAATAAAACTAAAACAACTGCATCAGCAGATATATATATCCATAAGTCCATAACGACCATTACTTATCAACCTTCTCGCGGCCTATACTGAGACAGAAATGATCTTTTGATACGTTGGCGACGACTACGAAACCAACCTCTTACAAGCTATCGAACCTTCCATCTCACAACAACATGTGTCCACAAACCATAATGGAGCTTGCTAGGAAGGGTGGCCTATACTCAGACAGAAATGATCTTTTGATACCTAGGCGACGACCACGAAACCAACCTCTTACAAGCAATCGAAGCTTCCATCTCGCAACAACATTTTTTCAAAGCGTAACGAAGCTGATCCCCAATGAGCTAGCTTGGAACTTAACACAACACATGCATTTAGTAGGTTCTCAATGATTTCATGTGCCTTGATTTTAATCACTGGCACCAAAGTGACAAAATACGGGTACGGGTTTAATACGGTGAGCGAGAAAGTCAGAAAAAAACGGTAAAATATGGGAATAAATGGGGAAAAAATGAAAGGTAAAAAACTGTAAAATGCGAACCAGAAAAAAAAAAAAAAAAATGAAAAATTGGGTGAAAAAAAGATAATATTGAAAAAAAATTAAAGCTTTAAAACAGTTTTTAAAAGTACGGTAAAATACAGGGGAAAAAACATTTAATAAGAGAAAAAACGTGTTTAATACGTGAAAGACGCATATTATACAAAAATATACGTTTAATTCAAAAATACATGTAGTATAAGTGCTCAATATGTTGTAGGAAAAAAAAAACGTATTATACACATATTTTTCAAAAAAAGGGAGTATTTTGTCACAATGATTGGCACAATACATATGCATCCTAGGCTTCAAGATATATGCTCCTTGATTATTACCTTATCTAACTCTTTGTTAACACCATCTACCTTGACTACTAACCTATCCAACTCTTTTTTACGACTGTCTACCTCATTATTACCTTATGTAATTCTGCGTTACCATCTTCTATGCATTGATGTTCCAAGACATGAACCTCCATATCTAACATATTGATAAAAAATCCCACTTGGTAGTGCAAAATGTAACCGGTAAAAGTTACGAGCTACTTTGAAACTTGTTGAGGTAAACTCATTTAGCTCTCTTATTCCATTTAGGAACACTAGAGTTATTATGTGGCGTGTCTTTAGTATATTTGGTGTGCAGATAAATTTATCATTTAATATAATTGCTAGTGAGACTAACCTATCTTACTCAGTCTTCTCTCTCTCTCTTCTCTTCTCTTCTCTTCTCTTCTTCCACTCTAACCCTAAACCTAATACCGTATATCCTTAGCCCTAAACTACAACCTAATAACACTAGAGTTATTATGTGGTGTGTCTTTAGTATATTTGGTGTGTAGATAAATTTATCATTTAATATAATTGCTAGTGAGACTAATCTATCTAACTCAGTCTTCTCTCTCTCTCTCTCTCTTCTCTTCTCTTCTTCCACTCTAACCCTAAACCTAATACCGTATATCCTTAGCCCTAAACTACAACCTAATACCACCTTTCAATCCCTAATTATCTTATTGGTATCAAAGACAAACTGAATTGAACCTGTGCCTTCGTATCCTCGATGTAAGCTGAGTCATTGTCTAACTCGAAACTCGTCGGAGAACAGATATTCTGCAATTTCCAGCCCCTCAAGTGCAGGGAACTATGGTTTCTCCCCAGTTTGTGGCTGTTTTTCTTTGATTTGGGATGGCTTCCGGCCTTGATTTCACATGAATTCCTATTCAAGAGCCGGAGAAGACAACTTCCTGCCTAGATTTGAGAAGATTTTATCGTTCTTTTCTATGTTTTCTATCGGTTTTCTGCTACTCCCCAAATCCAGAGTTTCTGGGGTCTCATTTAATTGAAGGTTGATTTGCTTTATGTCTCTGATCATCCGCAACACAAGATACTGATATTGATTAGGTGCTTGGTGTATTATCACTAATCTTTTACCTTTTTTTCAGCAATTGGCATCTCCGTTATTGTTTTTCTTTGTTGGTATTGACTGACATTGGACCTTCTTGTTGGAAATTATAGTGATTGCATGTATTTGGTGGTTTTTTTTCCCTTGATTATTGGAGTTTGTGCTGCCATCTTTATGGAGTCTCTAGGGTCGATAAATGCTATTGATGTGAGCATCGTATTTCTCATCAGAAATCTATTTTTAGACATTGATTGCTGATATTTTGTAATTCTGGCCTAGTTTTATATTGTTTGTCGATTATTTTTGCTCCCTTCGTATACTCTCTAAGGCAAGATGGCAAGATGACAGAGGGATACAAAACTATGGGTAGTGAACATCTTCCCACTAGCATCACCTCGATCAAATTGAATTCGAGTAATTATTTGGAATGGAAAAGGGCCATCACCCTTTATGTTCAGGGTCGTATGAAAATGGGATTGTTAAAAAGGACCACTCCTAGGCCTAGCACTAGCGTCAATGATGCCGAAAAATGGGATGTCGATAATGCAATCATTCTTGTTTTACGATTCTGCAGCCAAGCTTTGGAGCAAGCTAAGTGACACTTTTGTGCCATCAGATCATGGTACCCATATTTACCAATTGAAACAGATGATCTCTGAATGTAAGCAAAGGGATGCCTCTATGGGGGAGCATTACAGTACTCTTCTAAGTATGTGGGAAGAGCTCAACCATTATGAGCCATTGTCTGAGTTTGGAGAAGAAGCCAAATGATTTGAGAGGGACCAGATTTATACGTTCCTTGGTAGACTTTGATCTGACTACGAACAGACTCGCACACAAATTTTGACCACCCGGCTCCTTCCTACGTTGAGCACTATCTATGGGAACCTCTTTACAGAGAAGCAGTGGCGTCTTGTTATGCCAACCAGCACTATTGTCACTTCCACTCCTTCTGAGCGTGCCGCTTTTTCTTCTGATATTCGTCCTCCTACAGGGAGGGGTAAGGGGAGTGATAGAGGGGGAAGACGTGGCTGAGGAAGTCGTGGTCGAGGTCAATCCACTCTTACATGCTCACATTGCGGTTTTACAGGACATGACTGCGATCACTGCTATCGTATCCATAGGGTTATCAACTTAGATCTTATGCATCTGCTCATACTGTTGCGACCGACACTTCAGCGACTTCTATAGATGATTTGAGCTCCCTTCGATCCCAATTGATAGATTTATTCCCATCATATGAGCTTCGTGCCTCACAGTCCTATCCCACAAATCACTCAGGGACTTCTCAACTTGTTTATGAACCACCAAGTACATCTGTTTTATCTGCTTTTGCTGCGACCATTACTACTGTTGTTCCCAGTTGAGTCATTCACTCAGGGGCCACTGATCACATGACGGGTGAGTCTCAAGGGTATTCACTACATTCTCTCTCTTCTTCTCCAGCTCAAGTTCCGATGGTTCCTTTACTCCCATTCTGGGGGTCAAAATTATTCCTCTATCTTCTCCTTTGTCACTATCTCATGTTTTACATGTTTCTCAGTTTTCCACTAATCTTCTTTTTGTTAGTAGCATTGTCAAGAAATTGAATTGTTGTGTTATTTTTTACCCTACATACTATATGTTTCAGGAGCTCACTACGAAGAGGATTGTTGGTAGAGGCATTGAGAAGGGTGGACTTTACTACCTGCAGGCTGATTTTAGTACACCTACCGCTGTTGTTGCTAATGGACTTGTTGTTCTATCTTCTATTTTGCCTTTTTCTGTTAGCTTTAGCTTAGGCACTTTATCTTTATGGCATGCTAAACTTGGACATGTTGGCTTCCAAGCATTATGCACTTTGATTCCAGGTTTTAAATCTATTTGCACTTCAATTAAGTTCAATGTGATGTTTGTGAGCTTTCAAACCATATTAGACATTCTTATCCATCCCATATGCACGATTCTAATGTTTCATTTCATATTGTTCACTCCGATGTGTGGTATCCTTCTCCAATTACTTATGTTGATAGTTTTCAATATTATGTTGCCTTTATTGATGACTACACTAGATGTACTTGGCTATATTTATTGAAAAATAAGAGTGAAGTGTTTGCTAAATTTCAGGAATTTCATGCCTTAGTTAAAACTCAATATAATGCTATTGTAAAAATTCTAAGGTCTGATAATGGAGGGGAGTATACGTCTCAATCTTTCACTGGTTATTTGAAAATGTATGGAATTATTCATCAATTTTCATGTCCTTATACTCCACAACAAAATAGTGTTGCTGAGCATAAGAATAAACATCTTCTGGGATTGACTCGTTGCTTACTCCGTGGCATGTATGTGCCAAAACTTTATTGGTTATTGGCACTACTTACTGCCTACTTCCTTATGAACCGTACCCCATCTAGAGCGTTGGCAGGTCATTCTCCACATCAAATTCTTAGACCTGTCGATCCTCATTTTTTGTTGAGCCTCGAATGTTTGGTTGTACTTGCTTTGTCTAGGACCTTCGTCCTGCTCAACAAAAATTAAATGATAAGGCTATCAGGTGTCTCTTTGTTGAATACTCTACTGTTTCTAAAGGGTATCACTGTTATGATCTCGACGCTCGTCCTTTTTGCACTTTCGTGAATGTCACCTTTTTCTAGGATGTTCCTTATTTTTCTGAGGATCGTCATACTCATACACCTACCCCTCCTCTTCCCTTCCCAGCTCTTTTGGACCTTTCGATCTCTTGGTAACAAAAGGGGGTGATTACTTATATACGTCGCAAGTGGCGTGGTCCTATTGTCCCAGTGCCTCCTCCAGCATCCTCTGAAGTGGTGGCTCGAGCTTCTCTAAGTATCCTTGATCCCGCTCATGCTTCTCCTTCACCTTCTACTAATGATCTGGAACTTCCTATAGCTCTCAGGAAAGGGGTTCGTGATCGGGTCCCCCTATCATCTTGCCAATTTTGTTTGTTATTAAGATTTTTCTTCAGCCTACCAGGCTTTTGTCTCTGTTATAGACTCTAAGACGATCCCTCAGATTGTAGTGCCGCTCTTGATCACCCCTCCTGATGAGCTGCCATGGTCGATGAGATGAGTGACTTGCAGTAGAATCATACATGGGACATGATTCCTCTTCCACCACAGAAAAAAACCGTTGGCTGTAAGTGGGTCTTTGCAATCAAGCACAATCCATATGGTTTTGTTTCTTGCTATAAACCTCGACTCGTCGTTAAAGGGTTTACTCAAACCAATAGAATCGATTATTAGGCTACCTTTGCTCCTGTAGCCAAGTCAACTTTTGCACATGTTCTTTTATCCTCGACTGTCATGCAAAGTTGGCCACTTTATCCGCTTGATGTGGAAAATGTGTTTCTTAATGGTGATTTGCTCGAAGAGGTGTATATGGATCCTCCTCTTAGTTTCCTGCTTCAGGGGGAGACTGGCAATGTTTGCCGCCTTCGGAAATCTATATATGGGTTGAAGCAGTCTCCCAAAGCTTGGTTTCACCACTATAGCAGTGTTGTTGTTAACTTGGGATTTCGGAGATGTCACTCAGATCATACTGTATTCATTCACTCTAGTCCTTCTAGACGTGCCATTCTTCTTGTCTATGTGGATTATATTATTCTTACAGGTGATGATCTTTTTATTGGTTTGACCAAGAGTAAGCTGGGTAGAGTTTTTGAAGTAAAAGATTTGGGGAATCTCAAATACTTCCTTGGATTGAAAATTGCTAGATCTCATAAGGGAATCTTTGCCTCTCAGAAGAAGTATGCCATAGATTTGTTGCGTGACACTGGGATGCGGGATTGCAAAACAGTGGATCAGAGGCTTTCTATTCATGAAAAGGATAGTGACTTACTTCCAGACCCTCATTTGTACTAGAGATTGGTGGGGAGATTGATTTATCTTACTCTCATGAGACCTGATATTACATTTGTTGTCAATCTTGTAAGTCAGTTTATGCATGCTTCTTGCACAATTCACCTTGATATCGTCCATCATATTCTCAGATACATCAAGTCACAACGATGTTTGGATTGATATATCTTGCTTGTGGTCCTATGAGCATCTCTGCTTACACTGATGCAGATTGGTCTGGCCCCATTACTGATTGCCGGTCCACTTCAGGATATTGTATTTTTGGGAAGAAACTTAGTTGCCTGGAAGAGTAAGAAGTAGATTGTTGTGTCTAAATCTAGTGCAGAAGCCGAGTATAGAGCTATTGCGCGTGGAACTTGTGAAGTGTTATGGTTGTGCTCTCTTCTATTTGAACTTGGCTATCACAACTCAGAGTCTACTCTTCATTGTGACAATGAGGCAACTGAGAAGATTGCTTCCGATTTTGTTCTCCACGGGAGGACCAAGCACATTGAGGTTGATATTCATGTCATCCGAGAGAATGTGTGGGACAAGACACTTTGATTGATGTTACATCTTCTCAGCAGCTTGCGGATATTTTGATTAAGACAGTTGGGCCTAGCACACTTAGTGATGTTGTTGTCAAGCTGGGCATGGTCAATATGCATGCTCCAGCTTGAGGGGGAATGTTAGGAACACTAGAGTTATTATGTGGTGTGTCTTTAGTATATTTGGTGTAGATAAATTTATCATTTAATATAATTACTAGTGAGACTAACCTATCTCACTAAGCCTTCTATCTCCTTCTCTTCTCTTATATTCTTCCACTCTAACCCTAAACCTAATACCATATATCCTTGGCCCTAAACTACAACCTAACACCACCTTTCAATCCCTAATTATCTTCTATTCCAAGTGGCACTACTGAAAAACGTAGTTCATGAAGCAGTTGGACCAGCTGATTCATTTTTTCTCCTTGTTTAGCTCATGATCATCTTATATTCCCCGTCAGATTATATAATCAATACACACCATTTCTATTTGCCAGTCATCGCAATTGTATGCATGGAAAGTTCTTGTCTTTATCCGACACACGAGATAATTGGGTTTTGCAGTCATCAAGCCCTCAAAAAACGTCAAGAGGGAGTCATGAGTAAGATAACCATAGGAAGAAATAACTATTTGGTTCCAAATAAGTTTGTAACTGTTCACAACTGAGAGTGAGTCATAGTCGCTCACTAGTATGGTTGGTTTATGTGATGGTTACTAAACTGAGAGTGAGATCCACTGATTATTTGTATTATCATATTATAGTTTGTTCTTAAACAATGAATTAGTCATATATTAAACACAGGCTTGGTCATTGATTTGTTTAGACTTTAGGTATATAATATACTAATTATTTTGCAAAGTCTTTATTACTGATGTGATTTACTAGTATGTTAATGCTACAGTATTGGAAAGTACAAGGAGAGCAAGTAGTGTACTCAGACATTGCAATAAAGGTTTTTACTTTATAACTAAGTCAAATTACTAAATGTCCCATATAACCGGGGAATAGTAAGGATTCTTAAGGTCACTTCCATTAGCAATCTGCAACTGCAGAGTGACATATATAAACACCCCCTTTTTTGGATTTTTAGTTTACGAAAGAAAGGTTTTGGAAGAGAGAACTGGAAGCTCCCATCCCAAGACTTGAAGGAAAGGTCTCTGAGTGCCAGGTATGTCATCCTAAAATTCTGCAGATTTATCATGTATGAGTCTTGCGCTCTGTCTACTCATTGTAACAGTGAATTCCAATATTAATTCTTCATTTTTATTTTTAAGAACATTCTATTCGACAGGCTTGGACTGTCTTCATTCCATGTCTCATTTTCTGTATTTCTTGCACTAGAAATAAACCAATGGATAATTGATTTCATAAATGTAAAATAGACCTCAAAATTTTCCATACGTTGATGAAGATCTTCAATGAGTGAAGTTCATTAAGAAAGCCTACCTATAACGATACTGTAATTCAGAGTAAAGAAATTGACATGGATATGGCATGAGAAAGCAAACTATTTTGAAGTACATAGGTATCGCATGCATCAAATCCTTAAAAGACGTTTATATTAACTAGTTAAATATACCAACACCATCACTAGGCATCAACTCATGCATGATAAAGGTTAAGCTGAACCAAAGCTAATGTTAATATAGCCACTGTGTCAAGAATAACCATGGAAAAACATCATACTTTGATACAACACACGTCTAGAGATATTTAGAGAGTTTGGGCAGATATGTAAAACTTCTACCATACAGAATATTCAACTACTTTAAATGCATTTTCTTTTCTAACGGAAACAAAATAGCAACAAACTAATATGGTCCAAGTTATTGAGAAAACATATGGAAAATGGCTTTACCAAGAACTCAAGCCATATAACCATGTAGATCATGAAAGTGACAAGATTACGATTTTTTTCTCAGGTGGCTCTATGGAAAGTTCTTAGCTAACCAAACACAAAGCATGTGGCATCAAATCTTGTGTCTCATTAATTTATATGTGATTACCACTCTCGAGAAAAAATGTCTCCAGCATGTTATAGTAGGAATATCAACAAGCATATGTACAAACAAGCTACTAAAAATGAGAACTATATATATATATATACATATCATTCTTTAATTCCTTTATAATAGAAGTATTAACAAAATTGGATGCATACCCAAAGGCATTCAGTGATAAGTAAACAATCTCATCTGATAATGTGCATATTTAATTGATGGTTGCATACCAAAAAGTACACAAATCTCATCGGTTAATTCACACTATACTTTCTTAGTTTCTTCTGCAATAAATAGATTTATTTACTATATTAATGTGTTTCAATCAATTCTTATGCTAACTTCAATCTCAGTCTGAGATAATAAAAAACAGCCTTCGAACGAATCAAATGTCGCAATCAGCAATTGGCAATAATTTTGTACTTGTCCAGGAGAGGATACATAATCCATGCTAGCAGAGATGAAAAGGTAAAAATTGGTAAAAAGAAATTGAGAGAGCTAAAAGCCGACCTATGGTTAAACAGAGAGAGAGAGAGAGAGAGAGAGAGAGAGAGAGAGAACCTGAACTTGGATAACTTCAACTTCTTTGTTAAGAATCAGCATCGAAAGGGCACCCTTAAGGGTATAATCAAAAGATCGATTCAGGTTAGCAATCCCATGCAAGTTCTCTTCAATTTGAAATCTAACGGGATCACCTGAAGATGGGAAACCGAAACTTCATTAAACAATTCACCATGAATAAATTAGGTACTCAAAATATGTAAACAGTTGTGAGTAATGTATCATGACATCACATGTTTTTCTTCAAGAGATAACCAAAATGTATGCTTATTATTTTAAATGGGTCAAAAACCTACTATTGCTGTTCGGAAACATGTTATTTTGGAAGGCATGAATTCAAACACAAGAGTCAGATGTAGGTAATTAAAAGGTCTAGGGATACCTACTCTTACAGAATTATATAATTTTTCTAGGTCATCATCATCACCATAGCCTCATCCCATCCATTTAGAGTTGGCTTTGCGAGTCCTATTTTTCCATTTATTTCTATTTAGGCTAGCTACTCTGCAGTTCTTTATACCACTTCAGACTGCTTCTCTCCAGATCTCCATTGGTCCTCCACTTCTCTTAATTCCTTGTTCTAGTCTTGCCTCAATCCTTTTTAAAGGGGCTGTTTCCAGCTTTCAATGGACCTATAATATATCTGGTTATTATTTCCAAGTTCTTGTTCTTCCAGGTATTTGTTTTACAAATTTAGTAAAAGATAAGATTTCAAGGGTAGTTCCCGTGTTTGATAATTTTGCTTTAATAAATTACAATTTCCGCTTATGTTAGCATTCTAGTTAGTAGCAGGATTAGAGCTAGTTGAAATTTTCATATATAACTTGGAAGTTTGTAACCCAAATTTCGATTAATGAAATTATTTTCACTGTGGTGGGTGAAACCTTTGCAGAAGAGATCTGGGTTATAGGCCCTCGTAGGTTATAATGGGGTTTCTACAAAGCCCATGTAAGAGCTTTGGAGTATTCCTCTCAAAAACTTTATAGAGGCTAACTCCTACAAACTCTCTTCGACCTGAAACTCTCTGTCCACTTTTTTTTTTCCTCACTGGAGATCTGTTAGAACTGAATAGCAACTATTACTGGTCGACACCAATGTTCCTTGTGATACAGGTTCATATAATATTTTATCATTTCCATCTCGATCTCCTCCTGATCCGCCACAATCGCATCCCCTACCCGTGTTTGTTTGATGGTGCTGGCCATTTTCTGAACACTCCCCATCGCATGAAAGAATTTGTATTTTCATCCCCCCTTTTTACCCATCTACTTTGGGCCTTTTGTTTCCAACAGATTTGTTCTTCCTTAACCTTTCGAGTGTACTCCATCAACCTTTTCCGCCTCTCCCTATCCCCTAGTAAGAAGGATGATTCCTCCTCCAGTTTATCTATATATTCAACTTCACTAAGGATTTCTCCTATTCCCCTCTATACATTCCCAAACACCTCAAGGTTCCATTTTTTATTTGCTGTTTTACCAATTTTAGTTTTGTCATAAACCTTGCTTGAGCACCACCCTCCACCTTCCACGACTTCAACTAGACTCTTAATCTCATCAAAATCCTCATTTGAAATCCACATATTTTCAAATCTAAATGGTGTAGGGCCCCATTTTCCTACCCCAGAACTCAATGTAATTGGGGAGTGGTCTGATATAGGTGTAGAAAGCGCCGCTAACTCCATGTTGCCATAACATTGCTCCCATTCACTACTCTTGGCATCACTGGATTCTCGTCCATTTATCCAGGTGAATTTTGATCCGATCATCGGGATGTCAACCAACAAACATTCCAGCATTAATTGCCTGAATTTTCTCATGCTCTAATTCATTTGGCATCCCCATTTTTTCTCACAAAACTTGATGAATTGAAGTCGCCTAACACCACGGTATGTCCCATTCTTGTTTAAACTTCTTTAGCTCCCTTCAAAAATTGTCCCTCCTTTTCTTTTCGGTTGGCCCATACTGAATGCCCATTCTTTCCCGACGCAATGACCTTAAACCTGACACTTAAAGAAAAATTTCCCATTTTCGTTTACATGACCTCTACCAAACGATAGTCCGAAATCATGGTATTAAAACTCGACGAGTCAACTCGAAACTCAGGAGAGTCGATTCGACTCGACCCAATTTCGGGTCGACTCGTCGTTGCACTCGATCTGGGCTTAGACTTGGTCGACTCGCTGAGTCGATTCGAAAACTTGGTCGAGTTTGTCAACTTGGCGAGTCACTTAAGTAGGAAATACATTTAATGGCTGGTGGGGGTTTTAAAATGATTTGAGGGGCATACTTGTAATCTGCCCCATTTCAGCCCTTTATATACTAACCTCGACAGAAAGTCGACGAGAAATCTGAAAGAAGAAAGAAAGAAGAAAAACAGAAGACGAAGAAGAAGAAGAAATACCGGTAAGCCACAGATGCCCTAAAATTTGCCCTAAAATCTTTTTTTTTTCCTACTTTATTAGCCACGATGCTCTATAATTTGTTTGGCTTTTCTTTTTTTAGCCACAGATGCCCTATAAAGTGGAAAAAAAAAATCATATTTTAATCCATAGATGCCCTAAAATTTGCCCTAAATCTGTTTTTTTTCCCTACTTTGTTAGCCATGATGCCCTATAATTTGTTTTATTTTTTTTTTAGCCACAAATACCCTATACAGTGGGGAAAAAAAACCCAGATTTTAAGCCACATATGCCCTAAAATTTGCTGTAAAATTTGTTATCTTTTTTTTTTTCCTACTTTATTAGCCACGATGCCCTATAATTTGTTTTGTTTTTTTTTTAGCCCTATAAAGTGGAAAAAAAAAACAGATTTTAAGCCATAGGTGCCTTAAAATTTGTTTTTTTTTTCCACTTTATATATATATATATATATATATATATATATATATATATATATATATATATATATATATATATATATATATATTAAATAACCCGAGTCGGAGCAAGTCTACCGAATTTTAATTTAGTTTGAGTTGACTCTACTCTGATGATTTTCATGATTATATCTATTTACACTTGCTTTCTCACGAGCGGTATAGTTAGGCTATCAATATCATTTTTTTTCAATCGATAAATAGGTCAAGATATTAGAAAGCAAAAAGAAAATGCAGTAGCCAGCTGCCAAGACACAAGGCAGAGCCCAAAATAATAAAAGCAAAAACAAAGAAAGCAACAAAGAAGCAAAAACACCAAAACCCAAAAGAAAAAGAACCTAGCATCACAAGCCCCATACATCAACCTACTCTCTCACATTAGAAGCTGCAACATCCTTGTCAAGCATAACCCAACTCAAGACCCAATCTCTTGCACCTCTAATAACAAAAGCTATAAAGCTTCTGCATCCTACAAAACCCTTATCATCCCATTTTAACATATTGTAAAGACCCGACTTTAGACAAGCTGCCAAGGACTTTATTTGAACTTTTATAGGATTTATAGTTTTTATGTTATAAATAAGGGTAATTTATAATCATTTTGAAAAGTTTTAAAGGACCTATTCATGATTTATTATAAGGGGAATTTTAGTCTTTTCATAGATGCGGGATAGATCAGTCATTTGTGGATTTATTGAGGGCATAAAGGGTCATATATATATACATATATATATATATATATATATATATATATATATGAGAGAATTGGGTACTGAAGATTTTCGTCAAGCCAACTTTGAAAATGCATAAATATCCTCGGTCTTATAAATTTATTCTTTATTCTTTTAGTTCACCATCATAGAATTTGGGGGTTTGTTATGTCGTAACATGTAAATGGATATTATGTTCATTCCCATTAGGCCCTAGGTGAATGGTAGAAAAGACCGAGTGCTCTTTTGGTGATTATCTGTTGTGTACGCTTCTCTACAGTTTTTTTTCCTATTTTATCAGTAAACAGTGGCTTCTCTACATTTTATTATTTACATTATACTATATTGAAGTTCATTGGCCCCCAAAAAAGTGAGATTTACTTATAAATACTAAAAGAGCACTCTCTATAGTGTTGTGGAGTATGCACAATAACCTCTCTTATAGGTGGATTGAATAAACTATGTGATGTGGAAAAATCGCACGCTAACCCTAAAATAGCGTAAACCTCGCATGATAGGGGTTAGGGTTCTCGCTCGTCAATTAAACAAAATAAAAACGAGAATAGGGGTAGAAGAAGATCCAAGGAATCACTCCAAGGAAGAAAAGTTGGCTTCACACCAAACCGCACGCGGAACGAAGAATCGCTCTTCGATTGAGAGACACAGAAAACTTTGTTAAAATGCCCTTAAGTTTGCAAAGCAAATTTTCATTCATTATCAATAATAATTCTCATAAGAGATTACAATGTGTATTTATAAAGAAAAGAATAGGAATACTACTTAAAATAAAACTCTTAATCAACCATTAAAACTTTCTAATCTAACGGTCATAATTAATTTCACTATTAATCCCGTCTTTTTATTATGCAACGACTTTTGAAGGGTCAAACGATGTCTAATTAACATGAAATTGGTCTTATTTGAAAGCTTATCGAAGTAGTTTTCTAACAAGACAAGAATCACACAATTCCGATATATATTGATAGACTTATGACTACTTTTCCGATGTTTTCGTTGAAAGTGACGAAATTAACAGTCATATATCACATAAATGTGTCTGACCCTTAAATGATTCAAATAAGGAAACTAATCTTAAAACAAACCACTTATTAAAAGAATCCTAATAAAAAAGGAAACAGAACCTAGATAAAATGCCTAAAACAACGTGCACACGAGTCTTTAACGGGCGTTTTAAACACTCATTCGTGTGTCCACTTTCTCTTTCGATGTCTTCTCTTTATCCGACCACGATCTCGGCGTGTAGACTTTAATTTCGCATTATTCTCCCCTACTTTGAAGAAGTTCAACCTTGAACTTTAGCTGACATGGATTTTCACGGCCAAGATCACAGACAATATATAGGGAACTTCAATCGGAAGCGGCTTGGACAAGTAAACCGGATTCAACTCAGGCGAGATCCGATTTATCTTTGATACACCGATGGGAATCGACGTCAACACACAACCAACACAATCCTGGGACCTGTGGGTCATGGGACCGAGAGACTTCATTGCGGACTTGGGCTCGGTAGGACTTTTTGTGGAAACTTGCTCATTCATCAACCGGTACGGAATCTTCGATCGATTTTGGAGCTATCACGGGTTCGAGTAGATGATTGATAACAGTTTTGGGTGAGATGAGGTCGGCTAGGGTAACTACAGTTACAAGCTTGGTTTCTTGAACGGGCTTTGGGCTGTAAGCTGTTACGAGAGCTACAACCGGCCTAGATTTTACGCTGACAATGAAATCCGTAACGAGTGTAAGTGTCACAACGGTTATGGGGTGAGAAACAGTTATGGGATTAAAATGGACGACTGGTGATGGGATTGGGTTAACGGACACGAAATTTGAAAGCTTAAATCTCAAAGCTTTACGTCTCGCCGATATGATTTCCTCTTGTAGTTTGAGAATAAAATCCTTAAGAAATTGTTGAACAAAACTCCTGCTTAACGCCTCTGCTATCTGACGTGAAATTTTTAACTCACGTAGAATCTCAAAAGTAAACGCTCGCTTATATAAAACTGGCCAATATTGAGATTTTAAATTCAACTACCTTAGACTCCGCAACTTAGCTTTCACTGCCTCCCATACTTGTCCAATCGTAGAAATCGTCTGAAGCAAATCAAGTCTCTTCTGCCGATCTACGAACAATCTTATGCTAGCCATTTGATCATTCAACTCGCAAAAGGCGTCAATAAACTGTTCTTTACTCATGATGGACTCCACGTGCCGAGTGTTGAACTTGCTTTGATACCAATTTGATATGGAAAAATCGCACGCTAACCCTAAAATAACGTAAATCCCACACGATAGGGGTTAGGGTTCTCGCTCGTCAATTAAAACAAAATAAAAAGGAGAATAGGGATAGAATATCCAAGGAACCACTCTAAGGAAGAAAAGTTGGCCTCACACCAAACCGCACGCAGAACGAAAAATCGCTCTTCGATTGAGAGAATTCCACCCTCACAGAAAATTTTGTTAAAAAGCCCTCAAGTTTGCTAAGCAAATTTTCATTTATCATCAATAATAATTCTCATAAAAGGATACAATGTGTATTTATAAAGCAAAGAAACTCTAGGAATACTACTTAAAATAAAACTCTTAATCAATTATTAAAACTTTCTAATCTAACGGTCATAATTAATTTTACCATTAATCCTGTCTTTTTATTACGCGACCACTTTTGAAAGGTCAAATGATACCCGATTAACATGAAGGTGGTCTTATTTGGAAGCTTATCGAAGTAGCTTTCCAACAAGACAAGAATCCCGCAATTCCGACATATATGGATAGACTTATGACCACTTTAAGTGATGAAATTAACAGTCACATATCACATATATGTGCCTAACCCTTAAATGATTCAAATAAAGAAACTAATCCTAAAACAAATCACTTATTAAAAGAATTCTAATAAAAAAAAGGAAATTAAACTTAGATAAAATGCCTAAAACAATGTGCACATAGGTCTTTAACGAGCCTTTTAAAAACCCATTCACGGGTCCACTTTCTCTTTCAATGTCTCATCTTTATCCGACAATGATCTTAGTGTATAGGCTTCAATTCCGCATTACTATGTCATATTTCAATTGAGACGAGAATGTCCTTATACATTTCGAAAAATTTCCATATGTTTCTTCTATGACTCTGTAATATTATTTTTCTAAAGGGATCATAGGGGGTTTACTGTCACAAGTGTAAAGGAGTGGTCCCTCGCACACTTATCGGTTGTACCAATTGCATGTTGGGCACGTTGTCATTAGAAAAGCTGAGGAGCTAGCATTGTCATAAGAGAAAAAGCAGAAAACATTGCCAAAAACGAGGCTGCCTCCAATGCTTAAATATCTTGTCTTGGTAAATTTATCCGGCCAACTCCAAAATGACTATAATAACCTTGCTGATTAAAGTTTATTCTGCATTTTCTAGTTTATCATTTTAGAACTTGTAAATTTGTTTTGTCCTAACATGTGAATTTGTAAAATTTATTCTTGGTAAATTCATACCTTCATTAAATAGTTGGAAACTTGAAATAGCAGTTGCCTATAACTTGTCTATACATTAAAATGGTTTATTATGTAGGTTGTATCATTGCGGTTCTTTCCGCTCCTAAAAGTGTGATTTCCCCATAAGTCGTTGAAGAGCACTCTATACAGTGTAACTTTGTATTTATGTTAAATTTCCTCGTCATTATTAAGTGGATTTCACAAAGGGGTACTGGTATTTACAGCCAAAGATTTTATCTATGCAGCCAGGGTTTTCCATCATTAAAAACCATTGACTACCTTCAATCGGACAATTGAGATCGTTTTCCGTCCAAATCTTCCACACAAAAGATCTTGAGATATGGCTCACCTATCAAACGCTCAGATGTTGATTCCTCGTGGCACACATCCCAAGACATTCCTACCTTGCTATAATGGTTTATAGCGTCTCGGAACACCATTGACTGGTCTGAATCAGATGGTAGAAACATTATTTCATCTGAAGCTTCGACACAGTATATCTAATGATTGTTGGCTACAGACGGTCAGATGTTCATTGTGCATTCGGCACATGCAAAAATTAACTACTCTACCATGTCTAAAACTTGGTTGCAAAACATTAAGTTTAGGTTGCAAATACACTTACCATGACACTCATTTACTTTTGTTATCTCCTAATGCTCCCGAGTCCTGACCACTTTCTGCCATTCTTTACAGTCTTCCTTCTTTAATTTGAGTGAACGATAAGGGTAGAAATGTAAATTACTGTTGTGTAGATCTTCTCTAGGTCATAATACCTGAATCTCCCTACTGAGCCGAAAAGACTTGCGTTGCAGATAGAGATTATATGGGATGTTTAAACTCTATACCAATGGGGGAGGGATACAAAAATCTCAACCAAACAAATTGGTCATATTTGACTATGTACATATGTTCCAAAATTTCGATGGAGATAGATCGGCCAACATAATTGTTTTTTTATTCATTCTACATAAACGAACGTTATCTTCCCCTTTCGTTACCTTCCCCTTTCCTTACCGTAGAGCAAAAGTAAATTTAATGAACTGGAGAGGGATGTTGCCACCAGCAGGAGAAATGACAAAGCTGCTGCCCGATTGTCAAGTGGTTCAAATTTTCTCACTGTCAGAAGAAATTTGTTATACAATACAATAGGTGAATAATTTGTAGTGAGCCAACCTGCCCAAAATATGAAACCTTGGAAATGGGTTCACCGTCTTTTGATATCCTTCACCAAGGTTTAGTCCTTTTTTATTTGCGATTTTGACATCTTTGTATTTTTCATTATAAGGAAAATAGTGTTTTTATCACCTGAGCTTGTTAAAACAGAACTGGAGAATTAATTTGTAGTGGGTAACGGGTCTTTTACAAGGGTTATGGGTTTGATTAGGAGATGCCTGGGTGTAACATTCCCTCTAGATGGTTTCGCAACTACCTCTAGGACACTGGGAGTGAAATCCACCCCAGAATACTTGGAGTACTATCTTAATGGTTAGATAGCATCCTTATAGGATAGATTAGTAACCCTTAAAATTTGGTCCAAACCAGACTTATAGGTAAAAAGTTGAGTGACAACACTCATATAGATTCCCATATTACTAAATAATAAATATGAATATTAGGAGAGAGAATATATGATTAATGGGCAGTTCAAAATATTAAAACAACAGACATAATAATTTGCATAAATATATAATTAAAGAATTATTAGACTAGAGTTCCTAAATTACATGAATACGAATTTCTGAATTAACCCTACAGTACCAGTAACTAAGCAGTGGAAACATTCCTATCTAAAGTACGATCCTAACGAGTTATCCCTAAAGAATTATTACATAGTTTAATTTTGGTACGATACCAATACCACTCTGGTTCAAATTTAGTTATTATAGCCAATGAGGATCAGGCAAAGGCAAGGCACTCTCAGCCCAGTTCTGTCTATCGAGACAAGGATCACAAAGACCCCAATGATCAATCCCTGATCAGTTTACCCACCACCATTTTAAACCTGCCATCACATCGGGTCACTCATCCTGACCTGTCAGTGCAGACAGTGGGCAATGCATGAGTCTAAAGGTCAAATGGTATCATCTTTTCACTTTCGATTAACTTGGACTTCTAATGTTCTTAAATTCACTAACTGACGAGCTTTTTCACCTTTCTACTAATCTTAAGTCACTAGTCCTACCGTGAAGTTCAAAGTAATACAAGTCTTATTATGTTATTAAAAGTCAATGGTTTGACCATACCTCCTAAGGAGTATATGGGTTCTTGCCAACAGTCCCTTTCAAGATCTTAAGCCAGTTAGATTCAGTTCAAATTCAAATCAACAGTCCCTTTTATGAGGATGTGTAATGATGGTATGGGAATATCTTTTGGAGAAGGGTGATTTGTCCGTTTGCTTTTGATTTTGTAGTGTATATAAATGTTACCAGGTTCGCTGGTTTGCGGACCACTTCTCGGTTCACAACCCTTGAGCGAACCTGGTTCGCTAGGGGTATGATGAGTTTTAAATAAAAAATATATATATATTTTATGTACTTTAAATTCAATAACATTGTTATAGCTTGTTGGTTAGTCTTCCCTTAAAGATTATATGGAGGGTTTGAGTTCAAAACTCCTCAATCACTGTTCTTTTAATATATATATATAGCGCAATCTTCTCTCACTCGAGTCATGGGACATAAGCCCATGATCGAGTTAACATTGGTTGGATGTCACATCAGTTGAACTTTAAAGCCATCTGATGTGACATGTAGGCAATAAGAGCTCGAGTCATGGGCTTATGTCCCATGACTCGAGTTAGGAGATCACTTCCCTTATTAATATCTGAACCAATCCAAACGAACCAGACTGAACATGTCCACCTGAACTGGAGTGAACCGAACTGAATGGAGAACTGGTTCGAACCACTCATATTAACATCTGAACCGGTTCCTTATTGCTGGTTTGAAAATATTAAGCCCATAGTGTATTGGTCATTAACGTCTCTAAAATAATGTCTCAAGTGTTTCGTAAAGATTATGATTTCTTTTTTACTTTTTTGATGAATCAATATTTATATAACTGATACGTATATTAACTTCCTAAAAGTTTTAGGCTTCTTCAGGACACATTCTGAATTGTTGTCATTTGTCTGAACATGATTATTTTGTAAATTACCTTTTTGTTTGTTTTGATAACAAAAAATGGATGCTTCCCAGAGTAATACATTGTTTTTTAGTTAATTGTTCTGTTACGATACATACACATGTACATTGATGGAACATCAAATAATTATTTCTAGGTAAAAAACTTTGGATAGTGCATCTTAAAAGGTGAGAAGGACGTCTTTCAGAATAGCTTATATACTCATTTCAAGAGGCTATTTTATCGGGTTTTAAGATTGGAGTGTTCCTAATTGCAGTGGATTGGGATTTTTATTTTTTGTTCTAATTCTTGGTGAAATTTTGGGTTATGGTTTCTTTTTATTTTTCTTTTTCCAACTAAGATGTATCGTAGAGCCCAAATACCAAAATTTATGACATTGTGGCACTAAATGGTTTTCAATTTTTACCAAATCCTCTAGGTTCTTGTGTTTACTACTTGCACTCCATGTATTTTGTCTTTGTTCTGATTCTGAGGCCTTTCTCCAAAGTTCCAACTTATCATTTACTTGTTTCCTTGTCTTGCCAATGAGCACTAAGCACTATAGTATCCACAAACAGCATACAACATGTGACCTCATTCACTGTTTGTGTGTTTAAGGACATAATTTATTAGTGGGCTCACATATTTTTTCAGTGTGTCTTATATATTGTTTATTGCAAATGTAAATGTCCTTAGTTTACAATATTTTCATTTTCATTTTCCTTTTTTATGTTATAAGTGAATTCACTTGTTTATTTCTCTTGAAAACCATGGTTTACTTTCTTTTCTTTTTTTTTTTCATAGAAAAAAGCCAATGTAGGTCTGCCTTTAGAATTAATTATGTGCAGCATATATGTTGCTCTTGAGTGTATCCTGGTACCTGTTCATTGTGTGGGAATAGAAATTGATGATTTAATGAGCTGACACAAGGGCATATAGTAATTTTCGTTTATGTGTCTTCGTTGTAGGATATAGAAATTATGGAGAGGAAAGTGGAGGATCTTGAAAAAAGCATGAAAAGGAGCAACGATAAGCAGTTGAAGATAGAGCTTGAGTGTTGTGAGAAGGTTTGCATCTCACTAGTTTTGGATGAGTGGATAATATTATTTAAATATGCATTTTCCCTGTCTATAGATTTAAGTGTATTCTATGTTAATTGGGCTAATATTTGTTTTGTAATCTTTGATGTTTCTCTTATCCATGATTTCTATTATAACAGCCAATGAAAGTAGGTTACTGCCGAATATTTGTTAGAGTACCTGCCTCAGGATTCTGAACCAGGGTTAAGGAACATACTAAGATGTTATAATGGACTTGGTTCATGTGTTACTTGTCTGAAGTGCATGATCAAGTCTTTTGTTTCTTATCAGCTGTTATATTTTTCTTCCTTTGTGCAAATACAATGTTGGTGCTTGGCTGATGCAGTATTTGATTGCTATAGTCTGGATTCTGGAAGATAACAAAAATATTCAATTTAATTAAAGTCTAAAGCAAAGGGATTTACGCCTCTATTCTCTAAAGAGAAATTTTTTATAAAAATTAATCCAACATGAAAATATGTCATTGGATAAAAGGCTGAAAATAAAAAATAATTCTGAGAATTAATTGTACTGACATCCTGGGTCTCCGAGAAACAAAATAGGGTGCATGTTGGATCTCTAAAATGAAATCATTATTGGAGGGGAATCAATGGAAATGGGATGCAGTGTACGCAATAGGATCGACGGGAGCATGCGGACCATTTCAGACATGGTTTTAAAACACGGAAACTCGACTCGACTCGAAAATCATCTGAGTAGAGTCAACTCGGAAACTTGCTCCGACTCGAGTTATTTAATATATATATATATATTATAATGCAGTTGTGGCAAAAAAAAAAAAAACAGATTTCAGGATAAATTTTAGGGCATTTGTGGGTAATAAAGTACGGAAAAAAAAAAAAAAACACAGATTTCAGGGCTAATTTTAGGGCAAAAAAAAAGAAAATAGATTTCAGGATAAATTTTAGGGCATCTGTGGGTAATAAAGTAAGACAAAAATAAATTTGTAGCTTATACTCACATCTGCTTTTTTTGGCATAAAAGAGCAGAAAATCTGTGCCTAAAATAGTTTCAGAAACAGCTTTGGCATAAATAAATGAAAAAAAACACATTTTCTTCTTTTTAAAAAAAAAATACTCACCTTTGAATAACTAAAGTGAACTGCTGAAGTGGCTCGGCTCGGTCGAGGGCCTCTTCTTCTTCTTTCTTCTTTCTTCTTTCTTCCTTCTTCTTCTTTCTTCTTTCTTCTTTCTTCTTTCTTCTTTCTTCTTCTTCCTTCTTCCTTCTTCTTTCTTCTTTCTTCTTCTTCTTCTTTCTTCTTTCTTCTTTCTTCTTTTTCCTTTTCTCGTATGGTTTATGTGGAGACGAGGGCTGAAGCCCTAAAAGCCTTAAATATAAAAGGGGCATACTTGAATAACTGAAGTGAACTGCTGAAGTGGCTCGGTTCGGTCGAGGGCTTCTTCTTCTTCTTTCTTCTTTCTTCTTTCTTCTTCTTCTTTCTTCTTTCTTCTTTCTTCTTTCTTCTTTTTCCTTTTCTCGTCTGGTTTATGTGGAGACGAGGGCTGAAGCCCTAAAAGCCTTAAATATAAAAGGGGCATACTTGTAAATTGGGGGCATACTTGCTAATTTACAAGTATGCCCTTAAAATTGGTTTAAAACCCCCGCCAGCCATAGCTTAAAGAAGTTTAAGTCGACTCGCTGAGTCGACAAACTCGGCCGCATTTTCGAGTCAACTCGGCGAGTCGACCGAGTCTCACCCCATTTCGAGTTTATAGCCGAGTCAACCCGAACTTGGGTTGAGTTGAGTCGACTCGCCCGAGTTCCGAGTCGACTCAGTGAGTTTTAAAACCATGATATGAACTACGCCATCTAAAGGTGAACAATATTAGTGGTCACCTTGGTAAATTTCATCTAAAGGTGAACAATATTAGTGGTCACCTTGGTAAATTTCCAAGGTCTATGGATCATAGTGAGTTACCAATTTAGCTGTTTAGCACACTTTTCTTTGTTTTATTCCAAAGTGGTCGAGTTATTTTGTGTAAGTCGCTTATGAGAATGGGCAAGGTGAGACGAAAGGAAAAATGCACAGTTCTTTTTAAACACGATGAATTGTATCACATTCATGGAATCAAACATTCGTAATGAAGTACGGTCCTTTAGAGCATCTTCGACCAGGACTCTACATGTTGAACTTTATGTATTTCTCCTAGCCATCTCTAATGTCGACCTGGACTCTACATTTCAACCTGGATTATGATTGCATCGAATCCTAGGGTGCGATCGAATTGATCAATCAGTTATGGTTCAAAACAAAATAGACTAGTATGAGAACTTAAAGTTTACATCGGATAGTAAATTACCGAATCCCTCCTGGCCATTCACATCAGGCTAGTAGGGATGTGTCTGATTCCATCGAATCCTAGGGTGCGATCGAAATTAATCAAGCACTTATAGTTCAAAATAAAATAGCTAAGAGTATGAAAACTTAAAGTTCACTTTTCGAAATCCAGGTTCAAACCGAATCTCAAGATGCAACCCAAGATAGTAAATCACGTAAGAGTTATGATTATCTTACATATATACATATGCGTACATATTTTTATGTAATTTCTGTTCATTTATAGAGATATATGATTATCAGAGTGCAACTAACAAATAATCAAACTCAAAGGTCTAATATATCTATAGATTGTCTAAAACCTCTCACATATACTCTATTCTGTACAGTTTTTTGTTTTGGGTTTTGGTATTTTTCCTCTCCTTTTTTTCTTCCATAGTTTATTGCTGGGCCAGCTTTTGATATGTTGTATCTTCGTTCACAATTTGATCAAACCAAAAACATATATTCCATTCTCTAATCACAATTATCTATATACAAGCCAACTCTAAAAATTCCTTTTAAACAAAACATATTTACAATCGATTTAATCTTGAGAAATACTTCCACATGAGTTTGTATATCTTCAGTTTGTGGCCCCTTAGCTAATGCTTGAGCATGCAACCTTCTACCTTGTATTGAAAGTATGGTCAATTGAGCTAGAATGCATACTACTATCCGATGTGAATGGCAAAGAGAATGCAAAGCTTGATTCATAGAGTCCAGGACGAAGAGGTTCTGAAGGATCGTACTTCTTTGCAGATCTTTGCTACTATTAAAGTCACACACCTCATTGTGGTTAAAGCGAAACCTAAAAGAAGAGTGAGTTAGAACCTGATCAAGAGCCTTCAGAGCTCTTCAGATGAATCTAGGGAAAGAATCCTTCCACTCATGCAAGAGAAAAAAAAATCCTAATCTAGATAAGATCCGATACTCTTGGCAATTTTAGCATGTGGGTTTTCCTCTCGACAACGGGAGCTATTTTATCTCCATCGCATTGTTGAAAGAGTTCTCCATGCTAGGAGTCAGTTCAACGTTGTTGTTTTTCTCATCAATGATCCCGACAATATTAATGTCCCTAACAACACACCAAGGGCTAAAGAAATCACTCCTATATCCTCTTGCAATAAAATGCAGACAGGTTCAATACAAGTAGCAGTCATCAAGCTAGGAAAAATCAACTACGGACAATAAAGTAGAAATCGAGTTTGAGTCCTTAAAAAAATTATGACAGAAGAAATGTATATCCACCAGTCTCCATATTCCACCGAAGAGACAATTTGCTCGAAAGGATACCATGCGCACAATCTCCCATATTGATTACAGTCAGACTCTTAAAACACATCCATCTAGTTTCTTGATGTAAAACAACATGAGGATTATTTGCACAAAGACACTTCTGTTTGTCCCTTCCTTTTAGATCTCTAGTATTCTAAATAACTAAATAAGATTCTCACGGAAAACAATATGGGATCTGATATCTAAATTTGCCCCTACATACAGCCTACGAACCTCAGAATAGATCCACTCGGACAGTCATATAGTATAGTCAATACCCAAATTTAGGTAACTTAGTTAGTTCTTCCCCTATATTGAAATTGTCTTTCACACATCTCTTGACCCTTTTCTTTATTAGAATTGGCTTATTTTAAATTTGAACAAGAGACCATAAGGCCTTGCTCACCGTCACTAACAAGTAACTTTTTAATTAGAAACTCTAGTTCAACCTCCTACGATACTAGGACCTTTGAACACATTCGACCTCAAAATGGACCTCAAATAGGACTAAATCTCTTTCTAATCCTACTATGACTAAAAGTAAACAAACCTCGTTGGATAACAATTAATAAAATAACTCGAAATAGGATTAAACTCCCCATATAACAAACCTAGTTCAATAATTAGATTGTTGGAGGCAACAACATAGAAGAAATGGTACATTTATTTGCTGGCACTAGAATATTTTCCATGGAGATAGATTCCTTTAGCTGAAAGGTCTCCCAATTAAAATTGCACACCAGGGATCATTGATCTTAGCCACTCAATTATTACCAAAAAATAAAAATAAAAACCTCCCCCACTCGATTGAGATCTTTCTTGGTTTGACAATTTAAGCTACTGCAGTCATAGCCAAAAGAAAAGAGGACACTATCAAACAACATGATTTGAGAAATTCATAGCTTATACAAATGGAAAAGCGACATCAACAACGAGGTCATTTTTTCAGGCATGCCTCGATTAAATAAATTCTAGGGTGGTCAATTTCCTCCATCATCAACGACAGAACCCCAGCTTCTGAAAATTGGAAATTTACATGCGCACCTATCAGTTTAAGTGAACACTACAAGGGTGATGTGACATCAGCAAAATACGAATCCATGCCATTTTGGTGCGTAACAGAAATCGTTTAGGAAAATTCTGAGCAGTTTATGCAAATATTCATGTAATTTGAGTAAGCTAACTATGGTAATAAAATTATTGGTTACTTATAGGAGAGGAGAAATCTGAATGAGCTTGGGCTGTCCGATAGCCTTCTATAAATCTCACCCCTTCCACTGATGGAACTTTACCAAACTAAACTATTGTAAGCCACCAAATCAAAATATTTTTGGCTGTCTTGGAGTATAACAAAGTTCGATTTGCCAACTAAATTTCTAGTGGGAAATATAATACATAATTCCTTTAACCATTATTTTACCAGGATTCATCTTCCAAAAAATAATCAAAGAAGAAAAAACACCCATACTTCAGTAGTGATTCATGTGACAAGGTTAAACTGAAATGAGTGACAAACTAGGGACTCGCAAAGCTGATCCAAAATAGTTTTCACGTGAAAAGGCTGTGGAACGGTAAGCCCCATATATTTATATTTCCATGTAACACAGAAAAAATTTGAAAAAAGAGTTTCAGCTATTAAATGAGAATGTCCATCCAAAATTTTAATATGAGTAAGAGTAAGCAGAAGCAGCAATTAAATGGAGATATGAAGCATTGTTTAGAGACTCATGGTAGCTTAGCTCTACCCGAAGGTATTTTTTTCTCTATTAAAAGTTTTATATTCCATCACCCAAAAGTTTGCAGTGGAACTGTAATAGGGATTATATATTTTTATTCTCATTGCTAGTAATTCCGTTTATGAGCTTCTGTAATCGTACTACTTTCTTTAGATTTTGGATGGAAGGGGATTTTAGTTTAGTTATACTCTACCATGAATAATGATCACTAGATTTCAGGGCTGAGCTAGAGATTAGCTATGTAAACCTAGGCACCTAGGACGATCCATCGCTTAGCATTGGCAAGGCATTTCAACAACCTTGACTCAATCCAAAGAGTAAATCAATATTAATATTTTAATTCAAGAATTATATAATAACACAAGAATCTACCTTTACATTTCCGACAGAACTCTCCATAATTCTCTTTCGATCTTTGTAGAGGATGCCACCTTGTTCACCTCAATTGTTTTCTTTAAGTAATGCCTATGATGTCATCGCACGATCAAAAATTTATCCATCACTCTTCATGGAAGGGCTGTAGGTTGCTTGATATCGCCAACAGATTGGCGGCGTCGAACCCCTTGAATCTTATGTTCCCACACAATCTCTGATAACTCGTCCTGAGGTAAAGTCAAACCCTCTCCCTTTACCGACCGATTCAATTCACAAAAGTATTTTGGGTCTTGCAATCTAATATACTCACGCAAAACTTGCTCGTGATTTGGTAACCAATTCCTAGGGAACGGGGTGTAATCGCAGGACGGAATCAATGACATATGTGAAAATTGAACTCCATCAATGGCATCGACAAGTCCCATCCTCAAAAGATCCGAATACTCTGGAGCTTCATTGTTCGTGCTCTCTCTCAATGGACGACTGAGATCACGTGAGGCAATCTTGTATACCTTAGCCCGTGATTTTAGTCGATACCTTGCCGCATACAGCTTAGCCAAGGAGCTTCGTATCACATAAGCACAAAACCCAACAATTTTCTTTCGGTTATCTGCATATCTATACCAATCCGCCATGGTCTCAAGAAACTTGTTCATTTGAGAGTTGGTATGGGCCTGGCTCGCATATAACATAGGGGTACAAGGCAATGGCTCAGGGTCTCTATCGCCTTTAACAAATTCAAGCCGTCTAAATTGATGAATACATTGTTGTAAGCTTGCGGTGACCGAGAGCAGAGTTCCGACACCCCTCTCGCTAACAATTTTCCCACCAGTCGCTGTATAATGCAACGTCGGGTGAATCACACGCCGACAAATTATGTGGTCCAAGAATTGAATCCCTCTCGAAATGTGTTCAATCTGAAGCAGTGAATTGTCTAATCTCAACCCAAACTTACTTTCACAAAATTCAATCAACTCTCTCCTAGTCTCCACGGCATCCTCTCTTGGCCCTCGGATTCCAATCAACACATGGGCTCCATACCGTATGAAATCCATTCTCCTCGTCTTCTCTCTCCCGCTCGATGGAACAAACTCGGGCCACGCAGGATTATGGCTACCATTGCTACTGGCATCTCTCCATATTGAATCGAGCTTACACGGTCTAAAATACTTTGCAATCTTATCTTCCATCAAATTATCTAATTCACTAAGACATACATTTGCAAGTAAAGGACTCAAAATCCCACAACGGCCATAAAAGGGCACCTTAGCAGCTTCTTCGGGTGCAAAATTAAAGAAAGTCCTCAACCAATATGGGTCAGGTTTCCGCTCATTCTCATTCAACACAATTTTCTTTCTTTTAGACCCTTTCTTCTTCCTTTTCTTCCTCTTATCCAATTCATCATCCTGTGATGATGCCGATGACGACCCATTTCTCGATCTAACCGCTGATCTAATCAAACCCAACACCTTCTTATCGCTAACCCACTTCCCCAAACACCCCATCAACACGCCCGAATCGACGCTATCGAAAATCGCACTCAAGTCCACTTTCAAGAACCACAAATAACCTGCGAAATTGCTCCGTATAGTCCTAATCACAGTGTGAGCGCTCCGCCCAGGGCGGAATGCGTGGCTCCTGGTCGAGAACCGGGAATCGAAAAGGGGTTCGAGGATCAACAACAAGAGCTCCTGAACGACGCGGTCTTGGAAAGGGGAGTCGGTGGATTGTAGCAGAGTGTTTAGTTTCCGCTTGGAGATTAATTTGGTGAGCGGTTTGTCAGTTGGGGAGCGAATGAAGAGGTGGGTGGATGAGCCCCAGGAGAACCGGTTGGTTAAGACAGCCGATTGGAGGGCGAAGAGGGAGTGAAGGGTGTGAGAGTGGATGGCATTTTTTGGCGGGAAAGAGCCGGTGAAATGGGCACAGGAGATTTGGTAGGCTAGGACCCAGAGATCGAATTTTTTGAGGAAACCGGTGAGGTTGGAGAAATTGGTGTGGTTTTGGGTGGAGAAGGAGCGGAGCCAGAGATGGGAGATGACTTGGATGGGGTCTTCTTTCATGAGAGAGTAGGGGTTTGGTGGATCTTGTTGGGTTTCTTGGTTGGTTGGGGAATGGGGATCAAGAGAGAGGAGAGTTGTAATGGGTTTGTAGAGGAGTAGGGAGTGTTGGTGATGGTGGAAGAAAGTGGGGAGGCGTCTGAGTTTGATGAGGGCTGGAAATGGAGATGGCATTGCTGATGGAGGAAAGAGGCAAGCAGAAGTAAATTACAACAGATTTATTTGAGCCTATTTGTTTGTAGATGAATCCATTGACCTCAGCCAATTGTGGGACTAATATCTATGAAGCCATAATTGGGGCTGAGCCCCAATATAACTCATGTTAATTTCCCTGTGATAGAGGGTACCTCTATTCGTGCCTACCAACATCCCGAGAGTGCCTACATTCAAATCCGTTGACGACATTCAATCAAATCCTTTTTCATTCTAACCTTCCAACATAGTGAATCTTCATACCATGAGTAACGATTTAGCCTTTTTTATTCCCCGTGCAATATTTCTCAAAAGTTGGTCCTATAATCACGTCCGATTTTAAGGTCACTTTTGAAATATATGCCATGTGAAATTTAAAACTTGATCGTCTCATAGCACACCCATGGTCTTTTTGTATGAAATTTGAAATGAAAAATAATCACAATCGTCTGTCTCAACAAGATCATCAATTTTCATTGTAGGCACACACAAATAAAGGTATCCTATAATAAACACAAATTTAATTTAATTAAGGGAGCTATAATTGGTACACGAGATTTGTGTCGTGGCACATTGTTTGAAAAAAAAGGCTTTATATGTTTGAGATTTGTGTCATGTGAAACACCATCCAAGTCCTTTGTAAGGATGTTTTCTACCAAAGATTGGCATGTAATGTGATATTTATCATTTGATTCAATATTAGCTACAGACCGATCATCTAATTCAATATTCATTGAATGGTTGACTATGACAAATCTGATAGTAGAGATCATGTTCATGCCATTCTTTAACAGCAAAGATCTTTGCATTGCCTTCAAATCAAAGGGGGCTTATCTAGTGTTCTATATGGCACAAATCTCAAAAATATCAGGTCTTTCTTTTTAGACAATATGCCACGGTGCAAATCTCGTGTGCAAGTTGTGGTGCAAATCAGACGATGGAGATCATTTTTCATCCCAATTACAATGGATCTTCGGATCACTTGCAAACCATTAGACAGTCGATTTTTATTCCATGTGGCACACGTCCTAAAATAGCGACCAGGAAATGATGTGGCGCAAACAATGGTCAAACATGATTTTCAAGTTACTAGTAAATATGCACGTTGCTTTGCACTTGTTGCCATATAAAATCATAAAAATAATAATAAATTTATAAAATGAAAAAAGTCTATGGGTTCTAATATATGGATGAACTTATGCATTCAAACCTCAGATCATATGCTATGCGACACTTGATTATAAGATATTGTCTTTTTTGGATCGTGTGCAATGGCGCATGTCATTTATTTTTATTTTTATTTTTTTAAAATTTGTGGTCTAAACTTTAGCCAAAGTTTGGGTACTGCTTATATCATCTTTATGATTTTTGGTCAAAGGTGGACTGAGATTACAATAATTCACATCCTCCCCGACTCAATAAGGTCAACGTCCTCGTTGACGCAGTATCTCAAGGAAATTGACCATGCCACATCCACCAATCTGGTTGTGTCAACGTCTTTATTGACAGTAAGATTCGCATCAATTCCTCGACTTATGTCTTCACCCCATGCGAAGCCTACCCAGAGTCACTTTTCTCGTAGTGTACTCATGTGCTACACTTAGCGTCCCACGCTAAATCAGTCTATCTTACGCTCGTATGTGGCCCTCGTCACCAACACACATAGTATTTGGACCTTCCGGCCCATGTACTCTACTGAGTCCCACATCGCATCCTCATGCAGACGTGTTCCCCTAATATCTAGCCCCGAGGTTTCTCACCTCCTCGCTGGATCAATTTGGTCATATCCACGCGGTTCCACACCACGCTATCCATCACTATGCCATGCACTGAGCATTAGTGATTACAGCTCACTCTAGTACCTCGACACCATGTGTCTTCACCCAAGAGTTCGCTTAGAAAATTTTGAATTTGAAGCACTTTAGTACTTCAGTCTATGCAATAGGGGTGTGATTTTCGGTCACATTCTCCCTTATATTTTTTTAAAGACTCATGATTCCACTAATAATATTTTATTTCAAAACATGAAAAGTTCTAAGCTAAAAAGGAAACCACCCATTTGATATATGTCCTGAGCTAAATAGGAAATTACTAATCATAATTCTATTTTAAGAGTCCTATATTAGCCATGAATCTAGTTAGATTTCAAGTGTTCGTTACTATGTTCAATGATTCATTGAACATAAAACAAAAGAATTTATTACTATGTTTCATATGCCTTCATTATGTATAACTTAAAATTATAGAAAATTTAATAAAAAATAATTTTATATATATATATATATATATATATATATATATATATATATATATATATATATATATATATATATAAAACTTATATTGTCAACCATAGAACATGAAGAAAAAAAATAAAAACTAACAAATAATTTTAAAAATTCAATTAAATCGAAAATGGATATTTATTCCTTCTCGACTTTAACTTTCTTGAAAATTTTATTGTCTTCATCATATGTAGTCTCATATTTAATGTTTTGACATATATACGACTTTGTAAGATGATTTTGGTAAATTATATGTTACCCTTTGACTTGAAAGAAATACTCATTTTTGAGACATTTATTTATGTGAATTTGAAATTGTTTATTTCCATCCTGCATATGATAAAACATAATTAATCATAATTTTTTTGATAAGAAAATGTAATAAAATAAAAAATATTACCTTCAATTTTAAAAGTATAAGATCTTTCGAGGAAGAATCAATAAGAATCTTTATTTCATTTTAAAATAATGTGAGCCATATTTCCCCACTCTTATCACCAATTTGTATGCGAAGTGCATAGCTACAATGTATATATATTGATAATTAGTTCTAGACTTAAATTGTAAACTTAAATAGAATTGATAAATCAATTTATATTAAAATTATTACCGTAATATGTATTCTACATTATGATTTTTGCACTTTTTACATTCGGCTTGTTGCTCTTTTAAAATAACTCTTGTTTTGCATGTATTGCATGCGGGGTACCAAAGATCCTTATTTTGATGCATGCTTATAATTGAAGCTTTACAATAATCGTATAAAATCTAAATATAAAAAAATAAATATTATTTATTATTTAAAAATAAAATAATCATTCTAAAGAAAAAATTTATAACTTTTAGTTAAGGTTAATACCTCAGATGGTGAATAGAGTTTGAAATTGACATTTCGTTAAATGAAACTTGCTCCACATTCACGAAAGTATTATTTGAATTTAATTCAAATGAACTTTTTTTTTTAAAATTGAGACCTGTATTATACCTGTTTTGTTTATAATATAAGAATTATTAAAACTTTAAAAAAAATTAAAGAAAAAAATTATAATATTATATTACCATTTTTTTATATCTTCAACTTCTGATATGACTGGTTTGATTTAGATTTTGGTTGTTAGTGTCGTAGTAAGAAAAATAACTCCTGATGAATAAAAGATAAATGAATATATATTAATAATATTTTCATATAAATTGATAGATGAATTGTTAATATACGTACCTCGAAATTCATTGGTAATCAATGACATAGCTACAATGATTGACATTTGATTGACATTTGGCATGATGCCTATAAACATAATTCCTTGATTGATTTGACTATTAGATTGCTCACAGATGAAGGTATAGTGTATAATAATGGTCGTAATTAAATTTTAATGATGTAAGATAATCGTGCACACCTCATTTTTCTTAAAAAGATAGGCATCATGTCACCTAAATCCTATAATTGTCATAGTTATTAAGGTTTGATGAGAGTTTTAAAATTTTATTTGATTGTTTGATGAAATAATCTCTATTGGTGAAGCTTTGCATATATCATGACCTTTAAATCAAACAAATTAGATGGAGTTCCACAATACACACCATTTAAGCCAATTAATGTGGGAGAAATTATGAAATTTTTTACTAACAATGGCTCCACAAGTCAAACGAATATAAGTCAGACAATGGAGGTCATTTTTCATCAATCCTCTGCACAATAGATCCTGAAAATATGTTGCACCTATTAGACACTTAGATGTTGATTTTATGAGGCACAAATATCGAAAAGTGGCCTTGATCATGAGTGTACCATGAGAAAAGGTTCTCAAGTATCACATTTGGAGATGTGTGCCACGTGGAATCAAGATCTGACTGTCTGATAGGTGATCCATTATCTTAAGATCTATTATATCAAGGATTGGGACGAAAAACGTTCTCCATCGTCTGATCAAGACAATCAACAATTTTTTATGGTGGAAATGCGTGTGTTCTTCACAGGGAAAATATCAGTAAATAGTGTCACCTTATAAGATAACAATGGCTTTATTTGTACCCATTTTTCTGTGAAGAACACACTTTCTTTCACAAGAAAAAATCATTGATTGCCTTGAATCAGACGATGGAGATTGTTTTCATCCCATTTTTTCACGCAATAGATCTTGATATCATGGCGTACCTATTAGACGGTCACATGTTGATTCCACATGACACATCCAAAAGTGACAGTCTGATAGGTACGCCCACAATCACGATCAGTTTTGGGGAAGTGTGCCATGTGGAATCATGATTTGACTGTCTAATAAGGCTGCCACGATATCAAGATCTACTATGTGGAAGGTTGGGAAGAAAAATGATCTCCATCGTCTGATTCAAGGCAATCAACTGTATGCGTTTGTTTTTCACAAGTTTAATGGGTGCACATAATGCTACCCTAAGAATGTAATCCTTTAGAGTCTCAAAAAGAAAGGAGTCCCAGTGAAATTATGAGGCTTTTTTTTTATTTACGTTAGCTTTTAAGGTTCTTAGAAAATAGGAAAAGTTATTAGAAGTTCCGGAATACGTAAGGAAGAATATGACAGTAAATAGAGTAGCTTAGGGGTTTTTTGATCCTAAAGTATGGAAACACTAAAATTGACATAAAAGAGAGATATTCGTGATTTTACATAGCAGTAAGGATAATGATAAGCAGAGGAGAAAAATTAGGGGAAAACCAATTATAAGGGATACTTTTATTTTATATAGGGCCGGCCTTAAGATTTTGAGGGCCCAAGGCGAATTCTTAAAATGGGGCCCTCTTTCATATTAATTTTAAATAAAATTTGTCACAACTTTTTTTTTAACCAAATAAAATAATAATCATTTATCCTATGGTGACAAATTTCTCCGATATTTTTTAAAATTTTGCTGAAATTTACCGAAACAGAAGTTGGACGTAACTCTCAATGATTCTCTGAAATTGCCAAATTTCGTTAATTTCGAAATTTCATTAATTTTGGCGAAGTTAACGAAAATTTGTCAAATTTAATTAATTTTCTTTTAATTTTAGTCGCTTTTGTATAATAAATAAAAAAATTTGTAAATATTAAATATAATTTATATAGAATATTTTTGTACTCCCCGAAATTTTTTCAAAACTTTTCGAGTACGGTGAATTTTACAATGGGATCTTGTTCTATCATGGTATCAGAGCTCTAGTCAAATGACTCCAATTTTATTTTATAGATTTATTTTTTCTCCTAAATGGCATCATCTTCATCGTCCGGTATTCCCTCTCTGGGTACCTTTACTCATGTGGTGTCGATCAAACTTGATCGAACAAATTATTCAGTTTGGCTCGCTTAGATAGTACCGGTTCTCAAGAGCTCTGGGCTTCTTGGAATCGCTAACGATATCATCACGTGTCCCTCTCAGTTCGATGTTGAAGAGAATGGATCTCCATCTACCAGGGAATCACAAGCATTTCTAGAATGGCAACAGAGAGATCAAACGGTGTTGAGTTGGATCAATGCCACTGTATCTCCAGCTATATTGGCCACTGTTACTCGGCTTCACACAACCCACGCAGTTTGGGAATCACTTCAAAAGCGTTTCGCGGCTCAGTCAAAATCTCGGGTTTTGCAACTAAAACATCAACTGCAAACCACTAAACAGGGCGATCTATCTATCTCCGACTACCTCGACAAGATGAATCAGATCGCCGATGGCCTTGCTCTTCCCGGAAAATCTGTGGATGATGATGATATGACAACATTAATCATGAATGGTGTTGGGCCTTTATATGAGGCCACGATCAATTCGGTTCTCGCTCAAGACTTGCCTGTGACTCTTGATGATCTCATCAGGCTACTTAGTGCCGAAATGTGTCATGGCGAGCAGCATGCCTTCCCCATCGAGTCTACGACAACTGCTTTGTTTACTTCTAAGGTGCAACATACTCAATGTGGTCACGGTGGGTTTTCAAGGAATTCATCACATCGATCAAATGATAAAGTTCCTAAAACGGTAAATGCTTCGACTCAACCTGAGTTTGGATCCAAATCTCACCTTGAGTTTGGATCTAAACCTCAGCGTATGAAATGCCAAATCTGTGGTCGTAGTGGTCATCCAACAATTGATTGCTACAATCGGTTGAATCTAGCCTATGAAGATCGTGTGCCTACAAAGAAACTTGCCGCCATGGTTGCATCTTCATCATTGCTCACTAATCAACAATGGTTTAGTGATTCAGGAGCTTCTATTCATATCACTCCGGATCTCGCCAATTTATCTATTCATAATTAGTATAATGGACCCGATAAAGCGGCCATAGGTAATGGATTAGGTTTGTTCATATCCAGTATTGGGTCATCTATGTTCAATGTTAATTCATCTCCCTTTCGTTTGAAACAAATCTTACATTTCCCTAACATTGCTACGAATTTACTTTCAGTACACCAATTTTTTCGTGATAATAATTGTTCTTTCATTTTCTTTGCTGATGACTTTTTTGTAAGGACATTGCAACAGGGAGGATGCTTTTCCGAGGCAGGAGTGAGAATGGTCTTTATCTGATTCATCTTCATCAACTTTCATTCAATAACAATCGTGCTCCAGTTGCTTTTTGGGCTGCAAAGGCTACTGCTTCTACATGGCATCAACGGCTCGGACATCCGGGCACTTCCACTCTAAGTGCTTAGGGTCAAATAAATTTGTTTCATTTAAAGACTTTGTCACTAATTTTAAGTTTTGTGATCCTTGCCATTTAGCTAAAAGTACTCGACTTCCCTTTTCATTGTCTCCTTCTATTGCTAATGCTCTCTTAAAACTAGTTCATTTCGTTGTTTGGACATCGCCCTGTCCCTCCATACAAGGATTTAAATATTATTTGCTTTTTGTGGATGATTTTTCGCGTTATTTGTGAATATATCCTATGCGATATAAACATGAGACGTTTAAACACTTCATTCAATTCAGAACTTATGTTGAGAAATTACTCTCTCACTCCTTAAAATCTCTCCAAACTGATGGAGGAGGTGAATATACGAGCTTACGTTTCAAGGACTATCTACGCCATCATGCGATTACCCATTGTCTGTCTTGTCCTCACACCCCAGAATAAAATGGGGAGTCCAAACGTAAGCATCGATATATAGTTAACATGGGATTAACCATTTTAGCCGTAGCCGGCATGCCTTCTTCCTATTGGGTTGACGCATTCAATACTTATGTGTATTTAATTAATCGGCTTTCGACTAAAATTCTTAATCTCATATCTCTGTATGAGAAATTGTTCTCTATAGCTCTGCTTTATTCCTATCTTCATGTGTTGGTTGTAGTTATTATCCATTTCGTTGTCCATATAATACTCATAAATTACAATTGCGCTCTAAAAAATGCGTCTTTTTGGGTTATTTCCTTGAACATTGTGGGTATTGCTGCTTAGATATGGAGACGGGTCATATTTTTCTGTCTCGCCATGTATTCTTTAATGAAGATGAATTTCCTTTTAAGTATCAGATAATGGCCTCAACGCCTACTTCAATTAGCAACCACCTTGTTGAAATCCCTTCATCACATATTCCTCCATTTTCCACTCATCTTGTCCCAACCACCTGTCATACCTCATCTATGAACCTCATTAACGACACCACTTCTCCTATACCATCTGATAGCTTCTCTAACCCACCTGATGCTCCCTCTCCTTTACTTAATCCCCTTCAAGCCTCTCCTATTTCCATACCTTCCTCAAAGTCAACTGGTGTTGTACCACCTCCGCATCACCCAATGCTAACACGTTTACAAGGTGGGATCTGTAAACCGAATCCAAAGTATGCTCTCTCAGCCTCCCTTCTGGACACGCCCACTGAACCGACTTGTTTCTCAAAAGCGGTGCTTGATCCCCAATGGCGTTCAACCATGTCTGAAGAATTTGCGGCATTATTGAAAAATAGCACTTGGTCGCTTGTCCCTTATCACCCCAACATGAATGTTCTCTCCAATAAATAGGTGTACAAGATAAAGAAGCGATCTGACGGCTCGATTGAACAATTTAAAGCTCGCCTCATTGCCAATGGTTTTCATCAACTGGAGGGCTTGGATTACACGGAAACTTTCAGCCCTGTGGTCAAGCATACCACTATTCGTACTATCCTTGCGCTTGCGATACATCATCATTGGCCTATCCAATAGCTCGATGTTCAAAATGCTTTTCTTCATGAGTTTCTAAATGAAGAGGTTAATTTACATGCACCAGCCAAGAGGATTTGTAGATTCTCAGTTTTCGAATCACGTGTGTCGCCTACGTCGATCTCTATATGGCTTAAAACAAGCTCCCCGAGCTTGGTTCCAACGATTTGCAGATTATGTTGAATCACTTGGCTTTGTGTGTTCGAAGGCAGATTATTCTCTTTTTACGTATCATGAGAATGGTGTGGTTCTATTCCTCCTTGTATACGTAGATGACATTCTTGTCACTGTCAATAATGTGACCTGCATCACCTGCTTAATCTCCACTTTGCTCCTGGTTTTTGCAATGAAAGATTTGGGCTCTTTGCACTTCTTTTTAGGAATCAATGCTATATCCTCCACCACTGGCTTCCATCTCATGCAGACTTCCTATGCACTCGATCTTCTTCGTCGCACTAAAATGGAACATACAAAGCCCATTGCTTCTCCTGCTGCAAGTTATAAGAAACTTGGTGCTCTTGATGGAACTCGATTATTTGATCCGTTTGAATATCGTAGGGTTGTAGGGGCTCTCCAATATTTAACTCTAACTCGCCCTGATCTTGCCTTCGCAGTGAATCAGGTTCGTCAGTTTATGCATTGTCCCACAACGGTGCACTAGACAGCAACCAAATGAATCTTGCGTTCTATTAAAGCTACTATTCATCATGGTCTTCTAGTTTGTCCTAGAAATTTGAAACTCAAGGCCTATTCAGATGCGGACTATGCGGATTGTCCTATTGATTGTCGATCCATTGGTGGGTATTGTGTGTATCTGGATTTAATCCATATTCTTGGAGTGCCAAGAAACAATGCACTGTGTCTCGATCAAGTATTGAATTCGAGTATCGCCAACTTGCTTTGACGGCTGTTAAGATTTCATGGCTTCGATCATTATTTCGTGACTTACGACTTCCAATTCATTGTGTGACAATATCAGTTCCATCTCTTTGGCCTCCAATCCCATCTTTCATGCTCGCACAAAGCATTTGGAAGTTGATTATTACTATGTGTGTGAAAAAGTTGTTCGACGTGAATTTCGATATATCCACACCACTAATCAGGTTGCTGATATATTTAACAAAGGACTGTCATCTAGCCGTTTTCAAGTATTACGTAACAAGCTCATGGTTCGACCCTCCCCCATGATCTTGAGGGGGAGTAATAGAGGATATACACCTAATCAAATCTCAATGCCCACTTAAATTCAAATCTTTGTTGAACAAATTCTCCAGCTGTTGTATCTTAACAGAATCCTGATAGCTGATGTATCTCAACAGAATCCCATAAATCATGGGAACTGTTATTTGAATTGTTATATGTATCCAGGTGAATGAATAATTGAGTACGGTGAATTTTACAGTGAAATCTTGTTCTATCATATAATACCATCATCGACATTCCTTCCTCTCTCAACCTATTCAAAGACACTAAAGAGCATATGCTCTGTTTGCAACAAGCCAACAACCATTACCATCTCCTTCTTCTTGAATCCCATCACCACACAGCCAACAAAAAGCACCTCAAAGCAGCCATCAAAACTACTACATAAAACTGCCCTTATAACCCCATCACCTTCTTCTTCTTCGTTGACTACACATGGCTGCCGATGCTCTTCCCTTCGACTTCTACATCGGGGGTACACCTGAAGGTGATAAATTTAACAACTTGTGTTGCTTGTCACGGGGTCACTCCTCTAGCAGTGTCAGCCCGTGCGGCACTCAACGCCTGCTGCGCTAAGTCAGCCTAATTCTCTCAAATGCGGCACGCGATGCGGATTCCCAGATGCTACGAAGGGTGGAAGGCTTGTCCTACTCAAGCTTCACCTCAACCTCTACGTTCGGACTTCGCCCTGCGAAGCAACGCAGCAGGTTAGAGTCGGCAACGACGACCGTCAAGGCAACAGGCAACGATGAACGTAAGGCAACATGCAACAACGAGTGATATAGCGATAGGCAGCGACGAGCATACAGCAAGCCCCCCTTGGGCTAGAACCCGCACCTCGAAGGTGATTGGGAACCACCAACGCGATGGCCCTAGTACACGACGTAGCTAGGACGACCACGCCCTAAGCGTGGCCCGGATGCACGCACATAAGCCCACGAGGCTAGTGCACGTGTAGGGTCGGGGGACCCCAACTCATGTCCCCCTATATATGGTTTAAATATCAACAGTGCCTAAATGGCAGGAGGACCTCAAACCTATTGGTTTGACATACCGCAACGCCCTCCCGCATCACTAGGCCAACTTGGGTCAGTCGCGTCCATGTCGCGACCGTGTCTTCACCCTCCACCCCAACATGCCTCGACGCCATACATCGGTCCGCCCTCATGGCCTTGACGCACCAGTCATACTCAACACTTGGAGAGGAAAAGTGGCCCTACGACTGCCCCGGATGGCCACGCCACGTGCCCCCGTCACATCCTCCTCCACTCAAAATCGTCAACGTCCTCGTTGACGCGAAGGCACATATTCTGAAATTCAGTCCTGTATGTCACTTGCCATGGTTCCTCGACAGCACCCTGCCTTCACTCTCTATAGCAAAATTGTACATGCCCAAAACTGCACACTTCAAAATCTGTACACAGTTGGTGTCTGAGTCTTCCCACGGCCCACACCAACAAGACCGCGGTGTAATTCTTTCTCAATAGTCAATTAGTCGGAGCGCCCCAACTCTAGCAATGGGCGCCTCATCATCAACCTTTTTATTCCCTTTTTCCGCGACCATCGCGTTCAAGGCGGCTTTCTCTGGACAATCGCGCACCAGATGTGGCCCATTACACGGGAAGCATCCCTTCTTGCTCGGCCTTTCGTGTTTCTTCTTTTCATACCTACTGCCTTTGTCCTGACCAGATCGCACATGTCCTGTATCATTCTGCTTCTTTCCCTGCTTGTCATCATTGTCAGTGGATGCTTGAACTGTCTTCTCTTTCTCAAAGCGGTGTTCGATTAGCCGCTCCGCAGCAGCCAAATTCTCATCTAGGGTCTTCAACCCTCTATAAGTCAACTTTGTACCTGGCGCCAGCCATCTATAAAGTAGAAGATCCGATCCTTCTCACTCATTTCATCAATGTCCAACATCGCTAGTGAAAGTCTTAATGTACTGCACAGCGGTCCGTATGCTTCAACGTCGATAATGCCTTTCGTCGACCATCCAAGCGTTGGTAGGTAGAAATTGAGCCCTGACTCTTTCTTGATCGGCCCAAGAATCGATCGCACCATTCTCCATGCGCACCTCGACCTCGGTGCCTCCACCATAACTTGGCATCATCGACCAAGTATCTCGATGCAATTCTTAGCTTAACTTTAGCATCGAGGTCCCCGGCCGTTCGAGGTACTCCTCCACGTCCCATATGAAGTTCTCTTCGCCTTCGCAGGAGCCCTTGAACGTCCTCGCTGGGGAACTTAAGTCGGCGTCCTGCTGGCACCCTACCGGCATTGCCAGGATGAGCTTTTTCAGCACGCTCATCTCGTCACGTACCTCCTCCAACGTGACCTTGATTTCTCGTACCTCTGCTGCCAATTGCTCTACGGTCTCAGCCACATCGGCATTGATCCTTTCATGCCTATTCAGTCATTCCCCATGTAGTGTCATTACCGATACCACCGACTCGAGCTGGTCCGATTGAGCTTCCAAACTATCTAATCGTTCCCTTGTTGATTATTCTCTTGTCCGTCGTCTTGCATCCTCGCTGGTCCCTTCCATCTCAACCATCACTGTGGCTCTGATACCAAATGTCACGGGGTCACTCCTCTAGCAGTGTCAGCCCGTGCGGCACTCAATGCCTGCTGCGCTAAGTCAGCCTAATTCTCTCAAATGCGACATGCGATGCGGATTCCCAGATGCTACGAAGGGTGGAAGGCTTGTCCTACTCAAGCTTCACCTCAACAACGCACAGTTAGAGACAACCACGCATTTACCGTCAAGGCAACAGGCAACGATGAACGTAAGGCAACATACAATAACGAGTGATATAGCGATAGGCAGCGACGAGCATACAGCAAGCCCCCCTTGGGCTAGAACCCACACCTCGAAGGTGGTTGGGAACCACCAACGTGATGGCCCTAGTACACGACGTAGCTAGGACGACCACGCCTTAAGCGTGGCCCGGATACACGCACATAAGCCCACGAGGCTAGTGCACGTGTAGGGTCGGGGGATCCCAACTCATGTTCCCCTATATATGGTTTAAGCATCAGCAGTGCCTAAATGGCAGGAGGACCTCAAACCTATTGGTTTGACATACCGCAACGCCCTCTCGCATCGCTAGGCCAACTTGGGTCAGTCGCGTCCATGTCGCGACCGTGTCTTCACCCTCCACCCCAACATGCCTCGACGCCATCGTGGCTCAGCCCAGTACATACGGTGCCGCCCTTTTGGCCTTGACGCACCAGTCATACTCAACACTTGGAGAGGAAAAGTGGCCCTACGGCTGCCCCGGATGGCCACGCCGTGTGCCCCCGTCACATGCTGCACAATAAAAGATTTCTTTATACTAAAATGGTTTGCTAGCTACTAACACATTAAATTTGTTTTTCCATTTAAAAGTTTTAACTTGCATCATGCTAACTGATTACACCAATATATATATAAAGATGAAAGTACATTGAAAAAGTAAAAGACACTTTAAAATATGAAAAGGTACCTAGAAAGTTGAAAAAACATAGGAAATGACTTCTAGGAAACAAACCAAAATAAATATTTCTCTCTTGAGAAATGAACAAACTTCTTGATAGATGAAAGGTCTCCTTGAAACTTGAAAAAATTATTTAAAGCATGTCCCAAAATAACTTTCCAAGTTGTGCAACCCGAGACCCACTTTACTTGGGTTTGTATTCCAACACTCCCTCTTAAACCCAAGTTTCGAAGTTACTCCAAGTAAAGTCTTCAATCCTTGAAATGTTTGAATCTTTAAAGGCTTCGTAAAAATGTCTGCAACTTGTTCTTCAGACTTGCAATAGATGAGTTTGACTTCATTCTTCTTCACTTGATTTCGGATAAAATAACACTTTGTGTCAATATGCTTGCTTTGACTGTAAGATACATAATTCTTTGCTAAAGAAATGGCTGATCTATTTTCAATATAGATTATTCCTGATCGATTTTTAGAGTGGTACAACTCCTTTAATATATTCTTCAACCAAATAGCTTGACAAATATATGTTGTAGCAGCTATATATTCAGCTTCACATGATGAGAGAGCAATAATATTTTACTTTTTTGATGACCATGAGATTGCAGCTGAACCAATATTGAAAACATATCCTGATGTACTTTTTTTGTCATCAGGATCTCCACCAAAGTCACTATCTGTGAATCCTACAAGATCAAAATCATTAGTAGGCTTATAAAACAAACCCTGATCAATTGTACCATTGATGTATCGTAAAACTCTTTTAGCCGCCATGAAGTGACCGTGTTTTGGTGCTTCCATGAATCTGCTGATTATTCCAACATTGTGAGCAGTGTTGGGTCGAGTGACGGTTAAACATCCAAGATTTCCAACCAAACTTTTGAAGAGTGTAGGATCCTCCAAATCGCATTGTTCTTCCTTTGTAGCTTCAAACTCACTTCCATAGCTGTGCTTACCGAGTTACAATTGTTCATTTTGAATTTTCCAAGAATTTCTTTTGCATACTGTTCTTGTGAGATAAAAATTTCTCCCTCTATATACTTTACCGCTATCCCAAGAAAAAATTACATCTTTCCAATGTCAGTCATTTCAAATTCCTTGATCATTGATTTTTAAAAATCTCCTATCATATGGAGATTGTTTCCTGTGAAGATCATGCCATCAACATATAAGCAAATGATCAATATATCCCCAACACCGTTTTGGTGTATAATGCATGCTCATATGAACATTTTATGAACCATTCTTTTGATTGACTACTTGATAATGTGATATCGGCCAATGGAAATGATGATGATGAATAAGGAGTTTGGGGAGGAGTTTGAGGAGGCGTTTGATTTTCCTTATCATTCTCTTTGATGACACATCCTACTTCAATACACATCGCCGTAACTCGAAGAGGACTAGTTTTTATTGGTTTAATTTAAAAATTATTTGTCATTGCAAACTCTTTAAGAGCTTTCTGAAAGAATTTCTTATTTCTAAACGTCTGACTAATAGTAATTGGTTCCCCTTCATACAGTTCCTCATCATCCGAATCTATATACTCTCCTTCCGAGTCATTAAGCTAATAGTCTTCATCCACCAGAGCTTGATCAATTCCCCTATTAGTATCAACACGCGAAGTGGGCGATAAGGGTGCTTCATTATTTTTAGGATCACTATCACCGTCATCGACTGGATGATTATTACTTGATTAGGATTTAGTCCGTCGATGTACGTTTGGTTGAAGTACAATTGTTTGGGTTGAGGTTGGCCGAGGTAGGAATGTTTGAGGTGTGAGAGGTTATTCTGTTAAAGGCTCGATTGTCGTTGGCTCTGAAGCTATTGATTCGAAAGGCCATTGATATGGACTAAGGCCTCCTAAAAATGTTTCCCACTGATTTCAGTCAAATGTATTATTTATCGATTCGAAGTTGAGCTGAGATGTATCATGCATCGGATTTATTTGAGGACAATATTCTTGATCTTCATCGCCTTTTCTCATTAGAATGTCTAAAGAGGGTTGTTCCAGAGGCCTACTGTTATAAAAATTAAGTTCTACCTGTAAGTGCATGAATCGTGATGTAGTCAGTGGGTGCAGAGTACGAGATCGTTCCCACGAGGATTGGTTATAAAATTTAAAAGAGGAGATAGCAATTAACCAAAAGAATTATCACAGATCTAGCATAGTATTTAAACTAATTTTATGATTCTGATAATTGATGGATGAGATAAAGACTATGCAGTAAAATAAAATCTAAACAATTAATAAAAGATAAGGATTAGGATACCAAATCCCCTCACCGTAGGTTTATCATTCATGCAATACAAATCTGTGAATTAAGATATGAGATTATCAAAAGATGTCAATGTGCAAGCATTGGACCGAAACACACATGAGTTCTAAAGTACAGATCTGAGATCAAGGAGATGTATGATTAACATCTCATGAGTGTATGATTAACACTCACACCTCATATAGTATTCAAAACTCAATCTCTAGGTAAATTCCATACTGCCGATCTAAGATCAAGGAGATGTATGATTAACATATCATGAGTGTATGATTAACACTCACACCTCAGATAGTAGAAGAACTTAACTCAGAAAAGACAGTAATTAGATTAGAATCACTATTACAGATCTGAAATCATATGGCATGATTAGCTCCTAGATCTCAAATTGCAATCGGATTATATCCATATCGATAATAACATCAAGGCCATTAAAACAATCTCACATCTCAACCATAGATTTATATTATTAGGAATGAATACCTAGGATGAGGTTCATTAGATCTTCATCCTCAATGAAACTAGCCACACATGATTAAAATAAATAACAAAATAAAGACGAAATCGAAAATGACATTAAAATACCATAAAGAATGATCCACAAAAATCCATGAAAGCTTTAATCTAACACCTACAATTCTTTTTTGAATGCAGAAATTAAACTAATCTAAGATCTAAAACTAGGAAATAGAAAGAACAATGCTAAGAAAAATAAAAGGCTCCCCAAAGGGAGAGATTCCTCATCCTAATTCTAATTTTCCCTTAAAAAGGGTCTAATTTCAAAACCTTAACTTTTTCCCCTAATTTTGAGTTTTAAAACATAAAGATTTGGTCCAGACTCGATTGATCGAGTCTGTTGGTCGATTGATCGACCTTCCCAGATTTTCGTAAAACTAGGCCCAACTCTTCAACAAACACAGTCTTTATATTTTGGTCATAACTTTTTACCCTGAAGTAGGATTGAGGCGATTATTATGGCGTTGGAAAGAAGACAATGAGCTCTATAACTTTAGTGTTTTAACAATTTCGTGAATCCGATGTTTTAAAGGTCAAAATTAAATTTCAAGTCAGGATAAGTTCTAATTGATCCAAGGTAGCACGAATTTGACGTTATATTATGAACTCTCGGGTTATTTTATGCTCAACACATCTCCAGACCTATAAATCACTAAAACTATATAAAACATTTTAAATAGCTTTCATCGAGTGGCTAAATATAGGTCTTTTGGGGTGAAATATTATCATATTTCACTATTCATCACACCCTCAAACCTATACTTTGCTGGTCCTTGAGCAAAGAAGAAGATAAATAAAACTAAAAAATAAACAACAACCTAAGAAAAGTACAGAATGATACTTTCGTAGAAAGCACGATTGTATTTAGCGTATGCAACAAGCCTTTAAACTCCTAGGTTATCCCTAGTGGAGGAGTTTTATCTCCTGAGGGTTTTCAATGAAGTTACCCACAAACTTCAACACATTTTTGAAACCATCGATAAAATTGAATTTTCAAAACATGATTTTCATATATCTTTAACTTTAAAACTCAAAATCATTAATCAATTCAACATGTAAATTCTTAATTTCAAATAACAATGTTATACTAATTATACTAATTTCCATTCAAATTAGTCTAATACTCAAATCGTTAGATAACTCATCCATTTATACCTAAACGTGAAGTGTGTGCATACCAAAACCAAGATTCTTCCATCTCGGATCCAGTCAAAACAGTAAACCATCAGATCTCATGTCTCGACTCAATCCTCACTTTAGGTATACTCTCAAAATATAAATACACCGATAATGGGTTCATTTTCGCTTACATGTGAGAGATCAATAGAAAGCAAATAAAAGGGACTCACATGATAGAAGAAACGCGACATAATCAATGAATAAAAATAAATCTCATAAAAACCGATACTTGTATATCCTAAGCATGTCATATCATATGTCATAGGTATCACATATTCACCCTCCGCAAGGCAGTTACCAATGTAAAATCGGATCATAAAGGTCTTTTGAAGGGTTGTAATGGGGCTCGGGTAAGGGTAAGAAAGAAATGAAAGTTGAGATTCAAAGTTTCTGAGAAAGTGGAAAAGGAACCAACTTCTGATTTTTCTATTTCTTTTCTTTTTTCTTTTCTAATCTCTCACTATCTTTCTCAAATTTTATTTATTTATTATTATTTTTTTTCACTCATTTTTCTTCTTTTGAATTTCATTTTCTTGAAGCACCTCATATTCTTCATTAATTTTCAAATTTCTCCTTTTCTTTTAATATTTCTGCCATACACTCTTAGTAAATACCACAACTCTATATCTCTCCACTTACTCTCTTTTTCTTCATTTTCATCTATCATTCCTAATTTATCAGAAATAAGAAGGGTAAAGCTGAAATTTCAAAAATAGTGAAGGGTTAAAGGTTAACGTGGCTTATTAAAGAATATATAAAGGCAAATTTTTTAATAGGCTCAAAGGGGTACTAGAAGGATAAATTTATATGAGGTGAGACATTTTAAGTACAAACGAACCAAAGATAGCCTTCAATCATGTCCTTAAAAGATGGTAACTTTGCCTATTTGTCTTGAGCAAACATCTGATGCATTCTAGCACAATGATATAAATTTAATGTCATGCAAAGTCACAAGTCAAAATAAACTGTATGAGATTATGTAAGAATAATTCGTATTCAAAGACAACTCCGGATTTATATAAACTCTCATCAAGGACGGGAAATTAGCTCTAAAGCTCACAGGTTTAGTCTCCACTAAGAACCTAGGATTCAAAGTTCAAATTAGTTCCTCGATTTCTAGATCTTAAGCATGATTTACGTGCACAAAATATCTAGGCATGAATTTCAGGACTATCCTCAAATTATTACATTAAATTTCATCATCCTAGATAGAAGCAATCAAAATATGACATCGCTATTTTCAAGATAAAATTCATATGCATCATCAACTAAAGTTTGAAAGCAATCGCAAAATAACATGTATCACGGTTCCAAAGTTTTTTTTTTTTAATTTTATTTTATGATTGTAGGGGTATCAAAATAATAAAATCACACAAACTACACCCCCAAATCTAAACAAAATAATGTCCTCATTATTGACAATAAATAAAATATTAGATTAAAGTGAGAAAACATACCTGGAGTAATGATTTGAGGCGCGTGATAGCACATGAAAAGGGGAGGCGTAGGAAAAATCCTCCCTCAAACCTGCATGAAAATATACTAGTATATCCAAACATCCTCACCACATGAAAAAAAATGTCAAGAATAGTGAGGAGATTATCAAAACTAAGAAAATGCTTACTCGAATAGCACTATCAAAATCATAATCATTAATCATAAAAGCGAGTCAATCTAAGCATTTTTTATTAAATTAAATTATTTTTTATTAATTTATATATATATATATATATATATATATATATTTGAAAGGAAAATTGTGAAATTACTGTACAAGGTGTAAACTCATTCCGAGTCCACCAAGATCCCAAATCTTCATGAAATTTTTTCTAAAAATGCCCATCGGTTTATTTAATAGTTCCTGCATTTCTCTTATTAGAGACTTGGCTACAGCTCCATGCTGTGCCCACGTTTCACCACTATGGTCTCTCTCTAACCTTCCAATTTCTACCATATACTTGACATTCCCAAAATCGCACTTCAAATTCAAACCCATTTATCTTTTTTCGGTATTCTGCTGATTATCTATGTATTCAATGAATGAACAAAAGAGTTGAAATTCCTCTTTCTCCCCTAAACTGAATTCACACTCATCGGAAAAAGTTATGTCTCCCTTATTAGGTGTTGTAAGGGTGCCATTTTCTCTCTCTCATCTCAATTTGATTCCCAATTCTCTCATCGACATAAGTATCGTTCCATTCCATTTCCTCTTTTCCTCGCACTTGCACTACCTCAACGCTCGTTATATAATTCTCAAGTGTAGTGACCAATTGGTTCTCCTCATATTTCTGAACGAAATTAGAGGGTCCTCTTCATTCCGATTGGTAAGGGACTCCTCTATTTTATCTTCTATTTGTAAGTACTCAATCATCTTACTAACTTTAGAAATTCTGAGTGTTGGTGTGCACCAAACCTTTTTAATATTCTAAGGAATAAGAAGAATTTTGGGCTGGTTCATATGATTATGTCATGAAAGTATTGAGTTTGCTGTGAAAAGTCATAAGGAAAGTTATTGGGATAAGAACTTTGATCATCATTAGGCATTATATCACAGATTGGAGGTTGATTAAACCCACACATGCCATTGGGCCGCTCTGTCAATAACTTTGATTTGAGTAAGGCATCATATCACACATTGGAGGTTGATTAAACCCCCACATATCATTGGATTGACTATGCCCATACATTGGAGGTTGATTAAACCCCCATATGTCATTGGATTGACTCTGCCAGTCATGAGTGTTCCAAACAGGATTGGGCTGGACTTGTTCAGGGTAATAATTTGAATTATTCATGGGACACATAAGTATAATGTGCATCGAATTTTCACAAATAGCACATGATTCAAGATTGAATCCATGCATTGACATGATTTTAACAATAACACAAATTTTTTAAATTTTTTTATTTAGATTCGATTGATCGAATGGTTCACTCGATCAATCGAAAAAATTCAAAATTTTGAAATTTTGAAATTTATTTTATTTTTAATTTTTTTTTCAAAATCGATTGATCGACAACACAAGTAGATTGATTGAACTTCTTTTTTTTTTTTTTTTTTTTGAATTTTAAAATTTAAAATTTAAAATTTAAAATTTTTTTTGATTTTTTATCTTTATTTTTATTTCTTTATTTCTTTATTTATTTATTTTTTAATTTCAAATTTTGAAATTTAAAATTTTATTTTTTATTTTATTTTTTCGAATTTCAACTTTCAAATTTTTAGGCCAATTTCCCTAAAAAATCCCCCATTATCCTGATTTATCCCAACCGAACCCTTTAAGTTATAAATATCATAGTAAGGCCTATTTTAGTTTTTAAGACTAAAATGTCCTTCATATAAAAAGAGAATTAAGCCTGCACTATTCCCTCTTTCCCCTCTCTTCCTTTCCTTCTCCCACTCGTTCCCCTTCTTCGTGCAAACCGACGAAGCAAACAGTAGGGTTTCTCTCTCTCTCACTGTAAGCCTCTCTCTCTCAATGATTATTCTTCCTCTTACTTTTCTTTTTTATTTCTTCGCATCAAAATCAGAAACGGGCTAGAAAAAATGACCTAGGGTGGTGCAAACTGACCTAGAGTGGCGCAAACTGGCCTAGGGCAGTTTGAAATAAGGAAATAGGTGAGATAAACTACCCTAGCTCAGTTTGAAACTATCCTAGGTTAGTTTTGGCAATCACCTGGGGCAGCCTACTCTGTAAACTGACCCAGGGTGGTGCAAACTGACCTAGAGTGGCACAAACTGACATAGGGCAGTTTGAAATAGAGAAATGGGTGAGATAAACTATCCAGGGTCAGTTTCAAACTATCCTAGGTCAGTTTGCGCCACTCTAGGTCAGTTTTGGCGATCACCTAGGGTAGTCTACTCTATAAATTGACCCAGGGTGGCGCAAACTGACCTAGAGTGGCGCAAACTGACCTAGGGCAGTTTGAAACAGATAAATGAGTGAGATAAACAATCTTGGGTCAGTTTGAAACTACCCTAGGTCAGTTTGCGCCACTCTAAGTCAGTTTTGGAGATCACCTGGGCAGTCTACTCTATAAACTGACCCAGGATGGTGCAAACTGACCTAGAGTGGCACAAACTAACCTAAGACAGTTTGAAAAAGAGAAATTGGTGAGATAAACTACCCTGGGTCAATTTGGAAATACCCTAGATCAGTTTAAAATGCCCTAGGTCAGTTTTGGCGATCTCCTGGTGTAGTCTACTTTGTAAACTGACCCAGGGTGGCGCAAACTGACCTAGAGTGGCGGAAACTGACCTAGGGCAGTTTGAAACAAATAAATAGGTGAGATAAACTACCCTGGGTCAGTTTGAAACTACCCCAGGTCAGTTTGCGCCACTCTAGGTTAGTTTTGGTGATCACCTAGGGCAGTTGGTCGATTTTAAATGTAACCCTTGCAAGTGCACAAGATCTATTGCAGTATGGCAAGAACAAGGGTATCGAACCCACATGGAAACGTGAATTTTAATTAATTCTTTCAGAGATTTAAAAACATCCCTAAGGAAGTATCAAAGGGCAAATTCAATTTAACCAAAAATTTATCACTTTTTCTAAATGCAAGAAAAATAAATTAATCTAAACAACTAATTACCAATGAATCTAAAATAATAATTAAATGAGATCAAGGAATATTCTACCCCAGATTTGTACCCCTTTTCTACCATTAAAACCTACAATTTCATTAAAGCATCATTCACACCATCATTCATCTATAAAAAATGATTCGAAATAAAATATGATCATCAATCCGGCATACCCTATCTAAAAATAATGACTCAGCCTATCATCGCGGTATGAGTCATGTAAGAAGCATAGCGTATCTCATGATGTTTAGATCACGACAGTAAGTACATAATCGCTCTGCAGCCTAGATCAGTCTACAGGTCCAGATCTAGCGATTATAGCCGTTGATACGCGCAATCAACGGTCATAACAAGCATTCAATATATTTTCAATAACACAAACTTTTAGCAAAACGATTTCATGATGACAATAAATCGACTATGGTATTAATCATAAATAAGGGTACTTATCTGGGGATCGCATCTTCCTCGATCAACTGATTTAGCTGCTCATCTTTGGTGTATGATCTCCTTGTTCATTCAAAGTCATTCATCTTTTTATTTCTTCCAAAGATCTTTGTTTACAATGCCTTTTCCTAAATACAATATATGCTTTCATGAACGTAAAGGAAAAATAATGCAAATCCTAGGTACAATCTACCCAAATGGAACCCTAGAAGAAGGAGAAAGAAGAACTCTTGAAAAGATGCCAAGAGGAGCCTAAAACCAAAAATAATAATAATGAATAATAATCCTCTAAAAAATTCTCTCCAAAAACTCTAAAAAAGAAAAGCCGAAACTAACTCTCTAATTATCTATCTCTAATTCCTCTCTCTAATTCCTATCTCTAATTCCTGTTTCTAATTCCTCTCTCTAATTCCTCTAATTCCTCCTTTTCGAAGTGTTTGATCCACTTTAAATAGAGCCGAAGTTTTCCAGCCGCAGAGGTGTTCAAACTCGAAAATTTAGGGTCGATTAATTGACCCAATAGGGTCGATGCATCGACCTCCCAGATTTTCGTGAATTCCCGCCGAACTTTGTATCAGATACTGCTTCAGTATTTTGTCCATATCTTTTTGTCTCGAACTCCGATTGAGGCGATTCTTACGCCGTTGGAAAGATGACAGAAATATCTACAACTTTTGTGTTTTGACAATTTCATATTTCGGCCGTCTTGAAGGTCCAAATTGATCTGCAAGTCGTACCAAGTTCTCAATGACCCAAAGTTACAGTGTTTTGACATTATTTTTAGAATTCTTGGGCTGTTTTCTGCACTTGGCTTGTATTTACCTGAAACACTTCAAATCTAATAATTCTTATCAGATAGCCTTCATCGGATAGCTAAATATAGGTATCTAGGGGTGAAATATCATCATATTTCATTACTCATCACAACCCCAAACCTACACTTTGCTAGTCCTCGAGCAAAGCAAACTAAAGAAAATAAATGCCACTTTCGTAAGGAACACGATTGCACTTAGCATGTGCAACAAGCCTTTAAACCCCTAGGTGATCCCTAGTGGAGGAGTTGTGTCTCCTGAGGGTTTACAGTGAAGTTACCCACAAACTTCAATACATTTTTGAAACCATCGATAAAATTGAGTTTTCAAAACATAATTTTTTTATAACATATATATTATTCAAAAATAAAAATATTAATTATTTCAATATGTGAATCATCAATCTTAAATATTAATGTCATGTCAATCATGCTAGTATCCATTCAAATTAATCTAATGCTCAAATTATTAGACAACTCATCCATTCATGCCTAAACATGAAGTGTGTGCATACCCAAACCAAGATTCATCCATCTCAGAACTAGTCCAAACGGAAAACCGTCGAATCTGTTGTCTCGACTCAATCCTCACTTTAGGTATACTCTCGAAATAAAATCACTCCGATGATGGGAAATCTTTCGCACATATGTGAGAGATCAATATAAAACAAGCAAAAAGGTCTCACATGATAACTGAAACACGATGTAATCAATGAACAAAATCAAATCTCATAAGAACAGATACTTGTATATCCTAAGCATGTCATATCAAGTGTCATAAGTATCATATATTTCCTCTCCACAAGGCAGTTACGAATACAAGATCAGATCATGAAGGTCTTTTTATAGGGTTGTAATGGGGCTCAGGAAAGGGTAAAAAAGAAAGGGAAGTTGGGATTCAAAATTTCTGAGAAATCAGAAAGGAAACACCTTTTTGATTTTTCTATTTCTCTTATTTTTCTTTTCTAATCTCTCACTATTTTTCTCAATATTTTTCTCAACTTTCTTTTTCTTTTGAATTTCCTTTTCTTGAAGCACCTCATATTTTTTATTATTTTTCACAATTTTCTTTTTCTTTTTCTCCCCCCTTTTTCTTTTATATTTTTGCCGTACACTCTCAGTAAACACCACAACTTAGTAACTCTCCACTTACTCTCTTTTCGTTCACTCTCATCCCTCGTTTCTAATTTCTCAGAAATAAGAAGGGTAAAGCTGAATTTTCAGAAATGGTGAAGGGTTAAAGGTTAACGTGGCTTATCAAAGAATGTATAAAGGTAAATTTTTCAATAGGCTCAAAGGGGTACTAGAAGGATAAATTTATATGAGGTGGGGTATTTAAGCACAAACGAGCCAAAGATGGCCTTCAATCATATCCTTAAAAGATGGTAACCTTGCCTATTTGTCTTGAGTAGATATACAGTACGTTCTAACACAATAATATGAATTTGATATTATGCAAAGTCACAAGTTAAAATAAAATATATGAGATTGTGCAAAATAATTTGTATTCAAAGAAAACTCCGAGTTTATGTATTCACTCATCAACAACGGATATTTGGCTCTAAAGCTTCCTGGGTTTAGTCTCCACTAAGAACCTAAGATTCACTGTTCAAAATAGTTCATCGATTTCTGAGTCTTAGTTTGGTATAAGTGTAAAAATTCTAAGCATGAATATCAAAATTACCCACAAAATATCACATTAAGCTTCATTATCCTAGATACAAGCATTCAAAATCTGATATTGATATTATCAAAATTAAATTCACATGCATCATCAACTAAAGTTTGAAAACTATCGAAAAATAATTCAATTATTATTTTATTTTTTTTTATGAAAAAAAAAAAAAAAGAAAGTGATGCAAGATAGAGAATCATACCCCTAAACCTAAAAATGACAATGTCCTCATTGATTGAAATAAATAGCGCACCCCCAAACCTGTTGAAAAGTACCTCAATACAAAGATCAGGTGCAGAGAATATGTGCATCAAATTAGAACATGACCAAAAATAGATTGAAGGTAATGTGGCTACACTAATTTAGAAATTAAAAATAACCTAAACTAAACTAAAAACTAATATTTTAGAACTAACAAAAACAAAAATGAAAATGAAAATAAATAAAACACACTGGGTTGCCTCCCAGGAAGCACTGAGTTTAAGTGTCGACAGCTCGACCTCTTCATTGATCAAGAATCTGGGTCACTAAGGTGCATTGCCTCAATTCACATCTGGGGCATGAGCTCAAACACCGGTTTAAGACATTGCCCATTCACTTTAAAAACTCGATTGTCCGTGAGACTGCGGATCACAATCGCACCATGCACACTAATAGAAACAACCTGATACGGGCCTTCCCATCTCGATTTCAGTTTTCCCGGGTGAAGCTTTAGTCTGGAATTGAACAACCAAACTTTTTGTCCAATGTAGAACTCTTTCCGAGAAATGGACTCATCATGTAGCTTTTTGTACCTTTCTTTGTACATTTTCGAATTTTCATACGCATCGTAGCGTAGTTCGTCCAGTTCACTCAACTGTAGCCGTCGATTTGATCCTGCGGCTTGCATGTCGACATTGAATCTTTTGATGGCCCAAAATACCTTATGTTCTAATTCAACAGGAAGATGACATGTTTTTCCGTAGATAATTCTGAACGGAGACATTCCAATTGGTGTCTTGAAGGCGGTGCGATAGGCCCACAGAGCATCAGAGAGCCGATTTGACCAGTCTCTTCTATCCGATCGTACCGTCTTTTCTAAAATTTGTTTAATCTCTCGGTTCGACACTTCTACCTGACCACTATTTTATGGGTGATACAGCGTTGCAACCTTATAGGTGACGCCGTATTTCTTCATTAAAGTAGCAAAATGGCGGTTGCAGAAGTGCAAACCGCCATCACTAATGATCGCTCGTGGAAACCCGAATCTATTAAAGACATTTTCCTTCAGAAATTTGACCACCACTTTGTGGTCATTTGAACGGGTTGCCACAGCTTCAATCCATTTGGAAACGTAGTCAACGGCTACGAGAATATATGAATACCCAAAAGATGGGGGAAAAGGACCCATGAAGTCAATCCCCCAAACATCAAAAATTTCAACAATCAAAATCGGGTTAAGGGGCATCATATTTCGTTTTGAAATATTTCCAAGCTGCTGACATCTTTGGCATTCTTTGCAAAATTGAGCAGCGTCACGAAAGATGGAGGGCCAGTAGAATCCGCTTTGAAGAATTTTCTATGCAGTCTTTTGTCCTCCAAAATGGCCTCCACAGGCTCCAGCATGGCAGAAATCGAGAACGCTTAGTTGCTCTTCTGCTGGTACACATCTCCTGATGATTTGATCTGAACAGATCTTGAACAAATGTGGTTCATCCCAAAAATAGTATTTGATCTGGGAGAAAAAGAGGTTCTTATCATTCTTTCCCCATTCAGTAGGGATTTTTCCCGTGACCAAATAATTCACGATATTGGCAAACCAAGGAACTTTCGTAGCGGTCGCGTCAATTGCCATTAATTTCTCATCCGGAAAAGTGTACCGGATAGGTTCAGGTGTAACCAATTCTTCAAGCAAAATGCGAGACAAGTGATCAACCACAACATTCTCGACTCCCTTTTTATCCTTGATTTCGAAATTAAACTCTTGAAGTAGCAGAATCCAGCGGATCAATCGTGGTCTAAAAAGACCACTATTTTTGATCCAAGCAGATAAGAACGAAATTTATCCAGAGCATACACCACAGCTAATAGTTCTTTCTCAGTGGTGGTGTAGTTAAGTTGTGCATCGATCAACGTCTTACTGGCATAATAAATTACGTGAGGTAATTTGTTCACCCTTTGCCCTAAAACAACTCCGATAGCGTAATCAGATGCATCACACATGAGTTCGAATGGGAGAGAATAATCCGGTGGTTGGATTATTGGTGCAGTTGATAAGAGTTCACGCAGCTTCAGAAATGATTTCATGCAATGCTCATCAAATTCAAAAGGTACATCTTTACCAAGCAAGGTACATAAAGGTTTAGCCCCAAAAATGATCGAATTTGTCGAACACTCTTTGGTGGGGGCAAATTGGCAATTAGGTCAACTTTGGCCTTATCCACTTCAATTCCTTTCTTGGAAACAATATGCCCCAGAACAATTCCTTGTTGAACCATGAAATGGCTCTTCTCCCAGCTAAGAACAAGTTTAGAATCCACACAACGTTGTAAAACTTGTGCGAGGTGATTCAAACAAGAACCAAACGTTTTCCCAAAAACTGAGAAGTCGTCCATGAACACCTCGATGAACTTGTCAATCATATCCGAAAATATGGCCAACATACATCGTTGGAAAGTAGCAGGTGCATTACATAAGCCGAACGGCATCCTTCGATATGCAAAAGTACCGTAAGGGCATGTGAATGTCGTTTTCTCTTGATCAGGTGGAAAAACGGGCACTTGATTGTATCCCGAATAACCATCAAGAAAGCAATAAAACTCTTGCCCTGCTAACTTCTCGAGGATTTGATCGATGAACGGAAGGGGAAAATGATCCTTTCTGGTAGCTGTGTTCAATTTTCTATAATCAATGCAGACACGCCACCCAGTAGTTTCACGAGTAGGCAACAATTCTCCTTTCGCAGTTTCTTTCACAGTGATTCCGGACTTTTTTGGGACAATTTGGACTGGACTAACCCATTCACTATCAGAAATCGGATAGATGATTCCAGCATCGAGTAATTTAATGATTTCCTTTAAAACGATTTCTTGCATGTTCGGATTAAGTCGCCTCTGCGGTTCTCTCGATGGTTTACTCTCATCTTCCAGATGTATTTTGTGCATACATACTGATGGGTCAATCCCTTTTAAATCAGCTAGAGTCCATCCGATAGCCTGCTTGTGATTTAGAAGCACTTTCAACAGGTCATGCTCTTGTTCTTCAGACAACGTGGATGAAATTATCACCGAAAACGTTTCTTGTGGCCCCAGAAAAGCGTATTTGAGCGATTCAGGCAACTGTTTCAATTTCACAGTTGGTGGCTCCTCAATTGATGGAGTCGGTTCAACTTTTACTTCAATGGGTAACGGTTCTATCTTAGTCACAACTTCACATAAGTTATCATATGGACATGATAAACTCAACCTCGTCTCTTCGGACTGCTTCCTTTCAGATCCTTTTTCTTCATAGATGGCCAACAAAGCGATTTCAAATTCTTCTTTGGTGAGCATTGATGGTAATGCTTCATCCACCACTTCGTCCATCTGATCGATGTAAAAATATTCGACCTCATCCTCGTTAGGGAAATGGTTCATCGCATGAAATATGTTCAATCTGACCTTCATGTTCCCAAAAAAAACGCCCATGACTCCCGTTCGATAATTAATGCAAGCGTTGGCAGTGGCGAGAAACGAACGTCCAAGGATGATGGGGACTTGATTAATTGATTTAACAGGTGGTTCCATGTCTAAAACAATAAAGTCCACTGGAAAGACAAACTTGTCTATTCCAACCAAAACATCCTCGATAATTCCCCTAGGTCTTCTTTCTGACCTATCGGCCAGTTGGAGTGTGACCGTCGTGGGTTGCAATTCACCCAATCCAAGTTTCTCATATATTGAGTATGAGATTAGATTCACACTTGCTCCCAAATCTAATAGCTCTTTTCCAATTGGTTGCCCACCAATGACACATGGAACAGTTGGAACTCCAGGGTCTTTCAGTTTCTGTGGGGTTTCCAATTGTAATATTGAACTGACTTGATTAGTCAGGAACACTTTCTTGGAAATATGAGTACGCGCCTTTCGCTTACGAGTGTATAAATCTTTGAAAAATTTTGCATACTCAGGCACTTGTTTGATTGTTTCAAGCAATGGAAGATTTATCTTTACGTGCTTGAATGTTTCGAAATTTTCTTCCATTTTTGCTGGTCCCTTTCCCATTCTAGATGGAGGAATTAGGCATTGAGGGAATGGTGCCCTTGGGACATAAGGTGCAGGTTCCATTTTTTATTCTTGTTCATGTCCTAGTTGGACAGTTGAGGGAGACTCATCCTCGATTACTTTTTCTTTTCCCTTCTCTCTTCTTTGGTCTTTCTCTTTCTCTTTTCTTTTCTCTTTCTCTGTTCTTTTCTCTGATTTGTTTTCTTTCTCTTTTGCTGCTTCTCTTGCTTCCTCTTTTTCCTGATCAGATTCCACAGGCATTTTCACTTGATTATCAACTTCTCTTCCACTTCTTAGCACCGTAACAACTTTCAACTGCTGACTATTCGATGGTCCTGCATCAGGTGGTGCTTGACCTCGAGGATTGTTGACGGGTTGGCTAGGGAGCCTACCTTCCTCTCGTTGACTCAGCTGATTTGTCAGTTGACTGAATTGATCTATCATCATCTGTTGGAAAGCATGCATGCTTCGCATCACCTTTTCCTCCAAATCAGAATCTCTAGAAACGGTAACCTGAGGTTGATTAAAATTCTGATTAAAATTTTGATTCTTTCGGTAATCGGAATTCGGATGGTAATAAGGAGGGTTCTGCTGGAAATTAGAATTCTGCTGGGTAGTGGAATTCTATTGTAGGCGGAAATTTTGTTGTCCACCCATTGTGTTGGCTCTGTACTGCTAGTTTACTTGACCAGTTTGGTTCGAACCACCCCATCCTAAGTTGGGGTGATTTTTCCATTCCGGGTTATAAGTATTGGAGTATATGTTTCTACCCTGCTGTTGATAAGATTGAGTCAGATTCACCTGCTCTTGAGAAGTAGGTTCATCAGGGAATAATGACAAGGTAGTGGGGCACTCATTAGCCATGTGACCTGGGTGGTCTCAAATTGAACACACAATGGGGGTGACAGGAGCTTTAGCTTGCTTGGTCGCAGCTAACAACATATTCATTTGCTTGGACAACATATCAACCTTTGTTGATAGATCAGAGGTATTATTTTTGACATTATACAATCCATCTCTTGTCAACACATGAGATTTAGATGCCAAATCCAAGATAGTTCACCCCAGTGTTTCACTTTGTATCGAAGTTTGGTATAACTTCTCAAACAATGCCCACAATTCATCAGCTTCTTTTGTGGCACATGATCCATCACACGATGCATCAACCATGCGTCTCTCTTCAGGAATCAGTCCATTATAAAAACTTTGGACCTGTTGCCACCTTAGAACTTGATGATTTGGACAACTCTTAATCAATTCCTTAAAACGTTCCCAACATTCATGGAATGTTTCAGTAGGTTGTTGGGAAAAGAATTAAATCTTCTGACGCAACTCAATGGCTTTGGTCATGGGAAAATATTTTTTAAGAAACCGACGTAGCTCGCCAACTCACGAATAGATTGCTTTCTAAGGAATAAAACCACGTTTTGCCTTGTCCTTAAAGAGAAAGGAAAGAGTCGAGTTTAGCTATCTCATCGGTGACATTATGGACTCGAACATTTTGCATGTGAATTCATTTAGATGAACGTATGGATTTTCATTTGCTAACCCATGGAAAATTGGTAGCATTTGGATCATCGCTGATTTGAATTCATAGTGGTTTCCTGGAATGGGATCATGCATTATACATTCCTGATCCTCGTAAAAACCAGGATCATTATAATATTCGAGTGTTCTAGGGCCCTCATTGTAATTGTTATTCCCATAATTTCCATTATTGCCATTATCGATATTCTGGTTGTTCCCATTCATTTCTTGCCTTTGATCAGCCATGGTATCAGTATGATGATACTGATTCCTTTGAATTCTACGATTCTCTCTACAAGATCGTTCGATCTCAAGATTAAATATGCGAGATGTGGGTGAGAACGAGTAAAGCTCATACACCACGCTCACAAACAGGGATTGAAGAATCCAAAACAAATCCACAAAATAGGCTCAATCGATTGCAGCAAAGGTCTGAATCGATTGACAGAAGCTCACTTAAAATTTCACAGAAATGACTTTATTAGTCAATCGATTGAAGAACCGTTCTCAATCGATTGAGGTTCAAAGGTCAAAGCAAGTTAACACAGGAATTTCAGCCGAAATGGCAAGCATAGAATTTTTGTCAATCGATTGACAGAGGAATGTCGATCGATTGAAAGAAAAGCAAAGATCTCAACAGAGAATATTTCAGTCTCAATCGATTGAACCTGAAGCTTCAATCGATTGAGTTCTAATATGAACAGTGGCCAACATAAGAAGAAAAGAAAAGCAAAACAAGATAAAAAAAATTTTAAATTTTTTTTTTTTTTTTTTAAATTCGAATTTCAAAAATTAAAATTAAAATTTCAAGATTAAAATTAGAAATTAAAACTTTAAATCTAATGACAATCCTAAGAATCTTATCTAAAAGAGAAAAATAAGGGAGAAAATAAAAGATTCCTAAATTTCCTAAGGAAGGTATCCTAAATTTATAAACTTCCTAAAAAAATTAATAACTAATTTTAGAAAATCCTAGAATATCTAAAAGAGGAAAATAAGGAAAAAGAATCCTACTAAAATAAGAAGTCCTAAAAACCTAAACTTCCTAAAAGAGTCCTACACAAACTTACCTAAGAGAGAAAAATAAGGGAAAGAAGAACCTAAAAACTTCAAAAATCTATATATCAAATTTTTTTTTTTTTTTTCAAATTATATTAAAAATTTTGAATTTAAAATGATTTTTTTTTTAAATTAAAATTAAAATTCGAATTTAAAATAAAGAATTTTTTTTTTTTTTTTAAATTTGAATTTCAAAAATAAAAATTAAATTCAAAAATTAAAATATAAAATTTAAATTTCAAAACCTAAAGACAATCCTATAAAATCTTATAAAATCTTACCTAAAAGAGAAAAAGAAAGAAGAGAATAGAAAGATTCCTACAAAGCTTAAAACAAGTAGTCTCACAAAAATTAATAACTAGATTTTAGAAAATCCTACAAAATATCTAAAAGAGGAAAATAAACTCCTAAAAAAAAAATTTAAAATAAGAAATCCTAAAAATCTAAACTTCCTAAAAGACTCCTAAAAAAAAAAATACTTACCTAAGAGAGAAAAATAAGGGACAAAATTTTTCTCTTTTTTTTTTTTTTTTTTTTAATCAAAACACAAAAATTCCTAACCGAATTAATCAAAATTTCACCGATTTCTCCGGCAACGGCGCTAAAAACTTGGTCGATTTTAAATATAACCCTTACAAGTGCACAAGATCTATTACAGTATGGCAAGAACAAGGGTGTCGAACCCACAGGGAAACGTAAATTTTAATTAATTCTTTCAGAGATTTAAAAACATCTCTAAAGAAGTACCAAAGGGCAAATTTAATTTAACAAAAAATTTATCACTTTTTCTAAATGCAAGAAAAATAAATTAATCTAAACAACTAATTACCAATAAATCTAAAATAATAATTAAATGAGATCAAGGAATATGCTACCCCAGATTTATACCCCTTTTCTACCATTAAAACCTACAATTTCATTAAAGCATCATTCACACCATCATTCATCTATAAAAAATGATTCGAAATAAAATATGATCATCAATCCGGCATACCCTATCTAAAAACAATGACTCAACCTATCATCGCGGTATGAGTCATGTAAGAAGCATAGCGTATCTCATGATGTTTAGATCACGACAGTAAGTACATAATCGCTCTGCAGCCTAGATCAATCTACAGGTCCAGATCTAGCGATTATAGCCGTTGATACGCGCAATCAACGGTCATAACAAGCATTCAATATATTTTCAATAACACAAACTTTTAGAAAAACGATTCCATGATGACAATAAATCGACTATGGTATTAATCATAAATAAGGGTACTTATCTGGGGATCGCATCTTCCACGATCAACTGATTTAGCTGCTCATCTTTGGTGTATGATCTCCTTATTCATTCAAAGTCATTCCTCTTTTTATTTCTTTCAAAGATCTTTATTTATAATGCCTTTTCCTAAATACAATCTATGCTTTCATGAACGTAAAGGAAAAACAATGCAAATCCTAGGTACAATCTACCCAAATGGAACCCTAGAAGAAGGAGAAAGAAGAACTCTTGAAAAGATGCCAAGAGGAGCCTAAAACCAAAAATAATAATAATGAATAATAATCCTCTAAAAAATTCTCTCCAACAACTCTAAAAAAGAAAAGCCAAAACTAACTCTCTAATTATCTATCTCTAATTCCTCTCTCTAATTCCTATCTCTAATTCCTGTTTCTAATTCCTCTCTCTAATTCCTCTAATTCCTCTAATTCCTCCCTTTCGAAGTGTTTGATCCGCTTTAAATAGAGCCGAAGTTTCCCAGCCGCAGAGGTATTCCAACTCGAAAATTTAGGGTCGATTAATTGACCCAATAGGGTCGATGCATCGACCTCCCAGATTTTCGTGAATTCCCGCCGAACTTTGCATCAGACACTGCTTCAGTATTATGGTCATAACTTTCTATCCTGAACTCGGATTGAGGCGATTCTTACACCGTTAGAAAGCTGACAGAAATCTCTACAACTTTGGTGTTTTGACAATTTCATACTTCGGTCGTCTTGAAGGTCCAAATTGATCTGAAAGTCACACCAAGTTCTCGATGACCAAAAGTTACAGTGTTTTGACATTATTTTTAGAATTCTTGGGCTGTTTTCTGCACTTGGTTTGTATTTACCTGAAACACTTTAAATCTAATAATTCTTATCAGATAGCTTTCATCGGATAGCTAAATATAGGTATCTAGGGGTGAAATATCATCATATTTCACTACTCATCAGCAGTCTACTCTGTAAACTGACCCAGGGTGGCGCAAACTGACTTAGGGCAGTTTGAAACAGAGAAATGGGTGAGATAAACTATCCTGGGTCAGTTTGCGCCTATCCTAGGTCAGTTTAAAATGCCCTAGGTCAATTTTGAGGATCACCTAGTGCAGTCTACTATGAAAACTGACCCAGGGTGGCGCAAACTGATCTAGAGTGGCAGAAATTGACCTAGGATAGTTTGAAATAGATAAATGGGTGAGATAAACTACCCGGGGTCAGTTTGAAACTACCCTAGGTCAGTTTGTGCCACTCTAGGTCAGCTTTGGTGATCACCTGGGGCAGTCTACTTTGTAAACTGACACAGGGTGGCGCAAACTGACCTAGGGCAGTTTGAAATAGAGAAATGGGTGAGATAACTACCCTGAGTTAGTTTGAAAATACCCTAGGTCAGTTTGCGCCACTCTAGGTTAGTTTTGGCAATCACCTGGTGCAGTCTACTCTATAAACTGACCTAGAGTGGCGCAAACTGACCTAGGGCAGTTTGAAATAGAGAAATGGGTGAGATAAACTATCTTGGGTCAGTTTGCGCCTATCCTAGGTTAGTTTAAAATGCCCTAGGTCAGTTTTGAGGATTACCTAGTGCAGTCTACTCTGTAAACTAACTCAGGGTGGCGCAAACTGACCTAGAGTAGCGGAAACTGACATAGGGCAGTTTGAAACAGATAAATGGGTGAGATAAACTACCCTGGGTCAGTTTGAAACTATCCTTGGTCAGTTTGAAACTATCCTGGGTCAGTTTGAAACTATCCTAGGTCAGTTTGCGCCACTCTAGGTCAGTTTTGGCAATCACCTGGGGCAGTCTACTTTGTAAACTGACTCAGGGTGGCGCAAACTGACCTAGGACAGTTTGAAACAGAGAAATGGGTGAGATAAACTACCCTGGGTTAGTTTGAAAATACCCTAAGTCAGTTTGCGCCACTCTAGGTCAGTTTTGGCAATCACCTAGGGCAGTCTACTCTGTAAACTGACCCAGGGTGGCGCAAACTGACCTTAGGGAGAAGCAATCTATACTTTTTATGTTAAAAAATCATTTAGAAAGCTGCCATAAACCTTCAACCTATAATCATAGGTGAGATAAAAAATATTCTTTCGTTGGTAATATATGGTTGAGTAGTTATACTAGTCGATTAATGATATTAATCTGTTTCCCTTTATTTTTAGGTCTACGTAAACCAAGGACTAAAGCAATGGTAATATAGTTTAATAGTATTTAAATTTTTTCTATCATGATATCTCTTCCATATATGTGAGCCTAACCTTCTGCTTTTATTTTTGCTTCTAATAGGCTTTTGCGTGTGCCAAATGGACTCCAAAATCAACCGTCTCTCGGCTTGAGAGATGTTTGAAATACTTGCGCCCCGATTGTGAAGAGAGTATTTCTAATTCTTGCTTTAGTCAATTTGTAGGTATTAGTGCATTCAAATTTTCAAATTCCATTTTCACATGTGTATTAAAGAGATATAGTGTTTCGAATTTAGTAAGAATTGGTGAAATTATCCACCAAATCGATCCCATGGACATTGCGTTGACTTTGGGATTGAGAGTTGTCGGGGACACTTCGATTGAGTTTGACCTACAAGCCATAGAGCCCACGTCTCTTATTCGGAGATTTTTTCCTAGGCATGCGACCTCGATTAACGCTGATGACATAGAGGCTCTTTTTAACCAAGAACTTGGAATAGAGGACTATGTGAAATTGAAACTCTGCCTCGTTCTTGTAGTTTTTTTGCTATCTAATACATCTAATTCATTAGATAAAAGATACATATATCTCGTAGATGACTTAGATAGATTTAATAAGTATCCTTTGGGTCTAGTCGTCTACAACACACTCCTCTCAAAGATGCAAAAGGCCAGTAAATTCAACTTGGAGGCCTTCTACAATATGTATGGATGTGCCATTGCTGTGTAGGTGAGCCTCATATCTTTTAATGTTTGTCAAATTGAAAGTTTTACCATATTGTCAAATTGAAAGTTTCAATTATTTTAGCTTATGTATTTGTGGGCATATGAGCATCTATACTTTACTACCCCGCCTGTAAGAGATGGACCACAATTTTCGCGATTCAAGCAATGGGAGCACTATCCATTTCCTCCACACATGAGACAGATGCCGTTAAATTTTGATAAATATAAACTGGTATTAAGATTTTACAATTCTTGATTTCAGGAATGCAAATTTGTGCTCTAGCATAATTTACTTCCCATTTGATTTTGTCTGTGTTAGGCGTCCTTCCAGCTCACCCCTACCCAGGAGGAGTTCAAAATTGAGTTTATTCATGAGGCTTGGGATAACAGACATTTCATGGTAATTTACTTTCTTTTAATATCTTTTATTTGACTTTTTAACGTACATATCTTTTATCATGTATTAAAAGCTCATAAGAAGGTCTTCTAGGTTCCTCCGGAGATGGCCGCCCCATTTCTTCCTCTTTCACTGGCCTCTTCACCGGCTCGCAAGTTGGAGTATAATGTAAGTAACCGTTTAAGTGATATTTTGTCTATTGCGTTAGCTATAAGTTATAATATATTATGTTTACTGTCATTGGTAGGTGGAGGTTAAAGGTTTAAAAAGAAAATAGAGGAAAGAAGAGGAAAAAAAAGAGAGAGGGGGAGGAAGGGAAGCAAGAGGGACACCACTCCAGAAGAATGGAAAGACGAAAGAGAATGAGAAGTCAAGTATCTCAATTGTTCACTCAGAATGTTTTACTTAAGAAAACTCAAAAATCTTATGATGAAATCTTACGAAAGAATGAAGTAGAAATGAGAGAGCTGCGGGAAACAGTACTAAAAAATGATGTGGACATGAGAGAGCTGCGAGATTTAGTACAAAAAATTTATGTGGAAATGAGAGAGTTGCGTGACAGGCTAACTACGTTGAAGCAAGCAACGAGTGTCAAATCGGTTATCGTACACCTTTTGTATTTCATTGCATTTTATAAATTCTTTTAATAAAGATTACACTTTCCTAATATTGAGAAGTTATTGTCATTCATGACCTTCGCATGGGCTACACCACTTCGACACGTAGCCCCAACATTGCCATGCCAACAGGTAAGAGGCCCGAGACTGAACACATGGTAGGTCTAAAGGTTACAATCTTTTCACATGAATTTTTTGCTACTTTGAATTCTAATTGAATGTATTCATTTGTTTGAAAATAATGATATTTTATTGTTCTTAATTTTGCGAAGATGGACCCGGTCGTGCAGAGCATGTTGGATTTGAGTGCTCCTATTACGATAACACATATTCATATAGTTGATTTCTTTATATAATGTTATCAATTATGTTACACCATTTTATGTTATATTTTTTATTTCATTAGTATTCAGCCCCTATCACATCGATAGTCACACCTCATGTGCTGGAAAAGGAGCACAAAGTTGTTGTGATTACCAACTCGAGCAAGCAACCATCAAGGAAGGTAGATGTTCTTTTATGGCCTATTCTAGTATAATTTATTTTTTACGCATCATTCTCATACAGAAGATAGTAATAAATAATATTCTCGCATCAATTTCAGGTCGAGGGGGAAGTTCTAAAGACAATTGAGAAACGGGTTAGGCCACGGTCAAAATATTTGAGGCCCCCTTTTGTCAGCATCGACGTTAGAGGGAGGATTGTGGAGGAGCCAACATCGACTTCCACCCTTGTTGATCACACCCCCCTTCGGCCTTTGACAGATGAGGAGGAGGTCTTCCTATCAAACCTGATTAATATACCACACCCTCCAACGTAAGTAGCACCGTATCGTTAAGAAAGCCATTTCCACCCTTAAGCAAGTCATGCCTAACATAAGATCTCACTCATTGTAGGAAAGGATGTATATGTATTGGGGGCCATGGAGTTCAGTACGCGAACTTGCAGTGTACTGTTGGGAAAAATTGGTTGAGCAGCGATGTAAGTCTCCCCCTTTGTAGCGTATTCTTCCTCTTAGTAGCATCTATTAAAACTTATATGCGCATGTGAACTAATAAATAATGTTGACTGATGTAGGTTCTAAACCCACTTTTGATATTAATAAAAAATTGGGAGTGTGAACATCCAAATCTCTTCAAAAGATGTTACTTTATGAATTCATACTTTGAGGTAATGGGCGCACTATCGGCACATATTTCCTTTTCTTCCACCTATTTTACTTTACATGTTAGTAATGTTTAAGAATTTTTCGCAATACAGAATATACTACAATCAGAGTTATTTTTATTTAGAAAGTGGGCAGAGAGCCAATCAGACAATGTTACAAATCTAGACCCGGTTACACTCCTAGAAGCTTACGACTGGTCTACTAACCTTTGGGCGGCACTAGAAGATGTTGAGTTTCTAAAGAGCGATATGGTAACTTTCTCCATTATATGTATGATTTGATCCTGACGTTTCACATACCCTAATTTCTAGAGAATAACTTGAGTTACAAACATGTGTAGGTATTCATATGCCTCAATAAGCAAGCTGAGCACTAGGCTCTAGCTATTTGCAAACCTCACTCCCACACGATCGAAGTTCTCGATAGCATGGAAAACAACGTCTTACAGTATTAGAAGGCCGAGTTGAAGTGTTTGGTAATCCTGTCATCTTTGATGAACTAAACTTTCTACTACATACGTCCATAGAGATTAATATTTCATATTTTAGTATATATATTATATGTAGAAGGACGGTCTCTCCAAGCTATTATTTCTGTCAAAGCGAGAATAATTTTCTGACCCATCGTCTGATTGGTGGGTGATGAGTAAGATAAAAGATCGGCCCATGCAGAGCATCCGTAATAAGCATGATTGTGAATATTTTATGATCATGTATATGAACTACCTTTGTAGGAGTTTACCTTTCGCATTTTCTTAGGTAAAATCAATAACTATTATAAACAAATTAAAATTATGGAACTTCATCATTGAACTTTATTTTGTTTCTTTGCATACAGGGTGACATGCAATATGTTAAGAAGAGGGTTGCAGTCAGATTGGAAAGGGTGTGGCACTGCAATAGAGGTACCCAATAGAAGATAATATACATATCCATAAACCAAAATTCTATTTTTTAACGCCTCGATGATCTCCCACAAATGGTCGGCATCAGGTGGACTGCAAACCTGTCTAAACATGAAATTCGGTTCAACCAGATGGACTCGGCCATCATAAAAAGACATATAATCATATGAACTTGACCATCGGAGATGACAAATGAATTCAAAATTGCACTATGATCGCCCATTTTGACTGGAAGTACACTTCCTGCAATACACATGCGCTATACCTGCAGAGAATATGTCGACATTTTCAATTTGCATGCTATCTGCACAAAATATATGCGTAAATCTATCAATTACCATGATTACAAATTTCATAATATTTTTTTACAACCCTCAACAACTTAGTATTCCTACTAAAACATGTTCCATCTGCATACAATCGTATCACAAAAAAAGGTAGAAATGATTTATCCATTTAGCAGTGTAGCTAAAATGACGTCGCGTACGAGATACTTTAATGTGATCCTACAAGCCGGCACACCAAAATAGAATGCAAGCGTTACGGTATTTAAACGCAACAACTCTGCGTATGTGTTCTTATAACCAGATATGGTAACCAGAGCAACAGGGTAAGCAGTAATTGTGGAGCATTCTAAGTTCTCCCATATCATGACTATTTTAATGAAAGGAACCATTCAAAGATGAACCTTGACATAATTGTGGAGCACCCAAAGCAGATGAAATGATAAAACTCAAATATGGTAACCAGAGCAACAGGGTAAGCAGTGAGAATAAAAGTATGGTATAACTTAAATGTTAAATAGCAATGTTCCAAAGTCCGAAATCTGAATCAGGATTCAGTTTTTAAAAATGCCATTTGGAGAAGCAAAGTCAATATAGGTCCACTGATTTTGTCCTACATAAAAATTTGCAATCCGCATTCGAAACCTAACCAAATTGAGCTGACACATCTTAATTCTGAGTCAATCAATAAGTATTTGAACATCGCTAATTATCACAATTTGCTTTAAAGAAGATTCCAAAGTGGCTACATTTCTAAGGCACTTACACCCTAATAAACAGAAAATCTCATCAGATAATTTTTAAGCATATCGTAGCTTGCAATTTCAAATTATCAAGATGTCTAATTAGTTTATCTAGTCATACCAATAGTATCTGACAAAAGAAAAGAACAGGGTCTCCAGCTCTGAGACCAAGTTGTAAATGTGGCAGTCAATGCAGAGATTTATAGCAGCGACTATATATATATAACAGCAGCTATGAGAAAACAGTCCCCTCAAGTTTCAAGTTCTAGCCACAATAAGGCCACCATCTGCTTTAGCCCTCAAGTATCAAATTTTAGTTGATGTTTCCACTTGATACTGCTGCAGTCCCAATGAGTACAAGGACCTCTCTTTTTTTTGTTAGAGAAAAAAAAATCTTCCCAAAACATATAAAGAATAAGGCCATACTTATATATAACTTATTTGGCCCCTATGTGTGTGTTGTCAACTCATAGAAGCTATCATTACTCTACTTATGAGTATTGTATCATAGTTTCAGCTATGTCTCTGTTGTCAACTCCTAGAGGCTAGCACCTACCAGTGAGATGGTTCAGGTCTATATATGTATTGTCCACTCACCATCGAATCTCGATCGTATTATTATATTAGACTACTCTCGTAGAGAGAGTCTGTGATAAGAGAGACCCTCTTTTAGCCGCGGGCGGGGTATGTGTTGTCAACTCATTGAAAGATAACTCATTTAGCCCTTGTGTGTGTGTTGTTAACTCATACAGTCTACCATTACACTAATTATGAGTATTGACTATAGTTTCAGCTATGTGTGTGTTGTCAACTCCTAGAGGCTAGTATGTGTTCCCAACTCATACGCCAACTCGGTGATTATTAACTCCTCCGCTACGTATATGTTGTTAACTCATAGAGTCTAGTAATAGTCTCTACCTTGGTCACAACTACGTAGAGACATAGAAGTCATCGTCCAACTCGTAGAGGTTAGCACCTGCCAGTGAGACGATTTAGGTCTATATACATGTTGTCCACTCTCCATCACATCTCGATAATATTATTATATTTGACTGCGGGGTATGTGTTGTCAACTCACCTAGAGATAACCTATTTAACCCCTATATGTGCATTGTCAAATCGTAGAGGCTAGTATATGTTGTCAACTCATACATCATCTCGACGAATGATAACTCATCCACTACGTATGTGTTGTCAACACATAGAGGCTAGTAATAGTCTCTACCTAGCTCACAACTATATAATAAACACACATACAACACTTACTCATCACCTCTCAACCCCTTTTATTCAACACCCCCTATACACATTCATGGCAACCCTACTGTTGTGAATTTTAATTGTGATGTTTTACTCGCAAGCGCACGAATCAGATTGTAGATAGTGGGTGCGGAGTACGAGATCGTTCCCACGAGGACTATTTTGGAAGATCTAAGAAGATGAGATAGTAATTTAAGAAATCTATCTAGGACTAACAGTACCTACTAATATTTTGATTTAGACGGTTTTGTGAGATGACAATTACTAACTACAAACTAAAACTTAATTGATAATTCAAAAATAAAGGTAAAGATGAAGATACTAAATTCTTCCATCTTTGGTTTGTTCTTCCCGTAATACAAATCTAAGGATTAAACTATGAGATATACCATTGAAGAAAAACATCTTTTATGGAAGATAAATGGTCAAAATCCGGATAGGTTCCACATTGCATCCCTGCAATCAGAACTTAATTTCAAGGATGATTTCCATATATAGATCTGAGATCAAGGGCATGGCTCAGCACACTTGATCGCAGATTTTAAACAAAAATCATCTCCAAAGTGGGTAAAAATTTCAATAAGAATACCACCATAGATCTGAGATCAAGGGCATGGCTTGACACACTTGATTTCAGATTAGGGAGTAATTAAGATAAAATTACCATTACAGATCCAAGATCCAGGGCATGGCTCGGCACACTCGATCCTGGATCATAATCGTAAGTAGATCCACACGATGAAAGTAAAAAAATCATATAACAATGATTGGGATAAAATTACCGTCACAGATATGAGATCCAGGGCATGGCTCGGCACACTCGATCCCAGTTAGTGGCGGGGATTTCATCCATTCGTGACAACATAACAATCATAAAATAAAATCTCATATTTTAATCCTAGATTCATATTATTAGAAGTGCATTCCTCGAATGGGAATCATTAGATCCCCATCCCTAAGAAATTAGCCACACATGATGTAATTAAATGACATAAACAAATAAGGAATGAAAAATAACATCACTTTAATTAATTAAAAATTCCTCAACCTTCAATAGAAATTCTTTGATCCAAGCTTAATCCACAAGTACGATGATCTTCTTTAGAAACGAAATTAACAATGCTCTCTACTAATCTTTAAATTTAAACTAGGAATTAACTGAAAAAAAACAATAAATTGAAGAAAGGAATGCTGAAAAGATTAAAGGAACAAAAGCCCTCAAAAGAATAAAAATTCTCTATCTCTACGTCTAGCTATGAAAAAGAAAAATCTAATCTAGCCCTCCCTTCTCGAGTTGTTGGTTTGGCTTTAAATACTCTCCAAGTCCCGTAGCTTTCCTCGCTCGAAAAGTCAGGGTCGATCAATCGACTAGAGGAAGTCGATCAATCGACTCCTTAAAAATCTGCATTAAGAAGTCCTTTCCATCTCAAACTCCATCGTTTCCCTCGCTTGATCGACTGGAAGGTCGATCGATTGACCTTCCTAGATTTCCGTGAACTCTCGCTCAACTTTGCATCAGACACTGGCTCGGTATTTCGGCCATAACTTTCTACTCTGAATCGGATTGACATGATTCTTATGGCATTGGAAAGATGACGAAAAGCTCTACAACTTTTGTGTTTTAAAATTTTCATGAATCGGACGTCTTGAAGGTCCAAATTGAGCTGCAAGTTACACTAAGTTCTCGATGGCGTAAGGTTGCAGTGTTTGACGTTATTTTCGAAATTCTTGGGCTGTTTTATGCACTTGGGTTGTATTTAACTTAAACACTTTAAATCTAGTAATTCTCATCAGATAGCCTTCATCAGATGGTTAAATGTAGGTATTTAGGGGTGAAATATCATCATATTTCACTACTCATCACACCCCCAAACCTACACTTTGCTAGTCCTCGAGCAAAGCAAACTAAAGAAAATAAATGTCACTTTCGTAGGGAGCACGATTGCACTTAGCCTGTGTAACAAGCCTTTAAACCCTTAGGTGATCCCTAGTAGAGGAGTTGTGTCTCGTGAGGGTTTACAGTGAAGTTACCTACAAACTTTCAAAAATTTTAAACCATCGGCAAAATTGAGTTTTTAAAACATGATTTTTATAATATCTTTAACTTCAAAACTCAAAATCATTAATCAATTCAACATGCGAATTCTCAATTTTAAATAACAATGTTATACTAATATACTAATATCCATTCAAATTAGTCTAATGCTCAAATCGTTAGATAACTCATCCATTCATGCTTAAACGTGTAGTGTGTGCATACCCAAAACAAGATTCATCCATCTCAGAACTAGTCCAAACGGGAAACCATCTGATCTCATGTCTCGACTCAATCCTCACTTTAGGTATACTCTCAAAATAGGATCGCTCCAATGATGGGTTCATTTTCGCTCACATGTGAGAGATCAATACAAAGCAAAATAAAAAGGTCTCACATGATAGAAGAAACACGACATAATCAATGAATAAAAATAAATCTCATACGAACAAATACTTGTATATCCTAAGCATGTCATATCAAGTGTCATAGGTATTACATATTCACTCTCTATAAGACAGTTACCAATGCAAGATCGGATCATGAAGGTCTTTTATAGGGTTGTAATGGGGCTCAGGTAAGGGTAAGAAAGAAATGAAAGTTGGGATTCAAAATTTATGAGAAATTGAAAAAGAAACTAACTTTTGATTTTTCTATTTCTCTTATTTTTCTTTTCTAATCTCTCACTATTTTTCTCAAATTATTATTATTATTATTATTATTATTATTATTTTCACTCTTTTTTCTTCTTTTAAATTTTATTTTCTTGAAGCACCTCATATTTTTCGTTCTTTTTCAAATTTCTCTTTTTCTTTTTCTCCCTTTTTTTTTTCTTATATTTTTAAAAACACCACAACTCAGTATCTTTCCACTTACTCTCTTTTCGTTCACTCTCATCCATCATTTCTAGTTTTTCATAAATAAGAAGGGTAAAGCTGAATTTTTAGAAATTGTGAAGGGTTAAAGGTTAATATAGCTTATCAAAGAATGTATAAAGGTAAATTTTTCAATAAGCTCAAAGGGGTACTAGAAAGATAAATTTATATAAGGTGGGGTATTTTAAGCACAAACGAGCCAAAGATGACCTTCAATCATGTCCTCAAAAGATGGTAACCTTGTCTATTTGTCTTGAGTAGATATACAGTACATTCTAACACAATAATATGAATTTGATTGCATGCAAAGTCACAAGCCAAAGTGAAGTGTATGAGATCATGCAAAATAATTCGTATTCAAAGAAAACTCCGAGTTTATGTATTCACTCATCAATGACGGGAAATTAGCTCTAAAGTTCACCGGGTTTAGTCTCCACTAAGAACCTAAGATTCAACGTTCAAAACAGTTCATCGATTTCTATGTCTTAGCTTGGCATAAGTGCAAAAATTCTAAGCATGAATATCACAATTATTTACAAAGTATCACATTAAGTTTCCTCATCCTAGATACAAGTAATCAAAATATGACATCAATATTCTCAAAATTAAATTCACATGCATCATCAACTAAAGTTTAAAAACAATCGCAAAATAACATGAATTACGGTTCCAAATTTTTTTTTTTTAATATTATTATTATTTATTTATTTATTAAATTTTTTTTATGGTATCAGAATAATAAAATCACACAAACTACACCCCCAAACCTAAACAAAACAATGTCCTCATTGTTAATAATAAATAAAAATATTAGATTAAAGTGAGAAAATATACCTCGAGTAATGATTTGAGGCGCTTGATAGCACAGGAAAAAGGGAGAGGTAGGAAAAATCCTCCCTCAAACCTGCATGAAAATATACCAGTATATCCAAGCATCCTCTTCACACGAAAAAAATTGTCAACAATAGTGAGGGGAATCTCAAAACTAACAAAATGCTTACTCAAATAACACTATCAAAATCATAATCAACCATAAAAATAAGTGTCTCTATTTTGTTATTATTATTATTATTATTATTATTATTTTCATACAAAATTGTGCTGCCTCCCAATGAGCGCTAGTTTAACGCCGATAGCTAGACCAAGTGAATTGCTCAGTCAGGGTGAGCCATTGGATCACTCAAAGAAAGGGTGTCAAGGAATGCAATTGCATCCTCGAGGAAAGGTTTAATCTTTGACCATTAACTCGAAAAACATTCTCGTATTTTTGATTGATAACATCAACCGCCCCATTGGGGAGTATTCGAGAGATTTTGAATAGACCACTCCAACGGGTTTTTAGTTTTCCTGGAAATAGGTGAAGTCGGGAATTGTATAGTAGAGCCTGTTGACCAACAATGAAAGATTTACGTAGAATAGATTGATCATAAACCCGTTTCATACGATCCTTGTACGATTTAGCACAGTCATATGCGTCAGCACGGATTTCTTCCAATTCACTTATTTACAAACCCCTCTGGGTACCAGATTTTAGGAGATCAAAATTCAATGACTTAATGGCCCAAAATGCTCGATGTTCCAGTTCAACCGGGAGGTGACAACTTTTACCAAAGACCAACCGATAAGGCGACATGCCAATTAGAGTTTTAAACGCAGTTCGATACGCCCACAGAGCGTCATTCAGGTTTAGCGACCAGTCTTTACGGTTCAGATGAATTGTCTTCTCTAAAATCTGCTTAAGTTACCGATTAGAGACTTCAACTTGGCCACTTGTCTGAAGATGGTATGGTGTAGCAACTTTGTGTGTGACACCATATTTCTTCATTAATTGGGTGAACACTTTATTGCAAAAGTGCTTTCCACCATCGCTGATTATTGCCTTTGGAACACCAAAACGTGAAAACACTTGATCTTTTAGGAATTTGATCACTATTTTTTTATCATTCGTTTTATATGCCACAGCCTCAACCCATTTCGATACATAATCAATCCCGACAAGGATGAATGTGTTTCCAAACGAATTCAGGAAAGGACCCATAAAATCGATCCCCCAAACATCAAATAATTCCACTTCTAAAATTGGATTGAGCGGCATCATATTGCGCTTTGAGATCCGGCCCAGCATTTGACAGTTGTGACAAGATTTGCAATACTGATGACAATCTTTAAAGATCGTCGGCCAGTAAAAATCACTTTGGAGGATCTTTGCTGCAGTCTTCTTGGAACTAAAGTGACCTCCACAAGCTAACTCATGACAGAACGAGATAATCTGTGGTTGCTCAGATTCAGGAATACACCTTCGTATGATTTGATCAGGACAGTATTTGAATAAATACGGATCTTCAAAAAAGTAGTGTTTTTGTGACAGCCCGGATTTTGGCACCCCGAAACCCGTGCCATCAGCACGATCATCTTGACCGTGCCCTTTAGCTAAGCACGAAACACTGGTATATCAAGCATCAAAAAGTATAATAAACGAAATTGCGAAATTTAAATCTATATTAATTAACTTCCCAAAAGATAGTTCTACCCTCATGCCTCTGCATGAATGGAGAACCGATCCGAACCATCGATGATAGCAATCATCACAGATGGTTCGTCCCAAAAGAGAAATCCCAACTCCTTATATACATGATTTTAAACTGAATCAAGGCTTGACATACCAAGCCGTACAAAACCTCTCCAAGAATCCCTCAAAGTGGCACAACGGAGTCCTCTAGAAGAAGTCCTCTGGAGGTGGCTCCAACTGTCAAATCACCGCAAGGTCCGACTCACGGGATCGGCGTCTCCTCAAGCCTCGGCGCTAGTAGTGGACTGCAAATAGTCTATAGGGTGAGCTACATCCTAGCTCAATAGGGAACAAACACAGTTTGAACATATAAATCATAACTCACATGTATTCCATGATATGCCATGCATGATGTATCTATGCAGTTGTTAATGAAACAAATTAAAAGCATTTCGTTTTACTGTTGATTACTTATATTTTCATTTACTCATGAATGATGCTGAGAAGGCCTAAAGCAAAACTTAAACTTTCAACTTAAGTAATCCCCGAGCAATATAGCATCGAGCCCCGATGAGATACCCATCATCGTCATCTATATAGACAGTTTTAACCGTATTCCCTGGGAATACAAATAGTACCCAAGCCCCTTTCCCCTGGGGATTGGTGGCGGGGTTTCACTTGTCTCAATCAACACCCCTGGGGTGTGCTTACTATGTACGGATAAGCCTCCGCACTGGCCTACGGTTTCGCCGCCGTATCGGTCACGGATATCCTGCCGTGTCAGTCGTGGATATCCCGCCACGTCGGTGGGGTACCCTATCAAACCTCAAATAACAAAAATATCGGTGCCTTACATATAGTTATTCACCGTGTAATTGTGCTATCTTATATCAGTTAGGCCCTATCAAACATGATTCAATCCTTGGATACATCCCTGGGATGTATCCATTTACTTGCATCACACCTGATGCTCTCATCTCTTTACTTCTTCATCCCCTGGGGATGGTTTATTAGAATTTCTCTTATGGATGTCATACGCACACACACTTTTCACAATTCTTAAGCAATTAAACATTTGAATGGAAATCTATATCACTACATACATGCTCTTATAAAATAAAGTACATGTTCAAGGTGTTCCCTACCTCAAGTCTTCATTTGTTCAATGCATCAAGGTCCCACGTGGCTCCTTGTGCACTAGTCCACACGTACCACCTATGGTACCATATCACAGGTGAAACACATCACAAAGGATGCAATAAGGAAGGTATAAGATCCCCCAAGAATCTTAAAGTCAAACCCAAAAGTCAACATAGTTTATCTCAGTCGATTAATCGAATTCCAAAATCGATTAATCAAATCTGATTCGATTAATCGATTTCCAAAATCGATTAATCGAAGGTCAATATCGATTAATCGAAGCAATTTCGATTAATCGAAATTCTCCTTTTCGCAAAGTCCATTCTCAGTTCGAACAGTCGAGTTTTCATTCGATTAATCGAATCCAATTTCGATTAATCGAAATTCTTCTTTCAGAAAGTAAATTCACCTTTGCTCAATAATGAAGTTTTCATTCGATTAATCGAATCCAATTTCGATTAATCGAAATCCTTCTTTTCGCAAAGTCGACCCTCAGTTCGAACAGTCGAGTTTCACAAGTTGATTAATCGATTCCAAATCGATTAATCGAAAACTAAAATCGATTAATCGAAAACCCATTTCGATTAGTCGATTTTTCCTCAAGTCATTTCCTCCAACCTCTGGGGTCCACTGGAGGTTCTCAGTCGATTAATCGATCCCCAAATCGATCAATCGAAATCCAAAGTCGATTAATCGAAATAGGGGCCCTCTGACCTTTCAACTTCCTGGCCAATTTCGATTAATCGAAACCCAATTTCGATTAATCGAAATTGTCAGATTCAGCCCCTTTCGAGCTGTTCTTCCCAATCTTTTTCCATACTTTTTCTTCTATTTTTCTAAGCCATTATCCTAAGATTTAAACTATTTTCAACTACCATTTAGCCTCTATAATCTATGCATTTGATTTACAAAATTTTACCTTGAATCAATCTCAAATTGATTTCAAATCTAGGGTTGGAAGGCTAGGGTTCCAGCTTTAGCTTTTCAATGATCCTCATGCTGGATCACTCTTTAATACTTGGATCCTTCCTTCCTCAGCTAGCCTTTACTCCTTGCATTAATCACTCTTTTCACTCTCTCTCTCTCTTCTTTACTCTCCTTCAACAACAAAACTCTTGATTTTAGGGTTATTAACTCTTTTTATCCTCTTCCTCACTTGTGTGTTGAGCACATACACCGCGGTAGGTGTATGCGACTATACCTTCACAACACACACCACATAGGCATTCTATTTATCACATCTCATCCGTTCATCACACTACATACTAACTGTTGGACTTCCATTTGGTCAAACCTATGACCGATCGGGCACGGATCCCGAGGTCATAGTTTAGCGTGATTTTTCGGGCTATTACAGTTTTACCCGAGCTAAGAAAATGGATTTCTCATTCTTAGACCAATGGTGAGGTAATTTCTCGGTGACTAGGTAATTGACAAGATCCGCATACCAAGGTGGCAATCAATCCCGAACAACTGTTCATTCGGGAAGTGCTCTAAGATCTGAACAGGATCGTCAGATTTCTCAATAATAATTTGTGACAAGTGATCTGCCATCACATTTTTTGAGCCTTTCTTATCTTTGATTTCTAAATCGAACTCTTGCAACAACAAGATCCATCTGATTAAGCGTGGTTTAGCATCTTTCTTAGTGAATAGATAACGCAGGGCAGCGTGATCTGTAAATATCATAACTTTAGACCCTAATAAATAGGATCAAAATTTATCAAACACGAAAACTACTGCCAAAAGTTCTTTTTCAGTGGTGGAGTAGTTCAACTGGGCGTCGTTGAGAGTACGACTTGCATAGTAGATTACATGAGGTAATTTTTCTATTCGTTGTCCCAGAACAGCTCTAATTGCATAATCAGAGGCGTCGCACATGATTTCGAACGAGAAGTCCCAGTTCGGAGATTGAATTATCGGGGCTTTTATCAATCCAGCCTTAATGGTTTCAAAGGCTTGCAAGCATTTATCATCAAAGAGGAATGGGACATCCTTTGAAAGTAAATTGCATAGCGGTCGCGCTATCTTGCTGAAATCTTTAATAAAACGCCGATAAAAACCTGCGTGTCCCAGAAAAGATCTTATTTCCTTAACTATCCTCGGTGGTGGTAGATTGACAATTAAATCAACTTTAGCCTTATCGACCTCGATACCCTGGGACGATATGATGTGTCCCAAAACAATACCATCTTTAACCATGAAGTGACATTTTTTTCAGTTAAGAACAAGGTTCTTCTCCTAGCATCGTGCAAGCACTAGCGACAAATAATTCAAACAGTCAGCAAAACTGTTTCCATGGATCGAGAAGTCATCCATGAAAACTTCGAGGAATCGTTCAACCATATCCGAAAAAATACTCAGCATACGTCTTTGGAATGAAGTTGGTGCATTACAAAGCCCAAACGGCATTCGTCGGTAGGAGAAAGTGCCAAAAGGGCATGTGAACGTGGTTTTCTCTTGATCCTCAGGTGCAATGACTATTTAGTTATAACTGGAATAGCCATCGAGGAAGCAATAGTAATCATGACTGGCCAGTCTTTATAACATCTGATCGATAAACGGAAGTGGAAAGTGATCTTTCCTCGTCATCAAATTTAACTTTCGATAATCGATACACACTCTCCAACCTGTTTGAATTTTTATAAGAATTAGTTCGTTTTTCTCATTCTTCACCACTGTGACTCCCGACTTCTTAGGAACCACTTGTGTGGGGCTAACCCATTTACTGTCAGAGATAGGATATATGATTCCAGCATCTAAAAGTTTTATTACCTCATTTCGGACCACGTCTTGCATTATAGGGTTCAGTCTCCTCTGTGGTTCCCTAGAGGGCTTAGCATTGTCTTCCAAATGGATCCGGTGCATACACACCGTCAGACTAATGCCTTTAATGTCTTTTATCGACCATCCGATGACACTTTTGTGATCTTTGAGCACATTCATGAGTTGGCCTTCCTGATTCGCATCCAATTTTGATGAGATTATGATAGGTTGAGTTTCATTCTCTCCTAGGTAGGCATACTTAAGATTTTTCGGAAGAGGTTTAAGTTCTAATGACACTTTCTCCTCCTCTTTCGGCTTTTCCTTGATTAATTCAATTTGAGCTCCACAATCTATTTTCTTTTCTTCTCCCAGAAGCGGTGTGGAGTCCAACATGTAATTCACTTCTTAGATCAGCTGATCCACATCAAAATTGTCTCCAAAATGCGCAAGACAAGCTGCTAAAGGATCTTCAATTTCGGATGCATGAAATATTTCTTCCACGATTTCATCGATTATGCAGGCTTGTGCATGTTCATCATCCTCCATGGGTTGCTTGACAATATTAAAGATGTTGAATTCCACTGTCATATTTTCGAATGACAGATTCATGATCCCGTTTCGACAGTTGATTAGCGCATTGGAGGTGGCTAGGAATGGTCTCCCTAGAATCACCGAAACGCTATTCTTCAAATTTGGTACCGGTTCAATATCTAAAACAACAAAATCTACAGCTAACTGAAGGGTCATCGCAGTGGTCTTAAGCTCTCCCAATTCGAGCTCCTTGTAAACAGAGTAAGGCAACAAGTTGACACTTGCTCCTAAATCCAAAAGGGCCTGATCAATACAGTTACCGCCGATGATGATTGAGATTGTAGGACAACCTGAGTCCTTATATTTAATTGGGAGTTTCACTTGCAACACTGAACTAACCTGCTCGGCTAAGAAAGCCTTTTTCAGAATATTGGTCTTTCTTTTGATTGTGACCAATTCCTTCAAAAATTTTGCATATGCAGGCACTTTTCGGATGGCATCCAGGAAGGGAATATTAATTTTTAATTGCTTGAAAATCTCATTTATTCCTTCCACATCTCGATTTTTTCGTGGTGCCATCAATCTTTGCATGTACGGTGCTTTAGGAACAAAACTTTTCTACTGCGAACTCTTTTCTTCTGTTGTTTCATTTGCTTGTACTTTTTCTTCAATTTCTTCTTTCTCTTCAACTGTCTTCTCTCCATTAGACTTTTCCTCCTCCTCTGGTAACACTACTTTGTTATCGACCTGCTTTCCAGATCTCAACGTTGTGATCACCCGAATTTGTTGTTGATCATTATCTTGTGTTAAAGTTGGTATTTGTACAACAACTATCTGACCCCTTGGGTTAGGAACTGGTTGGCTAGGAAATGATCATTTTTCTCTTTCACAGAGAAAAGTTACCAATTGCCCAATTTGGGTCTCTATTTTAGAGATTGAGGATGTGTGAGAATGGATAAGTTTCAACAGGTCCTCAGTAGAAGGAGTTTGTGTAGGAGGACGTTGGGCAGCATTTCCCAGTGGATTATTAAATCCTGGTGGTGGAAATATTGGCACAAAATTTTGTTGTGGTTGGTTTTGATAACCTCCCATTGGTTGTGCAAATTGAAAATTATGGTTTAATTATCGTGGCTGCCCAATCTGATTTTGATTGTATTGAAATTGATTTGAATTATTGAACCCTTGCTGTTGAAATTGCCCTTGACCGTAGTTTTGCTGCGGTCTTTAGTTGAAATTTTGTTGGAGATAAAAGTTCATCCCCTGTTTCCTGGGCTGTATTCTTTGATATCTTGTTTCCACAAGAAATTTGGGTGGTTTCTCCAACTATTTGGGTTATTCTCATTGAAAATGTTTCATTGATTTCACCCATAGTTATTCACAATATTTAGCTGTTCAGATGTGTCTTTATGGTAGTTCTGCATTGAGGGACAATCATCTGTTATATGCATTGGATTTGCACAAATTAAACATGGCTCGGGTTGTGTATTTACCATGTGCACATTCTTCTTTAATTTCAATTCTTTCACTTGTTGAGCGAGGAAATCAACTTTAGACATCAGATTCGGAGAATCCTTTACTACGTATCACGAGCTTTGACTGGTTGTTCCCGAGTCTGTGAAATCCCAGTGCTCAGAAATCCTCCGCCATTCATTGACTCCACCAGATGTCTATTTGGTTGACTTAGTCCATTGTAGAAACACTGGACCAATCTCCACTTTGAGTATCCATGGTGTGGACATTTGAGTAGGAGATCCATGAATCTATCCCAAGCTTCATATAATCTCTCATCTTCCTCTTGCGTGAAATCCATGATTTCACGTCTGAGGACATTCGTCTTCGCCATGGGGAAGAACTTTGATAGAAACTTTTTGACCATCTGATCTCAGGTGGTTATGGATCCCGATGGTAGAGAATTTAACCACACTTTGGCTTTATCCTTTATAGAGAAAGGAAACAAGCGTAGCGTAACAAATTCTTCGCTGAAGTTTTGGTATACAGATGAACAGATTTCGACGGAGTCTTTAACGTGCTGGTATGGGTCTTCTCTCTCCATGCCATGAAAGATTGGAAGAATTTGGATGACATTTGTACGGATTTCAAACCGGCCGCCAGGTGTGGCAGGGTATACAATGCAAGATGGGGCATTTGTAGTGATTGGAGAAAACAGTTCTCTCAATGTTGGTTCTTCCTCTTGTCCTTGTTCGATTTGTCCATTCATATTGTCAGTCATATTGACTTCAATGGATGATTCACTTGAAAATTGTTGCCTTGATCTAGCATCCTTACGATTTGATCGACAAACATGTTCGATTTCAGAATTTAAAGGCTCTAAAGTTCTTTCTTGAGAAGACCGTGTGTGCATGCAAATGACGCACAGAGTGGAGGTTTCAAGAAGGAAAACCTCAAAAGGAATTTTTTTTATTTTTTTTATTTTTATTTTTTATATTTTTAAGATCGATTGATCGACTGCTTAGGTCGATCGATCGCTCAAGAAACAGTTTTTGATTGATCGATAGTTCAGGTTGAATGATCGAGAATTTAAAATTTGATTTATATATATATATATATTTTTTAACTTTCAAAATTCTAAAATTCAAAGATTACAGAGGAGATTTTTTTTTCGAATTTTTTTTTTTGGAGTCGATTGATCGACAGTTCAGGTCGATCGATCGATCTCAATATTTTTTTTCTTTGATTTTTTTTTATAGCAGAAATACTGTTTTAATCCCCAAAAATTCCTAAAATTTGCTGTTTATTTCCTAAAAATTTAGATTTTCTTGATTTAGTCCCCGACAACGGCGCCAAAAACTTGTTGTGAATTTTAATTGTAATGTTTTACTCGCAAGCACACGAATCAGATTGTAGATAGTGGGTGCGGAGTACGAGATCGTTCCCACGAGGACTATTTTGGAAGATCTAAAAAGATGAGACAGTAAGTTAAGAAATCTATCCAGGACTAACAGTACCTACTAATATTATCATTTAGACGGTTTTGTGAGATGACAATTACTGACTACAAACTAAAACTTAATTGATAATTCAAAAATAAAGGTAAAGATGAAGATTCTAAATCCTCCCATCTTTGGTTTGTTCTTCCCGTAATACAAATCTAAGGATTAAACTATGGGATATACTATTGAAGAAAAACATCTTTTATGAAAGATAAATGGTCAAAACCCGGATAGGTTTCACATTGCATCCCTGCAATCAAAACATAATTTCAGAGATTATTTCTATATATAGATCTGAGATCAACGACATGGCCCGGCACATTTGATCTCAGATTTTAAATAAAAATCATCTCCAAAGTGGGTAAAAATTCCAACAAGAATACCACCATAGATCTGAGATCAAGGGCATGGCTTGACACACTTGATTTCAGATTAGGGAGTAATTAAGATAAAATTACCATTACAGATCCAAGATCCAGGGCATGGTTCGGCACACTCGATCCCGGATCATAATCGTAAGTAGATCCACACGATGAAATCAAAAAGACCATATAATGGATTGGGGTAAAATTACCGTCACAGATCTGAGATCCAGGGCATGGCTCGACACACTCGATCCCAGTTAGTGGCAGGGATTTCATCCATTCGTGACAACCTAACAACCATAAAACAAAATCTCATATTTTAATCCTAGATTCATATTATTAGAAGTACATCCCTCGAATGAGAATCATTAGATCCTCATCCCTAAGAAATTAGCCACACATGCTGTAATTAAATGACATAAACAAATAAGAAATGAAAAATAACATCACTTTAATTAATTAAAAATACCTCAACCTTCAATAGAAATTCTTTGATCCAAGCTCAATCCACAAGTACGATGATCTTTAGAAACGAAATTAACAATGCTCTCTACTAATCTTTAAATTTAAACTAGGAATTAACTAAACAAAAATAATAAATTGCAGACAGGAATGCTGAAAAGATTAAAGGAACAAAAGCTCTCAAAAAGAATAAAAATTCTCTATCTCTACGTCTAGCTATGAAAAAGAAAAATCTAATCTAGCCCTCCCTTCTCGAGTTGTTGGTTTGGCTTTAAATACTCTCCAAGTTGCGTAGCTTTCCTCGCTCGAAAAGTCAGGGTCGATCAATCGACTAGAGGAAGTCGATCGATCGACTCCTTAAAAATCTGCATTAAGAAGTCCTCTCCGTCTCAAACTCCATCGTTTCCCTCGCTTGATCGACTAGAAGGTCAATCGATCGACCTTCCCAGATTTCCGTGAACTCTCGCTCAACTTTGCATCAGACACTGCCTCGGTATTTCGGCCATAACTTTCTACTCTGAATCGGATTGACATGATTCTTATGGCATTGGAAAGATGACGAAAAGCTCTACAACTTTTGTGTTTTAACAATTTCATGAATCGGACGTCTTGAAGGTCCAAATTGAGCTGCAAGTTGCACTAAGTTCTCGATGGCGCAAGGTTGCAGTGTCTGACGTTATTTTCAGAATTCTTGGGCTGTTTTATGCACTTGGGTTGTATTTACCTGAAACACTTTAAATCTAGTAATTCTCATCAGATAGCCTTCATCGGACGGCAAAATGTTGGTATTTAGGGGTGAAATATCATCATATTTCACTACTCATCACCTACCGCAGAGGATCCCAGCAGAAGTATTTCTTGAAGCCAGTCGATTCATTTTGAATCGGGTTCACAAATATTGCATCATGGATCAAGAGGCCTTCCCATTTATCAATAATTTTTATGCCATGTACATCATCGAGAACATTTTCAAGCTTCACGAACCTTATTTATCCCCTTTTGAGGGAGATGATATGTGGTGTATTTCTCCTTACAATACTCTAGAGCAAATAAATGAGCGACGCTTAGGGGCAATTGAGCTACTGGCAGTAAATGACATTTCGACATATGCCCAGTGGATTGTGGGAAGATTTGAATTTGCTTTTCGCAATGAATTCTTATTTATGTTTGGCCGGTCAATATGGTCCTCCGACCAATCGGATGTAATTTCCCTAAGGATTACCTTTGTTTGATGCCTATGAAAATCGAACTCCGTCAGTACGGAGCATAAGTTGCCCGCCTCAATAGCTTTAAGATAACTCTGTGAGACCTCAAAGCCCACGTGACACTATTGCATCTGGCACTGGAACCTCTGAACAAATAAATAATAGAAAACATCAAATTGTTATAGGTTATTCTAGATAAACGAACTAGAGATAAAATGCATAACAGATAGTGAAAGTAAGAGTCCGTGAAGAAACTTTTAAAGTGACTATGTAGGCAATGTGTACTTGTGTAGGAAAAATGTTACCTTTAGGAGGTCTTCTGTAACTCTTTCGGTTGTGACCAACCTCCCTACAATTGACACATCGCCGACATGCGACCACCTCACCGACACTCATTCTTCTCAATTTTTTAAGTCGTCCTGTTGGTACCCTAGGAACTGGTGGCATAACTATTCTTTTCTCTTTAGGTTCGACCCACTTATCACTACTCAGAGTGGCATGAATAATAGGCTCGTAAGTTTTGCAGTACCTATCCACCGTGAACCAATCTTGAACGTATAAATAAGGATTTGCGCAACGATTATTTATGGCTGTCAATGCATGTTTACACGGGACGCCCAAAATTTCAAATTGCCGACAAGAGCACGTGCGTTTTCACAGGTGCACGGTATTTCTAGTATCTCCAACAATTAAAAATTCATCGAAATCAGAGGAGAATGTAGTATACGTGAACGACGCTCTATCATTTTCTTTAAGAAACTCTTTGGTCTTTGGCGTCATAATTGTGGTCCACTTTTCGGCCTCATTCCTTCTATTGTAAAAATATTCCATCACATTCTTATGCCTACTTTCTATTAGACCAATGATCGGTAGCTCCCTAGCATCTTTCAGTACATTATTGAGAAATTCAGATCATGATGTGATCGTGTGTTCGTATCTCCTAATAAGAAAATGTGCTCTAGCCCAATGCTGTTTTCTAATCTAAACAATGTAGTCATACGCTTTTTCAGATATCTTCTGAATTTCACTCATTTCTTTATCAAATTCAATTTCAATATAAGTGTAACATGCTTTCTTTGTGTGCTCTATTACAAGTTTAATCTTGTACATACTCCTCAAATTTTTCTCAATGTGGTATAAACAATACCCATGCAAAGCATACCGAAAAACTTTTGGCACTGCTTGAGTAAGACCTTTTTGCTGATCACTTAGGATTACTGCGCGTGAATCGTATCCTATGATCTCTGCCAATCCATGTAAAAAATATTCCCAAGAACTACTATTCTCTAATTCCACTACGGCAAAACACAACAAAAATATCCTCTTATTCCCATCAATGCCGGTAGCTATGAGGAGTGAAGCTCTATACCTTTCGAATAAATGTGTACCATCAACCGAAATAAGTGATCGTAAGTACTTCCTAAATGAATCAATGCATGGCCCAAATGCCCAAAAGATTCTCAAGAATACATCGTCTTCCTTCGTCTGTAGGTATATAAGGCATTGATGATCCACACGTTTTAGTTCCACCATATATGATGGGAGCAATTTATAAGACTCCTTCCAACTACCTCTAATATCATTGAGGGCGATCTCTTTTGCACGCCAAGCCCTCCGATATTCTTATTGGTTTGAAATCGCATTCTCACGCCACACATTATCTGTTTGGGAGTGTAGTTGTTATTTTCTTTCAGTTGGTCCTTCGCAATTGATGCCATCCAAATACTTGTAGCTTGACTATGGCTCTGTTGTCTATCTCGTGGCAACCCACAAGTATGCTCCGGAGTAAATCTTTTAATTTTAAAATAATCGGAGTCTCTCATCTTCGAAGCACGTATACGTCAAGAGCATCCATCTTCACGACATCTAGAGCATTCATCTTCACGATATCTGGCAGCAACAACCTTCCAATTAGTTTTGGTCAGTTTAATTTTGAAGTTCCCATGCATTGCAAATTCCCACAAAGCATTATGGAATGATGTCTTTTCAGTGAATATTTGATTTAAATTGAGAACATCGTCTACACCAGGAACACCGCTCACTTGTTGCGCCTCATCCACCACATATATGTCTTCAAAAATAAGAAGCATGTCGTTTGTCTCGTAATGTGGGGTTCTGTAATATCAGTCACTCGATCATTGTGCCTTGCCTCGCTAATAGGAGGTGTACCTCTACTTTTTCTTCCGTAAAGTTCCCCCCCCCCTACACTCACTACTAGTCTCTGCATTGACAGTCCATATGCTGGCATCTATACTACCTCCCTTATATGCATTGCCCCCGAACACACCACGCAGAGATGCGCTTATATTTTCGTTGACTGGATCGATGGAGACATGCGCTAAAGGAGGGTCGACTTCATTTTCACTATCTGAAATACATGTCACACCAACATGCCTGTTGAAGGACGGATAATCAATTATCAACTTAATAAATTTAACTTACGAGATAAACTCAATACTATTGACTTAGTAGATTGAATTAACCTTTCATGCAAGGACAAAGTAGTAGTGGGCCGAGTAGTTAGAAGAGTAGTGAAATATGATGATATTTCATCCCTAAATACCTACATTTAGCTATCCGATGAAGGTTATCTGATGAGAAATACTAGATTTGAAGTGTTTCAAGTAAATAATCCAAATGCGTAAAACAGCCCAAGAATCCCAAAAATAATATCAAAACATTGTAACTTTGGGTCATCGGAAACTTGGTGCTACTTACAGCTTAATTTGGACCTTCAAGACGTCAGATTCAGGAAATTACTAAAACAAAAAAGTTGTAGAGATCGTCGTTAGCTTTCCAACGCCATAAGAATTGCCTCAATTTGAGTTCGGGACAGAAAATTATGGCCAAAATACCGAGGCAGTGTTTAGATGTCAATCGATTGAGAACTAAGTGTCAATCGATTGACATGGGAAAACAACATTTTCCCTACTTAAATCTCAATCGATTGAGGTTATCATGGTTTGGGTTGGTCGACCTTATAAAAAGGAAGCTACAAGTTTTGAAAAAGGGGGATTATTAGTTTAGAAGAGTTTTTTATTTTTGAGAGTAGGTTCTAGAGAAAGAATTTTTATTTTTCCTTTTTGAGAGCTTTGTTCCTTTAATTTTTCAGTATTCATTCCTTCAGTTTATTATTTTTGTTCAGTTGATTTCTACATTAATTTCGTTTCTGAAGATCATCGTACTTTTGGATCAAATAATTTCTATTAAAGTTTGAGGTATTTTTAATTCATTAAGTTGATGTTATTTTCCCTTCCTTATTTATTTATGTCATTTAATTACAGCATGTGTGGCTAAATTTATAGGGATGGGGATCTAATGATTCCCATCCGAGGGATGTACTTCTAATAATATAAATCTAGGATTAAAATATGAGATCTTATTTATGGTTGTTATGTTATCACGAACAAATGAAATCTCTGCCACTAACTGGGATCGCGTGTGCCGAGCCATGCCCTGGATCTCAGATCTGTGACGGTAATTTTACCCCAATCATTGTTATATGGTCTTTTCACTTTCATCGTATGGATCTACTTACGATTATGATTCGGGATCGAGTGTGCCGAGCGATGCCCTGGATCTTGGATCTGTAATGGTAATTTTATCTTAATTACTCCCTAATCTGAAATCAAGTGTGCCGAGCCATGCCCTTGATTTCAGATCTATGGTGACATTATTGTTAGAATTTTTACCCACTTTGGGGATGATTTTTATTTGTATCTAAGATCAAGTGTGTCGAGTCATGCCCTTGATCCCAGATCTATATATGAAAATCATCTCTGAAGTTAAGTCCTGATTGCAAGGATGCAACATGGAACCTATCCGAGTTTTGACCATTTATCTTTCATAAAAGATATTTTTCTTCAATGATATATCTCATAGTTTAATCCTTAGATTTATATTATGGGAAGAACAGACCAAAGATGGGAGGATTTAGTATCTTCATCTTTACCTTTATTTTTGAATTATCAGTTAAATTTTAGTTTGTAGTCAGTAATTGTCATGTCATCAAACCACCTAGATCATAATATTGGTAGAATACTGTTAGATCTTGATAGATTTCTTGAATTATTGTCTCATCTTTTTAGATCTTTCAAAATAGTCCTCGTGGGAACGATCTCGTACTCTGCACCCACTATATACAATCTGATTCGTGCGCTTGCGAGTAAAATATTACAATTAAAAAAATCACATCATAGTTACAGTTGCGATGAATGGGGATGAAAAAGTATGCTCTTCGTTCCTACATCAATGTAAATAAATTAAATTAATTCAACAAACACAGTCCAACAAAGACATAAGTATATAAGCTAACTAATCAAGACCGATCATAAATATATTACGCACTTTCTAATATAAAGATTATTCAGGTGGGTGACGAGAGTTTGACATACAGTAGTCAATACACTTACAACTGTGTTACGTTGAGTCTCAAACTCCTTTAATAGGCATGTAACGGGAAAGGACTTGATGGGTGTTAAGCCGTTAAAGAAATTAGTCAAAGGATAAGCATGACAATCATTGTTTTGTTCGGAAAAAGCTTTTTGTACGTAAATACATATACTATACCCGACAAACTGTGGATAATGCATCATCTGACGCACGTCATTATTGTCATCAAGGTCTGCCACATACTTTTCTCCCCCTACTTATGGCATTACGTAGCTAAGCTTTAGCATTGTATCTTTGACCTGAATTTTTGTCAACTCATATATTTTGACAATTAAATCCTCTAAACTTATCTCTCTCTCCACAACTAATACTTTCCTTTTTCCGGCCTCATACACTGATTTCGTAGAGTCGGAATCATTTAACCGTCCATCATAAAAGCATAATAAGTAAACTTTATCTTCGGATATAGCCATCGTTTACATTTACTAACAATGGTTGTGACTAAAATAAAATTAAGTTAGACTAATCACCAGAGAGAGTCTAACTATATTAGAAATCATCAACAAGGATAACCAAACTTACAACGCAAACTGCACTAGGTGACCGCCAATTGCATAGAAAGTATATTTTTTAACTCATAATACATTGAGGAACACTCAAGAATAGGTAGAACACTTCTAGGTCAGTTTATGGTCACTCTAGATCAGTTTGGGCCACTCTAGGTCAGTTTGCGCCACCCTAGGCCAGTTTATAAAGTAGACTGCACTAGGTGATCACCAAAATTGACATACGGCATTTTGAACTGACTTAGGGCAGTTTCAAATTGACCTAGGATAGTCTATCTCGCCCGTTTCTTAGTTTCAAACTGACATTGGTCAGTTTGCTACGCCACCCTAGGTCATTTTATAGCACAGACTGCACTAGGTGACCTCCAACTCCATAGAAAGTATATTTTTCAATTCACAATACATTAAGGAACACTCAACAATAGCTAGAACACTTCTAGGTCAGTTTATGATCACCCTAGGTCAGTTTCCGCCACTTTAGGTCGGTTTGCGCCACCCTAGGTCAGTTTACAGAGTAGACTGCCCCAGGTGATCGCCAAAACTGACCTAGAGTGGCGCAAACTGACATGGGATATTTTCAAACTAACCCAGGGTAGTTTATCTCACCCATTTCTCTGTTTCAAACTGTCCTAGGTCAGTTTGCGCCACCCTGGGTCAGTTTACAGAGTAGACTGTATCAGGTGATCGCCAAAACTAACCTAGAGTGGCGCAAACTGGCCTAGGATATTTTCAAACTGACCCAGGGTAGTTTATCTCACCCATTTATCTGTTTCAAACTATCCTAGGTCAGTTTGCGCCACCCTGGGTCAGTTTACAGAGTAGACTGCACCAGGTGATCACCAAAACTGACCTAGGGCATTTTAAACTGACCTAGGGTAGTTTCAAACTGACCCAGGGTAGTTTATCTCACCCATTTCTCTGTTTCAAATCGCTAGGTGGGTTTAGCATTTCTCTAGGTCGATTTGCGCCACCTAGGTCGATTCTGAGTAAACGCACTGTGATCGCCAAAACCCGACCTAGAGTGGCATAAACCCATCTAGGGTATTTTCAAATTGACCTGTGATAGTTTATCTCACCCATTTATCTTTAAAGCGCCTAGGTGGGTTTAGCCACTCTAGGTCTTTGCACCTGGGTCAATTTACAGAGTAGACTGCACTAGGTGATCACCAAAATTGACCTAGGGTATTTTAAACTGACCTAGGGTAGTTTCAAACTGACTCAGGGTAGTTTATCTCACCCATTTCTCTGTTTCAAACTGCCCTAGGTCAGTTTGTAACACTCTAGGTCAGTTTGTGTCACCCTGGGTCAGTTTATAGAGTAGACTGCACCAGGTGATCGCCAAAACTGATCTAGAGCTTTTTAAACTGTCCTAAGGTAGTTTCAAACTGACCCAGAGTAGTTTATCTCACTCATTTCTCTGTTTCAAACTGCCCTAGGTTAGTTTGCGCCACTCTAGGTTAGTTTGCGCCACCCTGGGTCAGTTTACAGAGTAGACTGCCCCAGGTGATCGCCAAAACTGACCTAGAGTGGTACAAACTGACCTAGGGTATTTTTAAACTGACCCAGGGTAGTTTATCTCACCCATTACTCATTCAAATCGCTTAGAGTTGCCACTCTAGGTCGGTTGCCACGGTGGGTTCTGAGTAGACGCCCAGTGATCGCCAAAACTGACCTAGAGTGGCGCAAATTGACCTAGGGTAGTTTCAAACTTACCCAGAGTAGTTTATCTCACCCATTTATCTGTTTCAAATTGTCCTAGGTCAGTTTGCGCCACCCTGAGTTAGTTTACAGAGTAGACTGCCCCAAGTGATCGCTAAAACTGACCTAGAGTGGCGCAAACTGACCTAGGGTAGTTTCAAACTGGCCCAAGGTAGTTTATCTCACCCATTTATCTGTTTCAAACTGCCTTAGGTCAGTTTGCGCCACCCTGAATCAGTTTACAGAGTAGACTGTACTAGGTGATCTTCAAAACTGACCTAGGATAGGCGCAAACTAACCTAGGATAGTTTATCTCACCCATTTCTCTGTTTCAAACTGCCCTAGGTCAGTTTGCGCCACTCTAGGTCAGTTTGCGCCACCCTGGGTCTATTTACAGAGTAGAGCCCCAGGTGATCGCCAAAACTGTCCTAGGGTAGTTTCAAACTAACTCAGGGTAGTTTATATCAACCATTTCTCTGTTTCAAACTGCCCTAAGTCAGTTTGCGTCACTCTAGGTCAGTTTGTGCTACCTTTGGTCAGTTTACAGAGTAGACTGCACTAGGTGATCCTCAAAACTGACCTAGGGCATTTTAAACTGACCCAGGGTAGTTTATCTCACCCATTTCTCTGTTTCAAACTGCCCTAGGTCAGTTTGCGCTACTCTAAATCAGTTTGCGCCGCCCTAGGTCAGTTTATAGAGTAGACTGCACCAGGTGATCTAACCATAACATGAAAAAATTGACCTAGGGCAGCTTATCTAGCCCGTTTCTAATTTTGATGTGAAGAAATAAAGAAGAAAAATAAGAGGAAGAAGAATCATTGAGAGAGAGAGACTTACAGTGAGAGAGAGAGAAACCCTACTGTTTTCTTCGTCGTGGAGGTTTGCACGAAGTCGGCAAGGTTTGCACGAAAAAGAAGGGAAACCAACGTGAGAAAGAAAGGAAGAAAGGGGGAAAAGGGAATAGTCTAGTTTTAATACCCTATACATATGAAGGACATTTTGGTCTAAAAAACTAAAAGAGGCCTTAATATGGTATTTATAACTTAAGGTGTGACAGCCCGGATTTCGGCACCCCGGAACCCGTGCCATCAGCACGATCATCTTGACCGTGCCCCTTAGCTATGCATGGAACATTGGTATATCAAGCAATCAATTGAATTGAAATAGTAAATGAAGTTGCGGAATTAAATCACTATATAAGCATTTCTCAAAATACAGTTCTACCTTCATGCCTCTACATGAATGGAGAACCGATCCGAACCATCGATGATAGCTAATCATCACAGATGGTTCGCCCAAAAGAATTATCCCAAATCTATATATATACGTTGTTTAATCAAAACAAGGCTTGACATACCAAGCCGTACAAAAATCTCTCAAAGCTCTCAAAGCTGCACAACGGAGTCCTCTAGAAGAAATCCTCTGGAGGTGGCTCCAACTCGTCTCCAGGTGCAAGGTCCGACTCACCGGGGTCAACGTCTCCTGAAGCCTCAGCAGCTGCTAATAGTGGACCTGCGACGTATAGTCTAAAGGGTGAGCTACATCATAGCTCAATAGGGAACATAACACAATTGAACATATAAGTTACCACTCACATATATTCCATGATATGCCATTCATGATGTGTCTATGCAGTTACTGATGAAAATAGTTAAAAAGAGTCACATGTTACTGGTAGTTTACTCATGTCTTTTACTTATTCATGAATGATGGTGAAAAGGCCTAAAGCAAACTTAAACTTTCAACTTAAGTAATCCCCGAGCAATATAGCATCAAGCCCCGATGAGATACCCATCATCGTCATCTATATAGACAGTTTTAAAAGTATATCCTGGGAATACAAATAGTACCCAAGCCCCTTTCCCCTGGGGATTGGTGGCGTGGTTTCACTTGTCTCAACTCAACACCCCTGGGGTGTGCTTACTGTGTACGGATAAGCCTCCGCACTGGCCTACGGTTTCGCCGCCGTATCGATCACGAATATCCTGCTGTGTCAGTCGTGGATAACCCGCCACGTCGGTGGGGTACCCTATCAAACCTCAAATAACAAAAATATCAGGTGTTTTACATATAGTTATTCACCGTGTAAGTGTGCTATCTTATATCAGTTAGGCCCTATCAAACATGATTCAATCTTGGATACATCCCTGGGATGTATCCATTCACTTGCATCATACCTGATGCTCTTATCTCTTTACTTCCTCATCCCTAGGGATGGCTCATTATAATTACTCTTATTGATGTCACACATACACACTTTTCACAACCTCTTAAGCAATAAAACATTTTGAATTGAAATCTATATCACTACATACATGCTCTTGCAAAATAAAGTACATGTTCAAGGTGTTCCCTACCTCAAGTCTTTGTTTGATCATGCATCAAGGTCCCACATGGCTCCTTGTGCCCAAGCTCACATGTACCACCTATGGTACTACATAACATGTGAAATACATCACTAAATATGTAATAAAGAAGGTCCAAGACCCTCCAAGAATCTTAAAGTCAAACTCAAAAGTCAACATAAATTGGCACAGTCGATTAATCGAACTCCAAAATCGATTAATCGAATCTGATTCGATTAATCGATTTTCAAAATCGATTAATCGAAATTCAATATCGATTAATCGATTCTCAAATCGATTAATCGAGATTCCCATTCGATTAATCGAATCCCCATTCGATTAATCGAAATTCTCCATTCTATCCAGTCGATTCTTAATTCTAGTAATCGAGTTTCCAAAATCGATTAATCGAAATTCTAAATCGATTAATCGAACTCTCATTTCGATTAGTTGATTTCTCCAAGCCCTTTTCTTTTCTCCACTGGAGTTCACTGTAGGTTCCCAGTCGATTAATCGATGCCCAATTCGATTAATCAAAATTCAAAGTCGATTAATCGAAACTCAATTCGATTAATCGAGATCGAGGTCCTTTGACTTTTCAACTTCTTGGCCAAAATCGATTAATCGAAACTCAATTTCGATTAATCGAAATGGCCAGATTCAACCCCCTTTTGGATGTTCTTCCCAATCTTTTTCCCTTTCTTTTTCCTTCATTTTTCTAAGCCTTTATCCTATACTTTGACCCATTTCTAACTATAATCTAACCTTTCAATCTCTGCATTTAAACTACAAGAATTTTACCTTCAATCAATCTTAAATTGATTTAAATCAAATGGTTGGAAAGGCTAGGGTTCCAGCTTTGGCTTGAACGGATTCCTCGCGTTGAATCGGCCTCGTTAATGCTTGAATCCCCCTTCCAATCACTCACAATCACTCCTTGCTCAACCTTCTTTACTCCTCTCTTTCTCTTCTTTACTTCTCTCCCAACAACCCAAAACATACAATTTAGGGTTATTAAACCATTTTATCTCTCCTCTCACTTGTGTGTTGAGCACGTGAACCACGATAGGTGTATATGACTTTACATTTACATCACACACCACACAGTTTATCAATTTATCACATCTTCTCTGTTCATCACACTCTATGCTTACTATTGAACTCCGAATTGGTCAAACCTGTGACCAATCGACACGAATCCCGAGGTCACGATTTAACGTGATTTTTCGGGATATTACATAAGGGGTTCAAATTTAAAATTAAAATTTCCAATTTCGAATTTTAAGTTTTGAATTTTCAAATTTTAAATTTTAAATTTCAAATTTCAAATTTTGAATTTCAAAATTTCAAACTTGAATTTTTAAATTTTAAATTTTCAACTTTTCAAATTTCGAATTTTGACACTTTTTTTTTAAAAAAAAATTTAATTTAAGAAAAAAAAAATCAAATTTAAAAAATATTTTTTTTTTCGAAATTCGAATTCAAAATTCAAAATTTAAATTCAAATTCAAAAGTTAAATTCAAGTTAAAAATTCAAAATCAAAATTTAAATTCAAATTCAAATTTCAAACTCATATCCTAAAAAGGCAATAAACTAAAAAAATAGAAATTTACAAATCTTACAAATCCATAAAATCCTACAAATAAACTAAAAGGCAATAACTTAAAAGGAACTTACAAATCCTAAAGGTACTAAAAATTATCCAAATCCTAAAAGGCAATAAACTAAAGATCCTAAAAAAAATCTTAAATATTCTAAAGTAGAAATCCTAAAAAATCCTACAAATCCTAAAAAAAAAAAAAAAAATCCTCCAAATCCAAAATTCTAAACACTTCAAATTTCAAAAGTTAAAATTTAAAAATTCAAATTTCAAATTCAAAAATTCAAATTTCAAATTGTTAAATTTCAAAATTTTAATTTTTTTAATTTTTTTTTTACTTTATTTATTTATTTCGAATTTAGAAATTAAAAAATTTTGAATTTTGAAATTGTAAAAATTCGGATTACACAGGAGAGTGAAAGAGTGCGAATTTTTGGGAGTCGATTGCTCGGGCGGTTGACTTGTTTGATCGATCTCAATATTTTTTCAATTTTTTTCTTTTCTTTTTTTCTTTTTTTTATTTTTTTATTATTTTTATTTTTTTATAACTTTGAAATTCCAAAAATCAAAAGATTAAGGAGAAATTTGCGGAATTTTTTTTGGAGTTGATTGATCGAAGGTTTGGCTCGATTGATCGACCTCAAAAATTTTTGATTTTTTTTTTTCAAAACTAATAAAATTACTAATTTAAACCTACAGAAATTTCTAAAATTAATTTTCTATTTCCTAAAAATTTTAAATTTTCTACGCCCAATCCCCGACAACGGCGCCAAAAACTTGTTATAAAAATTAAGTTGTACTAGCAAGTGCACGAATCGTAATGTAGCCAATGGGCGCAGAGTACAATATCGTTTCCATGAGGATTAGTTAGAAAATTTAAAAGAGAAAATAGCAATTAACCAAAAGAATTACCACAGATCTAGCACAATATTTAAACTAATTTTATGATTATGAGAATTGATGGATGAGATAAAGACTGTGCAGTAAAATAAAATCTAAACAATTAATAAAAGATAAGGATTAGGATACCAAATCCCCTCATTGTAGGTTTATCATTCATGTAACACAAATCTGTGAATTAAGATATGAGATTATCAAAAGATATCAATGTGCAAGCACTGGACCGAAACACACATGAGTTCTAAAGTGCAGATATGAGATCAAGGAGATGTATGATTAACATCTCATGAGTGTATGATTAACACTCACACCTCATATAGTATTCAGAACCCAATCTCTAGGTAAATTTCATACTACCGATCTAAGATCAAGGAGATGTATGATTAACATCCCATGAGTGTATGATTAACACTCGCACCTCGGATGGTAATTGGAACTTACTCCTGGGGTAAAATCTACACTACCGATCTAGGATCACAGAGATGCATGATTAACATCCCATGAGTGTATGACTAACACTCACACCTCAGATAGTGGTAGAACTTAACCCAAAGAAGACAGTAATTAGATTAGAATCACTATTGCAGATCTGAAATCCTAGGGCATGATTAGCTCCTATATCTCAAATTGCAATCGGATTATATCCATATCGATAATAACATTAGGGCCATTAAAACAATCTCACATCTCAACCGTAGATTTGTATTATTATAAATGAATATCTCGGATGAGGTTCATTAGATCCCCATCCTAAATGAAATTAGCCGCACATGATTGAAATAAATAATAAAATAAAGACAGAAATTGAAAATGACATTAAAATACCATAAAGAATGATTCATAAAAATCCATGAAAGCTTTAATCTAACACTTACAATTCTTTCTTGAATGCAGAAATTAAACTAATCTAAGATCTAAAACTAGGAAATAGGAAGAACAATGCTAAGAAAAATAAAAGGCTCCCCAAAGGGAGAGATTCCTCATCCTAATTCTAATTTTTTCTTAAATAGGGTCTAATTTTGAAACCATAACTTTTTCCCCTAATTTTGAGCTTTAAAACATAAAGATTTAGTCCAGACTCGATTGATCGAGTCTGTTGGTCGATTGATTGACCTTCCTAGATTTTCGTGAAACTCAGCCCAACTCTTTAACAAATACAGTCTCAGTATTTGAGTCATAACGTTTTACCCCGAAGTCAGATTGAGGCAATTCTTATGGCGTTGGAAAGAAGACAACGAGCTCTACAACTTTGGTGTTTTAATAATTTCGTGAATCCGATATTTTAAAGGTCAAAATTAAGCTTCAAGTCGGGATAAGTTCTGGATGATCCAAGGTAGCACGAATTTGACGCTATATTCTAAACTCTTGAGTTTTTTTATGCTCAACACATCTTCAGACCAGTAAATCACTAAAATTATATAAAACATATTAAATAGCTTTCATCAGGTGGCTAAATGTAGGTTTTTAGGGATAAAATATAATCATATTTCACTACTCATCACCTACGATAGGGGCGAAATCCTATATTTATATTTCTATCACCGTCGACTATCATCGGTGCAGCAATGTTCTCCTTTTCAAATTGTATTTCTTGATTTTTAATCGAATGTTCTGGTTCCACACCATCATCATCTACTAATCTGACATTTCCTCACATTCTTGATGATCTTTGTTTGTTTCCTGGAATGGTTGAAATACTTCTAAAGACAATAAAATTTCTGTTACGAGAGTGACTAATAATTTTTCGATATAAATATTTATCACATTACCAATACGATATGCTCTGAATAAGTTTGTAAGATCATCGGAGTCAGACAATGCGGCAAGCACCAGCTCATTCCTTATGCGTAATGAAACCGTTAGTGTAATAGAATGTTCTTCCGATCAGATCCTATTGACCTTATACATTTTCTGCATAAACTGATCAAATGATATGTTCTTTGTGATAGTGATAATCCTCCGATGTCCTCCGTTATAAGTATTATCACTCATACGGACGAAATTAAAATGACAAAGAAGGGGAACATTCATTTTAACCTATAATATTTAAAAAATAAAAATTAATTGATTAAAAAGATCATACTTGACTTAGCAGTATAAATGTCGACAGCCTGTTATTATAAGATAGTGACCGTTATCATAGGATATCAGCCGCTATCATATGATACCGGCTACTAACTTATGGTATCGGCGCTATCTTATGGTATCGGCCGATACCTTATGATGGCGGCCGATACCATAAGTTAACAGCCGGTATCATAAGATAGTGCCCGCTACCTTAAGATATCGATCGCTATCATAAGATAGCGGTTGATATTTTAAGAATCGAAACTGGGCTATCAACTGTATCTTACGAAAAAAATGTAGTCGATATCTTACTAGCCAGTTACAGTTCACTAAGCCACCAACTGTAGTCGAATCTGGAAATCGCAATACAAGAAAAAGTGATAAAAATGAAAAATAAGCATATATATAATATAAACGTGGAACCGGCTTGGCTTGGAGCTAGCCTGTTATGCAAAGTTTGAAACTATATAGCCGTTTTTGTAAATACGCAAACTTATAGGGCTGAAAGTGCAAATTCCCTTTAAACAAACATTACCAAATTAATTTATATATTTACCTAGATATTTCTTATAGAAGTAAGCGGAGTTTTTTTTTTTATAGCAACATTTTAAAGCTCAAATCCCAGCCCTAGCCTCAAACTTAGCCCACGAGGGTTATGGCACGGTTGACATTGTTGCTATGAGTAGGGCTAAGCCATGCAAGACCCTAGTCCCACTTGACCATTGACAATCTTATTCCTTTGGATTCAGAAGTCAGGATGTTCCAAGCTAAGCATCGAAGATAAATTTGACGAGTTTAGAATGCCAACAAGAGATCACTCATCACTAGAGAATACAAAATTTCTACAATTCACCGAGTAACCTTGTTGATGGTGACTACAGTTGCGTACGACATAGCTCTTTGCTAGCCACTGCCACAGCAGAGTTCATCTGCTTTAGTTGATTCTCATTCTCTTTTCTAACTCTCTGTAAAGGAAGATTTACCTGCTCTAGCAGCAACCTCCCTGTTCTCAACTAGCTTCCTACAAGAGCAAATAAAATTTGCTCTGACAAGGAGTGAGTAGAGAGGAAGGTAGACCCACTGAACAGGTAAATATTGCATAAAATCTTGCTATGTAAGGAGTTATCAAGGAGAAGGGGTACCTGCTAATGCTGATAGCAGAGTGTTAGCAAAGAGGATGGGAACCTGCTAAAGCAGGTGAATTCTGCTTTTGCAAGGTCTAGCAGAGAGCTATGCCATATGCAACCTAAGGCTTTTGAGCACAAACTCATTAGCAAGATGTCAATCGTAGATCGTCTAGATCTCGAAGCTTTCAAGGTCAACTAATCCTTGACCATAAGAAACAACTTTACTGTTTTGGCATCCGCCAAATATAACTATTCCTTTGGGCTCGTTCGGGTGAATCCTGATTTTTCTCAGAGAAACTCAGATTCTTAAAAACTCAAAATCCAATAGATTTTTAGCAGACTTAGATTCCTGACTTTTCCCAGATGCGTTCTTAAGTCACTCAAATTCTTAGCTTTTCTCATAAAAGTTCATAATCCTTCATTTTTAAGTTCTTCTTAGAAAATGCTCAGAATCAGTTCAATGGATGATTGTACTACGACCGTAGAAATATTATTTAGTCATCAATTTATGTATCGTACTTAGATTTGACTCAAATTAGACACATACACACTCACATATAGGGTGTATAAGTTTCAGAGCATAGTTATCGAAATCTCTGCTTGTTTTAAAGAACCGATTTTTTCAAAAATATTCGTATTTTCTAAAAAAGATCACATTTTTTATTATTTAAACATTTTTTTACAATTTTTTTTTATTTTTTTCAAAAATTTTTTTATCTTTTAATAGTTTAAAATATTTTTATTACTTTTTCCCAAATTTATATCCAAATTTTTATCAAGTTTTTCATGTTTGTTTGTTTTTTTTTTTTTTTTTTTTTTTTTTTTTTCCATTTTTTGCCTTCCCATTTTTTCTTTTAGGGAGGCATTGCTACATGCCCAACCCATTTTTGCTAGTATTTGAGTGAATAAGATAATTTTCTATATATATTTTGTTAGGATAGCAATTAGAAATTTATTTCATTTAGGAATTTATAGTTTTAAGGATTCATATATATTTTGGTTCTCTCTAATAGAGAGAAGAATTATTAAAATTGTGTTGGAACACAAAAGGACAACCTCCCCCCTTTGGTGGATGTTAATAAGGTGAGAATCTTATCACATTCATATCTATTTAGGTTGTATTTGGCATTGAGACATGGGCATGCAGTAGCGCCCCATCCGCTCGACACCGACTCCCCCCTAGAGCAGTTTTCATCCCCTATGGAAAATCTCCCAAAGCCTCGAAGCATCTTGCCTGCTCCGTGCCAGCGCCAGAGCACCTTACCAAATGGATTCCAAACACATGTTGGTCTGGCGGGGCGGAGCAGAGCGGGAGAGGAGCGTTGCAAAACATACCCTTTCCATTCTCCTTCTCTTGCAATGTAATCAATGTTCCCTTCCACACAAGCACACAACAAAGTATATTCAATTGAAGTTGCACTAGTTGGTCGTTATATATTTAGATTTATCGTAGATCATTACTATTGAAATAAAGTATTGAAAATAGTTTCGAGACTCTCAATTCACTACGTTGTCTTAAAGATAATATGTCTCCATTTCGTCAGATAAATGAAGATGCAATTGGATTACCAGTAAATCTGCCTTTAGAATTTAACATAACTCAATTTTGTTAAAGAATCGTATGTTCTTTTCTAGATTGTACTTTCTAAAAAATAAATTTATCACACAATTTTTTAATACACAATATTTTTTTTTAAATAAATAAAATAAGAACAAAAGAGAAAATGAGAGAGATGTTACTATTTCTTTTTATATGTTTTTAATTGGGATCTGATATCTATTTATAGAGAAAATCCCGAATCATTGTATTTTTTTAAGATGACGTGAAGAGATTTTATATTTGTATCATTTTAGATAATGATAATGATATAAATTGATTCACGATTTACTATGAAAAAGACTGGTTAAGATCTAAGATCTTTTAAGCAACCGTTGGGCTGAAGATCCAATGAAAATCACCCACTCAATTTGTACACAACAAAAAAATATATATTAGGATAATTAGACTTAATTTTGAAAGCAATAAATATATATATTACTATATTAATATATAACAATTACCTATTGCACATGGGAGATCATTAAACGTGCATTTGGTAGCTTGTTTCTTGTGCGCAACATATACAAAATTTCTTGCTTATGTGGCTAATTAGATTTCTGATCCAGAACATTATCTACTTAATTCATCAAAAAAAACGAATAAAAACCGAATCTAGGTATCATCGCAAATGAACAGAGTACATGCAGTGATTTATGATTCTGAAAATCAAAATTTTCTTTTTTAAGTACTTTTTGAAGAACTTTTTTAAATACTCAAGATTCCTATGCGTGGCTGTATCATGGCCACAAGTTGAGTTTGTGCATGGGGCTTTAATAAAACCTGTGGTGAGCTGTGCCTGTAATTTTGTATTATTTGCAACGTGCAAATCTTGTAGTTTTGTGAGCTGCAAATAAATTTACCCTCCATTTTTCTTTACATTTTTTTGGGATAATAGCTCTGACCGCCATTTAAACACCTATTATAAAATTAGATTTTTCACTCACACCATTAAAGTGTGACTTTTCATTACATCATGCGGCCTATATCATTGAAGTTAAAAGCCCCTGAGGGTGACAGCCGATAGAGAAGTGGAGGCTCTAACCAATGAAGCTGACGGAGTGAAGTTTGGTTTAACGGACGGCGTGGATGTGGCGTCTGACGGGATCATCTACTTCACGGATGCATCATACAAATATGATATGGAGAGTACTTCTTTGACGTTCCAGAGGGTCGGCCCCACGGGAGGTTATTGAGTTTCGATCCATCGACCAACCGCACGCTTCTCCTCGCAAGTGACCTCTACTTCGCCAACGGGGTCGTTCTCTCACCTGAACACTATACCCTCATTTTCTGAGGATCTGTCTTGTAAGTTCCAAAGGGAAACTATATTTTATGGTGATTAGTTAGAGCCACTGTATTCCGTGCCAGTTTTATATGGGCGGTCCATTTCTCATCTTCGAGCTTGATGAAATTGGCTCTTTGGTTCCGAGCTTTGGGTCAAGCCTCCTGAAAAGGTCTAAGATCAACTGTACATTTAGGAAATAAAGCCGAGCCAAGTTTGTAGCTCATCTCTACCATATTGATCCAAAGCTAGAGCTCATCTTTACGATTTCAAGACTAAAAAATTAAATCTCTACCTCGGCTCTACTTATATCGAGCTGGAGGTGGTGGAGCCAATAACTAAAAGTAAACTAGGTTTTAAAAACCTTAAAAAACTTATTTTTTAATATTTATATTTCAAAAAATTTAAAAAACTTGTTTTTTTAAACAAAAGTTGGAGGGTTTGGAACCCTTTAGGTAATAAGAGATAAACTGAAAAATAAAGTTTTGGACCCTAATTCACCCATTTATTTTTATATTTCTAAACCTATGGAATAGAAGTTTTCTCAATACACATATTCAGTTACTGATTGATTAAAAAAATTAGCTTCATATTCATAAAAGTAGAGAAGTTAATATATTTCAATATCTATTAATAAATTAATATCTATTTCCAAAAAAGTTTAGATCTAAAACTAAAAAATATACAATTTTATCAATTATTTTTCTTCTTTAAATATCATAAATAGAACTCAATACACAGGCCATAAGTCTTGGGTATTCTTCTACTATGTTTTCCACCCTTGTATTTATAAGGTGTAGGTTGGGTTCTATTAATAAACCCTCACCACTATAGTTAGTGCTCCCTCGTACTGGTGCTCCACAATTGTCACATGTGCGTGCCTGCTCCTCGATTCATGCGGCTGTCTCGGCGGAATGACCGTATAAAAAAAATGCACATATCATATATTAGAGCTCAAGCTCATCCTATTTATATTTTGGGCTTAAAGTGCTAGCTCAGTCCTCACCCATAGCCTTTATGTCCGACTCAAACCGTCCTTAAAGCGGGTCTAGCCTAATAGGCTGAGCCGGACTACCCAACCCTTTGACACTCCTACACCCAACCCACGTTTTGTGGGGCAAGTATATGCGACCTCTGGCGGATCATCAATTGGTGATCCTCCAGACCACATAATCTTTATTCTATTAATATAATTATGAAAATTCAGGAAAAGGTGTAGAACGTATTACATTCAAGGCAAGAAGAAAGGAACGGTGGAAATGTTTGTGAAAAATTTGCCCTGATATCCAGACAATATTAGATACGACGGTGACGGTCGATTTTGGATTGTATTAGTATCGGTAGGTACTATTCTTTTATTTCACACTATCGAAGTGTGATTTATTATTATGTAGAGATGCAAACTCTAAGCCGAACATCGAAATTGAACCGAAAATCAGTTCAAAATCGACTAAAATCGCATCGAATCGAAGTGAAATCGATTCGGTTTTCGATTTGGGTGACTAGAAATCAAGAACTGATTGAGTAGGTAGAATATATCGACCCATTAATGAGTGAAAATCAGTCCGAAACAGACCCGAAGAACTGGCTCCCCAAACCGCACCTACACTGAACCGGTGCCTTAAGGCTTTTTGTCTTTATTTTTTTCCTCGTCTCTATCTCTCTCTCTCTCTACAGCTGTCCAACTCTCAAGCAACATTCAATCATATCACTACCGCAACATCTTCAATTCAGTTCATTTAAAATAATAAGAACAAAAAAAGTCCAAATCATACATCTGGCCCAACTCCCCAAAGCTATATATATATACCAGTAAACTATTATAATCACTTACCTGACCCTACCCAAGACCTCTCCCAAATCATCTCCCTCCCCGAGCTCCCTCCCAAATCTGAACCAGTCTAGCGGGCCTCATCAGAACCCTTTGCGTCGCCGCCGATGTCAGCCACTTCAACATCAGATCGGAGGTCCACGGGTACAAGATGCATCTCTTTTTTTATTTCTCTCTCTATATGGGCGAAGATCAGCCAGAGTTTCGGTATTGGGAGGGGTCCGATCTCGCATCATTCCGGCTGGCGTTCCTTGAAAATCGGGAAACCGATTGAACCGAATCGAATCGAACCGAAACGAATACCGAAAATATCGGTTTCGGTTGGATTTCAGTTTGGGCATTGTTGCGAATCGGCAGATCAAACTGAACCGATTCAAATTTCGATTCGGTTTCGGTTTGTAGTGTATCGAACAGAACACCGAAAAAATCGGGTTCAGTTCGGTACATAGAACCTGCATCCCTATTATTATGCCATGTGGAATACATCTTGACCAATCCAAAATTTTCAAGTGAAAATCTATGGTTGTAGCATATTGTAGCCCAAAATAGTATGCCTATAAGTCGATATAAATCATCCCATTGATAAACTTTGATATTAGCCGTTCAACTTAAAATCAATGGTTGGTAATATAGTCAACAGATCGGATGAATAGAATCGCTCAAAATGCTTGATATTTGGACTCATTGCCTTTTGCTATATGATCTCTAGCACTTTGACAGTGTGGATTAACCACATACACAAGGATGTGTGATCATTTAAACACCAAATTAATATTGAAATGACGGTCAGAAGAGTGGGTCCCACGCCGTATTCATTTTGAAGCATTTTGATGGTTCTCCCCATCGCTATTCGCAAATCCTAACCGTCCAGACCACCTCTTAAATCTGTTGATTTGATTATGTGCTTTTTTGGCAGGGTGAGACTCTCTCCTGGAAGTTGGTCCACAAGTATAGGTTCTTGAGGAAATTATTGGGTATTATGGCGAAGTACGGATGGTTACGAGACATACAGGGATATGGTGTGGTGGTTGGCGTCAGCATGGAAGGAGAAGTACTGGCGCTCTACACTGATCCTGATTTGTCTGGGGTAATAGCTGGGCTGAAGATAGGCCGCCATCTATACTACGGTTCGTTTGTAAAATCCTACATTAGTCACCTAGATCTATCAGAACGTGCGGCCATGTGAGCATCCACGTGTCAGTATGCTATTGGCTTACAATAACATAGCGTTAAAAGAGAACAATATTATGTGGTTCGATCTTTTTAGCATTTCAGTTGAAGTTGCTTAATTTTATCAGTTAGAAATAAGACGTGGTACACTCATAAAACTGACAGGTATTTGGGATTTTATCAACGTCCATAAATTGATTTCGATGGGTGTGGATGCATTTAATTTCCATATGGTGCGACATTTGATGTAGAGGGGAATACCCAATAAAGTGTCAAAACTTTTAATTTTCACCTAACAGGGTCCAAACATTTCATTGTTTACCAAATAGGGTCAAGACCTTGTAAGTTGTAACTATGAGGTTTAAACGTTTTGAAATGTTAGACGAAAATGCCCTTGGATTAGTGTCATCAAAATCTTGGCCCTAATGTTGATATGTTTGGCTACAAATCTTGCCTTATATCTTTCTATAGAGTCTAATCAATATTATATCTACGATAAGACTAATCAACAGAGAGACAAGCGAAGTTGGTGGAGAGCTTCCTAAATGAGAGCTCAACCAAAGCGAAACACTTCTTTTCCGACTCAAAAGCTAGTCATAGGACTGTCCGGAGTTAGGTAAGAAAGAAAGACTGACTTTCCGGAGTGTGGAAAGTAAGAGGTCTTCTTCGTCTTCCCCCAACTTCAATCGACAAACAAGACCCGAACAATAGATAAGGAGAAAGACTCCGGTTTGGGGCATTGAACTGCAAAGCTTTACCCTCAAATGAGACTGAAGGAAGCCCTCAAGTTATCAACTAGCAGAGGAGGGAGGAGAGGTAGGTCCTCCATTTAACCCAAAGGGGAAGGATCGAGTTGCTAGCTTACTCATTATCTCTCCGCATTGCTTGCTCTTCTGTTTTATTTGAAACAAATTTACTTGGGTTAAAAGTCTCCCACGGTATATGAGGCCGGTCAATCCATTATTATGACTGATCCAATTGGTTTTAATTGGTTCCATATGAGATCAATTGATTTGTTTTAAGTGGGACCACTCTGTCTCATATGTGACCGACATGTTGGTCTAACTTATTTTTTCACTTATTTGGAACACATGTGAAAAATTTTGAACCCTATTTGACAAATACCTAAATATAGTTTGCAAGGTCGGGGTGACCGAACCATATTTGATAAATAATAAATTATAGGACTATTAACAAAAATATTTTGATTTTCTCAGGTAAAAAAATCTTTGATCTATTCTTGAGCCCATTGTAGCTTTTGACTTTTTATTTTACTTTTACTTTTAAACAAAAGAAAAGAATAGCTTCTCAAGTGCCAACCCTATCTTATAATATGATAGAAATTTTAGAAAATGGGAAAAATATTGGGTGAAAAGCATATTTCACACTGTTAAATTAAAAAGGGTGTTGAGTTGAGAAGTTGCCTCAAACGGCTTATCACCCAACACCATTTTCTATATGTCATAGACTCTTTTGAGAAACAATATTTGAGAATCAAATGCACACACCTCTTCGTAGCACCTGAAAGTGTTTTTTGTAAAAGGGTTATCAAACAGAGCCTAAGTCTATCGTTTTAGGAGTCTAAAGATTGCTTTACAGTCTTAATTATATCTAAACCCCAATTTTTAGGAACCTAACCAAAATTTTAAATGACAACAATATATGAAAGGGAGCAATGGTCAGGTCCTACTAGGTAGAATCGGATTTCTAGTCCTATCCCATCTGCTGCCCTTGGAAATAGGAGAATCTTGACATCATATCATGCTATAAAAGTGAAAATCAAGAAAGTCAAGTTCTCTAATTTTCAAGGGCAACAAATGGGGGTAGGGTTGGAGGGATTGGAAATCTAGTTCTGCCTAGTAAGACTTGGTCATTTCCCAATAGGAAAGGATATATATTGGCCGATATAATCGCTTAGTAGCCCATAACAACTGATATACCATAATATCAGCCAAAATGGCCAGCATATATCATTTACTTTTTGTCAAAGAATATAAAAAATTTCATTAATGTATTACAAAAATGCAGCCTCATATATATATATATATATATATGTATGTTGGACTGATCTCTAAATAGATGCAAGGGAATCTTGACTTTGACTTTTAATCTCTAACCGTCATTTAAACACCAATATGGTGTTTAAATGATCTTACACCATCAATAGTTTAAGATGTAGGTAATCCATATTGATAGATCATGGACTAAAGTGCCATAAGCCCAAAATGGTGCTTTAGGGAGATTTAAATCATTCAATCTATAGATTATAATATCAACTGTTAATTTTAGTTTCAATGGCTGATATTAAAGTTCAACAGTTGGATGGTTACATCACTTTCAGGCATGTTTCTTTGGGCTGAGATAAGTTCCAATGATGGATTGCTTCTTGGACAATTTAGATTGGTCACGAATGTAATCACATTTCAACAATGCGAGAAAAAAAAAAAAAATTTAATGGTGTAAGCTCATTTAAACACCACTTTTGGTGTTTAAATGTCAGTCAAGAATCATTATCCCTTTCTTTTTATATCAATTTACCTCTAAATTAGTTTCAATTTACACATAAAACACATGACACTACTTATGTGTAAAATAAAATCTTACGTGTAACTATGTAAGAGTTTTGCCTATGATATCTCTGCGCTTATTGATATGGGCGTGACATGCAGCGCATTTTTGTGAAGTGATGGGTATCATGAGGCCCACTTTACTAATTAGGGTTAAACTTTTAAAATATTTTAAAAATTATATTCCCTTTCAGCCATCATTCTTAACTTTTTAAGAAGTCTCTTTTCAAGAAATTGTCAAACTTACTTTTTCATGCTAAAAAAATGTGGGCGCTTGGTAGCGAAGCACCGACACCTTGGTAGAGAAGTGCCGACACCACAGGAAAGAAGCGTTGGCACCGCCGGCGCCTTTATATCAAGGTGCCAACATCCCGATTTTTTTTTGTGCCTTCGTAGAGAAACACCGACGATATCGAGGCGTTAGCGCCCCAACAGTGTCAGCGCTTCTCTCCCCGAGCTGCCAACGCTTCACTACCAAGGTACTAGCGATTCGCCATCGGGCACTATCATTTTTTGAATAAAATATATCTGAAAAAGTAAGTCTGCCATTTTCTTGAAAAAAATGAGAAGAGAGAATATAAAGAGACTTTTAAAAAAGTCAAGCATGACAGCTGAAAGAGAATATAACTTTTAAAATATTTTTAAAGTTTAACCTTAGTAAAGTGGGCTCCATTCCACTCGTCACTTCAAGCTATGTGTCATGCCCATATCGCCTGGGTGCATTATCCCCTTATATATATATATATATATATATATATATATATATATATATATATATATATATATATATATATATATATAATGGGGTATCCAGCCTCTTAGAGCACCAAGCTAAGTCTCCAGGTACACATCACACGTACCAGTCAGTAGGGATATATGCCCGCAAGTGGCAAGCAAGGGGTGGGATTCAAACTCAGCAACTCCCTAATGAGTAGTGAAATATAATGATATTTCACCCCTAAAGACTTACATTTAGTCATCCGATGAAAACTATCTAATGGAATTTGTGAAGTTTTATGAGTTTCAAGTGAAATTGGTCATTAGATGCATTAAGAAGCACAAAAGAATGTAATAATAATAATAAACACTGGAGCAGTCAAGCAAATAACATACAAGACCCGGATCATTTGGTCATGTCGATCAATCGACCCATCTAGGTTGATGCATCGACATATCAAGGAGAATCTAAATTTAAAATTCAAATTTCAAACTGGCCGATTGATCGACCACTTAAGTCGATTAATCGACCAATTTCAAATTTGAATTCCGAATAAGAAAGATATTTAAGGAGAAATCTGAGGATTCGGGGGGATCTTTTTTCGCCGGCATTTTTCTATTTTTGCTCTGAGTTTTTTAGGGCATTCAACCCCGATTGTTCCAGTTTTCTATTATTCATTTTTCCTAGGCTTAAAGATTTAGACTAGTTTTCATTTATACACTTTTGAAGAAGGATTGTACCAAATTTGGATTAAAGCTTTTTGTGGATTTAGTTAAAGCTTTGCACGATATTTTAATGTTTATGTCTATTTATTTTTTAATCATGCTGTTTCATTTTATCATGTGTGACTAGTTCCATTAAGGATGGGGATCTGATGAACCCCATCCGAGGTATTCATTTATATTAATACAAATTTGTGGATGAGATGTTAGGTTCTTTTAAGGGCCCTAATGTTATGATTGACATGAATATGATCTGATTGTGGTATGAAATCTAGGAACTAATCATGCCCTATGATCTCAACATTGTATATCCTAATTATTACCTATCTCAGGATTAGATTCTACTATTATCTGAGGTGTGAGTGTTGATCATACACTCATGAGATATTAATCATACATCTCTGTGATCTCAGATCAGCAGTGTGACTTTACCCTAAGTGTAAATTATGATTACTATCTTAGGTGTAAGTGTTAATCACACCCTCATGAGAGGTTAATCATACCTCTCCGTAATCTTAGATCGGTAGTGTGGAGTTTACCCTAGAAATTAGGTTCTAAATATTATCCGATGTATGAGTGTTAATCATACACTCATGAGATGTTAATCACACATCTCCGTTATCTCAGATTCACAAGTTAGAATTTAGGTGTATTCAGGGCCAGTGCTCCTTCATAAATATCTTTTAAGGATCTCATATCTTAATCCACAGATTTGTATTGTGCAAATGATAAACCTACGATGAGAGGATTTAGCATCTCAATCCTTATCTTTTATTATTTGTTTAAATTTTCAGTTATTATTTAGTGTTTATCTCATCCATCAAACTCTTAAATTCTTAGATTAGTAAATACTGTGATAGATCTGTGATTATTCTTTTAGTTAGTTGCTATTTCCATTTATAATTTTTTAACAATCCTCGTGAGAACGATCTCGTACTCCGCACTCACTAATTACATCACGATTCGTACACTTACGAGTAAAACAAGATTAATTTTCACAACACTCCCCTTTGAAAAATAAAAAAAGAATTGAGTATTTCTTTTTGAATAGTTATTATTATTGAAAAGAAGGATCCAACATTCATATTGATCATCTCTTCATACAATATTCTTGTCTTATAAGCAAAAAAGAAAGATTACGTGCAGGAGAAGTGCCCCATTGAATTATTATGTAACTAAGGTTTGTAGAAAATAATGATTTTGTAAAGGAAATTCAGAATTACCCAGAAAGATGGCATGTTATTGATTCTGTTCTCTTTCTTTGGATTGGGGTCAAGGGTCTTACTGATATCTCGTAAGTTTTTCGGATTCGGTTTAAACTGCCCTATCGGACTGCTCGATGTATGCCGAGTGTTTCTCTAGTAAGAGGTTGATGAGCGGTTTCTCCACATCAACTTAGTTCTCTTTGTGAATAGTGTTCGCTCCACTGCTCGTAGCGACTATAACTTCCTCCTTATTTGTCGAGAGCCCCTTGGCTATGACCACATGCATTATGTACTTCTTTAGGGCCATGTCAGCTTTCTTCAATAGGATCTTCGAATTCGTCTCCAACTGTTACATTTGAATTATTTTTTTTATTATACGACCATTTTTAGGCCAAGATAGCCTCGAGAACCGAGGAGCAAATACGCATGCACATATGACAGTTGGAGAGCAGCGTGAGGGAGCACCAACTACAGTGGTGAGGGTTAACTAACAGAACCCAACCGACACCTTGTAAAGACAAGCGTGGAAAACAGCGTGGAGGAAACGGGTCATTGATGATGGACACGTGGCATGATTTTTCATCAATTGAGCCACTTGATGTGAAAACCACAGTGGTTATATTTGTTGTCGATATCATAAAAAGAAACATATCTATGTGGTATTAGAGTCGATCAATTTCTTTTAAAATGAAATTTGGTTATGCTTTCCTAGCCATATTGAAACGGGTCCCTTTCTCGCTATCCTTCTCTCTTTCTTTCTCTTTCTCTCTATTGTAACGACCGAGACTTTCATGCATTATTAGACTGTAATTGTTTTGCTTAAATTTTTTATTGTGCTTAGTTAGATTGATTTCATGCACTTCATTAGTTGTTACACATGAATGCTTAATTTATTTAATAATGACCTATGATAATTAATTTATCTAATTAATAAACATTAAAAGCCTTTAAATATATGTTAGTAATAATTGGGGTGTGTTTAGTAATATTTAATGGACATTTAAAATATGTTAGTAAATTAATTAAAGACCATTTAATTAAAGACCCAATAACTAATTAAATACTCATTTAATTAAAGACCTAATAACTAATTAAAGATCCATTAACTAATTTAAAACCCAATAACTAATTAAAGACTCAATAAGTAATTAAGGACCCACGATAAGGCCATTGGGCCTTCACTTATGACCAAGAGAGTTAGAGATAGAGGAGTAGGACTTGGAGTCCATTATAATAATAATAAAAATGGGACGTGAGTTATTTCCCACGAGGAGAAAAAGAAGAAAAAGAAAGAAAGAAAGAAGATAAGAGAAGAAGAAGAAAGAAGAAGAGATTGAGATACCCAAGGTATCAAATATCGGCCGATACCGACACATATCGATATTTCGGCAAACCGATACGTATCAACACCGATACATATCGGTATCCGACTCGGTATCGGTATCGGTATCAGCCAATACGGGCCCGTATCGAACGATACGTATCGGGTGTCGGCCGATAAGTATCCGGTCACTACAAAAATAAAGTCTTTTAGCGGCACTTGCTGTTAAGGCAATTTTTTATAGCGGCAGTTTTTTTAATAAAAAACTATCGCTAATAGTCTTATTTTTTGTAGTGGGTGTAAGCCGATACCTTTTTTTTTTAAAATAGGCTGATACGTATTAGTATTGGCCAATTCTTATCAGTCCGATACCCAATATCGATACCAATTTTGTTACCTCAGAGGTACCTACTTTTAGCTTCGTGAATTTTGGTTTCTCTTTAATTCATCAAGATTAGATAAAAGATTATATAGAAAAGTATTAGTTTTCAAGTATTAAGATTTTAAAAGGCCTTTTTAAGAAATCTTTCCAATTTTTAAAATACCTTTAGAAACGCTTTTACTCAACCACATTTTCAAATAATATTTTCCGATTATAACTCCCCCTTACTCTCATGAAGAGAGTGCTTTAAAACCATAAGATGGGAAGTAGAGCTATAAACAATCATACATGCATCATTCAGAAGATCTAGACCATATTTTCTTTGAGAAAGAAAGATCTCCATCGATCTAGATACCTCGAACCAAAAAAGTATTTTAGATTGCCTAACTCCTTCACTTAAAAAATACGACCAAGCTCATCCTTCACATGGGATATGAAGGAAAGGTCATCTCTAATAATCACTATATCATCAACATCCACCAGCACAATAGTATAACCAGTTCAGTACCAGCATCTATGTTGTATTTGATACTCGTATCCCTACTTAGGTAGTGTCAAATTTGTACAAAGGATTGAGAAATTACACGCAAAAGGAAGTAGGATAAATAGAAGACCAATGAAGACTTAAAGGGAAGCAGCGAAAAGAGATACAAAGAATTGCAAAATTACATAGAGTTTAGCTTTGAACAAAACCAAATCAAGAAGTAGGACTTTCAAAGTCGATCCAAAATGAGTGTGATAAGGCTATAATGCTAATAATGATAACAAAGATGATGGTGATTTGTACTTGGTAGTGTGGCAACAAACTGCAAAGATCGATTTAATATTATAATTTGATATTGATTAAAGTGAGAATAACGGTTTAGTCTTACGGATTTTAAATTAAATATGAAATGACTAATGACATAGATTTCCTTTGGACAATTTGATAGCACGTAAGGCATCCACAACGTGTTTAGAAGCCCATTGACCATAAATGGGTGTTTGATGGTGCTTTTGCTAAACGCATTTTGATGCTTTTTGCAATCCCCTTACAAGGCTACCCTGATTAGCAGTTCCGCCGATCCGATGAGTTAGTCGCTTTAGCTGATCCTGCCTACATCGGGGAACCCCTTTGCCTCTTTGCTTTTCTTAGTTCACTTTATTTTTGCATTTTGTCTTCTTTCTATTTTATTCGGTGACTTTGCTACCCCGGCAGTCGTTTGTAATTTTATTGCCTTAAATGAGGATACTGATTTTAAATATATATATATATATATATATAAGGAACTATTGTGTACAAGGCTCATGCCTCATACGCCCTCGTCCTTCCATGTACGGGCATTTACAAGCAGGCGGTCAAAATGTGTCAGCTTGGTTCCTAACATTCAAATGTGCCCTTCGTTAGTGCAGAAACTCGGAGAAATGAATTGCGAGAAAAAGAAAAAAAAAAAAAAAAAGTAAATATCCAGTAGATATTGATCAGAAAGAGAAAATGGTAATAATATTGAACAATCGAACGAACTCTTTGTCATTATAAGAAAATTCTGTGAAAGGAATAAATCATTGCAAGAGCAAATAAGTTAATGCTGTAAATACAACAGAAATTCTTTCACTGGTCCCTTTAACCGAGCTGTAATAAAAATATCGTTTGACATTTATACGAGATAAAAAACAAAAACAAAAATCCACTCGAAAAATGCAAATATTCACTTCAAATCGATGCTAAAGTTTACCGTTTATGTATAAATCCACAAACATGATCCTCGAGTACAAAAGGAACAAACTCAGATCGCATTTCCTGAAATCGAAAGAGGCAACCTGAATTTAAAATGCAAGAGCGCCAAAATTTCGAAAACTAAAATGGCTATCACCGTAGATAAATCGAATCAAATTGAGAAGCAAGTAAGCAACATACAGATCCTCGATTGCAGATTCGGACTTTGACGAAAAAGCTATGAAGAGCGGGGGAATCGCCGTCTGGCTGAGAGATCCGAATGGCGTCATCCCAAGTGAAGCTCCTCGCCAACGTTAGAGAAAGAATTCTAATCAACTCAAAATTCAAGATTCTAGAAATAAAGTATAAGGTTTTGATTTTGGTTCAAACAAACGGAGAGGCGGAGGAGTTCCAGAGGGAGGCAAGGGACGTTGGAAATCGAAGGCTGGCCATGAGAGATGAACAGGGGTGTGCACTGCGCACCTTAATTAAAGCGGGAGGTTACAATGCGCCGGTGAACTGACATCAGGAAGCCCAGAGAATAGACAAGTAGCCAATACTTAAATACTTAATAGTAATAAATGTTAGACTTCGACTTCTTCGGCTGTAGGCGGTTTTGAGGTTTAGTTAGGTGACCCTAACTAAATGATATCAGGTCAATATTAGGTGACCAAATCAGGCACCAGCGTTGGTGACTGGCACCGTTTCTTGCCTTCCAGGCGCCAACGGCACATGAGAATATACACTACGAATTTGGTGTTTAAATGATCTCACACCTTAATGATTGAGTAACTAGATCATCCACACCGTCAAAGTGATGGATCAAATATTAAAGAGGAATGCATCAAATCAAGCTTTTTGAGCAATTCAAATTATCCGATTTGTTGACTATAATACCAACCATTATTTTTAGTTTGGATGGCTGATATTAAAGTTCATCAATCGGATGGTTCATATTAAATTATGGGCATGCTTTTTGAGGCTAAGATATACTACAACTATATATTGGCACATGAACAATTTAGATTGGTTAAAATGTGCGTCACATGACATAATAATAATTTCAACTTCAACTGTGAGATAAATGTTACCAATTTAATAGTGTAAGATCATTTAAATACCTGTGGGGTTTAAATGTTAATCATGAGCCATTATCCATATATTAAATGGGTTAGATTAGAGTGATTTCTTGACTTGAACTCGACCTGACCGGACCCGTGTTTTTTCTAAACGAGTCAGGTCAGGATTGGGTTAATGGCTTCTATAAACAGGCTGGACTACAGTTAGTGAGGATTTCGATAAATGGATCAGGTCAGGCTGACCTGGGACCAAGCCCAACCCCCCTACTTGAGTCCGGCATTATTAAGAGCCTAAAATAAGTGCCAAGATTTGAATTCTTTTGGCTTAGTCCAAGAGCTATCATCGGATGGTTCCAACCTCCATCCTTTTTGAACCCGACTCTCCTAACCGTTATTTAAATACCCCAATAATATTAACCTTACACTATTAAGAGTTAGAGATGCAGGTAATTTACATCGTCAAAATGATAGATCATATATATATATATATATATATATATATATATATATATATATATATATATATATATATATATAATGAATATATTCATTAATGAGTAAAATCAGAAATAATTATATCACGAAGTTGGGGAGGGATATCCTCCATCCAAATTTCATGACAATTTCTTTGCAATCCGATTTTCGACAATAAATCAGCCGCAACATTGGCTGTTCTCGTAATATGCTTACAAGAGTAGGATCTAAAAGCTATCAAGCAATCTTAAATTTCGTAAAAAATATAGCTCAGCTCCGAGATATCATTCTTAGAATTTTTTATGAGATTGATTACTTGAATAGAATCTCCCTCAAAATCGACGTCTTGAAACCCACATTGATAAATGAAACGAGCGGATTCGAGAAGCATAAGCCTTTGAATGGTAAAAATTTAACTTTTTGGAGATTTGAGCTATTCCATTCCAATTTGTTGACTATAATATATGTTTTAAGTAATGACTGATATTAATGCTCATTAATCAGATAATTCACGTCAACTTATAAGCATATTTATTTGGAGTTTGGATTTAGATACCCATGAAGTGGATGGATTAGAAGGAGATCACGTTGTGATCTCGTGGTAAAGCATGCGAATTGTGCTATGGTCAAGAGCTGGACTAAAGAGGTGTGATCCGAGCTTGACCAATTCTCGAGCTGTACCAAAAATTTGTTAAAACAATAGGTACGTTTTAAAAGGCATTCCTTAGCCTAGGGCAAGTCCAACCCCACTTGCTATGTTTTAAAGGTACAGGTGGCCAAGTGCTACGGACGAGGTAAACATTAGTTTGTCACCCATAGCACCAAATCATATTAAAACATATATAATTGGATGGCCAATGGCATGAATCATATTAAAAAAGAAATAAGGTGGGGTTTGATGGAACAACAAACTAATGTGGGACGAGTAAGTTATGTGATCCTTGTGACTAGGCTACCTTCATCCTTAAGAAAAGGTCTAAATCAGGTGGCTTAGGCATCATCTCTCACCTCACATTTTTTTATTCACTACAAAAAATAAGATAAAAAAGTTGTCGCTATTAGTCCTGTCACTACTAAAAACTATCGCTACAAAAAAATGCCTTAACAGCAAGTGCCGCTAAAACACTTTATTTTTATAGTGATTGTTTATCTTAAAAAGATAAACTGCAAGATCCCTTCTCTAACCATCGCTTCAAATCAATGTGCATTAGTTATTACAAAAATGATCGTTATGCCTTTTTAATTTTAATAAAAAATATATTTTTACTATTATTTTTCACTCAAGCAACCTAGAAGTAGTTGCCGAAAACTAGAAGGTTTTCATGTTTTAGACAGTAGGTGACCAACGGGGTTATCGGTTAACAGATCGGAAAAATTTCACGGAAAACAATTTGGCCTCCTCCCAAGCGCCTGACCGATCAATGGAACAGTCAATCGAATAAATTTCGATAGATTGCTCGGGTAAGGGAACTTGTAAAAATCCCCTTTGATCAGTGGAGAATAAAACTATAGTGTTGGGCATAGTGAAAAAGTTGGGAGTCACCCAACTACACCTACACTGAATAAGACCAGAAAGTAACAACGACAATAAATCATTAACGGATTAAGTAGGAAAAATCATGGAAAATAAAAAATATAAAAAGATTTTAAAAAGTATATCATAATGTATTTGCAATAAAAATAATAAATCAAATAATAGAAAATAGGCAAAAAGGAAAAATCAATGAGATCTATGACTAGCAGACAACAGAGAGAGACAGCCCTAAGGCCTTGTTCAAGAGTTTCTAAAAGCTCAGAATCTGAGTTTTAACTCAGAAAGTAGCAACATTTTGTACTTTTCTAGGAAATTCTGGTGTTCGAGAGTTTCTCTTGGGAAGTGGGTTTCTGACTTTTTTCCGAGTGAAAACGACAACAAGCAGTTGGAGCTTGAGGGCTAGTGAGATTACGTCAATCTATGAAATTAGATTGGGTATTCGATTCATTCTAATTGATCTAGTGATTACACAATAACACCAACACAAGATATACGTGAAAATCCAATCACTGGGAAAAATCACGAGACCGAAATCCACACACCAAATCCACTATAAAAAATTGATTACAAACAGTTTCGAATGATATACCGACAAATGCACATGCCCTATCAAACTCCCGTACAACCCAACTCCCTATCGCAGGTTACCTCCATTAGCTTTCGATTATGATGCACACATTTACCATTGATAAACTCACAATGATCTACCTTGAGATCCACAAGCCTATCAATCACACTCTAATCTCTAGGGATCAAAACACTCAACACACTTGAGCAAAGCAAAGTAAGATGAAAGTGAAGAAGGATAGGAAACCTTTGAGTTAAAATCTTTATACAAACTTAACAATGGTTTCAAAAGTTGAAGAAGATGGAGATCTAAGGTTTTGGCTCAAGGAGGAAGAAACTCACTTAACTTGCTTAGTCTGCCCTCCTCTTTATAAAACACTTTTATCAAAAATCCCAAAGCCCTAAAAAAGGAAATGTCCAAAAAGTCTTTTAACCAAAAAACCAGAAGTTTGAAAATGTTGTCTCGTGATACAACAGTGCACTGTGAATCAAGTGATAGTGCGTTGTTGACACACAGACAATAAACCTTAATTTTGGTCAATTTAAAATTACTTTAAAGATTACATTTAAGAACTCACAAAACAGGTCTAAGAAAATGTGGCTAATAACCTTGATTAATCAAGGTAGACCCCATCTATCTTGACACACACATATCCTAAGGAGATCTATATAATTTTCGGAGTAGAACGTGACAAATAGGATCTAACAGTCGAAAATGCTCATAATTTGAGCTTATTGGCTGTATACTTCTGTTACGCCATAGACATGATTAAGGCCTTCTCCAACGACCATTTTTAACACCAAAATGGAGTTAGAATTCCCACAGTGGTAATTTTCATCAATTCCTTCACATCTCTACCTTCCCATCTAGGTAAAAATCTCCTGTCTCAGTAAAAACTGCTTATCTTTTTTTCTTTTTAATGAATAAAAACTATTCTCAAATGGGTCTTCTATACTTTCTTCTTTAAGCTTGATAAATACTAGTTCTAGTGAAAAAAGAAAGTATTATCCACATCTCTTTAAAGGGTAGTTCATAATTCCCATCATTTCCCTCACAATTCTACCTTCCCAACCAGGTAAAAATGTCTAATCTCACAGTTAAAAATTGTTCATCTTTTAACAGAGGCGGAAATCTCAAATGGGTCTTCTATATTTTTTATTTTTAATTAAGCTTGTTAAATAGTAGAAAATAAATGAACTAATATTGTAAAAAGTAGTTCTTCTTTCGAATTTGATTTTTGATTTTTATTGGTTTTGAGTTTTGACAATTGGGTTAGTTTTTTATAACAATAAAGATGTTGAGATGTACAAGAAAAAGCAAATGGTGCTACAATGAAGGCCTCCTTTGTGTGTGGATAAGTGCCTTAGTTGCAAGCCTTACATGGTTATTTGGTGATTCCTCCTCACCAGAGAATAAGTTCTCAATCATTAAAAGAAGATGATATCTATTATCTTCTCTCATGGAAGTGTAGATGTGGGAATAAGTTATTTCAACCTTGATATTTGGGACCCTCATAGTGGATTTTTTACAGAGTTTTTGAAATATGCTCTATTTCCGTAGGTGATAATTGTTTATGAGTTAAAAAATAGAGACAAGGTCATGTTATTTTTCTCCTTTCCAAACAGATTATGATCCAATTCTCTCTCTCTCTCTCTCTCTCTCTCTCTCTCTCTCTCTCTCTTTCGTCTGTACTGTAGGAATTTTAGTGGTTAGAGGAGAATTTTGGTCTCTCTTTGCTTTAGTTTGGTGTTGTGGCTGGTACTAAGAACTTCAAATAAAAAGACAAGGTCATCAACTTTATTGGTCTCTCTTTGCTTTATTGTGCTCCGCTTTATCCATCTTTATGAGTATATAATCCTATCACAAATAGGAATATGAGTTTTTGGGTATGATCCTTGTAAAAGTCGTATTATGAAATAAATACCATTCAATATGTTTAACATCGCATGGATTGACATCCCGTAAAATTTTATGAAAAGCAGCTATTGCCTCTTATACCGATCATTCATGATCGTGTCTATGATTCGAGCACAACTAACAATACTTCCAATTCTGAGTTTTTCTAAGATGAACTTAAGAACGATAGAATTCTGAGTTATTTGGGAAAAAATAAAAAATCTGACTCACTTAAGAACGCATCTTGGAAAAGCCAGGAATCTGAGTTTTCAAGAGTCTGAGCTTTTTTGGAAAAAATCAGAAAACACTTGAACGAGGCTTAAATGATTTTTACTGTAAGGATAAAAAAAAAACCAAACAACATCACAAAAGTCAATGATTAATCGGCCAAGTCATTGACTCCGCCGATTAATCGGTGGCATAGTTTGAATGACTGAAAGTTGACAATTTTTTAAGATGAAGAGCTTTGTAGTTATGGTGTTAGGTAGGGCTCTTTCGGTGCCTGATAACAGGGCAAACAATCTTATTCTCAAATGCCTCGAATGCCACGATAGGAGGTAGACATTGATCTTCCTCATATCATGGATCAAAATATCGTCCGATACCGATACGTATCGGTTTTGGACCTAAATGATATGGTAAATTGAGTATTTTTTGGGGGCCCTTAAAAACAATCAAATTATCAATTGTATCATCTATATTGTCCAATTTATCATCCGTATCAGACGATAATAATATTCGTCTGATAATTTCAAATTATCGTCCAGTGAGGCCCTCAGCTGCAAGTGATAAAGGAAAAATACCGGTATGTGTCATCCGGAACATATACATATCATCTGGTATGCAATGGTTTTAGAGCTGGACGATACATACTGATTTTCCAAATTTTTGGCCCATACTTCATATCTTCTTTAATATGACAAGTGGCACCATCTAAAGCTCACTACTTTAGCATCTTATGTATCCCCACTACAAAAACTAAGACTAATAGAGGCAGTTTTTTATTAAAAAAATTTGCCCATAATAATCTTATTTTTTATAATGCCCACACTACAAATGGGCTTAGGTACCCGACCAAAGAATTTTCTATAACATTTCTAATTGCATCTATTAAAAAGTCAAAATCCTAAAATCCATCCCAATCTAAATCCTCTAAGAACCACACCCGAGCTCAGAGTAAAACCCTCTAACCTTCAAGGTTATTTGGATAATAAGTATTACGAGTGCAGTCCAAGATACAAGTGAGCATGCAAGGTTTTTATTACCATGCAAGAGGTAATATAGGTTATTTGGAAGACATGGAGACTTCGTGTATAATCATTTTTATCTTACTAGTGCTATCAATCCTATATTTAAATGAGTTTTTATTAAGCGTCTAAGTAATTTTTGAACAACTTAAAAATTAATTTTTTTGATATTGATATATGTTTTTGTATAAGATTTACGTAGAAACCCTTGATTTCTATCATGTAATTCAAAGCAATCATGCTCACCCTTTGTCATCTCTTCCTTCAAGCTCGTTTAATTGGGGGGCCACAACTTATATTGTTTTTAATTATGGAAGAAAAATACTTGCAATCCAAAAGCTTATTTTGTTGTACCATTAAAGCAAACATTTTGACATTTTTGGGACCTCTTTTAAGCTTGAGCACTATCTTCTGATTTGAAAATCATAATTTAGAGTTATTAGATGCAAAAGATTGGCATGAAATACAATTGTTTTTTTTTTTTTGAAACAATATAATTAATATAAATTAATAGTTGGTTGAGTATATTAGATGATAGAGATTGTATTATCAAATATATTAGATCATGCATGCTCTTCAAATCACCCAATGAATAATATTAAATTATATTAAAAGTTGAAACATTGTTTAAAAATCCGTCATATTCAAATGACTTGTAAAAATAGAATTTTAGATTTACAAGTTTGCAACTACTAGATTTTTTTTACACTACAAAAATATAAGACTATTAGCAGTAGTTTTTTGCAATTGCTGCAAAAAACTACCGCTATTAACAAATTTGTTTTATTAAAAGCTATTAAGACTATTAACGGTAGTTTTTTTGCTAATAGCAGAAGTTTTTTATTGTCGCTAATAACCTTATTTTTTGTAGTATTAGCTTTTATTTATTATTAATAATATATAAAGGTTGTAATTACTATGGGTCAAAAAATCGGAAAACAGATACGTATCGTTCAACTCCAAAAACCGATATGTACCGAACGATGCGTATCGGTTCTGGACGATATATACATTGGTATGTATCGTCCGGTATTTTGATATTTTGTATGGGAGGCACCGATATGGTACCTTGAATGTATCGTGTCGGTGAAGTCCAAAATCGATACGTATCGGACGATATGTATCGGTATCGGATGAGATTTTGACCCATGATTGTTACTATCTCATCTCCTTATGTTACAGCCATCTCACTTAAGCAAAGTTAAAAATTATTAGCACCTTTTATTAAGATGAAGGGGATTATTTTTCATTCCAATCTTCCACAAAATAGATCTTGCAAGAACTCAACTATCCCGACCGCCATTTAAACACGAAAATGGTGTTTAAAAGATGTGGGTAATCCACACCATCAAAATCAAACTTTATGAGAAACTTGAACCATCAGATATGTTGACTATAATATCAATAGTTGTTTTTAATTTTAGTGATTGATATTAAAGTTTTTTTATTTTTTATTTTTTTGATAACCTGGGTATCCGGGCCACTTAGAGCACCCGCCTAATCCTTGGGGCACATGCACACCGCAAATTCAGCACAGGATATAAATCCTTAGGGTGGCCTAGGGGGGAGGGGATTCGAACTCAGGCTCCTGCTTTTGGAAGCATATACCTGGCCAACTCGCCTTAATTGATATTAAAGTTTATCCATCGCATAGGCCACATCCACTTATAGGCATGCACGTTTCTATGGGGGCTGAGATATTTTCCAATGATGGATTGCAACTTGGACAATTTAGATTCGTCGGGATGTGCGCCACATTGTATAATGATAAATCACAATTTAATAGTGTGAGATAAAAAGTATAAATTAATAATGTAAGATTATTTAATGCCATTTTGGTGCTTAAATGTCGATCTGGAGGTATTATCACATCTTGAAATAATGAGCCTATTATTGGACGATTAGATGTCGATTTTATATAACAAACACCCCAAAAAGTGAAGGTGATCACGATGTACCATCAAATGGAATCCACATTCACTTTTTAGGGATGTGTGGCATATGAAATGATGAAATAAATAGCTGACTTATATTATAATAGGCAGTCAAAAATATTTTTTTGGCTATACTTAAGGTAGATGTACAATAATCAAATGACGGCCTTTGCATTGAATCGGATGAAAGATATCGAATTTTGTGCTATTCTTTCACCTCAAATATTTTGACAATCTTAAAATTAGACCGCAGAGAGGGTATTAAAAATTAGGTAGCGTCTCATGTGGCACATATTTTTATTAGAAAAGTATTAATTGAGGCCCCCAAACTATTTTAGAAAAATACGATTCTTTCGTGTTAATAACGTGGCACGGTACACATCTCATGAAAGTTTTACACCCAAAAGATATGGTTGACACGTCGCTGTCATCTCTGGTAATTTTAATGGACGCCAAAAAAGATAACGGAAGCTCCACAATAAATAAAGAGAAAAGTATTGAATCAGGCCTGCATGTTTTTTATTAAAATAAAAGCATATCATTATTTACACCTGGAAAAGTTGTGCTCTCAGCCCACTCCCCTGATAGGCATGCATTCATGACCGCTTTATAAAAATCGTTTTTCGTACTGATATTTCACCTTGATGATATTGAGATTATGACTGTATTATCTCATTATCAATTTTTTTATTTCATGTGAAATAACAAAAAAAAATTGGCTCTAAAACAATCTCCTTTCTCTGATTCAAAGCAAGAGTATGGTATGACCAGTGGAGGAGATGGGGTGCGATCGCAGCTTCACGGATTGTAAATACTAGTACCTATATAAAACAAAAATCTCCCCTCACCTCCCTCCGTCGCTGTAAATGACCGCATTTAAGTAAGAGCTTAGAAGTTATCAAAAACAAGAACAATGGAGACCGAGGGAAAAAGTCCGGCGACCACTCCACCGAGAAACAGCTTTTTGGGTAAGCTTCTATTCTTTGTAGTTGTCCCCCTTGCAGTCGCCGTTTATCTATATCAAGCGGACGAGCTCGACCCCGCACCACTGCCCGACCTCGGCTCATCGTTCTCTCTGCCCGTGCCGGAACGAAACAGCCATATTCTAAAAGTGATCGAGAAAGTGGGAGATGGGCTTTTACCTGGTCCCGAGGACTTCGCATACGATGCTGAGGCCCGAGTACTTTACACTGGCTGCCAAGACGGGTGGATTAAGCGAGTGGCGTTAACAGAGTCAGCATCAGCGACGGTGGAGAACTGGGTTAAAGTGGGTGGCCGACCTCTCGGTCTTGCTTTTGGTGCCGATAAGCAGCTCTTCGTCGCCGATGCGTACAAGGTGAATTTACTAAAACGGGTCGTGTACCGTGGTGCGCGCACGGGTCATGGCTCCATACACTTAAAAGAGTTTGTATTAGGTAGACGGGCCATGTACCGTGGGCGGTGTACGGGTCAATCTCGGCTACTGAGGAGATGCATTTATTTGCAGGTCTTAACTTGGCCTGTATACCGCCGATGGGTACGACACGTATATCTAATACAAGATCGAGAGAGGCAGATGTGTCGCTGAGGTACATGACCCGATTACTCGAAAGTCATTGATTTATATGTGATCCAAATCTGTTTTTTATTTTCAACGACTTAACTACAAATATATGGCTGCCACGTGCCCGACCCTCTTGCTAGTGGATCGCCAACCCAAAAATCTAAAATCCGTAGTGGCTATGAGTCTTTTTAACCCCACCCAGACATCTCCCTTTCCCTCTCTCTCATTTATTCATTTGCACAAAATTCAGTCTCCTTCTTCATCTTTCAGCTCAATCACCCAAAAAAAGAAAAAAGGAAAAAATAATCAGTTCTTTTCTCATCATCTTCACCAAATCATTTACTGAGATACCCATTTCTTGATTCCCCTCTAAAGCTTTTGTTTCCAACACTTGGATTTGACTGTTTTATACATATAGGAACAAATTTCGTTTTCGGTAACATTTCAGTAGGAGTTCATTTCCGATAAATTTCGAGATAAATTAGAAAAAATTTAGTAAAATTTTGGGGAGTATAAAAAATAAAAAATTATTTAAATTTTATAAAAATTTTATTTATTATTTTTAAAATGATAAAAATTAGAAAAGATTTATTAATTTCGATTAAATTGCATTAATTTCGTCGGGAATTAATAAAATTTTAGTGATTTCGGAGAAATCATCAAAATTTAGCAGAAAGTTTGGCCCGATCCCTGTTTCCATAAATTTTGAAAAATTTAGGAGAAATTTGTTACTATGTTTATGCAGCACCCTTAACCCTTCCACAACAGCTTTCTCCAAAACCCACCTCCCATTTCCAATCTCCAAAGACTTTTCACAAGAATTCTCGCCTTCTTTCCACACCCCTCGAAGACCCTTTGATGAGAGACGGCCGAGGAGCACTAAAACTGCAAGAGCCGCCGTTGTCAATCCTCCAGGACCTGTTACAGTCACCGGAAATGGAGATTTTTGGATATTTTAAAGTTTTAAAAAAATAAGCTTTTGAAATTGGGATTTGTCCCACATCGTGTAAACTTTTTTTTGGGTTTGGCTTATATATCTTTGTCTTGGCTCAAGGCTTGTAGCCTTCACCTAGGGGGCACCGAATTTTGTAGCTTCCACCGCCATGCAACCCATCAGTCACACACGCGTGCGCCGAGCCGGGTCGGGTCGGGCACGTGGCGTGGCGATACAGTAATTTAATTAAACTTTTGAATAAGTGTCTAACCGCCCATTTGAATTTTAAACGGATATGTCTTATCCGACCGTTCAGTTATATGCTACGGATATGTCCGTTCGGTTACACCTATTTTATCTATAAAAGGGCCCCAAGACCCCTCATTTGATACACTGCATATTTTCGGAAATTTCTTTAAGCTTTCTCCTTCTCAGAGTTCCGCTTTAGTTTTCTGGTGTTCTGGTTGCGTGATCAGATTCACCAAATCTGATCACACGGATACGCTGCCGGTTCGTTGTATCCTCGAACCGATTTGCGGTAACCTATTGGTGACCACTAGATCATAGTGGTAGGGGCAAATCTCGGTTTAAAGACAACGATATTTAACGTGCCTCGAACCGGATTAGCGTATATTTTAATTCCGATCTTTATCTTCTTCTGCAACCCGAACCTATTGTTCTAACAGAGATTGACCCGAGCACCGCCGGAGCTGCTAAAGTACGCGATGTTCGGGTCGTTACCTAATACAACCTGTTTTCTTTTTACATTCCCTCACTATCAGATCTTGAGAGAGAGAGAGAGAGAGAGAGAGAGAGAGAGAAAGAATTACTATTGTTATGTATAGGTTATTTTACAGCGATTTCATAGATGAGAATCACGACTACGTCGTACTCGCCTTGTTTGTTAACACGAGTTCCGACAAAAAAATAGCTAGAAATTTGAAAATTTCTATACAAATGGCTAAAAATTCCAGCCAAAATTTGGCTGAAACTTTTTTCGGCCCACAACATGATTAAAAGCTCAGAGGAATTTTGGTGGCCACCCTTGCAACCCAAAATTCGTTCTGAGATCTCAACTCGGATATTTCATGTTTAAAATCGTTTGATTGCTTTGGATCAACCGATCAAGGTTTTTTTTTTCCCCATAATTTTTCATATAATGGATCTTGAGACCATGAGCTTATCATCAAACGCTCAATTTTTTTGTTGATGTGGCACACATGTCAATACCTCTCTCTTAACGCCCACACGTTCTCTGAATGCGCCTATATCCCAGACCCCTGAAAAAAATGTTAATTTCTTCGGATAAGATGATGGAGATCTTTTTTAACAAAGATCTTCCACAAAATAGATCTTGGGTTCATGGTGCATCAATCTGACAGTCAATTTTTGATTTCATGTATCACCGATACTCAAAATATGACTTCAATCATATAGCACGCATCCTGGTCAAACGTGACTTTAGGGCCATATTTTGGGGACTGGGGACACATGGAATCACAAACTGATCGTCTGATAGGTGTTACATGATCTTAAGATCCATTCTATGGATGATTTGGGTTAAAAACAATCACCCTCATCTGATCCAAAGCAATCAATAGTCCTCAAGGGGTCTGGAGGTGGGCACTTTCAGAGAACGCATGGACGCGAACAGAGGTACTCATAAGCAGCGACACCAATAAATGCCACCCAACCATCTAAGCCAGTTAATTTGAAAGCCATGATCTAAAGATTATAAGTGAAAAGATTGGCACCAAGCATAATCTTTTTCATATGACTCAATGCACTCCAAAGCCATTATCCCATTCATCAGTTGATTGTATTGAATCATATGATAGAGATTGAGTTTTGCACCACTCTTTTGCGTCATAGATATGTAGATCATGACCTTTATATCAGACGGTTTAGATGCAACCTCACTTCATAATCGTACTATTTATTTGCACTGTAAAATCGTACCTTCGCCCCATCTCCTCCAGCCAACATGCACTGACTGATTTGAATCTGACAAAAGAGATTGTTTTTTTATCCCAATCTTTCAGATGATGCATCTTGAGATCATGAGTATATCAATTTTTTTATTTCATGTGACACCCATTCTAGAAAATGACTCGTGATCTGTATTTGAGCTTGATATATGTCTCACGGGTTTAGAGTTACTATTTGGGATTTGTACCACACGGAATAAAAAATTATCTGAGTATATGCCCATAATCTCAAAACTCATCATGTAAAAATTTGGGACAAAAAAAAATTCATGTTCTATTTTAAAGTGATTAATGCATTTTGACCCGATGAGATGGGGTGAGGTTACATGTTCACATGGTGTGAAGAATAGTGTCTTAAGAAAATAATTTTACACAAAGTAGCCAAATAGCTAGAAAAAAATAAAATCAAACCATTGTAAAATTTAAAAAATAAAACTTTCCATGAGTTCTTTTATTTACAAGCCCATGTAAGGTTAAAAAAAATATATATTTCCATGAGTTTTGTCAAACAAGGCATAAAAATGTAAACTGTGAAAAGTTAAGATTATCTTCTATCCAATGCTGCAAAACTGAATTGAGCATGAAATATTGAACCTGACCTTCTCTGACTTGTATTGTATTAATAAAAAAATTAGGGACTCACTACTTGAACACAAAACATTTGCACTTGCACACAATTTAAAATAAAAACTTATGATTTTAGGAAACTGTGTCATTTGTAAATAAAAAATAAAAAATTCAAAGTTTAGTGAGCTGAGTATGTGGAGAAATAAAAAAATAAAAAAATTCAAATCATGTATATAGAGAAAATTTGAGAGTGACACTTGTAAATAAAACAAATTATTGGATGTAGCTTGAGGTGGTTTGAATATGTCCATGGAAGGGCAAAGGGCTCTTTTAAAAAAAGGTTGAGACCTTAAAAGTACAAGAAAGTAAGAGAAGAATAGGTATAATGAAGATCTAAAATGAAGCGGCATATGAAGATTTGCAAAATTACAAAGAGCTTAGTGCAAGGTATTGTTGTGAAAATTGAGTTATATTCGCAAGCGCACGAATCGAATTGTAGTTAGTGGGTGCGGAGTACGAAATTGTTTCCACGAGGATTAGTCGGAAAATTAAAAGAGGAAATAGTAATTAACCAAAATAATTATCACAGATTTAACATAATATTTACCTAGTTTAAAGGTTCTGAAAGTTTGATGGATAATATAAACACTAAACAATTAACTAAAATTTAAACAGATAATGAAAAGGTGGGGATTAGGATATTAAATCCTTCCATCGTAAGTTCATCATTTACACAATATAGATCTAATTAAGATATAAGATTATCATAGGATACTCTCCATGAAAACACTGAACTCAAGCACACATTGCCAATCCAAGATCGTGGAGATATATGATTAACATCCCATGGACGTGTGATTAACCCTCATATCTTTGATAGCAATCAGAGCTTGATTCTCGGATAAATTTCACATTACAGATCAAAGATCAAAGAAATGTATGATTAACACCCCATGAATGAGTGATTAACACTTATACTTTTGATGACAATCGAAATTTACCCAGGGGTGGGTATTAAAGAAGAAGATTAGAGTAAGATCTCATTACTGATTTAAGATCATGGGGATGCATGATTAGCATCCCATGGATGCGTGATTAACACCCATATCTTAAATAACAATCAGATCTTACAACATAAATAATAATCACAAATAAAAATAAGACATTCATGACAATATGATATCTTGACCATAGATCTACATTATAATAAATGAATACCTCGGATGGAGTTCATTAGACCCTCATCCTCTACAAGATTTAGCTATGCATGATGGAGATGAACAACACAATTGAAAAATAAATCAAAATAAATATTAAAATACCTTTAAAATGCTTCACAGAGATCCACAAAACTTTAATCCACGTGAGTACAATCTTCCTCATATGCAAGAATTGAAACTAATCTAAAAACTTAAGCTAAAAATTGAAAAAACAATATGTCGAAGGGAAAAATTGGAAAGAAACTAAAATTAGAGAAAGAAATACGACCGAAAAAGATCCCTAATTAATTCTTCGAATTTTGCTTAAATAGCTCTCTGGTTCGGTGATTTGAAATTTGAAATCGATCAATCGACTTAAGTGATCGATCAATCGATTTTGAATTTGAAATTTTCGCGTCTCAATATTTGTACTCGATTAATCGATACTATACTAGTCGATTAATCGATTTTGCATGTGACAGTGAGCTGCTTCCAGGCTCCTTTTGTTATGTCGATGCATCGATCTAAATGGTCGATTAATCGACCACTCAGAATAGTTTGAGCTCCGCTTTTCCTTTGCTCCAGTGTTAGTTGACTTTATACTCTTTTATGCTCCTTAGTGCATCCAATGGCCAAATTTGTCTGAAACACTTAAAACTTCACAAATCTTATCGGATAGCTTTCATCGGATGACTAAATGTAGGTTTTAGAGGTGAAATATCATCATATTTCACCACTTATCAGGTATTAAAATCGGTATCGGTCTCAGTTATCAATTTGCTCGGGGCCGATACGAATCGGCTGATACATATCAATCGATTTTGTTAAATTAAAACTAAAATAAAAATAAAAAACAAGATGTCTCGATCGAAACCGAGACGCATCAACCGATACGGTCCTATATCGGTCGATACGTATTAGCGATACCGATACGAGATACTAATATGTATCAGTTTGGCTGAAAACCGATACGTATCGGTATCGACCGATTTTTTATACCTTAGCTTAGTGCTACTAAAAAATGAGTGGAGAAATTGGATTTACAAAGCCGATCCCAAATAGTTTGAATACTGCTCTAATGATGAAGATGGTGACTCATTATGACACCAAATTCCTCATTTAAGGGTGTCAAAGGGTTGGGTGTGCCTAAATGTTAGGGCTAGGGCTAGGGCTAGGACCAATGTTCTTGAGGGCCTTAGGGTAGGGGTAGGGGTAGCGCCAATTTTTTCACAATTAGATATGAGGTTATTTTCATAATTTATACGAACATTACCAAATAAATTTATATATTTAGCTAGATATTTCTTATAGAAGTAAGGGGAGTTTTTTTTCATAGCAACATTTTAAAGTTCGAATCCCAGCCCTAGCCTCAAACATAGCTCACGAGGGTTAAGGCTCAGCGACCTTGTCAAGGCCCACCTATGCCATGCAAGACCGTAGTCTCACTTGACCATTGACAATCTTATTCCTTTGGACTGGACTTAGAAGTCAGGATGTTCCAAGCTAAACATTGAAGATAAATTTGACGAGTTTAGAATGCCACAAGAGATCATTCATCACTAGAGAATACAAAATTTCAACAATTCGCCGAGTAAACTTGTTGATGGTGACTAAGGCTTTTGAGCACAAACTCATTAGCGAGATGTCAATTGTAGATCGTCTAGATCTCGAAGCTTTCAAGGTTGACTAATCCTTGACCATAAGAAGCAACTTTACTGTTTTGGCATCTGCCAAATATAACTATCCCTTCAGGCTCGTTCTGGTGAATCCTGATTTTTCCCAAAATAACTCAGATTCTTGAAAACTTAGAATCCAGTAGATTTTTAGCAGACTTTGATTCCTGGCTTTTCTCATACGCGTTCTTAAGTTACTCAAATTCCTAGCTTTTTTCATAAAAGTTCATAATCCTTCGTTCTTAAGTATACTACGACCGTAGAAATGCTATCTAATCATCGATTAATGTATCGTACTCGAATTTGACTCAAATTTGACACACACACACACACACACACACACATATAAGGTCATTCAAAAAAATTGGCCTAATTTAAAATTCTCTAAACAAATGACTATAAGGTAGCATCATCCTTGTCGCCATCCTTCTAAGAGTAGAAGGATGTGACAGTACGTCGTGGGGAGCCCATGACACCATTGAAGTTGTCGAACATGATGATGAAAGGGAAGGCCCGACATTTTTTATTTAATAATTTTTATGCCTTTTGGAGAATGCATATGTATTATTTCGATTTAAAAAATTATATATAAATATATATAATTTTTTTTTTATATTTTCTTTCATACTTTAGTGAATTGCTCTAGTGGTTGACTAAATTCTAGTAGAACCCTTTTTGAGAGAAATTACTCCGAAAATAAATCCATGGAGCACCTAAATAGATGGAGTGGAGTTGAAAAATGTGCCCAAAATATGGGTAATTGGGTGCCATTATTTGCAATTCAAATTTTACCAAAATTATGATGATTGCAACTAAAGAATCCTTTATTATAAGCAATTGTGTGAAATAATTTTCTCTCTTCTTGCTTTATAATCTTAAAAAAGAGTATGAGTATTTGCAACCAAAGATTCCGTGTCCTCAATTGATGGTTTCACCGCTAACACCATTGACTGTCTTGAAACAAAAGATGGAGATCGTTTTTCATCCCAATCTTTGGTAAATTGATATACAAATCATGGCCCACCTATCGGACAATCAGATGTTGAATCCTCATGGAATACATCTCGAAAAGTAACCCAAGACCGCTAGTTATATAACGCTCATGATCACAATCACTTTGGGGATATGTGCCACGTAGAATCAACAGATGATTGTCTGATTTGTGGGCCATGATCTCAAGATCTATTTTGTCAAAGATTGAGATTAAAAAATAATCTTCATGATTTGATTCAAGGTAGTCAACGTCCCAAAAATGCTTCAAAACGCCTTAAACATGGTGATTATGGGGTTTTGGAATAAAAGAGAGCTATTGGGTTTTAAATATCTCAAAGGCACCTCTATATGATGTATATACAAGGTGAAAGTATACCTATTAGAACTCAAATTCTGACCAAATCTGAGTACGTTACTCGGACGCATGAAGGTCGCTTTCACTCGGAAAGCAGCTGAAAACTGGTGGGACCCACGCAAACTCCCGAACGACTAACTCCCTTAGATTTAGTTGGATTTTCACCACTTTCTAAATTGAAACTCATATTCCAAGTGAATCTGAGCTCCCGAACGAGGCCTTCGACACTGGGTTAAGGATGAGAAGTACAATTGAAAGATGTTATAATTTTCTTTTCTTTTATTCTAGTTAACAAGGATAAACCGATTTACTTCTCAAAGAAGTGTGTTAAATTTAAGATCGATTGGCTCGGTTACAAATCGATTGTGTAAAAGGGTAAGGGTCCAACTTGGTACGCGGATTGGGACGAGGACTACCACAAAAGGTGGAAGTGCTCAAATGTTTCTACCATGAGGTCATAGCCTCTTTCAGGGCATAGTTACTGAAATCTATGTTTGTTTTAAAAAAATCCGTTTTTTTTCAAAAATACTCGTATTTTCTAAAAAAAATCACATTTTTTATTATTTAAACATTTTTTTACGAAATTTTTTTATTTTTTACAAAAAAATATTTATCTTTTAATAGTCTAAAATATTTCCATTACTTTTTCCCAAATGCTTCCAAATTTATATATGAATTTTATCAAGTTTTTCACGTTTTTTTTTTTTTTTTTTTTTTTTCCGATTTTTTGCCTTCACATTTTTTCTTTTAGGGAGGCATTGCTACCTGCCCAACCCATTTTTGCTATAATTTGAGTGAATAAAACATCTTGCTATATATATTTTGTTAGGATAGCAATTAGGAATTTATTTCATTTAGGACTTTATATTTTAAGGATTCTTATATCTTTTGGTTCTCTAATAAACGGAAGAATTATTAAAATTGTGTTGAGCACAAAAGGACAACCTTCCCTCTTTGGTGGATCTTGATAAGGTGAGAATCCTATCACTTTCATATCTATTTAGGCTGTGTTTGGCATTGAGACAAGGGCACGCCGTAGCGCGCCATCTGCTCGCCACCTACTCCCCTCCAAAGCAGTTTTCAACCCCTATGGAAAACCTCCCAACGCCTCGAAGCATCTCGCCCACTCACTACCAGTGCCAGAGCACCTTACCAAATGGATTCTAGACACATGCTGGTCTGGCTGAGCGAAGTGGGAGAGGAGTGATGCAAAACATACCCTTCCCTTTTTCCTACTCTTGCAATGTAATCAATGTTCCCTTCCACACAAGTACACAACAAAGTATATTCAATTGAAGTTGCACTAGTTGGTCATTGTATATTATATTTATCGTAGTTCATTACTGTAGAAATAAATAATATTGAAAATAGTTTCGAGGCCCTCAATTCACTACGTTGTCTTAAAGACAATATATGCATCTTCTCTGTCGGATAAATGAAGATGCAATTGAATTACTAACAATCTGCCTTCAGAATATAATAGAATTTAATTTTGTCAAGAACCATATATTCGTTCCTAAAGCGTACTTTCTAAAAAAAGAATTTGCCACACAATTTTCTGATACACAAAAAAACTTTTAAATAAATAAAATAAGAACATAAGAGAGAATGAGAGATATATTATTATTTCTTTTTGTGTATTTCTATTCGGGAATTGATCTCTATTTATATCGAAAATCTCGAACCATTATATCTTTTCAGATGACTTGAAGAGATTTCATATATTTGTGTTATTTCAAATAACGATAAAGATATAATCTATTATTATGAAAAGATTGTTTAAAATCTTTTAAACAACCATTGGGCTGAAGACCCAATGAAAATCACCCACTCAATTTGTACACAATTAAAAATATATAAAGATAATTAAACTTAATTTTGAAATCAATAAATATATATTACCATATTAATATATAACAATTACCTATGCCACATGGGAGATCATTAAATGTGCATTTGGTAGCTTGTTTTTTGTGTGCAACATATACAAAATTGCTTTCCTGTGTGGCCAATTAGATTTCTGATCTAGAACATAATCTACTTAATTCATCAAAAAAGTAAGAAAAAAAAGAATATTATCCACTTAATTCATAAAAAAAACGAATAAAAACATAATCTAGGTATCATCGCAAATGAACAGAGTACATGCAGTGATTTATTATTCGTAAAATCAAAATTACCTTTTAAAAGTACTTTTTGAAGAACTTTTTTAATTACTCAAGATTCCCATGGGGCTTTGTTTGAAAAAAGGGGGGGGGGGTTGACTCTCCCTACCGGCATAAATTTTATTCTATATAGCTATTAAGTAGCAGATATGAATCCTGTCGAGCATGTATTTGTATACATGGGTGGCTTTAATAAATCCTGTGGTGAGCTGTGCCTCTAATTTTATGTTATTTGCAAATCTTGAAGTTTTGTGAGCTGCAAATAAAGCTACGTCTTATGTATTTTTTTTTTATTTTTTTTTTGGAATAACAGCTCTGACCGCCATTTAAACACCTGAATGCTATTAAAATTAGATTTTTCTCTCACACCAAAGTGTGACTTTTCATTACATCATGCCGCCTATATTTGTGATGAAGTTAAATTGTTCAAGTGACGATCCATCATTGGAACATGATTTACATGCACTCATGAGTCGATATGAACCATCTGATTGCCAAACTTTAATATTAGCCATTGAAACTAAGAACAACGGTGATATTATAGTCCATACGATAATTGAAATCCATCAAAAAATATAATATTTTGGGCCCATTATCTTCCAACTTATGATCTGTCACGCTGGCTGTGTGGATGATGGATGTCTTAAATCATTAATGTTGGAAGATCATTTAAAATCTACTTAATAGGGGCTCCTGAGGGTGACAGCCGATAGAGAAGTGGAGGCTCTAACCAATGAAGCTGACGGAGTGAAGTTTGGTTTAACGGACGGCGTGGATGTGGCGTCTGACGGTGTCATCTACTTCACGGATGCGTCATACAAATATAATATGGCGGAGTACTTCTTTGAGGTTCTGGAGGGTCGGCCCCACGGGAGGCTATTGAGTTTCGATCCATCGACCAACCGCACGCTTGTCCTCGCAAGTGACCTCTACTTCGCCAACGGAGTCTCTCTCTCACCTCAACACGATTCCCTCATTTTCTGCGAAACTCTCTTGTAAGTTCCAAGGGAAACTATATTTTATGGTGATTAGTTAGAACCACTGTATTCCGTGCCACTTTTAGATGAGCGGTCCATTTCTCATCTTCGAACTTGATGAAATTGGCCCTTTGGTTCCGAGCTTTGGGTCAAGCCTCCTTAAAAGGTCTAAGATCAACTGTCCATTTAGTAAATGGAGCCGAGCCAAGTTTGTCTCTAGCTTGACTCTACCATATTGATCTAAAGCTAGAGCTCATCTTTACAATTTCAAGGCTAAAAAATTAAATCTCTACCTCAGCTCTACTTATATCGAGCCGTAAGTGGTGGAGCCAATAACTAAAAGTAAACTAGGTTTTAAAAAACTTAAAAAACTTATTTTTTAATATTTATATTTCAAAAAATTTTAAAAACTTATTTTTTTAAACAAAAGTTGGAGGGTTTGGGACCCTTTAGGTAATAAGAGATAAACTGAAAAATAAAGTTTTGGACCCTAATTCACCCATTTATTTTTATATTTCTAAACCTATGGAATAGAAGTTTCCTCAATACACATATTCAGTTACTAATTGATTAAAAAAATTAGCTTCATATTCATAAAAGTGGAGAAGTTAATATATTTAAATATCTATTAATAAATTAATCTCTATTTCCAGAAAAGTTTAGGTCCAAAACTAGAAAATATATAGTTTTATAAATTTTTTTTCCTCATACTGTTGCTCCGCATTTCGAAGAAATTTCGGTACTTTTCAAAAATTTTGGTTTTTACGGTGTAATTTCATAAATTTTGATAAATTTCAAAAATTCCAGATTTTTTTTTTTTATAACTATTATTAGTAATTTACTTATAAAAGGCTGGCACTGTGCTCACACGTCACCACACACTGTCACCAAAGGCTTTGGAAGGCTTAGGTACTAAGTTGCCTGCCATGTATAGGCGGCTGGGAGTGTCCAAATTCCTACAACCACCGATGTGGGACTAAAGGTAAGTTTGAAAAAATTGCACTTTTTTTTTATATACTGTCTCCTTTATGCTTTAGCTTCAGTGCTTAGCATGGTTGCTTTAATATATTATTTTATATATTTTTGGTTCCCGAAACTTTTCCGAAATTAATCCGAAATGTACCGAAAGGACCCCCATCGAAAAATTACCGAAAGCGAAATTTGGCACTATGACTCCTACACCCAACCCTCGTTTTTGTTTTTGACAACCTTTTTTTTCTTTTAAATATAATAAATAGAAGTCAATACACAGGCCATAGGTCTTGGTTATGGCCTTGGGTTCGATTCTCGTCCTCCATGTTGTTTTCCACCCTTATATTTAAAGATGTGAGTTGGGTTTTGTTAATTAACCCTCACCACGTTTTGGGGGTCACATATATGCGACATCTCGCAAATCACTAATCTTGGTAATCCTCCACACCACATAACCTTTATTCTATTAATATTATTATGAAAATTCAGGAAAAGGTGTAGAAGGTATCACATTCAAGGCAAGAAGAAAGGAACGGTGGAAAAGTTCGTGGAAAATTTGCCCGGATATCCGGACAATATTAGATACGACGGTGACGGTCGATTCTGGATTGCATTAGCATCGGTAGGTACTATTCTATTATTTCACACTATGGAAGTGTGATTTACTATTATGCCATGTGGAGTACCTCTTGACCAATCCAAAATTTTCAAGTGGAAATCTATGATTGTAGCATATTTTAGCCCAAAATAGTACGCCTATATAAGTCAATATAAATCATCCCATTGATGAACTTTGATATTAGCCATTCAACTTAAAATCAATGGTTGGTAATATAGTCAACAGATGGGATGAATAGAATTGCTTAAAAAGCTTGATATGTAGACTCATTGCCATGATCTATCACTTTGATAATGTGGATTAACCACATACTCAATTATTTTAATGGTGTGTGATCATTTAAACACCAAATTGGTGTTGAAATGACGGTCACAAGAGTGGGTTCCACGCAGTATTCATTTTGAGCATTTTGATGGTGCTCCCCATCGCTATTCGCAAATCCTAACCGTCCAGACCACCTCTTAAATCTGTTGATTTGATGATGTGCTCTTTTGGCAGGGTGAGACTCTCTCCTGGAAGTTGGTCCACAAGTATAGGTTCTTGAGGAAATTATTGGGTATTATGGCGAAGTACGGACGGTTACCAGACATACAGGGATATGGTGGGGTGGTAGGCGTCAGCATGGAAGGAGAAGTACTCGCGCTCTACACTGATCCTGATTTGTCTGGGGTAACAGCTGGGCTGAAGATAGGCCGCCATCTATACTACGGTTCGTTAGTAAAATCCTACATTAGTCGTCTAGATCTACCAGAACGTGCGGCCATGTGAGCATCCACGTGTCAGTATGCTTTTGGTGTTGTATTTTTTTTTTTTTTGAAGTACTAGCTTTTGTGGAGCTGAAATAACAATAGCATAGCGATAAAAGAGAACAATATTATGTGGTTTGATCTTTTTAGCATTTGAGTTGAAGTTGCTTAATTTTAACATTTAGAGATAAGATGTGGTACACTCATAAAACTGACAGGTATTTGCAATTTTATTAACGTCCATAAATAGATTACGATGGGTGTGGATGCATTTAATCTCCATATGGTGTTACATTTGATGTAGAGGGGAATACCCAATAAAGTCTCAAAACTTTTAATTTTCACCTGACAGGGGCCAAGCATTTCACTGTTTACCAAATGGGGTCAAGACCTTGTAAGTTGTAACTAAGTTTGAGGTTTAAAAGTTTTGACATGTTAGACGAAAATGCCCTTGGGTCCCGTTCTGATCTACTCAACATCCATCCTTTCACACATGCGTTTAGCTGATATTGCTCAAATTGTTCACTAAAAGAAATATGATGAATAGTGTCATCAAAATCTTGGCCATGATGTTAATATTTTGACTACAAGTCTTGCCTTATATCTTTCTATAGAGTCCAATCAATGATCATGCCCACGGTGATAGACTAATCAACAGAGAGGCAAGCGAAGTTGGTGGAGAGCTTCCTAAATGAGAAGCTCAACCAAAGCGAAGTTGGTGGAGAGCTTCCTAAATGAGAAGCTCAACCAAAGCGAAACACTTCTTTTCGGACTCAAAAGCCAGTCATAGGACTGTCCGGAGTTAGGTAGCAAAGAAAGACCGACTTTTCGGAGTGTGGTTAGTAGAAAGTCTTCGTCTTCCCTCAACTTCAATCGACGAACAAGACCCAAACAAAAGATAAGGAGAAAGACTCGGTTTGAGGCATTGAACTGCAAAGCTTTACCCTCAAATTAGACTGAAGGAAGCCCTCAAGTTACCAACTAGCAGAGGAGGGAGGGTAATAGGAAGTTGGTGGAGAGCTAGGATCGAGTTGCTAGCTTACTCATTTGTTCTCTGCACTGCTTGCTCCTGTTTTTATTTGAAACAACTTAACTTGGGTTAAAAGTCTCTAGCCTCTTAGAGCACCAAACTAAGTCTCCAGGTACATGCGTCACCTGCACATCACACATACCAGCCAGTAGGGATATATGCCTGCAAGTGGCAAGCAGGGGTGGGATTCAAATTCAGAACCTCCCCTTTGAAAAATAAAAAAAGAATTGAGTATTTCTTTTTGAATAGTTATTATTATTGAAAAGAAGAATCCAACATTCATATTGATCTTCTCTTCATATAGTATTCTGGTCGTATAAGCAAAAAAGAAAGATTAGGCGCAGGAGAAGTGCCCCATTGAATTATTATGTAACTAAGGTTTATAGAAAAGAATGATTTTGTAAAGGAAATTCAGTATTACCCTGAAAAATGGCATGTTATTGATTCTGTTCTCTTTCTTTGGATTGGAGTCAAGGGTCTTACTGATACCATACCACAGCTGCTATATGAAAATCTATCTCGTAAGTTTTTCGGACTCGCTTAAAACTGCCCGATCGGACTGCTCGATGTATGCCGAGTGTTTCTCTAGTAAGAGGTTGATGAGCGGTTTCTCCACATCAACTTGGTTCTCTCTGTGAACAGTGATCGCTCCACTGCTCGTAATGACTATAACTTCCTCCTTACGTGTTGAGAGCTCATTGGCTACGACCACGTGCATCGTGTACTTCTTTAGGGCCATGTCAGCTTTCTTCAATAGGATCTTCGAATCCGTCTCCAGCTGTTACATTTGAAAATTGAATGTCAATATCTCAGCAAAGAATAGTACCAAAAGATTTTGCATATTTCGCATAGGGTCACCCCCCCTTTTCAGAGGAGGAAACAGGTCACTGATGATGGACGCGTGGCATGATTTTTCATCAATTGCGCCACTTGATGTGAAAACCACAATTGTTATATTTGTTGTCGATATCATAAAAAAAGAAACATATCTATGCAGTATTAGAGTCGGTCAAATGCTTTTAAAATGAAATTTGGTTATGCTGTCCTAACATTCTATTACCTACCCATTATGGGCTTGGATGGTGTTTGATTCACTTATATCTAGCTTAAATCTAAGTATTTTATCAAAGTCAATAAAAAATAATACTTGGAAAAAACAATGCGAGCATAAAAGATACTAAATTTTCTGTTTATACTGATTCGGAGATGAGTAACCTTGAACGATATGCAGAAGGCAATGGGAGCCCATTCTTTCCTCAACACTGAGAGCATTTTTGGCACTGGGGCGAGTCGCATATCCAGAGAACCAGGTGCTGACTGAATCTTGTGTACTGCCTGTGTAATTATGTGCTTATTAAGTGAGTTGAGGTGGAAGAAAACAAAATTGCTAACCCAATTCCAATATATCAATTTCAATACAGAAACCTTCATACAGCACTGCCAATATGACCAATCTCAATACTGAAGCAAAAAAACACACACACACACACACACACACACACACATAAATATATATATGATTGCTAAACCGAATGGTAAGAGTGACAAAAGGTACACCTTTTATTGTTCAGATATTCTATTAAAGCTAACATACTTCGTCTGATAATAACTTAAAATTGCAATTTAGTGTTATTCTTTTGCTACATAGATGGCATAAAATAACAAGATACCCATCAGCTTTTCAAAAGTATAAAAAAATCTCTCTACTTTTTCAAAGAGGACCTTCCGGCATTCGACTTTTTCACTAAGATCTTCCTTCAAAAAACAGTAGAGAAATGTGTCCTTTTAAGGAATGAACATTTCTGAGCAAAGGCAGAACAAAACATGACACGATAGAGTTTTGACCCTGGAAAAGACCTAAACCTAGGACCATAGATGAAAATCTCGGATGATACCAAGACATATTGGGTGACGTGTCGTGGTATCAGAGCCAAGTAAAATGTATCAGGTGACACTGGATACCTGATAACCGAAACGATACCAAGACGTATCGGGCGATGTGTTGCGGTATCAGAGCAACCCAAGACAAATGTATCAGGCCATACCCGATAACCGGGACCGAGATTTTGGCATTAGGAGACTGAGACAAGGGGATCCGCTGTCCCTTTCCTCTTCAACATTGTGAGGGAGGGCTTGTGTGGTGTCCTGCGTAGAGGAGTGGAGGGTGGCTCGTTTCAAGCTTCCAGCTGGCTAATGGAATGATGATGGTGACACATCTACAGTTCGCAGATGATACTTTGATTTTTTGTAGGTGTAATATGGTGTAGCTTAAAGTATCCTTGTTTGCTATGAGGTGTTGGGGATGCGGGTTAATTTCCATAAATCTGCTATCCATGGCATTAGAGCGGACCAAAGAGATCTCAAAATGCTGGCTGAGGGGTCTGGTCTTAGGTTTGAGGAGCTGCCTGTTAGATATCTGGGCCTGCCCGGGATTCCTTGGAGGCATCAATGGGACTCCATTATTGAAAATTTGGGTATGACACTCGCTACTTGGAAGAGTTGCTTACTTCCCAAATCCCGTAGATTAATTTTGATTAAAATCTATCTTGGCTAACCGAGCTGTGTACAACCTTTCCATGTTTCGCTATCCGAGAAGTGTGGTGAGCGCTCTGGAAAGGTTTTTTTTCAATAGCCTGGGTGTCCGGGCCACTTAGAGCACCCGACTAATCCCAAGGGCACGTGTGTACCCCAAGTTAGCACATACCCGGTCAGCACAGTATATAAATTCCTAGGGTGGCCTCGAGGGGCGATTCGAACTCAGGTCTCCCACTTCTTGAGGCGGGTACCTGCCATCATGCCAAACCCCTTGAGCTTGCTTTGGAAAGGCTTCAGCGAGACCTCTTGTGGTGTGGAGGAGCGGATAGTAAAATATACCACTTGGTTAATTGGGACACGGCATGTCTGGCCTAAATAGATGGGAGTCTAAACATTAAAACGATTGAGGACATAAATGAAGCGCTGTTGGCCAAATGGTGGTGGAAATTGGGCGAGTTCAAGGAATGGAGGGTTAGATCGTAGCTGCCAACCAAATACCGTATCTGTTTTCAAGGCAATGTTGTCCTGTGCGCGAGATTTGGGAGTTTGGTGGTCCTGCATCAGGAAGTGAAACAGAATTTTGATAAGTTAGTCTGGTGGGAGGTGGGTAATGGGGGCACTGCCGGTTTCTGGTTGGATAGATGGGTTGAAGATGGAGTTCTAGCCGAGTTGTATCCTTTGGTATTTCAGCTGGCAGTGGCGATGGAGAGCTCTGTTAAAGATTGTTTGTCTGCTAGGGGAGATGGTGGGGAGGGGTACTGGAACATAACTTTCAGACGCCTACTGAGGGAGAATGAGGAGTCCTTTCTATTGCTTTGTGTATTATAATTAATGGTGTGCAGGTAGATGCCTAGATATGTGTGCCACTTATGGAGTTCATATAGTAACTATGGTGTATGAGTTGTAATTACTTTTATTAGTATAAAAGACCAATAGGGTTTCTTTGAACCCTAATAAAACTATTCTATTCTCTAACTCTCTTCTCTCTCTCCTCTCTTCCTTTTTCCTCCAATCTACCCTAACCCTAAATTCAACTGTCACTGGCCGAGCTGGTGAACTTGCTTTCTGAGAAAATTCTCAACCATGCTAAGAAGGATGGCTATGGTTGCTTAGGGGCGCATAATGGAAAATTCTCTGTGGCGTGAGTGTTATAAATATTTTGGGAGAAGACCCTTAGTGGAACAGCAATGGACGCACCTGTAGAAAGCTCCGATCCCCCCAAATGTCAAGTTCTTCGGTCCACAGGTTGGGAGAAAATTCTCACTGCTGACCAGCTGATGTCCAGGGGAGTGCCTTCCGTGAGCAAGTGTCCGATGTGCAGGAGCTGGGTGAAACTGTCAACCATCATCTTCTTAGCTGCAAGGGTAGCGTCAAGGGTGTGGTCGGCCATGCTTAGTTGCTTCAGAGTTTATTGGTGCCAACCTGGTGCGGTGAAGGGCACTATTTTCGGGTGGGGAAGGGGCCGTTTCCCGGAGATTGGAAATGTTCTCTGGCAGGCCATTCTGTTTGCAATTAAATTAATCCACCTGTAGCAGATGGTTTCTGTTGTGTTTGTGGTTCTCATATGGGGCTCTTGTGTTGTTTTATTTCCCATTTTCAGGGTTCTGTAGCGTTTGGGTTGTCCCTTTTTATTGGGCTTGGTTTGGGTGGCCGGGTGGAGGTGATGGTGTTGCCAAAGCTTCCACTTAGGCAGCCTTCTTAAGGTGTTTTGGGGTCTTGTTGTTGTTGTATTGTAGTTTTTGTCACTCTAATAAGCTTATTTTACATTCTCAAATTAAAAAAAAGAAAAAAAAAATTGATCCTCGACATTACGGTTCTAAATATAATGTCACCAAATTGAGTTTCTCAAAGTATACGAAGTATTGTGCAGTAGATTTTATATAGGGTAAGAAATCCTTTCCCAATCTAGTTTGTGAACAATTCTTGCTCATGAGACACTGTTTTTCATCAAGTGTGTCATATGATGCGAAGGACCCGATGTGAACACCTAGTGGACTGACGACTGCATCGAAAAAGCATTTCCATTGTGTTCAAAATCGGTCCAATGCTTATAAAATTAATGGTGAAAACTGGTATTGGAGATTTACATGGTAACCAATCATTTTAAAGGCGTTTGACTGCTTTGAACCACACTATAAAGATTTGATGCAATTTTCGACACCACAATCTTTATATTGTGGTCTTTGCATCACATGGTACACTTGGTGAAAATAAGTGTCACGTGTCCAAAATGATGACCCGTTCACATTCTAGACTAGCAAGAGGCCGGTTACCCTCTACCTGATCTTCTGCAGTATTACTAGGGCTGTCAACAGGGCGGGTTTCAGCCCGGGCCCGGCCAGACCCAGATGGGCTGCGTTCGGGCCCAAACTTTTGAGCCTTTTTGTAAACGGGTCGGGCCGGGCTAAGCCCGAATATAAACAGGTTCAGGCTCGGGCTTTGATGTGTAAAATAAGTGGACCAGTAAACACGGCCCTAACCCGTCCCGTTTTAATTATACTTTTAGCCCCTAAGGGGGTAAAATAGTAATTTTCCCTCTTTACTACCTTTATAACAATAAGTTAGGGTTTTCTCCATTTTCATCTCTTCCATCGTTCTCCTCTCCCCTTTGAAACGGTGCCCTACCTAGGGTTCCAACTTCAAGGGCCCGGCCGGCAGCCCGCAACCCTCTCTATCTCTCTCTCTCTCGCTCCCAAATCCCAATCCCATTCCCAGCAGCCACCCAGCCCTCTCTTTGCCTTCCCCTCTGGCCCTCTCTCCCACCGCAGCCCTCTTTCTCTCTCTCCTAGCTTCTCTCTCTCCCTCTCTCCCACCGCAGCCCTCTTTCTCTCTCTCTCTCTCTCTCTCTGGCCCTCTCTCACAAAACGTCCGCCTGGCCCGATTAGTACTGGGCCGAGTTTATTCGGATCGGACTCGGATTCAAATATTTCACAATCAATTGGGCCGGGGCCGGATAGGATATCGGGTCAGGCTCGGACCTTACTTTTACTCTAAAAGTTAATCGGGCCTATAAAAAATCCTACCCGAACCGACCAGTTGGCAGCCCTAAGTATTACCCATCACTATTGCAAGTACAAGAAAATATGGCTTATTACATTAATGAGAAATAAGGAGACTGCTTCACATTCTTACCATGCTTTCCCAAGGAACATAAAAGTCAGAAACTGCAGCGGCAAGATAAAACATTCCATGTGATCCAAGACTTCTCATTGAAATTGCAACCATCTGTAAAATCTGTTGACAGCATAATGATCAAAAATTTCAGACCTCAAATGGAAAACCTTATTTGTATCATAGTCACAAAGTCGGGATACGGCAATAATTTGGCAAGGGCTCAATTCAGGAAAATTCAGGGAAGTAAAAAAGTAATAAAAATACATTAAACTATATTTCAACTTAGAAATAATGCTTTCAATAACCAAAATAAGCTATATGGTGTTTGATGCAACGCATATATATAACTACATAATTCATGTTATATAAATGTTTATACATGATTCATCTCAGTTATATTCAATAAAATTTGGGAAATTTGGCACACCCATAATTTGGAGACTTCTAGCATTTTTTTTCTTTTTCGAAAAATCGGAGACTTTTGTAAGTATGATTTGTACAAATATATCAATTTAACATGTTGGAGAATCATTCAAAGATAGAAGCCTAAAAATGGGAACAAGGAGCTCCAAAAAAAATAAGCAAACCAATGAGGAACAAAATATGTATATTTATGGAAAGCATGCCTGCATAAAGTTGCAGTGACACATCAAATTGACTGAAAAAAAACATGCAGCCCCTTAGAGAATAGATAAACAATAAGAGAATGTATATTAGGTCTTTCTATAACAAGGATTAAAATCTCTATATCAGTTTCGATCTCGATTTGGATCTGTGCTGATACCGAGATGTATCGTCTTAGGTATCAGTGATACGATATATTACAAAATACATGCATTGGGCAATACCCAAGACGATACATTTTCTTGTGTGGCTGTGATAATAAGCCGTATCGCCCAATATGCCTCAGGATCGTTTGAGATTTTGATCTATATCCTACAATTATCTACTTTTGTCACTTACTCTGGACTTGAAGCAGACAAGAAGATGAGGGTTTGCTCCAAAGCACTTTTTAGTTACCCCATTCGACAACTATTAGGATTTATGAAATAATTGACCTCATGGTTTAGCTTAAGAAACAACCCTCCTGATTCAATCCCTCAAAAAAACCTAGTTTGTCGCATAAGATCTACATATCTGTTGTGTATTCATCATAAACTTTGCACTTATTTTATCACCGTTTGCAACATATTCCCTTTTGCTAGTTCTTGTTTTGAATGCCTTGTCAAAGCCATCTAGATCTGGGTATTTAGCAACCTAATTGTAGAGATGTTATTTACATTTTGTAGAAGACATTTGCTACTCTACCTAAACATTCTCTCTTTTGGTCATAAAAAAATATGAACGACATGTTGTTAACCTAGCCAGCTTGATGGACCTGTTGGCTGGGACTGGTTTAGATGGTCTAGTGTGGCAGCCACAATTGGGCCTAATATTTGAGGTCAAACGATAGTATGGATCTTCCTCTCTTTCTCTGTAATGATCTAAATTTTATTGCGTTGATACACCTTATTAGTTATTACTGTGTATATGTCTAATAATATATATATATATATTGATTGCATAGAATTTCCAAAAGATTTAATTAAAAATACATGTTTTGCTTCAAACTTTTATATTTGTTTCCGCAATTAATTGACACAAGTTACGTGGTAGCCTACTAGTTAGAGGCTTGAATTAGAGACAAGAGGTCAGAGGTTCGAGTCTTGGTAGGTAGGTTTTTGAACATTTATTTTGAACTGTGATTTAAAAGCTTAAACACCCTTCTATGGTGTACGATCTTAACACCGGATAATTCCCTAATAAGTGAGAGTTAAAAAGAGTATTACGGAGAAAATCTAAATCATAATCTCATTAGAATCTTCTTAAGAATAGAGAGCTCTTTCCGTAAGAAACCCTAGAGACCTTAAGAGATGAAAGAAGAAATTCTAGATCTACTTTTCTAGAGCTTTTCTTTTGGGAAGATTGGCAAGCCATCGACATCGAGTTTTCAAGCAACCTTCTCATCCGTCAAGATTCATCATCGTGGTGAGGAAAACCGATTGGGACTCGAAAATATGCTTTTACGATCGATCGAGGTATGGAGAAATCATATCTTCCTTTAGAATTTAATTACCGAATTAAATGTGTTTTCTATTTCACATAATATATGTTAGTGTATAAAGGATGAATGTTTACGATTAGAATTAGTACATGCAATGAATGTTCACTATGTTGAATTTCTTTTACATTTTAGATCTCACGATGATATAAGATTTTTAATGATGGAAGCTATAAGAAAATGGTAAAAATGGAAGCTATACACGAATGCACTGCACCAAACTTTCGGGTGCAAACTTGTGGCCACGAATTGGGACCTTGTGGCCATGAATGTGGCATCTCGTGGCCACGAGCTGGAGCTCGAGGCCACGAGATGGGAAACTCGAGGCTATGAGTTGGAGCTCGAGTCCATGACTTCGGGACCTTCCTTCAATTTTGTTTGAATGTTATGATTTCTATCAGATATTTTCATGTTATGTTTCAGTTCTTTACAGATTATTGATATTATTTTGGTCGTATGCAAGAATGATTTACATGCTATGTTTAGCTTATTTTCAGATTATTAAAATTATACATGTCTTATGCATATGTAAGTTTCGTAATTGCTTCAACACTATGATTCATGTTTTAATATTTTAAAGGAATGCATGTCTGGTCCATACAAGTTTATCTTACACCCCTTTTATGTGGGTGACCAGATGAGACAGGCGTTGCTGATGATAACGTATGAGCATATGATGACGAGACTGTACGTGATGTTCAAGGACTGGAGATAGATGGCGATGAAGGCTTCGTAGCCTAGTTATTTATTTTCTTTTCAATATTATGTTCACATTTTGAAGAAACAATGATTAGTAAAGAGTTCTCTTAGTTTGTTTAGACGTTATTTATGATAAACATGAGTTTGGAATGAGAGACTTAATATGGACAATTGGGAAATTTCCTTTTATGGTTGTGGTTATGTCGATAATAATGAGATTCATTCTTTTTGTACATATTGAATCTTTCTTCCGCTGCTTAAATGCACTCTTAATATATTATTTTGTGAACCTAAGTTATGGTATTCGATGGTACGCCCTAAGATCTCTGAATCAAGTATTGTTATTACTCGGGTCGCTGCATTCTCTCTCTCTCTTTATATATATATATATATATATATATATATGTGTGTGTGTGTGTGTGTGTGTGTGTGTGTGTGTGTGTATTAACATTTTACATTATGGTCCGGCCTGATAGGCCTCCTGGTACCTTTGTGGCATTTGAGGCTCATGCCTCTTTTTTACGTTTGGCAAATAAGTGGGCCAAGCTTTTTGTCAGTCTTTTAAGCCCGATTAAACATTGGGCTGTTTAGGGTCTGGTCCGGCTCATTGCCATCCCACATCGGGTATTCATAGCCTTGTCTCTCCTCTTAGAAGATGTCGGGCCCCTCCATTCAAAGCCAATTGGTTGTGAGATGTATACCCAAATTTATCATGGTATCAGAGCAGGCCTTTCTCCACTGCACGTCATCCAGTTCAGTTGTTCGCGTCATTTGGCTCAGTCCAACCAACATGTAGGGGAGTGTTGAAGTTTAGTCCTACGTCGGGTATTCAGAGCCTTATCTCTTCTCTTCTAAGATCCTGGGACCAGGCCCCTCCACTCAAAGACAATCGGTTTTGAGATGGATACCCAAATTTATCAGCGAGCTCAATATCCCCCATCCACATATCCATTTGTATGCATGTCCATATCTAGGTATTGTAGATTGTAGAAGGCTTGGCCGAGAAAAATCAGACAATACAATATATAACTTTACATGTGGAAGTTTGCAACATATGACTTCATTTGAATAGTTCATAAGCTTAGAATAGGGGGAAAAAAACATTTGGAGCTTGAACCTCGTGCCACATCAGCAGGATATAAGGATCCCTACATTAAAACACGGTCATGGGTTTGATCTAGGTTACATATATACATAGAAAAAATCGATTGAAAGGCTCACAAAAGGGAGAAAAATCCATAGAAGCTAATCTCTTTGGTCTTCACTAGGAAGGGTACCCATTCCACCCAGCTATAATTTCCACCAAAAGGTTCGAAAAATCATTTAGTGCCAAATAAAATTAAAATAACAAGTGACTTTGCCCTTTTGCAGGTGACGCACCAAGTAGGAAAGTGTCACTTGTGATTTCGAAAATGATCTACCATTACCTTTTTTTTCACCGACTTTCATATATTAGAATGCCCTCACCCTGAAGGTTTAGAAGTGGGAAGGAGTAGAAGAAAAGTGGACTTTAGTCTCCCACATTCACATTCACTCTCGACCATCATTTGGGACATAGATATTTTCTAGACTCTCCAACAACTCTGAAAGACCTTATTGCTATCAAAATACAATCAAGACTTAGTTATTATTATTGTTTTGTTCATTTTTGTACTTTTTTCATCCTAGTTCTAGATATTTCACATGTATAAACCTTTTAAAAAAATCTATTAATTAAATGGGAATACATAGTCCATATTCTATATTCCTCAAAAACGTATACAAAAGACAGTCAAAACACTCCTATTCACTGAAATGTATAAAACACCGCTATTTCTCAACTTGCACCCAAATTCGCTTCCACTTCAGGCAACTAAAGGCCATGTAAAGGAAACCTCTGTTTGCGCCTACGCGATTTTGGAGGGCGCTTGCATTCGTAACCCACTGAAACCCGTTGATTGCTAGCAATCAGATGATGGAAATTGTTTTTCACCCCAATCTTTCACACGATGGATCTTGAGACCGTGAGCTTACCATCAGACAATTTGTAAGATGATGGAAATTGTATTCACCCCAATCTTCCACACGATGGATCTTGAGACCGTGAGCTTACCATCAGACAATTTATTTTTTATTCCATGTGGCACATATCCCAAAAAATGGTCCTAAAATCATATGGCAAACATCACGCTCAAGCGGGAATTTAGGGGCATTTTTTGGGATATGTGCCACGTGGAATAAAAAACTGACCGTCTGATGGTAAGTTCACGGTCTCAAGATCCTTCATGTGGAAAATTGGGGTGAAAAACGATCTCCATCATCTGATTGCAAGAAATCAACGGGTTTCAGTGGGTTTCGAATGTAGGAGCCCTCAGAAATCGCATAGGCACCAACAGAGGCACCCAATTGGTGAATGCTAGTGCAAACGCTTTCCCCATTAAGTATTGCTCGCATCAACAGGTCACATATACGGGTTTAGTTAGTTGTCTATTTGATGGCAAAAATGTGGAAGCATTGGCCATAGGATGTAGGGAATTAACGTCAATGTACAGCTGACAACCATGCTAGTCCAAAATAGATACAATTGGGCAAAAACAAGATTTCTAAAAGTACAATAAATTATTATTAAATTAAATATGCATTCTAAGGTCTCATAATAACCCAGTTGGGTATTCTGTATTTTTATTTTATTTATTTTTATGGCCAAGTCAGGGATTGAGCCTGAGAACTGAAGATTGAAAACATTTTGTGGAAGTTTGTTTTGTTATTAATATATGGGATATGTTATATGTGTGTGTGTGCACGCACGCGTTTGGGGGGGAGGGGGGCAGATGTGGGGTGAGGTGTTTGTGATAATAAACCGTCATGGGTTGCCCTGCCTAGTATTTCTTTCTAGCTGGTCTCAGGGCTAGTACATATGCTACCGATGTATCCAAAGAAGTGTCAAAGTTAGCATACTGCATAATGTAATAAAATTGTATTTAAGGGCAAACTAATAATCAATCAAACTTACATTCAAAATTCTGGTGTAACTTTAACATTTTTTAATGACAAAATATGTTGATTACCCAGAAAGCCATGCCAGTATGCTGTATGGAATTTTAACAAGAGAGGAATAAGAATTTTTTTTGAACTAATATACAGGCACTATTTACTCAAACTCTGCATAGGGATGTGTGCATGTCACTATGTAAACAATTCATATTTAAGGGCAGCTCATCATCATCATCATCATCATTATCATCATAGCCTTATCCCATCTATTTGGGCCGGCTTTGCGAGTCCTATTTCTCAACTTATTTCTGATCAACGCAGGTTCTATGTAACTTTGCAGTCCTTAATGTCCCTTCTCATTGCTTCCCTCCAGGTCTTCATTGGTTTTCCTCTTCTCCTACTTACTTGTACTTATAGCATCTCAACCCATCGTACAAGGTTTGCTTCAGGCCTCCGATGAATATGTCCAAACCACCTCAAGAAACATTTCGTAATTTTTTTCCGATATAGGTGCCACTCTCAAATTCCTCTTATGTACTTGTTCTGAATTTTATCCTTTCTTGTTACTTCACACATCCATCTCAATAGACTCATCTTGGCCACATGTATTATATCTTCTTGTCGCTTTCGTAGCCCAATATCCGCACCATATGATATGGTAGGTCTAATTGCCATTTTATAAAAACGTCCAGTCAATGTAAGTGGAACTCTTGGGCCGCACAATACTCCGTTTTCTTCCCTCAATTTCATCCAACCTGCATTAATCCTATTTGAGATATCGTCTTCAAATCCGTAAAGTAGAGCCTAAACAGTGAAATCTATGGCATTGTGGTACAAAATGATTATCTATTTTTAACAAAATCCTCCTTCGGGCTATCATGTTCACTAAATTTGCACTCCATGCATTCATCTTTATTTTGCTACTTTTTGACCTCCTAACTTAAAAGCGTTTCTCCAAAATTCCAGCCTATCATTATTTCTTTCCTTGTTTGGAGAATTAATACTAAGTCATCTGCAAATACCATGCGCAATGAAAGCTCTTTTTGTACGTAGGGTTCACACATCCATGATTAGGGCAAACAAATAAGAGCTCAAGGCAAATCCTTGATGCAACCTAGCTCTAATAGAGAATTCACTCGTCTCTCCACACGTCATTCTTACACTAGTTACTGACCTCTTATACATGTCCCTTATTTTAGGAGAGTCGAACTTCTAAATTAATTATGATGAAATGCTAGTTTGCCGAAATTAAACTAAATTAATTAAGCAAAAAAATCTCAAAACGCTTGCAATACCTTAGGATTTTATAGATTCCCGCTTGGATGATCAAGTTTGGTTCGGGTAGGGTCCTGTTCGATGCGCTAGATCCGTTAGCTTCGCAGAAAGGGGATCCTAGAAATAGAACTCTAGCTGCTTCTAGATTAGGCCGTCGTTCTTCGAGTAAAAGTGGAATCATTGGTTCTCTCAAGGTTTATGATTCAGATTGGTTTAATGTCTCAGGTAAAATCTACGGTTTAGGATTTTCCGGATATTCAAAAGAGTAATGGCTGAATTAGGTTTTATGGGATCGGTAAATAAAACAGAGAAAAAATAAACAAAGAGATAAAGATAAAAGCTAGGAAATTGTGGGCTTCGCACCCTTGGCTTCACACCAAACCCTTCATGAGAGAGAAGATTCACTCTTCAACATAAATCATCTCAAGTCGAAAGCAAATAGCTCCTTCATTCATCAATAATCAACTGCCTATTACAAAGTTTTTAAGGACCTTACATAGTGGGCCTCAAAAGAAGAAAACCTTAAAACAATAAAGCACGAAAATGACAAGTTTGCCCAAGAAACTAAAATTCCACCTTTTGACGGACCTGACTCTCTTGGAAAATCGATCGATTCTAGAATAGATCGATTTTAAATAATAAAATCGCTTGAAGTCACTGACCATAGTCGATTGATCGAAAGTTTGGAACCGATCGATCGACTGAGAAGAAAAGTTCGCAAAAAGTTGAGAGCCCCCTGTCTTCAATCAATCGATCGAATATTGGGATCGATCAATCGATTAATGTATGCATCAATTCTTCTCAATTCTTCAATTCTTCCGGGAATCAGATGTTGATCAATCATAGAATATACCATTTTATCACCATTAACTTAGTACTGTTAGACCCCAGTTTGCTACTAACAAGTTAATGATGTGCAGATGTCAAGGAAAATCAGTAAAAGAGAACCAAAGTGTTAATCTTCGTCAAAATGAACTCAAAAAGCAATAAGAAAAACGATTGAACGTAAAAGACGATTCGACGCTGCGAAAAGTTAAGAAATCGTGCTTTACGATTGAACGAAGCCAAAGAAAAAGATAAGAAATCGTAATTTACGATTCTTCAGAAGACGTTCAAAGCAAAAGGCGATACAGAAAGAAAGCAATCGATTGTAATATAGAATCGTCCAGAGTGAAAGTTGTGTAAAGAAAAAGAGAAATCGTGATTTACGATTTCACAAATATAAGCTTCTCATTGTTGCTGATCACGTGCAGATTTACACTGGCATGCACAAAAATAGAAGAACTCATGAATTAGAAGTTTGGCAAATCACAGATCTGAGAATATTGATGAAGATAAACTCCTAAGATCTCGATTGCTGAAATTAAGGGGAAAGTCCAAAGGCGCATCAACCAGTGAAAGCAAGGAAGATAAATTATGAATTAGAGTTATATTAGGAATCTTTTGTTTTTAGTAGTTTCTTTTATTAAGATTAGAACACTGTAAACCGACTCCTTATGATCTATAAATAAAATGGCTCGGCATAGGAATAATTTCATCAAAGGAATTCTCAGAATCAATTGACAACTGAGGTTGAGTTTTCTTCCGATAAAAAATAGTTTATAGTTTAGATATCTAAGATTCCTCAATCATAATTGACGACTGGGAGTGAGAGCTAGAAGATTAGTGTAGATATCTGTAGTTTCTCAAAAGCAATTGACGCTTGCGGCTGAGGGGTGAAAGATATATTTTTACTTTGCTTTATAGTTTAGATTTATTTTATTGCATATTTCTTGCTTTGTAAACATCTTCAAGTTTTTTATTTGAATTGATGACTCAAGTTGAGAATTTACAAATTAGTGTAATGATATTTTATTTTCCATCTACAATTCTTCTAGATTTGATTGTCGCCCAAATTCTGGTTGGTTGCAGATTAGATTAAATCTGTATTGATAGGATTCTAGTTTTGATTGACAACCAAAGCTAGGAGACTTGATATATAGTGTAACGGTATTTTTAATTTCATAAACATCCGAGAACAGAAGGAGACTAATTGACAACCAGGATCCAGAAGTTTGAAGATTAGGATTTATTTTCTTGCACTTTAGTTTAAACAAAAACTATTCTTTTATTCATATTTCTCAAGTAGTTTAGAATCTTAAAGTTAAATATAAGTTTTTAGAAAAGCAAAATATGAAATAAATCACTTTCTCGTGGGAACGATCCTATACTAGCATTACAATTTTCATTATGCACTTGCAATAGGTAAGACTTAATTAGAACAACATAAAAAGCATATCAAGTTTTTAGCGTCGTTGCCGGGAAGCGGATTTTATTTTATATTAGTTTTAGAAAATAAATATTTATCTTTTTCTTTTTATTTTTTCTTTATATTCTTATTTTCCTGATCACTTCTTAAGCTTTTGTAAGTTTATTCGGAGTAGTGAACCAATGTTTCAACTTCCCCTGATTAAGCTTTTGTAAGTTTATTCGGAGTAGTGAACCAATGTTTCAACTTCTCTCTGCTTTCTAAAATAAAAATCCAATAAAGCTAAAAACACAAAAACATAAAAATATATTTTTCTGGTGTATGCACTCGATCTCAAAATTTAAATCTCTTTGAGTGTTTAAATGCCCTGTTGCCCCATTATACCCGAAGATGATAGACTGAGAATGGGCGTATGCATTCCATCATAGTGAATACGGTAACACGTATAACTCGCAGCAGAATAACCATCCTTATTTTAATTATGGCTCTACCAGTGGCCAACAATAAACACCATCTGTTGTTGAGCCAAGATATCTTCCTGCACATAATTTCCAATAGACCTACCTGCCACCCATGAGACCATATCAGTCATACAAGCAACAGCAGTTCAGTCCTCAAAGTAACGGATTTGATGGCACAGTTGTTCAAATCCTTAGGGATTTAAAGCAACAATGGCCTCAGCATTCCAAGGATTTATCCCAGCTTGTTCAATTCTCTCAAATTTTACATTCACACACACAATCCATTGCGAAGCTAGAAGCCCAAGTTGGGCAGCTAGCTATGCAATTGGTGGAACAAGAGAGCAACCAGTTACAGTCACGACCTGTGAGTAACTTAAGAGGACAAGTTTTTGTAGGAGAAACATCGATTTCTACAGAACATGTCCCAACTGTTCAATTTTTACGAAGTGGCAGAGCTGTGTATAATAAAGTTGAGATGCCCACAACTGTGGATGTCCCAGAGAAAGGAGAGGATGAGCCTAAGAGAAACAAGGAAGTTTCTAGACCAGAAAAACATAAAACTGAAAATCAAAAAAATAATAAAGATAGTGTGTCTAATATTGTGACTGAAGTATCATATGTACCAAGGTTATCTTTTCCTAATGCTTGCGGCGCACCGTCAATTTTTACAAAAACCCAAAAAAATTAGAGAGCACATATTTTTTTCATATTCTCCCACTTAATTCTCAAACGAGGATATGAAACTCTGAAATTTTTCTTTCCAGACGAAGAAAGGCTAATGATCATTATATCACTGGAAGACCCTGAGTATGTCTGATATACTCATGGGCACCGTCGAGCTACCGACTCGTCCGTAGCAAAATCCTGTACAATATGTAAACTAACTCTTTTATTTTGCTTTAGCTAGAAAATTTTTCTCAGCAAGTATGTTATGATTCAAATCGTGGTAAAACACGATCGATAGTAAGATACTTCTTGCTGTACAATATTATGTTCTCGAGTGATCGTATGGATTTACTACATTCTGAACCCCACAGGTATGAATTTTTTTGTATCTCCTATTTTTTTTCTGCCAATGAGGACATTGTCCAGTTTAAGTTTGGGGGAGGGGGGGATATACAACATATGTATATATTAGCTTAATTTTGTAAATAACACTTTATTTTTTGCATTACTTTTATCATTTTTGCAGAAATTTTTTTTCTTTCTGTTTCAATTTTAGTAGTTCTTAGTTTAGAATTTTTGCTATTTAAACATCACATATGAGTATGAAAGATAAAAATATGATTCCAGAAATCTTACGATCTATCGTAGCAAAAGTTCAACAATCAAACAATAGAGCAGTTACAACTCTTGTCTAGCTTCTTTTGAACACTGTATCAGATTGAATGCTGGAAATTATATAATTGATCTGAACTGCAATATTTAGATTATAGTTTCAAAAATTAATTAACCAGTGAGCTTTTGAGCTATAATTTTTTTATGAGAGAGAGAGACTGCTATCTATTCAAGATAAATTTTTCCATGAACTTCTTAACTGCATTATACAGAATCTCATATTACTGAAAAATTGAATCAAATATTTTGTAATTATGATGATTTATTTCTTTTAGAACTATCTATTAAATGTATCAAAACAATATGACATCCATACTAATAAATCGGGAAAATGATCAAAGGCCATCTTTTATTTAAAGCCAAAATCTCATAAAGAATTTATCCTTTGAACCCATATTAGAAGCCTGAACGGAATTTCTTTGTACCATGATTTTATAAACCTTTAACCATATGTACTGCCAAAAACTTTCAACCTTTGACCTTTATATTTTCTAAGAGTTTAGAATGCAAAAAAAGAGAAGAGGGAGTGAAAGGAGTATAAGAAAACAGATAAGGGATATGCCGAACAAGGGTACGACTGAGGAGAAATAAAAAGAAGAAAATATGGGAAATAGTCAAAAATCGTAATTATGATTTTGAAAAAAAAAATAAGAGAAGCAAAGAGCTTCCAAAATGAAAATCAAAAGGATATTTGAAGAAAATCAATTGAAGAAATGAGATTTACACAAGAAAACAGAAAAAGAAAATGGGAAGAAGTTATCCAACCTTTTGGATACTTACTAAAGTATAAAAGAAAAGAAGACAAGGAAGAACTAAATTCTCAGAAACCTTTGAATCCTATCTACCTTTCTTTGAAACCTCTTAACCCAAAGCCTCATTACAAGCCGGAAGAAAGGCCTTTTTGATTTACGATTTACGAAAGTATGAGCCTAGTAAATATATATGCAATAGATACTATGAATAAACAATAAATCATAAGAACACAATTGATTATCCATTCCATGAGATTTATCCTTTTAGTCAATTGTCCTTCAAATTTATCATATATATCATATTGTGAGAACAAAAAATTTTGATATCTTTTTTAGAGTATGCAATAGTGAGAGTTTGGATGAAAATGTTTTCTAAACATGCAGTTTATAAAACTTTATTATGAATAAACTTTTCACTGGTACGCACACACTTCACGCTTTATAGAATTGAAATTGCTGAGTTCTGATCGAGAATAACTGTTATGATGGAGAAAGTAAGGATATAAAAGATTTGTAATTTTTGAAAATCATAATAACCATATGATGAGTAACTTAACTAGTGTATAAAATTAGTGCAGATTTTTAATTTTTATTTTGCTTTGAAAAACTGAAAAACCAAAAATATTTTGAAGTTTGTAAATAACTTCACTGAAAACCTTCAGAGACTACAACTCCTCCACTAGGGATCACCTAGGGGTTTAAAGGTTTGTTGCATCTGCTAAATGCAATCATGCTCCTACGAAAGTGACATTTAAATTTTGGATTAGTATTTCTTTCCTTGTTTGCTAGGGACTAGCAAAATGTAAGTTTGAGAGTGTGATCAGTCACAGAATATACCATTTTATCACTCTTAACTTAGTACTGCTAGACCCCAGTTTGCTACTAATAAGTTAATGATGTGCAAATATTAAAGAAAATCAGTAAAAGAGAACCAAAGTGTTAATCTTCATCAAAATGAACTCAAGCAATAAGAAAAATGATTGAACGTAAAAGACAATTCGACGCTGCTGAAAGCTAAGAAATCGTGTTTTACGATTGAACGAAGCCAAAGAAAGAAACAAGAAATCGTAATTTACGATTCTTCATAAGACGTTCAAAGTAAAAGGCGACATAGAAAGAAAGCAATCGATCGTAATATAGAATCGTCCAGAGTGAAAGCTATGGAAAGAAAAAGAGAAATCGTGATTTAGGATTTCACAAATAGAAGCTTCTCATTGTTGCTAATCACGTGCAGATTTACACCGCCATGCACCAAAATAGAAGAGCTCTTGAATTAGAAGTTTGATAAATCACGGATCTAAGAAGATTGATGAAGATAAACTCCTAAAGATCTCGGTTGCTGAAATTAAGGAGAAAGTCCAGAGGTGCATCAATCAGTGAAAGCAATAGAAGAGCTCTTGAATTAGAAGTTTGATAAATCACGGATCTAAGAAGATTGACGAAGATAAACTCCTAAAGATCTCGGTTGCTGAAATTAAGGAGAAAGTCCAGAGGCGCATCAATCAGTGAAAGCAAGGAAGATAAAATTAGAAATTAAAGTTATATTAGGAATCTTTTGTTTTTAGTAGTTTCTTTTATTAGGATTAGAGCACTATAAAACAACTCTTTATGATGTATAAATAATAGGGCTCGGCATAGAAATAATTTCATCAAAGGAATTCTCAAAATCAATTGACAACTGAGGTTTGGTTTTCTTCCGATAAAAAATAGTTTATAGTAGTTTAGATATCCAAGGTTCCTCGATCACAATTGATGACTAGGATTGAGAGTTGGACGATTAGTGTAGATATCTGTAGTTTCTCAGAAGCAATTGACGCCAGCGATTGAGAGGTGAAAGATATATTTTTACTTTGTTTACTAGTTTAGATTTATTTTATTGCATATTTCCTGCTTTGTAAACATCTTTAAGTTTTTTATTTGAATTGATGACTCAAGTTGAGAATTTGTATATTAGTGTAACAATATTTTATTTTCCATCTACAATTCTTCTAGATTTGATTGACGCCCAAATTCTGGTTGGTTGCAGATTAGATTAAATCTGTATTGATAGGATTCTAGTTTTGATTGACGACCAACGCTAGGAGACTTGATATATAGTGTAACGGTACTTTTAATTTCATAAATATCTGAGAACAGAAGGAGACTGATTGACGACCAGGATCCAAAAGTTTGAAGATTAGGATTTATTTTCTTGCACTTTAGTTTAAACAAAAACTATTCTTTTATTCATATTTCTCAAGTAGTTTAGAATCTTAAAGATAAATATAAGTTTTCAAAAAAGCGAAATATAAAATAAATCACTTCCTCGTGAGAACGATCCTATACTAGTATTACAATTTCCATTGCACACTTGCAATAGGTTAAGACTTAATTAGAACAACATAAAGAGCACATCAGATATCCCCATCAGTTATGGTTCCCTTTCCGTTCCTTCTGACGCCGGTACACGCGATATGATCAAAAGCCGAAGTTCATAGTATCAGCGTCCCTGTCAATGAGCCTATTTGTCACCCTGCTTCTTCTTACGCCGTTTCTTCTTATGTTGGAAAATCTGTTGCGGCTCAAATCTAACGCCCTCGATCTTGATGTCCCCCATCAGTTATACATTTCATATAAATTTATATTTGCTTCATCATTTTCCATTTAGATTCTCAAGTGGTCAACTACTAATATACTTTCAAAACCTTGTCGACATCCAATTTTGATTAAGCCCAGAAAGATAAGGTTCAAAACTCTAAAGAATCATAAAACAAGTTAGTTCTATCAAATTCTGTAATTAGGAAAGGAGCCCTTAGGATTTTGACTTGACAACCATCATGAAATATTTGGTCCAAGATGGAAACTATGAAGATGAAATTTTATTTGTGTGAAAAGACTGCAACCACTAAGAATTGGAAACAAATTAAAAATTTTCATTCACAACTGATTGTATATCAGGAAATAACTTTATAACACACATAATGCCGCACATACCTGAAGATACTCAAAGATAGTGGTAAAGGGAAGCTTCAGCAAGTGGGATTTTTCCATTGCCTGTCAAAAAATATATAGGTAAAAAAAGCCATCACTCATTTTTTTACCCTTAAAACAAATCTTGTGCTGAAAGATTAGCCTATCCAAGAGAAAGGTCTACCAAGAGAATAGATTATGAAATGGATTTGAATGATTCATACAGAATGATTTTCTCTAATGGCGGTCTTCACTGCATCAGCATGTGACTGGCGTACTGAGATACGATAAAATCCAATGAGAAAGATATATAACATCATAACAAGTAGAAATAATGGCAGAACCAAAAGAAAAAGAAGGAACAAAAAAAAATTACACATGAAAAGCTTGTGTGGAATTCATATAAAAATATATAAGATCATAACAAATGGAAGTAGCCCTTTATGACAATTACATTATGATTATGGAAATTTCCCTCGACACCCAAAAGGCCAGAATTTCTAAAGATGCTACACCGTTGAAATTTACTTTAAAGGCCCTTCAAGTTCATCCATTGCTCCCTTATAATCTCTCTTCTTACTTATGATCAGGTTTGATGAGATTATAGTGGTGAAGATTTATGTAGAAGAATAGGAAGCAAGGGAAAGAAAGATTCCTAGAGGAGACAAAATAAGTAGCATGTTGAAGAAGTCAAAATACAAAGTTATCAAGTTCTATTTTCATTTGTTATATCAATCTAGCTAACAATATATAAAGCCATTACTCATTTATAAGATAAGAGGACGGTTGCACAGGGTACAACCTGAGTTGGCTACTCCTGGCTTTGTTACCATTTAAATGTGGATAAATATTGATGAAGTATAATCTATATAGAACAATAATGTCATGTAACCATGATACTCATTTCTTAACAATTTCTTTGTGGGACCCTAGTTAGCTTGGCTAATTGACAACCTTAATTCATCCTTTTTCTTGTTTTTCCGTATTCTGATGTGATCCACGCACGATAGCCACTTGAAAGGGTACTACTTTTCCCACAAAACTAGCAAAACCTATAGAAAAGCTGAACTTAGTCGCCCAAGGTAGTTGAATTAAGGAATATCCCACCAAAATTCCTCTGCCAATGAACCCGCGGGAACACATAGTACTAACCGCAGCTAGTAAATTCAAAAAACTCCAAACAAAATATTTCATTCAACTCTAAATTAAATTCCAGCATTATTGGTTATCAAATAGACTTTTACAATGCATAAATTAGAAATCCTAGACTAACCCTAATTCCTATTTTAAATAAAGAAATATCCTAGTTTTTTAAAACAATAAAATAAAGTCCTAAATAATATAAAAATTAAACCTATATTTAATAAATAAATAAAATTCTATTGGCTAAAATAAAATAATAAAAGAACTAATCCTAATTCAACTATAAGTCTTGAAATTCATCACATTTAGCATAGCCTTAGAAAACTGATCAGATCTTCTTCCATACTTGTCGGAATTACACATTTCATAGCTCGTTGAAAAGCTACTTCAATAAGTTTTTAAATAAGTCCAATTTCGTGTCAATCTGACATTGTTTGAAACTTGAAAATAAGTCAAACATAAAAGTGACGTGACTGAAAGTTGAAGACTGCACGATTGTCCGATCAACAACTTTTCAACAGTACATTTCGGGTTTTTTTTTTTCTTTTCTTATGTTGACTTTTCTCTCATTATCTCCGGTCTTCTTTCTTGGATATTGCAGTAAATTAAAATTTTGCACTGCATCTTATTCCTCATGTGTTGTGGATATTTACAATGTATTTCCACATATATGCTTTAGATTTTAGGGTAGTACACTTGCATGATAATAATATATGTGACTTGAATGCATCATTCATAGTTTGGAAATGTGCACATGTCAGGTAGTTTGGGGTCCTCTTATCTCATGCCCACATACAAAAAATTCATGCCAATATCCCCTACTGTGTTACTTCATTCGCTGGTGACCCATTGAACCACAAACCGATTCGCAGTTCAGTCGATCTGGTTCGGCTGAATAAATTCGGCCAAATAATTTCTTTCTTTTTCTGTTTTAGCATGCAAACAAGGGGAGAATCGCCACACTAATAAGTGCTTGTTACATTCAAAGAGCAAAACTATTAAGTATATTTTCATCTAAACTCATCCTATTCCTAGCGAACCAAATTTGCTCAACAGTACGAGTTGTGAATAGCGAACCTGAATTCGAAATGAGCGAACCACAAAGTAGTAACATAGATCCCATAGACCAACATGAATACAATTACCTCTTTATATGCAAAAACAATAAAATCAAATAAGATCAAATCAAAGCGTCGTCTTGAACTAGAAGCAACACTCGATGTGTATAACAAAAAATTCAGGGATCCAACAAAACATATAACAATAGAAACCAAAATCGTCGATACAAATTTATTGATTCCATTAACTTCTAAAAGATTATAAAGTTTATAGAAATGATATGTAGTTGAAGAAATCTGCAAACCGTGAACAGTGGAATCCTCAGTAAGCTCAAAACATTCAACCAATGGATCTTCTGGAAGAGATCTACAGTATGGTTGGCAGGTTCCTCTACAGGAAAAAAAGAATTATGATTATTAAATAACAAAAAACAATGATGAGAGAATTCTCTCACACCAAGTAATCATATATAGAATATGAATATAAGTAGCATTTCACCGTCGATGGAGAAAAATAACTGCATATCCAGCCTTCAGAAAATACCTGCAAGATTACCCACAAGTCTAATTTCCCGAAAGCATTTTGAAATCGACTCCGCAAGATATAAATATTAAGGTAAACGTACTCTGTAGATGTTGCTCCTCGATGTCCTGAGCTAAAGTTATCAATATAGCGTACGCAGCGCTGCTCAAGAGGCACAGTGGTACCACCAGAAGTCACACAAACAACCCGGATAGGTCTCCCGTTTCCTGCAGAAGTCTCAAACCGAAGGTCAACAATATTAAAAGATTTAGTATAAGGTACCAACCAGAGTGCCACCAATGGCACTGAGGTCAATCTCAAAGTGACAACCATCATAAATGCGCTGATAATTTTGAGTGAAAAATTCGTGAAAGGGTAAAAAATGATCTTTCACTGATTCACATGCTCATAAATAGCAGTGAATGTTCCGAGGCCTGACCCTTTTGGGATAAAAGGACACTGACCTGAGTACTAGTGCCAGTGGCAACACTCGGGTCAATCTCAAGCAAACAACCCTCATAAATGTTTTGATAATTTTGAGCATCTAAATCAGTGGAGGTTTTGACGTTTCACTGATTTCGTGCTCATTAATAGTACTGCTCATCCCGAGGTTTGACCATTTGGGGAAAAGGAGACTGAGCCGAGTACCACTACTAGCACTCAGATTGGATACCTAACACCAGATCATCTTACAAGTCATCATGATCATTGTCATCCCATTCTCCATCTATTTGGGCTTTCCAACCGCATTAAAGATGATAATACAAACATGGTATCAAAACCCGGCCAATACTGATATGATTGGTTTCGCTAAGAACCGATACTAATACCACCCCGATACAGGTATCTGGGTGGTATCGGTATCAGTATCAGTATTGGCCGATACTGACCGATACAATTTCTTCTTCATTTTTTTCAAAGAAAAAAATAGTGACCCAATGACACAATAAATTAAATCATTATAAACTGACAATTTCTTTCCCAGATAAATAACTGAACTGTAGCGTATAAACTAATAAAGATTCCTACTTGCCTGAAGATTGAGAATTCTGATCAATAAATTCCTTAATTTCCCTAGAGATACTTAAACTATCTCTTAAAGGTGGAGCTGAATCAAAGAAGGATTTAATATCCGCATTCCATGGTTCCTGTGGAACATCTGATCCATTACTCGAATCCATAGCGAAGGCCTAAGTCATGCTCATGTCAGAACTAGACATTCTAGAAGCAGCACAACATCAATTGGTTAATCGAAAGAAGTTATTTTCATCCATGAAGTAAAAAGAAAGTAAGAAACATACGAGAATTCAAACTTCAAATTATATAAACTTGAAGATCAACTGATAGTGAACTCCAAAGAATCAACCAAACCAGTAATTCAACCAGCGAAATGAAAGAAAAGTTGACCTAAAGACACAAAAACAAAAGCCAAATCATTCAATCTCATGAAAAGTAAAAAAAGTATACAAAAATAGAAATTGAAACTAATTGACTGTGCATTCTTCAGTATTTCCGTTGGTAAATCCAACCAACTAGCTTGAATTACTAAAGACCCGATACAAGAATGTGCACAGCTATGAAACCAATCTTATTTATTCCATAACAGTTTCTATCAATTCATCTTTATTTTACAATTTATTTTTTTTTTAAATGAAGAAACAAAACCCTAATTATTGTCTCCAATCTTATTTAATGCATAACACACTACACCAAATTCAATTTCGTTCTGCAACAAAAAAAATGAAAGTATCGGTAAGATACCAATAAGCCCATAGAGAAACAAAGCCCTAATTTTTACCCTTAGTACCCATATCACCATCAAACCCAACAGGGAAATCAAGACAAAAATACACATAAAAACCCAAATTTTCTTCTTTAATTTTTGGGAAAATTAAACTTATACAAAAGACAAAGATATCTATGCATAAAGATGCTATGCTAGTGAATATTCAATTGAATCAAGAATTAATTTTGAAAAACTTACCAACAAATTGGCAAATTTGCAACACGAATTTTGGGATACTTTTTGCTCTTGTTCTTCAAATTTCTCAAGGGCGTTTTATAGCCGTTGGTTGCCACCAATTTCACCTACAAATGGATGGGATCGTTCATCTAACAAAACTAAAATATTTTTTAAGAGTCACGATCACTCGTAAAGCACATAAAACTCACCCATAAGCAATAAGCCCATAGAGAAACAAAGCCCTGATTTTTACCCTTAGTACCCATATCACCATCAAACCCAACAGGGAAATCAAGACAAAAATACACATAAAAACCCAAATTTTCTTCTTTAAGTTTTGGAAAAATTAAACTTACACAAAAGACAAAGACATCTATGCATAAAGATGCTATGCTAGTGAATATTCAATTGAATCAAGAATTAATTTTGAAAAACTTACCAACAAATTGGCAAATTTGCAACACAAATTTTGGGTACCTTTTTGCTCTTGTTCTCCAAATTTCTCAAGGGCGTTTTATAGCCGTTGGTTGCCGCCAATCACTTACAAATGGATGGGATCGTTCATCTAACAAAACTAAAATATTTTTTAAGAGTCCCGATCACTCGTAAAGCACATAAAACTTACCCATAAGCAAGGATCAAAATATCAGCGAAAATTTCGATTTCGGGCATGACAGAAATCGAAAATTTGGACCGAAATTTCGGTCGATAATTTAACCGAAAATATGAATCCCATACAAAATATGACCGAAATTTCGGTCCAAATTATTGTTTTGGTGAGGACCGAAACCGATAATTTGGACCAAAATTTCAGTCATTTCGGCTGAAATTTTGATCATTACTCATAAGTCAAGCCGTCAACGGGTCGGGTGGAACTGATACCTGACCCGGGTCTTTTATTAGGTCAGGCACATAAACTTAACCATCGGGTCAACTCAAAGGTCGGGTCAGGTCTACTCCACCTGACCTTATATTTTATACATAAGTTGAAGGAAAATAGGGATTTTCAACCGGGTCGGGTTTTCAGGTCAGCCATTGGGTCAGATCAATTTTTTGTCGGGTTTCTTATATATACTTACCCACTGGGTCAGATGATCAGGTCGGGGTGCACTATCGGGTCGGGTTGGGCATATGCCCTCTAACTTCCGGGCCATGGACCACCCTACCACAACCTGCATTCACTTTATTTATTTATTTTTTGTTCGAACCTGCATTCACTTTATTAAATTGCTAATCAACATTTCTTTGTTCCTAAATTTACTAAAATGACTTTGTTAGTGAATATGTAAGAAAATTAGGAGTGCAAACGGGTCAGACTCAAGTAGAGATTTCTTGACCCAAACCAATTCCTAACTTCTAATGTAACTTAGTTAGCCAAACACGGCCTGACCTAAAGTTTTTCACTAATCAGGTCAGGATTGGGCTGAGTGTTTCAATAAATGGACTCCGTCGGTTGACTTAGACTTGTTTGGGTTGAGGGTTTAGACCCGATCCACTTGCATCTCTATATCTATATCTATATCTATAGTCCATACATCAGACCATTGCATCCTGACAGAGCGCATTGGGTAGGGGTTCAGTCATCAATGACTGTAAGAGACATTTGTCTTATGAACTCACATTTTGTGCCCCATTCATAGACAAAGGGGCGGTGCATGGGTCAATCTTGCGTCGATAACTAAGCCAAAGTCCAATTGACACCGATTAAGAGCCATCTAAATCCATGCAACTCTCAAAAGGTTCAGTACTGGTGTACAATTGACCCGTGAACCCAAAAAAAAGAATACCAACTCTTTGCTATTATGAGTTAGTACTTTGTAGTATGTGCCCGATTCATAAACTAATGGCTAATCTATTTATATATCGTAGTAAGTGGCAAAAATGGTGCTTAACTTCTTGACAACTATGGTTGCAAATAATGATTTTACTAGATTTTAAACGTAGGCAAAATTAATATTTTTTGTGTCTGGTCCTATTTCTGGCCTTCACACTTTAAAGATGAAAGGAGGAAGTTGCATACGTGTAAATTATAAAAACAATCTCTCTCTCTCAACTTGATCCCCCTTGTCTCTCCCTCTCATTTGAGTTGATATTAGATGCCCTCACAATCATTGTCCACGATGCTTGAGCCAATCTCATATATTAAAATGGTCAATTCCTAGAAAGTTTATAATTATTTTCACTTGTTTTGCACTAAAAATATTTGTGCATCATAATTCTAATTCCACAATTCACAAATTATTCTGGTTTAAAATTGGCATTTGTTTTCTTAATTAACAAATGAAAAGCTTCAAATTTTCAAACTTAAATTATTTTTAACAACCACTGCAATTTCTTGGGTGGTATTTGTTATTAAAAAAATGAGGTATACGTGTATAACAATAAAATAAATAATAAAAACACAAAACAAAAGAAAATTTCTAGAATTACATTATAGATCATAAATCAACTTCCATTTTTTTTACAACATATGGTATAGAAAAATGAGGTAATATACAAAAAAATTATATTATTTTCTAAAGTAATATTTAAAATTTTAGTTTTATTTTGCAATTTTTTCAGTATTATATATAATCATTCTTATTTATATTGGCGACTTTAATCATTCTTGTTTCAAGAATTATATCTCCGATTTTTAACTTGACAAGTATATTACAAGAGATAAGTTGGAACTAGCCATGAAGAACTACGGAATGGGCAGCGGCGGAGCCAAGTATAAACGAAATAATCTCAGAAGTTGACACATATAATGTAAGATAAATATTTATTTTCAAAAGTCTGGAGCTCGTGGCAGAGAATTTTTTCAACTTTTAGGATGGGAGGATCAACTGCCGGGAATTTTGTGAAATGATGAGAAGTGACATGATGCAACCGATCAGACTACTCTAGTTTCTGTGATGATGTTACTGTTGCATAGTTGAAGTTCTTATGTGTGATGTCATAGATTTAGTCTTTCTTTTCCATATAGATTCCCATCATTCTCATCAAAGGAACTTGATGTTTGGGCATATTTGGTTTATGTTTTTTGGTGTCTTATAGAAATCTGTGGATGAGAAGATAAGGCATTAAATGTATAGAAATGAGCATGTTAATGTATAACTTTGAGCTATATTTTTAAGCAAACACTTTTCCCATTGAGATTACTATTGTTACACTAAGCAGATGAGCAAGTAAATGGCCCTTTTCTCTCTTTCTCTCTATTAAAAATAAATAAATAACAATTTTATTTAATCAAGTCACTGATTGGGTAATTGTTTTACTATATGGACAAGAAAAATAGTGCCACGTGTAGCCAGTCAGTGACTTGAGTGCCAGATGAAGGCAGTCAGTGATTGGTACGTACAAAGAGCTTGGTTGACTATTTACACAAAAATATTTTTTCAGATTTTTTTTTCCATTACAAACTAATCAAACATGAGAAATCACATTTCCGTGAAAATCATTTCTTAGACAGCTTATCAAACATCAGAAATTGTATTTCCAAGGGAAATCATTTAGGAGGAAATCAATTAGGAAATTAATTTCATTTCCCGATTGGAGTTTCGGCCTAAAATGCAAAGGTACCTACATTTGAGTGGCAAGAAGGGACAACAAATAGATTGAAAAGAATGATTACCTTTTTCGCCCATTCCCATTAAATGAGTATCCATCTTACACTCGGAAGCACGAATACGTATCTGTATCCATCCAAATTATCTGTATTCATCCGATACGTATCAGATACGATACGGTGGGATACGCTTGCATACGTATCCCACGATATCTGTATCCATCCTAACGGGTAAGATTTTTTATCATCCCTTTGGTATAAAACCAATGGAAATGGAGCCGACCCATTAGCCCCTTTTAGGGTTGCAAGCGCGAGAAAAAAAAAGACACAAGAAGAAAGAAGGGTTGAAATCGTGAAGGACTTACCTGAGTCTGCTTGAAATCAGCTATTAGCTTTGCGTTTTTTTTCATTTCTCTTTCTTCTTCCCATTTTTTTTCCTTTCTGTTCTCCTTCCTATTTTTTATTCTTGTGAGACATTTATAGGAAAGGGGATATGGGATTGACTCTGTGGCCATTACTTCCACACCAAAATGGTGTTTAAATGATTCTTAGATCATCAACGGCTTAAGGTGTAGGCGATCTAAACCGTCAAAATAATTTTTTAGGGATATTTGACTATTATATCAACCATTATCGGGAGATTTAAGTCAGGGATGTGAGCCTAAGAATAAAAATTTCAGTTTTCATTTCGGTTTCGATTTCAGTTTCGGAGGGGGCGAAAACCGAAATTTCAGCCGATAATTTAACCGAAAATTTCATTCCCATATATATTTGGATTGAAATTGCGGTTCCAAATTATCGTTTCAGTGAAGACCGAAACCAATAATTTGGAGCAAAATTTTGATCATTTCGGCCAAAATTTTGATCCTTGGCTGGTGAATGATAAAGAGTAGGTATAGAGTTGGTAAACGAGTAAAGAGCAGATATAAAAATGTGTACGAGTTAGTCAAAATATTAAAAGTAAGCAAAAAAGTAAAAGGGGGCATAAATAAATAAAAAAGTTATTGATAAAACATAACGTATATTAAAAAAAAAGGAATAAATATAAGTAGGGATAACGGCTAGTAAATTTAGTTTTTTCTACAACTTGGTACAATAACGGGTAAAATTTATTTCTCACCAAAATTCACAAAGCGACTTCCACCTTCTAATTTTTTAGCGTTCTATTGAAGGTCACATTGGGGACGAATTGTGTGAAAATTTATGACACCTCAATTTATATGCTTTAAAACGTTTGCAACCGGTTTTGATTTTTCTTTGAGACATCTAATGGCATGGTTTTAATTTATCCTCTTGCCTTGTCCATTTTTTCGTAACTAATTGAATACCATGCAAGAAGCCAATTGGGTTGAAATTTTCCAAGGGTTCAATCTATATGTCTTAGAGCGGTTTAGGCATTCCTGGTTCCATTCAACAACATGGATGAAACAATCAAACTTACAATTATAGAGCTATATAACATACCCGGAAAGTGTTAAGAAAGACTTAGAAGTTGTGATCAATAATGTGCATGGGTCCTCTCAAGAAAATATTTACCTGAGGACATTAACCAAGTGGCCTTCCTAGCATGGAATCAAATATCAGCCGATATCCATACGTATCGCCAATACGTATAGGTTTTTCGGCCAACCGATACGTATGTATCAGTTTTTCGGCCAACCGATACGTATGTATCAGTTTTTCGGCCAACCGATACGTACGTATCAGGTATTAACTCGGGTCCGTATCAGCCGATACCTCTATTTTCTTTAAATTTTTTTATATATTTTTTAAAAGGCACCCGATACTACTCTATATTGGCCAATACGTATCCAGCTGATTCGAATCAGTCCTGCAAGGACCGATACCCGAGTTGACACCTTGCTTCCTAGTATTTGAAGCTTCCTCTGCTTAGCATGAACTAAGAGAAAAAACGGATGGCGATCAAAGGTGGTTATGGTTGTGAACTAATATAAAAACCCTTTGGGATAATATAGATGAGGGCCATGAGGCACAATAAAATTTGAAGTTGAAATTTAAAATCACGCTTAGGAGGAGCCAAGGTTGATCTTACTAAATAAAATTTTGAGATTGAGGGGTGAAAGTTACTTTGCTAAGCTAATTAGGCCTTACTTGCAATATTCTGCATAGAAAATATTCTTTGATGCATTTAATCGAACACGTGGTGCACAAAAGTAGAATATATAAATAATCTAAGCCCCAACTTAACCTCTCCGAATACTGATTGCCTTTATCAAAATCAAAGTAAGGAGCAAACTTGAAACTCCCATAATTGTGATGAAATACAAATCTGCACTCCAGTGTGCCAAAAAAAAAAAAAAGAATCCCAAAGACTAGTAATTGAAGTAGCATATAACCAAATCTCCAATAAATTTTAACAAATTAGAGAGAAGATGAGGATGAACCCTACCACAAATCTCACTCTAATATACCCTAATATAGTGCCCAATACATAAGAAAGAACATCGAAGAATAAGAAATCAATTACAGACCTTGAGGTCTAATGGTGGAGGGTTTACTCCGTCAGTATTGTTACTATTAACTACCACACCACTTTATGTTACAACCACATCACTTAGAACAAAAAATAAAGCTAATCATTTTGGTGAAAAGAGAAATTATAGGGTCTCTAACGTAAAAGATGAATTTGACAATAAAAAGTTGGATTTATTGAATGTGTGAGATATACGCCATCAATTAGGACAAAAAAATAGATGGAAAAGAATGATAACCTTTTTTCCCAATGCCGCCCATTCCCATTAAATGTGTATCCATCTTACACTCCTTCTAATTAATCTGTTGAAGAGACATTACGACTATCTCAATATATATGATTACTGCGAAGCAGGATACGCCAAATTGGGCGCGTCCCTGTATCCATCCGATACGTATCAGATCGATAAGGTGGGATATGCTTGCATACGTATCCCACGATATCTGTATCCATCCTAATGGGTGAGATTTTTTTCCATTGAAAAAAAAAAAAAATCCCTTTGGTATAAAACCAATGGAGCCGACCCATTAGCCCCTTTTAGGGTTGCAAACGGGAGAAAAAAAAAGATACAAAGAAGAAGAAAGAAGGGTTGAAATCGTGAGTCTGCTTGCCTGCGTTGCCCGATTTAGAGTGAAATCAGCTATGAGCTTTGCGTTTTTTTTCCTTTCTCCTCCTTCCAGTTTTTTCACCTTTTCTCCTTCTTCCTCTTTTTTTATTCTTGTGAGAGACATTTATAGGAAAGGGAATATGGGACTGACTCCCTGCCCATCACTTACACACCAAAATGGTATTTAAATAATCTTAGACCATCAACGGCTTAAGGTGTAGGTGATCTAAACCGTCAAAATGATTTTTTTTTAAGGATATTTGACTATTATATCAACTACTATAGGGAGATTTAAGCCAGGGATGTGAGCCATCCGATTTCAATGTTGAGTTTTAATGGACCTCAAAAGTTGGTGTAGAGCTGTAAACAATAAAGAGTAGATATAGAATAGGTATAAAAGTAAAGAGCAGATATAAAAAGTAAAGCAATTGGTGAAAAGCAGTCAAAATAGAAACAGTAAGCAAAAAAGTGCTGATAAAAGTTACTAATAAAACATAAGTAGATTTAACACCGATAAAGTAGACTTTTGATCTCCTACCGTTAAAATGTGGTTTGCTATTATCAAGGTTTTAAATTTCGGGCGATCGGTGTAGGTGATCAAAAGGGCTCAAGGTGTAGGTGATCTACACCGTCAACATGAATTTTTTAGGAATATTTGACTATTATATCAACCATTATTGGGAGCCATCCGATTTCAATGCTCAGTTTTAATGGACCTAAAAAGTTGGTAAACAGAGTAGACATAGAGTAGTTAAAAAAGTAAAGTGTAGATATAAAAAGTGAAGGGTTGGTGAAAAGCAGTTAAAATATAAAAAGTGAGCAAAAAAGTAAAGAGGACATTATTAAATAAAAAAGTTACTGACAAAACATTACGTATATTTATATTTTAAAAAAAGAATAAAAATAAGTAGGGATAACGACTATTGACGTAGATTTAACACCAATAAAGTAGACTATTATCAAGGTTTTAAATTTCGGGCGAAAACTCAAAATTTCAGCCTAAATGTTTCGGTTTCGGTCCCCACCGAAGCCGAAATGAAAACTCTAATTATCAGTAGTTATCGACACTGTAGCAAGATTTTGGCGGCCGAAATTTCGGTCCAAAATTTTGACCGAAATTCCAAAATTTTGAACCGTGACTATTACAACACGTGACACATTTGTGATCAATCTAAATTGTCTAAGTGACGATCAGTTATTGGAACATATTCTACCCAAAGAATCATGCCTATAAGTGGATGTGAATCATTTGATTGGTGATATTTAACATCAACCATTAAAAATTAAGACCAACAGTTGGTATTAGAGTGCACAAATCGAATGTTTTCAATCTCCCAAAAAGCTTTTTGGGCCTATTTCCCTTTAGTGTATGATCTCGATATAGACTACCTACATCATAAATCATTAACGGTGTAAGATCATTTAAACACGATTTTGGTGTTTAAATGATGTTTAGAGTAGTCTGGTGTGAGCTTACAACTAAGGTTTTGAAACGGCATATAAAGATCATAAGGAGATAACCAGTGTTACCCAATTCTTTAATTCGCCCAGTTCAAATTCGGGTTCGCAGTTTACTGTTATTTAGCGAAACCTGGTTCTCTAAAAATAGGATTAGTTTTGTATAAAAGTATTAGTTACTCATACTAATTCTTATTATTTGTTATATGGTATAAAATTATTTCAAAGAGTTACTTGAAGATGCATGATTAAGTAGGGGAAGTGGTGACCTCAAGGTTAGAAGTTCAAAACCTTTCTATTTTTTTAGCTCATCGAACCTCCAACCTTGGTTTGTAATAATGCCAACCTTCTATTGTGCTATAAAGTACATATTATGTTTAAGGGATAATGAAAGAAACATGCCTCAAAAACAAACTTTTTAGCAAAAAAGACTTGACCTCAAATGTTTTAGAAAAACGGTGCTTTTACGAATTTTGAAACTTTAGAAAATCGTGAAAGCACGATTTTTGTCAGGTCTTTTTTGCTAAAAAGTTTGTTTTTGAGGCATTGTTTTCTAAAGTGCCCTATGTTTAAGACCCCTCGCTATCCATTTAAAAATTTTAAAATATACAAAGTATATAGCATGTTTGCTGCTAGAGGGCTAATTGAAACAAACCAAGCCCTAAACCAGTTCGGGGTTCAATACTACTAGTTCTAGCAAATTAGGTAACACTAGTTATAACGATGTTACAAATTTTTTAAAAACTTTACAAAATGTTATAATTGTAATGGTGCTATATATATATATATATATATATATATATATATATATATATATATATATATATATATATTGTAATAGCCCGAAAAATCACGCTAAACTATGACCTCGGGATTCGTGTCCGATCGGTCATAGGTTTGACCAAATGAAAGTCAAATAGTTAGCATGAGGTGTGATGAACGGATTAGATGTGATAAATTGAATGTCCACGTGGTGGGTGTTGTAAATGTGAAGTTGCATACATCTATCGCGGTGTATGTGCTCAACACACAAGTGAGGAAAGGGATAAAAAGGGTTTAATAACCCTAGATGTGTGTTTTTGGGTTGTTGAGAGAGGAGTAAAGAAGAGAGAGAGAGTAAAGAGAGTGATTAATGCAAGGAGTGAATGCTAGTTGAGGAAGGGAGATTCAAGCAATAAACGTCGGATTCGACGCGAGGGATCCGCTAGAAGCAAAGCTGGAACCCTAGCCTCCCAACCATTTGATTTGAAATCAATTTGAGATTTATTCGAGGTAAATTTTTGTGAATAAAATGCATAGATCGTAGAGGCTAAGTTGTAGATGAAATTGGGTTAGGTCATAGGATAATGGTTTAGAAAGATAGAGGAAAAAGTGTGGAGAAAGATTGGGAAGAACAGCTCGAAAAGGGCCGAATCAGACAATTTCGATTAATCGAAATTGGGCTTCGATTAATCGAAATTGGCCAGGAAGTTGAAAAGTCAGAGGACCCCGATTTCGATTAATCGAATTGGAGTTCGATTAATCGACTTTGAATTTCGATTAATCGATTTGGGTATCGATTAATCGACTGGGAACCTCCAGTGGACCCCAGGGGTTGGAGGAAATGACTTGAGGAAAATCGACTAATCGAAATGGGATTTCGATTAATCGATTTCAGATTTCGATTAATCGATTTGGGATCGATTAATCGATTTTAGGAACTCGATTACTCGAATTGAGAATCGACCTGGTTGAACAGTGAATTTCGATTAATCGAATTAGGATTCGATTAATCGAATGAGAATCTCGATTAATCGATTTGAGAATCGATTAATCGATATTGACTTTCGATTAATCGATTTTGGAGTTCGATTAATCGACTGAGATAAATTATGTTGACTTTTGGGTTTGACTTTAAGATTCTTGGAGAATCTTGGACCTTCTTTATTGCATCCTTAGTGATGTGTTTCACCTGTTATGTGGTATCATAGGTGGTACGTGTGAGCTAGTGCACAAGGAGCCACGTGGGACCTTGATGCATTGATCAAATGAAGACTTGAGGTAGGGAACACCTTGAACATGTACTTTATTTTACAAGAGCATGTATGTAATGATATAGAGTTTAATTAAATGTTTATTTGCTTAAAGATTGTGAAAGGTGACATCCATAAGAGTAATGAAAATGAGCCATCCCTGTGGGATGAAGAAGTAAGAGATAAGAGCATCAAAAGTGTGATGTAGTAAATGGATACATCCCGGGATGTATCCAAGATTGAATCATGTTTGATAGGGCCTAAGCGATATAAGATAGCACACTTACGGTGAATAACTATATGTAAGGCAATCATATTTTGTTATTTGAGGTTTGATAGGTACCCCACGACGCGGTGGATATCCACGATCGACACGGCAGGATATCCGCGACCGATACGGGCGGCGAAATGTAGAGGCCAAGTGAGGCTTATCCGTACATAGTAAAAGCACACCCTGTGGGTGTTGATTGAGACAAGTGAAACCCGCCACCAATCCCTGGAAAGGGCTTAGTACTATTTGTATTCTCGTGGAATACGGTTAAACCGCCTATATAGATGACGATGATGGGTATCTCATCGGGCTCGATGCTATATTGCTGGGGATTACTTAAGTTGAAAGTTTAAGTTTTGCTTTAGGCCTTTTCAAAGATCATTCATGAGTAAATGAAAACATAAGAAATCAACAAGAAATGAAATGCTTTATTTTCATCAACAAGCATGCATGACACATCATGCATGGCATATCATGGAATATATGTGAGTCATAATTTATATGTTCAACTGTGTTTGTTTCCCTATTGAGCTAGGATGTAGCTCACCCTATAGACAGTCCACTACTAGCAGTGCCGAGGGGGGCCGATCCGTGATCGGACCTTGCGGCCGGTGACGAGTTGGAGCCACCTCCTGAGGACTTCTTCTAGAGGACTCCGTTGTGCCGCTTTGAGGGCTCTTAGAGAGATTTTGTACGGCTTGATATGTCAAGCCTTGATTTTGTTTAAAACCATGTATATAAGGAGTTGGGATTATTCTTTTGGGACGAACCATCCATGATGATTTCCATCGTCGATGGTTCGGATCGGTTCTCCATTCATGCAGAGGCATGAGGGTAGAACTGTCTTTTGGAGAACTGCTTTAATATAGATTTAAATTCCGCAATTTCGTTATTATTCTATTTGATGCTTGATATACCAATGTTCCGTGCATAGCTAAGGGGCACGATCAAGATGATCGTGCTGATGGCACGGGTTTCGAGGTGCCGAAATCCGGGCCGTCACAGTTGGTATCAGAGCTATTTTCTTCTAGAAATTCTGACAATTATTCTTTGGGTCAGAACATAGGGGCTTCTGCTAACGAAACTTTAGTTTCAAATGCAGTCGCAGATGTCATCTAGAGGAAGAGGCCGACCAAGGGGAGGCCAGCAGAGAAGTCTACGTAGTGGAGATAATTACATCTCTCCTACTAATATAGTGCCTTTAGGAGGTACTGAGGCCCCAGGGGGCAGTAGTAGTAGACAGCATGATGAAGAGGATCGAGATCATCAGGATCAAGATCTAAGAGAGCAAGAAAGATTGAGAGAAAGACAAGAAGATAGAGAGGAGCGACAAAGGATGATGCACACTATGGAGACTATGACAGCTGCCATGGCACAGCAAGCCGCATCCTTTGCAGCTCATGCATCAAGAGAACAGCAGCCACCTACACCACCTGTAGGATCTGCGTTGCCTGTGCCCTCATCTTTTACAGAGTTTAGGAGGATGAGACCTCCTTCATTTTCTGGGCAGGCAGACACAATGGCCGCTGAGAACTGGCTAATGGAGATGGAAAAAGTCTTTAGCGTGCTGACATGCACGGAAGAAGAGAGTGTGAGATGGGCAGCTTATATGTTGGATGGGGAGGCTGGGCCTTGGTGGAAGTCTCAGGATACGGACTGCCTGTGGAGACCCCAGAGTTGCCTTGGACTTGGGAGGAGTTTGTTGAGGAGTTCAACAAACAATATTTTCCGGAAGTGGTGAGAAACCAGCTTGAGATACAATTTTTACAGCTAGTGCAAGGGAGAATGACAGTGAGAGAATATGGGGTGGAGTTTCTACGACTTGCCCGTTTTGCTCCGGATTACGTCGCTACTGAAGTGATGAAGTCCAAGAGGTTTCAGCAAGGTTTGAAGCCTGAGGTTAGGGGAGGCGTAGCTCCATTTCAACTGAGGACCTATGAAGAGGTCATGAGTAAAGCACTGGTGGTTGAAGAGGAGAACACAAATAGATATAGACAGAGAGAGCAACAGAGAGGAGGAAATAAACAAGGAAGATCGGGGCACTACGAACCGGTGAACAAAAAGCCGAGGTTCATGGCCCAGAATCAGAGACCACAGTTCCAAGGGGGTTTCGTAAGACCGACGCAACAACACCAACAGAGGTTTCCATTACTTGCTTCGGGGAGACCTATTCGCTATGAGAGCTGACCATGTCACGGCGCCATCATTATTGAGGTTCTCATCGTTTCTTCCGCACCTCGGGAGACTTGCGCAAAGTGTGGCAAGCCTCATAGGACGGTGGACTGTAGATCGGGAACTAGGGGTTGTTTCCGATGTGGCAAGGTGGGCCATTTGATTAAAGATTGCCCCGAGACGGATAAAAGAAAGACAGCTTCAGTTGCAGCGCCACGACCCATTCAAGCAAGGAAGCCGATCGTTCAGGGGAGAGCCTATGCAGTCACTGCTCAGGAAGCAGGGAACGTGCATGACGTCATCCAAGGTGAGACCCTTTTAAAATTAAAGAAAATTTCATTTCATTAAAATTTTAGATAGAGAAGGTGCATGCATTAGGAATTGTATAGATTATTGTCAATGCAAAAAGCTGTATGTGAATTAAGGATGTAAATTGATGTGTAAATTATTGTATGTATGTATGTATGCTATAGGTACGTTAAATATATATGAAAAGGGATGCTTCGGTGGATATGACGCTCGAGTGTTGATAGACCCAGGGTCTACCCACTCATTCGTCACTCCTCGTTTCGCCAAGAAGATGAAGATTGTTCCAGAGACGTTGGATTTCGTCCTATCTGTGTCTATTCCAACTGGAGAGTTAGTAGACACGGAGTTAGCTTGCAAATCTATCATTGTAGCAGTTCGAGACCTAGAGGTGCATGAATTGGAAGCAAAGTTGATACTGTTGGACATGCAGGGGTTTGATGTGATCCTTGGCATGGACTGGTTGGCGCAGCATTGTGCAACCGTCGATTGCAAGAATAAGGTAGTCATTTTCAGACCCAACACCAGAAGATCATTTCGGTTTCAAGGAGTGAGGTCGTCATCTGTGCCACTGATCTCCGCAGTAAGGGCCGAAAAGATGATCAGAAAGGGTTGCAGTGGATACTTAGCTTTCTTAAAGGAGGACAAGGAAGAAAAGAACGTCATTTCTGAGATAGCAGTTGTGCGAGACTTCGCTGACGTGTTTCTAGAGGAATTACCTGGACTTCCTCTAGAGAGAGAAGTAGAATTCGCCATTGACTTAGCACCAGGAACGGAGCCTATTTCGAAGGCACCATATAGAATGGCTCCCGCTGAGTTGAAGGAGTTGAAAGAACAACTACAAGAGCTTATGGACAAGGGGTTTGTTAGACCGAGCGTGTCTCCATGGGGAGCACCGGTCTTGTTTGTCAAGAAGAAGGATGGGTCAATGCGTCTATGCATTGACTATCGACAATTGAACAAACTCACTGTAAAGAACCGCTACCCTTTGCCTAGAATTGACGATCTATTCGACCAACTGCAAGGAGCAAGGTATTTTTCCAAGATCGACCTGAGATCTGGGTATCATCAATTGCGAGTCAAGGCAGAGGACATCCAGAAGACAGCTTTCCGGACACAGTATGGACACTATGAATTTCTTGTGATGCCGTTTGGGTTGACGAATGCTCCGGCGTCGTTTATGGATCTAATGAACCGAGTGTTTAAACCACACTTGGACTCCTGCGTCGTAGTGTTTGTTGATGATATACTAATATACTCCAAGTCCAAGACAGAACACGAAGAACATTTGAGGATTGCTCTACAGACACTACGTGAACACCAATTGTACGCCAAACTCAGAAAGTGTGAGTTTTGGTTGGAAGAAGTTAGCTTTTTGGGACATGTCGTCTCAAAGCATGGTGTCACGGTAGATCCAGCAAAGATAGAAGCAGTAGTTAAATGGGAGCAACCAAAGACAGTGACCGATGTCCGAAGTTTTCTAGGCTTAGCAGGCTATTATCGACGTTTCGTTGAGGGGTTTTCAAAGATATCTGGACCTCTCACAAAGCTAACACGAAAAGATTCAAGGTTTGAGTGGAGTGAGGCATGCGAGAAGAGCTTTCAAGAACTCAAAACGAGACTCACTTCAGCTCCAGTATTAGCGATTCCTTCAGGTAGTGGAGGATACGCCGTGTACAGCGATGCGTCATACAATGGCCTTGGTTGTGTGCTCAACCAACACAAGAAGGTGATAGCTTATGGATCAAGACAGCTGAAAGAACACGAGAAAAATTATCCGACTCATGACTTGGAACTAGCAGCAGTCATTTTTGCGCTGAAGATTTGGAGACATTACTTGTATGGTGAGACTTTTGAGATTTTCACCGATCATAAGAGCCTCCGATACCTGTTTACACAGAAAGAGCTCAACATGAGACAGCGCAGATGGATGGAATTCCTCAAGGATTACGATTGCTCCATACAATACCATCCAGGCAAGGCGAATGTAGTAGCCGATGCATTGAGTCGGAAAGGTTCAGCTCAGTTAGCTTCTTTGATTTTGGGTATGCACCGATAGAAATTATTGGAGGACCTGGCATTCTACGATGCGAACATTGAGTCAAAAGCCACCGGATCCTTTTTGGCTAACATATCAGTAAAGCCAGTGATATTTGAGCATATCCATGATCTACAGATGAAAGATCCGGCACTAACTAAGATTCATCAAGACGTGAATGAAGGCATTAGGTCGAACTTCTCGGCTAAAGAAGATGGTTCTTTGTTGTTTAAGGGCCGCTTATGCATTCCGGACAATGCCGATCTAAGACGAACGATTCTTGATGAGGCCCATAAGTCAAATTATGCTATCCACCCTGGTAGCACCAAAATGTACCAAGATTTGAAAAAGAACTACTGGTGGAGAGGACTGAAGCAAGATGTGGCCGAGTATGTGTCACGGTGTTTGACTTATCAGCAGGTGAAGGTTGATCATTGATCAATTTTAAATAAACCCTTGCAAGTGTACAAGATCTGTTCTAGTAAGGCAAGAACAAGGGTGTCGAACCCACAGGGAAATCTGAAATTTTAATCAATTCTTCCTAGAGATTTAGAAAATATCCCCGAGGAAGTACCAAGGGGCAGATTTAATTTTTACCAAGAGTTAACACTTTTCTAATTGCAAGAAAGAAAATAAATTAATCTAAAAATTATGTAATGAGAAATCTAAGAACAAATTTTAAAAACAAGATCAAGGAATTTGCTACCCCAGATTTATACCCTTTTCTATTTTTAAACCCACAATTTTATTAACATCAAACACACCATCATTCTAAAAGAAACATGACTAGTAATTAAGCATGATCATTAACCCGGCATACCCTATCTAAAAACGATGACTCAGCCTAACATTGCGGTATGAATCATGCTAAAAGCATAGCGTATCTCATGATGTTTAGATCAAAACAACATAAACATAATCACAAACTTTGAGAAAAACGATTTGATGATGACAATATTATACTATGGCATTAAACATAAAATATGGGTACTTATCCGGGATCGCATCTTCCCGATCTACACCTTTTAGCCACTCATCCTTGGTGGAAGATCTTCAATTTCATTCAAGTCCATTCCCAAGAGAAAAGAAAACTAAAATAAAAATATGTTCTAAGCAAGTCTCTTTACAAAACTTCTCAACTAAAACTAAACTAAAATTAAAACTAAAAGCTCTCAAGATAACCCTACACTAAAACTCTCCTATATTCAAAAGCCTCCTTTACAAAGCCGTGGGCCTCTTATTTATAATAGCCGATTCAAACTAACCTAGTTGCCTCAATCGATTGAGGCTTAGATCTCAATCGATTGAACTTTGAATAATTGCCTCAATCGATTGAGGCTTAGGTCTCAATCGATTGAACTTTGAATTTAACCTCCTTTATGACACTTTTGCCTTTTTGTCTCAATCCATTGAATTTCATGTCTCATTCCATTGACACAAGTTGGAAATAAATGCCCTTTTGGTGAAATCTCCAATATGCCTCCAAATGCCGTTGAAATGCACAGACTTTCGCTAGGTTAGATTTCTCCTCGCTGGGTTGGATAGTGCTCTTCGCGTGGTTGAATTGGAGAAAGATACTTTCCTTTGTCGCGTGGTTGCTTTTATTCATCACCATCGCTAGGTTGAAATGCTGTAGTCCTTAGGTTGAATTGAATGGCGCTAGGTTGACTGTAGTCGCTAGGTTGAAGTGTGTGGCGCGGGAACCGCGCGACGGCCATTTCTTTCAACTGCGCGAAGGCTTATTTACACTTTGTTCCTCGCGGCCACTTCAATATCTTCCCCTTCTTGATGGAGTTTGATTCCCTTCACGGATTTCAGCGCTTCTTTGGACCCTTTTTGTCCATAGCTCTTTTGTAGCCTTTAATTTCTTTCTTTTATACACTTGGAAGATCCAAAGGTCAGAAACACCTGTTATCATCAAAACCTCACAACAACCATCAAATACTTTCATCGAACGGCTAAGTGTAGGATTTAAGGTATGAAATATAGTCATATTTCAGCACCGATCAATCATAGACATCCTGCTGGACTGTTGCAACCTTTACCAATCCCGGAATGGAAGTGGGAATTGATCTCAATGGACTTCATTGTTGGATTGCCCCGTACTGCCAAGAGACACAATGCCATTTGGGTCGTCGTAGACCGATTGACCAAATCAGCGCACTTTTTGCCGTACAATACTACGTATACGGCAGGAAGACTGGCAGATTTATACTTGAAGGAGATTGTAAGATTACATGGGATTCCAAGCAGCATAGTTTCAGATCGTGATCCACTATATACGTCCAAGTTTTGGAAGAAATTTCAAGAAGGAATGGGAACACGACTAGACTTTAGTTCAGCTTTCCATCCTCAAACTGATGGGCAGACAGAGCGCGTGAACCAAGTGATAGAAGACATGCTCAGAGCGTGCATGCTTGACATGCAAGGATACTGGGATGAGTATCTACCGATGCTCGAGTTCGCATATAACAACAGTTTCCAAACGAGCATTGGCATGGCACCATATGAAGCTCTGTATGGACGACAATGCAAATCACCCCTCAATTGGGAAGAAACAGGTGAGAAATTTGTGTTAGGGCCAAAACTACTTGAAGATAACGCCACCGTTGTTCGAATTATCGTCAAGACAAGAGTAGATGTAAAAGTTACGCCGACATGAAGCGGACTAGCGTCGACTATAAAGTGGGCGAGCACGTGTTTGTGAAAGTGTCACCTATGAAAGGCGTAATGAGATTTGGCAAGAGAGGGAAGTTAAGTCCACGTTATGTTGGACCTTTTGAAATTTTGGGACGCGTAGGTGAAGTTGCATATCGCATTGGTTTACCACCGCTGTTTGATCGAGTACATAACGTTTTCCATATATCGATGCTCAGGAAGTACGTGAATGATCCGTCTCATGTGTTAGGAAAGCAACCTATAGAGATGTGTGAGGACATGAGCATGATAGAGGAACCAGTGGAAATCTTGGATCGAAAGGAACAAGTACTGTGCACTAAAGTGATTCCCTTAGTGCTTGTTCGGTGGAATAATCATCCAAAAGAAGAGGCTACTTGGGAACGAGAGGCCGATGTGAAAGAACAATATCCAGCCTTGTTTCCAACGACATGAGAATTCAGTGTAAACCACAAACATGCTTGTGAAATCTCCACTATACTTGTAATTCAATGGAAAAATTTGATCCAATCTGATTTGAGGAACAGAATTATATGTACATGATCAAGTATATACAACTCTATGGAAGAACCACTTGATGTCATAAACTACCAAAAATAATCAAGGAACCAAAGAACTTGAAAAATCTAAGGAAATTGGGCAAAACCGATTAATCGAATTTCAAATCGATTAATCGATTTGGAATTTTGATTAATCGATTTTGTTCGATTAGTTGACTGGCATGTGCCAGTGACTGGAAATTGAAAGGAGAGTTAGAATATACATAGAAGGCAAATTTCGATTGATCGAGTTGGAATCTCGATTAATCGATTTACTAAAGGGACTTGCAAGAATTTAAAATCAGATAGACGATTTCGATTAATCGAAGTGAATTTTGATTAATCGATTTCGGAATTTCGATTAATCGAAATGGATTCGATTAATCGAATAATTTAAGAAATTCGGGAAATTTAGAAGTTACAGCACGATTTCGATTAATCAAAATTAAATTCGATTAATCGATTTTGAAATTTCGATTAATCGAAATGGATTTCGATTAATCGACTGGCTCGCGCCAGAGAGCTCAAAAATTTAAAATTTTAAACAGATACGATTTCGATTAATCGAAATGGTTTCGATTAATCGAATATGACTTTCGATTAATCGATTTGGAAAATTGATTAATCGATTTTGCGCGGCTTAACCTAGTTTTGATTCTCGATTAATCGATTCTGAATTTCGATTAATCGAGCCGGGGCCTATATATTAAAATTTGGGGATTTTATTCCCCATTCGAAATCATTTGGCTTGGGAGATTTTGGGCGTTTCACATTCCTCTTTCTTCTTCGACTATCCGACGCTCTAGGGTTGGGATTTGCCGTCGATTCGTTTCCGAAATCGCGTCCAAAACCACGGTAAACCCTAAAATTTTGTTTTTCCCTTCAATTTGAATTAGAAAAACCCTAGTTTTCTAAAAATGCCACCCAAAACCCGGTTGTCTTCGAAGAAGGCAACCTCTAAGCTCCCGGTTCGGCGTAAGAACGCCGCACCACCACCACCTACCCCATCGCCGGTGAGGACTCCATCACCGTCGGCATCGGAGACCACCTCTGGTTCGACGAGCGCATCCTCGCGCGAGTCTTCCCGCGAGTCCACCCCCATGCCCCCACCACCCACAAATGTAATACAACCAAACGAATGGTGGGCGGCCAAGACCTTTGAGGTCGAATACACCATCGACCCTACCCTTTTCACAAATCCCGATGTGCCGGGCGAGACCCAATGGGCTCGAAACTACCTAATTAACGCCGGTCTCGGCAACCTTCTTAAACCAATCCGGGGTTCCTACTACCCTAGATTGGTTAGATTATTTTACCAAGGGCTCGTAGACGGCCCTACCGACGACGTGGTTAAGACCACGATCGAGGGTCGTCAGTACACGATCACTTGTCGTCACATCCACGAGGTACTAGAGTGTTACCTCGATTTCACCCCGGAGACTACCCTCTTTCCACCCTTTGAGGAGGAACCCCGCTTTGAGGAGGTCATGACGCGCATGACCAACGGTAAGAAGGGGTCGGGCTCCTCCATAAAGAGGGTTGACCTTCCACCCTACATGTGGATGCTTGACTCCGTGGTCAAGTGCAACCTCTACCCGATGCGCCACGACACCGAGCGCGTGGAGAAAGTGCAACAGGCACTTTATTCGGCCTTCTGTGGCCGGTGGTTTGATGCCACCCTGCTCATCCTTGAGGGGATGAGGTATATGAAGGGCAAACTGATGAAGGGCAACATGCGGCCCAAGGAGAAGATGCCGTATGCTCGGCTCATCTCGAGCATGTTGGAGTGCTACTCCGACGAGCCCTCCTACAGCATCTCGCCTCACGAGGAGAGGGCTACGGACTGCGTGAAGACATTCTCCACGTCTTCATGGGCCCGTAGCTACAACTTGTTAAAGCGGACCCTACCGGCTCCGGGTCCCGCTCCGGTAGCCCCAGCAGCAGCAGCACCAGCAGTAGCACCGCCACCACCCCCACCACCTCAGCAGGACCCATCAGTGGGTGGGACACACCCTATTCCCGCCAAGCCATCCGTGGAGAGGGTTCCTTCCCACACCACAACCTCACCGACGCCACCTGCCCACTCCGCGCCCGCGACACCCACCTCCTCATACCGCCGACGCGCCGCTCCGTCCGGTCCTACCATCGAAGACGTGTTGGCTCGCATGGAAGCCAACAACGAGAGGATGAACCGGAGGATAGACTTCCTCCTATTTCACACCCTCCGCCACATCTATCCTACCGACTACCGCCGCTACCTCGCCCAGGAGGAGGAGTGGACGGCCGGACGCACCGCCTTCCATAGAGGACCCGTCTTCCATCCCACCACTACAGACGCGGCTCCTTCCACATCCACATCCGCTCCGCCGACCGAGACGCCGCAGCCACAGCAGACCACCCAGCCAAAGACATCGCCACCACCAACCCAGATCGGCTCCAGAGACCCACCCCTCAGCACCCACCACGGCGAGGGGACTGCCTGAGTTGTACCTTTATTTTGTATCAGTTAGGAGGATTGTACATACATATTTTGTATGCCAACTTATTGGCGCCATGTAAAATTTTCAGAAAATTAATAGAAAATCAGCAAATTTGTTTTCTACATTGTTTAGATTACTTAAATTTACTTCTATGCTTGTGTTGTGAATGCTTAAATACGTCTGAGTCAATTGGCAACCTCACCTGAGAGTGTGAGGGGGGGGGAGAGACCCGACCAGACAAACCTTGGGTTATTTTCGAGGACGAAAATTCCCAAGGTGGGGAGGATGTAATAGCCCGAAAAATCACGCTAAACTATGACCTCGGGATCTGTGCCCGATCGGTCATAGGTTTGACCAAATGAAAGTCAAATAGTTAGCATGAGGTGTGATGAACGGATTAGATGTGATAAATTGAATGTCCACGTGGTGGGTGTTGTAAATGTGAAGTCGCATACACCTATCGCGGTGTATGTGCTCAACACACAAGTGAGGAAAGGGATAAAAAGGGTTTAATAACCCTAGATGTGTGTTTTTGGGTTGTTGAGAGAGGAGTAAAGAAGAGAGAGAGAGTAAAGAGAGTGATTAATGCAAGGAGTGAATGCTAGTTGAGGAAGGGAGATTCAAGCAATAAACGCCGGATTCGACGCGAGGGATCCGCTAGAAGCAAAGCTGGAACCCTAGCCTCCCAACCATTTGATTTGAAATCAATTTGAGATTTATTCGAGGTAAATTTTTGTGAATAAAATGCATAGATCGTAGAGGCTAAGTTGTAGATGAAATTGGGTTAGGTCATAGGATAATGGTTTAGAAAGATAGAGGAAAAAGTGTGGAGAAAGATTGGGAAGAAACGATTTCGAAAAATTTGAATCGACAATTTGATTAATCGAAATTGGGTTTCGATGTCGAAGTGGCGAGGAAGTTGAAAAGTCAGAGGACCCCGATTTCGATTAATCGAATTGGAGTTCGATTAATCGACTTTGAATTTCGATTAATCGATTTGGGTATCGATTAATCGACTGGGAACCTCCAGTGGACCCCAGGGGTTGGAGGAAATGACTTGAGGAAAATCGACTAATCGAAATGGGATTTTGATTAATCGATTTCAGATTTCGATTAATCGATTTGGGATCGATTAATCGATTTTAGGAACTCGATTACTCGAATTGAGAATCGACCTGGCTGAACAGTGAATTTCGATTAATCGAATTGGGATTCGATTAATCGAATGAGAATCTCGATTAATCGATTTGAGAATCGATTAATCGATATTGACTTTCGATTAATCAATTTTGGAAATCGATTAATCGAATCAGATTTGATTAATCGATTTTGGAGTTCGATTAATCGATTGAGATAAATTATGTTGACTTTTGGGTTTGACTTTAAGATTCTTGGAGAGTCTTGGACCTTCTTTATTGCATCCTTAGTGATGTGTTTCACCTGTTATGTGGTACCATAGGTGGTACGTGTGAGCTAGTGCACAAGGAGCCACGTGGGACCTTGATGCATTGATCAAATGAAGACTTGAGGTAGGGAACACCTTGAACATGTACTTTATTTTACAAGAGCATGTATGTAATGATATAGAGTTCAATTAAATGTTTATTTGCTTAAAGATTGTGAAAAGTGTGTGTGCGTGTGACATCCATAAGAGTAATGAAAATGAGCCATCCCCAGGGGATGAAGAAGTAAAGAGATAAGAGCATCAGGTGTGATGCAAGTAAATAGATACATCCCAGGGATGTATCCAAGATTGAATCATGTTTGATAGGGCCTAACTGATATAAGATAGCACACTTACACGGTGAATAACTATATGTAAGGCACCGATATTTTTATTATTTGAGGTTTGATAGGGTACCCCACCGACGTGGCGGGATATCCACGACTGACACGGCAGGATATCCGCGACCGATACGGCGGCGAAACTGTAGGCCAATGCGGAGGCTTATCCGTACATAGTAAGCACACCCCAGGGGTGTTGATTGAGACAAGTGAAACCCCGCCACCAATCCCCAGGGGAAAGGGGCTTGGGTACTATTTGTATTCCCAGGGAATACGGTTAAAACTGTCTATATAGATGACGATGATGGGTATCTCATCGGGGCTCGATGCTATATTGCTCGGGGATTACTTAAGTTGAAAGTTTAAGTTTTGCTTTAGGCCTTTTCAGCATCATTCATGAGTAAATGAAAACATAAGAAATCAACAGTAAAACGAAATGTTTTTTAACTGTTTTCATCAACAACTGCATAGACACATCATGCATGGCATATCATGGAATATATGTGAGTCATAATTTATATGTTCAATTGTGTTTGTTTCCCTATTGAGCTAGGATGTAGCTCACCCTGCAGTCCACTACTAGCGCCGAGGCTTGAGACGCCGATCCCGTGAGTCGGACCTTCTTGGTAGGTGAGTTGGAGCCACCTCCTGAGGACTTCTTCTAGAGGACTCCGTTGTGCCGCTTTGAGGGCTCTTAGAGAGATTTTGTACGGCTTGGTATGTCAAGCCTTGATTTTGTTTAAAACCATGTATATAAGGAGTTGGGATTATTCTTTTGGGACGAACCATCCGTGATGATTTCCATCGTCGATGGTTCGGATCGGTTCTCCATTCATGCAGAGGCATGAGGGTAGAACTGTCTTTTGGAGAACTGCTTTAATATAGATTTAAATTCCGCAATTTCGTTATTATTCTATTTGATGCTTGATATACCAATGTTCCGTGCATAGCTAAGGGGCACGGTCAAGATGATCGTGCTGATGGCACGGGTTTCGAGGTGCCAAAATCCGGGCTGTCACATATATATATATATAATTTTTTAATTATTTATTTAAAATTTTAAAAATGGCACCTTTACTGTAATCCCTAAATGGAAATTTAATAGCTTGTAGTTATGGTCACCCATATCCTTTATAATATAACGAAAAATAAAGGTGTATAATAGAATATAACGGTCAATATACAAACTTGTAACATAACGGCCTATGTTTGTTACCATTACAATTGTCGTTATAGAAAACATGCTTATAATGTCGTTCTACATGCTGTTCGAAGCAAGGTTCAAAATTTCGGCTGAAATGTTTCGGTTTCGGTCCCCACTGAAATCGAAATAAAAACTCGAATTATCGGTAGTTATCAGCTCTGTAGCAAGATTTTTGTCGAAAATTTGGTCCAAAATTTTGGTTCCGGTCCCCACCGAAACCGAAACGAAATCCGGAATTTTGAACCTTGGCTTGAAGTGACACTCCCAAAACCCGTTTCTGTAATATCCCGAAAATTTAGCGTTAGATAGTGACCTCGGGATCCGTGCCCGTTTGGTTGTAGGTTTGACCAAGCGATAGTCAAACAGTGGACTTAAGAAGTGATGAACTGATGTGATGTAAATGTGACATAAGTGTAGGGTATAGAATTAGTTTAGGGTCACATACACCTATCTCTGGTGTATGTGCTTAACACCAAGATAAGGAGGATATAAGGGTTTAATAACCCTAAGTTCATTGTTTTAGTTGTTGAAGAGAGAGTTAAGAAGAGAGAGAGAGAGAGAGGGAGTAAAGAGGAGTTATTGAACTGAGCTAAGAGTTAATGCAAATCAAGAGTAGATCAAGCATTGATTGCCGGATTCGACGTGTGAGAGATCGTTGAACCAAAGCTGGAGCCCTAGCCACTCCAACCTAGATAATTAATCAATTTAAGATTGATTGAGGTAAATTTTGTTAGCATTAAATGCATAGATTGTTGATGCTTAAATTCAGTCAAGAACAGTTAGAATCATAGGATTAAAGGCTTAGAAAAAGAAAGAAAATAGGATGTAAAAGATTTGGAAGAACAACCCGAAAAGGGGTTGAGTCTGGCCAAGTCGATTAATCGATTTGGGAAATCGATTAATCGATTTTGACCCAGAAGTTGAAAAGTCAAAGGAGCCCGAAATCGATTAATCGAACTGAATTTCAATTAATCGATTTTGGATTTCGATTAATCGATTTGGATGTCGATTAATCGACTGAGAACCTCCAGTGGCTGGAAGAAGGTGACCTGGGGAAATCGACTAATCGAATTGGGATTTCTATTAATCGATTTTGGATTTACTCGATTGGAGAATTGATTAAAATATATTGAGACTTTTGATTAATCGATTTGGGATCAATTAATCGATTTGGGATCGATTAATCGATTGTGGAATTCGATTAATCGATTTTGGGAATCGATTAATTGATTTTGGATTTCGATTAATCAATTTTGGGAATCGATTAATCGAATCAGGGTTCAATTAATCGATTTTGGAGATCGGTTAATCGACTGAGACTGTTTCAGTTGACTTTTTAGTTTAACTTTGAGATTGACGAAGGGTCTTGGACCTTCTCTATTACATCTTTAGTGATGTGTTACATGTGTTATGGTGTACCATAGGTGGTACGTGTGTGCACGAGCATAAGGAGCCGCGTGGGACCTTGATGCTTGGACTTTCAGAGAGTTGAGGTAGGGAATACCTTGAACATGTATGTAGTGATATAGAATTCAAATTGAAAAATGTTTTTAACTGAGTAAATCTTTCTAAAATGGGTGTGTGTGTGTGATACCAAGAAAATGAATGTGAATGAGGCATCCCCAGGGGATGAGAAAGTAATAAAGGCATCAAGATGATGCGAATAATAGATACATCCCATGAATGTAAGTAAGATTGAATAACGTCTGATAAGGCCTAACTGATATAAGATAACACATTTACACAGTGAACAACTATATGTAAAGCACTTGATATTTTTATTATTTGAGGTTTGATTAGGATACCCCACCGACGTGGCGGGATACCCACGACTGACTTAGCAGGATATTCGTGAACGGTACGACGGCCAATCCGTATATCGGTACGGCGGTATATCCGTACGCAATAGCACATCCCAAGGATGTTGATTTGAGATAAACCCCGCCGCCTATTGAGAAAGGGGCTTGGGTAGTATTAGTATTCCCAGGGAATACGTATAACAACTGTCTATTTAGATGACGATGGAGGGTATCCCATCGAGGCTAGATGCTATATTGCTCGGGGATTACTTAAGTTGAAGATGTAAGTTTTGCTTTAGGCCTATTCAGTGTCATTCATGATAAATTAACAGTAATGCGAAACATGCAAACTACTAGTAAATTTGAATGTAAATTGCCATCTTTTAAACTATTTTCTCAGCAACTGCATAGATACATCATGCTTAAAATATCATGGAATATATGTGAGATTTTGACTTATATGTTCATAATGTTGTTCCCTATTGAGCTAGGATGTAGCTCACCCTTTAGACTATACGTCGCAGGTCCTGTATTAGCAGCAGTCGAGGCTTCGGGAGACGTGGACCTTGGTGATTCAGACCACGGGCCCGAGGACGAGTTGGAGCCTCCCCCCTTCAGAGGACATCTTTTAAAGGACTCTGCTGTGTACTTTGAGAGAGTTTTGTGAGCTTATTAGTACGGCTTGGTATGTCAAGCCTTTATTTAGTTTAAACAATGTAATTAAATTGAGATAATCCTTTTGGGCGAACCATCTGGGGTGATTAGTTATCACCGATGGTTCGGATCAGTTCTCTGTTCATGTAGTGGCATGAAAGCAGAACTGTCTTTTGAGATACGTGTAGAATGGTATTTTGCTTTTGCATTTTATAGTTATTGTTTTCAGTTCTTTATTGTTGCTTGTTATACCAATGTTCCGTGCATAGCCATGGGGCACGGTCTAGAGGATCGTGCTGATGGCATGGGTTTTGGAGTGCCGAAATCCGGGCTGTCACAGTTAGTATCAGAGTAGTTTCTTTTAGAAATTATGACAATCATTCTTTTTGTCAGAGCATAGGGACATCTGCTAACGAAACCTTAGTTTCAAATGCAGTCGTCAATGTCTTCTAGGGGAAGAGGCCGACCCAGGGGCGGTTATTATAGGAATCTGCGTAGTCGAGATGATTTCATCTCGGATACCAATCGAGTGCCATTGGGAGATGGAGGCACTTCAGGTAGCGGTGGCCAAGAGGGCCAAGATCAGGGGGAGAATCAGGATCGAGATCGTCAGGATCAAGATTAAAGAGAACAAGCAAGGGTTGGAGAAAGGAATGAAGAGAGAGAGAGGAGCGTCAGAGGATGATGCACACTATGGAGACCATGGCATCCGCCATGGCACAACAGGCAGCATCCTTGGCAGCTCATACTGCCCGAGAGCAATAGCAGTCACCTACGCCTCCAGTAGGACCTACACTGCCTGTGGCTTTAGCATTTACCGAGTTTAGGAGGATGAGACCTAGCTTTTCAGGGCAGGTCGACACTATGGTAGCTGAAAACTGGTTGACTGAGATGGAGAAGGTGTTTAGCGTGCTGACATGCATGGAAGATTAGAGTGTCTGATGGGCAGCCTACATGTTAGATGGGGAGGCTGGGCCTTGGTGGAAGTCCGTTTCACGGACTAGGGCTCAGGAGACCCCAGATTTGCCCTGGACATGGGAGGAGTTCGTTGAGAAATTCAACAAGCAGTATTTCTCGGAAGTGGTGAGGAACCAAATGGAGATTCAATTTTTGCAGTTGGTACAAGGGAGGATGAGTGTGAGAGAATATGGAGTGAAGTTTATGCGACTCGCTCGCTTTGCTCCCGATTACGTCATCACTGACGTGATGAGAGCAAAGAGGTTTCAGCAAGGCTTGAAGCCGGAGGTTAGAGGCGGAGTAGCACCATTCTAGTTGAGGACCTATGGCGAGGTCATGAGCAAGGCACTCGTTGTAGAAGAAGAAAATAATAACCGTTATCGCCAGAGAGAGCAGCAGAGAGGAAGCACTGACCAAAGCAGAATGGGAACTACGAGCCGGTGAACAAAAAGTCGAGATTCGTAACAAACACTCAGAGACCACCGTTCCAAGGAGGTTTTGGAAGACCGACGCAGCAGAGCAACCAACAGAGATTTCCATTGCTTGCGTCGGGGAGGCTGATACACTACGAGAGCCCTGCCATCACTACCGGCCCTACAGTTACACAGGGTTCTTCTCGAGTAGATTCTTCCACACCTCGTGAAACTTGTGCCAAGTGTGGCAAGTCTCACAGAACAGTGGACTGCAGGATGGGGACTCGGGGCTATTTTCGATGTGGCAAGGTGGGCCACCTAATCAAGGATTGCCCTGAGGTGGACAAAGGAAAGACAGCTTCAGTCTCTACACCACGACCTATTCAATCACGGAAGCCGATCGTCAAAGGGAGAGCCTACGCCGTCACAGCTCAAAAGGCCCAAAATACAAATGATGTGATCCAAGGTGAGAAATTCTTTTAAATAAAGAATTTCAATTCTTGAAAAATTTTAGATAGAGAAGGTGCATCCATATAAAATAGAAAAGAACCTTTATGCAATAAATTTTGTATGATAGTGTACATTATATGTATATATGTGTATGTATGACTAGGTACGCTACAAATCTATGAGAAAGAAAGCGATGTGACATATGAAGCCCGAGTGTTGATAGACCTGGGGTCTACCCACTCATTTATTACCCCTCGCTTCACAAAGAAGATAAAAGTCACCCCAGGAGAGTTAGACTTCGTTTTAACCGTGACTATTCCGACAGGGAAAGCGGTTGATACCGAGAAAGTTTGCAAATCCGTGATCGTGAGGATCATGGATGGAGATGTCTTTGAACTACCTGCAAATTTGATTATGTTAGACATGCAAGGGTTCGATGTGATCCTTGGCATGGACTAGCCGGGTTTGATGTGATCCTTAGCATGGACTAGCTGTCGACTCATTGTGCAAACGTGGACTGCAAGAACAAGGTCGTCATCTTCCGACCCAATACTAGAAGATTGTTTCGATTTAAAGGAGAGAGGTCGACGCACATGCCACTTATCTCTGCAGTCAGGGCCGAACTTTTGATCAGGAAGGGTTACAGCGGTTACTTGGCATTCTTGAAGGAAGATAAGGAGGAGAATAATGTTATCTCTGAGATAGCAGTTGTGCGAGACTTCGCTGATGTATTTCCGGATGAGTTACTCGGATTACCTCCAGAGAGAGAAGTAGAATTCGCCATCGACTTAGCACCAGGAACGGAGCCTGTTTCGAAAGCACCATATAGAATGGCTCCGGCTGAGTTAAAGGAGTTGAAAGACCAGTTGCAAGAGCTCATGAATAAGGGATTTGTGAGATCGAGTGTGTCTCCATGGGGAGCACCGGTCTTATTTGTCAAGAAGAAGGATGGGTCGATGCGGCTATGCATTGATTATCGGCAATTGAACAAACTCACTGTGAAGAACCGATACCCTTTGCCTAGAATAGATGACATGTTTGATCAACTGCAAGGAGCGAAGTATTTTTTCAAGATCGATCTGAGATCTGGATACCATCAGTTGAGAGTCAAGGCAGAGGACATCCAGAAGACAGCTTTCAGGACACGATATGGGCACTATGAATTCTTAGTGATGCCATTTGGGTTGACGAACGCACCGGCGTCGTTTATGGATTTAATGAATAAAGTGTTTAAACCACACCTGGACTCCTGTGTCATAGTGTTTGTTGACGACATCCTGATATACTCTAAATTAGAAGCAGAACACGAAGAACACCTAAGGATTGCTCTACAGACTCTACGTGAACAACTGTACGCCAAACTCAGCAAGTGTGAGTTTTGGTTAGAGGAGGTTAGCTTTTTGGGACACGTTGTCTCAAAGCATGGTGTCACTGTAGATTCAGCAAAAATAGAAGCAGTGGTTAACTGGGAGCAACCAAAGACAGTGACCGACGTCCGCAGTTTTCTTGGATTAGCGGGGTACTATCGACGTTTCATTGAGGGGTTTTCAAAGATATCAGGACCTCTCACGAAGCTTACAAAAAAGGATTCAAGATTTGAATGGAGTGAGGCATGCGAGAAGAGTTTTTAAGAACTCAAGACGAGACTCACTTCAGCTCCAGTATTGGCGATTTCGTTAGGCAGTGGAGGATTCGCAGTATACAGCGACGCTTCGTACAATGGTTTGGGTTGTGTGCTCAACCAACATAGAAAAGTGCTAACTTACGAATCGAGACAGCTGAAAGAACACGAGAAAAATTATCCGACGCATGACTTGGAGCTAGCAGCGGTCATATTTGCGCTGAAGATTTGGAGACATTACTTGTACGGTGAGACTTTTAAAATTTTCACCGACCATAAGAGCCTCGGATACCTGTTTACACAGAAGGAGCTAAATATGAGGCAACGCAGATGGATGGAGTTCCTCCAGGACTATGACTGTTCCATACAGTACCATCCAGGCAAGGTGAATGTAGTGGCCGATGCCTTGAGTCGGAAGAGTTCAGCTCAGTTAGCTTGTTTGACTTTGGGTATGCACCAGTGGAAGTTATTTGAAGATCTGGCACTATATGATGTGAACATCGAGTCGCGAGCTACAGGAGCCTTTCTGGCTAACATATTAGTGAGACCAGTGATATTTGAGCATATCCACGAGCTACAGATGAAAGATCCGACGCTAACTAAGATTCGTCAAGATGTGATTAAGGGCATCAAATCAGACTTCTCAGTGAAAGAAGATGGTTCCTTATTGTTCAAGGGCCGTCTCTGCATTCTGGACAATGCCGATCTACGATGAACAATCCTTGATGAAGCTCATAAGTCAAACTATGCTATCCACCCTGGTAGCACAAAAATGTACTAAGATTTGAAAAAGAACTACTGGTGGAGAGGTTTGAAGTAAGACGTGGCAGAGTACGTACCACGGTGTTTGACATGTCAGCAGGTGAAGATTGATCATAGACATCCTGCTGGACTATTACAGCCTCTACCCAGGTGCCAGTGGACTAAATATTTTGGAAGACTTAAGGGTTTAATGAATTCGATTAATCGAGCTGAAGTTCGATTAATCGATTTTGAAATTCGATTAATCGATGTGGTAAGTCGATTAATCGACTGGCATATCCCAGTGAGGAGGGAATTTGAATATCTGAAAGTTAAGAAACATAAAATAAAATTTGATTAATTGAGGTGGAGTTCGATTAATCGATTTCATAAATCGATTAATCGATTTGACCGATCGATTAATCGACTGACAAGCGCCAGTGACCTGGAAATACAGGAATTTAAAATGACCACGAATTCTATTAATCGAAATGAATTCAATTAATCGATTTTGAAGTTTCGATTAATCGATTTTAGAAATCGATTAATCGAATCGGGCCTATATATATAGAAACTGGGGTTTTTTGGTGCCCATTTGAAAATTTTGAACCTTGGGCGCCATTTTCCTTCTTCTTCGACCTTCCATCCAAGCTAGGGTTTGGGAGTTTTGCGTTGATTTCGGATCGAAATCGCTTGCATTTGGATCAAAACCTGAGGTAAAACCCTAGATTTCCACTTTTTTCAATTTAAACCTAACAAACCCTAAATCTTTTGGCATTTTGACTCAAAATGCCGCCTCGAACCCATTTGACCACGGAGCAAGCGGCTTTGAAGCTCTCGGTCCGGCGTAAGAACGCCGCACTACCCCCGCATACCCCATCGCATGTGAGAACCCCATCCCCATTGTCATCGGATACCACATCCGATTCCACGAGCTCATCTTCACGCGAAGCATCACCTACACCACCACCACCCGTGAACTTGCAACAACCCAACGAGTGGTGGGCAGCAAATGAGTTCTCCAATGAGTACATCATTGACGACGTACTATTCACCAACCCGACTGTTGAGGGCGAGACTCAATGGTCCCGACAGTATCTTCAAAAAGCGGGCCTAGACAATTTGTTGAACCCATTACATGGGTCTTACTACCCTAGGCTTGTGCGCCTATTTTACCAGCACCTCGAGAAGGGCCCGGTCAATGACATAGTCACGACCAAAATAGACGGTCGTCCATATACCTTCACTCGTCGCCATGTGCACTTGTCACTTGAGTGCTACTTGGACTTTGTATCGAGACCACCCTTTTCCCACCTTTCCCTGAGGAGGTCGACGTTGACCACATCATCAAGAACATGACCAAAGGGAAGCGAGGATTTGGAAACTCAATTCGGAGGGTAGACCTACCCCCATATATGTGGATGCTTGATTCACCCCATGTGACACGACACCGAACGGGTTGAATTGGTCCAGCAGGCCCTCTACGCAGCATATTGCGGTCGTTGGTTCGATGCGACCAAGATTGTCATTGAGGGGATGACGTACATCAAGGGCAAGATGACGAAAGGCCCGTTAAAACCAAAGGATAAGATGTCGTACGCTAGCCTCATTTCGAGCATACTGGAGTGCTATTCAGACGCTCCAGAGTACGCCATCTCACCACACGAGCTGAAGGCTACGGACCATGTGAAGCATTACTCCATTGCTTCATGGAGTCGTAGCTACAAGCTGTTAAAGAGGACCCTACCAGTTGGGGGGACCAGCAGTAGCTCCACCACCACCCCCACCACCACAGTAGCAGCAGCCAGCTGAGGGCACTCACCCCATTATTCCACTGGCTGAGGGAGCCCCCTCCCACATTTTAGTTCCACATCCTACCACATCCGCTACACCACGTTCGCGGTCGGCGGTAGCCACACCTACATCATCCTACCGTCACCGAGCAGCTCACTCCGCGCCTATGATCGAGGATGTGTTGGCCCTCATGGAGGCCAACAACCAATTGATGAACCGGCGGATGGACTTTCTGATGTACCACACTATGCGGTACATCTACCCTCACGACTACCAGCGTCGATTGGTAGAGGAGCAAGCATGGACGGTGGGCACTACCGCATTCCACAGTGCTGACTTTCCACTGGGTGCCCCGATGCGCACTTCTACCTGCACCTGCACATAGCCCGAGGCATACTGACGAGATCGTCAAAGTAGAACCGATTGATTCTGACACCAGACCAGCTTGGAGAGGGGACTGCTTGAGCTCGAGTCCACCATATTTAGGGTTCTGTTGACCATTTTCTATTTAGTGTTCATTGATGTGATTTTTAATTATGATGTTTTACTCGCAAGCGCACGAATCAGATTGTATATAGTGGGTGCGGAGTACGAGATTGTTCCCATGAGGACTATTTTGGAAGATCTAAAAAGACAAGACAGTAATTCCAGAAATCTATCTAGGACTAACAATACCTACTAATATTATGATTTAGACGATTCTGTGAGATGACAATTACTGACTACAAACTAAAACTTAATTGATAATTCAAAAATAAAGGTAAAGATGAAGATGCTAAATCCTCCCATCTTTGATTTGTTCTTCCCGTAATATAAATCTAAGGATTAAACTATGAGAATCATTGAAGAAAAACATCTTTTATGGAAGATAAATGGTCAAAACCCGGATAGGTTCCACGTTGCATCCCTGCAATCAGGACTTAATTTCAGAGATAATTTTCATATATAGATCTGGGATCAAGGGCATGGCTCGTCACACTTGATCTCAGATTTTAAATAAAAATTATCCCCAAAGTGGGTAAAAATTCTAACAAGAATACCACCATAGATCTGAGAGCAAGGGCATGACTTGGCACACTTGATTTCAGATTAGGGAGTAATTAAGATAAAATTACCATTACAGATTCAAGATCCAGGGCATGGCTCGGCACACTCGATCCCGGATCATAATCGTTAGTAGATCCACACGATGAAAGCAAAAAGATCATATAACTATGATTAGGGTAAAATTACCGTCACAGATTTGAGATCCAGGGCATGGCTCGGCACACTCGATCCTAGTTAGTGGCAGGGATTTCATCCGTTCGTGATAGCATAACAACCATAAAATAAAATCTTATATTTTAATCCTAGATTTATATTATTAGAAGTACATCCCTCGGATGAGAATCATTAGATCCCCATCCCTAAGAAATTAGCCATGCATGCTGTAATTAAATGACATAGACAAATAAGGAAGGGAAAATAACATTAATTCAAATTAATTAAAAATACCTCAAACTTCAATAGAAATTCTTTGATCCACAAGTACGATGATCTTTAAAAATGAAATTAATAATGCTCTTTACTAATCTTTAAATTTAAAGTAGGAATCAACTGAACAAAAATACTAAATTGAAGAAAGGAATACTGAAAAAATTAAAGGAACAAAGCTCTCAAAAAGAATAATAAAATTTCTCTATCTCTACTTCTCTCTCTAAAAACCTCTTCTAATAATAATTATATATCCCTTCAAAACTCGTAGCTTCCTTTTTATATGGTCGAACAACCCTAACCCTAATAACCTCAATCGATTGAGAATTAAATCTCAATCAATTAACTTTTAAGTAGGGACAAAGTTGTCTTATCCTGTCAATCGATTGACACTTAGTCCTCAATCGATTGACATCTAAAAGCAATTTTTGTGAACTCCCGCCCAACTTTGTATCAGACACTGCCTTGACATTTTGGCCATAACTTTCTATCTCAAACTCGGATTAAGGCGATTCGTACGGCGTTGGAAAGAAGACGACGAGCTCTACAACTTTTATGTTTTAGCAATTTCATGAATCTGACATCGTGAAGGTCCAAATTGAGCTACAAGTCACACTAAGTTCTCGATGACCCAAAATTGCAGTGTTTTGATATTATTTTCGAAATTCTTGGGCTGTTTTATGCACTTTGATTGTATTTAACTGAAACATTTTAAATCTAGTAATTCTCATCAGATAGCCATCATCGGATAGCTAAATATAGGTATTTAGGGGTGAAATATCATCATATTTTACTACTCATCACACCCCCAAACCTATACTTTACTAGTCTGCGAGCAAACTAAAGAAAATAAATGTCACTTTCGTAGAGAACACGATTGCACTTAGCATGTGCAACAAGCCTTTAAACCCCTAGGTGATCCCTAGTGGAAGAGTTGTGTCTCCTGAGGGTTTACAGTGAAGTTACCCACAAACTTCTAAAAATTTCAAACCATCGACAAAATTGAGTTTTTAAAACATGATTTTTATAGCATAGATATACCGTTTTTAAAAAAATATATTAATTGCTTCAATATGTGAATCATCAATTTTAAATGATAATGTTATACAAATCATACTAGTATCCATTCAAATTAGTCTAATGCTCAAATCGTTAGATAACTCACCCATTCATACCTAAACGTGAAGTGTGTGCATACCCAAACCAAGATTCATCCATCTCAGAACTAGTCCAAACGGGAAACCGTCGGATCAGTTGTTTTGACTTAATCCTCACTTTAGGTATGCTCTTGAAATAAAATCACTCTGATGATGGGTAAATTTTCGCACACATGTGAGAGATCAATACAAAACAAATAAAAAGGTCTCACATGATAAATGAAACACGATGCAATCAATGAACAAAGATAAATCTCATAAGAAGATACTTGTATATCCTAAGTATGTCATATCAAGTGTCATAAGTATTACATATTTACTCTCCACAAGGCAGTTTCTAATGTAAGATCAGATCATGAAAGTCTTTTTAGGATTGTAATGGGGCTCAGGTAAGGGTAAGAAAGAATTGGAGGTTGCGATTCAAAATTTCTGAGAAATCAGAAAGGAAACAACTTTTTGATTTTTCTATTTCTTCTCTTTTTCTTTTCTCACTCCTTTTTCTTCTTTTGAATTTTATTTTCTTGAAGCACCTCATATTTTTCATTATTTTTCATAGTTTTCTTTTTCTTTTTCTCCCCCTTTTTTTTGTTCTTTTTATTTTTGTCATACACTCTCAGTAAACACCACAAATCGGTATCTCTCCACTTACTCTCTTTTCGTTCATTCTCATCCCTCATTCTTAATTTCTCGTAAATAAGAAGGGTAAAGCTGAATTTTCAGAAATGGTGAAAGGGTAAAGGTTAACGTGACTTATCAAAGAATGTATAAAGGTAAATTTTTTCAATAGGCTCAAAGGGGTACTAGAAGGATAAATTTATATAAGGTGGGGTATTTTAAGCACAAACGAGCCAAAGATGGCCTTCAATCATGTCCTTAAAAGATGGTAACCTTGCCTATTTGTCTTGAGTAGATATACAGTACGTTCTAATATAATAATATGAATTTGATTGCATGCAAAGTCACAAGTCAAAATAAAATGTATGAGATTATGTAAAATAATTCGTATTAAAAAAAAACTTCGAGTTTATGTATTCACTCATCAATGACAGGAAATTAGCTCTAAAGCTCACCGGGTTTAGTCTCCACTAAGAACCTAAGATTCAATATTCAAAACAGTTCATCGATTTCAAAGTCTTAGCTTGGTATAAGTGTAAAAATTCTAAGCATGAATATAAAAATTATCCATTAGGTATCACATTAAGCTTATTTATTCTAGATACAAGTAATCAAAATATGACATCAATATTCTCAAAATTAGATTCACATGCATCATCAATTAAAGTTTGAGAACAATCGCCAAATATTGTGTGCATGATGGCTTTAAAATTTAATTTAATTTAATTTTTTTTTTGTATATATCTACTATCAATTATTCGACTCGAAGGAGTCGATCGATCGAGAGTGGAAGGTTGATCAATCGACCTTCATTGTCGATTGATAGATTTTTTTTTATATATATAAAATAAGTGACGTAAAATAGAAAATAGATAATCATATCCCCAAACCGAAAGATGACAATGTCCTCATTGATTGAAATAGGTATTGCACCCCCAAACCTGTTTGAAAAGTACCTCAACACAAAGATCATGTGCAGAGAAGAGGTGGATTAAATTAAAACATGACCAACCAACGAGACTAAAAATTTATTGAAGGTAATGTGGCTACACTATTGAGGAAAAAAAATAACCTAAACTAAAACTAAAAACGGATATTCTAGAAATAAACATACCAAATAAATAAATCATAAATCCTAAATCCTAAACTAATCAAGAATCTAACTCCGTTAATCATTGTTAGGCGGACCCATCCACCTTGGTTCACTTAAATCAATGTTCTTAGGCACAGGGAATAATTTTTCCCAGAGGTCAAGCAGAAATTGATGAGTCACCGCCGATGGAATGGACGGAGGCGTGGAGGCGACGGTAGGAGATGGAGATGGGGGAGGTGGTGACGGAATCACATCAATTATCTCGATATCAGTATTGATGCACGATGTAGGAGATTTGGAATGATTTACCTTCTTTCTAGATGGCTCTCCCCAGGAAGGAATGAGCATCGGATCGAGGTCGATGACTTCAATAGTGCTAGGCTCAAAAGGGACCGTCCGATGAGTTCGACGCTCCCGCTTTTTAGCAGTCTCCTCCATCTTCAATAACCGTGCTCTGGTGAGAATCGTCGGGCCATAAGAAGGTTGTGCAAGATTTAATGGAAAGTGAGCCTAAGGGTGAATATAAGGGGAAAATTGATAGAGTTAGAGTAGGAGTGGAAAGAGGTGTCCCGCAAAAAGAACTAATGAAAAGTGTGTGTATTGCAAAGACTCACGGAAGGTGGAAAAAATTAAGAGTCCCAATAGGAGTCCGTTCCCCCAAAAAAATAAAAAGTGGGGTCGATTAATCGACCCTGGGAGGTCGATGCATCGACTCCCCAAAGATTTTTTTTTTTCGAAAAGTGGGGGTCGGTTAATCGAGTATAACCCTCGATTAATCGACTTCATGTGGGCAGAGAGGTGAAATTTCGCTTATTTGTTATTTTTTGTTTTTTTTTCAACTCCTCTAAACAACAAGAAATATATAAAAATATGGGCAATCCCAAACAGATTAGAAACACACTATTTCATTGATAAGCATGGTGATTACAAGGACACTACGGATTTGGTTCTCAAAATAAACAACCTAAACTAACGAAAGAAAAACAACACAAATTGAAAAATTCTAATCCTAGATTAGACTAAACAAACTAATCATCCCCATCCTCTTCGGCCTGGCGGGCCCTAGCGCACATCTCATCATAACTATCAGGCTACTTGCACTGCCTGATCTGATGAAGGAAGGAGCGATCATAGTAGCATCGGCGCAAAATTGCACCATGTTGCCACTGCTGCTCCTCCTGTAAAGAATTAATTTGGGCTTGGAGCGAACCAAGAGACACACCCTTATCGGGTCCCTGATCAGGCACAGGCTGGTCGTCCTGGTGTACACGACGGCGCTGGCGCGGTTGAGCATCAGGGATATTACCCAAGAGATGCATACTGCGGTTCCATTGGGTTACACTATAGCGATAGAATGCGAGGTCCCCGAGATCATCATCCCGGTAGAATGGGAAATGAAGGAAATTAAGCAGCTTCATAACAAAATGAGGAAAGTAGATCATCACGGCATCACCAGTGGCAGGGTTGGCGACATCCTCATGGCATCGCCACATGCCATCATAAAGAATCCCGGGTACATTGATCCACGTATTTCGGTAGTCACCATAAAGTGCGTGAACCCGGTCACCGGTGCGCTCCGAAACGTGGCCACGGGGGCAGAGGTTGCTACAGACGACACTATCCCAAAACAAAATCAGGCGCTGTAATGCCGATCGCCTAGTGGCGACTCCTGAAGAAAATATGCTGCGGCACATATCGTTGATTATATCCTCCTGAGAATCGTCGAGCCCTTCACCCAAAGTGTGATTGAGAGGGCGCTCGTACGAAATGTTAAAAACCTCCGCAATGGTGTGCGGATAAACGGGGCGCGACCACCCATCGATTGAAACAGTGAAGTGGGTGGTGACATGATTTCCAGCGGAGGCGTCCACCCATTCCATGCTTTGATAGAATAACCGAACGATCCGTTCGGACACTTTGATTACAGGCGGTTGGAGAAGAAAATGGACGTTGAGAGCCATTGCATAGGCGAGGGAGACGGCGCAGACAGGCATGGCCTGAAATGCCGTGAGATCGAAAAGATATTTGGAACACAGATCTCGGGTCGCGAAGCGACCGCGTGGCTGCTCACGTGGATGGCCAGCAGGACGTTGGGAAAGCCTTTGCGGCGTAGCAGAGGTCGAAGCCATGATCACACTGTAGGAATGTCAGAGGCTGTCAGGGGAAAAACAGGATAAAGATCGAATGGGAAGGGAAGATAGAGTCCTTCCCTTAAGTAGACGGAAAGGCATCCTTTCTGGATGGTCGCACTACATATAGTTGATTAATCGACCTTATAGGGTCGATGCATTGACTCTAATCGAGGCAATGAAAAGACAAAAATGCATGCACAGAATTTAAGTCGATTAATCGGCTCTGGGAGTCGATGAATCGACTCCATTAAAAAAAACAACCTGACAGAATCTGAAAAGGCAGCACGGTCTTCAACACGGAGTAGTCGATGCATCGACTCTGGAAGTCGATCAATCGACTGGCATAAAAGTCAGCCAACAATAAATGCAGACTGCCTTGGAAAAGGGCCACTCATTATTACTGTCGATCAATCGACTCGAAGAAGTCGATTAATCCAGTGGTGGGCTTGATTAATCAAGACAGGACATAATTTTTTTTTTTTTTTGTTATTTTTTGTAAAGGAAAATTACGAAATTAATCTACACGGTGTAAATTCATTCCAAGTCCACCAGGATCCCAAATCTTCATGAAAAATTTTCTAAGCAGGATCAGTGATTTATTTATTTGTCCTTGCATTTCTCTTATCAAGGACTTGGTTACACTCCCATGATGTGCCCGTGTTTCACTACTATGGTCTCTCTCTAACCCCCTGTGCTTGATATTCCCAAAATTACACTCTAGATTCAAACCCATTAATCTTTTTCTGACATTCTGTTGATTATCTATGTATTTAATGAATGGGCAACAGATTTGAAATTCCTCTTTTTTCCCTAAATCGAATTCACACTCATCGGAAAAAGTTATGTCTCCCTTATCAGGTGTTGTAAGGGTGCCATTTTCTTTCTCTCTCATTTCAATTTGATTCTCAATTCCCTCATCGACATAAGTATCGTTCCATTCCATTTCCTCTTTTCCTCGCACTTGCACTACCTCAACTCTCGTTATGCCATTCTCAAGCGTAGTGACCAATTAGTCATCCTCATATTTTTGAACAAAATCAGATGAGTCTTCTTGAAAATGTTCTTCATTCCAATCGGTATCAATGAGGGACTCCTCTATTTCAACTTTCATTTATAAGTACTCGATCATCTGACTAACTTGAGATTGTATCTTAGAAATTCTTTGAGTATTGGTGTGCACCAAACCTTTTAAATATTCTAAGGGGTAAGAAGAATTTTGGGTTGGTTCATATAGTTTTATATCTTGAAAGTATTGAGTTTGCTGTGAAAACTCATATGAAAATTTGTTGGGATAAGAATTTTGATCATTGTAAGGCATCATATCACACATTAGAGGTTGATTAAAACCCCACATGTCATTAGATTGACTCTGCCAGTCATGAGTGTTCCAAACAGGATTTGGCTGGACTTGTTTAGGGTAATAATTTGAGTTGTTCAAGGGACACATAGGTGAAATATGCATCGAATTTCCACAAATAGCACATGATTTTAGATTGAATCCATGCATTGACATGATTTCACCAATAACACCATTTTTTTATTTATTTTTTTTTTCAATTTTTTTTTTTTGAATCTCGATTAATCGAGTGGTGGGCTCGATTAATCGAGACAGGACAGAGATTTTTTTATTTTTTTTTAGCAGAGATACTGTTTTAATCTACGAAAATTCCTAAAATTAACTGTCTATTTCCTAAAAATTTAGATTTTCTTGATTTAATCCCCGGCAACGACGCCAAAAATTTGATGTGATTTTTAATTGTGATGTTTTACTCGCAAGCGCACGAATCAGATTGTATATAGTGGGTGCGGAGTATGAGATCGTTCCCACGAGGACTATTTTGGAAGATCTAAAAAGACGAGACAGTAATTCCAGAAATCTATCTAGGACTAACAGTACCTACTAATATTATGATTTAGACGGTTTTGTGAGATGACAATTACTGACTACAAACTAAAACTTAATTGATAATTCAAAAATAAAGGTAAAGATAAAGATGCTAAATCCTCCCATCTTTGATTTGTTCTTCCTGTAAAATAAATCTATGGATTAAACTATGAGATATACCATTGAAGAAAAACATCTTTTATGGAAGATAAATGATCAAAACTCGGATAGGTTTCACGTTGCATCCCTGCAATCAGGACTTAATTTCAGAGATGATTTCCATATATAGATTTGGGATCAAGGGCATAGCTCGGCACACTTGATCTCAGATTTTAAATAAAAATCATCCCCAAAATGGGTAAAAATTCCAACAAGAATACCACCATAGATCTGAGAGCAAGGGCATGGCTCGGCACACTTGATTTCAGATTAGGGAGTAATTAAGATAAAATTACCATTACAGATTCAAGATTCAGGGCATGGCTCGGCACACTCGATCCCGGATCATAATCGTTAGTAGATCCACACGATGAAAGCAAAAAGATCATATAACTATGATTGGGGTAAAATTACCGTCACAGATTTGAGATCCAGGGCATGGCTCGGCACACTCGATCCTAGTTAGTGGCAGGGATTTTATCCGTTCGTGATAACATAACAACCATAAAATAAAATCTTATATTTTAATCATAGATTTATATTATTAGAAGTACATCCCTCGGATGAGAATCATTAGATCCCCATCCCTAAGAAATTAGCCATGCATGCTGTAATTAAATGACATAGACAAATAAGGAAGGGAAAATAACATCAATTCAAATTAATTAAAAATACCTCAAACTTCAATAGAAATTCTTTGATCCACAAGTACGATGATCTTCAGAAATGAAATTAATAATGCTCTTTACTAATCTTTAAATTTAAAGTAGGAATCAACTGAACAAAAATACTAAATTAAAGAAAGGAATACTGAAAAGATTAAAGGAACAAAGCTCTCAAAAAGAATAATAAAATTTCTTTATCTCTACTTCTCTCTCTAAAAACCTCTTCTAATAATAATAATATATCCCTTCAAAACTCGTAGCTTCCTTTTTATATGGTCGAACAACCCTAACTCTAATAACCTCAATCGATTGAGAATTAAATCTCAATCGATTGACTTTTAAGTAGGGACAAAGTTGTCTTCTCCTGTCAATCGATTGACACTTAGTCCTCAATCGATTGACATCTAAAAGCAATTTTTGTGAACTCCCGCCCAACTTTGTATCAGACACTGCCTTGACATTTTGGCCATAACTTTCTATCTCAAACTCGGATTGAGGCGATTCGTACGGCGTTGGAAAGAAGACGACGAGCTCTACAACTTTTATGTTTTAGCAATTTCATGAATCTGACATCGTGAAGGTCTAAATTGAGCTGCAAGCCATACTAAGTTCTCGATGACCCAAAATTATAGTGTTTTGACATTATTTTCAGAATTCTTGGGCTGCTTTATGCACTTGGATTGTATTTACCTGAAACACTTCAAATCTAGTAATTCTCATCAGATAGCCTTCATCAGACGGCTAAATGTAAGTATTTAGGGGTGAAATATCATCATATTTCACTACTCATCATTCATGATTGTAATTAAGTGTGTATTTTTGTAATTAATGTAAATGGACAGTTGTTAAATTTTGAATTTCCATGGAATAGAAAAATACATTTTTGGATTCGATTGCACTTAATTATTTTTACTCTTTTGTGTGTCGCACATTTACTTTATTTTAGTTATCGGGTATGTGACACCGCCTGTGTGTGGGGTACCCAAAATGAAGCGCCCTTGGGTTATTTTCGAGGACGAAAATTCCCAAGGTGGGGAGGATGTAATATCCCAAAAATTTAGCATTATACAGTGACCTCAGGACCCGTGCCCGTTTGGTCGTAGGTTTGACCAAGCGATAGTCAAACAGTGGACTCAAGAAGTGATGAACTGATGTGATGTAAATGCGACATAAGTGTAGGGTATAGAGTTAGTTTAAGGTCACATACACCTATCTCTGGTGTATGTGCTTAACACCAAGACAAGGAGGATATAAGCGTTTAATAGCCCTAAGTTCATTGTTTTGGTTGTTGAAGAGAGAGTTAAGAAGAGAGAGAGAGAGGGAGTAAAGAGGAGTTATTGAACTAAGCTAAGAGTTAATGCAAATCAAGAGGAGATCAAGCATTGATTGCCGAATTCGACGTGTGAGAGATCGTTGAACCAAAGCTAGAGCCCTAGCCACTCCAACCTAGATAATTAATCAATTTGAGATTGATTGAAGTAAATTTTGTTATCATTAAATGCATAGATTGTTGATGCTTAAATTCAGTCATGAACAGTTAGAATTATAGGATTAAAGGCTTAGAAAAAGAAAGAAAATAGGATGAAAAAGATTTAGAAGAACAGCTCGAAAAGGGCCTGAGTCTGGCCAAATCGATTAATCGATTTTGGCCCAGAAGTTGAAAAGTCAAAGGAGCCAAAAATCGATTAATCGAACTGAATTTCGATTAATCGATTTTGGATATCGATTAATCGATTTGGATGTCGATTAATCGACTGAGAACCTCCAGTGGCTGGAGGAAGGTGACCTGGGGAAATCGACTAATCGAATTGGGATTTCGATTAATCGATTTTGGATTTCAATTAATAATTTGGGATCGATTAATCGATTTTAGAAATTCGACTACTCGATTGGAGAATCAATTAAAATATATTAAGACTTTCGATTAATCGATTAATCGATTGTGGAATTCGATTAATCGATTTTGGATTTCGAATAATCGAATCAGGATTTGATTAATCGATTTTGGAGATCAATTAATCGACTGAGACTGTTTCAGTTGACTTGTTAGTTTGACTTTGAGATTGACGGAGGGTCTTGGACCATCTCTATTACATCTTTAGTGATGTGTTACATGTGTTATGGTGTACCATAGGTGGTATGTGTGAGCACGAGCATAAGGAGCCGCGTGGGACCTTGATGCTTGGACTTTCAGAGAGTTGAGGTTGGGAACACCTTGAACATGTATTTTAATCGTAAGAGCATGTATGTAGTGATATAGAATTAAAATTGAAAAAGATTTTTAACTGAGTAAATCTTTCTAAAATGGGTGTGTGTGTGACACCAAGAAAATGAATGTGAATGAGGCATCTCCAGGGGATGAGAAAGTAAAAAAGGCATCAAGATAATGCGAATAATAGATACTTTCCAGGGATGTAAGTAAGATTGAATAACGTCTGATAAGGCCTAACTGATATAAGATAGCACATTTACAAGGTGAGCAACTATATGTAAAGTACCTGATATTTTTATTATTTGAGGTTTGATTAGGATACCCCACCGACGTGGCGGGATACCCACGACTGACTCGACAGGATATCCGTGACCGGTACGACGGCCAATTCGTACACTGGTACGACGGTATATCCGTACGCAGTAGCACATCCTAGGGATGTTGATTTGAGATAAACCCCGCTGCCTATTGAGAAAAGGGGCTTGAGTAGTATTAGTATTCTCAGGGAATATGTATAACAACTGTCTATTTAGACGACGATGGAGGGTATCCTATCGGGGCTCGATGCTTTATTGCTCGGGGATTACTTAAGTTGAAGATTTAAGTTTTGCTTTAGGCCTATTCAGTGTCATTCATGATAAATTAACAGTAATGTGAAACATGCAAACTACTAGTAAATTTGAATGTAAATTGCTATCTTTTAAACTGTTTTCTCAGCAAGTGCATAGATACATCATGCTTAGAATATCATGGAATATATATGAGATTTTGACTTATATGTTCATTGTGTTGTTCCCTATTGAGCTAGGATGTAGCTCACCCTTTAGACTATACGTTGCAGGTCCTGTATTAGTAGCAGTCGAGGCTTCGGGAGACGTGGACCCTAGTGATTCAGACCACGCGCCCGAGGATGAGTTGGAGCCCCCTCCATAGGACTTCTAGAGGACTCTACTGTGTACTTTGAGAGAGTTTTGTGAGCTTATTGATACGGCTTGGTATGCCAAGCCTTTATTTAGTTTAAACAATGTAATTAAATTGAGATAATTCATTTGGGCGAACCATCTGGGTGATTAGTTATCACCGATGGTTCGGATCGGTTCTCTGTTCATGCAGTGGCATGGAAGCAGAACTGTCTTTTGAGATACATGTAGAATGGTATTTTGCTTCCGCATTTTATAGTTATTGTTTTCAGTTCTTTATTGTTGCTTGTTATACCAATGTTCCGTATATAGCCATGGGGCACGGTCTAAAGGATCGTGCTGATGGCATGTTATACCAATGTTCCGTATATAGCCATGGGGCACGGTCTAAAGGATCGTGCTGATGGCATGAGTTTTGGGGTGCCGAAATCTGGGCTGTCACAGTTTCGGTGGCAAAGTAGTGTTGCATAGATCAACTTTAAAAAGAAATTAAAAAATTTATCTCTATCATTTGTTTTTTGAAGTTGAAATTTAAACTATTAAAATCAATCACTATTTGACTTTTATATATTGATTTTTCATTTAGATTAATCTCAATAATGTACACAAGCTCCACTGAAATCAAAACAATATTTTGGGTGTGAAGTAGAGCTCCACGTGGACGTCATCCTCTGTTGGGATAAATGGTATTGAAAATGGCTCTAAGGCACGTAGTGAACTATATTGTCCTAAAGACAATAAGCACCCCCACTCTGTCGGATAAAATGAGGATGCAATCATGTTCCTAACCATTATGCCTTCGGAATACAATAGGGCTCGATTTTACTAAAATGCTACATGTTCTCTTCTAGATTGCACTTTCTAGAAAGGGAACCTGTAAGAATTCCAGAAGAAAAATGGAGAGAAAAAGAATATAATTTTTGTTGTGTTTTCTAATCGGGATCTGATATCTATTTTCTAATAAGGGCTTGTTTGATAGCCAAGAATCGTTAGGATTCTGAGTTGTGAGTCATGCATCAAATGTTGCAACACCTACTATCAAGACGTGAAGACAACATATGATCATATCATATGGCATGGAATTGGGAGGAGCTACACTACTGTGTTTTTCCACGAAGAAAATAACATGCCATTGAGCTTTACACGAGCTGAAACTATGCGGCCAAATTTAGGTATTTCTACTTTAATTTGTTGGCTCATTGTTATTATAATTTGTTATGGATAGCTCTACTTAAATTACTTGAGGTACTTGTAGTTAAATTTATTTAGCAATTTGTTGAGCCACAAATGCATATGAACTATGATTTTGTATCATAGATGATCTTTGATGTATACCAGTGACCTCTTTGGTTGTTCATGGTTCATATAGCAAAAAGTATTAACATCTATGAACATCATTTTCCCCACAACAGTAACCTCTGTTCATATTTCATAAGCACAAACTGATTATGTTTTATGCTGATAATTTCTACCTTTTTGACTTATGCTTTGAGCCTAAAAAATCATTATGGTGCAATTAAATGTTAGTGAAATAATAGTAATATATGAAAAAAAGAATGCAAAACTCACTCAACTAACCCTTATATGATTTTTTATTTTTATTTTTTTTAAGAAAGATTGCTTCACATATGCTACTCCACTATTTTCAATAGCTGCATTGCAACTTACTTGCTAAGTTTGTAGTATAAAATATGAATCTTATGCATTTGAACTTTAATGAAATGTCTAAACTGCCAATTTTAGTTGGATTGCACCAAGCCATCAGTCATGTCCAATTCGATTTTAAATGGCTACTATTCAACTCTATAATGAATAATGTGATTTAAAAAAAAAAACATTCTATCATGAATAAATATCTTATAATTATGTACGTTCAACTCTACAATGAATAAGGCTGCGTATGGCATTGCTCTTTGGTAGCCCCTGCCATAGCAGAGCTCACTTGCTTTAGCAGGTTATCATCCTCTTTGTTAACATCTCGCTACCTGCTTTAGCAGGTACCCCTTCTCCTTGATAACTCCTTGCATAGCAAGATTAAATGCATGATTTACCTATTTAGCAATTCTACCCTCCTCTCTACTCACTCCTTGTCAGAGTTGATTCTATTTGATATGATAGGGAGCTAGTAGAGAGTAGGGAGGTTTCTGCTAGTGCAGGTAAATCATGCATAAAATCTTGCTATGCAGGAGTTATCAAGGAGAAGGGGTATCTGCTAAAGCAGGTAGCGGGATGTTAACAAAGAGGATGGTAACCTGCTAAAGCAGGTGAGCTCTTCTATGGCAGGGGCTACCAAAGAGCAATGCCATACGCAGCCTAATAAATATCTTATAATTGTTTAAGAATATTGATCTCGTTGACATCTTATCGAAGATAGAATTGGAGATGAAACATGATGGCTTTATAGGTTACACCCAAAGGGACAATTTCTTGAAGGGTGGAATTATTTGCACCTGTTTTCTTGTGAAGAACACACAATTTCACCATAAAAAATCGTTGACGGCCTTGAATCCGACAATGGACATCATTTTTCGTCCTAATCTTCAAAACAATGGATATTGAAATTATCGCACACCTGTCATACGATCACGTGTTGATTACATGTGGTACACATCCCCAAAAGTGACTGTGATCATGGACCTTGAGAAAGGGCTCAAGTGTCACTTTTGGGGATGTGTGCCACGTAGAACCAAGATCTAACCGTTTAATATGTGTGCCATGATCTCAAGATCTCGTGTGGAAGATTGGGATTAAAAATGATCTCCATCGTCTAATTCAAGGCAGTCAATGATTTTATATCGTGGAAATGTGTGTTCTGCACAAGAAAAACGGGTGCAAATAAGGTCACCCTCTTATGAGCTGGCTTTATGTGTTACATTCAAAGGCACAATTTCATGGTTAGGGAATGATTCAATAAATTCAATGCTCTTTTAATTGATTACTACCAGGTAGGTGCAGCTTCGATTAACCGAACCGAATCGAAATCGAAATTTTAATTTTCGGTTCGGTTTCTGCAAAACTGAATCCGAACCGAAAGATTTCGGCTCGGTTTCGGTTAACCAAAATTTCCTAATGCTCAAACTGACCCAACCGATTTTCGGTTTTCAGGTAACCAGCCTGAAACGGTTCAGATCGATTTCGGTCAGGTTCGGGTCGATTCGGTCCATTAGGTTTTCGGTCGAGTTTCAGTTTTCGGTCCAAATCTGCACCCCTACTGCTAGGGGATCCTTTTTTCATATATGTAGGTGTTTTATGAGAAATAGTCCCTCTTGCAAGGGCTGTTATATTCCATTTTTTAATATAAGTAGAATAGCCAATCTCTATATACCTTGAATTGTTGTTAAAATTTTACCCATCTGGTGTTTTACAGATGCTTTTGCTGAAGTTTTCTTATTTCAGAACTGGTATTTGTGAAAACTCAAACATCTACGTGGAAATATATCCTGGAATTTTCATGAAAAATTGCGTTTTATGGCCTCAAATGAATTTATTACAAACTTGTTTTTCTCTCTGAAGCTTGGGTTTTTCTCTTCCTGGGAGGAAAAAAAAAGGTTTTATAAGGTTCATTATTTGCTCTTTATTGACGTAGAGAAAATATTAGTTCCAAATATGTGTTAGCCATTCATTTTCAAAGCAATCTTAGGACTAAATCTAATATAGAAGCGATTTTATTGTAACTCAATTGGTATTTTGTTAATCTTCCTAACCTTTGTTTTGAATTTTAGATTTCATAGCCTTCTACATACAGAATGGTCCTATGGAATTATATGCCTACAAGGCTACAATAAGTACTTGGACTTTATGTTAAACCTGTCACTTGGAGCCTTCAATTTGGGTGCGCCCAACAAAATCTGAAGAATTTTTTAGTTTATTTAACTTTATTTATTTATTTTTATCTTACCTTTTGTAAATTCAATTAGATGAACATCTAGGCATTCAATATGAAGGTCATAGGTAGGACTGTCAATTAGGTCGGGGTCAATTTCAGCTTAGCTTTAGGCACCCAGACTGTCATATACTCAGCTCTAGGCTGGGCTATGTTAGGCTAGAACAAAAAAATTTAACGAATTGGTGCGTTAAAAGTAATTTATTGAAGCGGTATCAATACATAAATTAATTAATAGGTGCTTCAATAATATAGATTATTCAACTATAAAAGAAAATAATAATATGGATTGTTCAAATGTTATTCCACAAAGCCAAGAAATTAGGTGCTCTCGCAATATGTAAAGAAGGTCATAATCCATTAATCCAAATTAAAACTGCTTGTTTACAATTCTAGTACTTATAAGCTTGATTGGATCGGGTTGGGCATATACCTTTGACTCAGTGGGTGGGGTTGGGATGCCTCATTGGGTTAAATCCGGCATATGCCATTTTCCAATCGGGCAGCTAGAATTTGGCCCAACTCTGCATGTTGGCAGCACTATGTTTAACCTCTGTCTCTATCTAATACTAGCATTTCTATATGTTGCAGCAAATAGGCAATGGGTAGGTCCAATTGATTGAAACAGATATGGTGTTCAACTGATTTTTGAACCATCGGATAAAAGGAAATCTTTACTCCTACAGTTTCCATTTTTATAAGATGAGGTAAACTAAAGCCAAGCTTCCCTTTTATCTGAGGGTTCAAAAGAAATGAGATTCAACTCCCAAACATCCTTCTTTCACATTTCCTGAAGCAAATAAGGGTTCATTTCCTCATTAAGAAGACTTGAGTACTTAACCCCAAAGTCTCCAGTGTCCTTGTAGCTGGCACGGCATTTATTTGGACTTTTTGGCCATCTATGATCTACCCTTGACTTCAGGGACCATTTTTCCAATAAATTATGGCTGCGTATGGCAACGCTCACCAGAATAGTGAACATGTATCATTTTTTTTACTAATAGTGATTTGTAATAATTGAGATCAAATCTCACTCAATGAAGTAATTAACAATTGAAGATCAAATCTCAAAGTAGAATATTCAAAAGGAAATATACATTTCTTTTCATTACAAATTAATAACAACAATAATTGTCCTTTTTTCTTCATTTTTTGAAGAGAGAGACAGTATAATCTAGTATCTATTTATTTTGTTGAGGAAGCAAGAAACATGATGACGCCCAAAAACATGATCATCATCAGGTTATTGATCATCTCAATAGTCTCCATTATCATCATAGTTGTTGGATTTCCTTATCGATCGGAGCATCCCATTAGCATCCCCATTCCTGTCATTGCAACTGGGTGAGGAAAGAGCTAAATTTTATTATATAGCAAATCATGTATCAACCCTATGTTTACAATCATAGGGTAGACTTTCATAGAATAGTGTACAGAAGATGGCCACAGAATCACTTCATATTTCTCATGAGCTCTCGCAAGAACTTCCAAAGTTGACAATTTTGTCATGAACCAAAAGGGTGATCAATGTTTACATGATGGACAATATTAAGAATCATAACCATGTATGAAAAAACTAATAACACAATGAAATGAAAGAGAATACATTCAACAAATTTGAATGAAAATGAATAAAATGTCACAACTTTTTATCTCATTGCTCACTAATAAAAGGTTCCTCTTACTAAATGAAATCAACCAGTACCACGTAGACTGAGTATAAGTTACTACACTACTCGCTTGCTGGCAGCAGGATTTATTTACAGGCATGTGGTTATGTTTGTAGTAGTATCCCAATTATCTCTTACTACAATCAAAGGCATCTTGTTTCACAATCAGCATAAAAAATTGATGGGCATTACTGAAGTTGACGCATGATCCCAGACCCAACCAGGTAGTGTCCCCCGTCTGTACATATAGAAAAGATGCCATTATTTTCGATCTTCAAATCGACTATATAAAATGAATGCTTTCCAAAAAAGAATCTCCACCAACAAAATTTAGAGGACTACAACTATAAATGCAAGTGATTTTGGTGTGTCGAGATCGTACTATAAGACTCACACCGGATGGACCTCCTGTTAGAGAAATAGTTTCGGGTTGCAGAAGAGGATAAAGAGTGGAATGAAAAATATGCAAATCCGGTTCGAGGCACGTTGAATATCGCTTTCTTTAAACCGAGATTTGCCCCTACCACTATGATCTAGTAGTCACCAATAGGTTATTGGCAAATCGGCTCCAGGATACAACGAACCGGCAACGTATTCGTGTGATCAGATTTGATGAATCTAATCACGCAACCAGAACACTAAATAACACTAAAGAACACTGAAACAATGAAGCTTTTAAAAATGAAAAATTAAGAAAAGAAAATACAGTAAAATAAATGAGGGTCTCGGGTCCCTTTTATAGAAATCAAAAGGTGTAACTGAACGGACATATCCGTTTAAACGTAACTGAACGGACATATCCGTTTAAAGCAACTAAACGGACATATCCGTTTACCAAGGAGCGAATTTAAAATTCAAATAAATTAAACTGCAAAAAAGCGATTATTCTTTTGTATAAAAAATTAACTAAATGCACCACACTGCATCGCATCGCATCGCCACGTACACGTGCTCGTGTCCGTCCCGACCCGGCCCGGCCCGACGTGCGCGTGTGTGTGACCGATAGGGTGCATGGCGGTGGAAGCTACAAAATTCAGTGCCCCTGAGTGAAGGCCACAAGCCTTGAGCCAAGACTATATATTATAACCCAAATCCCCAAAGGAGTTTTACCCGGTATGGGACTATTCACAGTAGTCCAAAAGACAAAAAATATTTGAATTAATTAAAATATCCAACAATCCCCCACTATTTTTAAATTAGAGCAAAGCTAAAAATATGCGCATAAATGAAAATGTCTTACAGACTTGAATTTTCAAGTTAGTGAAAATAATTCAAAGTTTGTCAAGGTCTTTAGTGAAACTAAGTTTTGAACTAACGATCTTATACGACAAATCGAAACTAGTTCACACACATATTTCACATATTTGGTATTCAATGAAAATAGGTTAGCACATTTAGGCCCTATGCTAGTACCCTAATTTTCGTAAGTATTTATGAGATAAAGCCAAGTCTCATTGAAAGCGGCTTCACCTTCATACTTATATAGGCAGACCTATAAGAGATGTCCCTGTAATTTTAACATCTCAACACATAGTGTTATAGGACTATTAAAAGGAATGCTCACCCTCCCCTTTTCCATTACAGGTGAAACACTATCCTTCCTGGAATGTATATGAAATTTATTTCTCATCAATGTAGTGTCATTTAGCCGCTACGGATTTACGACTTATTTTTTCCTTTAAACCTAAACATTGATTAAATAAATATTAGGTAGGGTTCCCATTATAAGTGGCTGTTTAGGTTTGATGGCTTTAAACCCATCTCGATTGAAGTCTTATGAATCTCATCTCTGCCAAGGCTTTTAGTAAATGGATCCGCCAGATTTTCTTTAGACCTGACCCAAATTATTGAGATTACTCCATTTCTAAGTAATTATTTTACATAGCTATATCTTAGACCAATGTGTCTATTTTTTCCATTATACGTTTGACTATAAGCCTTTGATAGCGTTGCTTCACTATCACAATGTATAGAGATATGTGACAATGGTTTAATTATAATTAGAATTTCTATTAGTAAATTCCTTAATCATTTCGCTTCTTTTCCACTTGCTGCTAAGGCAATAAATTTTAATTCCATAGTAGAATGTGTGATACAAGTTTGCTTCTTTGATCCCCATGAGATCGCAACACCTCCAAAAGTGAATATCCATCCACTTGTGAACTTTGATTCTTCCGAATCAGATATCCAACTTGCATCGCTATATCCTTCTAAAACTTGAGGATATCCAGAAAATTGCAAACCATAATTAATAGAACCCTTTAAATATCTAAAAACATGTGAAATAACATTCCAATGAATAAAACTAGGGTTACTTGTAAATCTACTTAACTTAGTTACTGCAAATGCGATGTCCGGTCGTGTACAATGCATTGCATACATAAGGCTACCAATAACCCTTGCATATTCTAACTGTTGCACACATCGTCCATCATTTTTAGTCAATTTAAGATTAATATCTAAATGTGTATTGGCAGATTTTAAATCAAAACAATTAAATCTTTTCAAAATCTTTTCAACATAATGAGATTGAGTTAAAGTTAACGTATTCTCATTTCTTATAATTTTGATTCCCAAAATTACATCTGCACCCATGTCTTTCATGTTAAAAGATAAACTTAAAAAGTTTTTAGTTTCTAAAACAACTACTAAACTAATTCCAAAAATAAGTAAATCATCTACATAAAGACATATAATAACACCATTATTATGAGAAAATTTATAATACATATATTTGTCGGCTTCATTAGTTTTAAATCCAAAATTGGTAATGGTATTATCAAACTTTTCATGCCACTGTTTTGGTGCTTGTTTTAACTCATATAGAGATTTAATTAGTTTACAGACTTTCTTTTCTTGTCGAGGTAGAATAAATCCTTCTGATTGTTCCATATAGACCTTTTCTTTTAAATCACCATTTAAAAAAGCGATTTTAACATCCATTTGATGGATTTGTAACTTATGTATAAAAGCTAAGGCAATTAGAAGTCTTATAGTCGATATTCTAGCAACGAGTGCGTAGGTGTCAAAATAATCAACACCTTCCTTTTGTCTATATTCTTTAGCAACCAATCCTGCCTTAAAATTTTCTATAGTTCTATTTGTTCTAAGTTTTCTTTTAAATATCCATTTGCATCCTATGAGTTTAGAGTCTTTTGGTAAGTCTACTAATTTCCATATTTTATTTCCCATTATTGAATCATTCTCATCATTGATAACTTCTTTCCAAAAGGCACTATCTCTAGATTTCATGGCATCGTTAAAAGTGATAGGATCATTGCCTACATTTAGACACAAATATTTCTTAGTACTTTTGGTCATATTTCCTTCAATCAAATAGATATAATAGTCTTTCGAAAGACTAGTTTCAAACCGTCGACGTTTACTTCGTCGTGGTTCAATGATGACCTCTTTATCACTTAAAGATTCAATAACTTCTTTATATTTAGAAGATTCTTCATCTTCATAAGTTTTACTTTCAATATTTAATTTATTAGTTAGAGTAGTGAACTTAGATTCATAGAATATAGCATCTCTAGATTCTATAATAGTATTTTTATTGATGTTATCATTAGATTTCATAACTAGAAATCTGTAAGCTTTACTATTTTGTGCATAACAAACAAATACACACTCAATAGATCGAAGACCTATCTTAGGTCTTTTAGGATCTACTAATCTAACAAGTGCCCTACACCCCCACACTTTAAAATAGGTTAGACTAGGTTTTCGATTTTTCCAAAGTTCATATGGTGTAGTTAAAGTTTTCTTATGTGAAATTCCATTCAAAATATGAGTAGCAGTTAACAAAGCTTCACCCCATAAATTTTTATTGGAATTAGCGTTGGCTAACATTGCATTAGTCATTTCTACTAATGTTCTATTTTTTCTTTCGGCAACTTTATTTTGTTGTGGCGTATAAGGAGCTGTCACCTCATGACGAATTCCATGAATTTCACAGAAATCGGAGAATTCATTTGACATGTATTCTCCACCCCGATTAGATCTAATGACTTTTATTCTTTTATTTAAATGATTTTCTACTAATGCTTTATAAACCTTAAATTTTTCAAAAGCCTCATTTTTAGTATTTAATAAATATATATGAGCATATTTTGAAAAATCATTTATAAAAGTAATAAAATATCATTTTCCTCCTCTAATAGGAGTATTGTTTAAATCACAAATATTACTGTGTATTAAATCTAATAAACATGAATTTCTAATAATACTAGGAAAATATTTTCTAGTAATTTTAGTCATAGCACATATACAACAAACACTACTATAAAAAAATTCATGTTTAGGAATTAAATCTAAGTTAGCTATGCATTTCATAGACTTACAATTAACATGTCCTAATCTATCATGCCATAAATTAGAAAGAGTGATCGAGTAAGAAGAAGAAGAGATTTTATTGATTGAATTAATTACATTGAGTTTGAACATGCCTCCAATGGCATATCCTTTTCCAACAAATTCGTCATTCTTGAATAAGACAAACTTATTCGATTCAAATACAAGTTTGAAACCATGTTTGATCAGTAAACCACTCGAAAGGAGATTCTTACGGATATCAGGTATATGGAACACATCAGTAAGTGTAACGACTTTTCCGGATGTGAAATTCAATTTTACTTTTCTAGGTCCTATGATCTTTGCCGTAGATGAGTTCCCCATGAAGAGATCTTGATCATCATCAGCTTTGTCATATGTCACAAACATGTTACGATTATTACACACATATTTTGTGGCACTAGTGTCGATCCACCACTCATTGATGTCACCAATTAGATTGACTTCCGAAAGAACGACTACGAAGTTGCTTTTCACTTCCACTGCATTCGCTTGATTCTTCAACTTCTTGAAGAGGCGACAATCTCGTTTGAAATATCCGAGTTTCCCATAGTGGTACCATGGTCTTATTCTCTTTGGTGAATTTCTTATTATCCTTGGAATGAGAATGTCCTCTCTTCCTCTTCTTGGACGATCCACTAACAACCTTAGACTCAACCAAGTGTGCCTTTGATGTCATATAAATATGATCTTCTGTTTTGTCCCTAACTCGGGATTCTTTCTCAATACATAAATGAAGGAGAAGATCTTCCATAGAAATCTTCTCATTATTACACTTAAGGATTTTTCGGTAATCTTTTCATGATGAAGGCAACTTGGCGATTACCGTACCAACCAGAAAATCCTCATCTAAATGAGAACTATTAGCAACCATATAATTAATAATAACTTGAAAATCATGAACTTGACTAAGAATAGGTTTATCATCGACCATCGTAAAATTGAAAAACTAACTGATAATATAAGAATTATATCCTACATCTTCAGTTTTGTATTTCTTCTCAAGTGCATCCCAGAGTTCCTTCGAAGTGTCGTAGGTGCGGTAGACGTCGAACAAAGAATCAGACAGTGCATTCAAAATGTAGCCTTTGCAAGTGTAGTCGTCGTCGTCCCATTTCTACTTTTTATGGTCTTCAGCGAGGGTGGATGATTCGGTAACAGTCGGAGATGGAGTTGTGATAACATACACAACTTTTAATGTGATCAACATAAAATGCAATTTCTATTGCCACCATTTAAAATTCAAACCATCAAAATTATCCAACTTGTGGATGTTGTTGGGCAGTGCAGGATATAACTAGTTGCATCAGTAATCTGGGCCATCAATGAAATCTCGGTTTAAAATTGTTAGAGAAATGGTTTTGGGTTGTAGAAGAAGATAAAGAGTGGAATGAAAAATACGCAGATCCGGTTTGAGGCACGTTGAATATCGCTTTCTTTAAACTGAGATTTGCCCCTACCACTATGATCTAGTGGTCACCAATAGGTTACTAGCAAATCGGTTCCAGGATACAACGAACTGGCAACATATTCGTGTGATCAGATTTGGTCAATCTGATCATGCAATCAGAACACCAAATAACGCTAAAGAACACTGAAACAACGAAGCTTTTAAAAAAGGAAAACTTAGAAATCAAAAGGTGTAACTGAACGGACATATCCGTTTAAACGTAACTGAACGGACATATCCGTTTAAAGCAATTGAACAGATATATCCGTTTACAAAGGAGCGAATTTAAAATTCAAACTGCAAAAAAGCGGTTATTCTTTTGTATAAAAAATTAACTAAATGCACCACACCGCATTGCATCACATCGCCACGTACACGTACACGTGCTTGTGCCCGTCTCGACCCGGCCCCGCCCGGCCTGACGCGTGTGTGTGTAACTAATGGGGTGCATGGCGGTGGAAGCTACAAAATTTAGTGCTCCCTGGGTGAAGGCTATAAGCCTTGAGCCAAGACTACATATTATAACCCAAATCTCCAAAGGAGTTTTACCCGGTATGGGACTATTCACAATAGTCCAAAAGACAAAAATATTTAAAATAATTAAAATATCCAACACCTCCAATATATAGCTTCGATCCTACTGTAGTTGCACATTAAAAACAACAACAACAATGATAATAACTTGCAAAGACAAATGAGAGGGGTCTATACAAATTGGGGAAATCACTTTAATTCATTTATTGACCACTAAAATCAAAGTATCATTGTTCATAAGTGAGATAAAAATCCCCAACATTTTCATCTATTAGATCAATGCGATACGTTACAAAATTGAATCAGTAGATGTGTAGTCATTCATATTGTCTAAATTATTTTACGAGGGTTATTGTTGTGCCCAATAATTGGGTATTTCTTATTTTGTTGGCTTTATTGACAATATTGACGATGCTCTCAACTCCATATTACCATGTCACACTTGGAATCTGTTCGAACTTCTAAAAATGAAATGGAAGTAAGAGCTACTTCAAATCCAATTGTGACGATACTTAGCCAATCAGAATTGGACTTGATCCGCGTCATATTCGGGGGTACCACTACCTCACAGATGAATACTTTATAATTACAAGCATTGATAGGTAGGGGAAACTGAAGGATAAAACCTATGTAAACCACCATAGCTAATACCTGAACCCTGTAATAACTCCAGCTAGTCCACCACACATATGAAAGGATACATGGTTTATAAATTCTTAATTTGATTTGCTTGAGCATGGCATTTTTACTAGAATTTTGAATTGGATTGTAACTAGAATTTGGATTTTTGATTCTCCTCTAGCATGGCATTTTCACTAGAAATGATTATCATTTATCAACAAGTTTAGTTGAGATACGTGGTCCTAAATATTTTGAATGAACTGAGCAGTTTTCCCAAGAGAATTGGAGTTCAAGATATGTAGAAGTTGGTGACTTTGGATTCAAAACAGAACTATACATGCACCATTATTGTAATGACCATAAATTTTGAACGGAACTCGACTGCTTTGATATGTGTGCCTGACACGGAAATTGAGATAAATTAAAGTTTTTAATTAATATTATTGACAATAATATTAATCCACGGTTAGGCAAAGTCATATGTGACTTCTTATGTAAATTCAAGTTTTGTAAGACGTTTGATGAGGCGTAGTACGCCGGAGAATTTGTGTAGGTGCTCCACATCGGAGTTTAAACTTAGAAGAAAATTGAAATATCAAAGATATTTCATTGGGTTAGCTTATAAGGGAAGGAAGAGAGTCAGAATTCATTACTCTACTCTTCTTCTTTTTGTTTCTTGATAATCTGTGGCTATGTTTGTTGTTTTGAGGCGCTACTGTGTGAAACCAAACGTAGATGAAGACCTAGGTTGTTATTATCCAATCCAAGCTAAGAGTGTTAAATCGACGTCGGTACGTCGTGTTGGTTCTGCGAAGAGGCGTGCTATCATTGTGTGTTGAAGTGGAGCCACACATATGCTCTACCGAGTCGTAGTGGTGACAAATTCCTGATTTTGGATTCGAAACCCCCTTTGGATCGCATTCGCCGAGAACCAAAAGCGACACTAAAGAAGTGAGTTACTAGGTTAAATTGTAGAAGTTAAGACCTAATAAATGTGTAGATGTAAGTGTATAAGTCGTTTGTTAAGAATCATTAAAGATTAAAGATGAAAATAGGTCAAGATTAATGATCGATATTTATGACAGAAACTGTCATATTCGATCGATCAAATTGGGTATTTGATTGATCAAATCTGGGATTGATCGATCAATGTGAAAGATTGATCGATCAAATTTGAAAATTGATCGATCAAATTTCCTATTTTCATTTAATGAAATAGGAAATTTGTTTTTCTGGAAGTTCATGCTTGACAGACATTGATCGATCAAATTTGAAGATTGATCGATCAATATGAGAGGTTGATCAATCGCAAGGAAGTGATCGATCAAGTATGTGAATGATCGATCAATGTGGACATTGATCGATCAATGTGAAAGATTGATCTATCAATTTAGAAATTGATCGATTGAATCGTATAAATGAGTGTGAAAATAGGAGATTGGTATTTTTGGAAAATTTATGTCTGACTTACTTGATCGATCAATTGGGAAATTGATCGATCAAATTGATAAATTGATCGATCAAACAAGGAAGTTGATCGATCAAATTTCCTCTATTCTGTGTGAGCTAATTTGGGAGATTAATCGATCAAATTAGGTATTTGATCGATCAAATTGAAAATTGATCGATCAAACAAGGAGATTGATCGATCAATTACCCCTGTTTCTGCTATTTTGGTTTTATGGGGAAAACACTACTAGACATTGTACCAGTTGATGTCTTGACATCTTTGACACTTAGTATACTATATTTATGATCTAGGATGAGACCTTGATGCTTTAAAGAGCTTTGGATTTGCGTAGAAAAGTCTGATCTGAGGTAGGAGAAATTCAACATAACTTGTATCCGATTTTGATTGCATGGTTTTCTGAGCATCTGTATCTGTTTTCTTCTGTTATACAAGCTCTGTTATCTACTTCTGCTATTTGACTCTGAGGTTTATGTGTATTGATTTAAAGTTCATCTGACAAATCCCACCGACTCGGTGGTATATCCGTGACCGGCATGGCGGAATATCCGTGTATTTGCCTTAGAAATTCATTGGCACAATTGCGCTCCTTAGATGAGGCATTGTTGCATTTCTATAATTGTTCATTGAACGACGATGGTCGGGGTTACCCATCGGCACACATCTGACCACTACGTGCTATATTCACGAGAGTTATTTAAGTATATAAAAATTAAAATGATAACTACTGTACGCATGCATCTGATCACTCTGAGATTAAGTCTGTTCTTGTGCTTTTGCATCTGCTCTGTTCATTAAAAGTCCTACATTCTGATTATTTTGTATATCTTATCATCTGTCTGCATTAATTCTGCTCTGTCTGCACTCTGCTTTATCTATCTATCTGAGTTATATTCTGTATGTCATGCTTTACATTTCGAATACAATTTATTTGAGTTTCTTCTATTGAGCTTAGATGGTAGCTCACCCTGTTTATATATAATAGGTTCTGAGGCTAGAGCTCCTAGCACTGAGAGCGATTCAGACTATCAGCCAGAGACAGAGGCTGAGGCTGAGGAGGAGGAGGAGGACACGGATATCCAGGCCAATGAGTTCTACCCTTAGCTTGAGTATTTTAGTTGTATTTTGGGTCCTGTACATGTATTTTCAGATTATCTGTGCGCCTGGTGGCCACATTTCTATATTTTACTATAGATGTTACACTTGTATTCATATACATTCTATAGGAACCACTATTGGGAACCACTGTTTTGAGTGATGGATGTCCATCACCATTGGTTCATCTTGCTTCTTTTTTGAGGATGTATATTCTTTTGATTTACTTATATGCATTATTTATTCTCTTTCCTTTCTTTTTGAGCCTTATATGATGACTCGATCTGCCACTACTGGACAGTGTCTGCTCTGATTTTCGTTAGATGAACAGACACTGTTTAATTTGTTCCAGGGATCATCCAGAGCATGATCCTAATGGCATGGGTTTTCGGATGCGGAAATCCGGGCTGTCACAATTATCATAGAAATTCAACCCATTAGGCTTTGTACTCTAATTTCATATAGTTTATGTTTTGGTTCAGAATGTTGTGGGTCAGAGTTCAAATGTGGTAGCTTCATAACTATTATATTTTAAGCAAGTTCTTTGTTCTCTCTTATCCTATGCTCTGTATTGTTGTTCATTTTTAGGGCTTAGAAGTCTCTCAAAATCTCAGTAACTACTCAAGATGCTTATAAAATATAGCACATCTTTAATTCTTATTAGGCTTCTTGTTGTATTGATAATGATGAGTTTTATTAAAATATATGAAGAAGTGACATTACAAAGGGATAACAAGGAAAGCTATAGAAAAATTACAAGAGATCCTGTATCTAGATACAAAGTCTATCCATCATCTCTATGGGTGTGACAGCTCGGATTTCCTCACCCGGAAACTCGTGCCATCAGGATCATCGTCACTGACGATCCCCAGAACAAACACATGTATGCCTGCTCATATAGCGGAAATTAGAGCATACATCATCTATAGAAGCAAATAAAGTCATCATAACGAAAAGAGAAAATATATATACAATGAGACTAAGTATACATCCTCAAAAAGGAGCAAAAAAGAACCACTGGCGATGGCCGTCCATCACCCAAAATAATAGTTCCCAATAATGGTTCCTATAAAATATATACAACAGTAAAGTATAAAAAGAAAACTACATAAAAAAATACACAACAGAGTGGGCCACTAGGCCTAATAATCCAAAATATCATATACAGATCCCAAAAATATCACCAGTCTAAAATACCCAGGCTACGGGTAGAACTCGTCGGTCTGAATATCGGTGTCCTCCTCCTCAGCCTCAGCCTCTGGCTGATAATCTGGATCACTCTCAATACCAGTATCCCGTGCCTCAGAACCTATGACATAGAGTCAGGGGTGAGCTAACCATCTAAGCTCAATATCAGTGTGACAGCCCGGATTTTCTCAATCTTAAATTTTTGAGACATATATATATATATATATATATATATATAAAAACTTATACCAAATAGGAAAACCCGAACCGCCAGATCGTAGATCACAATCTGATACAGAAAATATTGGTACAACAAAGTGAAAACATAAACTCCAGTTCTACAGTGAAAGAACAGTAATTAAGTACCTACAAGTGTATTCAAAGAATTACAAAACTATACTTACCAAAAATCAAATACAATCTACGATCCCAAAATCTTACTACTCCACAAGTCCTCAACCCCAAATCCCGTATCTTGCTAACTGCCAAACCTGTGACGTATAGTCGAAGGGTGAGCTTCATTCAAGCTCAGTAGAAGAAATTCAAACACAATTCACATCTTATCATTGAAGTGCATAGATTCGGTGACATAATTTCAAAATCATTTTGTATCAAACAGAGTTGCAAATCTTATATTTTCATTTTCAAAACATAGCGCAGTGGAAACAAAGCATATCGAGAACAAATACATATGAAAAATAAAGATACTTATCAAAACATAGCCGAAAATAGAAGCAGAATAAATTAAAACAGAACATGTTAGAGACGGTGACATATCACGGTAAGAGAATAACAAAACGGGATAGCATATCCTCAAATCGAAGCATACAAGAAACGAGACGTACCAAGAAACGGAACAAACATATCGAAAGCCAAAGAATCCCATAGCGGGAACAAGGTAAAAACCTCGGGGACTCAACCCCTCTTTGCACACAAAGTATGACCAACACATCCCATAAGCGGGGAACCGAAGCACATATATCAGAAGGCCAAAGCATCCCATAAGTGGGAACATTGTCGTAACCTTGGGGACTCAACCCCTCTTTGCACACAAAGTATCATCACATCACATTACATATGGTCACAAATCAACGAGGGCCAAAGCATCCCATAAGCGGGAACTGAGTAAAAACCCCGGGGACTCAACCCCTCTTCGGAGACTCAACTCCTCTCCGCCACTCGTTGTTCAGATTCAAAGAGTTCTTATCCTTACCAGAAACATAAACGAATTCGAAAACGGAACGAAACATAAACTGATACGGAACAAAACACAAACGGATACATAATCGGAACGAACACCGATACATAATCGGAACGGACATACACATGCGTTCAATTACTAATTCTTACTTCAAAGCTTTCATATTTTCTAAAACAATTACAAAACATTCATTTATATCACATCATCTATGAACGAAATCAAAAATGCAATTAGATGATGAATTTTTCCTACCTTAACCTCGATGCTGCACGAAGCCAAGCGAAGCTCTATCTATGAATTTTCATCCTCAATCTACATCACGAACATAACATGTATCAAAGACTAACTCTAGTTACTAGAAACTTAGACATCTATAAATGTTTCTCAACAAGAGGCGGAAACGGACAAATTCATGATAATCTGAAATTTGATGTACCTTCCCATATACTTTTGACCTTTAAACATTTAGATTCATGAGTTATTCAAAACATAAAAATTGTAGATCTCAAAATTATCTTTCCAACACAATAAGAATCACATCAATCGGAGTTTGGCACAGAAAGTTACGGCTAAAATACCGAGATTGTATCGGTACCTCAGTCGAAACGTGCCAACTCAAACTTAACGTAGCTTCCCTCCAACGTTTAACCTTTAAAACATTTGATTCATCAATTCTAATATACATAAAAGTTATAGGTCTATTTGTCCTCTTTCTAACGCCTCAAGAATCACCTGATTCTGAGTTTGGGGCAGAAAGTTATGGCTAAAATACCGAAGCACTGTCGGCGCGCACAGTCAAATTCGATCGATCGAAATCCATTTTGATTGATCGAATTTCAACAGAAGTCCATGACACTCCCTGTTCTATACCTTTCGATCGATCGAATTTGAAACTCGATCGATCGAAAACCTCCAAAAATTGAAATTCATCAGTCTTAAGCCAAATTCGATCGATCAAAATCCATTTCGATCGATCGAAATTTGCAAATTTCGCCCAAACCTTCGTTTTTCTCAAGTTTCACCATTTTTCTTCTCTTAATCCATCATTTACACAATAAATCTAAGCTAAATCATCATGCACAACATAAATCTACAAAACCTTACCTCAAATCGGTCCGATTAACCCATAGATCGGATCATCTTCTTTGTTTCTCAAAAAGGGTTTCCAAACCCACATCGGTTCTTTCCAAGCTCCACAATCACGACCAAGCACTCGAAAACGTCAGAAATCTCCCCACGCACACTCCACACAAACCCACGCTACGATTTGCAGGTCAAATCATACGATCTCTTCGCATAAGAAATGGGTTTCAAAAACCCTACACAGCTAAACCACTCCAATCTTCGAAATCGACGGCGGATCTCTTCCTCACATGATATCGCAACCCTTTTTCACGCAAACCCAAACTCAGAGCACGCAAATCCGGCGATTTCTTCACCTTCTTCTCCTCTTTCTTCTTCCTCCTTTCACAAGAACCCAAACCCTCTTTTCTCTTGAACAAATGGCTTCTAAGAGAAGCCCTTCTTTCTCTTATAACACAAGGAGTCCAACTCACCTGCCAAACACACATACGCTTAATAGGTGTATATATAGCCCAATCCAATGGTTCTCATACCACACTAGTATGCATTTTCACACCAAAACTAAACCAACCCAAGTCATCAAGTTGACTTCACTTGATCAAATAAGTGATCAGACGGGCACGTATCTCAAGGTACTCTATTCAAGGTCGGGCATGCATCCCGAGGTACACTTTTCAAAGTTTAAATTTTCGAGATGTTACAATAAGAAACTCAATTATATTGCATTTTAACTGTAAAACATGGTTTTCAGAACATATATTAAAATAGATGATCGAGAGCAAATATTTCAGACGGAATGGTCAGTTAACAAATGTTGAGGTTTGAATAATAGATAACAGATACAGAATACCAGAAATCAGGTTTATGTTCAGAATTTTTTTCAGATGATATACATATTATTTTTAAATGACTTAAATCTATACTTAAATAACTCTCGTGTATATAGCACGTGGTAGCCAGATGTTTGCCGATGGGTCACCCTGACCAACGTCGTTCAATGAATAATTTCAGGAATTTGCAATAAGTCTCTGCGTAATAAGAGCAACTTGTGCCAGACAGATCACAGAATAGATATACGGATATCCCGCCACGGCAGTGGGATTCGTCACATGAACTTTAACTCATATGCATATCAAATAATATCGGGAATTCAGGTGTCAGGAATCAGGTGTCAGAAATCCGAAATGACAGATTTTCCTTTATATGCAAGGTATGCTTTAAAACAGTAATTAGAAAACACATGTAAGAATACAAGTCTTAATAGTCCATGAGTTCATAATAAATGCAATTTAGATTGAATTTCCCCTACCTCAATTTACGCTTTTCTAAGCAAATCCAAACCTTCTTTAAGTGTTCTGATTTTAACCTAGACCATACGCACATTGTACTTAGTGTCAGAGGTGTCAGATAGTTGACTGGAGTGATGTACCACAGTGTTTCTTCTAGAAAACCAAAGCAGACAGAAACAAGGGAATTCGAATCGTTCGATAAGTACACAGACACAGGTACTTTGAATGATCGGATTCCCCAATTCGATCATTTGAATTTCATTTCTAACGTTTGATTTCCAATTCGAACCGTTTGAACCTTTATAAGTCATTTCCCAAATTTTCAGACCTCCTGTTTGTATAACTGTTTATACAATCCGATCGATCGAATTACAGCTCGAACTATTGAATTCCCAATTCGATCGTTTGAATTTATCAGGCTTCAACCTCCAGAATTTACACTTCTGTTCTATAGGTGTAATATACAATTCGATCAATCGAAACCCATTTTCGGTCGTTCGAATCACAGTTTGAACTATCGAATTCCCAATTCGAACAATTCGAACCCTTCAAAACTCAAAAGCCATAAGGCCTTGTCAAATTCGATCGATCGAATTCTAATTTCGATCGTTCGAATTTGACAGTTTCTATTAGGTCTCTGGTTCATTATCTTTAACCCATTTTCATCCTAACGTCGATGATCACCATCGAACCCACACACATATATAATAGGGCATCTAAAACTACATAAGGCACGCAGTAACTCACCTCTTATGGTTGCTTCCGTGGGTCATAGCGATTGTGACTCAAGGTGGGTTTCGAATCGGGAATCGAAGATTTTGAAGCTGTTAGCGATCCACCGAACCCGGTGTGTAACTCCACATTAACACACAGAGGTGGGTATACTTCTCCGGGACAGACGCGACGTACCGACAACGATTTCACACACTCTTAGATCAAATCAACCCGAATTTAGAAGGCATCTACACCTTGTATTCGCAAAGAGAGTTCAAGAACCCGACTCAAGTTACACGAGATGTATATGCCGCGAACAAAGCGATCTATCAGTTGAGTAAACCAGAGCAAACGAGAAGGAAGGAGTGAAGTAGAGAAAAGAAACTCTAACCTGTCTTCCTCTAAAAATTAAATAAGAGAATATCTTTGATATTTCAATTTCTAAAGTTTTAGTTCCAGTGTTGAACACATACACCATACTCAGGTGTGTAGTATCTTACCAACGATCTAATTAGGTCTTAGATTCGCGTCACGTGTGATAGATGACTTCACACACACATCGATTTTGATAAATATTATTATTATTATTATTATATAATTTAAGTTTGTCTCGATTTCTGTGTTGGGCACAGATACCAAAGCAATCATGTTCGGGTTCATATTTTCAAAACGTGGCATTCTCCACTCCTTAGAAATTTTCGTCTTCGAAAATAGTAAACCTAGCTAGACAGGTCTACGGTTAGCCTGACCTGTGCCGAAATATGATCATATTTCACACCCTAATACCAACATTTGGCTATCCAATGAAGGCTATCTGATGGCTGTTATTCAGTTTTAGTGGTTTCAGGTGTTCGTGGCCGTTGGATATTGTAAAGGCATAAAAGTGCATAATGAAGGACAATATGGGAGCATTGGACCAAAGGGCCAACATAAACACCAAAATCTATGAAAATAATTGATTGGTCCAGCCACAAGCAAAAGAATGGATATGTCACATGTCAGGCTCAATCGATTGAAATTTAGAAATTAATCGATTGAATTGGATGACAACCGTTTCCTTCAGAAATTCGAATTTGAACTCAAATGATTGAGATTTAAATTCAAATAAGTTCATCAAAATTCAAATTTTGAATTCAATTGATTGAATCTTGGAATTCAATCGATTGACCTATATATGAAAACTCTTCTATCTGAGCCCTATATAAACAAAGTAGTGTTTAGGGTTTGGGCATGCTTATTTTAGGAGCCTTCTTGGTAAACTTTCTTAGTCTTTTTTTTTAGGTTTTTCTTTATTATTTTTTTGTGCTTAGTTTTAATTTATGACAATTAGTTTATAATTTAGAACCAAAGCTTTGTAAGGTTTCAGATCTTTTCCTAAAAGACCCGAGCATTTGATAAATTAAAGAGCATTTTTATAATAGTTTTGGATCTGTGCCTTGCGTATGAATCGGAGATGACCGGCTAAAACCATTCATTCAAGGAGGAAGCGACCCCTAGATAAGTAGTTAATTTATTTTCATTTAATCATTTCTTTTTACAAATATTGAATCGTCGGCTTTCAAGCCGTGCGATTGATTCTTACTGCTGTGATTTCGAATTTTGAGATACGCTATGCCTTTCACATGATTCATACCGCATTAAGCTGAGTCATAATTTTTGGATAGGGTATGCCGGATTAATAATCACAATCTTTTCAAATCATTTTGCTTGTAATAAAATAAGGGTTAATATTTATATTCATTGTCACAATTATTGAATCGTACAACTTTCAGGCTGTGCGATTGATTCTTACTGCTGTGATTTTGAATTTTGAGATATGCTATGCCTTTAACATGATTCATACCGCATTAGGCTGAGTCATAGTTTTTGGATAGGGTATGTCGGATCAACAATCACATTCTTTACGATTCATTTTTCTTGTAGTTAAATGATGGCAAATAATTTGACATGAAAATGTGTGATTAATTTTTGGTAGAAAAATTATAAATCTAGGGTTAGCGAACTCCTCGATCATCTTTTCATCGTTGTTTGATTTTTTATTATTTTCCTTGCTTCAGCATTGTTTAAATCTTTTTATTTTTATGTTTGTATAGTTGTTAATTTTTATCGTGACAAAGATCTCGCCTTTGATACTTTCTTAGGTTCATTTGATGGTCTAAAAATTAATTAAATTTTACGCTTTTCTGTGAGTTTGACACCCTTGATTTCACTATATTACGATAGATATTATGCACTTGCAAGGGTACAATTTAAAATCGATCAAGTTTTTGGTGCCGCTACCGGAGAAGCATTGAAATTTTATTAATTTTTATGAGTGTTTAGTTTAGTTTTTTTTTTTTAAAAATCTTTTAGGAAATTTTTTTAGATTTGTAGGAGTTTTTTTTAGATTTTGAAATTTGAAATTTGAATTTTTAAAATTTTGAATTTTTTAATTTGAATTTTAAATTTTTTAAATTTTAAATTTTAAATTTGATTTTGAATTTTAAATTTGAATTTAAATTTTGAAATTTGAAAATTTGAATTTTGATATTCAAATTTTGAATAAAATAAATAAATAAATAAAAATATTTGAAATTTTCTAATTTGAATTTAAAAATTTTGAAATTTGAAATTTGAAATTAAATTTTAAAATTTTGAATTTTAAAATTTGAAATTCGAATTTTGAATTTTAAATTTTAAATTTTTGAAATTTTAAATTTTAAATTTTAAATTTTTAATTTGAAATTTGAATTTGAACTTCAAAATTTGAAAATTTTGAAATTTAAATTTTGATTTTGATTTTGAATTGGTTGGATTTTATTTTCTTTCCTTATTTTCTTGTGTAGGATTTTCTTTTCTTCCTTTTTTTTTCTTTTGTAGGATCTTTTAGGATTTTTAAGATTTGTAAGATCTTTTAAGATTTTAGAATTTTTAGGATATGTAGGATTTTCTTTTAGTTTATTGCCTTTAAGGATTTGTAGGATTGGTAAGATTTCATTTTCTTTCCTTTCTTTTCTTATGTAGGATTTATTTTTTTTAGGAATAGTAGGATTTCTTTTATATTTTGAAATTTGAATTTGAATTTAAATTTTGAATTTCAAATCTTGATTTTGATTTTCAACTTTTGATTTTGAATTTTAAATTTTAAATTTTAAATTTTGACTTTGATTTTCAAATTTTGAGTTTGAAATTTGAAATTTAAATTTAAAATTTTGAAATTTGAAATTTAAATTTAAAATTTTAAAATTTAAAATTTGAATTTGAATTTTGAATTTGAATTTTGAATTTTGAATTCTGAATTTTGAATTTGAATTTTGAATTTTGAATTTTTTATTTGAGTTATGAATTTAAATTTGAAGTTTTGAATTTGAATTTGAAATTTGATATTTTGAAATTTAAAATTTAATTTTGAATTTTTAAAATTTTGAAGTTTTAGGATTTGTAGTTTTTAAGTTTAGTGCCTTTTAGTTATTTTTTAATCATAATTTACTTGTTGCCAGATTTAGAAATCGAAATCCGAATCTACCAAAGCTTCGAAGGGGACGACTGCGAGAGGCCAAGGTACGCACCTTTGTTTCTAAATTTAATTAGGCTTTTATAGTTGTATTTTCATTATTTGTTTATTATTATGCGATATGGAGTTTCTTACAAATTCGATGCCCCCATCTCTTAATGAATTTAATTATGAGACTCTATTCCAAAAATGAAAAGAATATGAAGGGAATGATCAAAATTTGTGGGAACCAAAGAAGGGTTGTGAATTAAATTAGCCTTATATGCAAAAAAATTTAGACCAACCTCAATTTGACTCACAATATTCACAATCCCCATGGGATGAATATGAGAAGAATGATCCTAATCCATTCCCACATTTGGATGAATACGGGAAAATTGATCAAAATTGGTGGGAACCAAATCAGGGTTGTGGATTAAATCTGCCTTATATATAAAATTTTTCAGACAAACCTCAGTTTGATCCACAATATTCACAATTCCCATGGGATGAATATGATGAGAATGATCCTAATTCATTCCCACATTTAGATGTATATAGGGAAAATGATCAAAATTGGTGGGAACCAAATCAAGGTTGTGAATTAAATCAATCTTATATGCAAAAATTTTCAGACCAACCACAGTTTGACCCACAATATTCACAATCTCCATTGAGTCCCGATTTTGAAGATCAGATTTATACTGTGTTCTGATTTTCATGACCAAATGTTAACTATGATGAAAGAAACACTTCAATCCCAAATGGACCAGTGGTTTGGTGCCATGGCTAGGAAAGTAGATACCTTGCCTAGCCAACCTATAAGTTTCCTACAAGACCAGGAGTTGAAAGGAGAAACTACCCCCACCCATAAACTTGAGGTTGAGACCATGACCCTTTGGGGCGGGTGTTGTGAAAATTAAGTTGTACTCGCAAGTGCACAAATCGTGATGTAGTCAGTGGGTGCAGAGTATGAGATCGTTCCCACGAGGATTGATTAGAAAATTTAAAAATAGAGAAATAGCAACTAACTTAAAGAATTACTATAGATCTAGCATAATATTTAACTAGTTTATATTTCTTGAGAGGTTGATGGATGAGATAAGCACTAAACAATAACTGAGAATTTAAACAAATAATAAAATATAAGGATCAGGATGCTGAATCCTCCCATCGTAGGTTTATCATTTACACAATACAAATCTGTGGATTAAGATATGAGATCCTCATAAGATATTTATGAAGGAGCACCGGCCCTGAACACACCTGAGTTCTAACTTGTAGATTTGAGATCACGGAGATGTGTGATTAACATCCCATGAGTGTATGATTAACACTCACACCTCGGACAACATTTAGAAACCAATCTGTAGGGTAAACTCCACACTACCGATCTAAGATCACGGTGAGGTATGATTAACCTTTCATGAGTGTGTGATTAACACTCACACCTCAGATAGTAATCAAAATTTACACCTATGGTAAAGTCACACTGCTGATCTGAGATCACGGAGATGTATGATTAACATCTCATGAGTGTATAATTAGCACTCACACCTCAGATAGTAGTAGAACCTAACCCTGAGATAACTGATAATTAAGATAAAATTATCATTGCAATGCTGAATTCATAGGGCATGATTAGCTCCTAGATTTTAGACCACAATCAGATCATATTTATATCAATAATAACATTAGGGCCCTTAGAAGAATCTAGCATCTCAATCATAAATTTATATTAATATAAATGAATACCTTGAATGAGGTTCATAAGATCCCCATCCTTAATGAAACTAGCCACACATGATAGGAATAAATGATAAAATAAAGACAGAAATTAAAAATGACATTAAAATACCGTAAAGAGCTTTAACAAAATCCACAAAAGCTTTAATCAAACCTGATACAATCTTTCTTCAATTGCAAAAATTAAACTAATCTAGGACCTAAAACTAGGAAAAAGAAAGAAGAATGCTAAGAAAAATAAAAGGCTCCCCAAAGGGAGAGATTTCTGACCCTAATTCTAATTTTCTCTTAAATAGAGTCTAATTTCGAAACCTTACTTTTCCCCCTAATTTTGAGCTTTAAAAATATAAAGATTCGGTCCAAAGTCGATTGATCGAGGGTTTAGGTCGGTCGATCGACTTTCCCAGATTTTTGTGAAACTCGACCCAACTCTTTAACAGATACAGCCTCAGTATTTTGGCCATAACTTTTTACCCAGAATTCGGATTGAGGTGATTCTTGCGGCGTTGAAAAGGAGACAACGAACTCTACAACTTTAATGTTTTAAAAATTTTATGAATCTAATTTTTTAAAGGTCAAAATTGATCTGCAAGTCAGGATAAGTTCTGTGACAGCCCGAATTTCGGCACCTAAAAACCCGTGCCATCAGCACGATCATCTTGACCATGCCCTTTAGCTAAGCTCTGAACACTGGTATATCAAGCATCAAAAGCATAATAATGAAATTGCAGAATTTAAATCTATATTAATTAACTCCCCAAAAGACAGTTCTACCCTCATACCTCTGCATGAATGGAGAACCGATCCGAACCATCGATGATGGAAATCATCACGGATGGTTCGTCCCAAAAGAATAATCCCAACTCCTTATATACATGGTTTTAAACAAAATCAAAGCTTGACATACCAAGCCGTACAAAATCTCTCTAAAAGCCCTCAAAGCGGCACAACGGAGTCCTCTAGAATAAGTCCTCGGAGGCTCACCGCAAGGTCAGGCTTCATGGGATCAGCGTCTCCTGAAGCCTCGGCAGCTGCTAGTAGTGGACCTGCGACGTATAGTCTATAGGGTGAGCTACATCCTAGCTCAATAGGGAACAAACACAGTTGAACATATAAATTATGACTCACATATATTCCATGATATGCCATGCATGATGTGTCTATGCAGTTGTTGATGAAAACAGTGAAAAAGCATTTCGTTTTACTGTTGATTACTTATGTTTTCATTTACTCATGAATGATGCTGAAAAGGTCTAAAGCAAAACTTAAACTTTCAACTTAAGTAATCCCCGAGCAATATAGCATCGAGCCCCGATGAGATACCCATCATCGTCATCTATATAGACAGTTTTAACCGTATTCCCTGGGAATACAAATAGTACCCAAGCCCCTTTCCCCTGGGGATTGGTGGCGGGATTTCACTTGTCTCAATCAACACCCCTGGGGTGTGCTTACTATGTACGGATAAGCCTCCGCACTGGCCTACGGTTTCGCCGCCGTATCGGTCACGGATATCCTGCCGTGTCAGTCGTGGATATCCCGCCACGTCGGTAGGGTACCCTATCAAACCTCAAATAACAAAAATATCGGTGTCTTACATATAATTATTCACCGTATAAGTGTGCTATCTTATATCAGTTAGGCCCTACCAACATGATTCAATCTTGGATACATCCCTGAGATGTATCCATTTACTTGCATCACACCTGATGCTCTTATCTCTTTACTTCTTCATCCCCTGGGGATGGCTCATTTTCATTACCCTTATGGATGTCACACGCACACACACTTTTCACAATCTTTAAGCAAATAAACATTTGAATTGAACTCTATCATTACATACATGCTCTTGTAAAATAAAGTACATGTTCAAGGTGTTCCCTACCTCAAGTCTTCATTTGATCAATGCATCAAGGTCCCACGTGGCTCCTTGTGCATCAGTTCACACGTACCACCTATGGTACCACATAACAGGTGAAACACATCACAAAGGATGCAATAAAGAAGGTATAAGAGCCTCCAAGAATCTTAAAGTCAAACCCAAAAGTCAACATAATTTATCTCAGTCGATTAATCGAATTCCAAAATCGATTAATCGAAGGTCAATATCGATTAATCGATTCTCAAATCGATTAATCGATATTTTCATTCGATTAATCGAAGTAAATTCGATTAATCGAAATTCTCTGTTTCGCAAAGTCGATTCTCAATTCGAGTAGTCGAGTTTTCATTCGATTAATCGAATCCTAATTCGATTAATCGAAATTCTCTGTTTCACAAAGTCGATTCTCAATTCGAGTAGTCGAGTTTCTAAAATTGATTAATCGATCCCAAATCGATTAATCGAAAACTGAAATCGATTAATCGAGATCCCATTTCGATTAGTCGATTTTCCTCAAGCCATTTCCTCCAACCCCTGGGGTCCACTGGAGGTTCCCAGTCGATTAATCGATACTCAAATCGATCAATCGAAATCCCAGGTCGATTAATCGAACTCCAATTCGATTAATCGAAATCGGGGTCCTCTAACCCTTCAACTTGCTGGCCAATTTCGATTAATCGAAACCCAATTTCGATTAATCGAAATTGTCAGATTCAGCCCCTTTTCGAGCTGTTCTTCTCAATCTTCTTCCATACTTTTTCCTCTATTTTTCTAAGCCATTATCCTATGATTCTAACCATTTTCAACTACAACTTAGCCTCTACGATCTATGTATTTTATTCACAAAAATTTTACCTTGAATCAATCTCAAATTAATTTCAAATCAAACGGTTGGAAGGCTAGGGTTCCAGCTTTGGCTCTAACAGATCCAACCCGTATTGAATCCGGCTTTTATCGCTTGAATCCCCCCTCCAATCAGTTGCAATAACTCCTCTATTTACTTCTTCTCTCTCTCTCTCTCTTCTTTACTTCTCTCTCAACCACCAAACTCTTGATTTTAGGGCTATTAAACCCTTTTATCCCTTTCCTCACTTGTATGTTGAGCACATACACCACGGTAGGTGTATGCGACTTCTCATTTACATCACACACCACATAATCACTCAAACTATCACATCTCGTCCGTTCATCGCATTCCATGCTAACTCTTGATCTCCTGATTGGTCAAACTTGTGACCAATCGGGCACGGATCCCGAGGTCATAGTTTAGCGTGATTTTTCGGGCTATTACAAGTTCTAGATGATTCAAGGTTAAACAAATTTGACGTTATTTTCTATATCTTGGGCTATTTTATGCTTAACTTATCTCTATACCTGCAAATCACTAAAATTATATAAAATATATTAAATAACTTTCATCGGATGGCTAAATATAGGTTTTAGGGTGTGAAATATGATCATATTTCACACCTCATCAGCGGGCATAAGGTAGATTACAAGGAAGATGTTGGCCCACATAAGATTGAAACATCGATGGATAGCCAACCAGTTTGTGTTACTCCTCTAATACCAAAAGATCATTTGCATGAGCAGGACACAATTCCTTGTTTTACATCGATTGACCAGTCAAGCATTACATATGAGGCACCTTATGTGTCTAGTATTTCATTTTTACAATACTTCGATGAACCCTCAAGTCGATTGGTTATAAATAATGATTTATTTGATGCTCGCAAATTGCCAACACGTGCTAGAACCAAATATTTCATGGTTTACATGGTGGATAGGTTTGTTGAAAATCCACCCACCAAAAGCCTCAAAGCCCCTAATTCTTAGAAAGGGCAGCCGAAACAAACTAGATGAACGACTCTTTCTCCTTCCTATCGTGTTTTGAGGGTAGTCCCACAAAATAAAAACTTAGCGCTTCTTGGGAGGCAACCCATGCCCCTTGTACATTATTGATTTAGAGATTTTATTTTCTTTTTATTAGATTTAATTAGTATGATTTTGATGATTTAAAAAAAATAAAAAATCTTAGACTGTCTGATTGTTGTTTTAATGTTTACAGTTTTGTGCAATGAGGACATAGCACCAGTTAGGTTTGGGGGTGGTGTGCTCAAATACGTGGTTCATGATCTTTAACTTTTGTAGTATGTGTTTAACCACATTTTATATGCACCCTCAATACCAATTAAAAAAAAAATCATCGTTATTTATTTTTGGCGTAGTTTTTAAACTTTAGTCACTGATGCATGTAAAATCATCGTTGTTTCTTTTTCCGATTTCTCATAGAAATTTGATCCCCAATTTTCATTTCTTTCTTAACCTTGACCCGAGCCCCGCTACAACCTTGAAAAAGACCTTGATCCAATCAAGTGTGGTAAATGCCTTGGGGAGAGTGATAGCGCAATGTCTATGGTGTTTGGTGTAACGTGCTTAGGATACAAATATCTGTCACTATGAGATTTCTTTTAACTTTTTGATGCACCGTGTTTCTTATATCAGGTGAGACCTTTTTGTTTGTGTTGTAACTCTCTCTCACATGTGTGAAAAAACTAAACTATTCATCAGAGCAATTTTGATTTGAGTGTATACCTAAGGTGAGGATTGAGTCGAAACTTGAGATGCGATGATTCTCGGTTTAGATTAATCCGGCGATAGAACGATTTAAGCATTGGCACATGCACATTCGACACTCTAGGCATAAATAAAAGGCTGGTCTAAGAATCAAATCATTGGTTTAATTGGAATAAGCAACAGTGGAATTATCATAGCATCGGTATTTGAGAATGAACATTTGCATGTTGAAATGATTATTGGTTTTTGATTTTAAAGATATATATATATTATATAAATTGATTTTTGAAAACTCTTTTACCAATGATTTTGAAAATAGTCTTGGAAGTTTGTGGGTGTCTTCACTGAAAACCCTCAGGAGACACAACTCCTCCACTAGAGATCACCTAGGGGTTTAAAGGCTTATTGCATATGCTGAATGCAATCGTGCTCCCTACGAAAGTGACATTTAATTTTTTTTAGGATGTTAATTTTAATTGCTTTGACATATTTATCATACTTTTTGCTCGAGGACTAGCAAAGTGTAGGTTTGGGAGTGCGATTTGTGCCGAAATATGATCATATTTCGTACCATAATACCAACATTTGGCTATCCGATGAAGGTTATCTGATGGATGTTGTGCAGTTTTAGTGATTTCAGGTATTCGTGACCGTTGGATCTTGCAGAGGCATAAAAGAACATAATTAAGGACAATATGGGAGCATTGGACCAAAGGGCCAACATAAACACTGAAATCCATGAAAAGAATTGATTGGTCCAGCCACAAGCAAGAGAATGGATATGTCACATGTTAGGTTCAATCGATTGAAATTTAGAAATCAATCGATTGAGTTGGATGACAACTGTTTTCCTCATAAATTTGAATTTGAACTCAATCGATTGAGATTTAAATTCAAATAAGTACGTCAAAATTCAAATTTTGAATTCATTCGATTGAATCTTAGAATTCAATCGATTGACCTATATATGAAAACTCTTTCATCCGAGACCTATATAAACAAAGCAGTGTTTAGGGTTTGGGCATGCTTCTTTTAGGGGCCTTTTTGGCTAACTTTCTTAGTCTTTTTTCTTAGGTTTTTCTTTATTATTTTTTTGTGCTTAATTTTAATTTATGACAATTAGTTTGAAATTTGAAACCAAAGCTTTATAAGGTTTCGAATCTTTTCCTAAAAGACCCGAGCATTTGATAAATCAAAGAGTATTTTTATAATGGTTTTGGATATGTGTCTTGCGTGTGGATCGGAGATGAACGGTTAAAATCGTTCATTCAAGGAGGAAGCGACCTCTAGATAAGTAGTTAATTTATTTTCATTGAATCAGTTCTTTTTATAAATATTGAATCGTCGGCTTTCAAGTCATGCGATTGATTCTTACTGCTGTGATTTCGAATTTTGAGATACGTTATGCCTTTCATATGATTCATACCGCATTAGGCTGAGTCATAGTTTTTAGATAAGGTATGCCGGATCAATAATCACATTCTTTTCGAATCATTTTATTTGTAGTAAAATGAGGGTTAATATTTGTATTCATTATCATAATTATTAAATCGTACGGCTTTCAGGCTGTGTGATTGATTCTTACTGTTGTGATTTTAAATTTTAAGATATATTATTTCTTTTCATATGATTCATACCGCATTAGGCTGAGTCATAGTCTTTAGATAGGGTATGCCGGATCAACAATCACATTCTTTACGATTCATTTTTCTTGTAGTTAAATGATGACAAATAATTTGACATGAAAATATGTGATTGATTGTTAGTAGAAAAATTATAAATGTATGGTTAGCGGACTCCTTGATCATTTTTTCATCATTGTTTGATTTTTCATTATTTTTCTTGCTTAAGCTTTGTTTAGATCTTTTTATTTTTAGGTTTGTGTAGTTGTTAATTTTTATCGTCACAAAGATCTCGCGTTTGGTACTTCCTTAGGTTCATTTGACGCTTCTAGAAATTTATTAAATTTTACGCTTTCCTATGGGTTCGACACCCTTGATTTCACCGTGCTACGATAGATCTTCTGCACTTGTAAGGGTACAATTTAAAACTGATCATTGCCCTAATCCTAACAATCACTCATATCAAAGCATAATTAAAACAGTCCGAACTGTAAAGAGTGGGTCACAGTGCAATAGACTTCACTAAGCACGCTTTTCAAGGGACGAGATCCATAGTGTCACAACCCCAGATTTGTGAGATTAGTGCACGGCATACATTACACATAAGTATATGTGTTTCACAAGGAGACCAAAACGAACCAAAGACACTAAGTGTGTATGTGGGAAACACGCTAGCATATCCCTAACTAATAGATATAAAAGTGAAGGAGAGAGAGAAGAACCTTTACGTAACTCTATTCTAACCTAAATAGATAGAAGGAGAATATAGAGAGAAAGAAGAAAGGAGCCTAATGGAGAACTAGGGTTTGTTGGGACTTATGTCGGCAAAGGAGATTAGAGGAAATGACGGGAGGAAGAACCAGGGAGGCCGGATAGCCTAGTAGACATTCGAACCATAAATCGGACCTGTGCGTGACTCATCGTCAGAGGTACGTTAAAAACATGATAGATGCCTAGGAATGTTTTGAATAGTAGGAAGGATGTTGGCTAAATGTTGCCTTGTATGAGATTAAGGTTAAATGAAGGATGGACACCTGTTCTCGATCTGATCGAGGGACAAATCATTGTTCCTCGCTCGAGCGGTCTGAAAAGGCTCGCTCGAGCGAGGATGAACAGAGAAAAGTAAGACTCTGGGCTCGCTCGAGCGGTCCCTTAAACTAAAGGGGAGCTCGCTCGAGCGAGGGTCCACAGTCATATTTTGAAAGCTCGATTTAACCGCTCGAGCGACCTCGATTTAACCGCTCGAGCGAGGTCAGGAGACCGCTCGAGCGAGGTCAAGTGACCGCTCGAGCGAGGATAAATGGCCGCGCGAGCGAGGTCTGGTGACCACTCAGATCTTGGTTTTGAAAATAAGAAACCTGGGAGTCATACACCCCAATGACTTTAGATCGTTCTAAAACTATTTTTTTTATGTAGGTTGATGCATTATAACCCTCTACGAGCAGGCGTGCCTTGAGACTCGTCGAGGTAGGGAATATTCTTGAAACATGTACATTATTCCGTGAACTCATATGCGTAGTATAGTCTATTTAAATAGTTATATATTTCATGAACCCTCATGATAAGGGTGTGTGTGTGTGTGTTACAATGTGAAAAATTCTGAGGTCCCCAGGGGACGAAAAATCATGTGGTTCAATCAAAGATGGGTGAAATAGAAGCATGGGGCATCCCAGGGATGCGTATGAAAACTAACAGAGAAACAAAGGTAACGTGATAAGGCCTAATGTAATATATTTAGCACAATCACGGTGAATAACTATATGTAAAGCACATTGATATTTTTATTATTTAAGGTTGATTAGAATACGGCGTGGCGGATACCTGACCCCGACTCGGCGGATATCCGTGACCGTGCTGCACGGCCAATCCGTACATTTATAACACATCCCGAGGATGTAGATTGAGAATAGACCACGCCTATGAGAAAAGGGGCTCCGATATTCCTGTGGAATACATATAACAACTGTCTAGTTAGATGACGATGACAGGTATTCCATCGGGGCTCGATGCTATATTGCTCGAGGACTACTTAAGTTAAGATTTAAGTGATTAGGCCAAATTCACAACCAAACTAATAAGGAGATTAAACGAGACTATGCTAAGTAGTGGTCGGAATCATTGGGTTATTCCTGTTACTCAAATTGTTGTACATAAGTGACTTCTTGAAAATTCTATGCTTGTTAAGTTGCTGACATATGTGTAAAGGTTGATCTATATGTTCTTTTGTTTTCCCTACGGAGCTAGGATGTAGCTCACCCCTTAGACTATACGTCGCAGGTCCAGGACCTCGGGAGAAGTTAATCCAAGGGTCTCGGTGTTCGTGCCCACAGAAGAGTCAGAACCTCCTCCTGAGGAATTCTTCTAGGAAACCCGCTGCATACTCTGAGAGTGAGTTGAGAGAGTACTATGTATGGCTTGGTATATCGAGCCTCTTTATTTTGAATGTTTTAAATACTGTCTCTTGGTAAACCATCTAGGATGAATAATTATCATTAAACTTTTGGGTATGTTCTTATGTCCATGAATTGGCATGGGACAAGGACAGCCATGCGAGACCAAATATATTGTTTTTGAGATGTCGATTTAGAGTAGCTACGTGTGCTTCAATTACAGTTTTGGCTTGTATATATCAATGTGTTGTAAAGAACCCAGGGCACGGCCTTGAAGGTCATGCTGATGGCACGGATTTCGGGATGCCGAAATTCGGGCTGTCACACATAGTAACCTGAATGTACTGCATATGGCATCCCATACTGCCATAGAGGATTTCATCCGTACATGGATGCATGCCTTCCCAAGTGTCACGTGCTCGGAAAAATATCCCACCATGACTCAAACCAAGCACACACATATCACTCACACGCATACATACAGATTTATAATAGAGTTTAATCAGAGTTCGCGGACATAAGTAAAGTGAGAACATTCTACGAAACAGAATACGAGACATACACGACACGTGTACCATGGTAAGTTCAGAGCATGCAAAACACATAACCAATACAACAATTAACTAAATATAACGAGCAGATACAGACAAAGAACTCAAACAATGCGTGCAGGAAAACATATATTGACCAGAACAAATTTAAATATATAATCAGAAGTATATATATATAAGTATATAAAGAAAAAGAATCCAGTTTATTCACCTGTCGGTGGAGCAGATGGTCCAACCTCCTCGGGTGCAGGTCTACGGGGTCTGGGTGCCTCGGTGTGGTAGTCGCACGGATCAGCGACGTGTAGGCAAGCATGTCCAATCATAGGGGGTAGCTGTAGTAGGGTATACCTGTTGCATCAACTGGAAAAGCATACCCTCATGAAAGTCCAACCGTCGGTGCACATGACGGTTGTGCTCCTCCATCCCATCTAAACGTTCATGAATCCGACGATTGCTTTCAGTGAGTGTTGCTAATGCGTCAACGATGTCCGCGGTAGTTGTCTCACGACATCTAGATGTCGTAGTAGGTGCAGGTCGTGGAGGTGGTATGGGATCCAGTCAAACAGGCACATCACCCTGAGGTGGAAGGTCAGGCTGTGCCTCACCCAAATCTGGAGCTTACCCTACAAGCTCGACCCCAACTGCGTCACATGCTACACCCCCCTCCTCAGGCAGGTTCTTTACCAATTGTTTATAACTCCTCGTCCAGTCCGTTATCTTAAAAACTTTGACGTTATTATTCAATTTCAACTCTCCAGGTGCCATACTATACTCATCCCATATAACGTTATATTGTTCGACCATACTCTTGATCAATCGAGCATATGGCATCTCTTTCTTTGGTGCCACCTTTTTCAAAGACATGTTATCCTTAGCATGTAACATACAATTGATGTAACACCTCAAATTTTTGCTAGCGTTGAATCGTTGACTTTCGACGATGATGTAATCTACTTTGATTGGTTTGACCTTGGTCAAACTTCTCACGTATGTAACGCGTCCTTTGACCCACTTATCTCAATTCAGCGAGAACACCCAAACGCAAGCCTAAAACCAATTCCTAATGCGAACTGATATTTGAAAACTCGGGCCCCGAGATTGGGTCAAGTTCAATCTCTTTGACCCAAGCCAATGCTAGTTTATGCGTATAGACATGCAACATAGATAGCCTAACACTAACACCCCGACTATGTATGCGTGCCTAACAGGGCATACACTTTAATTTATAGAATGTTATAATTAAAATTGAACATTTTAGTCACCCCATTGGTCAATGCTTTGGTGTGTAACCAAGAGGTCTAGGTATCTGAACACCCCAATGACATTTGACCTTAGTTGGCCTTTCTATTTTGTTCCCTAGATTAGTTAGACCAGTACACTGAAAGCAATGTATTGATCGTATACGGTGTCAAGATCACATATAGCACCCCGATATGGGTTAATGTGGATAGCAGACCTAGAATCAAGACCCATTAAGTAATATGGATTGGGGATTCAGACCAATAGTTGAGGTCCTATGCTAGACCTGTACACCGAGCTGGGTGTACCAGTTACACACTGAATTTGGGCACCCTATGTTATAAAACCTACGATATCGGGTACGGACACAAGTAAGGTCAGGCGTGTGTGCCTAACATGGGACGCAAACAACTAATATAGATTAAATGATAGTAATTTGATGAGTTTTAGGGACCCTTAGTGGCCTAGTAAAATTTGACATTTATCGGATCTAAATGATCCATGTACTTAATATAAGTGTATCAAATGTACACTTGGATTTTTGGCATAAACACATACACCTATAGTAGCTGTGTATGAGGTATACACTTGAAATTGTACTATCCCATATACCTATATCGGTGTATTACATAATACACTTGAGCTTGAAACCATCCCATATATATATAAATCAGTGTAATAAAGTTACACTAAATCTCATTCTTATATTGCATACAAGTGTAGCAGAAATACACTGGAATTTATACCCTAGCCATACACCCTAAACAGTGTAATCAATTTACACTAAAGCCAAACCTAAAATGTCTTATAATCCTTATCTTGCCTCTTGACTCCATGATTTCATGAGTCACCATTTGGTTTCATGCACGCAAAGTGCAAAAACCACTACAAGAACTCGCCACCACCTTCTCCTTCTTCCCGCTTCGACCTTGAAGATATCTAATCCCCATAGCACATAGACCTTGCACAACCATTAAAGCACAACTATTAAGTAAATCTCATAGAAGATGGAACCCTTCTTCTAGCTTTCAAACCCACATCTCTCTTCTATCTCTTCAAACCATTGAATTCAAACCCTAGGATTCAAACCTGTGAATCATAAAGTGACCTTACGATTTGGTCAAGAGAGTCGTGAAAGATGACCGGTTGATCTCGGAAGCTTCCTTGAGTCCCTATCTTCATCAATTATGTCGTGAACTTGACACCGACACCATTTTAGCGTCGTTGTAACCAAGATTCCACCTAAAGGTACGCCGTAAAACGAACCACGTATTAGATTTGTTCTGTTAGATTAGTGGCTTTTACAATAAAATATTAGGTTGTTGATGTCAATTCCATGCGATCGGATCGACAATTCTAAGAAATAGGATTGTGTGAGGGTTTCGGAGTCGAAATCTTCAATTATTGCACTCCAGATCCTTTCATATCAAATTAATAAATATAAATGAGTTCTCTGTGCAACATATAAAAGAATCTATATGTAGAATGTGTATGTAGAGTGTAGAAGGCCCAAAGGCATGAAGACCAAAACCCAGGGAAGGAAGCATGCAGCAAAGACATGCCTGACAGGCTTGCCGCGGCAAGAATTAGGTTGTCGCGACAAGGTGCCAACTGAGAGGCTTGCCGCGGCAACTCTACATCTTGCCACGGCAACCCTGGGCAACTTGACTATGTTCGATATTTCGGTCATAACTTTTGACCCCGAACTCCAATTGACACGATTTTTGATACGTTGAAAAGGAGACAACGAGCCCTATAACTTTCATGAATTAAAAAATTTATGAATATAATATTTAGAATGTCAAAATTTAGTGACAAGTATGGACAAATTTCACATGATCCAAAGTTAATGTAAACTCGTTATTTTCACCCTAGTTGGAGAAAACTTTTGGAGCTTCGACATGTGTGAAATTTAGTCACTAGCATGTGAGTATACGAATGTCTTATAATGTAGGTTAAGGTTTGGAAACGCCCATGAGGATTTTCGCACCGTTTTGTCGCACTTTGCATAATTTCGCAACCGAGGTAGGGAAAGTTCACTACTAAATTGCATTTGATCTTCGATACTTAGATTATGTGATATGATTAAATGCAAACCCTAGGTTTTGGATGTTTAAATTGAGTTTTGAATATTTAATTTGATATGTTTGATATTAGTTTGGAAATAAGTGTAGGGAAGAACTTTGTGCCCGACTACTAGTTTTCTCGAATTCTCGTCATTGATGCACATAGTATACACCTAGTATTTTTCTAGAATTGATATAAGAAATTCTTGGCATGTTTTGAAGTATTAAGAATTAGTTTTTGTATACGTTTTGCATGCTTTTGATACATAGCATCTTGTTATGATTTCTCTATGTGATTCCATAAATTGCAAGTTTAGATATCTTGATTGTGTCATTGTCTTTTATCTCGTATGTGTGTTTGACCTTGTAACCCCGTTGCGTCTCGGATCGAGTGACCCTGTTAACTTAGCTCAGGGGTTTGACATTTCGATTCAAGTGACCCTGTTAACTTAGCTCAGGAGCTTGATTTCTTGGTTCAAGTGACCCTGTTAACTTAGCTCCGGGACTTGATTTCTTGGTTCAAGTGACCTTGCTAATGTAACTTAGGGGTTTGACATTTGACACCATTTGAATCTGAACTTTGAAAATAAGAAACTATGGATCGACCTGACACGACGATCAACCAGTTTATTTGAACATGAATACGAACATGACCATAAAATCATGAAATCAAACACTAATCATCTGTGTATTTAAATTGACATGACGGTTAATCCGTGTATTTGAACCGACACGATGGTTAATTCGTGTATTTGAACCAACACGGCGGTGGATCAAAATTTAAATCGATACGATGGTGAATTCGTGTATTTGAACCTGAATATAAACATGAACATGAAATCATGAATCTGTGTATTTGAACCGACACAGCGGTGAATCCGTGTATTTAAACTTCGAATTTGAACTCGTGAGCAATGATATGAACTCTAAAACTCTGAATAAGAATCCTGAACATAATCTTTGAATTTTGAATAAGAACTATGAATCTGAATCCGAATCCGAATCTTGACCCTGAATAAGAGTACTGTATATGAATTTCGAATTCAATAATAAGTGGGAAACAAATGAGTGAATGAATAAATGAATCTGAAATTATGAAATATAATTATGAATCTGAATATGTATTCGAACTTGAATTGAGGATTGTGGTTTTAGCCAAGAGTTCGCAAATCTCAGTTTTGAATAGAATGTCTTTGAAATAAATTTTGTTCCAACATGTCTTTGAAGCAAGTTTTGTTCTGATATATCTTTGAAAACAAGTTGTGCTTTAGATATGTCTTTTAAATAAGTTTTGTTCCGATATGTTTTTGAAATCAGCTTTGGTTCAATATATCTTTGAAAATAGTTTGTTTCTGATACGAAAGAATGTATTCATTTCGATTTTAAAATACCTTTGAATTATGATCATTGGATCTGTGTTTTGAAAATATAAGATGTGGTTAGTATGAATCTTTTCCCTACTGGGCTTAGATGAAGCTCATTCCTCGACTATACGTCACAGGTACATGTCTTGTTTGAGAAGCTTGAAACAGATCCTGTAGACTGCCTCTTTGAACTTGGTGTGGAGATACTTGGGCTCCTTTATGGATCTTTAGATGTCTTTGAAGCAAGTTTTGTTCTGATATATCTTTGAAAACAAGTTGTGCTTTAGATATGTCTTTTAAATAAGTTTTGTTCCGATATGTTTTTGAAATCAGCTTTGGTTCAATATATCTTTGAAAATAGTTTGTTTCTGATACGAAAGAATGTATTCATTTCGATTTTAAAATACCTTTGAATTATGATCATTGGATCTGTGTTTTGAAAATATAAGATGTGGTTAGTATGAATCTTTTCCCTACTGGGCTTAGATGAAGCTCATTCCTCGACTATACGTCACAGGTACATGTCTTGTTCGAGAAGCTTGAAACAGATCCTGTAGACTGCCTCTTTGAACTTGGTGTGGAGATACTTGGGCTCCTTTATGGATCTTTAGATTTGGTATGCACGTATGATTACGCGTATGGTTGAGTAGTATAACGCGGTACGCGCCGCGTATAGCATGACTCCTGGGGAACTAAGACTAACTAATAATGTCAAGATCTTTAAGCTTAAGGACTGGACTAAAACTTATAACCTACTGGTGAAGAGATTGCCTAAAGAAGGGGGTGTGGTACAAGAACAAGTTGGGGCCGAGCCTGCAGGGCAAGCTCCCGATCTAGGAGAGGCACAGCCCAACCTTCCACCTCAGGGGGACGTACCTGCTCGACCTGCTCCCATTCCACCCCCGCGACCTACTCCAGCTCGGACATCTAGAAGCCGCGAGACATCCTCCATTGACATAGCCGATGCGTTAGCAGCACTCAATGGAAGCAATCGGTGAATTCATGAGCATTTGGATGGGATCGAGGAGCACAACCGTCAGGTGCATCGACGGTTGGATTTTCATGAGGGTATGCTCCTTCAGTTGATGCAGTACACATATCCCACCACAGTTACCCCCATGATCGGTCACGCTCACCTGCACGTCGCTGATTTGAGCGACTATTGCACGCAGCCACCCATACACCATAGACCTTCACCCGAGGAGCCTGGACCATCTGCTCCGCCGGCAGGTAATTACACTGGATCTTTTATTTACATTATATTGATATACATATACTTCTGATTTCATATTTAAATTTGTTTTCCTTCATGTATGTTTCCTGCACGATTTGTTACATGTTCTCTGACTGTATATGCTCGCTCCATTAGTTGTTTGTTTTGCCTGCTCTAAACCTAGCATAACATGTATGCTGCATATACCTGCATTTTGTTACTGTCTGTGACCTTTGAGATTCATTTTGTTAAATATCTGTCTCAGTAATATGTGTGTGTTTAGTTTGAGTCGCGGTGGAGTGTTTTTCCGAGCATGTGACACTTGGGAAGGTATGCATTCATGTACGGATACAATCCTCTATGGCAGTATGGGATGCCACACGTAGTACTTCTAGGTTACTACGGATTCCAACCTTGCAAAGCGTGCTTAGCAAAGTTTATTGCACTGTGACTCACTCTTTACAGTTTGGACTATGTACTTTATGATTTGATGTGCGAGGTCATTAGGATTATGGCTCACCGTAGACTGTCTGAGTATGTCTGATATTTTTGAGGATGAAAATTCCTAAGGAGGGCCAATGTAATGACTCTAAAATTTTGAAACAAACGTGATTGTGTTGGTATGCGTGCCCAACATAAAAATCGAGGCAAACTTAAATTTTAATAATTATTATTATTATATTAATAGGTGTAGTCCGTATGTGTGTGAAGCCACGTGTCATGTGTGATACAAATTTGATGTTTCATGAGACCTTGATAAGATACCATACACCTGAGTATGGTGTATGTGCTCAACTTTGGAACCAACCCTTAGAAATGGAAATATCAGAGATATTTCCTTGGGTTTAGCTTGTAAGAGAAGGAAGAGGTTAGAGCTTCACCTCTCTTCATTTCCTTCCTCTTTGATCTAGTTTTTCTGGCTGTGCGATCACATGGTGTGCTGTTATTACCTCTTGTAGCACGTAACTCGAGTCTTAGAGAACTCCCTCTGTGAAACCAAGGTTAGAGGAACCCTAGATCCTTGATAATCTGGCTTAAAGGGTGAAGGAGTCGACTTTAGTACGTCGTATCTCGTCTGGGGAGGTGTACCCTCTCTGTATATTGACGTGGAGTTGCACGTTGGGTTTGTGGATTGCCAACCGCAACAAATCTCCAATTTTGGATTCGAAACCCATTTTGAGTCGCAATCATCGTGAACCAAGAAAGTGACCGTAAAGAGGTGAGTTACTGCATACTTTACGTAGTTATTGATGCCCTAATATGTTTGTGTTTGTGCTTGCGTGATTCGATGAAGATCATCGAGAATCTGGGTGAAAAGAGGTTAAAAGTTAACGAACCGCATTAATGACAAATGGTATCTATAACCGCATAATGTAGAAAAGAGGAGAAAAAAACTAATAAAGGAAAACCCATATTAAAATTAACGTAGAGAAAGTAATTTTAGTCCATAAGTTCCCACATCAGAAAAATAAATAAGAATTTGTACTTGTAGGAAATACTCAGGAAGGATGAAAACAAGTATGAAGCATGGATCAAAATTTCGTCTAATACCGATATGTATCGGTATCGGACCCGTACGATACGATACATTGAAAGTACCGTATCGTTCATTTGTATGTATATGGCCGGACGATACATTCAATGTATCGTCCGGTATTTTATTATTCCAATATGTATCGTTCGATACGTATCGGTTTTGAGCTCGGACGATACGTATCGGTTTAACGAGATTTTGACCCATGGTGTGAAGCATTTTCTTCTAAGTTGAACCCTCTGAACACATAGGTTCAAAAAGTTCAATGCAGTTGTAGGAGAATCCCTTTTCTGTAACGCTCTCCCATGGATTCACTTCAATCGTGAAGTTGAATGCCTTCCCTATACACCCTGACATGTGTTTGATAAATTCGGCGATGTTCGAATCCTGTGTGAAGGAGGAACACATGTATGAGAAGTGCAATTTGAGCATGTTATGTATCATCAGAGATAAAGGGGGAAACAAGTATATGCATTTAACTTCCTTAGATCATCAACACTAAATTGTAACAATTTATCCACTTTTTTATGAAATAGAGTGATCCACATGTCACCACTATCGTCACAAACCTTTGGACGCAACCTATACATGTGAAATATGGAGAAAAAAATTAGAAGAGAACATATATATTAATTTCAAACATTTAATAGTATGGATGAGGAGATGGAGGTAGACCTGTAAGTAGTCTCAAGATTTTGAGGGCCACAATTTGAGCATGCCCGATTATTGTTTTCTTTTGTCACTTTTTTGGGGCATTTTTTACATGCCAAGTACCATGGGTCAGTAGTATTGCTGACCTCTTGAATATGTGCGTGGAACTTATAACCATGACCCTATTGGGGAAGGCCAAAATAGTAAGTGAAGATTATAGGTTTTATTATAGACAATGATGGAGGAAATAGAAGATGGCGATGATGTGTAATAGTTACTTGTAATTAAGTGAAGTTAGTAGTGGAAACAATGTTTGATATTTTCTTATTTTTATGTAACATTAGAGTTTGATGCCGGCGGGAATTTAAGAGAATGGAATTGACTCTTTTGTTTTCACCAAGCCTATCATAATAGAATGCCTAATTAGAGTATATCATATGCCAATGGTAAAAAAAAGTGAAGAGAAATATATAAGGTATATTACTTCCGAAGTACTCTGCCTCATTTAGTTCTTGGTCAATTTCAACTACTGAATTTGTTGTTGTCGAAAGAGAAATTTTCCCTGCATATGATGGATAGTTAAATGCGGCTAACATTTAAACATAATTTACACATGTAGTATAGATGATGCAAGTTATTAGGGAAACGTGCTGTTGTATTTTTGGATCATTATTGAAGTGGCTAGTATAATAGGATAAGAACCAATTCTCTCTTTTAACGGACCCCCTTCTTTAGCCACTAGATTTCCCCAGATTGTTAGATAAGTGGAATCTATGTAGCTGTAATTGTAGCCATTTTAATCAGTGAAGTTGTAGTTTATTTATAGGTGATAGGTACAATGTGGAAACCAAAATTGAAGAGGGAAAATGATGTTGGTAAATAGTATAGTCTATGTCAACAAGTGTGACCCTTCGACGTAAAGTTTCAATTCCATCCCGTTTACGTATTGTTGATGTGTGATCATCTATATCAGCTACAGCTGCAATAATGTCTTCAGAAATATAGAATTAAGTAAAGCAATGATAAGAAAAAAACTTTAGTAGAAGTAGTGAATTGCATAGGTACTTATGAGAGTATGTGAATGGAGATAATCTCTGACATATTTTAGAGGGACTCACATAATTTGGAAGTTCCATTATTGCATCATCATGGTCGGTTTCAACAATAGTTGTGTATCTGTCTAACCCTATTTCAAAATCGGTTTCTCCAACACTACATCTTGGGTTTGCCTTTTTCACTGCGCCGTTGGATATAATAGTAAGTACCATGTACTTTAATAATTGGGTCAAAGAGCTGAATAATCTCGTTGAATATGGTAGCTTGTATCATTGTTCCCTGAAATACAGAGAAGGTAATAAAAATAAATGAAGACGATGAAAAGTATTTTGTAAATGAAGTCGGCTCATTACATACTTCTATATCAACCAATGTGATTGGTATAATTGAGCCATAGGATTTTGGTGTATTATAAAGGCGAGTGTCTCCTTTCAACAGAGCACAGCATTTGACCTTCCAATCTCTGTTTCCTGGTTTGATTGTGGTAAAAGTTTGGCATTCCGACGTCATCAGTGATGTTCCTTTTTCCATGATCCTACTTTAAGCATAAGGTGACAGATGTAAATAATAGTTGGGCAGTATATTTTGATGTATGAACATGATGTTAAAAGGTTATTTGTTTGCACTATCCAACACTTCTTGGTAGGCGATGTTTTTTGTATATGTAAGCCACTGGATTGTCTTAGGTGTTGGTTTCATTAATATTTTAGTACCTTTCCTTGAAACACCTCTTGATAATGCGACATAGAGTTGTCCATATGAGCATACAGGTTCAGGTAGATAAACTCCAACTTACTTGATTGTTTGCCCTTGTGCTTTGTTAATAGTCATTGCGTATGAAAGGCGTATCGAAAATTGCTTACGTTTAAATTGAAATGGATAACCTTTATTTTCTGATGGACAGAAAGGTATTCTTGGTAGGAATACTTCTTTTCCTTTGTGTTGACCAATTGCAATTTCAGCACATATTACATGTTTATAGAACCTTCGGCAAACTAATCTAGTGTCATTTCAGAGCTCGTTTTTAGGGTTATGATTTCACAATAATAAAACAGGAGAATTACATTTTAATATCAACTTATGAGGAGACAAACAATTTGGAGAAAGCGAATTCAAGAATTCTTGCGGTAGGGAGGTGTCAACACTGTCAACTGCAGTATCAAAACTATAGTAGACAATCTCTTCGCCAGTAATATTGGAAATGATGATATGATTGACCTGATCAATGTATTCATTCTTCATACTCAAAATAGCTCTGTCGGCTAAATAATCTATATTGCCTACCTGTTGTTCCAAAGATGTGAACATAGTATCAATTAGCTTCTCCAAACAATTGGTATGTTCATTATACGTAATGATCATAATTGGTGGTATTTTTACCAAGTTTTCCATGAAAGATTCTTCGATATCGTCTCCTATTTGGAGTAAATAACGACTGTACTCAGCATCACCTTCTACACGCATATTGTGAGTTAATTTCAACTTTTCCACAACATTCCAAAGGTATGAATTGATTAAAGTTGCATCTATTGTTTCTGCTCTAGTTGCTCGGGAGACAATTGGGAGCACTTGCCTAAAATCTCCTCCAAGGATAACAATGGGTATTTTAAATCATGAATGAGCAGTTCGACCACCAGGAAGAATTGATGAAGCAACACCAGACGTTGTTGTAGGAATGGCGATATTTCCAGTTGATCGCACTTTAGCAAGTAAAGCTCTATAAAAAAAATGTTTTATCTGTTCTACCTGGGCCATCGATGAAGAAGAATCCAGGCTGACAATTGTCTATACATCTCATTACTATATCGAGCGCATGTAGTTGAACAGGGTTAAGTTGGTTGATAGCTTGCATATCTTCATCAGGAGTAATAATTGACATCTCTTCTAGGACAAGTCGCAGTCAATTCCCTTTAATAGTTTCAACTGCTTCAACATGTGGAAGAGCATAATCTGACAAAGATTTACCCATTTCTTTAAGCATAGTTCATATGTCATTCAAGACAAAAGCATCATGAACTGAAGCATTATTTTGACAATATCATGGAAGTCTTCCCCCATTTGTGGGGACATAGATTCCCATAATACTTTTACATTAGCTGGTTCACAGTAAATAAGAATTATAGCAAATAATCTTCGCAACATTGATGGCATTGCTAATGTGTTGGGTTCTTGTAAGCAAGTTAGGATGTCCATATCATCTTCTAATAATCCGTAAGACGGGGCGGCTTCTCGAAATGATCTAGCTACTTTCCCATTAACTGTGAGTAAATCTTCAAATGAGATTGAACCATGCATGTGGTTAAGCAAGATACGTAGATAATATCGCTCTCCTTCTCCTAGATTAGCTATAGCAATACGGCCAATAATTCTTAAATGTTTTCATTTACTTCAAAACTGGCAAAGTGAATTCCAAACGTAATGTTCTCGGGTCACTTTTGGGGATGTTTGCCACATGAAATTAACATCTGACCGTCTAATAGGTGTGCCATGATCTCAAAATCAAGTGTGTAGAAGAGTGGGATGAAAACGATCTCCATCATTTGATTAAAGGAAGTCAACAACAAATACTTGGTGATGAATATTTGGGTGCAAATACAGGTACCCATGATCATAACTAAATGCCAAGTGGGTGGTAAGGATTAGCCTAACACCATATACTTAGTAATTTGATGAAGCACATAATACTTAAACTCAAATGAAAATGGGGTTTCTCTTCCACTAAAACCCTTCTCTCGGTGATACCAAGTAGAGAGAGAGAGAGAGAGAGAGAGAGAGAGAGAGAGATGTGGAGATCTAACGCAAGAACTCTTTTAATCAGATGTGCAATACAAAATGTTCATTCAAATTCAATCAAAGCAAACCAGGTACCATCCAAAATCGCAGCTCTAATTCATTCACAATCTCCATATTCTTCTTCAACATGGGTTTTCCTCTAGAACCTAAGATTTTTTGCACACGATTCCAACCCCAAAGATGAAAATACTGTCGATGAGGACCCAATTTTTTTATAAATATGGCATTTTTCATGACAACCCAGTTTTTGTTTCGCAAGAATCAGATGTTTCTTTAAGGATTTTTAGTGATGTTGTTGACGAAGATGATAGTGGGGATGCTAAAAATACTAGTTTGAATGACAAGGAGTCAGCTACTCCTTGGAGCTATTATCAGTTGAAGAACCGATTCGGTGAGACTCCTAGTTGTGTTCCCTTGTAGCCCAAGCTTAGAAACTGAGCTTTCCAGAGCAAATTTCTCCCAAAACCATCTGTCACTTTTAACAGAAAATGCTCTGAAAACTCGCAACCCCATAAAAACTCAAGAAAAGAAGAAAAGCTCTGAAAATGCTCAGGAAAGCCATTTTCTGTAGCTCTCGAATGAGGCCCTAGCGTGCATAGTCACAAAGTCGGAGGAAATAAGCTGGCGAGGTTAAAATCTGAAATCCGAGAAGTTCAGGGAAATATTCGGAGGAAAAGTTGGAGAGAAGAAAATAAATTTAGAACTATAAAAAATTTTAAAAATCACATTTTTTTAAAAAATCTGGAATTATTCAGGAATAATTCAGAAGTCTGCCCATACTTCTGCCTAATTACTAAACCCACCTTCGCTGTAACACATTAGAAATCCCACCTCCCGTGAATCCACCAAAATCACCTCTCGTGAATCCACCAAAATACTCATCGGAAAACCCACTGCGAAAGCCACCAGAAACCCACCGCAAAATCCACCCACCATAAAATCGATCATAAAACACACCAAAAAAGCAAAAATCAATCTGAAGATCCACCTTGGCTTAAACCTACCTTCTCTTAAACTCAGGGGAAAACCCACCACAAAACCCACCTCCGCTTAAACCCAGTAGAAACCCAGCTTTCTTAAACCCACCAAAAAACCCATTAGAAATTAATATTTGAACTTCTTCAGGAAAAAGAGAGATAGATAGAGAGAGGGTTTTGATGAATGTGATTCAAAATAACTCACATTCGATTTAACCCATCAGAGATACCACCTTTCGTGAACCCACAAGAAAACTCACCAGAAAACCCATCGTAGAACCCACGAAAAGCCTATCGCAGAACCCTCAAGAAAACCCACTGGGGAAACCCACCCACTAGAGATCCCAAGGATTAGAGAGAGAGAGAGAGAGAGAGAGAGAGGGCATTGCCGATTTAGAAAATGGGCTCAAGAAACTACCGCCCAAAAGGGTCATCTAGCAGAGGAAGAAATGAATGAGTTGAGCCTTAAAAGGGAGAAGTTAAGGCCCCCATAAATACATCCGTTGGGAGAAACCTGTAGCGACGATGGGTTATGAGGCTTTGGCCTCGTACTCAAATCTTTGTAAGCGTAATGCCAAATTGATGAAACGTGTCTTTACAAAAGTCCATCAAACGATAACTCAGGGTCAACTGCACGTGAGAACGTCATTTAACGTGTGAGATCGCCTTCTTACGTGCTATCAAACGTGCCCTATGAATGTACATGCCATCGTATATAACTGCAACTTTGAATGATTCAAAATTCATGTGATTTGGGTTTTGTTTTTGCTCATGCAGGAATTTGCATTTAGGTCACCAAGTCGGGGTTCGTCAATAATTCAAGAGGTTAAAATTTGAAATAATCAGGCACAATCGAGCAAGTTCAAAGAAATATTCGAAGGAAAAAAACAGAGAGAAAAATAAAAAATAAAATAAGAGTTAAAACTATATAAAAAAAAAAAAATTAGAAAATCACTTTTTTTGAAAATTTTGGAAATTATTCATAAATAATTCGCGAATTTTTGTGATCAAACTTTTTTTTTTCAAATGCGAATAATTCGTAGAACCTTAAATTCATGAAATGTTCAGGAAATTTTAAAAAATTCGGTAATTTTTGTAACTATGCTTGGTCATGAGGCATCTATAGATTTTATTCCATACCATGACATTATATTATGGCATGTATGTTACACGTGTCATCAGTGTACAATGGATCTAAAGCACTATAATCTAATCACCTTTTCACATAATTTACATAAGGGGCTGCTACTAAACCTACTACCAAATGCTAAATATCCCCATTAAGTATAGTTGAAAATCATTGGCTCTGTTGAATTAGACAATGGAAATCATTTTCTATTTCAATCTTTTACAGAACTGATCTTGAGATCATGGTAATATCATCAGACTGACACTTTTTCATACTTTTTCATTTCAAGTGACATACATCTCAGAAAGTGACATGTTCGCATTATGTGTGCCACAATTTTTTGGTCCCTTTTTTTCGGGTTCTGTCACGTGGAATAAAAACATGACTGTTTGATAATATGGTCGTGATCTCAAGATCAAGTGTGTAAAAGATGGAAACAAAAAATAATCTCCATCATCTAATTCAAGGCTGTCGATATATTTTAGATGTACTTAATCGAAGATATTTAGTATTTGGTGAGGGTTAGTATAATGCCCTTTTCATAACCAGTTATAAAAGGTTTATAATGGTATTGATTATGACCATTATAATATAATATGTTATCAAAGTTGAACTTATAGGAGAGTTTTTTCATAAGGCATAAACAACCTAGATGTGTCTTACATATTGTAGAGAGTATGACAGTTCAGGAACAACACTTAGTGAATAAATCGCACACAATAAAACACTCACATTGAGTAACACACCTCATTAGTATAAGGGAGGAAGCAAACGTAGAGTGTAAAATTCACAACCTCAACCCTCACAAAAGAGGGAGGATGCCACCTAAGCTACCACTCAATCAGTTATAATGAAAGTTATATCCCACAATTCTTCGTATGATACGATCCAACAATTGATTGTTGTATTTTCACGTGTCCTCTTTATAAATTAAATTTTTTTAAAATATTATTAAAGGATAAAAGATTAATATAACATCATTATAGAACAATTATAACGCCCTTTAACATATCATAATATTTAAAATTTTAATAATTTATTTTTTATCAAAGTTCATAAGAATGAAGGACCCACTAGGCGTTGGTGCAATTGGTAGGGGACTTTGGCTTATTACCAATAGGTCATGGGATCGAATGTTGGCGTCTCCCTTCTGCTATAACAAGATGCCTCGTAGGGTATGTAAATCGTGAAATACTTGTTACACGATGGGGGCGAGAGCATCCCTTAGGGATTAGTCCAAGCATAAGCTTGGGAATACCCCAAGTTTAAAAAAATAAAAAATAAAATTTGAAGCTCACTTTTACCTTTACGGCCTTTATAATGATGTGTTAAAATCATGTCTTTTCACTCTTAACATGGATTATTAATTATATGCAAGTAAAATTGGGATATAAAGTGTAGGCGGCTGATGTGTTAAAATCATGCATTTTCACTCTTAACAGACTGTTATACGTAGGACAAATTTTATGCAAATAAAGTGTAAGCTACTGATGTGGTATGATGCATTTGGCTGTATGAGCGGTGAGACTTAATTAATGTAGGTCAGTACAACCAGCCACATCGCGCTACTTCAGGCAGCCTCCACTTTGTCCTCAATAAATCTATCTCCCATTTAACTTTCCGATAAAACACTTTCTTTGTGTCACTTTTGGGCCATGTGATGCTACATAGCATACTTTTTAATCATTATAAGTCTAAATGGCAGGTTAACATTTGAGCTGAACTCAAGCTAAAAATCACGACCATCATTGGATTCACATTGTTTGAGCGTAACACTTTAATATGGACCCTAAAGTTGACATGAATAATAATACGTATTAAAGTGCTATTATCAAATTGTCCGAATCTTCTAATGATTGTGATTTTAAGGTCAAGTTTAGTTCAAATGATGGTTTGCCATTTGGACAACTTAGGCTGTGTTTGGGCATTGCTCTTTGAAAGAGTAGAAAAGAGTAGCTGCTACTTTTTTTGTTGCAAATGAATATGAGAAGAGGCAAAAGGATTGGAGGAAGAAAAAATGAGAGGTTGCTCTTAGAAACATAAAAAACATTCATCTTTAAAAGAGCATGAAAAAAGATGCTCTTTTAAAGAGGGCTATTTTCTTATTTTCAAAGGCAACCTCCCTTTTATCTTCTTCCAATCCTTCTCTCTCCCTACATTTCTTTGCAATAACAAAGAGCAGTTACAGCTCTTTTTCTCTCCCAAAGAGCATTGCCAAACACAACCTTAGAGTGTTAAAAACTTTCATTCATGTGGCTTAAAAGGACAGTGTTATACAATGGACAATTTTTGACATACAATTTTGCAAAAAGCTTATGTGACGCGATGTGACTGGCTGCACACATAGTGGGGGCCAAGCACTGTAGCCAATCATGTCGTGCCACATAAGCTACCTGCAAAAATTGTCTATAAAATTTTTTCAACCGTTTATAACTGTTTATAATTTTCTAACTTAAAATTGCTATCGAAACCAACAAATCTATCTACTAGTATAAGGTACTGGGAGGAGTGGACACACCTAACTAATCCACGAAATCCTAGCTGGGGCTGAACTACTTCTCAATGGGTTATTGTTGACCGAGAGCCTTTGATGGATAAAATCCCTTTATCAAAGGATTGTTACATAACAAGATATACACCTGGCAGCACTTGTGCGACTACAACAATACCGCAAAGTCTTTCTTTAAATTTTTGTCAAGCATTATCAACCCAAACCAACACTTGTATCAGATTGTTCAGCCATGGGGCATGTGGTTTAATTTAATTTATTTTTTTGACATTTACAACCTCCGTTTGATTGGTCAAAGAAAAGGTGACACCCAATCAACATGATGTATTAATTTTGATCCACTTTAACATTTTCAATGGTAGATATGCATTGGGTCATACCTAAATTTTTTGGGTGGTACCGCTAGTTCTTGTCTAACTTGTCGTAGCACCCGATCCTTGTAATGGATGCTACATGTTGCCCATATGATCTAGATGCATCCAAATGCAGAGTCTCTGCCCTCAATACTGAGAGTGGAGGGGAAATGTGTTCAGATGCAGCCTTAGAGACCTGCACCCGTGCTATAGATCACATGGCATGTGATGTGATCAATCCAAAACAACCACCATCTTGGGTTGATTGGCTATGGCGCATGTCATTTGATTTTTTTGACATTTTTGGCCTTTGTTTGATGGTTAAAATATAGGTGACACCCAACCAACCTAGTTCATTAATTTTGGGTACCTTTGATCGCACTTTCAACGATAGATATAAATTAGATCATAAATGAAACCTGAAATTTTGATCCTTGATCTGGACACAACCCTCATGGCTGCTACCGAGCACAGTCTCGCACTTCAATACTAAAGAGTGGAGGGGAAATGGGTGGGACGCAGCCCTAAAGGGCTGCACCTGGATATCGGATCACATGCCACGCGACAAAAATGATTAACCCAAAACAACACTCGGTATGGATTCATCGCCCATGGGCATGTGATCTAATTTATTTGTTTTTGATATTTTTGGTCTCCATTTGATGGGTTAAAGATAAGGCAATGCCCAACAAACATGGTGCATTAACTTTGCGCACCTTTCTCCACATCTTCAATGAAAGATATGCATTGGATCATATCCAAAAAATTTAAGTGGTACCTCACCGATCTTGTCTAAGTTGTCATAAGCACCTGATCCTCATGATGGGTCCCACATGGTGCCCATCTGATCTGGACATAGCCCTCATGGTTGCATCCTAATGCATAGTCCCAAGCCTCAACAGTAAGAGTAGAGGGGAAATGCATCTGGATGCAACCTTAAGAGGGATGCACTCGAATGCCAGAGTACATGCCACATGGCAAGATCAACCCAAAACAACACCCATTTGCTGTTGATTAGCCATGGAGCATGTGATTTAATTCTTTTTTTTGTGTTTTTACCTCAGCTTGATACGGTGATGCCCAAGCAACATGGTGTATTAATTTTTGACACCTTTAACCACATTTTCAATGGTACATGCATTAAATCTACCCAAAATTTTGAGTTGTACCTGATCTATCTTGTCTAAGTTGTCGTAGCACCCGATCGTCGTGATAGATGCCACAGGAGCAGCCCTGATCGCTGGCATCCGGATGCATAGTCCGGGACCTCCAGTGCTAAATGTAAGTTAAAAAAAAAATGAATGATCTGATTAGGGACATTTTAACCAATTATCGTCTAAGATAGAAAAACAATAGAAGATTTTGGTGATAGAATGTAAGCATAGAGTGTACCGTCAGTAATCATCCACCCCGTTGGCCCATTATGCCCTAGGTAATCTTCCATAAACGTGGTTTAAAAAAATATAAAAAATTGAAAAAGGAATCAATTCAGAAGTCATATATTTTAAACACCCTATTATATTTATATCCATCTGGAATAAACTACCAACACAATACAATTAATAATGAATCACAAAACAGTTAACTTTGAAGTCAAACTTAGCAAACCTTTATATCGGCACACGTTTTCTCCCTGGTAAAAGTGACTCTACAGTCTACCTCCAGAGAATGCCTCAGTCGAGCAAGATGGGAAAAATTATACTCGTGAGATGGATAACGAAGTGATTGATCATACAGATGTTCCAGGTGGGTTGAGTTCTTATTACAATCAGTTTTTTGCTATTTTTCTTTTAGTAATATATTTATTATTTTAACAATATATTTATTTCATTGCAGCAAGCTTTCAATTATCTATTTCTGAAACTGAAATTTTTTTGATAGTTAAATATGACACTTTGGAAGGCTGCCACATACAAAATTTTAATTTCATCGTGATCCTTCTTACAGTTGAAAGAGCTATTACATGTTAGAAAGGCCAGTGAGCAATGGAGGTAACTTAGACGTGAAAAACATAAAAACCAAGATTGATAAGAACTAAAATAAATAATTTAGAGCTACCAATCGACAAGATTTTTCAAAACATTATCAACTTCTATTATGTTTTTTTTTGGATCTGTAAAGCAGAACAATATCAACATCATCATCGTTACTTTGTCCCATCTATTTATGGTCCACTTTAAATATATTAACCAAAGAAAGAAAATAATGTTATAATTTGAACTCTTAAGTTGGGTCTGAAATTACTCTTAGTTTATTCGTAATTTGTAATTTCGCTTGCAGTTATGATCCTGAAAATTCAAAGTTGGAGTGGTCCATTCTTTGTAGTTCTAATCGCAAGTCAGTACTCTCGCGAATGGAACTGTTGATACGAAGAATGGACTACTCCAACTTTGAATTTTTGGAATTTCTAAGAGTAATTTCAGACCCAACTTAAGAGTTCAAATTATAACATCATTTTCTTTCTTTAGTTAATATATTTAAAACCGACCACAAATAGATGGGGCAAAATAACGATGATGATGTTGATATTGTTCTACTTTACAGATTAAAATTTCTAACATATAGTGTCTCTTGAACTGTAAGAAGGATCACAATGAAATTGAAATTTTGTACGTATCAATCGGTTCGTCATCCCATCAGGAGTGTAATTTTTCCCATTGGAAAAGCTATGTTAGGATCTTTGTGCCTTAAAATATTGTCCTTCGTAACAATTCTGCATGCAGGTCAGAGTGAATATTGAAGATTGTTCCCAACAAGATTCTGATATCGTCACCAAGTTGAATCTGAAAATAAAGGTGCTATAGTAGTGAGTACAACATATTTGCAATAGAAAGGCAAAAAATTTTTAGTCTGATCCACATTAAACGTACAAAATTGTTGCTCTACGTTAAACCTGCAAGGAAATAGGCTTTGTGAGTTGAATAAAGATTTTATGCATGCAAAAATGTTGAGGTTCATCTTCACTAGTGATTTTGATTTAAACCTGGACTGGTTGTGCCTGAATATGGGTACTCGAATGAAAACATTAAAGTTGTCGCGGGTTTTATGTGGGCTGTGCAGTAGACAAGACCAAATTATGTTGAAAGAGAGAGCAATCTATACTGGTAGTTATGGTTCATTAGATTGTATTTAATCTAATGGAATAAAGGGTTTGGCAAAGCCCAATTCAGTTTAGCATTATGAGATCCAAATGTAACTTTTAATGAGGCCTTTCAGTTCTAAATGATGCCCAACCCCACTTTAGTAATATAGAATGAGGCCCAACTTAGTTAAAGGAATAGTGGCTCCTGACCGACATTAAAACACCAAAATGGTGTTTTAATTTAATGTATCGTTATGCCATGTGGCATACATCTGTGATCAATCTAAATTGTCCAAGTGCCAATCCGTCATTGGAACATGTCTCAGCCAAAGAAACATGCCTACAAGTGGATACGAACCATCTGACTGGCAAACTTTAATATCAGCCATTAAAAAATAAGAACAACCGTTGATATTATAGTCCACAAAGCGGATGGCTTTAATATCTCTAAAAACCATTTTTGGACCCATTGTCCTTCAATGTATGATCTATCACTTTGACGGAACATTCACCCACATCTTAAACCATTAGTGGTGTAAGATCATTTAAACACCATTTTGGTGTTTAACTGACTGTCGGGAGAGTTAGCCCTAAAGTAAAACATTAAAAGGTCCATCCCAGTAATACTAAAATGAGATCCAATCAAGTTTTAATAATTAAATGTCCATCCCAAACATTAAAAGCTCCATCCCAGTAATAATAAAATGAGATCCAATCAAGTTTTAATGATTTATAGGCCTAAATTTCCTTCAACAAAATACAACAAGGCCCATTCAAGTTTTATGGAAGATGTGCGGCCCATTCACTTTAAGTAGAATTAATAAAATACTTCGGTTTTGGGAAGACATTATGAGGTCCAAATCAGTGTTAGTGAAAAATATTGAGGCCCATTCTAGTTTTAATCTAGGCCAATCCAGTTAACATTTGATCATTACTTGGATCGGCCTTTTTTACCACGAGATCAGTCAAAATTCAATCTAAATTAAGGTGTTTGTGCAGTTTTGCAGACACCAATGAAATGAAGCGACCGTATCTTCAATCCCATAGTCATTCACACAGATTGAATGTCAGACACATAAATACAAACAATTTTGTGTAAGTGTCGCACCTCAGATGTGTACAGATTACAACGAAATCAAGACATCTTTGCCGATAGTGCATGTGTAAGTGCCACATCTTCGATGCATACAGATTACAACGAAATCAACACATCTTTGCCGATAGTGCACATAGGGCAGTGGTCCAATTTACACTACACCCCCACAATGCGTATCAATCTATTCACATGATCATGAAATAAAGTGGCAAAGTGAAACCGAATAGGTTAAAGTTAATGGTGATGTGGAACATAATAGAAATTTTGAACAGCTATGAGAGTGAATGTAAATAGAAAAAAAAACCGTTCACATATTTACAGCCTCACAACTCAAGTAACTAGATAAGTTCTGCCTGTCAGCTTATCGCATTACCATGTATGTGTGGCATGACACGGAATTCTAGCCCTCGGGATAAGAGTAGAATTCTGGGTCATGACAATGAATTATCTTATTTGCTATTTTAAATTGTATGTTCTAAGCCGTAATTGTAACTTTGCAAGCTGTATTGTTGTAGACTTGCTGTGACTTGTTCTTGTAATCCAGAAAGATACATACATACATACATACATATATATATATATATATATATATATATATATATATATATATATATATATATATATATATATATAAGGCATTAAATATGGCCTATTACATATTATAAATGTATCTTGATAATTGTTTCTTTTCGAAGATTTTTTGCGATCTTTTAAGATATTTTTCTTAATAAAACTAAAAGGACTGCATCAGCAGATATATATATATAAGTCCATAATGATCATTACTTATCAACCCTCTCATGGCCTATACTGAGACAGAAATGATCTTTTGATACATTGGCGACGACAACGAAACCAACCTCTTACAAGCTATTGAACCTTCCATCTCGCAACAACATGTGTTCACAAACCATAATGGAGCTAGCTTGGAAGGCTGACCCCCAATGAGCTAGCTTGGAAGGGTGGCCTATACTCAGACAGAAAGGATCTTTTGATACCTTGGCAATGACCACGAAACAAACCTCTTACAAGCAATCGAAGCTTCCATCTCGCGACAACATTTTTTCAAACCATAACGAGGCTGATCCCCAATGAGCTAGCTTGGAACTTAACACAACACATGCATTTAGTAGGTTCTCAATGATTTCATGTGCCTTGATTTTGATCACTGGCACCAAAGTGACAAAATACGGGTAAGGGTTTAATACGGTGAGCGAGAAAGTCGGAAAAAAGGGGTAAAATATGGGAATAAATGGGGAAAAAATGAAAGGTAAAAAACTGTAAAATATGAAACCAGAAGAAAAAAAAAAAAAAAAAAAAGGGGAAAAATTGGGGGAAAAAAAGATAATATTGAAAAAAATTTAAAGCTTTAAAACAGTTTTTAAAAGCGGTAAAATACAGGGAAAAAAACATTTAATAAGAGAAAAAACGTGTTTAATACGTGAAAGACGCATATTATACGAAAATATACATTTAATTCAAAAATACATGTAGTATAAGTGCTCAATACGTTGTAGGGAAAAAACGTATTATACACAGATTTTTCAAAAAAAGGGAGTATTTTGTCACAATGATTGGCACAATACATATGCATCCTAGGCTTCAAGATATATCCTCCTTGATTATTACCTTATCTAACTCTTTGTTAACACCGTCTACCTTGACTACTAACCTATCCAACTCTTTTTTACGACTGTCTACCTTCATTATTACCTTCTGTAACTCTGTGTTACCATCTTCTATGCATTGATGTTCCAAGACATGAACCTCCATATCTAACATATTGATAAAAAAATCCCACTTAGTTGTGCAAAATGTGACCGGTAAAAGTTACGAGCTACTTTGAAACTTGTTGAGGTAAACTCATTTAGCTCTCTTATTCCTGTTAGGAACACTAGAGTTATTATGTGGTGTGTCTTTATTATATTTGGTGTGTAGATAAATTTATCATTTAATATAATTGCTAGTGAGACTAACCTATCTTACTCAGTCTTCTCTCTCTCTCTCTCTCTCTCTCTCTCTCTCTCTCTCTCTCTCTCTCTCTTCTCTTCTTCCACTCTAACCCTAAACCTAATATCGTATATCCTTAGCCCTAAACTACAACCTAATACCACCAATCCCTAATTATCTTATTGATATCAAAGCCAAACTGAATCGAACCTGTGCCTTCGTATCCTCGATGTAAGCTGAGTCATAGTCTGACTCGAAACTCGTCGGAGAACAGATTTTTTGCAAGTTCCAGCCCCTCAAGTGCAGGCAACTATGGTTTCTCCCCAGTTTGTGGCTGTTTTTCTTTGATTTGGGATGCTTCCGGCCTTGATTTCACATGAATTCCTATTCAAGAGCCGGAGAAGACAACTTCCTGCCTAGATTTGAGAAGATTTTATCGTTCTTTTCTATGTTTTCTATCGGTTTTCTGCTGCTCCCCAAATCCAGAGTTTCTGGGGGTCTCATTTAATTGAAGGTTGATCTGTTTTATGTCTCTGATCATCCGCAACACAAGATACTGATATTGATCAGGTACTTGGTGTATTATCACTGATCTTTTACCTTTTTTTCAGCAATTGGCATCTCCGTTATTGTTATTCTTTGTTGGTATTGGCTGTTATTGGACCTTCTTGTTGGAAATTATAGTGATTGCATGTATTTGGTGGGTTTTTTTTCCCCTGATTATTGGAGTTTGTGCTGTCATCTTTATGGAGTCTCTAGGATCGATAAATGCTATTGATGTGAGCATCGTATTTCTCATCGGAAATCTATTTTTAGACATTGATTGCTGATTATTTGTAATTCCGGCCCTGTTTTATATTGTTTGTCGATTAATTTTGCTCCCTCCGTATACTCTCTAAGGCAAGATGACAGAGGGATACAAAACTATGGGTAGTGAGCATCTTCCTACTAGCATCACCTTGATCAAATTGAATTCGAGTAATTATTTGGAATGGAAAAGGGCCATCACCCTTTATGTTCAGGGTCGTATGACGATGGGATTGTTAACAAGGACCACTCCTAGGCCTAGCACTAGCGTCAATGATGCCGAAAAATGGGATGTCGATAATGCAATCATTCTTGTTTTACAATTCTGCAGCCAAGCTTTGGAGCAAGCTAAGTGACACTTTTGCGCCATCTGATCATGATACCCATATTTACCAATTGAAACATATGATCTCTGAATGTAAGCAAGGGGAAGCCTCTATGGGGGAGCATTACAGTACTCTTCTGAGTATGTAGGAAGCGCTCAACCATTATGAGCAATTGTCTGAGTTTGGAGAAGAAGCCAAATGATTTGAGAGGGACCAGATTTATACGTTCCTTGGTAGACTTCGATCTGACTACGAGCAGACTCGCACACAAATTTTGACCACCCGGCCCCTTCCTACGTTGAGCACTGTCTATAGGAACCTCTTTACAGATAAGCAGTGGCGTCTTGTTATGCCAACCAACACTATTTTTGAACCACCAGGTACATCTGTTTCATCCGCTTTTGCTGCGACCACTACTACTACTGTTCCCAGTTGGGTCATTGACTCAGGGGCTCAGGGGTATTCTCTACATTCTCCCTCTTCTTCTCCAACTCAGGTTCCGATGGTTCCTTTACTCCCATTCTGGGGGTCAAAATTATTCCTCTATCTTCTCCTTTGTCATTATCTCATGTTTTACATGTTTCTCAGTTTTCCACTAATCTTCTTTTTGTTAGTAGCATTGTCAAGAAATTAAACTATTGCGTTATTTTTTATCCTACATACTATGTGTTTCAGGAGCTTACTACAAAGAGGATTGTTGGTAGAGGCATTGAGAGGGTGGACTTTACTACCTGCAGGCTGATTTTAGTACACCTACTGCTGTTGTTGCCGATGGACTGGTTGTTCTATCTTCTATTTTGCCTTTTTCTGTTAGCTTTTAGCTTAGGCACTTTATCTTTATGGCATGCTAAACTTGGACATGTTGGCTTCCAAACATTATGCACTTTAATTCCAGGTTTTAAATCTATTTTCACTTCAATTAAGTTCAATGTGATGCTTGTGAGCTTTCAAAACATGTTAGACATTCTTATCCATCCCATATGCACGAATCTGATGTTTCATTTCATATTGTTCACTCCAATGTGTGGTATCCTTCTCTAATTACTTCTGTTGATAGTTTTCAATATTATGTTGCCTTTATTGATGACTACACTAGTTGTACTTGGCTATATTTGTTGAAAAATAAGAGTGAAGTGTTTGTTAAATTTCAGGAATCTCATGCCTTAGTGAAAACTCAATATAATGCTATTGTAAAAATTCTAAGGTTTGATAATGGAGGGGAGTATACGTCTCAATCTTTTACTGGTTATTTGAAAATGCATGGAATTATTCATCAATTTTCATGTCCTTATACTCCGCAACAAAATAGTGTTGATGAGCGTAAAAATAGACATCTTCTGACATTGACTCGTTGCTTACTCCGTGGCATGTATGTGTCAAAACTTTATTGGTCATTGACACTACTTACTGCCTGCTTCCTTATGAACTGTACCCAATCTAGGGCGTTGGCAGGTCATTCTCCACATCAGACTCTTAGACCTGTCGATCCTCATTTTTTTGTTGAGCCTCGAGTGTTTGGTTGTACTTGTTTTGTCTAGGACCTTCGTCCTACTCGACAAAAATTAAATGATAAGGCTATCAGGTGTCTCTTTGTTGGATAATCTACTGTTTCTAAAGGGTATTGCTGTTATGATCCTGACGCTCGTCGTTTTTACACTTTCGTGAATGTCACCTTTTTCTAGGATGTTCCCTATTTTTCCGAGGATCGTCATACTCATACGCCTACCCCTCCTCTTCCCTTACCAGCTCTTCAGGACCTTTCGATCTCTCGGCAACAAAAGGGGATGATTACTTATATACGTCGTAGGTGGCATGGTCCTACTGTCCCAGTGCCTCCTCCAACATCCTCTGAAGTGGTGGCTCGAACTCCTGTAAGTATCCTTGATCTCGCTCATGCTTCTCCTTCACTTTATACTAATGATCTAGAACTTCCTATAGCTCTCAGGAAAGGGGTTCGCGATCAGGTCCCCTTATCATCTTGCCAATTTGGTTTGTTATCAAGATTTTTCTCCAACCTACCAGGCTTTTCTCTCTGTTATAGACTCTGAGACGATCCCTCGGATTGTAGTGCCGCTCTTGATCACCCCTCCTGACAAGCTGCCATGGTCGATGAGATGAGTGACTTACAGCAAAATCATACATGGGACATGATTCCTCTTCCACCGGAGAAGAAAACCGTTGGCTGTAAGTGGGTCTTTGCAATCAAGCACAATCCAGATGGTTATGTTTCTCGCTATAAACCTTGACTCGTCGCTAAAGGGTTTACTCAAACCAATAGAATCGATTATGAGGCTACCTTTGCTCCTGTAGCCAAGTCAACTTTTGTTCGTGTTCTTTTATCCTTGACTGTCACGCAGAGTTGGCTACTTTATCAGCTTGATGTGGAAAATGTGTTTCTTCATGGTGATCTGCTCGAAGAGGTGTATATGGATCCTCCTCCTAGTTTCCTGCTTCAGGGGGAGACTAGCAATGTTTGCCACCTTCGGAAATCTATATATGGGTTGAAGCAGTCTCCCAGAGCATGGTTTCGCCACTTTAGCAGTGTAGTTGTTAACTTAGGATTTCGGAGATGTCACTCAGATCATATTGTATTCATTCACTCTAGTCCTTCTGGACGTGTCATTCTTCTTGTCTATGTGGATGATATTATTCTTATAGGTGATGATCATCTTTTTATTGGTTGGACTAAGAGTAAGCTGGATAGAGTTTTTGAAGCAAAAGATTTGGGGAATCTCAAATACTTCCTTGGATTGAAAATTGCTAGATCTCATAAGCGAATCTTTGCCTCTCAGAAGAAGTATGTCATAGATTTATTGCGTGACACTGGGATGCGGGATTGCAAACCAGTGGATCAAAAGCTTTCTATTCATGAAAAGGATGGTGACTTACTTCCAGACCCTCATCTGTACCAGAGATTGGTGGGGAGATTGATTTATCTTACTCTCACGAGACCTGATATTACGTTTGCTGTCAATCTTGTAAGTTAGTTTATGCATGCTCCTCACACAATTCACCTTGCTGCTGTCCATCGTATTCTCATATATATCAAGTCCAGCCCGATGCTTGGATTGATATATCATGCTTATGGTCCTATGAGCATCTCTGCTTACACTGATGCAAATTGGGCTGGCTCCATTACTAATCGCAGGTCTACTTCATGATATTGTGTATTTTGGGAAGAAACTTATTGCCTGGAAGAGTAAAAAGTAGATTGTTGTGTCTAAATCTAGTGCAGAAGCCGAGTATAGAGGTATTGCACATGGAACTTGTGAAGTGTTATGGTTGTGCTCTCTTCTATCTGAACTTGGCTATCACAACTCAGATTCTACTCTTCATTGTGACAATGAGGCAACTGAGAAGATTGCTTCCGATTTTGTTCTCCACGGGAGGACCAAGCGCATTGAGGTTGATATTCATGTCATCCGAGAGAATGTGTGGGACAAGACACTTCTATTGATGTTACATCTTCTCGGCAGCTTGCGGATATTTTGACTAATACAGTTGGGCCTAGCACACTTAGTGATGTTGTTGTCAAGTTGGGCATGGTCAATATGCATGCTCCAGCTTGAGGGGGAATGTTAGGAACACTAGAGTTATTATGTGGTGTGTCTTTAGTATATTTGGTGTGTAGATAAATTTATCATTTAATATAATTACTAGTGAGACTAACCTATCTCACTAAGCCTTCTCTCTCTTTCTCTTCTCTTCTCTTCTTCCACTCTAACCCTAAACCTAATACCGTATATCCTTGGCCCTAAACTACAACCTAATACCACCTTTCAACCCCTAATTATCTTCTATTCCAAGTGGCACTACTGAAAAACGTAGTTCACGAAGCAGTTGGACCAGTTGATTCATTTTTTCTCCTTGTTTAGTTCATGATCATCTTATATTCCCCGTCAGATTATATAATCAATACACACCATTTATATTTGCCGGTCATCACAATTGTATGAATGGAAGTTCTTGTCTTTATCCAACACACGAAATAATTGGGTTTTGCAGTCATCAAGCCCTCAAAAAAAGGTCAAGAGGGAGTCATGTGTAAGATAACCATCGGAAGAAATGACTATTTGGTTCCAAATAAGCTTGTAAATGTTCACAACAGAGAGTGAGTCATGGTAGCTCACTCATATGGTTGGTTTATGTGATGGTTACTAACATGGTTTCTTGGAGCTTTATCTACCATGGGGGGTGTTGCCAAGGGAAGCGCACATTGAATGGGGTGGCCTGGAGCTTTAACCACATAGGGAAACTCAATATCCAGTTAAAGAGTATGGGTGATATAGTGCAATTACATTGGTCCTTTGATCTTATTCACCAACCAGTGATGTCTTCCTAATTTATATCCAGATAAGTGTTTTGGGTGCAAGGTATAGTTTACATGGACTCTAAAGAAATCAATATAAGATCCACTGATTATTTGTATTATCATATTATAGTTTGTTCTTAAACAATGAATTAGTCATATATTAAACAGGCTTGGTCATCGATTTGTTTAGACTTTAGATATATGCTATACTAATTATTTTGCAAAACCTTTATTACTGATGTGATTTACTAGTATTTTAATGCTACAGTATTGGAAAGTACAAGGAGAGCAAGTAGTGTACTCATACATTGCAATAAAGGTTTTAACTTTATAACTAAGTCAAATTACTAAATGTCCCCTATAACCGGGGAATAGTAAGGATTCTTAAGGTCACTTCCATTAGCAATCTGCAACTGCAGAGTGGCATATATAAACACCCCCTTTTTTGGATTTTTAGTTTACGAAAGAAAGGTTTTGGAAGAGAGAACTGGAAGCTCCCATTCCAAGACTTGAAGGAAAGGTCTCTGAGTGCCAGGTATATCATCCTAAGATTCTGCAGATTTATCACGTATGAGTACACTACTTGCGCTCCTTGTCTACTCACTGTAACAGTGAATCCTAATATTAATTCTTTGTTTTTATTTTTAAGAACATTCTATTCGACAGGCTTGGACTGTCTTCATTCCATGTCTCATTTTCTGTATTTCTTGCACTAGAAATAAACCAATGGATAATTGATTTCATAAATGCAAAATGGACCTCAAAATTTTCTATACGTTGATGAAGATCTTCAATGAGTGAAGTTCATTAAGAAAGCCTATCTATAACGATACTGTAATTCAGAGTAAAGAAATTGACATGGATATGACATGAGAAAGCAAACTATTTTGAAGTACATAGGTATTGCATGCATCAAATCCTTAAAAGGCGTTTATATTAACTAGTTAAATATACCAACACCATCACGAGGCATCAACTCATGCATGATAAAGGTTAAGCTAAACCAAAGCTAATGCTAATATAGCCATTATGTCAAGAATAACCATGGAAAAACATCATACTTTGATACAACACACGTCTAGAGATATTTAGAGAGTTTGGGCAGATATGTAAAACTTCTACCAAACAGAATATTCAACTACTTTATATGCATTTGCTTTTCTAACGGAAACAAAATAGCAACAAACTAATATGGTCCAAGTTATTGAGAAAACATATGGAAAATGGCTTTACCAAGAACTCAAGCCATATAACCATGTAGATCATGAAAGTGACAAGATTATGATTTTTTTCTCAGGTGGCTCTATGGAAAGTTCTCAGCAAATCAAACACAAAGCATGTGGCATCAAATCTTGTGTCTCATTAATTTATAAGTGATTGCCACTCTCGAGAAAAACGTCTCCAGCATGTTATAGTAGGAATATCAACAAGCATATGTACAAACAAGCTACTAAAAATGAGAAATATATATATATATATATATATATATATATATATATATATATATATAGATATCATTCTTTAATTCCTTTATAATAGAAGTATTAACAAAATTGGATACATACCCAAAAGGCAGTCAGTGATAAGTAAACAATCTCATCTGATAATGTGCATATTTAATTGATGGTTGCATACCAAAAAGTACAAAAATCTCATCGGCTAATGCACACTATACTTTCTTAGTTTCTTCTGCAATAAATAGATTTATTTACTATATTAATGTGTTTCAATCAATTCTTATGCTAACTTCAATCTCAGTCTGAGATAATAAAAAACAGCCTTCGAATGAATCAAATGTCGCAATCAGCAATTGGCAATAATTTTGTACTTGTCCAGGAGAGGATACATAATCCATGCTAGCAGAGATGAAAAGGTAAAAATTGGTAAAAAGAAATTGAGAGAGCTAAAAGCCGACCTATGGTTAAACAGAGAGAGAGAGAGAACCTGAACTTAGATAACTTCAACTTCTTTGTTAAGAATCAGCATCGAAAGGGCACCCTTAAGGGTATAATCAAAAGATCGAAGATTAGCAATCCCATGCAAGTTCTCTTCAATTTGAAATCTAACGGGGTCACCTGAAGATGGGAAACCGAAACTTCATTAAACAATTCACCATGAATAAATTAGATACTCAAAATATGTAAACAATTGTGAGTAATGTATCATGACATCACATGTTTTTCTTCAAGAGATGACCAAAACATATGTTTATTGTTTTAAATGGGTCAAAAACCTACTATTGCAGTTCGGAAACATGTTATTTTGGAAGGCATGAATTCAAACTCAAGAGTCAGATGTAGGTAATTAAAAGGTCTAGGGATACCTACTCTTATAGAATTATATAATTTTTCTAGGTCATCATCATCACCATAGCCTTATCCCATCCATTTAGAGTTGGCTTTGCGAGTCCTATTTCTCCATTTATTTCTATTTAGGCTAGCTACTCTGCAGTTCTTTATACCACTTCAGACTGCTTCTCTCCAGGTCTCCATTGGTCCTCCTCTTCTCTTAATTCCTTGTTCTAGTCTTGCCTCAATCCTTCTTAAAGGGGCTGTTTCCAGCTTTCAATGGACCTATAATATATCTGGTTATTATTTCCAAGTTCTTGTTCTTCCGGGTATTTATTTTACAAATTTAGTAAAAGATAAGATTTCAAGGGTAGTTCTCTTGTTTGATAATTTTGCTTTAATAAATTATAATTTCCGCTTACGTTAGCATTCTAGTTAGTAGTAGGATTAGAGCTACTTGAAATTTTCATATATATCTTCTTGGAAGTTTGTAACCCAAATTTCGATTAATGAAATTATTTTCACTGTGATGGGTGAAACCTTTGCAGAAGAGATAGCTTTGGCATATTCCTCTCAAAAACTTTATAGAGGCTGACTCCTACGAACTCTCTTCGACCTGAAACTCTCTTTCCACTTACTTTTTCCCTCACTAGAGATCTGTTAGAACTGCATAGCAACTATTACTGGTCGACACCAATGTTCCTTGTGATACAGGTTCATATAATATTTTATCATTTCCATCTTGATCTCCTCCTGATCCGCCACAATCGCATCCCCTACCCGTGTTGTTTGATGGTGCTGGCCATTTTCTGAACACTCCCCATTGCATGAAAGAATTTGTATTTTCATCCCCCCTTTTTACCCATCTAACTTGGGCCTTTTGTTTCCAACAGATTTGTTCTTCCTTAACCTTTCGAGTGTACTCCCATCAACCTTTTCCGCCTCTCCCTATCCCCTAGGAAGAAGGATGATTCCTCCTCCTGTTTATCTATATATTCAACTTCACTAAGGATTTCTCATATTCCCCTCTATACATTCCCAAACACCTCAAGGTTCCATTTTTTATTTGCTGTTTTAGCAATTTTAGTTTTGTTATAAACCTTGCTTGAGCACCACCCTCCACCTTCCTCGACTTCAACTAGACTCTTAATCTCATCAAAATCCTCATTTGAAATCCACATATTTTCAAATCTAAATGGTCTAGGGCCCCATTTTCCTACCCCAGCACTCAATGTAATTGGGGAGTGGTCTGATATAGGTGTAGAAAGCGCCGCTATCTCCATGTTGCCATAACATTGCTCCCATTCACTACAGCATACAAATCTATCCAATCTTGGCATCACTGGATTCTTGTCCATTTATCCAGGTGAATTTTGATCCAATCGTCGGGATGTCAACCAACAAACATTCCAGCATGAATTGCCTGAATTTTCTCACGCTCTAATTCATTTGGCATCCCCCTTTTTTCTCACAAAACTTGATGAATTGAAGTCGCCTAACACCACAGTATGTCCCATTCTTGTTTAAACTTCTTTAGCTCCCTTCAAAAATTGTCCCTCCTTTTCTTTTCGGTTGGCCCATACTGAATGCCCATTCTTTCCCCGACGCAATGAACTTAAACCTGACACTTAAAGAAAACTTTCCCATTTTCGTTTAGATGGCCTCTACCAAACGAGAGTCCGAAATGGTCCGCATGCTCCCGTTGATCCTATTGCGTACACTGCATCCCATTTCCATTGATTCCCCTCCAATAATGATTTCATTTTAGAGCTCCAACATGCACCCTATTTTGTTTCTCGGAGACCCAGGATGTCAGCACAATTAATTGTCAGAATTATTTTTTATTTTCAGCCTTTTATCCAATGACGTATTTTCATGTTGGATTAATTTTTTTTTTTAAATCTCTTTAGAGAATAGAGGCATAAATCCCTTTGATTTAGAGTTTTATTAAATTGAACATTTTTGTTATCTTCCAGAATCCAGACTATAGCAACCACATACTGCATCAGCCAAGCACCAACATTGTATTTGCACAAAGGAAGAAAACCATAACAGATGATAAGAAACAAAAGACTTGATCATGCACTTCAGACAAGTAACACATGAACCAAGTCCAATATAACATCTTAGTATGTTCCTTAACCCTGATTCAGAATCATGAGGCAGGTACTCTTAACAAATATTAGGCAGTAACCTACTTTCATTGGCTGTTATAATATAAATCATGGATAAGAGAAACAGCAAAGAATACAAAACAAATATTAGCCCAATTAACATAGAATACACTTAAATCTATAGAGAGGGAAAATGCATATTTAAATAATATTATCCACTCATCCAAAACTAGTGAGATGCAAACCTTCTCACAACACTCAAGCTCTATCTTCAACTGCTAATCGTTGCTCCTTTTCATGCTTTTTTCAAGATCCTCCACTTTCCTCTCCATAAATTTTATATCCTACAACGAAGACACACATAAATGTAAAGTGAAAATTACTATATGCCCTTGTGTCAGCTCATTAAATCATCAATTTCTATTCCCACACAATGAACACGTACCAGGATACATTCAAGAGCAACATATATGCTGCACATATTAATTCTAAAGGCAGACCTACATTGGCTTTTTTCTATAATAAAGAAAAAAAAAAGAAAAAGAAAAAAAAAGAAAAGAAAGTAAACCATGGTTTTCAAGAGAAATAAACAAGTGAATTCACTTATAAGATAAAAAAGAAAATGAACATGAAAATATTGTAAACTAAGGACATTTACATTTGCAATAAACAATATATAGGACACATTGAAAAAATATGTTAGCCCGTTAATAAATTATGTCCTTAAACACACAAACAGTGAATGAGGTCACATGTTGTATGCCGTTTGTGGATACTATAGTGCTTAGTGCTCATTGGCAAGACAAGGAAACAAGTAAATGATAAGTTGGAACTTTGGAGAAAGGCCTCAGAATCAGAACAAAGACAAAATACATGGAGTGCAAATAGTAAACACAAGAACCTAGAGGATTTGGTGAAAATTGAAAACCATTTAGTGCCACAATGTCATAAATTTTGGTATTTGGGCTCTACGATACATCTTAGTTGGAAAAAAAGAAAAATAAAAAGAAACCATAACCCAAATTTTCACCAAGAATTAGAACAAAAAAGAAAAATCCCAATCCACTGCAATTATGAGCACTCCAATCTTAAAACCCGATAAAATAGCCTCTTGAAATCAGTATATAAGCTATTCTGAAAGACGTCCTTCTCACCTTTTAAGATGCACTATCCAAATTTTTTTACCTAGAAATAATTATTTGATGTTCCATCAATGTACATGTGTATGTATAGTAACAGAACAATTAACTAAAAAACAATGTATTACTCTGGGAAGCATCCATTTTTTGTTATCAAAACAAACAAAAAGGTAATTTACAAAATAACCATGGTTAGACAAGTGACAACAATTCAGAATGTGTTCTGAAGAAGCCTAAAACTTTTAACAAATTAATATACGTATCAGTTATATAAATATTGATTCATCAAAAAAGTAAAAAAGAAATCATAATCTTTAGGTAACACTTGAGACAATATTTTAGAGACGTTAATGACCAATACACTATTGGCTTAATATTTTCAAACCACCAATATGGAACCGGTTCAGATATTAATATGAGTGGTTCGAACAAGTTCTCCGTTCAGTTCGGTTCACTCCAGTTCAGGTGGACATGTTCAGTCTGGTTTGTTTGGATTGGTTCAGATATTAATAAGGGAAATGATCTCCTAACTCGAGTCATGGGACATAAGCCCATGACTCGAGCTCTTATTGGCTGCATGTCACATCAGTTGGCTTTAAAGTTCAACTGATGTGACATCCAACCAATGGTAGCTCGATTATCGGTTTATGTCCCATGACTCGAGTGAGAGAAGATTGCGCTATTAATATATATATATATATATATATATATATATATATATATATATATATTAAAAGGAGAGTGATTGAGGAGCTTTGAACTCAAACCCTCCATATAATCTTTAAGGGAAGACTAACCAACAAGCTATAACAATGTTATTGAATTTAAAGTACATAAAATATATTATATTTTTTATTTAAAACTCATCATACCCCTAGCGAACCAGGTTCGCTCAAGCGTTGTGAACCGAGAAGTGGTCCGCAAACCAGCAAACCTGGTAATTTTTATATACACTACAAAATCAAAAGCAAACGGACAAATCACCCTTCTCCAAAAGATATTCCCATACCATCATTACACATCCTAATAAAAGGGACTGTTGATTTGAATTTGAAAGGGACTGTTGGCAAGGACCCATACACTCCTTAGGAGGTATGGCCAAACCATTGACTTTTAATAACATAATAAGACTTGTATTACTTTGAACTTCACGGTAGGACTAGTGACTGAGGATTAGTAGAAAGGTGAAATAGCTTGTCAGTTAGTGAATTTAAGAACATTAGAAGTCCAATTTAATCAAAAGTGAAAAGATGATACCATTTGACCTTTAGACTCATGCATTGCCCACTGTCTGCACTGACAGGTCAGGATGAGCGACCGGATGTGATGACAGGTTTAAAATGGTGGTGGGTAAACTGATCAGGGATTGATCATTGGGGTCTTTGTGATCCTTGTCTCGATAGACAGAACTGGGCTGAGAGTGCCTTGCCTTTGCCCGATCCGCATTGGCTATAATAACTAAATTTGAGCCAGAGTGGTATTGGTATTGTACCGAAATTAAACTATGTAATACTTCTTTAGGGATAACTCGTTAGGATCATACTTTAGATAGGAATGTTTCCACTGCTTAGTTACTGATACTGCAGGGTTAATTCAGAAATTCTTATTCATGTAATTTAGGAACTCTTGTCTAATAATTCTTTAATTATATCATTTATGCAAATTATTATGTCTGTTGTTTTGATATTTTGAACTGCCATTAACATATATTCTCTCTCCTAATATTCATATTTATTATTTAGTAATATGGGAATCTATATGAGTGTTGTCACTCAATTTTTTACCTATAAGTCTGATTTGGACCAAATTTTAAGGGTTGCTAATCTATCCTATAAGGATGCTATCTAACCATTAAGATAATACTCCAAGTATTCTGGGGTGGATTTCACTCCCAGTGTCCTAGAGGTAGTTGCGAAACCATCTAGAGGGGATGTTACACCCAGGCATCTCCTAATCAAACCCATAACCCTTGTAAAAGACCCGTTACCCACTACAAATTAATTCTCCAGTTCTGTTTTAACAAGCTCAGGTGATAAAAACACTATTTTCCTTATAATGAAAAATACAAAGATGTCAAAATCGCAAATAAAAAAGGACTAAAGCTTGGTGAAGGATATCAAAAGATGGTGAACCCATTTCCAAGGTTTCATATTTTGGGCAGGTTGGCTCACTACAAATTATTCACCTATTGTATTGTATAACAAATTTCTTCGACAGTGAGAAAATTTGAACCACTTGACAATCAGGCAGCGGCTTTGTCATTTCTCCTGCAGGTGGCAACATCCCTCTCCAGTTCATGAATTTACTTCTGCTCTACGGTAAGGAAAGGGGAAGGTAACGAAAGGGGAAGAGAACGTTCGTTTATGTAGAACGAATAAAAAAACAATTATGTTGGCCAATCTATCTCCATCGAAATTTTGGAACATATGTACGTAGTCAAATAGGACCAATTTGTTTGGTTGGGATTTTTGTATCCCTCCCCCATTGGTATAGAGTTTAAACATCCCATATAATCTCTATCTGCAACGCAAGTCTTTTCGGCTCAGTAGGGAGATTCAGGTATTATGACCTAGAGAAGATCTACACAACAGTAATTTACGTGTCTACCCTTATCGTTCGCTCAAATTAAAGAAGGACTGTAAAGAATGGCGAAAAGTGGTCAAGACTCGGGAGCATTAGGAGATAACAAAAGTAAATGAGCTTCATGGTAAGTGGTAAATGTATTTGCAACCTAAACTTTATGTTTCGCAACCAAGGTTTAGACATGGTAGAGTAGTTAATTTTTGCATGTGCCGAATGTACAATGAACATCTGACCGTCTGTAACCAACGATCATTAGATATACTGTGTCAAAGCTTCAGATGAAATAATGTTTCTACCATCTGATTCAGACCAGTCAATGGTGTTCCGAGATGCTATAATTATAAACCATTATAGCAAGATAGGAATGTCTTGCGATGTGTGCCACGAGGAATCAACATCTGAGCGTCTGATAGGTGAGCCATATCTCAAGATCTATTGTGTGGAAGATTTGCTCGGAAAACGATCTCAATCGTCCGATTGAAGGTAGTCAACGGTTTTTAATGATGGAAAACCCTGGCTGCATAGATAAAATCTTTGGCTGTAAATAGCAGTACCCCTTTGTGAAATCCACTTAATAATGACAAGGAAATTTAACATAAATACAAAGTTACACCGTATAGAGTGCTCTTCAGCGACTTATGGGGAACTCACACTTTTAGGAGTGGAAAGAACCGCAATGATACAACCTACATAAGAAACCATTTTAATGTATAGACAAGTTATAGGCAAATGCTATTTCAAGTTTCCAACTATTTAATGAAGGGATGAATTTACCAAGAATAAACTTTACAAATTCACATGTTAGGACAACAAATTTACAAATTCTAAAATGATAAACTAGAAAATGCAGAAAAAACTTTAATCAGCAAGGTTATTATAGTCATTTTGGAGTTGGCCGGATAAATTTACCAAGACAAGATATTTAAGCATTGGAGGCAGCCTCGTTTTTGGCAATGGTTTCTGCTTTTTCTCTGATGACAATGCTAGATCCTCAGCTTTTCTAATGACAACGTGCCCAACATGCAATTGATACAACCGATAAGTGTGAGGGACCACTCCTTTACACTTGTGACAGTAAAAACCCCTATGACCCCTTTAGAAAAATAATATTACAGAGTCATAGAAGGAACACATGGAAACTTTTCGAAATTTATAAGGACATTCTCGTCTCAATTGAAATATGACATAGTAATGCGGAATTGAAGCCTACACGCCAAGATCATGGCTGGATAAAGAGGAGACATCGAAAGAGAAAGTGGACCCATGAATGGGTTTTTAAAAGGCCCGTTAAAGACCCATGTGCACGTTGTTTTAGGCATTTTATCTAGGTTTAATTTCCTTTTTTTTATTAGGATTCTTTTAATAAGTGATTTGTTTTAGGATTAGTTTCCTTATTTGAATCATTTAAGGGTAAGGCACATATATGTGATATGTGACTGTTAATTTCATCACTTAAAGTAGTCATAAGTCTATCCATATGTGTCGAAATTGCGGGATTCTTGTCTTGTTAGAAATCTACTTCGATAAGCTTTCAAATAAGACCAATTTCATATTAATCGGGTATCATTTGACTCTTCAAAAGTGGTCGCGTAATAAAAAGACGGGATTAATGGTGAAATTAATTATGACCGTTAGATTAGAAAGTTTTAATAGTTGATTAAGAGTTTTATTTTAAGTAGTATTCCTAGGATTTCTTTTCTTTATAAATACACATTGTAATCTCTTATGAGAATTATTATTGATGATGAATGAAAATTTGCTTAGCAAACTTGAGGGCTTTTTAACAAAGTTTTCTGTGAGGGTGCAATTCTCTCAATCGAAGAGCGATTTTTCGTTCCGCGTGCGGTTTGGTGTGAGGCCAACTTTTCTTCCTTAGAGTGGTTCCTTAGATCTTCTTTTATCCCTATTCTCCTTTTTATTTTGTTTTAACTGACGAGCGAGAACCCTAACCGCTATCGTGTGAGACTACGTTATTTTAGGGTTAGCGTGCGATTTTTCCGCATCAAATTGGTATCAAAGCAAGTTCAACACTCGGCACGTGGAGTCCATTATGAGTAAAGAACAGTTTATTGACGCCTTTCATGAGTTGAATGATCAGATAGCTAGCATGGGATCATTCGTAGATCAGCAGAAGAGACTTGATTTGCTTCAGACAATTTCTACGATTGGACAAGTATGGGAGACAGTGAAAGCTAAATTGCGGAGTCTAAGGTATTTGAATTTAACATCTCAATATTGGCTAGTTTTATATAATCGAGCGTTTACTTTTGAGAGTCTACGTGAGTTAAAAATTTCACGTCACATAGCAGAGGTGTTGAGCAGGAATTCGTTCAACAATTTCTTAAGGATTTTCTTCTCAAACTATAAGAGGAAATCATATCGGCGAGACGTAAAGCTTTGAGATTTAAGCTTTCAAATTTCGTGTCCGATAACCCAATCCCATCACCAATCTTCCATTTTAATCCCATAACCGTTGTGACACCTACACCCGTTACGAATTCCATTGTCAACGTAAAATCTACGCCGGTTGCAGCTCCCGTAACAGCTTACAGCCCAAAGCCCGTTCAAGAAACCAAGCTCATAACCGTAATTACCCTAGCCGACCTCATCTCACCCAAACTGTTATCAATCATCTACTCGAACCCGTGATAGCTCCAAAATCGGTCGAATATTCCATACCGGTTGATGAAAGAGCAAGTTTCTGCCAAAAGTCCTACCGAGCCCAAGTCCGCAATGAAGTCTCTCGGTCCCATGACCCACAAGTCCCAGGATCGTGTTGGTTGTGTGTTGGCGTCGATTCCTATCGGCGTATCAAAGATAAATCGGATCCCGCCCGAGTTGAATCCAATTTACTTGTCCAAGCCGCTTCCGATTGAGGTTCCCTATATATTGTCTGTGATCGTGGCGTGAAAATCCATGTCAGCTAAAGTTCAAGGTCGAACTTCTTCAAAGTAAGGGGGAATAATGCGAAATTAAAGCCTACACGCCGAAATCGTGGTCAGATAAAGAGGAGACATCGAAAGAGAAAGTGGACACACGAATGGGTTTTTAAAAGGCCCGTTAAAGACCCGCGTGCACGTTGTTTTAGGCATTTTATCTAAGTTCAGTTTCCTTTTTTATTAGGATTCTTTTAATAAGTAGTTTGTTTTAAGATTAGTTTCCTTATTTGAATCATTTAAGTGTCAGACACATATATGTGATATATGATTGTTAATTTCGTCACTTTCAGCGAAAATATCGGAAAAGTAGTCATAAGTCTATCAATTTATATCGGAATTGTGTGATTATTGTCTTGTTGGAAAGTTGCTTCGATAAGCTTTCAAATAAGACCAATTTCATGTTAATCGGGCATCGTTTGACCCTTCAAAAATGGTTGCGTAATAAAAAGGCGGATTAATGGTGAAATTAATTATGACCGTTAGATTAGAAAGTTTTAATGGTTGATTAGGAGTTTTATTTTAAGAAGTATTCTTATTCTTTTCTTTATAAATACATATTGTAATCTCTTATGAGAATTATTATTGATGATGAATGAAAATTTACTTTGCAAACTTGAGGGCCTTTTAACAAAGTTTTTGTGTCTCTCAATTGAAGAGCGATTCTTCGTTCCGCGTGCGGTTTGGTGTAAGGCCAACTTTTCTTCCTTGGAGTAATTCCTTGGATCTTCTTCTACCCCTATTCTCCTTTTTATTTTGTTTAATTGACGAGCGAGAACCCTAACCCCTATCGTGTGGGGTTTACACTATTTTAGGGTTAGCGTGCGATTTTTCCACATCACATAGTTTATTCAATCCACCTACAAGAGAAGTTATTGTGCATACTCCACTCCACTGTATAGAGTGCTCTTTAAGTATTTATAAGTAAATCTCACTTTTTTGGGGGCCAGTGAACTTCAATAGTGTAATGTAAAGAGAAGCCACTGTTTACTGATTAAAAAAAACAAAATGTAGAGAAGCGTACACAACAGATAATCACCAAAAGAGCACTCGGTCTTTTCTACCATTCACCTAGGGCCTAATGGGAATGAACATAATATCCATTTACATGTTACGACATAACAAACCCCCAAATTCTATGATGATGAACTAAAAGAACAAAGAATAAATTTATAAGACCGAGGATATTTATGCATTTTCAAAGTTGGCCCGACGAAAATCTTCAGTACCCAATTCTCTCATATAGTAGTATGGATATATATATATATATATATATATATATATATATATATATATATATGACCCTTTATGCCCTCAATAAATCCACAAATGACTGATCTATCCTGCATCTATGAAAAGACTAAAATACCCCTTATAATAAATCATGAATAGGTCCTTTAAAATTTTTCAAAATGATTATAAATTACCCTTATTTATAACAAAAAAACTATAAATCCTATAAAAGTTAAAATAAGGTCCTTGGCAACTTGTCTAAAGTCGGGTCTTTACCATATGTTAAAATGGGATGATAAGGGTTTTGTAGGATGCAGAAGCTTTATAGCTTTTGTTATTAGAGGTGCAAGAGATTGGGTCTTGAGTTGGGTTATGCTTGACAAGGATGTTGCAGCTTCTAATGTGAGAGAGTAGGTTGATGTATGGGGCTTGTGATGCTAGGTTCTTTTTCTTTTGGGTTTTGGTGTTTTTGCTTCTTTGTTGCTTTCTTTGTTTTTGCTTTTATTGTTTTGGGCTCTGCCTAGTGTCTTGGCAGCTGGCTACTGCATTTCCTTTTTGCTTTCTAATATCTTGACCTATTTATCGATTGAAAAAAATGATATTTGATAGCCTAACTATACCGGTCATGAGAAAGCAAGTGTAAATAGATATGATAACGAACATATTGAAGCGAAGTAGTGAACACATAAACTTGTATGAGCCTCTATATGTGTGCGCAATGTTAGCTACTTTAAGTTTGTTTCTTTTCTTTGACACATTGAATTCAGATTTTAAATGAAAGGATTGAACATATATGTTGGCTTTCTTTCGTAAATCCATCAGAATAATTGCTTTAATTGATCGAATGGAACTATTTTCCAATTGTACAGAAAGATGGATAATTCTATTTTATTGATCACATCAATTGAACACATTGATTTGACCACATGAATTGAACATACTGACACGACCACATAAATTGGGACATATTGAATAGACCACATTCACTTTTTATGAGCATAGTATCATTTTCATTGTATCTAACCATCTAGCTGGGTTATGTGAACTATGTCATCTAAAGGTGAACAATATTAGTGGTCGCCTCAGTAAATTTCCAAGGTCTATGGATCATAGTGAGTTACCTATTTAGCTGTTTAGCACACTTTTCTTTGTTTTATTTCGAAGTGGCCGAGTTATTTTGTGTAAGTCGCTTATGAGAATGGGTAAGGTGAGACGAAGGGAAAAATGCACAGTTCCTTTTAACCACGATGAATTGTATCACTTTCATAGTATCAAGCATTCGCAATGAAGTACGGTCCTTTAGAGCATCTTCGACCAGGACTCTACATGTTGAACTTTATGTATTTCTCCTAGCCATCTCTTATGTCGACCTGGACTCTACATTTCGACCTGGATTCTGATTGCATCGAATCCTAGGGTGTGATCAAATTGATCAATCAGTTATGGTTCAAAACAAAATAGAATAGTATGAGAACTTAAAGTTCACATCGGATAGTAAATTACCTAATCCCTCCTGGCCATTCACATCAGGCTAGTAGGGCTAGTAGGGATGTGTCTGATTCCATCGAATCCTAGGGTGTGATCGAAAGTAATCAAGCACTTATGGTTCAAAATAAAATAGCTAAGAGTATGAAAATTTAAAGTTCCCTTTTCGAAATCCAGGTTCAAACCGAATCTCAAGATGCAACCCAAGATAGTAAATCACGCAAGAGTTATGATTATCATTACATATATACATATGCATACATATTTTTATGTAATTTCTGTTCATTTCTAGAAATATATGATTATCAGAGGTCTAATATATCTATAGATAGGTCATGAATATATACATACAAATAATCAAACTCAAAGGTCTAATATATCTATAGATAGTCTAAAACCTCTCATATATACTCTATACTGTACAGTTTTTTGTTTTTGGTTTTGGTATTTTTCCTCTTCTTTTTTTTGCCGGCTTTTGATATGTTGTATCTTCGTTTTCAGAAATGAAAATGTGGCCACAATTTGATCAAACCAAAAACATATATTCCATTCTCTAATCACAATTATCTATATACAAGCCAACTCTAAAAACTCCTTTTAAACAAAACATATTTACAATCGATTTAATCTTGAGAAATACTTCCACATGAGTTTGTATATCTTCAGTTTGTGGCCCCTTAGCTAATGCTTGAGCATGCAACCTTCTACCTTGTATTGAAAGTATGGTCAATTGAGCCAGAATGCATCTCTACTATCCGATGTGAATGGCAAAGAGAATGCAAAGCTTGATTCGTAGAGTTCAGGACGAAGACGCTCTGAAGGATCGTACTTTGTTGCAGATCTTCGATACTATTAAAGTCACACACCTCATTGTGGTTAAAGCGAATTGTGTATTTCTCCTCTTGATCAGGTTCTAAGGCACAATATCATCATTGGTCAAAGCCATTTCAAACCTAAAAGAAGAGTGAGTTGTTCAATATAGGCTAAGGGTTTGAGATAGGTCAAGTCAAAACTCTTCAGATGAATCTAGGGAAAGAATCCTTCCACTCATGCAAGAGAAAAAAAAAATCCTAATCGAGATAAGATCCGATACTCTTGGCAATTTTAGCATGTGGGTTTTCCTCTCGACAACGGGAGCTATTTTATCTCCATCACATTGATGAAAGAGTTCTCCATGCTAGGAGTCAGTTCAACGTTGTTGTTTTTCTCATCAATGATCCTGACAACATTAACGTCCCTAACAACACACGAAGGGCTAAAGAAATCACTCCTATATCCTCTTGCAATAAGATGCAGACAGGTTCAATACAAGTAGCAGTCATCAAGCTAGGAAAAATCAACTAAGGACAATAAAGTAGAAATCGAGTTTGAGTCCTTAAAAAAATTATGACAGAAGAAATTTATATCCACCAGTCTCCATATTCCACTGAAGAGACACTTTGCTCGAAAGGATACCATGCGCACAATCTCCCATATTGATTGCAGTCTGACTCTTAAAACACATCCATCTAGTTTCTTGATGCAAAACAACATGAGGATTATTTGCAAAAAGACACTTCTGTTTGTCCCTTCCTTTTAGATCTCTAGTATTCTAAATAATATTCTCATGGAAAAGAATATGGGATCTGATATCTAAATTTGCCCCTACGTACAGCCTATGAAGCTCAGAATAGATCCACTCGGACAGTCATATAGTATAGTCAATACCCAAATTTAGGTAACTTAGTTAGTTCTTCCCCTATATTGAAATTGTCTTTCACACATCTCTTGACCCTTTTTCTTTATTAGAATTGGCTTATTTTAAATTTGAACAAGAGACCATAAGACCTTGCTCACCGTCACTAGTGGACATTCCTACAAGTAACTTTTTAATTAGAAACTCTAGTTCAATCTCCTATGATACTAGGACCTTCGAACACATTCAACCTCAAAATGGACCTCAAATAGGACTAAATCTCTTTCTAATCCTACTATGACTAAAAGTAAACAAACCTAGTTGGATAACAATTAATAAAATAACTCGAAATAGGATTGAACTCCCCAAACAACAAACCTAGTTCAATAATTAGATCGTTGGAGGCAACAACATAGAAGAAATGGAACATTTATTTGCTGGCGCTGGAATATTTTCCATGGAGATAGATTCCTTTAGCTGAAAGGTCTCCCAATTAAAATTGCACACCAGGGATCATTGATCTTAGCCACTCAATTATTACCAAAAAATAAAAATAAAAACCTCCCCCCACTCGATTGAGATCTTTCTTGGTTTGACAATTTAAGTTACTGCAGTCACAGACAAAAGAAAAGAGGATACTATCAAACAACGTGATTTGAGAAATTCATAGCTTATACAAATGGAAAAGTGACATCAACAAAGAGGCCATTTTTTCAGGCATGCCTCGATTAAATAAATTCTAGGGTGGTCAATTTCCTCCATCATCAACGACAGAACCCCAGCTTCTGAAAATTGGAAATTTACGTGCGCACCTATCAGTTTAAGTGAACACCACAAGGGTGATGTGACATCAGCAAAATACGAATCCATGCCATTTTGGTGCGTAACAGAAATCGTTTAGGAAAATTCTGAACAGTTTATGTAAATATTCATGTAATTTGAGCAAACTAACTATGGTAATAAAATTATTGGTTACTTCATCTTGAAATAGGAGAGGAGAAATCTGAATGAGCTTGGGCTGTCCAATGGCCATCTATAAATCTAACCCTTCCACTGATGAAACTTTACCAAAATAAACTATTGTAAGCCACCAAATCAAGATATTTTTGGCTGTCTTGGAGTAAAACAAAGTTCGATTTGCCAACTAAATTTCTAGTAGGAAATATAATACATAATTCCTTTAACCATTATTTTACCAGGATTCATCTTCCAAAAAATAATCAAAGAAGAAAAAACACCCATACTTCAGTAGTGATTCATGTGACAAGGTTAAACTGAAATGAGTGACGAACTAGGGACTTGCAAAGCTGATCCAAAATAGTTTTCATGTGACAAGGCTGTGGAACGGTAAGCCCATATATTTATATTTCCATGTAACACAAAAACAAGTTGAAAAAAGAGTTTCAACTATTAAATGAGAATGTCCATCTAAAATTTTAATATGAGTAAGAGTAAGCAGAAGCAGCAATTAAATGGAGATATGAAGCATTGTTTAGAGACTCATGGTAGCTTAGCTCTACCCAAAGGTATTTTTTTCTCTATTAAAAGCTTTATATTCCATCACCCAAAAGTTTGCAGTGGAACTGTAATAGGGATTATATATTTTTATTCTCATTGCTAGTAATTCCGTTTTATGAGCTTCTGTAATCGGTACTACTTTCTTTAGATTTTGGATGGAAGGGGATTTTAGTTTAGTTATACTCTACCATGAATAATGATCACTAGATTTCAGGCTGAGAAAGCTATGTAAACCTAGGCACCTAGGGCGATCCAGCGCTTAGCATTGGCAAGGCATTTCAACAACCTTGACTCAATCCAAAGAGTAAATCAATATTAATATTTTAATTCAAGAATTATATAATAACACAAGAATCTACCTTTACATTTCTGACAGCACTCACGGTAATTCTCTTTCGATCTTTGTAGAGGATGCCCCCTTGTTCACCTCAATTGTTTTCTTTAAGTAATGCCTATGATGTCATCGCACGATCAAAGATTTATCCATCACTCTTCATGGAAGGGCTGTAGGTTGCTTGATATCGCCAAGGGATTGGCTGCCTCGAACCCCTTGAATCTTATGTTCCCACACAATCTCCGATAGCTCGTCCTGAGGTAAAGTCAAACCCTCTCCTTTTACCGACCGATTCAATTCACAAAAATATTTTGGATCTTGTAATCTAATATACTCACGCAAAACTCGCTCGTGATTTGGTAACCAATTCCTAGGGAATGGGGTGTAATCACAGGACGGAATCAATGACATGTGTGAAAATTGAACTCCATCAATGGCATCAACAAGTCCCATCCTCAAAAGATCCGAATACTCTGGAGCTTCATTGTTCGTGCTCTCTCTCAATGGACGACTGAGATCGCGCGAGGCAATCTTGTATACCTTAGCCCGTGATTTTAGTCGATACCTTGCGGCATACAGCTTAGCCAAGGAGCTCCGTATCACATAAGCACAAAACCCAACAATTTTCTTTCGGTTATCTGCATATCTATACCAATCCGCCATGGTCTCAAGAAACTTGTTCATTTGAGAGTTGGTATGGGCCTGGCTCGCATATAACATAGGGGTACAAGGCAATGGCTCAGGGTCTCTATCGCCTTTAACAAATTCAAGCCGTCTAAATTGACGAATACATTGTTGTAAGCTTACGGTGACTGAGAGCAGAGTTCCGACACCCCTCTCGCTAACAATTTTCCCACCAGTTGCCGTATAATGCAACGTCGGGTGAATCACACGCCGACAAATTATGTGGTCCAAGAATTGAATCCCTCTCGAAATGTGTTCAATCTGAATCAGTGAATTGTCTAACCTCAACCCAAACTTACTTTCACAAAATTCAACCAACTCTCTCCTAGTCTCCACGGCATCCTCTCTTGGCCCTCGGATTCCAATCAACACATGGGCTCCATACCGTATGAAATCCATTCTCCTCGTCTTCTCTCTCCTGCTCGATGGAACAAACTCGGGCCACGCAGGATTATGGCTACCATTGCTACTGGCGTCTCTCCATATTGAATCGAGCTTACACGGTCTAAAATACTTTGCAATCTTATCTTCCATCAAATTATCTAATTCACTAAGACATACATTTGCAAGTAAAGGACTCAAAATCCCACAACAGCCATAAAAGGGCACCTTAGCAGCTTCTTCAGGTGCAAAATTAAAGAAAGTCCTCAACCAATATGGGTCAGGTTTCCGCTCATTCTCATTCAACACAATTTTCTTTCTTTTAGACCCTTTCTTCTTCCTTTTCTTCCTCTTATCCAATTCATCATCCTTTGATGATGCCGATGACGACCTGTTTCTCAATCTAACCGCTGATCTAATCAAACCCAACACCTTCTTATCGCTAACCCACTTCCCCAAACACCCCATTAACATGCCCGAATCAATGCTATCGAAAATCGCACTCAAGTCCACTTTCAAGAACCACAAATAACCCGCGAAATTGCTTCGTATAGTCCTAATCACAGTGTGAGCGCTCCGCCCAGGGCGGAATGCGTGGCTCCTGGTCGAGAACCGGGAATCGAAAAGGGGTTCGAGGATCAACAGCAAGAGCTCCTGAACGACGCGGTCTTGGAAAGGGGAGTTGGTGGATTGTAGCAGAGTGTTTAGTTTCCGCTTGGAGATTAATTTGGTGAGCGGTTTGTCAGTTGGGGAGCGAATGAAGAGGTGGGTGGATGAGCCCCAAGAGAACTGGTTGGTTAAGACAGCGGATTGGAGGGCAAAGAGGGAGTGAAGGGTGTGAGAGTGGATGGCATTTTTTGGGGGGAAAGAGCCGGTGAAATGGGCACAGGAGATTTGGTAGGCTAAGACCCAGAGATCGAATTTTTTGAGGAAACCGGTGAGGTTGGAGAAGTTGGTGTGGTTTTGGGTGGAGAAGGAGCGGAGCCAGAGATGGGAGATGACTTGGATGGGATCTTCTTTCATGAGAGAGTAGGGGTTTGGTGGATCTTGCTGGGTTTCTTGGTTGGTTGGGGAATGGGGATGAGGAGAGAGGAGAGTTGTAATGGGTTTGTGGAGTAGTAGGGAGTGGTGATGGTGATGGTGATGGTGGTGGAAGAAAGTGGGGAGGCGTCTGAGTTTGATGAGGGTTGGAAATGGAGATGGCATTGCTGATGGAGGAAGAAGGAAGCAGACGTAAATTACAATAGATTTATTTGAGCCTATTTGTTTGTAGATGAATCCATTTGACCTCAGCCCATTGTGGGACTAAAGAATATCTGCTAGCCCTAGGACCCATAATTGGGGCTGAGTTATGTTAATTTGCCTATGATAAAAGGGTACCAATATTCGTGCTAGGGATGTAAACCCTAAATCGAACGCCGAGCTGAACCACATCGAAGTGAAATCGGTTTGATTTTCGATTTAGGTGGCTGAAAATCGAAAATCGATTAGGTAGGCTGAGTAAACCGACCTATTAATTGGCCAAAATCGAACTAAACCGACCCGAACAGATTGTACCAAACCAAACGCAAATCAAATCGGGTTGAGAACTACCATCCTCTATGCTTGTGCTTAACAATACACCAACTCCCTCTTACATATAAAGTCTAATATGTCTGTTTGCCCTAAACTAAAAAGATTTTCTTTATTTTAGAGGAAGATAAGAGAGAGAAGCGGCTAATGGCCGCCGCAGAGAACTCCGGCAAGAGGAGAACTCCGGCGCCGCGGGTACTCCGGCGAGATGTGGTTGAGGGAGAATCTCTCTCTCTCTAGAACTACCATTTTAGTATTTTTTTAAAAAATTTATTATTATTTGGTAATTTATTTTATTAATTTGTATTTTTTTATTTTGGGGATTGGAAGATCTTGATTTCAATTGCAACCGACTGAACCGAACCAAACCATACACCGAAACAATTGATTTTGATTCGGTTTCGATTTCGAGTGTATCGAACCGAACATCGAAAAAATCAGTTTCAGTTCAATTCAGTACACCATACCTGCATCCATAACTCGCGCCTACCAATATTCTAGTAGGTGCCTACACTGAAAACCGTTGGCCACATATCTTCCAACGTAATGGATCTTGTTATCATGAGTGTAAGCATTTAGCTTTTTTTTATCCCCCATGGCATAGATCCCAAAAGGTGGTCCTAAAATCACGTTTGAGGGTAATTTGTGTCATGTGATTTTATGGTCACTTTTGGGATCTGTGCCACATGAAATTAAAAACTTGATTCTCTCATGGCGCGCCCGTGGTCTCAAGATCTATTGTGTGAAAAATTGAAATGACAAGATCAACAATTTTCAATGTAGGCACACGCGAACAGAGGAGTCTTATAATATAACAAATTTAATTTAATAAGGGAGCTACAATTGGCACAAGAGATTTGTGTCGTGGCACATTGTCTAAAAAGAAATACTTGATATGTTTGAGATTTTGTGTAATGTGGAACACCATCGAAGCCATTTGATTTGAGGCCATGATATAAGGATCTTTTCTACCAAAGATCAGCATGTAATGTGATTTTTAACATCTGATTCAATATAGTTAAAGACCATCATCTGATTCAATGCTGATTGAATGACCGATTACGACAAATCAGATGGTAGAGATCATGTTTCATGCCTTCAAATCAAAGTGCTTAGCTGGTCTTCTACATGGCACAAATCTAAAAAATTTCAAGTCTTTCTTTTTAGAAGATGTGCCATGGTGCAATTCTCGTGTGCAAGTTGTAGTCCCCTTTAATTAAAAATACCTTTATTTGCATCCATCAAATCTTTGAAGGCACTTATATTAAAAAATATTGATTGCTTTAAATAAGATGATAGAGATCATTTTTCATCTCAATTACAATGGATCTTTGGATCAATTGCAAACCATTGGATGATCCTTTTTTTATTCCATGTGGCACACATCCCAAAAGAGTGACCAAGAAACCATATGACACAAACAATGCTTAAACATGATTTTCAAGTTATGTTTTGGGAAGTGCGCCTCTGGAATTAAATATGGGTTGTCTAATAGTAGACCCATGATTTGAAGATCCATATTGTGAAAGATTGGCATGAAAAGGAATCTCCATCACCTGATTTAAAGTAGCCAATGTTTTCTGGTATAGATGCCCTCAAAGATTCAGTAGGTGCAAATACAAGTACTCTTTAATTAATTTTTAATCATGTTTAAGCTCCAAGTAGATCGTTAAGCCCCCGGCTTGTGACTAAGTAGCATATTCTAGCTTGGGTTCTGGTTTTAGAGCCCATGTTGATCATTTTGTCCAATTTATTTTTACTTTATTTTATATCGACATTTTAATCAATGAAGTGGTTTTAAAAAATAGAAATTTAATTAACTAAGAGTTTGAGTAACTATTGGTTAGAAATTTAATTAACTAAGAGTTAGAGTACTTTTAAATCCACCCATCGAATTTTTGAGTTCATCCACACTGAAACACATTGACTTGGTAGAATCAGATGATGGAGATCGTTTATTCTCCCAATCTTTCACACGATGGATCTTGAGATAATGGGCTTATTATCAGACGGTCAGTGTTTTATTTCTCGTGGCACACATCTCAGGAAAGTGACCTTACAATAACGTGCACGCTCAAAATTGAATTTAAGGTCACTTTTTGTGGTGTATACCATATGAAGTAAATAAATGACCGGCTGATGGTACTACCATGTTTTCAAGATCCATCGTGTGAAAGATTGGAATGATAAACAATTCCCATCATTTGATTCTACCAAGTCAATATATTTCAACGTGGGCAAACTCAAAGATTCAGTGGATAAATTTAAAGGCATAATATGCAGCAGCTATAACCTAGTGGATTGTTACAAACTATGTGAAACTATGTGAGGTGCATCAGTAACTAATAAAGTAAAGTCTTTTTATGCAAGTTTTTAGTTTTTTCATCAAATAAATGATTTAGAAACTTTTTTTAATCTATTGATAATTTCTATGACTTTTAGAATTTTGATTGCAACTAGAGTTTTCAAATTCAAATTGGAAAAAATGACCCTATTGAGGGCATTATATTTTAATTGAAGTTCGCTCAAACTTAATTAAGATTTATATTATCTACTATTTTCACATAGTAGAGGTTGCCAAACTTGGAAGAAAACACGATACTTGTCATATGATTTATTATAGTCAATTGGTGAATTATATAATAGCCTTTGACTCCATTTAATCAAATGATGAAAATTATATTTTGCTCTAATCTTTTTCAATAGATATCTTTAAATCATGGCCTTCAAATCAAACGGCTTAGATGGTGTTTTCACATAGTAGAGGTTGTCAAACTTGCAAGTCTTTTTTTTAAATTTGATACAATCTGATACAATCACTTGAAAAGCGTGTGCAAATAATGGCTCCCTTTTTTAAATTTCTAGTCATGCTCCTTTTGGAATACTTAATAAAACTCTATGGAAACTTCTCTCGCTTGTTGGATAGGAGAGAATATTTGAAGCTAAGAAGAAATCCGTAGGCTCTTTCCCGAAATCTAGAGGAACATTGTGGACTGGGCTATGTTAGATGGTGAGTTTGGACCGTTGAAAAATTATTAGACATTGGGATCACTGTAAAGGTTGGGTGGCCACAAATTGAAGGAAAGAGCAAGTTGGCAGCCTCCTCCAGCTAATCACATTAAACTAAAGTTTGAGGGTTGTGCCCCTAGCTAACCATGGGGTTCGGCTGCTCAGTATATCGTTGAGGGTGATTCAATGGTGGTAATTGGTCTGATGTTAAAATTAATCAAGAAATCCTTATGGCGTAGTTGGTATAGTGATACTGATTTCACATGTAGTTAAAGAGCTATTTGAAGGAATCTGAGTAATTGGAGGTTTCAGATTCTGATTGGGAGGATTAATAGGATTGACCGTCAGGCTAGTCGAGGGCGAATTTTTTTAGTACGATTGGATACTATCTTTGGTTGGCGGGATCAGTAGACTTGGATGGCTGCTAATCTCAATTGGAGGGGTATTTGAGTTTGGTGGGATACCGATAGACGTATGAATCTTTTTCGGATCGGTATATATATATATATATATATATATATATAAGTTTTCAATACTGACACATGTAGGGGTTTGAAAAGGTTCTTAATAAATTACATCACTATCATCTTTCTTAGCAAATTATATCACTACCATCTTATTTAGAAAATTACGTCACTACCCCTTTCTTAGCAAATTATATCCCTATCCCTCGATGGGCGATGGGCGATGGGCGATGGGCATTGGGCGATAGGTGTTGGGCATTGGGCAATGAGTAGGGATGCAAGTTTTGAACCGAACATCGAAACTGAATCGAAAAACGAGGGTCTCGAATCGGACCGAAATGATCCAAAACCCGACACAAACCGAACCGAAAACCAAGGGGGTAGGTTGAGTAAACAAAAAACAAATACCCAAAAAATAAAAAAATAGGCATTGTACCTCCACCGAACCGAACCGAATTGCTTTCGATTTCGATTATAAAAAAAAAAAGAACCGAATCAAACCGAATGGGTTTCGGTTCGGTTTCAGTTTGGGATGTACCGAATCGAACACCGAAAAATCCGGGTTCGATTCGCTTCAGTACACCGAACTTGCATCCCTAGCTATGGGCAATGGTGACACAACGCTCATCGCCCATCGAGAGGTAGTGAGGTAATTTGCTAAGAAAGAGAAGTAGTGATGTAATTTGCTAAGTAAGAGGGTAATGATGTAATTTGCTAAGAAAGAAGGGTAGTGATATAATTTGATATGAACCTTTTCAAAACTCACATGTGCTAATATTGAAATCTCACATATCTCTGAACTCCTAATTTTTGTAAAACCCTTTTTACTTAAAACTTTTCTAAAGTCCCATCTTTTTTGTGGCAGGTGGATAATCGGTAGCACGATTGTTATCCTTCGAAGGTGCAACTATCAAATTGGAAGGGTTATTATCCTTAGGATTCTCGGATTTTAGAGGATCTTGGGATCAAGGACAAAAGAGGCTCCTTGGATGGTGAAGAGAATTCTGTGAGACGTTTCTTAGAAGGACCCAACATTGTTGATGATGGTGCACTTCGAGTTTGGATTAGCAGGTAGGGTATCAAATTGTATCACATTAGCAACTATCTTTCAATGATTACGCCAAATTTCGTTAATTTTGAAATTTTATTAATTTTGGCGAAGTTAATGAAAATTTGTCAAATTTAATAGATTTTATTTTAATTTTAGTCGCTTTTGTATAACTAGTAAAAGTGTACGTGCAAATGCAAGTGAATATTAAGACTTTTAAATGATTGATCTTGAATTTTCAATATTAAAAAATTAGGAAACTCATCTCCACCATGTACTTTTTGATCCTTGAAATTTAAATCATTAAAATTAGTCAAACTTTGACAGAAGCCTTAAAAAGAATTTGAATTTTTTTTATAGAAATTGATCTAAGTTGTCTCTTCATGCTTCCTATCACACTCAAATAGTGTTTTGGATGTCACATTGATCTCCACGAGATCTTGGATCCCATGGACGGCAGAAGCGTTCCCTACATTTTGCAAGTGAACATAAGTAATATTCCGTATGGAAAGGTAATATCCAAGAGAAATTTCTTATCTATTGCAATGAGATGAATTGACAACATCACTACAGATCTATATATATTTATATGCATTTTGCAAGTGAACATGGGTAATATTCCGTATGGAAAAGTAATATCCAAGAGAAATTAATAAAAAATAAAAAATATATAACTTGTATTGTCAATATAGAACATGAAGAAAAATAAATAAAAACTAACAAATAAGTATTATCTGAAAAATTCAATTAAATTGAAAATGGGTATTTATTCCTTCTCGACTTTGACTTTCTTCAGGATTTTATTTTCTTCATCATTCGTACTGTCGTATTTAATGCTTTGACATATGTACGACCTTGTAAGACGATTTTGGTAAATTGTATCTTGCACTTTGACTTGAAAGAAATACTCATTTTCCAAATATTTGTTCATGTGAATTTGAAATTGTTTATCTCCATCCTGCATATAATAAAATATAATTAGTCATAATTTTTTTTATAAAAAAATATAATAAAATAAAAAATATTACCTTGAATTTTAAAAGCATAAGATCTTCCAGGGAAGAACCAATAAGAATCTTTACTTCATTTTGAAATAATGTGAGCCATATTTCCCCACTCTCATTACCAATTTGTACACGAAGAGCATAGCTACAATATATATATATATATATATATATATATATATATATATATTGATAATTAATTCTGAACTTAAATTATAAATTTAAATAGAATTGATAAGTCTATTTATATTAAAGTTATGACCGTAACATGTATTCTACATTCTGATTTTTACACTTTTTGCATTCAGCTTATTTTCCTTTTAAAATAACTCTTGTATTGCATGTACTGCATGCGGGGTACCAAGGATCCTTATCTTGATGCATGCTTCTAATTGAAGCTTTGCAATAATAGTATAAAATTGAAATATAAAAAAATAAATATTATTTAAAAATAAAATAACAAATAAAATGATCATTTTAAAGAAAAAAATTATAACTTCTAGTTAAGGTTAGTACCTCAGATGGTGAAGAAAGTCTGCAGTTGACTATTTCGTTAAGTGGAATTTGTTCTACATTCACGAAAATATTATTTGAATTTAATTGAAATGAACTTTTTCTTTTAAGATTGAGACCTGTATTGCGCCTGTTTTATTTGTAATATAAGAATTATTGAGACTTCAAAAAAAAATTAAGGAAAAAAAATTATAACATTATATTACAATTTATTTATATCTTCAACTTCTGGTATGCTTGGATTGGTTTGGATTACGGTTGTTGGTGTTGTAGTAAGAGAAATAATTCCTGATGAATAAAAGATAAATGAATATAGATTAATAATAATTTCATATAAATTGATAGATGAATTGATAATATGTGTACCTCGAAATTCATTGATAGTCAATGAAGTAGCTACAATAATTGGCATTTGATTGACCATTTGATTGAGCGTTTCACCTTCATTTTTTGCCAACTCTTCTCATAATGTAAGTTTAATTTGAATGGAACTATTAAGATACAAAAAAATCACATAATGCATATAATAAATATAAATAAACATAAAATAGAAGAAATGATATCTATAATAGAAAATTATCATTCATCAATAATGATAACTTCACGTTTTAATAAATCTTGATTGGTTTTTGTACTTGTGATAATTGTTGAGTCTTTGACTTCGATAACTATTCCCACAATGTCTATACGAAATATACCTAAAATTATTAAGTTAATTGATCAAAGTAGATAGTAATTAAAACATAGATATATTTAACAAAAAGAAATAAAGCATACCGAATATATTTTTTATGCTAGAATATAAATTAACTTCATTTAAAGGAATGAAGTTATATTTAACTCTTTGAAGTCCAATGTTACTAAAATCCTTAAGAATAATAATACCAATAATAAAATGTAGTTCAAAACTTTTATGAACGTGTCTATAATTTGGGTTTACACTTTTCACTATGCCATTGGATATAAAGTAACATTTTTCTTTCTCAAGTGTGCTTTCAAACTCAGTAATTGCTTCATTAAATATTATTGCTTCAATTTGTGTATCTTGTAAAGGAAAAAATTATTAGATATAACATAAAGTATGAGACAATGAATAGTTATTATTTTACCTCATCATCTATCAAGTTGATTTTCAATAGTTTTCCAGGTCCTTTTGAATTTGTATAAGTATATATAGTTGGTCGTTCAATTACTCTTGCTCTAATAGTCCATATTCGTTGATTTAATTGGAGCGAATTAATTGGTATGTGAGCTGGAAGATTTAATTCTTCATTCGACATTACTACCTGCATTTAAACATTGAAACTTATCAATATAATTATTTAGAAGTAATACGAAAATATTAATCTATTAAAAACTATATATGCGAGAAAACAATATAGAATATATCACATACCTGTTTGGTAAAAGAACTTCTCTATACACTATATTTTTTGTATAATTTTTTTTTCTGGCAGTTGATTGCATCGAGTTTGATTAACACTTTTGTAGTTGCCATCGATGCCCCTCTTGATAATGTGACATATAACTGTCCATGTGAGAAAACATGTTGGGGGAGATATATTCCAATATTTGAAATAGTTTGACCTTGTGCTTTATTTATTGTCATAGCAAAATTGAGGCGAATCGAAAATTATTTACGCTTAAATTTAAATGGGTACCCTTCATTTTCCGCTGGGCAAAGAGGTATTATGGGAAGTAGAAATTATTTTCCAGCATATTGGCCAACGGTAATTTCTGCTGGAATAATATTTTTTATAAAATCTCGACAAACCATTCTAGTGCCATTGCATAATCCATTTGAAGGATCCAAATTTCGTAGTAGCATGATCGGATAATTTATTTTGAGATTTAACTTATGCGGTGGAAGACCATTCGGAATCAACGAATTTAGAAATTCTTCTTGATAATAATTGTTGGTATCATCAATAGCAGAATCAAAGCTATGATAAGTTACAATTTTTTCAGGAAAGTATGTAATCAATTTCTCATTTAGACCATCGACGAACTTATTTTTAGTAGCTAAAATTGCTCGGCAAGTGATATATTCTGCAGAATGAGCATGTTGTTCTAGTGAAGGAAATAAACTATCAATCAATAGATTCTCAGATATTTTATCATCTTCATATTTAATCTTCATTTTATCTGAAATACGAATCAAAATTTCTGAAATTGTTGGTTCCTCACCATTGCCAACACGAAGGAGAAAGTCACTATAATAAGAATCTGATCTTGCTCTCATATTTTGTTCTAATCGTAATATTTCCATTTTTGGCCAAAGATATGACATAACTAAGCTTGCATCTACTGTTTCAATTCTTGTCCCACGTGGGACGACAGGAAACACTTGACGAAAATCTCCTCCAAAGATCAAAATTTTTCCACCAAACGGTGAACCATCATTCATTATGTCTTTTAAAGTTTTGGCTAATGCTTCAATTGCATGTCTTTTGGCCATTGGTGCCTCATCCCATATTATAAGTTTTGATGTACGTAGTAAGTTTGCAACTGTGCTTTGTTTGGGTATGTTACAAACACTCGATTCATTTATATTGATTGAAATTTTAAATCTTGAATGTGCAGTCCGTCCGCCTGATATTATTGCAGCTGCTACACCTGATGTTGCAGTTGTGACAGCCCGAATTTTGGTACCCCGAAACTCGTGCCATCAGCACGATCATCTTGGCCGTGCCCCTTAGCTAAGCACGAAACATTGGCATATCAAGCAAAAATGAAATGGTAAATGAAACTACAGAATTTAAATATATATAAAAGCATTTCTCAAAAGACAGTTCTACCCTCATGCCTCTGCATGTTTGCCCCAAAAGAATAATCTCAATTTATACATGTACATTGTTTAGCCAAAACAAGGCTTGACATACCAAGCCGTACAAATCTCTATCCAAAAGCCCTCAAAGCGGCACAACGGAGTCCTCTAGAAGAAGTCCTCAGGAGGTGGCTCCAACTCTTCACCGCAGAAGGTCCAGGCTCACCGGGTCGGCGTCTCCTGAAGCCTCGGTAGGCTATAGCAGTGGACTGCAGGGTGAGCTACATCCTAGCTCAATAGGGAACAAAACACAGTTGAACATATAAATTATTACTCACATATATTCCATGATATGCCATGCATGATGTGTCTATGCAGTTACTGATGAAAACAGTTAAAAAGTATTATATTTTACTGGTAGTTTACTCATGTCTTTATTTATTCATGAATGATGCTGGAAAGGCCTAAAATAAAACTTAAACTTTCAACTTAAGTAATCCCCGAGCAATATAGCATCGAGCCCCGATGAGATACCCATCATCGTCATCTATATAGAGACTTTTAACGTATTCCCTGGGAATACAAATAGTACCCAAGCCTCTTCCCCCTGGAGATTGGTGGCGGGGTTTCACTTGTCTCAAATCAACACCCCTGGGATGTGCTTACTGTGTACGGATAAGCTTCCACACTGGCCTACGGTTTCGCCGCCGTATCGGTCACGGATATCCTGCCGTGTCAGTCGTGGATATCTTGTCACGTCGGTGGGGTACCCTATCAAACCTTAAATAACAAAAATATCGGTGCCTTACATATAGTTATTCACCGTGTAAATGTGCTATTTTATATCAGTTAGGCCCTATCAAACATGATTCAATCGTGGATACATCCCTGAGATGTATCCATTCACTTGTATCACACCTGATGCTCTAATCTCTTTACTTCTTCATCCCCTGGGGATGGCTCATTATGATACTTTTATTTATGTCACACACACACACTTTTCTCAACTCTTTAAGCAATAAAACATTTGGAATTTCAAATCTATATCACTACATACATGCTCTTGTAAAATAAGGTACATGTTCAAGGAGTTCCCTACCTCAAGTCTTCGTTTGATCAACGCATCAAGGCCCCACGTGGCTCCTTGTGCACTTGCTCACACGTACTACCTATGGTACCACATAACATGTGAAACACATCACTAAGGATGCAATAAAGGACCCAAGAATCTCAAAGTCAAACTCAGAAGTCAACATAAACTGGCCCAGTCGATTAATCGAGTTCCAAAATCGATTAATCGAAATTCAATATCGATTAATCGATTCTCAAATCGATTAATCGAGATTCCCATTTGATTAACCGAATCCCAATTCGATTAATCGAAATTCTCTACTCTTTCCAGTCGATTCTCAATTCGAGTAGTCGAGTTTCCAAAATCGATTAATCGATCCCAAATCGATTAATCGAATTTCTAAATCGATTAATCGAACTCTCATTTCGATTAGTCGATTTCTCCAAGCTATTTTCTTTCCTCCACTGGAGTTTACTGTAGGTTCCCAGTCGATCGATCGATTCCCAATTCGATTAATCGAAATCCAAAGTCGATTAATCGAAACTCAATTCGATTAATCGAGATCGGGGTCCTCTGACTTTTCAACTTCTTGGCCAATTTTGATTAATCGAAACCCAATTTCGATTAATCGAAATTGCCAGATTCAGCCCCCTTTTGGCTGTTCTTCCCAATCTCTTCCCTTACTTTCTCCTCAATTTTTCTAAGCTCTTATCCCACATTTTAAACTATTTCTAACTACAATTTAACCCTTTAATCCATGCATTTTAAACTACATAAATCTTACCTTCAATCAATCTCAAATTGATTTCAGATCAATGGTTGGAAAGGCTAGGGTTCCAGCTTTTGCTTGAACGGATTCCTCGCGTTGAATCGGTCTCTTAAATGCTAGAATCCCCCTTCCAATCACTCATAATAACTCTTGTTCCACCTCTTTATTCCTCTCTCTCTCTCTTCTTTACTCCTCTCTCAACAACCAATTTACAGATTTTAGGGTTTTTAAACCCTTTTATCTATCCCCTCCCTTGTGTGTTGAGCACATACACCGCGATAGGTGTATGCGACCTCAGATTCTCATCACACACCACACAGTCACTCAAACTATCACATCTCATCCGTTCATCACACTCTATGCTAACCATTGAACTCCTAATTGGTCAAACCTGTGACCAATCGGCACAGATTCCGAGGTCACTGTTTAACGTGATTTTTTTTCGAGATATTACAGCAGTTGCAAGAGCAATCATATTTTTTGACCTTACTGTAGCAAGAATTACACGATATAGATATGTTTTGCCTGTACCCCCTGGCCCATCGACAAAGAAAATGTCATTTTTGTTAGAATTTGTTTGACTCATTATAGTTTCATAAGCCAATTTTTATTTTGGATTCAAGTTTGAAGAAACACAATAATCTTCATGAGGGATTAGAATATTCATCTCATCAATAATTTCTCTGATATATGTGTCATTATTATTGATAATTTCCATCTCAGGTAAATCATAATCTTGAATCTTCTTTCCCATACTTTGTAAGAAATAATTTATACTTGACAAAGTATTTGAAATTTGTAACTCATCAGATTGATTTGTATTTGCAAAGTCTTGTAACATAACTTCAAAATGCTCACTCCATAATTTTCTAACATCATTGGTTTCGCAATAGACTAATATAGTTGCAAAAAGTCTACGAAGTTCTAATGGCATTTGAAAGTTGTAGTATCATTTAAACACTCTGAAATGCTACCATCACTTTCAAGTAAACCATGTTTCTGAGCAGATTGTTTAAATGTTGAACATTGAACTCCATCTACAAGTAAGAGCTCTTGAAATGACTTTGGACCTCGTACATGATTCAATAACGATCTTAAATAATATATTTCCCCTTCTGAAGGATTGGCTGCATTGATTCGGCCAATTACAATCATTTTCTTTTTAAAACTCCAACACTTGTCTTGTTTGTTCCAAACATAATGCTCTGCGAATTCTCTATATAGATATTTTCTTGCTTCTTCATTAACGGCATTCATTTGAAAAAACTCGATTAATGACATTTTGGAGACATCCTCTGTTTGCATCAATTTTTCTAAATTTTGATTTTCCCAATAATATACTAATTGCATATTTGGAAGATGCAACTGTAGGTTAATGACAGAGGGATAGATTTCGTTTAAATTAAACTCGAAAATTCTCCACATGACCTCTTGTGCTGACACCCATCTTCCATCTTGAAATAGTTGAATCTCATCTATAACATTATCCCCATCTTCACTTGCAACCGTTATAACTATACGATCATGACCCTTATAAATGTACTTATAGAGGTACTTCACTGCTTTCAAATCGGAACATATCTCTACATTGATATGACAATTATATCTTGTCAAAAGATATGGGTTATAAGGAACAACCCATCGATTATCTAGCATTGCATTGCGAACTAAGACTTGTCGCCCATCATCTCTTCTTCTATAAATTGGGTATGAATCTTTACCTAGTATTGTTTTTGAGGAAAACTGTCGAGGATAATGACTTTTGCATGATCCTTTCTGCATACATGAGTTTTTCTTGTTGAGTTCTCCACAAGGTCCATGCATCATATGTTTTACAACTTTTTCATATAAACTTCGATATTTTTCAGGATTTGGAATCTCCGCACAAACAAATTTATCAAAAAAATCTAGATTTGTAATTTTAAAATCAGACTGCATTATAACTAAGATATGAGCATGTGGGAGTCCTCTCTTTTAAAACTCAATTACATGAACATGTGCTACAACTCGTCCAAAAATCGATTTATTAAATATTTGTTCTTTTAGGTCATGTAACTTTGCTCGAAAAATTCTTGCTACCAAATCGGGCCTATCTTGAGCAAGTTGTCCGGGTTTTAATACCTCCTGTATCTCTTTCCATTCAGGATTGCATGTCATTGTAATGAAAAGATCAGGTTTTCCGAATCATTAAACTAAAGCCATTGAATCAAGATATCTACGACGCATATCTCTAGGGCCTCCAGTAAAAGATGCTGGAAGCACAATTCTTGTTCTCACATTAACCCCTCTTCTTTCTCCAGCCAAAACACTATCAACAATTTTTTGATATAATTCTACTCGAATAGCAGATTGTCTTTGTCTGAAGAAGTCTAATCAAGTTGTTTCTAACTTTATGTACATATCGATAACGTATTGATGTAGCAATCGTGTGGCACATAAAATGATAGAATCCTCAAAATCTTGAATTTTAAGTTTATAAGAGTAGTATTGTCGACATGATACCATTCCACAATTTTGTCGTTTTATACCTGTAGATTACAAGTAGATAAAAGTTGGTAAAATAAATCATTAAGAACATAGAATAGATATAGTGAAATATATAAGGGTAACTACCTTCCCCTTCTTGATGAAATATATCTTCCGCAGATGTAAAATCAACACGATTTAAATTTTCACTGAATTGTGTCCCACTTCCATTTAGAGTATCACGCTTGTATATATTTTGATGCCATCCAATCTCTCCATATGAGAATAAAAGAGGATATTGCAATTGATCGTAACAACCAAAATAGTGTTTAACTCTATGAGATTTTTCTGAATATGCGTGGACTATGATATCTCTCTCTTGGACTCCATTGGGATTATTTCTTTCAATTCATATAGCTGCAACTTGTGAAGCTGATGGTGTATTATAAACTCTTTGATCAACTTGGACATCGCTTTTGATTAAGATATTATGTGTTTCTAACGAAGGAATATCTTTCAAGCGTTGTAAGAACTGAGCATAAGGATTTACACGAAGAATGTTCATGAAGTTGAAAATAGTAGACTCTGACAAGTTTACCTCTTGTATTATCCCCTTTCTATTTTGAGCTTCATTCTCAATATCATAAAAGTATAATTGAAGAAAGCAAGGATTATTCTTGATTGGTAAGAGAGACGGTAAATTATGATATATTTGCCCCTGCGCTCGAAATGTATATATGTCGCGTCTTGAATTTGCAATATCGTTATCAAGACATACTCCAAATGATGTAAAAGAGAATATACTATTGTACGCTCGTATATTCCTTCGAAATTCAATAGATTCATTGTTTTGAGATGTAAATAAATTTAATAAACTTTCAGGAACAGTAGCAGGGGCTAGAGTAATTTGTCCATTGTAACAGCAAAATGTTGGTGGTTCATACTGAAACTTCTTTGCACCACAATAAATACAACTATCAACATATTGAAGTTGATGCAATTCAGAACATATTGGCTCATGTGTTGGTTCATTGATATTACCATGATCTATTGCCATAAAACCTATTTACAGAAAATAACGGATGCCAAACCTCTATGTCAATTCTTAATTGGTTAAACTAAAAGACTATAAACATAAAAGAACACTACAAACCTTGTTGTTGAGTCAAAGGTCTTAATTGAGCTTTGAGTAAAGATTGTGTAGCTTGTTTTTTTTGTTTCGTGATATTTTGAATTCGAGCTTCCTTTTGCTTGTTTGTGAAATCATTGTATCGTCGTCGATTATATTCACGTTTTCGTTTTTGACAAGCAATAGTATAATCAACGCTTATCTTCATCTAATCATGTTGAACATATAATATGTTATTATAAAAAAAAATATAGCACATAATTTCTATAATTATATATGAAATAATCACATAGATAGAGTGGTCTTAGAGGCCACCTTTAGCAAAAACCATCGACTATTTGTATTAGTTGATGATGATCATTTTTCAGCCCAATCTTCCACATATGGATTTTTTTAACTTCGTAAATTTCTTTGAAGGTGCTGAAAATAAGGAAGGAAAGAGTACCTTTATGGCAAAATTGTTAATTCTAAAATCTATTGAAAGAAAGAGAGTAACTCTTGAAGCTAGCAATTATCCACTCTAGAAGAATATTAATTATTAATACCCATAGAGCGAATATTAAAGATAAAAATTGAAGTCTATCTTAGATACTAGCTACTCTTGTTATTCTTTTTCTATTCTTATTGAACTTTGATACGTTTGTAGCAAAAAGAAAGGATCAATCTTAGGTTCTTGTAGAGAACACTACATTGGATCCTTGCACTTACTACTTCATTATATAAATAAGTAATGGCCTTTTTCTCTCTTGCTCATTGAGGTTATCATTTTTCTTTATTATTTTATATAGGATTCCTTTCTTTGAAAGAAGAGCTACTATATGTTGTTAATATTGCTCGATTACCTAAAATATTAAAATACATGAAAAGTTTTCTTTATTTGTGGACATATTTAATGTTACTTTGACTTGTTAACTAATGGATATTATTGCCTTGCATGCTAGCTACTTTCTGAGGAAATGTAAATAAATCCCTTTAGTCAAATTGTCAACTAATTGGACGATGATAGACTTGATTCTTAAGTTGGCAAATATTATTTCTATTGATATTAGGTAAGGATAGCTATAAGATTGGCATGGGGTGTACCATATCATCAATCATACTATATCAGCATAGTCAAAGTTTAGGACACAAAATTTAGGAGTGCTAAATTCATGACATTGTGCTTTTAACGGTGTAGATGTGGGGATGTGTGTCACGTGAAATCAGAATTTTGAGGATGGGATGTGGGGATGTGTGTCACTTGAAATCAGAAAGTAATTTTCACAGGATACGACTATGATCTCAAGATCCATTGCGTGGAAGGTTGAGAGGAAAAGGATCTCCATCCTCTAATTCAAAGTGTTCAATTCATGCTCGCCGGAGGAAATGGGGTGAGGTCACAATTTCATGGGGTGTAAACAATGGGTAACCAGAAGAATATGGTACCTCTATTAGCGCTGACCCACTCTTTGAAAGCACCCACGTCGGAGAAACCCCTTCAAAAGATGGAGATCGTGTTTTACCCGATATTCCACCCAAAGGATCTTGAGATCATGTTGCACCTATCAAACGGTCATTTTTTTTTATTCCAAATGTTACAGATCCGCAAAAAATGCCCCTTGAATCGTATGGGACACATCACACTCAAACGTGATTTAAAGGCATTTTTTTGAGGATTCTGTGACATGTGGGATAAAATGTTGACTGTCTGATAGGTGTGAAATGATATCAAGATCCATTGTGTGAAAGATGGGAGTGAAACATGATTTCCATCATCTGATCTGAATCAATCAATGGTTTTGAAGGGTTGCACACGTGAGTGCTTTCAGAGATTGCGTGAGCACTAATAGAGGTACCCAAAAGAACATTACAAAAGGGTAGGCTATTCTCACCCGTTTAATAATAGGCACGACAGTTTTTTGACGGACGTAAATCATTGATTGATTTGAATCAGACGATGGAGATTTTTTTTTCTAATCTTCATCACGATAGATCTTAAAATCATGGCGCATCTATCAGACAGTCACTTTTTGAAAATTGTCTTAGCATAATGGATCCACATGATTTCTATAATTAAAATTTGACCCTTTGATTTGTGTTAGATTTTGAGATCTATTTTTGGAGATTGAGATGAAAAAACAATACCTATTATAATAATCCAACTCAAATGGCATGCTCAATGAATCACATGCCAGTATGCCACGTATCCACAATCACCCACCCGTTCCAGCTTTATAAAGATCAACGGTGCCAAAGATTGGAACGAAAAAAGGCGATATTACCTCTTTAACCAAGGAAAAAATGACTGCCTAGACAGTCGAAAACAATTTTATAGTCGATAACAACTGTCTAAGTAGTAGTTTTTTTGTTTTTTTGTTAAAGAGGCGATATCGCCTTTTTTCGTGCCAATCTTTGGCACCATCAATCTTTATATTGTGGCCTTCAAATCAGACGACATAGATATTGCTTTACATCGCGTAAATATAAAAAAGTGTAATTTTTAAAATTTTAAACTATGTAGAGCAGTAAAAAGTGTTAAAAAGAGTATTTGAGACTTTTTGTGAAGTGGCTCACCTTAAAGCTGATCGGTTTGGTAAATATAAAAAAGTGTATTTTTAAAAATTTTAAACTATGTAGAACAGTAAAAAGTGTTAAAAAGAGTATTTGAGACTTTTTGTGAACTGGCTCGCCTTAAAACTGATCGGTTTGGTGAAAGGTGAAACTATAGGGTCGAAAAGGTATATCTTTTACTATTTGGGAAATGCCCCTATTTTAAATGAAGGGGTTATAAGGTGAAAGTTATGCCTTAAAGATATTAACTTCAAAATATTAGCATGAAATATATTTTTTATCGTTGACCACAATAGATCATATGAAAGGTATCTTGTTTTGCTCTAATCTTATGGAATAAAGATCTATAGATCATAAACTTTAAATCAGATAGTCTAGATTGCGTTTTCGCGTGATAGTGTCACGAAAATACTAAGTCTTTCTTTAACTTTGGTGCATGGGCTAATTTTCGGGTGCAAATAATGGCTCCCTCAACAGGATTCTTGATCGAAGAAAAACTCATAGTGAGATTGGCAAAAACAAATCCAAAATGTAACTAAGATCTATATCAGAAATTAACAAATCGCAGCTAATTAAGAAGAAGTTCTAGCTATGCTGCTACTTTGAGAATTGAACTAACACTAATAAACTGATTCAAAATCGAAACCGAATCGAATCATGGTTCGATGTATGGGGTGTTTGGCATGTGGAATAAAATAAAAATCTGAACATGAAATAATAGAGGTTAATTTTGTTAATAAAAAAGTCGTAAATAACGGCACCAATGTTTCTAAGCCTATTTAATTCCTCGGTCTGATGACAAGTCAATCATTTGTGGAAGTTGTTGATAATATGGGATCTATACATATAGCCTCAGGGGGTACCATTAAGATGCACAACTCCGGTGTGCCCTTAAGTGAGGTCCATCTTGCTTCGTAGCAATACCCCTACACAGAGGGCTGTACCAACTAAAGCTTACCCGTCAAAGACTCTAGTTACTATTATAAAGTGATTAGGAATCACTATCATACGTTAGAGTTACTATTATAAAGTGATTAGGAATCACTTTCATAAATTAATTAGAACTCTCTTTTATTTTTAGAATCTGTGTTAACTGTTTTATTTTTAGAATCTGTGTTAGGGGTATTTTAGGAACGAAAATATGACAAAAATATTTATACTTTTATATAGTAATAATATAATGATAAATAAAAAAAATTGTAAATATTAAATATAATTTATATAGCATATTTTTGTACTCTCATAAAATTTTCTAAAACTTTTTGAATTTTTTCCGAAATAGTGTCGAAATTGAAATTTGTTATCATGATTGTTCCTAGATTACAAATATATGCATATTCCAATCTACTACTTATAATTTAAATATATAACTAATAAATTAACGAAAATATATATTAAAGGAAAATAAAACACAAAAAGAAAAAAGTTAAATAGTAGAACGTATCCCACGGATCGAATAACCCAACTAATAACACTGTGACATTTTTTAGCATGATGGTGACCGTCCTCCAAGATACACATGGAGCTCCATGTGGCACCCAAAACACTGTTTGGGTGCCACGTGGAGCACAGGTGGACTGTATAGATTAATATTAAACAAATATATTTCGAAATAAACTTTTTAAACCCACAGGTCAAAGTTTGGCGGGTTTCATTGGTCCACATTTCACGATTCAAAAAGCACACGGTAGAGATGAGTTTTCAATTATTTTTTTCCATAGATGATCTAAGTAATGCATCGGAGCTCCATGTGACATCGAAACAATATTTTGGGCTCCGCGTGGAAGCTTGGAGGATGGTGACTGTCCTCCCATGGAGGACTCCGTCCGTCCTCCAAGCTTCCACGTGGAGCTCCACGTGGCACCCAAAATATTGTTTCGATGCCACATGGAGCTCGGGTGCATTGCTTAGATCATCTATAGAAAAAAAATAATTGAAAACTCATTCCACCAAATGAACTGAAATGGACCAATGAAACACAAACTTTGAATTTAAAGTTTGTTTTTTTTCTTTTTAATATTGATCTATATCGTCCACATGTGCTCCATGTGGCACCCAAACAGTGTTTTGGGTGCCACGTGGAGCTCCACGTGTATCTTGGAGGACGATCACCAAGAAATCCGGACCAACTAAAATGGGGCCAGAGAATCCACTGGATCAATACATAAGGATGGCCTGACCCAGTTAGGTGATCCAACTCATGACCAACACCGATCTGGCAGAGACCTAATCCGACCCATAAAAAATAATGCAAATATGCGGCTTGAGAAAAATTGAACCCATAACCTATTGGGTAAAAAGTAAAACAACATGATAGACTTAACCAACTAACCCATTGACTCAATTTACTAACTTAGTATGTTGAAAAGTATATTAACCAATAGTTCATAAACAATTACAAGAATCAGGGGACCCAAAATTTCGGAGGTAATATATATATATATATATATATATATATATATATATATATATATATATATATATATAGATGTTATACGGTGACTTCCTGGGACGTGTAGCGTTTGAACCCTACCCTAGTATCAAAATTACGTAAAAAATTCATTTCTATTATGTTTTTGCCCTTAAAAATTGTAGACAATGTTTGACCTCCGCACTTGGCGGCACCCAAATGGCACTAGAGCAGCAATGAATGATAAATCGCTAATGTAGCGTCCGACTCAAAAAACACATGGTGGAGATGAGTGTTATAACCCAAGTTTCACGACTTGAATCATGTGGTGTTAGATGGGGAAGCACCAAGCACAATATGGGTACTTCGCGCCCTAGCCTCCCTTCCAAACACACAAAAATAGAAGAAAGAAGGTTCGAATTCGGTGCAAACTGACACCGAATTCCTTTCTCTCTCTAAGCCTTTTTAGGCAAATGGTCTGCATTTCGATTAGCTCTTTTGGGGCAAAGAGCAGCTCTTTTACTTTTTGGCTCCGGCAGAAAACTACTTTTACATTTAGTAATACAGCTCTTTGCCTCATTTGCTCTAGTGGAGAACAATTTTAAGTGATAGAATTGTTCTATGCATGCTCTATCTCAGAGTAGATTTTATCTGCTCTGAAAGAGAGCAGGCAAAGAGTTGCTTCTGCTCTTATAAAAGTTTTTTTGGTAAATGAGAGAGCTACATACGATGGCTCCAATTCAAGGGGCTGATTGCCAATCAGTAGGACAATTGAATCCAAGCCCTTGATTATGGTGTGCCTGATGAGCACCTTATCTAATTGATGTGTTAGAGTTCATATAGACTATTACCTTTTAATTGGATGACCTACCCATTCGGTCTCTCTATAGCCACTTTCTCACTCTAATTATGGAAGCCCAATCAACCAAATTTCGAATGCCTTGAGGCCACCTCTCTCACCTTAGGAATGATTAGAACTCGGATTTTGCCTTTTAACTTTCGAAATTACCAATCGGACTCCTATCACCCACCTTTCCACTTAAGACCCAACCAAGAGGAAAATCTTGACAAAAGTAGACATCACCAAGGAATCTCCTTCTTCACCTTCTTCTTTTCTTATTCAAGCAACACCAATCCACAAAAGTTGTAGCCCTACAGCAGTAACTTCAACCACAACCCTGCTATTGTTGTGACCCCCTTTATATAATAATCGAGGACATACGCGTAATCAAATTTCAATGCCCACTTAATTCAAATCTTTGTTGAACGAATTCTCTAGCTGTTGTATCTTAATAGAATCCTGGTTGTTGTTGTATCCCAAAAGAATCATGGGAACTATTATCTGAATTGTTATATGTATCCGGGTGAATAAATAATTGAGTACGGTGAATTTTTCAGTGAAATCTTGTTCTATCATGGTATCATCCGGTATTCCCTCTCTGGGTACCTTTTTACTCATGTGGTGTTGATCAAACTTGATCGAACAAATTATTCAATTTGACTTGCCCAGATAGTATCGGTTCTCAAGAACTTTGGCTTCTTGGAATCGCTAATTGTACCATCATGTGTCCCTCTCAGTTCGATGTTGAAGAGAATGGATCTCCATCTACCAGGGAATCACAAGCATTTCTGGAATAGCAACAAAGAGATCAAATGGTGTTGAGTTGGATCAATGCCACTTTATCTCCAATTGTATTTGCCACTATTACTCGGCTTCATACAACCCACGCTATTTGGGAATCACTTCAAAAGCGTTTCGCGGCTAAGTCATAATCTCAGGTTTTGCAACTAAAACATCAATTGCAAACCACTAAACGGGGCGATCTATCTATCTCCGACTACCTCGACAAGATGAATCAGATCGCCGATGGCCTCAAGGTGAGAGAGGTGGCCTCAAGGTGAGAGAGGTGGCCTCATATCTAAGGTGCGACATACTCAATGTGGTCGCGGTGGGTTCTCATGGAATTCATCTCATCGATCAAACGACAAAGTTCCTAACACGAAAAATGCTTCGACCCAACTTGAGTTTGGATCCAAATCTCACCTTGCATTTGGATCGAAACCTCAGCGTACGATATGCCAAATATGTGGTCGTAGTGATCATCCAGCAATAGATTGTTACAATCGGTTGAATCTAGCCTATGAAGGTTGTGTGCCTATAAAGAAACTTGCCACCATGGTTGCATCTTCATCATCACTCACTAATCAACAATGGCTCAACTATTTAGGGGCTTCTACTCATATCACTCGGGATCTCACCAATTTATCATTCATAATGAGTATAATGGACCCGATAAAGTGGTCGTAGGTAATGGATCAGGTTTGCTCATATCTAATATTGGGTCATCTGTGTTCAATGTTAATTCATCTCCCTTTCGTTTGAAACAAATCTTACATTGCCCTAACATTGTTATGAATTTACTTTCAGTGCACTAATTTTCTCGTGATGATAACTGTTCTTTCATCTTCCCTGCTCATGACTTTTGTGTAAAGGACAATGCGACAGGGAGGATGCTTTTCCGAGGTAGGAGTGAGAATGGATTTTATCCAATTCGTCTTCATCAACTTTCATTCAATAACAGCCGTGCTCCAGTTACTTTTTTGGCTGCAAAGGCTATTGTTTCTACATGGCATCAACAACTTTAGGGTCAAATAAATTTGTTTCATTTAAAGACTATGTTTCTAATTTTAAGTTTTGTGATCCTTTCTATTTAGCTACAAGTACTCGACTTCCCTTTGCAGTGTCTCCTTCTATTGCTAATGCTCCCTTAGAACTAGTTCATTCCAATGTTTGAGCATCGCCTTGTCCCTCCATACAAGGATTTAAATACTATTTGCTTTTTGTGGATAATTTTTCATGTTATTCGTGGATATATCCTATGCGATATAAACATGAGACGTTTAAACACTTCATTCAATTCATAACTGTAATATCCCTGATATTTTCGGCAAATTTTCGTTTACCTCGGTAAGCGTGCCCGGAAAATACTGTAGAATATTTTTGGACTTTTGGTAAGCTAAGGCTATGGTAAGACAAATGGCCAGAGGGATTAGCCTAGATAGGTGTACAAGTCATGTACACAATGGCATACACAATAAGGATGTGTTAGTGGTTAGCATGGAATAAATCCCAAATTAAGTAGATAAGTTAAAAGGGTAAAATATCTAGATTTTTTGTTGGCTTAAATTGGTTATAAAAGAGAGTGCAAGAGAAGCTTGTTTCTCTCTCTCTCTCGTTGGAAAGGCCCTAAGGAAATAAACCATTCAAGGTCCCATGGATTTCCAGATCTAGGAAGAAAGAGAACTCCTCCTTCCATCTTGACCATTGATTATATTGGTGATGATCCTTGGATCAGTTTGAGCTATTAAAAGGGAAGGATAGAGGAGAAGACATCCCTGTGTCTACAGAGCTGTGCTAAAGAAGAAGGGTTGCAATGAATGAGTGATGCCATTGAACCCTTGGTTTAGAAACTAGTTAGGTGCATGAATGTGCATTTGAAGGGATCTACCGTTTAAAGCTAAAAAGAGGTATGTATTGAAAACCTCGTATGAAAATCGATTGAGAATTGTTAGAATTAAAATATATGTCAATAAAGAAGATGACTCAGGGGTGAAAAGGATTGGAAAAAGATCGGGCATGTCAAATTGCGACCACGAACACAGAATTCTGTCGATTTCAAAATCATCGTCGAATAATCGACGATCGATTTGAAAATCATTTGTCAATTCGCTGATTTTAGGCCTGATGCAGGATTTGGAAATTCGATGGTCGATTTTGGATTCGACCATCCAATTCTGCCCTGACTTTTGGGTTCGAAAATTTGTTGGATTTTTCTTCTTGCAAGCTTTGGGTTAAATTTTGTAGCTTTATATTAACACTAAGGGTGTTAATATATGTAGGTTTTGTCATTGGAAGTCCTTGCAGAGGACCGCCTTTGCATGCTTTTGAACCCGCTTGCTTAAGGTCGGCGACCCCTAACTTCTATTTGTATAAATTATAAGCACAAACCATGCTAGACCATTTACTTGAGAATCACAAATTTGATAATAATCTGTGCACATAGTGTATACAAAGTTTGAATATACGACACCATCAGAAAATTATAAATATTGTTAGGAATAAGAATCTTTGTGAATCAGAACCTCAGCTAAACCTATTTGAATCAGAATCTCAGTTAACTTTGAATCGAAATTTGAATCGGAACTTTGACAATTGGTATATGTTATAATAAATAAGCTTTGATATGTATTAGCATCTGCATTTGATTTAGGGTTCATACGTACGATGCCCTAGATTCCACCAACCGTGTTGACGGTAAAACTTTGGCGCAAGTTTCCCTCATAGCGTAGGGGCTTGTTGCACTTTCGAAATGGGTTCATGAACGACGATGGTCGATGAGGGTCTTCCCATCGGTCCTTAGTCGCTCTCATGCTATAGGAAATTTGAGAGATAAAATTAAGTTATAAATTTAAGACAAGAAGCATGCTAAATCAGAACATTTTGAACACTTTGAACTTACTATCAGTTTTGACTCAGGATTAGAACTGGAGATTTGAAATTGAAAGCATCTTTTGAAAAATCATATTTGATCCGATTAGTCTTTTGAAAACCAGTACTTATAATAAACTGCAAATAGATCTGGCTTCTTCTATTGAGCTTGGCTGTTAGCTCACCCTCGACTATACGTCACAGGTGCTGAGACCGACATTGGGTCAGAGGATCCGGAGGACTCCGATTATATTCCAGAGGAGGATTTGGATATACCAGCGGAGGAGTTTTTCCCTTGATCTTTGGATCCTTATACTTTTGGTATTTTGTCTGGATATTAAATTTGGAATATTGAGCCCTAGGCTATTATTTTGTCCTTTTGATATCACTAGAGGAACCATTATCGTGAACCTCTATTTTAGGTGATTGGATTGGCCATCACCGGTGGTTCCTTTTGGTTCCTCACAGTGATATATTCTTTTGCTATCTGTAGTCTTTTAGTTCTTTTGGATTATGTTATGATGCCTCTGTTCTTAGACCTTTGTTTATGTTGCCGGCTTCTGTTTGTTACGGCTTATTGAGAAATCAATAAGTTGATGAACCGGCCTTTCCTATACCTTAGGGATTGGAAAAGTCGGGTCGTCACAGTAACTTATGTTGATAAATTGCTCTCTTACTCCTTAAAATCTCTCCAAACTAATGGAGGAGGTGAGTACACGAGCTTACGCTTCAAGGACTATCTACGCCATCATGGGATTACCCATCGTTTGACTTGCCCATACACCCCGGAACAAAATGGGGTGTCCAAACGTAAGCATCGACATATAGTTAATATGAGATTAACCATTTTAGCCGCAGCCGGCGTGCCTTCTTCCTATTGGGTTGAAGCATTCAATACTTCTGTGTATTTAATTAATCGGCTTTCGACTAAAATTCTTAATCTCATATCTCCGTATGAGAAATTTTTCTCTAAAGCTCTGCTTTATACCTATCTTCGTGTGTTTGGTTGTAGTTGTTATCCATTTTTTCGTCCATATAATACTTATAAATTACAATTGTGCTCCAAAAAAGGTGTCTTTTTGGGTTATTCTCTTAAACATTGTGGGTATCGCTGCTTAGATATAGAGATTGGTCGTGTTTTTCTGTCTTGCCATGTAATCTTTAATGAAGATGGATTTCCTTTTAAGCATCAGATAATGGCCTCCACGCCTACTTCAATTAGCAACCACCCTGTTGAAATCCCTTCATCACATATTCCTCTATTTTCCACTCATCTTGCCCCAACCACTTGTCATACCTCATCTATGAACCTCATTAACGACACCACTGCTCCTATACCATCTAATAGCTTCTCTAACCAACCTGATGTTCTCTCCCCTATACTTAATCCCCTTCAAGCCTCTCCTATACCACCTCCACATCACCCAATGCTAACATGCTTACAAGATTGGATCCGTAAACCAAATCCAAAGTATGCTCTCTCAGCGTCACGTCCACTGAAGCGACTTGTTTCTCAAAAGTGGTGCTTGATCCTCAATGGCGTTCAACTATGTCTGAAGAATTTGCGGCATTGTTGAAAATTGGCACTTGGTTGCTTGTCCCTTATCACCCCAACATGAATGTTCTCTCCAGTAAATGGGTGTACAAAATAAAGAAGTGATCTGACGACTCGATTGAACGATTTAAAGCTTGCCTCGTTGCCAATGGTTTTCATCAACTAGAGGGCTTGGATTACACGGAAACTTTCAGCCCTGTGGTCAAGCATACCACTATTTGTACTATCCTTGCGCTTGTCGTACATCATCATTGGCCTATCCGACAACTCTATGTTCAAAATGCTTTTCTTCGTGGGTTTCTAAATGAAGAGGTTTACGTGCGCCAGCCGAGAGGATTTGTAGATCCTCAGTTTCCGGATCACGTGTGTCGCCTACGTCGATCTCTATATGGCTTAAAATAGGCTCCCCAAGCTTGGTTCCAACAATTTGCAGATTCTATTGAATTAGTTGGCTTTGTGTGTTCGAAGGTGGATTATTCTCTTTTTACGTATCATGAGAATGGTGTGGTTCTATTCCTCCTTGTATACGTTGATGACATTCTCGTCATTGACAATATTGTGACCCACATCACCTGCTTAATCTCCACTTTGTGCCGAGTTTTTGTAATGAAAGATTTGAGCTCTCTGCACTACTTTTTAGGAATCGAGGCTATATCCTCTACCACTGGTTTCTATCTCACGCAAACTTCCTATGGACTCGATCTTCTTCCTCGCACTAAAATGGAACATACAAAGCCCATTGCTTCTCCTACTGCAAGTGATAAGAAACTTGGTTCTCTTGATGGAACTCAGTTATCTGATCCGTCTGAATATCGTAGTGTTGTAGGGGCTCTCCAATATTTAACTTTAACTTGCCCTGATCTTGCCCCTGATCTTGCCTTCGCAGTGAATCAGGTCTGTTAGTTTATGCATTGTCCCACGACGGTGCACCGGACAACAATCAAAAGAATCTTGCATTATATTAAAGCTACTATTCATCATGGTATTCTATTTCGTCCTAGCAATTTGAAACTAGAGGCCTATTCAGATGCGGACTATGCGGGTTATCCTATTGATCGTTGATCCACTGGTGGGTATTGTGTGTATCTTGGATTTAATCCAATTTCTTGGAGTGCCAAGAAATAATGCATTGTGTCTCGATCAAGTACTGAATTCGAGTATCGCCAACTTGCTTTGACGACTGCTGAGATTTCATGGCTTCGATCATTATTTCGTGACTTCTGACTTCCAATTCATTGTGCTCCGTTAATCTCGTGTGACAATATCAATTCCATCTCTTTGGCCTCCAATCCCATCTTTCATGCTCACACAAAGCATTTGGAAGTTGATTATCACTATGTGAGTGAAAAAGTTGTTCGATTTGAATTGGATGTTTGATATATCCACACCGCTGATCAGGTTGCTGATATATTAAACAAAGGACTATCATCTAGTCGTTTTCAAGTATTATGCAACAAGCTCATGGTTCGACCCTCCCCCATGATCTTGAGGAGTACTAGAGGATATACACCTAATCAAATCTTAATGCCCACTTAAATTTGAATCTTTGTTGAACGAATTCTCTAGTTGTTGTATCTTAACAGAATCCTGATAGTTGCTGTATCTCAACAAAATTCTCAACAAAATCCCATAAACCATGGGAATTGTTATTTGAATTGTTATATGTATCCAGGTGAATGAATAATTGAGTATGGTGAATTTTACAGTGAAATCTTGTTCTATCATATAATACCATCATCGACATCCCTTCCTCTCTCAACCCGATCAAAGACACTAAAGAGCATATGCTATGTTTGCAACAAGCCAACAACCATTACCATCTCCTTCTTCTCGAAGCCCAGCACCATGCAGCCAACAAAAAGCACCTCAAAGTAGCCATCAAAACTACTACATAAAACAGCCCTTATAACCATGCCACCTTCTTCTTCTTCGTTGACTATACACGACTGTCGATGCTCTTCCCTTCGACTTCGATATCAGGGGGTTACACCTAAAGGAGATAAATTTAACAACTTGTGCTGTTGCACTACAAATAATTTCTTTATACTAAAATAATTTGCTATCTACTAACACATTAAATTTGCTTTTCATTTAAAAGTTTCAACTTATATCATGCTAACTGATTACACCGATATATATAAAGATGAAAATACATTAAAAAAGTAAAAGATACTTTGAAATATGAAAAGGTACCTAGAAAATTGAAAAAACACCTAGGAAATGATTTATAGGAAACAAATCAAAATAAATATTTCTCTCGTGAGAAATGAAAAGACTTCTTGATAGATGCAAGGTTTCCTTGAAACTTGAAAAAGTTATTTGAAGCATGTCCCAAAATAACTTTTCAAGTTGTGCAACCCGAGACCCACTTTACTTAGGTTTGTATTCCAACACTCCCTCTCAAACCCAAGTTTTAAAGTTACTCCAAGTAAAGTCTGCAATCCTTGAAATGTTTGAATCTTTAAAGGCTTCATAAAAATGTTAGCAACTTGTTCTTCGGACTTGCAATAGATGAGTTTGATTTCATTCTACTTCACTTGATCTCAGATAAGATGATACTTTGTATTAATATGCTGGCTTTGACTGTAAGACACACGATTCTTTGCTAAAGAAATGGCTGATCTATTATCAACATAGATCGTTACTGATTGATTTTTAGAGTGATGCAACTCCTTTAATATATTCTTCAACCAGATAGTTTGACAAGCACATGTTGTAGCAGCTACATATTTAGCTTCACATAATGAGAGAGCAATAATATTTTACTTTTTTGATGACCACGAGACTGCAGCTGATCCAATATTGAAAACATATCCTGATGTACTTTTTCTGTCATCAGGATCTCCACCAAAGTCACTATCTGTGAATCCTACAAGATCAAAATCATTAGTAAGCTTATAAAACAAATCATGATCAATTGTACCATTGATGTATCGCAAAACCCTTTTAGCCGCCATAAAGTGACCGTGTTTTGGTGCTTCCATGAATCTGTTAATTATTCCAACACTGTGAGCAATGTCGGGTCGAGTGACTATTAAATATCCAAGACTTTCAACCAAACTTTTGAAGAGTGTAAGATCCACCGAATCGCCTTGTTCTTCCTTCAGTAGCTTCAAACCCACTTCCATAGGTGTGCTTGTTGAATTGCAATTATTCATTTTGAATTTTCGAAGAATTTTTTTTGCATACTTTTCTTGTGAGATAAAAAATTCTCCCTCTATTTACTTTACTGCTATCCCAAGAAAAAATGACATCTTTCCAATGTCGGTCATTTCACATTCCTTGATCATGAATATTTTAAAATCTCCTATCATATGGAGATTGTTTCCTGTGAAGATTATGTCATCAACATATAAGCAAATAATCAATATATCCCCAACACCGTTTTGGTGTATAAAGCATGCTCATATGAACATTTTATGAACCAATTCTTGTGAAAGAATTCATCAATGCGAGTGTTCAATGCTCTTAGGGCTTGTTTTAGCCCATACAATGCTTTCTTTAATCGGTACATACATGCCTCTTAACCCTTTTTGATGTAACCTTCTGGTTGTTCTATGTAGACTTCTTCTTGAAGATAGCCATTCAAAAATACCGACTTTACATCAATTTAAAAAATATTCCAACCATTTTGGACAGTTAAGGCTATAAGGAGCCTTATAGTATCAAATCTTGCAACTGGTGCAAACATTTCTTGATAATCAATGCCTTGGCACTGTTTGTAGCCTTTGACGACTAGTCTCACTTTATATCTTTCAACTCCACCTTCTTGATTTATTTTTGTCTTGTAGACCCATTTCACTCCTATCTCCTTTTGCCCTTTTGATAGAATCGTAAGCGCCCATGTTTCATTCTTTTCTATTGCTTTGATTTCTTCATCCATATCATTTTTCCATCTTCGATCAATTATAGCTTTGAAAGTATAATGGATCACAATCTGCAAGAAGGCAAAATAGAGTGAAATCGACCACCTTCGTTTGATCGTAGATATCATGGAGACTTCTCATTTTTATCGGTGCCCTTAATTGACTACTTGATGACGCGATATCGGCCAATGAAAATAATGATGACGAATAAGGAGTTTGGTAAAGAGTTTGAGGAGTTTGATTTTCCTTATCATTATCTTTGATGACTTCTTCATCAACTAAATTTTTTTTTTTACTTTATTTTTCACATTTGTTCCACTTCTAAGATGCTTCTTCATCAAAGATAACATCTCTAGAAATAATGATCTTCTTGGTTTCACAATTGAATAATTTGTAATCCTTTGTAAGTTCATCATATCAAAGGAAGATGCATTTTTCTCTCTTGGCATCAAGCTTCGTTCTTCTTTGACTTGGAATATGTGCATATGTAACGCACCCAAACACTTTGAGGTGCCCAACTCCGAGTTTGTAGCCGTTCCATGCTTCTTGAGGTGTCATGAACTTGACACTTTTGGTGGGTCTTCTATTAAGCAAATAGACAACACAAACAACTGCCTCTGCCCAAAACTCCTTTGACATGCTCTTTCCTTTTAGCATACTCCTTGCATTGTCAAGGATGGTGCGATTCTTCCTTTCTTCGCGCCATTTTGTTGAGGAGTGTATGCACCCGTCAACTAATGTTTGATTCCATTTGACCTGCAGAATTCTTGAAATACATTTGAGGTGTATTCACCACCTCTATAAGATCTTATAGTTTTAAGAAAGTAATCACTTTATTTTTTCACTATTAATTTAAATTGCTTGAAAGTATCAAACACATCTGATTTTTATTTGAGAAAATACACCCAAATCTTTTTGCTGAAATCGAAAATACCTATTTCCTCCTTTTGATGTAGCCTCCATTGAATCGGCAACATTAGAGTGAATAAGTTGAAAAGTTCAAAAGCTCTTCTTAATTTTTCCACCGAAAAACTCAATCTATGTTATTTACCCAAAATACATCCTTCATATAATTGTTTTGGATGTTCAATTTTGGTAAACCTTTCACCATATTTGTTTGAGATAACAACTCTAGCTCACTAAAATTACGATGCTTGTAGCGCAAATGCCATAACCAAGAGTTATCTTTCACAATAGAGTTAAAACATTTAACTGCATCATTCTTGATGTTTAAAATGAAATGTCTATTATTTGATATCTCCACCTTTGCAATGACACAATTATTGCAATTTTTAATAACAAGAGTGCGGTCCTTCATGTGTATGTCATAATCATTTTCTAGGAGTTGTCCCAAACACAAAATATTGCTGCGCATTATAATATCATAATAAACATCGGATATATTGATGATCACTATTTTTTAATTGAATCATAATTATTTTTCCCTTTCCTTTTACTGGAGTTTTAGATGAGTCGTCAAACGTCACAACACCTTTTACCGACTCATCTAACTAGGTAAACTTTTTTTTTTACCACACATGATTGCAGGCCCCAATATCAAGAAACCAAGTGGTTTGATTTCTTGATTTATTTCCCTTATATGCAAGTAACACAGTGGTTACTTCGTCAACCTTTTATTCGGAGAGATTAGCTTGTTCATCAATATCATTTGTAGATTTACTTCTACATTCACTACTATAATGACCAAACTTTTGATAATTATAACATTTGATATGTGATTTATCATACATTTGCTTGTATGATGAATTGAAAAAATCTGTATGACCTCGTCCTATTTGGCTTTGTCCTCATTCATTTGAAAAACCATTATGACCACCACATCCGTTTTCATTAAGATAATTACCACGGCCAAAAACCTCTACCTCGAGATCCTCTGCCATGTCCTTTGAAGTTCTTTTTATTTAATTTAAGGACTAATTTGCTTTGCAAAGCTTGTTCTACCTCTTCACTAGAGTTTTGTTTTATTCTTTGTTCATGGGCTTCAAGTGATCCATGAGTTCAGCAATTGTAAGAGTAGACAAATCTTTTCTTCTTCAATCGCCACAACTACATGTTCATATCGTTGTATTAATGATCTTAGAATTTTTCTATCACCCACACATCTTCCATGCTTTCACCATTTCTCTTCATTTTGTTAACGATAACCAAAATGCGAGAGAAATATTCTGAAATCAACTCACTTTTGTTCATACGAATGGATTCAAATTCAGCTCGAAGAGCTTGAAGATGAACCTTTTTTTCCTTTTCCAACTCCTTTGAATGAATTTTACAAGATCTCCTAAGCTTGCTTAGACGATGTGTCATTTGTAGATTTACTCCTACATTCACTACTATAATGACCAAACTTTTGATAATTATAACATTTGATATGTGATTTATCATACATTTGCTTGTATGATGAATTGAAAAAATCTGTATGACCTCGTCCTATTTGGCTTTGTCCTCGTTCATTTGAAAAACCATTATGACCACCACATCCGTTTTCATTAAGATAATTACCACGGCCAAAAACCTCTACCTCGAGATCCTCTGCCATGTCCTTTGAAGTTCTTTTTATTTAATTTAAGGACTAATTTGCTTTGCAAAGCTTGTTCTACCTCTTCATTAGAGTTTTGTTTTATTCTTTGTTCATGGGCTTCAAGTGATCCATGAGTTCAGCAATTGTAAGAGTAGACAAATCTTTTCTTCTTCAATCGCCACAACTACATGTTCATATCGTTGTATTAATGATCTTAGAATTTTTCTATCACCCACACATCTTCCATGCTTTCACCATTTCTCTTCATTTTGTTAACGATAACCAAAATGCGAGAGAAATATTCTGAAATCAACTCACTTTTGTTCATACGAATGGATTCAAATTCAGCTCGAAGAGCTTGAAGATGAACCTTTTTTTCCTTTTCCAACTCCTTTGAATGCATTTTACAAGATCTCCTAAGCTTGCTTAGACGATGTGTCATTTGTAGATTTACTTCTACATTCACTACTATAATGACCAAACTTTTGATAATTATAACATTTGATATGTGATTTATCATACATTTGCTTGTATGATGAATTGAAAAAATCTGTATGACCTCGTCCTATTTGGCTTTGTCCTCGTTCATTTGAAAAACCATTATGACCACCACATCCGTTTTCATTAAGATAATTACCACGGCCAAAAACCTCTACCTCGAGATCCTCTGCCATGTCCTTTGAAGTTCTTTTTATTTAGTTTAAGGACTAATTTGCTTTGCAAAGCTTGTTCTACCCCTTCATTAGAGTTTTGTTTTATTCTTTGTTCATGGGCTTCAAGTGATCCATGAGTTCAGCAATTGTAAGAGTAGACAAATCTTTTCTTCTTCAATCGCCACAACTACATGTTCATATCGTTGTATTAATGATCTTAGAATTTTTCTATCACCCACACATCTTCCATGCTTTCACCATTTCTCTTCATTTTGTTAACGATAACCAAAATGCGAGAGAAATATTCTGAAATCAACTCACTTTTGTTCATACGAATGGATTCAAATTCAGCTCGAAGAGCTTGAAGATGAACCTTTTTTTCCTTTTCCAACTCCTTTGAATGAATTTTACAAGATCTCCTAAGCTTGCTTAGACGATGTGTCATTTGATATTTTTTCAACAATTGATGCCTCAAGTCCTTGATAGATTAAGAAAAACGCATTCTTATCCTTCTTTCGTACCTCTTTCAATGCATCTCTTTGAGTTGTCGTAACTGCCACTTTCACTTGTGGTGATTTCGGTTTATTGTAGCCGTTATCGATGAAGTCCACAAATCTTGTGATCCTAGCAAGACTTTCATTTGGATACTCCAATTATCATAGATTTCTTTCGTTAAGACTAGAATTTGAGTTTGAATTATATTCACCATCTTCTTTAATCGAACGGGGCTCTGATACCAATTTGAAGGAGATAAATATAACAACTTATGCTACCGCACTACAAATAATTTCTTTATACTAAAATAGCTTGCTAGCTACTAACACATTAAACTTGTTTTTCATTTAAAAGTTTCAACTTATATCATACTACCCGGTTACATGAAGATATATAAAGATGAAAGTACATTGAAAAAGTAAAAGACACTTCGAAACACGAAAAGGTGCCTAGAAAGTTAAAAACACACATAACAAATGACTTCCAGGAAATAAACCAAAATAAATATTTCTTTCTTGAGAAATGAATAGACTTCTTGATAGATGAAAGATCTCCTTAAGCCACTTTACTTGGGTTTGTATTCCAGCAACGTACACCGAGCACAACCGCACGTAGAATCCCGTGCACCACCATATATACCTACTTGAGCAGCCATAATCTATCAGTGTAGCAGATCTCAAACAAAAATTTTGTTGATGAATCTGGGCCGAATCGGTGCTTTGGATCCGAACTACAACAACCCGAACCTTAAATGTCAATGTTACCAGTCGAAATTAAAGTGTGAATATATAATTTTTTGGGTGAGACGATTAGTTGCAGTTTCAACTAGTTGGATTGATCACATATATGGAGTAAAGGGATACAGTAGTCCCACAATCTGTTTAAACACCATCGTAGGAGTCATCCTCTATATTCTTATAATTTTGTTTTAATAATTCTCTCTATATTTTTATATTTGTAAGTAAGAAACCTATACCCAACAGCCATTAATAAGATTTCCTTTATCTCTTTTTTCTTCTGACCGTATCATGTGGAAGCTTGATCATGGCAAAAGCTTTTCAGTTACCTCTATGTACAAGCTTTTATCCTCCGTTGTATCGCCTGAGCTTCCATGGCTCTGGATTTGGAAAGCTCGTGCTTTCATTTGAGTTATCTCTTTTGTTTGGTTGGCTGCCCTGCACAAAACTTTAAAGGTCGAGAATTTTCAATAGAGGGGTTTTAATTTAGCAAACAGGTGTGTGCTCTGTGGTGGTCATGAAGAAACTAATAATCATCTCTTCCTTCAATGCAATTACTCTTCCAAAGTTTGGTGCAGTATCCTCAGGTGGTTCGAGTACAGCTAAGCTATTCCCGATTTTGTTAGCAACTTCGTAGGAGCTTGGTTTATTTGCACCACTAACAAAAGAGAGAAAGATGTGTGGAAGTTGATTCTCTTTGCCTTGATATCTTTCCCTGATTTGGAAAGAGAGAAACAAAAGAATATTACAAAAGAATATTCGAAGATGAATGCTTTCCTCCTGCTATTTTGGTGGATAAGATAAAAATGAAGACCCTTCAATGGGCCAACAGTTTGAAGATGTTAGGGCCCTACTCTATCATCGATTTGCCTGAGGATTTGGGATTTGGTTTGTGAGAAAAATTTGTGTTTGGGATTTGGTTTGTGAGAAAAACTGGTGGGGTTGCATTTAGATTGGGTTTTAATCTCCTCATCTTAAGGGTGTCGTTCGTTGCGGTAGTCGGGTTAGCAGCCTCTTTCTTGGGGTAGCTTATTTTATTGTATTTTTTTCTTTATCTGTGTTTCGGTTTTAGGACGATTTCTACGGGAGCACCTAACTCATTATCAGTTATAAAAGGGACTAGATTCCCTTTTATTTCTAGTCTATGTAGTTTCGGTGATTTATCAAAAAAAAAAAAAAAACTATACCCAACGATGCATGTATCTTAGAAAATCTGTGTTTGGTGTCAGCAATAAATTAGGACATTTTACAAGATCCCCCACGTGGGATTCTAAAATCACAATTTTCCTCATTAGGATTATGTATGGACAACTTCCCTCACCTAACAGGAAAATAGCTTTTAACGACCATGTCAGAGTTGAAATGGCTATTTTACCGTTAGGTTTATCACTTAATGATCAATATCAGTTTCTCAAGACCACGTTGGGAATCGGGTAATGGTTCGAACTTTTAGTGCCCGACAAGATTTATGGAATCCCATTCGGGCTAACATTTGGTTTTGAACGAAAAAAGAGGAAAATTTTCCAGGCTTTGGAAGTCAAGTCTGAGATAGACTTTTAAAGTTAGCATCGGGCTTGAATCGATCCTTTGATGACCGAATTGGGCTTTTGAGGACTAAATTGGGCTTTGGAAGACCAAATCGGTCTTTTGGAGTCAGAATTCGAGCATTTTGAAGCCCAATTTTCTTTATTTTTAATGTTTTTTCAATAAATAAATTGGAAGCTTGATCGGGGCGGGGTTTTGGTTACCGATCAAATGGCCAATTAGTCCATTCGATCCTAATCGGTGATCAATCATTCTTTCTCAATTTTTTGAACCTGATTGGTTGATCGATGGATTTGATAAAGACCGATTGATATCTTCTCGGTTAGTCTTTAGACACATTAAAAATAAAAAATATCTATAAAGGACACTTTAGCCTTTTAAATAATATATCATTGAGTGGTAAAAAGAAAAGGGAGTTTGAAACAAAAAGCAAGGGTATTGCCATCATTTTATATTAAAATTGGTAGTTAAAGCGGGTTCTAGTTGAAAGTGGGATCTCATGAATTTAGAAACCTAGTGAGGGATGAGGGATCTCGTCAAAGACTACCTTTAAATTCTTTCACGCACGCGAGAACACATTGAATATGTTGAATCAGACAATGAAAATTATTTATTCTCGCAATCAAAGTATTAAAATTGGTATTGGTCTCGAGTATCGGTTTGTTCAAGGCCAATACGAATCGGCAAATATCGATATGTATCGATCAATTTTTTTTTAATAAAAAAATAAAAAATAAATAAAAAATCTCGATCAAAATCACGACGTATTAGCTGACCCCGATACGAGATACCGATACGTATTGATTTGGCTTGACCGATTTTTGATACCTTGCTCTCAATCTTTCACACGATAGATCTTGAGAGCATGGGTGTACCATCAGATGGTCAGTGTTTTATTTCAAGTGGCAAACATCTCAAAAAAGTAACCTTAACCTCACGTGAAAGCTCAAAATTGATTTTAAGGTCACTTTTTTGGATGTGTATCATGTGAAATAAGAAAATGACCGTATGATGGTATGCCCATGATCTCAAGATCCATCGTGTGAAAGATTGGAGCGAAAAATAATTTCCATCGTCTGATTCAATGCAGTCAATGTGTTTCTGTGTGGGTGAACTCAAAGATTTGGTGGGTGGAATTAATGGTACGCTATTAGAAAATGCCCAATATACTGTATGGTTTGTGGTTTGTTCATCTTCATGATTTAACCTCATCTTCATAGCTTGCAACTTGCCAGAACAATGTCTCTAAGTGTGCAACCGTCATCATATATAAAATCTTAATGGGAGCCATTACTTGCACACACTTTTAAAGTGATTGTAATGAGGTTAAAAAAAGACTTTATATTTTAGGGACATGTGATATGTAAAAATGCAATCTAGGCCATCTGATTTAAAGTTCATGATCTATAGATCCTTAATGGATAAGATTAGAGCAAAACACGATATTTATCTTATGATCTATTATTGTCAATCGTCGAATCAAATAATAGCCTTTGAATATATTTAATCACATGATGAAAATTATATTTTCTGCCAATTTTATCCACTAAAAATTCATAGATCATGAATTTTAAATCAGACGGATCAGATTGCATTTTCACATGTCACATATCACTAAAATACAAAGTCCTTTTTAACCTCGGTGCAATCACTTAAAAAGCGACTGCAAGTAATGGCTTCAAATCTTACTATTGTATCCGTCCCACAAGTGATACTTTACATAGATGTGAATCTCATAGCAAAACGAGTGGCCATGGAATGACCTAAGATAATGTTGTAGCCACGTGGAGCGATAGATGCTACAACCAAGTTATAGACTATTACGAAAGGGTACCGTCCTTGTTTAAAATTACGTAAAATGCCCAACAAAGATTATTACATAAGAGCGCTTCTACACGCACACACAATAAGTCTTCCTGCGCACCTAAAGTGAAAAATAAAAGGGTACAAACCATTCGTACACCACAATCCACAATTTGCCTCCCCAACATCACATCTATAAGCTATCTCTTGTTCTTTAAATCCCCCCCTCTTTTTCTTATTCAAATATGTAAGCTCTCTCTCTCTCCTCTTCTTCTTTTCAAATCTAAAGTTGTGATAACCTCATGCTTAGAATTTTTTCCGATCCAATGTGGGATTATTACAATCATCCACCTTATAAAAGAGTCGTTCTCGACTCTAATATCATGTTTGTCCTCACGTATAATGTGTCTCTTTACATTCCGGTAGTCTGATGCCTTATTTTGGGTGAAAATCCTAATTAAACACAGATTCGGGGTAACATAACTACCAATAATAGGAGACACCAACAAGAATTCAAAACTATTACATTAATGGCATTGGCATCCCAAGAATGAAGACCTCTGAAATCAAATCCCGACTTTTCAAACTCAGCGCATACTTGTTAGGAAGAAAACTAAATATAATCTTTTATTAGTAGTATGTGGTTATCAAAACTTGGTGTGTCTTCCGTAAATTTATTCCCAGAATAAATTGGTTTCAAATATCGGCCGACGTCGATATGTATCAGTCTTTTGGCAAATTGATACGAATCGGCACTGATACCTATTGGTATATAACTCGGTGATTCTATGTGACACATATCTCAAAAAATGAACGTGAGCCGCGTTGGATGGTACACTATAATCATGTTCACTTTTTAAAAATGTGTACCATGTATAGTTAACGTCTGCTCCTCTGCTGGTAGGTTTATAATCTCAAGATCTATTGAATGAAAGACTGAAAAAAACGATCTCAATCATTTGATTCAAAATGATTAACATTTTTTACTTTTAATCAAGTGAGGCGCCATTAACACAAAGTAGTGTATTGGTAACAGACTAATACCAGCCAAATAAAATCATAGTTTTGTTATTTTGACAAAAAAGCATGGGTTAGAGTTGAAGGTGTCCTTCCTAGTGCTGATTGCCGAAGTATATATACGTACACATATAGTGAGCAGTTGTGTGAAGTAAAGGCCTTTGTTTGCATTTTTTATCTTCGCATAAATCAATGGCTCATACAAGAACAGTTATAAAGGCACTATCATCATATCTCTTCCTCCTCCTCCTTCTCTTATCAATCTTCTCTGTATGTGGAAATGGAATCAACGTTGGGAAATTTCCTCCGACGTGCAACCGCATCGAGTGCCCTAAATACGATGTGATTCATTCTGGAAACGGCTTCGAGATTCGCCGTTTTAATTCAACGGTGTGGATGACGACTTCTCCCATCCAAGACATCTCCCTCGTCGAGGCCACTAGGACCGGCTTCTTACAGTAAGAACAGAACCCCTTTCTTTCTTTTATCTCTTGTTTTCCTTTTGATTAAACTTCTCTTCTCATACGGATATATCTATAACTGTGTAATTTGGGTTAGCTCTTATAAGAGCGGAAGCAGATATCTGTCTGCTCTCTGTTCCAGATTTTTATCAGGGTATCGAGCAGATAGAGAGCCTGGCCGTGCCAAAGAGCAAACCCTGAAAGAGCTAACCCAAACGCAGCAGCAGCACCAGAAGCAACAGAGTAAGGGATGGATACATCTAGAGTTTATTACCAAAACAAAGTTCACTCACATAATTTAATTACCAAAAGAGTTTCATTTATTTTTATGATTTTTACATTTACCCCTAAGATATGTCGTATTTACACTCGCCCCCTCTTTCTCAACTATTTACACTGCTGTCTCTGCTTTTTTGTTTCCTATATTGTGCCTTCTACAGTTAGAAATCAACTATTGATTATTATAAAGCTAAACTTTTACTGCTTGGAATTAGATGATGAAGATCATTTTTCACCATAATTTTCTACCCAATGAATCTTGAGATCACGAGTCTACCATCAGACAATTAGATTTTGATTTTATATGATAGATAATACAAAAGGTGATCATGATCGCGGGGGTGCATCAAACATGATTTTTGGATCACTTTTCAATGTGTGTTCCATGTGAATCAAAATCTGGCCGTCGTCTGATGGTAGACTTGTGATCTCAAGATTATTGGGTAGAAAATTATGGTGAAAAACGATCTTCATCATCTAATTCCAAGCAATCAAAGTTTAGTTTTATAATAATCAATAGTTTATTTGTAACTGTAGAAGGCACAATATAGGAAACACAAAAGCACTGATCGCAGTGTAAATAGGTGAAACACGGGGGGGCAGAGTATAAATACGACATATCTTAGGGAGGTAAATGCAAAAATCCCATTCCGATTTTATTAACAAAAGGTGTGCTAGTAAATGAGCTCGATGAAATAGGTCATTCTCTCGCATTTTCGTAACGGTTGATGTTATATCGATGTCACTTTTTGGGATTTGTACAGTGTGAATTCATAATTTAAAGATTATTGGTGTTTAAAAATCGGGATAAAAATTTATGGAACTTTCACCAAATCAGGAACCACAAGTTTAAAATATTTTTCACTTTATACCACTTTAAAAAAAATTTACCTTACATGGCACCAAAACCACGTGGACCTTGGAAGACGCTTGAATGTCCTCCATTGGAGGAAATTCTTTTTCATTGTATATATAGAGAGCAAGAGTCTGCACTTAAGTTGTAGAGTTGAAATCTACACTCAAGTCATTTTGTTTTCACACGACACTTAGTCCAAGAATCAGTTACCTTGTGCACATGCACAAGGTTGAGTAACAACCTAAAAAAAACATTTAAGGGCAAAATTTTTTGAGTAAAAATCCCATATCTTTGACCTGTGAAATAAAGGGCAAAAAAGTTAATTTTTTTTCATTAGTGAACCTTTAAAGGATGTGGTGCAATTAGCAATCACATGCCACATGATACTTGATCCGCATACTCAAGCGTAGAGTAAAACTCTACAAGCATGGGCGGAGCCACATACAAGAGTGTGGGGGCTGAAGCTCCCTTTTAACTCTTGAATTTGTATAGGATATGGTTTTTATACAGTCATCTTTTCTGTATAAGCCCCCAAATCTGTGGCGTACAAGTCTCTAAATTAATTGTAAAATAACTTTTAACATCTAATCATTGGTAGCCCCCCCCAACAGAAAATCCTGGCTAGGCCCTAACTAACTAACTAACTAACTAACTAACTATATATATATATATATATATATATATATATATATATATATATATATAAGAGATGAGACTATAGGTTCGAATGCACCACATGAATCTTGTGTTTGAACCCTAGGTCTCATGCCACGTGGCACATGATCATGAGTTGACACCCATCCCCCCTTGGGTTTTAGATAAAAAAAATATAACTTTTTTTTGGTATAAGTGAATTTATATTTACATTTTCAATGAAAATATAAAACACAACAGAGATCAAGACGAGCGAGGAGCTCGAATGAAAGGAAAAAGGAAAGAAATAAAAACACAAAAATCAGGCCAGAGCTACAACACCCTACAAAACCAAAAAGCCACCAAGAAAATCAAACTCCAGGGGCCCTCACGAGCACCCATTTCTTCACCCACAAGAAACTGCACAGGAACATGTGGCGAAAAATGTCTTCACAGATGGCCGAGAAGGTCCTAAATTTATCCTCGAAAATACAAATATTTCACAGATTACAATCGGTAACACAGCCGTAAACGGATGACCATTCTGCCTACAAAGCCTGACAAATATCCCCACAAGACTTAGGCAAACACCCTACCTAATTCCATCGAGCACGAGCAATACATAATACACACACCTCTTAGGGATCGAGAAGCCTCGGTGGATCAACGTATCAACCTTCTTGATTCGGTTCTAGGCAGTGCACCAAGCAAACAAAATGTTTCTTGGGGGAGTTTGACCTTCCAGTACACTCCTGTCCATGGTTGAATGACAAGAGGCCTCCTCCTCCATAAATAACTGGACATAACCGGAGAATGTGCCATCGGTTCTGCCCAGCTAGACCTGATTATCCTCTTCCACTCGTAACTGCGGAATGTCAGACAACTCCTTCAGCATACTCGTTAGAGCACTGACCTCGGTATCTCTAAGATCAAAATCCCATTCAGGGCTCCCCACTGCACCAAAGGCCTAACAATCAGCCACAACAGCTTTTTTTTTTGCTACTTCTGTTGAGAGCCTAAATGGACGGATAAATTAAAGGACCTTCAAGTCTGCTGCAATGCCTAAGACGAAGGAAGCCCAATTGTTCTCCCAGAGTTTTATAGTGTGAACCATTCATCACCATATATTTTGACTTGACGCCTCTGGAAAAGGCCCGAGATTAACCCTATTCCACCATCCATATGCCCTCTGAACACCCTCTGATCACATCCCATACACCTCTGGATCGAGCACTTCTACTTAGCGTTTATCACCATGGACGGAAAAAAAACCTCTCAACCACTTACTTAAAATAGCCCGTTCATACGACCATATGAGCCATCATCCTGCCAAAACAAACAGAGTCCCAATTAACCAGGTGATAATCTTAGGACACAGGTGAAGAGGGTCAATAACACCCTCCCAATTTGTTATTAAATTATCAGCCATGTGAAAAGCCTTTTAGATTTTTACCCTATCAATTATGAGCCATCATCCTGCCAAAACAAACAGAGTCCCAATTAACCAGGTGATAATCTTAGGACACAGGTGAAGAGGGTCAATAACACCCTCCCAATTTGTTATTAAATTATCAGCCATGTGAAAAGCCTTTTAGAATTTTACCCTATCAATTTTAGCTTTTTAGACTTTTACCCTATCAATTTTCTCAAAATATTACTTCCACAGGTTTTACACTCCCATGTGTAAAATCTGCAAAAGTTAGTTTTTTGGCTCATTATGATCATAAACTTTATTGCTTAAACCGTTGACTGCTTTGATTTGAATCAGACAAGGGAGATCATTTTCCGTACCAATCTTTGACACAATAGATCTTGAGATCGTTGGCCTAGGTCATATTTTGATTCCACATCGCACACATGCCAAAGATGAACATGATTATGGGCTCTCACATCAAATTGGTTCTCATATCACTTTTGGCGACCTTGTGTCATATATAATCAAAATTTGTCCGTATGATAGTACGAACATGATCTTAAGATCTATTGTGTCCGAAGATTGGGAGCAAAAAAGCAGTTGACTGTTTGCACACACAAGACTCGGGTTGAAAAGAATGGATCTTGGGTTTAAAATAAAGGTGCTCATGGAACTCTATTCAATTCGAATTGGTAATTTACTAAAAGAGAAGAATGTTTAGCTAAAAGCCTAAAGCATATATACATGAGGCAAAGAGAAAAAAATAAGAACAATATACAATAATCACTATATTGATTGTGAATTAGTGATTAAAAAATAAAACAATAACAAAAAACCCTTGATTCTTCTTCTCTTCTCTTCTTGCTCCCCTTTTTCTTTTTCTGCTTCTCTCCATTCCAAACTGAAAGAGAGAGTTGCATAAAGTAAAGTTTCTAAAATCTTATCCATGAGAATGTTATATATAGGGTAGCTGAATTTTTTTTTTTTTTTTGATAACGGAGATATCCAGACAGCATACCCGAAGGCGCGCATTTGACTATTGGTACGAATCCTCCAGGGTAACACAACCCCCCTGCTTGGCTTATACTTTGGGTTATTAGGCAGGGGTTCTTGATGGTGAGACCTCTGGGTTCCTGACCCAGGTGCCTACCACCACGCCATTCGCCATGCAAGTTTTAAAACTACGGGTGTACTATATATCCTACCAAAATATCAATTCAACTCAAAGTCTAGTGACTCAACATGAACTCTCAGCAAGGCGAGAACCTTAACGGAGTTCTCGTAGTTTTACCGAGTTTAAGAACCATGGACTTAATAAGGGAGCTACAACTTTCACACATTGATTTGTACCGTGGCACATGGTAAAAAAGATAGACTTTACTCTTCTTGGTATCTATACGACTTGGATTATCATTTAAGCCATATGATTTGATGACCATGATGTAAAGATCTTTGTGGCTAAATATTAGCATGGAAATTGATCTCTATCATATGATTGAGAATATAGTCAAAGGCCATCATCTAATTCAATGGTTGACTGTGACAAATCAGATGATAGAGTTCATGTTTCATTCTAACTTTTTGCCTCAGATATTTTCGTCATTGTCTTCAAATCAAATGGCTCAGATTGTGTTCCACATGGTACATATCCCAAAGTATGTCTTTTCTTTTTCACTATGTGCCATGTTAGGAATCTTGTGTGTAAGTTTTAGCTTAATCTTAATAATCTCTTGATGTCAATCCCTTAAATACAGGGGGATAGTATTAGGTGCCAGACCTGTCCACCAAGGTCAGTGCATTAATTAATGTCTCTCTGCCAAACTAGTGAAACCTTCCGATATGAGCACATTTTTCATGAGCACCAAATCAGTGAAAGGCCAAGAATGTTGGCATGGGTTGAGCACCTAATACTAACGAAAATTATTTGTTTTTTTACTATCCATGCCCCTAGGTTTACTTTGTGTTCAATCCTCTACCCTATGTTGATCCCATAAAACACTCTTCACAGATATTTGTGCTTTATCACCTTCTTATTCATGATCAAATACTAAATGTGTTTCCCAGGCTATTTGACTACATCCAAGGGAAGAATGAGTACAATGAAACGATCGAGATGACAGCTCCAGTGATCACCCAAGTCTCCCCTAGCGACGGACCATTCTGTGCATCATCATTTGTCGTTAGCTTTTACGTTCCACTGAAAAACCAACTCGACACACCCCCGGCAAAGGGCCTCCAAGTACAAAAATGGGGCCTCAAGTATGCAGCTGTAAGACAATTTAGCGGGTTTGTATCGGATTCAGATGTCGGGAAAGAAGCAGCAGCATTGTATGCAAGTCTCACTGGCACAATCTGGTCTAGTTTGGTCAACAATGGGCAGGTCGGCGATGCGGCTTCGGTGTATACGGTTGCACAGTATAATTCCCCCTTTGAGTTTAACAATAGAGTGAATGAGATATGGCTGATGTTTGATATGGATGCTATTTTTACAATTTGAAAATTAAGGAGAAAGGATAGAAATAAGGGGAGTCCAGATGATGGGTCTTGTGTTTAATTGTTAGGCAGGGAGACCAGTATATGGTAGTAAGCATTATGGATTTGCATGTATGGGAATGGCAACTTGTCTGCTTTAAATTTACTATCTTATATCCCTATTTTATTCTTGTAATAAAAAAGAATGTTCCAGTTGAGAATCCACCTCAGCGATTACCCTCTGAATCTCCATCTCCTTGGCTATCTTGAGCCCAACAAGAATTGCTTCCAATTCTATTTACTCGACTGAGCACCATGGGCAGTAATAGGAACACCCTCATGGTTCCTAATTACCACTCCAATATCAGCACCATTCCTGCTGAGAGAGCCAGCACCATTCCTGCAGTCGCACCAATATGGTTCTGTCTCTTCATCATAAGATTAGGAGTCTACGAATATTCGCATTCTCCATCAGTGTATTAAAGAACACCCTTTTATGCATACAAGTTCCTTAAAAAATTCGTGTGTTTCGTTCCTGCCATATATGCCAAATAGTGGAAGTGAATGCGATCTTTGCAAGATCTTCCATACAATGGGAGCTTCTAAACTTTTCCAAGAGATTTTCCATCTCATTTCCAATGGATCCTAGACTTCTTGTTCTAATTCCAAGTCTCCAAATCCATGCCAGAGTACCAACATTGAAAGAAAAGATGGTCGTTAGTCCATCAAATATTATGAAGATCTCAATATCATGAAGCTTACCATCGGATCTGATTCTCTTGGGGCAATTAAAATCTTAAAAGGAGAGTGGGCTATTCCTTGAAAATATTTTATTCTCGTGGCTAACATTGTTCATTTGGTACATAGGCTTGATTGCCGATTTTCTCATGTGTGGAGAGAATGCAATAAGTGTGCAGATTACTTGGCACATAATGGAGCTGATGCAAGTAATGTTAGGTGAAGTCTTTTCAAAGTTTCTTGTCCTCTAATTTGTCTCCCTTTAGAAGATTTATATTATAATTTCTATCATATGTAATTTTATTGTGGAATAAAACAGAGTAGGGGTCCCTCCAACCCCGCTTTTCTATATATAAAAAAAAGAGATGGTCGTTAGTCTTTATTTCGTTCCAACAGAAACGCACCTGGAAGGAATTTTAAAACCCGTTCTCATCAGGTTTTCAGTCGCCAATAATTTCCGGTTTATAGCCATCCACGAGGTGAAGCAACACTCGAGAATTCGATTCTTGTGCTATATGCATTTAGCCCACATACACTTATCACCAGAGTTTCTAATAAGTTTCCAAGCTGCATTGAAACAAAAATTCCTCGAGGGATTCGGCATCCATACTATTCGATCTTTCATAGCAGCTACTAGGATATCCACCGTTCTAATATCATTTCAGGCAATTTCCATTTTCCTTGGTGAAGGGGCCCACAGTAGTCATTTGTGATGGGGTCGGTACTGTAGGTATCAGCAGGAAGACGTGTGAGCTTTGAAGTTTGGGTTAGTTGGCTAGTATTAAGGTATGAGGTCTTTGAGCTAGGCGTGTGACGTGTGAGCGTAGAGGCATGCAGGCCTTATGTCGCGTGCGTGCTCCCTTATGCGTGGTGTGGATGACTACTCGAGCTAGGTAGTGTGCTAGTATGGCGACTAGACGCGTATGGGCATAGATAGCTGACTTGCATGTGTTGGGGTTCCATGAGTAGTGTGTTATGGACAAGGTTCGTGTGCCATGAGTAGTATGTTAAACTAACACATTTGAGATATTCCTACTGTTTGGTTTGAGGTGATGTTTAAACCATACATATGGGAGAAGAGCTGCGGAGCTACTTTCATATACATGGGGCTTTGTGGAATTGTAAGGTGTATAGTGGTCTACTAGGTCTGTAAGGGTGGGTTTAGGGCGTTGCTTCGACAATGTCATGTGTCACTCGAGCAAGGTTACTATATGCCCGAGCTATGTCATAGTGCACATAGGTTGGCTATGAGGGAGACATTTGTGCTCTACGTATGTTTATGTGGAGCATGCTGACATGAGGGTCAGATGGTTGATGTGTGCTGACTGCGAGAGCTACACACAATGGTGGACTTGGTTCAATATGATAGCGAGACATATTGGAATGAGGCGGCATGAGGAGCTACATGCTAACGTTGCACGTGAGGTAGTAGTGCATGACATCGGGTGAAGCTTGAGCAGGCCAAGTGAGGCATAAAGGTGCTGGCATGCATGTCGCAAGGTGCATGATGCGTTGGTATGGTAGACCTTGGTAAGGAGGGAACCATATAGGAGAGTTCTCGTTCTCTAGGTGGGTGGTATCAAAGTTGATGAAGATTAGACTGACCTTATTATTGTGGCATCTAGGCGCCGCATAGGCGTGACAGAGGTGTGTCGAACTCTGCCCCATGACAGTTGGTATCATAGACAGATCGATCCGAAAGGGCTAATGTTGGAGAGCTATTAGGAAGGTGGAGAGGCCTTGGGACTAGAGAGCCAGATTGATCCGTAATGGTGTGATGCGATGCTAGATGAGCTAACAAGAAGGTGGAAAGACCTTGGGACTAGAGAGCCATGTTGATCCGAAAAGGGCAACATTGGGGAGCTAGTGGGAAGGATGAGGAGCTTGGAGATAGACTGAACTAAAGGAAAGCTTGGGAAACATAGGGGTGAAGGCATTGTCGAGGTACTGTGGTGTTTCGAAAACAGAATTTGGTGGGCAACTCTTGGGTGAAGACGAAAGTTGAGGTACTAGAGCGAGCAGTGTGCTTGGTGAATGACATGGTGATGAATAGCGCTAGCATGAGACCCAGTGAAGAATCAGTGTGTTTCTTGTTCGTATGAGAAGCTAACATGACTTCATGTCCAGTGAAATGCGGATAAGGCCGAGTTTGAGCTAGTAGAGAGGTGTCAGACCTTGGGGTTAGATATTTGGGGATGCTTTGCATGGGGTGAAGACTGGGGTCGAGAAACTAATGTAGGGTATTGGGTGTCAACATGGGAGTTGACATTATCAAGTTGGGAGGAGGTGGCATGGTCATTCCCTTGTGATTATGGTGTCAACGAGGACGTTGACATTATGGGGTGGTGGAGAATGTGACGGAGTCAATGCTCACGGTACCAATAGGAAGGCAAGTAGGCCTTGAAGTATGAGATGCTTGGCTAGGATTAAGGTGTCAAGTCTTGGAGCTAGGTGTGTGACGTGCAAGCGCGGAGGTGTGCAGGCCTTGCGTCGCTTGCGTCCTCCTTTATATGTGGCGTAGATGACTACTCGAACTAGGTGGTGTGCTAGTGTGGTGACTAGACGCGCGTGGGTGTGGATAGCTAACTTGAATGTGTTGGGGTTGCATGGGTCGTGTGTCATGGATAATATGTCAAACCAATATGTTTGAGGTATCCCTGCTGTTTGGCTTGAGATGATGTTTAAACCATACATATGGGAGAGGAGCTGCGGAGCTACTTTCATACGCATGGGGCCTTCTGGCATTGTAGGGTGCACAATGGTCTCCTGGGTTTGTAAGGTGGGCCTAGGGCGTTGCTTCTGCAATGCCATGTGTCACCCGAGCGAGATTGCTACGTGCCCGAGCTATGCGTCGTGGTGCACATAGGTTGGCTATGAGGGAGACACACATGGGCTACGTGGGTTTCTGTGGAGCATGCTAGCAAGAGGGTCGGATGCTTGATGTGTGCTATTTGCGAGAGTTACACACGATAGTAAGCTTGGTTCAGTATGATAGCAAGACATGTTAGAATGAGACGATATGATGAGCTATATGCTACTGTTGCACGTGGGGTACTAGGGCATCACACATGGTGAAGCTTGAGCAGGCCAAGTGAGGTACAGAGGTGTTGACATACGTGTCGTAACGGGCATAATGCATTGTTATGGTTGTAACAACCATAATTTTTTCCGAACACTAATAACTGATTAAGTGTGTGTGCTTGACAAGGTATACGCCACTCACTTAAGACCCTACATTTGGACCGCTGGATATAAGCCAACACCTCGTTTGTGTACGCTAGCTTCACACCCAACCAACACCAGTTGTGGGAACTAGCATATTGTTGGGGTGCATGGGCTTCACACTAAAACCACCCCCATTAGTTATAGAAGCTAACACACAATTTTGGCGTGTGCGCTTTGCACCGAAACTACCCCAGCTTAAAAGCAAGCCCTCATGTGGGTTTCTCATTAGCTTGCAAGAGAAAGAGAGTGAGAGCTTAGAGAGAAAGAGATGAGGAAGAGCTTCCTCCTTTCCTTCTCCTTGAGTGTTGTTGATCTTCCACACAACTTCTTCTTCGATTCACCACAAGTGAATGCCGATTTGACGATTGCAAGCTTGGGAGAACCTCCAAACCCTCTTTTTCCTTGAAGCCCTAACCTCCATTAAAGCTCTCTTTCTTCACTCAAAGGAGCTTGCGGTTTTTGTGTACATCGCAAGGATTCGATCTACGACTCCGCCCGATCGCGAGGAAGCAGGGGATTTTGGTTTCAAACCATTGGATGAAAGAGAAGCGTAGAAACCCTCTTTTGATACGATCATCGGGAGCATTTCGTGCTCGATTTGAAGAGGTAAATGACACAATTCTTTCATGTATTAGATTTGATTTAAGTTGCTTAAGTGTTGCAAAAGATTAGAGTTAAAAAGATCAAATTTGGGGAAGAAAATGAGTTTGGGAAGTTGAAACCCGTGTTTTTGAAAAATCTAACAAAATCGATCGAAATAAGTACCGATCGATTGATTTTATCAAAGTAAAGATATGAAGGTTTCTTGAGAAATCGATCGATCGAAATGAAATTTGATTGATCGATTTGTAAAACTGATCGATCAATTTGAACACTGGTCGATCGATTTGACAAGATAGTGAGCGTGTTAGAAGGTTTCTGGAGAAATCGACCGATCGAAATGGAATTCGATAGATCAATTTGGAAACCGATCGATCGATTTGGGAATCGATCGATCGGATTTGAAGTGCCAGAAATATGTGATTTTTGGAAGAAACCGACCAATTGAAATGGATTTCGATCGATCAATTTTGGAAACCGATTGATCGGTTTAGACAGATTCTGAGATTTTTTTGTTTTTAGTAAGGAGAACTTTGGGAGACTTTTGGTCTTCCCGTTTCTCATCATTTGTGACTTACAGGATGTGAATGAATGTGTTTTAGATACGATCATGAGTGAGTGCTAGGAGGGCTAGCTCATAACAGAGGAATCTTCGTGTTAGCTCGGCTTTGAGGTAGGGAAATTCACTATTAAATTTCATTGATTCTGTACTCTATCAATTTTGACTTTGATCCATTGATTTTTTATATATTCGAATTTTTAACTTTTAAATGTGATTCTAAAACCACACTTTGAGATATGCATTTGTAATGTGAATCTGAACTCATAATTGAAACCTTGCCTATGAAATTGGAACCATGATGCTAAATTTTAATCCTCCATAATTAAATGTGAATATTGTGATCTTTGAAATTGAATGTAAAGAATGTGGACATGTGAGGGAAACTCAAAGCCCTTTTCATTTTTGCTTTGATTCATAGATATAGTGACATGATTGAATGATTTAGAATTTGTGAAATTGTCGGTATTTGAGCAATAGAAAGTATTGGGGATTTTGACTCGTGAAATTGATTTTTAAACGTGTTTGCCTTGAAATCTTTTGAATTAGGATGATCTTAGAACCTTGAACAGTAATGTGAACTATGAAATTATAACTTTGAACTTGAGTGCGAAATTGATATAGAAAATCTGAATCATTGAACCCTTGGATCTTCGAGATTTGAATACTAACTGTGTGACTGAATGACTGTATACTGCATATCGGTACGGTGGGTTAATCCGTACACACTGCATACTGGACCAGTTACTGCGGGTTATCTGTACACATTGTATACTGCATACTGGACCATCGCAACTGGACATTTAGAATATTGTGAGATATGAACTAGAAAAGGATACTGTAAGATGTAATTATGAATTGGAAATTAGAATACTGTAAGATACGAACATTTAGAACACTGTGAGTTATTAATTGGAAATTTGAATGATTGTACACTGACTGGACCGGTACGGTGGGTTATCCATATACTTTGAAAGACACTGTGAGACGTGAACTGTGAGATGTGAACTGAGAGATGTGAACAATGAGATGTGAACTGTGAAATGTAAACTGTGAGATGTGAACTGAGAGATATGAACGGTGAGATGTGAACTATTAAATGTGAGCTGAGGGAGGTGAACTGTGAGATGTGAACTCTGAAATGTGAACTATAAAACGTGAACTCAAGATGTGAATTGTGAGATGTGAACCAGAGATTTGTGTGAAACTCCGAATTTTGATCTTTTACTTGATTTAAGGATATATGCAAATTGTGATTTGATAGTCAAATATGTTTTGAAACTCTATCATGAATATCTGCATTGATATGATGAGATATGAAATTTAGACATTTCTTCTACTAAGCTTAGATGTCAACTCACCCTTCGACTATACGTCACAAGTTTAGGTTTGATCAAGACTCTGGGAGAAGAGGATATTTCGCCTGAGGATTTATTCCCCTAGTCAGGGATCGTAGATTAGCACATTGTGGATTTTGGTAAGCTTTGGCTTGGTACATTTGCGTTGTTGTACACCACTGTTTGGTGATGGTCGGCTATTACCGGTGGTTTATTTTGATTTGTTGTTCATGTTGGATATTAAAACTGGAGATTTTAATTATGTTATATGTATTATGTGTTTTGATTTTCGTATGTATGTGGATATACCAAATATTCTGTATCAGATTGTGTTTTGATTTCCGTATGTATGTGGATGTGCCAAGTATTCTGTATCTGATTGTGATATGGCGGTTTGGTTTTTCCAAAGATCCGTGTAAAAAAAAAAGTGTTGAGAAAATCGGGTTGTCACAGTTGGTATTAAAGCTTAGGCGTTAGGTCTTTTGAGGAGTCAGAGCTATGATAGTAGATTCTATCAGGACACATGAGACCCAACTGTGACTCTGTCACAGTTGGTATCAAAACTTAAGCATTAGGTCTTAAGGGAGAATCAGAGCCATAACTCTAAGTGCAGGAATATGGCAATAGATCTGTCGGAATATAGGTTGTGAGTGTTGGAATTTGTCACTCAATGGTGACCACCTGTTAATTGAAACTTTTGTTTCATTGTGATAGATTGATATGGTCCCACATGGTAGACCGAGACGCAACAGAGGCACCCCAAGTGCCGAGGGAACATCTAGTGGTAAGAGAGTCGTCTAGAGTGCGAATACACCATTGGGGGGAGGAGATGAAAGGGAAAGAATAACTCAAGCAATGAAAATTGTGGCCAATGCGATGACACAACAAACTGAGCTAATGGCTACCAATAATGCCAATAACCATCAAACACCACCTCAGCCACCATCTCAACCATTAGCATTCATAGAATTCAGAAGAATGTGTCCTCCAAATTTCTCAAGACAAGCAGATCTAATGGAAGCTGAGAATTGGCTCAATGAGATGGAGAAGATATTCAATGTACTTCCATGCACTGAAGATGAGAGGGCAAGATGAACTGCATTCAAGTTAGATGGGGAAGCAGACCCATGGTGAAAGTCTGTATCAAGGACAAGAGAGCAGGTAACTCCAGGTACATTGTGGACTTGGGAAGAGTTTGTTGAAGAGTTCAATAAACATTACTTTCCTAAGATGGTGAGGAACCAAATGAAAGTGAAGTTCATCCAGTTAGAACAAGGTCGAATGACAGTGCGAGAATATGAAGTTGAATTTATGAGACTTGTAAGGTTTGCTCCAGAGCATCTGGCCTCCAATATAATGAAGGCCAAGAAGTTTCAGCACAATTTTAAGGCCGAATATTAGGGATATGATTTCAATATTAGAATTGAAAACGTATGGGGTGTAAGGTTTGCTCCAGAGCATGTGGCCTCCGATATAATAAAGGCCAAGAAGTTTCAGCACAGCTTAAGACCGAACATTAGGGATTGGATTTCAATATTAGAATTGGAAATGTATGGGGAAGTGATGAGTAGGGCCTTGGTTGCCGAGGAAGACATTGAAGAAATGTATAAGAGAAGGGGACAACAGAGTAGAGGTAGAACGAGCCAAATGTAGTCATATGCCCACGAGCAAGCAAGCAAGGAACCGAGACTCCTAATGCCAGCAACTGTTCAGCCTGTTCAGATTGCCTACTCAAGACCACCCGTTACTATGGCTGGAACGTCACCGGTGCAACAACCTTCGCGCACCACTTCATTAGCACTAGTTGAGACGTGTGCACAGTGTGGAGGACGACATATGACAACGAAATGTTGGTGGTCTACTGGCGCATGCCTCAGGTGTGGCCAGATGGGACATCAGGTAAAGGCTTGTCCCTAGAAAGGAAAGGACAAAACAACTTCAATACCTGTTCGGAGGTCCTAGGTTACCTTGGCAAGTTATATTCTATGGCAATTACCTTTTTGGACTACTCATCATGATATGTAGTTGTGGTTGAACTTGTCTTGTAAACTTTGTACTGATGAACGACTTGAGTTTGATGTTTGTTGGCACAATTACTATTATGCTTTGATGGTAGTTTTGATAAATCTATGTGTTTTCTTTGCTGGGTTAGATTCATAATTAAATTTATGTGTAAATTTTCGAGGACGAAAATTCCTTTAAGGAGGGATGAATGTAATAACCCTAATTATTTTCATTAATGATAAATCATTGACTCTTGAGGAGAAAGTGACTACACCTGTTTGGACATGCCAAATATTCATACTTTATGAAGTACGGTACATAAATTTTCGAGCATGAAAATTCTTCAAGGTGGGAAGAGTGTTGATGAGTAGTAAAATATGATGATATTTCACCCATAAATACTTATATTTAGCCGTCCGATGAAGGCTATCTAATAAGAATTACTAGATTTGAAGTGTTTCAGGTAAATACAATCCAAGTGTATAAAACAAGCTAAGAGTTCCAAAAATAATGTCAAACACTATAACCTTGGGTCATCGAGAATGTAGTGCAGCTTGCAGCTCAATTTGGATCATTAAGATGTCAGATTCGGGAAATTACTAAAACACAAAAGTTGTAGAGCTTTCCGCCATCTTTCTAATGCCACAAGAATCATATCAATTTGAGTTTGGGATAGAAAGTTGTGTCTAAAATACCAAGATAGTATCTGATAGAGAGTTGGGCTGAAGTTCACGAAAATCTGGGAAGGTCGATTGATCGACCTTTCAGTCGATCGATCAACCAAAATGATGGAGTTTGAGACCGAAAAGACTTCTAATACAGATTTATAGGGAGTCGATCGATCGACTTCCTCTAGTCGATTGATCGACCCTGGCAGTTCGGGTTAAGAAAGCTGCGAGACCTTGAGAGTATTTAAAGCCAAAACAAACAACACGTTGGTGGATTTTTTTATAGAGTAGATAGACGTAGAGTAGATGTTGAGATCTAGATTTTTTTTAAGAGCTTTATTTCTTTTACCTTTTTAGCATTCCTTTCTTCAAGAAGTTTATTTTTGCTCAATTAATTTCTAGTTAAATTTAGAGATTAGTAGAGAGCATTTTTTATTTTCGTTTCTAAAGATTATTACACTCGTGGATTAAGCTTGGATCAAAGAATTGCTATTGAAGGTTGAGGTATTTTTAATGTTATTTTCCATTTATTACTTTGTTATGTCATTCAATTACAACATGTGTGGCTAGTTTCTTAGGGATGGGGATCTAATGATTCCTATATGAGGGATGTACTTATAATGGTATAGATCTAGGATTAAACTTTGAGATTTTATTTCATGGTTGTTATGCTATCACGAACGGATAAAATCCCCGCCATTAACTGGGATCGAGTGTGTCAAGTTATGCCCTGGATCTCAGATCTATGACGGTAATTTTACCCAATCATTGTTATATGATCTCTTTATTTTTATCGTGTGGATCTACTTACGATTACGATTTGGGATTGAGTGTGCCGAGTCATGCCTTGGATCTTGGATCTGTAATGATAATTTTATCTTAATTACTTCCTAATCTGAAATCAAGTGTGCCGAGTCATGCCCTTAATCTCAGATCTATGGTGGTATTCTTGTTGGAGTTTTACCCATTTTGGGGATGATTTCTATTTGTATCTGAGATCAAGTGTGCCGAGTCATGCCCTTGATCCCAGATCTATTGTGACAGCCTGGATTTTTGCGCTCGAAAATCCGTGCCATCAGGATCATACTCTGAATGATCCCCAAGACAAATCACGAAGTGTCTGCTCGTATAGCGAAAATCAAGCAGACACTGTCCAGCAGTGATAGATCAAGTCATCACATAAGGCAAATAAAATAGAAGAAAACAATAACACTAAAAGTGAATATATATATCTCAAAATAATATACATTCCTAAAAAGGAACCAAGAAGAACCAATGGTGATGGACATCCATCACCCAAATAATAGTTCCTGATAGTGGTTCCTATAGAATGTATAATAATATAATAAAAGAAAAATATCTACAGAAATAAATACAGAAGTGGCCACCAGGCACACAATAATCCAAGTTTATACAAATCCCCAAAATAGTGGGCCAGTATACCCAGACTAAGGATAGAAATCGTCCGCCTGGACGTCAGTCTCCTCGTCCTCAGCCTCAATCTCCAGATCGGGCTGGTAGTCAGGGTCACTCTCGGTGCCTGGAACTCTCGCCTCAGAACCTAAAATATTAATGAAAACAGGGTGAGCTACATCATAGCTCAACAGAAGAATTCCAACTAAAATGAATTGAATATGCAGATCATGAATATCTCAAAATAGAAAATCAAATCAGAACGTGCAAACAGGACAAATCAATCTAATACCGAGCTTTTAAACAAGAATAGATGTTATGCAAGAAACTCCTGTGAATATATAATACAGAGTAAATAGGAATTTACTGATAGGAAACCCCAACCAATCGTCGTTCACATGAATAATTTTATATTGCAACAGTGCCTCTTCTATGGAGTGCAATTATGTCGAGGGATTACAAGCAGATGCACAAGTGTGCCAGGCTCGGATATACCGTCGGGTCGGTGGGGATCATCTGGTTAAATCATCAAATCACGTACACACATAAACCTCACAAATCAGATAGCAGACATCAAGAGTCAGTTTCAGAATTTAAAATCAGGAGACAGGAATCCGATATAACAGGAATTTATGATATGCTAACATGCTTGTTAAAATAGAAATCAGGGCACAGGTATGCAAAAATCATGAAATTATAGACAAAACAGTTTAAGTTGGTTTTCCCCTACCTTAGATCAGATCTCTTTCTAAGCAAATCCAAAGCTTTTTAAAGCGTTATGGTTCGATCCTAGACCATAAACATTGTATACTAAGTGTCAGGCAGGTCTGAAAGTCAATTGGTACGGTGTCCAGTATCATTCAATTCATACAACCAAAATAGAACAAAAACAAGGGTAATTGATCGATCAACACCCTTAGTGATCGATCAATCCTCCTTGTTGATCGATCAATGTCTTCATTGATCGATCAATAACCTAAACCTTCTCAAAAGTAACAGAGGTAGTTGATCGATCAATGACCTTTATTGATCGATCAACACCCTTTATTGATAGATCAATACCTTAATTGATTGATCAATAACTCCCTTTTCTTCACACTTTGGCCTAGCCAAATTGATCGATCACCAGCTTGGTTGATCGATCAATGTGTCCTATTGATCGATCAATGCCCTCATTGATCGATCAATAGCCTAAAATTTTAAATTTCCTACCTTCTGTTCACATTTATAATTTATACAGATTGATCGATCAATACCTTCATTGATCGATCAATACCAGTCATTGATCGATCACACTCTTTGTGATCGATCAACACTCAGGATTGATCGATCAATTCACTAATTGATTGATCAATGCCCTTCGAGCATTGAACTTCCAGAAATCTTCAGTGTTCTGTTCCCGTATTTGTCTTATACGAATTGATTGATCAACACCCTTATTGATCGATCAACACCTCTCATTGATCGATCAATCTAGCATTGATCGATCAATAATGACAACACCTCTGTCATTAATGGAGGTCACTTACTTAACCTAATTTCATCCATTTTCATTTATGGTTTCCAGCAACCATTGATACACACACTAATACAAGCACAATGGCTTTAATTTTGCCCATTTTAGTTACACAGGCATACCTTTATTTGGGCCATTTCGGGGTTCCGGCAAAACGATTTGGAAGGGGGTTTTGGATCCGGAACTCGGGCTGTATTGCCGGTGTGACTCCAATACGTAACGTATTGACTCCGATTCAGCACGCAGAGGCTTCACACGTACTTAGACTGTACTTGAGCTCATCCTATTGAACTCCACATACCCTAACTAAGATTTATGCACGATCTCGGTACCTCTAACCCTCTTTCCTCGTAGAGCACACTCAAATCCCAACCAATCTACAGATTCTTAGCTCAAGAGTAAGGGGAAGAAGAAGAAGAACACCTCTCCGGGTCTCTCCCTTCCCTAATTTGCACTCCAGTGTTAAGCGCGAACACGGTCGCTACGGCGTAACATGCCGTCTCAATGTCCTATATGACTCGGACCCAAGTGAGAATTCATACGTGAATTCATCTACCCAAGGAGTAATACTATTTCTTATAATATTAACTTCAAAAAAAATTTAAACATGTCTCAATTTCCGTATCGGGCACGCATATCGAAACAGTTAGGTTCTTGTTTAAAATTTTTAGGTCGTTACATTTATATATGGAAATCATCTCTGAAATTAAGTTCTGATTGCAGGGATGTAATGTGGGACCTATCCAGTCTTTGATCATTTTTCTTCCATAAAAGATGCTTTTCAATGGTATATCTCATAGTTTAATCCTTAGATCTATATTACGGGAAGAACAAACCAAAGATGGGAAGATTTAGGATCTTCATCTTTACCTTTATTTTTAAATCATCAATTAAACTTTATTTTGTAGTCAGTAATCATCATCTCACAAAACTGCCTAATTCATAATATTGGTAGGGTACTGTTAATCTTGGTAGATTTCTTGAATTACTGTTTTATCTTTTTAGATTTTCTACATTGATCTTCGTGGAAACGATTTCGTACTCCGCACCCACTATTTATAATCTGGTTCGTGCGCTTGCGAGTAAAACATGACAATTAAAAATCACATCAAGTGTAACAACCAGAAATTTTCCCGAACACTAATAAACGATTAAGTGTGTGTGTGTGCTTGGCAAAGTATACGCCACACACTTAAGACCATACATTTGGACCGTTGGATATAAGCCAACACCTCGTTTGCGTACGCTAGCTTCACACCCAATCAACATGGAAACTAACATATTGTTGGGGTGTATGAGCTTCACACCAAAACCACCCCCATTAGTTATAGAAGTTAACACACAATTTTGGCATGTGCGCTTTGCACCGAAACTACCCCAACTTAAAAGCAAGCCCTCACGTGAGTTTCTCATTAGCTTGCAAGAGAAAGAGAGTGAGAGCTTAGAGAGAAAGAGATGAGGAAGAGCTTCCTCCTTGCATTCTCCTTGAGCGTTGTTGATCTTTCACTCAACTTCTTCGATTCACTGCAAGAGAAAATCGATTTGACAATCGCAAGCTTGGGAGAACCCTCAAACCTTCTTTTTCCTTGAAGCCCTAACCTCCATTAAAGTTCTCTTTCTTCACTCAAAGGAGCTTGGGGTTATCGTGTACATCACAAGGATTCGATCAACGACTTAGCCCGATCGCGAGGAAGCAAGGGATTTTGGTTTCAAACCATCAAATGAAAGAGAAGCGTAGAAATCCTCTTTTGATACAATCGTCGGGAATGTTTCGTGCCCGATTTGAAGAGGTAAATAAAATAGTTCTTTCATGTATTAGATTTGATTTAAGCTGCTTAAGTAAAATGTGCTTTGAAACTCTATCATGAATATCTGCATTAATATGATGAGATGTAAAATTTATATTGACATTTCTTCTATTGAGCTTTGATGTTAGCTCACCCTTCGACTATACGTCACAGGTGTAGGTTTTGATCAGGACTCCGGGAGAAGAGGATCTTCTGCCTGAGGATTTGTGTCCCTAGTCAGGGATCGTAGATTAGCACGTTGTGGATTTTGGTAAGTTTTGGCTTGACACATTCGTTCTGTTGTATACCACTGTTTGGTGATGGTCGGCCATCACCAGTGATTTATTGTTCATGTTGGATATTAAAACTGGAGATTTTAATTATGTCATATGTATTGTGTGCTTTGATTCCCATATGTATGTGGATGTATCAAGTATTCTGTATCAAATTGTGATCTACGATCTAGTTTGGTTTTCCCGAAGATCCATATTAAAAAAAAAAAATTGTCTGGAAAATCGGGCTATCACAATCGTAGACCTTGGTAAGGAGGAAGCTATGTAAGAGAGTTCCCGTCCTCTAGGCAGCTGATATCAGAGTTGATGATGGTTAGGCTGACCTCGATGTTGTGACATCGAGGCGCCACATGGGCGTAGCAAACGTGTGTCAGATTGTGCCCCCATGACACATTGCTCCGCATTTATAATATTAGCCACCACCGCATTTCCTTCAATGTTAGATTGAGCATTGTTCTCCGATCATGTTTTTGAATTTTAGGGCCCTCCTCAGCCTAAATGTCAGTCCACACCTTGGTATCCTTTCCATTAGCTATAATAGATTGAATCACTTTTTTTTTTGCATAGTTTCTAACTGAAAGTATACCCCTCCATTCCCAAGAGGCATTTTGTTCCAAGCAACAAGACCATATATCACTCTCTCCAACATAGTTAGCCAAAACCCATCTAGCCCAAGGAGATATCGGGTTATTAGCAATTTTCCAGAAGAGCCTTAACATGCCTGCATCATTCTATTGTTTAATCCTTGTTAATCCCATCCATCCTTCTACTACTGGCTTACAAGCTTTTTTGCCAACTTACCAGGTGCAAGGAGTGAACCAAAGATGGCCCCTTCCAAAGAAAATTTGAGGTTATTAACATCAAGGTTCGAAGCTAATTGAAACCAATCTTAAACATCTCGGATATTAATCACAAAAGAGATACTTTCACTCGAACAAAGTAAAAGGTCATCCGCAAAAATAAAATGGGAGATATCAAGGCCTTTATGAGTTTGGATGCATTTAATAAGACAATTTTCAACCCTCTCTTCTTAAAAGGGCAGTGAAAGCTTTCATGACAAAGGTAAAAAGGAGGGATCTCCTTCCCCTAACTCACAATTACTTCTAAAGTATCCTTTAGGGGACCCGTTGATATTAATAGAATATAAAGCAGTTGAGATACATTGTCAGATCCAATTTCTTCGAATAGGATTGAATCCTAGTTGTTGAAGAATATCCATGCCTTTTTAAGGTCAATTTTGGTACAAAAACTTTTAGAAGAGTTTTTAGAGTGAAAATTGCAAATCAATTCGGGGGCTAGGGGGATGTTTTCAAAATTAAATATACCCTTAACAAAAGTCGATTGGTTATGAGATATGATCTTGGGAAGGATGTGGGAAAGTCAGTCGACGAAAATTTTAGAAATAACTTTATATAAAATGTTGCATAAATCTATAGGAAATTTGCACCCGGTGTCACGACCGAACACTAAGCTTATCTCAAAAGCCTAAAATTTTGTGTCATGACCCACACACGCTAGAATGAGATAAGCAAACATGCAGAACTTAACCAGAGTTTCAATACAAATCCATAAATCACGAGCCATTTTTATTTTTATTTTTTATCATTCACAACTAGTGAGGCTAGCATGTTGTTTCAATTATTAACCTAGCTAAACATGACATAATCATCATTAAATCATTCATCAACACATTGAACAACTTATGACTACATATATGGTCATCTATGTTTGAGTTCTTCAATGTAAATTTATGATACTAAATTTAATGTAAGATCTCATTACAATCATTCATCTAATCTCATCTTATCATGAAGACGTCATTATCATCATCGAACTAATGACCGTTAAATCAAATATCGAATGACAAGTCTAAATAAATCTATAAAATATAGTCTAATAAATAGTTCATGTAGAAACATAAAATAACAGGAAAAATAAACCTACTAAAATCTATCCCAATCAATCTAAATAAATAAATCCAGAATCTAATCAAATAATCTAATGTCTGGTGATATCAGAAAGTTCGGTCAAATAAAATCACATGAGCTCAATAGTCATGCACATCTTAGGATCTATCTCATCCACTAGAGCCACGCCCTCATCCAGGATCTAGTCATCATAAGCATAACCATCATCTATGTACGCTCTCAAGTCAAGTGCATCCTCCAGGTAACCTAAAAGCAACAATGCCACAAAAGGGTTGATTAACGAAATAAATCGTCACCCAGTGAGTGACACAACCAATCATCCTCAAACTGTTAGTGTGCTCAATGGGTGATTTGTGAGTGATAATACTATCTAAGTCAGATATCAAGATAACATTAATATGACAAGATTAAAATAATAAGCAAGTAGGTTGATCTAACAGATATCAAAATCATGCATGCACAACGTCATCAATGCAACTACATACCGAATCAAAAGTTTACATCTAATTTGTCAAGTGTGCAAGCAAAAATTTACATGATTAACCTTTATTATTTATGGTTTCTACACGTCGATACATCACGTAGTCCCCTTAACATCTAATGGTTTCTACGTGTCGATACATCTAGTTTACTTGTCTAAGCCACTTCTTATCGAGGTTACCTATATATTGTCTATGACCTCTGTGATATCGGCTGAAGTTTGAGGTCGAACTTTTTCAAAGTAAAGGGGATTGATGCGGAAGTTAGATATGCATGTTTGAATCGTGGCCGGGTCAAATGAAGAATGTCAACAAGGAATAAGTGAACCTACAAATGGATTACCAAACGATTCGTGAAGCAAAGTTTGTCAACATATGATGGAATATGATGATTAGGGGTGTCGGCGCCCCTGTTGGCACCCCAGTTGGCATTGCCAAAATGAGCTTTTTCAGCACGCTCATCTCATTACGTACCTCCTCCAATGTGACCTTTATATCTCGTACCTCTGCTGCCAACTGCTCTACAGTCTCAATCACGTCGGCATTAATTCTATCATGCCTATTCAGTTGTTCTCCATGCGATGTCATGACAGATACCACTTATTCGAACTATTCCGCCTGAGCTTCCAAACTATCCAACCGTTCCCTTGTCCGTCGTCTTGCATCCTCGTTGGTCCCTTCCATCTCAGCCATCACAGTGGCTCTGATACCAAATGTCACGGGGTCACTCTTCCAGCAGTGTAAGCCCGTGCGGCACCTAATGTCTGATGTGCTAAGTCAGCCTAATTCTCTCAAATGAGTCACACAATGCAGATTCTCAGATGCTACGACGGGTGGATGTCTTGTCCTACTCAAGCTCCACCTCAACCTCTACGTTCAGACTTCGGCCTGCAAAGCAACGCAGCAGGTTAGAGCCGACAATGACGATTGTTAAGGCAATAGGCAACGACGATTGATACAATGATGGGTAGCGATGAGCATATAGCGAGCCCTTTGGGCTAAAACCTGCACCGCGGAGGTGGTTGGAAACCACCAACACGATGGCCCTAGTACATGACGTAGCTAGGACGTCCACGCTCCAAGCATGGCCCGGATGCACGCCCAAGTCTTCACCCTTTATCTCAATGTGTCGCGACGCCCTCGTAGCCCACGACCAACACACACTTGATGCCGCCCTCATGACCTCGACGCACCAATGATGCACATGAAGCAGAGGGGAAAAATGGCCCTACGGCTAACCAGGAAGGCCACGCCGTGTGCCCCCGTCACATGTAGCTCGGCTCTACCGTATACGAGTCGAGCTAGAACTTGGCTCTAGGACCTCGGAGCCTGAAAAGTATGAGCTCCTACTCTGCTCTATAGAGCTCGAGTCAGGCCAAGCCGAGCTTCTAGCTAAATAAGTTTTATTATAAAAAGAAAATTTCCTAATGTTGTTTTAAACATTATCTTTTTTTTTTAGCGGATGAAAGCTTTAATAAAATTTAATAAATGAAAGCCCTAATATCTTTTAATCCCTTAGTCCTTTTAGTTTTAATAAATCAATTCGAGAAAAATGTGTTTAATTAAAATTTGAAAAGTACAAAGGTGTTTAAATTTAATATGTTAAATATTGATTAAGAGCATATGTACTAGTTGTAGGTGTTGATTGATTGATCAATTGTCATGCTAGTCGTTGTTCATTGAGATGAGTGAGAAAGAACTTTAATGGTTGCACAGAGAGAGAGAGAGAAACATAGAGAGAGGGAGAGAAAGAGAGAGAATGAATGCGCAAACCTCAATAGATGATCATAAGGATTATATGTTAAATACCTATTTATGTATAATAAAGTAACCATTAGATGAATCTTATTATAAGGGAGAAAAAGTTTTAAAAAAATCAAAATTATATTTAATTTATTTTATTATATATAAAAGTATTATATGAATGATAGTCCCACATCAATTGTGGGCTGGAAGCCTTGGGCTATATATAACTTTGGCAATCATCACCTTACAAGCCGATTTTGTAAGGTTGAGGTAGGCCTATGGGATTATACATGTTATCAGAGGTACCACAGGGATGTAGAGAGACACGTTACATGTGAGGGGGCGTGAATGATAGTCCAACATTGCCTGTAGGCTGGAAGCCTTGGGCTATATATAACCTGAGCAATGCCGATCGAAAAAAAATAAAATAAAATTGGGCAATCTTCACCTTACAAGCTGGTTTTGCCGAGCTTAGGAGAGCAAAAGTTCTCATTTTCTGGCTGAGCCGAGTTGTCAAGCCGGCTCGGCTCTGTTGCGGCCCTATTTTAAAGGGAGTTGGTTACTTTGAATCATATGATAGATATCTTCTTTTTTTTTGTCCCAATCATAAGCACCATAGATCTTTAGATTACAGGTCTACTATCAAACATGGCACACATCCCAAAAGGTGACCAATTCCAAATCACTATCTCGAATGGGTAGGTTACCCTATACTAACACTGCGAAGAAAGGGTGCACTATCATTGTGCTTAGCACTACAAAATTACTCGAACCTTTCGACAGACCCTCATTGCTGTTATCTCGTAGAACCAAACTTAATGAAGTAATAAAGTAAAATGGAGTATTTCACTTTGCTTTAGCCTGCATTTGGGAACGTGGATTTGGATTTGGAATTTTGGATTTGAATCTCCTAAATCCAAATCCACCGTTTGGTTCTCCATTTTTGTGTTTGAATTTGGATTTGATAAATCCATTGGAATTTAAAAATCCATGGCTATGTTTAGTGAATAAAAAGCTGTTACCCAATGTTATCATAGGTACAGTTCGACCTAATACCAAAACCGACCGGAACCGATGGTACCCAACCTGAATTAAACGGAACCAAATCGGGCTAAACTAATGGTAAATTGACCGAATTGAATAGGTACCAGAGCAAACCAGACTCGACCTGAACTGACCCAACCCAAGCTTAATTAGTTACTGCAACGGCTAGAAAACTAGCCATTGGGCTGCAACAGCTAGTTTATGGCAGTTGCAGCCCACGTTTGTACAATGCACATTGGGTGCAACCAAGAAATTGCTAATTGCATCCATTTTTTAATTTTTTATTTTTTGTCTTTGCAGCCCACCTTTGTACAGTGTATCTGAGGTGCAACCATGAAATTATTAGTTGCACCCATTTACATTTTTTTTTGTTTATATTTTTGTAGCTCACCTTTGTTGTAATGACCTGAAAAATTTGAACCCGAACCCGACTAAAATCGTGTGCGTATCCGGCACGAAAAATGAGGTTGCCTTATAAATGTTAAATAACTAATTAAATAATATTAGGATAATTTTGTGCAGACGGATTAAGGTTTAAATGTGTGTTTGGATATTTAGTGTGAAAGTCGTACACCGACGCATCGTATGCCGCTCAACATCGAAACTAAGCCTATGTAAGTGGATAGAATTTGGGCTCTTAAATATCAAGGATATTTGTGTGAATTCGTTGGGTTATAAGAAGAGGGATAGCTTAGTGGCTAAGCTATCAAAAGTTTGAGAAAGAGAAGAAGAGAGAGAGCTGACCTGACCATTGGATTCTCATTACCCTTCGAACCCCTTCTTGTGATTTCGACCGCGAGATCACCATCGCACAGAAAACTCTGCACTCTTCGCAAAGCACGTGACGTCGGTATCGATGGTGTTCCGCCATTTGTAAATTTTGACAGTTCAAATCCCAATCCGTTAGAAACCCCATTTTCAAAGAGCCGATCACTTTGGAATTGTCTCTTGAGCTTGGAAAACGTTAAGATCGACGCGTAAGGATGAACGACATCATCTTCAAGTCCTTGTGATCAATTTCTGTGGAAATCCGGAGGTTTCGTTTCGAAATCCTTTTTGGACAACGATTCTTAAAGTCATGAAATCGATGGAAGAAAGATTAGTTTTTCTTTGATTTTAATGATTTAAATTGTATAATAAATCATTGTTTTAGTTTAGTGTGTATGTGTGTGTGATTCGATGAAGATCATCAAAGATTTGGATGAAAATAGGTTAAAAATAACAAACCGTAGAAGTGCAGTTAAATTTGATCAATCAAATCTATGATTTGATTGATCAAATCTGACAAAGCCTTATGGCTTTACATTTCTGAAGGATTTGATCGATCAAATTGAGAATTGACCGATCAAATTAGGTATTGATCGATCAAATTGTATAAATTATATATAGAACAGAAGTTATGATTTTTTTTGGAGTCCAATCGATTAAATTTGGAATCCGATCGATCAAATTGGAATTCAATCAATTAAATTAAAAATTCGATCGATCAATTGGACTGAAGGGTTGATACTGCTTCAGTATTTTAGCTATAATTTTTTCCTCCGAGCTCGGATTACCACGATTCTTGAGGAGTTTTGATGAGTACTGAAAAATGAGGATATTTCGCTCCTAAATATCTATATTTAGCTGTCCGATGAAGGTTATCTGATGAGATTGATTAGATTTGAAGTGTTTCAGGTAAATACAAGCTAAGTATAGAAAACAGTACAAGAATTCTGAATATAATGTCAAAACACTGCAACTTTGGGTAATCAAGAACTTGGTGCGACTTGCGGCTACATTTGGACCTTCAAGAAGGCTGAATTACGAAATTGTCAAAACATGAAAGTTGTAGCTCGTTTCGTCCGCTTTCCAACGGCGCAAGAATCGTCTCAATCTGAGTTTGGGACAGAAAGTTATGGCCAAAATACCGAAGCAGTGTCTGAACCAAGAAGAAGTGCTGAATTTCACGGATTTCTGGGGTCGATGCATCGACCCTACAGGTCGATTAATCGAGCCAGAGTCAGAGTCTGACACGAAACTGACACCGTGAACCTGATTTTTGGGACTTTCTGTCGGCTCGATGCATCGACACTCCCTGGTCGATTAATCGACCCGAAAATACAGGCTTGGGAGACCTCCGCGCGACGGGTCTATTTAAAGCGACTCAAATACTTCGGAAAAGGGAGATCTTTTCAGCATTAGAATTACGTAGGAATTAATTTTAGGAGAGAGTTTTAGTTTTTAGTGTTCTTAGTTTTTAGCCATTATTTTTCATAGTTAAACATAGAAATAGGGAAATTTTATTATTCTTTTGAGAGCTTTGTTCCCTTTAATTTTTCAATACTCATTCCTAAATTTTGTTCAAAGTTTATTCCTGCATTAATTTTGTTTCTGAAGATCATCATACGTGTGGATCAACGTAATTTATTTTGAAGTTTGAGGTAATTTTAATTAATGTTATTTTTCCGTCTTTATTTATTTATGTCATTTACTTATAATATGTGTGGCTAAATTTATAGGGATGGGGATCTAATGATTCCCATCCGAGGGATGTACTTTTAATAATATAAATTTAGGATTAAAATATGAGATTTTAATTTTATGGTTGTTGTGCTATCATGAACGGATGAAATCCCTGCCACTAACCGGGATCGCGTGTGCCGAGCCATGCCCGGGATCTCAAATCTGTGACGGTAATTTTACCCTATCATTGTTATGGTCTTTGTGTTTTCATTGTGTGGATCTAATTACGATTATGTTCTGGGATCGAGTGTACCGAGCCATGCCCTGGATCTTGGTTCTGTAATGGTAATTTTATCTTAAATATCCCTAATCTGAATAAAGTGTGCCGAGCCATGCCCTTGATTTCAGATTTGTAAGTGGTATTCTTGTTGGAATTTTCACCCACCTTGGGGATGATTTTTATTTGAACCTGAGATCATGTGTGCCTAGCCATGCCCTTGATCCCAGATCTATATATGAAAATTATCTAAGTCCTAATTGCAGGGATGCAACGTGGAACCTATTAGGGTGTTGACCATTGATCTTCCATAAAAGATGTTTGTTACCAATGAAATATCTCATAATTTAATCCTTAGATTTATATTATAGGAAGAACGGACCAAAGATGGAAGGATTTAGCATCTTCATCTTTATCATCATCTTCACTTTTATTTTTGAATTATCAATTGAAATTTAGTTTGTAGTCATTAATTACCATCTCATCAACCGCTTAAATCATAAAATTGGTAGATTACTGTTAGATCTTAAGAGATTTCTAGAATTGCTTGTCTCTTTTAGGTATTTTAAAATTAATCCTCGTTGAAACGATCTCGTACTCCGCACCCATTATATACAAACCGATTCGTGCACTTGCGAGTAAAACATTACATTAAAAAATCACATCAAGTTTGAAAGAGGACAACTAAATCTATAACTCTTATACATTAACCAACTAATGAATATATTGTTTTGAGGATCAAAATTGAGCAGGAAATTAGACCAAGTTCTAAGTTAGCACGTTTTGACTGAAGTACCGATTTAACTTCGGTATTTTGGCCATAACTTTTTACTCCGAACTCCGATTGATGCAACTCTTGACGCGTTAGAAAGAGAACAATGAGCTCTACAATTTTTATAATTTAACTAACTTATGAATCAAATGTTTTGAGGGTCAAAATTAAGAAGAAATTTGAGTCAAGTTTTGAGTTAGCACGAACTTATCCATTTTCGCCTCGATTTTGAGAAAACACTTAAATACGTCAATGTTATTAGTAATTAGGATCAGTTTTTAATACATCATCATATGCTTGATGTAGACAAAGAGTTGGAGGCCGTGGATAAAAAATTTTGGAGTGCTTTGGAATGGCTCCGAGATTAAGGTAGGGGAAACTCAATCTAAATTGCATTTATTTTAATTTCATGGACTATTAAAACTTGTATTCAGACACATGGTTTCTGCTTACTATTTCTTAAAAGTATTTCATGCACATAATTAAAGTTCTGTCATATCTGATTCCTAGCATATGCTTTGCTGATATTATATATGCATTTGGTTTAAAGTTCATGTGACGAATCCCCCTAATGTGGCAGGATATCCACGATCGACACAGCAGGATATCCGTATATCTGATTTGTAAACCCTCTAGCATAAGTTGCTCTCCTTTCAAGAGATTTAATACAAATATCTACAATATTCATTGAACAACAATGGTCGTGGTTACCCATCAGCAAATATTTAGCTACCACGTGCTATATTCACGGGAGTTATTTAAGTATATATTATTTAAGTCATTTAAATAAAGTACACCTCACATCTGAAGATTTTGTATATAAACATGATTTCATGTCCGTCTATTTTTTTAAATGAACATGCTTATGATTAGCCTGGTTGAATTATCTGTTCTCTCTGTCATCTGTTTCGATATTCAAACCTTCACAATTGTTTTGGGATTTGCCTGCTCTAAATATCTACTCTTGAATCATCTGTTCTAATATATGTTCTGAAAATCATGCTTTATAGTTATGATGCAATATAATTGGGTTTCTTCTATTGAGCTTAGATGGTTAGCTCACCCTGACTATACGTCACAGGTATAGGTTGTGACCAGACCCTTACGCTTGGAGAAAATCCCGAGTCTGTGCTAGAGAGGGAAGCGGATCTTCCACAGTGGGATTTTTATCCTTAGTTCATTGGTAATGCGAGTGGGTATTTAGACTTGTGATTTTTGGGATATGTATATGATATTTTGGATTATTGGGCCTGGTGGCCCACTCTGTTCTTTATTTTTGTTTGTAGTTACTTTACTTTATAGTAATATATATTTTGTAGGAACACTTATTGGGAACCATTATTTTGGATGATGGACGACCATCACTAGTGATTCTTCCTAGTTCCTTTTTGAAGATGTATACTTAGATTTTGTTTATATAGTTGTTATCTTTTATGTTGCGTTTTATTAGTTGTCTCTATATGCATCTTAGATGGTGTTTGTTTGATTTCCGCCACTGCAAGCAGACATGTGTGTATTTGTTCTGAGGATCGCCGGTGACGATGATCCTGGTGGCATGGGTTTTCGGGGGCAAAAATCCAAGCTGTCACATTTGTACAGTGCGCCTTGGGTGCAACCAAGAAATTACTAGTTGCACATTTTCCCCATTTTTTATTTTTTGCAACCTACCTTTTGTACATTGCACCTTGGGTGCACCCAACAAATTACTGGTTGCATCCATTTTAATTTTTCTATTTTTAAATTTTTATTTTTGTCTTTTTTGTTTCTGTTTTTGCAGCCCACCTTTGTACAATGCACCTTGAGTGCAATCAGGAAATTACTGGTTGCATCCATTTTCAAAATTTTTATTTTTTTTGTTTCTGTTTTCACAGCCCACCTTTGTATAGTGCACCTTGGGTGCAATTAGGAAACTGTTGGTTGCACCCACTTTCATTTTTTCCCCCTGAATCCAAACCGAAGCAAACCGAACCGAACCGAACACCGAAAAATTCTGTTTCAGTTTGGGAACGGTTTATGCGTTGGAGGAATTTGGTGTACCGAAACCGATATTATTTGCGTACCATCAAATGGTTAAATTATGGTTCCACATGGCACATATTGTCAAATAGTGACCTAAAAAATCACGTGGCAGATATCCATGTGGCACATATTCCTAGTCACCCGCAAACCACTGATTATTTTGAATCAAACGGTTAACTTTATTAGTTTCACATTGCAATCGATCAAAGAAAGGTTAGTTTTTCTTTAATTTTAATGGTTTAAATTATAGAATAAATCCTTGTTTTAGTTTAGTGTGTATGTATGTGTGATTCGATGAAGATCATCAAAGATTTGGATGAAAATAGGTTAAAAATAACAAATCGTAGAAGTGCAATCAAATTTGATCGATCAAATCTAGGATTTGATTGATCAAATCTGACAAATCCTTATGGCTTTACATATCTGAAAGATTTGATTGATTAAATTGAGAATTGATCGATCAAATTATAATTCGATCAAATTGTATAAATTATATATAGAACAGAAGTTATGGTTTTTTTAGAGTCCGATCGATTAAATTTGGAATCTGATCGATCAAATTGGAATTCAATTAATCATATTAAAAATCCGATCGATCAATTGGACTGAAGTGTCGATACTGCTTTAGTATTTTGGCTATAACTTTTTACTCCGAGCTTGGATTGATACAATTCTTGAGGAGTTGGAAAGAGGACAACTAAATCTATAACTCTTATAAATTAATCAACTGATGAATAAATTTTTTTGAGGATCAAAATTGAGCTGGAAATTAGGCCAAGTTCTAAGTTAGCACGTTTTGACTGAAGTACCAATATAACTTCGGTAGTTTTGCCATAACTCTTTACTCCGAATTCTGATTGATACAATTCTTAACGCGTTGAAAAGAGAACAACAAGCTCTACAGCGTTTATGATTTAACTAACTTATGAATCAAATGTTCTGAGGGTCAAAATTAAGCAGAAAGTTGAGTCAAGTTTCAAGTCAGCAGGAACTTACCCATTTCCGCCTCGATTTTGATAAAACACTTAAATACGTCAATGTTATTAGTAATTAGTAATTAGGAATAATTTTTAATACATCATCATATGTGTGATGTAAACTAAGAGTTGAAGGCCGTGGATAAGAACTTTTGGAGTGCATTGGAACGGCTCCGAGATTAAGGTAGGGAAAACTCAATGTAAATTGTATTTATTTTAATTTTATGAACTATTAAGACTTGTATTCTGGCACATGATTTTTGCTTACTATTTTTTAAAGGTATTCCGTGTACATAATTAAAGTTCTATCATATCTGATTCCAAGCATCTGATTTGCTGATATCATATATGCATTTGGTTTAAAGTTCATGTAACGAATCCCCCTAATGTGGCAGGATATCCACGACCAGCACGGCGGGATATCCATATATCTGATTTGTAAACTCTCTAGCACAAGTTGCTCTCATTTGCAGAGGCTTAATATAAATATCTAAAATTATTCATTGAACAACGATGATCGGGGTTACCCATCAGCAAATATCTGACTACCACGTGCTATATTCACGGGAGTTATTTAAGTATATATTATTTAAGTCATTTAAATAAAGTACACCTCACATCTGAAGATTCTGTATATAAACATGATTTTATGTCCGTCTGTTTCTTTAAATGAACATGCTTATGATTAGCCTAGTTAAATCATCTGTTCTCTCTATCATCTGTTTCGATATTCAAACCTTAGCAATTGTTTTGTGATTTGTCTGCTCTAAATATCTACTCTTGAATCATTTATTCTAATATATGTTCTAAAAATCATGCTTTAAAGTTATGATGCAATATAATTAGATTTCTTCTATTGAGTTTAGATGGTTAGCTCACTCTAACTATACGTCACAGGTACAGGTTGTGACCAGAACCTTAGGCTTGGAGAAAACCCCGAGTTTGTGCCAGAGAGGGAAGCGGATCTTCCGCAGTGGGGTTTTTATCCTTAGTTCATTGGTAATGGGACAGGGTCTTTAGACTTGTGATTTTTGGGATCTGTGTATGATATTTTGGATTATTGGGCGTGGTCGCCCACTCTGTTCTGTATTTTTGTTTGTAGCTACTTTACTTTATAGTAGTATATATTTTTTAGGAATCATTATTGGGAACCATTATTTTGGGCGATGGACGACTATCACCAGTGGTTCTTCCTGGTTCCTTTTTGAAAATGTATACTTAGATTTTATTTATATAGTTGTTATCTTTTATGTTGCGTTTTATTAGTTGTCTCTATATACATCTTAGATGGTGTTTGTTTGATTTTCGCCACTACAAGCAGACATGTGTGTATTTGTTCTGGGGATCGCTAGTGACAATGATCCTGGTGGCACGAGTTTCCGGGGGCAAAAATACGGGCTATCACATTTGTACAGTGCGCCTTGGGTGCAACCAAGAAATTACTAGCTGCATATTTTTCCCATTTTTTAATTTTCTAAACCCACCTTTTGTACATTGCACCTTGGGTGCACCCAACAAATTACTGGTTGCATTCATTTTAATTTTTCCATTTTTTATTTTTCATTTTAGTTTTTTAATTTCTGTTTTTGCAGCCCACCTTTGTACAATGCACCTTGAGTTCAATCAGGAAATTATTGGTTGCATCCATTTTCAAAATTTTCATTTTTTTTGTTTCCATTTTCGCAGCTCACCTTTGTACAGTGCACCTTGGGTGCAATTAGAAAATTGTTAGTTGCACCCATTTCCTTTTTTTTTTTTTTTCCCCTGAATCCAAACCGAAGCAAACCGAACACTGAAAAATTCGGTTTCAATTCGGGAACGGTTTATGCGTTGGAGGAATTTGGTGTACCGAAACCGATATCGATATATTTCAGTTCGGTTTCGGTTTGTAGTGTACCGAACCGAAAACCGAAAAAATTAGATTCGGTTCAGTATACCAAACTTGCATCCCTACCTACATAGAATGAAGGAAATCAATGAGAATATAAATTCTTTTTAGAAAAAAAAATAGCCAAATGAAGTATCTATAAATCCTTGGGCCAAATCTTAAGGCAATGCTTTAACATCAAAACAAGAGATTTGCAAATCTAAATATTTTAAATTCTGAATTTGAAGTACTTGAATTTGAAATCCCCAAATCCAAATCCACATTACCAAACGTAGCCTTATTTATAATTGTTTAGCATCATTTTAAGATGCGTAAAGTATGATAAAATGTAACTAACTTTTCAGTCCATTTTACTAAGGCAAAATACGTCTCCCCCCCCCCCCACTGCCCTCATTTTTTTGTGGTAAAGTTAGGTGGTAAAATTGAGTTGCAACATTTGTGGGTAAATGTTGTTTGTATCCACCAAACCTTTCAGTGTACCCACACCTAAACCTGTTGATTACTTTTAATCTGACGATGGAGATTGTTTTATGTCCCAAGCTTCCACACGATGAATTTTGAGATTATTGGCGTACCATCAAATGGTTAAATTGTCGTTCCACATGGCACATATCGTCAAATAGTGACCTAAAAAATCACGTGGCACATATCCATGTGGCACATATTCCTAGTCACCCGCAAACCACTGATTATTTTGAATCAGATGGTAGATATCGCTTTTTGTCCCAATCTTTCTCACGTTGGATCTTGAGATCATGGGCATACCATCGAACGGTTAACTTTATTAGTTTCACATTGCACACATCATTAAAAAAGTGAAATAAAAATCATGTGACACATATTCCAAGTGACCCAAAAACCTTTGACAACTTTGAATCGGAAAGTGGAGATCGCTTTTCTTTCTAATCTTCCAAATGATGGATGTTGAGATCATGGGTGTACCATCGAACGGTTAAATTTTGTTTCGGCACACATATTCAAATACCAACTCATGTTACTTTTCCAAGTATAAAAATGGCTATTCAAATAATGATAAATACACTAAAACTTAGGACTCCTGTATTTTATTGGAGTAAAATGACGGTTGGTAATAAAAAGTTTGAGAACTTTACTCTATTTTACCAACTTTTATCCAAAGAGGCTCTTAGGAGCGATTATTTCATTGCCATGCAATATTATGTAAGATTTACTTTACAGGTAAAGTGTTCATAGTAAAATATGGTGTAAAATTCATTTTAAGGGCTATACCACTTGACGCTTAAGTGAACCAGTGGTATAAAATACACTTTTATGACTAATTTGAAGACTGTTGAGTTTTTAACCGCAAACAAATACTTACTACAAGGCTACCCTCGTATGTCAAAAACAGGTAAAACAAACAATAGTTTTACCCAAGTAATTCCTGTGAATTGAACAATCATATTTGTACTATTACCTATAAAATTGGGGGTATTGTAAGTAGTATTAGAGCATTACGGGAGCTGAATGTGCCCTCAGTGCAAGGGTCCCCCTCAGTATAAAAGATTGGGAAATAATATCTCCATCCTCTAGTACACAATGAGTCACATGCTATATTAAATAACAGTATAAGCGTTTATTTTAGATGGCATTTGAATGCATTGAATCAAAGGATGGATATCATTTTAAATCCAATCTTGCCCCTCAAATACCTCTAGATCTAATAGAAAAAATCATTATTCCACATGGCATAAATTCCAATAAGTGACCAGATTACCAAGTTATCTTTGAAGCCGCTTGGATCCCATTTTCATTCTCAATCTTTTCCATCAAAGATCTTAAGGCCCACTCACACAAATTCTACATCAAGAAGTGACTTGAGTACGCTACCTTGCACACAAGCCAACTTATTTAAAAATAACTTAATTCTAAGACTTTCCACAACAACGGCTTAGAATTATAAATATTTTGTATTACCCTCCTACAATCTCATATATATATATATATATATATTTTTTATTTATATATTTTTTTTCTTTTTAAAAAAAAAATGTCATAATTTCTACGATTATGAGATTGTATAAGCCCCAGGGTTATGCCATCGCATAGCATGCATGGCTTATACAATTTAACAACATTAGATATAAGCATTTTCTTTGGGGCCGAAATGTGGAACTAAACTATCCCCATCAGTAGGAAATCATCAAATGAATGTCTGGCGAGCATACAACATATAACATGTAACATATATGTTGGTTAGTTAACTTTTTGTATTTCATTCCAAAATATCATAAAATTGATACGATCATATTATAAATTGAAAACAATGTGGATAGATATACTAATAGCGAATATCAAAAGTTATACATAATTTGGTTCTCCAAATCCCATAGAAAATCTATTTTAATCGAATAATCTGGATTATGGCCAATTGCAATTGTTAAAAAACAATACTTTTAATACATTGCATATTAAATTCAAATTTTAAACAAAACCTTGAAAAACCTTTTATTCATGATTAAGTAAGTCAATCATGATTAATTCTACCAAACATGATTAATTAGGCAAGTCGTGATTAATTAATCTAAATGTGATTAATTAGATTAAGTATAATTAATTTTCCTAAGTGTGACTAGTTGGCTTAAGAGTGATTAACCAGGCTAAGAATGATTAATTAAACTAAATAGGGTTACTTAAGCTAAACATGATTGACAAGACTAAACAAAATTTAGTCATATTTAATCGAATTGACATTTTTATTGATTATATCAAGATGATGACGACGATGATGATGATGTTGACATTGATATTGATTATATTATACTCTTTCAAATTCCGTGATTTAAATGTTAGAAGTTTCTATTTTGGTGGCCGTCACTATGGTCAATCCGTTGACCTGTGAATGGTGTAAGATCAATCTTGAGATGTAACAATTGCTACTATGGTGAATTTGAGAGAATAAACAACTATTAATTAAGTTTTTTATTTAAGGCATGATTGTGATTTCCAATCACAATGTAATTACTAATTTAAGATTGTGATTCTAGATTCCTTTAATGGGAAGGATTCAACATTTATTTATAGGAATGCTAGGGTCTCAAAGTTTGCTCGTGTGAAAAACAACCTCCTTATCTTTGTTTAGCATCTCCATTGTGCAATAGGACTAGTGTCGAGAAGAACGTTGAAGATCCTAGTAGGGACTAGTGGACGAAACTTCATCGATATTCTATGGCCTATACACAAGGTATGATCTCTATACGATTATTTTATGGTACATGTGTTATAGGGGTTTTTGATGAATCAACACCCAAGATCCATGCAACTTGTTCGATATAGTGGTGTATCGAAACTTAAATTAAAGTAATTAAAGTATTTCACGGGAAAAAAAATGCATGGATTTAGTGCACAAGATAGACAAAGATTGCACCTTCAGGTTTGCTAGAAAATGAGTCCATATCACTGCTCAATCCAAATCCAGAACCACTTCCAATACTTGCTTTACTCATATTTGTAGAGCTACTTCCGCTTGTGGACGACTTCCTATACTTGCTTTACTCATATCTGTAGAGCTACTTCCGCTTGTGGAAATCACATCATCTGGAGAAGTTGAATAAGAGAACAAAATAATTTAACATTTCTAAAAAATAAAAGTAAAAAAAGTTAGGAGAGGAGAATTAGTGAAACTACAAAACAAATCAAGAAAATGATGTTTTAAACGAAAATATGAACATATACCTTGTTTTTATCAAACTCACTAGCTTTACGCTCCATGACTTTTTTTGTATCATCGATCTTTGCTTGCATTACTAGCTTATGCAATTTTTCATCCATGCTCTTCATTTCAATAATTTAATGCATTGTTTAACCTGTTCAACAGTAACATTTTCATTGTACCCAAGAGAGATGACTTCATCAAAAACAGAGATCAAGTCGAACGACCTTTTGACAATTCCCTTTTCATCTAAAGAGGGAGTATACTTTAGTACCTGAATATACTTAAAAGTATTAACTTGATTATGAAGACATAAATAACCTAAGAACTAAGGGCAAGAAACACCCATTTAAGGGTTTATAAGAGAGAGAAGAGAAGAAGAGAGAGAGAGCACAATAATACTAATGGACTACATTGCTTCTATTCAAGATAATATTAAGTTACAATAGATGGGCCATTTATATAGAGAGCATACAAGATACAACTTTTGTTCCTAACCAATGTGGGACTAAATTCATCATCCTTTGCATGCATACCTCTCATATCTCTAACACCCGCCCTCAAGTTGAGCATCAATAAGAATGATGCTCAAGTTGTCAATTACAAGGACTCTGAATCATCTCCTAATATTAATAAGGAAAATATACGACCATAAGGTCGATAAAAAATGCTACAAATCATAGTAGCGACAAAGGCCATAAGGCTGATAAAGGACTGCATAGTAACAAAGGCCTCTTCATCAAATACTAGGAGCAGCGAATGTAAAAAACTGTCACATCATCACACACATATAAATATAAATTGACAAATAAAAGAAATAGAGGGGGAGAGTCACGGATCTCAGAGAAATGAACAACATTCAATCGCATAAATGTATGTCGGGAGCTGTAAACATAAATTTTGAGAGAATAAACACGGATTTATGGGCAGCAATCCAGACTTCACAAATTTCAAGATAGAGGCAACCACCCTACATAGACATTTCAACAAACAACTACTATGCAGTTTCCACCAACAACAGTAACCCATCAAAATAACTCATCAAAAAACATCCAACAACTCTCACGAGACTTATATTAAATGCCAACCATGCAGCAGCAGTAGCCAAAAATATTGAACCCCAAGTAAGAAATATCTTCACAAATCTCAAGTTTCTCATATCTTAAGATAAGACAACAATATGCTTTCACAAGCTTTAATCTCACACTAGTAGCCACCCTTCTTCTCTACACCATGGATTAAGTAACACTCAAATGAATGGGACATCAACAAAGATCTCTATGTTTCCGATTTCTGACGCACAGAGATCCGACAAGGCGGCAAAGTGCAGTGTGTGTGTATAATAAATTTGGGTGTGTATGTAATAATTCACTCACTTAATATAAAACTAGTGAGAGAATCCAACTCACTAAGCCTTCTCTCAATTCATGGTATAATACCTCTCATATCTCTAACAGATTAGTATGTCAACTGGCAAACCTCTAAAGGATAAAAATGTGCATAATTAAGCTTCAGTGAAAAACTATTCAAGGAAGGAAATTAGTACTTCCGAAAGCATTGGATCACTCTCATATTAGTCTGTGGAAAGAATCCCATAGTTTATCAGAAATTGTGAAGTAAATTGAATATTTTCCAAATAACTTGAATTTCACGTGTCATCACAAAATTAACACACACACACACGCACACACACACACACACACACACACACACACATATATATATATATGCATGTCTACTTATCTAAGGTTAATTTAAGCTATTCAAAATTATTATGCATCAAGCACAGTATTTTCATGATGAACATGCAAATTGTCACGAGTCCAAAACCATTTTTCTTTTACAAATAAACTAATGTTTTCTGAGTTACGAGTCAAAAGTAAACAAAATGAATATCATTCAAGTGATCACTATAAAATTGGAGATTTTCTCGACAGCCCTTTCCAGTGGTACATAAGTCAGCCGCCGGCATATCCTAATAAAATTTTCGCGCCTCTATGAAAACAGAAATGGGTGCCATATTGCAGAAATTAGAAACCTTCGTAAAATAGGGTCGGAGAAAACCCTTCATCTCCCTCTTCTATCCCGCTTCTCCATCATCTCCATCATCTTCATCTTCTTCATCGCTCTTACTCTCGCTCCATAACTACATCGTCTCCCTCTTCTTTCCCGCTTCTCCATCTTCTCCATTGCTCTTGCTCTCACTCCATCACTCTGGCTCCATCGCTCCATCTTCTTCCCAACTGCGGAACGCTTCGTCTCAATCTTCTCTATCTCCTCTCCAACTCCATTTAAACCCTAATCACAAAATCTCCATTGTTCTTCGTGGCTGATTAAGGCGTTCAAGGCTTGCTACGTGGCTGATCTGAATCATCTTCTTCGTAGCTGATTAAAGCGATCAAGGCTTGCTACGTAGCTGATCTGAATCATTTTCTTTGTAGCTGATCTGTAAACGTCGATTGTAGTTCTATCTAATCTTCTGCATTATTATTTTATTTCGATGATTTTAGATTATTTTTATTTATAATAACCTAATCATCTTCTCTAATTGAACATATATTCTCCCGCCAGAAACAAAGGTTGATATTCTTCCAAGATTGGGTACAAGATCTCAATCCAGGTGAATTTCGAGCTGCTTTTAGTGTCAGTGTTTTGTTTTGTTTATTTATTTATGTTTTTGATTTTGCTATCATCTTCTTCAGCGACAAAATTCAATCTCGAAAGCCAGCCGAGCTCGAAAGCCACAAAAGCCTCCTCTGCCTTTTTCATACTCTTCAGCGAAGGTAAATTTGAAACTCTAATTTTTAATATATATATAATATAATAAATCAAGGGATTTGATTATTTATTTTATTTTCCCCACTATTTTATATTATGTATATGGCAATTTTTGGAAATCTGGTTTCTACAATTTTATTTTTCCTTGGAAATCTGGTTTCTCTTTCTTTCCCATTTTCCTAAAGCTTGGGAGGACTCGTTGACATAGGTTTTTTTTATAATCAGACACGATTCCCAGAAATGGGAGAATTGCTTCTCTTAATTTTCCATGTTAGATTTATGATTTAAGTTTTTGGCCGCCTGAAGTTTCATGGAGGTTCATACATTCTTGGGAACACATCTCTAACGGAATTTCAATCTATCTAGTTGATTGAAACGAAGCAGAGTTTTGTTGTCCTAAAACTCTAAGTTGAGAGTATTCTTATTTCCAACAATCCAGGAATTAAAATTTTCTAGGAAATAAAATTTATCCTTAATTTGTTAAGGATGCTTGCATTTCTTACGACAGGTTTCATGGTAATTGGTTCTCTAGTAATAGATTTTTATGCCCTTAAAACTATGTACATTATTCGTATTACTATAGAACTTGCTTATCCGTATTACCATATAAAATTTGAACTCAAGGTTTAGAAATTGGTCATCCAAATTTCCTAACTCGGCCATGGTCGAGTTTTAGAAAATTGCACTATAAAACATAGAATTTGGTCTCAAAACCAGAGTATCAGCTGATTTTTTAGATCAAATACAGAGTTTTAACAAAGAAAAGTAGGATTTGAAGCAGCAGATAAAGACAGGCCTTCAATGGAAGCTTCTCTGTTTGGCTGGCTTTATTGAGCTCCATCACATTAACAACTTTATTGTGGCTCTCAACTTCTCCAATTTGTTGTGATGGTTCCACCGGTAAATCTCGAAAATTTTGTAGTGTGTTTTAATAGGGGATGCAATTCCCTCTCCATCTACCAAATTTAAACTAGATCAAGAAGCAATGATCAAAAGGCTCCTGGTCCAAGAAAAGCCAAAAAAAGGATTAGACTGCCTACTTTCTTCATTAAGCCATTCCCAAAGAAAAAACTTTCTTGTTTATAAAAGACAAATGGTAGTAGCTAAATAGCAGAAAAATTTCCTGTCGCCATCCTGCTTAAATTTACGGACTCAAATTTCCAAAATGGTTGTTGTAGAAAGCGTTTTGAACTAGACCGAGCAAAGTCATTCTTCAACTTGTCAATCTGCAATCATTCCCTGGCAACTTATACTGGTGACAAAGCTAAAGCTTTTTGCATGTACTACTGTGTTCAAAGGCCCATCCATATTTCTCGAAATAATTTTCCTACTTATGCTCTCTCAGACATCTCAAATTCTCAAATTTGAATAAAGAAGCTCCAACAAACTACTTTGAACAAGAGTGAAAAAGAGTCAAACTCTTCATTTAGGCAACTTCAATAATGAGAAAGCTAAGCTTTTTTGCATATGTCTACAAAGTACTAAAGGTGGTCTTCAAATGACTATCCTCCTTTCTAGAGATACTAGAATGCAGAAATTTAATTCTTCTGATAAATAAGCAAGGAAATTATATTGTCAACATTATGAGGCATCCTAGCCCCAAAAATATATATTGAAATATTGCTAACACCTTTTAATATTTATACCATCAAAATGCTATTAGCCCTCAAAAGCCTAAAGGAGGACTTAGCAGCCTCCTTTTTTCGTCAAAACTTCCCACTGAGCAGAGTTTCTCGGGTAGTCAAACAGACGGGAGTTAAATAGCAGACATATATCATGTTGATGGTGCCCCCAATAATTTTCTTTTTCATAGAGAGCAACTAACCAGGCTATTCTTCATTTTTCAACATATGATCATACCCTAGAAGATTTCATGGCGATAAAGCTAAGCTTTTTGCATGTCTACGAGGAAGCTAGGCCTTTTGGATTTCTGATTATCTACGATATACTCTGAAGATGATGTGGCCAAATGAACATCCTCCTTTCTCGATATGGTAGGATGTAGAAATTTGATGAGCACAGTTGGTTCTATAGCCAATAAAATTGAATCATCTCAACCCCAAATGTTGGAAATTCTAGATTCCATTAGCAAAATATTTGGAGGCGCATCACAGATAACTCTAACAAGAAAATTCTCATCAATCCAAGGGGGGGTTCCATAATTGGTTACACATCAAGGAAAAGATTTCACATATTGTAGATTTAATTTTGGACTGTTTTCATTGTTGAAAAAGAAATAGCTCATTCTTGGTTGATTCAGCGCTTGTAGGAGACGAAGAATAGTTTAGGTCCAAGGAGAGTAGTTTTGGTTGATTAATGGAACCGGTTCATTCTCTGTTTCCCTTGAGTTGTTGTCCAAGCAACCCTTCTTTTATGCAATTGTCCTTTCTCTGCTGCATGCGGGGTTCAACTTATCCTAAAATCTCGTTTTTGCAATCGTATACGGTGGTTCTTTTGGATCCTATCATTCCAGCAGTCGTCCTTTGACCGTGCGAGTGTTTTTAGTGATGTCCGTTTCACTGCACCTGAAATAGTTGTTTATCTAGGTGAGCATAGAGCGAGACAGAGAGAAAAGAGTGGTAGTAAGACTGGTCAAAGAGCTATATAGAAGCAATGTTACCTAGACACATGGCATGGGTGACAAGTGTCAAGGTGTCATAGATGTTTGGCACGCCAATTTAAAAAGATTCCAATACGGCGGCACCGCCTTAAGAAAAATAAAATAAAATAAAAATAAAAAATAAAACACCTAAAGAAAAAAATTGAAAGAAGATCTCACGGAGCCAATTGAGATATGTAATGAAAAGATATAAAATGTATGTCATGAACCTAACTAAGAGTATAATATTATACATATCGTTTTCAAGGACCCAAGCTTTTAATTTTATGTTACTAAAGTTTACACAATTTTTTTTTTATAAAACGATGTTTCATTTTATCGTGTCAAAACGAGGAACATTTTGATTGTATAATATGGTATTTTCATACATGTATATAGATGTATTGTGCTGTGTTGAGGAGTGTCCAAGTGTCGGCACGGTAAAAATCCCCTAGGTAACACTTTATAGAAGAGCCTATTAAAAAAATATCAAACTTATCTAGCTCGATTATCCTCTGCTATCCTACCCTGAATCATTGTCTTTTTTCTTGAGCATTGAGAAATTTACTATATCACTTTAAGGCATGTGTCTTTTGTACTTGATTATTGATATACGATGAAGTGGTCAACTATAGGCACACACTTTTGCGACCGAATACCCATAAACATGCCATGGTCTCAGAACATGACGATCAAGAGACATGGTCATTCTTCTCACCCAGTGTTACCTCAACTCCCCACTTGGGAGCTAGACTATAAGTCGACACAAGTCGACTCTTCAGCCACCGATTCAGAACTTGAACCATACGAGTGACAAGAACTGACTATTTTACTCACATGTTGACTCTTCTAAATAAAACATACATGGTTGGACTTTTTTCCATATTTTATTGCAGACTCAGACCTTAAAATAAGCAAAAAGAACCTTTGTTAGATGCTATACTTTACAGAAACATGTATATTATTACATGCGCATAATACGCATGCATATTTTTATTTACGTATAAAAAAAATATATCATATAAACAATCTTTATGATCTTTAAAGAATTATGGTTTTGTGTTAGTGAAACACACAGGACCTCCAATGCATGTCAGATTCGTGACACATGAATCACTAGGTACACCAAGTCTCTTCGCTAATATATTCATTCAATCTTCACTCAGAAGTCTATAAGTTACTCTAAAGGTGGTCTTCAAATGACTATCTTCCTTTCTAGAGATAGTAGTATTCCAAAGGTTCTCTTCAAATGACTATTCTCCTTTCTAGAGATAATAGAGTGGAGAATAGTCATCCTTTGTCAATATGCGAACGGATTGTGTTGTCAATCAAATGAAGCATCAAATATATATTGAAAGATTAATCATCACTTTTGAAAAATATTTCTACAATTACACCATCAAAAGGTTGAGTCCCTGAAAAGCCAAAAGTAGGATTTGGCAGCTTTCCTTTTTCATCAAGACTTCTCACTGAAAATACTTCCTTGGCCACTATATATTCAGATAGATGGGATCAGTATATTTCATGTTCATGGTTTCCCCAACAATCTTTAGTGAGTGCCATTAATCAAGTTATTCTTCATTTTTTAAATATATAATGCCCTAGAAGTTTTCATGATGATAAAGCTAAGTTTTTTGCATGTTGAGGGCTGTAGATGGTTAAGGTTGACCTAGCAGGTAAAGCAACCCGACCCATGGATTCGGGTCCAAAATCTCAACCTGTTAGGTCAGGTCCTGAGTTCTTGACCAAACCTAATCGACCTAATCCAAGTAGTAACTAATCGGACTAGGTCGGGTTCAGGGAAGACCATAATCAGGTCGGGTTAACCAGAACCCAGCACATGCAGCCCCACATGTCTGTGTAATATCCCAGATATTTTAGGCCTGATTTCTATTACCTCGATAAGCGTGTCTGAAAAAGTTACGAGGCGAATCAGGTTTATTTGTTTAGGTTAAGGTATGAGGAGAATTTTGGTCAAAGGACTTTTGTTTTGGACTTAGAGAAGTTATACTTTTAGTAACTTATACACTATGTGTATGTTTGCGCTTAAAATTGAAATTTCATGCAAGTTAAGTGGATAGATTTTTTTAGCTTAAAAGATCATGATATTTTGAGGAAATATCATGATATTTTGGTTTGCTAAATAGTATTATAAAGTGAGAGGTGTAAAGGAGAGGTTCTATCTTTCCTCCCTCACATGAGAACTAGGTTTAGACTATTGCAACTCCTTTGCTTCCTTGCTTAGATCCTTTGAGATTAAAATCCCTCTCCCCATCTTAGCCATTGATAAGCCTTGTGTTTTGCTTCTGATTAGTTAGATATATTGAGAAGGAAGGCTAGGGGAGAGTGGACATTTTTTTGTGAATAGTCTGAGCAGCCATTGCTCTAACAGCAAGGTTGGAGATGGACTAAGATTTAGAGTCCAACTGAGGCTTGGATTAGATCCAGTGCTTGGATTTTGATCTACGAGAATCGAAGGAATTAACTTCAAGAGGTAGGCTTTGAAACTTCCTTTAATTAATTTAATTATGCCTAGAATAGATTAGATAAATGGTGTATATAGAATAGATAACAGTTTTGTGCTTTGGAAGAAAAATAGCAAGTAAGGAGGACAATTTTGAATAGCGCTGACCTGAACAAATTCGAGGTTTGAATTAAAATTCGAACATCGAATTTGAAATTCGACCATCAAATTAAAATTCAATGATCGAATTTTGGAAAAATCTGACTGATGCACTTTTGGTGAATTCGATGCTCGAACTCAAATTCGACCATTGAATTTGGAATTCGATGATCGAATTCTGCCCTGTTTTTCTGGTCTTCGAAAATGTGTAGGTCACTTGTGTTTAGACTTATGGCCCTTTTTAATACTAGTATGGGGTTAATGCTTGTAGGTCCTAATTTGAATCTACTGTGAGGACTTCTTGGTGTAGGCTTAGACCAATTCAAGTCAAGTTAAGGTAGGGGAACCCTAAACCTAATTTGCATTCTATTCTAAGTATCGGTTATTTCGTTTGCAAGCATAACTTCTGAATTTTGTTAAACATTGCATGATTAAGAACTTTGAAACTATGACACAAATAAGAACTCATAAATTTGGAACTTCCGAACCTCACCTTTGAATTCAAAATATGTATTAGAACTCCAAAAATCTGAAAATGTATTAATTACATAAAATCCGATATGTTTAGCATTCGCATTCGATTTGAGGTTAATTTGAATGAAACCGTAGATTATGCCAACCGTGTTGAAGGTATTTCAACCTAGCGCAAGTTTTCCTTATTACATAGGGGCTTGTTGCTCTTTTTGAAAAAGGGTTCATTGAATGACGATGGTCAGTAGGATTTTCCATTGGTAATACTCGTGCTCTTATGCTAGTATGTAATTTGAGAGATAATCTTAAGTTATAAATTTAAGACAAGAAGCATGCATAATTCAAAATTTGAAAACATCAGAATATCAGATCTATTGATTTTTCTTTTGGCTTACTATTTTAGAATTGGAATTTAGAAATCAAGGCATCTTTTGAAAATCATAATTGATCCGATTTTGTCTTTGAAAACCTTTACTTATGATAAAATATAAATGGATAAGTTTCCCATATTAAGCTTCGATGTTAGCTCACCCCGACTATACGTCATAGGTGCTGAGATTGACTTAGGATCCGACGATCTTAATCTAGAGGACTCTAACTATATCCCTGAGGAGGAGCTTGAGACCCCAGCGGAGGAGTTCTTTCCTTGATCTGGATTTGTACTTTTGGTACTTTTGGATTAAAATTATTTTGAATTATAGACCCAAGGCCATTGTTTTGCCTTTTTTATATTACTTGAGGAACCATCATTAGGAACCATTGTTTAGGTGATTGGATTAGTCATCACCGGTGGTTCTTCCTAGTTCATCTTGGTAATATATTTTGTATGAGCTTTTGTCCCTATTTATTTTGATTGGTTTCTGTTTAGAACAATGTTTATGTTGCCGGCTTTTATTTGATATGCGACTTATTGAGAAATTAATAAGTTGGCGAACCGGCCTTTCCTATACCGATAGGATTGGAAAAGTCAAATCGTCATAGTTGGTATCATAGCGTGGCTCTAGGTTCAGAGTCTTAGGACTAAGGGCATGATTGTCTTTACAATCAATACTGATCAATTGTTATTGTTCTTCAACAATGACAGATCAGCATGGCTCCACAATTCAGAGGCAGGAGCAGAGGTCGAGACGGACCTAGAATGGTTCGTGTCGAGGAGGTTGATGAGGGCATAGGTACCTCACGAGACAGAGAGAGATTTGTGTCTTGTCCTAATGCAGACCCTTTGGGAACTGGTAGAGGTGGAGGAGGAAATGTTGACCAAGTATTGGCGGCTTTGGCCACCAATATGGCTCAGCAGACTACGACAATGACTCAGCAGACAGAGTTGCTGGCAGCCCGGCATCAGCCTGGAGGTTTTGCAGAGTTCAGGAGGATGAGACCTCCTACCTTCACGGGTCAAATAGATCCAATAGAAGCCGAGGGATGGATCGATAAAATGGAAAAGGTCTTTGAGGTGTTACAATGCACCGATGTAGAGAAGGTGCGCTTGGAAATGTTCAAGTTATCAGGCGAGGCCAATCCTTGGTGGAAATCTGTATCTAGAGCTTAAGAGCAGGACTATCCTAACACTCCATGGACATGGGTGGAGTTTGTGGATACGTTCAACGATCAATATTTTCCTAAGATCGTGCATAATCAATGAGAAGTCCAGTTCATTAAACTGGAATAGAACGAGATGTCGGTGCGCGAATACAATGTAGAGTTCGATAGGCTTGCACGATTCGCACCTTTGCATGTGGCCACTGAATTGATGAGGGGCCAGAAATTTCAGCGGGGCTTGAGGCCAAACATACAAGAGAAGGTTGCGATGTGGGAGATGGAAACCTTTGGGGGTGCCATGTCAAAGGCCCTCATTGCTAAAGAGGAAATCTAGAAGCAGTATCAGAGAAGGGATCAAGGCAATAGAAACTGGTTCGGTCAAGGACAGCCTAGTGTGTCTGAGCAGGCAAATAAAAAGCCAAGGTTCTCGAAACCGCCTCGCTATCCTACTCAGCCATCGTATTCCAAGCCAGCTGTTACTTTTGGACCTGTATCTTCCTCTTATCAGCGACCACAGAATTCTTCACCAGCACGACCTTTCAGATCTGCTAGCACCACTTCGAGTGGGGCTTCTGTGGCTCAGGGATCATCTCGTGAACCGTCTGTTACTCCAGTTCCACCTCCAGCATGTACACGATGTGGGAAGCCACATAGGACAGAGGATTGTCGAAGGAACACTGGAGGATGCTTCAGGTGTGGAAAGGTTGGTCATATGATCAGAGATTGTCCAGAGGAGGACAAGGGACGGATTACATCGGTCTCTATGCAGAAATCATCACGACCTATAGTTCAGGGTCGAGCCTATGCGGTGACTGCACATGATGCCCAAACGTCAAATGACGTGATCCAAGGTATCATTAAAGTTCAGATTGTCAATTCCTGTATTAGTTTCTATTAATTTGAGTTAAGAATTCTTTAAGGATAAAATTAAAACTACAATCATGGCATAAATTAATGATAACTTAAGTTAAAAGATACCCTTGTGTTGAGTCGTGAAGGCGACTCGAGCAAAACAGAAGCACGAGTATTGATAGACCCCGGGTCTACACACTCGTTTATTTACTAAAGCTTAACATAATTAAACACAATATAAATAACACATCTCACTTACCTTCCCTTGGTCGATCACGCTTTTCAAGGTTAGTTTCCATGGAGGGTTTTCGAAGTCAAAAGAGGATTTTCTCAGGCCATTTGATCGTAGCCACGTCGAAACCTGTGCTCTCTTACGGTTAGCGATCAGAGAAGATGAACTTCGCGCGGGAGATCACGGTGCGTCGGATCTCAGAGGGTAAACGGGGCGATATTTTTTTTTTCCTTCCTTCTTTCTCTTCTCCTTCTCAAAGCCCACGAAATGAAAGAGGCGTGCGTGAGAAGCCTCCCCTTTATCCCTTGGTTTGATTCCGTGTGAAGCACACACACGCATCATGTGTGTTTATTCCTATCCACTTAAATTGCTCGATGTGAAACACATACACAACACTTGGGTGTTCTACTTCTTACTCAAGGACTAATGCTCGGTACGAAGCTTGCACACCAACTTGTGTGTACTAAATCTAAAAAGCTTTGGCTTTGGTGCAAAGCTTGTATGTGCAGGTTCGAAATTTGGGGATGCTACATTCTTCCCTCCTTAAAGAATTTTCGTCCTCGAAAATTGACTACCTTATTCAAAGGCACCTGTAATCTCATCCTCATCAAGATTCAACGTCTTAAAAACCAGTAAGCGGAGATTAGTTGCTGGTAGGATAGGGCTTAATGACCGTTCGATCGATCGATCGAGTGGGGGAGGCTTCAAATTGAATAAATGAGTAGAGAGAAGGTAGCTCACATGGCTGTCAAGCGGAGATCCAGGGAAATCTCTCCTACGAACTATTCACTGAACGATACAGAAGGTCTGGTCTTCTCCATTCCAATCAACAACTTGCAAGAGGGTTAGGGTTATTTAATCCCCAAGTGATTTCAAGAAGTTCCCAACCACTATTATTGTTGCATCCTCTCGATCATTGGGATCGTTCCTCCTCTCTACTCATCAAGGTACGAAAAAAGTTTTTTGTTTTATCTTCAATGAACTTTATTTATTGAGATCTTCAATCGATTTTTACATATTGAAATCGATCTTCGATCGATTTCAATGTCTAAAAATTTCAGTTCATTTAGTTTTTGTGGCATGCAAGATGAAAGTTTAGGGAAATTTTGGGTTTTCTATATGGTTTCTTTATTTTTTTTTCATGCTATTGTTGTTTATAACCCACACAAATGGTGTTGATCTGACAAATTCGATATCTAATAATAGGTTGTTTCTTCTTAATTTCTCCCTGGGAATGGAGTGAACTGTGAACCATGCAGAGCAAACTGATCACAAATCTGGCCACTAAGTGAAGTCTCAGCTGAGTTATAAAAATTTAATTAGGTGATGAAATTTCAAAGTGGACTTAAAATAATATAAGGCCACATATTCTTGAAGTTGCCTACAATGTTGATTGTTGCTTTCAAACTTTCTTACATCCAGGTTCATATGGAAACTTTCGTGTGTGACAGTCCGAGTTTCGGCACCCCGAAACTCGTGCTATCAGCATGATCCTCCAGACCATGCCCCAAAATTATGCACGGAACATTGGTATAACAAGCAATAATAAAGAAATAAAATAAATAACTGCATAAAGCGAAAAGTTAATGTGCCCAACTGGGACATACAAAAGACAGTTCTGCTTTCATGCCACTGCATAAACAGAGAACCGATCCAAACCATCGGTGATAAACAGATCACCCCAGATGGTTCGCCAAAAGAAATAAATCAATTTAATTACATTGTTTATAAAAAATAAAGGCTTGACATACCAAGCCGTACAATCTGCTCTCAAAACTGACTCTCTATCAAAGTACACAGCAGAGTCTCCTAGAAGAAGTCCTCAGGAGGAGGCTCTAACTCATCCCCAGGCACGTAATCCGAATTACCCGGATCTACGTCTCCCGAAGCCTCAATCACCGCTAACAATGTACCTGCGATGTATAGTCTAAAGGGTGAGCTACATCCTAGCTCAATAGAGAACAACACAATGAACATATAAATTAAAATCTCACATATATTCCATGATATTCTAAGCATGATGTGTTTATGCATTTGCTAGAAAACAGTTTAAAAGATGGTGATTTGCATTCAAGTTACTGGTAATTTATATGTCTTACTTTACTGTTGATTTATCATGAATGATGATGTGTTATTTTTAATGTAATGTTTTACTCGCAAGTGCACGAATCGGTTTGTATATAGTGGGTGCGGAGTACGAGATCATTCCCACGAGGATTAATTTTGAAATACCTAAAAGAGACATGCAATTCTAGAAATCTATTAAGATCTAACAGTATTCTACCAGTTTTATGATTTAAGTGGTTGATGGTAATTAATGACTACAAACTAAAATTCAATTGATGATTCACAAATAAAAGTGAAGATGATGATGATAAAGATGAAGATACTAAATCCTCCCATCTTTGGTCCGTTCTTCCTATAATATAAATCTAAGGATTAAATTATGAGATATTTCATTAGTAACAAACATCTTTTATGGAAGATCAATGGTCAACACCCTAATAAGTTCCATGTTGCATCCCTGCAATCAGGACTTAGATGATTTTCATATATAGATCTGGGATCAAGGGCACGGCTAGTACGCATGATCTCGTTCAAATAAAAATCATCCCCAAGGTGGGTGAAAATTCCAACAAGAATACCACTTACAAATCAAATCAAGGGCATGGCTACACTCTAGATTAGGGATATTTAAGATAAAATTACCATTACGTAACCAAGATCCAGGCATGGCTCGCACACTCGATCCCGTAACATAATAATTAGATCCACACAATGAAAACACAAAGACCATAACAATGATAGGGTAAAATTATCACAGATCCGAGATCCCTGCATGGGTCACACGCGATCCCGTTAGTGGCGGGGATTTCATCCATTCATGATAGCACAACAACCATAAAAATAAAATCTCATATTTTAATCCTAAATTTATATTATTAAAAGTACATCCCTCGGATGGGAATCATTAGATCCCCATCCCTATAAATTTAGCCACACATATTGTAAGTAAATGACATAAATAAATAAAGACGGGAAATAACATTAATTAAAATTACCTCAAACTTCAAAATAAATTACGTTGATCCACACGGATGATAATCTTCAGAAACGAAATAAATGCAGGAATAAACTTTGAACAAAATTTATAAACTGAAGGAATGAGTACTGAAAAATTAAAGGGAACAAAGCTCTTAAAAAGAAATAATAAAACTTCCCTATTTCTAGGTCTAACTATGAAAAACAATGGCTAAAAACTAAGAACACTAAAAACTAAAACTCTCTAAAAAAAACTCTAATTCTAATCTCCCCCTCCCCGAAGTGTTTGAGTCACTTTAAATAGACCCGTCGTGCGGAGGTCTCCTAAGCCTACTTTTCCGGGTCGATTAATCGACCAATGGATGTCGATGCATCGAGCCGACCAAGAGTCCCAAAAAATAGACTTTTAGTGTCAGATTCGTGTCAGACTGAAATTCTGGCTCGATTAATCGACCTGTAGGGTCGATGCATCGACCCCAGAAATCCGTGAAATTCAGCACTTCTTGTGGTTCAGACACTGCTTTTGTATTTCGGTCATAACTTTCTGTCCCGAACTCAGATTGAGACGATTCTTATGCCGTTGGAAAGCTGACGAAACGATCTACAACTTTCATGTTTTGACAATTTCGTAATGCGGCCGTATTGAAGGTCCACATTTAGCCGCAAGTCGCACCAAGTTCTTGATTACCCGAAGTTGCAGTGTTTTGGCATTATATTCAGAATTCTTGTACTGTTTTCTATACTTGGCTTGTATTTACCTGAAACACTTCAAATCTAATCAATCTCATCAGATAGCCTTCATCGGACAGCTAAATATAGGTATTTAGGGGCGAAATATCCTCATTTTTCAGTACTCATCAAATGACACTGAACAAACCTAAAGCAAAACTTAAATCCTCAACTTAAGTAATCCCCGAGCAATATAGCATCAAGCCACGATGGAATACTCACCATCGTCGCCTAAATAGACAGTTGTTATATGTATTCCCTGGGAATACTACCCAAGCCCCTTTCTCAATAGGCGGCGGGGTTAAATCTCATCTCAATATTCCTGGGATGTGCTTACTGTGTACGGATAGACCTCTTCACTGGTGTACGGATTGGCCGCCGTACCGGTCACGGATATTGTAATATCCCAAAAAATTGATCGTTTGACTTTGACCTCGGGATCCGTGCCCGATTGGTCATAGATTTGACCAAGTGATGGCCAAACATTAAATGCAAGGAGTGATGAACTGACGTAGTACAAATGTGACTCAATTATGGTGTATAGTGTGAATTAGTAGTCACATACATCTATCTCTGGTGTATGTATTTAACACACAAGCTAGAAGGAGAATAAAAGGGTTTTAATAACCCTAGTTTTTTTTTGCTTTGATTATTGAAGAGAGTTAAGAGGAGAGAGAGAGAGGAGTAAAGAGGAGTTATGGAGGCTAGAGGCTAATGCAAATCAAGAGGAGGAACTAGCATTAATTGTCAGATTCAACGCGTTAGGATTGTTGAAACGAAAAGCTGGAGCCCTAGCCATTACAACCTAGATCTTAATCAATTTGAGATTGATTGAAAGGTGAGTTCTAATTGAAGTTAATGCATATAGTGTGGTGATTAAATTCAGTCAAATATGCTTAAAATAGTAGACTAAAGGATTAGAAAAAAAAGGGGAAAGATTTGGAAGAACAACCCGAAAGGGGGCTGAATCTGGCCAAATCGATTAATCGAAATTCAAATTCGATTAATCGATTTTGGCCCAGAAGTTGAAAAGTCGTGAGTGTCCGATTTCGATTAATCAAATTAGATTTCGATTAATCGATTTGAAAATTGACTAATCGACTGGGTACTTCCAGTGGTTGGAGAAAAGAGACCTGGGAAAATCGACTAATCAAGTTGGGAAATCGATTAATCGATTTTGGATTTCAATTAATCGATTTGGGATCGACTAATCGATTTCAGACTTTTGACTACTCGATTTAAGAATCGACTTTATTATGTTAGAGATTTCGATTAATCGATTTGGGATCGATTAATCGAATTTGAATCTCGATTAATAGATTTTGGGAATCGATTAATCGATTTGGGTTTCGATTAATCGATTTTGGGAATCGATTAATCGAATTGTGTTTCAATTAATCGATTTTGGGAATCGATTAATCGACTTTGGCAATTTTACCTAACTTTATAGTTTTACTTTGAGATTCATGGAGGGTCTAGGACCTTCTTCATTACATCTTTAATGATGTATTGCATGTGTTATGATGTACCATAGGTGGTACGTGTGAAAGCAAGCACAAGGAGCCGCGTGGGACCTTGATGCTTGGACCTTCAGAGAATTGAGGTAGGGAACACCTTGAACATGTACTTTAATTTCAAGAGCATGTATGTAGTGATATAATTATCAAAATTAAAGTTATTTTAATTACGAAAAGCTTTGTGAAAATGGGTGTGTGTGTAACACCAAGAATGTGAAAAAGGCATCGGTGTGATGCAAGTGATTAAGATCAAGTAATCTAATAAGAATGAGACATCCCCAAGGGATGAGAAAGAAATAAAGACATCAGGTGTGATGCGGGTATGTATACATCCCAGGGATGTATATATGTGATTGAATAATTACTGTTGAGGCCTAACTGATATAAGATAGCACAATTACACAGTGAACAACTATATGTAAAGCACATGTTATTTTTGTTATCTGAGGTTTGATAGGATACCCCACCGATGTGGCGGGATACCCATGACTGACGCGGCAGGATATCCGTGACCTGTACGGCGGCCAATCCGTACACTAGTGCAGAGGATTACCCGTAACAGTAAGCACATCTCAGGGATGGTGAGATGAGTTTTAACCCCGCTGCCTAGTGAAAAAGGGGCTTGGGTCGTATTCCCAGGGAATACTTTATAACAACTGTCAATTCAGACGACAATGAAGGGTATCTCATCGGGGCTCAATGCTATATTGCTCGGGGATTACTTAACTTGAAGATTTAAGGTTTGCTTTAGGCCTGTTCAGTGTCATTCATGATAAATCAACAGTAAAGTAAGACATGCTAATTATCAGTAAACTTGAATGAAATTCATCAGCTTTTAAACTGTTTTCTAGCAAATGCATAGACACATCATGCTTAAAGTATCATGAAATATATGTGTCTTAATTTATATGTTCATTATGTTTGTTCCCTATTGAGCTAGGATGTTGCTCACCCCCTTTAGACTATACGTCACAGGTCCACTGATAGCAGCAGTTGAGGCTTCGGGAGATGTAGATCCGGGTGATTCGGATTACGTGCCTGGAGATGAGTTGGAACCTCCTCCCGAGGACTTCTTCTAGGAGACTCTGCTATGCACTTTGACAGAGAGTAGTTTTGAGAGTAGATTTGTACGGCTTGGTATGTCAAGCCTTTATTTTGATAAACATGTAATTAAATTGAATTATTCTTTTGGCGAACCATCTGGGGTGATCTATTTATCACCGATGGTTCAGGTCGGTTTTATGTTCATGCAGTGGCATGAAAGTGGAACTGTCTTTTGCATATGTCAGTTGGGCATATTAACTATTTCCACTTTATGAGATTAATTGCTTTATCTATTTAATTGTGCTTATTATACCAATGTTTTGTGCACAGTTTTAGGGCACGGTCTGGAGGATCGTGCTGATGACACGAGTTTCGGAGTGTCGAAATCTGGGCTGTCACAGATATTATCAAAGCAATTTCTTTTAGAAATTCTGACAATCATTTTTTTGTCAGAGTATAAGGACTTCTGCTAATGAAAACTTTGTTTTCACGTGCAGACCGTTATGTCTTCTAGAGGAAGGGGCTGACCCAGGGGCGGTCATAGTAGAAGCTTGCGCAGTCGAGATGATTTTATCTCGGATACCAATAGAGTACCCATAGGAGATGGAGGGGCTTCTGGCAATAGTGGCCAAGGAAGCCCAGATCAGAGAGAGAATCAAGATCGAGATCGACAGGATCAAGATAAGAGAGAACAGGAAAGAGTTAGAGAACAAAATAAGGACAGAGAAGAGCGTCAGAGGATGATGCATACCATGGAGACCATGGCAGGTGCTATGGCTCAATAGGCAGCGTCCTTGGCAGCTCACACTGCCCACGAGCAGCATCAGCCACCGACACCTCTAGTAGCTCCGACACCGCCAGCATCATCTGCTTTTACTGAGTTTAGGAGGATGAGACCTCCTAGCTTTTCTGGACAGGGAGAGCCCATAGTGGCGGAGCATTGGCTGAGTGAGATGGAGAAGGTATTTAATGTACTGACGTGCACGAAGGACGAGAGCGTCCGTTGGGCAGCCTACATGCTGGACGGAGAGGCTGGGCCTTGGTGGAAGTCTGTTTCACGGACTAGGGCTCAGGAGACTCCGGATTTGCTCTGGACTTGGGATGAATTCGTTGAGGAATTCAATAAGCAATACTTCCCCGAGGTTTTGCGAAATCAGATGGAGATCCAGTTTTTACAACTCGTACAGGGGAAGATGACAGTGAGAGACTATGGAGTGGAGTTTATGCGACTCGCTCGCTTTGCGCTCGACTACGTCATTACCGATATGATGAAAGCAAAGAGGTTTCAGCAAGGTTTGAAGCCGGACGTGAGGGGAGGAGTAGCGCCATTCCAACTGAGGACCTATGGTGAGGTCATAAGCAAAGCGCTCATAGTGGAGAAAGAGAATAATAATAAGTACCACCAGAGGGAGCAACAAGGAAGGTGGAACACTAATCAGAGCAGAACGGGGAATTATGAACCGGTGAATAAAAAGCAGAGATTCATACCAAATAACCAGAAACCACCGTTTCAGGGATGTTATGGGAGACCGGCACAGCAAAGCAACCAGCAGAGATTTCCATTGCTCGCGTCGGGGAGACCGATACGCTACGAGAGCCTTGCTATCACTACCGGCACTACAGTCACATAGGGTGCTTCTCGAGCAGCTTCTTTCACACCTCGTGAGACTTGCGCCAAGTGTGGCAAGCGTCACAAGACAGCGGACTGTAGGGTAGGCACTCGGAGTTGCTTCCGATGTGGCAAGGTGGGCCACTTGATCAGGGAATGCCCTGAGATGAACAAAGGGAAGATGGCTTCAACACTTATTCCAGGACCTATACAAACGAGGAAGCCGATCATCCAAGGGAGAGCCTACGCAGTCACAGCTCAGGACGCTCAGAACACAAATGACGTAATTCAAGGTGAGCTTTCTTTTAAATAAAGAATTTCAATTCTTGAAATTTTAGATAGAGAAGGTGCATCCATAGTTAGAAAAAATATATATATAAGAAAAACTTGCATGTGATAAATTTTAGGATGATGATAAACACTATATGTATGTATATGTATGATTAGGTGCGTTACAAATTTATAAGAAAGGAAGCGATGTCACATATGAAGCTTGAGTGTTGATAGACCCGGGGTCTACCCACTCATTTGTTACCCCTCGCTTCACAAAGAGGATGAAAGTCGACCCAGAAGAGTTAGACTTTGTTTTAACCGTGACAGTTCCTACTGGGAAAGCGGTTGATACCGAAAAGGGTTGCAACTCCGTGATCGTGAGGGTCATAGATGGAGATGTCTTTAAGCTATCGGTGAACCTAATTCTGTTAGGCATGCAAGGATTCGACGTGATCCTTGGCATGAATTGGTTATCAACTCACTGTGCAACGGTAGATTGTAAGAACAAAGTTGTCATTTTTAGACCCAACACGAGGAGATCGTTTAGATTTCGAGGAGAGAGGTCGACACACCTACCACTTATCTCGGTAGTCAGGGCCGAGCGATTGATAAGAAAAGGGTGTAGTGGGTACTTGGCATTTTTGAAGGAGCAAAGAGAGGAGAAGAATGTGATCTCTGAGATAGCAGTTATGCGAAACTTCGTCGATGTGTTTCCGGAGGAATTACCTGGATTACCTCCAGAGAGAGAAATGGAATTCGCCATCGACTTAGCATCAGGAACGGAGCCCGTTTCTAAAGCACCATACAGAATGGCTCCTGCTGAATTGAAGGAGTTGAAAGAGCAGCTACAAAAGCTAATGGACAAGGTATTTATTAGACCGAGCGTGTCTCCATGGGGAGCACCGGTCTTGTTTGTAAAGAAGAAAGATGGGTTAATGCGTCTGTGCATTGACTATCGACAATTGAACAAACTTACCATCAAGAACCGATACCCTTTGCCTAGGATAGATGACTTGTTTGATCAACTGCAAGGAACGAAGTATTTCTCTAAGATCGATCTGAGATCGGGATACCATCAGTTGAGACTCAAGGCAGAGGATATTCAGAAGACTGCATTCAGGACTTGATACAAACACTATGAGTTCCTAGTGATGCCGTTTGGGTTGACAAATGCCCCAGCGTCATTCATAGATTTGATGAATAGGGTTTTTAAACCACACATGGACTCTTGTGTTGTAGTGTTTGTTGACGACATCCTGGTCTATTCAAAATCAGAGGAAGAGCATGAAAAACACTTGAGAGTAGCCCTACAGACTCTACGTGAACACCAGTTATACGCCAAGATTAGCAAGTGTAAGTTTTTGTTAGAAGAGGTTAGCTTTTTGGGACATGTCATCTCAAAGCTCGGTGTCACTGTAGATCCAGTAAAGATCAAAGCAGTAGTAAATTGGGAGCAACCAAAGACCGTGACCGACATCCATAGTTTCCTTGGATTAGCAGGTTACTATCAGCGTTTCGTTGAGGATTTTTCAAAAATATCAGGACCACTCACGAGACTTACACTGAAAGATGCAAGGTTTGAATGGAGTGAGGCATGCGAGAAGAGATTTCAAGAACTTAAGAAGAGACTCACTTCAGCTCCAGTGTTAGCTATACCTTCAGGCAGTGAAGGGTTTGCAGTGTATAGCGATGCTTCGTATACTGATTTGGGCTGTGTGCTTAATCAACACAAAAAGGTGATAGCGTATGGGTCAAGACAATTGAAAGAGCATGAGAAGAATTATCCGACACATGACCTGGAATTAGCAGCGGCCATTTTTGTGCTGAAAATTTGGAGACATTATTTGTACGGTGAGACTTTTGAGATTTTCACTAATCATAAGAGCCTCAGATATTTGTTTACACAGAAGGAACTAAATATGAGGCAGCATAGATGGATGGAGTTCCTTAAGGACTATGACTGTTCTATACAGTACCATCCAGGCAAGGCTAATGTAGTAGTCGACGCCTTGAGTCGGAAGAGTTCAGCTCAATTGGCTAGTTTAGTTTTGGGTATGCACAGATGGAAACTGTTTGAAGATCTGGCACTGTATGATACAAACATTGAGTCACAAGCTACAAGAGCCTTCTTGGCTAATATCTTAGTGAGACCGATGATATTTGAGCATATCCATAAACTACAGATGAAAGACCCGGCACTAACAAAGATTCTTCAAGATGTAACTGAAGGCATTACGTATGAGTTTTCGATCAAGGAGGATGGTTCCTTATTGTTCAAGGGTCGCCTCTGTATTCCAGATAACGTCGATCTACGACGAACAATTTTTGATGAATCTCACAAGTCAAGCTATACTATCCACCCAGGAAGCACAAAGATGTATCAAGATTTGAAAAAGAACTACTGGTGGAGAGGCTTGACACAAGATGTAGCAGAGTACGTGTCACGGTGTTTGACGTGTCAGCAAGTCAAGATCGATTATAGACACCCCGCAGGTCTATTACAGCCTCTACCTATACCGGAATGGAAGTGGGAATCGATCTCTATGGACTTCATCGTTGGACTACCGCGTACTTCAAAGAAGTACAATGTCATTTGGGTAGTAGTCGATCGGTTGACCAAGTCAGCACACTTCTTTCCTTACAACACGATGTACACTACGGGAAGACTAGCAGAACTGTATATGAAAGAGATTGTCCATTTGCATAGGATTCCGAGTAGCATTGTTTCAGACCGTGACCCATTATATACATCAAAGTTTTGGAAGAAATTTCAAGAAGGAATGGGAACGCGACTAGATTTTAGTACGGCATTCCATCCGCAAACTAATGAACAGACAGAGAGGGTCAATCAGATCATTGAGGACATGCTTAGGGCATGTATGTTGGAATTACAAGGATTGTGGGATCATCACCTACCCTTGATTGAGTTCGCATATAATAACAGCTTTCAGATGAGCATTGAGATGGCACCATATGAAGCACTTTACGGACGGCGATGTAGATCGCCCATCAATTGGGAAGAAACCGGGGAGAAATTTATTTTGGGACCCGAAATACTTGAAGATAATGCCACCTATGTTCGTATGATAAGGGCAAAACTCAAAGTGGCTCAGAGCAGACAGAAAAGCTACGCCGATATCAAGCGGACGAGTGTAGACTTCAAGGTGGGTGAACACGTGTTTGTGAAAGTGTCACCTATGAAGGGGGTGATGAGGTTTAGAAAGAGAGGGAAGTTAAGTCCCCGTTATCTTGGATCGTTTGAAGTTTTGGGTCGAGTAAGGGAAGTTACTTACCGCATTGGATTGCCACCGTTATTCGATCCAGTATACAATGTGTTCCACGTGTCTATGCTTAGGAAATATCTTAATGACCCTAATCACATGTTGAGCGATCAATCATTTGAGATGCATGAGGACATGACTATGATCGAAGAGCCGGTGGAGATTTTAGATCGAAAAGAACAAGCGTTGCGAACCAAAGTTATAGGTAAGAGTACAAATTTGAACCAAAGTTATAGGTAACAATTATAGGTAAGAGTACAAATTTGATTGTTCAATTCACACGATCGAAGAGAACAAGTGTTACAAATCGGGGAATAATGATCTCCATCCTCTGGTTCAATGAATCACAAGCTATATAAAATTAACAGTATTTTGGATTTACATGGTGGGTGTTTATTTTAGATGGCATTTGAATACATTGAATCAAACTATGGATATCATTTTTAGTCCAATCTTACCCCCTCAAATACCTCTAGATCTAATTACAAAATTCATGATTCCACATGGTAAGATCCCAATAAGTGACCAGAGTACCAAGTTACCCTACACATGGTGCCGCTTGGATCCCAATTTCGTTCTCAATCTTTTCTACCATTGATCTTTAGACCTAGTCACACAAATCATCACTCCACATCAAAGAGTAACTAGAGTAGGTTACCTTGCACACAAGGCAACTTATTTAATAAAAACTTAATTCTAAGGCTGTGTTTGGGTTAGCTCTTTTGGGGTGAAGAGAAGCTCTTTCACTTTTTGGCTCCGGCAAAGAACTACTTTTACATTTGGTAACACAGCTCCTTACCTCATTTGCTCTGTCGGGGAGTTGTTTTAAGTGATAAAACTACTCTATGCATACTCTATCTCAGAGCAGATTTTATTTGCTCTAACAGAGAACAGGTAAAGAGTTGCTTCTGCTCTTATAAGAGCTAACCCAAACACAACCTAAGACTTTCCACCAGAATGTTTGTTGTCGTGCTGTGGAGTACTAAAACAAAGGATTTTTGTGATCACTAGAACAAAAAATATAGATGAAAAAGTTGGGGCCCACAACGGTCTTGTGGCCACATTTGCTTTACCTGTTGTGGTGGACAAATGATGTGATAAATTTGGGCATCCATCAATCTAAATCATGCAAAAAACACTAGTTCACATTATAAGATGTGTATCTTTATTATTAATTATAAATATTTTGTATTCCCCTCCTATAATCCCATATTTTTTGAAGAAAGAACGTGCGATTGGCTATATGAAAAAGTAACGCCCGATTTCATGAAGTGCTTATCGATGGATGACTTCTAACATCCAATCGTGCTTGTCTGTAAAATCTATCACTGTCGCAACCCGCTCTTTTTTGAGTCAGTCAGAGTTGGTGGCTCACTAGATCAGGTCCGTCATGATCTCTCTTAGAAGCTTAGGATCGTGCGGCATGAAGAAAACTCTTATTAGAGAGGTCTTAAATATTAAAAAAAATGATAATGTGTTGCATGAATGTATTGATCAAGCAACTTCTAGAAAACAAAAGGAAGGAAAAAAATTTGTTAAAAAAAAAACTAGAAAGCAAAGGAAGAAGTAAAGGGATAGATAGAAATTTAAAAGGTGGTCACAAGATCGAAACGGGCCATGGCTCTAATACTAAGATAAAGTTTGGGCATCCATCTCAAAACCAGTTGACTATGAGTGGAGGGGCTAGTTAAGGGTGTTTTTACTCTAGGCCCTCGAATTTTGTGTTATACGTTGTATGCAATATTCATCCATCTTCTTCCTGGGCAAATGGATTCTATGAAGCCCCCGGACAATGGTGCAAGTTCTAGTTTGAAGTGGAGCAGCCTCTTTTCGAAGGCTACTTCTTCAGAACCGCAATGTGCCCTCTCATTCATTGCACCACAGATATTGAGATGGAAGCGTAAAGGTGGAGCAATGCACTCGTAGGTTATTTTCTTGAAGGAAAACTGTTCTTTCAAGGAGTTAAGGTTGCGGTGGAGACTGTGGAAGATCAAGGGATCTTTCAAAGTATTTGCAATGTCTGATGGAATGTTCCTATTTGATTTCAGTCTTGAGGAGTGGAAGAAGGTACTTGACGCTGGTTTGTGGACGAGTGGAGTAAGACCATTAGTCTTGAAGAAATGGGAGCCATTGCTTTGTATGGAAAAAGATAACTTCAAGTTTATTCTAGTGTGGATTAAGCTACCTGGATTGCCATTGATCTGTTGGTCTTCCAGTACCTTAAGTTCAATTGGTAGCTATGTAGGCAATTCGTTATGGATGGATAAACAGGCCACAGAATTGGATTACGAATGGCGACCCACAGCATGTCCTCGATACAAGTCAATGATTCATGCCAACTGCTCCAAAGATGACAAGGAGAGTGATCCTCTTAAGCGATTAGGTTTACGCGCATTTTTCTGCACCCTGGGGGAGAGGATAGGTTGTATACCCAATTTCTGCCCAAAGGTGATGCTAGATATTACACATTATCTGTGACAGCCCCGGATTTCGGTACCCCGAAACCCGTGCCATCAGCACGATCTTCTTGACCGTGCCCTTTTGCTAAGCACGGAACACTGGTATATCAAGCATCAAAGAGTATAATAAACGAAATTGCGGAATTTAAATTTATATTAATTAACTTCCCAAAAGACAGTTCTACCCTCATGCCTCTGCATGAATGGAGAACCGATCCGAACCATCGATGATAGAAATCATCACGGATGGTTCATCCCAAAAGAATAATCCCAACTCCTTATGTACATGGTTTTAAATAAAAATCAAGGCTTGACATACCAAGCCGTACAAAATCTCTCTAAAAAGCCCTCAAAGCGGCACAACGGAGTCCTCTAGAAGAAGTCCTCAGGAGGTGGCTCCAACTCGTCACCGGCCGCAAGGTCCCTCACTCACGGATCAGCGTCTCAAGCCTCCTGCTAGTAGTGGACTGCGACGATAGTCTATAGGGTGAGCTACATCCTAGCTCAATAGGGAATGTATACGATTGAACATATAAATTATTACTCACATATATTCTATGATATGCCATGCATGATGTGTCTATGCAATTATTGATGAAACAGTTAAAAAGCATTTCGTTTTACTGTTGATTACTTATGTTTTCATTTACTCATGAATGATGCTGAAAAGGCCTAAAGCAAAACTTAAACTTTCAACTTAAGTAATCCCCGAGCAATATAGCATCGAGCCTCGATGAGATACCCATCATCGTCATCTATATAGACAGTTTTAACCGTATTCTCTGGGAATACAAATAGTACCCAAGCCCCTTTCCCCTGGGGATTGGTGGCGGGGTTTCACTTGTCTCAAATCAACACCCCTGGGGTGTGCTTACTATGTACGGATAAGCCTCTGCACTGGCCTACGGTTTCGCCGCCGTATCGGTCACTGATATCCTGCCGTGTCAGTCGTGGATATCCCGCCACGTCGGTGGGGTAACCTATCAAACCTCAAATAACAAAAATATCGGTGCCTTACATATAGTTATTCACCGTGTAAGTGTGCTATCTTATATCAGTTAGGCCCTGTCAAACATAATTCAATCATTGGATACATCCCTGGGATGTATCCATTTACTTGCATCACACCTGATGATCTCATCTCTTTACTTCTTCATCCCCTGGGGATGGCTTATTAGAATTACTCTTATGGATGTCACACGCACACACACTTTTCACAGTTCTTAAGCAATTAAACAATTGAATTGAAATCTATATCATTACATACATGCTCTTGTAAAATAAAGTACATGTTCAAGGTGTTCCCTACCTCAAGTCTTCATTTGATCATTGCATCAAGGTCCCACGTGGCTCCTTGTGCACTAGTCCACACGTACCACCTATGGTACCACATAACAGGTGAAACACATCACAAAGGATGCAATAAAGAAGGTCTAAGACCCTCCAAGAATCTTAAAGTCAAACTCCAAGGTCAACATAAATTTTCTCAGTCGATTAATCGATTTCCAAAATCGATTAATCGAAAGTCAATATCGATTAATCGATTCTCAAATCGATTAATCGAGATTTTCATTCGATTAATCGAAATGAATTCGATTAATCGAAATTCTCTGTTTCGCAAAGTCGATTCTCAATTCGAGTAGTCGAGTTTTCATTCGATTAATCGAATCCTAATTCGATTAATCGAAATTCTCAGTTTCGCAAAGTCTATTCTCAATTCGAGTAGTCGAGTTTTCATTCGATTAATCAAATCCTAATTCGATTAATCGAAATTCTCAGTTTCGCAAAGTCGATTCTCGATTCGAGTAGTCGAGTTCCTAAAATCGATTAATCGAAAACTGAAATCGATTAATCGAAATCCCATTTCGATTAGTCGATTTCCCTCAAGTCCTTTCCTCCAACCCCTGGGGTCCACTGGAGGTTCCCAGTCGATTAATCGATACCCAAATCGATTAATCGAAATCCAAAGTCGATTAATCGAACTCCAATTCGATTAATCGAAATCGGGGTCCTCTGACCTTTCAACTTCCTGGCCAATTTCGATTAATCGAAACCCAATTTCGATTAATCGAAATTGTCAGATTCAGCCCCTTTCGAGCTGTTCTTCTCAATCTTCTTCCATACTTTTTCCTCTATTTTTCTAAGCCATTATCCTATGATTCTAACCATTTTCAACTACAACTTAGCCTCTACGATCTATGTATTTTATTCACAAAAATTTACCTTGAATCAATCTCAAATTGATTTCAAATCAAATGGTTGGAAGGCTAGGGTTCCAGCTTTGGCTCTAACAGATCCAACCCGTATTGAATCCGGCTTTTATCGCTTGAATCCCCCCTCCAAATCAGTTGCAATAACTCCTCTCTTTACTTCCTCTCTCTCTCTTCTTTACTTCTCTCTCAACCACCAAAAACACACATTTAGGGTTATTAAACCCTTTTATCCCTTTCCTCACGTGTGTGTGTTGAGCACATACACCGCGATAGGTGTATGCGACTTCACAATTACAACACACACCACATAGGCATTCAACCCATCACATCTCTTTCGTTCATCACATTCTATGCTAACTCTTGATCTCCTGATTGGTCAAACTTGTGACCAATCGGGCACGGATCCCGAGGTCATAGTTTAGCGTGATTTTTCGGGCTATTACATTATCTATACCCAAAGAGCGGATTATTTGCATATGATAAAACACTATAATCAATTCGTTTATACCCCTAATACGAATTGTTGGCATATAATCATTTTGGAGTCCTTTGTGGGCATTGGTCTTTTAGACTTTTTTTTGTAACAGATTATCATGTCTATATCCTTAGTGGATTCTATGGTTGGTATCATAATTTTGTAATGTAACTTTTAATATTAAATAGTAGATATATCGATAGGACTATTTGTTAAAAAAATATATTTATAAATCATTATGGAGTAGGGATCTCCGTTTATATTTTAACACAATTTATTATAAAAATTTCCTTTTAAAATTGATAATATATTTTGAACATGAGTTATTATTTAATAGTTATATGGTTTTATTATTACATCACGATTATTACCATAAGGAATTGATAAAGTCTTAAACTTTGTATTTCTAGTGGGAGTTATCTTTCTTCTAAATTGTAGTTATTATTTATGCATCTTAAATTTTTTTGTCTTATACATACATGTATATTCTTGGGTGGAGTTTTCCACAGAATCAAGTAGAATTTTTTATAATTATATTATGGGTGGAGTTTTTTCACAAATTATGGGTGAAATTTTGTTTATAATTTTTGGGTGGCACACCTTAGTGAAGGAGCCGATAAGGTTTTACCTTAGTCTTGCCTGTGAGTATTAGTACTCTTTTGGATTTGCTTGAAGTTGAACGTGCACCACGTTAATACCTTTTGTTCTGGGAATTAGGTGAAGTATTTCACAAGCTAGAGTTATCTGAATGTCAGAACAACATACGACGAGTATGAAGCGGGATACTATGGATTTGTACACTTTGATTGTGCATTTAATTCACATGTTAAATTGGTTATCATTTCTCAAATTAGTTGTTAATAATAGTTTTGTGATCATGAAACTTTCTTAGTATCGATTTTAGAAAATGGTATAATATGTGATTCATGATTCATTCATATCTTTTCATTAAATTCGGGCGATGTTTGGGAATGCCTAAGTTATTTCAAGCAACGTTTTGTTTTCAGAGTACACTCATTTTGGTTATCTAATCCAGTAGGAGTCGTTTTTAAAACTATAGTCCGTGTGTGGACCAAGTGGGAGACTAGTGGAATTTTTATGGAATTTCAAATTTCTTATTTTGTGTGTGGCACACACACACTAGGATTTTATAAAATCCTGGATTGCAATTCCTTGAAATAATAAATGTTATTATTGAGAATTGAAGGAAACCTTAAGGTTTCTTAATTTACATGTGATCCTTATTCATATTAGAATACCTTGATAGACGGTATTCTAGGCAAGGCATGACTCTTCATGCTATATATATATATATATATATATATATATATATATATATATATATATATATATATATATATATATGTAGGTGGAAGTACCATGCTCACTACACACAAACCTTTTGACATCTTCTCATCAATAGAGCGAAGCAAGAGAGGCGGGTAGAGTCACCTTCATCTTTCTTTGCAAGAAAAGCATCGACTTGAATCAACGGTCACGATCTTCGTGATAAGGTACCCACATATATTTTAATTTATGGACTATTGATTTATTATTTTGATTGGGACAAATGTTTGGTGCTACTTTACTAGTTTATATCGTTTGAATTTGTTAATTGACTGAGCTAGAATGTGGACGGATCTGCGATATGTTGCCTCTCAACATCCTGATCCATGGATTTGCATTGGTGATATTAACACTGTCCGATTTCAGAGTGAAAAAATTGGTGGAAGGATATTTCCTACCCGGGTTCTTGATCAGGCTAGATAGAGCTAGGGTGAATGTAGCTTGGGTAAATGGTTTCCCCAATAGTATGGTTGATTATCTACAACCTAGGGTGTTGGATCATACACCCATTGTCGCTGATTTGCTTATGCCTATCCAGAGGAAAACTTGTTTCAAATATTTTCCGGTTTGGGAGGAAGAAGGTTTTAGAGGTTATTAATACATGGAAGTAGAATGTGGTCGGCACACCTATGTATGAAGTGCAACAAAAATTTAAAGTTGTTAAGGAAGTTGTCAAATCTTGGAACAAAGATAAATTTGGGAATATCCAAAGTCTAAAAAAGCAGGTAGAGCTCGAGCTTATTGAAGTTCAAAGTCTATTCAATTAGAGACGTGATCAATTAATCCCATGCCCAGAAAGAGAATGGCGCTTTGTTAATATGCAATTGACAATTGGACGTTGAGGAGGAATTCGCTGAGAGAAAGGCTTGGGTGAGGTGGCTTAATAGTAGTCATCAAAATACAAAATTCTTTCATGCTTCCATTTCATCGAGATTTTCGAGAACTAGTATCTTTAAACTTCGTGAAGATGGTACTATTATTAATGATACCAATAGAATTGGAGAATCAACGATATCATACGACAAGAAGATATTTACTCCAGTTAATGCTTGATGTGATATTTTTAATGTAATGTTTTACTCGCAAGTGCACGAATCGGTTTGTATATAGTGGGTGCGGAGTACGAGATCGTTCCCACGAGGATTAATGTTGAAATACCTAAAAGAGACAAGTAATTCTAGAAATCTATTAAGATCTAACAGTATTCTACCAGTTTTATGATTTAAGCGGTTGATAGTAATTAATGACTACAAAATAAAATTCAATTGATGATTCACAAATAAAAGTTAAGATGATGATAAAGATGAAGATACTAAATCCTCCCATCTTTGGTCCGTTCTTCCTATAATATAAATCTAAGGATTAAATTATGAGATATTTCATTAGTAACAAACATCTTTTATGGAAGATCAATGGTCAACACCCTAATAGGTTCCATGTTGCATCCCTGCAATTAGGACTTAGATGATTTTCATATATAGATCTGGGATCAAGGGCACGGCTAGGCACGCATGATCTCAGGTTCAAATAAAAGTCATCCCCAAGGTGGGTGAAAATTCTAACAAAAATACCACTTACAAATCTGAAATCAAGGGCATGGCTCGGCACACTTTATTCAGATTAGGGATATTTAAGATAAAATTACCATTAAAGAACCAAGATCCAGGGCATGGCTCGGCACACTCGATCCCAGAACATAATCGTAATTAGATCCACACAATGAAAACACAAAGACCATAACAATGATAGGGTAAAATTACCGTCACAGATCTGAGATCTCGGGCATGGGTCGGCACACGCGATCCCAGTTAGTCGCGGGGATTTCATCCGTTCATTATAGCACAACAACCATAAAAATAAAATCTCATATTTTAATCCTAAATTTATATTATTAAAAGTACATCCCTCGGATGGGAATCATTAGATCCCCATCCCTATAAATTTAGCCAAACATATTGTAAGTAAATGACATAAATAAATAAAGACGGGAAAATAACATTAATTAAAATTACCTCAAACTTCAAAATAAATTACGTTGATCCACACGGATGATAATCTTCAGAAACGAAATAAATGCAGGAATAAACTTTGAACAAAATTTATAAACTGAAGGAATGAGTACTGAAAAATTAAAGGGAACAAAGCTCTCAAAAAGAAATAATAAAACTTCCCTATTTCTAGGTCTAACTATGAAAAACAATGGCTAAAAATTAAGAACACTAAAAACTAGAACTCTCTAAAAAAAAACTCTAATTCTAATCTCCTCTAATTCTAATCTCCCCTTCCCCGAAGTGTTTAAGTCACTTTAAATAGACCCGTCGTGCGGAGGTCTCCTAAGCCAATTTTTTAGGGTCGATTAATCGACCAAGGGATGTCTATGCATCGAGCCGTCAGAGAGTCCCAAAAAACAGGCTTTTAGTGTCAGATTCGTGTCAAACTTAAACTCTGGCTCGATTTATCGACCCCAGAAATCCGTGAAATTCAGCACTTCTTCTTGGTTCAGACACTGCTTTGGTATTTTGGCCATAACTTTCTATCCCGAACTCGGATTGAGACGATTCTTACGCCGTTGGAAAGCTGACGAAAAGATCTACAACTTTCATGTTTTGCCAATTTCGTAATTCGGCCGTATTGAAGGTCCCAATTTAGCCGCAAGTCGCACCAAGTTCTTGATTACCCGAAGTTGCAGTGTTTTGGCATTATATTCAGAATTCTTGTACTGTTTTCTATACTTGGCTTGTATTTACCTGAAACACTTCAAATCTAATCAATCTCATCAGATAGCCTTCATCGGACAGCTAAATATAGGTATTTAGGGGCAAAATATCCTCATTTTTCAGTACTCATCATACCCCCAAACCTACACTTTGCTAGTCCTCGAGCAAAGCAAACTAAAGAAAATAAATGCCACTTTCGTAGGGAACACGATTGCACTTAGCATGTGCAACAAGCCTTTAAACCCCTAGGTGATCCTAGTGGAGGAGTTATGTCTCCTGAGGGTTTACAGTGAAGTTACCCACAAACTTCAATATATTTTTGAAATCATCGATAAAATTGAGTTTTCAAAACATGATTTTGATAGCATATATACCATTCAAAAACAAAAATCATTAATCAATTCAACATGCGAATTCTCAATTTTAAATAACAATGTTATACTAATCATACTAATATCCATTCAAATTAGTCTAATGCTCAAATCGTTAGATAGCTCATCCATTCATGCCTAAACGTGAAGTGTGTGCATAACCAAACCAAAATTCATTCATCTCAGAACTAGTTTAAACGGAAAACCGTTGAATCCATTGTTTTGACTCAATCCTCACTTTAGGTATACTCTCAAAATATAAAAACACCGATAGTGGATAAGTTTTCACATATGTGACAAAACAATACAAGCAAATAAAAAGGTCTCACATGATAAATGAAACACGATGCAATCAATGAACAAAAATAAATCTCATAAGAAGATACTTGTATATCCTAAGCATGTCATATCAAGTGTCATAAGTATCACATATTTACTCTCCACAAGGCAGTTACTAATGCAAGATCAGATCATGAAGGTCTTTTTAGGGTTGTAATGGGGCTCAGGAAAGGGTAAGAAAGAATTGGAAGTTGGGATTCAAAGTTTCTGAGAAATTGGAAAAGAAACAACTTTTTTTTTTTCTATTTCTCTTCTTTTCTTTTCTACTCTCTCAATTTTTTCTATTTTTCTCAACTCACTTTTTCTTTTGAATTTCCTTTTCTTGAAGTACCTCAGATTTTTCATTATTTTTCACAATTTTCTTTTTCTTTTTCTCTCCCCTTTTTCTTTTTATTTTTTTGCCATACACTCTTAGTAAACATCACAACTCAGTATCTCTCCACTTACTCTCTTTTCGTTCACTCTCATCCCTCGTTCCTAATTTCTCAGAAATAAGAAGGGTAAAGCTGAATTTTCAGAAATGGTGAAGGGTTAAAGGTTAACGTGGCTTATCAAAGAATGTATAAAGGTAAATTTTCAATAGGCTCAAAGGGGTACTAGAAAGATAAATTTATTTGAGGTGGGGCATTTTAAGCACAAACGAGCCAAAGATGGCCTTCAATCATGTCCTTAAAAGATAGTAACTTTGCCTATTTGTCTTGAGTAGATATACAGTACATTCTAACATAATGATATGAATTTGATTTCATGCAAAGTCACAAGTCAAAATGAAGTGTATGAGATTATGCAAAATAAGTCGTATTCAAAGAAAACTCCGAGTTTATATATTCACTCATCAATGACGGGAAATTAGCTCTAAAGCTCACTGGGTTTAGTCTCCACTGAAATCCTAAGATTCAACATCAAAACAGTTCATCGATTTCTAAGTCTTAGCTTGGTATAAGTGTAAAAATTCTAGGCATGAATATCAAAATTATCCACAATATATCACATTAAGCTTCATCATCTTAGATACAAGTAATCAAAATATGACACTAGTATTCTCAAAATTAAATTCACATGCATCATCAACTAAAGTTTGAAAACAATCGTAAAATAATGTGCATGATGACTTCAAAAATAATTTTAATTTTTTTTTTTTTTTTCAGATAAAACATATAAATGACGTAAAATAATTAACCATACCCCCAAACCTAAAGATGACAATGTCCTCATTGACTGAAAGAAGTAGCGCACCCCCAAACCTGTTTGAAAAAAGTACCTCAACACAAAGATCAGGTGCAGAGAATATGTGTATCAAATTGGAACATGACAAAAAATATATTGAAGGGAATATGGTTACACTATTGAGGGAATTAAAAAAACAATTCAAACTAAACACAACAAAACAAAAAAGAAAGAAAAAGAACTAAAAAATCCTAAATCCTAAACCAAACGAAAACTACACAATTGGGTTGCCTCCCAATGAGCGCTAGTTTAAAGTCGATAGCTCGACCTTGGGAATTTTTCGTGGTGAGCCGGTGGCTCACCCAAAGAATAGTGTCGAGAATGCAATCGCATTCTCAAGGAACGGTTTCAATCGCCGATCGTTAACTCGAAAAACATTCCGTGTTTGAGTTTATAATATCTCGCCCCATTGGGGAGTATTCAGAGATTTTGAAAGGACCACTAACGGGTTTTTAGTTTCCCCGGAAATAGATGAAGTCGGGAATTGTAGAGTAGAACTAGTTGACCAACAACGAACGATTTCCGCAGAATAGATTGATCATGAACCCGTTTCATACGGTCCTTATAATGACGATTTACATATGCATCAAAGACGGAGTTCCTCTAATTCATTTATTTGGAGACCCTTTGGGTACCAGATTTGAAATCAAATTCAATGACTTAACGCCCAAAATGCTCGATGTTCTAATTCAACCGGAGGTGACATCCTTTACCAAAACCAACCGATACTCGACATGCCAATCGGAGTTTTAAATGCAGTTCTATACGCCCATAGAGCGTCATTCAGCTTTAACGACCAGTCTTTACGGTTTGGATTGATTGTCTTTTCTAAAATCCGCTTAAGTTTCCGATTAGAGACTTCAACTTGGCCACTTGTCTGAGGATGGTAAGGTGTAGCAACTTTGTGTGTGACCCCATATTTCTTCATTAATTGGGTGAACACTTTATTGCAAAAGTGCTTTCCACCATCACTGATTATCGCCTTTGGAATGCCAAAACGTGAAAACACTTGATCCTTGAGAAATTTGATCACTACTCTGTGATCATTAGATTTACAAGCCACGGCCTCTACCCATTTCGAAACGTAGTCAACACCGACAAGAATAAACGTGTTACCAAATGAATTCGGGAAAGGACCCATAAAATCGATCCCCCAAACATCAAATAACTCAACTTCTAAAATTGGATTGAGCGGCATCATGTTGCGCTTTGAGATTCGGCCTAGCATTTGACAGTTGTGACAGGATTTGCAATGTTGATGGCAATCCTTAAATATCGGCCAAGAAAACCACTTTGAAAGATCTTAGTGCAGTCTTTTGGAACTAAAGTGACCTCCACAAGCTAACTCATGATGTAACGAGATGATTTGTGGTTGCTCGATTCAGAATACACATCGTCGTATGATTTGATCAGAGATTTGAATAAGTACGGATCTTCGAAAAATAGTGTTTCACCCGAGCTAAGAAAATAGATTTCTCATTCTTTGACCAATGGTGAGGTAATTTCTTGACTAGGAAATTGACAAGATCCGCATACCAAGGTGGGCAATCAATCTGAACAACCTGCTCATCCGGAAGTGCTCCAAGATCGGAAGCTCACAGTTTCTCAATAATTATTCGTGACAAGTGATCGCCACCACATTTTCTCGAACCTTTCTTGTCCTTGATCTCCAAATCGAACTCTTGCAACAACAAGATCCACCTAATTAAACGTGCCTTAGCCTCTTTCTTAGCGTAATGATATCGCAGCTGTGATCTCGTGAATACCACAACTTTAGATCCTAATAAATAGGATCGAATTTATCCAACGCGAAAACTACCGCCAAAAGTTCCTTTTCGGTCGAGTAGTTTAACTGGGCATCGTTGAGAGTGCGACTCGCATAGTAGATTACATGCGTAATTTTTCTATTCGTTGCCCCAAAACGGCTCCAATTGCATAATCAGGCGTCGACATAATTTGAGCACGGAAGGCCTTCGGAGATTGAATTATTGGAGCTTTTATTAATTCGCCTTAATGGTTTCAAAGGCGCAAACATTTATCATCAAAGATGAATGGGACATCTTTGGAAAGTAAGTCGCAGAGCTGTGCTATCTTCTTGAACTCTTTAATAAAACGCTGTAAAACCGGTGGCCCAGAAAAGATCTCGATTTCAATCTTCTCGGTGGTGATAGGTCGGCAATTAAAACAACTTTAGCCTTATCGACCTCAATACCACAGGGACGATATGATATGTCCCAAAACAATGCCATCTTTAACCATGAAGTGACATTTCTCCCGATTAAGAACAAGGTTCTTCTCCGCATCGTGCAAGCACTAGCGACAAATGATTCAAAACAACAAGAAACTGTTTCCATGTATCGAGAAGTCGCCCATGAAGACTTCCAAGAATCGCGACCATATCCAGAAAAATACTCAAAGATACATCTTTGGAATGTAGTGGTGCATTACAAAGCCCAAACGGCATTACGCTTTAGGAGAAAGTACCAAAAGGACATGTGAAAGTGGTCTTTCACGATCCTCCCAGTAATGACTATTTGGTTATACCCGAATAGCCATCGAGAAAGCAATAGTACTCATGCCCTGCCAATCTTTCTAACATCGATCGATAAACCGGAAGTGGAAAGTGATCTTTCTAGTCATCAAATTTAACTTCCGATAATCAATGCACACTCTCCACCTGTTTGAATTTTGTAGGGACCGATGTTTTCTTCATTCTTAACCACTGTGATTCCGATTTCTTAGGGACCACTTGTGTAAGTGACCCATTCGTCCGAGATGGGGTATATGATTCCAGATCTAAAAGTTTGATTACCTCATTTGGACCACATCTTGCATTATAGGGTTCATCTCCTCTGGTTCCCTAGAAGGCTTAGCATTATCTTCCAAATGGATTGATTGCATACACACCGTTGGACTAATGCCTTTGATATCTTTTATCGACCAACCGATGGCACTTTTGTGCTCTTTGAGTACATTCATGAGTTGGCCTTGCTGATTCGCATCCAATGTTGATGATATGATAACAGCTTGAGTTTCATTCTCCCCCAGGTAGGCATACTTGAGATTTTCCGGAACAGGTTTAAGTTCTGAGGAGACTTTCTACTCCTCTTTCGGCTTTTCCTCGATTAATTCAATTTGAGTTCCACACACTATTTCCTGTTCTTCACCCAGAGTGTGGAATCCAACATGTGATTTACTTCTTGGATTAGTTGATCCACATCAAATTTTCTCCAAAATACATGCAAGACCAAATTTGCTAGAGAATTGTCGATTCATGCATTAAATATTTCCTCTACAATTTCATCGAGTATGCATGCTTGTGCATGTTCGTCATCCTCCATGGGCTTGGCAATATTAACAATGTTGAGTTCCACTGTCATATTCCCGAATGACAGATTCATGATCCCATTTCGACAATTGATCAGCGCATTGGAGGTTGCTAGGAATGGTCTTCCTAGAATCACTGGAATATTATTCTTCAAATTTGATGTTGGTTCAGTGTCTAGAACAACAAAATCTACAGGAAAGTAGAAAGAATCCACCTTGATGAGGACATCTTTTACAATTCCTCGAGGGATCTTTACGGACCGATCAGCTAACTGAAGGGTCATCGCAGTGGTCTTAAGTTCTCCCAATTCGAGCTCCTTATACACAGAATAAGGCAACAAGTTGACACTTGCTCCTAAGTCCAAAAGGGCCTGATCAATACGGTTATCGCCGATAATGATCGAGATTGTAGGACAACCTGGGTCCTTGTATTTGATTGGAAGCTTTGCTTGCAACACTGAACTAACCAGCTCGGCTAAGAAAGCCTCTTTCGGCATACTGGTCTTTCTTTTCCGTGTGACCACTTCCTTCAAAAATTTCGCATAAGCAGGTACTTGCCGGATGGCATCCGAAGGAATATTAATTTTAATTGCTTGAAAATCTCATTTATTCCTTCCACATCGCGATTTCTCAGTGGTGCCATCAATCTTTGCGGGTACGGTGCTTTCGGAACTAGACTTTTCTTCTGTTCACTCTTGTCATCTGATATTTCTTTTGCTTGTACTTTGTCATCAATTTCTTCTCTCTCTTCAGATTTCTTCTCTCCATCAGACTCTTCCTCCTCCTCTGACAACACTACTTTGTTATCGACACCTTTCCGGATCTCAACGTTGTGATCGCTCGAATTTGTTGTTGATTCTCCTCTTGTGTTGAAGTTGATGTTTGTTCAACAACCATTTGGCCCCTTGGGTTAGGAACAGGTTGGCTTGGAAACGAACCTTTTTCTCTCTCACAGAGAAAGGATGCCAATTGCCCAATTTGGGTCTCTATTTTAGAGATTGAGGACGTGTGAGAATGGATGAGTTTCATCAGATCCTCAGTAGAAGGGGTTTGTGTATGAGGACGTTGGGCAGGATTTCCCTGTGGGTTGTTAAATCCAGGTGGTGGAAATGTCGGCACAAAATTTTTGTTGTTTGATAACCTCCCATTGGTCAGTAAACTGAAAATTCTGGTTCATTTGTCGTGGCTGCCCAACCTGATTTTGATTGTATTGAAATTGATTCGGGTTATTGAACCCTTGCTGCTGAAATTGCCCTTGACCGTAGTTCTACTGCGGTCCTTGATTGAAATTTTATTGGGGATAAAAGTTCGTCCCCTATTTCCTGGGCTGCATTCTTTGATTATCTTGTTTCCATGAGAAATTTGGGTGGTATCTCCAGCTATTTGGGTTATTCTCATTGAAAACGTTTCCTTGATTCCGCCCATAATTATTCACAACATTTAAGCTCGTTAGGATGTGTCTTCATGATAGTTCCATTGAAGGACAATCATCATTGGACTTGCACAAATTGAACATGGCTCAGGTTGTGTATTGACCATATGCACATTCTTCTTTACTTTCAATTCCTCCACTTGTTGAGTGAGAAAATCAAGTTTAGCCATCAGATCTGGGGAATCCTTTACTACATATAGTCCTCCTTTCTTGGTTGAACTCCCGGCTTGATCACGGGCTTTGACTGCTTGTTCCCGAGTCTTTGTGAAATCCCAGTGCTGAGAATCCTCAGCTAGCTTTTCTAAGAAAGCATAAGATTCGGTTTCTTTAAGGCTTAGGAATCCTCCCATTCATTGACTCCACCGGATGTCTATTTGGTTGATTTAATCCATTGTAGAAACACCGGACTAGTCTCCACTTTGAGTATCCATGGTGCGGACATTTGAGTAAGAGATCCATGAATCATCCCCAAGCTTCATATAATCTCTCATCTTCCTCTTGCGTGAAATCCGTGATTTCACGTCTAAGGGCATCTCTTCGCCATAGGGAAGAACTTTGACAGAACTTTTGACCATCTCGATCCTGTGGTTATGGATCCCGATGGTAGAGAGTTTAACCATGCTTTTACTTTATCCTTTATAGTAAAAGGAAATAAGCGCAGCCTAACAGATTCTTCGCTGAAATTTTGGTAAACAGATGAGCAGACTTCGACGAAGTCTTTAATATGCTGGTATGGATCTTCTCGTTCCATGCCATGAAAGATTGGAAGGATTTGGATGACATTTGTCCGATTTCAAACCGCCACCGGTGTGGCGGGGTATACAATGCATGATGGAGTATTTGTAGTTATCGGAGAAAACAGTTCTCTCAATGTTGGTTCTTCCTCTTGTTCGAGTTGCCCATTCATGTTGTCAGTCATATTGACTTCAGTGGATGATTCAGTTAAAAATTTCTGCCTTGATCTAGCGTCCTTACGGTTTGACCGACAGGCACGTTCGATCTCTAAATTTCTTTCTTTAGAAGACCTAGTGTGCATGCAAATAATGCACAGAGTGGAGGTTTCAGGCAAAAAAACCTCAACAATTTTTTTTTTTTTTACTAAAAATCGATTGATCGAGTCACACTCGATCAATCGAGGCCAAATCGATGCATCGACAATAGGGGTCGATGCATCGACTCCAAAAAATTATTATTATTATTATTATTTTTTTTTTAATTTTTTTTGTAAATTAAAATTTTTAAATTTGAAATTTTCGAATTTTTTTTTTTTTTTTTTTTTTAAATTAAAAATTTTAAATTTGAAATTTTCGAATTTTTTTTTTTTTTTTAATATATATATATATATATATATTTTTTTTTAAATTAAAATTTTTAAATTTGAAATTTTCGAATTTTTTTTTTTTTTTTTTTTTAATTAAGCAGAAATACTATTTTAATCCTCGAAAATTCCTAAAATTTACTGTCTACCAAAAATTCAGATTTTCTCAATTTGATCCCCGGCAACGGCGCCAAAAACTTGTTGTGATATTTTTAATGTAATGTTTTACTCGCAAGTGCACGAATCGGTTTGTATATAGTGGGTGCGGAGTTCGAGATCGTTCCCACGAGGATTAATGTTGAAATACCTAAAAGAGACAAGTAATTCTAGAAATCTATTAAGATCTAACAGTATTCTACCAGTTTTATGATTTAAGCGGTTGATAGTAATTAATGACTACAAAATAAAATTCAATTGATGATTCACAAATAAAAGTGAAGATGATGATAAAGATGAAGATACTAAATCCTCCCATCTTTGGTCCGTTCTTCCTATAATATAAATCTAAGGATTAAATTATGAGATATTTCATTAGTAACAAACATCTTTTATGGAAGATCAATGGTCAACACCCTAATAGGTTCCATGTTGCATCCCTGCAATTAGGACTTAGATGATTTTCAATATAGATCCGGGATCAAGGGCACGCTAGGCACGCATGAGCTCAGGTTCAAATAAAAGTCATCCCCAAGGTGGGTGAAAATTCTAACAAAAATACCACTTACAAATCTGAAATCAAGGGCATGGCTCGGCACACTTTATTCAGATTAGGGATATTTAAGATAAAATTACCATTAAAGAACCAAGATCCAGGGCATGGCTCGGCACACTCGATCCCAGAACATAATCGTAATTAGATCCACACAATGAAAACACAAAGACCATAACAATGATAGGGTAAAATTACCGTCACAGATCTGTGATCCCGGGCATGGAATTACACGCGATCCGTTCATGATAGCACAACAACCATAAAAATAAAATCTCATATTTTAATCCTAAATTTATATTATTAAAAGTACAAATAAAGACGGGAAAATAACATTAATTAAAATTACCTCAAACTTCAAAATAAATTACGTTGATCCACACGGATGATAATCTTCAGAAACGAAATAAATGCAGGAATAAACTTTGAACAAAATTTATAAACTGAAAGAATGAGTACTGAAAAATTAAAGGGAACAAAGCTCTCAAAAAGAAATAATAAAACTTCCCTATTTCTAGGTCTAACTATGAAAAACAATGGCTAAAAATTAAGAACACTAAAAACTAAAACTCTCTAAAAAAAAACTCTAATTCTAATCTCCTCCAATTCTAATCTCCCCTTCCCCGAAGTGTTTAAGTCACTTTAAATAGACCCGTCGTGCGGAGGTCTCCTAAGCCAATTTTTTAGGGTCGATTAATCGACCAAGGGATGTCTATGCATCGAGCCGACAGAGAGTCCCAAAAAACAGGCTTTTAGTGTCAAATTCGTGTCAAACTTAAACTCTGGCTCGATTTATCGATCCCAGAAATCCGTGAAATTCAGCACTTCTTCTTGGTTCAGACACTGCTTCGGTATTTTGGCCATAACATTCTATCCCGAACTCGGATTGAGACGATTCTTATGCCGTTGGAAAGCTGACGAAAAGATATACAACTTTTATGTTTTGAAAATTTCATAATTCGGCCGTATTGAAGGTCGAAATTTAGCCACAAGTCGCACCAAGTTCTTGATTACCCGAAGTTGCAGTGTTTTGGCATTATATTCAGAATTCTTGTACTGTTTTCTATACTTGGCTTGTATTTACCTGAAACACTTCAAATCTAATCAATCTCATCAGATAGCCTTCATCGGACAGCTAAATATAGGTATTTAGGGGCGAAATATCCTCATTTTTCAGTACTCATCAATGCTCCAACAACCCACTCTCCTCACATTCCTTTTATGAATCGATTGAATGATGAGCAAAGAGGGATGCTATCAACACGAGTCTCGGTGGAGGAAATTAAAGATGCCAGTTTCAAAGCTCCTTGGAATAAAGCGCCTGGGCCAGATGCGTTTCCATCTGAATTCTTCACTTCCTTTTGGGAGGTGATTACTGGAGATATAAAGGCCGCTGTGAGTAGTTTCTTTACTAGTAGTTGCATCCTCAAGTTTTAAAATTCCCTTCTTATCAAATTAATTCCTAAAGAACCGGGGGCGGATTCATTGGATAAATATCAGCCGATCTCCTTATGCAATTTTCTGTATAAGGTGATCACAAAAATTATATCTAATTGATTGACACTAGTGCTTCCTTCCCTAGTTTCTCCTAATCACTTTGGTTTTGTGAAAGGGAGAAGAATTTCGGATAATGTACTTCTCGCCCATGAAATCGTTAGATATTTTGATTCTAAGAATGGCATAAAGAAAATTTGTGCCAAGATTGATTTGCGGAAGGCCTATGAGAAAGTGAGTTGGGCCTTTATTATGGAAAATTTTGAACAACTAGGATTTGATGATGTTTGGAAGAAGTGTGTGGGAATGCATCTTTATCCCCTCCTTTTCAGTGTTGAATAATGGTGAACCACATGGTTTCTTTCCATCAGCATGCGGTATCCGATAGGGAGATCCTTTATCGCCCTTATTCTTTACCTTGGTCATGGAGTCTCTTTCTTGCCTCTTAAATAGGCCCATTGGTAATAGAGACATTAAGGTATTTTCTGAACCAAATTGTCCTTCGGTTTCCCATCTTATTTTTGTTGATGATCCCCTTTTATTTTTTTATGATTCTGTGACGTCGGCAAGAGGAATTAAATCTTTTTTAGAGACTTTCTACAATCTTTCGGGGTTACAAGTCAACACTCTTAAAAATCAACTTTTTATTAGCGTCAATTACATTAATAAGAAGGATATTGCTGAAATTCTTGATTTCCCTATTAGGTACTTGGGGCTCCCTCTCATTTCAGGGGCTCTTACTCATGCCCAATGCACTCCTCTTATCAAAAAATTTCTCAAAGGTTAGAAAGTTGGAAAAGTCTTCTCCTTTCTTATGCCGGGAGATTAGAGCTAGCTTATTAAATCTGTTCTCAATTCCTTTCATATCGGTTGGTCTTCAACTTTTTTACTTCCTAGGCACATTGAATCTATTTTTTCAAATTTCCTTTGGAAGGGTTCTTCATTAGGAAGTTCAATGCACCCGGTTTCTTGGAGGAAAGTTTGTAAGCCTTTTGATGAAGGGGGCTTGGGGCTTAGAAGACTCAAAATCTGGAATGATGCAACTCTTATTAAATTGTTTTGGCTCTTGGTTACAAATCCATCTTCTCTTTGGGTTAAGTGGGTGTTAGCTAAATATGTTGGCTCTAGTGACATATGCTCTTGTTGTCTCACAAGAAACAATTCATGGGCATGGAAAGGCATCATGAGGGTCAAGGATAATGCGATAAAAAATATCTCGTTTACTATTGGATTTTTTATATTCCTATCATTAAAAAATGTGGTAGGAGAATGATCTTTCAATCGGGCATGGATGAAAATGCTTTAGTTTGTGATGCCATTTTGAATGGTAGATGGAACCTCCCTACTCCATCCACCCTTAGAATGGAGAGAGCTTGGGAGAAGATTAAGGAGATCAACATTCCTCTTAACCCAGTCGAGGATAATATTATTTGGAAACGCCATTCTTCTGGGAAGTTCACCTTGAAATCGGCTTGGAATGTTCTTAGACAACTGGGGCCGAAGGTGAATTGGCCCAAGATGTTTTGGCACAAAAACAATATTCCCAAGTATAGTTGTTGTTAGCTTTGATACCACTTGTTAGGAATTCTACCTACATTACGAACTCCATATCACGATGAATGTGGAAAAATGAGAAAATGCAAAAGAACAATCACAACCACAACACCAGATTTACGTGGTTCACCCAATCGAGGGCTACGTCCATGAGAGTATATGCACTATTTATGAACGTTTATAACGCACACGCTCTCTTCTCTCTAGTGCACTCTTAATCAAGATCAAACACGATCTTACACAGCTAACACACTGTAAAAACAAGGACACAGTCCTTCTAATAACATAGAAGAAATCTACCGGAATGTAATAGCATTCCGACACAAGAACAACTTCAATCGGATCTTCAATTCCCAAGCTTTTCTTCAATACTTTTTCTCCCAAGTACTATCACCAATTTTCTCTCATGAAAACTTTCTTAAACAATTGCCTGAAACCCCTACAGAAACTTTATGCAAATAGGCTCCAAACTCTTTTGAAAACATGACTCACAAATCTTCTAAACTTTGCAAGTAATCAAAACACTTTCAAAAAAGCCAAAAATTCAAACTTGCAGATCTGAATCCGTCGAGAAGTCAATCGATTGATTTACCAAACTCAATCAATTGATTTTCCCAACCTCAATCGATTGATTTTCTCAAACTCAATCGATTGACATCTGTGGTTGGGATTAAACCTTATTCAATAATCTTCACCAAAAATTTCATCCCCAATCACGTCACCGCCCCAACGGGCATCAACATCTTCGACAAATGTTAATTAAGTTAAGGCAATTCCTAAACTTATTCTACGTAACCAGCTTAGTCAATATGTCCGTTGTGTTCTCTTTCGTATCAATCTTCTCAATCGATATTTTCTCATCTTCTATTATATCCCTGATAAAATGATACCAGATATCGATGTGCTTTGTTCTAGCATGAAAGACCTGATTCTTTACTACGTGAATGACATTTTGACTGTTATAGAAGATATCGGTGCTCTCAGCAACCTCACCAAGTTCACTGACTAAACCTTTAAGTCATGAGGCTTCCTTAGCCGCTATATACTCCGCCTCTATAGTCGACAACGCTACTATCCCTTAGAGCATAGACTTCCAACTGATTGCTTTACCTGCCAAGACGAATAAGTACCTTGTGGTAGACCTTCTTCTATTAAGATCACCAGCATAATTGAAATCAATGTAACCGTAGAGATCCAACTCGCATGTATCTCCACCTTTAAACATCAAACCAGGTTTAGTTATACCTTTTAGATATCTCAATATTCATTTCATTGTACGCCAATATTCCTTACCCAGATTCGACATATACTTGCAAACCACACACAAGGCATGTACTAGATCTGGACGTGTACTCACCATGGCATACATCAAACTCCTAATAATATTTGCATACGGAATATTTTTCATGTATTCCCTTTTTTCATATGTGAACGGACTCATCTTCTTTGTGAGTTTAAAATGTTCTGCTAGAGGAGTTGATATAGGCTTGGCATCACTCATATTGTACTTCTCAAGGAACTTTTGGATAAAGGTCTTTTGAGTTAACCAAAGCCTTTTCTTCTCATGATCCTTCGTGATTTTCATACATAGGATCTTATTTGCGGAACCAAGATCCTTTATCTGAAACTTCTGGCTCAATGATTACTCCGGCTTGTTGATTTCAACCTTACTTCTTGCTGCTATCAGTATATCATCTACATAGAGAATTAGGAAGATTCTCTCTCCTTTATCATACTCTTTCCAGTAGACACAATAATCATATTATCCCACTGCCTGGGTGCCTGCTTGAGATCATACAAGGATTTCTTCAATCTGCAAATGAGTGATTCTGACCCTTCCTGCTTCAAATCTTTCTGACCGTCTCATATAAATCTCTTCCTGAAGATCTCCATGGAGAAAAACTATTTTCACATCCATCTGCTCTTGTTCAAGATCTTTCTAAGCAACAATTGCCAATAACGTGCGAATCAATATGTGTTTTGCAATCGGAGAGAATATTTTATTATAATCAATACCCTCTTTCTGAGAAAACTCCTTTGCAACTAGCTTTACTTTAAATTTCAAAATTTCACTCTTATCACCTTCTTTCTTTCGAAAGACCCATTTACAATCGATGACTCTCTTCCCTTTAGGAAGTTTTATGAGATCTCAAGTCTCATTCTTTAAAAGTGGCTATCATTCTTCTTCCATAGCTAACTGCCACTTTACTGCATCTGTATCCACCCAAGCTTCTGGAATTGTGTTTGGTTCCCCATTCTCCGTGATAAATGTAAGTGTTAAAGGAATCATATCTTTAAACTTTTCAGGACGTTTCTTCATCCTCTTTGACCTTCTTAAGGTAGTCTGAACTGGTACCTGAAACTGCAAGTCTTGAGAAATTGTGCCATCATGCTCTATCTCAAAGTCTTCATTATTTTTCTCATCTTACTCATGCCTTTCAACATCAACTTGTACCTGAGGTTCATCCAATGACTGAGGTTTGTCTTCCGCCTTTTTCATCGGAAGCTCATCTTCGTTGAAAGTAACGTCTCTTTCAACTATCACTTTGTGAGATTATGTATCCTACAAATGATAACCCTTGACTCATTCGCCGTAGCCAATCAAGACACACTTTTTGGATTTTAGATCAAACTTGGATCGTTCACTTCCTTGAAGAATGCATAAGCCGCACATCCAAACACTCTCAAGTGAGCATGACTCAAGCCGGAATGGTTCAACATACACTGCACTTTTTCTAATAGTATTATCTTCATCCTCTCTGCTACACTATTTTATTGAAGATTTCTAGGAACTGTCAAGTGCCTAATAATCCCTTAATTTTTACAGTAAGCTTTAAAATATGATGACAAGTATTCTCCACCATTATCTGATCTGAGAATCTTCACCTTTCTGTCAGTTTGCTTTTCAATCATACTCTGCCACTGCCTAAAATTTTAAAATATATCTGATTTATTTTTAATCGGATACACCCAAAATTTTCTAGAGTAGTCATCTATGAATGACATAAAGTAGTTGACTCCACCTACTGAAGTGACTTTTATCGGTCCCCATACATCTGAATGTATGTAATCAATCAGTCACTTCCAAGTATGTTTTTCAGTGGAGAAACTGACTTTCTTCTACTTTTCGAAGATACAATCTTCACAAAAATTCAGTTTACAAGTTTAAATTTCAGAAATCGCCTTGTTCTTTATATGCTCTATCAGCCTACGTTCACTCATGTGACCAAGCCTCTTGTGTCATAAATCTGAAAGATCATTGAAATCTTTTGTAGTTGCAACACCACTGTCGCTGATTGTGTTGCTTACTAAAGTAAACATGTTTTATATTTTTCACCTTTTATCAAGGTCATAGCACCACGTATAACCTTTAGTTTTTCAGATTCTAGGATGATTCGACATCCTATCTCATCCAATGCCCCCAACGAGATCAGATTTTTTTCAGATTAGGCACATGCTTAACCTCAGTAAGAGTACGAACACAATCATCAAACATCATGATAGAACTGATATCCATTGCTTCATATACACTATCATTCCCCATCAAAATCATCCCACCATTGGCTACCTTATACTGGTCAAACCAATCTCTGTACGGACACATATGATATGATGCCCCTGAATTTAGGATCCATCTACCATCAAACTTATTGGGGCTTAACAATGCACATAATAGGTCTTCATCGGAATCTGACTTAACAACACCAGCCTATTGCAAAGTCCCTTCATCACCCTTATTATTATTCAATCTCTGCTTATAATATTTACGAATATATCCAAATTGTTTGATTGCTTACAGAAGTAATAAATAATATCCTTTATGTTACCCCTAGATTTAGACCTACTGTTTTCTCTCATTGATTTATTTTTCCTTCTGAATTTGTCTCTTTTGCGATCATGGTTCCGACCCCTTTCGCTCAAGAGACTAATCCCTTCGGAGTTAGATTCAGACTGTTTTCTTAATTCGTCGGAAATAAGTGCAGTAGTCACTTCTTCAACGATATTAGTATTTTTATCATAAATTAATGTGATAACAAGGTGCTCATAAGATGCAAGCAATGAGGTGAGCAAGAGAAGTGTAAGATTTTCTTCAAGTTTTACCCCAATGCTTAATAGTTCACTAATTATTTTATTAAATGAATTCAAATGATCATGAATACACATACTAGCCTTCATACAAAGGGTGTAGAGTTGCTTTTTCATGAAGAGTTTGTTGGACAATGACTTCGTCATGTAGAGAGATTTCATCTTCTTTTACAAATCTACGATTGTCTTTTTATGAAGAACGTTGTACAGAACTTCATCGGACAAGCACAATCGAATAATGCTTATGACTCTATTATCAATAGAGTTTCAGTCTTTATCGAACATCTCTGCCTTCTTTCCTATCTCCTTCCCAAGTAGAGCATCATCAATGCCTTATTGGACAAGGAGATCTGTGACCTTGACTTGCTATAAAATAAAGTTATTCTTCCCAGAAAATATCTTTACCTCGAATCGTGCATTCGATACCTTCATCGCCATTATAGCGTAAACCTCTCTCTGATACCACTTGTTAGAAATTTTACCCACATTACGAAATTTCTATTGCGATGAATGCAGAAAAATGAGAAGATGCAAAAGAACAATCACAACTATAACACAAGATTTACGTGGTTCACCCAATCGAGGGCTACGTCCATGGGAGTATATGCACTATTTATGAACATTTACAATGCACACACTCTCTTCTCTCTAGTGCACTCTCAATCAAGATCAAACACGATCTTACACTTCTAACACACTGTGAAAATAAGGATGCAGTCCTTCTAATAACAGAGAAAAGATCTGCCGGAATGTAATAGCGATTCTGACACAAGAACAACTTCTATCGAATCTTCAATCCCCAAGCTTTTCTTTAATACTTTTTCTCTCAAGTATTCTCACCAGTTTTCTCTCATGAAAACTTTCTCAAACAATTGCCTGGAACCCTTAGAGAAACTTTCTGCAAATAGACTCCAAACTCTTTTGGAAACATGACTCACAAATCTTCAAAATATTTCCAAAAAAATTAAAAATTCAAACCTACGGATCTGAATCCGCCCAGAAGTCAATCGATTGGTTTACCAAACTCAATCAATTGATTTTCCCAACCTCAATCAATTGGCATTCCCAAACTCAATCGATTGACACCTGTGATTGGGATTAAACCTTATTCAACAGTTGTTGTGCTTGGATGGCCTCCAATAGAAAACTACTCACTATGGAGAATTTATGTAAGAGGGGATTCAAAATTCCTTCTAGATGTGTGTCTTGTTGGAATGATTGTGAATCAAATGATCACTTGTTTTTCAAGTGCCCTTATTCTTCTTGGATTTGGAGGTCCATTCTATACAGGTTAAGAATATCTAGAGAGCCTTTGAATTCTATTGAAGTTGAGTTGAGGGACTTAACAATTTAGCCAAAGGAAAGACTTCTAGAGCCACCTTGCTGAAGCTTGCTTATTGTGCTTGCATTTGGAACTTATGGAATGAGAGGAATTTGAGAATATTTGACGCTAAGATTAGAAGCAAGGAAGAGGTCCTCAAGTTCATGGTTAACCAAGTAAACTATAGAATGAAGGGATGCACATATTGCGAGGAGAATTTAGATGATGTGGGACATATCCAAGAATGGTGGAATTACTCTCATTCCATCATTGATTGATATTTCTTTCATTTTATTTTCTTTGTTAGTAACCAGCTCCGTGGGGTGAAGGCGATGCCGAAGCTTATTGTGGGTCGGTTTGATTGAATTTGTATAACCTCTCTTGTTCTCTTTTTGGTTTCTTAATAAAATTTTCTTACTCATCGAAAAAAAAATCTTATAAGAACAGAAACAAGGTTATGAATATTATGTCCGGACTAAACTTCAACATGATAAAAACACTCCCGAATTTAAAATATTTAAAATAATGAAAATAACCTTATAGAGCAGTCGGTAAAGCCATCGTTTTCAACGTTTTGGTGATTTAAAAACACCAGCCATTGTTTTGGTGATTAAAATGGGTCACATCGAGTTATGGTAAGATGCCTTAATTCTGAATCATAGTTCTATCATGGGAGTTGCCATGAGAACCCCACCCTTTTCTTTCTGAATTACTCAAATGAAAAAGGGATAAAAGTCATGTGCAGATAAGAATAGATGGCGTGTGCTAAAATTTCTTTTAGTTCATTTAGTTATAAGGTTACACAAGTGGTGCACCAAATGCTATAAACATGCATTTTGCTAAGTAATGCCACAACAAAACAAAACTCGTTAGTATTTTTATTTTTCAGCTCTGATTAGTCCTTACTGTTATTTACATACTAAATTAGTGTTTAATCCCTTTTACATCATTAATAATTTAAGATGTAGATAATCTACATTGGAAAAGTGACAGATTATATATTAAAGGGCAATGCGTCCAAAAATACACATGGGAAGAGTTTAACTATCAAACTAGTGCCCTCTAACATGCGCTATTATTCGTATTTTTCAATGGCCAAGGTTAAATTTCATCAATCAAATAGTTGACATCCACTTGACGGCATGAATTTTTGGCTAAAATATATTTAAATGATGGATTGTCATTTGGGAAATTTAGATTTTTCGCAGATATATGCTCGGAGTGTAATCGTGCAAGGGTGTACAATTATTTAAACACCTTTCTGATCATTTAACGGTCGGTCAGGGTCACTGACTATAATTTAGGATTTCTCTTTTAAAGCAAAAAACAACACTATACTCTAGCGAATAACACTTTAATATAAGACTCTGTTTGATTGTAAATACTCTTAGCTAGTTCGGTGAGTAAAAGAGTTAAATTTGGGTCTTTTTAAAAGAATAATTTCACAACCCTGTAATTAGAAATTTAATTGATTCGTGAAAAAAGTTGGTGTGCTCCTAGCAACTTTCTTCTACAATGAGACGACGGATTCCCTTGTCGACACGAAGAAATGGGAGTACGTCATTTAACCCATCTCTCTCGTTTCACCAAACCCAACCCCTATTTAAACCCCATTTTCGATCGTCGACGAAGAAGACCAGTTCTCTCTTCTTCGTCTCCGATCCTCGCGACATCAACAATGGCGTCTCCTCCGCAGCGCAAAGTAATCTCCTTTCTCTCTCTACTCTCACTCTCTCTATGGTGTCTATTCTTCCTCAAAAAGTAATCCTCTCTCTCTCTCTCTCTCTCTCTCTCCTTCTGTCTCTTTCTACTCTCTTCACTTTTTTCGATTGTTTTTTGAACTTTTTTTTTTATTAGAATATGTTTGATTCCGATCGCTAATTTTGTCTCTGTCTACTCTCTTCAGTTCTTGGATTTATGTTTAATCGTGTATATAAAATTTCGATTCTGAAGCTTGGAAACTTGTATCCATGGATGATTAGGTTTTGGTTCCGATCGCGAACGGTACAGAGCCGATGGAGGCTGTGATCGTGATCGACGTCCTCCGAAGGGCCGGAGCTGATGTCACCGTCGCCTCCGTCGAGAAAGAGCTTCGGATTGATGCGAGCTGGGGATTGAAGCTCGTTGCCGATGCTTTTATCTCCGATTGCGAAGAAGTCGCGTTCGATCTTGTTTCGCTGCCCGTATGTGTTCTTATAGTTTTAGACAGATTAAGGTTTCAAAAGCCTTTTTTTTAATGTATTTTTTTTGAAAATTCTTGTTGTTTTTAATGGATTTATGATAGGGAGGGATGCCTGGTTCTGTGAACCTTAAGGATAGTGGAGTTTTAGAAAGAATTGTGAAGAAACATGTAGGGGATGGACGGCTTTACAGTGCGATTTGTGCGGCACCTGCTGTTGTTCTTGGAGAGTGGGGGATGGTTAGTGGATTAAAAGTAAGATTTAATAAATTTATTTGCTTAATTATTTTCATTGGAATAATGGGTTGAGAGTGATCTTACTCCATTATAGACGTATAGTAGGCTTTTGATCTTACCCCATTAAAGTACACTTTACTGTTATGCCCTGTAGTTCAAATATGTGATCAATTGAAATGGTTTAAGTGACATTGGAACCATGGATCAAAGTTGCGAAGAAACTGATACGTATCGGTTTTGGAGGTCACCAGATCAATATATTGAATGTATTGGCCCATATATATTGGTATATATCTGTTAATTCATACCAATGTATCGTCCAAAACCGATGTCTATCAGTTTTGGAGCTGGCCGATATGTACTGGAAAACTGAAATTTTGATCCTTGATTGGAACATGTATCAACCAAAGAATCATGCCTATAACCTTATGCCAAACATCCTTTAATATCTGATGTTAAAAAATAAGATGGGTTGGTTTATGGGCCTGGCTGTGTTATTCGTCGATGAAATGAAACAAAGCAGCTCTGATAGACTGGGCGTTTTCATGGCCAGGCTAGCCTATGGTGTTTGGGACAAACACCTTGTATGAACAAGATATTATTTGGCTATTTATTAGGCACTTTGTTATTTGATAGGCGACTTGTTACCCTGCATTCATGGAGAAACTTAAGTCTACTGCAATGACCACAGAATCGAGGGTTCAAGAGGATGGTAAAGTGGTGACAAGTCGGGGACCAGGGACCGCTATGGAGTTTTCTGTCACATTGGTTGAGCGGTTATATGGGAAAGAAAAAGCTGATGAAGTTGCTGGACCTATGGTATTTTTTTGTACATGTTTGCTATTTGAATTTCTTAAGGAAAGTTGCGTTCATGTGGATCTTTAGGGTGATTGTTAGTTTAATGATAGAATGGACTCTTCCCATGTTGGCATATGTATCTTTCAATAGATATAAATATTGCACAAGCTCAAATTATAATCTCCATTCCTTTGATTGGAACTTATTGTTACAAAAAAATTCTCACTGGTATCTTCTGTTGCTCAGGAGTTTCGTACCATCGTTGGGTCCTAGGTGTTCCTTGCTGGCTAGGTTGTCGCTCAGGAGTTTCTTACCGTTGTTGGGTCCTAGGTGTTCGTTGTTGCCTAGGCACCCTAGCCAGGGCACTTAGGCCTAGGTGTAGGCCACAATGCTTCCAAGGGAATGACCCTTGCAATTTAAATCTCAATTAAAGAGTATGAAATATAAGTCTTTATAATTTTTATGTTATAGAGATGTTTATCCTTAATGTGAATTTTCTTTCCAAAAAAACAGCTAGCTAATCCTTCATTAATGCTTTATGAAGAGTAATGGCACTTGAACATGAATGCAATACTGACTCAAGGTGTGTTAGTTAGCTTCCCTTGCCAAAAGGTCATTTCATGAGCCATGTTTCTAACACATTGAGTTTTTAGTGATCTAGAAATCTTCAGTGAATGTTGTCATGGGAGAACACCCCAAACCTCCTGCAAAGTTTCTCAAATAGAACACCCAAAACAAATAGATTTCTCATTTATCAAAAAATCCATATATATATAAAGACTCCCTAAGCACTAGTCTTGATAAAGTTAAGAACCTGAACACAAATAGGGAAGTGTCACAACTAGGAAATGATGCAGGACTAAAAACTAAAACCCTAGTTATGCAATTTGAAATTAAATTGGGATTTATTTGAGCAACAAAAATAACAAACTGTTGCCGAAATAGATAAAATCATTAATGAAATCACTCAGACAATTTAGTTCAATTCAATTTTGTATTTAATTTGCATCGCAGTCCCTTCCAAATTCACAAAATATGGTTCGAATGATAGAACTCGATTTTCTCTCTAGTTTAGGGCACCCACACACAATCAAAATGATGTCTCTCGACTCCTCTCTAGGATTTGAAGGATTTATGGCTCAAAAAGGCTAAAATTAGTTAAAGGGAAATGACTGGCTTGGTTAGAAACAAAAGGGCTACAAAACATCAAGGATTCTGATGATGAAAATTAACCAACAACAATTAAGAAATAGAAGAAAAGGGGTTTCCTTAGGCTTTACTCAAGAAGTAAAGAAAACAAAATTTACCTTGCACTAATAAAGAGAAAAAGATATTGAAAATCATTGGCCTCGCATCAAAGAAAATCTTGGTCTCACACCAAACCCGTCTCGGAAAACGAAGAATCACTCTCCAAGTTGAAAGAAGCTCTCTCAAACATAAATTTTCATTCAATAACAGATGTTTGAAAGGTTTTTTCTGCAACTCATGGGGTTTTCACCAAGGGGATCCTTTGCCACCAATGTTGTTCGACATTGTGGGAGAGGCATTGCATAGGCTGTTACAAAAAGGAGCAGAACTAAATTTGTTCTATGGTTTTCAGGTGGTGCCTAATGAGCTCGCTGTTATGCATCTACAGTATGCAGAGGATACCATTATCTTTTGTGGGGCTACGGGGAATGACGTCCAAACAGTTACTGATATCTTCTCGATTTACGACGCTGTGTCAGGGCACAAAGGTAACCTCCATAAGTCGCAAAGGTAACCTCCATAAGTCGCATTTGATGGGTGTTAATGTCAGACATGAGCATGTTGATCAACTGGCCGAAAGGGTTGGTTATGGAACTGCTAAGCTGCTGATTATGTACCTTGGTTTGTCTCTTGAGTCTCTGGATTGATGCATGTAAAGTGAGGTGGTGGGACCCAGTGATTCAGCGCTTTCGCAACAGATTGACCACATGGAAGAGCAAGCTATTAAGTAGTGGGGGCAGGCTCTCACTTATAAAGGCCACTTTCGCCACACTTCCTATCTTCTTTTTGATGTTTGTGTTCCGAGAAAGGTGGTCAACTGGCTTGAAGGATTTTCTTTGGGAAGGCGGGGGAGACAAAAGAAATGTCATCTCCTTAATCGGGAATTCTGTTGTGATAGGAAGGACAAGGAGCATAGGACTGCAACCAAGCCGAGCCAAGTTGGAACTCGGCTCTAGGCCCTTTGAGCTTGAATATTCTAAGCTCTAGCTCAGCTCTATCGAGCTCGAGTCGGGCCGAGCCGAGCTTCGAGCCAAATAAGTTTTATTATAAAAAATATCTTGGTAATGTTTTTTAAAATCTTATCTTATTTTTTTAGTAGATGAAGCTTTAATAAAATTTAATAAATGAAAGTTCTAATCTCTTTTAATCCTTTAGTCATTTTTGGATTTAATGGATGGATCGAAATGGAGATGAACCTATTGGAGAAAAAGGTATTTAAATTTAATGAAATATTGATTGACTGCCCTAATTTCATAGTAGGGTTACTTGAGAATCTGAGATGTAGTGCTTACTGCCCTTGGCTGTGGATCAAGTATGGAGATGATGGTGACTTGCATTCAGCTGTGGGTATAAGTGGAGTCAATGTCGCATAGCAGCATAGGTGTTGGTCGTAGGTGTTGATTGGTTAATAGATTGCCGTGTTGGTGGTTGTTCACTGAGACGAGTGAGAAAGAGCTTTAGTGGTTGCACAGAGAGAGAGAGAGAGAGAGAGAGAGAGAGAGAGAGAGAGAGTAAACTTTAATAGAGGATTATAAGGGTAATATATTTATTACATATCCATTATAAAGTTACCATTAAGTGAATCTAATTATGCAGGTAGAAAAGTATATATAATATATTTTATTATATATAATGTTAATCAAGCCGAGCTTAAGAGAGCAACAACTTTCATTTTCGGGCTGAGCCGAGCTGTCGAGCTGGCTCGGCTCTGTCGCAGTCCTACCTAGGCATTCAAAAACTTACTACAATATAGGAGGCTCTTCTTGGAAAATGATTGGAGATTGGGAAATGAGAATGAAAGGGATAAAGTTTGGTGGCAGGTGGTTACCGCCAAGAATGGCTTGGGTCCAGATGGATGGAATTTGAAATTTCACACCCATAGCGACGCGAGTTGGTGGAAGGGGGTAAAGTCCACAGCCTCGGAATTTCATGATTGCCTCAAGCTCAGTTGGGGAGATGGGAGGAAAATCTGCTTTTGGAATGATAAGTTGGCAGGGGATAAATGTTTGAAAGGTGCTTATCCTCGAATTTTGTCTATTGCGATGGATAAACAAGCCAAGATTAATGATCTCGTTGAATGGAGAAACTCTAAAGCCACCTGGAACATTAGCACTAGAAGGGTGTTGGACTATGATGAGATTGATTGGTATGTTGCTCTTTTCTGATTGCTTCATTCCATGGTTTCTAATGCGACAAACATGGATTGTAGGATTTGGGATAAAATTGCAAAGGGAGTTTCTCGGTCAAATCTTTCTCTGACCATCTTCACTCTTTGTGTCCGATTCAGCGATGGATGCATATTTACACATGGTTTTGGAAAGCTAAAATCCATCTAAAATTATAATTTTCTCCTAGACGGTTGTGTGGGGTAGGATCCTCACCAGCCCTATTCGTAATAGGTGTCTTCTTTTGTATGACGGGTAGGGAATTAGTCGACCACACCTTTCTTCAATGCACTTTCTCCTTGCGTATTTGGAACTCTATATTCAAGATTTTAAATTTCAACTAGGACCTGCCGAGTATGGTCCACCAGCTGCTCCAACGTTGGGAGGGATTTCAACCTCCATATGCCATAGGGGAACTTTGGCTTGTCACGGTGTTTGTGGTTCTTTGGGCTATTCGGTTGGTGAGGAATAGTAGGGGCTTCATGAAAGTTAGAACACCTTATATGTTTGTCATCAATGTTGCTAGAGATTGGATCAACTGTTGGACCTCCATGGGGCACTGATTTTGATACCGAAGATATTGCATTCTTAGCGAATTGGGACTCGTTGTTTCCTCCTTAGGCGCCTACTCTTCTTCCCTCGCCTTGGCTTTTGGTGGTGCCATGGCCTCTTTATGTTGTCGAGTTATTCGGGGATCTTGAGCAGGTCAGATTTTTCTTAAGGTTTTTTTCTTGTGGGGTAGTGATGTACTACTCGCAGAGGTATTTTTTCTATACGCTTTTCTGTTTTTAATGCATTTTTCATTGCTGATTAAAAAAATATAAAAAAAAATTCATTCAATAATAATCATCATCTAATAATTAAGGTCTTTGCAACTATTTATAGCACTCAAAAGTCCTAAACTAAGTTTAACACACTTGAACTAATATACCCTTTAAATACTCTATATTGCGAGACTAAGCAAAAACAATTAAATGCACGTGACTTAAATTCCATGTTGGTGAAACATAAAATACGGTTGACCGTGACTTGACTGACGGTCGATCGTGACCACTATCGCATCGACCATGGAATGCCTCGCAGTCGACCGTGAAATTGAGACTTTTCGTTTCCCAGAAACAGAAACACGCTCCATCATGGTCGACCAATATTGACCTGCGATCAATGATCAGTGTCGAAATATGATCATATTTCACACCCTAATATATACACTTAGCTATTCAATGAAAGCAATTTGACAACTTTTGTGCAGTGTTGCTGGTTTCAGGTAATTCTGACCGTTGGATCTTTCAAAAGCATAAAAGAGCGTACAAGACGATAACGTGGGAACACTGAACCATGGAACCATCGGGGGCATAAAAATTCGTGAAAAATCGATCGATCTATCCTCAGATCGATCAATTGATGCTAAAAAGATAATTCCGCAAAAGATTTTGTCCAACTTCGATTGATCGATCGATACCTCAGAATCAATCGATCGACTGAGAATGTTTTAAATGTGTCAGAAGAACCTGGTCCAAATTGATCTATCGATTATTTGAAATCGATCGATCGATTATAAGTGACTTTAACCGCAAAAGCCTTATTTAAAATCGATCAATCGAAAATTTGAATTCGATTGATCGATTCTAAAATAGAAATGTTCGGAGCCGAGGCCTATATAAAGAAAAGGATGTATTAGGGCCGACCATCTCTTCTTTTACCTTTCCATTAACTAGGGTTTTGTATTTCAACCTTGTAATCTCTCATTTTTATGTTGTAATCTCTTCCACTAGCTCTTTAGCTTCTTTATTAGGCTTAGTTTTCTTCTTCTCTTCAAGTTTTTCCCAATTTTCAAAGTTGTAAGGTTCCGAATCTTTTCCAAAAAGATTCAACATTTGATATTGAAGAAATATGTTGTTGGCACCAGATTTGTGTGAGAAGCATCAATTGGTGATGATAGGCTAAACCTCTTATTCAAGGAGGACGCGAACCCTAGATGAGTAGTTAACTTCTTTCATTTCTATCGTTTCTTATTACAAATATTGAATCATACGGCTAATTGTTTAAGAATATTGTGCTATCATTGGGTACTCGTCTATAGTCGTTGATCTTGTAGGTTGACGATCGTATAAGGGTTATTTCAACCTAGATCGATCTTGTAGATTGATATAGGATATCGTATGATTGATTAAAATTGTCATGGTTTTATGTTTGTGATACGTTATGCCTGTTACATGATTCATGTCATTTGTGAATGCATCATAGTGCTAGGATAGTGTATGCAAGAAATGATTGATCTGTTTGAGGGAATCTATAAATCTAGGGTGTAGAGAAATCCTTGAATCTAATTATCATATTTGTTTCAATTGTCGATTGTATTTTTGCGTAGGTAATTGTTAAGATTTTATTAAATTTTTGTGAGTAGTTAGTAAATCATCATCGCAAAAATCCCAACCTTTGGTAAAAATTTAGGCTTGACACTCTTTGGATTAATTAAATCACTTACCTCCCTATGGTTCGACACCCTTGTACTCACCCTAGATCTTCGGACTTGTGCACTTGCAAGGTTACTATATTGAAACGATCAATCAACTATGACCTTCTCTTCACGACTTCTTCAATTCTTCCAATAGGGATTCTTCTGCCTTTTGGTTCTCCATATGCACATCTTCCCAAAGTGGGATCCTCTCGCATGGTGCACACGTGGACATGAGTCTTCAATCGCCCTTCTAATGCGTCACGGTAGGCTTTGGCGTTCTAGGTCTTTTCTTGTGCCTCCTACGCATTATGCATGAATCAATGTCTGCATTAGGAAAGTTTTCATAATTAAGGAACTGCTTGAAATGAAGAAATGATGGGGACATCCGATTCAAAGAGCTACCCATGGTCTATTGAAGGCGGAAGAAGTGTGTGAAGACATCCCGAATGCTCCAAAACGAAAATTGAAGGCATGCACGCGGGAGCAAAGAAAAAAAAACAAAAAAAATATCATATGAAGGACCTCTGTGCGACTTCCATGAAATAAAGCAGTTTTGGAAATTAAGTGATGGGGATGCCACATACATGGACATCAGATTCGGACCACATCAATTCTACTGGCGTCGGAAGAAACATAGAGGAAGCCCAAGTATCGTAGCTTCAAAGGAGAAAAGGAGACTGAAATCGTCATCAGGAGAACAATACCACAACATGCTGGAAATAGTGCAACAACACGCTGTTAACAGTGCAACAGCGTGCTGTCCAACAGCACGCTATTAACATTGCAACAACGTGCTGTTCAATAGCATGCTGTGAACAGTGCAAACAACGCGCTGTTGGCGACGTTCCGACCCGCGACGGGATTTCTATTTTATGCAGAAAACTGCCTTTTTAGTTTTTATTTCTTTGAGGACTCTTTTTTATTTCGAATTAATTATTGGTGACCAATATAAAGAGGCTTGTAAGCACTTTTTAAGTAGTTATTGAATATTTTGAATGCTTTATGCTTGAATATTCTTCTTCTTGAGATGGGTTTGGTGTGAGACCAAGGGAGTGATTCTCATCTATTCTCTTTTGATCTTTTATTATCTTTGTTATATATTTTCTGTCTTTCTCTTATAATCCATTACCCATATTGAATCTCTAATCCAAAATCCAAAACCCAAAACCTATTTCCATCAAACCTTAGTTTTCATCCGAGCCATCAAACCTACCCAATTCTACAACCCTAGTTCAAACCCATGAATCTACATCGGATCGAAGACGAACGCCAAAGCCTGGAAAAGCTAGAGTCCTATCTCTAGGCCCGATCCCACCTTGACTCTAACGGGACTTGCGCATCAGATTGGACACCCTATTTGGATCTCGCGTGATTTACCTACTGAAATTCTATGAACCCGAAGGTATTGTGATAGTTTTGAGATTAATCTTGAATTAATTTTTTAATTTCGGCAAATCACATCAAAAATCATATTCACGCATTTTAGGGTTCTTGTCCCGCGTCAGTTTTGGTATTAAAGCTAGGTTTTCTAGGTTATGATATCCTTGCTTGTCATATTTATTTTATTGTCTTGTTTTTCTTTTGTGAGTTCATATTGCATTTCATATTAGAACCCTAATAGGTATTTGTGATAACCATGGCCTCAAATGAGATTCTCGATGCCCTTAACGGTATGCGAGAAGAATTGGGTGCGATTAAGGAGCGTTTAAACACCATAGAGCAAGCCCAAACATCCTTAGGGATTTTTAATGGTTGATTGCGTGATTGAATCAACCAATTAGAAGCGGAAGTTGAATTCTAGGATCAATGCCAAGGGCGTGAAGGTCCTCACCATGAACGCGATGGTCGCCAAGACAATCGGAATCGGAACCATAGGGATCATCATAGAGATGACTATGGACCCCAAAGTTCAACTCCTCAAGAATGTCCGAGTTGAGATTCAGACTTTCGACGGAAGAATGGATCCTATCGTCTTCCTTGATTGGTTTTCCGACATGGACCAACATTTTGATTGGTATGGTATGAATGACGACTGTTGCGTCAGACTCGCTAAAATGAAGTTAATTGGGCAAGCTCGACTTTTTTGGATCAATGTTGAACGTATTAGGGTGAATGCAGGTTGTCCTCCCATTACCCGTTGGGACGACATGAAGGAACGACTTACTGAGAAGTATATTCCTTTATCATATCACTAACGCCTCCTCGACCAGTGGAAAAATTTACGCCAAGGTGGTATGCTCGTGACTGATTACATTGCCAAATTCGAAGAGTTCATGATGAGGGCAAAGGTATCGGAAGACCTTGAAATCACTCTCTAGATTCCGCACCGGACTGCGACTTGATTTGCAAAAAGAATTGATCTCTCACCCTGCGGAAATTCTTGAAAGATGTTATATCGTTGTGCAAGATCTTGAACGATATTTGAAAACATCGGTGGTGAAAAGAACCGAGTCACAATATAATGGTCAACGCTCCGGTGAGGGACGATTTAATCCTCCTCCCAAGCCTACACAACCTGTCCCTACCAATACGAGGTTTGAAAAAGGAAAATGTGTAGTCGGAGAATCCTCAAGGGAGCTCTCACGTTAAGTGCTATAAATGTCATGGGATGAGACACTTTACCGCCCAATGCCCTACAAAAGACCCCCAAAGGACTCTCTTCATTGAGGCAGAGGAGGATGATGGTGAGTTAGTGGTTGAAGAAGTATTTGAGCCGGACAACACACCCAGTGATAAGGAGGGTGATGCTATTGGCCATGCTTTAGTTGTGAGGTATGCCCTTGCACAACCTCAACAGGATGAGAAGGATGATTGGCGAAGGGAGAACATCTTCCACACCTTTGTCAGATTTGGTAAAAAGAGTTGTAAGGTCATCGTGAATAGCGGTAGTTGCACCAATGTAGTGTCAACTCATGCCGTCTAGCTTACACCCAAAGCCCACCTGAGACCTTATAAGGTCGCATGGGTTGACTCTTCATCCATTCCCGTGTTGAAAAGGTGTCATGTACCGATTCAGTTAGGTTCTTCTTCGGACACCTTATGGTGTGATGTGGTGCCGATGGATGTGGGCCATATCATTTTGAGAAGGGCGTGGCTCTACGACATAGACGTGTTTTCGGTCGATCAAATATATGCATGTTCATGCATAAGGGCAAGAAGATTACTCTACACCCTTTGCCTCTCAAAACGCCATTGACCAACAAAATCGAGAAGAAGGGCGAGTCTTTAAAAACCATTAATATTGTGAGCCCTTCAAAGTTCGAGAAAGTGTCGTTAGATGAGAGAGTGGTGTACGTAGTCGTCACCGTTGAGTGTGCTCTTGAGTCAGTGAGTGTCCCAAGGAGGTTGAGTCGATCCTGAAAGAGTTTATGGATGTCTTCCCTGAAGACTTACCAAATGAGCTCCCTCCCCTGCGTGATATCTAGCACGCAATAGACTTGGTTTCTGGATCCACCTTATCGAACCTGCCCCACTACAGGTTGAATCCAATTGAGCACACCGAGTTGACTCGGTAAGTCAATGAGCTCCTTCAGAAGGGGTTCATCTAAGAGAGCATGAGCCCATGTGCCGTACCTGCCCTACTCACTCCTAAGAAAGATGGTACGTGGCGCATGTGTGTGGATAGCTGTGCAATCAATAATATTACTGTTAAATATCTGTTTCCCATACCAAGGCTCGATGACATGCTCAATATGATAGTTGGTGCCACTATCTTTTCTAAGATAGACTTTAGGAGTGGCTACCATCAAGTCCAGATCTGCCCCGATGATGAGTGGAAAATCGCCTTTAAGACTAAGGATAGTCTTTATGAGTGGAGGGTCATGCCTTTTGGGCTTTCTAACGCCTCGAGTACTTTCACGAGACTCATGACCCAAGTGTTGAGGCCGTTCCTAGAAAAATTCCTTGTGTATTTCGATGACATCCTGATATATAGTCATGACAAAGAACAACACTTGAACCACCTTAGGTTGGTTTGTGAAACCCTCAAGGGCGAGAAGTTGTTTGCAAATCTCAAAAAGTGCACTTTCATGCAACATTCCATTGTCTTCTTGGGATTTATTATCTCGGCTGATGGAATGGTCGCGGACCCTGAAAAGGTTAAAGCCATTGTGGAGTGGCCCGAACCTAAAAACGTACACGATGTCCGTAGCTTCCACGGCTTGGCTACTTTCTATCGTCGTGTCATCAGAAGCTTTAGCACTATAATGGCCCCAATTACTGATTGCATGAAGAGGGGGACTTTCATTGGGGCCTTTGCTGAGATCAAACAACGGATGAGTAGTGCACCCATCATGCGATTGTCAAACTTTTCCAAAGTCTTCGAAGTCGCATGCGACGCATCGGATGTAGACATAGGAGGAGTGCTTAGTCAAGAGGGTCATCCAGTGGCTTATTTTAGTGAAAAACTTAATGAGGCAAAACAAAAATACTCCACCTATGACAAGGAGTTCTCTGCAGTCGTCTAATCTCTTTGGTATTGGAAACACTACCTTAGGCCGTAAGAATTTGTGCTGTTTTCTGACTATGAAGCCGTACGCTTCCTTGCTTCACAGAAAAAGTTGAACCCGAGGCACGTGAAGTGGGTAGAGTACCTTCAAGGGTTTACATTCTTGTTAAAGCATAAGGCTGGTACTGAAAATAGGGCTGCTGATGCACTTAGTCGTCGAATGGCAACTTTGCGCACAATGAGCGCCGAGGCTGTCGAGTTCGAGAGGTTAAAGGATGAGTACCCCGAGTGCCCTGATTTTGGGGTTGAGTACACTATTCTTCTTAGTGACCTGACCAGCCCACATCGTGTACATCGTCCACGATGGGTACTTGTTTAAAGGCAATCGCTTTTGCATCCCTTGCACTTTATTGCGTGACTTTCTCATTTGGGAGTTACATGCTGGAGGGATGGCCGGACATTTCAGGCTTAGTAAACTTGTCGCGCTCGTAGAAGATAGGTTCTTTTGGCCTAGTTTAATGAGAGATGTTGCCCGGGTCGTCAAACATTATTGTACTTGCCAAGTGTCAAAATAGATTAAACAAAATACCGGCTTATACACCCGTGCCACACACACCGTGGCAAGACCTCTCAATGGACCTCGTGCTTGGACTTCCCAAAACACCAAGGAAGCACAATTCCATCTTTGTCGTAATGGACCGATTTTCCAAGATGGCTCATTTCATCTCTTGTTTCAAAACCTCCGATGCATCCCACATTGCTAAATTATTTTTCACGGAGGTCGTATGTCTTCATGGGTTGCCCAAAATCATTGTGTTTGATAGGGATGTCAAATTCACTAGCTATTTTTGGAAGACCCTTTGGCACATGATGGGCACAATGCTTTAATTTTAAATGGCTTACCACCCTCAAACGGATGGCCAAATTGAAAGTACCAATAGGAGTCTTGGGAATCTCCTGCGTAGTCTTATCGGTGATCATGTTAGGACCTGGGATACCATTTTACCCACAACTGAGTTTGCCTATAATAATTCTGTCAATAAGTCCATAGGCATGAGTCCTTTTGAGGTCGTACATGGTCATAGGCCCAGGACACCACTAGATTTGATCCGCATGTCTGCATCCCATAGAGTGCCAGAGTCTGCTGATGCATTTGCACAACACTTTCATAGCTTGCATGCTGAAATTAGACAAAAGATTAAATTCAAGCAATAGTCTATACAAATTGTCTGCATATGCTCACAGGCGTTTCAAAGAATATCACGTGGGTGATTATGTGATGGTCCGAGTTAGGTATGAGCGATTCCCATCGGGATTCGCAGAGAAGCTCCAATCCCGAGGTGCTGAACCTTTTAGAATTTTAGTGAAGAGTGGGTCTAATGCATACGTACTTGAGCTTCCTCCAGGTACGAGGGTTAGTTCAACGTTCAATATTGAGGACTTGGTTCCTTACTTGGGTTTCACCCCACCTCCTGAAAAATCACTCCAACCACCTCATAGCCCCATTCCTAACCCAACCTTGCAGCCTGTACCTCTTCCATCCCCAAGCTGACAGAGAAAAGATGACATAGAGGATATAATAAGTGATCATGCCGTCTCCACACATGACGGGGGATTCCAAAAGTACCTAGTTAAATGGGTCGAAAAATCGGAGTCCGAAAACACTTGGATCCACGAAAATGAGGTTCGCCGATTGAACCCCGATATGATTGACATCTACCACGAGCGCGTTTCATCGGTGATGAAACCTATTTGGTCTAGGGGAATTGATGAGGACGCCACATACATGGACATCGAATTCAGACCACATCAGTTTTACCGGTGTCGGAAGAAACGTAGAGGAAGCCCGAATACCATAGCTTCAAAGGAGAAAAGGAGGCTGAAACCGTCATCAGGAGAACAATACCGCAACATGCTGGGAATAGGGCAACAACACGCTGTTAACAGTGCAACAGCGCGCTGTCCAACAACACACTGTTAACATTGTAACATCGCGCTATCCAATAACACGCTGTTAACATTGCAACAACGCGCTGTTCAACAGCACGTTGTGAGCAATGCAACAACGCGCTGTGGGTGACATTCCGTCCCGCGACGGGATTTCTATTTTATGCAGAAAATTGTCTTTTTAGTTTTTATTTCTTTTAGGACTCTTTTTTATTTCGAATTAATTATTGGTGACCTATATAAAGAGGCTTGTAAACACTTTTAAGTAGTCATTGAATATTTTGAATGTTTTGTGTTTGAATATTCTTCTTCCCGAGATGGGTTTGGTGTGAGACCAAGGGAGTGATTCCCATCTATTCTCTTTTGATCTTTTATTATCTTTGCTATATATTTTCTCTGTCTTTCTCATATAATCCATTACCCATATTGAATCCTTAATCCAAAACTCAAAACCTATTTCCATCAAACCCTAGTTTTCATCCGAGCCATTAAACCTACCCAATTCTACAACCCTAGTTCGAACCTGTGAATCTACATTGGATCGAAGACGAACGCCTAAGCCTGGAAAAGCTAGAGTCCTATCTCTAGGCCCGATCCCACCTTGACTCTTACGGGACTTGCGCATCAGATTGGACACCCTATTCGGATATCGCGCGATTTACCTACCGGAATTCTACGAACCCGAAGGTATCGTGATAGTTTTGAGATTAATCTTGAATTAATTTTTTAATTTCGGCAAATCGCATCAAAAATCATATTCACGCATTTTAGGATTCCCGTCCCGCGTCATTAAGGCAAGGACTTCCGTGAAATAAAGCAGTTTTGAAAATTAAGCCGTGCAACTTCCATGCCCAAGGACGGACTTCCGTGAGCATAGGATGGACGTCTGTGAGTTTCGTTCGCAAGTTGGTGGCTAGACGAGTTTTGAGGCAGAACTTGTCGTTTTAGAGTTTTAGTTGTTTTAGGATTGTTAATGTCCATATAGGTTTTAGGTTTCATTTTTTTTAATATTCGTTTGTGTTTTGCATCATTATGGATTCCGCTAAGATAGAAGCCTTTAATGACCTTGCAACTAAGTTGACCATGAGTCAAGTAGATCTACAAGCCCTGATGCTTGATCACTATACTCAGTTACAAAATTAGTTACATGATCAACGAGCCCAACATGAGGCTCTAGTGACCCGTGTCGAGGAAATGAATAGGGTTATCACCAATGACCATTTTCGAGTCCACATCAATGACCGTAAAAGAGACGGTCCTCACGGGCGCGATCTCCCACCCAATCAGGACGACAAAATCATGATGTCCGTTAAGATGGACGCTCCTACTTTTGATGGAAAAAAGACAACTTAAAGTCTATCTAGAGTGTGTGACTGACATGGAAACCTATTTTGATTGGTATGCCATGTCCTAGGAGCGCAAAGTTCGGTTTGCCAAAGTTAAGCTTATTGGCCAAGCTAGGCTTTACTGGAATGGGTATAGAGCGTCTAGACAATCCTAGGGTCTTCTTCCCATTTCCACGTGGGCAGACATGAAGATCCAACTGAATGAGAAGTATGTTCCCCTTTCATATGTTGAACGTCTCCTTGATCAGTGGTAAACACTTCGCTAATGGAACATGTCGGTCACAGAGTATTTTGATAAATTTGAGGACTTGATGTTCCAAGTTAATGTGGAGGAACATGATAAAGTTAACTTATCTCAATTTTGAATGGGCCTCCACCCAGAATTGCAAAGGGAACTTATTGCATATCTTGTTACCGATTTAGATGAGTGCTTCTCTAAAGTCGAGGAGTTATAGCGATACCTTAGGACCCCTCAAACCAAACGTTTCGATACTAGCGGGTCTAGTTACAAGTCTAACTATTCCGAGTCTAAACCTAATGTCAATACCCATTCGGCTAAGTTCAAATCACTGTTCTTAAAGTTGCTCGGTGTGGCCTCCCAGGTGGCCGCCCAGGCGGTTCGGGTCCCCAGGCGCCCCAATTTAGGCTGGGGCGCCCCCTCGGGAGGACCGGATTTGGGGCGGCCGCCTCGTACCTGCCCAAGTGGCTGCCCCACCCCAGTCCCCATAAATTTTTTTTTATTTATTTATTTCCCGAGATCCATTACTTGGAAAATGTTAGAAGGGCCTTTGTACTCGAAAAGTTGGCCATTGCACCGACTTTAAAGAGAGACTTGGTATTTTAGGGACATGTGACATATGAAGACCATTAATGACACCAAATTAGATGACGGAGGTCGTGTTTCACCCCGATATTCCACACAATAGATTTTGAGATCATAGTACATCAATCAGACCGTTAATTTTTTATTCCATGTGTCACAGATACCCAGAAAATGACCCTAAACTTCCGCAATCACATTTAAGCGTCATGTGTATCATATGAGTTTTTGGGGATCTTTGACACATGGAATCAAGCACTGATCCTATGATTAGTGTGCCATGATCTCAAGATCTAGTGTGTGGAATCTTGGGCTGAAACAAGATCACCATAATCTGATTCAAAGCAATTAATGGTTTTCAAGGTGTCTTTAATGTGGGCGCAAACAGAGGTACCCAAGAAAAATGTGGGTGTTCTTGGGTGCGCATACTCGCGCGCGCACACACACAGAGGTACCCAAGGTGTCTTTAATGTGGGCGCAAACAGAGGTACCCAAGAAAAATGTGGGTGTTCTTGGGTGCGCGCTCGCACACACGCGCACACATATACTTCGGGACCACCTGGATCTTGGGGCGCCCGCCTAGGCGCCGCCCGGCTCGATCATCCCGAAAGTCTACTTGACCGTTCGAACTCGCCCACCGACTTTAGGAACACTACTCCAATTCAATTGCCAAACCGGTGACTAAAGCTAATAAGGGTAAGAGTCCGATGTTAGAGGGCCCCAAGAGTGGTGGTCAAAATAAGTGCTACAAGTGTCATGACTTTGAATATTTTGCATCACAATGTCCTTCCCGGAATTTGTTCATAACAGAGGAAATTGAAGATGAACCGGAAGATGGGGAAATAGAAGTCTATGAACCCGAATCGTTCCCTAGTGATGAGGAGGATCATGTAGGGGAACAGACTGTAGCTCGTCTTAGGGAAGTCTCCTACCCCTTTGAGGAGGGTAATACCTCACGGGCACTTGTGGTTAGATGTGTTCTAGCCCAATCAAAGGAAAGTGAGGAATGACATAGGGATAACAGTTTTTATATAGTAGCCAGATGTGGTGAAAAGAATTGCAGGATCATAGTTGATAGTTGAAGTTGTACCAATGTTGTATCGGAAAGCACAGTTTCTTGCTTGGGACTTACACCCGTTCCTCACCAGCGACCATACAAAATGGCATGGGTCGATTCGTCATCAATCTTAGTTTCACAAAGGTGTTAGGTTCTTATACAGTTTGGTTTGTATAAGGACACCTTATGGTGCGGTGTTGTGCCTATGGATGTTGGGCATGTCATCCTTGGGAGGCTTTGGTTTTACGATAAGGATGTTGCACTGTTCGAGAGATCGAATATGTATTATTTCATGTACAAAGGAAAGAAGATTAAGATAAACCCTCTACCTCCTAGAGCACCTAATGTGAAAACAAACAAGTCGAATCGAATGATAAAGGTCTAGTTGAGAGAGAAGAAAACTAAGGTCATTAATATTGTTAGCCCTTTAGAGTTTGAACAAGCTGCTAAGGAAGATAACATTGTCTATGTTTTCATCACAATTGAGTCGCCCAAACAGTTAGAGTGTTGATTTTCCTAAAAAGGTCGGACCTATGATGAGAGAGTTTCGGGATGTCTTCCCTGAAGACTTTCTGAATGAGTTACCACCTTTAAGGGATATCCAACACGCCATTGATTTGGTTCCCGGTTCTACTTTACCTAACTTGTCCCATTATCGCATGAATCCATCTGAGCATTCGAAGTTGATAAGGAAAGTTGATGAACTTCTCTAGAAGAGATTCGTTAAGGAGAGTATGAGTCCATGCACTGTGCTAGCGCTACTCACACCCAAGAAAGACGAGTCTTGGAGGATGTGTGTCGATAGTCGCACTATTAATAAAATCACAATCAAGTATCAGTTTGTTATATCGAGACAGGACGGCATGTTAGATATGATGGTTGGTGCCACAATATTTGTAAAGATCGATTTGAAGACTGGATACCATCAAGTTCGAATTTGTCCCTAGGACGAATGGAAAATTGCCTTTAAAACCAAAGACGATTTATATGAATGGTTTGTCATTCCTTTCGGGCTTTCAAATGCCCGAGCACATTTATGCGGATTATGACACAAGTGTTAAGGCCTTTCATCGGCAAGTTTCTCGTGGTTTATTTCGATGACATTCTTATCTATAGCCACGACAAGGAACAACACTTAGGCCATTTAAGGCAAGTTTATTTGACTCTCAGAGGAGAGAAGTTATTTGTGAACCTAAAGAAGTGTACTTTCATGACAACTAGTGTTGTCTTCTTAGGGTTTGTCGTAACCTCTGAAAGAATGACTGCAAACCCTAAGAAGGTCAAGGATATTGTAGAGTGGCCTGAACCTAAGTGTATTCACGAAGTCTGTAGTTTTCATGGGTTAACCACTTTTTAAAAGCGGTTCATTCGTAAGTTCAATACGGTAATGGCCCCTATCACTGACTGCATTAGAAAAGGGGAGTTTAAATGGACACCTGCTGCAGCAAAAACATTTAAGGAGATTAAGTCTCGTATGACCGAAGCTCTTGCTATGCGCCTTCCTGACTTTTCTTAAGTCTTTGAGGTGGCATGTGACGTGTCAGGCCCCGAATTAGTGGAGTATTGAGCCAAGATGATCACCCTATAGCTTACTTAAGTGAGAAGCTAAATGAGGTCAGTCAAAAATATTCTACATACAATAAGGAATTCTATGCAATAGTACAATCTTTCAAGTATTGGAAACATTATTTATTACTGCAGGAAATTTTTATGTTCTCAGATAATGAGGCTCTAAGATTTTTGAGTTCCCAAAAGATGTTAAACCCACAACATGCGAAATGGGTTGAACAACTTCAAGGATTCACCTTTGTGCTGAAACATAGGGCTGGAGTGGAAAATAGGGCTGCTGAAGCGCATAGTCGTAGAGTGACGACATTGCACTCCATGAGTGTTGAGGTGATTGGATTTGAGCTTTTAGTGGATGATTATCTTACATGTCCAAATTTTGGAGTGTATACCTCACTCGTGAATGACCAGTCTGAGAGATAGTGTAAGTATACGCTACAGGACAGATATTAATTTTTGAAGCACCGCTTGTGTATTCCCCGCACTTCTCTAAGAGATTACCTCGTTTGGGAATTACACGCTAGAGGTGTCGCCGGATATTTTGGCAATGACAAAACTACTGCATTGGCCGAAATTTTGGTTCAAATTTTCGGTTTGAAAGAACCCACTTGTTAATTCCGCATAGATTCGAAAGAACCCATTTGTGAGTTTGTTCGAAGCCCTAAAAAGATCTAGTTGTTTGCTAAGAACCCTAGTCTTCTAGTTCATATAGAGAAAGTACGGCGAAAGTAACACTATTTTGGGCTAAATCAAATTATTTAATTGAATATTTTCTTTGTTAATTTGTTGGGAAATTCATATTTCCATTATTCAAATTAATTCACAAACAATCTCAGCCCATCATATTTGCGTCATGTTAGTTTCTGCATCAAGAAACTTCTTTAAAACAATCACCTACTTATATAACTATCCCTAATCCTGTCACTAAAAATGAACCATAAAAATTAATAAGGTAACATATGTTTTGCATGGATGAAATTATCAACATGTAGGTTGGTTCGGGTAGATATCCTACCTATTAATGGAGAAACAACTCCCAGCCCCAGGTGCAAAGTTACATATATCTGCTAGAAGGATACATATCAATATATTATGCCATAAAATGTTCAAATTCAAAATTTCCATCGAAATTGGTTGGATAAGAAAATTCGTTGGAATTGTATGCAAATTATCTATCGCTTGAATGTTCTGTGTATCAAACATAAGAATTAGTACTAACTAACGAACTATATATATGTGTACATTTTATATTTATATGGAGAACGGGGATATACATTCGAGTGTAGCGTAAAAATGCTACACCTGAGTATTAGGGCATATATTCACAAGTTACACCACATCTTCAAAGGTTCATCACATCACCTAGAATTTTATTTATTTTTGGAATATTTTGCCCTTCATTTCACAAGTCAAAGATATGAGTTTTCCACCCAAAGTTTTCCCATTGAAATTTTACCCTTGACCAAAAATCAGCGGTGGAAAATTACCCTATTTTTGGATGGTCATTGGCTGACCTTGTTCATGTGCACATGGCACCCGAGCCTCTGGTCGTGTGCCACGTGGCACTCATCTGGCTCGAGTGTAGCACCCAAGCTACACGAATGTATAATCCTGGGCCTCTCTCTCTCTCTCTCTCTCTCTCTATATATATATATATATATATATATATATACATATGTTCATTGTAATTGATTCTTTTTCTGCCTTACATATTTTACTCAAACCTATTTGCCTATTTTAGGTTTAATTCAATTTTCACCTTCTTTTGGCGAATGCATAATTTCTGGTTTCTCTTCAGGTGATGCGGTCTCAACATGGGGTTGACTATACTATTTCTGAGTTGAATTCTGTAGAGTGGACATGCAACAACACTCCTCAGGTTAGATTTGGACTCTGGAGTACTGATACATTTTTATGGATGTCAATTTATGCGATCACTGGTTCCTTTGGTAAGTATAAGCCTTGCATTTCTAATTTTGTTCTGTCTTTTGTATTTCTGGGTTCTATTGTTCATAGCCCAAGGCCTACAGTGATGGTAAAGTACTTATATTAGTGTAATTGATCTATTTATGCACTCTCTGGTAAAAGCTCTCTCTCTTTTATTGTTGCACAGTTATGCATTGGATTATAGAGTCTTCTCTCAATTCTTTGGACAGTGGTTGCAGGAGGATTCTTTTATGTTGTTTGATGGCTTGATTATCTTGAATATGTTTCTATGGTGCCACATGTTTCTAGTCGGAGAAATTACTGAAAAGCTGAAGAAATACTCTGTAACAAAAATAAGTAAATGCTTTTTGTAGTGTGAATGTGGTATAAAGTGTAAAATATGTATATTTTTTTATTATCAGTCATTAGTAGTATATTGAAATCAGCAAAAAGGAAAAGATTGCATGCCTGTGCGGCAACAAGAGACTAAAGCACAGGCTGCAAAACAAAACCATCAACGAAAACTGAAGCAATAAAAAGAAAACAACATCTCTGTCTAGCATAACCCATCTCAACACCCAATCCCTAGCAGTCTTAAAACAGAGGCGATAGGCTTCCACATCTTATGAAACACTGTCAGTTCTTTCCAACGAGGTTGCCCATATAACTAACGAAGTAGCTCTCCAAAAAGCCCTTTTAATACCTCTGAACACACCATAATCCCAAGCCACCAAAAGCTCCCCACATGATCTTGCCAACACCCATTTCACCCAAAACATCCTAAGAACTGTGACCCACACCTCTTTAGCAAACCAGCAATGAATGAAAGGATGGTCAACCGATTCTTGCTTCAAGCTAGCACAAGACACATCTATTCCGAAGAATCTTACCCCTTTCAGAAATTGGTCTATCCTGAGGATCCACCCACAAGCTAAAGTCCACCTAAAGAATTGCACTATTGGAGAAGTAAAGCCTTCCCAGTTCCCACGCCGACACCTAATTTTGAAGCACCAACAGTTGACGAACAAGGATGGTATTGAAAGATCGGACGGAGAAAATTTCCTTACTCTCCAACTTCACACCCACCCATCGCACACATCTGATTAGATCTACATCTCCTATGGGGTCCAAACCTCACCAACATGAGAAAACTCATTATCCCTCAGATTTCTCCTCATTCGAATGTTCCAAATAATGTTACTACCCTCACTGCTATACATATCGACAATCAACGCACACGAATCCAAAGCAATATTATAGATGCCTTTGAATCTTTGAGAGCCACATCCCCAATCCAAACATTTTCCCAAAAGCAAATTCTGTCACCCACACCCTGTACTTTTTCCATATTGAGAGTTTTGGTGTCCATTAAAAAATAATTCTTAAAATGCCCTGTTAAATGTCAACTAATTTTTGTTTTCTTGCCCCAACCAAATTAGTTTCAAAATTCAAATAAATGTTTAAACATTTAATTGTGCATGGGCTTGTTTTTTTACTCATTTGATATACTCATTTGACTTGTATAGATAATAGCAATTACAAGGCAATGCTTAAGCACTCTCAGAATCATAGTTCAAAATCTCCATCGTATTGTTTTCTTGCCCTAACCAAATTAGTTTCAAAATTCAAATAAATGTTAAAATATTTAATTGTGCACGGGCTTATTTGTTTTACTCATTTGACCTGTATAGACAATAGCAATTACGAATTTGACTTGATACTGAAATGTATTTGTCGTATGTCATCTGTAATGGTAAGATCAATGATGGGTTAAGTAGTTGTCACAAGCTCATGTATAAAATGCACCAATCTCTTGTTGGAGTTGATCATGCATTGTTTGTCTAAATGACAAAATTGGCAGAAGGTTCAATTTCTGTCTGAGACAAACTTGGTTTTGGGTCAGACAACAACTTGGAAAAGTGTCAAGCTTTCATCTCTTCTTTATCCCTTGAGATTTTCTTCTACAACAGTTTGATAGTGACTCCAAATCACACTCATAAAAATTTGTGATTCATCAATCAACTAAATTGAATTTGGGGAAATGACAAATTAGAGGCTATATATATGTGTGTGTGTCAAAGTTTTAAAAGGTAGAGGCATGTACAACATTCAAAGGCACATGTGTAAGTTACGTAACTTGTGATGCATCATGTGGTGCGCTACAACATTGAAGCATACACTATGGTATCTGTAGCATATGCTACAAAGTACAAACACACTACAACATACCAGCACTATGTAGCTGCGCCTTATGGCTATTATGGGACCCTACAAGCATCAGATGTGTGCCTGACCGGGTGCACACAGTCTGTGTAGGAAGGGGGGGGGGGGTTGTCCATCAGGATCCTGGGAAAATGTCCAAGTTTGATTCCTGAGAGAGTGCCAGTTGGACACCATGTGATACCCAAACACATGTTTAGGTGCCACATGGATATGTGCTCGGTTGATCAAAGACCATTTAAAAAAATAAAGACAACTTTTTTAGTACCATGGTCAGTGGATTTAAAAAATGAACAGTGAACCACAAAAAATTCCACCATTCATTTTAATACCATAGATTTTTGGTAAGTTGAAAGAAATTTTTTGTTTTTATTTTAAAGCCCCTAGGGAGGGGTGAACCCTGGGGGAACATGGGCAATGTGGCATTTTTGGTGCCACGTGGCTCCAAAAAAAAGGGGACTATTCAGAGTTCACTCTTTTGGATAGTGTATTAGGGACCCTTTATATATATATGCTTAATGTGTGCATGTATGGAAATTTCCATTTCTTGCATGAAATAGGTTTGATGTGATACATTCATTATTGCTTTCCCTTTTATCATTTACCAATTTTAGATTAATTTCATATTTTTAATATCTGATCAAAAAATTATGGTTTTTAATTTTAAAGCCTAATTAGTATAATTAAAATTAATTTAATAGTTTTCTATGTTGCTTCTATAGTATAAAAATACCACATATAGTAGATATTGGATTGCAATATGGGATGATGATCGGGGAATATATTATGACTTGCAATGAAATTTTTGTGTAGGCGAATGATGGTGAAGAGATCACGATTTTAAGAGCAATTAGCATATAAAAAGCGAATATAAAAGTGTGCAAAAGTGTGCTCAGAGAAATTAGAGAACCGGTAGTAAAATGCATGGAGGAGGCGGTAAAAGAGGTTAATCCGAGAGAAGGTCTACCTCTAATATGGTTACAAGAAGAAGAGCATATGTGAGTATTGGCTATGTAAAGAAGAGGCCTGAGTTTTCCATGACACTTGATTCGTGAGAATCAAATCACGTGTACTGGCTTTGATACCAATTGTAATTTCGGGGTAATCGATGATATCACTAGTGATACAATAATGTGAACAATAAGCAGAAGCAATCACAACCACAAAATGAACACAAACGATTTTGACATGGAAAACCCTTTCATTGGTAAAAACCACGGGATCTATCTTAGATCCAAGGCAAACAATTCACTATGAAAAATAAATTCTTATAGTGTTTTAAGAATGACCGCAGTGACCGTGTCTCACGAACAATGACCGCGTTTCACGATCATCCCTTTCATAGTGTAAAGCTATCGCCTTCAACCGTCGTCTCTTATGATGGCCCACTTGATTCACACGAGTCAACTACAGATTTGAAACACCAAGATCTACCTCCAATCACAGAGGCAAAGTTTTCTTCGAGATTTGGATCAATTTAGAATAACACTAAAATATCTCAATGAGAAGGGAAATCAAGAATTCTGATAAGATTTTTGAAAGTCAAAAATTTCTCCCGGAGGTTGTAACTTCCCGAAACTAATTTCCCCTTTTAAACTATCAAGCACGGACGTCCGTGAATCACTCACGGATGTCCGTCCAACCGACATGGACAACAGTTCTGTCACACAGATTCTACTTGACATTCTAACACATGTTGGGAGTACTCTTAGGTTTGATCACGATTATGATAAAATAATTTACAATCTCCCAATTTGTCACAATCATAACAAAACCTAACTTACAAGGACTCAACAAAACAAAAAATTACATCAGATTAGCTCTCATCTAAGCCCTATACATCAATCTAGTATGCAATACAAAAATTACAACTTTATTGCTCCCCCTAACTTATTTTCTAAGTATGCAAACTATAAAGACCAAGTTTTAATTGTATGATGATCATTGACCCATTTACTATATTTACCTGTTACCTGAAACAATAAAACAAAAGATCAAGTGTAGTAGGTAATATATAAAAAAATATCATACCAACCATAAATTATCTCTCTTTTTGTCATAATGTGACAAAGAAGATCAGGAACAAGTGATCATGTAATAATAAGAAAATGGTAACAAAATCCAACTTTACAATAAACATATCCACACAAAATAATATAAATTATATCCCATACCTTAAAATATAACCATGTAAAACAAAACAACCACCCATCGTCACTAAAAACAAATAGACATCTAAACAACAAACAGCCAACCATAGTCACTATGGTGGCAAGTGAGCATCAGGAGGAGAAAAGACCGCTTCAAAACGATTCATCAACGCTGCAAACCTGTCTGTCATAGACATTTGGAGAGAGGACAACTGCTCCCGTACAAATTAAATTTTGTCTCAACCTGATTGGCTAGGTTCTGGATGTCAGAATCGATACGATCAAACTGTGGATCATAGTAATGCGCTGCAGGTCTCGGAACTGGTGCAGGAACCGGAGAAGGAATGTCACCAGTGACAGATCCAATATCACCTCCTGCAGGTGCATCAACACCATCATCGTCATCACCTTCATCGCTATCGTCGACGAACTCAATGTCATCAATATCAACACGTACTCTTTTCCCTATCTTTGTATGTTTTCCAAGCGGAGCCATCATTTGAGTGGTCGCTAGAAAAGGAGGAAGCGTCATTTGAGAAGCTACAACCTTTCTCCGACCCATGGATTTTTTTTTAAAACCATGTCTGGAAATTTTTTTAACTTCATTATTCACCGGAATTTTTTTACTGCCTTCGTTTTTACTATTTTTATCCTCTACAATGCCTCTCCGACGAAAAAACTCAAGAACAAAATCGGCTACGACATTCGTGTCAGGTTCGGCACCCCCTCCTTCAACTGTTCAACGGTTTCCGTCTTCCACGCATGAAGAGCGTTTTAATCGATTCTTCGCCGCACGCTCCTTGATTGTCGAATGAGTTATCCTCGAACAATTTCTCCCCGATCACGATCTATTCTCTATGTTTGAGGTTCGAGGGTGGATTTCTATATTCTCTCTTGGGTTCGGCATATACCAATGTGGTTCGATGTTTCTATGCTAATTTAACTAAAAGTCACATCGTCGAGGATAGGACGCAATGCTACATCACCTCGTATGTATTCGGTACTCAGATCCGCTTCTCTCCACTCACTATTTCTGAAGTACTTGGTATTCCCTTAAATCTGGATGGTTATAGTTTTCCTGTCGATGAAAGCGACATATATTCCCTTTTTCAACCATCTAATGTTGATGATTTTGTCTGCAAAACTCCTGACCATCCTCTTGGTGTTGTTTTACATTACATGCCACTTAAACCGCGACTCCAATGGCTACGTCATGTTCACTTTGGCACACTCACCCCACGTGTAGGGAACAAAGATCAAGTTAGATGGGACACCATCTATCTTATGTTCCTACTTGAAAAGGAACGTCCTTTGTGTATCTCGACAATCATTTTTGAGATGGTCGCTCGTCGTATGCGTGACGAAACTTCCAAGATGTCTCTACCCTTTCCAATCCTTATCGGAAAGGTTGTAGCTTCTCAGATGACGCTTCCTCCTTCTCTAGCGACTCCTCGAATGATGGCTCCGCTTGAAAAACTTACAAAGATAGGGAAAAGAGTACGTGTTGATATTGATGGCATTGAGTTCGTTGACGATAGCATTGAAGGTGATGACTATGATGGTGTTGATGCGCCTGCAGGAGGTGATAATGGATCTGCCTCTGGTGGCGTTCCTTCTCCGGTTTCTCCACCAGTTCCGAGACCTGTAGCGCATTACTACGATCCACGGTTTGATCGTATCGATTCTGACATCCAGAACCTAGCCAATCGGGTTGAGACAAAATTTAATTTGTACGGGAGCAATTGTCCTCTCTCCAAATGTCTATGGCAGACAGGTTCGCAGCGTTGATGAATCATTTTGAAGCGGTCTTTCCTCCTAGTGCTCACTTTCCACCACAGTGACTGTGGTTGGTTGTTTGTTGTTTAGATGTCTGTTTGTTTATAGTGACGATGGGTGGTTATTTAGTTTTATGTGGTTATATTTGTAATCTGTAGTGGTTAGGTATGAGAGATAATTTATGTTGTTATGTGTGGATATGTTTGTTGTAAAGTTGGTTTTAGACTGTTTAAATCTATATATCATTTTCTTATTCTTACATGATTGCTTGTTCCTGATCTTCTTTGTCACATGATGACAAAAAGGGAGAGATAATTTATGGTTGGTATGATGATGTTTTTATATATTTCCTGCTACACTTGATCTTATGTTTTATTGTAACAGGTAAATGTGATAAATAGGTCAATGATCATCATACAATTAAAACCTAGTCTTTATAGTTTTCATATTTGGCAAATAAGTTAGGGGGGAGCAATAGAGTTGTAATTTTTGTATTGCATACTAGATTGATGTATAGGACTTAGATGAGAGCTAATCTGATGTAATTGTTTATTTGTTGAGTCCTTGTAAGCTAGGTTTTGTTATGGTTGTGACAAAGGGGGAGATTGTTAATTATTTTGTCATATTTATGATCAAACCTAGGAGTGCTCCCAACATGTGTTAGTGCCAAGTAGAATCTGTGTGACAGAACTGTTGTCCTTGTCGGTTGGACGTCCGTGCCTGAACTCACGAACATCCGTGAGTGTGATTCACGGATGGCCGTGCCCCGACAGTTTAAAAGGGGAAATTAGTTTCGGGAAGTTACAACCTCCGAGAAAAATGATTGACTTTCGAAAATCTTCTCGGAATTCCTGATTTCCCTTCTCTTTGATATGTTTTAGTGTTATTCTAAATTGATCTAAATCTCAAAGAAAACTTTGCCTCTGTGATTGGAGGTAGATCTTGGTGTTTCAAGTTTGTAGTTGGTTCATGTGAATCGAGTGGACCATTATAAGAGAAGACGGTTGAAGGTGATAACTTTACATTATGAAAGGGATGATCGTGAGACGTGGTCATTGTTAGTGAGAAAAGTGATAGAGCATTTCATTCTTAAAGCACTGTAAGAATTTATTTTTCATAGTGAATTGTTTGCCTTGGATCTGAGATATATCCCGTGGTTTTTACCTGTGAAAGGATTTTCCACGTCAAAATCGTTTGTGTTCATTTTGTGGTTGTGATTGTTTCTGTTTATTGTTCACATTATTGTATCACTAGTGATATCATTGATTACCCTGAAATTACAATGGCCAACCACGAATGTTTCTGTCATGATTTATTAACCCAAAAATGACAACTTTTAGATATTTACTTGAGAGGGTGGGTCCGAAAACAAAATATTTACTTGAGGTTCAATTCCTCTCACCTTTTTAAAGTATATTTACTTGAGAGTCATTTTCCTCGAGAACTGCTTTTCAAAACACGAGTTTTGAGGAAATTGACAGTCCCAGGTAAATGCTTTAAAAAGACGAGAGGGTCCGAGACCCTTTCAAGTACTTAAGCCTTCTCTCATTGCTAGGTGGGCCATCATATTGTGAGGCCCAAGGGTGGTTATGCTTCATCACCTACAACTAGGACAGTTAAGGCTAGGAGGAATGATTACTATCAATCGATGACGACATGGGATTAATAGGAAAGAGGGTTCTATTTATTTTTTATAAGTTTAAAGATTGAAAGTACAAATTGTCCGAAGATCAAATGCTCTTTCAAGAAGATGTGAAGGAGGTCAGCAGGGTGATAATTAAGTTTTTGGCTTATATCCATATTCTATTTCACATGCTTGGGTCACCCTCTTTTTAGCCAATGATTAAATCACTAGCTTTAGAGTCGCAATGAGTTAAGGGGCCTAGTACATATAAAGTCAATGATAATATTTTGATGAGGAGGTTGTCTACATCGAGATGTGTGTTCAAAGCTATTGGATGAGATGAGAGAGAGGTTGCACTATAATGATGATGATTAGGGTAGTCATAAAGTCAGGAAATGGCAATAACTCGGCAAGGGGTACAAATTTAGGAAATATCAGTAAAATTATATATACATATATATATATATATATATATAAAAGCTATTTCAAGTTAGAAATAATGTTTTTAATAAAGAAATGTATAAGTTGTTCGGTGAAATGTACATCTGTAATTACATTATCCATGCACCATATAAATGCATATGCCTTACTTCTTAGTTAAATTTAGTAAAATTGGGAAAATTTTAAAATAACAAAATTCATCGATTAATCGGTGACTTGCCGAATCAATCAATTATTTGGCAGTTTATTCTCCACACCCTTAATTCTGAGACTTCTTTCCGTTTTTCCCAAAAAGTGCCGACTCTTCTGACTATGGATTAGAGTGGTACATCTAGAAAGTCGTAAACGGATTGATCCATCGATAACTCCAAGGCTTCCTACTTCTTGTGCCTTTCTTTTGAATATCTTGGTGAATTGCTCGTGGTAGACTTGGTGCTTTGTGAAGGTTAGGTTCTAGGTTCAAACCTTGTTACATGTAATAAATTGTTTGCATATCAAAAAAAAGAAAGTCGTAATAAACTTCCTAGTTTACAATAATTGAGGACAATCTTCGTGAGATCTTTTGATACATAGAATGCAACAGACCACTTGTTCAAATCGATGGATATTATTATAGAATAAGTTTGAGAGTCAAGAGTAGTTTAACTAGTGACTAATAATGAGGCTAGTTACAAGGTGACTAGATTGAAGTTGATGAGAACAAGGAAGAGACTTTATTGGTCTCCATGTGCTATTCCCTAGTTTAATTTGCTAATTGAAGACATCGGTGCACACCCACACACAAACTGACATAGATATAGATACCTTTCTTTTAATTATTAGCAAGGTATCTTTGCTAAATCTGTTCTATGGTTCTACCAATAGCTTTTTTACCATTGCACCAACACCCAAATCTTCCCTTCCTTTGGCTTCTCCTATAAATTATGGGTAGACTCTCACGATGATGATTGCCATGGTCTCATTGAAGAATTATCTGAAATACTTGTTTCACTCGTCATTGATTTTGTAATTTTGTGACAGAGGTGTCTTTAATATTGATGTTCAGATTGATGCTCAAGACTTCACAATATTATATATTTTTTTGTTTTTTCATTTTTTTCTATCTCCCTTGGACAGATGTACCTAATCTTTTCCATTAAGTTGTATCTTTGATTGTGGGGGGCATCTTTATCCAACATACCTCTTCCGCATACTTAATCTGGAGCTTCGATATTACTGCTCTGTAGTTTTTTTCTGGCTGTGGAATTAGTCATCTTCTATGTTTAACTTCTCATACTTTTCTTCTTCTTACACAAAATACACATTGTCCGCCATGTCTATTCTATGGTATCATGGCATCGTCATCGCCTTGTCCCATCTTTTGGGGTTGGCTTTATTGAGTCTTATTTTTCCACTCCATTATCTCCGGGGCTCAACTCTCTGTTACTACACAATCCTTCATGTGTATTTATTAATATATCGTTTGAAGTCTTTATATCTCTTCCACTTCTCCTTGTGCTACTATCTTTTCAATCCTTTGTACATGGGATGTGTTAGGTCTTTCTGGACATGAACAAGCCATCCCAGGTGATGTTATTTAATTCTTTTTTATTGGGGAACTCCTGAACTTCTTCTTATCTACTTGCTTGTTCTTAATTTTATTCATGTGTTGCTAAAAATGTTTATTGTTTAAATAGATTTGAGTTTTTACTTAGTTTTCCCTGCAGGTTCTTGTTCCTATTGCCAATGGTACTGAGGAGATGGAAGCCGTCATGATCATTGATATTTTGCATAGAGCCAAAGCAAAAGTGGTGGTGGCATCTGTTGAAGATAAATTAGAAATCGTGGCTTCTAGAGGAGTAAAATTAGTTGCTGATATGCTCTTTGATGAAGCTGCTAAGCTGCAGTATGACCTGATTGTTTTACCGGTAAGTTGTTTGCCATCTTAGTTTGGACTTGTTCTCACCCATTGCACTTGGGAAAGCGTATCGAAGGACACTTAGGACAACCCATAGTGACAAAGTATAGCTTTTTTTATAAAAAAAAATACATGTATAATTTGCGTTTTTTGGCTCAAAGTACTAAGCCTGTATAATAGTGAAAAAATCTGTATTTGAGTATAACACGCATATTTTGTGTTTTAAACACTTATCTCCCATATTATACTTTTAATTCCCATATTTTATCAAATTTTAAAGATACTGTTTTAAAATTTTATTTTTTAAAATATACCATGGAACTAAAAAACACATATAATACCCATTTTCTTCGTCTTATTTGTTTTATAGTTTTTTTTTTATCTTCAATTTTTCCCCATTTTTCCGAGCTTTTCCTTATTTTACCCTTTTTCCTTGTTTTCGCTCGCCGTATTAAACCCATATCTACATTTTGTCACTAGGCTTGCACCTTGAAAGTGAAAATTAATGAGGCAGTTTTTATTAGTAGGTTCACAAATTTGCATCTTTATGCGACAGTAAAATATCAATATCAACTTGGCTACTTCAAAAACACCTACACATAATGACGGTATTCTGCCGGGAGACATGTAATGGATTTTTCTTGATAAAAATATAATACGGAAGGTGAAAGAAATACAAAACAACCTAAATAATACTTTGGGAAGTAAAAAATAGATAAAGTTGGTATTAGGTGCATGGTTCAAACAGTGAGCAGGAAAATCTCACCCTGCCAAAAAGGTTTAAAGTATTCTTCACAGATTTGGCACCCATATATATCTGGACCTCTCCTGAGGTTTGATCAGTTTGCCAGAGTGAGATTGACCCTTTCACTGCCCTTGGGGCACAGTCCGTGCACCTAATATGAACTCAAATAATATAGTGTGTATAAATTCTTATTGGACGACCCAAATTGAGGTGTAGGTGTGATACACGGGATTTCATGTTTCTTGTTGGTTGATTTTTTAATACTTGACTTATTCACATACATCCGCTGGTGTGTATTTGGGTGTTCTGTTGTACAGGGTGGACTTCCTGGTGCACAAACTTTTTCAAGCTCAGAAAAGCTGATAAGTTTAATGAAAAAGCAGAGGGATTCAAACAAGCCATATGGTGCAATCTGTGCATCCCCAGCATTAGTCCTAGAGCCTCATGGATTTCTCAAGGCATGACTTGCTCCCCAGTTTTTTTTCCTTTCCTTATGGGCTTTTCTATTGAAACTTCTTTTGCTTAGTACAGGGTAAAAAAGCCACAGCATATCCTGCACTGTGCAGCAAGCTTTCGGATCAAAGTGAAGCTGAGAACAGGGTGGTGGTTGATGGAAACCTGATCACCAGTAGGGGCCCGGGCACGTCCATGGAATTCTCGTTGGCAATTGTTGAGAAGCTCTTTGGGCGTGAGAGAGCATTGGAGCTTGCCAAGAGTATGGTTTTCACAAATCCTTGATGAACTATTATTGTTACCATCCAGAAATCTTCAATCCCAAAATTGTTTAGTATGAACTTGAGAGTGGTTAACTGGTGATATGATTGTTAGTACAAAAACACTTGGAAAATCAAACACATCTCAAATAGAAATCCTAGTAGAGACAATACGGTTCAGGTCAGCATTTTGTTTGTTCGGGTTTGATTGTGTCGTTGTTTATAATTCGGATTACTTTTTTTATGGGATGCTAGGATGAACTGCATTGTTGACATTGACTCCAAAAGAGAGACAATAGGCACAACTAGTCTGTGAACAGCCAACCATCACATTGTAAAAATTGGATAGGTTCGATTTACGGTTATTCGCCCTCCTAAAAAGATCTGATATCATCAAAGTTGTTCCAAAGAATCAAAACAGCCAATTATTAATGGAATTGCTTGTCGGCTCTCTGTGAAATACTCGTTTGGCTAAGGGCTTCCAGATCATTGTAAGCTAAACCAACAATGAATAGGTAAGGTATTGTAATTCTATAAATGACCCAATATTGAATATTTGGGAACATTCTCCCATGCTTTCAAACATGTTGAGCTTCACATATTCTTGTACAATCAAATGGGGGATCAATTCCATGAAAGATGGGATCAATAAATAGAAAATTATTAATACTTCATCTTTGTGAGATCGTCAATATTGCACCGAAGGTATATCTAAAGTATACCAAATCTGTATACCTATCCTTCCTCTGACACAACAATGCAGTTTGAAACAATATAAAACAATGGCACACAATTCCTTTCTTCCTTTGTTCCTTTTCTATGCAAAACATGTCATTTGATAGAAAATTCCTCAACTTCCTTGTGGGGTTTCCCATTGGGAGGCCTTATTGATGATGCCCATCATGTGAATCTCAACGGTAAATACTTTCTCCGCTCGCAGATCTCAACATGTGTGCTTCCACGGTCTACTAAGCGGTATTGGGGCAACGGATTAACTTGCTCAAATCGGCGGTCTCTGGGATCGGAGTAGGAGATCAGTTGTTGAGTGACATTGCTGCCATTGTGGGCACCGAGATATAGGCCCTCCCAATCTCCTATTTGGGTCATCGTCTTGGGCTTGGCCATCCGTCGAGTGGTTCGGATGTTTGACCGGTGATTGTCCTCCTGGTCAGGGAAACTCCTCAGTTGGGGGGGTCTTCTCCTCGTCAAATTTGTCCTCGCTAGTCTGCCGATATTCTTCATGTCCATGTTCAATTGTCCGGTGGGTGTAATCCACAGATTGGAGTAAATTCAATGGGACTTTCTTTGGGAGGGACCGGGTCTTGACAAGAGGTACCATCTGGTCAATTGGGACACTTGTCAACTTCCGATTAGTTGTGGGGGCTTGGGTATCCATCCCCTGAGACAGGTGAACATTGCTTTGCCAGGAAAGTGGTTTTGGAAGGCTAGGCTGGAAAGCAAGACAGAGAGCCTATGGCAGTCGGTCTTGGTTGAAAAGAATGGGCTTCTGGAGGGCAATTGGGGAATTAACACCATTGTTAATAGACATATCTCGGCATGGTGGAAGGGCATATGTGGGACTTGGTCTTTTTTCTCTTAATGGGTGCACTTCAGCTGGGGCGACGGCATTCGCATACGGTTTTGGGAGGATCCGTGGTTGGAGGACAGACCGCTCAAAGACTTGTTTCCGCCTATTTTCAGCATCGCGAAGGACTCTCTCGAAGCCGTGGCAAGCTTTTTTTCGGAATCCGATGGGGGGATCGGTTGGGATTTGGTCGTTAGGAGGCTTCTTATAGAGGAGGAATCACCTTTTCTGTGCCTGTTGGCAACGCTATACGGGGCAAACAGAAATCTTACCCGAGTTGATGCCAGAATTTGAGTGCCGAGTAAGAATGGAGTTTTCACCACCAAGTCTTACTACCGGAGGCTGTCAGATCGACCCCTAAGTTGGTGTGAATGGGCTGATTTGTGGAAGGCTGCTGCTCCCCCCCAAAGTAAATTTTTTTACGTGGCTTTTGCTTAGAGAGAAGATTTTCACGAGGCACCAGTTGATTCGAAGGGGGAAAGATATTCAAAATGTGCGTGCCATGTGCGTCCTATCGGAAGAATCCGTATCTCACCTCTTTCTTCACTATTGGACGGCTCATAAAATTTGGGGGGTTATCCTTAAGTCGTTCGATATGCATTGGGTCTGCCCCGTCAACCATTTCTCAACGGTTTCTTACTTGGTTTGGGGCAGGTTTCGAAGGCCAGTTGGGAGCTTTATGGAGGGTGGGATTTTTTGCGGTGGTTTGGAGCATTTGGCCCAAGAGAAACAACCGTATTTTCGGTCAGAAACGCCTCCCCGTTGGGATGGTCCTGAAGAATGTCCGTGCCTTAATATACTCTTGGGCGGCCTTTCTTTTTTTGGTCAGTCTGACCTCCTATTGTAATCGGCCAACTGCTCACTGTTTTTTTTAATAGATTGCGCCTTTACCAATAAATAAAAAATGTGTGTTTCCAATGGCTTATCCAATTATTTTACAAGACGTTGTTCTGAGCTTTCTCAAGAGCCTTGATACTTGCTTCTTTGACTTTGAAGCAAAGAAGCAAGTATAGATAATGATTAGCCCAATCAACAGTAGGATTGAATTCTTGCCAGGTTGACTCTTTGCTGTTGAAGAGGAATCCCGACATATTCCTATCAAGGGATGCCTTCCTGGGGACCAGGGACTCGACACAGCTAGCATTGAAAGTGTGTAGGAGCATTCTTGCTAAAATGTTTTGATGATTTGCCAAAATTGACACTGGCTCTATAGTAGGTATAAAGAATTTGCTTAAATCTACTAGCCAGAAAATAGTTTAGCTTTGGCGAGCATAACCAGTAAAGAAGATGCAGAAACTGCTGGAGCCGACTGTACTGGCCAGAATCCTGGGTGAGATGGGTTGCAATGGTGAGCCACAATTTTGTTACTTCATGTAACATCCTCAGTAATCAATAGAAAGCGGAAAGGAGTTCTTGTCATAGACCAACGAGTGGGGTGAACAATGGCATGGGGCTTCGATTAAGGAAGAGAGTGAAGGACATTAGTGTTGACACACTCCATGAATTGGCCTATCAACCAATGTGCAAATTCAAACTGCCTAATCGTAGGTCAGAGTAGGGGTCCCGTCCAATCAACAGTTTCATATGCTTTGGAGAGTGGGTGATTTATGGGTGGGAATTCTTATAGCCAAGTGTGATATGAAAGTGACGGGTGAGAAATCACATGTGGACAGTGCGGTCCTGGTTGGTGGAAGGGGGTGTTCTTGGTGAAGACATCATTTGGTCCGTGTATGAGATATGAGAGAGAACAGGGATAGGATTCACTTTTGGAAAGACACTTTGTTGGGTGAAGCCCTTTTGTAGTGTTTTTGAACAATCTTATAATCATGTGATGCGGGAGAATGTTGTGAGCTATGGACTCGATTGGATGATCGATTGTTTGCGTTGTTATACTCCAGCTGAGCTTGGGATATAATGAATCTTCTCTGTTTACCCAACTATTGGGCTCAATTGTGGGCGCTCCTCCTTTAGACCATGAAAAACGTAGAAATTGGAGGTTTGAATCTAACATTATCTCTTGAGTTGAACTTTCTGTAATTACCTTTCTTGCTTACTGCGTTCATCTCTACTGTGGATTTCTGTATGGGAAACCACTTTTGTGGTTTGAATGGAATGATCATAATTTTTCACAGAAAGGGAAGCCATACCAGTATGATTGTAATAACAATCAAGGACTCTACTTCACAATGGGTAGCCACTACTCATTGTTCCAATCAGTCAGGAGGAGATTGGCAAGGAATGTGAGTGGCTTATTAATCCTTGCTGTAGACTTAAATTTTTTTTTTTTTTTTTTCTGGCAGGGATTTTTTTGTTTCTTTTTCCTATGCCTGAAATCGGGTTGTGTAGACTTTGATTGGTTTTTTTTGTACTAAGTACCTCACTTACCGTGGCAACTATTCTACTGGTTACTTAAGTTTATTTATTTGATAGAAAAACAGTTTCTATACTTTTTCCATGTTAAGTTTGAGGCAAGCTTCTAGAGGAGGCCTTTTATGGTGCATAGCTCTAAGCATCTCATTTCATGGACCGTTTGGGAGTTATTAGTAATTTGCTGCCTGGGGACCTTGAGGAGGGGACATGATGCGACACAGTGAGAGACAATGGACTAGAATAAGACTGATGGTTTTGTAGTATTGCAGAGGCTTAGTAGGTCAATATTGTTCGACAAGAATCATATCTTTGATTTTGCAGATGATAAGATAGATGTTTCATTTGTTGGGTTCGCTCCCCAGCTGGAAAAAGGGCTTTTACAATCAATCGCCAGCTCTTGTGGGCCAATGATACTCCTTTTTTTCTCGTGGACAATCGGGGAAGCTGTCAAGGCTTTTGAGGGCTTCAGTAGGTCAATTATTACTTTTAGGATGGCATTAGAAGGCCTCAGTAGTATCTTCCGTCACCACTGCAAGTGCTGATGTGGATGCTATCTCTGATAGCTTTAGGATCACTAACAAATTGCCGCTGATGTGGATGTTATCTCTGATAGCTTTAGGATCACTAACAAATTGCCGCTTTTGTCCTCCTTTAGGCTGCTAATGCAGTTAGAACACTATCTTCCTAGCCACCTGATTAACATTGGGACCATCCAGTTGGGGCCACTGGTTATTGCATCTCTAACATTTGGCCATGAGACTTATTATATAGCGGCCATTTGTACGCACGGTGGACATCAAGGTGCTTCATTTATCTCTTTGCTTAATCTCCCAAACCTCAACATATTAGAACCTAAACCTTATTAAGGGCATTTAGAAATTTAACGGTTCAAATGAGATTTTTATAAATGCTAAGATCCTTTCTGGACTCCGTATTTTGTTTCGGAATTCGTTTGTTAGGTTGGGTGAGCTCTCTTCAGGGAGTGTGAGAAATGGAAGCTGATTTGTGATCAAATTAAATCTTCCGGTGACAATGCAGCATTAGAACTTAGAAGATGTCTCAGGCTAATTATCAACCTAAAGTGGATGTGAACCATCCGATTGGTGAACTATATTATTGGCCATTAAAAACTAGGAACAACTGGTGGTATTAGAGTGCACAGATCATATGATTCAAATCTCTCAAAAAGTGTGATTTTTGGGGTCATTGCCTTTCGATGCATGATCTCTCTTTGATGGTATGGATTACCCACATGTTGAACCATTGGTGGTGTAAGTTCAGTTAAACACCATTTTAGTATTTAAATTACGGTTACAGAGTCTGGTCAGTGAGATATAGGTTGGGATTGGGCCTAATCAGATGGAGGGATTGAGCATTTCCTCAGGTGGAAGGTGCATTTATTGGGATGTGTCATATAGAAATACTACGCTTTGATGCCCGTGATCTCCAAATTCAAAGTGGTCATAGGCGATTTATAATTAATGGTATGTTCGATTACATGATTGTCATTAATTGTCATCATTAGATTAAGACGCATCTAATAAACTACAGTATGTGGCAGACATCCCAAAAAGTTACCTTTGGCACTCCCGCTGCTTATCTAATACTAATTCTCAAGTTTAGTTTTTCTTGAATGTTTTATTCTCCATAAAAGTGGTTTAAAATAGCAGCCAACACTGGTATATACTGGAACCCGTATTGGTTTATGAACATCTCAGCCGTACACTACCTGAGATATTCATTATACTGTTTATATCAGCCTTACCCAATTCGCTCGGTATATATATATATTCTTAGATTTAAGCGTTGAGCATAAAATTTTAAAACTCATCTTACTCTTAGGGAACTGGGTTTTGGATAACGGTGAACCGTGAATTCGAACCTAACGAACCAACAAACCAGGTAACATTGGTTTATAGCACCTGGTTGGGAGAGATTACTAAAGGAGAGAGAATATTGGAAATGGAAAAACTGAAAGAGGGTAAGTGGTACTTATATAAGCAATTTATACCAGCTCAGCTGGTATAAACAGTATATACATGTACCAGCTGTAGAGGGAGATTCTTTAAACCTTAGATATTTAATTAGGTCCCGGACTTTAGTAAATATTAGCTTCTCAATGTGAGGACCATAGTGACAAATTTTGGCAAAATTCCCTTAAATGGGGGTCTAAATTAATGAAACTTTGTCAAAATTTTATGGGTTTTTTGCATATACGGCTATGAGATATGCCAATATTGCATCAAATCGCTGACTTATGAGTATTTATTCTGCAGCCCTTACTTTTGTGCTTTTATTTCATATTGCCCTTCTTGACATTAACTAAGTGTGAGTTTATGAAAGGAAGGATTATTTTGCCCTTAGTGAAACTAATATTCTAAAAATACCATCATTCTAAAAGGCCCTTCATTCATCTATATTTACAAGTCATGCCATTAAAGTTTACCACCATTCTAAAAAGCCCTTCATTCACCTTTATTTACAAGTTATGTCATTATAATTTACCACCATTCTAAAAGGAGTACCTTTAAATCCATCCACAAAATTTTTGAGTTCATCACGCTGAAACACATCGACTGCATTGAATCGGACGATGGAAACTGTTTATCGTCCCAATCTTTTATGAGATCAATCTTTAGATCATGGGTGTACCATCAGACGGTCGTTTTTTATTTCATGTCGTGCATACCCATAAAAGGGACCTTAAAATCAATTTTAAGAGTGCACCTGATGTAAAGGTCACTTTTCTGTGCCACGTGAAATAAAACACTGATCATTTGATGGTACGCCGATAATTTCAAGATCCATCCTGTGAAATATTAGAAAAACATATGATGGGTCTTGAATCATTTATCCCTTTTGACGTTTGACCCTAGAAAGACTGGACTGGGCATGGCCTGACCAGTTACACTTAGCAAAGGATAAGTACCAAATGCGAATCAGGGCCTGTGTAATATAACTTAATATCATTTTCAGCAATCATATGGGATATGCAAAACCAGTATTGCCATTTTTGTCAGGTTTATTGCTCTTATGTTTTTAATGTTACGTAATTTCAACTTATTTATTATGCGAGTTTTGGTGCCATATGACGCAACCTTGATTGCACATTTGAATTAAAATGTCCGATTCATCATATTTTTTAGTTCGTTACGGCAGATTTAGACTTGTTACTTTTACTGGGATTACGTACTTGCAAAGTTTCTCAGTTTCTCTTTGGAGAAGTATGTATGGACCTAGTTGCAATATGGGTTAGGTTCATTATGGCTATTTTTTAAAGTGATCGTCTGATGGTACGCCGATAATCTCAAGATCCATCGTGTGAAATATTTGGAGGATAAATGATTCAAGACTCATTAAATGTTTTTCTTATATTTCACACGATGGATCTATATCGAGCGTCGATGTTTTTCATGACACATATCAGAAAAGTGATCTTAACATCACGTGCACGCTTAAAATTGATTTTAAGGTCACTTTTATGAATGTGTACCACATGAAATAAAAAATCGACCATCTGATGGTACACCTATGATCTAAAGATCGATCTCATGAAAGATTGGGATGATAAACAATCTCCACCGTCTGATTCAATGAGTCGATGTGTTTCAATGTGGGTGAAATCAAAAATTTTGTGGGTGGATTTAAAGGTACTCCTTTTAGAATGGTCGCAAACTATAATGGCATGACTTGTAAATAAATGTGAATTAAGGGCCTTTTAGAATAGTGGTAAACTTTAATGGCATGACTTGTAAATATAGATGAATGAAGGGCCTTTTAGAATGGTGGTATTTTTAGAATATTGATTTTATTAAGGGCAAAATGGTCCTTCCATCCATAAACTCACGGCTAGTTAATGGCAAGGGGCTAGTTAATGAAATAAGAGCACAAAAGTACCCATAACTCGAGGGGTTTGATACAATATCAGCATATCTCTGGAGGGGGGGTTATATGCTAAAAACCCAAATTTTATTGACTTTGCCCAAAATTTTGAATTTTGCTTATTTCAGCAATATATATATATGAAATTTTATTAATTTTGGCTTTTTAAAAAACATTTTTTAATCAATAAATATGTTTTTCCTATAATCTCCAAAATTTTCACAAAATCTTTTTAAAATTTCCCAAAATCTATTGGATATGAACCCAAACAACCCCACAAAAATATTGTCAAAAACAAAAATTTGTCACTATGGTGAGAATATGTAGAAGGGTCTAACTCTCCTCGTCGCCATGTAAACACAAAAGCAATATTTAAATGATCTTCCACCATCAATGGTTTAAGATGTGAATAATCTATACCACCAAAGTGATAGATCATAAATTGACATGCATCAAGCCCAAAAATAGTATTCTAGGGAGAGTTAAACCGTCCACCCTATGGACGGTTAGGCCAATAAAAATTATATTAAAAAAAGAAAAAAATTATATTTTTTTTCACGCAAATAGGGGTGTAGCTTCGGGTAACCGAACCGAAACCAAAATTTCGATTTTATGTTCGGGCTTTGCAAAACCAAATCCGAACCGAAACATTTTGGTTCGGTTTCAATTAACCAAAATTTTCAAATGCTCAAATCGAAACCGACCGACTTTCTCACCCTACCCACCCGTTTTCTTGGTTTTCAGGTATCACGACCGAAACTGAACTAGGCCGAATCGATTCGATTTAGTTGTCAATTGATTTCGGTCTGATCGGTTTACGATTTTCAGTTCAAATTTGCACTCCTAAATGCAAAAAACAAAAATATATTAAAAATTCAGTAAAAATAAAAAAAAAATTGGAATAACTTTAAGAAAAATAAAAAAAATGTAAGAAAATAAATATTTGTAAATTTCTATTGGCCTAGTGGCCCAGCTGTCTAACCCATTTTCAACATTCGTCCTCCTTTAAGTTAATTTTTGTATTAAGGTGAATATTTATTGTTGAGGGAGCATTTAGATAACTAAGTCTTTTTTTTTTTTTTTTTTTTTTTTTTTTTTTTAAATTTTGTTATATATATATATATATATATATATATATATATATATATATATACACACACACACACACACACACACACACGGAGATAAGTAAGTTTTGAGTAAAAGGGTTTATTAGATATTTCATAAAATATGGGGAGGATTTAGAAAAGTAACTTTAAGGAAGGGTTTTAGAAATTGCCCCCCTCTCTTTAACTTAAAGCTCCCTTTAAAAGAAAGTAAACAGTTCATGTACCATGGAGATGGAAATATCGACTACCCAACATTATTTTAGGAACTATTAAAAATAAATCATGTTTTGTTTTTAAAGTGAAAAATGATTGATATTTTTAACATTATAATGTTAAAATTTTGATAAACTTTTGTTTTATCTATTAATTTTTCTCAAAATTATCCTGTTCTATATCTATTTAAATTGCCAACCCCAAATGTGATGGGATTATAGGTTTTGGAAATTGATGATGAATTTCAATTGAAACTTAATAGTTTTTTATTATTAATATTTCCTGATCATGTAAAGTAATATGTTTTTAATTTAGTAAGAAACTTTCTTCTCCACTATTATGTTTCTTTTTTGTGATATTTGACCATTTTTCATTAAAACAGTAAACTTTATTTGTTTGAAACTGAGGACGCCCCAATAAATTTATAGTCACCCAAATAAGAAAAAAGAATCATATAGTAAACAAAGTGTTTTAGGTTTTAACTATAAATCATAGCGACAAATTTCTCTGAAATTCATCGAAACGGGGTAGGACAAAACTTTCGGTTGGATAAGTTTCCATGATTTCTCCAAAATTGTTGACATTTTATTAATTTTGGTGAAATTGACGAAATTTTTTTTTTATAATTTTAGATATTTTTATATAATAAATAAGATTTTTATGAATATTAAATCATAAAAATAATAAATAAGATTTGTACGCCGCGAATTCCGAAAATTATCCCAAGTGAAGCGAAATGACCCCTAACAAAATATTGCTGAAAACAAAATTTGTCACTATGCTATAAATATTTGGTAATTAATTTTAAAATATTAAACTTTTAAACTTTTTACTTCATATTTTGTTTTAAGCAAGCATACATATACAGTGGTGATGCTTGAAATGAAGTTAGACATTTATCATCAAAATTATAATAATGGGAAATTTATATTTTCGGCCCTATAAATTTGCTTATTTGTAGAAACGACCCTATAGTTTGAAACTTTACAGAATAGGTCAGCTCCAAGCCAAGCCGTTGCCACGTCAACATTGTTTGATCTATATTTCTATCTTCTTCGTTATTTCAATTTTTTTTTTTTATTCTCTTCTGTATTTTTGAACTATTGTAAGATAGCAGACCGTTATCTTAAGATATTTGTTTATTCTATATTTCTATCTTCTTTTTATTTTCTTTTGTTTTTTAGAATTTTAATATGTGTTACAATTTATTTAGATAATTATAATTAGTTGAGATAACTGATGTATGATAGTTATTAAATAAGGTGCACTCTAATTAGATTATCAACGAAAAAAAGGGATGACAAAAAAGTTTAGAAAATAAACATATAACAATGAAAAACAAGGTCAGTGCTGATGTGGAAACGGCTTGGCTTGGAGCTGGCCTATTCTGTAAAGTTTCAAACTATTGGAGCATTTTTGAAAATAAGCAAACTTATAGGGCCAAAAATACAAATTTCCTTATAATAATCTTGTCCCATTTGATTTGGGGTTAGGTTTAGTAGTCCTATTTCTTCTCACTTTGTAGTTACGGCTAAATTCTTTGCCATTTCATTATGTTAAATGAAAATGACTAAAATATCCGAAATGGTATCACTCATTGTGTCTTTAGATTTAAAATTAAAGCATTTTGTGATCATAAAACCGAAATGTATTGGGTGTATCAGCTGGGCCCTTGGATGATAAGTACCAAATCGGATACCTATCGGCCAAATCGGCCGGTATCATTGAGGATATTTTGTGGGATAGAAAGGTATTTTAAAAATATAAATTTAAATAATTAGAATTTTTTTTATCTAATTCATTTGGGCCATGTCGGCCGAAATGACCCAATATGGGGGTAATATTGTATCGGGTGGAGGCTAACCCGATACATATCGGCCATATTGTATCATGTCCATTATACAAATATCTTTCAATTTTTAATATAACATTTTATACTTTTTTTTTGCAATCTATTTTGATTATCCGGCCGAGCCAATGACTCACAATTCGGTAGCTGACCCCATTTTTTAAAGCATTGGTTTAAATAACTTAGTCAATCCTTAATCCTTATTGATACCCCACTCTTATCTTCAGTGAATCAAGTCACACATAGCACAAAAGATTAGGAGGTTGGTGGCGAGTGTTGACAGGTGGGATGAGGGTTTAATAAAATAGCATACAGGTAGGTGGAGGTAAGTAGGATGATAATAGCAAAAAATGCATATTTATTGGGGGATGCTCCCTGCAAGAGTTTGGCATTTGTCAGCTTCCTCTCATATTCTTGTGTACTTTTTTTAGTAGGCCCCTTTTCTTTGCTAACTCCCGACAAAGCATGATTTACCTAATCTAGTAATCAAGGACTATAAAATTGACTGAAACCGATACATATCGATTTTTTGGTAAACCGATACGATACGTATCGGTCGTCTAACTCGGTATTGATATCGGTATCTGCAGAGTTTGGTATAGCTCTTTGTCAGCTTCCTATTAAATTCAGATATACATTTTTTAGCAGGCCCCCTTTCTCTTTGCTAACTCCCGACAAAATATGATTTACCTAATCTAGTAATCAAGGAATTAAAAATCAGCCGATGCCGTACATATCGGTCCTCCAACTTGATATTAGTATTGGTATTGGCCGATACGGGTCCGTATCGGTTTGGGTTGAGGCATATATATATATATAGTTTAAGGGCCTATTCGTGAGGACTGATACTCGATATCGAAATCGAATTTGACTCCTTGCTAATAACTACCTCTATGCTTTCTGCTAACACCCTGTCAAAGCAAATACAATATGTTATGCCAGGGAGCTAGAAGAGAACTATGCCAAACACAACCTTAATCTCTTCCTATCAAATAGTGTAGCCTAGAGTGCTACACAAATATTCATGAGCATAACAAATTAGTAAAAATGTACTTTTTGACATTTGACTCATTTAGTGCTAAAAACTATTATGCATTTTCCTAAGGTTTAGAGGGAGATATGAACTTTTTGACATTTGACTGATTTAGTGCTAAAAACTATTATGCATTTTCCTAAGGTTTAGAGGGAGATATGACACTAGCATTGATAGTGCTTTCTCTTTCAAACACCCAAAAGAAAAATAAAACGGTGTACGCTTAAAAAATTTATTTTATGTAATTGAAACTTTCAATTAAACATGCAACTGAAACTATGGACACTTTCGGCTAATTAGTACATGTTTTGAATCTTTATTGGTCACACAAAAATGGGAGCCACTTGCATATGAGAAGCTGTCTTTTGCATATAATTTAAAAGAAAGACTTGACATTTTTGAGACTTGTGTCATATGAAAAAAATCATGTAAATCGATTGATTTGAAAGTCATGATCTAATGACATGAGGTGTAAAAGATTAACACGAAACACGATATTCATCTCGATTAGAGGTCATTATCTAATTTAAGAGTTAGCCATATTGACTCATATGATAAAGATTGTGTTCATGCCAATCTCTTGCACCTTAAATCATTATATTATGACATTCAAATTAGACGGCTTAGATGATATTTTCATTTGACACAAGTCACCAAAATATCAAGTCATTCTTTTAAATTATATACAAAAAGATATCTTCACCATATGCAAATTGTTGTTGAAATAAAATTGTACTCGCAAGTGTACGAATCTATTGTAGCAATAGATCAATGGAATATGAGATCGTTTCCACGAGGATTAGAGAGAAAATTAAATGGAGGAAGCAACAATTAATCTCAAGAACACTTACAGATTGAAAGCAATATTCAACTAACTTACTGATTCTTAAGAGGGTGAAAGGATTTAAAACTAGGCAATAAAATGAATTTAAACGGAGATTAAAAGGGGATGATTAGGATACTAAATCCTCCCATCGTAAGTTTATTATTTACGAAATACAGATTTACTGATTCAAATGTAAAATTATCGCAATAAAGATTTAGTGTAAATTCTATATTGTAGATCTAAAATCATGGGAATGCATGATTAACATCCATAGATACATGATTAGCACTTTTATCTTAGATAACAATCAAATTTTACAAGATCCGTAAGAGTAATAGAGAAAGGATCCGGAGTAAAATCACCATTGTAGATCCGAGATTATGAGGCATTATTATCACTCATATCTTAGATAATAATCGGATTCTATAAGATTCCACACTGTGGATCTAAGATTATGGGATATATTATTAGCACCCATGGATGCATGATTAGCACCCATATCTTAGATAGCAAACGGATTTTATACATTGGCAAGAGCATTAGGGAAATTCAAAATAATGCCTCTATGACAAGATAATATCCCAACCATTTAAGGATGATGAGGTTCATTAGATCATCATCCTTAAAAAAATTTAGCTATGATTAAATTAAACAAAAATATGATGGAAATGAAAATAGGAAATAACATTAAAATACCGTGATGAATGATACACAAAAATCTATTAAATCTTTAATCCAATACGTACAATCCTTTCTTGAATGCGGAAATTAAACTAATCTAAAAAATTAAACCTAAAAATTGAAAGAATAGTGCTTATAAAGAAAAACTGAAGATAAAAGTAAATACTAAAGAAAATAAAACTGAGAAGATTAAAGCTTCCCAAAGGGAGAGACCCCTAAAATTAATTCTCAAGTTTGTTTAAATAGGGTCTCAGTTCGGAGATTTGAAATTTAAAATCGATTGATCGATTATTAAAGTTGATTAATCGATTTTGAATTAGAAATTTACACTTCTCAACATTTGAAATTCGATTAATCAAAACTATATAAGTTGATCTAATCGGATGTACACATAACAGAGAGTAGACTTCAAGCTCCTTTTATAATGCCGATTAATCGACTTAAGTAGTCGATTGATCGATTATTCAAGAGTATTTGAGCTTAGCATTTCCTTTGCTCCAATGTTTTAGTGTTAGTTAGTTTTATACTCTTTTACGCTTCTTGATGCATCCAATGACCAGATGTTTCTAAAACACTTAAAATCTTATAAATTTTGTCAGATAACTTTCATTGGATAGCAAAATATCAATTTTATGGTGTGAAATATAGTCAAATTTCATACCCTCACCACAAACAATGGCTCTCAAATAAAATTTGACATTATTTTTTTTTCTTTATTTGGTATGTAAATAGCAAAATTTAGTGTGCAACTAAAAATAATGCGCGAGAAGGAAAAAGTGGTGTGCACAACCCTCATCATAATGTTGGATATCCAAATTTAATTTTATATAGGAGAAGACTAGTGAAAATACAATATGCATAGAAAATTGTGCCCTTTTCTTTACAAATTATAATCATAAATCCCCTAAACTCTAATGTCAATGAAGTTTGGTGGGACTTATTGGCAGTTTTGAAGGTGACAAATGGCTCTTCATCCCAAGCTACAATTGTGTCTCTCGAACAAAGTAAAAGACATCTCATATTTATATAATATAGAATATGTTTGGTGCCATATGATATTTGCCCTATTATTTCTCTTTTCCAACCGGTTGATGCCTCTTTCCATTATGGCTGGCCTTGTACCTGACCAGAGCGGGTCCTGACGCTTTTGGTGGCCTATGTCAAGATTTCGAGAGTCGGTCTTAGGCATGTGTATTATATGAACTCAAGATCTATATGATAAGTGCATCATGATCTCAAAATCTATTGATTGTATAGAAGATTAGGACAAAAAATAATTTTCATTGTCTAATTTAAAATAGTCAATAATTTTTAATGTTGGAAAATTCGTCCATACTTCACATGAAAAGTGGGTGCAAATAATTTCACCCTTTCTAGAATGTATGAAATTATTTTAATTTTCACAAATTATATATAAATTAAAGTTTTTATTTCTCTAGTGGTTGAATTAGTAGTTTCTGAAACCTGGATTCCAGGTTTAAGCTTTCATTTTTATAAGATTCTGTTTTTAATTAATTTTATTAGAGCCTATAGACCCTACTTGAGTGAAACAGTCTACCTTCGATCTTTAGACTCTAAAATCGATGGATCATTTCTTACATGATCTACAGTCCAAAATACTCCTGTTTAAACGTTTTTAATTCTGGTATATATGTTAGTCGGCAAATATTGTATGACTTTGAATAGAGGAAAGGTGCCAATGGATTGGACGGTCAGATCTAACGAATTGAATTACAATAGAAGTTTGACTCTCACAATGTTCAACTTTCATAGGTTTCTAAGAAAGTACTTTCCATGTTAGAATTCCTTCTTTCAAAATAGGTCGAATAACACATGCCTTATTCCACTTTCTGAAAATCTTCAGAATGTGAGTTCTTTCTATTAATCATAAGGATTATTTATACTTTCCTCAAAAAGCACTTAGTTTTTCAGTTTTGCAAAGATTCCATCGTTTATTTGGCGCATGGCACTTATTCATAAAGTCTGACTTTCTGAGTTTGGCAGGAGTTTTGTTTTCTAAGTTATGTACTCGGAAAACCTTATATTCTTAGCACAAATTTCAAGGATAACTTTCCCAAATTAAAACCTCTCAAATGAATAAATATGAGTAACTTTTTTGAAAAATTATAAAAGGTGGACAATTTTGTAGGCAGCTTATGTAGCGCGATATGACTAATTGCACATATAGTGGGCTCAAGCACTATAGCCAATAACATCATGCCGGGGGTAGCCAAGAATTTTTATTAGTAGGGGCTACAAATTATAAAGAATTATACTTAATAGAAACTCTAGATTTAAATGGAGGCTTAAGCTGATTTGAGGGGTTCTATATCATAGAACCCCTCAAAGGTTCTATCAACAAAGGGTGTATAAGAACTATACTTAATAGTAACTCTAGAAAAGAGATTAGATCTTGGATAAATCTGAGTTTACTCATATTACAACAGCAAAGTGTAGGCAGTTGATATGGTGCGACATGACTAACTACCCTGTCCAGCATTACTTGGCCCCACTACATTTCCGATCAATTGCATCACGCCATATCAGTCACTTGCACTTTGCGTGTACAAAACGTGCTTGCCATATAACACTATCCTTCGACTGTGGTTGGTATTAGGTATTCAAAGTCATGGCCATTCCATACATGACATGTGGCATCATTAATGTTCAAATGATCTTACACCTTCAATACTTTAATATGGGAGTGATGCATATTTTTAAAGCAGCCAATCATAAATGACAAAAAAAAAAATGATGTTTTAGAGAGATTTAAGCCATGTGATATATTGAGTGATAATATCAACGATTGTTTTTGTTTCTCATCTACTTTTTTTCCATTAGAATGGGACATGCTCTTACCACAAATTGCCACTTAGACTATTTAAATTGCTTACACCACTATGTCATATTTTTTCTTTTTTGGATAACTTGGGTATTCAGGCCTTTTAGAGCACCCGCAAAATCTAAGAGGCACATCTGCAACCTCAAATTATCACATGATGGGTCTGGAGATATAAATTCTTAGGGTAGCCTCAACGGGGAGAAGAGATTCGAACTCGGGCCTTTTGCTTTTAGAAACAAGTACCTGACCTGCTCGCCTTACCCCTTGAGGTTTCCACCATGTCATATTGCATTATATGAAGTAGATAAATCTGAAATTTACACTTATAAATCAAATCTAACCATCCGAACAGTAAATGTTTTCTTAAAAAATCTGAAAATTTGGTCAAGAAATTTCATACCGTCCATTTTGGTAGATATCAATCCTACGGTTAAGATGCCCATATCAACATTACTTTCTGGGTACCACTAATCTATGATATCAATTTTCATATGGACGGACCAGATTGAGCAGATTTGAAAAAAATGTAATTTTGTCTGATTACGGTCTCTGAGATGGATCCCATTACGTAGAAAATAGTTTTCAGCCGTCGGATATATAAAATATTATTGTACCCGAATCCCTATGGTAGTTGGAGTCAACCGTATTGATGGCGGGAACTTTGATTCTTCTATTGAGATTCGAGTAGTCAATCTTCAACAAAATCTAACGGTTGAAATACGTGTAGGGTTTCTTGGCCAGAAGAGCCAGCATCTAGGGTTTTGTGATTTTTGTTTCACTTATCGTTTTTTTAATGAATAAACAAAAAGTAAAAACCCTATCACTTTTAGAACCTGATAAATTCTAGGGTTTTGAAAATCGATCAAATCCCCAACTGGGTTTCGAAGATCACTCAGATTACTCAACTGGGTTTTCAAAATCTTCTCGAAACCAGTTCGAAATTGAGCTTAAAAATGTGCGAATTTGGTTCTATACAGAACAAAATGAACAGTTTCTCCATTGATTTTGGTGCAAAATTACGTAGTCAAAGCATTCAAAAAATCCAATGGTAGAGATCTGTTAAGGGTTCTAGGCCGGTAGGCAGTAGGCCTAGCAACTTTTGAGGGTTTTGTTTGTTCCTCCTGTGATCTACAAACCCTATCACTCTACCTTTCGAACCTTATAAATTCTAGGGTTTCGAAAATCGATCAAATCCCCAACTGGGTTTTGAAGATCACTCAGAGTGCTTAACTAGGTCTCCAATTTCTTCTGAACCCAGTTCGAAATCCAGCTTAAAATTGCTCGAATTTTGATCTACATAGAACAAAATGTAGAGGTTTCGCTACTGGTTTTGCTCCAACTTACTGAGTCAAATGTTCAACAAAATCCAATGGTGGGTGTATGTGTAGGGTTTTCTAGGCCAGTAGGCCTTGCAACTTTAGGGTTTTGTTTGTTCCTCTCTCTGACTCCGTGTGGGTTCTACAAACCCTTTTCACTTTTCGTTCCCAATAAATTCTAGGGCTTCTATCAATTTCCCAATTGGGTATTGAAGATTACACAGATTACTCAACTGGGTCTACAATATCTTCTTATTCCAGCTCGAAATCAAGCTTAAAATGCTCCAATTTGGATCTATACAGAGCAATATAGGGGTTTCCCCATTGATTTTTGCCCCGAAACCGCCTGTTTATTTGTCGAATAGAAGAGTGGCGTTTGATTGGAGAAGAAAAGAAGCTCTATTGCCTTAGATTTCCGTTTTTGCCTTAACATTCGAATCGTCCCCCCCTCGTTCCGAGCTTTGTTCGAACTTATTCGGCTTCAGTTCTTAGATATAATTAGTAGGAGAAATGGATTCTTTTCCTGGGGATCTTAGCATTGCTTGTAGTAGTGATTTTTCGCAAATTTTAAATGGGTTTTCGCAGAATCTAGGGTTCCCATTAATGGGTCGAGGAGGGTCGTCCTCATTGATTTTGGATAGCAAGAAAGGAGAGTTAGTAAAGGCGCCACTGAGATTGACAAAGAAGGCGACTGGGGAGGAGGAGGAGAAGGCAATTGCAGCTTTGAAGAGTCACAGCGAGGCGGAGAGAAGGCGGAGAGAGAGGATCAATGCCCATCTAATGACGCTACGGAGCATTGTGCCAAGGACTGATAAGGTTAGGGTTCTTAAATTATTTTGTTTTTGTTCTTGATGAATATTATTTTTCGCTTTTGTTCTTAATGATTATGGCATAGTTATGTTGGTTAATCTATCACCATACAAAGACCATTGAATAGATACTTATAGTGCCAATTTTGTAGTAACAAAATTCTCCAATTTATTTTTTAACCAATCATGTTTAAATCTCACATTTTTGCTGAAGCACATTTTTCAGGATTTAATAACAACCTATTGAAATATTTGGGGTTTTTTTTTTCCAATTTTTACCGAATTTTTTTTGTTAAATGACAAATTTTATGTATTAATCATATTTTGTCACAAAATAGAATCTTCATAGTTATTAAGTTTAACAAAATAATCTATATGAGTCTCTAGTTTATACTTTTATTTTGTGTTTTATACTCTTTTTTAAGATTCAAGAAAATGTGAGTGAATTGGAGCTTTTACATAAAAAATCTCAAGCTTCGTAATTTTCTAATATCTCTTCCTGATTTTGCTCCAAATTTTATGGATTTTTTTCACAGATTGAGAGTTTTTTGTTCTCACCAAATAATTTCCTATTCTGATATGAATTTTTCCCTCTCGAATAATTCCCGACTTCCTACTTGGTGACTATGGTGCCAAACAAATAAATTGAAAAAATTCAAGATGTAATTTGAAATTGGAATATTTTTGGTGCTTAACTCTGCATTTTCTGCTTAACTCTGCCAACTTTTATGACTAGTGGTGCCATGTAAGCATATTGAACTAGTGTCCTGCCTAAAGTGAGAATGTAGATGTTCAATTTAAGGTGGAGTGTGACTTGAAATTGGAATATTTTTGGGAAAATTAGAAAAACAACCTTAAAAAACAAATGTTTTAGCCAAAAATCCAAAACTTAAATGTTTAAACAAAAAAAATTTCATGGTTTATTGAAGTTCAAAGATCCGTGAGATCTCAAATCCTCATTAAAGTGGATTTGTGAGTTTACAAATTTGCCCCTGGTTGTCTTCTCCACTCAAACCACCCTCGACAAAACCAGCCGCCGGTAAAGATTAGGGTTCCGACTTCCCGACTACCTTCACGATGTTCTCGAAGCGGATCGTTAGTTATTCTATGCGCTGGCGATAGAATCACGAACAGGTGGAGCTGGTTTTGTCAGGGCGGAGGTGACTGACCCGGTGGTGGTAATGGGTTCGATTGAACCGGTGTTGGAGGTGATTGAACCGGCTGGGATGGCGAAGAAACCTATGGTTGAGGCGATTGAACTGGTGGTAGGAATGTGGGTGATTGAACCGATGTTGGAGATTATTGAAGTGGTGGGGACGCTGAAAAAACTGGTGATAGAGGAAACTGATATGATGGTGACAATGGGGGTGATTGAGTGGGTTGGGGTTTTGGGGAAATCGGAAGCTGAGGTGACTGAACCGGTGGTTGACATGGAGGAGATTGAACTGGCGGTGAAGATGACTGATCTGATTGAACCAGTGGTTGCGATGGAGATATCGTAATGGGAGTTGGCGATGAAGCCGTCGGAGCTGGTTTTGTCGGGGTGAACTCGTTGCAGCCGTCGGTGGTTTTGAGTGGTTTGAGTCATAGTTGTCAAAAGCGATCGCATATGTGATCCTAAATGTACAAATCGCATATGCCATGATGGCATATGCAGTTTGGGAGGTATGCGATCGCATACACAGTATGCAATCGCATACCCCTCTAATGGTCATAAATATGACCATTGGAGCTTATTTTAATTTAATTTAATTTAATTTTTTAAGTCTCCCCAAAGCTTATAAATAGGGGGTTCCTCTTCCGAATCCATACCACATCCATCCAAGGTATGATTTGTGTCTCTTTGGTCTTTTTTTTTTTTTTTTAAAGTTTTTAGTGTTATCTTCCTCTCTCTCCCTTTTTTTCTCTCTTGCTCTTTTTTTCTCAAAGCTTTGTTGATAATTCCTTTTGCTTTATTTTATAGTTAACTAAGCAAGGAGCTTCAACCATCATTCTTCAAGAAAAGAGGGAAGAAATCACTTCAAGAATCAAAGATTCAAGGATTCAATAGTTAGAAATTAATTTATAATTCCTATTAAATTTTGTTTGATTGTTTTTCCTCTTTATTACACCTCATTTTTTCCTTTTTTTAGTGTGGTTGTTACTTGTTAAGCTCTCCGGTCTCCACCCACTTCTTTAAATTAATACAAAACATATATTATACACTTTTGGAAATTTTTTGGGATTTTTTTGAAAAAAAAATTATGCCATCGCGCCATCGCATATGCGATCCGCATATGCGATGACACTATGCCATCTCGTAGCATCGCATATGCGATTTAACAACATTGGTTTGAGTGGAGAAGACAACCAAGGACAAATTTGTAAAGTCACAAATTGAGTATTTGAGATTTCACGTGTCTCAGAACTTCAAAAAACCGTGAAAGCTTTTTTTTAAAAACCTTTTAAGTTCTGGATTTTTGGCTAAAACATTTGTTTTTTAAGGTTGTTTTTCTAAAGTGCCCTATGTTTGGATGCCACTTTAATGTTGAGGGACTAGAGAGTCAAAGAGTCAAACTGTTTTCGGAATCTAAGAAGAGCTCAACAATCCAAATATTAGTAGCAAAACTCTGCCTCTTTACCCTGTGTATGTCGTCTATTATTTAATACCATTCGAGAAAGGTAAGTCTCTGATTTCCTCCATTAAATGGATTATAGTTGTAATCACTTTGATTGGACTTTTCTTAAGAGGATTGCAATTGCGCGATTTCGTTGAAATGTCGATGACTTGACCATCCTTTGACTGTAATAGATCATGAATAAAGTAAATGTTTCCCACTTTTTGGGCCAGGTGGCAGACATGTTTGGCCAATCCAAATTGTCCAAGTGGCTAAACATCATTTGAAATTCATCCAGCCAAAGAAAAAAAAACCATGCTCATCAAATGTTTCAAATTAATTTGGGATGTTTAATTGGGACTGTTGTTCGTATCTAACTTAGGATTTATATTGAAGTGTTTGGATTCAATGGTAAGGATCCTCCAGGCTTTATTTTTTGGGCTGCACCAAGGTCATAAGATGTTCTGCCACTTGGAAAAATTGAATTGGTAAAAACTGTGTGCCATGTGGCACCATGGGACATAAAATTGAGGGGAGCATTGTATCTTAGGGCTAAGGTGAGGACTGTCAATCCCTTGAATAATAATTGCTTTTGGTTTTTATTTTTATTTTCCTGATTGGAGATGTTTGAAGACCTGATGAAGGGTTCCTAATATTTGGCTTCAAATTGCAGGAGAATTTGATTTGAATCTACTGCAATAACTACTAGTAACAAAAAGGGTGCTACAACTTGCACACAAGATTTGTAAAGTGGCACATGGTTAAAAGGACTTTACTATTCTGAGATCTCTGCCACGTGGAACGTCAGCTAAATTGTACGATTTTACGACCAAGATGTAAAGATCTTTGAGGCCAAAAATTACCAAGAAACATGATACCTATCATCTGTTTTGTCAGTCAACTATTGATTCAGATCATGGCCTTTGACTGTATTCAATCAGATGATAGAGATCGTGTTTCGTGCCAATCTTTGGCCTAGAAGAACTTTTCATCATAGTCTTCGAATTAGACGGCTTAAATGGTGTTCTACATGGCACAGAACTCTCGTGTGCAAGTTGTAGCTCCCTAAGAATAATACATTTCTTATAATATTTTTTGGTAAAAGAGAATTTATAAACAGTTCCTATATTCAATGGGAGTTTAATTTTTGGCTGATTATTTCTGTGTAAGCATCTCTCTTTGTGCTGTGTGTGTGTATATATATACACACACACACACACACACACATGAAGTCACGCAGGTTGTTGATGTGCTGATCTTTCTTTTAGGTTTACTTTATTTGGTAAATAGGTAAAAGCGCATAATACATTATTCAGGATTTATTTTTTTGTGAGATCACCCAAACTAGCAAATCAATGCAGATGGACAAAGCTTCATTACTTGCCGAAGTGATCAACCATGTGAAGGAGCTGAAGAGGAATGCAACAGAGACCAGCAAAGGATGCTCCCTCCCAACAGATTTTGATGAAGTGCGAGTTGAACCTGAAGTTGATGGAATTAACAAAGGAAGTTTCCGCATTAAGGTGTCTCTGTGTTGTGAAGATCGACCAGATCTTCTATCTGATCTGAATCAAACAATCCAGGGCCTCCACCTGAAGACACTGAGGGCAGAGATCTCAACTTTGGGAGGCAGGGTAAAAAATGTTTTTGTGATCTCGTGCGAAGGACAAATTGACGACACAGAACGACGTGTCTTTGCAAGTTCTGTTCACCAGGCCTTGAAGGCTGTTATGGATAGAGTTTCTTCACCGGAGTTTTCACCCACATCGACCCTTTGTAACAAGAGGCGGAAGATTTCGAACTTCGATTCCTCAAGCTCCTCTTCATGAGACCTGGCCATAGGAATCGTAATGTTGTACAGTTTCTAAATCAGAAAAAGCACCATTTCTTCAGATTTTTGAGCCACATCATGGTGGCAGTCTACAGTGATCGATCCGTAAATACGAAAAGATGGACAAAATGGAAAGAATGTCCGGCTTGGAGGCGCGTGTTTTTGTAAGGTTTGATATTGCTTGTTGTTGATGTTAACAGCTGTTATCGATGTCAGTCTTTTGAGTCCCAAAATTATAGTCACCAAGTTGGAATTCGGAAATTATATAATAGATTTTGTATAAATCAATACTATCGTTTTCATCCAAATCTTATGCAATAGATCTTGGCATATGGGCTTATCATCAGGTGGTCAAATGGTGATTTCCATGTGGCACACATCCCAAAAAGTGACCTAAGAGCCATATTTAATGATATGCTTATGATCAGTCACATTTCGAGATGTATGTCATGTTAAATCAACATCTGCCTGTCCAATGGTACATCTATGATTCAACATCTATTGTGTGGAAGATTCGAATGAACAATAATTTCCTTCGACTTATTCAAAGCAAGGATGTGGTTTTCACCTGTGTAACATATGGTTGCAAATAATGGACCCTTTGGATGAGCAGAGTTTGTTAAAAAGAAACTTTGATCATTGCCTTGTTCCATTTACTTGTTGGCTTTGGGACTAAGGTTCTTGTCTCCTCTTATGCCACTTCGTGTGTGGCCAAAGTGCTTGCTAATTAGTCTTGGATGCTTGCTAATTGGGTATGGTGAATCGTAGGCCTTGGTTTAATAGCAAGGAAATTCTAAAGAGGAAATGAAATCAATTTCTTGGAAAATGATTTCGTCTAGAAATGGATTTTCACCTGTTTGATTAGTGTGTCTTAGAAATGACTTTCAGTGAAAATTGATTTCTCTTGTTTGATTAGTATGTTTAACAATGAGTTTTTAAGTTTGCATCATATATTTTCTACTTTTATAAAAGTAGAAGTTAGTTTGAACAAATATTTAGTAAGCAAAGTAGAAAAAAATTATTTAGAAAAATATCTAACTTATCGCTCTGTGATGCCCTAGTCATAGATTGACTTTTTTTTATTATCAAATCGTGATCAAAGTAATAGTGACAAATTTTGTTGAAATTCGGCCAAATTTTGCGAAATTTGCCGAAAAGGGGGTCTAAAGAAAATTTCGATATTTTTCGATAATTTCAGTAATTTCGACATATTTCAGTAATTTTCGGTGAAATTTCAGAAATTTTGATTTTTTTTTATGTTTAATTTTTTAAAAAAATAATAAATGTTAGTAATTTAGTATATATTGTAGGAATTAAAAAAAAAATTATTAAATATATTTTTTTTTATAATTTTAATCCTCGAATTTTTTTTGAAAGGTATCGAATTAACTTGAAATGTACTAAAAGGGCCCCCATTGGAAAATTTCCAAAATCGAAATTTGTCACTATGATTAAAATCAAATATTAAACAATAATTTTTTTAAGGATATTCTATTATGTTACAAATTAACATTATAGCAATCACTATTTATTATAAAGTAACATAAGTCAAAGTTTGAAAAGTTAAACTCAAATAAAAAGTTAAACTTTGGTCAAACTTAAAATTTTGATCAATAAAAATGTGTAAAGCTAAATAAAAAAGTTGTAAGTGATAGCATCTGCTGTAAGGTTACATGTTGAAAGAGAATTAATTTTTTATAAAAGTCAAACTTTGATCAAATTTCAACTTTGATAAAAAGAAAATTTTGCAATATACTAACAAGATACAAAAGTTCAACTACAAATTAACATAACAGTTTTCATATATATCGTTAATATACACTAGTTAAAATTTAATCAAATATTCACTTTTAATAAAAATCAAATTTTGACCAAACGTAAAACTTTGATCAATATATTTTTTTTAAACTAATGTATAAAGTTACATAATAAATGCTAGTATGTACTGTAAAGTTACATATTGAAAGAAAATTAAATTTTTAAAAAAAGTCTGACCAAATTTTTTAACTTTTATTAATAGAAAATTTGACAATATATCGCCAAGTTACAAATTAATATAATAGTATTCATATCCATTGCTAGGTTATACTAGTAAAAAAATTGACCAAATATCCACTTTAAAAAAATTCAAACTTTGACCAAATGTTAAAAAAAGTAAAATAATAACCTCATTGGGGCAATAAAAGTTTGAAAAAATTAAATTTTGTTACAAAGTTAAAATTTGATCAAATATTAAAATGACTGATAAAAAATTGCATTACTAAAATACAAATAGCACAGTAATAATCATTATATACTATCAAAATGCATTTATCAATTTTACTGAAGTCAAAATTTGAATAAAAGTCAAATTGTGACAAAAAGTCAAACTTTGACCAATAAAATTAAGACAAATATATTTTAAAGTGATAAATTAAAATAATGATAGATATTTTTAATTATAATATCCCACTAATTAAAATTTATAACTTTTTATAGAAAATCTAACTTTGACAAAAAGTCACTTTGATCAAGGAAAAATTGCACTGTTACGATATAAATTTATATAGTAGTAGTCGTCTTTATCTGTAAGCAGGTTTCAAGCTTGACTAGAAATAAAATTTGTGAAAAAGTCAGAGTTCTACCAAAAGTCAAAGTTTGATTAGAAGTCAAACTATTGACTAATAAAATTTTGAATCTAGTATCACTTTATAGATCAACATGGCAGTATCATTTTTTTGTCATCAAATTATAGAAGTAAAAGTTTAATAAAAAGTAAAATTTTAATTAAAAGTCAAAGTTTGACCTTTAAGTCAATCTTTGACCCCCAAAAATTTGGTAATATATTACTAACTTACAACTTATTATCATGTTTCAATAGTTAAAGTCTGATTAAAAGCCAATATTTTAAATAGCTTATAAATCCTATTGAAATTTGATTAAAATTCAAATTTTGACCAAAGTCAAATATTAGCTAAAAGGGGTATGATGTAGATCATGTGGTAGTCATAGTGATCGTGCTGGTATAATGGTTATAAAAATTAAAGTTACTTTTTTAAAGTCAAAAGATAATTCCTTTTGCTTTTAGATTTTTTTCAAACAACTTTATATTTGAAATGACAAAAAATTATTATTTTGTTAGTGAAAACTCAATTTCAGCCACTTAAAATGTTGAAATGGTTTCCTTCTAAAATGACTTAGGTGCATGGAAATTCAATTTCTAAGCGAGACCTACTTAATTTCATTTCCATCTCCTTACATGGATATCAAACAACAACAATTGGAAACTAAATTTCATTTCCACTCTCTAATTACATTTCCATGTTATCAAATAAGGCCTTGCACTTTGGACTAATCAAAGTGTCATTAGGCACGGGTGAAAAACTTTAATTAGTGTTGTGGTCACTCATGAATGGAAATTGAACATGGACAAGGCTTACGATTGTGTTAATGGTGGAAGGGAGCGATTACTTGCACACACTTTTCAAGTGATTGCACCGAATTTAAAGAAAGACCTGGTATTTTAGGGACATGCGACATAGAAAAATGGAATATGGGTCATTTGATTTGAAGTTCATGATCAATAGATCTCTAGTATATAAAATTTGCATATAATCTATTGTAGTCAACTGTTGAATTATATAATAGCCTTTGACTCTATTTAATCAAATGATGAAGATTATATTTTGTTCTAATCTTTTGCAATTGATATCTTTAAATCATGGCTTTCAAATCAAATAGCTTAAATGATATTTTCACACAGTAAAAGTTTTGCCAAACTTACAAGTCTTTCTTTTAAATTTAGTGCAATCTCTTGAAAAGCGCAAGCAAGTAATGGCTCCCATGGTGGAAATGGATACGGAATTTTATATCCTCAGCTTGGATTTTTGTGATTATCAATGGAGAGGCAAAATGCTTCTTCAACAGGTTGATGAGGAGAGCGGCCGATCTGGATTTGGTACATGGGATTTAGTAGAAATGACACGAACATTACACACCCCCAATACGTTGATGACAAGGTTTTTTTTTTTTTTTTATACAACGGAGATGTGAGAAATTTCAAGGCCATTATTAGATGCGGGTTGCGGGTTTACCTCTCCAAAATGGGGTTAAGGCTGGTAGAGGCCATTATTAGATGCGGATTGCGGGTTTGAGTAATGGAATCAACCTCTCCAAATTGGGGGTAAAGCTGTCTATCATCTACCTTTTGTAGACCCTGTTGAAAGCGAGAACCTTGTTGCATTGGGTATGACTTTTTTTTTATCCAACTTATATATTTCTGGTCAATATTCGAAATGATTCATAACTATTGTAAAGAGATTGGAAAAAGTTCAAATGATTTTTCTTTGAAATGATAATAAATAGAAAGAAAAAATTCAAGTCATTAATTGGATGGAGTGAGGTTTTCTGAAAAATGAAGAATGAACTTGGCATTGCTAGGGAAATGGCTCTGGAGCTGTAGAGAGGCTGTAGATACCATATGAGCCGTAAGGCAAACGGAGAGCCGAGCATAAAATGTCCGAAAGGTAGATTAGGGTGAGGGTGGCGGAAAGAAGTAAATAAAACTAGAAAGAACTTTGACGGGGGGGAATCATTTCACTTCTAGGTTGGAGTTCTAGAGTCAAGCTTTTTACTGGATAGGTGGTGTGGTGAGCATGATAAATTTCGTTTTCAGTAATATTTCAAGGGGAAAGAGGTGGGTATGTTGGAGGAAGGGGTTGGTTTTTTCAGATAAATTTCGAAGAAAAGTTTCGGGAAACTTTTAGAGAGTATTATAAATATGTACAAAATATACTAAATATTTGTAAAGTTATTAGTTCTTAATTAAAAATGTAGTCAACAGTTAAAAGTTTCCCTTAACTTCAACAAATTAATGTTGATTTGCAGAACTTATGGAAATTTCGCCAAAATTAATGAAGTTTCAAACATTCATATTGTCTAAAGATCCAAGCCAAAAACAAAGATCCTTTAACCAGATTAATCTGGTTAGAGCTCTGTTTAATTATCAAATACTAATGAAAGCGGTACCTATGTTTATTCGCTAATTTCCCTAGCCAATCACTAATTGGGTACAACGAACCAATTAAGCATGACAAGCTAATTGATTGGTTTAAAAAAAATAATTAATGATTTTTAAAATTTGTAGCTAAGTAGTCATTTATGTTTCTTTTATTATAGTGTAAATTTATCGGGTACAACTATTCTCACCCGTTTAATAGTAAGTACCACAATTTTTTCACGTACGAAAATATTGACTGATTTGAATCAGACGGTAGAGATTGTTTTTTGTTCCAATCTTCCTCATGAAACATCTTAAGATCATGGCACGCCTCTCAGACAGTCAGATGTTAATTCCACATGGCAGATGTTCCTAAAACAAAAGGTCAACTCTTTTGCTCATGATCTAGGTCACTTGCTATTAAACGGGTGAGAAAGATTGTAAAATCAACATCTGACCGTCTGATAGGTGTGTTGTTATCTTATGATCTATCATGAGAAAGATTGGAAGAAAACATAATCTCCATTGCTTAGTCAAATCAGTCAATGGTTTTTGCGCATGAAAAAATTGTGTTGTACTTACTATGAAATGGTTGAGAACAGCCGTGCCCAAATTTATATTACAAAATTAATTAAAACTTTAATAATTATCCTACCCCTAGCCAATGAGTAATTTTGGATGATGCTGAAATGATCTTAAGCAGACATCCGTATATCTTTACTTAATGTATATTGTTAGAGCACTAAGTGTTTTTCTTCTGAGAGGGGTTGAGGTTGAGGTTGAGGTTGAGATTGCCCATATAAAAAAACATAAGAAAGGAGTTGAGGTTGCCCATATAAACAGATTTTGCAGTTGAAGTAGTTTGGACTTTGGATGAAAACTGAAGAATTCCCCCTTTTAACTTTGGTGGATCCTTTGAACCAACCCTTTATGGAATGAATACTCAACCACTTGTGACCAAAGGTCAAAATCTCGGTTTTTCCATACGTATCAGTCAGCTGCAGAACCGATACTTATTGTACTATATGTATCCATTTGACCCCTGACAATGTAATGACTTGGTGACCTCCGAAACCGTCATGTATTGGTTTTGTCTGGAATTTTGAACCATGCTTGTGACCCCCTTCTACAGAGTAGCTGCTAAACATGGAAGACCATGGCCTACATGGGACTCAACCCAAATATCATGCTCATTGGAGTATTCAAACCATCCAATCAGAATACCTTCGTTCATTTTGTGCCGATCGTTGCCCATTTAATTTATGATTGATCATTTGCGGTCCCGATTAGATGGTAGAGATTATGCAAAGGTCTAATTGTCAGGTCGCTTATGACCTAGATGATAGCCACTTGTGCCAAATTTTCTATATGTTGCGTGTGTAATTGATGACGTGTGCTCCTCAACCTAACACTCTACATCCGCGAATTTGCGCAAGATTTAAGGGACTATTTGGATCTACACACAATGTGTATTGTTTATATTGTGTCCAGTCAAAATGTGGTTGCAATCATTTTAGGTCTCCGGGAAGAAGATACTGAACAAGTTTAGTGGCTTCCGATATCAATTTCTTCCCCAATTCTTGAATAAGATAATTTTAATTTTGACATATTTTCTTCGCGTTTACTAATTGGGCATCAGTGAATCGGGCAATTCCTGATTCAGCAGCTGTCCAAACAGGGCTAAAACAGGAAACCACAATAACAAGAAAAGAAAAGAGAGAAGCTCAAAGAAGCTAGTAATTGAGGAAAACCATCTGTCGATGAAAGGAAAAATAACATACACAGTAGGGATTTATATCTCAGTCAATGAAAGGAAAAATAACCTGAGTTTGAATCCCCTCCCCCCTGAGGCCACCCTAGAGATTTATATCCTGTGCTGACCCGGCATGTGCTGAATTTGGGGTGCGCATGTGCCCCTGGGGTTAGGCGGGTGCTATAAGAAGCCCGGATACCCAGGTTATCAAAAAAACAAAAAAAAAACATGCACAGTAAAGAATCAAGGATGGTCAGGATCAGCCGAGGTGTTAAAGATTTCTTTGAATCATCCAAGAGGGCTAGTCATCAATTGGACGGTCCAGATCCGGATCGATAGGCATGTCTGCTGTATGTAGGGAGAAATTGGGCTAACTCTGTGAACATATTATGCTGGTCTACTGCACAACCTTCTCATTTATCTGTAACAAAAATCAATCTCTTAGTTCACTTAGCATATCAACAAAAACTATGTAACAAAGACATTTGAAAAAAAAAAAAAAAACAACCCACCTTTTATATAGTTTCTTGAAATTATTTGATGAGTAACAAAATGATTGACTTCTACTTCCTCCTTGGGTAACATCTATACCACAGAATCAAATAACAAAGCAATCTATAGCCACAAATAAAACCGAACATCACCCCCAAATTGCTCCATTTCTGAGAGTCTTTCAAACCTTGCTGCCTTAGAAACCCATCTCCATACAAAACACACACTTCCCCCTCTCTATCAACACACATAGTCCTCCCTTTCTCTCCACCATACTCATTGATCATAAAAGACTCAAAAGGGTACTTAAACAAGCTCAAATAATGCATGAAAATCCAATAATTGGGTATATTTTTCTCTGATATAAAATACCCGGAAAACAGAAAAAAGGACCCCATCATCCCCGCAATCAAAGAGTTACCCATGATGAAGTTGGGGACCAATGCGCTGAAGCAGGCGACGAATGAGTTTGCCATTAAAACCACCATCCAAACCACCAAAGAGAAGTAGAGAAATCCATCAACTTCCCTTCTCAAACCCACCAACCAATAGACTGGGGTGGTGTAGAGGAGAGCAACCATAAGAAGAAAAGGTAAAAATATGAGAGTATTAGCTATTACATATGAAGAAACTCTATAAGCTCCTCTAGAGGTCTCTTTCATCAAAATTCTTCTCTCTTTCAAGTAAATTGGCAAACCTTCTGTTGTGGAGGAGAGGAGGAAAGTGAGGCTAAATGCAAAGAACCCGAGCCGGGTTTGTAATGCGACTCGTCCGGCGGCATCGTTTTTGACGTTCATGAATATGGTTCCGAGCCCAAACCCGGCTACTACTGATTGGATGATTCTCGCTGCAAAGAGTTGCTTTGTTCTAATTGTGTTCTTGCAAAATCTTTGGCCTAGAATTAACACCTCCCCATATGGTGAATTTGCGTAAAAGACTTTCTTTTCTTCGACTCTAGGGTCTTCGATTCTTGTCGAATCTTGTTCTTGTTCTTCTTTAGTATCGGAATTTTCGTCGAGGATTGAGAAACTTTCATCAGGGCTACTTGATGTTTCTATAACTAGCCGGTCCATGGCATCTAAAGCATATTCAAGAATATTTACATTCCGAGGAATGCAAAGGCCCGCGGCCTTAATTTTGGCCTCGAGAAGCTTTAACGATCCGTGGTGAAGAAGGGATCCTTCTGATAGCAAAACCACCCGATCGAAGAGCTCAAGAATGCGAAACCCAGGCTGATGGATCGTCAACACGATAGTCTTACCTTGATTCTTAGCCATGGCTTTAAGCAAGGATACGACATGAAGCGCCGAGGCAGAGTCCAAACCGGAAGTTGGCTCGTCGATCAACAGCACAGCAGGGTCATGGACTAGATCGACTCCAATTGAAATTCGACGTTTCTCACCACCCGATATCCCATCATGGATCCTCGAACCTGCAATGTGATCCAATCCCAACTCCTTCAACACCTCCCTCGCTCTGTCGGCCGCCTCAATCCACCCACCGGAGAGCCGTAGGCAGGCACTATACATGATAGTCTCCTCCACAGTGAGCAATGGGAATAGTGTGTCGTCTTGTGTCACATACCCGGAGATTCTTCGAAAATTTACAACATCCATCGGACGGTCATTGACTAAAACACCACCCGAGATTCTGCTCGGTGATGTAATTCCGGCGAGCACCTCTAACAATGTGGTCTTCCCAGCACCACTAGGACCCGCGATGGCCGTGACCTCGCCGGGTTTCGCTTCCAAGTCTACATCTTTAAGTATGTACCTATAAGTGTTACTTGAAGTGGTGCTCCTGTAGTACTGCCAACTGAATTTTTCGATCGCCGGTCGGAATCGATACGATAAATTCTTGGTTTCGATGGTATAACTGGTTTTCCGGGTATCGGAAACTGAGGTTTTGACAGGTAATTCCATGAAGATAGAGAGGGAAGAGGGTGGAGAAGTATGAAGAAAAGAGAGGGAAAGATAGAGAGAATGGTGTGAGAGAGGGAGATGAACTAACACACCAAACTAACCGTTTCTTTACACGCCAATAGTGTTATTTTTGTGCATGGAGGAGACTTTTGGGCTTAAATTTGGGCTTTTTCTTGTAATGGGTTCTAAGGGGTTTAAGGGGGTTTTTGTTTTTAAAAAAGGGTTGTTTGGAAAATTGAAAAGAGTGAGGGCTCAATGCTTTTCAGGTGAGCTGCAATATTGACCAAGCAAGGTTGGTGTTGTTGGCTGCATCTCCTAACTGACAGGTCCTCAGTTTTTTTCTTTCTCAAACAGCCGTTAAAGGGTAGTAGGGAGATTTTCATTTGAAAAAAAGGCTACAGGATTAGGTGAGGTTAAGATTTTTTTATTATTTTATTCTTATTTTTTGTATGAGCTTTCATGTGAGGTTAAGGTTTTCCTTTTTGTTTTAAAAAAAAGTTTAATTCCATTCTGGGTCCTCGTATTTGAAACCTAATATTTGGTATCGGCAATTACTATTTTTGCATTATAGAGCCCGTTAGACTGCCTTAAATCAGACGATGGACATCTTTTTTCATCAATATTGGATATATGCAAGAGCTTCTTAGTGCCTTGAATTAGATGATAGACATTATTGCTTGTCCTAATCTTCCACACCATGGATCTTGAGATCATGGCCTGCCAATCAGGCGATCCGATGTTGATTCCATTTCCACGTGACACGCCCCAAAAGTGATTTTGATTATGGTGTACCATGAGAAGTAGTTCTCAAGACACTTTTGGAGATATGAGCCAAGTAGAAGAAACATCTGGCCGCTTGATATATGCATTGTGATCTCAAATCAACTGTGTTGAAGATTGGGATGAAAAATGATTTCCATCGTTTGATTCAAAGCTGTCAACAACTCTCGCATGTGAGAACTCTGGTTGTTGGTAAAGAAATTTGGTTGCAAATACTGGTACCCTTCACTTTTACAGGTAATTGGGAATGTGGTATTGAAAGCGACTTAGAACTGGCATATGATGAAGGTCAGTCTCATGAAAGATGATGATGCACCCTCTGGATTTGTTTAAATATCAATTTTCAGTTAGATGTTTGGGTTTCAAGATGTTAACAGTTATTTTACCACACTTCTTTTATCAATATTAGGGATGCAAGTTTGGTGTATTGAATCGAACCGAACGCGAATTTTTTGGTGTTTGGTTCGATACACCCCAAACCGAAACCGAACCGAAACCCAGTCAGTTCGGTCCAGTTTTTTTTTCTCTTAAAACCGAAACCAATTCGGATCAGTTTGGTGTAGGGTAAAATACCTACTTTTTTCGGTTTTTTTCATTTTTTTTTTCAATTTTTTTTGGTTTACTCAACTTACCTCCTCAGTTTTCGGTTTCGAGCCACCCAAACCAAACTGAATTGGGGTTCGGTTCGGTTTGTATCAAGTTTCGGTGCAGTTCGGGACTCTCAGTTTTCGGTTCGGTTTTGGTGTTCGGTTCAAAACTTTCATCCCTAAACAAATATCCATACAAAATTTAAAAAAAAAATGAGAAAATGGAAGAGAGTTCTCGATTTGAAAGCTATTTTATCATAGATTTGGACGCTTGCACATGGAAGAGGCTGTATAAGAAGTATATTATATAATATGCTCCTTAGATAATATTATAATGGGTACCTCTAAGCAGGTCAACGTATTTACTGAAAGAACCAACATCCTAGACCCTTTGAAAATCATTGATTCATCAGATGATGGAGATCGGTTTTCATCTCCATCTTCCACACAACAGATCTTGAGATCATGGCACACCTATCAGACATTCAGATTTGATTCCACGTGTAACAATTTCCAAAAATGGCCCTTGAATCATAGGACAGACATCACACTCAAATGTGATTTTAGGACTTTTTTTGGGATCTATGACATATGAAATAAAAAGATAGCATTCAGATAGATGAATCATGATCTCAAGATCTATTTTGTGGAAGATCAGGATGAAAACCGATTTCCATGAATCAATGATTTTCAAAGTGTCTGAAATATTGGTGCTTTCAGTGCCCGTTTAGGGGTATCCTATTATAATAAGAGCACCTTGAAATCTACCCGCTGAGTCTTTGTGTTCACCCATGGTGAAACACATTGGCTCTCTAGAATCAGACAATGGAGATAGTTCATCGTCCTAATCTTTTATCCCATGGATCTTAAGATTACGAATTTAAGATCACTTTTTTGAGATGCGTGCTATGTGAAATAAAACACTGACCGTCTGATGGTATGAAAATGATCTCAAGATCCATCCGATGAAAGATTAGGAGGATAAACGATCTCCATCGTCTGATTCATCGCAGTCTATATTTCAGCATAGGTGAACTCAAAGATTTGGGGTGGATTTAAAGGTACTTTGATAATAACATATAATCAGGGTTTAAAGCCAGACTGTCAAATTGATCCATGTTGTCAAATTGATGAGTCATGAGTCATGGGATGTGTATTTTAACCGTTGACTTTTTCAGAAGCTGACTTTTGCAATTCAAGGACCCTAAAATCTGTGTTTCAGCTTTTGATGGGACTTGTGGGTAAGGCTGCTTCACTATTGATGTAGTTACACCCCTTTAATCAATAAAAATAATTCAGTTACGGATGTTTATGATTGACGACCCAGATTAATTTCTTGGCTTTTCACCATCAATTTTTGTGGTGCTAATTATCCTATTCTCTGAAGGGAGAACAGGTGTTAACCATAGTGACAAAATTTGTTTTCTGCAACATTTCGATAGGGGTCATTTCGGTTCATTTCAGATAAATTTTGAGAAAATTTCAAAAAATTTCGAGAAAATTTCGGGAAAGACAAAAAATATTAAATATAAATTATATTTAAACTTCATAAAATTTTTATTTATTATTTAAAAAATGACAAAAATAAAATTTTTTTTATTAATTTAGGTGAAATTTTGTTAATTTTATCGAAATTAATGAGATTTTAGCTATTTTGGAGAAATCATCGAAATTTGGTCGAAAGTTTCGCCCGACCCCTGTTTCGGTAAATTTTGAATAAATTTATGGGAATTTCGAAGAAATTTGTCACTATGGTGCTAACATGGTGTGAAATGTGTTTGATCTTACACCATTAAAGAATAATTTATTGTTATGTCATATGGTAATATTTGTGATCAACCTAAAGAGTCTAGAGTAGCTGTCCATGATTGAAACATATCTTAGTTAAAGAATCGTATCTATAAACTAATTGCATATTGTTCGATCAATGATCTTTAATATTAGCCGTTAAAAATAAAAATAAATATTTGGCAGAGGGTGGAGTGCAAAAATTTTGACACCGCAGGATAGCTGCTCACAAGTTATCACATAGATATGGTGATAAAAAATAGTGCCTCGTGTACAAAAGTAATGATTAGTACACTTTTTTTAATGATTTTCTAGCCTAACATCCTATATTTTATTAATTAAAATTTAAAAAGAGGGGATAATGGCTATGACCATGTTTAAATGGTCTTACGCTATTAAAATGCCACTTTTTATCTCACACCATTAAAGGGCGATTTATCATTATGCCATGTGGCATGCATACATTATCAATCTAAACAAAAGTGGCAATCTATCATTGAATATGTTTTAGGCCAATGAAACATGCCGATAAGTGGATGTGAACCATCTGATTGATAAGCTTTAATATCATCCCTTAAAATTAAAAAGTCCGTTGATGTTATAGTTAATAGATCAAATGGTTTAAATCTCCCTAAAACATCATTTTTAGGCCTCTTGCAGTTCAATCTATAATCTATCACTTTGATTGTTCAGATCATTCACATCTTAAACGATTGATGGTGTAAGATCATTTAAACACCATTTTAGTATTTAAATGGCGATCATGAGAGTCGGTCCCTAAAAAGAGAAGTTTTTGTATATTGTCTCGAGTGAAACGCAATATCATTATCGACTCGCTAAACCCTAAAGCGCAAGTATTGCTCGTGCCGTCTTGTCTCGAGGCGATATTTAAAAACATGGGTGCTAAGTGCATTTTAATCATCATTTTTTCTTTCTTATCAATGGAGTTAAAATGTATATTTAGCAATAGCTTAGTTGGTATCCTCCCTTTGTGGGGATGAGGTCGTGGGTTCAAGAGTCTATTTTCGCTTCCTCCATTTGCATTAATTAAGTGAGTGATTTGTTGTGTGGGATTTATTGTAGTGATCTAAAATTTTACGCCTTTGATACACTTTATTTTTGTTTATATGCTTAATAATGTATATCTCACATGCTTGGAATTTTTAAAAGTTTTAATTGAGAATATTAGTTTTACATTTAAGCTTTTATATTTATTTCTGCTAATAATTGACATAAGTAATGTTGCAACTTATTGGTCAGAAGCTTAGTTTCGAGACTAGTCTTCATCATTTTCTCAAGCGATATTATCATCCTTCAAGATTGATCTTCGTGATGAGGAGCCTATTTGGGATTCGAAGTTCCGCTTTTACGATAGATCAAGTTATGGAGAAATTATATCTTCTTTTAAATTTAATTACATATTAAATGTGATATTTATTTTAAATAATATGTTTTATTGCACGTAAGATGAATGATTATGATTAGACTTGAACCATGCTAAGATAATTTACCATGTTATTGTTGTATATGGCTCTAAACTAGCTTGGATCATTTGACCGAATAGATAACACGGACCTCCGTAGTCTTCAAGACGGACGTCCGTAGATAACATGGACCTCCGTACTTTTCGAAGATTGTCTAAAAAGTATTATTTTTACGAACGATCGTGGATTTATAATGGACGGCAATTATTGCGGCTAGTTTCTCTTTGATGAATTAAAGAGGTTGAGAGTGTTTAGTCAATTTGAAAGACTCCACGCAACAATATTATCTTTATATACTTTAAAATTTTATAATGATCTAAAATTTTGAATGATAAAAATTATAAGAATATGATAAAATGTTAAACTGAGATAGTGTTTGATTAGACCCAACGTCTTGATAGGGACGGAGTCTAATAAGTAATGAACAATATGATTAATTGGACTCAATATCTTGTTAGGGACGAAGTTTTATAATACAGGAATAAGGACTTCTTGGATCCAACGTCTTGATAGGGACGAGTCTAATAGTCAACGTCTTGAGAGGGACGTATAAAAGTTAAACTTAAAAGAGAAGATGACTTCATGAGAATGATGTTATGATGAACTCATAATGCTTAGTATGAAAGATATTGTCAATTATAATGATTATAAAAATGATAACATATTTTAATGGCCTAATAGGAAACCTATGTAATGATGATATTCTTGTTATAAACAGTATTCTCATTCAGGTTATTGGGATTATATTTGTCACATGCACGCACACGTGTCTAGTCCATACAAGTGAAACTTATACCTTTAATATGGGTGGTCAGATAAAACAAGTACAACTAATGACAATGTATGGGTGTATGGTGATGGAACTTCATGTGATGCTCAAGAATCAGAGATGGATAGCGACGAGGGCTTTGTAACCTAATTATTTATTTTTAGTTCATAAGTATTTTATTGGGTATTGGATGAAACAATGGTCATCTGTTAGTTTTTCTTTATTTAGTTAAACCTTAATTATGATAGACATAAGTATGAAACATTATGGAATAAGAGGATAAGCATACATGATTAAGGATTAGCTTTTATGATTGTTTTCATTATGAGATTAATGCGAGTTTTTGGTAAATAAATTTTCCCCCGTTGCTTAGATGCGCTCTTGTATTATTCTTTTGAGAGATTATGGACTATGGTACAATGATAGTATGACCTAAGATCTTACAATCAAGAATTTTGAGGACTCGGGTCATTACTTTTATTTCCCAAGGTTATCCTCCCAATGTGTTGTGCTATAGCTGGATCCTCTGTGTGCAAGATGCACTGACAATACATCTAGGCTATTCAATGTGGTATGACATTTATTATAATAAAAGATAATTATATTTTAGTAACACTGGGAGAGATTTATCTAATTTATTTAGGTTCAGCTTTGCGGGTCCTATTTTACCACTCGTTGTGGTCAATGCTAAATTCTTTATGACTTTGCAGCCTTTTATGTCTTTTCTTACTACTTACCTGTAGGTCTTCCTCTTCTCTTACCTCGAGTTTCTTATGCTTATAACATTCAAAGGTATAATTTAAATTCACAAATTACAAAATATTTTACGTAGGGATGTTAATCGGTCGGGTCATGTTCAGGCCAACCTTTAAATGGCCCAATTCTTAATAAGACTAAAAATATTGAGCTTGGCCCAACTCATTTGATATGAGGCTAGGCCGGGGCTTAGGCCAGATTATTAATCTTGCTTAATGCCTTAGCCCGATCCCAGCACAGACTAGATTGGTCGGGCCACAGGCCAATTCGACCAAATTACCCTTTAAGTTGTCGGGTTTGCTTGGGTTGGGTTTGAGCTAAGCTTGAATAACCTAATTATTAATTGGGCCTAAAAACTAATATGCCAGGCCATTTAATAATCAGTTTGGGCTAAGCCTAGCGTGACGGAGGTACGCAGCGTGGCTACTTGGGCCATCTGCAGTGCCACTCGTGCCCCTTGTGCTTCGCGTAGAGGCAGTGACGACTTTATGTCAGGAGGACGCGCGATGTGGTGTCAAGAGGGCACTCAACATCCTGATGTTATGAGGGCACACCATATGGTGTCAGGAGGGCATGTGACATAAGTCCATGAGGGCTTCGCGACGTGGTCATGATATGGTCGCGACACAGTCGCATGGGATGATGATGCGGGGAGTTATGGGCGTAGTGGTGTGAGGCATGACACCGTATGCCACAGGCAGAGGCCGTGTGTCATAGAGGTATGACAAATCAATACGTTTGAGGTCCCCAGTTTGCTTGCTCATAGATGGTGTTTGGATCATCTATGGGAGAGAGGTGATGGATGGATGCCTCCTACCCACACGGGGCCTTGCGTCGCCAGAGGGTGCGCAAGTGTCTCCTAGGCCTAGAAGGGTAGGCTTAGGACGTTGCTTTGGCAATGCCGTGTGGCACTCAAAGTGAGGTTGCCATGTGGCCTTGGGTCGGTGTCGCAGTGCATATGGGTCGGCTAAGAGAGAGGCACTCAAGGGCTGCATGGGACTCTGTTGGGCACGGAAACTGAGGGGCAGATGCGGATGCGTGCTAGTAACGAAAAACGCATATGATGGTGGGCTTGGTTCGGTATGTCGGCAAGACATGTTGGAATGAGACGACATGAGGAGCTGCCTCCATTATTGTTGCGAAGTGAAGTACTTGCGCAAGGCATGTGAGAGTGAAGCTTAAGCAGGCCAAACGAGACACAGAGGTGTTTGCATGTGTATCGTAAGGGGCATGATACATCGGTATGATAGGCCTCAGAAAGAAGGTAATCATGAACGGGGGTTCTCGTCCTCTAGGCAAGTGATATCAGAGCTGATGGAGAGATAGGTTGGCTTCGTTGCACGCTGCAGCGAGGCATCGCGCGAGTATGATGATGCGTCAGAGCGCGCCCCCGTGACAGTTGGTATTAGAGATAGGCTGGCCTAGCTTCGGAAGTTAGGCGCCGCACGCGAGGATACGTCGAAATGAGTGACTTCGTGACACTAGGCTCGATTGTTAGTCAAGCCAACACCTTCGCCCAAAACCTAGCCCAAACAGGATTGGACCATGTGCCAGCTCATTCCCTTACCACATGGACTTATTGGCTACAAATGTTTTTAAGATATTATTTATTTATCTTCTTTTTTTTAACTATAATAGGTTAATAAGTTATAACATATTTATAATTTTTTTTAGTATTGACCTAGAGGTAAATAGTGAAAAAAAGGTTATAACTGAACACATAATAAGTTGATAACATATTTATATATTTTTTATATTTTATGGTTCTTTTTAAGTTGTTACTTTCTCACCCATATTGACCAAAAATACATTTTTTTTTCCATTTAAAACTTTTTTTTAAACACAGAAAAAATAATTTTATTTTTTTTCTAAATTCTTATTTTTCAGAAGAAAAAAAACGCATTTTAAATCTTCTTTTTTTCAAAAAATAATATTTTTTTCCGTTTAAAACTCGTGTTTGGTCAAAACATATATATTTTTTAATCTTTTTTAATTATTTATTTTTAAATTTTTGATATTTTCCTATTTTTTCTCGAAATTGCCAAAATTTACCATTTTTCATATATTTTAAGAGTTGTTTTATTCCTGTACCTAGACCTACTCACTAGTTTCTCACCTACGTTTGCTTATCATGTTAATTGAAGAGATTACAAATCATATGCCAATTAATTCTATGTACACACCAGTTAATAAAGGCCATTATATCTCTCACATTCATGAAATTACTTGTAATAACCCCCCAATTTTTGTAAATCATGTAGGTCAGGTGTGTGTAAGTGTGTATGTGGTTTACAAGGGAATTCATGCACAAGTTCACATCTTGGTGGGTGTATGTATCTAACACATTGGGTGTTAGAGGTTAAGTAACACTTATCTATGGTGTTTGTGTTTAATAAGTTGACAAACTCAACTAATAGAGATAAGGGGGTCTCATACGTGAGTTTCTTTTTCTTTCTTGAGTTATTGAGAAAGAGAGAGGGTGAGAGAGAAAGAAAGAGGGTTTCTTAGTAGAAAAAGTGAGGGTTGATGAATCCTAGTGATTTAGTCCAAGGATATTGTGAGGAAGGTTGTGCAAAGTGTATGGGGATTCGAAATACACGATTGTGACGACCTTGTGTGAATCCGGGAGCTTGGTTTTCTAAGAGAGAAAGATCCGATCAATGGAGGATTCAATACATTAAAGGTATAAATTTAACACTCTTTATATTGTAAAAGTAGCATTTAATGTTCCTTAGAAAGGGTGTTCGAAATGGCTGAGATTTGGTGAGAATCGAGTTTGGGACAAAAACTTAGATCTGGATATCTCTGATCGTCGCACGAGAACTTAAGTAAAGCTGTGAGGATCCTATATCTCGCTCGCGCGAGGACTTAAATGTAATAGGGCTCGCTCGAGCGAGGCCTCGCGTGACACTCTCCAAACAACTGAATATCAATTCGGTCGCACGAGATTTGAACTACTTTTTCTCGCGCACTTGAGCATCTGGGGCTCGCTTGCGCAAGGAATATGTTACTTCTGTTTATTCTTTTACTCTGAATTCTTCAGTGGTTTATGTCTTTCGTTCTTTTAGGCATTCTCATAGAATGTTTGGACACTTTTGACTATAGGGTTGACGTGTGGAGATATATGTGAACTCGTGCGATATGTAATTGGTTTAATCTTTGTGTGACTTCATTTGAGGTAGGAAAAACTCAGTAGTATGTGTATTTACTTTCAGCTAGCATGTGTGTAGTGATATAATAGAAATACGTGTGCTTTTCGACTTTTGTCTTCAAATAGTATGCATTCATTATGTATCTTTTAAACATATAAAATCAGAAAATGTGATCACTAAGAGGAAAATATGTGTATGTGTGTGCTATATGTGTGAGTTTTAAATCCTCATTAGTGTGATATGTAAAAGATATGTGTGTAACATTAATAGTAATGAGATTAAGTATGTGTGGAACATGTGACAACCTTAAATTTTTTAATTAGCACAAACTCACGGTGATAAACTATATGTAAACTTGCACGCTTGATTTAAGGTTTAATTGTAAATACCCAACCGACACGGCGGGATATCCATGACCGACTCGACGAGATATCCATGACCTGTATGACGGGATATCCTTACAAATCGTGCACCGGTTCTGCGAGATATTCGTACAAATCATCCACCGGTTCGACGAGATATCCGTTCTTTGATTTTCAAGATGGAAATACTTCGTTCGACACAAGTCATCTCATGCAAAGGGACTTGAGCATTGTGCAATGGTTCATGTGAACGACGATGGTGGGTACTTCCATCGGGGGCTCGATGCTATATTTGTTTGAGCAATTATTTAAGTAATTGATTTAAGTGTGTGCGTTATCAGGGTGTGTTCTGAGAAAATTATGAGTAATGTGTTCTAAAACTATGCATTAGATATTCCTTTTTAGTCATAATAAATGCTTTAAATTGTGTTCATATGCTATGAAATATGTCATTAAAGATATGTGTAAGATAAGATGATATACATGTTATTGTTTTCCTTATTGAGATATGATATAGCTCGCCCTTCGATTGCTGAGGATACCGAGAACCTGGACTTTGAGGACTCGGATTACATGCCTTTGGAGGAGTCAGAGCCCCCTTCAGAGGAGTTATTTTTGTAGACATGTGTTGTGACACTTTGATATTTTTATGAAATCATTTGTAAGGCTTGGTATGTCCGGCCACCTATGTTTTGTAAGAAGTCATTTACTTTGAGATACTTTATTCTTTTTGCGAACCATCCCTTGGTGACTTTTGTTGTGTCACTAATGGTTCGGTTCTTTCTTTTGTTCATGTAATTGGCATGAGAATTGAACCATCTTTTGTAGTTGGAGTAATCTTATATAGAAATGAAGGTTTAATTACTTTATGATGACTCTATCTACTTTGTTAGGCGTGCTTTGTTTTCGCTTTAGGTGTGGATGTACCAAGTATTCTATATAATATATGGGGTACAACCTTGAGGGTTGTACTGATGGCACAGGTTTAGGAGTACCGAAATTCGAGCTGTCACAGTTGGTATGAAGCATTTTCTTTAAAATTTCTTACCAGTCTTTGATTTTGTCAGAGTATAGGGACTTTCTGCTAATGAAACTTTGGTTTCATATTGCAGAGCGTCAATGTCTATGAGAGGAAGGGGCCGACCAAGAGGCGGCCATAGGAGGAATATGAGAAGTTTAGATAAAATCCTCACAGCTTCAAATAGGTTCCATTGAGAAATCGAGATATTCTGGAGACAGGCACTCCAGAAGTGAGAGTTCCAGAAGTAAGGGTTCCAGAAATGAGAGCTCCGGAAGTAAGGATTCTTTTGGGAGTGAGAATTTCGGAGACATCGGAAGATAGAGAAGCAAGGATGAGAGAAGAAAGGGACCAAATAATGCAAACAATGGAAGCTATGACAAACACTATGGCTAAACAAGCGGCATTGTTGACTATCAATAATCATCAACAAACACCACCTACCCCTCCTTTCCCAATTACAAATCTATATCACTCAAGATTTGTGGAGTTTAAAAAGTTAAGGACTCCTATCTTTTATGGTCAGACCGATCCCTTGGAGCTTGGAGGCAGATAAATGGCTAAACCAGATCGAGAAGCTCTTACAACAAATGCCATATACTGAGGCAGAAATGGTAAGATGAGCTTCGTGTTAGTTAGAAGGAGATGTCGACCCTTGGTGGAAGTCGGTGTTGTTGAGGAGAGAATAGGAGAGCACCGAAGGGGTATGGACTTGGGAGAAATTTTGTGAGACGTTCAACAAGGAGTACTTTCCAAAGTAATTGAGGAACCAGATGGTGTCTTAGTTTATGAAGTTGGAACAAGGAGCGATGACAGTCAGGGAGTATGGTATAGAGTTTATACGATTATCATGATTTGCTTCGGAGTATGTGGCCACCAACGTTATGAAGGTTAATGAATTTGAAGAGGGACTGAAGCCGATCCTACGTGATAGGGTTGCAGCATTCGAATTGGAAACCTATACAGAGGTCATGGGAAAGGTTTTAGTCATAGAGAAGTTGTTGAATGCCATGTATCAGAAAAGAGAACAATAAGGGAAGGAACAGATGAATCAGAGTGGAGTGGGATACTACGAACCGGTGAATAAAAAGCCACATTTTGTAGCACCCAATCAGAGGAAGTTTACCTAGACTCACTACTCCAGCCCACCACAGATCAGTTACCCTAGGCCACAGGTGTCTAATTCGGTGTGGCCTTTTCGCTATAAGAACCCTACTACCACTATCAGAGTGTCAGTCACTTAGGGTATCTCAAGAGCAGCATCATCAGCACCACCATAGACTTGTCCTAAGTGTGGCAAGTCACATAAAATAGCAGATTGTAGGCGAGGAACTGGAGGCTACTTTAAATGCAAGAAAATGAGACATCTGATCAGAGATTGTCTGATGTTGAGGAACGAAGGAAGGGCTAATACTACTGGATAGCAAAGGCCTATGCGACAAGCACAACCCGTTGTGCAAGGCCGAGTGTACGCAGTTACCGCTCAGGATGCTCAACATACAAACGATGTGATCCAAGGTATAACTTCATATAAAAGTAAATTTACCTTATTGTGATTTAGAAGAAGAAGGTGCATAGATACAATTGCTCTGCTAATTTGATTCATATTGAATGTCAAAATATTAATTGATTCTTACATACGTGGAGTGTTAAAGCATATCATGCATGTTTGATCATTTAGTCACTTAACGTAGGTACACTACGATTATTCTAGCTTAAGGATATATATTGGCATAGAGCATGGGTGTTAATAGACCCTAGTTCTCCTCATTCATTCGTGACTCCACAATTTGTGACCGAGTTGAATGCCATTCCAGAACCTTTTGATTTTGTTTTAGTAATGTCGATTCCTACGGGAGATTCGGTGAACACGAATATGTTTTGCCAATCAATTATTGTTGTGGTGGGAGATCATGAGACAACGGCAGACCTAGTATTATCGGATATGCAAGGATTCAACGTGATCATTGGCATAGATTGGTTATCCGCGTATCATATAAATGTAGACTGTCTGCGAAAGATCGTCATATTTTGGCCACCGAAAGGGGAAGTCATTTCGATTCATCGGCCACAAGGCTACCATTATACCGATCATATCCACAATACAAGTCGAACGTCTGATGAGAAATGATTGCAGTGGATATCTTGCTTTCCTACAAGAGCAAAAGTTAGAGAAGCACGTGATATCAGATATTCCAGTTGTGTATGAATTTGAGGATGTCTTTCGTGAAAAATTATCGGGATTACCACCTGATAGAGAAGTTGAGTTCACTATCGACTTAGGACTAGGTACTGAGCCAGTATCCAAAACACCGTACCGAATGACTCCAGCGGAGTTAATGGAGTTAAAAGCATATTTGCAAGAGCCTCTGGATAAAGGATTTGTAAGACCTAGTGTTCCTCCTTGGGGAGCGCCAGTCTTGTTCGTAAAGAAGGACGGGTCGATGAGATTATGCATCGACTACCGATAACTGAATAAGCTGACAATTAAGAAGAGATATCCACTTTTGAGAATCGATGATCTGTTTGATCAATTACAGGGAGCGAAATTCTTTTCAAAAATCGATTTGCGATCTGATTATCACCCGTTAAAGGTCAGGGCCGAAGATATTCAGAAGATGGCATTTAGGACCAGATACAGGCATTATGAATTTGTAGTGATGCCTTTTGGCTTGGCTAATGCGCTGACATCGTTCATGAATCTTATGAATAGAGTGTTCAAGCCTCATCTTGACACGTGGGTCGTACTTTTTGTTGACGGCATACTTATATACTCAAAAACAAAGGAAGAACATGAACAACATCTGAGGATCGCATTGCAGACGTTGCAAGAGTACCGGCTGTATGCCAAGCTTAACAAATGCGAGTTTTGGTTAGAGCAAGTGAGCTTTTTGGAACACGTAGTCTCTGAAGAAGGAATTAAGGTAGATCCAACTAAGATAGAAGCAGTGGTTCAATGGGAACAACCTAAGACGGTTACTGAAGTGAGAAGCTTTCTAAGCTTAGTAGGGTACTACAAGAGGTTTGTGGAAGGGTTTTCAAAGCTCTCTGGTCCACTTATAAAGCTAACAAGAAAGAACACCAAGTTTGAATGGATCGATGCATGCGAGAAAAGCTTCCAAGAGTTTAAGAAGAGACTTACATCGACGCCGATCCTTGCTGTTCCAGATGACACTGGGGGATTTGTTGTGTTTAATGATGCGTCACACAACGGCTTGGGTTGTGTACTCAATCAATACAAAAAGGTAATCACATATGAATCTAGACAACTTAAGGATCATGAGAAGAACTATCCGACACATGACCTCGAGCTAGCTACAATGATTTTTGCGTTAAAGATATGGAGACATTATCTATATGGTGAAGCCATTGAGATCTTCACAAACCACAAAAGTCTCAAATATTTATTCACACAGAAGGACTTGAACATGAGACAAAGAAGGTGGATTGAATTTCTTAAAGACTATGATTGCTCCATACAGTATCACCCAGGTAAGGTGAATGTGGTTGCCGATGCCTTGAGTCGTAAGAATTCAGCACAATTGTCAAATCTGATTTTAGGACTTCACAGATGGAAGTTGCTGGAGGACATAGCTCTATACGATGCGCGGTTTGAAGCGAAGGTTTCAGGAGCTTTTTTAGCAAATGTCATTATTAGCCAGCCATCTTTGATCAGGTCTATGAACTATAGATGAAAGACACAGAATTAATGAAAATCCGACAAGGAGTGACGGATGGTACTCAGTAGGACTTCTTAGTGAAGAGTGATGGATCACTATTGTATGAGGGGAGGCTGTGTATGCCAGCAGATGCCGCTTTGCGGCAAACTATTTTGGATGAAGCACATAAATCACCTGATGCTATCCATCCAGGAAGTATAAAAATATATCAGGACTTAAAGAAAAACTTATGGTGGAGAGGTTTGAAGAGAGACATCGCTGAGTATGTTTCAAGGTGCTTAGTATGTCAACAGGTGAAAGTGGACCATCGACATCTAGTAAGATTATTACAGTCATTGCCTATACCGGAATGAAAGTGAGAATCAATTTCAATGGATTTTATTTTAGGGTTGCCACGAACAGCAAAGAAGCACAATGCGATATGGGTGATTGTTGATAAACTTGTAAAGTCAGCTCATTTCTTGCCTTACAACACAACCTATACAGCAAGTAGACTAGCGGATCTATATATGAGGGAGATTGTCAGATTGCACGATATTTCCTTGAGTATTATTTCGGATAGAGATCCGTTGTACACTTCTCAATTCTGAAAGAAATTTCAAGAAGGGATGGGCATTAGACTCGACTTTAGTTTAACTTTTCATCCATAAATTGATGGCCAGACTGAGAGAGTAAATCAGATCATTAAGGATATGCTACGATTTTCAGGGAGCATGGGATTGTATGCTCGATTTTCAGGGAGCATGGGATCAATACATGCCATTGATCGAGTTCGCCTATAATAGCAATTTTCAGGCAAGTATTGGCATGACACTGTATGAGGCTCTGTATGGGCGGAGATGTCGATCCCCAATTAATTGGGAAGAGACAGGAGAGAAATTTATCTTAGGGCTCGAAATTTTAAAGAGCAATACCGAGAAAGTGCGCTTGATTAGAGATCGGATAAGGGTCACTCAAAGTAGACAGAAAAGCTATGCGGAACTAAAGAGGACGAGCATCGACTTTTAGGTAAATTCAATTGTAGTTTCAATGACTTTCATGTCTCTAAATCGATGTAGATTTTAATGTTAGTGCGGACTAACCTTACAGAAAGGGGACAAGGTTTTCGTAAAAATTTCACCGGCAAAGGGCGTAATGCAGTTTGGAAAACGTGGTAAGTTGAGTCCACGATGCGTTGGACTATTCAAGATATTAGGACGTGTTGGGGAGGTTGCTTACAGACTTGCACTACCACCACATCTCTCCGGCATGCATGACGTATTTCACGTCTCAATGTTACGACGGTACATCAAGGACCCAACACACGTGTTGGACTATCAGTCAATCGAAATCCAAGAAGATTTGACCGTTCGAGAATATTCGGTGCAAATTCTTGATTAGAGGGAACAAGTACTACACACAAAGAAAATTCTTTTGGTACTTGTCAAATGGCGGAACCATTCGTAAGAGGAAACCACATGAGAGCGTGAGTTAGATGTGCGACAAGCCTATCCGGATTTGTTTACGTAAGATAGCTCACATCTTCCAAAATTTCAATGAAGGTATGAACCTAATGAAAAATTCAGTCTTGTGGAAATTAATCTCTAAATTTTATTAAGTACGTGTGGTAATCCATAGGTTTATTATCTCTAAATTTTATTGTATGTGTGTTAATCCATAGGTTTAAATTTATAGTAGATTGTCGATTGATTGCATGAATCCACAAAAAAGTGGTCATATACCAAGTAGTAGCATATACGAGATGAAAGTTCAAGTTAGAAATGAAAGAAATCAATAAATGAAGTAAAATTGCTTCATAAGCTGTGTCTGTACCTCGCTCGAGCGAGCTCCTCAGAAACGACAAAGAGGAAAAAGGACAAAGCCTCGTCGTGCTTTATGGGAGCCTGTTGCTCGCGCGCACAAGCCACTAACCTCGCTCGTGCGAGGAACATACTATATAAGGGCATGAAACCCTTTCCCGAGTCATTTCGCTCAAACGGAAGGGGGGAAAGAGAGCTAGAGCTTATGTGTTCTTGGGGAAACCTTCAAATCCACTCGATTCGAGACTTTTCTTCACCATTTTCAAAGATTTTCTCACCAAAAGGTAAATTTTCGTTCGAATCTACCTTCATTCTCCTTTATTTTGCATTGTAGAACCCTTAGAATGAGTTCCACGGACCCAAACCCTAGGCAACAGAAGAAATTAGCGGTAAAGCCGCCACCTTCTCGGAAAAGGGCGGCGCCTCCGCCCGCTCCTTTGACCCAACCCGCCCCATGGTGGGCGAATAAAATCCTTACCTCGAAATGGGAGATCCACAAGAGTTTCTTTGAGGATCCATCGACCACTCAATGGACCTTTGATTATTTAAACATTAATAAGTTGAAACCTTTATTAGCGCCATTTTTTGGGCACTACTATCCTCGTTTGGTTAGACTTTTCCACCAAACTCTCACGACCAACCCTCCCAAAACCAAGTTAAAATGTGAAATAGATGGAAAAGCTTTCGCTTTTGATGTCAAGGACATTGGCCATGCAATGGGGTGCCCTCTGACTTACATTGAGGACGGGGTTTCCAAACCCCTGTTCCCCAAAGAGTGGGGTTTCTTGAAATTATGACGGAAATAACGGGTGGAGTCACGACTATGGGGCAGTCCGTTACTAGGGCCCAACTACCTCCACACATGTGGCCCCTAGATATCATTTTTTGGAATAATTTATTCCAGTTAGAACAAGACCAAGAGAGGAGAATTTTGTTTTTAAACGCCATCCATGCCCCTTTTCACGATAGGTGGTTTAGCGCCCCTATCCTTGTTAGGAAGGACATCTTACACGCCATGAAAAGAAACAAATAGGATGTCATTCCCAATCCCGTAAACAAGCTGCCATATGCCCGTTTGATTTCCAAACTATTTGATCTTCGGAATGGGAGTGACGGCTTTGAAATCCAAGCCCATGAACCCTCATATACGGATAATGTCGAGCAGTTTCGAATCGGTGACTTGAACCGCATCGTTAAGAAGAGAGAGCTACCGAACCCTCTACATCTCACTCGGGATCAGTACCTCACGCGGGTGCTCAGCCTACACCACCGTCTTCATCCTAGCCGACGCCTAACACCATGGAGGCCATGATGCGCGAGGTGCTACTATAGACTTGTGATATTAGCCTACGTCAAATTGAAATGCGGCTACATCAAAGATTTCAAGAGGCTGTCAATATCGACCTCATGTGTCAAGCATACCCACAGACCTACCGAGAGCGTCTTGCTACCATGCGGGACTTTATTTTCGATTCTTCTAGTTCCGGTGCGGCTACTAATGCGGAGACCGATGAGAAGGATGCTGACGAGGAGGGTGATGATGATGATGGCGATGAGGAGTCCGATTTCGAGTACGATGAGGAGGAGGATGATTAAAGTAGGCAACTGAGGAGGTTTTATTTTTGGGGAGCTTTTTCTAAATTTTGAAAGTAAAAATATAAATTTGATGTCATTTTCAGATCTAACCGATAAACTATTGTGACATGGTTGTCACACCTATAACTTTTGATGTAATTCTTGCTGGTGTGCAATGAATGGTGTTAAATTTATGAAGGTTGAATTTCAATGTCACATCAGTTACTTTTGACGTACTTCATTTCAGGTATGGTGAATGGATTAGTTTATGGTAAATGATAAATAATGGGATCTAGAGAATGGATTGATATGTACAATGGATTTATGCGTTAGTTTAAATGGATATGTTTAGTTAAATGGGCAACTTGGTTATACATGTGGATACTTCAATGTTTGTAGCTTAGTATGTGAGAGTACATTGTTATCTTATGCAAGATGTATGGTATATAATGGATAGGGATGATAGTATGTTATTTGTATAATACACCTGCGAATGTCACGTGAATGTGGATTGTGTATTTTATACGCGTTACTATGTATTTCTATCACGGTTGGACAATTGTAAATTGTTAAGCCTCTATGCATTTCAATTTGTGACTATGGCGTTGTTAGTGTGACTTATGGCAATTTTCGAGGATGAAAATTTTGTAAGGTGGGGTGAATGTAATAACCCCTCAATTTTTGTAAACCGTGTAGGTCAGGTGTGTGTAAGTGTATATGTGGTTCATAAGGAAACCCATGCACAAGTTCACACCTTGATGGGTGTATGTGTCTAACACATTGAGTGTTAGAAGTTAAGTGACACCTATCTATGGTGTTTGTATTTAACAAGTTGACAAACTCAACTAATAGAGATAAGGGGGTCTCACACGTGGGTTTCTTTTTCTTGCTTGACTTGTTGAGAAAGAGAGAGAGGGAGAGAGAAAGAAAGAAGGCTTCTTAGTAGAGAAAGTAAGGGTTGATAAATCCTAGTGATTTAGTCTAAGGATATTGTAAGAAAGGTTGTGCAAAGGTGTATGGGGATTCGAGCTACACGATTGTGATGATCTCGTGTGAATTCGGGAGCTTGGTGTGAAGGGGTGGAAGAGATTTGGGTTTTGAAACCCTTTTTGGTTTTCTAAGAGAGAAAGATCCGATCTATGGAGGATTCAATGCATTAAAGGTATAGATTTAATACTCTTTATATTGTAAAAGTAGTATTTAATGTTCCTTAGAAAGGGTATTTAAAATGATTGAGATTTGGTGAAGATCGAGTTTGGAAAAAAAATTCATATCTGGATATCTCTGATCCTCACGCACACGAGCTTAAAAGCTCGCTCGCGCCAGCCTCAGAGAGAAGACTTATGGAGCCTTGCGAGAATTTAAGTAAAGCTATGAGGATCCTGTGTCTCACTCACGCGAGGACTTAAGTGAATGTAATAACCCCCTAATTTTTGTAAACCGTATAGGTCAGGTGTGTGTATGTGGTTCATAAGGGAACCCATGCACAATTTCATACCTTGGTGGGTGTATGTGTCTAACACATTGAGTGTTAGAGGTTAAGTAATACCTATCTATGGTGTTTGTGTTTAACAAGTTGACAAACTCAACTAATAGAGATAAGGGGGTCTCACACATGGGTTTCTTTTTCTTGCTTGAGTTGTTGAGAAAGAGAGAGGGAGAAAGAAAGAAAGAGGGTTTCTTAGTAGAGAAAGTGAGGGTTGATAAATCCTAGTGATTTAATCCAAGGATGTTGTGAGGAAGGTTGTGCAAAGGTGTATAGGGATTAGAGCTACACGATTGTGACGACCTCGTGTGAATCTGGGAGCTTGGTGTGAAGGGGTGGAACAGATTTGGGTTTTGAAACCCTTTTTGGTTTTCCAAGAGAGAAAGATCCAATCTATGGAGGATTCAATGCTTTAAATGTATGAATTTAATACTCTTTAAGTTGTAAAAGTAGCATTTAATGTTCCTTAGAAAGGGTGTTTGAGATGATTGAGATTTGGTGAGGATCATTTTTGGAAAAAGAACTCAAATCTGGACATCTCTAATCCTCACACGCACGAGCTTAAGAGCTCGCTCGCGCGAGCCTCAGAGAGAAGACTTATGTAGCCTCGCGAGAACTTAAGTAAAGTTGTGAGGATCCTATGTCTCGCTTGCGCGAGGACTTAAGTGAATGTAATAACCTCCCAATTTTTTTAAACCGTGTAGGTTAGGTGTGTGTAAGTGTGTATGTGATTCACAAGGGAACCCATACACAAGTTCACATCTTGGTGGGTGTATGTGTCTGACACATTGGGTGTTAGAGGTTAAGTAACACCTATCTATGGTGTTTGTATTTAATAAGTTGACAAACTCAACTAATAGAGATAAGGGGGTCTCACACGTGAGTTTCTTTTTCTTACTTGAGTTATTGAGAAAGAGAGAGAGGGTGAGAGAGAAAGAAAGAGGATTTCTTAGTAGAGAAAGTGACGGTTGATAAATCCTAGTGATTTAGTCCAAGGATATTGTGAGGAAGGTTGTGCAAAGGTGTATGAATACAAAATATACGATTGTGACGACCTCGTGTGAATCCAGGAGCTTGGTGTGAAGGGGTGGAATAGATTTGGGTTTTGAAACCCTTTTTGGTTTTTCAAGAGAGAAAGATCCGATCTATGGAGGATTCAATGCATTAAAGGTATGAATTTAATACTCTTTATATTGTAAAAGTAGCATTTAATGTTCCTTAGAAAGGGTGTTTAAAATGGTTGAGATTTGGTGAGAATTGAGTTTGAAAAAAAAACTCAGATCTGGATATCTCTGATCCTTGCGCGCACGAGCTCAAGAGATCATTCGCGCGAGCCTCAGAGAGAAGACTTATGGAGCCTCGCAAGAACTTAAGTAAAGCTGTGAGGATCCTGTGTCTTGCTCACACGAGGACTTAAGTGAAATAGGGCTCGCTCGAGCGAGGCCTCGCGTGACACTCTCCAAACAACTGAATGTCAGTTCGGTCGCACGAGAATTGAGCCAGTTTTTCTCACGAGCCTCAAGGGCTCGCTCGCGCGAGGAACAAGGTACTTCAGTTTGTTCTTTTACTCTGAATTTTTCAGTGATTTATACCTTTCGTTCTTTTAGGCATTCTCATGGAATGTTTGGACACTTTTGACTATAGGGTTGGCGTGTGAAGATATATATGAACTCGTGCGGGATGCAATTGGTTTAATCTTCGTGTGACTTCATTTGAGGCAAGAAAAATTTAGTAGCATGTGTATTTACTTTCAACTAACATGTGTGTAGTGAATTATAGAAATATGTGTGCTTTCAAACTTTTGTCTTCAAATAACATGCATTCATTATGTAGCTTTTATAGTTATGAGATTAAGTACGTGTGGAACATGTGACAATCTTGAATTACTATAATTAGGACAAACTCACGGTGATAAACTATATGTAAACTTACACATTTGATTTAAGGTTTAATTGTGAATACCCAACCGACACGACGGGATATCCGTGATCGGTATGGCGGGATATCTGTTCTTGTATTTTACAGTGGAAATACTTCGTTCGACACAAGTCACCTAATGCAAAGAGACTTGGGCATTGTGCAATGGTTCATATGAACGACGATGGTGGGTACTTCCATCGGGGGCTCGATGCTATATTTGCTCGAGCAATTATTTAAGTAATTGATTTAAGTGTGTGTTATCAGAGTGTGTTCTGAGAAAACTATGCGTAATATGTTTTAAAACTATGCATCAGATATTCCTTTTTAGTCATAATAAATGCTTCAAATTGTGTTCATATGCTTTGAAATATATCATGAAAGATATGTGTGAGGTAAGATGATATACATGCTATTATTTTCCTTATTGAGCTATGATGTAGCTTACCCTTCGATTATACATCACAGGTTTGGAGACTGCTGAGGATACTGAGAACCCGGACTTGGAGGATTCAGATTACGTGCCTTTGGAGGAGTCAGAGCCCCCTCTAGAGGACTTCCTTTAGTAAACGTGCACTATGGTACTTTGATATTTTTTTGAAATCATTTGTAAGGCTTGGTATGTCCGGCCACCTATGTTTTGTAAGAAGTCATTTACTTTGAAATACTTTATTCTTTTTGTGAACTATCCCTTGGTGGCTTTTGTTGTGTCACTGATGGTTTTGTTCGGTTCTTTTGTTCATGCGATTGACATGAGAATTGAGTCGTCTTTTGTAGTTAGAGTTATCTTATATAGAAATGAAGGTTTAATTACTTTATGATGACTCTATCTGCTTAGTTAGGCGTGCTTTATTTCCGCTTTGGGTGTAGATGTACCAAGTGTTCTATGTGATATATGGGGTACGATCTTGAGAGTTATACTGACGGTGCGGGTGTCGGGGTGCCGAAATCCGGGCTGTCATATTACTAGTGAATAGCTATGCCCAAACCAAATTATACAAGCCCCATTTTTTAGATGGTATGCACTTAGCAAATGATCCTACGACATTATAAAAAAAATCAAATCATTCTATGAAATTAAGTAGCAGTGAGAGTTGTTACTTGCACACAAGAAGTTAGCCCTAGCACAAAAGTTAAAAGAAAGATGTTATGATCGTTAAAATATGAAACTTTACAAGTGCACGAGTTCGTGGAACTAGGGCAAGTTCTAACGGTGTCGAGCTACAGAGATTATATGTTTATCTAAATTAAAGCCTTGATTAAAAAAGGGTTTTAGAATAAATCTAACTAAAAGTATCTCAGAGAAAGCAAATCAGATTTGGAAAGCAATAGATAAAACAATTTAGGATCCTTCTTGATCACAGATTCGTAATAAGTCGTGATTCTTTTTCTAATCTAATTTGAATTTCAAGTAATAAGATTTTCTTCACTACAAGTTAAAGTTAGGTAAAACAATCAAATCCTATTCATAGTCATAGACTAGTCGGGATGATATAATCCATCTAATCTCTAGTGATCTAATCCGTAAGTATCGTTAGATGCAACATATCAAAGTAGCTAGACTACAAGTAATAATTCGATGGTGAGTATTCTATAATTTTTAATCATGATCGCTACAAGGCGATTATGATTATAAAAAAGAGAAATAAAAATTTTAGAATCATTCACAATAAGTCGCTAATAAAAGCGAATCTCAATCATGCAATCATTACCATAAAAGAATTCAAACTAGAAAATAAAATAAAACTTTCAATTGAAACTTATCTTTGGTTTACAAGAGATCCCAAACTTCGGAAATCAGTCACATATCGTTGTTTTGATCTTCATCATCGAAGTACAACTCTCTTATTTGATCATCAAACGATGGTTTACAATCTCTCGAATTTAATAAACTCTCAAAATCTGAAAAATTATAACTATGAATTATCTCTGAAAACTATAATAAAACTCGATCAAATTATATATCTAAAACCTAAACCTAGAGTCTTTATTTATAGATCTATACGGCCCTAGTATAATGAGATAAACTGGAAAAGAAACCCTAAAACGACTCTAATTACAAATAGGAAAGAAGAAATTCTCGGACTTCAACTTCCCAAAATAAGCCATCGCAACTCTGCACTGGAATTCTCATCTCGACAAGTCGAGATATAATCTTGACCTGTCGAGATTGGTAATCTTGAACTTTCTTTGCAAAACTCGACAAGTCTAAATTCAATTTTGACCAGTTGAGTTATATATTTTTTCTTCTTTCTTCTAATCTCGACAGGTCAAGATTGGATTTTGACCAGTTGAGTTTGCTATCTTTTGGCTTTTGGTTTTTTTCTTTCTTTTCTTTTCGGCTTTTGATCTCCTTCATTCTTGGGTTTCTTAACTCTTTTCCTTCTTTTCTTCCTTCAAAACCTCCTGCACATGAAAGCTAATTAAATAGAAACATTAGTCATCTTTCAAGGCCTAGCAATATTAGGATTCGAGTCTTTCTTGGGTTTCTTAACTCTTTTCTTTCTTTTCTTCCTTCAAAACCTTCCGCACATGAAAGTTAACTAAATAGAAATATTAGTCATCTTTCAAAGCCTAGCAATGTTAGAATTCAGGTCTTTAATGTAAGGTTTTGAAGGTTGATCACGTTCTATTTTGGAACCCGTGACATGTAGAATTACAATATAAGCCATCTATTTTGAAGGTCATCATCTAAAAATCTTTGTTGCAAAAGATTAGCTAGCATGAAGCACGATCTCTATCATATGATTCAATGCAGTCGACCGTTAAATCAAATGATAATCTTTGACTGTACTGAATCATATGTTAGATATTATGTTTCATGTCAATCTTTTACACCCAATATCTTTAGATCCATGACCTTCCAATCAGACAGTTTAGATGATTTTTCTGACATAGGAACTAGCATATCAAGTATTTCTTTTAAATTGCAGTGGCTCCTTTTCAAAATTATATTACAAATTAAGTAAATATATTTGCGCAGATTTGGTCGGCAAGAAAATAAGGATGTGTTACTGATCGATTTAGAATGTAACCCTTGCAAGTGCACAAGATCTATTGCAGTATGGCAAGAACAGGGGTGTCGAACCCACAGGGAAACGTGAATTTTTAATTAATTCTTTTAGAGATTTTAAAAACATCCCTAAGGAAGTACCAAAGGGCAGATTCAATTTTACCAAAAACTTAACGCACTTTTCCTAAATGCAGAAAAATAAATTAATCTAAACAATTAATTACTGATAAATCTACGAACAATATTAAAATGAGATCAAGGAATATGCTACCCCAGATTCGTACCCCTTTTCTATCATTAAAACCCACAGTTTCATTAAATCATCATTCACACCATCATTCATCTAGAAAAATGACTTGAAATAAAATATGATCATCAATCCGGCATACCCTATCTAAAAACAATGACTCAGCCTAACATTGCGGTATGAGTCATGTAAAAAGCATAGCGTATCTCATGATATTTAGATCACGACAATCGCACATAATCGCTCTCTGACCTAGATCGACTGCGAGGTCCGGATCTAGCGATTACGGCCGTTGATACAGCATAATCAACGGTCATAACAAAGCATTTAAAATATTTTCAATCACACAAACTTTGAGCAAAAGCGATTCCATGATAACAATAATAGATCGGTATTAATCATAAACATGGGTACTTATGGGGATCGCATCTTCCCGATCTCTTGATTTAGCGCTCATCTTTGGTGTTTGATCTCCTTTTCTTTCAAAGTCATTCCTCTTTTATTTCTTCCAAAGATATTTGCAATTGTTTTCCTAAATACAATCTATGAATTTCTCGAGAAAAATAATGCAAATCCTAGGTACAATCTACCTGAATAAACCCTAGAAGAAGGTGAGAAGAAGACTTGAAAAGATGAAGAAAATATTCCCCCAAAGTGAAGAGCCCTAAAAACTAAAAAGAAAGAATGAATAATATTCTAATTGCAAAAAATAATAATCCTCCTAAGAAACTCGTGGCTTCCCTTTTTATAATAGCCTAACCCTAATACCTCTCGATTGACATCTAAGAGTAATTTTCGTGAATTCCCGCCTAGCTTTGCATCAGATACTGCCTCGGTATTTTGCTCATAATTTTCTGTACCGAACTCGGATTGAGGTGATTCTTGAAGCGTTGGAAAGCTGACGACGAGCTCTACAACTTTTATGTTTTAGCAATTTCCTGAATCTGACGTCTTGAAGGTCCAAATTGAGCTGCAAGTCGCACTAAGTTCTCAATGACCCAAAATAGCAGTGTTTTGACATTATTTTCCGGATTCTTGGGCTGTTTAGAAACTTGGGGTATGTTACGAAACACTTCAAATCTAGCAAATCTCATCAGATAGCCTTCATCGGACGGCTAAATATAGGTATTTAGGGGTGAAATATCATCATATTTCACTACTCATCACACCCCCAAACCTACACTTTGCTAGTCCTCGAGCAAAGAGAATGATAGAAATATAAAGCAAATCAAACTAACATCCTAAAATTTAAATGCCACTTTCGTAGGGAACACGATTGCACTTAGCATGTGCAACAAGCCTTTAAACCCCTAGGTGATCCCTAGTGGAGGAGTTGTGTCTCCTGAGGGTTTGCAGTGAAGTTACCCACAAACTTCCAAAAATTTCAAACCATCGGTAAAATTGAGTTTTCAAAATCTGATTTTTATAACATATATTTAACTTCAAAGCTCAAAATCAATAATCAATTCAACATGCAAATTCTCAATTTTAAATAACAATGTTACACTAATCATACCAATATCCATTCAAATTAGTCTAATGCTCCAAATCGTTAGATAACTCATCCATTCATGCTTAAACGTGTAGTGTGTGCATACCAAAACCAAGATTCATCCATCTCAGAACTAGTCCAAACGGGAAATCATCGGATCTGTTGTCTTGACTCAATCCTCACTTTAGGTATACTCTCAAAATAAAATCACTCCGATGATTGGTAAGTTTTCGCACACATGTGAGAGATCAATACAAAGCAAATAAAAAGGTCTCACATGATAAATGAAACACGATGCAATCAATGAACAAAAATAAATCTCATAAGAAACGAGATACTTGTATATCCTAAGCATGTCATATCAAGTGTCATAAGTATTATATATTGACTCTCCACAAGACGATTACCAATGCAAGATCGGATCATGAAGGTCTTTTGTAGGGTTGTAATGGGGCTCGTGTAAGGGTAAGAAAGAAGGAATTGTGATTCAAAATTTAGAAATTGGAAAAGGAACTACCCTCTGATTTTTTTTATTTTATTTTTTTTTTATTTCTCTTCTTTTCTTTTTTTTTCTTTGCTAATTTCTCACCATTTTTTTTTTTGTCAATATTTTTCTTTTCTCATTCTTTCTTCTCTTTTGAATTTCCTTTTCTTGAAGCACCTCATTTTCATTCCTTTTTTTTTTTTTTTTTTTTTCTCTCCTTTTTTCTTTTTATATTTGCCATACACTCTCGATTAAAACTCATTATCTCTCCACTTACTCTCTTTTCTCATTTTCATCCCTCGTTCCTAATTTCTCAAATAAGAAGGGTAAAGCTAAATTTTGAAATTGTGAAGGGTTAAAGTTAACGTGGCTTATCAAAGAATGTATAAGGGTAAATTTTCTATAGGCTCAAAGGGGTACTAGAAGGATAAATTTATATGAGGTGGGGCATTTTAAGCACAAAGCAGGCCAAAGATGGCCTTCAATCATTTCCTTAAAAGATGGTAACCTTGCCTATTTGTCTTGAGTAGATATACGATGCGTTCTAACACAATAATATGAATTTGATATCATGCAAAGTCACAAGCCAAAATAAAATGTATGAGATTATGCAAAATAATTGTATTCAAAGAAAACTCCGAGTTTATATATTCACTCATCAATGACGGAAATTAGCTCTAAAGCTTCGGGTTTAGTCTCCACTAAGAACCTAAGATTCAACGTTCAAAATAGTTCATCGATTTCTAAGTCTTAGCTTGGTATAAGTGCAAAATTCTAAGCATGAATTTGAGTCATCCACAAATTATCACATTAAGCTTCATCATCCTAGATACAAGTATTCAAAATATGACATCAATATTCTCAAAATTAAATTCACATGCATCATCAACTAAAGTTTGAAAACTATTGCAAAGTAAATCATGTATGATGGTTCCAAAAATTTTTTTTTTTTTTTTCAAAGAAAATCAAAATAAGTGATGAAAGATAGATAATCATACATACCCCAAACCTAAAAATGACAATGTCCTCATTGTTTGAAATAAGTAGGTACCCCCAAACACATTGAAAAGTACCTCAACACAAAGATCAAAGAGAATATGGGCATCAAATTAGAACATGACCAAAAATAGATTGAAGGTAATGTGGCTACACTAATTTGGAAATTAAAATAACCTAAACTAAACTAAAACTAATATTCTAGAACTAAACATACGAAAGAGAAATAAATCCTAAATCCTAAACTAAACTGTGTCCAACTCCTAAATAAAACACCTTTGGGTTGCCTCCCGAGGAAAGCGCGAGTTTAAGTGTCGATCGACCTCTTCATTGATCAAGAATCTGGATCACTAAGGTGCATCGCCTCAATCTTAAAGCTGGGTCATCGGCTCAAACATTGGTTTGAGTCTTTGCCCATTCACTTTGAAAACTTCGATTGTCCTGAAGGCTTTGAACTTCAATTGCAGTGCTCACTAATGGAAACAACAAGCAGGCCTTCCATCTAGATTTCAATTTCCGGGATGAAGCTTAAGTCGGAATTGAATAACCAAACTTTTGGCCAACATGAAACTCCTTAGAAATTAATTGATCGTGCAACTTTTTGTACCTTTCCTTGTACATCTTTGAATTTTCATACGCATCGTGGCGTAACTCTTCTAATTCACTCAAGCTGTAACCTTGATTCGACTGCTACGCTTGCATATCGAAATTAAATCGTTTGATCGCCCGAATGCCTTATGCTCCAATTGCGGAAGATGACATGCCTTCCGTAGACAATTACGAAGGAGACATTCCGATCGGTGTCTTGAATGCGATCGATAGGCCCTAAAGCATCGAGATAGCGGTTTGACCAATCTCTTCTATCCGGTCGTCGTCTTTTCTAGAATTAAACGATTTCCGGTTAGACACTTCCACACGACCACTAGTGCATGGATGGTATGCAGTAGCGACTTTGTGAGTGACGTCGTGCTTCTTCATTAAAGTGGCAAAATGGCTATTGCAAAAATCTGAACCGCCATCACGATGATTGCTCTTGGGATCCGAATCGGTTAAACACATGTTCTCTCGAAATTTGACCACAACCTTGTGATCATTTGATCGGGTTGCCACGGCTTCAATCCATTTGGAGACATAGTCATGATACCAGAATATATGAATACCCAAAGGATGGTGGAAAAGGACCCATAAAGTCAATCCCCCAAACATCGAAAATTTCAACAATCAGAATTGGATTAAGGGGCATCATATTTCGTCGTGAAATATTGCCAATTGACACCGTTGGCATTCCTTGCGATTGAAGCGGCGTCACGAAGATTGAGGGCCGATAGAATCCGCTTTGAAGGATTTTCATGCGGTCTTCTCCTCGAAATGGCCTCCACAGATGGCATATCAAAAATTTAGGGCTTAGTTGCTCGTCTTCGCACGCATCTCCTAATGATCCGATCCAAAGCGAATTTAAACAAATATGGTTCATCCGAAATAGTATTTTATTTGGGAGAAAAAGATTCTTATCATTCTTACCCCACTCATTAGAATTACGCGATGACGAGATAATTCACGATGTTAGCAAACCACGGAACTTTTGCACCGGCATCAATTGCCATCAAATGTTCATCCGGAAATGTGTCACGGATGGTCTCGGTATAGATGATTCTTGAGAATTCTAGATGATGATCACCACAACGTTCTCAACCCCTTTTATCTTTAATCTCAAAGTTGAATTCACGGAAGCGAGGATCCAACGGATCGCCTTGGTTTCGCATCCTTCTTTGCTAAAAGATATTTCAAAGCGAGTGGTCCGAAAAGACCACTATTTTCGATCCAAGCAAATAGGAACGGAATTTGTCCGAGCATACACCATGTAATAATTCCTTCTCGGTGGTGGTGTAATTCAGTTGGGCATCAATTAATGTCTTGCTAGCATAATAAATTACGTGAGGTAATTTATTCACCCTTTGCCCTAAGACAGCTCCGATCGCATAATCAGATGCATCACACATGAGTTCGAATGGTAAAGAATAATCCGGTGGTTGGATTATTGGTGCATTTGATAAGAGTTCACGCAATTTTAGGAATGCCTTTATGCAATCCTCATCAAAATCAAAAGGAACATCTTTGCCAAGCAAAGTGCACAATGGTTTAGCCACCTTGCTAAAATCCTTAATGAATCTTCTATAAAATCCAGCATGCCCCAAAAATGATCGAATTTGTCGAACACTTTTAGGAGGTGGTAAATTTGCAATTAAAGTCGACCTTCGCCTTATCAACTTCAATTCCTTTCGTTGAAACAATATGCTAACACAATTCCTTGTTGAACCATAAAATGGCTCTTTCGGTGAGAACAAGTTTGGAATCTACACAGCGTTGCAACTGTGAAAGATGATTCAAACAAGAATCAAATATTTTCAAAAACGAGAAGTCGTCCATGAAGACTTCGATGAATTTGTCGATCATGTCAGAATATGGCCAACATACATCGTTGAAACGTGGCGGAGCATTACATAAGCGAATGGCATCCTTCGATATGCAAACGTACCATATGGACACGTGAATGTTGTCTTTTTGATCACCGAAAAGCGGGCACTTGATTGTATCCCGAATAACCATCAAGAAAGCAATAAAACTCTTGCCCGATAACTTCTCAAGAATTTGATCAATGAGCAAGGGAAAATGATCTTTTACGGTGGTCGTGTTCAATTTTCGATAATCAATGCACACACGCCATCCGGTAGTTTCACGAGTGGGCACCAATTCTCCTCCATAGTTTCTTGTAATTCCGGACTTTTTGAACGATTTGTACTGGACTAACCCATTCACTATCAGAGATCGGATAGATGATTCTAGCATCGAGGAGTTTAATGATTTCCTTTAAAACGACTTCTTGCATGTTCGGATTAAGTCGCCTCTGTGGTTCCCTCGATGGTTTACTCTCGTCCTCCGGATGTATTTTATGCATACATCCGATGGGTCAATCCCTTGAGATCATTAAGGTCCATCCGATGGCCTCCTTGTGCTCTTCGACCTTCAACAAATCATTCTCTTGTTCTTCCGATAATGTGGATGAAATTATCCTTTGGAAGTGTTTCTCGAGGTCGGAAAAGCATATTTGAGGGACTCGAGCAATTGTTTCAATTCCACGGTTGGTGGTCGCTCAATTGATGGAGTCGACATCCTTTACCTCGATGGGTAGTGGTTCTACCTTAGTCACAACTTCACATAAGTTATCTTCTTGACATGATGAATTTGACTTTTTCTCTTCTGACTGCTTCCTTTCAAGCCCTTTGCCCTCATAGATGGCTAACAAAGCAGTTTCAAATTCCTCTTTGGTGAGCATTGATGGTAATGCTTCATCCACCACTTCGTCCATCTGATCGATGTAAAAACATTCGACCTCATCCTTATTAGGGAAATGGTTCATCGCATGGAATATGTTAAGCATGACTTTCATGTTTCCAAAAGAAACGTCCCTGACTCTGTCGACAATTAATGCAAGCGTTGGCGATGGCGAAAGCAGACGTCCAAGAATAATTGGGACTTGATTGATTGATTTCGCAGTGGTTCCATGTCTAAGACAACGAAGTCCTTTGGAAAGACAAACTTGTCTATTCCAACCAAAACATCCTCGATAACACCCTCGGTCTTCTTCCGATCTATCTCGCGGTTGGAGTGTGACCGTCGTGGGTTTCAATTCACCCAATCCGAGTTTCGTACATTGAGTATGGGATCGATTAACACTTGCTCCCAAATCCAATAACGCCTTTCAATTGGTTGCCCACCAATGACACATGGAGCAGTTGGGACTCGTGGTCTTCGGTTTACATGGGGTTTCCAATCGCAATATCGAATCGACTTGATTTGTTAGAACACTTTCTTTGAAAGCGTGAGTACGTGCCTTTCTCTTAGTGCACAAATCTTTGAAAAACTTGGCGTGCTCGAGGGACTTGTTTGATTGTTTCAAGTAATGGAAGATTTATCTTTACTTGCTTGAATGTTTAAAATTTCTTCCATTTTGTCGGTCCCTTTCCCATTCTAGATGGAGGAGTTAGGCATTGAGGAATGGTGCCTTTGGGACATAAGGTGTAGATTCCATTTCGATTCTTTTTCACGTCCTTGTTGGACGGTTGAAGGAAACTCTTCCTCTATTACTTTTCTTTTCCTTTCTCTCTTCCTTGCTCTTGCACTTTTCTTATCTACGGCTCTTTGTCTCTTTCTTTCTCTTTCCTTTTCCTTTCTCTTTTCCTTTTCCTTTCTCCTTTCTTTTCTCGATTCTTTTTCCTCTCGCTTCTCTTTCTTCATCTTCTAGCATTTTCACTTGATTATCAACCTCGTCCCACTTCTCAAAGACCGTAATGACTTTCAGCTGTTGACTATTCGATGGTCCCGCTTGAGATGGTGCTTGGCCTCGAGGATTATTGATGGGTTGGTGGGGAGCCTACCTTCCTCTCGTTGACTCGGTTGATTGGCCAATTGGTGACTTGGTCCATTATCATCTGTGAAAAGATTGCATGCTTCGCATAAGCTTTTCTTCCGATCGAATCTTCAATCGGCATGAGATTGATTAAGATTCGATTGAAATTCGATTTTTCGGAGTCGAATTTGGATGATAATCTGAGCATTCTGTTGAAATGGAATTACATTGGAAATTAGAATTCCGAAATTACATTGTGGACGAAAATTTTGTTGAAAATTTGGTTGAAAAGGTTGTTGTCCACCCATTGTGTTGGCTCTATGTTCTTTGGTTTACAGCGGTTTAGTTCGATTCACCCCATCCTAAGTTGGGGTGATTTTTCCATTCCGGATTGTAGGTATTGAGTACATGTTTCTACCCCGCACCGATAAGATTGAGTCACATTTACACGCTCTTGAGGATTAGGTTCATCGAGGGAAGAATGACAAGGTAGTAGGGCACTCATTAGCCATATGACTGGGTGGTCACAAATTGAACACCTGTGGGGTGAGAGCTTTAGCTTGCTTGGTAGCGACTAACAACATGTTCATCTGTTTGATGACATGTCAAACTTTGTTGAGAGATACGAGGCATTATTGTTGACATCGTACAATCCGTCTTTTGTCAACACATGAGATTTAGGTGCGTTCAAGTTGGTTCGCCCGGTGTCTCACTTTGTATGAAGTTTGATATAACTTTTCAAACAATCCTGATTAAATCGACTTCTTCGTGGCACAAGATCCACCACAAGATGCATCAACCATGCGTCTCTTGAGAATCACCCATTGTAAAAACTTTGGACTTGTTGCCACCTTGGAACTTGATGATTTGGGCAACTTCGATCAATTAAACGTTCCCAACATTCATGGAATGTTTCAGAGGTTGTTGGGAAAAGAACTGGATCTTGACGCAATTCAATGGCCTTAGTCATGGGAAAATATTTTTAAGGCTGGCGATGCTGACTCGCCCAACTCGAATAGATTGTGGTTCAGGAATAGAACCATGTTTTTTTTATCTCTTAAAGAGAACGGAAAGATTGAGACTTAGCTATCTCATCGGTGACATTGTGGACTCTGAACATTTTGCATACGTGAATTCATTTAAGTGAGCGTGCGGATTTTCATTTGCTAACCCATGGAAAATTGGTAGCATTTGAATCATTCGATTTGAATTCATAGTGGTTCTGGAATGGGAGCATGCATAATACATTCACGATCCTCGTAAAACCGGGATCGTTATAATACTCCGGTGTTCTAGGGCCTCATCAAAATTATTGTTCCTATTATTTCCATTATTGACATTCCCATTGTTGTTATTCTCATCTCTCTTGCCTTTGATGCCATGGTCTCGGTTTGTTGATATTGATTCCTCCGGACTCTTGATTCTCTCTACAAGCTCTTTCGATCTCAAGATTAAGCAGATGTGGGTGATGAGAACGAGTAAAGCTCATACACCAACACTCACAAACAGGGTTGAATAATCCACAACAAACCCACAAAATTCTGCTTCAAACGATTTAAACAAAGATGATAAACAGTAGCCAATATCAGCAGGAAAGATTTCTTTTTTTTTTTTTTTTTTTTTTTTTTTTTAATTAAAATTCGAATTTAAATTAATTAAATTTTTTTTATTTTTTTTTTTTTATTCAAATTAAAATTAAAATTAATTAATTAATTAAATTTTTTTTTTTTTTTTTTTTAAAATTCAAATTAAAATTAAAATTCGAATTTAAATTAATTAAATTTTTTTTTTTTTTTTTTTTTTTTAAAAATTCAAATTAAAATTAAAATTCGAATTTAAATTAATTAATTAATTAATTAATTTTTTTTTTTTTTTTTTAAATTAAATTCGAAAATTAAAAATTAAAATTGAAAATCCTATAAAATCTTTCCTAAAAGAGAAAAATAAGGAGAAGAATGAAAGATTTCTAAAAATCCTAAAACAAAAGTCCCACAAAAGTTAATGACTAAATTTAGAAAATCCTAAAAATATCTAAAAGAGGAAAATAAGGAAAAGAGTCCACCAAATCTAAAATAAGAAGTCCAAAAATCTCTACTTCCTAAATTTCCTAAGGAAGGTATCCTAAAAATCTAAACTTCCAAAAGACTCATAAAATCTTATTAAAGAGAAAAATAAGGAAATAAATTTTTTTTTTTTTTTTTTTTTTTTAAACACTCAAAAGCAGAAAAATCCTATCAAGATTAATCAAAATTTCAGGATTTCGACAGGCGCCAAAAACTTGATCGATTTAGAATGTAACCTTGCAAGTGCACAAGATCTATTGCGGTATGGCAAGAACGAAGGTGTCGAACCCACGGGGAAACGTGAATTTTAATTAATTCTTTAGAGATTTTAAAACATCCCTAAGGAAGTACCAAAGCGATTCAATTTTACAAAAACTTAAGCACTTTTCCTAAATGCGAGAAAAATAAATTAATCTAAACAATTAATTCTTGATAAATCTACGAACAATATTAAAATGAGATCAAGGAATATGCTACCCAGATTACACTTTTCTATCATTAAAACCCACAGATTTCATTAAATCATCATTCACACCATCATTCATCTAGAAAATGACTTGAAATAAAATATGATCATCAATCCGATACCTATCTAAAAACAATGACTCAAATTTAACATTGCGGTATGAGTCATGTAAAAGCATAGCGTATCTCATGATATTTAGATCACGACAATCAAGACATAATCGCTCTCTGACCTAGATCACTCGCAGTCCAGGATCTAGCGATTACTATTGAATCTGTGATCAGCAGGTCATAACAAAGCATTTAAAATATTTTCAATCACACAAACTTTGAGCAAACGATTCCATGATAACAATAATAGATGCGGTATTAATCATAAACATGGGTACTTATCCGGGGATCGATCTTCCCGATCGATTAAGGCTCATCTTTGGTGTTTGATCTCTTTTTCTTTCAAAGTCATTCCTCTTTTATTTCTTCCAAAAGATATTTGCAATTGTTTTCCTAAATACAATCTATGAATTTCTAGAAAAATAAAATACAATCTACCCCTGAATAAACCCTGAAGAAGGAGGAGAAGAAGACTTGAAAAGATGAAGAAAATATTCCCCAAAGTGAAGAGCCCTAAAAACTAAAAAGAAAGAATGAATAATATTCTAATTGCAAAAATAATAATCCTCCAAGAAACTCGTGGCTTCCCTTTTTATAATAGCTAACCTAATACCTCTCTCGATTGACATCTAAGAGTAATTTTCGTGAATTCACTGCTTTGCATCGGATACTGCCTATTATTTTGCTCATAATTTTCTGTACCGAACTCGGATTGAGGTGATTCTTGAAGCGTTGGAAAGCTGACGACGAGCTCTACAACTTTTATGTTTTAGCAATTTCCTGAATCTGACGTCTTGAAGGTCCAAATTGAGCTGCAAGTCGCACTAAGTTCTCAATGACCCAAAATAGCAGTGTTTTGACATTATTTTCGGGATTCTTGGGCTGTTTTAGAAACTTGGACTGTATTTACCTGAAACACTTCAAATCTAGCAAATCTCATCAGATAGCCTTCATCGGACGGCTAAATATAGGTATTTAGGGGTGAAATATCATCATATTTCACTACTCATCAGTTACTACCACACCACTTTATGTTAAAGCCACCTCACTTAAACAAAGGAAAAACTTGTTGATTACTTTAAATGGCACGAAAGAGATCATCTTTCGTCCCAAGCTAAGGCTGCCAGCAAATCCACATACGTGGCAATAAGTGGGTTTTGGAGTTCATTTCATTCTGTTCACTCAATGCCATTTTTCATTTCAAACAAAGTTAAAAAAAGTACCTTTATTTGCACCTATTGAATCTTTGAGGGTTTTTATGCAAAAAATCATTGACTTTTTTGAATCAGACCATAGAGATTGTTTTTCTCCCCAATCTTCCACATAAAGGATCTTGACATCATGGGCGTACAATCAAATGATTAGTTTTTTATTTTATGTGGCCCACAATCCAAATTTGAATCAGACGATAGAGATTGTTTTTCCCCCAATCTTCCACATAAAGAATCTTGACATCATGGGCATACCATCAAATGATTAGTTTTTTTATTTCATGTGGCCCACAATCCAAAAAACCTGATCTGAAAATCAGGTTTGAGTGTGATGAGTGTCATGTGTTTCTTCGATGATTATTTTTAGATGTATACCATATGGAATAAAAACCTGACCTTTTGATCGTACTCTCATAATCTCAAGATATATCATGTGAAAGATCAGGGTGAAAATGTTCTCCATCTTCTGACTCAAAACAGTCAACGCTTTTTGACATAGGTGCCCTCAAAGATAGAATTAAAATGAATTTCGATTATGAGATCCCGATTGGATCTACAATGGTGGCATAGCTTCACAAGTAAATATCAGGTTTCTTGGAAGTCAGCTATCTAAAGTCATTTTTGTCAAAAAAAAATAATTTTTATCTTTTAATGGGTAAGTGTAAAAAAACTTATTTCCTATCTGTAATGGGTGAGCTGGAATTGGACCTCAATATTATCAACATTTTAGAGATCTCAATGTGCCCGTGTTTGGGTTTGGATTACGGTACGTAGGCCCGAGAGATAATGGCGTGGCTTGGCCTAACTCGATTTGTAAGTCGGGGCGGCTATGAGGTACCGTCAAAAGTCCGATTAAAAATTGGTCCATTTAAGCTCGGCCTAGACCTGGCTCGACTCGATCAATTGAGACCCTTTATATAAAAATTGTTGGCCTAACCTGCCTGATCTGACCCCCAGCCTGCCATAGGCCGGATATCACTAAGGTAAGTAGGTCTGATTCATAAACGTGTTGTTCCCTGGCCCGACCTGGTTGATAAGTTAGGCCATTAGTTCCAAAAGACTCATTATATTGGCCCAAGTAAGGCCCGTCCTGGCCCGCCCATTGAGACCCCCTAAAAAATAAAAATTAATTTTTTTACTTTCATACTTCTATTTTAATTATTATAGTTTTTAAATGATTAAACAAAAATCCTATAACCTACAAAATTTCAATAATGCAGCTGAAAAAATTTGGAGAAAAAACATAATAATAAGATGGCTTGTTCTTGCTCACAGGCTGCTTATTCACTTTCTGGCACTGACCAAAAATTATTTTTATATTTGGTAACACAGCTCCTCGCCTCATTCTGGCGGAGAGCTGTTTTAAATGATAAAATTACTATGTCTGTTTTATCCTAGAGCTACTTCTGCTCTTATAAATGCTAAGCCAAACACACCAAGAATTAGACAACATAGTCGACAACTTTCACTCATTTGGGATCTCATAAATGTTAGAAGCATATTTTGGAAGGCTGACAAATTTGAGAGAGGGATATTAACTCATGAACCACCTCAGTCCAAAGTTTGGGACCTAATACCAACTCCAAACTCTTTTTCCCTTAAAATTTTAAATATTAACAGTTAATATTTATACAAATTAAAAAAAAAAATTAAAAATATATTTTTTATTTTCGTAGCCTGGTCCGTTACTCCCGGCACCCCACCCCATACATAAGGGACCAAGGTTGAGTAATGACTTTGGCAGCTCCTTTATATATCATTTTCCGACCCAAATGGATGAGATAAGATTGTGATGATGATGAGGAGGAGGAAGAGTTTTATCCGACTTTTAAAGAAATAGAAATATTCATTTTTTATTTTTTTAATGAGTCGTGGGTGGCATTTCGGTAAGATGCTCTACGAATTAAACTTTTCAACAGTTTTAATTTGTGGGCGTTTTTCTAAAATGCCATATTTTGTACACTTTGATAATTAATTTAAATTGTTTTATGTATATGAGACAAAATAATGTGAGTTGAACCAGACCGAGTTTTTGAACATCTAGTCCAAGTTCGACCCGAGCTAGATGGTAGTGGGTCAGGCTACCTACCAAGCCGGGCTTATAAACCAAAGAAGCCTTCTTTCTACGGTCGTACTGTGGGCCAATCCGATCCATTAAGAGCCCAAATTGTGCTTGTTAGGCCCTTGCATTTTGACATAGAGAGGCTTTGTTCAGGTCTGATTATAGGCCCAAACAGTGGTTTGGGCTTAGATTTTAGGTCCAGCCTAAAATCGAGCAAGTTCGGAGGAAAGAGCTGTGAGTGACAGTGCTAACCATAATATCCAAATAGTAAAAAGAATTTAATGAAAAGAGCAAAGAAAACATCTGGATTCATAAATCGTTTGGTAGTGATCAACATCTTAATTAGGGAAAAGAATTGGAGAAATTCGGAGAAATGTCAAGAAGAGATATTAGAAAATTAAGATCCTCGAGAAAACAATGATTTACGTAGGGGACCATTGGGGCACGCTCACCATGCCAAATTGGGAAACTTAACTATTGTCCAATGTCCACACACACACTGTTCTATGGCTATCAATGGACTGCATTAGCCATTAGGGTCAGGTCCTCTATAGCTTAGCCCAACCTAGGGGCTTAGGCTTAGCTCTACCTGACCCTTAATTAGGCAAGCTTTGATATGTCAAACACTAGCTATCTCAGGCCCATTGGACTTTTTAATTATTTCTAAAATTCTTTGAAAAAAAATTTAAAAGAAAAAGTTTGAAATAGAAAGAGATATATTTATTTTCTTTTTTTTTAGGAAAAGAGTAAGATTTCTAGTAGGGAAAAAAATGCTAAAGACCTCTTTTTACCAAAATATCTTTACAATATTGATGGTTATTATAGTAATTCAACTGTGAAAAGTATAACATATCTCTTATACATCTAAGTTAATATATAAGAGATAATTGAAAAAGATGCATGGGCCTAGCCGGGCTGGGCTTTAAATTGTTATGCCCTTTCCCGACTTTTAATTTGATGCCCTAGCACTGCCCTCTTACCCTATTTTTGAGCCTTAAAATCTTTTGGCCCAGCCAAGTGAGCTGACAAGCCAACCCCGTCGTACTGACAGCTCTACATTGTTCCCTGAATTTATGTTGCACTAAAACAGTATTTTAAGTGCCACATGATACCGTTTCTAGAGAGATTGGAGGAAGGGGGATGGCCTCCATTGGAGTACCTTATCTTTATACCTTTTTAAAATTTTATTTTATGTTGCCAAACGAGCATAAAAAACCCAAATACAAATACAGTGTGAGTTCAAACTGCACACAGAGAGGAGCTGATTGGGCACAGTACATGGGGAAGAAACCCGAACAAATTTATAATTGTATACTAATAAACTTTTTTTTAATAATATTTTATGGGTATTAATCAAAGCCTTTTCCTCTACATTTATGGAAGCATTAATGATAGTTTTATGACCACACAGGCTGCTCCTTGATTTCTTGTAATTCTCATTAACTCATGCTTCTTCCCACCGAATCGAGGTGGCTCACTCCACGAAACAGACTTTTAAATCACTCTCTTTCACAATTCATATTCCCATCTTGAAAACAACAAAATAACAGCAGAAACTATGGTTTTAAATATCTGCCTTATTCCATACATATAGGTCGATATAGCCGTGATATGATGTACTCTCCCGATATGAGTCAAATAGAGTCACATTGGCCGATATGCATCTGATATGAATAAGACAAAATGCCAAAAATGCTCTTTGAACAAATTTTTATAATTTTTTGTATTTTTATAAATTTTAAAAATGAAAAAGGCACTTCAACATCTGCAGGTTTGGCAGATACGTATCCGATAATATCCAATACGGATTGGCCTGGGACCTGGCCGATATGCCGATATATTGGTCTTTAAATCCTTGGCAGAAACACAACAGAATTCCAGTAGACCTCCCGAACTGTTTGTTACCCAATACAATATGTAAAAGCACCAGCAAAACACAAACTTCCAAAACTCATTATGAATAGCAAATTAACACTACGAAATAATCGATCAAAAAAAATAAAATAACAATACAAAATAATAAATAAAAATACCCACTTCATGAAATGAGGAAATATATGGAAGGAAATAGGTATAGGGCTGTCAATGGACAGGTGGGTCAGGCCAAAATTTGGTTAACTGACCCAAACCAGTTCAAAATCTCCTAAACCACGTTAACCCCTCAGTTTTAGGGCTGTTAACGAGCCGGGTTGGCCTGACGAGTCAAGGGTATATGATCGATCCAACCTGAAAAACCAAACTGACCCATCCTGATTCAAACTCCCCTAAGCTATCTTAATAACATAACATTTAGGGCTGTCAATGGGTCAGATCAGGTCGGGTCAAAATTTTGGCTGGCAGACAGGTCAGTATATGATCAACCCCCCCCCGCCCCTCCGCCTTTTTTTTTCCTGATACGTAAACTCGAGGATTATTTGGACCTTTCCCTTTCGTTAAAATCAAAAGAACCAGAAAAATAGTAGTACATGACTAATAACTCAAAACTAATATAGGGAAAGCTTCGGCATCGCCATCACCATCACCCCAGCTATGCCAGATTTGAATGATTAGGAAAACGGAAAACAAAATAATCATATATCAGCATCTACAACATCTAACAGATCATGTGGAAAATTGCTCTCCCACCTAACATCAGCGACTTCTTCGCTACCACACTGAGCGCGAGAAAGAAGGCTGCATTATGAGTGCTCATGCAACAGTATGAGGAAGTAAGGCCCTGAACCTTCTGAACCAAATCATCAATACACCTCCTTTCAGAATTCTTACGATAACCGTAGAATCAGAGTCGACTACTGGATCGACTGGCTTCACATAACGCCATATAAACCACCCATAACTGGACATGGATAACGCCAGTGGAAGCGCAAGGTCCATACCCTACAGAAATGATCTCCTTATTCTCATTACTGGATCCATGACAGTTGATCTTAATGGCTCCATTTCTCGGAGGGGTCCACTTCATCTCTTGATTATCTATCGTATGCACCGGTATCGCGATGCAGCGACGAGTGTTATAATATTCAGATTCAGACCCTTTACGGTGTTATTATTGAAGACCGAGGATATCCAAAATACGCCCATTTCCGAATAAGCAACACTGAGGTAGCCAAAACAGATCTCTAAACCCAACAAGAAGAGGGGGATTCGAATAGAAGATGTTCATTGGTTCTCTCTCAGACCAACATAGAATGCATCTAGATCAGATGTTAAAACCTCACTTTGTGAAATTATCTGTAGTAAGTAATTTATCATTAACAGCCATCCAAGCCCAAAAAGCGTGGTGTGGAATACGAATTTTCCTCCAATGAGTCTTTGTACCAATTGAAATGAGCAGTTCAAACCACTTTCTCCGTAATGTTACTTTGTAGAAGAGGATGAGCTTGCATACTATCATGTAAACCCCATGCATTCTTTCTGTTGTAGTATAATACCCTAAAACCTTTTGAAATGAGTCCCCTTTTTCTGTTGTAGTACCATTGAATATTTCATTAACCATATCATTAGAGTGACTCAAATTGAACAATATTTATATGTCAACGATATTGAGAAACGATCGAACCCTCTTCAATCACCAGGAATCACCTTAATATGTTTTAAGGCTTCCTCTCGCGCATTAATGATACCACACTGCATCCAAGAGGCATCATTAGGAATGCTATGGGACCACATATCCTCCTTTTCGACATATCGTGCTTTAACCCATCTACTCCAAAGCGAATCGCGACTTGAAACAATAATAAAAAAAAATTGTAATCATCTCCATTTTATTCCAATCTTTGATTCTTTAAAGTCCCAGACCACCTTCTTTAAGAGGTTTACACACATGATCCCAACCGACCAAAGGAACCTAGAAAAAACAGACTCAAATTTGAAAATGACTTTTCGAGGTAGAAAGTAGCACTCTAATACATTGGCAAACTATGTAGGAGCTCAACCCTACACGCATAAGATAAGAAATGAGCTCACCAACCCTCCCAACTTCTTTTGGATTCTATCGACAAGGGGTTGACATAAGGTCTAAGTCATACGAGAAGAAAAAAAGAGGTAACCCTGCCTTTGGAAAAATTTATGGATCATAGTATACCCTCTTTATTTCTACTAGCTTCACTAAAGAAGATAAAAACTCTTTTGATCATAGAAATCGTCTAAGAGCCTTCTAATGCCTTTACCGAACTCCATACCATCCCTAGATAATAGGAGAACAACATCAGCAAAGAGGAGATGGGAAACAACAAAGATATTTTGGTTAGTAGGAATTTGAATCTCACCCCGAGAAATGTGATCCTCAAGCATGGATTAAAAAAACCTCCATAACCATTGTTTTGGATTCCCTTGTCTAAGACCACATATTCCTGCTAAAAAAGTGCATGAGCACTCCCATTTATAACTACTGTCCAGGCAAAGTGATAAATTCCTAAGATTCTTCTACCACATCTTCCAAACCGAGTTGCCAAATCCAACACCTGACGACAGAAGGCTCATCCCTTCCATGGGAATTGCTGGCACTGCTATGAGATCGGGTAACACGATCTGAACGAACAAATCCATTTTTTCTTATTTTTACCTTTGACTTTCACTTGTTTCTGTGTATGTTCCCCAGTGTTATTTCCACCATCTTTGATCGTAGGCTAAGATAGTACCTTCGATAACTATCTAAGCTTGTGGTCAAAGATAATAATTTGGGTAAGGATGTCAATTTGGACACGCAAAAATAGAGCATGATCATCTATTGACATTAAACTTTGGGCTCTACCCCATGCAAGAGATGACAATTTACTGATTAGAGGTTCTCAATCAATCAGCGACTAATGAGAGATTTCATCCATCATTTTAAGACCAGGTGTATCCTGAATAATATTTTTTTTATTGGTAAAAAGCTATAGTGTCATTGATAGATGAAAATTTATAGCAGATCGGTGGGTTGAGCGGCCCAGCGGAATCTGTAGAAATAAATAAGATAAGAACTAAAGAGAAGAGAAAGAAGAGGGAAAAGAGGAAGAGAGAGAGAGAGTATATCAACACTAATGGATTATATTGCTTTTATTACACATTATTTTAAGTTACAATAGATGAGCCGTTTATATAGAGAGCATATAAGACACTATTTTCATTCGTAACTAATGTGGGATTAATATATTACCTACAAGTCTAACATACATCATACTTAATATATTATCTCCAACACCCCCTCTCAAGTTGAACATCAATGAAAATAATGCTAAAGTTGCTAATTATAAGGACTCTCAACCATCTCTCCCTAATATTAATAGGGAAAATATAAGACCATAAGGTCGATAAAAAAAAGGTTGCATATCACAGTAATAACAAAAGCCATAAGACTGATAAAAAGCTGTATAGCAGCAAAAGCCTTATCATCAAATACTAGGAGGGACAGGAGGTGTAAAACACTACGTCACAACATCACACACATACAAATTAAATTGGCAAATAAAAGAAATAGAAGAAAAGATAAACGGATCTTAGATAAATGAGCAACATCCAATCGCATGAGTGTATGTCAAGAGTTGTAGACATGAATGTTGAGACAATAAACCCACACCTTTAGATTCACTAGACAACACTATCACCAACACTTGTTGAAAATTGGGGATTACAAGACACAATTTCATCCATCTAGATCTAATTGGCAGACATTCACATCTTAACATAAATTTATGTGCAGCACGGGTTTCTGGGCAGCCAACAGTCTTCACAAATATTAGAGGCAGCACCAACAGCAGCTCCATGGATCTCAAGGTGGCAGCAACAAAAAAAAGGAACTTCACAGATTTCAAGGCTGCTTCACAACCACAATCGCTTTTTTTTTCTTCCACTTTTTTTTTTTTATTATATACCATAAATATTCTAGCACACCATATCAGCCGCACTATCCACTCTCCATGATCAAACAGATTAGTCATGTACCCAAAAGAAAAAAAAAAAAAACAACCCAACAACAATAAAAAGAGGTAGTGTGAACTCTTCCATACGAACATTTTATCAAACACCTTGTAAGCAGACATATAAGCAGGCATATACAATAAAATATACCACCATTGCCAGCCACCAAAAACACTATAACCAGCAGCACCTTCACAAGCATTTCATCAAGCACCTATTGTGAATCCCTTTACAATATTCCTATTCCCCATCTAAAAAAAATACAAAAATACCAAAAACATAGGGAAAAGATTAAGCAATACACAAATGGATAGTTTCACAAAAATAAAGGCATGGATGGTTTCACAAAAAAAATAAAATATGAATCTAGTGTTAGAGAAAATAAACAACTAATGGGACATCAACAAAGATCTCTATGTTCCCGATTTCTGATGCACAAAGATCCGATAAGGCAGCAAAGTGTAGAGCATACGTCAGATGGAACCCTAAAATTGACACGCGGATCCAACCCGCTCTGATACCATGTAGAAATAAATAAGATCAGAACTAAAGAAAAGAGAAAGAAGAAGGGAGAAAGGAGAGAGAGAGAGAGAGAGAGAGAGAGAGAGAGAGAGAGAGAGCATAATAACACTAATGGACTACATTACTTCAATTCCAGATCATTCCAAGTAACAATAGATGAGCCCTTTATATAGAAAGCATACAAGACACTATTTCCATTCTTAACTAATATAGGATTAATATATTGCCTATAACTCTAATACACACCATACTTAATATATTATCTCCAACAGAAACAGGAAAAACAAAATACAACCCAAGAAAGGGGAGGAAAAAAATAACAGGAAAAGTATATAATACAAAAGAATATGGTGAAGTGGGGTCCAAGACATGAGGGCACCACTCTAATGATGTTAGTCATTGTATTCACCTATGATAACTCCCTCGTTGCCAGTCCCAAGCCCGGACGAGAAAGGTGAGTTATAATAAGGTTGACAGCCAGCTGTAAAAAACCTCCCTTTGATGAGACCTATTACAAAATAGGACTCGCAAAGACAACCACCCTAAATAGATGGGATGAGGACGTGATGATGATCATTGACCTATGATAACTGAATGATATATCGTGCTGGTATAATTCTTATTATCAAATTGGTTGAAAAGTAAAAGGAAAAAAGTTCTGCAACATGTGATTAAATACTAAGATTTATGCTCAAGTCCATAATAGAAATTACGTAAGTTTAGTTGCATCAATCATTATCCAGATCACAAAACCAAGCTACTGCAAACAAATAAAATACCTACTGTGTATTGCAGATAACAAATCTAATGCAAGCAAGGTTTACCGGTAAACACAAAGTGCAATCATCTGCAAGAGTTCAATACAACACTAAGGCATGATCCAAAAGAAGTTTACTAGTCCAGGTAAAAGGTCAAAAATAATATCATTTTGCCCGTTTTCATGTCCAAGAACACCTAAATTCACATGATGGCTGATCACATTATCAACCACTGTGCCTAACTACGACCACTTTTACTAGAAGGAGTCTGATAATACTTCACGAACACAGTGGATCTATCATCTATGCCTCCAACACTAGGCATTCCGCTCTCTTCCCAACTAGTAGTCTCTGTTTGGCATTGGCGGCAAATCTCGGCCAGGTAAATCTCTTCCCTGATTAGTGTTGCTGCTCGGCATATTACCCATGTCTCTATTTGGCATATAATTGCTCCGGTAATCATTATTTTGCACAGAACCCATTTCTCTATTCGGCATCTCTCTTCCCTGATAGGTGTTGTTGCTAGGCATGTTGCCCATGTCTCTATTTGGCATATAATTGCTCTGATAATCCCTATTTTGCATATCCCGGTTCTCGTAATCTCTATTTGAAATGCCCCCGGCATCCCTATTAGGCATAACCCCCATAGGCATCGGGCTCTGCACATTGCGATTCTGGAAATCCTGATTGGGCATTGGAGGGGTGTCTCTAGGAGGCATCGGGTTCTGCACATTGCGATTCTGGAAATCCTGATTAGGCATTGGAGGGGCGTCTCTAGGAGGCAGCGGGTTCTGCACATTGCGATTCTGGAAATCCTGATTGGGCATTGGAGGGGCGTCTCTAGGAGGCATTAGGTTCTGCACATTGCGATTCTGGAAATCCTGATTGGGCATTGGAGGCGCGTCTCGGTTCTGGAAATCACGATTCTGCATGTTTTCTCTCCGCCTTTCGAAATTTCTTGACCTATCAAAATTACGGGGTCTGTCATTGCGCCTGGACCTTTCATTGGCACGTGCATTGTTTCGTACCCATTCCTCATGATACTTAGGGTCATATGGAACAGCTTTCCCATCTATAAAAGGTTCACCTGTAAAATGACAACAACAGAAGTGGAAGAAAACAAGGTATTAACAATGATTCCTCAACCAAATATGCTCTTGCATATACAGCTAGACTACTGATTCCACAAGGACTAAAAATGATAGCCTGAGAATACAACAATTTTTTGAGTTAGTACTGGACACAAAAATGAGATTTTTCAACTAGGGCGCATCTAACCATAGTCACAACAATTGCCAAATTTCTAAAAAATTCGTGAATAATTCGCAAATTTGAGATTCTGCAAAATTAATCCAGAATTAGTCACGATTTTTTCATAAATTCAAGAATAAATCACAAATAATTCCCGACATTTTCAATAAAAGTGATTTTTAATATTTTTAATTCTCTTTTTTTCACTTATTTTTTCTTTTGAGATTTTTCTCTGAATATTTCCTCGAACTTGCCGAAGTTTAACCTTGCCGAATTATTGCCAAACCCCAACTCGTTGACTAAGCATCAAACTATACACACCAATGATCTTCAAAGAAATCCAGGCACATTCCACATCAAATGGTAAGGTTAGGGGAAAAATCATTTAACCCCACTCAGGTATCCCTACATATATGTACATGCCTTTATACAAAAAGTACACAAAAGAGTAATGCCACATATACACCACAAAGTCAGGATACCGCAATAATTCGGCAAGGGGTCAATTGCGAAATTTCGAAAAATTGAAAACATTTATATATATATATATATATATATATATATATATATATATATATATTGGAAGTTAGTATATAATAACAAGCATTGAGAGTGGGGGATTTGCAGCCGATTAACTCCTTCATTGATTTTTTGATCTTCGGTTTTGTTGTTTCAATCGTCTTCAATCAGGAAGACATATATGCAGGTTCCAAGTGTTTTGAATACGCTTTGGTGGAGAATTCATTCTTGCGACCACTGGAACCAAGACCTCAAGACCAATCAATGAAGAAATTATACACCACATTCAACAGGAATGTAAACTCAAGGGCGTCCTGCAACAGCCCCTATCATTGATTATAGACATCTGTTACTAAACTTTGATAGGGAGGATGATATGATTAAGATATGGCCAATGGAGGAGGTCCAAATAATCAATTTTATTTTGAAATTATTCAAATGGGGCCCCTTGCTTAGACCTTCAGATTCGAATCCTACCACTGTGCCCACTTGGATTTCACTTCTGAAGTTGCCGATCTGATGCTTTGAATAAGCAAATCTGGGACGGTTGGAGTTCTTGCTATAGATCCATACAGCAACAATTACATTCGATTCTCGGAAGCACGTGTAGAATTTGGATAGGAACGGGGACCTCGGGCTTTTGGCAACTAATTGTCTGTGATCTTGTCCCTCCATATCACACTCACTGCTGAAAAGGGTAACAGTTTAAATAGGTGGAACATTGTCAAGGAGAAAGACAAGGAAACTATGATAGATGATGCACTGGCTATCCCGACCTTCAATGGATCCAAAATTGGGAAATCTTGCAAACTGGTATCATTTTTTATTCCTTACCAGAAGGTGCTTCATCGCCGCGCAACCACTATTATTTTCACCAACCCTCACATTCTGTTTCAAGTGCAGAGAAGTTACAGAATATGGATGTTCACGTGACTCCAATCAGACCTGAGTCTTCCAATTTGGAGAAATTTGGATGCGACTATAATTCAGAAAAAGGCTACACTAACCAGTCCTCAACTTCTGGTGCTCTGATTTCCGAATTCCCTGATATGATTCCAGAGAACTCTACTGAAATGATGGTTAATTTCTCTCATGCTAGCACTGCATGGCAGGGTCATTCCTTTGGGATCCACAAAGATGCATGGGGTGAAAGCTAGGCGGTAGTAGTCAAGGAACTGAGGACAATGTGTTTGGCATCAACAAGAACATTGACATCATAGAGTAGGGGAGGATGTGACGGGGTCATTACTCATGGCAATAGAAGGGGTGTGGACCTTAAAGCTAGGTAGTGGTGTTCTACGGCATGTGGTTTGGGCTAGCAAGAAGGTATGTGAGTATTGGAGCTAGGTGTGTTGCATGCCAATTTGGAGAAATTTGGATGCGACTATAATTCAGAAAAAGGCTACACTAACCAGTCCTCAACTTCTGGTGCTCTGATTTCCGAATTCCCTGATATTATTCCAGAGAACTCTACTGAAATGATGATTAATTTCTCTCATGCTAGCACTGTGTGACAGGGTCATTCCTTTGGGATCCACAAAGATGCATGGGATGAAAGCTAGGCGGTAGTAGTCAAGGAACTGAGGACAATGTGTTTGGCGTCAACAAGAACATTGACATCATAGAGTAGGGGAGGATGTGACGGGGTCATTACTCATGGTGCTATAGAAGGGGTGTAGACCTTAAAGCTAGGCAGTGGTGTTCTACGGCATGTGGTTTGGGCTAGCAAGAAGGCATGTGAGCATTAGAGCTAGGTGTGTTGCATGCCAACGCGTGCAGGCCTTGCAATGGGTTGCGTCCTCCCATATTGGGAGAATGGGCTAAACAAGCTAAGTGGTGGGCTAGCATGGTGGCTAGACGTGTGTGGGACATGAGATGCCCTTGGAAGCGCTGGTGTTGGCTAGAAGGCTTGGATGTGGGACGCAATGGGAGATTATGATGGAAGCATGTGTGGACACAAGGAACATATAACCTCGCAAGGCGGCTCTCGGAAACAATATGTCAAACCAAGCTTTTGTTATGAGAAATTGTTATTTTTTAATTGAGTAAATTGTTATGAGAAATTGTCTGAAAATTTCTGTCTGGATTTTGTCTGAAAAATTTCGTCTGACTTTTATCTGGAGTTTTTCTTCTAGCTTTTGTCTGAAAATTTTTGTCTAGATTTTGTCTGAATTTTTTATCTAACTTTTGTCTGATTATTTATTATTATTTTTTAATAATATTTAAAAAAAAAGAAGCTATCGTCTATTTTTTTTTGTCTAAATTTTTGTCTAATTTTGTCATGCATCATCATGGATCCCAACAAGATAAAAGCCCTTCTTAACGATTTTGTGGCCGAGTTTATCGCGAGTTGAGCTGCCTTTCAGGCCCAACTGCAAATTCAACATGAGGCTTTAAAAATTCATAGTCGGACCTCCAAGGGTTTGGATGGAAATAGAGTTAGGGGATACCCTCATCATTATGAACCCAACTCCTGCAGAGAAGTTTCTAAAATTCATTCGGGACGAGGTTCCAAATTTTGAGGGATGGATGAATCCCAAAACCTTCGTAGAGTGGTTGTCTAGTGTAGAGGAATATTTTGATTGGTATGGCGTACCAAAGGAGTACAAAATTAGGCTAGCAAAAACAAAGTTGGAGGAGGGTAATGCCAAAAAAATTTAGACTCGCGTAGAACGTCATACTGAATCTCTTCAAAATAAACACATCTCCACATGGGAGGACATAAAGATGAGACTTATTGAAAAGTATGTTCCTTTAACACACTGTCACCTTCTTCGGAGTTTGAAAACTAAGACGGATAAGTGTCCTGACTGCCTCAAGTGTCAAGGGTTTGGACATTTTGCATACCAATGGCCCACGAAATTTCTCACTCCAAATTTATTGACTAAAAGAGTCCTAAGGAGCAGAAAAATAGGGAAGTGGAAGAAGTGTACAACCCTAGTATCGTGCTGAGTGAAGAAGAGATAAAAGAACCTGAAGAAAGTCTAGTTTGTATTAAAGAGACTTCTATTTCCCTTGTGAGTAGTGATGTTGAGTTACCCACACGTGAACCCATCGAGTCACTTACCTATGAGTCATTGGTATCCTTAGAGTACATGTGAGTCCATCAAACTGGGTATGCAAGAACCATTAGGGTCAATTGAATCAATTACTTCAGAGTCTTTGGTTTTGGTTGAAGCGAGTACATTTGAGTTAATCGAGTCGAGTGTAGATGCACGTACACCTTTTTTAGGCCCAGCAACAAAACCTTCAGACCCATTCCTTGATGCTCATCTACCTGAGCCCAACTCTATCTACTCATTGATTTCCAAATACCCGCTTGAACAATATGTGAAGAGGTTAGATGGAAAAGTTTTGGGAGATCCATAACTTCTTAAGTGGAAAGGTAAAGACACATCAAGCATATTGAGAGTATCTTCTGAAGTGGAAAGGTCAACTGAAAATTGACAATACTTGGACTGCAAGGAGAACGCAATCTGAGAAACATCAAGCATACCTCATCCAATGGAAGGGTAAACCGAATACTAGAATGCCCATAGATTTGTTCCCGATGTCAGTTCATCATAGGTCATCAGAGTCTGCATCTACATTCGCGCATCACATTCCTGAGTTGCATGCTGAGATTAAGAAAAGAATTAATGCGACCAATAAAAAATACAAGTTTTTTGCAGATTCTCATACACGGTTCAAAGAATTTCAAGAGGGTGATTTTGTGATGGTTCGGAATAGTCCCGAGCGATTCCAACAAGGAGTTGCAAAGAAGTAACAAGCTCGTGGTGCTGGACCCTATTAGATCTTAAAGCGTGCCGGTTCTAATATTTACATCTTAGATCTTCCGCCGGATTTGGGGATTAGCACGACTTTCAACGAGGAAGACCTTATTCCATTCCATGGCCCTTCAACCATCCCTGCCAACCCTTTTGAGCCTTCTACATCTGATGAACCAATAATTCCCCTGCCAACATTGCTACCCCCACCTACTTGGCAAACTCATGAGATCTAGAAGATGTGTTGGACGATCAGATTGTGTCCACCAACCAAGGGAGACTTCAGAAGCATTTGGTCAAGTGGAAGAACAAGAGCGATTCAGAGAATACGTGGATTACACAAGAGTTTCAGCAGATTGACATTGATCTCTTGGACCTTTATCACAACCAGTATTCATCGGAAATGCATCCTTCTAACCCGGGGAGAGTTCATGGGGAAGTTCGATTCAAGCTGCTTTCGATCGAGGTTCCCTATATATTGTCTATGATCGCGACCGTAAAAATTCATGTCAACCAAAGTTCGAGGTCGAATTTTTCAAAGTAGAGGGGATTGATGCGAACTTTAGATCCGTTTGTTTGAATTGTGGTTGGATAAAGAGGAGATGTCAAAAGAGAAAGTAGACCCGCAAATGGGTTTTTAAAAAAATGGCCCGTTAAAGACCTGTTTGATCAGAAAGAAGAAAATCCAAAATTTATTAGGGTCTTCAACTTTTAATCCCGTCACTTTTATATTTGGCCTATTTTGAAGTATCAAACGAAGTCGAATTGATGCGAAATTAGTCATATTTGAAAGCTTATCGAAGAAGCTTTCCAACAAGCCAAAAATTGAGCAATTCCAACAAGTATTGAAGAAGTTATGGTCAGTTTTCGAAGGCTGCACAAAAAGTGACGAATTTCAAGAATCCTAATTGAATTCGGATTAATCTCTTTTATTATTTTATTTTAGAAAATAAGAGTTGTTTCTTTTATTAGAAATATGATTAGTTTCCTTATTGTTTTAGGACTTTATTGTTTTAGAAGAATTAGGATATTTCTTTTATTTGAATTAGGAATTAGAGTTATAATAGGATTTCTAATTTTATGCATTAGTTAGTCTATTTAAAGGCTTGTAAACACTTTTATTATTAATTTTTGATTAATGAAAATTGCTTATTCAAAATTAAGAGTTTTAAACTTTCATGAGGGTGTGATTCTCTCAAAACAGCGATTATTCAATTCCCACTTGCGGTTTGGGGCAAGGCCAACTCTTCTTCCATCTCTATCTTCTTTAGATTTACGGTTTGCATAAGTAGCGTAATCCTAATTATTTTATTGATCTCATAAAAGCCCTAAATCAATATTTTGTTCATCATTAATTTTATTAGCCTTTTTATTTTCATTTGGGATCGAGCGAACCCACTTGCAAGTTCGTTCGCCGCCCTAAAAATATCGGAGATCTAACCGTTCATACAAACCCTAGTCTTCTAGATTCGCAATAGGGAACGCACACTAAAGTAACACTATTTTGGGCCGGAATTAAATCACCTAATTGAATTTCTAGAATTTTCCGTGGTAATTTGTTATGAGAAATTGTTATTTTTTAATTGAGTAAATTAATTTTAATCCTAATCTCAGTCCTAACATTGCATTTAGTAAGTTCCCACATCAAATCAACTTTGAGGTTCTTCTGCTATTTAGCAAGGGTTGGTCATTTTCCCTTATATATGAGAGGAGGATTGTGGAGCTACTCTCATAACCATGGGGCTCTGGTGCACTAGAGGGTGCACCAGTGGTCTCCCATGATTGTAAGGGTGAGTCTAGAACGTTGCTTTGGCAATGTCGTGTGACACCCAAGCGGGTTATACTACATCGCAGAGCTATGCGCAATGGTGCATATATAGGAGGGGCCATGTCAAGGTCGAATGAGTGGCTTGACTTGGGGACTGATGCGATGCGGCTAGATGGGCTATGAGGGAAGGCATTCGTGGGCAACGTGGGTCACTATTGTGCACGTTGGCAAGAGGGTCAAATGTTCAAGATGTGTACTAGTTAGGAGGGCCACACACAATGGTGGGCTTGGTTCGACATGACAACGAGACATGTTGGAAAGGGGCGACATGACGAGCTACATGTCAATGTTGCATGCGATGGACTAATGCACGAGGCATAAGGTGAAGCTTGAGCGACGCCAAGAGAGGCACGGAGATACGTGCGTGTGTGTCGTGCAACGCACGATCTGTTGGAATGGTAGGCCTTAGCGAAGAAGTTAACCATGAGAGGAGTTCACGTGCACTAGGCGGGTGGTATTAGAGTTGATGGTGAGTTAGGCTAGCCTAGTTGTAGTGGGGCATCTAGGCACCGCACGAGCGCGGCAAACGTGTCAGGATGTGCCCCCGTGACAACTGACACTGTCTCCTAGGAACCAAGTTGATGATCCTGCATAGGATAATATATCCTTGAAACACCAGAATCATGATGTTGTTAGGGATATCAATAGTAAAATGGTTGATGCTCTGAAGCTGGTTGAGGATTTTGAACAAATATATCTGAAATGGATGTCTCAATCAATTCATGATGAGTGCAGTTTGGCAAAGGTTAATTACTACAACCTTGTCAAAGTGCAGAGGCTATGTGGAGACAAAGACCTCGTTACAAATGGATTCATGAGGTAAATGGCAACACAGTTTTTTTATGCTATGACCAAGGTTCAGAATGCAAAAAATAAAATTAACGGCATAAATTATAAAGGAACTACCTTCACGGATCCTAAACATATTGGCCAACTTGTTGTGGAAGAGTGGTAACCCCCACATTGCCGGGCAGACTATGGTTAATGATGAGTTGCTGGATAACATTCCAAAATTGATAAAGTTTTAGGCAGAAATTTTTCTCACGACCTATGCGCATGAGGAAGAGATTTTTGAGGCCATAAAATTCATGAATGGTAATGGGGCTCCAAAGCCTGATGGTTTTATGGGAGCAGAGAATTCTTTATTTCAGCATGGGATATTATTAAGGAAGACATAATTGTGGCTATTCAGAATTTCTTTGAAGAAGGCCAAATCCCAGAGGCAGTAAATTCTACCTTCATTGCTCCCATTCCAAAGAAGGAACAACCACTTGAATTTTCTGACCATCGCCGTATTAGTTTGTGTGCTTTCTTTTACAAAACCTATTCCAAAATTATTGCCACCTGATTTTCCAAAGCTCTTCTATCAATCTATCAATCATTCCAAAGGAGCAGGGGGCTTTGTCAAAGGCCATAATATTTATGACAATGTATTTTTGACCCATGATCTCACAAATGACATTGACCATAAAATTCTAAGGGGGGGGGGGGGGCCTTAAAGATTTGATGATTTGACATGTCATCAAAAACTTATGATCACATTGGGTGGAGTTTCCTCTTTAATGCCCTTCACAGATTTGGTTTTTCGAAAACCTTTATTAATCTCATCAAAGGTTGTCTCCATTATTTATCGTTTTCTATTTTAATTAACGGCTCTCTACCTGAATATTTTCAAGCTTCCAGGGTCTTCGCCAAGGTGATCCTGTTTCCCCTAGCCTTTTTATTATTGCAGAGGAAGTTTTGAGCAGAGGTATTAGCATCTTATGGCCAATAATAAATTGGAAGGATTTTGTGCTTCAAGAAATTGCCTGCCGCCTAGTCACCTCCTTTATGCAGACGATCTATTAGTGTTTACTAAGAGCACCAAGAAATCTCGCTGGAACCTCAAATGCTTTCTTGAGATGGTATTCCTCTACCTCTGGACAGGTCATAAATTTCTCAAAAAGTAATTTTTTTTCGTTTCCCCGAAATCTTCTCCTTTCAGAATTAACCTCGTGTGAGACATACTAGGATTTACCCATGGTTCACTTTGCTCTAATTGCTTGGGGGTGAATCTTTTAATGGGAGACTTACCAGAGAATCTTGTTGGACCTTGGTTGATAAAATCAGTAAAACAGTGTCGTGTTGAAATCAAAGCTTCTTTCAGAGAGAGGAGACAGGAGAGGGGGAGAGGTTAACTCTTCTCAAACACGTCTTTCCCTCTATCCTCATCTATCTTCTAATCTGCTGTCAAGGATATCGAAAAATGTTTTGCTAATTTCTTTTGGGGGTAGTTGGATGGTAGATTCAAAACTCTCTTTGGAATTCTTGAAAAAATGTCTTTTACTATTTCTGAAATCGGTATTGGGGTTCGGAAAATTTTAGATATTCACAAAGTTGGTGAGATGAAAAAAGGTGGAAGTTATTTTCTAAGGATTCCTTATGGCCTCGCGGCCTTTTTAACAAATATTTGCATTTTGAGAATCTTTGGAATGTGAAGAAAAAATTCGGAGACTAAGATTTGGTGGGGCATTTGGTCTCTCCTTCAACTTAATATCAAATGCTTATGTTGGAGGATTTCCCATGGCCACCACACCCTTCTTTGGGGACATAATTGGTTGGAAGATGTTCCTCTTATTGCAGCTTTCCCCCACATAAAAGTTGATATACTACTTAGTCGATGCTATGGATAATGGAGCTTGGAACGAAGAACATGTAGCTACCACTCTTGGTACGGATGTGCTTGATGCCAATAGAGACAGATTCCCAAATATTCCGATAATGTCCGGAAACTTAGTAGTTTGGGTTCCCTTTCATCCCGATCAGCTAGGGAGCATATCTGTGATAAGAGGCCAAAGACGAGATGGTGGAAATTAATGTGGAAAGCTAAAATTCCGTGGGAGATTAAAACCTTCAGTTGGAAACTGCTGTATAATGCGGTTGATGCAGGACAAACACTAAAACCCTAATTATGCAATTTTGAAATCAATTTGAGATTTAAATGAAAAGTAGAAATATATCAAATAATCCCAAAACACATAAAAGATTTAATAACTCTGTTATGGCAATTCAACTGATCCGATTTAGCGTATGTTAGCATATGAATTTTCTCGATCTAGAAAATAAGGTCCTATGAATAAAACTCAGATTTTCGTCTAGTCTAGGGCACCAAGCGACTATTAAGATGATGTCCCTTGGCTCCTTGCTAGGGTTTGAATAGTTTAAGGCCTGAAGGATTTAAATCGCTCAAAGGAGACTAAAAGGTTAGGATATGAAATTAGATATCAAATCCCAGCAACAATAACTAGAACAAAAAGATATTTAGGCTTGATTTTTGGTAAAGAACAAACTAAATAGGTTACCTGACAACAGTCCAACAAAAAAAGATTAATAAAAAAGGGATAGGATGTCCAAGGCTTTGCACCAAGGAGATAATTGGCTTCACACCAAACCGCACGCGGAATCAAAAATTCACTCTCCGAGTTTGAAAGATTCGCTTTTTGGGGTGAAACTCTTCACAACCTCTCTACGGTTTTGCACAAAGCAAAGCTCTCAATTTCATTAATCAATCATTCATTAACCCAAATAAAGTCTTTAAATGTCTTTATATAGGCTAAGAAACCCTAAACAAACTATAAATTTGAAATAAGAAAATCCTAAAACAATTAAAAATCTAAATGGAAAGTCTTACCTCAAAACTCGTCTATCCGCCAATTTGCGGACAAAACTCACGAAAGTCCGTCCTATGTCCACGGACGTTCGACCTTGACGGATATGTTTAAGACCAGAATTCATGTTATTCATGAATGTCAGTGGGTTATTCACAGAAATCCGTCCTTGGGCACGGAAGTTCATACCTTAAATTTCAGAAATGCTTTATTTCACGGAAATCCATGCTTTGGGAGCGGAAGTCCATATGACGGCTTTTTCTTTCTTTCCTTTGCTCCCACGTGCATGCCTTCCAAGTATTGGGTCTTGTCACACATCGCATGTGTACACATTAGTCTTTGACATGTTATGAGGCTTTGAATCTTCCTCTTGCGCTCCCCATCAACGGTCCCAGTGGATTCCGTCATTGCCTCTAAGAAAATGCCTACTGTGTCAAGATGCTCCTTATGCCTTTCACACTGGGAATTGTCTCAACATTTTTTCGTTGTGTTTATTTACTAATCAGATCTGGCGATGGATCTACAACTCATTCCTGATGTCTTTCTCCAAGAAATGATCATGTACTTATTATCGATGACTGGTATTCTCATACCTGCAACCAGGTGGCCTTGACTTTGGGTTGCCTTTTGGGAGATCTGGTGTGCGAGAAATACAGCTGTCCGCGATGCTGTTTAGATTGGGGTTGACGGTGTTCACAGGAAAATCTGAATTGGTGAAGGGACTGTATACATTGCTTAAACAGAAGGAAAGACCTGTCAATTTTGAGTCCAACTTCTGAATTGGTGAAGGGACCGTATACATTGCTTAAACAGAAGGAAAGACTTGTCAGTTTTGAGTCCAAATCCTGGAGCCATTACACATTCAGCCTATCATTATTAATCCTACTAGGATTCTTGTTATCCATTAAATAGACATCAAGACCAATTCTATTCGATGAATGTTGAAGGAGCGTCTAAACAAATTCCAGGATTAGCTGGTCGAGGAGTTTTCAGGGATTGGACGCGTAAAGTGGTTTTCGGCTTCAGTTGTTGTTAAGGCCGCTGCTTGCATAATGAGGCTGAATTCCATGTGGTCTATGATTTCGACTCAAAACTGAGTTGATGCTATGGATAATGGTGCTTGGAACGAAGAACATGTAGCTACCACTCTTGGTACGGATATGCTTGATGCCATTAGAGACAAATTCCCAAATATTCAGATATTGTCTAGACACTTAGTAGTTTGGGTTCCCTTTCATCCCGATCAGCTAGGGAGTATATTTGTGATAAGAGGCCAAAGACGAGATGGTGGAAATTATTGTGGAAAGCTAAAATTCCGTGGAAGATTAAACCTTCAGTTGGAAATTGTTGTATAATGCGGTTGACGCAGGACAAACACTAAAATCCTAATAATGCAATTTTGAAATCAATTTGAGATTTAATTGAGCAGCGAAAATATAAAAATTAATCCCAAAACACATAAAAGATTTAATAACTCTGTTATGGCAATTCAACTTATCCGATTTAGCGTATATTAGCATATGAATTTTCTCGATCTAGAAAATAAGGTCCTATGAATAGAACTCAGATTTTCGTCTAGTCTAGGGCACCAAGCGACTATCAAGATGATGTCACTTGGCTCCTTGTTAGGGTTTGAATAGTTTAAGGCCCAGAGGGTTTAAATCGCTCAAAGGAGACTAACGGGTTGGGATATGAAATTAGAGATCAAATCCCAGCAACAATAACTAGGAGAAAAAGATATTTAGGCTTGACTTTTGGTAAAGAACCAACTAAATAGGTTACCTGACAGCAGTCCAAAAAAAAGTATAAACAAAAAAGGGGTAGAAGGTCCAAGGTTTTGCACCAAGGAGATAATTGGCTTCACACCAAACCGCATGCGGAATCGAAATTTCTTTACGAGTTTAAAAGATTCGCTTTTTGGGGTGAAAACTCAACCTCTCTACAGTTTGCACAAAGCAAAGCTCTCAATTTCATTAATCAATCATTCATTAACTCAAATAAAGTCTTTACATGCCTTTATATAGGTTAAGAAACTCTAAATAAACAATAAATAAGAAATAAGAAAGTCCTAAAAAAATTAAAACTCTAAATGGCAAGTCTTGCCTCAAAACTCGTCTATATGCCAATTTGCAAACAAAACTCACGAAAGTCCGTCCTATGCCCACAGATGTCCGTCCTTGACAGATATGTTTAAGACCAGAATTGGTCTTATTCACGGATGTCCGTGGGTTATTCATGGAAGTCCGTCATTGGGCACGGAAGTCCATGCCTTAAATTTCAGAACCGCTTTATTTCACGAAAGTCCATGCCTTGGGCACAGAAGTTCGTCATATCACGCCTTTTTCTTTCTTTCCTTTGCTTCCATGTGCATGCCTTCCAAGTATTGGGTCTTCTCGCACGTCGCATGCATTTTTAGGCTTTGAATCTTCCTCTTGAGCTCTCTATACAAAGTATATCGGTTGATGCCCCCATCAGCGGTCCCAATGGATTCTGTCATTGCCTCTAAGAAAACGCCTACTGTGTCAAGATGCTCCTTATGCCTTTCACATTGGGAATTGGCTCAACATCTTTTTGTTAAGTGTTTATTTGCCAGTCAGATCTGGCGATGGATCTACAACCTGTTCCTGATGTCTTTCTCCAAGAAATGATCATATACTTATTATCGATGACTGGTATTCTCATACCTACAACCAGGTGGCCTTAACCAAAACTCTTGTTCCTTGGGTCGCCCTTTGGGAGATCTGGTGTGCGAGAAATACAACTGTCAACGATGCTGTTTAGGTTGGGGTTGACGGTGTTCATAGGAAAATTCTGAATTGGTGAAGGGACCTTATACATTGCTTAAATAGAAGGAAAGACCTGTTAGTTTGAGTCCAAATCCGGAAGTCGTTACACATTCAGCCTATCATTATTAATCCTACTAGGATTCTTGTTATCCATTAAATAGACATCAAGACCAATTCTATTCAATGAATGTTGATGGAGCGTCCAAACAAATTCCGGGATTAGCTGGTCGAGGAGTTTTCAGGGATTGGACAGGTAAGATGGTTTTCGGGTGTAGTTGTTGTTATGGCCGCTGCTTGCATAATGGGGCTGAATTCCATGTGGTCTATGATTTCGACTCAAAACTGAGTTGATGCTATGGATAATGGTGCTTGGAACGAAGAACATGTAGCTACCACTCTTGGTAAGGATGTGCTTGATGCCATTAGAGACAGATTTCCAAATATTTAGATATTGTCTGGAAACTTAGTAGTTTGGGTTCCCTTTCATCCCAATCAGCTAGGGAGCATATCTGTGATAAGAGGCCAAAGATGAGATGGTGGAAATTATTGTGGAAAGCTAAAATTCCATGGAAGATTAAAACCTTCAATTGGAAACTGCTGTATAATGCGGTTGATGCAGGACAAACACTAAAACCCTAATTATGCAACTTTGAAATCAATTTGGGATTTAATTGAGCAGCGGAAATATAGAAACTAATCCAAATCACATAAAAGATTTAATAACTCTGTTATGGCAATTCAACTGATCTGATTTAGTGTATGTTAGCATATGAATTTTCTCGATCTAAAAAATAAGGTCCTATGAATAGAACTCAAATTTTCGTCTAGTCTAGGGCACCAAGCGACTATCAAGATGATGTCTCTTGGCTCTTTGCTAGGGTTTGAATAGTTTAAGGCCCAAAGGGTTTAAATCGCTCAAAGGAGATTAACGGGTTAGGATATGAAATTAGATATCAAATCCCAGCAACAATAACTAGAACAAAAAGATATTTAGGCTTGATTTTTGGTAAAGAACAAACTAAATAGGTTACCTGACAACAGTCCAACAAAAAAAGATTAATAAAAAAGGGATAGGATGTCCAAGGCTTTGCACCAAGGAGATAATTGGCTTCACACCAAACCGCACGCGGAATCAAAAATTCACTCTCCGAGTTTGAAAGATTCGCTTTTTGGGGTGAAACTCTTCACAACCTCTCTACGGTTTTGCACAAAGCAAAGCTCTCAATTTCATTAATCAATCATTCATTAACCCAAATAAAGTCTTGACATGCCTTTATATAGGTTAAGAAACCCTAAATAAACAATAAATTCCAAATAAGAAAGTCTTAAAGCAATTAAAACTCTAAATGACAAATCTTACCTCAAAACTCGTCTATCCGCCAATTTGCGGACAAAACTCACGAAAGTCCATCCCATGTCCACGGACGTCCGTCCTTGACGGATATGTTTAAGCCCAGAATTCGTCTTATTCACAGATGTTCATGGGTTATTCACATAAATCCGTCCTTGGGCACGGAAGTCCATGCCTTGGGCACGAAAGTCCGCCATATGACGACTTTTTCTTTCTTTCCTTTGCTTCCACGTGCATGCCTTCCAAGTATTGGGTCTCTCACACGTCGCATGCGTACACATGGGTCTTCGAGATGTCTTGAGGCTTTGAATCTTCCTCTTGCGCTCTCCATACAAAGCGTATCGGTTGATGTCCCCATCAGCGGTCCCAGTGGATTCCGTCATTGCCTCTAAGAAAGCGCCTACTGTGTCAAGATGTTCCTTATGCCTTTCACATTGGGAATTGGCTGAACATCTTTTTGTTGAATGTTTATTTGCTAATCAGATCTGGCGATGGATCTACAACCTGTTCCTGATGTCTTTCTCTAAGAAATGATCATACTTATCATTGATGACTGGTATTCTCATACCTGCAACCAGGTGGCCTTGACCAAAACTCTTGTTCCTTGGGTCGCCTTTTGGGAGATCTGGTGTGCGAGAAATACAGCTGTCCACGATGCTGTTTATATTGGGGTTGACGGTGTTCACAGGAAATTTTGAATTGGTTAAGGGGGACCTTATACATTGGTGAAACAGAAGGCCTGTCAGTTTTGAGTCCAAATCCTGAAGTCGTTACACATTCAACCTATCATTATTAATCCTACTAAGATTCTTATTATCCATTAAGTAGACGTCAAGACCAATTCTATTCAATGAATGTTGATGGAGCGTCTAAACAAATTTCGGGATTAGCTGGTCGAGGAGTTTTCAGGGATTGGACAGGTAAAATGGTTTTCGACTTCAGTTGTTGTTATGACCGCTGCTTGCATAATGAGGCTGAATTCCATGTGATCTATGATGGTTTGAAATTCATCCCTCGAAACTATAATAATATTATTATTGAGACTGACTCTACACTTGTGGCAAAGGCATTTGGGTGTGGGTGTGGGGGGGTGTCCCCAATTTTGGTTCAATGGGTGGGCATTGGGGGGGGGGGGGGGGGATTTTGGTTCAACAACAGCATCCGCTTTCTGGCTGGGAAGAGATGGAAATGCACTTATATTTACCGGGAATGAAAGTGTGGTAGATGGGCTAGCAAAACAGGCCATTGAGCTAGCTTCTTCTGAGCTTCTTTCTAGTCATATTGACTTGCCCAAAACTATAAAGAGACTTATTGGGTGACAATCCAAGCCTTGACAGATTTCAGATTATGTGATTTTTAGCTTTTTGTTTCATAATATTCTTTATTTTTTCGATCTCCAGGCAATGCTTAGTTTTTACGGTGATGGCGATGCTGAAGCTCCATAGTGGAGTCGTTGCTTAGGGTTTGATGCTTTTCTATCTCTATTTTATTCTAATATTGTTGCTTGCTTTCTCACTATATATATATATATATATATATATATATATATATATATATATATATATATATATATATATATATATATTGCAACTTAGAAATACTATTTTTGATAAACAAAACACGTTAAAAGGTGTTTGATGCAAGGCACATCTGTAATTACATAATCGATGTAACCATATAAATGTATATGCATGATTCATCTTAGTTAAATTCGGAAAAAATTGGCATACCCTTGATTCAGAGATTTTTAGCATTTAATTTGAAAAAAGAGAGACATTTGGTGAATATATATATACATATATATGTAAGCATGCACGCATTAATAATGTTATAAATGACTGATTATGGGTAAAAAAAAGAACAGCCCATAACAGTTATATGTTTACCTCCATAATCTTTGTTCTTAACATCCAAGTAAGAATCAGGAAGAACCCATCTAACTCTCGGTAAAGCTGCAACAAAAATTTAAAGGCAGTAACAGTTACATTCACTAATTCAAACACTAAAAATCAGCAAAGAGGACAATAATCGTGTGCATACGCTTGATCTTGTAAGAAATTTCCTCAGATACAATGCATCCAAAAGCGAAGTAATGCCTTGTTGATACCGAGTAAATTGATTTCTTTGCATCTTCTTCGCTGCAAAACATTACAAAAAAGAAAAATATCACGAAACGGAACTAACAAACCAAAGAAATACCACGACGTCGTAATACTATAAAACAGGTCATAACTTTTTGCAACACTAAATGCACTTTTAATAATTATTGCATAAACAAATATATTCAGACTTATGCGAGTTATGAACAGAAGTAATGATGGGGTGAGCTAAAAACATCGTCTTTTATGAATGCAGGGAAAATTCATATCTTCAACCAAACTGCAGTTTCATGCCCTGTACTAACCCAGCTCTTGAACACAGTTAGTGCCCAGATTAGGGTGCCACATGGCACTAGGAGCCCATGTGGCACACACTCCCCTAGGGTTCATCATTCAAGAACTTTATAATAATTAAAAAACGCTATATCTAAACCATAAAATTGTGTCAATGATGCTTAAATTTCACGGTAAAAATTCCTCAAAAAACCTATATTTTGACCTGTGAAATCAGGGTTGTACATGTGTTTTCTTTCAAAATTTCTTAAAGAAAGGGGACTGGTGAACCTTTAGAGGAATGTGTGCCACTTGACAAGTGAGTGCCCTGGACTCGAGTGTATTTTCCCAGTTCCACACATGCTGCATAGATCAATTTCAAAAATAGATCTAAGGGGGTAATGTATAGACCAATTTCAAAAAAAATATATATATCTGATCGATAAATTTCATTAAAAAATTGGACCGTTGATTACAGTCAATTGTTGAACTTTTCCATTGAGATGGGATTCAAATTTTGCTTTTTTTCAAAAATGGTCTATGCAATGCCCTCTTGCTCCATGTGGACCTTGGAGGAAGCTCTAACCAGGATCCTACATACATATATATGCAAAAATGGTATATTACTCAAATCACTTAGCGACACGAGTCTCATGGCCATACATGTCGAGTTGACGAATATATATATATATATTGAAAGGTTCATACTTCTTAGTGATAAGCAAAAAAGCATTGTCAAAATGAATTGTGAATTGATGACATGTTTCACTATTAGTTTTACAGACCATTGACCACCGTAGCAATGGTGGAAAATGCTTTTATTTTATGAAACAAAAATGGATCAACCTTGCACCCTAGTCCATGGCACCCAAACAAATGGGTGCCATATGGCGCTCATCTCGCTCTGACCTAGCGTTCAAACACTGGGTTCATTCTCATACTCCCAATTAACCATATTATTAAGATAGAAAGCTAAACATACAAGTGCAACCAAAAACAAATATAATACACGCCAAGCGAACGAGCCATTTGAAAGAGCCCCTCAAAAGAGCATACCAAAACAAATTATGTGTAAAATAGTCATTCTTTATATATTTTTGAAGAGCATATAAAATGCATAAACAATTCTGCAACAATCGTGCTAAAGCATCCACCACAACGTTCACCTCCTTCCTCACATGGTTCATTGACGGTCCACCCCATACATGAATTCAAGAGCAAAATCTCCAAGAGAAGAACCAAAATTCAAGAGCTAAATCTAAGCAACCAGCCACCTTCCTATCTACTAGGAAAAAACTATAATTCTTTTCTCTCCCTTCCCAAAGAAAGTCCCTCTAGAGTTTTTCCAACACTTGTTATTCGGAAAACGGACGTGTAGTAAATAGACTTGTTGATGTGGCCTAAATTGGGTAATTATAACCCCAAGAGATAAATTATTCACTTCCCACATATCAAGCTTCCTCCCAAACTGCCCCATAATCGAATCCCATGATGATTTGGAAAGAGTCTCCAAACAGAAAGCCCACATAATAGGTGGGTAACTCTCCATCCTACAACCCATTATTCTGCGATATTTTGCAACATCATTTATTTCACTTCAATTCCCACCATTGAGCCCTTGCTCAAGTTTAATATTGAAGGCTACAATTGCTTCAAAAAGAAGAAGGATACCTAGCACCAAAAGATTCCTCCTCGCACTTGCTATCATCACATCATTTACAAAGTATAAATGGGGAATAAGAATGTCGCCAATTTTGAAAGCCTACTCTTTGGCTTTTACAAACAATGTTTTAAACGCCTAAGCCACTTTGGTAGCAAGAAATGGTGACAGCAGAGCAGAATCCCATGAGTCAAATTAATAATTTAAAAAAACATAAAAAAAGACCATGTGATGAAGCATTATTCCATCTCTAAAGTGCACTAAAGCCCATCTTCTCCATAACCATCTCAAGGAACTACCACTCCACATGGTCAGTAGCCTCTTCAGGATCCACTTTATATACCAAACTTGATTTCTTTTCTCCCACTTTAGATTTCACACGCTCACTATCAATAAGAAATTGGTCAAGAATTTGCTTCGCTTTCACAAAAGCACCTCATTAAGGGTATAATAAACATTAAAACCTCCCTAAGTTCAATGGATAAACCTTTTTTTGCTGAGAAAGCAAGGGGATTGAAAAGGTCCCCCTCCCGTTTATTAAGAGAGTCGATGTTGTACATCCCCGTAAAGGGACTGAGGGAACTATGAGCGGCATAAGTGGAGAATACATACAAGAACCAAACATGATTTAGGTCATTGCTTTCATGGAAAATTGTGGTTAATTTGGATTGTAGTATTCTTAGCTCTTAAGAAGCGACTTCTTGTGACGAGAGATTGACTCAAAGATACATTTAATAACTTCTGCCCAAATATTGTGGACCATACAGTATATAGCAGCACCAACTCTGATGCGATCTGAGCCCTAACCTTGGAGTAAAGGACAGAAAATTCTGTGGTAAGAGATTGTGTAGGCATGTTGGAGGGAATGGCACTTAAGGTGTATAAATCGTGAAAAAATTGTGAAAATACAGAAAGTTCCATGGGGGCAATGTCAACAACTCCTCTTCTACGAGAAATGGGTACCATGTAAGGTGTATAAATCGTGAAAATACTCATGGCATGGTGGGGGAAATGGCGCCATGTAGGAATTAGTCCAAGCGCAAGCTTGGGATACCCTATGTTATAAAACCAGTGTTTTAAACAGCGTTTGAGGCGTAACCCTCGAGGCGCGCATCGAGGCATAGCGTAAGCTTTTCGCCTCGAGGCGTACCCTTGAGGCATAATGCTCGTGAGGCGTACTTGAGGCATAATTAGACGTAGCAAGGAGTACTAAGGCATATGTGAGGTGCAGTGAAGCTAAGCCTCAGGTGAATATATATATATATATATATATATATATATATATATATATATATATATATATATTCACTGTTAATGAGAAAGAAACCAGTCAATGTGTGGTTGAACTCCAATTTGTATTATAACATTATTTTATGAGTTGTAAATCATGACTTAATACTTATATATTACAAAAAATTGCAGTTTTGCGGATATTTTGTTTTAAGGTTTGAACTCTTCTTTGTCAAGGGTAAATGGTTGTCACTTACACGCCTCATTGCCATTTGGGCTTTGAATACTAATTAGTTTATGAGTAAAAGATTATTTATTAATTTTGTTGCATGTTTATCAATTTATTATCATTTTTTTATAAATTTTCTTCATATTTTCAAATTTATAATATTTTTAAATTAATTTTTTTTTAAATCGTTAGGTTTATGACTTACGCCTCGTCTCGCGGAAGGACTGAGCGCTACGCCCTTCGCCTTTAAAAACACTATACAAAATAATAATTGCAATAAGGGTTTTACTCAGGTCCAACCAGCTGAACCCTAAAGAAGGTTCAATTGCTTTAAAACCATGGGATGCAATTCTCTCTCTCTCTCTCTCTCTCTCTCTCTCTCTCTCTCTCTCTCTCTCTCTTTCTCTCTCTCTCTCTCTGTGTAACGACCTAGATTTTTAGGTTGACGCTTTAACTTTTGGAGGCCTCGAGAGCCCAAATTTTAGTGATAGCCAAACATAGGACTATTTAATCAAATAATTTACACTATGCCCGTAAATGGTAAAAGATGACGCTAGACTAAACTTGATATTGATGCTTAACACTTTATTAACTCCTTTATTTTAATTAAAAATTAAAATTTAATAGTAATAAGTTATTCTTCGGTTACAAATGTGTAGCTTTATTGACACATTTAATTTTAGAGGTTTCAAATCAATTCTTAAATTTCATTAAGTAGTGTTTAAAGAAGAAAATTAATATATAGACTTTTCATTTGCTTAATTAAGTAGTTTTAAATAAATTAATTAATTACATAGCCTTTTTATATTCTTCATTAAGTAAATTTAAAAAATAAATAAACACTATTAACTGATCTTTAAGTTACAAAATATGATTTTATTGACGCATTTAATTCTAAAACGGTTTTGAATTCAAACTTAATCTCCACTAAGTGATTTTAAATAACAAATTAATTTATAGAGTCTCTTCATATTCTCCTCCCTCTATATAAGCTAGGACTAGAGAGTTATTCTTCATCTCTATATTTTCTCTCTATTATCTTCTTCTTGGAGGAATGTCTACCAATGGAGTGTATTTAAAGGAGAATGAGAAGAACGTTGATTAGGAGCCCAAAAGGATTCAGCAACTCCAAACCGTTTGATTCAACGAAGGCAAGTGACCTTACCCATATCATTTTAATCTAAATGATAAGTATTATTGTCTTTATATTAATAAATTATATGAATATCCCATAACTCTCATATATATATTTTCATTATAGCGTAGATATTTCATGGTTGTTGCCTATCTTTGCAAAGTTCTCTTATAATTTTATTTTGTAGTTAAGAGCTTCAATGTAAATTCAATGGGCATGCATAAGAATTTTCAAAGGAAACTTGAATATGAAGGGTCGTCGAACTGATGACTGACATAGAATGATGATTTGAATATATTATATATATATATATATATGATAATTAAAATCTCACGGGGGGCCGTGGCAAATTTTGGACGAACGGGCCCACTTGTGTACTTCCGTAACAGAAAGTAAACCCCATCAAACCGAATCGGCACGATTGATATTGAGATTGTTAAAAGATATGGAATTCTCCTTTATGACTAGTATCCAAGATGAATAGTTATATGAATGCAAACGCACAAGGATCAGTGCTATTTCTATAACATTTGTACAATATATGTAGTACAACTATAGGCTAAGTTTTTTTTCTTCTCCATATTGATTCATTGCATAAAGGTATTGATACAGATAGTCGTATTTCTCATATGGCCAATATTATCTCATTATTGTTATTCTGACGTGATAAAATTGTGCTCATTAGTATCGTAAAAGTTGTAGGTATATAATAGATATATTTGGGGGTCATTTGCTGAGTTGCATCTCACCCTATTGCTATTTAACATTTCAAATATCGTGATGCAAGACGGAAATCTTACACGATAGGATTAGGATTTGGATCTCTGGGATGAAATAAAAATAGAGAAATAAGAAGATATAGAAAATCACTAAAATTTCGCCAGCGAAAATATTAGCCTCACACCAAACCCTAAACTCGGAGAAGACGAAAATGCTCAACGAACTCTCAAAGATTGCACAAAGCAATCAAATTTCAACATTCATCATTAATTATTTTTCTCAAAAGATATTACAATGTATTTATAAAGCAAAGAAACTCTAAGAATAGTACTAAAAATAAAACTCCTAAAATAACCGTTAAAATTTTATAATCTAACGGTCACAATAAATTTCACCATTAATCCTTTTTTTTTATTACACGACCAATTTTAAAAGGTCAAATGATGTCTGATTGACGCGAAATTAGTCTTGTTTGAAAGCTTATCAAAGTAGCTTTCCAGCAAGGCAAGAATCGCGCAATTCCGACATGTGTTGAAATACTTATGATCACTTTTTCAATAATTGCATTCAAAGTGACAAAATTAATAGTCATATATCACATATATGTGTCTAACCCCTAAATAATTCAAATAATGAAACTAATCTTAAAACAAACGACTTATTAAAAGAATCCTAATGAAAAAGGAAACTAAACCTAAACAAAATTGCCTAAAATAACGTGCATACGGGCCTTCAACTCATCTTTAATGGGACTTTTAAAATCCCTTTCACAGGTCCACTGTCTTTTTCGCTTTATCCTCTTTATCCAACCACGATCTCGGCGTGTGAGCTTTGATTCCATATCAATCCCCCATTCTTTAAAAAAGTTTGACCTCGAACTTTCAACGAAGCTATCTATCTGCTCGAAGGAGAATGACATTATTTTGATTGCCTCGATGTGACATGGGTTGGAAAAATATATCGTATTCGGCTCGGTGATGTAATTAGGCTTGGTTTGAGCACTTTTATTCAATTTGGCTTAGGTACTTCGACGAAACATAACTCGCCATGAGGCACAATTTGAGTACCTCAACGGAACACGACTTGATTACTTCATCTGAGGACTGCTTTGGGATCTCGATCGGATGTGGTTTGGTGATTTCGATCGAATTTGGTTTGGAGTGTTCGGTCGTGTTTGGTTTGGGCACTTTTATTCAATTTGGCTTGGGTACTTCGACGAAACATAACTTTGGTACCGCCATGAGGCACAATTTGAGTACCTCAACGGAACACGACTTGATTCCTTCATCTGAGGACTGCTTTGGGATCTCGATCGGATGTGGTTTGGTGATTTCGATCGAATTTGGTTTGGAGTGTTCGGTCGTGTTTGGATTGGGCACCTCACTCGAAGTTAAGTTGTGGCACTTCAATGGGATCTTGCTCGGGTACAAGATTAATATGCTAAGCCTGATCAACAGGCACAATCGGATCTGAGAAGGGCTTGGGATCACTTAGATTCACAACGGGTATGAGATCTTCAACGAGTTCAGGGTAGGTAAAGACAATGATGGATAGAGGATTCTCATCAACCAGTATGGGATCATTGATGGGTATGATAATTTCAATGGGTTTGGTTTCTTCAACGAGTTTTGGGTTATGAACGATTATAGAATCTTCAACCGGCATAAATTTTACACCAGTTATAGGGATAAGATAGACGATGGTAACGGAATTGGATCAACAGGAATGAGATTCGCACCCTTTGATTCTCAAGATTTTGGCTTTCTTGACCCACCAAACTTCTCGTATGAGTTTTCAATCATCATGCCAAGTTTATGAATCATTACCTTTTGTGACACAGTTATTATGTCTTCCCAATCGCACATCCCATAAATGAGCGCAATAAGCTCATTGTTATTTATGATGGAACTACTCCACGTGTCGAGTATTGAACTTCACTCTGATACCAAATTGATGCAAGACGGAAAGGCGCTAACCCTAAAGTAGCGTAAATTCTACACGATAAGATTAGGGTTTTGATCTCTGGTATAAAATAAAAATAAAAATAGAGAAATAAGAAGATATAGAAAATCACTGAAATTTCGCTAGTGAAAATATTGGCCTCACACCAAACCCTAAACTCGGGGAAGACGAAAATTCTCAACGAACTTCCAAAGATAGCACAAAGCAATCAAATTTCAATATTCATCATTAATTATTTTTTTCAAAAGAGATTACAATGCATTTATAAAATAAAGAAACTCTAAGAATACTACTAAAAATAAAACTCTTAAAATAACCATTAAAATTTTATAATCTAACGGTCACAATTAATTTCACCACTAATCCCTTTTTTTTATTACGCGACCAATTTTGAAAGGTCAAATGATGTCTGATTGACGCGTAATTAGTCTTGTTTAAAGCTTATAAAAGTAGCTTTCCAACAAGGCAAGAATTGCGCAATTCCGACATGTGTTGAAGAAGTTATAATCACTTTTTCAATAATTGCCCTCAAAGTGACAAAATTAACAGTCATATATCACATATATATGTCTAACCCCTAAACAATTCAAATAATGAAACTAATCTTAAAACAAACGACTTATTACAAGAATCCTAATGAAAAAAAGAAACTAAACCTAAACAAAATCGCCTAAAATAATGTGCATACGGGCCTTCAACTCATCTTTAATGGACCTTTTAAAACCCCTTTCGGGTCAACTGTCTTTTTCGCTTTATCCTCTTTATCCAGCCACGATCTCGGCCTGTAGACTTCGATTTCGCATCAGATCGGTGGCTCAGGAGCTGATTATCAGGAAGAGACCCCAGGAGAGTTACTGATTTGGAATGTAATAAATGTACTTTTGAATTTCTTTAATGAGAATGGACCGTTGTGTTTCCTTTATTTGGGTTGTGTCCTCGCACTGAAATGGGACACCTGCCAAGTTTCGAGGCGACTCTCTCTCTCTCTCTCTCTCTCTCTCTCTCTCTCTCTCTCGTGATAAACATGTGGGGGGGTCGACATTCAACATTCAGCCATTCAATCCAGTCATATTCATATAAAATCGAGCCCTAATGGTAACCGACAATTCTAAACCAAATCATTTTCATTATAAATTCATCAAACCACTTAAAAACCAAAGAACCAACTTCCAATCAGATTCAAAACAGATAAAAACAAACCCTAACCTTCCGAGCACCGAAGCTAGGGTCTTGATATAGCTATCAATGATCTCGTCTCTGGTAGGATTCCCTTCGGGCGGCTCCATTACGATGAGCCAGTGCTCGAAATCGCAGCCGTCCAGCAGTATCGTCTCCTTCGGCGGCCGATTGCTCCAGTTCGGAGATGGATCGTTCAACGAAGACGTAGTCGGACGAGTCGAGAAGCATCGGAAACTGATTTCTCTGGTGAATCGGCGAGTCCCGGAAAGAGCCAGAATCGGACGGAGGCGTAGGAGAGGAGAAGATCGAGAGAGGTGAGAAGCTGTTTTGAACGATCTGGAGAGAGAAAGAGATGTTAGGGTTTGTTTGGTGATTAGGGATCGTGACAAAAACGCCATCGCCATTTTTTCTTTGTTCTCTAGCCCTGCAAAACCCTAGAAAGTAGAAGATAAACCCTGCGAGAGAAGATAAATCAGAGGGGTTTAGAGGTCAAGATATTTTCAAGTGAAGATGACTGTTCTGTCCCTGGGATTTGACGAACTGTGCAAATATATTAAGCTGTATTCGGATAGAAAAGAATGGGCAATGATAATTCAGGATTGGATACACGAGTTAATTGAGCATTGCTATCAAGAATCAAAATCTCAGTTTCGTTTTCGGGTTTGGGACATGATAGAAATAAAAAATTTGACCAAAATTTTGAGGGGCAAACAGAATTTTTGGTGCCAAATTTTTATTTTTTATTTTTTATTTTATTTTATTTTTTTAAGTTAAATTATTGAGATAATAAAATATCAGTCGATAATTTAAAATTATTGATTGATAATTTCCCAATCATAAAATGAAACCGAATTTTTGATAATTTTATTTCGGATAGGACCGAAATCAATGCGAACGAAATCGAGTTTTTGATAATTTTGTTTCGGATAGGACGGAAATTGATACGTTCTTGCTAACATGCAAAATTTTGAACCATAATTGCTATACGGATCAATTGTGCACTACTGCAGTGTTGAGTCAGTCAACCCTTTGAGAGTTGGCATAATTAGAGACCTCAAAGTCTTTAAAGTCAACGTTTGATAAAATTTTATGGGATTTAAGGCAAAATGGGGGGGCAACATATAGGTATGATTTGGATTAGCTCTTATAAGGGCAGACCAAATTATCAAAATTTTAAAAAAATTGGTGAATATATAAAAAATTTAAGGCTCTATAAGGTAATGTAGAATTATTAATAAGTTTTCAAAAAATTAGTATGTTTTCTAAAAATTCACGAACTTTCCAAATAATATGCGAAGAATTTACAAATGTTTTTTCAATATATCATGAATTTTAATATTCTTTAGATTTTTTTAATACATTTTAATTTTATTTTTTAACCAATTTTTCTCCAAATTTGTCGAATCCCGACTTGGTAACTGTGGGCACGGCTATTTGCCTATGCTCTGCGAGAGCAGTTAAAATAGCTCTCTGTCAAAATAAATGGGACAAAGCGCTACCAAACGTAAAAACAGTTTCCTACATGAGCCAAAGAGTGACTTTCGCTCTTTGGCCCGAAAGAGCTAACCCAAGCACCGAGTTTGTATTGGGTACACGAGCAGTGTGCTGGTCTTACATTAACAAATCTGGAGCCCCTTGTATGAATTATCTTCATTATCAAGAGAGCATTATTCCACCTTTGTGAGTCTTATTTTTTAAATTGTTCCATTTAGTATTAAGTTCTTTTCACCTTTTGAATATTTCAATCTTTTGTGGAAGGTTTTCTCCTAACCTCCTATGAATACGTCTAAATCATATCAAGTCACATTTCTATAATTTATTTTTTTATAGATGTTACTCCAAAAAGAATAAAAATTATAACTCTTATATGAATAGAGTTGGTATTGGGTAAGCGGTAGGTGGCTTGTTTCGGTTATCACTTTTTAATTTCACACGTAATTATCTCTTGTGTGACCTGTTATTTAATAGTCAAAACCTGATGTATATAGTCTAAAAGATTATAATGAAATCATGTGATTCTAAGTGGCTTTCAAACTTAATGGCTTTTAATTTTAATAGCGACCATATAAATCTTCTGCAGGGTTAATTTTAATGGGGGTGTTTTTTCATCTTATATGTTTAGGTCTCGGTGACACCCGACAACTTGGTTTACAAGTCGCTTTTTAAGGTATTGCATTTGATTTTATTAACTGTGATTTTGAAGACCCATGAGCATGAGATGCACCACATCTTCTAAGGATTCAACAAGTCTTTCAAGGAGTTTATTTAGTATTTCAACTTTGACCTAATATTTAATAGTGGAAAGTAGATTTTTAAATTTTTTCCTCTTTTGATGGTATCTCGTCGACCTTAGGCATTAAGTGCCACACGGCACCCAGGTGGACCGAAGTTAGCACCCAAATGATACCCCTCATGGGCAGTGGCATAGCCAAAAAATTTTGGTAGTGTCCCGAGCCTCTCTCTCTCTCTCTCTCTCTCTCTCTCTCTCTCTCTATATATATATATATATATATATATATATATATATATATATATATATATCTATATGTGTGTGTGTGTGTGTGTGTGTTTTAAGGGGTCCTTACACTTGAATTCCAGAGTCAAGTGTAGATCATGTGCCACAAGAGTCCAAGTTGCATCATATACTCAATGGTTTCACCGGTCTCTCTAGGATTTTAGAAAATAAATTAAAATTTTAACTTTTGGGTTCTTCATTTCGCGGGTCAAAGATATGATTGTTTTACCTACAAATTTTACCCTCGAAAATTTCAACCACAAGATTAATGGTGTGAAAACATATTTTTTTCCTTTTCTTTTGGATGATTGTTGATTGACCAGTGTGAAGTTCAACTCTAGCCTCTACACTTGACGTGCAAAGCATAGTCAAACAAAAAAACGTTACGATGTTAGGTAAAGGATTTTGTTGTTGAAGAGACTTCATACATTGAAATGGGCTTTTCAGTGAGGATCAGTGCAGCCTACAATCATCAATGCTAGGGTGAAGCGAGAGAACTTTGCAGAGAAATTAGGGAAGCTTAGATGCAAATCATTTTGAGCTGGATGCAGAGGGATTAGGGATTTACTGCAATTTCTGTTGCATCTTTTTGAGCTGGTTGGAGATAAATTCATGTATCATCAATAGGGAATCTTTACTTGCACCCACCGAATCTATGAGAGCACCTACACTGAAATTTGTTGACGACTTTGAATCAGACAATGGAGATCATTTTTAATTCATCCCACACTTCCAAACAATGGATCTTGAGATCATTGGCGTACCATCTAACGGTCAATTTTTTATTCCATGAAACACACACGCTCAAAAGTGATCTGAAAACCATGTTTGAGAATGATCCATGCCACATGATTTGCCAATCGCCTTTTGGGGATGTGTGCCACGTGGAAAAAAAATGGAATAAAAAACTGACCATCTGATGGTCCACCAATGATCTCAAGATCGATTATGAGGAAGATTGGGATGAAGAGATTATGTGGAAGATTGGGATGAAGAACGATCTACATTGTCTGATCCAAAGCAGTTAAATAACGGTACCCTCATCAATATCGTCTTTACTTATTGTCACAGTAGCCACAAAATTCAGTACGCAGGAAAGCCACAATCTGATCTTTGCAAACTGTATCATTAACAAGACTAGATTACAGACGAACTACCGGTGATGAAAACCATCACACAGATCATATTGAAACACGCAACCATTTCCACACTTTCTTTGAAGGAAATTACATTTGCATAATCGAAATTAACCCGCTGTCTGAAAATCTCCGAAGTCTTCTTCCACAGAATCTTGAAGGCTCTGGTTTTCAACAGAAGCTGGTTCTCTGGATTGAGGGTCCTTTGTTGAATGCAGTGAACTGCCATTAGTAGTCTCCTGAAGACTGAAGCTAGAAGGGAAGTTGGCTGGTGGTCTCTGAACTTTGTTCACGGGCGAAAGTGGCGCTGGTGGGGGCTTCAGACAAATTGTGGGTTCTTTCGAGTTTGTTTTTTCATCCGGTGAGTGATTGTTTAGACCCTGCTCAAAAAATGCAGACTTTTGACTCCGAGATCCTTTCTGTGGTACAAACAGTCAAAATAACTATCAGAATCTTCACCCAATAGAACACGTTTGATAGCTGGAATCATGGTTCAAAATTCCAGACGAAACTGATACGTATCAGTTTCGGATGTCACCGGTCCGAAACTCTGAATGGATCCACCAATACCCATACATCTATATTGGTATGTATTGGACAATACATACTAATGTATCATCCAGAACCGATACGTATCAGTTTTGGAGTTGGACAATACAATACCGGGATACAATACAGGAAAACCAGGATTTTTAACCATGGATGGAATGAAAGAAACTTTACGTTCTTTATTTGGAGCACTAGGGTTTCTCCTTCTTTTAAACTGTAATCGACTGAGGATGATGTCTGGAAATGCTGCTCCATCTCTTCGGCAGTCTTCTTTTTGTTCAGATATCTGTGAGAGTAAAGAGGAGAACCAATTTTATCGGATTGTAGTTCTAAGCAGTTCATTTTCTAAGTTATGACAGAAATAAAATTTATTTGCCGAGACGCACGATTGAGCGTACTAAATGACACAAAGCCCGACTATAATAAAACCATAGTTTTAAAACTAGGCGAACTGACTTGAAACTCAGGTGAGTCGACTCAAATAAAAAACTCGGGCCGCTATTTTAGTAGGAAAACTTGGTCAACTCACGGAAGTAACACGGAACATCCATGAATTTTTTTCAACTCGAGGACTCATAGTCTCATCTCACTTAAATTTAAAGGGCAGGGTGGATATTTATATTTTACAATTTTCCGCCACATCTAGTTTATGTACTTCTTTTGGCAAAATTTATATTGAATTTTATCGTGTGTGTGTGTGTGTGTGTGGGAGGGGGTGCTTCCATCCTCCATTGAAGGACGCTCAAACGTCCTCCAAGATTGGGGAAAACTTCCAATTGGGAGCATGACACCAAATTGATGAGACCCAGAGCATAGGTACATTGCTTTGTGTGTGTGGGGGGGGGAGGCTTCCGTCCTCCATTTCCAAGATTGGGGAAAACTTCCAATTGGGAGCGGGAATGATGAGACGCAGGGGGCATGGGTGCATTGCTTACATGAGATTTTTTTTTTTTTTCAAAAAGAAAATGGAAAATTCATCTCCACCATGTATTTTTTGAGCCTTGAAATCTGAACCATTGAAATTAGTCAAATTTCGAGGCAAGCCTTAAAAAGAAAATTTCGATTTTTGTATTTTGAAAATTGATCTAAACGATCCCCCCGTGCTTCATGTGGGATCCAAACAGTGTTTTGGGTGCCACTTGGAGCTCCACGACATCTTGGAGGACGAAATCGGCTCCCTAAATATATGAATCAAGAAGAGTCAAGTCGGAGCAAATTTCCGAGTTAACTCTCCTTGGATGACTTCTGAGTCGAGTCGAATCTTCATGGTTTCAAACCGTGTTTAAAATGGTGAGTTGGTACGCTGTGCCCAACCAAGATTGAGATTGGGTAACTGATCTTGAGCACATGGCACTATTTTTCAGGAAGTGCACCATGTGATGTGAACACAATACAGAGATCTAATGAGTCAAAGATTGCATCGAAAAAACATCCTCATCGTGTCATTCAAAGTGGTCAAACGACTTCAAAATAAACGGCTACCATTTAAATCTTAAAAATCAGTTTCTGCCGTTCATTTTAAAGGTATTCGACACCATAGATCTTTAGATCGTGGTCTTTCCATTGCATGGAACACTTTCTTAAAATAGCGACACGTTTAAAAAAAAGTGACCCCATTCTCAATCTTGCTTGGAAACCGGACGATCACCATATACTAGCTCTAAAAAGATAATAACAACATTTGTCAGCATTATAAGGAAAAGAAACTGGAATGGAGTGTGATACTTCATATGGTCGTGGAGGGCGGCTTGGAAGTCATAAGCTTGAGTCCTTTCTCGGAAGCCTATACCTATGAAAGCATGCCGTAGGCGACCACCTGCAAGGAAATGACAGGATTTTACAGCTAACAGGGAGATTCTAGATTTCCGATAATACTAGATATGAAATTTGGATCTAGAATTTGATTTTTAGATTGTAGTTTTCTCCACCATTGAGGATACTATTGTACCAAAGTAATGAATAAAAATTTGCAAATTGAGGATGATGACATATAAGAAATAGGTTAGATATTCGGCCCGAGTGCCAGCCCTGGCACTCAGGTCAATCTTCCTTTGCACAAATGGTCAAGCCTCGGGAAGTGCCCAGTTATTTATGAACATGAAAATCAGTGAAAGTACACTTATGATCTTTCACTGATTTGGCACTCAACAATATATGTGCATTCCCCAAGGTTGTTTGACTCGAGTTGGGTACCTAATACCAACATCGATAAAAAAATCTTGGACTATTTATAGAGATGTAAAAAAAGCTTGATTGAACATTCAACACCAATTTTAACATTCTAAGAGAAATATAGATAGAAGATTCCAAAATATGAATTGAATAGGAGCATAAAAGTAGAAGGATTAGTTGCTTACCAATATTCTCTTCAACCCGAAGAACAAAATATCTGGAGAACCAAGGAATAAAAAGTCAGGTATTATGAATGAGAACAAAAAAGAAAAGAGTTTAGACTAAAGAACTGAAACTGTGACAAATGGAAAGTCAATGTTAATCGTTGGGTGGGCATCGAAAAAGAAGCTTGATCCCCGGAGACTGGCCTAAATTATTTACGAAGTAGTAGAAGACTAGAAGTATCTCAAGATAGGATTGGTCCTTTGCCCACTATTTTATTGTATTTAAAAAATCTCTTTCAAGTTCTAAATGAAAAAAATGCTCACAAGTGAATGATGACCCTTTTATGATTTAGAACTCGAAAAAGATTTTTAAAAATGCAATAATACGGGAAAGAGCATTTTTTCATTTTAAAAAAAGTGAGATTTTTTGTCTTCTTAATTGGAACCTTGAAAGGCTTTTGATAAATTTAGCTCTAATTTTTAATGCATCCACCATTTTTCTTTAGAGTTAAAAATACCCCCAATACTTAAGGGAGAAAACTGAACTTTACTTGATATGATTATAGGGGAATTTTGGCCCGAGAGTCTATGAAAGAAAACAGTGCAGAATAGTCAAAAGATAGAATAAAAATAATAAAAAAGGATGAAATACAAACAAGAAGAAAAATCACTTCTCCCCCTCTCTCATTGCCCATAACCAGATAGTGTGTTGACACATGAAAAAATCTAGTAACACCGTCGTAGTGAGATTGTACGTGCCACACAAAGTATCAATACATGTCAAACTTATGTTGGTATTGATACATGTGATGGGGGCATCCGATTTAAAGAACCACTTGTGATTTATCAAGAAAGAAACGTCACGATGACGGACATCCGTGAAGTTTCAGTTAGTTACTGGCGGTTACAATTAGTTACCGACAGTTACAATTAGTTATTTATTTTCAAATTTCGAATATGTTTGTAAAATGCCTATAAAAGGCTTTGTAAGGACTATTTTAATTAATTAATGATGATGAATTTTGCTATGCAAATTGAAAACGAGATGTTTTCCTTCGAGAGTGTGATTCTCTCAAAATAGAAGAGTGATTTTTCTATACGCGTGTGGTTGGTGCGAAGCCTATCATTCAATCTAATAGAAGAGTGATTCTTCTATACGCGTGTGGTTGGTGCGAAGCCGATCATTCAATCTTCATATCCAATTTTATCTCACTTGAAGGCGTAAATATTTGAATTCTTGTTTTCTTTCATTCTACCTATAATCTTACTTGAATTCTAATTGCCTAGAATCTCATTTCTCTTTGTTAAATCTGTTCATTTTCGAATGAACTCCTTTGTAAGTTTGTTCGAATTCCTAAACTATTGGAGATCTAGATGTTTGCCTAAGAACCCTAGTCTTCTATATCCAGAAAGGAAATGTAAAGTAACACTAGTTTGGGCTATTGCAAATCATGTGATTGAAATTTTTTTTATTTCCCGTGTTAAAACAATTTATATTTCAATTATTTTGTTATTAATCTTCAATTAATCTCAGCCCATCCAAATCGCATTGTGTTAATACCGACATCACCATGTCAACATGTATTGGCCAAAGCAAGTATCCTCACACACACACACACACATATATATATATATATACATAAACTTTGTATTCTATTTCTACCCATTTAATAAAATCTTGCTATTTATATAAAAGTTAAAAAATTAGGAATAGAGGGCAAGAAACGAACAAAAAAAAGCCCACCTAGCAAGATTCATAAAACTCCTAAAGGTTATATATTTAGTATAACATATGTAACTTAAGACATGAACACGTGTGTTAGTGTCAGAGACAGAGAAAGTTTCCATACAACAGTTATTTGGTATATGATGTGTGTTACATAATCCATAAATCAAAGTGAATAATACCATAGTTGCCATGAGATGGTCCGAGATACTGGTACTGTTACTGGTATGTTTAGGTGAAAAAAGTTCCGGATATGTCTTTATTGATACATCTTTGATATGATATTGGTACAACATAGAAACGTATAAATACTTTATAACAAAATAGATGCGTTATAGGCACGAAATAGATAAATATTGGTACTTGTTTTGTTTAAGCATATATGAAATTTATGATTGTACGTACTATTATTTATGTTTTTAAATCTTCTAGTTTAAACACATGATTTATTGAACTCATCTATCAATGGGTGAAAAAATACGATTAATTGATCTATTAGTAGTATAATATATAATCCAATTTACGTACTCAAATACTAGATATAGATCTAAAGTGTACATATAATTTTCTACCATACGCACATGAAGCTCATTCCATTATTTCATGATTTATTAAAAAACTGACTTGAATGTCTCTAAAAATCTGTAAAAGTCGGATTTTGACCTAATCTAATGGTTCTAAACAATTGCAGGATGAAAGTATGAAACCACTTTCATAAATAAGAGATTGAAGTATCAATTAAATAGGAAACAAGTTTCTTTATGAATATAAACGAGTTTCTATATAAATTAAACGAGTTTCTTCTAAAGATAGAGACCAATTTCGGTTTACAATGAAATGAGTTTTTCTGGAACATTTCGTCAAAGATTTCTTATCAATCCCTGGTACTGGACAGTGGTAAATGCGGGGACTGGTACGATGGGGTAAAAAGGATTTCTGGGTAACTATGAAAAATACTATAGACCATAAATGGAACCAAACCTGCTGCTGTCAATTACGGCTTCCACTGGATGTGGCTCTCCATTTCTCAGAAATGCTCGTGCGTAAAGCTCTCCTGCTTTCAGATAATTCAATGCTTAACAGATATAACAAAACAGTAATGTATAGAATATGACTTTTTTTGTATGGTCACTAAGAGATGGCTGCACCTGTGGTTTTATCTTCAAGCTTGATTATGCATTCCTCCCCCTTGCTAATAACCTTTAGTGCCCCTTCCCACACCCATTTGTTGACATTCCATTCATCAGCCCTAAGAATCAATATTAGCTTTCAGAATCTGTGCCCTCATTAATTGATTGCAATATATATATATATATATATATATATATATATATATATATATATATATATATATATATATATATATATAAACTAATCAATGACTAAATGGTCAAAGTTTAGGAGGAGATAACCAATGCTGCCACAATTGCTTTTCCAATAAAGTAATGAAATAGCAATTAGAAACATAAAGCAAGTCTCACTTGTTGACACAAGCAATGTTGTCAGAATTGGATTGTATGGGTCAATCGCTTTGTTTTTATGGATCAGATCGTTGGATCAGTGAATCGTAAGATCCAATAAGTTTTTTATATTTTAATAGAAAAGAATATGAAAAAAATATAAAATAAATATAAAATGTTGCAATATGATGAAATTTCTCTAAAATAAATTATATAATACCAGGTATAGTAAAAGTTCACATTTCACAAACCATATACCAATATACCATACATGACTACATGGAATAAACCAGTGAAAGTATCAAACCCAAAAAGAAGATGTATAATTGTATATCAAAACACTTCAATGTTAAAAATTCAATTCAAACTCATTCCACTTTCCATAGATCTAGTACAATGCTCCCACTTGACATCTTCTTGCCTACTAGCTTTAGCTTTACTTTGACTTACATGTCGGGGGGCATGATCTTAGTTGATGAGAACTCAAAATAAATAATACCCCTTGGAGAATCTATTAAAAAAAAAATATTAAAAAAATCTCTTTTGCCTTAATGGAGAAATTGGTGAAAATGGGTATTTCTTCAAGAGCTACCAAAGCTAGCAAACTTCATATGTATTTCGAAGCCCTCGAAAAAAGAAAGCTTTTGGAACAAACGACATCAAAATCCAAGTTCATATGAGGAAGATATTTGAAAATTAATGAATAGGGGTTTTGCCAATAGAATAAGAGATAGTGAGACTAATAAGTTTTAAAAGTTCCCTTTTATTACAAAGTAACTTTCTCATGTTAACTTTATTCAAAAAATAAAAAATAAAATAATTTTTTTTTCGAAAATATACTATCTAGTTGGGATCACGGGATCGTGGATTGTATCGGATCCTAAGATCCAGATTGTACGATCCAGGGGCATTTCCGATCCGGCCCCAAGATCGGAGTGGAGTCCCGATCCGATACGAATCGATCGTGGATCGTACAATTTTGACAACACTAGACACAAATTGTGTATCACATATTTTTGATTGTCGCCCCAAGTTCGTCTGCAGCATGTGGCTGATTTTGTACTTGCAATTGAGGATTTTTTTTTTAACATATTGAGCAACAAAACATGTCGAACTGTTCAAAGTTTAGCCTCATCTGGGTGAAGAAAATATGCATTTGCAGGCCTTGAATCTATTCTCCAATGTAGGATCGAGTCCATGCCACTCAATCCAGTTGTAATTATTTCTTAAATCAACACCACCCATCGAAGCCAAAATTCAGTAATGCATTCATGGAAGCCATCATCATAAATATATTTTGCCTTATAGTAAAAAAAAATGCTTTAGGCAGGAGATATCAAGCAGCATGCATAATAATCTCACCACATTGACACAAATCATCCGATACATCTTGGTATCAAGGACCAACAATACAAACTCATATATTTCAATATGAGTTTGTATCATTCAATATCAATTTTTTCAGCCTGTATCATCCAACACAAGCTTGTATATGTTAAAACTAATAAAGCAACAATAATAAACTAACTAAAGAGAAGCGTACCCGTTTAGGGTTTATGAGAGAAAGACAGATGGGGAAGAAGAGGGAGAGAGAAAAGAGCACAATATACCATAAAGGACTACATTGTTAATATTGAACTAACCCACTCCGATACCATGTTAAAACTAATAAAACAATAATAATAAACTAACTAAAGAGAAGCATATCCATTTAAGGTTTATGAGAGAAAGAGAGATGGGGAAGAAGAGGGAGAGAGGAAAGAACACAATAAACCACAAAGGACTACATTGTTCATATATGGATATCTAATACAAGGGAGTAGGGTCTCTTATATAGAGGTTCCCTCACATTCTTTTACAACTTAAGTGAGGTGGGGCTAAACCCACACCTCTAACTCTAGACACTTCGACATTTACTACTAACCCACCCTACTATTTCCAACAGTGTCAAGTAATAAGATATGTCTCGAGATTTTAAATCTGGTCAAACTCACTATGACCTTTAACCATTAAGAGTGTAATTCACTCCAAAACACAAACAAGCCCCATTTTTGAAAAAAAAACTATATTTTTTTCATCTATAAAAAATGCATCACGGGGCCTAAAATTTGCAACCAAAATGACACACTTTCAGGTGCCTTTTGCTTGAGCGCCACAGAGCTTTTAGTCTTTCCAAGATCGGAAGGAGTCCCCAAGTTACTTCGAACACTCCACATGCAGGTCCTAGTGATTCAGTAGTTTCTTCATGGAACCCTATGTTCTTACAATGCAAGTGAGTCTCCCCCATTGGATTGACTTTTCCCTGACTTCAACAGCCATATTTTAGTCTCACTGAGGTCTCTTGCTATCAAGAAGCAAACATGGAGAGTGGGAGCCTACACTATTAGAGCCCTTTTGGAACATATGAGCATCCACAAAGTTACAGCACACATGTTTCCCATAAATAGATTAAATGCCACACCAATTTTCAAGGTTAAAGAAAAGAAAGGGTCACTGGAAATGAATGAGTTATGTTTCAACAATTGTGTGGGCATTTTCAACAGAGAATATATTAATAATCGTCCAATCTCAAGTTTCTTTTTCGATGAATAGCAAAATATTATTGAAGAAACTAAAAGGTAAAATAGGTATCATAAAATGGGTATTCAAAAGAGAGATATTGGGAGAAAAACCTGTAAGAAGCTGCAGTTTTCCTTGGAGGTATCTGTGAAATTCAAACAAATTAATTAGCTTGGCATCAACATAAACAAAATACCACAATACATTAGCTTGACACAGTTGTATAAAACCACTCAAAAAATAGAATAAATTGGATTTACTTCAAAATGGTCTGCAATATTAGTTAATCTGCAATAGTCCCTAAATCATACATCGTAGCTTCCTATGAAAAATCTTATGGAATATGTACTTCGACAGGAAGATGACAAGTCAATTTGTTTTTTTTATATTTTTCAAGAGATAAAATGTAAAGTCATTATCAGAGATAAAGCTTACAGTACTTTTTTTTAATATTTTTTAATGGTGGTTGAAGTTCAAAAGATTTAAGTTTGCAAACCAAAAGAACCAACAGGGGTTGGCACAATGGCAAGGACCACGCCTTAAGAAGCGGAGGTCCTGAGTTCGAATCCCACCCCTTATTGGCCACCCGTGGGGATTTATCCCTACTTACGTGGTACGAATGATGTGCGGGTGTTGCACGTGCCCAGAGTCTTATTTGGGTGCTCTAAGATGCCTGGAAACCCTGTCATCAAAAAGTTTGCAAACCAATAACAATTAGGGGTGGCTTTATTTGCCCCAAAATTCTTTCAATGCAACCCAAACAGGAGTTACGCCTGAAGTTTTGTGGGTTGCAAATTACATTTAGTTGCATGCAGTATAATTTGAAGCAACTGAATAAAAAAGGCAGAGTAACTCAAAAGCATATTATTATCAGCTAGGAAAATGATAGCGGTGATGCCGGTATTTCAATACTTCTCGTCTATGCAGATGGCATAACAATGGGAGTGTATGATGTTAGTAGGAGAAATTATGCTTCAAAGCTGGTTAAAATGGCTCATCCAACAGATGATGAAAAGATACCTATTGAACAAAAAGTTAAATCCTCTATTTCTGAAGGTGTTGAAATTACTGATTCCCAAGATGTACCTCTTATATTGATCGGTTCTCTCGGACACCTAACCATGATCATAGCCACAAACTCTCTCTCTCTCTCTCTCTCTCTCTCTCTCTCTTATATTGATCGGTTCTCTCGGACACCTGACCATGATCATAGTCCCAAACTCTCTCTCTCTCTCTCTCTCCCCCCCTCTCTCTCTCTCCACGGAATGACGCTGGAATCATGAAACAACCAGCATCAAACTTTTTCTTTCTCGTTATACATGATCTCATTACTACTAACACCCTAATACAAATACTTCTCTTCTTTACAAATATGATACATATATATATATATATATATATATATATATATATATATATATATATATATATATATATATATTCTTAATCTTTTCCAGTGATAGACTTGTTGAAAGATATTTTCCTTGTTTAGGGTGAGTACGGTCACCTGAATAGAGAACTACACAAAACTGGCCGATTTCGTTAAAACGACCTAGTCCGGACTGTAATAGGGACTGCAATCTCGCTGCTGGTACATTCCTTTTAAATTTTTATTTTTTTTATTGGTTCCATGAGTTTATGAAACATATCGAGATTATCATTTTGTATAGGAGATATTGGTTGCTTGATTCATTTTTGTTCTGCACATATAATTGAAAGTGAAAATTACAGTTAATCTCATAACGGGTGGGATCAGCGATGGACCAACATGGGGTTGAGCACAAGCCCCTTGTAAGTCTGAAAAAAAAGAAGTTATTGGCACGGATGTTGGTTGGAGTACCGATTTCAGTGCTTTCATCTGCATTTTATAGATATATAGTTATAGTTAAGATAGAAGTGTTTTGATCAGATGGGTACAGGAGGCTTCAATGTGTATTTTCTACATAAATTGACTTTTTATATTAATTAACTTCCAATATCAATTTATTTTTTGCCCCCATTAGAAGAAAATCCTCCTTTTCTACTTGGCAAAGTTATGCTCAACCCCTGCCTGCATCCATTTAGACAAGGAGCATAAATAACATTTCGAGACTTATTGTAATGTAAGTAGGTTCATAGGGGTGCATTGTTAGGATACATAATATAATTAAGATTAAAGAAGGGCAACAATTTAGGCGTTTGTTGCCCTACATTGTATATAACTCAGTTCTCACTCTCACAGGGATAAAAGAGATTTTGATATTTCGATCTTTACTTCTTTCTCTTTCCTATCTTCTCTTTTTTGGACAAAGCGTCGACCAATTTCAGCTTCTTGTCAGCCATGAGCAGTTTAAATCAAGGGTATAATACCCACTATTGTGTCTTGACTACTTGACTAGTCCACCGGAAACAATACGAGATTGTAATCATTGATAAGGTGAGAAAAAAAGGCCTACAAGAGTTTGTATCAAGCCATATGTAGCGTTATTGCCAGATCAAAAAATTGATATATGATAGGATCGGACGAAATCTTGATCCTTAGTTTAAATAGATTATAGTCTCGTGTCAGTATCATTGGTGATATAATCCCTAGTAGCAGAAACTTTGACGCGGGACAACGACCCTGAAATCCGTGAATGCCCATGATGTGATGATTTGCCGAAATTAAACTAATTAATTAAGCAATTAATTATAAATTAAAGCGATACCTTGGGGTTTCTCGGGATTCCGCTTAGATGGCCATGCTTTGGTTTACGTAGGGTCCAATCCGACGCGTAGGATCCGTTAGGATGGCGGAAGAGGCGATCCGAGAGATAGAACTCTCGCTTCGTCTAGGTCGGGGCGTTAGATCGTAGTTTTTCGTGAAAAGGGTAGCTCCTTGTTAGGACTTTGGAATCGAAACGACTAACGGCTCAAATCGAGCAAGCTTGAGTCCAACAACGGTTATGGATCGACGGGCTAGGATTGGATTCGATCCATAAGGATGGACATCAAGCTTACTCTAGATCTAGGGTTGTGAAATGGGAAAATCAATTAAAAGGGGGGAAATTAGGATGCAAGAGATCAGGGGAAAAATAAGATATCACATATGAATAGGAGATCAAATGAGAAAAATAAAGAACAATGGGCATCTCACCCTTGGCCTCACACCAAACCCCAAATGGGGAAGAAGACCCACTCTTCAAGCTCCTCACAAGCCAAAGCAAATAGCTCTTTTCATTAATTCAAAATCAAGTGCCAAAAATGACTTACAAAATTACCTTTTATAGTAGCTACAAATAAAAACACCCTAATATGGAAAATATCATGTTACCCAAAAGGGTAACTTACAAGAAAACAAAATCTGAGGACAAAAAGGACAAATACGTCACTTAAGTGGTTGGAGCGGAGATTTCCACGGACGTCTGTCCTGGGACTCACGGACGTCCGTCGCCATTTCACGGACGTCCATAATACACTATGGACGTCTGTCTCACAAAAAACAGTGAGACCCTCAAAATTCAGGCGTCCGTAGACGTCGCCTAATGCTCTTGTGCCTCTTTCCTTAATGCCTTTTTTTTTTACGCTCCCTGGTCCTTCCGCCGCTTCTTCCGCTGCCGGTACACCCTGTACGGCCTGAAACCTAGGTCCTTTAGGCAGCGTCCCCATCAATTCTCCCATACCCAAAATGTTTCATCACCAATGAAACTGGCTCGTGACATTGGTCGGTGTTGGTGTCCCCATCAATTCCCTCAGACCCAAAAGGTTTCATCTTCGATAAAACACGCATGTAGTACTAGTCAAGTGTATCGGGACCCAAATGATGGAACTCCTCGCAACTAGCTCAAGCAATTGATGTCGTATGATCCTCACCTCGGTTGATTCTGTCGGGGCGCACGCAGTAAACCTCCTCTCGATGAACCCAACAACCCGGCTTGCCAACCCACTCTACCAAGTATTTTTCAAGCTTCTCCGCAACTCTCCCGGTCCCGAAGGACCTCATCACCAAAGAAGTGTGATCGTGATATCTGCCAGAAATATAGGAACTCAGGTGGTGAACTCTCTCATGGCAGGCCCATGCACTCTCGAAAATCAACTTACTAACTCTCTTCACAAAATAGCCTTAAAACCCGCTGCCATCGGGGAATGCCACAAGACCATCCAAGATCTTCTCAATGATCTCATTGTTCATCTTGTTCGGAGGGGGAAAAGATAGGGGTTGTGGGATCGGGATTGGTGCCCAAAGAAAGGACGTTTGAAAATGAGTTTTAGGAAATGGGGTTGAGCCTAGATGAGGAACTAGGTCTTTCACATTGAGTGTTGATCTAACCCCCATACCTTGAGGTAGCTCAAGCACATATACCTTAGGTCCACTCCTTGCCATCATCCTAAAAGATCCGGCAACACGGGTTTGGGACTTCTTCGCGATTACTGATGGGAATCGTTCAGGCCTAACCCGAACCAATTCATGGCCACTTATTTGGATTTTCTTGAAGCTCACAGGCAAATCCACCCATAATTTGTAATCTCTATTGCACAAATTAATTTTAAGCGTCATTTCGGCATGCACTGTGGAATGAGACTCAAAACTTGATTCACAACAAGACTCGAAATGTGACGAGGTATGCAACTTGAGACTATGATGTGTATGTGTATCTATGGACTCGATACTCTCATGTGCATGCAATGCTAACACTCACATGTAGTGGATTCTATCGACACTAGTGACTCATGTATGATCGAATCAAGTGACACTAATAGCTCATATGGACTCGACTCAACAGACTCCAATGACTCATGGGTAAGTGACTTGATCGGCTTGTGTGTACTCGGTTCAACCAGAACCAAAGACTCAAGTGCACCCGACTCTACAAACAACAAGGACTCTTGTACAACTGACTCCGTGGACACTAACAAATCATGTATTAATGACTTGGTCAAATCATGCGTGGGTGACTTAGTTGGCTCATGTGTGGGCGACTCCACATCACTACCCACAAGGGAAATAAAAGTTTCGTCAATGCAATCTAGACTTTCTTCGATTTCCTTTATTTCCTCTTCACTCACCACGGTACTAGGGTCATACACATCCTCTCCCACATTCACATTTTCCGGCTCCTTAGAACGCTCTCTTTTCATCAATAAATTTTGAGTGGGAAATTTTGTGGGGCATTGATATACAAAGTGCCCAAATCCGTGACACTTGTAACATTTGTTGCGACCACTAGTTTTGGGAATGTCATTGCTCGCTCCTTTCCCGTTATCAATTTGGGGATTCGTAGGAATACTCACGAGTTTCAATGGTTGAACCCCAAAATTAAAGCTCTCTTTGATGTAGACGTTCCCAGACTCAAACTTGTGAAAACCACAACGCTTATCCATTTTAGCGTCCAAACACCGTAGGAGGTGGCGGTGTGTGAAAGGAACATACTTTTCGATAAGTCGCTCCTTCATGTCCTCCCATCGTGTGATGGGCTTACATTGAGCTATCTTGCGTCGAAACTCCCCATCATTCCAATCGATTTTAGCGCGGCCCACCAACATCGTTTTGGCAAACTTGACCTTACACCCATTCAACACATCATAAGAGTCAAAGTACTCTTCTATGCTGGACAACCATTCCACAAAGGTTTTAGGGTTCGCCATACCTTTGAAATCCGGGACTTCTACTTGACTAGACCTTAGAGATTTTCTATCAAGATCATACTCGGGTTCACAATGATAGGAGTGTCCCCTAAGTCTAATCTCATCACAACTTTCGGGACTTCACCTAGGATTTGGAGTGTAACGGTTTCCTTGTTTGGCTAGTTCCCTCTCATTCATCGCGAACATCGTGGCTTGGATGCTCCTAAGAACATCGGTAATCTCACTCGTACTCATGGTGATTACGACACACTAAACACGGGTTCTATAACAAACAAACAACTGACCCACAAGTGAATGAGTAATTTTATCAAACACGAAATGTGCACACAATTGAACACACAAATGTGACCACACAACAAGTGGGTAATTTTAACAAACACAAGATGTGCATATAAATGAACACACATATGAGCACACAAATGTGACTACACAAACGACATCAAAATGACATACACATGTGAACTAAAATGAATAAGGACTTTTGTAAAACACTAGACGTGCACACTACGAACACACAAATGAAACAAAGTGCAAAATTCAATATGCTATGCAAATATGAACCAACAATGAAAGAGGAGTTTAACAAACACATGATGCGCACACAAACGAGGACACAAATGACATCGAAATGACATACACATGTGAACCAAAATGAATAAGGATTTTTGTACACAAGACATGCACATTTGATGAACATAAATGAACTTAAAATTTAAAGAAGTTAAAATGACACACAAACATGAAACACAAATGAGTGAAGAATTTTACCTAACACACGGTGTGCGCACAAATGAGCACACTAATATGAACACACAAATGAGTGGGTGATTTTGTCGAACACGTGACGTGCATGCAATTGAACACACAAATGAAACAAAATGCAATAAAATTAAAATGACATGCAAGTATGAAACACACGTGAGTAAGGAATTTTGTCAAACACAAAACGGGCGGGCAAATGAACACACAAACATGAACATAAAATGAAATAAAATCAAATGACACACATATGCCCTAACCTAAAACCTGGCTCTGATACCACAATTGACGCGAGACAACGACCCTGAAATCCGTGAATGCTCATGAAGTGATGATTTACCAAAATTAAATTAATTAATTAAGCAATTAATTACAAATTAAAGCGATACCTTGGAGTTTCTCGGGATTCCGCTTAAATGGCCATGCTTTGGTTCACGTAGGGTCTAATTCGACGCGTGGGATCCGTTAGGATGGCAGAAGAGGCGATCCGAGAGATAGAACTCTCGCTTCGTCTAGGTCGGGGCGTTAGATCGTAGTTTTTCGTGAAAACGGTAGCTCCTTGTTAGGACTTTGGAATCAAAACGGCTAACGGCTCAAATCAAGCAAGCTCGAGTCCAACAACGGTTATGGATCGACGGGCTAGGATTGGATTAGATCCATAAGGATGGACATCAAGGTTACTCTAGATCTAGGGTTGGGAAATGGGAAAATCAATTTAAAGGGAAAAAATTAGGATGCAAGTGATTAGGGGAAAAATAAGAGATCACATATGAATAGGAGATCAAATGAGAAAAATAAAGAACAATGAGCATCTCACCCTTGGCCTCACACCAAACCTCAAATGGGGAAGAAGACTCACTCTTCAAGCTCTTCACAAGCCAAAGCAAATAGCTCTTTTCATTAATTCAAAATCAAGTGCCAAAAATGGCTTACAAAATTACCTTTTATAGTAGCTATAAATAAAAACACCCTAATATGGAAAATACCATGTTACCTAAAAGGGTAACTTACAAGAAAACAAAATATGAGGACAAAAAGGACAAATACGTTAGTTAAGTGGTTGGGGCGGAGATTTCCACGGACGTCCATCCTGGGACTCACGGGCATTCGTCGCCTATCCACGGACGTCCGTAGTGCACTACGGACGTCCGTCTCACAATACAAAAACAGTGAGACCCTCAAAATTTGGACGTCCGTCCAAAGTCTACGGACGTCCATCACCTGATGCTCTTGTGCCTCTTTCCTCGATGATTTTTTATTTTTTACGCTCCCTGGTCCTTCCGCCGCTTCTTCCGCTGCCGATACACCCTATACGGCCTAAAACCTAGGTCCTTTAGGCGGTGTCCCCATCAAACCTTATAGTCAACGTGCCGCTCCCACTCCAAACCTAGTAACCTACTACAAACTTCCAGCCACATCCGGTAACTAAGATAATAATCACTGAATTTCTCATCATGCTAGGCGCATAGGACGCATCTTTCAGTAATACAATTGGCTAAAAAGAGGCCTACAAGGGTTTGAATCGGAAGATAAAAAAAGAACATTACCCAGTGCTCGTCTGTTACAACCCCAAAGAAATAAGGAATTGTCTTCCCCCTCCACAATGCCTAGGCATTTTTGGAGTATTGGTTAGAACCTTATCAAATGGTATCAGAGCTAACAATACGTCCTGAGTTCGACTCACAGAAGGGGCGACCTGGGGGCCCTAAAGAAGGGCACCTAAGTGAAAGCCACCATTGAGTGGCCACTAGGAGTCCCGAAAGGGGCGACCTAAGGAAAGGGCTACCTGGGGGCCTCAAAGGGGGGTATCGGAGTGAGAGCCACCACAGAGTGGGTCGCTGCGGACATCCGCTATGAAGGGTGGTGATGTGGTGTGTTACGACCCCAAAGTAATAAAGAATTAACTTCCCGCTCCACTAATGCCTAGGACTTTTTGGAGTATTGGTTAGGACCTTAACATCATCCCGTACGTGCGAGTACTAGGAGGGGTGGACGGCATGGATCAAAATATCGGACGAAATTTTCAGGGGTGCCCGATACGATAAATACAGTATTTATCGGGCACCCCAAAAAATAGGTAATTTATCGTTCGATATGGGCAATGTATCGTCTTTCTCTGATGATAATTTCAAATTATCGTCCAATAATTTCCAATAAAATTTAAGAACGGACATTCGTAGATTCAGAACTATATATATATATTTGTACCAGGCCGATACACCGGTACATATCATCCAAAGGACCTAGACGATACGTCTCAGAATTCCGAGATTTTGATCTATGGTGGACGCGATACAAAACTAACCTTTGGCTTTTTTAACACAAAGCGGCTGCTCTCCGGACTCGAACCTGCATCTTCACCCGGGTTGGAATCAAAATATATGTACTGTTATTGCCAGATTAAAAAGTAGACACATTATTGGATCAAACGATAATTTAGTCCTTGGTTTAAAACTCTAAATAGATTATAGCCTTATGTTGGTATAATTGGTGATATAATCACCAAATTTCTCACAATGCTAGGCACGTAGGATGCATCGCTCCCATATCGTCTACGGCGTAAATGGATTAGTCCATACTTATCAAGTTCAATAAAATAAAACTCAATGAACTGCAATCTGATCTAAACTAGCTAATTAGTGGGTTATGGCTATTTCTTTCTTAAATTCACCATTAACTGCAAACCCGAAAAGTAATAATTATCGGATAAAAGGAACCAAGTTCATGATCCAACCATCTATCGACTAGATCTGCGCCCACCCACTAACAACATACACAATGACTCATTGTCAGTGATAATACAAAATAAACTGAATTTGGGTTTGAAAAAATGATTAAAGTTACATGAAATTTAGATATTTTTTGTTTTTTTAATCAAATTAAAGTTAGGTTGGCAAAACGTGATCAAAATCATGAAATGTTATTTTTCATCAAATTGAATTTGGGTTAGCAAAAATGATAAAGAAATACATGAAACCTGCTAATTTTTATCAAATTGAATTTGGGTGTTGTAATTTGTAAAAAATGATTAAAATTGCATAAACTCTGGTTATTTTTTATTAAAATGATTTAGGCGCTTAAATTTTGATCCCTAAATACGTTTTTTTTTTCTTTTTTCCTAATCAATAATCAGAACAATTATTTGCAATAAAAATATAAAAATTCGAACAATAAATAAATTAAAAAGATTAAATGGAGGAAGTTACTAAATAGACGTAGCACTCGGCCACTTGAAAGAGCACGAGCTCTACTGCGTCGGCTTCTTCTTCTTCGCCTCCGCCAGGATCATCTCGACCGTCCAATTTCTTCTGTTCTATCTCCATCTCCGAGATCGGACGGTCAGGGAAAAAAGATGGAAAACTGAGAAGAAAAATAAGACAAAAATTAAGAGGAGAAGTTTTAGTTGTTCTGCTTCAAGTTCACCTTACGCGGTTTCTAGCAGACGACTATAGCCAGGTTAAGAGATAATATAGTATGTGTTATTATATATTTGTAGAAGTATTACTTAGAGTCTTGTGAGCAAATCTGGTCGTTGGATCTAAAATTGATGAATCTTTCGTTTACAATTGCTATAAGGATTGTTATTTGGTACTCGGGCCAATCTCCTTCTGCTAAATCGGTCAAATTCCAAGAGCCGTAAAGATTTTCAAGGGCCTGAAAATCTGTGAAGGTAAGCTGTTCTTGTTGCTGGGACGAGATAGACCCGTCCAGTCTTTGATTCGAGGTTTGAACCCTTTGTATAGGATACCCTTATTGGCAACCAGGTATTCTTTCTTCCCAACTACGGTTTGGTTTGTAGCACATGGGAAAATCGTCGATTGATTTAAATCCGACGATGAAGATCAATTTTCGTCTTAGTCTTTCAAACAATGGATCTTAATATCACCAGCATACTATCATACGGTCAAATTTTAATTCCATATGACACACATATGAAAATTATAATAATGTGATCACAAAGCTTTTTGGAATGTATACCACATGAAATCAGCATCCACCATATAAGGGTAGGCCCCTGATCTCTAAATCTGTTGTGTTTGACACTGGGGACAAATCAATCTCATGGTTTCACTCAAAGTAAACCTCTAGTTGCAAATAAAGGTAAATCTCAAAATAATATTATTCCATGAAGGTCAATTGACATCAATAAGGATTTATATTTTCTTGACCATTAAGATTAAAGTACACCAATTAGATGGTTATAATCCTCTAATAGGCGTGATTTTTTGTTATAGACATCAGGTTGCTAATTGACCTACTTAGATTGATCAAACATTGCTTATAGCATGCAATGAGATCGCCATGATCTAATCTTTTCAAAGGCTGTCATATGAGTCAACCTCTTAGATCAATGACACCCAAAGCCTCATAGAAAAGGCAAAGGGTAATGGGGTAGTGTGCTTTAAGGGCAAAACACCTTGAAAATGAACAGCAAAAACTTGTACCTTTGACCATTTTTAATGAAAATTTAACCTTACTCATAAATTAAAAAAGGGTTGACTCTCTGGACCGTCATTTAAACACTAAAATAATATTTAAATGATCTTATAATATCTATAATTTAAAATGTGGGTAATCCAAACTCTCAAAGTGATAGAGCATAAATTGAAGTACAATAGGCCCAAAAAATGTGTTTTAAAAGGTTTAAATCATCCAATTTATGGACTTTAATATCGACCAGTATTTTTAATTAAATGGCCGCTATTAAAGTTCATCAATCAAATGGTTCGTATCCACTCATAAACATGTTTCTTTGGGCTTAGACATATTCCAGTGATAAATATATCCCTAAACCTTAAACTTTAATGGCTCAAGATCATTTTTTAGTATTTAGATGCCGGTCAGGAGCCATTAACAACATAACGTAGATTACACTATACCTACTCTATGATAATATCGGAAATGTTTAATTGTTTTGCTGACGATCTTACCGTTCAAGGGCTGATGATCTAATCAGATGGTTATGAACATTCAAGTGATCAGATGGTTGAGCACATCTAATTAGCGCAACCTTTTGGCCTTACACATTCAAGATGTAGCATGTGAGTCGGACAGTTCGGATTGATGGATGCCTGCGCTAACGTTTAATCATACAATTACCAAATAGCCATTCATTTTTACATATGATCGGACGGTCAAGATTGTGCATTCATCGTAGTTGGAATTTTGTTTGCATATTTCCTTTGTAGTACGACTTACATGTGAATTTTGTTCTAAAATAAGATCCGAATATCCCTTGCCGGATTTGTATGAATGTCAAAGGTGTTGGTTGGATTATGGTTTGGAAAGTTAGACAATGATCGGTCAATTTGTTGAATCTCATGGATTCCTCTAGTTTCACGACCCTTGATACAAGGGAATCTGGTCTTCGCGACCTTCACATTCCATGAATTTCTTCTATTCAAGAGTTCTAAAATAGGTTGATTAAACATCATAAAAAAAAAAAAAAAGATTGATTAAACAAAGGGTATTCTTAAGTTTACACAATTTGTGATTAGGTCACCTATGTTGTAAAATTATTAGCATGTTTGGTCAAGGTATAATTTGTGTAATAACTCACATCGGATAGAGAGAAATCCGAAGCCTGGGCCATGAGGTGCGACCGGCCCTTTCATGTAAAGACACGTTTTGGAGGAGGGAGGGAACCGGCCCTTTCATGTAAAGACACGTTTTGGAGGAGGGAGGGAACCGGCCCTTTCATGTAAAGACACGTTTTGGGGGGAGGGGGGGAGAGACCTAAGCCTAGAACTGGACAATATTGTTAGCATGTGAGTTTGGGTCGTCATAGAATGATATCAAAATCGATGACGGCTCTTCTATTAGCTAGGTGTGTGGTGGTGGTGGTGGTGGTGGTGGGGTGGGGTGGGGGGGGGGGGGGGGGGGAACATCAAATGGAGAGAAGTCTCAAGCCTGAGCAATGAGATGTGACTGCCCCATTCATGTAATGACACGTTTTGTATGGAGATGACAAAATGTAACGCCCACACTAGGAATAAAATCGGGGCAAGGACATAAGCTCAAAATTAAACAATATCATTGGCATGTGAGTCCTTGGAAAGATTATAAAATAAAGGCCATTATCCAATGATAGTCTCGTAATTACGGGGTGATAGGATCATGGGAGAGTTAGATGGAAAACAAATCTAACTTTCGACTTTTATGCACAAAGTGGGATCATGGGAGAATTAGATGGAATACACATCTAACCTTTAAATTTTATGCACAAAGTGGCTGCCTTCCGAAAGAGTAACAATGTTATATATATATATATTAAATAATCTTTAATCAAGAGGTCAATCCTTTGGACCTTTTTTGGGTCCATGTGACATCTAAACATGGTTTAGATTGCCATATGGGTACATGGATAGTCATAAATATTTATAAAAAAAATGCCCAGTGCATATTCAAAGCTGGTAGTTGATGATTTTTTATTTTTTTTGATAAAAGGTAGTTGATGATTTTGAAATTGAATGATGTACTAAATATTGGTTCATTATTTTTATTTTTTATTTTTTTTGAGAAAGGGTCATCGTTGTTTTTATCAATATTAATTGCAGTACTATGATTTTATCTCTAGGGTTCAACCCTCTATATGTAAGCATTAGCAATTAATTTATCAAAATATCTTTTATTGTTAGAATTGCTTAATTTACTAAATAACATTATTTTATTTCACTTATTAAGTGACTCTCGTAAACAAAAGTTAATATATATATATATATAGAGAGAGAGAGAGAGAGAGAGGGTCGGAGCTATGCGCCCGAGCGTAAAAATATTCTCATGACTCCAGCGACTAAGTGCACCATTGTGAAGTGTCGATTGATCTACAACGAGACAATTGAACATAAGAAAACTTAGCTTTCGGAATTAGTCTTCAAACATTTTTGGCACCGAAGGAAGTGAAAAGTGTCAACGCCCTCCTGGGCTGCATCATCAAGTTATGGGCTGGAAAAAACGTTTGGAATTTTGGAAAGGGCACTATCGGATTTCTCCCACTTAACTTTTTGCTTAATAACTGGTCTTTGAACGATTGGTCCCACCATTACCGTCCCTCCAAGCCCCTTCCCGAAGACCATACGATCATAAATAAGTATTTCAGGGGCATTAACCCTGTAAAGAGGGGATATATCCTCGATGCCATTAATGGCGTTTTCTCAATGACTTCCTGAAGCTCTGTTTGTTGTTCGTTCTCACCACCGTCTTCTTCCCAAATATAAAATACATCCTTCATAACCCTTACCTTATTCTCGTTGATAATCTCTCAAATTTCAATAAATATCCATGGGGTGATTCGGCGTACAAACACCTGCAGCAATATACCGATAAAGGGAAGAGGAATCGAGAAATGGCAAAGAGGGCAAAGGCTTTGCAAGAATATAATATTTATGGCTTAACGATTGCCTTGCAGATAACGTTGTCTGCTCTAATTTTTAGGGTAATATGTCAGCTCTAATTTTGAGTTTTATTTTCTATGAAGTTCGCAAAAATCTCATCAATATGTTGTTCCTCATATCTGGGTATACAAAATCAACGAGAAGAGCGCCTCAGCGAGGACTGAAGGTCTCGCCCGCTTCCCAAGGTTGCTGAAATGGGAGGCGAATCAGAGTACGAGAAAATTCTACATCAAAGACTTCGAGAATAAGATAATTTCTAAAGCGATATCGCTTTCCAAACAAGGTGCAATCGCTTCACTAAAGAAACGATGGCGCAACTATCCTGAGATGCAACCACTTCACAGAAGAAGCGATAGCGCGGTTATACTGAGGCACAATCACTTCACAGAAGAAGCGAGGGCACGACTGTGATGAAGCACAATCGCTTCCTAATGAAGCCATGTCGATTTTCTTAATTCTTTATCATTGGCCAATAATATGAAAAATCTATCTTCTTATAGGCTTTCCTGAAACTTGAGTGCACACTCAATGAGGAGAGCCAGCTTGTGATAGAGGAATTTCTACGAACAGGGTAGAGATCTACAAAAGTGGGCTGTTTCTCCTATTATCGTGTGGATGAAGAGGTCAGACATTGACGTTATTGACCTAAAGGAAGAGGGAGAGGAAGAGGAAGAAGAAGAAGAGGATGAAGAAGATGAAGACGAGGAAGAAGAAGATACTCCCAAAGACCATAAGTTCGCAAAAATTGCCCCAGTTACTATTAAGCACGTGCTAGGGATACAGATTGTTTAAAAATGGTTGTAGTCTGCCAATGCAAGAATTACAGACTGTGAGAGGTCAGTCAAAGAGTGGAGCACGAGCTTCGATGACCTCTGACTAGAGGTTCTCAAGATGAAACATGAGAACCAAAAATTGAAGAACCATAACGCCTAGATCTTGAAGGAGCAGGAATATCTGAGGTGGCAGAACAACCTCATCATGACAGATCATGTGTCTCTGAAGCTGGCCTTGACCAAAATCTTAGAGGTATGCTATTTGTTTAATGCGCTATACTATAAGAGCGCTAGCGCTTCGTCTTAGAAACATCATCGCTTCGATTCTGAAGCGTCAGTGCTTATAAAATGAAGTGCTACCGCTTCCAAAAGGAAGCATTGCTACTTCGATTATGAAGCGTTCGCGCTTCCAAATGAAAGCATTACCACTTCGAGTATGAAGCGTTATCGCTCCCAAAAGAAAGTGTTATCGCTTCTATTATGAAGCCTCATTGCTTCCAAATGAAAGCGGTATTGTTTTGAGTATGAAAGTGCTACCGCTTCAAAAAGAAGGCGTCGACGCTTCACCAATTTTTATTTCGTTACTCATTAATATGTCTATTTTCTTATATTACATGACAACACTGTGGGCAAAAGCCTACTGGGGCTTGCTGGAGAACATCCGACAGTTGTCCCCCAACGAAAAAGGTCTGCCCTAAAACCTACATCAACCACCACCTCCTCTTTTGTTGCTCTGCATCAGCCACCGCCAACTCTGATCCACCCTCAAATCCATCCTCCTACCCAAATCAAACCTCAACTGATGCCCCAACCTCTACCTTAAGCCCAACCTCCTAGGAAGAGCACACCCCAACTGAAGCCCCAACCTCAGGTCCAATCTCCTACCCAAAGTAAACCCCAACCTCCTACTCCCTCCAATCTCGTACCCAACCCCAACCTCAGATACAACCTCCTACCCAAAGAAAACCCCAAAATCCTACTCCCTCCAAACCCCAACCCCAGCCCCAACCTCAGGTCTAACCTCCTACCCAAAGCAAACCCCAACATCCTACTCCCTCCAAACCCCAACCCCAACCTCCTACTCCCTCCAAACCCCAATCCTAGCCTAAACCCCAACAATCCCAACCTCCGGAACAGCCCCAACCTCTACCTCAGCCTCCACCACCACCGTCGCCAATTGAGTCTCATGACTTCGGCCCTAAGATGCCCATACGCAACCAAGCACTGATGAGAAGTCTTCAGTGCAAGTTGAAGACGACGACGACGAAGGCCCAACCGTCTTCAGGAGAAGTAAGAGGAACCGGGGTAAAGCTCCGCTATAGTAATTCCTCCCTCTCAAACTCTCCCTAAAAGAAATGAACCCATAGTCTCTCAGCCCCACAAAAAGGCTAAAATGAGAGCCCCTACAACATTAGCGGAGGCCTATATGTAGGCTATTTGGGAAAAGTCCAACAGTGGAAACGAGTAAGTATATCCCCTCACCACATTTAACATTGTAGTATGTGCATCCCCTTATCTTTTAACTTATTTCTGAAGTTGAACATAGGACGTCATCTCAACTGTTGGGAGCTGGCAGATTATCGTCTAGCTATTGCACAACCTACAAGACCTAGCGAAAATAGAGGACCAGTAAGTTTTAATCACCTGACTTCTTTTTTCTAGTGCCATCACTTCAACATACCAGTGCCATCGCTTCCACAAAGCAGTGTAATCACTTCCATATAGAAGCGTTAGCGCTTCAAAACAGATGTAATGCAAATAACGCAACTTTCATCCCAACTGACTTAGGGGGACAGTGTAACGCTTACGTCGAATTTTTGAAGCATAACATGGCATGAAGCCGATGCGGCGTATCCTCTCCGATAGGAATCATGCCCTGTTAGCGAGGATTGTAAAATGATATTTATTCTAATCCATATCAACCATCCACTCCACTGGACGCTTGCTTTTGTCACCACTCAACCCATATGGTCGTTGTCCTAGACCCGTGCCTGGATCTCTGATGTCCAACTTTCGCGACAAGATCAGAACCTTGGTTAGATAGAAGACCCTGTGGATCGCTTCTCAAAACAAAGCGATAAATCCCTCTAGCACTAGCGCTTCTTTGTCGAAGCGTCAACACTTCTTTTTCGGAGCATCGACACTTTGACATAGGAGTGACAATGCTTCTTTTTCACGGCGTCAATGCTCCCACGCTTCTGTATCGTGGCGTCAGCGCCCCCTAGTGTTTTTTAAATGTGTGCGTAACCTTTGTCCATTTTTTGCTAGACGGAGTATTTGTTAGCCCTGTTATATATGTATGAAGCAACCGATGTAATTTCTGGGGTATATCCTTGGAAGTGTATGTGTTAAAAATGCGCTACGCTAAAAAAATGGTTATGACTGTGGGGTTTTTGTGATGAAGTACGTTGAGAGTTTCAGCAGGAACCTCCAAATCACATTTACACAGGCTGGCATGGTTCGTTTCAGGGCCAAGAATGGCACGCCATCGCTACTCACGTCAAAGAGAAATGAGATGCGGGTAATGAGGATGAAGCGTTGTCATAAATTTATTGTTATACAATTAGTTGTTATTCAATGAGATCTAATTAAAATTGTATAATTTATCTTTGTAGACATTTATACAATGTAAATGATACTTTACAACAATGTAAATAACACTTTACAATTTATCCTTCTAAGATTCAATCGACTGGACAAAACTGTGACAATACCTAAGCTAACACTATCCCTAACTTCATTTGTCTAATGAAACGTCAGTGCTTCCGCGATTCGTATTGCTAGCACTTCTAAGTTGAAGTGCTGACGCTCCATTCATTAAACTACATTTTCTTAAAGAAGCGCCATCACTCCTTATTCGTATCGTTGGCACTTTTTCGTCGCTCCATTCGCCTCTTTTCCTTCGCCATAGCTATGACTTATGAGCATCTGTGTCAATAACCGTAGAAAACCAACGCGCTATAATGATGGAAAACAAACAGTCGATGCAATAATATTGAAAAATAAATAGCCAAATCTATCAATAATCCTTTGGAGCAACAATGACTACAGCTATAGAGCAATCACGGTAGCTTGCTATTTAAAAGGTTCAAAATGATTAGGAAATTTTCAAGTCACGTCTCTCCTTTTCTTTCTTTTTTTCGTCTCCTCTCCTCTCATCTACCTCACCCTCTAGGACCAAAATGCAACGTAATAGTTTACGGAGGAGTCACCGGCTGGCGTGCAAGCATTTCATCCGTAGTTACAATAGTTCAGTTATCAATATCCCCAACGACAATGAGCTGGTTGTTGTTCTCGACCACAACGAGCATGTGACAATATAAAGAGAAGATAAAACTTCATTGTTACCATATTTGCCCATTTCAACCTTTAATCTTCCGTGTAAGAGGAAAGTTTTAAAAAGGTAGGGAAAGGAAAAATCTTATTCGAATCGGTCCATATCTTCCCCTAGGACCCGAATCTTTTCGACGCTTTCTAATGGCTTTTTAGGGGGATGATATCTTTCACAAAGTAGTGTCGCTTCATCACAATCTTCTCCTAGAGCTCAGAATAATTAGGATATGACTTACTATAGTTTAACCATCAATGGAAGATTTTCTTAAAACCCTGTGAAAGTTGGTTTAAAATTGTTAAATCTAGGGTTTAAGAGGAGGAATTACAAATATTGAGTTGATTGGTGTTTGACATGAGGTCGAGTTAGATCCAATCCAACCCTTCAAAATGTGAACTTGAAACTCAAGTTTCAAGTTCACAAGGTTTTTCGTAGGAAATGTAGGAAAACTCTTAAATATCACCTTTGATAAATATTTGAAAAATCTGAAGTAATTTATTGATTTTTTCCTTAGGAATTAAATTATAGAGTTAGGGTTTGGTTAATAGTGAGGAAAATGATTGATTTTCCTTTCGTCCCTATTTGGATAGGGGGAAAGAAAAGAAATTGATGGAAATGAAAGGAAATGTGTCAAATTCTCGTGTTTGGCAACAAAATTCTTATGTGAGAAATATGCGAAAAAAGAAATTGTTTTCCTCGCCTTCGGAAACCGCAAAATCCCCTTGACAAACAATGGAAAATTGATATATCACATAAATTTCATTTTCAGCATAATATTCTCAAACGAGCCCTTACAGTTCTAACTTGACCTACTCTTGATTTTTTAAATTCAATTATTTGCAGTACTTCATCATCATGTAGTAGTATCCTATCTATTTAGTATCGGCTTTGCAAGTCCTATTTATCTACTCGTTTTTAGTCAGTGCTAAGCTCTTTGTAACTTTGCAATCATTCACGTCCCTTCTAACTGCTTCCCTCCAGGCATTTACTAATCTTTCTTTGTCCTACTTGGGTCATGATCTCAAGATGGGACGGAAAACGATCTTCATCTTCTTATTGAAGGTAGTTACCAGAATATGGAAAAATCATATGAACCTTGTCCTATGTGTGGCAAGTGGAATCGAGACCTGACCATCTACTAGTTGGGTCATGATCTCAAGATGGGACAAAAAATTATCTTCATCTTCTTATTGAAGGTAGTTACCAGAACATGGAAAAATCATATGAACATCGTTAATTCTGATATATTTCGAGGGTATCTTGGTCAAACCTCTTATAAGTACAAGACCCTTCATATAGATTGATTTAAGGTAAATATACAATATTATATATCTTCATATTTATATATAATTCCATTACAAACTATAAAACATTAATATATATTATAATATGAAAGCTCTGCTCGAAATGATCCATCGAGCTATGTACAAGGAAGAAAATGAAAAAACAACTTCAGACATTTGATGAAGATTAGTTTCATCGAGATGGACGTGTTGTACACCGGGAATCGAAACAACTAAAAAACCAAAGAGACAGAAATCTAAAAAACCAAAAAACCAAAGAGACTGGGAATCCAAAAAAACCAAAATACCAAAAAATGGAGTGGGCCTTCAGGCTACACACCATCATCCTCCGATTCAATGAACACCTTCTGAAGGTCATCAGCGGGAGAAAGACTGGAGTCTTCTTCACAAGGAAGGAGGGCATCAGGTGCCGCATATGAACTTGTTTCTGCTACCCCTACCGAAGGGCCATCAGGCTGAACCAGAACTATATTCGCTATTGTTTGCACTACATAGTGAGGGACCTCAAACGGAATGTTAAGTTGGAGATGGGAACGACGCTGGCGTTGGACTCTATCAGCAACAACACTCATAATTTGACCATCAGACTTGGGGTGGGTGGCATAGATCACTTGATGGTTGCTAAATAGCTGACGACGAACAATCCACCATTCCGATAGAAACGTAGGCGTAAACAGACGCCGACGACATCTTATCCAAATGCCGAAGTTGGTCATGCTGGAGTTGCTCGGAGAGATTAGCGGCGTTTTGGCAGGACCCTCACCATCATATACTGAAACATGCACCATGGTCGATGAACGGATGATGGTTGTATGGAATGGGAATAGATAGTAAGGCCATTAGGCACTATATAGGGTAGGAAATTCACCTGGAGTTGCAAATGACGGCCCTTGCTCGGTGGTCAAAGATCTTTCTATATTTCGATTTTGATAGGCATGGCCAATTGACGGTGATTGCATTCATGTTAATTTTGGGGAGAAACCAAATGCAACCTCTTTTCATTGAGGCCGAACCAGATGAGAAGGATTTGATTGGGGGACACGTGGAGACTTACACCGATGCATGGAAGAGCTGTATTCCGGTTCTTTGGTTCACACTTCATTCGATTCAAATGGTGTACGCAAAGGGGTATTAGAAATCATAGAAAAAGACACACTGATTTGGCTTTACCTGCATCTGTTTAGTGGCATTAATTTTGGAGAGAAAGTTGTAGTTAAGCCATAATGCCCTGCCAAAAACACTGACACGCATTAATGAATGCAATATATCTATTGCGACCAAATCGTAAGCCTGTTGTTTATTCATTGCTAAAGTGTGCTGACCGTCTTATATATCTTATGTGTGCAGGCGAAGTGGGAAATTGTAAATATACAGAGTGGTACACATTGAAGGATAATTATATAGCATACCTCCACTTATTTTTCACTATCGGTGTTATAGAGATCTCATACCACACACTGATGTGTCATATACTCATATATATATATATATATATATATATATATATATATATATATATATATATATATATATATATATATATTATGCTTAAAGGCACACCCTTTGACAACAGTGTGGGTCTTCGTCGACTTATACTTCAAAACACATTTATTCAATGACTCCATTAAGAATTCATAAACTAACTATCCCCATGCAAATTTATTGAATATCTGAATGTCGCAAACCATTTCAACATAAACAATATCAACTTTCTTCTTATGGTTGGGAAGCAAAAAACACGCAATAGCGTACAAAAGCGACAATCGTATAAAATCTTTGGACTCTATCGTCGAATTTAACTTACAAAGCACCTCCTAAATTTCGCCTTTACTGATATCAGATACTTTGGCAAAGTGTTTGTTAATGAACGTCTTTAACTCGGCGTCATCTATATTTGAATTTGGGTGATCACCACGGCTCTAATGCACATGTTTTAGTCCTAGAATTAATTTAATCTCAAAATTTTCAAATTTTATTCTCCTATCGCCGACTACTAGGAGACCACTGTCAATTTTCATGTTCTCGATAATCTAAAATATTAAATTCGGACAAATAGGTACTCTTAACAATGCAAGGAGAGGGGAGAATGCTGTGGATTTAATGCATTCCTTCTCTGGGATAGATAAGTCACCAACAAAGTAACTCATCTTCTTTATATTGCATCTTAGAAGATCCTGAAAAGGGGTAAAGAATTATTAACATACAATGCCATATTTTAACATTATTACACCAAAAATATTAATTGCAAGATTATTGACGGAGGCCATACCATTTTCTCTATCTCCGAATCCAAAAGGGTGCAGGATGACAAATGGTGATAATATGTTGTAGCCTACAAATATAATAAACCTACTTAAACTCATCATATTCAATTTAGTCGTGTAAGGATGACAATCAGAATGGACAACAACTATAAGTTTACTTGCATAATCGAAGCAATCGAAAGAGAAATAAAGATACCATACGAGTTAAGCAAATAAATTGATTAAAGAGAGAATGAGGATACATGACTGGTAATGAACACAATATATACCTAGACTAGCATAACTGAAAAGAAAACAAAAAACATATTACAATAGATAGCAGAGGTACCTTTGCTTCAACATATATGCAGTTAATGAAGAGTAGATGTTTGCTTCCCCAACCGTCCGCAAATGTCAGATGATTTTCATTTGACATTTGGTTGTGGTCTGTTAATATTTTCATTGTTTGCAATGGTTGCTGCCAAAAAGAGGCCCGATGGAACCTACGCCTAAGGGTGAGATTAGAATATCTTAAAGAGGGCCATGCGACAACCTTTTCCTTCTACCTGAATTTTTTGCTTAGACCATATGTCTGACAATTGATCTAATCTTGCATGTGTAAGTAGTAGCATTCTAGACATATTTGAAGATGCTAAATCAGAGATAAAAATCTTCCAATATGTCAAAAAGCAATATTGCAATGCTTGTTTACTGTTACAAATTTTGTGTTCGACCACATCTTGGCCCGCCATTGGCCGAATATGGGCCGATTTAAAAATTGGCTTGTCCAGCCTGGCTTTGCCCATTGATATCCTTATTCGGTACGAAAACTTTTCTTTAAGAATCCTATGCCCTTTTAAAAAGGGCATGCATGCAAACAAGATCAATACTTATTGGCTGATATGTATCGGAAAATGTCATGATCCGAGTTGATATGGGTGCCTGGTATTGGCTTACATTGGCATAACAATGCATCTAACCAGATATGATTTGAATTTAATACCAAATTTTCTCTTTTTTTCTTTTCTTTTAAATTAAATTATATGTTGAATATTTTAAAATAGAAAAAACAACACTACAAAAAATAAGTCTATTAGCGGCAATTTTTTAAAGTAAAAAACTGCCGCTATTAACAAAAATACTATTAAGACTATTAGCGGTAAGGGTATTAGCGGCAGTTTTTTTATTAATAGCGGCAGTTTATGGCTGCCGCTAATAATCTTATTTTTTGTGGTGCAACTTTAATATCAGTTGTTATGGCAAACAACGATATCGGTTTTAAAACCTTGATTGTGTGGGAAAGACGAATGTACCCTTCAAAAATGCATACTTAAAAAATTGGTATTAGGAGTTAGGGGCAACCTACTATATGCCAAAATGGACAAAACCATTTTGTAAGCACCCAAATCAGTCAAATTATGCTTTTGAACTTCCGCGAATTTTATGTTTAACAATATTCACATGCATATTCAAGGTTGATGGAGGGAGATTGACCCGAGTACCAACTGTGCTCGAATAGGGTACCAAATACTAACCCTATATGGGTATAATGTGTGACAATCTAAGCCATCAAATCAATCATCTTAGTGTGGAGTGGGGCCATCGCCAATCGAATCGTAGATGCAACATCAATTCTTGGTAGTAATATGCAACGCATTCGACAATTATACAGATAATCATCTAGGAGGGTTTAATTAGTTAGAAAAACAATGTCATAGAAAGATAAATAAATTTATTTATAAGATAATGATTACGTCACTCGAGTCAGGAAGACCCGTCCTTCACTTATCGAGCAACATTGGTGAAAAAGCGGTTTCAAGTAGCCGATGAGTCTTACGATACTTGAATGATGTGATTATTATCCAAATTTATATCAAAATGTTTGTCACTTGATGACAAGAAGAAGAAAAATCATATCAACAATTCAATAAATTATCTTTTTGGATAGCTCAATTTGCACACACTGAAAAATGGGTGCGTAAACACCCCACCCACGAGCATTCATTTTCCGACAAATAAATAATGGATTCAAAAGCTACAAAAATGATTGATGGACTTACCAAAGTTTCGCGAAGTGGTGGCTCACGGGGAGGAATCTGAGCAGCTCGGGGTCGATTTCCGATTGGAACTTTTACGCTATTCAATGTTTGTTGGAGCGACTGTCGCCTTCGCGAGATTTCGCTTTTAACAGATCTGCAAAAAATAACTGAGGGCGATGAGCGCTTCAATAGCCAAAAAACAAATAGAGCCAGAGAAGAAATCAAAGAGATGAACCTTTTCCAATTTTTTATAATTTCCCCTCTTAAATGACCCCAGTTGAGAATCTTCCTGCCATTTTTATAATGTAATCGGTAGAGCAGATTTCAAAGAGAAGCAATTGAGTGCAAGGAGATACGAAAGAGAATCGTCTTGCTACGCTTCAGTTGATTTGCAAAGAGAAAGAACCCTAAAGGAGAAAGAAGCTCTAGTGCAAAGCATTTTGGGCCTTCCACCGATCAAAAATAAGAGATTTTTGGCTTATAAACTACCCTTTATAGAAGAGTAGTTAAGTAAATTCATATTGATAACTTGCTTAGCATGTGCGACTAAATTTATAATCTCATGGAAATTCGAAGTTAAAAAGTTGGTGATTTTTTCTTAAACGTTTGTAATATGCTTTGGAAACTGTATAATATGCTAAAATGTTTGAAAACGGAGGTTGTTTGTCTAATTTCCCTTTTTGTTTTTTTTTAATGTAATTCTAATCCTTCTGTTTTCTTCATCCTTCCTTTTTTAATAGATTCTTCTTAGTCAATCTTGTAGAGGCAAAAGAACGTCTACTATCATTTTCTTTCACTTCATGATGACACCCAATAAGCTCAGAAGGTTGATCAAATGCTTCTCTATTATCTTAATAATTATTTCTATCCCCATTACAAGTCTCGGATTCAGATTCGGGTTCGTCTCAGCCTCATACTCATACATTATTGGTATTCTTTCACATGTCGACAAAAAAAAGGCTCACAAAATCGTCCACACCATCAAGGAAACAGGAATCATGTTGATGTTACTTTCACAGGTCATAACCATTCTGCTCGTGACATGTATCTTCCCTAGGGACTTGAACATCGAGGATCACTAGAAGCTTCTAAAAGCAAATCGATGAAATAGATGCTCGCCACCAACATCCTTGCAACATGGCCTCTCTCTTCCCTCATCACCTCCACCTCAAGTCTTGTGGAGACGGTGTTGAGGGCAGAGATCGTCCATGTTGCGAAGGTATTATTAATAGAGAGCATCAATGTCATCAATTTGCTTTAACACCATCGAGCGGATAGTCGAGGTTGAAGTCTATGGAGAGGATATATGCTGCAAGAAGAATGCCGAAAAAAACACCAATTGAATCCTTGATGGCTTGATAAGTGTTGGGTTCCGGTGCGCATTAATCTCAGACATCATTAATTTTCTTTCCTTATCAACAAAAGAAAGACTCTAAAATTCTTTTGTTGATGGAGATTATCAAGATGATAGTAGAAGCATCTGATCAACCTTCTCACGTTATATTGGGTGTCATCTTGGAAAGTGAGAGAAAGGGATAAGGGTAATTTAGAAAAACATGTCGATTTTGACGTGGTTTTAGATGCTAGTCTCATCAGTTTTTTAAAAGCATGTGGTTTTTTAAATCCACAGTTCAACCCCAAACAACACTTATTTTGGATTGATCAATGGCATATGATTTTGTTTTAAAAAAAATTGTTAAGACTTTTTACTTCCTTCATTTGATGAATCAAAGATAAGGTAACCCCCACCCAATCTAGTGCATTGAATTTAGACACTTTTGACTAAGTTTTCAACGGCAGATAAGTCTCGAATTATTCTCAAATTTTTTGGGTGATACCCAATCGTCCTTGTGTAAGTTGATGCTAAAAGGGAAAAAACCTGTTTTACTAAAATAGTTGATACTAAGATGCATCTAATTCCACTTCAAAATGGGCATGTCTTTTTAAATTTCCCTACAAGATGGTTCTTTTCTCTCTGCAAGAATGATGTAGAAGAAAAATATGATGAATAAAAAATGTTAGAATTGTGTAAATAATAAACTGTATGTAGACCTTCATTTGTGTTCAGAATTCTATATTTACTTGGATGTTCGCGATTCTGTCTCAATGACTTAGCCAAATTACAAATCTAACCATTATTTTACCATTTATTAGTTTGAAATTTTGATTTTTAGCCCACTTTATTTTAGGTGACAGGTATTTTAGAGGCCAAATGACAAAAAATTATAATGAGCGAACTTCAAACAGCAGCAGACCAATAATGGACTGCTTATGTGGCGTGATGGAAGTGAATGCTCGATCTGCATTGTTGGGATCCATTGCGCTTGCCTTGCACCACGTAAGCGGTCTGTTGTTTGCGGTCGGCCATAAATCTGTGTAAGCGAAATGACGGTCTTGCATGTATCGGTTGGCTAGGTTCGAGTGTTGGTCTTATTCCAAGTAAATCTTGGTATAATATTTGTTCTTGCATAAATAGTGTTTTCAATTCAGTGATATTTTAGCCTTCAGAGCTTAGTATATTGTCCATCCAAAAGCATAGTTGGCAATAGATCGGACGGTTAGGAACATCTAATAGTATAGATGTACATATACTGGCCCGTGAGGTGGGGCTGGTTATAGCTCTCAATGGTCTGGTTTAGGGTCCGACCATGTTATGGCTTTCTTTTTAATTCATTTTTTTTTGGTTAAACTTCAATAATAGAAGGCTTCCTAACCCTTTTATCGATTCTATTAAAGTATGGGTGATATTTAAACCGGATTGATCGGCTTGAATCAACATGCTTATATATATATATTAAGGAAAATTATATATTGAGTACAGGTTTGTTGAGGACAAAGTGTAGGCGGCTGACGCGGCACAACGTGACTAGCAGTAATCGATCTGCATTAATTGAGTCCCATCAGATTTACAGCCAATTGCGGGGTGCTACATCTGCCGCCTGCACTTTTTGTGCATCTAACACTGCTCTCATATTAATATTAAATGAGTAATGATCGTCTCCCTAGAGCCATGGAGTTATATACTTACATTTCATCACCACAAGTCAAAAAACTGATGTCTTTGAGTTTTAGAGATAGTTAAAATTATATGCAGTCAATAAGAGCTTGTGGCAGCCCGGATTTCCCAATAGCGAAATTTAGACCGTCGGATTGACGTTAGGGCTGATCCCCGAATAGAACACCTGGCACATCCATATTACAAGACGGAAGCAAAGCACAACATATCTAACAAGGGAAATCTCAAATTCTAATTTATCAAAGTAGCGCTCAAAAATAACGATTCTAATTTCATGCGAGTACACATGGGTAAAAAAATTGGAAAGAACCACCGGTAAGAGCTATCCCTTACCGAAACATGGTTCACAAAACAATTATACAAAAATGTAGTCTCCAAAAACTTATATTCTTTACAACACATTACTAAACCATACTCTAAATCAACTTTCCAAGGCCACCTACCCAGGCCTTGCACAAATAAAATAATTCTCTGGATGAGGTTCTTGATCCTTCTTCCCCGGGGAGTAATCAGAATCTTCCTTGTCTTGGTCTCCTGTGCCCAAGTCTTCGCATGTACCTATGACGTATAGTCGAGGAATGAGCTTCATCTAAGTTCAATAGGGAGAAACTAATAGCATGCATCTCTTATCAAGGTACATATATCTCATGACATGAATGAAAACAGGATTTTTCCTTACTGGTAATCCAACTTCAAAAGCAATGAACTGAGCAAAGCAATTTATTAGTGCACATTTTATGATAACTAAATGAAACAATCATCTTTTCTTAGTGAAGGAAGCTTATCATATGCACATCTACTGATTCATGTAACGCAGAGAAAGAACTTAAAGTGTTTTACTTAAGTAATTACTCGAGCATGTATAGCATCGAGTCCCCGATAGAATACCCACCATCATCGTTCATATGAACCATTTGCGTATGGTGCCCAAGGTCCCAACAAAGATGGACGCTTGTGCGGAACACAGATTTTACTGTTGGCCGGTATGATTTCACAATTCACACAAAGGTTGTATGAATATCCCACCGTACCGGTCACGGATATCCCGCTGCATCCATCGCGAATATACCATCGCGTCGGTCGGGTATTTAAATATAAACCTCAAATCATTGTGCATAACTTATAATTTATCACCGTGTGATGTGCTAAATATAATTAAATTTAAAAGTTAAAACTGAAACACAATCTGTCACACTTATCAAAATGAATCACTAAGAATTCCACATGGTAGCACATTGCTAACACAAAACATGGGAGGTTTCCTCAACATAATGCATTCTCCAAATCACACACGCACACTAACACATTCACATTTGGGTCTTAACACAATTTATGCTTAGATGTTGATAAAACTTATCATATCATAACACACATGCCATTGATATCGAATACACATGGTATAGGGATTTCCCTATCTCGACGCGAAGTTATAAGCGAAGTCTCTCAACACGCTCTAGCCTCAACCTCTCACAAGCACAAGGTCAACCTAACATACAAAATCACAATTCATACATCAGAAATGACGCGAAACAGAAGATATAAGATCTCTTCATAATCCCTCAAACAAAGCACAACAAAATCCTAAATCTGGCAAATTCGATCGATCAATCCCCTATTTCGATTGATCGAAATATTTTCGATCAGTCGAATCCCTCAGAATCCAAAGTCTAGCACTACAATCTCGGTCGAACGATTTATAATTCGATCGATCGAAATATATTTCGATCAGTCGAATCCTGAGAGCAAAAATTCAAAATCTTTGTTATATACGTTTCGATCGATCGAGTGTGGGACTCGTTCGATCGAAACATATTTCGTTCGATCAAACGAATTTCTCCAGAAATCGTATTCCACCATCTCAAGTCAATTTTGATCGATTGAATAAAATTTCGATCGATCGAAATTTACAGATTTCATCAAATCTTTGATTTTCTCATTTCACTTTCATTCTTTCTCAAATCAATCATCCTTCTTTATAATTTTTCAATCATAATATAAATGAAGACTTAGCACTGATTCATAATTAAACATAAATTCCATACCTCAATTAAATTCGATTCCTCTATCCTCGTTTTCAGCTCAGCCTAGGGTTTCACAAGGTGGAACTCTGATTCTTCTTCAATCAAGATCCCTTAGCTTCACACTCAAGAACGGATCGCACACGCGCTCACACGCATTCAAATCCCACTCTCCTTCTCTCTTCTCATTAACTTTCTCAACCACATTTCATATGAAACATTAATTTTCCTAGGTTCTATTTATTACACTTAGCCTTAGTCTTGGGTGTTAAGCACATACACCATTCTTAGGTGCATACTACTCATCCAAGGCTCATACTCAAATCTAACCATTTCTGGTTCACTTAGCACATCACCTCTACATAACTCACCTATTCATTCTTCGTCAGGTCGGGTGCATAATTGGTCGGGCACGCATCCCTAGTTGCATTGTTCATGGGTCAAATTTTACGGGGCATTACAGAGCTAGAGTCATGGATTTATATTACTACATTTATAAATTGAGCCTTGTGTTGGGTAGCTAGTCGAAGCCCATCCTGAGTTAACCAAGCCGGATCATGATTAGCTTGGCCAGAGTCCTAAGCCGGGCTTACACATGTAGAAAACTCACATTTTTAGGTCAGGTTTCGGCTGAAATCCATGCCAACCCGATCAATTTAGAGCCCTAGTGTTGGTGACACTACAAAAAATAAGACTATTAGCAGCAGTTTTTTTAACAAAAAATTGTTGCTATTAGTACTGACGCTACCAAAAACTGCCACTATTAGTCCTGCCGCAACTAAAAAATGCCTTAATAGCAAGTGCCGCTAAAACCCCTTATTTTTGTAGTGTGAAAATCCTAAGTGAATGGTCACCAATATTTTTATAGTTTGTAATTGTTGCATGTAAGCACACCTAAGCGTGAAAATCAAAGCAGATAACTACTTGACAAAGCAAAGATCATTATGGCAGAACTAAAATTTCTATTCTAATATCTAACATAAATAACAAACTAAAACAAATCACTGGTGATGGCCAACCATCATCTAAACAGTGAGATACAAAATGTCTGTATAGAGTTAATTCTATCATTCTACAAAAACGCTGGACGTACCAAGTCCAAAAATTCAAAACCTGTCACAACCCAGATTTTTGAGATCTGTGCACGGCACATACTTACACATAGGTGTATGTGTTTCACAAGGAGACCAAAAAATGACCCACATACGTTAAGTGTGTACGTGGGAAACACACTAGTATTATCCCAAAAATTTTAGATATAAAAGTGAAAGAGATAGAGAAGAACCTTTACGTAACTCTATTCTAACCTAAATAGAGAGAAGGAGAATAAAGAGAGAAAGAAGAAAAGAGCCTAGTGGAGAACTAGGGTTCATTGAGACTTAGGTCGAAAGAAGGGATCAGAGGAAATGACGGGAGAAAGAACCAGGGAGGTCGGATAGCCGAGTAGATATTCAAATCATAAATCGGACCTGTGCGTGATTCATCGTCAGAGGTACGTTAAAAACATGATAGATGCCTAGGAATGTTTTTATATAGTAGGAAGGATGTTGGCTGTAAGTTTACTTTATATAAGATTAAGGTTAAATGAAGGATGGAAGCATGATCTCGATCTGATCGAGGGACAAAATCATTGTTCCTCGCTCGAGCGGTCTTAAGAGGCTCGCTCGAGCGAGGATGAACAGAGAAAAGAATGACTCTGGGCTCGCTCGAGCGGTCCCTTAAACTAAAGGGAAGCTCGCTCGAGCGAGGGTCCACAGTAAAATTCGAGAGCTCGATTTAACCGCTCCGGCGATCTCGATTTGACGCTCGGCGAGGTCAAGAGACCGCCGGCGAGGTCAAGTGACCGCTTCGGCGAGCTAATGACGCGGCGAGTCGATGATCACTCAAATATTGATTTTCTAATATAAGAAACTCGGGTGTCTTACACCCCAAAGACCTTAGATCATCCTAAAGTAAAATTCTTTTAAATGTAGGTTGATGCATTATAACCCTCTAAGGACAAGCGTGCTTTGAGATTCGTCGAGGTAGGGAATTCTCTCGAACATGTGCATTATTCTGTGAACTCATATGTGTAGTATAGTCCATTTAAATAGTGTATATTTCATAAATCCTCATGATAAGGGTGTGTGCGTGTTCCAATGTGGAAAATCCTGAGGTCCCCAGGGGACGAAAGATAATGTGGTTAAATCAAAGAAAGGTGAAATAGAAGCATGGGGCATCGAGGATGCGTAAGAAAACAAACAGAGAAACAAAGATAACGTGATAAGGCCTAATGTAATATATTTAGCACAATCACGGTGAATAACTATATGTAAAGCACATTGATACTTTTGTTATTTAAGGTTGATTAGAATACCCCACCGACGTGGCGGGATACCCACGACTGACTCGGCAGGATATCCGTGACCGGTACGGCGGCCAATCCGTACAATTATAACATCCCAGGGATGTAGATTGAGAATAGACCCGCCGCCTATGAGGAAGGGGCTCGAGGCGATATTCGGGAATACACTTAACAAGCTGTCTAGTTAGACGACGATGGCGGGTATTCCATCGGGGCTCGATGCTATATTGCTCGAGGATTAATTAAGTTAAGATTTAAGTGATTAGGCCAAGTTCACGAACAAGCTTATAAAGAGATTAAATAAAGCCATGATAAGTAGTGATTGGAACCATTGAGTTATTATTTATCCAAATTGTTGTACATAAATGTTTTTCTTGAAAATTTATGTTTTATTAAATTCTTGACATATGTGTGAAGGATGATCTATATGTTCTTTTGTTTTCCCTCTGACTAGGATGTAGCTCACCCCTTAGACTATCGTCACAGGTCAAGGACTAGCGGCGAGGACTTGGTGAAGTTAATCCAAGGGCATCTTAAGTACCACTTTGAAGAGACAGAACCTCCTCCCGAGGAATTCTTCTAGGAAACCCATTTGCATACCCTAAGAGTGAGTTAAGAGAGTGCATGTATGACATGATATATCGAACCTCATTATTTGGAAGGTTCAAATCATCTTGGTAAACTATTTAAGAAGAATAATTGTCATTAAACTTTTGGGTATGTCCTTATGTCCATGAATTGGCATGGAACAGTGACCTTGTAGGATCAACTATTCTATAACTTCTTATTTTTATTTAGAGGATGTGCGAAATTACGCTTGTGTATATATATCGGGCGAAGTTATGATATGAATTTAAGGCACGGCCTTGAAGGTCGTGCAGATGGCACGGATTTCGGGATGCCGAAATTCGGGCTGTCACAGTTGGTATCAAAGCCTTTCTTTCCATAGTTCTGACTATCATATCATCAGAATATAGGGACTTCTGCTAACGAGATTATGAATTCTCATGCAGACCGTTATGTTTCCTAGAGGGAGAGGCCGACCCAGGGGTGGCCATGATAGGAATTTGCGCAGTGGAGATGGGTTCGTCTCACAAAGAAAAGTGCCGTTGGGGAAACAGGAGATTCAGAGCAAGCGATGGGGGAAACCAAAATCAAGCGGAGGGCGAGGATCTAGATAGGCAAGATAGATCGAGGGAACAAGATAGGGTGAGAGAAAGAAATGAAGAAAGAGAAGAACGCCAGAGAATGATGCACACAATGGAGACCATGGCAACTGCCATGGCACAACAAGCAGCGTCCTTAGCAGCGCATACAGTACCAGAACCACAACGAACACCTACCCCTCCAGTAGGACTTACACCCTCAGTGGCTTCAACATTCACCGAGTTCAGAAGAATGAGACCTCCCAACTTTTCGAGTGGAACCACGATGGCAGCCAAAGCGGATTGGGAGAAATGGAGAAGGTGTTTAGTGTACTGACATGCACGGAGGATGAGAGCGTCCGTTGGGCAAGATACATGTTAGATGGAGATTTGGACCTTGGTGGAAATCGATTATCATGGACGAGCACAAGAAACTCCAGATGTCGTGGACTTGGGACGAATTTGTAGAAGAATTCAATAAACAATATTTTCCGGAAGTTGTGAGAAATCGGATGGAGACCCAATTTTACAACTAGCACGAGGAAGAATGACCGTGAGAGAATATGGAGTGGAATTCATGAGATTGGCTCGCTTCGCTCCAGACTACGTAATCTCAGACGTGATGAAAGCGAAGAGGTTCCAACAGGGCTTAAGGTCGGACATACGAGGAGGGGTTGCGCCCTTCCAGCTGAAAACTTATGGAGAAGTAATGAGTAAGGCATTGGTGGTTGAGGAAGAAAATAATAACCCGATCTGTCGAGAGACATCAAGCGGAGAAAGCATCGATCTAAACAGACGGGGGGTTATGAATCGGCATATAAGCGAGGTTTATAACACCAAATCGAAGCATCGTTCGATCGAGGTTATGGGAGAGCTGCACAACAACCGACTCATCAAAATTATCCGTTGCTGGCATCAGGGAGATCGATGAGGTATCAAGGTCCTACTTTTTCCAGCAGGGCTACAACTCCACAAGTTTTTCCGAGAGCTGCTAATTCATTTCCAAGAGAAACTTGTACTAAATGTGGCAAGTCCCATAAAACAACGGACTGTAGGCAAGGAATGCGAGGCTGTTTCAAGTGTGGCAAGATAGGTCACATGATTAGAGATTGCCCTGAGACAGTCAAAGAAAAGACGGCTCCAACTTCCATGCCACAACCTATTCAATCTCGAAAGCCTGTTATTCGAGGGAGAGCCTCTGTGATTCAGCCCAAGCGAGTGTACACGCAGCGTTATCCAAGGTGAGGTCTCCTTTAAAATAAAGAACTTCGTTTGCAATACAACTCTAGATAATGAATGAATTTTCCATTAGGATAAATATCTATATAACTGTTATTAAACTTAAGAGTGAAAATTTTTTGTATTAAGTATATGTTATGTACGTATATGCATGCATTGTAGGTACGTTACAGATTTATGAGAAAGGGTGCTACGTAGCACATGATGTGAAAAGCCGATAGACCGGGTCTACCCACTCTTTCATCACCCTAGATTTGCAAAAGGATGAAAATTATTAAAATCTTTGGACTTTGTGTTATCGGTGTCCATCCCAACAGGAGAATTAGTGGACACGAGTTAGTCGCAAATCGGTAGTAGTAAGCATTCGGGATCACGCGGTCCACGAATTAGACGCAAAATTTAATATGGTTGGACATGCAAGGATTCGACGTAATCCTTGGCATGGATTTGTCCCAACATTGCGCAACAAAGGTGCGCAAGGATAAAGTTGTTGTTTTCCGTCCTAACACGAGAAGATCGTTTCGATTTCAAGGGGAGAGGTCGACTCAGGTACCACTCATCTCTGCAGTAAGAGCAGAACGTTTAATCAGGAAAGGGTGTAGTGGTTATTTGGCATTTTTGAAAGAGGATAAAGAAGAAAAGAATATTATCTCTGACATAGCTGTGGTGCGAGAATTCCCAGATGTATTCCCAGAAGAATTGCCATGATTACCTCCAGAAAGGGAGGTAGAATTTGCGATCGACTTAGCACCAGGAACGGAACCTGTTTCAAAAGCACCTTATAGAATGGCCCCTGCAGAATTGAAAGAATTGAAAGAACAACTGCAAGAGCTCATGGACAAGGGATTCATACGACCAAGCGTGTCTCCATGGGGAGCACCAGTGTTGTTCGTGAAAAAGAAAGATGGGTCGATGCGGTTGTGCATCGACTACCGCCAATTGAATAAAGTCACGGTGAAGAATCGATACCCGTTGCCAAGGATAGATGACTTATTCGACCAATTGTAGGGTGCAAGACATTTTTCCAAAATCGACCTAAGATCGGGTTATCATCAGTTAAGAGTCAGGGCCGAGGACATTCAGAAAACGACTTTCAGAACACGGTATGGACACTATGAATTTTTAGTGATGCCATTCGGACTGACGAATGCACCAGCGTCGTTTATGGACTTGATGAATAGAGTGTTTAAACCACACTTAGACTCCTGTGTGGTAGTATTTGTTGATGACATCCTAATCTACTCAAAATCGAAAACGGAGCATGAAGAACACTTACGTGTCGCTCTACAAACCTTGCGTCAACACCAGCTGTATGCCAAGCTCAGCAAATGTGAGTTTTGGCTAGAAAAGGTTAGCTTTCTGGGACATGTCATCTCCAAGCATGGTATCACTGTAGATCCCGCTAAGATCGAGGCAGTAGTGAACTGGGAACAACCAAAAACCGTGACAGACATCCGAAGTTTCCTCGGACTGGCAGGTTATTATCGACGCTTCGTAGAAGGATTTTCAAAAATATCAGGACCTCTTACGAGACTTACAAGAAAGGACTCAAGATTTGAGTGGAGTGAGGCGTGTGAGAAGAGTTTTCAAGAACTCAAGAAGAGGCTCACCGCAGCTCCAGTGTTAGCCATTCCATCAGGCAGTGGGGGATTTACAGTTTATAGTGATGCTTCGTATAACGGGTTGGGTTGTGTACTAAATCAATATAAAAGGGTGATAGCTTACGGCTCCAGACAGTTGAAAGAGCACGAAAGGAACTACCCAACACACGATCTAGAGTTAGCAGCAGTCATATTCGCATTAAAGATATGGCGACATTATCTATACGGAGAAACATTTGAAATTTTCACTGACCACAAAAGCCTCAGATACCTGTTTACACAGAAGGAACTGAATATGAGGCAGCGTAGGTGGATGAAATTCCTCAAAGATTACGATTGTTCTATACAGTACCATCCAGGCAAAGCTAACGTAGTGGCCGACGCCTTGAGTCGAAAGAGTTCGGCCCAACTGGCTAGACTAATTTCGGGTATACATCGATGGAAGTTGTTGGAAGATCTAGCATTGTGTGGCGCAGACATACAACCACAAGCCACAGGATCCTTCTTAGCCAACATACAGGTGAAGCGGTGATATACGAGCACATACGAGAACTACAGATGAAAGATCCGATTCTAACAAGGATACATCAAAATGTAATAGAAGGTACTACCTCTGAGTTTTCAATCAAGGAAGACGGTTCCTTGACATTCAAAGGGCGGCTTTGCATTCCGGACAACGCCGAGTTACGGCGAACGATTCTTGATGAATCCCACAGGTCAAGCTATGCGATCCACCCGGGAAGCACGAAGATGTATCAGGATCTGAAAAAGAATTACTGGTGGAGAGGTTTGAAACAAGATGTGGCAGAGTTCGTGTCACGATGTTTGACGTGTCAACAAGTGAAAATCGATCATAGACACCCCGCAGGCCTATTACAGCCCTTACCCATACCGGAATGGAAATGGGAATCTATCTCAATGGATTTCATAGTCGGGTTACCACGAACTGCAAGGAGGCATAACGCCATTTGGGTGGTGGTTGATCGATTAACTAAGTCGGCACATTTCTTGCCGTACAACACGATGTACACAGCGGGAAGATTAGCAGAACTTTACATGAAGGAGATCGTTCGGCTACATGGGATTCCAATTAGCATTGTTTCAGACCGAGACCCATTATATACATCAAAGTTTTGGAGGAAATTCCAAGAAGGAATGGGAACTAAGTTGGATTTGACGCGTTTCACCCACAAAATGTACGAGATCGAGAGGGTCAACCAAGTCATTGAAGACATGCTTAGGGCATGTATGTTAGAATTGCAAGGATCATGGGATCAACATCTACCATTGATTGAGTTAAGCTTATAATAATAGTTTTCAGACGAGCATTGGGATGGCACCGTATGAAGCCTTGTACGGAAGACGATGTAAGTCGCCAATCAATTGGGAGGAAACTGGGGAGAAATTCGTTTTGGGACCCGAGCTACTTGAAGATAACGCTGCCATTGTCCGCATGATCAGGGAAAGACTAAAAGCGGCTCAGAGCGCATGAGAAAAGTTATCGACATCAAGCGGACTAGTGTAGACTTTAAAGTGGGTGAAGATGTGAAAGTATCACCGATGAAGGGAGTGATGAGATTTGGGAAGAGAGGGAAACTAAGTCCCCGCTATCTAGGACCGTTTGAAGTTCTGGGTCGAGTGGGAGAAGTAGCCTACCGCATTGGTTTGCCACCATTGTTTGATCAGGTACACAACGTGTTCCACGTGTCTATGCTTAGAAAATATCTCAATGACCCTGATCACGTGCTGAGCGGCCAATCATTCGAAATGCATGAAGATATGACCATGATTGAATAACCCGTAGAAATTTTAGATCAAAAGGAACAGGTGTTGCGAACAAAAGTAATTCCCTTAGTGCTTGTCCGATGGAAGAACCATCCGGCCGAAGAGGCAACATGGGAACATGAGGCGGATGTTAAAGAACAATATCCTAAATTGTTCGAACTTGAAAACTAATGTTTCATTCGTTTGAGAATATGTAATTTCGGGTACTATGAAGGCTATGTATGTTTTCTTTTGATATGTTGATTTCAAACAATGTTTGAGAAATTTTTTTTCGTTGAACTCTAAATTGATGAAACTAGTGATATATTGAAACCAAATGAGCAAAAGGTAACAAAGAAATGTTTCTGGTCTCGCTCGAGCGACCACTTATGACCGCTCGAGCGAGCCCACATAAAATCATACTTCCTCTCGCTCGAGCGATAACAAATCCTCGCTCGAGCGAGGTATGTAGACCGCTCGAGCGATGATTTATAACCGCTCGAGCGAGGTAACAGCATATAACATTATGATTTCTGTTCTCGCCGGCGAGGCTAATGACCGCCGGCGGGCGGAACTATAAATATAATGTGCCGTATGCGTCTGTTCATCTTCAAGCGAGAGAAAAGAGAGGCGATCGGGGAAAAGGTTAGGGCAGCCGTTTTTAACCATTTTTCTTCCGATTTAAAACGGATTTGAGCAATCCGATCCGTTAAGACGATTCTCCTAGGTAAACTCTACCTATTTCCTAAAGTTTTTCCTTCTTTTTTTGCATTATTATACTAGATGGCCTCAAGCCCGAACCCCCAACCAAAGAAACGGATGGCGACTTCGACTTGAAAATAACAAGCGCCACAAACCTCTCAACAATCATCAAACCCACCCTCTACTCCAATCACACTGGATGATTGGTGGGGATCAAAAATTTTTGAAGCCGAGTGGGAAATACACCCCTCTTGTTTCGGAGATCCGGCGTCCACCCAGTGGACATCGGACTTCATCACCAATAATCAGCTCAAGACCCTACTTACGCCGTTCGGGGATCGATACTACCCGAGGCTAGTGAAATTATTTTACCAGACCCTACAATTGAACGTTGATGAGGATGCCATACTCGTTACCATCGATGGTAATGAGTTAATTTTCAGATGTGCCGACATTTCCTCAATCATGAAATGTCCTCACATCTACACCCCTAGCCCACTCATCCTACCACCTTTTTCTGGGAACGTAGATTTCCCAACGATAATCTCCGACATCACTGGCGGCAGGACCGCCTCGGGACAATCCATCACCCGATCACAATTACCGCCGCGCATGTGGCTTTTAGATATTATCTTCAAAAAGAATTTGCACCCAACCGGCCATGACCAAGAACGCCGAGATGCGTTTTTGCGAGCACTACATACCGCATTTCACAATAGGTGGATCAACGCACCTATGGTTGTCATAAAAGGCATGGCGCATGCCTACAAAAGGAATGTAAGGGGTGCTGTCCCTCCACCGATCAACCGATTACCTTATGCTCGGTTGATTTCCCGACTCTTGGATTCGCGAAATGGGAAGGGAGGATTTAGGATTCGGGAGGACGAGTTGTTCCTCACCGACAACGTCGTCCCATACCTTGCCCAAGATTGGAGCCGAAACCTTAAGAGCCTCCAAACCAGCGTCGACAAAAAGAGAGACCGGCGGTCTCCGATCAATCACCACCCATCAAGCACCCGCAGACCGACTACTTCCTCTACCTCAATACGCGCAGCCCATACCCACTTGACACGGGCATGATGCGGAGATCCTTGACAAGGAGGGAGATCAGTCCGAGAGGTTCCAGGAGGCGCTACTCATAGACCTCATGGGCCAGGCATACCCGCAGTCTTACATGCAGCGCGTAGGTGCCATGAGGGACGCTATTTTTGGAGCATCTAGCTCCGGCCCGGCTACGAGGAGCACCACAGTGGGTACCACAGCCGTCACGGTGGACGATGGCGATGACGACGACGACTATGACGACGACGACGATTATGAAGAGGAGGAGGATTAGATGATAGTGAATATTTGAAAACTTTGCATGTACTATTTTGAAAACTTGGATATGGATGTTAAAATTTGATATGGGTAGATGATAAATATGTGTGGAATGTAATATCGATAATATCTTGGTTAATTATTTTTGTTTTTGTCGTATGGAAATGGTGGGCATAACCAACACTGGTTGCTGCAAAATGGGGCAAAAAAAAAGTTAAATTTCTGCTTTGTTATGAGAGTCGGATGACAAAAGTGGTACCTGGTTAAGAAAATAATATCGATTTTCGAGAGCGAAAATCTTATAAGTTGGGGTGATTGTCACAACCCAGATTTTTGAGATCTGTGCACGGCACATACTTACACATAGGTGTATGTGTTTCACAAGGAGACCAAAAACGACCCTACGTTAAATGCTATGTGTACGTGGGAAACACACTAGTATTATCCCAAAAATTTTAGATATAAAAGTGAAAGAGATAGAGAAGAACCTTTACGTAACTCTATTCTAACCTAAATAGAGAGAAGGAGAATAAAGAGAGAAAGAAGAAAAGAGCCTAGTGGAGAACTAGGGTTCATTGAGACTTAGGTCGAAAGAAGGGATCAGAGGAAATGACGGGAGAAAGAACCAGGGAGGTCGGATAGCCGAGTAGATATTCAAATCATAAATCGGACCTGTGCGTGATTCATCGTCAGAGGTACGTTAAAAACATGATAGATGCCTAGGAATGTTTTTATATAGTAGGAAGGATGTTGGCTGTAAGTTTACTTTATATAAGATTAAGGTTAAATGAAGGATGGAAGCATGATCTCGATCTGATCGAGGGACAAAATCATTGTTCCTCGCTCGGCGTCTTAAGAGGCTTCGCTCGAGCGAGGATGAAACGAGAAAAGAATGACTGGCTCGCTCGAGCGGTCCCTTAAACTAAAGGAAGCTTCGCTCGGCGAGGTCCTGAAAATTCGAGAGCTCGATTTAACCGCTTCGGCGATCTCGATTGACCGCTCGGCGAGGTCAAGAGACCGCTCGGCGAGGTCAAGTGACCGCTCGGCGAGGGCTAATGACCGCCATGGCGAGGTCCGTGATCACTCAAATATTGATTTTCTAATATAAGAAACTCGGTGTCTTACACCCCAAAGACCTTAGATCATCCTAAAGTAAAATTCTTTTAAATGTAGGTTGATGCATTATAACCCTCTAAGGACAAGCGTGCTTTGAGATTCGTCGAGTAGAGAATTCTCTCGAACATGTGCATTATTACGTGAACTCATATGTGTAGTATAGTCCATTTAAATAGTGTATATTTCATAAATCCTCATGATAAGGGTGTGTGCGTGTTCCAATGTGGAAAATCACGAGGTCCCGGGACGAAAGATAATGTGGTTAAATCAAAGAAAGATGAAATAGAAGCATGGGGCATCCCAGCGATGCGTAAGAAAACAGGCAGAGAAACAAAGATAACGTGATAAGGCCTAATGTAATATATTTAGCACAATCACGGTGAATAACTATATGTAAAGCACATTGATACTTTTGTTATTTAAGGTTGATTAGAATACCCCACCGATGTGGCGGGATACCCACGACTGACTCGGCAGGATATCCGTGACGATGCGCCAATCCAGTACAATTATAACATCCTGTGGATGTAGATTGAGAATAGACCCGCGCCTATGAGGAAGGGGCTCGGCGATTCTGTGGAATACACTTAACAACTGTCTAGTTAGACGACGATGGCGGGTATTCCATCGGGGCTCGATGCTATATTGCTCGAGGATTAATTAAGTTAAGATTTAAGTGATTAGGCCAAGTTCACAAACAAACTTATAAAGAGATTAAACAAAGTCATGATAAGTAGTGATTGGAACCATTGAGTTATTCCTGTTATCCAAATTGTTGTACATAAATGTTTTTCTTGAAAATTTATGTTTTATTAAGTTACTGACATATGTGTGAAGGATGATCTATATGTTCTTTTGTTTTCCCTACGCAGCTAGGATCTAGCTCACCCTTAGACTATACGTCCATGTGTCAAGGACTAGCGGCGGCAGGGACTTCAGGTGAAGTTAATCCAAGGGCATCGAAGTCCGTACCCACTGAAGAGACAGAACCTCCTCCTGAGGAATTCTTCTAGGAAACCCGCTGCATACCCTAAGAGTGAGTTAAGAGAGTACTGTGTATGACATGATATATCGAACCTCATTATTTGGAAGGTTCAAATACTGTCTCTTGGTAAACTATTTAAGAAGAATAATTGTCATTAAACTTTTGGGTATGTCCTTATGTCCATGAATTGGCATGGAACAGGGACAGCCTTGTAGGATCAACTATTCTATAACTTCTTATTTTTATTTAGAGTGTTTGCATGTGCTGAAATTACAGTTTGGCTGTATATATATCGGCGAGTTATGATATGAATTTAAGGCACGGCCTTGAAGGTCGTGCAGATGGCACGGATTTTGGGATGCCGAAATTCGGGCTGTTACAAAACCTTACTAAGTCTGAAATCACTACCTATGGACAACTCCTTAGGTGGAAGATCTTCGTCTTCCAGATCGTTCTTAAGATCTGAGGTTCGGATCGAAATCCACACCTGTGATGTATAGTCGGGATGAGTTAACTGTCTAAGCTCAATAGAGAAAACTTAATATCAGTTATATTTTATCAGATCAATGCATAGATACAATGATAGTTTTCAAAGAATTTTTATATCGAAGCGGAAAGCATGTTCATATCAAAACAGTATTCAAAGAATCTCTTCAATTATCAATTACAAAACAAAACTTCTAGTAATGATCAAGGTTCATGTATTTTCGTGTCAAATGGAAAACAAAAAAAATTTCTTATTTCTTATTTTCTAGGATTCAGACGAATTTATAGCCAAAGTTCAAGTTCGGATCAAGTTTCAAGTTTGGATTTGCAAACAATGTCGAATTTGCAACAAGCAACTAATCTGAGACCAAAGCATCTCATGACGCGAGAATAGAGCATCCTACGTGGAAGGAACAAGGTTAAAACCCCGGGGACTCTACCCCTCTCTGGAGCCTCTATTCCTCTCTGCCTTAAGTTCAAGGTTCAAGTTCAAGTTCAAGTTCAGGTTCAAGAAACAAGTTCAAGTTTGAGTTTAAATTTCAAGTTTGGATTCAAGAGCGGATTGAGGTTTTAGATTCGAATACTGATTCAAATTCAAGCTCGGAGTTCAAAATCAACGGATTCAAGATTCGGACTTAGAGTTCGGATTCAAGTTCTAAATTCGTGTTCAATTTCATATTTCAAGTTTATTTTCAGAGTTCCAAATGCATAAAGTTTAAGTATTAGTCAATGATGCAAAACCATTTCCATTTTAAAATACAATCAAATATTAAATTCTAAAACTGTTTCAAAATCACACAAATACCATACTTAACACATTTCATTTGATCATGTCAAAGCATCTACGAAATCAGAGTAAAAATGCAATTGAGTGTCGAATTTTCTCCACCATAACCTTGAAGTTATACGAAACAAAGCAAGGTCCTATCAATAGCTTCTCACCCTTAATCTTCATCACAATTATAATGATGTATTAAGGATTGATCTTAATTACTAATAACTTTAACGTATTTAAGTATTTTCTTAAAATCGAGGCGAAAATGGGCAAGTTCGTGCTGACTCAAAACTTGACCCAACTTCCTGCTCAATTTTAACCTTTAAACCATTTAATTCATCAAATTGTTAATTCACAAAACTTATAGGGCTCGTTGCTCTCTTTCCAACGTCACAAGAATTGCGTCAATCAGAGTAAAAAGTTATGACCAAAATACTAAGTATGTGCTGACGCAGTAAATAGTAGCTCGCCGTGGCGAGGTCTTCAGACACTCATTGCTCGTCGCGGCGAGGTTGAACAGTGCCGAAATGGCCTGTTTTTCAATGTAGCACTCACCGCGGTGAGTGCTTTAGAACTACCCTCGTCGCGGCGAGGAACAGGGTCACCGCGGCGAGTTTGTTACGACTTGCCCTCTTCTAGTTTCTTTTTCTTCAATCGAAAATACTCAAAAATCGTTCCATGCTCTCCAAATCATCCACAATCAGCTTCTGAACTAATTTCACAATATTAAAACATAAATATCACCTTTTCTTGGTCGATCTAGCGGTCTACGATAATCGTTGCCCAAAGGGGGTTTCGGAGTGGGTTTCAGATTCTCATGATGATCGAATCAGAACGAAGTTCAAGACGAAGTTCTTCACACTAATACGTATTGACTCTAACCTTCACAATCGCGAACGACGCGTTCACAACGACGATTCACCCTCGTTCAAAACTACTCCCTCACTATCTTAGATCCACTCAATACCGGAGTTCAAAGGTTTCTCTCGGTCGAAATTAACTCGCAATCGGAATTAACGAGAAGGTAGATTTCTTGCGAAGTAAACGTCAAGTTTCTCGCGAAGAAGACAATGTCGAAAAAATCCCACGATTGGATTTCACGAGGGGTTTGAGGAAATACTAGCTCTCTACTCTCCTCTCTTTTCTATAAACAAAACAAATATAAAAGATATTTGTTTCAAGTGGTCTTATCCACTTGAACACATGCGTCTATTTGGGTGTTGAGCAGGCACACTGTGAGTCGGTGCACGAACTCTCTATCCAAGATCAGAATGGTTTAATCTTCACTTATAATTTAAATCTTTTCACACAAACATGTATTCTTATATATTAATCCCTCTAAAATTCCAAGCCGACACTGTGCGCCTTGCCCGACACGTACACGGAGTCAGGCGCGTTAGGGTTCGAAATTTTTGGGTTACATCATGGGTGTACTATTAGACGATCAGTGCTTTATTTCATGTAGCACACATATCAGAAAGTGACCTTAACATCACGTGGACGCTCAAAATTGATTTTAAGGTCAAATTCTCCCCTTTCTGGATTTTTTGGTTTTTGGTTTTGAATACCTTTAAATCCACTCACCGAATCTTTGAGTTCACCCATGCTGAAACACATAGACTGTGTTGAATCAGATGATGGAGATCGTTTATCCTCCCAATCTTTCACATGATGGATCTTGAGATCTCAGTGTTTTATTTCACGTAGCATAAATCTCATAAAAGTGCCCTTAACATCACGTGCACGCTCAAAATTGATTTTAAGGTCACTTTTTTGGGTGTGTACCACATGAAATAAAAAAATCGACCGTCTGATGATACACCCATGATCTCAAGATCCATCATAGGAAAGATTGGGATGACATATGATCTCCATCGTCTGCTTCAACGCAGTTAATGTGTTTCAGCGTGGGTGACCTCAAAGATTTGGTGGGTAGATTTAAAGGTACTCTTTGGTCTTTACCAAACCCTCTTTCTTAAGGTTTTTGGTTTTTAGCAAGCCCTCTTTCTTATATCTATAATCGGTCTCAACCGAAACAGAAATTTCCACCAAAATTTAATCTATAACCCTCTTTCTTATTATCAGTCGATATTTAATCATTATATTATCGACCGATAACTTCAAATTATTAGCCGATAATTTTGGGTTTTAAAAAAAAAGAAAATATGGGCACCGAAATTTCGGCCTGGGCCACAAGATTTTGCCCAAAATTTCGTCTAGGATTTTTGGCCAAAGTCCCGAAATTTCGATGGGGTTCAAAACCAATTCATTTCGGCTGAAATATTCGGATTTCAGCCAAAATTTTGATCCATGCAATAAGATATGACATCCTAGGCGATACCGATACATAACGGCGATGTGTATCGATTTTTCAGCAAATCGATACGTATCGGTTCTGATACTTCTAAGTTCTCCAACTCAATATCGGTATCGGCATCAGCATACAGGCTCGTATCAGCCGATACGTATCGGATATCGACTAATATATATCGGGTATCGGCCGATACGTAACGGTTTGCGCCAAGACCTCGGGTTTTTATTTTTTTTTCACAAGGGCCGATACGTATTTGTATCGGCTGATTCGTATCAATCCTCCATGAACCGTTACCTGATACCGAGTTTGACACCTTGATCCCAAACGATAAACACTTCATTTTAGTTGGGGTCATGGATCAAAATTTCAACCAAAATCCCAAAACTTCTGCCGCAACACATCGGTTGCAGACCCCACCAAAACGAAAAATCACTGCCTTCAAATTCTCACCCGATAATTTGAAGTTATCGACCGATAATTTTGGGTTATATATTGATATATATGGGTCCCGAAATTTCGGCCTAGCCCACAAGATTTCAGTCGAAATCCCAAAATTTCGGTGAAAATCCCGGATTTGGTTTCGATCCCAACCTAAATTTCAGTGCCCAATGAATTTTTTTTTTTAACCCAAAATTATCAACCTTCAAATTATCGGCCAATAATTTGCAAATCATCAAATTATCGGCCGATATTTTGAAGGTCGATATTTTGAAGGCCTATAATTTTAGGTTTAAAAAAATTAAAATAAAAAATATATATGGGCACTGAAATTTCGGCCTGCCCAACAATATTTCAGCTGAAATTTCGTTTAGGAATTTCGACCAAAATCCTGAAATTTCGGTGGGGTTAGAAACCGATTCATTTTGGTTGAAATATTCGAATTTCGACCGAAATTTTGATCTATGCTATGAGGTATGACATCCTAGACGATACTAATACATAACGACGATACGTATCGGTTTTTCAGCAAACAGATAGGTATCGGTTCTGATACTTCTCGATCCTCCAACTTGGTATCAGTATCGGCTGATGCGGGCCTGTATTGGTCGATACGTATCGGTTTGTGCTGAAACCTTCTGTTTTAATCTTTTTAAAAGGGCCGACACATATCTATATTGGCCTATTTGTATCAATCCTCCATGGACCGACCGATACCTGATACCGATACCGAGTTTGACACCTTGATCCCAAACGATAAAGACTTCATTTTAGTTGGGGTCATGGATCAAAATTTCGGCCGAAACACATTGGTTTCGGACCCAACCGAAATGAAATCCTAAAATTTTCGGTCAAAAATCGCAGTCTTCAAATTCTCATCCGATAATTTGAAGTTATCGGCCAATAATTTGCTAATCACCAAATTATCGGCCAATATTTTGAAGGCCGATAATTTTGGGTTTAAAAAATATAAAAAAATGAATATGGGCACCGAAATTTCGTTTGGGATTTTCGGCCGAAATCCCAAAATTTCGGTGAAAATATCAGATTTGGTTTCGATCCCAACCGAAATTTTGGTGCCCAATGAATTTTATTTTTTTTTAAACTCAAAATTATTAGCCATCAAATTATCAGCCGATAAGTTGCTAATAATCAGATTATCGGCCGATAGTTTTGGGTGTTAAAAAAAAATATGGGCATCGAAATTTTGGCTTGGCCCACAAGTTTTCGGCAAAATTTTCGGCCGGGATTTTCGGCCAAAATTCCGATGGGGTCAAAACCGATTCGTTTCAGCTCGACCCTCCAACTTTGTATCGGTATCGGCTAATACAGGCCTGTAGTAGTGTCAGGTATCGGTCGATGGAGGACCGATACATATCGGCCGATGCAGATACGTATCGACCCTTTTTAAAATTCCTTGGGCACATATCGGTGCCCAATGAATTTTTTTATTTTTATTTTAATCCAAAATTATTAGCCTTCAAATTATCAGCTAATATTTTGAAGGCCGATAATTTTAAGTTTTAATATATATAAAGGTATCAAAATCGGTATCGGTTTACCCGAGGCCGATATGCAATACAGGCCTGTATCGGCCGATATGATATCAGATACCCGATACGAGATACCGATACATATCGGTTTGGCTGAAAACCGATACGTGTCCGTATCAGCCGATTATATATATAAGGTATGACATCCTAAAAAAAATAACTTGATGCAACTCAATTGCACCTCTCTATTCTATAAGTTGGTATTAGGTGCGCGAACTAATGCACCTATAATAAAAAGGTATTTTAATAAATGAAATATATAGATGTTTAAATAGGAGTTCGCCCAATTTAAAATAAAACGTAAAAAATATTTTTAAAATTTACATTTAAATGATTCATTCTCTAAATAAATGGCTATCACGTGCATCACACTTACAGGGTTCACTAGTCTAAGGGTTCACTAGTCTAAAGAAAAGAAGATGGGGCCTAAGAGTGTAGGACCATGCGTTTTGTTTAAAAGAGACAACGATACTCGCTTTCCACCACCGTAATCGGTACTCTTTCCTCTGAATAAAGCCCTTAAATAAAGTGCATAAGTTGTCCCTACGTTCTTTAGATAAAGTGAACATCCCTGAGTTATGAGGCACATAATCAGTGCACCAATGGTGCTTCATGGATAAAGAGTTAGTATATAATGACTGTCCACACATCTGTGTGACTAGGTGACTTGCATAGACTTTTAATGCACAGAAATCCGTGCAAGTCATACAATCAAAATTGTGTGAACTGCTTTAATGGAGATGATAGGTGGACACTTACTGTATACTAGCTCATGGATTAATCGTCCACTTTAGGGTCGAGAACTGCTATTGAAATTGCTTACTTTGACAGGAACCTTATCCACTAAAGGTACTTCTTCTGGTCCTGTTCCAATCAACTTTGTCCACACTAAAGGTACTTCTTCTGGTCCTGTTCCAATCACCTTTGTTCATCCATGTGCTAACGGTCAGGCAAAATCCACTAATAAAATTCTAGTGAGCTGCATAATTGTTAACAAAAAACGGTCGAGACGTATGCATTTTGTTTGATGGGTGTGCTGACTTTGTTAAAGTCATCCATGGGCTTGGCTTCAACCCCAAATTGGTTCCCCAATTAGCCTACCATACCTGAAGGTCAAGACTTTGATTAGGCCCTAGCTAACCTGATTTCCAAATAGGTAAGGGTGGAACCAGCACCACCAAACCAATCAAAGGTCCAAAGAATGCTTTTATTGATTTGGCCATCTCCATGAATATCTACTTTTTTTCATTTTTGAAAGTAAGCAAAATTAGATAGGAAAAAAAAAGGACATACAAAATATCTACTTGGGTATAATCAACTAAATATAGCTTAATTGATTAGAGAGGGTTTAAAACTAATGGGTTGAGTGTTTGGGTTAGCTCTTTCACTCCACCGGAAACTACTTCAATGTTTATTAACACAACTTTTCATGGGTACCTTAGAAAAAGGACCCTGAAAATGAAACGTTTCAGCACTATATACAGGCGTCAAAGGTTTTAGCAGATCAGGCATTTGGTATTTTCCGAACTTCAGATATCCGTGAGATTTCTAAAAGTGGCACACGTGGGATGAATTGCATCCTTATAATTTTACTGAAATGCCCTTCTATAAAGGGCATTTCACAGGCTTACGGTAAGTTTTTTCCCGAGTTTCCTGCGCAGCTCCCACCTCTTCTCCCCTGTGCAGCTCCCACCTCCTCTCCCCTGTGCAGCTCCCAATCTCCAGCGACGCTTGCGGTGGGCTATTTTGGCTTCGATTTTCATGCGCAACTCTCACCGTCTCTTCTCCGGCGCAGCTCGAAGGTCTGATATAATTAAAGGAGCTAGATCTGTCTCCAAGGGACTCGGAGAACAACTGCGCAGTCCCAAGTTTCCTGCGCAGCTCCCACCTCTTCTCCCCTGTGCAGCTCCCAATCTCTAGCGACGCTTACGGTGGGCTATTTTGGCTTCGATTTTCATGCGCTACTCTCACAAATCTCTTCTCTGACTCGAAGATCTGATATAATTAAAGGAGTTAGATCTTTCTCCAAGGGACTCGGTGAACAACTGCGCAGCTTCTTCTCCATCATCTAGGCATTCCATTATTCAGCAGGTATATATATTTGATCTGGGTTTTATATGATGCATTGGTTTTGGGTATTTTTCAATTTTTTTTAATCGTATCAAGGGGTTGGTGTTTCCTTTCCCTGTTTTGTTCTTAATTTGGTTGTTGTTTTGGCTTTATGGGGTTGACATCTTAGCCTAAATCCACCATTGGTTTCCTTGTCAAATGATCTGCATCAGTCCACTCACATAGACATTTTGTGCTCTTCCGCTCCAATGCTCCTAATTGCTTTATGAAAAGCTAAACACAAATTGCACTACTCTCCCCATTTCTCAGTTTGTGTCCTTTGATTGCTGTCATCTTTTCATCGATTTTCTCTTGTGTTGCACTATGTTTATATTCCTAAGATTTTACAAGATGTTTTCTGAATACTAGCTGGAAAGAAGCTATGACTAAGGAGATATTTGCAGTGCACTAAAATTGCATATGCAAATTCTTGATCTTCCTAGGAGAAAGTGTGATGTTAGGTGTAGACGAGTTTACACAGTTAAGTATTTGCCCATGGCATTGTCGATTCAAAGCTTAGTTAGTGGCTAAGGGATACTCTAAGTTGTATGGCATTGACAACTTATAGACCACGTTTCACATTTCCAAACTCAATTCCATTCGAGTTGTCATTTCTTTATGCCGAATTTATCGTGACCTCTCTACCGAGAATTACAACAGGTCTATACGGGGCAACACTAGTTTTTATTGCTCAAGGGAGTCATCTAAGATATGTCATCTACGTAAAAGATTTATAATCTTGAGCAATACGCTAGTGCGTGGTTCGATAAATTTAGCATAGTAGTCTCGTATTGGTTTTGTCGAAGCCAAGCAGACTACTCAGATCTAGTCGATGTAGGGCTTTTATACAATTCTAATCGGCATCTCAAAGTTGAAGGATATTTCGATGCTGATTGGGCAGGATCTCCATCTGATGGGAGGGCGAAAATTGCATCGTACATTTGTTGGAGGTAATCTTATTATGGTGCTTGTGTCAGATGGCACACAAAATATTGACATCATGGTGCATGTGTCAGATGGCACACATGATGATTCCATGTGGCACACAGCCAAAAAGTGACAAGAGTACGAAGTTACCTGGCACTCGAGCCACTTACCTAATACTAGTTCATTTTAGCTGCATGAAGCTCAAGTCAAAAAGGAAGAAGAAACATGGTGAACTTCTTGTGTAGATTTTATGGACGAATAAGAAATTTGGAGATTTATAGTTAAATGTTTCTTTGAGCTGATGTGTAAGGTTCACTGCTTGCTTTTTTTTTGTATTTTACATCACTGGATTGGTATTATCCATCTCTATGGGATAGTAAGAACAAATTATATTTTTGCTTCCATGATTGGGTATTGATGAAAAATAGTAATAGTGATAGTGATAGTGATAGTGACACATCATAGAAGACTCAGTGTCTTAGTGTTTGACCTGTTGGAACTAAAGAAGAAAAATTGTACAACCTCAAATTGGTATGCGCTAACCAGCATTGTTTTCATAATGCAATAATTCTAACAATACGAACTTCCGCGTCAGTATTGTAAAAGGTGACACATTATAGAAGCACTTAGTTTTGGATGGTCGAGTGTGTAAAAGGTGATGCGTCACAGAAGCTCTTGGTCTTAGTGGAATCTATGCATCGGACTCAATGAGATGACTATTGTCACTATCAAGAAAAATTATTTCCACAAAGCCTAATGACTAAAATTATCTGCGTAACTGTGAAAATGACTAGTACACAATAGATGGGAACCTAGACTATCATAATTCTATAAAAAAAACATTCCATTAGGGGAAAACACCCTTTTCGGTTTTGTTTTTTAGGATGGACCTGATCGTCCTTGTGCAAGTTTCCGTGTCATCCGTTCCCATGGATGGGTGCCACATGGACCCGATCTGATACGAACGCATGGATTCACCATGCATTACCAATATCCCCGGCCCGCATATATATATATATATATATATATATATATATATATAACCAGGAACCAGGTCGGGTCAAGGGCCCCAAAGGACTGAGTCTACTTGGATTGTGGCACGACCCGACCTTGAATATAATACAAGTTTCATCCATCAATTCTGACAGATACCATTTTCATCACCTTGAATATAATACAAGTTATAATGCTTTGAATTCCTTTATATATGTTAATCTACATATGCTCAATAACTCAATTTCAGAAAGTATTAGTGTTTACACCTGAAGAACAGCAAAACATAGATCTTCCAGTTCAGCTTTTAAAGCCCAAACACCCAGTCTAGAAGCCAAAGAACACCATACAGCTAATGTCTCTTGTGCAACAGCTTGAGCCTTTGGCAGAGAAAGAGCATAACTGTAAGAAGAGTCCATCTAGGAGTGTGATCCATATGATAATACGATAAGCTAAAACTTCAGTCAATAAGTCGTAGATTTATGAAATTTAGCATTAAAAAGTGTATAACTGTCGACTGTTCGTCAGAAAAAGAGGAAGATATCCAAAGGAAAGGTATAACAGTAAAGGTCAAATAAGTGGAAGTTATAGAGTGATTCACCAATTATTTAGTCAGCGTAGGACCAAAGAAGTATCAAATAAGTCGAGAAGTCAGTACATGGTTCGCATGTTATGCAGATGATCTGCAAGCTTGATAAGAACGACACGAGGATCATCAACCATGCCCAAGAGCATCACTCGTAAATTATTTGCCTACAATAAAAAATAAAACCCATGAGAGAAGAAATAACTAGCCAATATTAATGAAGCATGTAAATTATTTGTCTAATTAAACAAAATTCTTTCATCAGTATTTCTTCTCTTGCATGTGTCCAATAGCATATATAAGGTATCATATAAACTGTGGAGAACAGATGTCCTAATAGACTCAATGTAATATGTAGTTTAACTAGATTGAGCAACTTTAATATTGATAGTTCTCATATTAATAGAGGAAAACAAGGTGCTGACATCTAGTGAAAGAAAGTGTCTTAAGAATTACTCTTCGTGCTGGGGACTCCTTTTCCCTGCCATAATTTTATGCATCATACTGCTTTTCTAACAAGTAGTGTTCAGCAGGACCAACTTTGATATTGCTGTTATTGAAGCCATTAAGGGCTATACTAACAGAGAGGCAAACAAGGTGCTGACATTTAGTAAAAGAAAGTGTCTTGAGAATTACTCTTCGTGCTGGGGACTCCTTTTCCCTGTTATAATTTTATGCATCATACTGCTTTCTTCACAAGTGAGTGTTCAGCAGGAACAACTCCGATATCACTGTTATTGAAGCAATTGAGGGTTATGTCAAACTTTTCTTTCTTTGCTTCCTGCGGTGAATAACTTTGATATCGCTGTTATTGAAGCAATTGAGGATTATGTCAAACTATTCTTTCTTTTCTTCCTTAGATACAAATACGGAGCAAATAATTAAGTGCGACTAATACACATTGAATAATTAGTGTACAGATAGAACTCAGGTGCATCAGAATACCTTCCATAAGGCAAGATGACAAAACTCGGGGATGTTGATCCCTAAAGAAATTTACTTAGAGTGGAAGTTTCATTGTTCTACCACTACATTCCTAGAGCTGAAAAAGTACGAAGTCTTGATTATGTTATGTTCTTATGGTGTTTGATATTTATTTTTTTGGATTAATGGCGCATCACTGCCATCAGAGATCATCAAACTTATGAAAATCCTTTCACCCCATCAACTTGTCAAAAGCTAACTTCCAGCAATGTCGGGCCCCTGCTTCAAAGTAAAATGCTATTCATATGCTTGATAATCTTATTATGTTCGCAAGGAGAGTCAAATCGTATCTTTCTATTGCATTAAATTTTATTGATTTGAAAGGATATGCAAGAGGCACATAGAGGTTCGAAATAGTTGAGATTTGAAAAGGTCCATATGGTTAATCTTCTAATTTTAGTCCCGTGTCTCACATTTTCAAAGATAAAGAAATCTTTGAAGCGAGAAGAAATAACAAGAGAGCTCCGAATAAAAGGGTTTCTATATAAATTTAGGAGAAACTCAGCTATTGATAGATGGGAATCAGATACTTATGAAATAGTTTAGAACTCAGATATCATGAACAGAGTAGTAGGCCATTAAATTACACAATTGATCCGGAGATCATGTATTACAATGAGACTATGAGACATTGATTCCACGTGGCACATATCCCAAAAGAATCATACTTATTGTGGCGCACGCCAAGTATGATTCTTGGATCTCTTTTCATGTGGCGTGTCACGTGGAAAATAATATCTGACCAAAACCATCGCAAGAGCATAATCTCAAGAAATATTATGTCGATGATTTGGACGTAAAATGATATCCATTCGACAAAAAGAAAAAAAATTTGGTAAATTGCACGTCAAGTAGTTAACTTCTGTTAGGACATAGCTAATGAGTAACCCCGCTTATCGATATATTTGATATATGAGCTTCTTTATTTGTGACATGTAATATGTAGGTACAATATCAAGGATGGAAACTGATACAGTATCGATAATTTTTCGTTATGACGGGACACTCACTATTGATCGAGATGTGGCGAACTATCACGAGGGGAAACAAAGAAAAAAATCGATGAGAAGGGACATCTCGTTTCGGGAATTCTTACAAGAGACGTGTGTCATGAGCAATTGGATGGGCGATAAGTCTCTTATAACCCTCAAATATTCATATTACAATGTAGCTAAGTCGTCACTAGTCTTCGACTTAGTCGATGAAGGAGATCTTCAGGAGATGTTTACTAGTTTTGGAAAGGAATATGAATATATTATCATATATATAAATAAACCTGTAATCGACCTCCCATTCGGCCATGGTTTAAACCACAAAGGCAGTTCATCAAAAGTAGATTATAAACCGAAGGAGTGCGTCAGTACCTGTAATAGGTACGAATCTGTTATTGTTGATTGTATCTGTACTATCTTTGATAGGGCCTATACTAAAAATTGTAGGGAATTGATATGGCAATGGTACTAACTATGAGAATGATGTTTTCAGGGTGGTAAATCGCCCTAGATTTGCACCAATAAACTCCGACTACAGTAGCTATGATACGAATTATCCAGTTGACAGGTGATGTAAAAACTATGATAAACACACAATCGTTCTACTTATTCATATATCATAATAGCTAATGGGCGTATACTCAAAATCATAGGGAACTGATATAGCAGTGTACTAACAACGTGAATGATGTTTGCAGGAGGGTAAACCGCCCTAGATTTGCACCAGTAAACTCTAGCTACAGTAGCTATGATACAAACCACCCAGTTGACAGGTGATGTAAAAACTACGATAAACATATAATCATTCTACTTATTCATACATCATAATAGCTATTAGGCATATACTCAAAATCGTAGAGAATTGATATGACAATGGTACTAACAACGAGAATGATGTTTGCAGGGGGGTAAATCGCCCTAGATTTGCACCAATAAACTCTGACTACAGTAGTTATGATATGAATCATCCAGTTAACAGGTTAGTGAAAAACGGACAAAATTTACAATCCTGAGATGTGTCTGTACTAGTGGACACATGTGTTCTTTAGTTTTATAATAAACACCAATTTGATGTCGGTTTACAATTTATTAAAGTTATTGAAGTTCAAATTGAAAGGATGACTGAGAAATGTATTCTCTAATTTTATTCCCTAAAGTATATATCCGATTAAGCTTGATATCACTTTAATGATTGTTCATCGCAGGGTAGAATTACCAAATTATGAATCAGATAATGTCTCCAGAGATGGTCAAAGTATTTCTTTCGACGAGGACGAAACAAGCACAGATGGTGTTGATGATGCTAGAGGGGTCGATGAGGTATTTGAAGAATGCAACTTTGAAAGATGTAAGGTGAAGGAAGGGGTGAAGCGGAATGAAGGGTTAAATGAGAACCCATCATATAATTGGGCGGAGCCGATGGAGGAGTGTAATGAAGCGATATCCTCGAAACGTAAGAAGAATGAAAGGGAGGATGGGATAAAGCCGAATGAGGGTCTGAACGAAAGGGTATCCCCAAAATGCACGAAGGGCAAATGTCTCATCGAAGCCGAATAAGGAGCCGAATGAAAGTGCATCTCCAAAAGGTCAAAAGAATCGGCAGTTTAATCACGACCAAGGCATCTTTTCCCGGCGGACTCCGACCGATTCGATGGGTTCCCAAGATTCGGAGTCTCGATTCTTTTTCGATGACGAAAGCGAGGATGACTCTAATAACTTGAGCGTTGGGGCGATATTCCGTTCGAAAGAAGTATTTCATACTTTTCTGAGGGAGTATGCTATAAGAAAGAATTTTATGTTGAAGCCCATAAAGACATGTAATACACTTATTACAAATAGGTGTGTGTGTCCTCTTGCCCTTGGCGTATACATGCTTCAAAGCAACAGGACGCCTTGGCATTCCAAGTAAGAAGTTATGTGCCGCATCATACATGTTTATTTTCGAGGGTTGGTTCAGGTCATCAACAGGCATCAAGTAAATGGATTGCTAGTCAGATTAGTAATCGGGTCCGCAAACATCCTAATATGAGACCCAATGAGATTGTATTCGATTTGAAGGAAAAATTTGGTGTAGAAGTTAGCTACTTTAAAGCGTGGAAGGGAAAGGAAATCGCTTTCGAACATGCTTTTGGTGGATGGGATGAATCGTATAATTTACTACCACCTTAATGCATCGAGTTAAAGCGAGTAGATCCGGGAGCCGTGACTATTTTACTCCGGCATCCTGACAATGCTTTCTTCTGATTTTTTTGGGCATTTGGGCCATCGATCCGCAGTTATCAGGAAAAAAAATTACGACGAATTATCTCAATTGATGGGGCTCATCTAAGAGGCAAATATGTCGGTAAACTCTTAATTGCAACAGCAATTGATGGTAACAACGGATTGTTCCCCTTGGCATTTGCAGTGGTTGAGGAAGAAACAAAGGAAGCATGGAGTTGGTTTTTAACTATACTACGTAAGCAGATCATTGTTGATGATGAAACTCCTCTTGTGCTCATTAGTGATCGTAACAAAGCGTTGATGGAAGTTTTGAATGTGATTTTTCCGCATGCATACCAAAGTTATTGTTTTAAGCACTTGTGTGATAACTTTGGTAAGAAATTCAAGCGCAAGTTTATCCAAAGCTGGTTATGGAAAATTGCCCGCAGCTTTACGGTACAGGATTTTGAGGCAGAAATGGATGGGTTGAAGGAAAGCAACCTTGATCATTGAATGGTTAAACGGTGTTGATAAACATCTATGGTCTAGGGCCTATTTTCCGGGAAAGCGATATCATTTGTTGACAACAAATATATCTGAATCTTTGAACTCAGTGTTGAAGTTCGATAGAGCTTTGCCTATCGCGTCCATTGTTGAAAAGACGCGCGAAAAGGTAACCGAATATTTCTACCGAAGGAAGCTTGATGGTGCAGCCTTGGGGACGGGTTTGACAGAGTACGCAGAAAAATATTTGTGTCGTCAATCCCATTATGCATTGCATATGTGGCCTACTCCGTCCAGCTTGAATGAGTTTACAGTCAGGACTACTACTCGAAAATTCAATGTTAACTTAGAGTTGAAGACATGTTCTTGCCGCCGATTTGACGTGTTGGGTCTCCCGTGCTCTCATGCATTGGCAGTAATAAAATATCGGCAGGCTGCAGTGTTAGATTATTGTGAAGATTGGTTTAAGGCTGATGGATATCGTGCTACGTACGAGGAAGTTATGCTCCCCACTGTCGATGTTAGTGAGTGGGGTGGTAAATATGAGGGCGCTAAAGTTCTACCGCCACATCCTAGAAACCCTTCCGGTCGCCCCAAAAAAAATCGGTATAGGTCAGCACACGAGACCGATAGGAAAGGTACTTGTAGTGTATGTAGCGTCAAAGGACACAATCGGAGGGGTTGTCCACAAAAAAAGAGTGGAGCTGCACAAGAGGAATGCTTTTAGAGGCTGGAGGTACCCCTAAAGTAGTATTTGTCACATCATTATTTAATTCTCACAGTTTATTTATAAATATATATGAAGAGATTTGCTCCATGATTATTTATTTCTCTAAATTATTTTTTTTGCTTCCATGATTATTTAATTCTCTCATAGAAGAAAAACTAAATTTGGGTACGCAAAGGCAGTAAGCATTTGGGAGGATTCAATATCTATAAAAATTTAGATATTTTTTTTCCTTATCTGATAATTTCGTACAAATTTTAGCTTGTCTGATTTGACATTTCTACAAACTTCATCATTTGCATCACTGACCTCATTTCCAATGCATGGCCCATTTTAGATTATAAAGATATGTGTGCGAGAGCTTTGAAACAGTACCAGGGAGGCACTCCTAGATGCTGAAAAGCAACAGGTCGAGCGACACCTTTGTTAGCATTAGTGACGTGTGGTGGTTAAGAATTCAATGCATAAAGTTTTGGTCGACGGATGACAAAAATTTTGACTTTTCCATGAACTAGACACCACAATTAGAGCTAGGACTTTTCCTAAAACTAAAACTCAGTTTAAAACTTCTACTAAACTCAAATGCCAATTCGTAACAAATTTAACTTCTTACTGTAATTTAAAACTATTTTATCTGAACAAAATTCTCCAATTCAGTTTCTATTATCTTCTAAAATAGAAGTTTTCCAAAACTTTCTCAAATACCAACTTACGTAAACAAAATTAACTCTTTGTGAAAGAAGAAAATTGATTGGATTTATCAGACTTTAATCACCTACCCGTAGTGAGAAAAAACATAGCTCTTGCAAGTGTGTCAGTTTGGGAAGTCCTCTACACCTTGTTTGCCATATACTCCTTGTTTTCCTCACTCTCTTTTCTCCTTTCAATCCCTTCTGCTCATCAGATTTTTCTAAGTTCTGCTCTTCAACTTGACTTTTTATGTGATCAAAGGTCTCTAATTTTGATCATTTTTTATCAGGACGCGTATCAATTGTTGAAAGGTAGACACTACCTTTTCAATCTTTTCAAAAGGCATCATTGTTCTTCTCTTTGTCGTTGACGGTCTTCTGGTCGAACTACAAGGATATCCTCAACAGTAGATGGCAAGTGTCCATCACTACTTCATGTAATCCAAACAAGGTCTAAAATATCATTATCCAAGCCATTTTTGTTTGTCTCCATTACCGAGAAAATATACAATATGAATTTATATTAAACAATACCCCGTGAAGAAGATTTTTCGTTGTTTGTATCATCCAATACAAATGACATCTTCCGATAGATTAGGCATCTTCTGAGACTTTGATCTACGATACCAAATCAAGTTTATGGGGGTATTTGTAATGAAAACTGTGATGGGACATCTCTGATTTGTGGGGACTTCATTCCCCCTTTTGATCCTGTGACGACCCGACTTTTCCAATCCTTAAGGTATAGGAAAGGCCGGTTCATCAACTTATTGATTTCTCAATAAGCCGTATTCAAACAGAAGCCGGCACATAACAATGATCTAAAACAGAGGCAAAGTAGAGATAAACCATAAATCAAAAGCTTGATATAACAAATCTATCACTATGAGGAACCAAAAGGAACCACCGGTGATGGCCAATCCAACACCTAAACTAATGGTTCACGATGATGGTTCCTCAAGTGATATCAAAAGAACAAAATAAGGCCTAGGGCCCAATATTCAAAACAATATTCAAACAAAATACCAAAAATATAGGATCTAGAGATCAAGGGAAGAACTCCTCGTGGTAAATCTAATTCCTCCTCAGAATATAGTCGAATCCTCCAAATCCTCCGATCCCAAATCGGTCTCAAAGACGTGACGTATAGTCGAGGGTGAGCTACAACAACAAAGCCCAATAGAGAAACAGATCTATTTGCATTTCATTATAAGTAAAGGTTTTCAAAAGATGTAATTCAATCAAATATGGTTTTCAAATGATGCTTTGCAAGCGAAATCTCCGATTCTAATCCGAGTTAAAAGCGAATACATAAATACGATGTGTTCAAATTTTCTGAGCATGCTTCTTGTATTAAATTTTTATCTTAATTTTATCTCTCAAATTTCCTTTAGCATGAGAGCAAGGTGCATTACGGATGGCAAAACCCTCCTGACCATCTTCGTTCATGAACCCTTTTTCTACGAATGCAACAAGCCCCTACGCTATGAGGGAAACTTGCGCCAAAAGTTATACCACAACACGGTTGGTAGAATCTAGGGCATCGCTCGACGCGTACCTTAAATCGAATGCAAATGCTAACGATTTCAATACTTATATTCATAACATAATACCGATTTTGGAAGTTCGATTCAAAAGTTCGATTCAAGATTTAAGCGAGGTTCGAGGTTCAATTTGCAAAGTTCTTAGTTATAACGAAGTTTCCAAATTTTGATTTGTGTCATATAATCGAGTTTTATTCATGTCAGTGCAATTGAATTTCCAAATTTATACTTCTTAATTTAACAAGAAATGTCTTACTTACAATTTAATGCAAATAAAATACAAGGTTCCCTACCTTAACAAAGAGTTTCCAATCCAAAAAAAGTCCTCACCAAGGACTCCCAACAAATCAAAACCTACATATATTAACACTCTCGGTGTTAATATAAAACCAAAATCAAACTAAGAGATTATGGATCAAAAATCCAACAAAAGATTTGAATGTCGAACAGATGTAATTCAATTCTAATTCTAATTGCGGGTCGAATTTGAAATTGATGGTCGATTCTAAATTCGACCTCAATTTAATTTACACTTCAGAGCATAAAATTGAAAATCGACATCGATTTTCAATTCGATGGTCGATTCTCAAATTGACTGATTTCGATTTGAAAATCGACTCGATTTTCTCGACATGAAATTTTGTAAAAATTTGGATCTTTGATCCTTTTCTAAATTTTTCTTTTTTTTTCGATGCAGTTGTTTAGCCAATAATTACCTTTATAAACTAAACAAAATACAACATAACATGTTTAACTAATGTGTTTTAAAACCTACCTTTGACGATATTTAGTTGTTTCCGCTGCCCCAATCACGACCTCGAAAACATCTCAAAGCTCAGCAGATCAAATTTTCACTTCACCATCCAATAAGGTGACCACACCTCATCAACAACCAAATCACGAGGTTCTCACTCTCCACATCACTCTTCTCTTTCTATAGATCAAAATGATCCTAATACAAATCTAAGGTTAATTAATGGTTGAGATGTGAAGAGGGTTCTAAATCTTACAAGATCTAAGATCAATGAAGCAAGGCCTTTAAGGCTTAAATTTCCAACGAGATAGAGATTAATCTTCTCTTGCACTCTCTCTTATAACCGAAAACTAAACAAATTAATATCTAGATATTATATTTTTGTAACTTATCTCCTAAAATAGAAAAAGTGTCCGACGCTAACCACAAACACCTACGTTATGGTGTAAGTCATCGCTTACATGACTTGCACACATCGTTTGACAAAAACCTCTTACCACTAGTCTTATCATAGCCTTATCTTACTAAAAGTCCAAAAATATTATACCGTATTTTCCGGGCACGCTTCCCGAGAAAAAAATATCAGGGATATTACATTCTCCCCTCCTTAGGAATTTTCGTCCTCGAAAATTGAAGACAACATATACCACAAAAAAGGAAACGAGAAAATAACAGGGTGCACAGTGCGATGGTCTCACAGGGCACGCAAGTCAAGGGATGAAATCCGTAGTAACGTGGATGCACTACATGTGGCACCGGAAGGGCCATAGTGGGTTGCATCCGTACATGGATGCCCACCCCAAGTGTCACGTGCCGGGAAACCGTCACACCCACACACACAGAGCAAAACCAGAGCAAAAACAGACATAAACAAGCAAATACAAGGAAACAGAGCGGAGGTACTCAGGAGAGTACAAAGCCAGAGACCAAGCCCAACCTGCATAAAAACCCCACATATAAATCAAACATATCCACAATAGAACAATTAGCGTGACAAGAAGAAATGGATATGAAAATAGACGCGCGGAGCATGTCAAACCAAAATAATGTAATATCCAATGCACGTAAAAAAGTATATAAGAGATAACAAAGATATAAGGACCACGGGCCCTAAATAATCCAGCGTAGAAAATAATACATGTCCATAAAACAAAAACAGATCCCCCACCATGGAATACTCGAAATCCCCACACGAGATGTGCCTTTGATCCCCATCATCACGCGCACCAACATCGACCCGCATCCGCGCCGTACAGAAGGAATATCGTAACCTACGACGTCGAAGGGCGATAGACCGAAGCGCGTAAGTCAGCCAGGTATGTGGTGTAATCATCAGGGAACGCGTGCTGCATCAGATAAGAAAGAGCGCCGCCATGCACATCCAACTCGACAGAGTCGCATGGCCGTGAGCTCGTGGATCTGGTGGCTCATCGCGGTCATCTGTCGTGTGAACTCTGAGAGCGTAAGGATATCGCTCTGTGGGGGCTGAGCAGGGGCAACATGAGCAGGATCCTCATCGGCATCACGTGCATCCGCATCAGGAACTGCTGGTTCTTTAGGAGGTTTCACAAGGCGACTGTAGGTTTGACCCCAATTGACCAGTTTATACATCTTTCTACCAGCAGTAGACTTGAGTTCGGTAGGAGAAATGTCATATTCGGGACCCGCTCGATAATTTTCAATCATGATAGAAATTAAACGGGCATAGGGAATGCCCTTCTTCGGCGTTTTTATTTGTTTTCCCATTTTCTCACGTGCCTTAATAAGCCCCTTTAAAAGTACCTCAGGAGCACTAAACCATCGCTCTTTAAAAGCAGCAAATAAAATCTGTTGGAGGGGACCGGTGCGCTCAGATTTATGGCCAAGAGGGTAAAGGGTAGTCTTAAAAATTTTATCCAAAATCCACATAGATTCTGGCATATGTGTGCGAACAATGGACCTACCAGACCCGTGACGTCCTTGCGTCATTTGAGTCATTACCTCGTGAGAAGGGACTGGTTTGGGAAAGGGAGGACCTAATCCCATGGTTTTAGAGTATTTCAACGCAAACGAGTGCCAACCATGTCATCTAAGTCAAAAGTATAATCTCCCATCAATTTCGATAAATTTTTCTTCTCGTCCTCAAGCATATGTTGGTAAAACAAAGCACTAAACGAGGATAAAATGGTCACTAAATTCAGTGCACAGGAAGGGCAGCGGGGCTTTTTCAAGGTATTCACTCGCCCACTGTGTGGTAGTTTGTTGGTCAAACAACTCCGGGTGAAAAACATACTCATTGGCGAAGCCCTTGATGCTCCAAAATTCATTGGGCTGCTCAGGCATTGGAGGGGGCACAGATGGTGTGGGCTGAGAAGGTGGTGGACCCGACTGAGGTGGTTCCTGGCATGTAATGTCTGTAGGGCGGGCTAGAGGAACCAGCAAGCCGGCCTCTTGGAGGTGGGTTATAATAGGTGGCCTTCTTAGGCCCCATTTGAACAATGAACAAAAATGTAACAAAACCCACGGAAAAATGCACAAATTGCAAATAAATTGGGGCGTGGGAGGAGTTACCTTGTGAAAAGCCCCAAATCGGGTTTTGCAAGGAAAATTTTCGAATCCCCTTGACAATGTGGGGCACTCTCCCTTGGATTTGCAGCTCAAAATACTCTGAGAAGTCCCAAATCGCCAATCGCTTCAAACCCTAGCTCAAAACCCACAGAAAAGCAACCGAAAATAACAGAGCCCGAAATAGGAGCCCCACTTAAATCGAGAAAATCGACCCTCGATTTCAAATTCGTGGGTCGAATTTGAATTCGACCGTCGATTCAAAAATCGACACTCGATTTTTTTGTGAAAATTTCTCAGGCCTAAATTTGGCCTTAAAATGTCTATAACAATGCAGAAAAATCGACCCTCGATTTCAGAAATCGACCCTCGATTTTTCAAGTGTCTGAGGTCTTCAAAATTTCAAATTTTTGACATTTTTAAGGCATTACCTTGGGTCCAAATGGACCATTTGTGTGTCCATTTCATGCAAAACAACTCAGTTACAGCTAATAGCTATATTTCAGTCCAATTTGGGCTAAAAAGTTTTACGAAAATAAACTTAAAAATTTGTTGTGATGGAAAATAGCAAGTCCGGGTCTGATTGGACTCGTAATTTTTTTTTTTCTGGTTTGTTCAGCAAGGAAAAACTGTGAAAGAGTTACAAAATGAGCATATTTTGGACCATGACCATGACATGTCAAGGCCAAATGGTTCAGTAAATGTCCAAATAGGTAAGTGACCATAGACCGAATTTAGGTCACTAGACCTATAGTGAGTAGCATACCAGAATTGGGTCTAAGGCCCAAAATTTTTTTTTTCCGATTTCTATAATGTAGGGATTTCGATATAGACCCACTCAGTAAAAATACCTTGATCCTCCAAAATTTCTCACAGAAATATTTATATGTATATATAAAACCAATAGGTACACATAAATGTCAAAATATTACACAGTCTACACAAAGTGAGAAATCAAAAAAAAAAAATTTTAAGCAAAAAGGCTCGGAAATTGGTCCCGGAGCTCAGCTTCACGCTCCCAAGTGGCTTCCTCCGGTGTATGATTCCTCCATTGTACAAGAACCAAAGGAATCGTTTTAGTGCGTAGGATCTGCTCCTTGCGATCCAAAATCAATCGGGTCCTCAATCACCCAAACCATCTCAAGCTCAATGGGTTGGTAATCAAGCACGTGAGTCGGGTCACGTATGTATCGACGCAGCATCGACACATGGAAGACGTTGTGCATGCTGGACAATTGCAGCGGTAGCGCCACTCGGTATGCAACCTCTTCGACTCGGCCTAATATCTCAAAAGGCCCAACGTCGAGGACTCAACTTCCTCGCTTCCGAACCTCATAACGCCTTTCAGAGCGAAATCCGAACAAAGACATTCTCGCCAACCTCAAAATCCACGTGTAAGCCTCTTGAGATCGGTAGCTCTTCGACGACTCGAAGCTACTCGTAAGTCGTCACAGTATCAACCGAACCGTCTCGATGCGCTCAACTATCTCAGTCCAATAATGAGCTTCTCACCCACTTCTTCCCGGTTCAACGGCGATCGACACCGTCGTCCATATCCCTCGAGCGAAGCCATCTATGCTATACCGATGCTAGAAAGCTATTGTTGTGGCGAACTCGATCAGAGGTAAGTGTTGGTCCCATGACCCGTGAAAATCCAATATGCAAGCTCTCAAGATGTCCTCAATGATCGATTCACTCGCCGCTCGATCTCGTCTGGGTGAAATGCAACTAAAGTCAAGACGAGAACCCATTCCTTCCTGAAATTTCTGCCAAAAGTGTGAAGTAAACAACGGGTCCCTGTCTGACACAATACTAGCCGGTATCCCATGCAGTCTAACAATCTCCTTGAGGTATAACTCTGCAAGTCTACTAGCTGTATACGAGGTATTGTATGGTAGGAAATGAGCAGATTTGGTTAGCCGATCGACAATGACCCAAATGGCATTGTTCTTCCTCAGTGTTTTCGGCAAACCTAGAATGAAGTCCATCGAAATGGCTTCCCATTTCCATTCAGGCACGTAAAGGTCAGAATAACCGTTGGATTCTGATGGTCAACCTTAACCTGCTGACAAACTAGGCACCGCGATACGACAATGACGCGACGCGTTCCAAACCTCGCCACCAAAAACTTTTCATCAAGTCCTGATACATCTTGGTGCTACCAGGATGTATGGCATACATGGATTTGTGAGCCTCTTCTAGAATAGTGTCCCGAAGCTCTGAGCTTGTCGGTACACATACACGGTCACGAAACAACAAGGTTCCATCTGCTCGAATGGAGAAATCCTTCTTGCTGCCACACTCGACATCTCGTCGAATCGCCATCAGCTCATCATCGGTCATCCGAAGCTTTCTAATATTCTCAAGAGCGAGGGCGGTACAAGAGTAGCCATCAATGCTCCGAGCCGTATACATCGAACCGTGAGTCGCCCAAAGCCATATCCTCCAAAAGCTTCCATCAGAATCCGGCTCACAAGATGTGATAATCTAGACCTTCTCATCGAGAGCATCAAGAACGACATTTGCCTTTCTGGATGGTCTTGAATCGAGCAATCATAGTCTTTCAAAAACTCCATCCATCGTCGCTGCCTCATGTTCAAGTCCTTCTGAGTGAACAGGTACTTGAGACTCTTGTGATCGGTGAATATATCAAATATTTCACCGTAGAGATAATGTCTCCAGATCTTGAGAGCGAATATAAGCCGCTAACTCGAGATCATCGTCGGATAATTTCTCTCATGGTCCTTCAACCGCCTAGAACCATAAGCAATAACCCGCCGTGTTGATTAAGCACGCACCTAATCCGCCATAAGAAGCATCACTGTACACTGCGAAGCCTCCACTGCCTGAAGGTATAGCAAGTACCGGTGCTGTAGTCAAGCGACGCTTCAACTCCTGAAAACTCTGCTCACACTGCTCTGTCCAATCGAACTTTGCATTCTTTCTCGTAAGCTGTGTAAGCGGACCACATAATTTCGAGAAACCTTCGACAAATCGCCGATAGTACCCTGCCAAACCAAGGAAACTCCGGACTTCTGTAACTGTCGTAGGCTGTTCCCAGTTCACCACAGAATCGATCTTTGTAGGATCCACTGAAATGCCTGACTCAGAGACAACGTGGCCTAAGAAACTGACCTGATCGAGCCAAAACTCACACTTGCTGAGTTTGGCATATAATTGATGGTCCCTGAGTGTTTGAAGAGCCATCCTTAGATGTTGCACATGCTCCTCTCTGGTTTTCGAATAGATGAGGATGTCATCTACGAAAACAACCACAGATTTATCAAGGTGTGGTTTGAACACCCTGTTCATCAGATCCATGAAAGATGCAGGCGCATTTGTCAATCCAAATGGCATCACTAGAAACTCATAGTGGCCATAACGCGTCCGAAACGCAGTTTTGGATACATGTTCCACCATGATCTTGAGTTGGTGATAGCGACCTCGAGATCAATCTTTGAAAAGAATTTGGCACCTTGCAATTGATCAAACAAGTCATCTATCCGGAAGAGGATAACGATTCTTAATTGTCATCTTGTTGAGTTGCCTATAATCGATACACGCATCGATCGATCCATCCTTCTTTTCACAAATGTAACCGTGCACCCCAAGGAGAAACACTCGGTCGAATAAAGCCTTTGTCTAACAACTCTTGAAGTCCTTGAGCTCCTTCAACTCAAGAAAGCGCCATTCGATAAGGAGCCTTGGACAATGGTTCGCATGAGCTAAGTCGATCGCAAACTCAATCTCTCGATCCGGTGGCAATCCAGTAAGTCATCGGGAAAAACATCGGGAAACTCACTAACTACTGTAAGAAGTGCAATGTCCCGATCTTTCTCCTTACTATCTTGCAAATAAGCAAGATATCCACAACATCCGTTCCTCATCATGCGCTCAGCTCGGATGGCGGAAATAATAGGTGCAACGCTCGGATTTGACTCGCAAAATCGAAATGATTTCATCTTCGGTGGTCGAAGGTTACGATCTTCCGTAAATTGATCCACATTCGCATGGTATGCGACAACCAATCCATCCCGAGAATCACGTCGAACCTCGCCATTTTCAGGTAATCATGTGGTCATTGTCTCGTGGTCATCAACTATCACGATCACGCTTTGCACATCAGATTCAGGCCGAGCTTCTGTAGGAACCTTCACATCCAAGACAAACGCAAGGGGTTTGGGTACAATGCTCATCTTCTCGGAGAAAAGAGGAGTAATGAACGAGTGACTAGACCCAGGGTCTATTAATACTCGTGCTTCAATTTTACTTGAGTCGCTTCCACAACTCATCATAAGTGTACCTTAATTAAAAAGTTTGTCATTAATTATGTATGCTTATATGCAATGATGTTATTGTATTTTCAATGTATTGACAAGGAATATATAATTCAATCAATAAAATTTAATACTAAAAGTAAAATCTGAACTTTAAAAATACCTTGGACCACGTCATTCGATGTTTGGGCATTTTGCGCAGTCACCGCATAGACTCGACCTTGAACTGTAGGTCGCGTCGACTTTTGCGTAGAGACTGTCGTAGTCCGTCCTTTCTCAACAATAGGACAATCCTTGATCATATGACCAACCTGTCCACACCTGAAGCATGCTCCAGTGTTAAAATGCGCAATCCTCTTTTATGTGTTTTCCCACATCTTGCACACGTGGAGTAGAAGCAGAGAGTAACATGATCCCCTCGTTGAACCTTGAGCCACGAAGCTCCACTCGCATGAGTGCTCCCAGCTACGAATGGTTGTCCCGTGACGAACTCTGCGGTCTCGATATGAAGACGCGTCGGTCAAGCAGCAATGGTCTAGAGTATGATGGTGACTAGGGTAGGAGGAGGTCTAGAGAACCTCGGCTTTTTTGTTCACGCCTCAAGCACTCACGTCCCCCTGCCAAACCGATTTTTATTTCCCTGCTCTCGCCTCAGGTATTGTTTTTGGATGTCCTCCTCTGCTATTAGGGCCTTTGTCATGACGCCAGCATACGTCTCCATCTCCCACATAGACACCCTCTCCTGAATGTTCGGCCTCAATCCTCTCAAAATTTCGAGCTCTCATCACCAGGCCCGCGTCAAGGGTGCAAATCGGAGAGTCTATCAAACTGGCCGTACTCGCGCACAGACATCTCATCCTGTTTCAGCTCGATGAACTGGACTTCCCACTGATGACGCACGATCTTAGGAAAATATTGATCGTTGAACGTCTCCACAAACTCTGCCCAAGTCCATGGAGTATTAGGGTAGTCCTGCTCTCTCATCCTAGAAACAGACTTCCACCACGGACTGGCCTCTCCCAAAAGTTTGAAGGATGCCCAGCGTACTTTCTCAACATCTGTACACTGCAGCACTTCAAATATCTTCTCTATCTCATCCAGCCATGCCTCGGCTTCCATAGGATCCGTCTGCCCTGAGAATGTAGGAGGTCTCATCCTCCTGAACTCGGCGAATCCTCTGGTGATGTCCGCCACAAGATCTCTGACATCTTCTATCAATGGCTGCAGTCTGTTGGGCCATGTTAGTAGCCAAGGCTGCCAATACCTCGTCTACATTCCCTCTGTCTTGCCTAGCAGGCTCCCAAAGGCTCGCATTAGGGCCGAAGCAACTCCCTCCTCGCCATGTGAGGTGCCTACGCCTCATCTATCTCCTCAATACGAGTGACGAGGTCCCTCTATACCTCGCCCCCGCCTAAACCGGGAGGCATGATCATCATTGTTGAAAAACAATAACAATTGATCGAAGATTGTCAAGACAATCCATCCCTAGTCCTAAGATCAACCTAGAGCATAGCTCGATACCAATGACGTGACCCGACTTTTCCAATCCTTAAGGTATAGGAAAGGCCGGTTCATCAACTTATTGATTCGTATTCAAATGAAGGCACATAACAATGATCTAAAACAGAGGCAAAGTAGAGATAAACCATAAATCAAAAGCTTGATATAACAAATCTATCACTATGAGGACCCAACAGGAACCACCGGTGATGCCCACTCCACCTCCTAAACTAATGGTTCACGATGATGGTTCCTCAAGTGATATCAAAAGAACAAAATAAGGCCTAGGGCCCAATATTCAAAACAATATTCAAACAAAATACCAAAAATATAGGATCTAGAGATCAAGGGAAGAACTCCTCAGCAGGTAAATCTAATTCCTCCTCAGGAATATAGTCAGAATCCTCCAAATCCTCCGATCCCAAATCAGTCTCAGCACCTGTGACGTATAGTCGAGGGTGAGCTACAACAACAAAGCCCAATAGAGGAAACAGATCTATTTGCATTTCATTATAAGTAAAGGTTTTTCAAAAGACAGAATTCGAATCAAATATGGTTTTCAAATGATGCTTTGCAAACGAAATCTCCATTCTAATCTGAGTTAAAACCAATACATAAATCGATGTGTTCAAATTTTACATCGAGCATGCTTCTTATATTAAATTTATAACTTAATTTTATCTCTCAAATTTCCTATAGCATGAGAGCAAGGTGCATTACCGATGGGAAAACCCTACTGACCATCGTCGTTCATGAACCCTTTTTCTGAATGCAACAAGCCCCTACGCTATGAGGGAAACTTGCGCCAAAGTTATACCGTCAACACGGTTGGTAGAATCTAGGGCATCGTTCTGACGTACCTTAAATCGAATGCAAATGCTAACGTATTTCAATACTTATATTCATAACATAGATTTTGGAAGTTACGATTCAAAAGTTCGATTCAAGATTTAGCGAGGTTACGAGGTTCAATTTGCAAAGTTCTTAGTTATAACGAAGTTTCCAAATTTTCGATTTGTGTCATATAATCGAGTTTTATTCATCTTTGTGTGCAACTGAATTTCCAAATTTATACTTTAATTTAACAAAGAAATGCAGTCTTTACTTACAATTTAATGCAAATAACATACAAGGTTCCCCTACCTTAACAAAGAGTTTCCAACCTAGCGCAAAAAAAAGTCCTCAGCAAGGACTCCTAACAAATAAAACCTACATATATTAACACTCTCGGTTAATATAAAACCAAAATCAAACTAAGAGATTGCGGATCAAAAATCCAACAAAAGATTTGAATGTCGAATAGACCCTCAATTCTAATTTAATGGGGTCGAATTTGAAATTGATGGTCGATTCTAAATTCGACCCTCAATTTCAATTTACACTTCAGAGCATAAAATTGAAAATCGACACTCGATTTTCAATTCGATGGTCGATTCAAATTGACCCTCGATTTGAAAATCGATGATTTTCTGCATGAAATTTTGTAAAAATTTGGATCTTTGATCCTTTTCTAAATTTTTCTTTTTTTTTCGCCATTATTTTTAGCCAATAATTACCTTTATAAACTAAACAAAATACAACATAACATGTTTAACTAATGAGTTTTTAAAACCTACCTTTTGACGATATTTAGTTGTTTCCGTTGCCCCCAATCACGCATCGGAAAACATCTCAAAGCTCGCTAGCTTCAAATTTTCACTTCACCATCCAATAAGGTGACCACGACCTCATCATCAACAACCAAATCACACAGAGGTTCTCACTCTCCACATCACTCTTCTCTTTCTATAGATCAAAATGATCCGAATACAAATCTAAGGTTAATTAATGGTTGAGATGTGAAGAGGGGTTCTAAATCTTACAAGATCTAAGATCAATGAAGCAAGGCCTTTAAGGCTTAAATTTCCAACGAGAGATAGAGATTAATCTTCTCTTGCACTCTCTCTCTTATAACCGAAAACTAAACAAATTAATATCTAGATATTGTATTTTTGTAACTTATCTCCTAAAATAGAAAAAGTGTCCGACGCTAACCACAAACACCTACGTTATGGTGTAAGTCATCGCTTACATGACTTGCACACATCGTTTGACAAAAACCTCTTACCACTAGTCTTATCATAGCCTTATCTTACTAAAAGTCCAAAAATATTATACCGTATTTTCCGGGCACGCTTCCCGAGAAAAAAATATCAGGGATATTACAGATCCACTTGTTCTTGTAGGGATGTGGATTCCTCTTGCAGTCATCCCAAGTTTGTTCTCGCAACTCTCTCCAAATTCATTACACAGTTAGGCACTTTTCTAGAGATGCTCTATGTCCTAAGATCTTGGACTGCACCCGATCCGCATCACACTTTGGGTGAGAGCAGGGTCATTTGATAACTGAATTTTTGTTGTCATCAGCCACGACCTCAGTTAGAAACTCTCAAAAGTTGGTTCCAAAAGCTGTCATCAGCCACGACCCGATCCGCATCACACTATGGTTCCAAAAGTTGAACTACTACTTCCCCTAAAACTTGAACTCAGTTAGAAACTCTCAACATTGCAAATGGCAATTTGAAACTAGATAATTTCCTCTTGCACTCTAAACTATTCTATGAAGGCAACAATATCCAATCAAAATTTCATCCACTAATATATAAGTTCTCTCTGAAAAACTTTCTGGTTGCAATTTACAAATTTTGTATATTATATATATTTTTTTGGTGAGTTTTTCTTATGTATAACATCCTCCTAACAAATTTTGCATCCTTGTGATCTATAGGTTTGGGAAAAAAATACGATATGCTTCTCGTAAAGCTAGAGCAGATACCAGAAAACGTGTGAAAGGGAGGTTTGTGAAGGCTGGTGAGGCTTATGACTATGATCCTCTGGGTTAGAGGTTGCTGACTCATTTGTTAGATTTACTTTCCATCATAGTGCAAGGCCTACTTAGCTACAGTATCAAAGAATCCTGGATTCGAAATGTTCAGTTCAGCATACACATATCCTGTCAGCTCTATTTGAAGAGATAGATTGTAAAGCGGCTGAAATTGTAGAAGCAAAGAGTGATCTCCTCAAAAGTTCTTCCTAACTCAGTTTAAATCATAGAAATTGCCGAGGTAGAAAAGAAAAAAAGATGATTTTTCAATTAGGTGGTCTACATTAAAATAGGTTTGCTAGGACGGAGTCGAGCTTCTTTTTGTCCTTCTTGTTTTTTTAAATTCATTTGCCAAGAGTTGCTGCTAGACAGGTTATTTTTGCTTCCTTGTAAAGTTGCAAGCTGATTTTGCTATAATCTTTTGCCTTTTTAAATTTGCCAGAACTTCATCAGAAGCTTTTGGCTCTACTTCATTCTCAATTGCATGGGTATTAAATGCAGCCAATTGTTAATGGACAGCTTTCTGCCAGTGATTGAGAAACTGTTTCATAAATACATCTCATTCATGGCAAGATGGTTAAAAGATGACATATATAAGGTCGTTAAGCATATAGCCATCTAACCATCGAATCATGTCAAAAGCTATTTTTACAGATTTCAAGGCCCCTGATATCACCAAAGTCAGATTCCATGATATTGATGGGTGTAAAATTAAAGGGATAATTAGAGAAACATGCCTCAAAAACAAACTTTTTGGTAAACAATAACCAACTTCAAACGCTTTGAATACATTGCTTTCACGGATTTGGAAACTTCAAAATCCGTGAAAGCATTGTTTTTTAGAAACTTTTTAGAAAAATATGTCCACGGTATTTTGAAGTCTCAAAATCCGTGAAAGCATTGTATTTCTAAAACGTTTGAATTTGGGTATTTTTTGCCAAAAAGTTTGTTTTTGAGGCATTACTTTCTAAAGTGCCCTTATTTAGAAAATAAAAAATATCTCTTAGTTTTTTGTTCTTTTGACGTGATTCTTAGTTGTCGCGGGGAACTCCTCATTACACCTTAAATGGGTACTTTATCTCACACGACCACTTTAAATGATCACGTGAAATGCTTAGTCACTAATTCAATGAAGGCCGACTTAAGTTTAATGGCTCATTTGTGGGTCTTGATAGAGCGGAGAAAGAGATTATTCGATTGGAATAAGATTAATTTTATCATTTTCTTTCCAAAATTATTATGGGTTTTTACCTTTTGTCGCTATTGTTGCTGTCATACTGGTAATGAGGTGTGTTGAATTTTTAATTTCTGTACTTCAGATACATCCCTACAGCAATTACAAGTAAGATATGATAGTCAAGTTCATGTATGAGTAGATATAAGTCGGCACAGATTTCTCGTTGACAGTGGTTTCATCACTCCCAAATTCTCCCAATCTGCCATGTTACAATGCTTACTTAGAAATCTATTGAATTTGGGTATTTTTCGCTAAAAAGTTTGTTTTTGAGGCATTATTTTCTTAAGTGCTCTAAAGCCTCTGAAGCTTCATATGTCGGTGGGGCACCCACCCCATTAATCCTTCTTCCTATGCTTTCAATGAAAAGAGCCGTTATATTTGCAAACTTGGTATGTTATGAGGATTTAATATTGTTGCTCTCAATATTCCAAAGGTGCATCTTCATTGTTTTGTCTAATCAATCGAAAATACACGTTGCATTAGAAGAAAAACATAAGGGAAAACGGATTAAGATCTGGGTGTATCCTTAGTTGTCGCCGTCATCGCTACCAGCGCCATTCTCTTCATCATCGTTTTCCTCGGTGTCTCCGTTATTGTCGTTAATGTGCTCATCATTTGCCCTGTGTGGCATAAGTTCTCTGCCAAGGGCAACCATACCGCTCATTGCCTGCAACCATTAATAATACGATTAGGAGTTGCATTTACAAATAAATATATGTAAAACCTAACAAAAAATGATTATTTATGTGCTTACAATCCAATCACTATAATCGAATTGCAACACGATGAGTTCGCCCGATACGATAATCCTCGGTGATCGGAGGTTCATGGGACTAACGATCATGACGTTCCTAGCATTCACCGTCGGTAGCGGCTCGACCTCGATGAACTAGGCACGAAAGCGATTGAATATTTTCGACCGCTTGCCCAAAAGAAAGTCGATTAAGAACTAAGACTTCGAATCTTACGGCTCTCCTCTCTCTCAAAATGTTTACCATGATAGCCATGCGTGCCTCATTGTGTGGATCAACACTAGCCATCCGATCGATGATGAAAAAGTAGAAAGCTTTGCAACTAAATTACGCTTACAAATTGATTGCAAAAACTGGGCTTAACAACAAAACACACAACTTTGCCTGATTTTCTTTTGTTGTAAAGCTCTCTATAAATATTAGAGTGATGTACTATTGAAGCACAACATTGCCCAATTTATGGTTTGATCTAACATGTAATAACCTTTGAAAAGACACAGGTCGATGTGATAGGGTACCTCTATTATTAGATTTAAAACCTTTAATTTGAACACCCGATTTTCTTAAGGTACCTCTAATTGCATCCTTACAATGAAATTGTAAGGGTACCTCTAATTGCACCCATGACTATGTTGTAACACCCACATTTCGTACCTATTAAAACAAATGATTGCATCTGATCAATAGATCGAGGTAATGTTTTATCCAGATATTTTCGAAAAAATAGATCTTCAAATCATGGAACATGTATCGGATGGTCAATTTATGAGTACACATGTCACGAATTTAAAAAAGAAGGCCACAAACTCACGTTTGACAGTGAAACGTGTCATATGAGTGGAGGGGTATTTTTTAGGGATATTTTGCACATATAATAATAATTAATCGTCGAAATGAAAAATCAACCATATGATAGGTGCGGCATGATCTTATGATCCATTGTGTGAAAGATCGGAGAAAAACAGATCTCCACCATTTGATCCAAGGCAGTCAATTGTTTTCAAGGGGTTTCCAATGAAGGTGCTTCCAGAGATTCCGTGCGCACTAATAGAGGTATCCATTTAAGTAGGGGTGACAATTGGCCGAGCTCGGGCCTCTAAGTATACTATAAACGGGGCCATATCTGCTATGCGATGGCACACATCAGACGGTCCATATCTGCTATGTGATTATTGCATGGCACACATCAGTTGGCCCATATTGCTATGCGATGGCACACATGAGACGACCCATATTCCATTTGTACATATCACATGTCCCTAAAACACCAAGTCTTTCTTTACATTAGACGCAATCACACATTAGACGGCCCATATTGCATGGCACATATCAGACAGCCCATACTTAAATGCGATGGCGCACATGAGACAGCCCATATTCCATTTTTATCTAGGCGAGGGGTTTTCAATTTGATACCATGGTCGCGAGCCTCTTTGAAAAATACATTTTTAACATGTTACCTATCTTTAGCATGCGCACGATGGGACACATCAGAGTAATCGGTCCCCACGCTGCAGTTTGGGAAACGTCCCCAAAACTCTCACATGCCACTCTTGCCCTCTCTTTGATCACAAGCCTACAATGGTTGAAATAGACACCTGGAGGACAAATAAAAAAATTGTTTTATGAATGCTAGTCTAGTGGTACCTACTAGTACAACCTATTACTAACACCTCCTACCTAGTAGTAGGTCTACTGACACCTATTATTACCCCTAGAAACCTATCAAATATCTATAGGAATTGAGGTGCACCAGCTCGTTTGCAAAGCACCAACATTTCAAACCTTGTTTGTTGAAAGGGACCATTTGGTAATAGGCATCAACTCGTTTGCAAAGCACTAACATCTCAAACCTTGTTTACTCTTGGACTGCTTAAAATCATATGATGGAGATCATGTTTCACCATGAACTTCTACTTACATTTCATGATGGAGATCGTTTATCATCACAACCAGGATCTTGAGATCATGGGCCTACCATCAGACGGTCGATGTTTCATTTCTAGTGCTACACATCAGACGGCTAGTGACCTGCCTTAAAATCAATCCACAAGCACTAGATTTTAAGGTAACTTTTTTGGGTGTGTACCGCATGAAATAAAAAAGTAACTGAATTATTGTACGATCATGTACTTAACATCCATTGTATTAAAGATTGAGACAATGAACAACCTCCATCGTCCGATTCAATATAATGAAGGTATTAATTCAAGTGAGGCGTCTATTTAAAGAGAAGTGGGTAGAAATTCAAGTGAGGCATACCTCTTCATTCATTGTTCACTTTCTCCCATCAGACGGTCGACAATAGAACGCCTCCAAAGCCTTTTTCAATATTCAGATGGTGGACGCTACCAGGGCAAACATGAAAATAATGTTAGATATTTTAGCAGAGGAGGGATCAACTACTTACGAGAGTTTGGTTTTGAATCGTATCTCCTATGATCAAACAGTCGAGAACATGCATGCTTTTTACTATTTATTTTCCAAAGGAAAAATTGTAATCCACGAAGCAGAAGGGAAAGAATTTACTGTTTGTATGTATCTTTATAACCCATTTAGTTTAGATATTCACAGGAAAAAATAAAATTGCTTTCATCTCTCATAGTCTTATATGGCTAGTATGCAACAGATCATGTGGACACCGTCAACGCCTCCGGGATAAAAGATGCCCCAGTGGTTCGCACAGCCGAGTTCATGCGATTAAACCAGAGACTCTGGACGGTAATCGTACTCCTCATAATGATCGGATCGCTATATGAACATCTTCTTGTCCATTATTGCACATGATTGCAATAGTAAATTTTTGTGAAATTGTCTTCTCTTTGTGCAGGAGATGAAAAATAAAGTTCCATCAGGGTGTGAATTGATGCCGCACCGGGTGCCGAGCGAGGATCATGACATCTTTAGTACAAACTTCGCAATCGCATTCGGTAGCGAAGGGGGATACTTTATTTTCGTAGATCGGGCATGAGACTATTGTAATGGTCGTCACTTTCTATATCAGATGGAATTGGACGCCTTTCTCTTTAATAAGAGTGTCATCTGTATTAATACAATCAAATGTGTCTGGTGTGTTTGAATTTACGACATTTTAAAGATAACTCTCTTGAAGCACATGAGCATGGTGTGTGCCATTCACTGTATTCACCCAAATGAGCATGATGTGTGCCATGTGATTTTACGGTCACGAGAGGTCCATTAAGGACGGCGTTTTGATGTGTAACCGGTCTCCATTGCTTCAGATTAGCTGATATAAATAGTATTTAGGGTACCTACACCTAAGATCATTGATTGCTTCAGATTGGATGATAGAGATCAGATGAAATAGATTTTGTTTAGGGTACCTAAACATAAAACCATTGATTGCTTCAGATTGGATAGCACACATCATGCTAGAACGTGACTACAGGGCTACATCGATGGGAGCGAAAAGCGATTTTCATCACTTGAGAAACGACTCATATTGCATGACACACATTGGACGGCCCATATCTGATCATGGGTCAAAAGCTCGGTTTTGATTTCAGTTTCGTTCACGACCCAAACCGTAAATTGGTCAAATTTGCGGTAAATTTTGGATTTTTTTCAAAATATGCTCTGAACTTTACCGAACTTTGCTGAACTTTGTATTATTGATTTTTTTTTAACTCTTTAATATTATGAGAAGCAAAATAAATCAGATCTGGGTTTTTTAAAGTAGAAAAACATTTCAAAAATGCAGAGATGAACTCTCGGCTGATAATTTGAAATTATCGACTGATATTTTAGAAAATCATATTTTTGGCCGATAATTTCTCTTTTTCCGGTGGGGTGGGGGGGATTTTTTATTATTTTCAGGCTCGGTCTTGACCGAAATCAAGAAGTCTTGGCTGAAAATTTGAATTTTCGGCCGAGATTTTGATCCATGTATCTGATGTGCGATGGCACACATGGGACGACCCATATTTGCTATGCGATTATTGCATGGCACACATTAGACGGCCCATATTGCTATTCATTCCATTTTTACGTATCACACGTCCCTAAAATTATAAGTCTTTCTTTATATTCGGTGCAATCACTTCAAAAACGTGTGCAAGTAATGGCTCCCGTTATTAATTTATTTTTTAATTCTTTGGTTCACTGATTTTTACGGTCCCAAAAGTGAGGCCTCTATTTCGATTCCCGCCCAACCAATAACAAAAACAAGGTTTGAAATTTGAATTAAAAACCTCATGGGTCTCTTCGGTTGGCTACAAGTGTTAAACCGCTCTCTCTCTCTCTCTCTCTCTCTCCTATAATCAACCAGGACCCCCTACTCCCCCTACTCTTACACCAATCTCTCTCCTATAATCCATCAGGACGCTCTACTCTACTCTTACACCAAACCACTAACCAAGACGGCCTAGTCCCTACTCCTACTCCTACACCAACCAAGAATTCCCCCCCCCCATCACAATCTCATCAGTTGCTAGCGAGGCTGCCTCCCTCCCCTCTCTCTCTCCTCTCTCCCTCCCTCCTACCAGATACCAACGCCTTTATCTCGTTGACAGATTGCTGAGAGTATTTCACTCTCTCTCTCTCTCTCTCTCTCCTCCTCCCCTCTCTCTCTTTGTCACTCTGGCTATGTCATGTTGCTCGGTCTTACAATCTCAAGACACGGAGCTTCGCCATCTAGGGTGAATTTTATTCCATAATATTTTTGTATATTCTTTTGGCTTTGAGCCATGTTAATATTTTTCTACTTTTTAATCAGAAATTTCTGACTCTGCAAATTTTTATCATTGTAGTATATCTTTACTCATACTTCCTTTTATTTTTTTATGATTATAAATTGTTAATGCACGATTAAAGACATAATTTTTAACTTCAAATAAGTTAACTTATACTTTTATATATTTCAGTAATTTATTACTGGTTTTATAATTTCAATTTTTTCTTAATTTTTCTCTGAACCTTTACTGAAATCATCCAAATTGTACAGGACAAAATAAATATTGTGCAAAGATAAACGGCACAATATATTAATTCTGTTATATGATTCAATGCAGTCAATGAAGGACTTTTGGTGTATTAAATCATATGATAGAGATCATGTTTCATGTCAATCTCTATGGCCTGATTCATTGAATTTGGCGAGGCGATAGAGATCGATTTTCACATGGTTGATCTTGAGACCTGAGCATACCATCAAATGGATAGTTTTCGATTTTGTCTGGAAAGGATCTCAGAAATAAAGCTCCTAATATCATAGTTGAGCATGATGTACGCTACATGATTTTTGAGTCACTTTTTTTGAAACTGATAAGGAAACTGACAGTTTGATGGTATTCTCTTGATTTTAAGATCAATTCTGAAAAATCGATCTCCATTGCATAATTCAATGCAATGACCGGATTTTAGCATAGGCATTCTCAATAATTGGGTGGGTGCAAATAGGGCTACCCTTAATCAAGTTGATGAAGGGATAAAGTTGGATTTTAAGGGTTGACTGTCCGATTGGAACCCACTTTATGTCTATCATACATGCCCCTCTATTTTTTTTTTTTTTTTTTTTGTGTTGTCCACAAGGATCAAAATTTCTGCCAAAATGACCAAAATTTCGATCCCCATAGAAACCGAAACAAAATCCCAAAATTTTGGGATTTAAGCATAGAGATGAAAATCTGTCAAAATTTCACTTTCGGTTCCCACAAAAATCGAAACCAAATCCAGAATTTTGATCCTTGGTTAAAACTGATTTAATGTCTTCGCTTTCTTTGTATTTTGTCATACTTTTGAACTATGAACCATCCTACAAGAATTAATTAATTAAACGGTCGATTGAAGATCGAAGCACTAATTGATAGGATAGATGGAAGGAAGATTAGTTTTAATTAAACTCACCCACCAAATCTTTAACCTCTCATCACATCGAAATACATTGACTACATTGAATGAGGCGATGGAGATCGGTTTACCCTTCCAATATTGAGATCATCGGTACCATTAGGCGGCTAGTGATTTATTTCACGTGACACCCATCTCAGAAAAGTGACCATGATTTCAAGATCCTTTCTGTGAAATATGAATCAGTTTCTTTCATGTACTGCCTAATGCTAGGACTCATGGGTTTGTTGTGTTATTTCTTTTAGGTGGTGCGTACATAATCCTTTTCCAAAACCATAAGAGAAGCTAAAGGTTTTGAGTAGAGGAAAAGCCCCGATAAAGTATTGCCGCCTAAGACAGTTTATTGAAGGATTGATTTTCCCTGTAAGTGATGGCAGACTCTTTTGAACCTCCCATTAAAGATTTCTCATATTTGCACTCATGTCAATTGCTTTAGTTAATTCACCTTAATTTGTTACGGCTAAATGGTATTGCACGAATTTCATTGGACTCTTTGGATGTGAATGCCAAGAAAATTAGAAAAAAATTTGTCCATTTGTAATATCATGAATTTATATAGGGTTGTATATGCATAGAATTTAAATATTGATTTATTTTCGATAATTATAAATGATGCTTTACATTTCTCATAGAAACAGAGTTGGATTCTTCGTAAATTTGGGTAGAAAATTTGAATTTTGGAATAATTATTGAAGTTTTCGGAACTCATTGTTGATGGAGTTTTGGTCTAATTAGTTTCCTGTTTTCAATGTTTTGGCAAGCTTCTCATTACCCCTCCTTGATCCACTGTTTCTTTACTAATATGGCTACCAGTGCATGAAAACATCGACAATCCAATAACCCCTCGTATCCTCATCGCCAATTGGCCATTTTTTATCTGAGTTTCTAATTTAAAAAACAAGTCCCTCCTCTCACGGTGCAAATCAACCCAGCCATCACTTCCATGTTAAACCCACCACACACAATTGCCTTCCTTTTGATCTGATTTTTGTGAGGTTAATTTTGTGCACGCAATTTTTCACTGCTAGGAATATTTCACTGCTGGCCTACAGTTTATTTGAAGTGTTTTGCGTGAGTTAGCCCTCCCCAATTAAAATCGGGCTTTTAAAATACCGGCATCAGGCCGCCCTGCAATTCCCTTTTCCAATTTTCAGAATTTTCATGCGGATAGGATAAATTAACTTCTAAATAATATTCTTTTTTGTAGATATTTCAGCATGGCGAAATGGAAGTACTATGTTGTTTTTTCCGGGCGACGGCCTGGGATATATGATCGGTGGTGTGACTGTCACTATCAAGTTAATGGTTTTCGAGGAGCTAGCTATAAAGGATACACCACACTCTCGGAGGCGGAAATGGACTTCCAGATGTCGACAATGGCTTTAGGAGACTCGGGAAATAGACATTTGGAGGCAGAAATGAACCAAATTCGTCGGTCGCATTTTCTTGCCATATCCGTTGCGATCGGATTACTCTCGATCTTTATTTTTCTAATTTTGGTATTAATTACTTTCCATCATAGTCTTCTTTAATTACCAAAATGTACTTGATATATATAAAATAGTGGGGCAGCTTCAAAAATCTGAATGGTCTATTTTAATCATATATTTTAATGACACTTGATGATGGACTACTCAATGGGATCCTTTCCTCTCCTGGCTTCAGCTTGAGTGCACCATCGAGTAGGGTCAAGTGCACCAAATGGTCGAGCATTTGCGAGTTTCTTATTGGGCAGCCAAATTTTGGACACAACCCAACCCATTGGCACCCTACAATTTTTTACAAGAACCCAAAAGCACTCTCACTAGTGCATCTGCTTTTCACGTTTTATCGATTTTATGCAAAAAACCATGTCCATGGAATCGATCTGAAAAAACCTTTCCAAATTCGTTCTTGGAGGCCTGAATATTGACAAATGCTTGCAGCTCAACCAGGCTATATGCTTGGTCAATTGACATTGATATGACCAAACTAAGCATAGGACCAAGAGGTAGGTCATTTATAATAGACGGGCGGGTCTGTTATCATAGTTATGAACTTGTTCAACAATAGAAGGGCGGGTCATCTTCCATTTACAGATGAACCACTTCCATTTACAGATGAACCACAAATAATGCGGTTCATTTGTGATATATATCAAAGCTCGGAAGTTTTGAAATATACATGCACAAATTAGAATTGTGCATGTCCTTTCAGGTTTTTACTGTGGTTACTCAGAGATTGGTGTAGAAATATTGGTACAAGCTCCATATCCATGCAATTGAGACACACCCAATACAAACCAAAGAGAAATTAAGGCTGAATCATTTGGATTTAAAATCCTGTCCTAGATTTGAGACCCCCATTTCCAAATCCACCGTTCGGATAAGCACTAATTGAGAGGGATTTAGATTTCGCCAAATCTTGTGTAATTTGAGACGTGTGCCGTGTGGAATTGACAACATACTATCCGATAGGTGGTCCATGATCTAGCATGCAAAAGATAGAGTTGAAAAAATAATGATCTCCATCACTTAAACAAGGCAATCAACAATTTTATTGCGGCACCATCATATGTGCTAAAAGAATCTTCAATTGTGAATAATGCTTTCTACCTTTGAAATTTATCAAGTAGTGTTACACATCCATTTTTTTTACTGCCACACCACCTCCAATCAGATGAGGGTGATCAATTTTTGTTCCAATCTTCCACACAATGTAGTTGTGATCATGGGCTTACAATCGAATGGTCCGGTGTTGACATGGGCTTACAATCAAATGATCTGGCATTGATTCCACTTGGCACACATCCTAAAAAAATGAGACGGTTGCTTCATTCCATAAAAATTGATTCATGCTATTTTGGTCTCTCGTATTTACGTTATGATGCAATCGTCTCCTGTTTTGGGATGTGTGCCACATGGCATCAACAAATGACCGTCTGATGGTAGGCCCATGCTCTCAAGATCTATTGTGTGCAAGATTGAGACTAAAGACAATCTTCATCTTATTCAGAGTAGTCAACAAAATGTTCTTTATTTAAGTGGTGTGGCAATAACTATGTTCGATTTATATTATGCTGGCTAGCTGTCTATCCACTGGGGCATAGGGTGGACACTATAGCTGTCTATCCAAGGTAATCTTGATTGCGCGCCATTTTTGGGAAGTATCATGCGGAGTCACCATATGCTCCGTTTGATGGCGCTCATGATCTAACCATTTTTCCCGATTTCCAATTTAACCTGCATGAAATTCTCATATCTATTCCTTACAATCAATGTCCAAAAAGTGCACGATTATGCCTACACGTACCAACACTTCAAATGGCACCAACACATTTTAGAGGAAACCCATTTCACAAATATCAGAACCCTTCATTGGAAGTGAAATCAGCTTGTCAGCAAAGACAAGGGTGGACACTATAGCTGTCTATCCAAGGTAATCTTGATTGCGCGCCATTTTTGGGAAGTATCATGCGGAGTCACCATATGCTCCGTTTGATGGCGCTCATGATCTAACCATTTTTCCCGGTTTCCAATTTAACCTGCATGAAATTCTCATATCTATTCCTTACAATCAATGTCCAAAAAGTGCACGATTATGCGTAAACGTACCAACACTTCAAATGGCACCAACACATTTTAGAGGAAACCCATTTCACAAATATCAGAACCCTTGATTAGAAGTGAAATCGCGATGTCAGCAAAGACAAGGGGATTTAAATCTGTTGGTTAAGATAGATGTCTAAAATAAAGTATCATCCCAAGTTTTAACCAAATAAAACAAGTAAAATCAAACAAGAAAAATCCACTCATGCCACTAGTAGGAAGAAGCAAAACTAAAATTATGAACCCCATCTTTTCTTCCATCTCATCGCCTTGCCTATGCCTTCCTTGTAGGCAAATCAGATCACCTTCTTAACCGTACTGAAAACAAATTAAACAACATTTTCAAAAACAATATTTGGAGGATTTAATAGCAGAATAAATGAAATAATAGTAATAATATTAATAAAAATACTAACAAATAGCAAATACTGCAAACAGTGATTTACCTTGACAAAGCCAATCTCCTTGGCGTTGCTGCAGAAGCACTACCTGCAACACATAAGTCCGCACTTTCTGATCAACCAATGTGGGTTACCGCAAACTCGGCTGAAATAAACAACACATTAATGGAAAGCAGAATTTAAATAATGAACTTTAAACTATTACCCTTTCAAGTTCATTATACCCGACATCGGCACACATCACTTGGAGGTCTTAGTTTCCATTTCTCAATTAGTTTCAACCTTAAAGCAAATTTGGTAAACACTACTACAAGTGGTACTTGAATAGACACCTCGAGCTAATCGAAGCCTCTTCTAACAAATTTCAAGTTCAGTAAATTGCAAGGTCTCGTGTAATAATGTTGACCACACAATTACAACCCTTTTGGTGATGTAATCTTTCTACAAGTCAATACTGAGAGTTTCTTACTTCCATAGATAACCCTCTTTAATCGTCTCCATGGTCAAGCCAGAAACATTTCTAACGGAAACATAAGCAAACCACATCTTCCATGACCATGTAGCATACTTGCAAAATTCAGCTTCTCACTAGAAACAATTTTGTTACTGTGACAAAGTTTTCCTCCAAGTCATCGGCAGGCTATTGAACAGCTCAGTTATTACCACTACATAAATCTAATCTGATGAACTGACATCTAAGAGATTTCGACACACTGTGATAGCCATTCATGAGTTCATCACATATACAGAATTAGAGTACAAAAAAATAGGGCAATGTGTAAAAAATAACTGATTAGTACTTCCTATAAAAATTAAAATATAAAATAATTATTTTCTACATTGCATCTGAGAGCGAAACACACACCAATCTTATTTCTCTGACCCCCAAGACTTCTTGTCTTGGACGATATTTCAAGCCATGCTAATAAGACATCCCCGCAATTCTTTATCCAACCATAGTTATATGGGTGTTACTACTACGTGTCCCAACCATGCAGCCAGCTAGGGTGTCTCCGGGTCATACCCTCTCCAAACTGGTTAGACCTTGCAAGAAGTAGTCATTTATGGATATGTCCTACTAGGGTGTCTCCCAGGTCAAACTTGCACCAAACTTGTTACGCACCACGTTCTAATTCCTCTTCTAGAATTCCCTTTGATGAAACAAGCCTGTCCAATAAAACCCATCATGATAGAATCGTTCAATGGCCAACAAATATGAAGAAATCGCAAGAATAAAAATACCCAATAAGTTCTTATTTTCTCTTCAATTCTGTAACTAGTAAGTAATAAAAATGCCCCTCCAACAAAAATACCTATGGTAACTAGTACCTATGGTAACGAGTAATGGTGTCAATGCCCCTCCTCCAAAAGTAAGTTTTCGAGTAATAAAATATGTTGATCTTAAAGTACCTATGGTAAGGCCTTCTTACGTAGGATTTCCAACGCTATCGTCCTCCTAAACGAATCCATGTCATCCTAAACACACATGGAGCGATTAACACTATTGCGGAAGTGTGTACAAAAAAAGTGCGGATCAATTTTACTATAGGAAGTACCTTAGTGAAGTTATATGGCAAACCACGAGAGGAATGATCGACATATTTCATCACAAATACACCACAATCGAAACCATTGACTTGTTTCGGAATATCTCTACATTCTTGTATTGGGCAATTAGCGATATCATAAATGTTGACCCCTAATCGCGCGAGCAGTCGAGGGAGAAAATTCCTCTGTAAAGTAAAGAAAGTTATAGTTCAAATATCAGTGATTTGAGGAACAAATAAATTGGAAAACATCTACTACCTCAAAAATTTGATGGCTCTGAGAACATATCAGTAACAAAATTTGTGACTCATAAAATTGAAGGCTTTGGGAATATACCAGTAACAAAATCTCGTTGTGGTACCTCGCCATGAGATCATTGTAGAACGAGTCCAAAATCTCTACTCTCTTCTCTAAAGTATATAAGATAAACAAAGCCCAATGGCCCTCCTTGAATATTGGTAAAAAAACCTGTGACAACCTCATAATAAATAATTACAGGGTTGGGGACCTTGCACAATTATCGATAACGGACTATTCGTAACACCTCTACATAAGAATTTGAAGTAAATATACCTTCTGACAGCTACTGAACTTTTTTTGAGGTCGTACAGGGTCAAGCCATATTTTCAGATCACCATTAGGAATATTAAAATGCTTAGGTAGGGGACCATCAGGAACGTCGTACTTTTTGTATTTCCTATTTTCTCTCCACTTCATCAGAGATGCTCGATAATTGCGTCAACAATTCCTACCATGTATCAACAATAGATTATATAAGAAACATATGGGAATCATGACTCGTATTGTCAGGTACAAATAATGGAACTCGATTTTAGACTTGCCAAATAATGCGCAGGGAAGAAATGACATCTAGGAAACACATCTGCATTCCGATCCTCTCGTTTCATTAACAAATGAAAATATGCTGTCATCGCCTGTGCCCACATAGATTAAGATGGTATGAAAATTGATAACTGAGTGATAAATATTTAAGGTGACGAATTGAATTTTAGAGCACATTACCACTCCATCTACCCAATTTGACGGTTTAAGCGACTGCAACTGATCAAGGAAGAAAATGCGTACTCCATCTACATTTATCTTTTTACTTCGATATATATCCCGACAAAATAAGGGTATTTAAGTTACAAAAATATATGCGAAAAATTTAAATGTGAAGTGGATAAAAGAATTCGCATACCTATTGTCTGGATCTTCCCAATGCGAGTCCACTAATTCGTTGTCTTCCTCTGAGAGTGGGTGATTAACTTGATGGCAAGCCTAATCAATAGACAAAAGCATTAAGCCTAAACCAACTCCGTATTCCTACCTCACATGCAGTCATTAAGCAAGAATAACTATGAATGTGAATAAAGGGTGAAGGGTTTGCTATTACCAGGTTAACGGGCTTTCTAATACTGTACTTTTGATGTTTCTTTGACAAAGGGTAAGGATGCTTCAAGTAAGTCATTAGCTTATTAAGATTTTCACCAAAAATCTTTTCCCTAGGATCCTAATGTAAAATTCATAATTGTGAGTATTACCAAATCAGGTGTATTTTAACATGTAATTTTTGGGATGATGAATAATACCTCGTCATCATCCGCCGAATTACTCTCCTCTACATGCACCTACTTAAACCGTTAAACAAATAAGAAATTGGTGATATTTTATTATACTCATAATCTCATATAATACATTAAAATAATGTTACAAATTACCTTATCGGTCATATTCTTCCCTTCGCATGGCTCGATCTCTTTTTAGTTTTTCTCTTTACCCTAATATCGTCAGGTAATGGCGACCTCAAGGACGTCGAAGGATATTTCTTTCTCTGGCTTACCGAATATTTGTCACCTATATAAAATAAAATTAAATTGTCGGAAAGGTGATGGAGATTCACTTATTAATTAGATTTCAATATTGTCACCTTTGGCTCTCTTTTGTGACTTCTTCCAAAACCTTCTCTCTTAAAAGCTCATCTAAATGAATAATCGGATGTTTTCCCTCTTCATGAGCTTCCATTCCTTCATTTTCCGTTGTACATTTATGACTTTTGTAACAAGATTCCTTAGGGGAATTCACTCTTTCTTCTCCCACTTTCATTGATGTGCTCTTCGGTGGCATATTCTTACGCATGGGATGCCCCTCTTTCTTGTTCTTATTGAGTACAGATCGATAAAATAAGATTAGAGAAGTTGAAGATTTATTCTAGGTAAAATATATTGAAACTCGTTACACTAGAAAAATCAATGCTCTTACTTTAAGGTTTGCAACTTCACGCTCTATCACTTTAACGCGTTCTCTTAGAGCCTCACAAGAATTACATTTAATACCAGACTTTTGGCCCACACTCGATCGCATATTGTAATCTTCTTTCCCGTGTGACGTGGATGAGATATCGAAAATGATCTGTGAATATTATCAAAAGCTTTTAGTGCATCATCTAAACAATGCATGTAACATGACGAGAACTACGCCTCATACCTTGGGATTTATAAAAGCGGCCTCGTAAAATGAGCGATTTTGCCTTTGAATCTTTGGATACCTCAAGTATCTTGGGACAATCATTGTAGCTTATGAAATGCTCATAAGCCCATATCTGCGATGATGTCACGAACAATATTATGCTCTTTTTATAATATTGAATTTAAACTATTTGAATTGGATGAAAAACTAGTCAGGAGGAAGCTACCTGCAGCGCAAATGCGCACCCTTCGACAGCAGTGTGAGTCTTCGTCAACTTATAGTTCAAAGCACATTTATTCAAAGACCCCATTAAGAAGTCATACACTAACTTCCCCCATGCAAATTTATTGAATTTCTGAATGTCGCAAACCATTTCGAAATAAATAATATCAACTTTCTTGTCATGGTTGGGAAGCAAAAAGCACGCAATAAAGTACAAAAGTGACAATCGTATAAAATCTTTTGACTCTGTTGTCGAATCTAATTTAGAAAGTGCCGCCAGGATTTCGTCTCTACCAATATCGGATGCTTTCGCAAAGTGTCTAATAATGAACGTCTTCATCTCGGGGTCATTTGTATTTGAATTTGGTTGATCACCACCGCTCCAACCCTCAAGCTTTAGACCTATAACTAATTCAATCTCAAACTCTTCAAATCTTATTCTCCTATCCCCGACTACTAAGACCCCGCTCTCAATTTCAATGTTTTCAATAATCCAAAAAATTAAATTGGGACAAATAGGTACTCTAAACAATGCAAGGAGAGGTGAGAATGCTGTGCATTTGATTCCTTCCCTCTCTTGGGTGGATAAGTCACCGAGGAAGTAACTCATCTTCTTCATATTGCATCTCAGGAGATCCTGAAAAGCGGTGAAGAATTATTAATGTACAATGTCATATTTTTACATTATTACACCAAAGATAGTAATTCAAACATTATTGATGGAGACCATACCATTTTCTCCATCTCCAAATTTAAAGAGGTGCAGGATGACAATTGGTGATAATATGTTGTAGCCTACAACAACTGTAACTTGCAAAATCGAAGCACATAAGAGAATCTAAGAGATCATACGAGTTGCGCAAACAGAATTGTTAAAGAGAGAATGCGGATACATGACTGATATTGAATACAACATATACCTACACTGAGCATAGACTAGTAAAAAGGCACGTGCAAATGCACGTGTATATTAGGACCTTTAAATGATTAAACTTGGTTTTTAGGCATCTATCGGGTGATTTGAATATAAAACAAATATAGTATTTCAAGTGTTCGTTACTATATTTTACAATTTATTATAGACAAAAAAAAACACACACTTATTATTGTGTTTCATATGTCTTCATTATGTATAATTTAAAATTATCAAAAAATATAATAAAAAATACAAAAATATAACTTATATTGTAAACTATAGAACATGAAGAAAAAATTGTTTGTCTGATGGTACGCTTATGGTATCAAGATCCTTTGTGTGGAGGATCGGGGTGCAAAGCAATTTCCATTTTCTGATTCGAAGCAATCAATGGGTTTGAAGGAGTTTCTGATTTGGTGCTTTCATTAAACCTGTTGGCGCGAATTGAGGTACCCTACCTGCACTTGGGAAAGTATCCTCTTGCACCAAATTTAAAAGACTTGCAAGTTTGGCTACCTATGCTACGATGAAGACACTATTTAAGCCGTTTAATTTGAAGGGCAATGATTTAAATATATTAAGTGCAAAATCTTATGATCTATAGATCAAAAAACCTTGAAATCAGTCTTAAAATAGGACTAGGTATTTTAGCGTGGGACACGTTGCTAAAATACCAAGGCTTTTTTTAAACTTGGTGCAAGGGCCATCTTTCACGGGTGCAAGAAAAGGCTGGTGTTACCTTCTATGTTATAGTGACTCGTCTTAAAACAGAGGAAAAATCAGTTACCTTTTTTTAATATGATGATTGAGATTGTTTTTCGGCCCAATCTTTCACATCATACATCCTAGATAAGATATTGATTACACGTTCTAGACATTCCAAAAAATGAATATGAACCATATTTGATGGTTCATCATGGTCATGCTCACTTTTTGGGATGTGTACCATGAGGAAATAACATCTGATCATATGTCCCAAACCAATTTTTTGTATGTAATTTTAATGAGAATTATGTTTCATAAATAAATAAATTCAATTATTTTATATTTATATGATATGTAAAAAAATTAAATTTGATTTCATCATTGGAAAATGGACTGATGATCTTTGTGTGGTACCCAAAACATGGAGGATTATTTGACCGATCTACCTAACTATTCGATTTGAATTGAAATCTATGGATCGGAGCTAAAATTTTCTTCATGGCGACAAGTGATGGTCGCCAGATACTCTCAATAGTTGATTTACACACTTTTGGTGCAAAATTTGAGTTAAAGAATTATCTCATCAAGCAAACAATCTAAAAGTAATGGCTACCATGTAAATCCAATATAAAAGTCAAAAGATGCTAGGTGCCACCATATAATAGCACATCTACGCTTTTGTGTTCCAATATTATCGACACAGCTACATACAGGCCCAATCCTATGATAGGATATACTAATAATTTATGTTTTCAAAAACATCATTGAGTGATAAAAGGGTAGAAATTATAGGGGTAGATAAAGAGTCAAAGTTGAATAAATATAAAGAATTGATTGAGACAAGAGAGGAGAGTATGCCGTGAGCCGGTTTATTAGGGGTATTTTGAACCAAAATTGACCCAAATTTTAAACATCTCATTCTTCACTTTTAGTAGTAGTTATTGCATCAATATATGTAAGGAAGTTAAAATAAGATATAAATTCAATTTAATTTACTTTAATTTTGGATAGTCAAACTAGCATAGCACAACAATGTAGAGATTCCCTGCCAGGCTTAGTCTGAGTTAATGGTCTTCTTTGATTCTTATTTATTTGCATTGGTAATAGATGAATCAACAATAACAAAAATATAAATGAGGATCCATGAAATTTGTTATTTGTAGATAATATGGTATTGATTGGGGGGATGAGAAAAAAAAAATTGACAAATTAGAACTTAAAGTCGAGAAGTAATGAAATTAACATTAAAAAAAAACAGAAAAATAGTAAACTTTAGGATATATAAGAACCTAAAGGATGATTTGGTAAAAACAGAAAACTACTTGGTGTTGCAATATCATAAATTTCAGCATTTTGGGTTTTATGATACAACTTGATGATAGGCTAGAGGATATCTCAAATAAGATCAATGTAGAGTGAAAGAAGTGGAGACAGTCAAGTTGAATGTTTTGTGATCAACGAGTGCCACTATATTTGAAGGGACGTTTTTCCATAAAATGGTGATATGACTTGACATATCATATAGTCTAAAATGTTATGGAAAAGGACTAAATGAACATTTATGTTGCTGAGATGTCTATACTACGGTGGATCTGCAGAAAAACAAGAAATGCTTTACTTGAAATGAATACATGAATTGAAGCTTAGGGGTTGCCCCAATAAAAGAGATAATTAAAGAAGGCCACTTGAGATGGTTTGGGCACGTCCAACGGACACCTGCGACTACTAATATACGAAAGATTGAAATAATGGCAGCACAAGGAAGGAGAAGAAGATGAAAATTAAGACTTAAAAGTATTGAGAAATAACATCAAACAGAATTAAGTAGATAAATATGAGTGAACCCCAAATATATGCAACAAGGCATCGATGATGACAATGATGATGATGAACTAGCGTTGCTCATGCAATTACTCATTTCACTTTAAAACTGACGATCCCATAATTTCCATCATGTCAAACAAAAGATTCTAACCCTCCCTTTAATGAACTTCACATCAATCAAATTTTAGATTTTTTTTGTCTGAAAGGTATCAAATTTAGATTGTTGTTCATGATAATAGTCACCATACACTTGCTTGATAAACCGGACCATTGTGATTATCTGATTCGTGTGAATTTTGGACTTTGTCCCATCTCATTGATGGCGATGGCCGGCCAAAAGGATAGTTTAGGGCATCAATACAACCAGATCTCCATTCTTGGAGCTTGGATTATACTTCTTACCTTCAAAATACTTATCCTTCCTTAAAAGTTTCCTATTCCTAAAAAATATATTTATTGATTCCTCTTTTTAATCAGTAAGGCTCCATCTTTATTTCAAATTGATCTTTAATACCATTTTGAAAATTTTAATAGTAGGTTTTTAATACCATTAACTTTACTGGGAAAATGTCGTGAATGTTCTCTTTTAATTCATTAACTAATGTATAGCTTGTATTCTCTTATGATATAAATCTTGCTATCAACATTTATTAATTTTTATTTAAAAGAAGAACACATTGAACTGAAAAATTGAGAAAGTTAGGCACCTACCAGATCCCAAATGTTTCAAGGTTCTACATTTAAGCTCAGCTTGATTGTTCTTAACACTTTGGGTTGGGCCTAGGCTTAGTAATGTAGGGCCGAACTAATAAACACTATGCTCAAAGTAGCATCATTTGAGGTTTGGTCAGGGTTCAGCCCATTTGCAGAGGCCATATAGCAGATCTGCACAATTTCTATTGGGTTAAAACCCAGAATCTTATATGGCGTTCAACCAATTTTAGAACCCTTGAATTTACGTGAGCGACAGTGTCAGACTTTGGAAGTGCCCAATTATTAATAAGCACATAGACACACTTTTGATATGTGTGTCTTGTATAGTAGAAAATCGTCCGTCTGAGGATACCCCCACGATCCATAGATCCATTGTGAAGAAGATGGGGACGAAAAATGACCTTCACCATCAGATTCAAGGGCAGCCAATGATTACCAGCTGAAGAAGGTGGGGTGAGAAAGCAACTAAGGGAGTGAGTATAATGGTACCCATTGCTGTTTTTTACGATCCATATAGTCCCACATTGTTGAGGGGAAAAAACCTCCACACTCTACCCGCTGAAATTTTTCATGAAAAAAAATGCTGAAAATTTTCAATTCTTTATATTTATCAAAAAAAATGCTGAAATTTTTCATGAAAAAAAATGCTGAAATTTTTTTAATTTATCAAAATATTTGGCTAAGTTATCAATTTATTTGGGAAAAAAAAAATTCATGATAAAATATGCTGAAATTTCTGAAATTTACCATAATATCATAAATTTCGTTGAAAAATATCGAAATTACCGAAAAAGGTCAAAATTTCTTTGAAATTTTTGTTTGACCCCAATTCGACTATTTTCACGAAATTCGGCGAAATTTGTGTAGGTCCCACAGTTTTTACCGCACGCAAGAAAACCCCATACACGGCTTAGAAACTTTCTACTCTCATATTCCTACCAAATTTGGCTAAACAAACGAGGCCTTAGGGTTCAATCTAAAGACCCGGGACCAAGCCTCCTCTTTCCTATCTATTAAGGAGACAAAAACGGTCTCCGTCTCTATCTCTCTTTTCTAATTTGTATTAGATACTATGCATATTATCCAGAGCTATGACCTCATCCACTCTCCCCATCTCTCCCCATCCATCTCAAAAAATATTATTCCCACAAATTTGGTAAACCGTCAAACTAGCACTTTAATTGATTTGGGTCTTCAGATACGCATGTGCATCCCCTAAGATTTGACCAACGTACTGGCAGGAGATTGACCAGCTCACCAACCTTATTGCAGAGACAAAATACATAACAAAAACCTTGAACTGGAGATGAACAGAGGTATAATTTCTGTGGAAGAGGATCTCGAATTGGAAAAGAAGCTTGCCAAGAAGCTCAAGGTGAAGGATGGGAAATTGCGTGGTTTTGATTATGGGATGAATATATTTTTCTATGGCATCACCTCAGCCGTTGATTATGTAATGAGCAGTGAGACCTTAGCTGAAGGAGCTTCTAGAAAGGGACTGAGCAAGTTTCTTCTTCTATCCTGAAATTGTGTTCTATGAGGGATTTCATCAAACAAAAAGTAGGCAACTTAGATAGCCTAAATTAATAACAACAAAATAACATAAGGTATGACTTGGTATCCTAAAATTTACCTTCAGTTCTATGAGGCATTCTATCAAACATAAGGTATGCAAAACTCAAAATTGATTTTACCTAAACGGCAGCTCCGGCGACCAAATGAACGGCGTCGTCTTCTTCAATAAGCACGAGCACAGCATATGTTCAATAACCAATAACCACGAGCACCGTCTTCTTCTTCAATAACCACGAGCACAAAGACGAAAGCATCTTCTTCTTCAATAACCGCGAGCACAAAGACGAAAGCACCGTCTTCTTCTTCAATCTCCGGCGACCAAATGAACGGCGTCGTCTTCTTCAATAACCAATAACCACGAGCACCGTCTTCTTCTTCAATAACCACGAGCACAGCACATGTTCTTCGAACCAACCGGCAGAGAAGAGAAGGGAGCTGCGCAGGAAACTCTGGAGAAAAAACTCTGGAGAAGGGAGCTGCGCAGGAAACTCAGCTCTATTTTACCCTTTATAGGAGGGCATTTCAATAAATTTGTAGGGATTTAATTAGTCGCACGTGTGCCTCTGTTAACAATCTCACGGAAATTTGGAGTACGGCAAATAGCGAATGCCTGATCCTCTAAAACGTTTGCAGCCTGGATAATAGGCTAAAACGTTTCTTTCTCAGGGTTGTTCTTCTAATTTTCTCACTTTTCATCCCATTTGCTCTCATGAGGAGCTGTTTTAAGTGATAAAATTGCTCTATGCTCTCTTCAAAAGCAGACACAGCTGCTCTAATGTGAGCTAACCCAAACACAAAAAAAAATAAAAAACCTTCAACTGAGATAGGGAGATTGAGGTGGTGTGCACCAACTTTGATGCGTGAGTCGCGCAACTAATACAAACGCAGACCCAAAGAGCATCGGAAATAAAACAAGGCTCTTTATCTCTTTATCAGAAGGAGATTCCGACTCTTTGCTTTACAACTCATCACAGTCAACCTGCATGTCTGAATCGGTTTTCAAGCATGCATGAAACCGTAAGGTCAAACTGTTGACAATCTAGAGGGATTGAGATTTGAGTTTGATCCATGGATGACCCGGCAGGGCATGGTGGCCTATAAAGATATCGAGCTCAATCATGGAGTTTTTTTTGTTTTTTCAAATGGCTACTCACTTTACTCTCTCTCTTCTCTATTATTAGAACAAGGAGTAGGAGTATATATAGCGCATCCAAGCATAAGGTAGGCAGGCACCTGTGTTACATAAACAAGAAGAGACAGAAAAGAAGCCATGGCCGGTTTTCTATCAGTCTCTTTCACTCTCGCTCTCCTTGGAACTCTCTTTACAACCTCTCACTCCTCTTACGTTGCTGTAAGAAGGAGCAACTATAGCGCTTCCATAGCCTGCAATGGTTCTATTGCAGAATGCCAAGTGGAAGAAGAATTTTTCATGGAGTCTGAGGTAACCACTAGGTTACTTCGGACCGCTAATGCTCACCGGTTTCAATCTACCAAGGCAGGCGCACCCGCAGCCTCTACCGGTGGAGGAAAGAGCTACACGCTGCCTGATCAAAGCTCCAAATACAAACGACCGGAACCAACGCGGCAAATAGGAAATCCTCCACCCGCTTTACTGAATAATTAATTTCTCCTGAGGCCAAGAGATATAAGAGACTCCCTATCCCAACACACTATTCTACCATCCATGCTTTGGACGCTCTCAGATTTACTTTTCAATAATCTTTTCTGTCATAGATTTGACTCTTCCCTCGTAACCATATCAAGCTTACCAATTAAGTGCCTTTTAATTATACATGTAGAGGTGCTTCGTAAGCTTCATTATGTTATGATGTTGGTAGCTAGACGTACGGTTCCCCTTAAAGCTGTTTGTATTAAGCATGCGTGGCTGCTTCTTTATTTGGTGTTGTTTGTGCTTCACCATTTTTATGTTTTTATTTGTTACCATCTATGATAAACTAGTAGTTCACTCCCATATGTGTTGCTAGGTATTACTATACTAATTTGTGAATCATATATGGTGTTTGATTGAGTTATTTTTATCTACAAATGTTTTAATTCTAAGAACGATTTATAAGAGTTGTAACTTTTTTTATGGTTGACCATATTTCTTTTCGTGGTTAATCACTCAGATATTTATTCGTAGTTGAAACCAAAGTAATGGTCAATCATGAAATTGACTCTGTAAAAGATTCTTTTATATCTTTCTTGGGTTACAACTAATATAAATAGTATCTTAAGAACTCTTAGATTTTTAGCTCTCTTTTATTGCTCAGCCATCTTTATAAGAGAAAAATCTCTTTCGCCTTTGAAACTTTTGAACAAATCTCTTGATTATTCAAAGACACCACTACAAATAGTATCTCTTTTACCGGCGGCCAAAAACAGCCGGTGACAAGTGCCAAACTGCCGCTAAAAATTTTGCCGGCAACTTTAAATCTGCCGAGGAAAAAATCGTCGGCAAAACATTTACCGGCGGCTTTCCGGGCAGTTTTTATCTGTCGACAATAAATGTCTTTTCCCGAAGTTTTAAACTACCGGAAAATGGTCAAAACTGTGTTAGCAGTTACCGTTAGGGAAAGTTAATGGCGGCAGTTTAAAACCGCTGGTAATGCATTTGACTTTTTGATTCCCTGACAGTTTAAAACTGCCAGAAATTATCACAATGATAATATTTTCCCACTAGTTTTAAACCGCTGCCAAAGAGTTTGTTTTTTTTTTTAAATGAATAAATTATCCCAAATTTCCTCAGATAATGGCTGTAGCTATTTTTTAGCTAAAACCAGATATTTTTTAGCTTGTTGCACTTGTTTTTTTAGCGTGTAGCTTTTTAATTTTGAACCTGTAGCATTTTTGTAGCATTATTTTAGCCTATAGCCTTTTTTAGCATTTTAATTTTAAACCCGTAGCACCGTTGGGCACTTCATTCCAAAAATGCCCGTTATAAAATTAATCAACAAATACATTTTGGAACACTTGAAGGACAAGTAAAAGCATACAACAGTATCTAATCTAGGTCATCTTCAGTTGCCAGTATTTTTGGTTAATCCAAAATAACTACATTACAGATATAAAAAGAAAAGAAAAAACAAAGTAAAATCTAGATCAAGAATGAGTATAGCGAGCCCAGGCATGAACACAAAACACCAGCCATTATGTGCCTGATATGAAGTGGTTCGTGCCGATATGAATCCCATGACCTGTTAGATTGGGTTGGCTTCTCAGTTTGGCTGCGCCCATGGTTCCGTCCAGTATTCCGTGACCTAGAGCTGGTATTCCAGGTCCCCTCTCTGTTATTGTGATCATTCTAGGTGTGATTATAATTACCTATGTGGTTCCTCATGTTTGAAGATTGCCGGTCTCTGAAAGCAGCCTTCTCAAAAATTCACAGGAAGTCAGCTCAGTACTTAGGCAAAAAATATTGAGACAATAAACTGATTGGTAAAGGGACAATAATTCTGGAGACAATCCAAAGATCATTGATTATAGGCTATAAAATTAGTCAACTATTTTTAAACCAATGTGGAAGAGTATACCCCTAGTAGTGATGATTCAAGTGTGAAATTTCAAAGTCAGGAATTCTATCCAAGCTTCTTATTAAGTAGGAGATATTCATTGCTCTAAGTAGCCAATATTATTTCTGAAAAACCAACCAAACTATAGTGAGGATTTTTTTTATTAGTTGTATGAAGTTGAAAAATCAAGTCCTCCATGCTAGTCTCAATACAACTACATCCCAAAACCCCAACCTGAATCCCAAAACCCCAACCTGAAAAATCACTACCTACCTGTTGTATCATCAGAAAGTGCATTCAAGTGTTGTGACCCAAGAGTACTTCAATCATCTAGCAAGACAGTCAAGCCTAAAGAAAAGAAAATTGAACTATTAAACCAGAACAAACCACCCAGTGCCATAGGGTGGCACCATTTGTCTATGTGTCAAGCTTTTTATCCATAACCCTGCCTCTATATGTTAGGTAGGTAGTCCCATATTTGTAAGATAAAAAAGTGTGAGCACCACAAGGTCAACAAATGATCTTACACCATTAATTGAAATTTTGATCTTACATCATTAAAGTATAATAATCTATACATCGCGTATAACATATCAATAATCAATTTAAATTGTTCTGATTTATAAACTTTAATATCAGCCATTAAAATTAAGAACAATGGTTAGCATTAAAGTATACAGATCCGATGGTTTAGATCTCTTAAAAAAAAACTAGTTTTGAACCTTTTTCCCTTCAATATAAGATTTATTACTTTGACGATACATATTATTCAGATCTTAAACTAGTAACGGTGTAAGATCATTTTAGTGTTTAAATCAAGGTAATCAAAGTGGGGTCCCCAACACAATCCCAACCTCACTTGTTGATTATATTTTCTCCAGTACCCAAAAAGTAAGGGTGTTGGAGAGAATCTACAAACACACCAGTTTCTCTCACTTCCTCAAAAATCCATTTGTTTAGCCGGTAACTAATTATTTGCTCTAAGAGATTAGATACCATAAAAAATGTAGTTTATAGAGTCCACTTTTAAGGGTACTATCAAAAGCTAACATTTACTATATTTCCTACCACCAATTATTTGCTCTGTTAGATTTTTCAGCACTTCAATTATCGTTGAGGGGCTACAACCTGCAGAATAAAAAACAAACAATTACATCTTTTAATAAAGCCACCAAAACTATGAATTTCTTTCAGAATGAATATTTTAATTCTTAATTTGTAATAAATCTGTTACAACTATAGTAATAAAAAATAATCATACATGCCTGCAAAACTAGCATTTGAACAATGCTCTTAAGCTCTTCCACCTTGGCATTTATCCGAGCCACTTCGACATCTCTCCGTGCCATTTCGGCCTCTTTAAGCTTCATCTGCTCCTCCATTTTTTTCACTTTCGCTTGCATTCCAGCAAACACATCAGCTGAGATCCCACCATGGCCAGAAGAAAAGCCCCACAACCTAGTGGGGGTCATGCCCAAGCCATAGCCTCAGACACGGCCAGACTTTTCTTTTCCAAAGACTATAGAGATCAGGTCATTTTGAGAGCTTGCATCCTGCGTACCTTCTTGTGTGTCGATGATGTGTTGCAATTAGCTCTGCATTTTACCATTTAATTAGGAAGGGACAAGCGAAAGTATATCAGATTCTTGAAAAACACTTACGATCTAATTTAAAATCAAGACTTCAAAGATTTTAGTTCATTTTAGTGTGTTGAAGCATTTGGTGGATCTGATTTATTCATTAGAAGCAACCATTAGATGAATCTATTACTTAGCATGGTGCTACTGCCATCTCTACTTCACACGTGGATTGCTCACATTATTTTATTCACTGCATGATCAAAAAATGTATCTATGTGATATCTGCAAGTTGAAGATATATGTGTAGATGAGCTCGATATCAAAGCTTCAAGTTCTTGCACTTGTGCACAACTCTTCTCTTCAGATGAGAAAATGGGGACAGTGCAGGGATTGTAAGAAACTAGAGTCACCAGTAAGAGACCAAAGAGGTGGTCACTTACTTGTTCTCTTCTTAGTGAACTTAGAAGAGAACAAGCTAGTTCTACTTGAAAAAAAAAACAGAACAAAAGAAGAAAAAGGAGATCAATCTAATTTTTTTTTTTGCTTTTGCTTTTGCTTGGGTTTTTCTTTTTAACTTTTGTGTTTTTTAATGCCAGGTAGGTGTAGTAGGCATGTAAAGCTTTGTATGCTTTCCTAGTGAGTTTTACTGCTTTTTTTTTTTCTAAAAGCATCCAATAAAATAAGGTGATAAATGAGAAATCACGCCCTCTTTATAAAGCCGTATTTGCGCTAACGAATTAATGAGATCGATTTTCATTCTTATATTTCACATTCAAAGCAACCCTTTTGATAACTTTTTTCAGTTGGAATTTTAATAATTGCTTCCACCGGATGAACCGTGGCTGCCTCTGAATTGTGAGGCTACCATTCCTATTGATCTTGGGATAATGAGTGTATCATCAAATAATCATTTTATTATGGACAACAAAACAGCTTTTGATAGATAATTTTTGAGGCAGCTTGTTGTGTTGCATGATGTAATTGGCTGCACACGCGGGCCCAAGCAATATAGTCAGGCACATCTGGTCATATAAGCAGCCTACAAAATTGGCTATCAACCACTAGAAGATATCAGCCTACAAAATTGGTGTCACTGCCGAAGATTGTAAGCATATTTTAGGATGGTAATTACAAATCATATACACTTATAAGCATATTTGCTGACATTGAGATATATTGCAATGATGGATTCTTACTTGAATAGTTTAGATTGGTCACCTATGTGCGTCCCATGATATAATAATAAATCATATTTCAATAGAAGTTTATTGTTAATGGTGTGGTATCATTTAAGAGTTAGTCTAGGATGGGCGTCCACCCATCATGTGCATTAAAGCAGTCCACACATTCATCTGATTGAGTGATATACACAAACTTTCATGCAATGGACGCCCGTGCACATCATGCAGTCACACATACGAGTGGACTACCGTATCCATCATGATGGTTGAACACTCACTGTAGACTAACTCATCATTTAAACACCAAAATAGTGTTTAAATGTTGGAAGCCAACCTAGCGGCAATGGTTCTGATGTTCATGGATATTGATGATCAAGAAAGCGGTGTTCCAGATGATTTGCTAAAAAATGAGATTATAAATAAAAAATGTTATTATAAATTTAAGTAATCTTATAATCTTATCTGTAGCCACTTCATTCACTGCAGAGCCATCTTTTCGGGTGTGTGCCTTAAAAAACATTTGAAGTCAGGTAGGTGAGGTCTGTGTATTGCTCTTTACTCACTATATCATTATAGAGTTGAAAGATGTGATAAATCATACTTATAAAGAAAAACAAGATAGATACATTGTATACACATAGAGAAGAGAAACCTCCTCTCGTATCTTTGCAAAACTTTTTGACCCAGCCGTATGGGGCAAGGTCTGGCGGGAGCAATTCCTTTTATTCCTTTCACTTGTCATCTGTATTAGACCAATTTAGCCAAAATTAGAAGTTTTTAAGTGATATATATTTCATAAAAAGTAATTCAAAAACTCATTTATATCCTCCCTTCTTCTGAATTTCAATATTGGACGAGAGCATGTCATTGAGCGGACACTACTCTATCGGGAGGAATAGCGCAATGCTTCATATCAGTTATGGAAGGGTCATAATTTTTTAACTTCAGCTCACACTTAAAATCCCTCTACTTCTTCTCGACAGATTGCGTTATGAAGTATCGCAACCCCTCACTGACATCGAACTTCTCCTGTATCACAAAAAAAGAAAAAAATATTTGTATGAATTTTAGTCAACCATATAAAGAAAAACTAAGAACCAATAGCAATAAATAATGAATTTACCTTAACGCATTCCCATATGTGTGCCTTTGCAGCTTTATCAACGCCACGCCACGTTGGGCAATCAATGCGCAACTTCAATTCCATCTTCTTGCTAGAATTCCACACCAGTTTGCTAATTTACTGGTGTGTTTTCCAGCTGGTTGGCCATTTTTGACTAATACACTAAACTTTTTCCCCTTCCGAAGTCGATTCAAGGCATGACCCTTTGTAACACCTCGGCCAATCTTTTTTTTCTTAGATGGTGTCGAGCTTGCTTTACTTGATGGAGCCATCTATTTGGAAAAAGAACAAGCATAAAATATCAATGATGGAAAACCCTACATGCTGAAAGAGAAACTATTAGAGCTACTTTTGGTAAGTTATGACGTGCAAATTGATATAGACTAAATAAGTAAAGTGGATCTCAGTCAAAATCATATTCATTGCAATAGAAAAGGATACAACTTGGGAAAGCCAGAGTTGCCCATTGCCTGTTATACAATGTATGTGTTTATAAATAAATATATATATATATATATATATATATATATATATATATATATATAAACAGTACACAATTTCAATTAAATTAATGGAAGAAAGCAAACCCTTGCATCACCAAAAAACATGATAAAAAAAACAACCAAAAACAAAAGGAGAAGTGGGCAGTGACTAATATTTTATAACTCTTGACTGCACCAGCAGGACACTTATTAACTAAGGATACCCTAGCCACAAGTTTCCACCAATTTACCTGTAGAGTAGCTGAATATAAGTTTATATATCCCAGAAAACTTGCCCTACAAATTTTTAGTTTTCTATAGAAATTAAAAATAGACTGATTTCTTCAGCATGCATGAAGGAGATCTCAGTTAAATTCATTCTTTAAAGTGTGACACTTCAGGGAACTTTTTGGAGTTTGAAAACAAACAGAGAAAAATCATCTCCATGCCACCATCAGCCACTGATGGCTCTGTGGAGACATCTTTGAATCCAATTTGCTTTTTCCACATTCTGCAGAGCTGGATATAAAGCTTGCAGTTGATGGGACAAAAGCAGTAACTAGCTTGCAACAAGGAATGCAAAAGTCAAACAAAATAAAGAAAAAATAGAGGCACTAGGCATGAGCAAAGCAGTCATCATTTGAAGACTACGATGGAAATTGAGGTTTGGTAGATAGGCTAATGAGGAAGAGAAAGTTATGCAGTTGCTAAATATAGAAAATAGAGCCATTAGGCTGTTTTATAGTCATGCTTTGATAGATTAGTCAATAAGTCATACGCAGGTCTCTAATTAATAAGAAAATATAACCGAAGAAGAACCAACATATTGCGAGAGCACTTTGTCGCTTGAAGCATAACATGTTGCTAACTAAAAGAACATGAGCCAATGGGCATTAATTACAGCAGTAAATTTTGGTGCACTAGTTACCAAAAACACTCACACACACACACTCTGACACTGAACCAAATCAGCACAGAATTTCTTTGCATACCTACCAATCCTAAACCCCAGTCTATAACCATAGTATTATAGCAATGGTAATTTTAACTAGAATATTCAACATGAAGCTCTCTATAAGTCAACCCTATATATTAATTGTTTGTGATTTGTATGTTTTGAGGGCTGTAATCCTGCCCTCAAAACTATGTAAATATATGTACTATTTGTGTCAAAACAGCATTTCCCATGAATATTTAACAACTAAAGTAACACATCAACACACCTTACATCAAAGATTGGAGAAGACAGCAGTAATGTCGTAACACGTGTGACGAGGATCAATAGCAGCAATTGCAGAATATTCAGTGAAGAGCAACAACAAGAATTGTAGGAAATAATAATAGTATGGTCAAATTTTAGCACATATGATCAGCAGTACATATGTATCATTCTGTCAAATATTATGTTTACATCTTATAGCATTAAACCCACAGCAATAGTAATCAGATAAGAACACAAGCCAGTGCACTAGATCATCAAGTGTCAATGAGCTAGATATGTCAATTTAGATCACTAGAGTAACAGCACAAAGAAGCAACAAAACAGTCACAAAGTGGAGAACTTTATAGACAAAAAAGGGAGAAAAATACGTAGATGCAGTCACAAAGTTGAGAACTTTATAGACAAAAAAAATGGAGAAAAATACTTAGATGCAATCACCATCCCACTAGTCGAATTAGATTCAATATTATTTCTTTCAAATGAAGAATTACACACTTCCATCTTCGGTAAATAAAGCATCATTAATCTGATCCATCTCCATCGTCAATGACATTGACTGAAGGAGCTTATCCGGTCCACTCTCAACCAAATTAATCCTCATTGAGCTTGTTTGAGATATGTCTTCCCGATGAAAAAACCATTTGGTATAATTTTGAACAAAGCCATTGTATACCATATGTTCGTATGTTGTTTCTCTATCTTGATATAGTCTCTTGTTGCATCTAACACATGGACACTTCAACTTCCCATGTACAGTTGCTCCACGAGCTATTACAAGCTCAATGAATCCTTTCGCACCTTGAAGATACTCTAGAGAAATTCTACTCTATCCAGATACAAAAATATCATTCTTATTTAAACAACATACCAACATTCGAACTACTCAAAGCACGTGAACATAAAGGAATATAAAATACCTAGGCTTTTGAATCCAACTTTTATCCATCATGTGGGAGACTAGATATACAATCTCCAACTTCTTTGTTGTTAATTTCTAGAAATCATGTAAAAAGGTTACAAGTAAGAGATAACAAATAAGGTTTTTTTCTTATCGGTAAATAACAAATAAGAAATTTTACAACACAAAATGACTAAAGACATGGAGGGAAATAGTAAGAAGTAGTAACTTAAAGAATTGATGGGTATCGGATGATGAGTATTTGGCTGATTGAGTTATTTGTAGCTAGCAGATGATGAACAATGATGGATGATCCGATACAAATATATAATATATTTTCAGGATTCAGGAATGATGCTTGCTAACAATGATACCTAAATATCTGAGATCAGATTGTGTTCATTTATGGGAATAAGCATCGCCTATATAATTTAAAATTTTAAATATTTACATTTTTCTATATTTACGCAATGTGAAACGAGGTCTATGATGTCTGATTTGAAGGCTACAATATAAAATCGATAGTTCCAAAGATAGATATGAGAAAAAGGCGATATCGATTCTGTACACAGTCGATATCGACTCTGTACATAGTCAGTACCGATCATTTTAAGAGTCGTCATTGACTCTGTACAAAGTCATCATCGATTCTATACAGAGTCGCTATCGATTACATAGAAAAAAAAAAAAAAAATTAAATTTTTTTTTATTTTATATAATCGATAGCGACTCGATCTGATAGTCATCGACTCGATCTTGAGTCGTCATCGATTACAAAAAAAAAAAAAAAAAAAAATTTTTTTTTAATTAAAAAAAAAAATTTTATGTAACCGATGGCGACTTCGGTGCAGTGATGATGACTCTCTCTTGAAAATTTTATAGTCAAATCGATTATATAAAATAAAATTAAAATTAAATTTTTTTTTTTTATGTGTCGATGCGACTGTATAGATCGACTTATTTGAATGTATCTTATCTTGAACTCGACTGTCGATTTGTGATAAAGTGAAAATATCCTGACGTAGGGTCGTATCATGGGCCTATGTAAATTTCCCAATCCTGATACAGTGGGCAGAGGAGAATTGATTAGCAACCACAGCGGCACCATAGTGATGGCCTTCTCAGGTCCATTTGTCAGTTGCGGCTCAAATGAGAATGCAGAACAGGCATGTTTACAGTCATCCTTCTTTACATGTCTTATTGTGGGCCCATTCATTGTAGGGCATGGCTTCATCAATTGGCTTGCCAAAAGAGCTAGCTTTCCATGTAGATTAGCTGATGCTATGAAGAATCATCTGCCTTTTGTGCCTTGATGGACGTGTCATTTCAGCATGTCCACCACGAAGCAAACTCAGAAGCCGGCAACTTTAGCTAGAGTAAGTGTTGGTAGGCCAATCCGCCAACGTTCACATTGGGGGATCCACTTTCCTCCTTTGTAATTCCATGTCGCAGTTGTTTGTAATGGGATTTGAGCATTTGTGTTTCTTTCATACTTTCGAGTGTGATGGAAAATCAAATAGTATTATATTCAAGAGCTCCCAGAAAAAAGGAGTTTCATTAAGCAAGATGGATGATATGATAAGAAATTGGAAGATCATATACAGCTAGCACAAGCAAGATGGGAGTGTATGGAATTGGTTGCCTCCACCAAGTGTCCAAACAATGCTCTGAGCCGAACCTGTGACCTCAAGTTTGCATCATCATGGACCTTCCAGTTGAGATACAGGCCCAACCCCGAATCCATTGCAAATGGAACTCATTGGAAGTTTAGTTCGAAATTTACTGAATGCCATCGAGCTGTTCATCAGGGTACACTATAGTGGAAGGATATTTTGCAAACTCAATTGTCTATAAAAAAAAAAAGAGGGACCTGTTCCATGAATTTGACGGTTTTGGTGGATCGTCAAAGGCTTCTGTAGAGGGATTAATATATTTTCTTATAGGGATAGAACACTCCTCGTAGTCACAAAGTTGTAAATTGAAGTATTCTACTATAAGGTAGTTGCTTCCATCATATATTTATTTGGCAGCTTTTTTGTTTATGCATCTTGGGACTGTTTTTTACTTAAGCATCTTCCTTGAGAATTGTAATTCTGTTGCTTCTTTTAATGCATTGGCCAGATACTGATTAAAAACGAAATTGTGCATCCATGTGTAAATCGAAAAATACTCAGGAAGTGGAAGACCTGAGTTCGAATTGAGGTCTATTTTTTAATTTATTATATATATATATATATATATATATATATATATATATATATATATATATATATATATATATATATATATATATATATATATATATATATATATATATATATATATATATATATATATATATATATATATATATATTTATTTATTTATTTATTTATTTCGATAAGCTATTATTATAGTTTTTTTTAATGACAAATTTACTTTTTTTTCCCCAACCTTCATAGTTCTGAGGATTTAATTGATTTTCCACTGTCATGTTTTACCAGCTAACCCATCAAAAGAATCAGTTGAAAGACAGGATTGGAGATGGGGATGAAATTGAAGGTATTTCTTGAGCAGTGAAGGTTCTTCTCTGGTTTTTGTACATAAATCCCTTTATTGTTAATGGGACCCACTCATAATTAGAATTTTATATTAGAATCAGGAGACCCCTTGACAGCAGAGGAGCAAGAAGAAAAAGAGCAATTACTAGAAGAGGTAAAGGAATCATTTAATTAATCAATGGTTCTTTTTTTGTGCGACTTTTGTGATGTCCAGCACGATGAATTCGACATGGCCTAGGAGAGATTTTAATACTTTCACTCGAGCATGTGAGAAGTATGGTCGGAATGAGATAAAAGGTATTGCTTCTGAAATGGAAGGAAAAACAGAGGAGGAAGTTGAAAGATATGCCAGAGTATTTAAAGAGAGATACAAGGAGTTGAATGGTAAGTTCTTGTTTTCCTTTTCAGTTTTGATCACTCGGTGAATTACTAGTTCTATGCTTTTTAGTAAATAGCAAATTCAGGCAACCTTTCAATCGGTGTTTCTTGGTTCTTCTGCTGCTCCTTCTTTTGTCCAAAAATGGCTATCGATTGCTTCATTTCTAAGTAACAAAGTCAGTCCTATATATATATATATATATATATATATATATATATATATATATCTCTATTTTTTTGGTTGCTCTGTCTCTGTGTGTGTGCATGGGCAGGCGGGCAAGCGCTGGCACTGGTGAGTGCGCTGTCATGCGTGTGCTTGCGTTATTAAGAGGTCATTTTTTTCAATATTTTTATTATTCTCCATTTCTATTTATAATTGGGTCAACTATATTTTGAAAGGAAAAGAAGAAATTTTCCATTTGTTTAATTACTCGTGGATCAGTACACCCTGTACTTGTGTTGAACGCAAGTGCGTAAGTGCCCAATTTAAATAGCCTTTTTTCATTCAGTTGTTCCCAAGTTATAAAATACCAAATTTTGAGCTTGTATTATTGAGCTCTGATGCTGTATGCGTGGCCTACTGGCCTCAATATTGTCTGACACAAATTTGCATTGGTTGATGCGCTGGTGGAAATGGGTCCTTATCTGGTTTTATCCACTGTTAAAAACTGTAAAGTGTTCACATCCCCATGCTCTGATAAGGAGAGATACCGGTTGATACTTTTGGCTGCTGAATCTGTTAAAGTTCGAATTTGATTTACTTGAGTTTTATGTTCAACTGTTCTTGCATTCCGAAAGTTCATATATTGTATATACCCACTCGTCTTCTTTCCAGATTATGATAGGATAATCAAGATACATTGAAAGAGGAGAGGCAAGAATCTCTCGGAAAGATGAGATAATGAAACCGATCGGGAAAAAGTTAGATCGGTACAAGAATCCATGGTTAGAACTGAAGATTCAGTATGGTGTGGTTTTTGTATGTCTTAATATATTTTACATGTCTATTAGACTAGTTTGACCTACGTGTTTGACCACTCTAGATTAATGTTCATTTTCAGTTATGCATGGTACACAAACCTGGTTATGGAAATTGGGATGAATTAAAGGCAGCTTTCCGCACATCACCCTTGTTTCGTTTTGATTGGTTTGTGAAGTCCCGCACCACTCAAGAACTTTGCTCGGCATTGCGATACACTCATCCGGTTAGTGGAGAGAGAAAATCATGAATTTGATGAGAGGGAGAGACAGGCACGTAAGGATAAGAAGCTTGCTAAGGTTCGATCTCTTACATTGTTCCCTTTTATTTACAAGACTGGTAACAGGGGAGGAGCCACGTAGAAGGTGTGGGGGCTGAACTGAAGCTCCCATTAATTTCTTGTTTGTTAAACATGAATAAGCAACCTATGCGTAGGATATCCATCAATAGAACATGCATCTCAGCCAAAGAATCATGTCTAGCTATGAGTAGATGTGATTATCTGCGTAGCTGTTATAAATTAGATGGTTTAAATCTCTCAAAAGATGTGATTTCGGATCAAAGCCTGTAAATGTTTACTCTGTCACTTTGACATTATGGTTTACTCGTCATTAGATCTTGCTCATCCTAAAATTAGTATGTCTGATTATGCATCTTAGAGCACCACGTACACGGTCCATGAATCTATTCAAAATTTCAAACTCTTGCATCAAAGTCAAACTTCTCAATTTAATTGGGTAATCATGAATTAAGAGCAGGGGTTGGTTCATATTCGATTCCCATGGAAACATCTTAGAGACCTTCAACATCTGTATCGTTATTTGCTCCAATAATAAAGGAAAACTCTCAGCAGCTGCTCATGGTGTCCCGATTTTAACGGCCATGCACTCACCCGAATACACCACTGAAGGAGATTCATCATGTGCTATTAATTGAATTAAGTCTCCCACACAGAAGTCTTGCATTGTTGTTCCATGAGAGAAGGGGAAATGGCAGAGAGAAAAGAGAACAAGAAAGTTGAACATCTTCATAATGGGTGAATTCTGGTGATCAGGTATTTCTTGTTTGTGCATTTGGGCATACCTCTTTGGGTGCTTTATATAGGAAAGGAATGGAAACCAAGTCTTATTTCGTAGCATTTTTTTTTCTTCCTTTTTTTGATAAATATCTATATTTTGGTCAAAGAAAGCGTATTGGTTTCCCCTAAAAGTGTCCAAGCATAGTTGCACAAGATTTAGAGAGTTTAGGTCTAGAATAACGGCTCTCACCAACAATTGAAGACCAAAAAGATAATGATGCATGACTGATCTTACACAGTTATTAAAAATTTTTATCTTATATCATTAAACTATAAGTTACTATTACGCCACCTAGCAGCCAATCACATCACGCCAGGTCAGCCGCCTGCCCTTTGTCCTAAACAAAAATGGTCCTACGTTTATAATTTTCCTTCTTAAAGCGTGTCTCAGAAAATGAATTGTGTCTCTTATAAGTAGAATTATCTCATGGGTAGTAGACTGTACAAATAGGATGATTTGAATCTCTCAAAAAGTGTGATTTTGGATCATAACCCGTAAATGTATGATCTATCACTTTGACAATATGAATTGCCGACATCTTGCACCATTAATGGTGTGTTAGTGTTTAAATGACGGTCATAATAGTCCTTTTTTCTTGTGGGTTTGGGTGTCCCTCTTTTGGGAGGCTTATCTAAGGAAGAATCTGATTTCTCCTTATTCAATTCAAGATTGCATTTGGAAGTTAGAGGTAGTGGACGCGGGCAAGGCCCTCCAGATTCGAGATTAGTGGGAGGTTTTTCTGAGTGGGAGTCTTTCTTAGCAGCTCAATCTTTTTTTTTTCTAGAGTACTTAAGTTGTCTCTTTGTTGAGTTTCTTGCTCAATGGGGGGCTAGCTTCAGGCTATTTTTCATATAGGTTCTTTGTTCTTTAGGGTGTTGGGTATGGTGAAGTTGTGTGTTAGCTTTGTCCTTTTCTTGTATTCCTCTTTTCTTGTATTCCTCTTTTTATTTTTAATGCAAGGGTGAGGTCCTTATAACCTCAAATGAATTATCAAAAAAAGAAAAATTGTTTTTACCGAGTCTAATACTTTACATATAAAATAAAGGAAAATAGGGAGGTTTTATCCATAGTGATAAAAATCGTCGACGTCTTCAAAAAATCGGCGAAACTTTTCGATTTTTAATAATCCGATGTAATCGGCAGTTAGTCGGCTAAATCGCCGATTCAGCGCTACGTCAGCGATGAATCGTTGAGTCTGCGATTTGGAAGACCAATCGCGTTCAAAAAAAAAGAAAAAAGAAAGGGGTTTTAAACCCTTATTTTTAAGATTAATAAAAAATAAAACTTTAGCTCTAAGGGTTTTCTTTTGAGACGAGGCAACAACGACCAATGGCTCCGACGGCAATTGGCACGTTCAGCGATCTCCCTCTTTAGTTCTTCTCTTCTCCTCCTTTTCATTTTTTTGCTTCTTTTAGACTTAAAATAATATACTTAGTATAGGAAATGATTACTACTTAGCAACCTACCCGGCTACCCCCTACTCTAGTTAGTACTTTAGTAGCCTACTAGCTTGTAGCCCTCTAGAAATTACATCATTACATAATAGCCTCTACAACCTACGCAACCTAGCAACTTATGATGTACATAACAGTCGGTACATAGTATAAATTAACAGATTTATTATATGCATAGTAAATTATATATATTATAAATATAATATAATATAATATAATATATTATTATATTATATTATCTTATAATATAATATTATATAATATATTATACTATTATAACCTAATATTAGATTATATTATAATATAATAAAATATATATTAGCACATTTATAATAAAACTTTTTCATGTATATTTCTAATTTTTTAATATTTTTTCATAATTCCTAACTTTTTCCCGATGTTTACCGACTTTTCCCTAATTTTGCCGAAGTTTCCCGACTTTTCTCCTTGCCGATTCATTGCCGACTTGTCACCATGGGTTAAAATGCCGGAAAACCGGTACGTATCGTCCGGTCAAAAAACCGGTACGTACCGGACGATACGTACCGGAACAGTAAAAAACCGGACGATACATTGAATGTATCGTCCGGTATTACACATATAAAAGGGCGATACGGTACTTTTAATGTACCGTATCGTCCACCTCCGATACCGATACGTATCGTCCGATACGTATCGGTATCGGACGATATTTTGATCCATGCTTGTCACTATGGTTTTATCAGTCGGGCTGGGCATGGGTCGGTCAGGTTGGGTGCATCATCGAGGTCGGGGCAGGTTGGGTTGGGCATTTGTCATTTTCTCATTTGGTAGCAAAAAATATTTTGCACCAGTTGGAATTCCCAACCCTCTGAAAACCACCTAACAATGGAAGTTTTGATTTATGCTATTTCTAGGCTGACAGAAACGGATTAGTTGATAGCCCTACTTTAAGCTTCAGTAGATAGCGCCTATCAAATCTAGTGAAAATCAAAGTAATCATTTAAATATAAATTGTCTAATATTTTGGGCCTTAACCAGCTTGAGGCAATCAAGGAGGGCTCGAGCTTCAGCATAGTTTTTAGATCCTGGCCCATAAAAACTCGCAAGTGCATGAATGAAACCACCAGGCCAGATGATTTTTATATAGGCTTATCTAGAGTTGGACAAGCCCATTGTATTTGCTAAACCTCTAATTTGGGCCATTGTATTTGTTGATTTTTATACTACGGCCAAAGTCCGTGATTTTTTTGAAGCAACTAATGTTGCTTCTTTATTTTCACGTATGGGGTGGTGATTCCTAAATGAATTATAGGTTGATCAAGAGTTGAAGGACCCCCTTTGTGACGGCCCAACTTTTTCAATTCCTCAGGTATAAGAAAGGCCGGTTCGCCAACCTATCGATCAAACGATAAGTTGGACAAACAGAGCACATATCAGAGTAAAGCACAATAAATATCCATAGCTAAATTAAATACGGAAGCAGAAGTAAAGAATCACCGATGATGGCCGACCATCACCGAAACATAGTTCGTAACAGTCAAAAGTAAAGACATAAATCCAAATACCCAATCACAGGTCAAGTGATGTGAATTTTTAATTGTAATGTTTTACTCGCAAGCGTACGAATCAGATTGTATATAGTGGGTGCGGAGTACGAGATCATTCCCATGAGGACTATTTTTGAAGATTTAAAAAGATGAGATAGTAACTCAAGAAATCTACTAAGATTCAGCAGTGCCCTACCAATATTATGATTAAGGTGGTTTTATGAGATGACAATTACTGATTACAAACTAAAACTTAATTGATAATTCAAAAATAAAGGTAAAGATGAAGAAGATGAAGATACTAAATCCTCCCATCTTTGGTCCGTTCTTCCCATAATACAAATCTAAGGATTAAGCTATGAGATATACTATTGAAGAAAAACATCGTTTATGGAAGATAAATGGTCAAAACCCTGATAGGTTCCACATTGCATCCCTGCAATCAGGACTTAATTTCAGAGATGATTTCCATATATAGATCTGGGATTAAGGGCATGGCTCGGCACACTTGATCTCAAATGCAAATAAAAATCATCCCCAAAGTGGGTAAAAATTCTAACAAAAATACCATCATAGATCTGAGATCAAGGGCATGGCTCGGCACACTTGATTTCAGATTAGGGAGTAAGTAAGATAAACTTACCGTTACAGATCCAAGATCCAGGGCATGGCTCAGCACACTCGATCCCGGATCATAATCGTAAGTAGATCCATACGATGAAAGTAAAAAGACCATATAATAATGATTGGGGTAAAATTATCGTCACAGATCTGAGATCCAGGGCATGGCTCGGCACACTCGATCCCAGTTAGTGGCGGGGATTTCATCCGTTCGTGATAGCATAACAACCATAGAATAAAATCTCATATTTTAATCCTAAATTTATATTATTAGAAGTACATCCCTCGGATGGGAATCATTAGATCCCCATCCCTAAGAATTTAGCCACACATGCTGTAATTAAATGACATAAATAAATAAGGAAGAAAAAATAACATCAATTAAATGAATTAAAAATACCTTAAACTTCAATAGAAAATTATTTGATCCACAAGTACGATGATCTTCAGAAACGAAATTAACAACGCTCTTTATTAATCTTTGAATGTAAAGTAGGAATCAACTGAACAAGAACAATAAATTGAAGGAAGGAATACTGAAAAGATTAAAGGAACAAAGCTCTCAAAAAGGAATAATAAAAACTCTCTATCTCTAAGAATTAATTCTAAAATTCCCTTTTACTCGAAGTGTTGGTTCGGGTTTAAATAGTTTCCAAGTTGCATAGGTGTCCCAGCTCGAAAAGTCAGGGTCGATTAATGGACCCTATAGGGTCGATGCATCGACCCTCCAAAGAATCCCTAAAAATCTGCTTTAAAGTCACTTCCGTGTCAGACTGTTCTCTGTGCCTCGATAAATCGAGCAAAAGGGTCGATGCATCGACCTCTCAGATTTTCGTGAATTCCAGCCCAACTTTGCATCAGATATTACTTCGGTATTTTGGCCATATCTTTCTACTCCGAACTCAGATTGGCATGATTCTTACTGCGTTGGAAAGCTGACAGAAAGCTCTACAACTTTTATGTTTTGGACATTTCGTGAATCTAACGTGTTGATGGTCCCAATTGAGCTGCAAGTCGCACCAAGTTCTTGATGACCCAAAGTTACAGTGTTTTGACATTATTTTCAGAATTCTTGGGCTGTTTTCTGCACTTTGATTGTATTTACCTGAAACACTTCAAATCTAGTAATTCTCATCATATAGCCTTCATCGGATGGCTAAATGTAGGTATTTAGGGGTGAAATATCATCATATTTCACTACTCATCATCAGGCAAACCACGTCCAAGTCTAAACTCTCACCGAAAGCAAATAAATAAATTAAATCCTAAGTTGAGAAATATTCCTCAGGAGGCACCTCAGGCTCTTCCTCGGGAACGTAATCAAAATCACTCTCACTGCCCCGAGTTGCCACTTCAAAACCTGGACCTGTGACGTATAGTCGAAGTGAGCTAATCAACAAAGCTCAGTAGAAGAAAGACATCAACAACGTTATATTTTAACTAAAATGGTTTTTAAACATATATCAAAATATAGCATGTTAAAACAGATATGCAGATAAAAGATGAAATTTAAGTGCGAAAAATCATATATAGAATCAATTTCTAAATAGGTGAAAACAGATTCAAGAACATATGTAAGGTTTCAGTGTCTTAGTTTCTCTAACTTCTATATGCAAAGTTCAGTAATTCATGACTTAATCCTCAACTTAAAATATCTCCCGAGTAAACTATATCTCGAGAGCAGGAATATAGCCGATGGGAATCCCTACCTACCATCATCGTTCATGAACCATTTTTCAGGATGCAGCAAGCCCCTACGTCATGAGGGAAACTTGTGCCAGGAAGATGTTTAAGAATTTTTTTGAGGGGTCGTTCAGGTCAATCATAAAACAGATGCAGATACTAATATAAATTAGATGCAAGTTTCTTATACATAATTCATATTCTTGATTTTAGATTTTCAGCTTTTCAGCTTTTCAAGGTTTAAGCAGATTCAGGGTTTAGGTAGACTCAGATTTTTAGTTTTGCATATCAATTTCAGTTTACAGATGTGATTTCAATGACATATGCAAGTTCAAAGATTCTAATTCAAAATATTCATGCGAATTAAAATAAAATACTGCAAAGATGAGATTCTCCTACCAAAACTTGGAGTTGTGCGAAGTCAAATAAAATCATATTGATGGCCTCTCGCCCCTAATCTATATCACAAATATATGATGATGCATCAAGGTTAACTCTAATCACTAATAATTTTGACCTATTTAAGAGTTTCCTCAAAATCAAGTCGAAACGGGCAAGTTTGTGCCAATCCTAAAATTTGATGTAACATTCCCCTAATTTTTTGACCTTCAAAATGATTGATTCATGAGTTAGTCAAAACACAAAAGTTGTAGAGCTTGTTGTTCTCTTTCAAACACAAAAAGAATCATATCAAGCGGAGTTTGGAGTAAAAAGGCATGACTAAAATACCAAGATAGTATCGGAAAGAAAACGAAAACGAAGAAAAAAACCAAGTTCTATCATCGCTCGAGCGATGCGAGATTTTTCGCCTTATTTTCACCCGAATCGAATCTCACACATTCCCAAAATAAAACTCAAGTTTAATCTATTAATTCTAAACCTTAAACTCAATAAAAATCATACCTTTAATCAAGGATTCTCTGCTTTGAAACGAGTTACGCAAACGAAGTTTCGGAATGAAATCTACGGATTTCCTCAACGATTTGCGTCGCGATCGCTCCTACGAGTTCACTAGGATCACTTCTATTCGTTCCCAATGATCTCAACTTCTTCCAATCGTCGAAAATGAATCCAAGGGTTGATTCAATCTTGCTCTAGGTTTATGGATCTCAAACAAAAAAGGATTTTAGAGAAAAGGTTTCACAAAATAGATCTCGCAATCGGTGGCACGATAAAGGCAAAGTTTTGTAATGATCAAACGACTCAAAACACAGCTAGGTTTTTAGCGTATGGCTCTTGTCTCCTCTTTTTCTCTAAGCAAATAAATTTTAGAAACCTTAACCTAAAGCATACGGGAATACCATTCCTCTTATAATAGGGTTGCTCAATATGTTAAGCACACACACACCTTAGTGTGTTAAACTTCTAATTTCAACAACTTAGGTCCGGTGTTGAGCGATCACATATAAGGTCAGTGCACTGCTTTCACACAAGGGTCCGATCAAGTCCTACATAAAAATTTGTCCGCACTATCACATCTAAATAATAATCAAAGGTAAATGGCGACACTGGTCATCGAGCTAAACACGCAAACAGGGTCGGTCTAATTCAGGTAAAAATACGAGACTTTACATTCTACCCTCCTTAGAAATTTTCGTCCTCAAAAATGAAACAGGTAGCTTAACCGTTCTACGGTAAGTCCTTATCCTAACACAAGTTCTTATCCAGGCTGAAAATTGAAACAGTCTTAAGTCTAAAGAGAATGGGTCGCTATGTGATAAGTTTCACTAAACACGCTTTTTCAAGGGTCGGGATCCGTAGTAACCTGGATGTACTGTGTGTGGCATCTCATACTGTCATAGAAGATTGCATTCGTGCATGGATGCATACCTTCCTGAGTGTCACGTGCCTAGAAACATATCTCACTGTGACTCAAACCTAGCATACACATCTACCTCACCCTTTTCTCACTAGACCGCATACACTATGACGGTAATTTCTCAAGTAGAAATTTCAGACGTTAGAATCGAATACTTGTTCAGAAGCGTAACTACATGCCTAGTATACATGTTCTAACTAATGACACGGGTTCTAACTGATACATGGTTCTAACCGATAACGAATAAATATGATAATTAAGATTTTATTGCGTGATCATTATAGATATATGTAATGCTTGGTTGAAAAAAAGAGTTTTAAACGTCAAAGTACTTATATTTTTCTTACATATACATTGTTTATGATTTACCTTCATTCGAAAAGTTGTAGAAATCACTCGCGAATTTCTGCTTCGCGCTTCCAAGTAGCTTCCTCTGGAGAGTGGTTCCGCCACTTCACTAGTACTAAGGGAATGCTCTTGGTCCGTAAGATTTTCTCTTTACGATCCAAGATTTGTACCGGCTCCTCCACCAAAGGTAAGTCTTCCTGGAGCTCAATGGGCTGGTAGTCCAACACATGGGTCGGGTCCTTAACATATCTCCGTAACATTGACACATGAAACACGTTATGCATTCCCGATAGCTGCGGTGACAAGGCTACACGATAAGCAACCTCGCCGACTCAGCCCAATACCTCAAAAGGTCCAACATAGCGCGGACTCAGCTTCCCACGCTTCCCAAAATGCATCAAGGCTTTTGTAGGAGAGATTTTAACAAAAGCATTATCTCCCACCTGAAACGCAGGTATTAGTGAAAAAATACAAATCACAACAATATCGAGGTGACGAATGTAATAAAGCTCACCTGAAACTCAACATAGTTTCTTTTAAAATCAGCATAGCTCTTCTGACGACTTTGAGCAATGCGTAACCTCTCGCGGATTAATCAAACTGTCTCGGTCGTGCTCTCCACGATCTCAGGACGTAAAATGAGGTTCTCGCCCACTTCTTCCCAATTAAGCGGAGACCTGCATCGCCGTCCATATAAAGCTTCGTAGGGTGCCATGCCAATGCTAGCCTGGTAACTGTTATTGTAGGTAAACTTGATCAACGGTAAATGTTGGTCCCATGACCCCTGAAAATCCAGCATACAAGCATATAACATATCTTCTATAATCTGATTCACCCTCTCAGTCTGCCCATCATTCTGAGGATAGAATGTCGTAGTGTAATCGAGCCTGAAACCCATCCCTTCCTGAAATCGTTGTCAAAACTGAGATGTGTACATCGGGTCTTTGTCGGATACGATACTGACCAGTATACCATGCAACCTAATTATCTCCTTGATGTATAACTCTGAAAGCTTGTTGGCGGTATACGATATATTATAAGGCAGAAAGTATACAGACTTAGTCAATCGATCCACAATGGCCTAGATGCCATTGTGTTTTCTCAATGTCCTTGGCAACCCCAAAATAAAGTCTATAGAAATGGCTTCTCATTTTCACTCGGGTATCAGTAGTGGTTGTAACAGTCCTGTCTCCACCTTTACTTGCTGGCACACAAGACATCTCGAGACATACTCAGCGACTTCTTTCTTTAAACCCTTCCACCAGAAGCTTTTTTTTTAAATCTTGGCACATCTTGGTACTTCCAGGGTGAATAGCGTACACAAACTTATGAGCCTCTTCCAAAATGGTGTCCCGAAGCTCAGTACTAATTGGTATGCATACCCGGTCTCTAAACAATAACGTGCCCTCGTCCTTGATAGAAAAATCTGTTTTACTTCCCCTAATCACATCACGTCTGATAGCCATAAGCTCATCATCCGTCATCTGAAGTCTGCGAATGTTCTCATAGAGAGTAGAACGTATCACCAACGTAGCCATTAACATGCCTAAACCTTTTACGTCAAATTTCATGCCACTTAGAGTCATATCTTCCAATAGATGCCATCGTCGCACCCTGGCGGTGAGATGTGATAACTGAATAGAGAACTCCTGACTTAACGCATCTGCCACTACGCTTGATTTTCCGAGGTGGTACTGGATGGTAAAATCATAATCTTTCAAGAACTCTATCCATCGGCGTTGTCTCATATTCAATTCCTTTGAGAGAAGAGATACTTGAGGCTCTTATGATCGGTAAATATATCGAAGGTCTTCCCATAAAGATAATACCTCTAGATCTTCAAGGTAAAGATTACTGCAGCCAACTCAAGGTCATTTGTCGGATAATTCTTCTCATGGTCTTTTAGCTATCTAAACCCATAAGCAATGACTCTCTCATTCTGGTTAAGCACACAGCCTAAACCCCCATACGATGCGTCACTGTACATTGCAAAGCCTCCCCTACCTGGTGGTATAGTAAGTACTGGCGCAGTAGTCAATCATTTTTTGAGTTCCTGAAAACTCTGCTCACACTACTCTGTCCAATCAAACTTAGTGTTCTTCTTCGTAAGTTGTGTAAGCGGACCTGATATCTTAGAGAAGCCCTCCAAAAACCTTCTATAGTAACATGTCAAACTGAGGAAACTACAAATCTCTGTAATCGTCTTCGACTGCTCCTAATTCATCACCGACTCAATCTTTGCTGGGTCAACCATAATACCGGTCTCAGAGACAACATGGCGTAGGAAACTGACTTGTTCAAGCTAAAACTCACACTTGCTAAGTTTTACATATAACTGATGATTTCTAAGGGTTTGTAAAGCTACTCGCAAGTGTTGCTCATGTTTATCTAGCGTCTTTAAATAAATGAGGACGTCATCTACAAAAACTACTACAGACTTATCCAAATGTGAGTTGAATATTCTGTTCATCAAGTCCATAAATGACGCGGGTGCATCTGTCAACCCAAATGGCATGACCAAGAACTCGTAGTGTCCATATCAGGTTTTGAATGTTATCTTTTGAGTGTCTTCAGATTTGACTTTCAACTGATGGTAGCCTGACCTCAAGTCAATCTTTGAGAAGAACCTCGCTCCTTATAACTGATTGAACAAATCATCAATTCTCGGAAGTGGATAATAGTTCTTAAATGACAACTCATTTAGCTGGCGGTAATCAATTCTCAAAATCGTCTTTCTTCTTCATAATAAAATTGGTGCTCCCCAGGGTGACACACTCGGCCTGATAAAACCCTTATCCAACAGTTCCTGAAGCTACTCCTTCAACTCTTTCAATTCTGCAGGCGCCATTCGATACAGAGCTTTCGATACAGGTTCATGATGTGCAGTGAAATATGATGATATTTCACCCCTAAAGACCTACATTTAGCTATCCGATGAAAGCCATTTAACATGTTTTTAGATGGTTTTAGTGATTTACAGGCCGGCAGATGTGTTGAGCATGAAATAACCCACAAGTTCAGAATATAACGTCAAATTCGTGCTACTTTGGATCATGCGGAACCTATCCCGACTTAGAGCTCAATTTGACCCTTCAAGACAGTAGATTCAGAAAATTGTTAAAACACGAAAGTTGTAGAGCTCGTTGTCAGCTTTCCAACGCCACCCGAATCGCCTCAATCCGACTTCAGGATAGAAAGTTATGGCCGAAAGACCGAGGCAGTGTCTGAATGCAAAGTGCAGCGGGAGTTCACGGAAATCTGGGAGGTCGATCGATCGACCCTTTTTAGTCGATCGATCGACCAAAGACGAATTTGAGTCCGGATAGAGTTTGGCCGCGAGAAAATCTTGGAACCAAGAGTGGCGTACGTTTTGGCAATTACGAGAAAAAAAGATATTCTTGGGGGATATATATATTCATCCGGGGAGTCCTAAAGAAAGGGGGATTAGGAGAATTAGGAGCATTCTGTTTTATTCTGATTAGTTTTATTTCTTTATTTTTCTTTAGAGAGAGTTTTGTCTTACAGAGAGTTTATTCATTTTTTCTGCATTATTATCATTCTTCTGTGTTAGTTCTTTCTGCTTTTCTAAATCGTACGTACTGGGAATAAAAGCTCTGTGTGGAAATTGTTAAAGCTCTTTACGGTATTTTTATATTGATGTTAGTGTTTATTTATATTTTAATTATGTTGTTTACTTTTACTATGTGTGGCTAGTTTTATTAAGGATGGGGATCTAATGATTCCCATCCGAGGTATTTATTTATACTAATATCAATCTGTGATTGAGATGTCAGATGCCTTTTAAGACCCTAATATTTATTGAATATGGTGCTAATCATGCCCTATGATTTCAGATCTGTAATAATGATTTTATCCTAGTTATCACCCATCTCGGGGTGAAGTTTTACCACAATCTGAGGTGTGAGTGTTAATCATACACTTATGGGGTGTTAATCATACATCTCCTTGATCTCGGATTGATGGTGTGACTTTATCCCAGTGGTGAGTTCCAATCACGATCTGAGGTGTGGGTGTTAATCATACACCTATGGGGTGTTAATCATACATCTCCGTGATCTCAGATCTATATTTTAGAACTCACGTGTGTATAGGGCAATTCTTCTTTTGAGAAATTTGTTAAGGATTTCATATCTCAAACCACAGATTGGTATTTTATAAATGATAAACCAACGATGGGAGGATTTAGCATCCCAATCCTTATCTTTCATTAATTGTTTAATCCTTTAGATTTCGTTAGTATTTATCTGTGTTATTAAAAGTTACCATAATTCTAGGTTTTCAGTTACTGCATAAGATCTGTAGAAATTCTTTTAGTTAATTAATATTTCTGTTTTTTATATTTTCTAACTAATCCTCGTGGGAACGATCTCGTACTTTTGCACCCAATCGACTACATCACGATTCGTGCACTTGCAGTATAAATTTTAGGACACATCAAGTTTTGGCGCTGTAAAAAAAGTGTAGAAAATTAAAAACTTTTGAAAAATAGAAAATTAATTTTAAGAATCTTTAGGTTTGAACTCGTGAATTTTTTTAAAATAAAAATTTTCGAAAAAAAATTCTCCGTCAATCGATCGACCAAAACCGATCAATCGACTCTCGAATTTAAAAAAATCTTTGTGGTCGATCAATCGACCTAGACAATGATCGATCAATCCAAGAAAATTTTCATTTTCCGATTACATTTAAAAAAAAAAAATTTAAAAATTTACATGCACTTTATGCACACGAGATCTTCCAGAGATAAATCTTTAGAACCTCTGAATCTCGAGATTGAGCGTACATGTCGCTCAAATCGAAAAGAAGTTAGAAACGGTCGAGAAGCGAACCAACCATCAATTCAATTCAAAATGAAAATCAACAAAGATGAAAATGAGGAGGAACCAACCACGAGGAGTTGTTCGCCCCAATTACTACAAATACCCTTCTTGCATCACGTATCCTGCAACACCTGGTGGCAGATTCGAAATCCGTACCAATGTGATACAAATCTTACCAATCTTTCACGGTATGGATAGAGAAGATCCATATCAACATATCAAAGACTTTGTTGAAATGCATTTCATCGGTATATCAAAATTTCAATGAAGAATACGTGAGATTACGTCTATTTCCTTTCTCTATAAAGGATAAGGCCAAAGCATGGTTAAACTCGTTACCAGCTGGATCCATAACCACCTGGGATCAAATGGTTAAGAAATTTTTGTCAAAATTCTTTCCCATGGCTAAGACTAATGCCCTAAGACGTGAAATCACTGATTTTACACAAGAAGAAGATGAGAGATTCTATCAAGCCTGGGATAGATTCATGGATATCTTATTGAAATGTCCTCACCACGGATTCTCAAAATGGAGATTGGTCCAATGTTTTTACAACGGATTAGATCAAGCTAATCGACATTTGATTGAATCTATGAACAGTGGAGGATTCTTGGGATTGAGAGAAAATGAATCTTACCAATTCTTGGAAAAGCTAGCAGAAGACTCACAACAATGGGACTTCTCTAGCAGTCGAGACCAGCCAAAGAAGAATCGAGATCAAGCAGGAAGCTCAGCAAAGAAAGGAGGATTGTATGTGGTGAAAGAAACACCAGACCTGATGACAAAAATAGATTTCCTCACTCAACAAGTTGAGGAATTGAAATTGAAGAAAAATGTAAGTGTTGTAAATGTACAACCAGACCCATGCTCATATTGTGGGAGTCCAATGCCCACAGCTGACGGCTGTCCGCCACTGCAAAATTCCTCAGAGGATCCAAGTGAACAATTGAATGCATTGAACCCTTACGGGCGAAATCAGGGAAATGTTTTCAATGAAAATAATCCAAACAGTTGGAAATATCATCAGAATTACTCATGGAAGCAGAAATCAAAGACCCCAAGGTAGAGGTCAAGGGATGAATTTATACCCGAATCAAAATTTCAATCAGGGACCACAACAACAGTTTGGTCAAGGACAATTCCAACATCACTATGGAGGAGGAAACCAATTTTACCAAAATCAGAATCAAAATGTGCAACCTAGGCAATCAAATCAGAATTATCAGTTCTCCCAATCAACAAGTCAACCCGGGTTTGCACAAAATTTTCCTCCACCAGGGTTCAATAATCAACAAGGAAATGCTGCTCCACGTCCGTACCAAAATCAATATCCTCAGAGTGAGGATATGTGGAAGTTTATTCAATCTAATACCTCTTCGATATCAAGGATAGAGACACAATTAGGGCAACTGGCGACACTCCTCTGCGAGAGAGAAAAGGGATCATTCCCGAGCCAACCAGTCCCAAATCCAAAAGGACAGATGGCTATTGAGCAAGCCTCGACCTCATCTCAGGAGGAGAGCCAACAACAGATCAAGGCTATCACTACATTGCGATCTGGGAAGGAAGTCGACAACAAAGTAGAAATGCCAGAAGAAGATGAGAAGCATGAGCCTGATGTCGAAATTGAGAAGGACAAGGAAGTAGCAGAAGAAGAGATACAACAAAAACAACAGAAGAAGATTGAAGATAAGAACGAGAGAGAGAAGAATTTCATACCCAAAGCCCCATATCCTCAAAGGCTAGTGGAGAAGAAGAATCGCGATCAGGAAGGAATCATTGAAATGTTTAAGCAACTGAAAATAAATATCCCCTTCCTAGACGCCATTCAACAGGTGCCAGCATATGCTAGGTTTCTAAAGGAATTAGTCACGATAAAGCGAAAGACTAATGTCCCGAAGAAAGCCTTCTTAGCAGAACAGGTAAGTTCAGTTCTACAAGCGAGACTCCCAATTAAATATAAGGACCCAGGATGTCCTACAATTTCAATCATCATAGGGGAGAATCGCATCGATCAAGCACTCTTAGACCTTGGAGCAAGTGTCAATCTGTTGCCTTACACGGTGTACAAGGAACTTGAGTTGGGGGAACTAAAACCTACAGCTATGACCCTTCAACTTGCTGACAGGTCAATTAAGATTCCTAGGGGAATAATCGAAGATGTTCTGATCAAAGTAGACACCTTCTACTTTCCAGTTGACTTTGTTGTATTGGATACGGAACCCACTCCTCAGCACAGAAACAATGTTCCTGTAATTTTAGGAAGACCATTTCTGGCAACATCGAATGCTCTAATCAATTGCCGAAATGGGATAATGAATTTATCATTTGGGAACATGACTGTCGAACTGAATATTTTTCATATTTCGAAACAGCCTGCTGAAGATGAAGAACATGCACAAGTTTGCATGATTGATGACATTGTGGAAAATGAATTTTTTTCTTCAGAATATGAGGACCCTTTAGAGGCCTGTTTAGCACATTTTGGCAAAGACTTCGATGTGGATAAGGTGATACACGAGGTCAATGAGATGCTAGACTCAACGCCTCTCTTGGGAGAAGGAGAATGTCAACTGAAAGATAAGAAGAAAGAAGAAGATTGCGAAGACGAATCGCATCAATCAAATGAAGAAGGAAATCAAAGCTGGAACTAAAACCCCTCCTGCGGATTTGAAATATGCGTACGGATATTGATGAACCGAGCCGTAATTATTTGAAATTTAAATGAGGACCAAGAAGAAAAGCTCATTGAAGTACTTCAAGACCACAAGAGTGCGATGGATGGTCTATCAAAGATATAAAGGAATCATTAGCGGTGTGTATGCACCGAATCCATCTGGAAGAGAGCGCTAAACCCACAAGAGAACCACAACGTCGATTGAATCCCATAATGCAAGAAGTGGTAAGTAATGAGGTCATTAAGCTGCTCGATGCTGGGATCATATATCCAATCTCCGATAGCACATGGGTGAGCCCAACACAAGTGGTTCCCAAAAAGTCCGGAGTTACGGTGGTGAGAAATGAGGAGAATGAGCTAGTACCAACAAAAGTTCAAACTGGAGAGTGTGTATTGACTACGTGAAGTTAAATTCCATGACTAGAAAGGATCACTTTCCTCTCCATTCATTGACCAAATGCTAGAAAGATTGGGCACCAATACTATTGTTTCCTTGGCGGCTATTCAGGGTATAATCAAATAGTCATTGCACAGGATCAAGAAAAGACAACATTCACATGTCCCTTTGGAACGCTTTTCTTATCGTCGAATGCCGTTCGGACTTTGCAATGCTCGGCTACATTCCAAAGGTGTATCCGAGTATATTCTGATATGGTGGAAAGATTTCGAAGTCTTCATGGATGATTTTTCTATTTATGGAGACAACTTGGTGATTGTTTGTATCATCTTTCTCTGGTTCTTGCAAGATGTGAAGAGAAAATCTAGTTCTAAATTGGGAAAATGTCATTTCATGGTGAAAAGTGGAATCGCCCCGGGACATATCATCTCATCCCATGGTATTGAGGTGGACAAAGCTAAGGTAGAATTAATTTCAAACCTCCCACCAAAGAAAAGAAGTTAGGTCATTTCTTGGACATGCCGGTTTTTATCGACGTTTCATAAAGGATTTTAGCAAAGTTGCAAAACCATTGTGCCACTATAGGTGCCCCATTCATCTTTGATGAAAAGTGTACACATGCCTTTGAAAGCATTAAAGGCAGAATTGGTCAAAGCCCTATCATCCAATCACCGATTAGAAGCTCCCATTCGAGATAATGTATGGCGCATCGGATTATGCGATCGGTGCTTTTGGGACAACGGTAGAGAAAGTTCCGCATGTCATTTACTATGCAAGTCGCACCCTCAATGATGCAATCAATTATTCTACCACCGAAAAGGAACTCCTGGCAGTAGTCTTTGCTTTGGACAAGTTTCGATCCTATTTGTTGGGATCAAAAGTGGTAGTGTTTACTGACCATGCCGCTCTTCGTTACCTCTTTTCAAAGAAAGATGTAAAAGCTCGATTAATCCGATGGATTCTACTCTTACAAGAATTTGACCTGGAAATCAAAGACAAAAAGGGATCAGAGAATGTAGTTGCTGATCATTTGTCTCAAATCATTATTGAAAAAGCTGAGGATCTGACTCCAATTTTAGAAAGTTTTCCTGATGAACAATTGTTCACTGTTGAGAATCTGCCATGGTATCTGATCGATTAACTATTTGGTGACGGATCGATACACAGAAAGGGAATAAAATGAAAAGTTGTCTTTCGAGCGCGAGCCAAGCATTATTTCTTCGAGGACCCGTACCTGTTCAAATATTGTGCTGATCAGATCATCAGAAGGTGCATTCCAGAACAGGAACAGTCAAAAATCATCTCATTTTGTCATGAGTTGTCCTGTGGAGGACATTTTAGCTCAAAGAAGACTGCAACAAAGATTCTCCAATGTGGATTTTATTGGCCAACAATCTTTAAAGATTGTCATCAGCATTGCATTTCATGCGAATTGTCAAATCTTTGGTAATTTCAAAAAGAAATATGATGCCTTTAAATCCAATCCTGGAAGTTGAACTGTTTGACGTATGGGGAATAGACTTCATGGGTCCATTCCCAAATTCTTTTGGAAATTTATACATCTTGGTTGCGGTGGATTATGTCTCAAAATAAGTGGAAGCACTGGCCGGTAAAACCAATGACCACAGAGTGGTGGTTAAGTTCCTAAAAAATGAATTATTTCCAAGATTTGGTACTCCACGTGTAATTATTAGTGATGGCGGAAAACACTTTTGTAATAAAGTTTCATTCTTTCAAGAAATATGGGATCACTCACAGGGTGGCTACACCATACCACCCTCAAACTAGTGGACAAGTCGAAGTTTCAAATCGAGAAATCAAACGTATTCTAGAGAAAACGATAAGGCCCAATCGGAAAGATTGGTCGTTGAAATTAAACGACGCACTCTGGGCCTATCGGACAGCATTCAAGACTCCCATCGGAATGTCCCCCTATCGGATGGTTTTTGGCAAAGGTTGTCATTTACCTGTTGAACTGGAACATCGGGCCTATTAACATTAAGTCTTTAAACTTCGATTTGCGAGAGAGTCAGGATAAGCGAAAATTAGAAATTACAGAATTAGAGGAAGTGCGAGCTGATGCATATGAGTGTGCCAAATCCTACAAGGATCGCATGAAGCGTGTTCATGATTCTTCTATTTTGAGAAAATCATTCACTGTGGGGCAGAAGGTGTTGTTGTATAACTCCAGACTGCATCTGTTCCCTGGAAAACTCAAAACCCGTTGGAGCGGTCCTTTCATTGTCAATCGAGTGTTTCCCAGCAAGCGGTTGAGTGCAATTTGCGCAATGAAAGTACATTTCGTGTCAATGGGCAACGGGTGAAACCGTTTTTGGATAATTTTATTGAGAAGATTGATGATCTTGAACTGAGCAATCCTAATCAGTCGGGATAAAATATAAATTTCGGAATGTCGGGCTAGCGACATTAAACTTAGCGCTTCTTGGGAGGCAACCCATGTTGTTTTTGTGTTTGTCTAAAGCTAAAAAAAAAAAAAATGTGGTCGATCGATCGACCTAACCAGTCGATCGATCGAGGATCGGAAATGGGAATTAATCAATGCGCCAAAAGTTTTCAATTTTGTCTGTTTTGGTCGATCGATCGACTCTTCAAGGTCGATCGATCGACTATGCGCATTGAAACTTGAATTCAATGCCGTGTCAGTCAGCCTTCTGCATGCGCCGAAGTCGATCGATCGACCTGTAGGGTCGATCAATCGACCATTTCAAAAAGTCTTAACGCGCACTGTTCCGACGCCTGGGGAGTATTTCATGTCAGTGTCGATCGATCGACTTCCTCTGGTCGATCGAGCGACATTAATTTTGGATATCGCGCTTTGGTTGCGCGTCTTTTCGACGCTGGTGTCGATCGATCGACATATACATGTCGATCGATCGACTTATACATCTCGTCCGAACAGAGGGGTGCCTCTGTTTCTATTTAAAGGACCGAGCGTCCTCCCTTTTCCACACCCCTTTCCACGTTTGAAATTCTCTGCAGCGGTCTCTGACATTCCTTCTGACATTCTTTGTGATGGCGTCATCCTCTTCCGCCCGCCTTTGCGTCGATGGCGTTGTTCGCGAGCGACCAAAAGGTCGTTTTGCCACTAAAGACCTATCCTCTGAATATACTTACGATCTACCGGCATTTCAAGCGATGCCAGAATGCGCCATCTCTCTTGCATACATCGCTGCGCTCCACCTTCATTTCTTGATGACTCCACCTGATATCAACGTCTCGGAGCGGGTCGTCCGCCTATTTTATCAAAACATGGTTTGGGTGGCTGCCTCCACCATCACCAATGAGGCGGCCCATTTCACCGTTTCCATCGATGGTTGGAAGCGAAAAATCTATCCGCGCACGATCGCGGATGTCTTTGGATTGATGGATGAGCGACCATTGGACCACCCACTTGGTGAAGAATTGGACCTTGAGCAAGGCCCAATGATCGATGATATGTGCAATGGTGTGTGCGTCGCGAATTGCGACTAAACGACGGCTCTTCCACGCGACATCCTATTGTGGGATATTGTAGTGTCGTAGTCTTGCCCACGGGGCATACCGAGAGAATCCGGACCTCGGGTGAAGGCCCTATACGGTGCCTACAAGCGCTCTGGTTGAACATCCTGGTTTTGCATGATTCGATGTGGATACCGACACGATGAAATTGTTAACCCTCCTGCCGTGACGCCGCCTCATCTATTTCCCTCATCCGGTGATGCAACTTTGCCACCTTGGTTTTCCTTTTATTTTGATGATAATATTGGGACCTTGGCATTTTATCGCTATGGGCCGTCACAATGGAGAAGAAGCATGCGTATGTTGGGCAATCGTCGATGCACGCGCTCAACGTCGTCCGAAAGTGCACCAGAAGACGCCGAGCTGAACCGGCGCTAATCCGTAACAGAACCGGTCCGCAATGAGGGCCCCTCCCTGGCCTTGATGCAGGCTCAGATCAACTCCTTGATCGATGAGCAACAGCGGTAATATAATCGCAATCTTCGTCGTAGCCGATATGATCGGTCATTTATGCATCAGTTGGGTCAACACCTGTGGCCCGATGGCTTTGACGAGATGCGAGCTCGCGCTAGGCAGGCGGAGGACGATGAAGATGATGATTAGGTTTAGGATTTCCTTTTTGCATTGTTTTTGTTGTTGTTACTTTTTAGTTTTAGGTTTCTTAGTATTGTAGGACTAGCCTTTCTTTCAGTCTTTCGATATTTGTTAAAAAAAAAAAATTTCTTCCTTTGTTTCGTTGTGCACGATAGCAATCGATCAATCGACCATGGTGATCGATCGATCGCCTTTGCAAAAAAAAAAAAAAAAAAAACAAATCTGTTAGTGTCCAGTCGATCAATCGACCATTCATGGTCGATCGATCGACTCTGCTGAGGACATCATGTCAGTCGATCAATCGACCATCTCTGGTCGATCGATCGCCTCTGCCTTTCATTTCTTAGTCCACATTCGTTGACCAGATTAGTCGATCGATCGACACTTCTAGGTCGATCGATCGTCCGATCGGTTTCCAAAGCTTTTAGGTTGTTTAAATGCGATAGGATTCTTTGTTTTGCTTCGTAGACGTCTTTTACCATATCTCAAGCACTCCTTTTCTATTTATTCCATGCTCCCTTCACCCTTCCTTCTCATATTTCATCAATGGTCAGCAGACTTTATTTTACAAGGTCTACTCTAAGGAAGATGAATGAACCAGCAAAGAAACGGGATCGCTTATCGGGAGCACACCCTCCGTTGGATCTCACCAATGTCAATGTCGTTGATCTGGATCCTCTCCCTGTTCAGTTTTGGGAAGAGCCAGCACGTAAAAGAGTGAATCGCCCATCAATCAACCCCATCCTTCTCCAGCGATATCGAGATGATTGATTTGGATGCGCCTCGTCACCGTTCTCCGAAATTCACCAACTATTCCACCTGAGACTTGGGCGAAATTATATCCATCTCCACAGCTTCGGGATCTGGCCTCGAGTAGTGTGCCACACCCATCTTCACCACCGTCGGCAGTGATTCCTGATTCCTTGCATCGGCGTAGGATCACCACTGCAATGTGGGATTTCGCGTTTCCAAAGCTGAAGCCCAGTGAGGGGACCGATGCGGATGTTTGAGTGTCGATATCAACGAGTTTTTATGATGATTTAGGCAGTTTAGGAAGTTTAGGAAGTTTAGGAATTTTAGGAAGTTTCGGATTAACCCCCGTTCGTTTTGGTCCAATGAGGACATTGCACAACATAGGTTTGGGGGTGAAGTATCTTTTATTTAAAAAATAAAATAAAAAAAAAAACTCGGATTTTGGTCGATCAATCGACCCTTCTTGGTCGATCGATCGATCCCCTTAGTCGATCAATCGACCCTTCTTGGTCGATCGATCGACTGAGCCCAGTGGTATTTTGTATGGAATTTAAAAAATTTTCATAAATTATGCGATCTAAGACGAATACTATATGCAATTTCGTTTCATTATTCTTAGAAGAGAAGAGCTAAGTTGAAATTCACATATAAATCTTAAACCCGCGTTTAAGGAGTTTTGATGTTTGATTTAGTTCAAAGAGTTTAAATTATGAAAATTTATCAAATTTGTGAACTGTAAGGATTTTAGTGGAGATTAAAATCCGGTGAGCTTTAGCGCCAATTTTCCGTCCTTGATGAGTGCTTAAACAAACTCGAAGTTATCTTTGAATACGAATTACTCTTGCATGATCTCATACATTTTATTTTGACTTGTGACTTTGCATGACATTAAATTCATATCATTGTGCTAGAACGTATCATATGTTTGCTCAAGACAAATAGGCAAAGTTACCATCTTTTGAGGACGTGATTGAAGGCCATCTTTGGCTCGTTTGTGCTTAACATACCCCACCTCATATAAAGTTATCCTTCTAGTACCCCTTTGAGCCTATTGAAAAATTTACCTTTATACATTCTTTGATAAGTTACGTTAACCTTTACCCCTTCACCATTTCTGAAATTCAGTTTTACCCTTCTTATTTCTGAGAAATTAGGAACGAGGGATGGAAATGAACGAAAAGAGAGTAAGTGGAGAGATACCGAGTTGTGGTGTTTACTGAGAGTGTATGGCAAAAATATAAAAAAAAAGGGAATAAAAAAGATATGAGGTGTTGTAAGAAATAAAATTCAAAAGAAGAAAAATGAGTGAAAAAAAAAAAAAAAAAAAACAAAAAGAAGGTTGAGAAAAAGAGTGAGAGATTACGAAGAAAAAAAAGGGGGGAGAGAAGAGAAATAGATGAGTCAAAAGTCAGTTTTCTTTTCCAATTTCTCAGAAATTTTGAATCCCGACTTCCATTTTTTTTCTTACCCTTACCTGAGCCCCATTATAACCTTATAAAAGACCTTCATGATCCGATCTTGTATGGCTAACTGCTTGGTGGAGAGCAAATATGTGATAACTATGGAACTTGATATGACATGCTTAGAATATACAAGTATCTATTCTTATGAGATTTATCTTTGTTCATTGATTGCATCGTGTTTCATTTATCATGTGAGACCTTTTTGCTTGCTTTGTATTGATCTGTAAATAAAACTTACCCATCATCGGAGCGATTTTAGTCTGAGAAGTATACCTATTGTGACGTTTGAATCAAAGCAGAAATCTATGCAGTTCACAAATAAGATAAATTCTCCAATAAAAATTATTTGATCTGATGAACACATTGAAACATCTAAAGATGGGTTCAAAATTTATCTGTAAATTGAAGCATTAGTTTAGCTTAACTAAGCATCAATGGAAATGACATGGCATGCATAGCACTTGCGGAAGAAATGCATAATGAGATCAATTAATAGATTCCACATAAATCAATGCCTGGAAGTTTGTGGGTAACTTCACTGAAAACCCTCAGGAGACAAAACTCCTCCACTAGGGATCACCTAGCGGTTTAAAGGCTTGTTGCATATGCTAAATGCAATCGTGTTCCCTACGAAAGTGGCATTCTTTACTTTTCTTAGGTTGTTAGTTTATTTTTCAGGATTGTTTATCTTCTCCTTTGCTCGAGGCCTAGCAAAGTGTAGGTTTGGGGGTATGATGAAATATGATGATATTTCACCCCTAAAGACCTACATTTAGCTATCCGATGAAAGCCATTTAACATGTTTTTAGATGGTTTTAGTGATTTACAGGCCGGCAGATGTGTTGAGCATGAAATAACCCACAAGTTCAGAATATAACGTCAAATTCGTGCTACTTTGGATCATGCGGAACCTATCCCGACTTGGAGCTCAATTTGACCCTTCAAGACAGTAGATTCAGAAAATTGTTAAAACACGAAAGTTGTAGAGCTCGTTGTCAGCTTTCCAACGCCACCCGAATCGCCTCAATCCGACTTCAGGATAGAAAGTTATGGCCGAAAGACCGAGGCAGTGTCTGAATGCAAAGTGCAGCGGGAGTTCACGGAAATCTGGGAGGTCGATCGATCGACCCTTTTTAGTCGATCGATCGACCAAAGACGAATTTGAGTCCGGATAGAGTTTGGCCGCGAGAAAATCTTGGAACCAAGAGTGGCGTACGTTTTGGCAATTACGAGAAAAAAAGATATTCTTGGGGGATATATATATTCATCCGGGGAGTCCTAAAGAAAGGGGGATTAGGAGAATTAGGAGCATTCTGTTTTATTCTGATTAGTTTTATTTCTTTATTTTTCTTTAGAGAGGGTTTTGTCTTCTGAGAGTTTATTCATTTTTACGCATTATTATCATTCTTCGTGTTAGTTCTTTACGCTTTTCTAAATCGTCTTTGGGAATAAAAGCTCTGTGTGGAAATTGTTAAAGCTCTTTACGGTATTTTTATATTGATGTTAGTGTTTATTTATATTTTAATTATGTTGTTTACTTTTACTATGTGTGGCTAGTTTTATTAAGGATGGGGATCTAATGATTCCCATCCGAGGTATTTATTTATACTAATATCAATCTGTGATTGAGATGTCAGATGCCTTTTAAGACCCTAATATTTATTGAATATGGTGCTAATCATGCCCTATGATTGCAGATCTGTAATAATGATTTTATCCTAGTTATCACCCATCTCGGGGTGAAATTTTACCACAATCTGAGGTGTGAGTGTTAATCATACACTTATGGGGTGTTAATCATACATCTCCTTGATCTCGGATTGATGGTGTGACTTTATCCCAGTGGTGAGTTCCAATCACGATCTGAGGTGTGGGTGTTAATCATACACCTATGGGGTGTTAATCATACATCTCCGTGATCTCAGATCTATATTTTAGAACTCACGTGTGTATAGGGCAGTTCTTCTTTTGAGAAATTTGTTAAGGATTTCATATCTCAAACCACAGATTGGTATTTTATAAATGATAAACCAACGATGGGAGGATTTAGCATCCCAATCCTTATCTTTCATTAATTGTTTAATCCTTTAGATTTCGTTAGTATTTATCTGTGTTATTAAAAGTTACCATAATTCTAGGTTTTCAGTTACTGCATAAGATCTGTAGAAATTCTTTTAGTTAATTAATATTTCTGTTTTTTTATATTTTCTAACTAATCCTCGTGGGAACGATCTCGTACTTTGCACCCACTGACTACATCACGATTCGTGCACTTGCGAGTATAAATTTTAGGACACATCAGTTCAATACCCGGCGCTAAATCACAAACTGAATCTCCCTGTCAGGTGATAATCCAGGTAGATCTTTAGGAAAAATATCCGGATACTCGCAAGCAATCGTAATATCTGCAATATTCCTCTTCTCCTCCTTATGATCTTGCAAGTACGTCAGATAGCCATAACACCAGTTCTTCATCATACAGTCTGTTCACATAGTGAAGATAAACGGTGTCACATAGGATTTGACTTCGCAGAATTGGAAGGATTTTCTCTTCTGAGGGCGGAAGGTTATAATTTTCGAAAATAATCCACGCTCGCGTGGTAAGCAAATAACGAATCTATCCCTAGTATCACGTTAAATCCTTCCATGCTCAAAATAATCAAATCAGTTACAATCTCGTGGTCTTCGATCAATGATCGGTGCCGAAATGTGACTATATTTCGCACCCTAATTCCTACATTTAGCTATCCAATAAAAGCATCTGATGGTTGTTGTGAGGTTTTAATAATTACAGGTGTTTCTGACCATTAGATCGTTAAAGAGCGTAAAAGAAGGTAATTAAAGGCTACACAAGAGCTATAGATAAAAAGGTCAAATGAAGCATCGAAATCCGTGAAGAAAATCAACATCTATCAAGAGAGGAAGTGTTTATCCTTATATGTCAATCGATTGACACATGAATTTCAATCGATTGACACATGAAGACAAGATTGCCCTCACCAAAAGTCAATCGATTGAGACTTCAGTCTCAATCGATTGAGGCTATTAGGTATAGGGTTTGCTCGACCCTATAAAAGAAAAGCTACGGCTTTGTTAAAGGGGATACAATTATTACTCATTTTTGGTTTTTTAGGTTTTCACTTTTGAGAATTTTGGGATTTCTCTTTTTATCCTTCAAGGGTTCTTCTTTTCTCCTTCTTCTAGGGTTTGATCTGGGTAGATTGTACTTAGGATTTGTACTGTCTTTCTTTTACATTCATGAAAGCATAGATTGTATTTAGGAAAAAATATTATAAACAAAGATCTTTTGGAAGAAATGAAAAGTGGAATGGCTTTGAATGAATAAGGAGATCATACACCAAAGATGAGCGGCTAAATCAGTTGATCGGGGAAGATGCGATCCTCAGATAAGTAGCATTTTTTTATGATTAATACCGTAATTAATTTATGTCATCATGGAATCATTTTGCTTAAAGTATGTGTGATTAAAAATATGTTGAATGCTTGTTATGACCGTTGATTGCGTGTATCAACGACCGTAATCGCTAGATTTGGACCTGCAGACTGATCTAGGTTGCAGAGCGATTATATATTTACTGTCGTGATCTAAACATCATGAGATATGCTATGTTTTTTACATGACTCATACCGTAATGATAGGCTGAGTCATTATTTTTAGATAAGATATGCCGGATTGATGATCACATTTTATTATGAATCATTTTTCTAGACGAATGATGGTGTGAATGATGCTTTAATGAAACTGTGGGTTTTAATGATAGAAAAGGAGTACAAATCTGGAGTAACATATTCCTTGATCATATTTAAATATTATTCTTAGATCCATCAGAAATTAGTTGTTTAGATTAAGTTATTTTTCTTGCATTTAGGAAAAGTGTGATAAATTTTTGGTAAAATTAAATCTGCCCTTTGGTACTTCCTTGAGGACGTTTTTATATCTCTGAAAAAATTAATTAAAATTCATGTTTTCCTGTGGGATCGACACCCTTGTTCTTGCCATACTATAATAGATCTTGTCCACTTGCAAGGGTACACTTTAAAACCGACCAATCAACACGCTCACAGATTGACACACGGTATCGATGCTCACTGAGTTACCCGTAAGAACTGACACTGCCAAGATGAAATCAAGGGCCTTGGGAATGATGCCCAACTTCTCAGCGAATAACGGAGTGATAAAAGAATGGGTAGACCCGGGGTCTTTTAACACTCGTGCTTTAATTATGCTTACGTCGCCTTCACAACGCATAAAAAGGGTACCTTGAAATTATACAAGCGTTTCAGTTAAAATTTTCTAAGTATGTGGTATTCATGCATGACTTATTAAAAGAATTTATTAAATACAAAGCAATATATAAAAGAATAAAAATAAAAAGATATCTCAACTTTTAGTAATACCTTGGATTACGTCGTTCGACGTTCTGGCTTCCTGAGCCGTCACGGCATAAGCTCGACCTTGAATAGTAGGTCGGGTCAATCTCTGAGTAGATGTCGAACTAGTTTTTCCCTTATCCTCTTGAGGACAATCCTTAACCATGTGCCCGATTGTGCCACACCGAAAACACGCTCCAGTGTTCTTCCTACAATCCTTGGTCTTGTGTGGTTTTTCGCACCTTGCGCAGAATGCTATCGGATTGAATGAAGAGGTGCGTCAAGTTTGTGGAACTCCGGACGCTCCCGTTAATTATAGCATGGTTCAAAGTACGAAATGACCCTGAAGGTGTAGATATAGTCGGTTTCGGATAGACACCTTGAGCAGGTTACTGAGATACGAGTGTTGCCTTCTTCATTTCCATCGTAGGACAATCGTTTTTCAGATGTCCTAGTCTGCCACATCTGAAACACTCACCTGTGGCCCACCTACATTTCTCCGTCCTGTGTCATTTCCCACAACTTGAGCATGACTCAACCTGTGTGGAGGGAGAGGTATGAGTCTTCTCACTCAACATTGTCATGAGTAATGCAGTCTGCTGAGTTATAGCGTTGATCATCGTCTCCAGCAACTATCTATTCTGCTTATTTTCATCGATGCGTACAGTCTTTGATCTCTTGCATGGTGTCATTTTGATCTGTCAACATGACACAAGGTTCCAATTAATAAAGATTGCGATCACCATGGCCCTAGGTTCCGACAAAAATCTAAAACTTCATTCACCAACTATAACTATACATCTATCACGATCATCAATTATCTCCACTCCAAGTGATAGCGAGATCCACAACTCAAGTTTTGAACATAACCTACAGCCTGTGTGGAGGGAGAGGTGTGAATCTTCTCACTCAACATTGTCGTGAGTAGTGCAGTTTGCTGAGTCATAGCGTTGATCATCATCTCCAACAACTATCTATTCTGCTTATTTTCATCGATGCGTACAGTCTTCGATCTCTTGCGTGGTGCCATTTTGATCTGTCAACATGACACAAGGTTCCAATTAATAAAGATTGCGATCACCATGGCCCTAGGTTCCGACAAAAATCTAAAACTTCATTCACCTACTATAACCGTACATCTATCACGATCATCAATTATCTCCACGCCAAGTGATAGCGAGATCCACAACTCAAGTTTTGAACATAACCTACAACCCTAGCTGTGAGTCCCTTAAAAGACCGAAAGCCAAAAATTCTACTAACTTTGACAAGGTCCTAATTGAGTCTCTTATGTCCCGATAGAACCTACTGCCATATTCTCGGGTCCCAACAAGACCTAATAACTAGGCTCTGATACCAAATGTGACGACCCGACTTTTCCAATCCCTCAAGTATAGGAAAGGCCGGTTCGCCAACCTATCGATTAAACGATAAGTCGGACAAATAGAGCACATATCAGAGTAAAGCGCAATAAATATCCATAGCTAAAATAAATGCGTAAGCAAAAGTAAAGAACTACTGATGATGGTCAACCATCACTGAAACATGATTCGTAACAGTCAAAACTAAAGACATAAATCCAAATACCCAATCACAGGTCAGGCAAACCACGTCCAAGTCTAAACTCTCACCGAAAGCAAATAAATAAACTAAATCCTAAGCCAGGAAATATTCCTCAGGATCACTCTCGCTACCCTGAGTTGCCACTTCAGAACCTGGACCTGTGACGTATAGTCGGAGTGAGCTAACCAACAAAGCTAAGTAGAAGAAAAACATCAATAGTATTATATTTTAACTAACATGATTTCAAGACATATATCGGAATATAGCATGTAAAAATAGATATGCAGATAAAAGACAAAATTTAAGTGTAGAAAATCATATGTAGAATCAATTTCTAAATAGGTGAAAACAAATTCAAGAACAGATGCAAGGTTTCAGTGTCTTAGTTTCTCTAACTTCTATATGTAAAATTCAGTAATTCATGACTTAATCCTCAACTTAAAATACCTCCTGAGTAAACTATATCTCGAGAGCAAGAATATAGCCGATGGGAACCCCTACCTACCATCTTCGTTCATAAACCCTTTTATAAGATGCCACAAGCCCCTATGTCATGAGGAAAACTTGTGCCAAAAAGATTTTTAGGATTTTTTTTGAGGGGTCGTTCAGGTCAATCATAAAACAGATGCATATACTAATATAAATCAGATGCAAGTTTCTTATACATAGTTCAGATTCTTGATTTTAGACTTTCAGCTTTTCAAGGTTTAAGCAGATTCAGGGTTCAGGTAGACTCAGATTTTTAGTTTTTCATAACAATTTCAGTTTACAGATGTAATTTCAATGGCATATGCAAGTTCAAAGATTCTAATTTCAAATATCCATGCGAATTAAAATAAAATACTGTAAAGATGAGATTCTCCTACTAAAACTTAGAGTTGCGCGAAGTCAAGCAAAATCCTATTAATGGCCTCTCGCCATTAATTTACATCACAAATATATGATGATACATCAAGGTTAACTCTAATCACTAATAATTTAGACCTATTTAAAAGTTTCCTCAAAATCGAGTTGAAACGGGCAAGTTTGTGCCAATCATAGAATTTGATGTAACCTTCTCCTAATTGTTTGACTTTCAAAACGATTGATTCATGAGTTTATCAAAACATAAGAGTTGTAGATCTTATTGTTCTCTTTCCAACGCAAAATGAATCATATCAATCGGAGTTCGAAGTAAACATTTACGGCTAAAATACCAAGACAGTATCGGAAAGAAAATGAAAACGAAGATAAAAACCAAATTCTGTCCTCGCTCGAGCAATGCGATTTTTCACCTTGTTTTCACCCGAATCGAATCCCTCACATTCCAAAAATAAAACTCAAGCTTAATCTATTAATTTTAAATATTAAACTCAATAAAAATCATACCTTTAATCAAGGATTCCACGCTTTGAAACGAGTCACGCAAACGGAGGAACGAAATCGACGGATTTCCTCGACGATTTGTGCCGCGATCTCAACCTTTTCCAATCGTCGAAAATGAATCTAGGGGTTGATTCAATCTTGCCCTAGGTTTGTGGATTTCAAACGAAAAAAGGTTTTAGAGAAAAGATTTCACAAAGCAGATCTCACAATCGGTGGCACGATAAAAGCGAAGTTTTGTAATGATCAAATGACTCAAAACACAGCTAGATTTTTCGGCGTATGGCTCTCGTCTCCTCTTTCTTTCTAAGCAAATAAATTTTAGAAAGTCTTAACCTAAAACATACGGGAATATCATTCCTCTTATAATAGGGTTGCTTAATATGTTAAGCACACACACACCCCTTAGTGTGTTAAACTTCTAATTCCAATAACTTAGGTTCAGTGTTGAGCGGTCACACCGAAGGTCGGTGCACAGCTTTCACACAAGGGTCCGATGTAGCCCTAAATAAAAATTCGTCTGCACAATCACATCTAAATAATAATCAAAGGCAAATGACGACACTGGTCACCGAGCCAAACATGTAAACAGGGTCGGTCTAATTCAAGTAAAAATACGGGTCTTTACACCCCTACAAGAAACCCGACCATATGTGTAGATGTCATTAAAGATTCACAGTGTACATCTACTCAAGATATTTTGAGTTGTAATAAACAAACAACGAAAAGACGCCAATTCTAAAAAAGGTATGAATACAGGCTCAAAAGAATATTCTTGAATTTTTAAGAACTAGGGATATGCCTACAAAAGCTAGGAATCAGAAGCTCAAAGAACATCCTTCAGTTTTTTTCTGAATAGGGGATGTGCCTAGAAAATCTAGGAATCTGAGTTTTCCTGCTTCTTAGCTTTTCATAAATATGAATGGAAACACCCGAATAAGGCCTCAGAGAGTGAACAGGTCAGTTATCCGATGTGAACTCTATTCTCAATCCATTTCATAAGATATCTAGCATAGGAAAGAATCTTTTAGTACCATGGTATGGGCTTAGTAGCTAAGCGGTATGGGCTTAGTAGCTAAGCAGATGCCATTAAAATTTTAACATACACTTTTTTTAATATCAAAGGTGTTGAAACTTCATTTTAGATAATAAAATTTACAACTAGATCGAAATGGTTGAGCGAGTGGCTCCATCAATAAAAAGGAAAATATAAGGGGAAAAAGAAACAAAAACAGATAGAGGGAGAGGACCCAAAGGTCAGCCCCCCCTACACCTCGGAGTCCCTCAACACAATATGGCTGTGAGCATTATAGTCAAACGGTGGCCCAATCCAGTATTATGAACAATACGTATGTAACATCAAGGGGTTTAGGGTGATGGCCAGGTATTCGCCTCAAGAAGTGGGAGACCTGAATTCGAACCCCCCTTGAGGCCACCCTAGGGATTTATATCCCGTACAGAATAGTTGAAGCACATGAAACCCGGGTTGAGAAGGGAGACTCTAGAGTTTAAAATAAAGGCCTCAAATTTAATACAATATTGCATCCTTTTTGTTTACAGAAAGGTTGTGAAAAATTTATATTTGTGGCAACATACTTATAATAAAAAATTAAATGACATTTCGACGACTGCTACAAGCACACACAAAACATCTTTGTCTGCATCACTTAATGAAATTTCTTAAAACATGCCAACCTTTGCTAACTGCACCCTAAATAATGAATTATGCACTCCATTTTTTCTTGAGGCAAACTACTTACAAATTAAAAAATTTTGTAAAAATTTATTAAAGGTGTACCACAGGTAATGTCGGCAAAAGCGTCGGCAGGTACGTATGCAGAAACAATATCGTTAGCGGTAGGAATGCGAGAGAACTGAGGAGTCGTAATCGAAATCAATAGCTTTGAACTTAGGAGTCGTAATCAAAGCTGCTCTGATTTTCAAGCTTAATCCGATGATGAATTTCAAATATTTTTTAAATCAATAGCTTTTGATCTGAAAAGGAGTCGTAATCGAAAATCGAAGTTAGAAAATAGAAAACAATATAGATGCAACTCATATTTTCGGTTTCAAATGGATTCAAAGCAATAGTTTCTGAAGCAAGATGCAATTAAAAAGTGACATGAAGTATGATAGAAAATAGTAACAACAGACCCGAAGAAGCTTCTTCTCGTAGTCGGAAATGACATCCGAGACTAGAACTATCATATCATTGGTTGATCCTCTATCCCTAATCGATTTACCAATAACACAGACGCCTTAAATGAACGCCTGAGAATCAAAATCTAGGTTAGAATCAGCTCATATTTACGCTTGTAGAAGAGATCTGAGGATCATATGAAGCAAGATGCAATTATAAAATCAAAAATCTGAACATAATATCAAATGGATGAAATGAAGTAAAATTTTGTTGATCGTCTAAGATCATACTTACATTTAAGGGTTGAGCGAGAGGATGTGGTGAGCCCGAGAGGAATCAAGACCCTCAACCTACCAATCGAGAGTGAGAGGGATATATAGTGAGGATTTTTGTAGATCGATCTAGCTAGGGTTTGAATGAGAGCGAGAGGTTGGGTTGTGAGAGATGGATTTAGGGTTTGAGTGAGGGATTTAGGGTTGATAGAGAGGGATTTAGGGTTTGAGTGAGAAAATGGGTTGAGCGACGGCTAGCGAGAAAATGGGATGAGCGTCGAGAAAAGAGAGATATATAGTGGCCCGATTGAGTGGGTCATGGGTCGTGGGCGTTAAGTGCAGCGATCGGGTTCGTGGGTTGGCCCAATTGCCGGCGGTGTTTTAGTAACCGCCCTTAACTCCAATCGGGAAAGAGGGTATTTTTTGTAGTGCACTGACTCTGTTTCTATTTTCTAAAGTGAACAATGTTTGAAGTTTTGAGCGTGTCTAGGCTCGTGGATTTGAGTGACTTAGGTGGAATCTCGAGTGTTGTTGTGGTTCGTCTGAACACTAATGGACTATCGTGCGACTCGGTGGTTGAAGGTGACAAAACGATGACATATGGGGAGGCGTAGTGGATTCTAGCATTGCGATTTAGAAAAGTTTGATAGGCCTAGAGAGTCTGCATTCATTCGGTACTTTCTAGCTATAACCATTTAACTCATTGTGTATTTGTTGCATTGGCACTGCAAAAATAATGTGTTTTAGTGGCACTTGCTGTTAAGGCAATTTTTAGTAGCGACAATTTTTGGTAGCGACAAGACAAATAGTGGCAGTTTTTTGTTAAAAAGACTGCTAATAGTCTTATTTTTTGTATTGTGGATCTGGTGTCAATCTCGTAATTTTTTCCCTTTAGGGTTTTCTACGTAAAAAGCTTATGCGTCATGGTGATTGTTTATTTTATATTATTTATTTTATTATATCACACTAGGCAAATCTATGATACCAAAATTTTAGTTTGTTTACGAGTCGTATAACATTTGTTTATATATATGAGTAATGTTGATATATGCTTACATCTCATGACTATAAGTTGCAACAATTGTCTTTGACTTTTGAGAGACCATTAAAATTCAATGTAGTTGGTATGCTCCCTCCAATGTGAGGCCGTGGATTCAATTCTCGTCCTGCACGTTGTTTTCCACTCTCGTCTTTATAAAGTGTGAGTTGGATCTTATTAGTTAACCTTATGAGTTATTTAGTTATGAGTAGTATAGTTGATAGTTGGTGCCCAATCCTTGGTGAATCAGCACCAATATTTTATAGTTCGAATTGGTTGCACGGCCCATCAACCAACACACATGCAACATGCTCACAATAGAGTGAATCTTCATAAACTCTTAGTTTCATAGACTCCTCGTAGGCCAATGTGTAGGTGGTAAGGGTGCAAGTTCGGTGTACGACACTAGACCGATAACCATTTTTACGTTTTTCTGTTCGGTTCAGCCTGTATCAAAATTGAATCGAAATGAATCGGTTTCGGATCAATTTGGTATTTTATTTCATTTTTTAAACCGAAAATGAAATATTTTGGCGTTTTTTGTTCATTTTCAGTATTTTTACTATTTTTTAATGTATTTTCTCAATTTTTTCCTTTTTTCAATTTTCTTCGGTTTTTTTGGTTTTCTCATCTTACCCTTTAGTATCGATTTTTTCCACCCTAAACCGAAACCGAACTGGAATCAATTTGGATCGGTTTGATTCGATTTTCTGGCCGTTCAAACTAATTTGGTTTGCTCAGCTTTCGATTCGATTTCAAGATTCGGGTCAAAGCTTGCATCCCTAGCTACTAGGTGGCAATGAGGCACATGGTGTGCATGCTATGTTTGGTCGAAAGTTTAATTTCCTTTCTATCACCCCACTTGAGTCTCGTAAGAGTACCAGGTATCCGGCTACTTGAGTCACTTTTAGAGATTTGTATTATGTGAAATCATAATATAACTTGTATGCCGGCCATGATTTAAAGATTTTTTATATCAAAGATTATGTCATTTAAATCCTATCTATAATTAATTTCCAATGGCCTTTTACTGCTTTGAATCCAATGCACCATAGATTTGAGATCACGTGCGTCAAATCACATTAAGGTTTCACATGGCACGCATGCCAAAAGTGGTCCAAATACCAAGAGTGTAGCGCGACGCTCGGGTTGGATATTTGAAACCAACCCATTTTTATGTGCTAAGATTTCACCCATTTTCGCACTTGACGTCCCGTTTATATGGGTCACCTTACCCGGCCCATTTCCCGTAACAAAAAACAAGACTATTACTAAAACCCCCTTAGTTACGCTGATATTATAAAACCCCCTCCAGATATCGCTATTTGCTCTAAACCCTCCAGTTAGTATGGTGTTTATAAAACATCCTCTTTAACGGATGGTACTTTAAGTGGTTATGTCATATTTACCCTTCCGAAATTAAATTATTAAATTGCTACTATCTACAAGTGATTAGAAGTTGACGTCCTTGCACTTACAAAATAGAGTATTTTTAAATTCATCTATCGAATCTTTGAGTTCACCCACACTGAAAAACATTGACTGCATTGAATCGGATAGTGGAGATCGTGTATCGTCCCAACCTTTCATATGATGGATCTTGAGATCATGATGGCACCATCAAACGATTGACTGCATTGAATCGGACGATGGAGATCATTTATCGTCCCAACCTTTCACACGATGGATCTCGAGATATTGGTGGCACCATCAGACGGTTGTCTACATTGAAACCGATGATGGAGAACGTTTATCATCCCAACCTTTCACACGATGAATTTTGAGATCATGGTGGCACCATCAGACGGTAGACTACATTGAATCGGATGATGGAAATCGTTTATCGTCCTAACCTTTCACACGATGGATCTTGAGATCATGAATGCACCATTATACAGTTGACTTTTTTATTTCATATGGCACACACCCAAAAAAGTTACCTTAAAATTAATTTAAACCGTGTACAGGATGTTAAGGTCACTTTTCTAAGATGTGTGCCACGAAATAAAACACTGACCATCTGATGGTACACCACCTATGATTCGATGGGTGGATTTAAAGGTACTCTACAAAATATTACATGCAGCGCCCCTGCACTTACAAAATATTTCCGTTACACCACTATGATACCATCTAAATCATTTAATACTACAATCAAATGTTCCCATTTACCGTTACACCACTATACAAAATCAAAGAAAATAAGATGTATGTTGGGTCAGTTCATACTTTCATGTCGGGTCGAACATGTAACCTTGAACCCGGTCGGGTGGGTTGGGTCAAGCATATACTTTTTTCCATTGAGCAACCAATTTTTAAATATAATTGCTCAAACAAGCCATTCCCTAACAAAATCAATGGACCTATCAAATCCCACATCATATTTCTAAGCAAAAAATTCAGACCCTAAATTTGCAAAGAATGAAATCTTATGAGTCTACTCAGGCATATGCCTATTTTCACTGAGATCCTTCTCGGATTAGAACACGACTTCCAAGCAATAGACTCGCTACATCTCCGAACGATTTGGTGGTTCTCGGTCCATGGAGAGAGCTGTTCGCAACTTTTTAGAACTAGAATGGAGTCTCCCCATGAGAATAAGAATACATAGCTGAGAAATGCTTCTGTTTTGAATATTAAGTTGCCTTCTTCCAAGTCCTCCGTCATATCGAGATACTCGGTTGCACATCTCTGTCCCGAGATGTTGGCTGCCGTCAGATCAACTGCTACACCATAGCAGAACTTGGCTGCAAGCTCGAAAGCGTCGGGTCCGCCTGGGAGACCATCTATTTCTATTCGATCCAGCTCTCCTTCTCGCGACTCTATATGATTTTGTTCATCGGACCTCTCCGCGAAAGCTTGGGATACTTTGACATTAAAAAGAGAAAAAGAGAGTTGGATTTATAAGTTTCTTAGAATCAAACAAACATTCTGTTCTTCAATTTTTAGCTAAATAAACAGTATCAAGTCCTCAATACCTTGATCAAAAAGAAAAAGAAAAAAACTCCTCAATATCTTGTGTAAATGGAAACTGATGTCTCTCTGGGTATTATAAAACAACACAAAATTTACAACACAATGCCTATTTACAACACAAAATTTAGTTAATTTATCAAAATAACTGCTATAATCTTTATGGGTATTATAAAACAGATCAGAAACTAGTCAAAAAACCCAAAATAAACAGACCATAATATTGAATTTAGGTAGCACATAAACAGAGAAACTATTTTCTTCATGAAAAGGACATCTTACTTCCATTGGAGGTGGTGTGGCTACAAACACAAAGTTCGCGATCGCAATTAAAGGCCAATTTGCTGAATAGGATGTGCTGTATAAAGCTCACACCATACAAACACAAAGTTCGCGATGACAATCAAATCCCACACCATATTACTAAGCAATAAAACAAGACCTAAAACTTGCATAAACTGAAATCTGATATGAACAAAACAAATTGGCGCCCCTGCACTAACAAAATATATACAATGCTCAAGCTGAGTGACCATCAAATTCTAGGTGTAAATTTAAAAGCCAGTAATAGTGGTACATAACAGAATGCCAGGCGCAATTGCAACAAAGAATGCAAAATTTTGATCTCTAGCCAGCCTGGTTCATCTCTCATTCTCTAACATCTTCACCCAACAGTAATTGACTAACTGTATCTACCAGCCTACCAAACTGGACCACAAAATACGTGTGATGCAGGAGAAAATAGTGAACTTGTTGAAGTGACAAAAATTCAAAGCGCTCTAGGCTTCAAGTGATTAACTCCCACATGATGTTGGTTTATGCTTTCAGATTGTTCTTTGGTTTACTATACTAGTACACCTCAATCACCTCAATAAGCAAGACAGCTGGGCACATGGTTTTTTCTTTTGTGGGAACAAATGGAGTCTACAATTCTTGGAAATCGTTAGTAAGTCAACTACGCAAACTCATATCAATAATAATTTTTGCACAAGATTTCTGCTTCGTTTCTGATAGTTTAGTTGGAGAAAACTGTCACTAATAATCTATTTTTTTGTAGTGTCGGTTTCATCTTAACTCTATTTATTAAGAACGGACAATGTTATATGAAGGACAAATTTTATACAGACAAAGTACAGACCGCTGATGTGATGTGACACAATTAGCTGCAAGTGTGGTGGGGCTCAATTAATGCAGGTCCATCAGCCTGCCTGCATCAATAAATCTGTCCGAAATTTATAATTTTTCATTAGTTCTAAGCATACAGAAGTAGTGACCTACTCACTTTCAAGAGTGAACTGGCGGATTACCAAATACAAACTCAAACAAGATAAGTTTAAAACAAATTAAAAAAACGACCGAATCTGGGGGTTAATGCATCCAGATGCATGAAACGAGAATTTAAACTATACTCGTTTCTCAAGTTTGTTTTTGGTTGATAAAATATTGTCTATTGCTTTGAATTAGATTATTAAAATTATTTTGAGTCCCAATCTTTCAATTTTTCACACAACAGAACTGGAGATCATGAGCCTATTATCAGACGGTCAGTTTTTAATTAAACTTAATACACATCTCAAAAAGTGATGGTGATTATGGTGGTACCTATTCACTTTTTGGGATATGCAGTGAGAAATCAACATCTAACCATCTCATGATAGACTATCGACTCAAGATCTATTATGAGAAAGATTATGATGAAAAAATGATCTCAATTTAAAAAACCCTCTCTCTCATGCATTGACCCATCTAACCCACTTTCCTTTTTAAAAATGATCTCCATCAAATTCAATGGAGAAAAGAGGGTTTTATATGTTCATGGGTTGTGTTATTTAAGAGAATTTTGATTCCCTCTCTCTCATTTACCCATCTATCCCACTTTCCTTTTTAAAAAGGAAACCATCTCCTCTACAACCTATTTCTAAAAACCCTAATCTCTTTCACTCAATTCTAACCCAATTCTAACCTGTGGGACAAAACCCTACCTTAAGCTATCCAAAAGTAACCAAATCATCATAGTTTTTCATTTTCATCATTTGATCAAAGATATAGGGTCTGCAATTTTTTCTTGTCACTACAAAAAATATCACTATTAGCAGCAGTTTTTTGGAGCAAAAAACTGCCACGATTAGCAAACAAATTATTACGACTATTAGCGGCAGTTTTTGGCTGCCGCTAATAGTCTTTTTTTTTTGTAGTGTGTTGGTGTTTTGAAATCAAGTTTTATGACTTTCATTTTGTTTTTTAACATGATTTTTTTAGTTTTTGAATAACTTTTTTATTGTTTTCCTTTTCCATGAGACTGTAATGAATCGGGGTTCATCATCATCTTGACTATTGATGCGCAAGGCTGTTTTGAGGAATCAGATCATGTCACTCTTTCCAAAATACTCAACAGCTCACTATTGAGCACATTTTATCTCTAAGCATAAATTTACTTATCTTTTGAAGTTTTTTAGTTTATTTTGTTGTTCTTTTTAAGTTAATTAATTAGTTTACTTTGCTTTGGGTTTATGATTTTTAGGTTGGGTTTTTGGCAAATGCCCCCAGTGTTTTGCTGAAATTGCATAAACCCTCTCAATTATGCTTATTTACATTGCACCCTTTGCTTTTATGTTTCCTTTACATATACCCCCTGCTGTTAAACGACAGTTAACTAAGCATCATTTTTTTGATTAAATGACGCCTTTGCCCTTAGTGAACATATATACAAAATTGTCATTATATTTTTCTCAACTTTGACTGCATTTTTAACGGTGGATGAGAGCATCAGATCCTGTCCAATTTTTTGGGGTGGAACATGCATGATCCCTTCTAAGTTGCCATGCCACCCGATTTTTGGGTTCACATAGTGCTCACTTGGTTCATGGGTAGCGTGTCACCCGATTTTCGGGTTGGGTGCCACATGACGCTCACTTGGCTCGTGGGTAGCGCTAAAATGCTATCCCCATTGGTAGCATCCGGACCCTATATATAGGGCCGGGTCGGTGTGGGTCGTGGGTCGGGTCACTGGCTATATATATATATATATATATATATATATATAGTGAGATATGCTATGCCTTTCGCATGATTTATGTCATGGTTGGATGAGTCATAGTGTTTGGATAAGGTATGCCAGATCAATAATCGTGCTCTTTACGATTCATTTTTCTTGTAGTTAAATGAAGGCAAATAATTTGACATTGAAATGTGTGATTGATTGTTGGTAGATAAATTATAAATCTAGGGTTAGCGGACTCATTGATCATCTTTTCATCGTTGTTTGATTTTTCACTGTTTTCCTTGCATAAGCTTTGTTTAGATTTCTTTATTCGTGTTAGTGTAGTTGTTATATTTCATCGTAAGCAAAGATTTCACCTTTGGTATTTTCTTAGATTCATTTTACGCTTCTAAAAATTAATTAAATTTCACGTTTCCCTGTGTGTTCGACACCCTTGATTTCACCGTGCTACAACCGATCTTGTGCACTTGCAAGGGTATAATTTAAAATTGATCAAGTTTTTGGCGCCGTTGCCAGGGAAGTATCAAAATTTTATTAATTTTTATGAGTGTTTAGTTTTAGTTTTAAAAAAATAAATAAAAAATATTCGGATTGTGGATTTTGTTCACTGTTTTGCGAGTCAATTGATTGATTTGTGAAAGTCAATCGTTCGACTAACATACAAAATCAATAGTACTATTCTATGCTCTGTGACTAGTCAATCCATCGATTTGTGAAAATCAATTCATTGACTGAGAAGCAAAAACTTGCCAACTCTGCGATTTAAATCAATCAATTGATTTATTTAAATCAATCGATTGATTCTGAACTGTGAACAGCCCAATTTGTTTTTATTTAAAAAAAAAAAAAAAAAAATCTTTTTGGAATTTTTTTTAGATTTGTAGGATTTTTATTTTTTTTTTAGATTTTGAAATTTGAAATTTTAAACTTTGAAATTTTGAATTTAAAATTTAAAATTTTGATTTTAAATTTTAAATTTTGAATTTTGAATTTTAAAATTTGAATTTGAATTTGAAATTTGAATTTTGAGTTTTGATTTTGAATTTGAATTTGAATTTTGAATTTTGAATTTTGAATTTGAAACTTGAATTCAAATTTGAATTTGAATTTGAATTTTGAAATTTTGAAATTTTGAATTTTGAATTTTGAATTTTGAATTTTGAATTTTGAATTTGAAATTTGAAATTTGAAATCTGAAAATTTTGAGATTTAAATTTTGATTTTGGTTTGAATTGGTAGGATTTTATTTTTTTTTCCTTCTTTTCTTGTATAGGATTTTTAGGATTTGTAAGATCTTTTAGGATTTTTAGAATTTTTAAGATCTGTAGGATTTTTTTTTTAGGGTTTAGGGTTTAGGATTTTTTTTTAGTTTACTGCCTTTTAGGATTTGTAGGATTTCATTTTCTTTTCTTTCTTTTCTTATGTAGAATTCTTTTTTAGGATATAAAAGATTTGTAGGATTTCTTTTTAGATTTTGAATTTTAAATTTTGAATTTTGAAAATTTGAAATTTGAATTTGAATTTGATATTTGAACTTTGAATTTTAAATTTTAAATTTGAATTTGAATTTAAATTTGAATTTTGAATTTTTTATTTTTAAAATTTATAGTTTTTTTTTAAAGTTTATTGACTTTTTAGATTATTTATATTAGTAATTTTCTAATTATAGTTTATTTGTTGCTAAATTTGGAGATCGAGGTCCGAATTTACCAAAACTTCGAAGGGGACGCTCACAAGATGCCAATGTACGTACCTTTGTTTCTAGATTTAGTTAGATTTTTGTAGTTATATTTTCATTTTTTTAGTTTTTGATTATGTGATATGGAGTTTCCTACAAATTCGATGCCCCCATCTTTTGATGAGTTTAACTATGAGACTCCATTTCCAAATTTGGATGAATATGGGGAGAATGATTATCATTGGTGAGAATGATTGTCATTGGTGAGAACCAAATCAGAGTTGTGAATTAAATCATCCTTATATGCAAAATTTTTCAGACCAATCTCAGTTTGACCCATAATATTCACATTCCCCATGGGATGAATATGGGGAGAATGATCACAATTGGTGAGAACCAAATCAGGATTGTGAATTAAATCAACCTTATGTACAAAATTTCTCGGACCAACCTCAGTTTGACCCACAATATTTATAATCCCCATGGGATGAATATGGGGAGAATGATCCTAATTGGTGGGAACCAGATCAAGGTTGTAAATTAAATCAGCTTTCTATGCTAAATATTTTGACCCATAATATTCACAATCCTCATGGATTTTCGATTTAGTGTGGAATTTGATAATTAAGGTGATAGAACTCCGCACCCAATTGCCGAATTATTATAAATTATACATCCAGTCTCCGGTGAAAGTTCATCATCTAAGGAGGTAGTGGGCCAATATTGTAGACAACTATTTTAATTATATTCCGCAAGAACAATGGAGTTTTGATTTAAAAGACCGGATTTTAACTATGATAAAACAATTCCTCTCCCAATCGGTCAACTATTTTAGATTATATAACTTGTAATATTCTGAAATTTCCGAAACCATAGGTCCTGATTGGGTGTATGTCTGTTAAGAAACATGTCACCGTTCGAATTTTTTAAACGAGATCGTTTTGGGTCAGTTTGAGCTCGTGTGAGATTTTAAAGACCAAGTTCATACATCGTGGTGGTGTGTATTAGCTTAACGCCAGATCCTATTGATAAGTGATTTGGGTGTGCATGCCCCACACCAAACTAAAGGGTTGCTTATAAAATAGATAACACCTTACTTAGGTGTATCCGTTTTGCACGGAGACTAGGTTAATTGGATAGGGCTAATACCCAAAAGGGTGTATGTGTTTAACAAGGGAACAAGCCTTTTAAGTAATAAAAGGCAAAGCTTCCAAGGGAAGCTTAACCGGTTGAAATTTTGGGTTTTCTTGGGTTTCTAGAGAGAGCAGGAGAGAAGAAGCTTGAAGAGATCATCGTGGACGTCCGAAGCTCGGATCGATCAGTTGGACTTTAATGTATTAACCTCGTGTTAGTGCGTGTGCCGCGAGAAGTCATTGGATTTCGATGTCGATGAGATTTTTAGAGATTTGAGTGTGTGGGTTGAAAGTAGAGAGAGAGAGAGAGTTAACCGCTGTGATCGCAATATATGCGATAGGAAGAGTGAAGTGTAGTGCGTGTTAGAGCGAAGCATCATCGTAGGCTTCGCTTTGATTCAAACGCCAGTGAGAACGATGAAATTCGCTCTGAAACCCTCGCTTGGATGTGAACTCGTGGATCGAGGAATCTTTGGAACTATAAATCTGAACACTAAATTTGCATATGAATTCTATATATGAATTTCGAACTGAATGATAATCTTTGTATCGAATCATCTTAATTTTCGAATTTGAACTCTAAATAAAAACTCCGAATATGAGATCTGAACTTTGGACCGGTACAGCGGGTTAATTTATACATTCGAATATGAACTCTGAACGCTGAATATGAATTTTAGACCTGTACGGCAGGTGAATCCATACATTCGAATAGGAACTCTGAACGCTGAATATGAACTTTGGACCTGTACAGCGGGTGAATCCGTATCTTCGAATATGAACTCTAAACGCTGAATATGAACTTTGGATCGGTACGGTGGGTGAATTCGTACATTCGAATATGAACTCTGATGAATCTATACATTCGAATATGAACTCTGATGAATCCATACATTCGGATATGAACTTTGAATTTTGAATATGAATTTTGAACTGATACGACGGGTGAATCTGTACATTCGAATATGAATTCTGAACTTTAAATATAAACAATAAATTATTATGTCAAAAAAATCTAAAAAAGATATAAAATAAGACCAATTTTTTTCGATCTTTAAATAAAAGATTATGTGATCGTCTTAAATTTAAGAATAAGATGGCTACGTACTAACTAATGCACTGGATCTAATGACGGGCAATAAGACGTACAAACCGCCTTATTATCGCCATGGTTACCCGGCCAAAAAAGCCGATACTGCTTGCTCATCCCGTCTCTTTCTCTCTCTCTCTCTCTCTCTCCCCCTTCTCAAAAAAAAAAAAAAAAATTCCTAGCTCCATCCTGTCCCGTCTCCATTGTTGTCTCTAAATCCTAGACTCCAATCTCCAATGCCACAAACGGCTTCTCTAACTCGTAAAAAACCCTCATAGTCACATCTCAATACTCTAGTGTTTTATTTATTTATTTGTTTGTTTATTTTAAATTTTTAAAAAATTGATCCTTATTTTCTGATCATGGGCTGCGCCAGCTCTAAACTCGACGACCTCGAAGCGGTTGGCCTATGCCGCAACCGCTCTTAGTTCGGCGATACGTCACCGTTACGCACTTGCCAGCGCCCACCTCTCCTACTTAAAATCCCTCTAGCAAATGGGTCTCTCCTTAGAGCACTTCTTCCAAATCTATTCTTCTGGTTCTCCTCCTCCTTCGCCTTTACTCACCGAAAAGGCGATCCCATTCCCATCATCCATTCCCCCTCTCCCCCCCATCCCAGCCGTCCATCACTCTCACTCCAATTCCGGCTCTCACTTGCATTTCCATCCAGATTCAGACGACGACGACGAAGATGATGGATCTCTTTATCTCTCTGAAGAAATGTCTCCTTTTCCCTCTCTCTCATCCCGTCTCTTCCTCTCCCTCTCTCTCTCTCTCATCCCTTCTCTAATAAAAATAAATAAAATCATAGCTCCATCCCGTCCACTCGCGTCGCCTCTGCTTCGGCCACCATTGCTGCCACCCATTGAAAGGTAATCTTCTTTTTGTTATTTAATGATTTTTTTTTTAAATTTATAGAATTTTTTAGATTTGTAATTGGATAATATTTTAATATTATTTTTAGTTGTAGATCTGAACTCATCTTGATGGATCTGTGTTGATATGATCTGTTTTTCTTGTTAGATTTGTTGATTTTGTAATTTTTTCTAATTCGTGTATTATTTTACTTTTTATTGTTGTTGATAAGATCTGATTTGTTGATTCATGAGGTTCCAAGCATGTGTGGAATTCCATGTATGATCAATAGAAGCATACCAAAAACCAAAACTAAGAATGTGGATAATTTTTATACGTAGTTGCTATAATTTGGTATGTTTGGTTTTTTTTTCCACTAGTGTTTTCTCAGGATAGGTTTACTGTCCAATAATCGGGATTATAAAACCTATTGCTAGAGATAAAAAATGGGAATACTCTATGATTTCGGGACGACAGTTTTGCAAGGGAAAGAGGTAATTGTAGAAAAAAGGATGAGTGCCGCATTCCTTGAACCTTAGGAACAATAAAAAGATAAGAAATCACCTTTGGTATTGGATTTGTGCAAGTCCTTGCCTACCGACTGTCTCTTGGGTCAACTATTAAAGTAGCTGGTTGGGTTTTCAACTTCGTCTAACCCGATTTGGCTCTCAGACAAATCCTAAGCAATTTTATGAGGTTTTCATTCGACAAGGTTTTCAAAATTTAATTCGCTCTGTTTGCCTGCACAATGGTAATGTAGTTGACTCCTTTGTCAGAACATCTTCCCCTCATTTGGCGCCTTCCTATCCATTAAGTCATGATCAGATTCTAATTAAGTTGCAGCTGCTACACCTCAAGTAAAATTGAACATACTCGCGGGAATCTTATTCACCTTGTGCCACTTATGCCACATAATCTTGCTACTGCTTCCTCCTCCTATTATCCTCTCTCTATAACACCAGTTCTTTGGGCTGATTTTACGCTAGAATCAGAGATGGTGACTTCTTATATTTTTTGTACCTCCCATTCCCATTTTATGTATAGTAGCGGTGAAAGGTGGGCTGCTCTTCATAGCTAAAAATACAGGAGTGCCCTTGTCAATTTTTTTTGTACTTTTTTACTTTATCTTAACAAATTGTACCTTTGGTCGTGAGTAATACTCCAACATCTTTCATGGGTATTATTGCTGGTGAGTGAAAGAAAGTACTTTTGCATGATCACCGATTTAGCTTGGAACTTGGTCAATGGATTAACCTTATAACCCATTGACTATAGCATTTTAGTATTGTATTTTGCTTCAAGAGCTAATAGGTAAAATAAACAGGGGAGTCCTGTTGAATAAGTGACTTTTATCTTGTGTTGAACTTTCTATTAGTAACTGACTTTTATCATTAAAAATAGGCTTAGCCCCCATTAGTTTTCATACTAAAGAAGCTGGTAGTCTCTATTTTTCAGCAAAATTTGTGGCCTAGATAGGTGCTGAAAGCTCCACTTTTGGATACTATTCTACAGTAACACCGATTTACATTTGGTTTTTAAATTTTTGGGTGGTCTATGATCTTCCTCGGGGAAGTTGCCCTCGCACCTGATTTGTAGGATGTGTGTTACATGGACCCCACCTAGTTTGAATGCATGAATTCATCATGCATTCGAACCCATATACCCAGGTGTCTTATATGAGTCTTGTCATTTAAATGGTTATTATATTTGCAGCTTCGTGACTGGTTGGACTTGTTGACGCGAGACAATGACCCTGAAATCCGTGAATGCCCATGATGTGATGATTTGCCGAAATTAAACTAATTAATTAAGCAATTAATCACAAATTAAAGTGATACCTTGGGGTTTCTTGGGATTCCATTTAGGTGACCATGCTTTCGCTCACATAGGGTCCAATCCGATGCGTGGGATCCGTTAGGATGGTGAAAGAGGCGATCCGAGAGATAGAACTCTCGCTTCGTCTAGGTCGGGGCGTTAGATCGTAGTTTTTCGTGAAATCGGTAGCTCCTTGCTAGGGCTTTGGAATTGAAACGGCTAACGGGTCAAATCGAGCAAGCTCGGGTCCAACAACGGTTATGGATCGATGGGTTAGGATTGGAGTCGATCCATAAGGATGGACATCAATATTGCTCTAGATCTAGGGTTTGGGATTTGAACAATCAAGTAAAAGAGAGATTTGGGATTCAAGAGATTAGCAAGATAATAGGAAGATAGAAGAACGAAGATCAAAGTAACATGGGCATCTCACCTTTGGCCTCACACCAAACCCGTCTCGGGGAAGAAGACTCACTCTTCAAAGCTTCTCTCAAGCTCAAAATGCAATGCATCATTTCATTAATTCATCCAATCCCAAAAATGACTTACAAATTGGGCTTTATAGCTATTGCAAGAGAATAAATCTAAAAATAGAAAAGTACTAAGTTACCCTAAGTGGTCACTCACAAAAATGACAAAATCTAAAGATAAAAAGGATAATTACGTCACTTAAGATGTTAATGCGCGAGTTTTCACGAACGTCCGACCTGGGGTCCACGGACGTCCGTCGCCTACTCACGGACGTTCGTGGTGCACTGCAGACGTCCGTGCTCACTAAGCAGTAAATCCGGACGTCCGTCCTGTAGCCATGGGCGTCCGTCGCCTGTTGATGCCTGGTGCTCCCAAACTGAGTTCTAGGGCCTTCCCTTAGTGGTTCTTGACGTTCCTTGGCCCTTTAGTCGCTTCTTCCGTCGTTGATACACGTTGTATGGCCTGAACCCTAGGTCTTTGTTGGTGGCGTCCCTGTCAATTCCCCAGACTGAAAAAGCTTCATCACCGATGAAGAACGGTCATGGTAGCGATCAAGTAAGTCGGGGTCTAGGCGGCGGACTTCTTCTTTAGTGATCCATGTATTTTCGGATTCCGGCTTTTGGATCCACTTAACCAAGTACCTTTGAAAACCCCCAACATGGGTGGAGTCCAGATGAACGTCTAAGATCTTCTCGATCACATCTTTTTTAGGTTCTTTTGGAGGAGGAGGTGGAATAGGTTGCAAGGTTTGGATTGGTTCATGAGTGGAGGATGTTTGGAAAGGATTGCAAGGGGGTGGGGTTGAGCCTAGGTAAGGAACTAGGTCTTCCACATTGAAGGTTGAACTAACCCCCACGTCTTGAAGAAGCTCAAGAACATATGCATTCGGACCACTCATTGCCACAATCCTATAAGGTTCGGCACCGCGGGCTTGGAGCTTCTTTGCGATTCCCGATGGGAATCGTTCCGGCCTAACTCGAACCATCAAATGCTCACCGATTTGGAATTCTTTGAAACGCTTGTGGGAATCCGCCAATAACTTGTAATTATCATTGCTCGAATTAATTTTACGTCTAATTTCGGCATGTAAGTTATGAATATGTTGTGCAAATGTATTTGCGGACTCGGATGTGTGATGAGATGCAGACATAGGAATCAAATTTAGGGGTGTCCTTGGCTTATGACCATGTACCACTTCAAACGGACTCTTACTCGTGGACCTATTGACGGAGTTATTATATGCAAACTCTGCTAATGGCAAAATGGAGTCCCAAGTCCTAATATGGTCACCGACAAGACAACGAAGTAGATTGCCTAGGCTCCTATTGGTGGCTTCCGTTTGGCCATCGGTTTGAGGGTGATATACTGAAGAAAACTGGAGCATCGTACCCATCATGTGCCATAGGGTTTTCCAAAAGTAACTTGTAAACTTGACATCCCTATCCGACACAATGGTCTTGGGTAACCCATGGAGGCACACTACCTCATTGAAAAATAACTACGCCACATGGGTTGCATCCGTGGACTTGTGGTACGGTATGAAGTGGGCCATCTTGGAGAAGCGGTCCACGACAACAAAAATAGAGTCATGCTTGCGGAGGGTCTTAGGAAGACCCAACACAAAGTCCATAGAGACATCTTGCCAAGGCGTGTGGGGTACCTGCAAAGGGGTGTACACACCAGTATTTTGCCTTTGTTGCTTGGGGGGCACAATTCGGGCGACATCACGCGTAAGACCCGGTCAAAAGAATCGATCTTCAACGAGTGCGATGGTCTTGTTGCGCCCAAAATGACCAGCAATCCCTCCGACATGTAACTCCCAAGTGAGCTCAAGAACATATGCATTCGGACCACTCATTGCTACAATCCTATAAGGTTCGGCACCGCGGGCTTGGAGCTTCTTCGCGATTCCCGATGGGAATCGTTCCGACCTAACTCGAACCATCAAATGCTCACCGATTTGGAATTCTTTGAAACGCTTGTGGGAATCCGCCAATAACTTGTAATTATCATTGCTCGAATTAATTTTACGTCTAATTTCGGCATGTAAGTTATGAATATGTTGTGCAAATGTATCCGCGGACTCGGATGTGCGATGAGATGCAGACATAGGAATCAAATTTAGGGGTGTCCTTGGCTTATAACCATGTACCACTTCAAACGGACTTTTACCCGTGGACCTATTGACGGAGTTATTATATGCAAACTCTGCTAATGGCAAAATGGAGTCCCAAGTCCTAATATGGTCACCGACAAGACAACGAAGTAGATTGCCTAGGCTCCTATTGGTGGCTTCCGTTTGGCCATCGGTTTGCGGGTGATATACCGAAGAAAACTAGAGCATCGTACCCATCATGTGCCATAGGGTTTTCCAAAAGTAACTTGTAAACTTGACATCCCTATCCGACACAATGGTCTTGGGTAACTGACGGGGACGCCGACATTGTAGACATCGGATATGGACCTTTTCGCGTGTACCGACGTCGGAAGAAGAGGAATGAAAATTAAAACTAGGCGAGAGAGGACATTCTGGAAACCGCAAGGAGAAGTGTCAAGAAGAAGCCTCGCCGAGCTGCCTCGCCGAAGCGGCCATTAAGCTCGCCGAGGTTATAATCCTCGCCGAAGGGGCCCGGACGTAAAATTTTCGTTTATTTATTTATTTTTTAGTCTTTTATTATTTTAGAACTCTTTTAGTGCGAGTTTTATTTCGTTTAGGGTTTTCTTAGCCTATATAAAGGCCTTGTAAACACTCTATTAAGGAGATTATTGATTATGAATGAAAAGAGCTTTTGCTTATGTGTGCTTGAGATGAGCCTCTACGAAGAGTGAATCTTCTTCCCGAGAAGGGTTTGGTGCGAAGCCAAGGGTGTGAAGCCTACAATTCTATCTACCTCTTTTATCTTTGTTTGCGTGATTCTACAACCCTAAATCGACCATCTTCTTGTGAAATCCTAAACCCTAAATTTCTCTAAATCCTTGAATCGATCCGATTCAACAACCGTAGAGCCCAGTAGAGTTATTAAACCTTCCGCACCTGATATTCAGAGAAAATCAGTGATCCCATCATTGAATCGTGAGCACCCTAATCTGGAAAGAAACCTAGAGTTCTATCTCTAGGATCGATCTGCGCTGCAACCTAACGGATCTAGCGCCTGGACTGAACCCTGCCTGAATTATACGTGATTCTCCCAAGGAATACTACGAGACCCTGAGGTATTCGTTATATTTTGCAAGTTTCATTGTTTAGTTTAATTCCCATTTAATTTCGGCAAAAATTCAATCATATCATTCACGTAGTTTAGGGTACCGTCCTGCGTCAGTAACCCATGGAGGCACACTACCTCATTGAAAAATAACTTCGCCACATGGGTTGCATCCGTGGACTTGTGGTACTGTATGAAGTGGGCCATCTTGGAGAAGCGGTTCACGACAACAAAAATAGAGTCATGGTTGCGGAGGGTCTTAGGAAGACCCAACACAAAGTCCATAGAGACATTTTGCCAAGGCGTGTGGGGTACCGGCAAAGGGGTGTACATACCAGTATTTTGCCTTTGTTGCTTGGAAACTTGGCAAGTACGACTTGGGGGCACAATTCGGGCGACCTCACACGTAAGACCCGGCCAAAAGAATCGATCTTCAACGAGTGCGATGGTCTTGTTGCGCCCAAAATGACCAGCAATCCCTCCGACATGTAACTCCCAAGTGAGCTCAAGAACATATGCATTCGGACCACTCATTGCCACAATCCTATAAGGTTTGGCACTGCGGGCTTGGAGCTTCTTCGCGATTCCCGATGGGAATCGTTCCGGCCTAACTCGAACCATCAAATGCTCACTGATTTGGAATTCTTTGAAACGCTTGTGGGAATCCGCCAATAACTTGTAATTATCATTGCTCGAATTAATTTTACGTCTAATTTCGGCATGTAAGTTATGAATATGTTGTGCAAATGTATCCGCGGACTCGGATGTGCGATGAGATGCAGACATAGGAATCAAATTTAGGGGTGTCCTTGGCTTATGACCATGTACCACTTCAAACGGACTCTTACCCGTGGACCTATTGACGGAGTTATTATATGCAAACTCTGCTAATGGCAAAATGGAGTCCCAAGTCCTAATATGGTCACCGACAAGACAACGAAGTAGATTGCCTAGGCTCCTATTGGTGGCTTCCGTTTGGCCATCGGTTTGCGGGTGATATATCGAAGAAAACTGGAGCATCGTACCCATCATGTGCTATAGGGTTTTCCAAAAGTAACCTGTAAACTTGACATCCCTATTCGACACAATGGTCTTGGGTAACCCATGGAGGCACACTACCTCATTAAAAAATAACTTCGCCATATGGGTTGCATCTGTGGACTTGTGGTACGGTATGAAGTGGGCCATCCTGGAGAAGCGGTCCACGACAACAAAAATAGAGTCATGCTTACGGAGGGTCTTAGGAAGACCCAACACAAAGTCCATAGAGACATCTTGCCAAGGCGTGTGGGGTACCGGCAAAGGGGTGTACATACTAGTATTTTGCCTTTGTTGCTTGGAAACTTGGCAAGTACGACTTAGGGGCACAATTCGGGTGACATCACGCGTAAGACCCGGCCAAAAGAATCGATCTTCAACGAGTGCGATGGTCTTGTTGCGCCCAAAATGACCAGCAATCCCTCCGACATGTAACTCCCAAGTGAGCTCAAGAACATATGCATTCGGACCACTCATTGCCACAATCCTATAAGGTTCGGCACCGCGGGCTTGGAGCTTCTTCGCGATTCCCGATGGGAATCGTTCCGGCCTAACTCGAACCATCAAATGCTCACCGATTTGGAATTCTTTGAAACGCTTGTGGGAATCCGCCAATAACTTGTAATTATCATTGCTCGAATTAATTTTACGTCTAATTTCGGCATGTAAGTTATGAATATGTTGTGCAAATGTATCCGCGGACTCTGATGTGCGATGAGATGCAGACATAGGAATCAAATTTATGGGTGTCCTTGGCTTATGACCATGTACCACTTCAAACGGACTCTTACCCGTGGACCTATTGACGGAGTTATTATATGCAAACTCTGCTAATGGCAAAATGGAGTCCCAAGTCCTAATATGGTCACCGACAAGACAACGAAGTAGATTGCCTAGGCTCCTATTGGTGGCTTCCGTTTGGCCATCGGTTTGCGGGTGATATACCGAAGAAAACTGGAGCATCGTACCCATCATGTGCCATAGGGTTTTCCAAAAGTAACTTGTAAACTTGACATCCCTATCCGACACAATGGTCTTGGGTAACCCATGGAGGCGCACTACCTCATTGGAAAATAACTTCGCCACATGGGTTGCATCCGTGGACTTGTGGTACGGTATGAAGTGGGCCATCTTGGAGAAGCGGTCCACGACAACAAAAATAGAGTCATGGTTGCGGAGGGTCTTAGGAAGACCCAACACAAAGTCCATAGAGACATCTTGCCAAGGCGTGTGGGGTACCGGCAAAGGGGTGTACACACCAGTATTTTGCCTTTGTTGCTTGGAAACTTGGCAAGTACGACTTAGGCGTACAATTCGGGCGACATCACGCGTAAGACCCGACCAAAAGAATCGATCTTCAACGAGTGCGATGGTCTTGTTGCGCCCAAAATGACCAGCAATCCCTCCGACATGTAACTCCCAAGTGAGGAAGTCACGTGTGACGTGCGAGGGATGCATAGACGATTTCCCATAAACAAATACCCATCTTGGAGGGTATACTTGGAGTTGGCATTGGGAGGATTGTCCCGTAGAGCAATGTACTCCGCTCCAAAATCTGGGCACTCGGGATAATCTTGGATCAATTGCTCAAATCCTACAACCTCGGTGCTCATGACTTGCAAAGTCGTTACCCGACGACTAAGAGCATCCACCGCTTTGTTTTCAGCACCGACCTTGTGCTTCAATCCAAATGTGAACCCTTGAAGGTACTCGACCCAGGTCGCGTGCTTTGGGTTCAATTTCTTTTGGGAAGCAAGGAAGCGTAAGGCTTCATGATCGAAAAATAGGACAAATTCCTGTGGTCTAAGGTAATGTTTCCAATACCAAAGGGATCGGACGACCGCATGAAACTCCTTTTCATAGGTGGAGTATTTTTGCTTTGCCTCGTTGAGCTTCTCACTAAAGTAGGCCACGGGGTGGCCCTCTTGGCTAAGCACTCCGCTTATTCCTACACCCGAAGCGCCACAAGCGACCTCAAAGACCTTTGAAAAGTCCGGTAGGCGCATGACGGGTGCACTAGATATTTTCCCTTTTATCTCGGCAAAGGCCTTCGTCGCGGCTTTGCTCCATTGAGACTCCCCTTTCTTCATACAATCAGTGATGGGAGCCATAATGGTGCTAAAGCTTCGAATGAAGCGACAATAGAAGGTGGCCAACCCATGGAAGCTACAGACCTCATGTATGTTCCTAGGCTCGGGCCACTTTACAATAGCCTTTACCTTTTTCGGGTCCGCAACCATACCATCGGCCGAGACGATGAACCCCAAGAAGACAACGGATCGTTGTATGAAGGTATACTTCTTGAAGTTCGCATACAATTTCTCTCCTCAATGTTTCACAAACTAACCGAAGGTGGATCAAGTGTTGCTCCTTGTCGTGACTATAGATCAAAATGTCATCAAAATACACCACAAGGAACTTCCCGATAAATGGTCGCAACGCTTGGGTCATGAGCCTCATGAAGGTGCTTGGGGCATTTGAAAGCCCAAAAGGCATGACCATCCACTCATAAAGACCATCCTTGGTCTTGAAAGCGGTTTTCCATTCATCCCTGGGGCGGATTCAAACTTGGTGGTAGCCACTCTTGAGATCTATCTTAGAGAAGATAGTGGCCCCAACCATCATATCCAACATATCATCGAGCCTCGGTATAGGAAACCGATATTTGACCGTAATTTTATTGATGGCCCGACTATCCACATACATCCGTCACGTGCCATCGTTCTTGGGTGTGAGTAGTGCGGGTACGGCACATGAGCTCAAGCTCTCTTGGATGAACCCCTTCCGTAGGAGCTCATCAACTTGCCGTGATAACTCGGCATGTTCCACCGGATTCAACCTATAGTGAGGTAGGTTTGGTAGGGTAGATCTGGGAACCAAGTCTATTGCGTGTTGAATGTCACACATGGGAGGGAGCTCATTGGGTAAGTTTTCCCGGAAGACATCCACAAACTCTTTCAAAACTGGTCCAGCCTCCTTGGGGTAGTCATCCATAGACTCGAGAGCACCCTCAACGGTGATGACAACATATACCACACTCTCATCTAAAGACGCTCTCTCAAACTCCGAATGGTTCACGATATTGATGGTTTTAGATTGACCGCCCTTCTTCTCAACTTTCTTGTTCTATGGTGTCTTGGGAGGCAAGGGGTTTAATTTTATCTTCTTGCCCCCATGCATGAACGTGCACACATTTGACTGCCCAAGGAGGGCCACGTCCATGTCATAGAGCCATGGCCTCCCCAAGATGATATGGCCCACATCCATTGACACCACATCACACCATAAGGTGTCTGAATACGAGGCTAATTGTATCGGCACACGATACCTTTGGGACACGGGAATGGAAGAGGAGTCGACCCATGCGACTTTGTATGGTTTCGGGTGGGGCTCGGGTGTAAGCCCTAAGCGGGTAATGGTGTGTGTAGACACAACATTCGTGCAACTCCTGCTATCCACAATGACTCTACAACTCTTCTCCCCACACTTGGCGAAAGTTTTGAAAATGTTATCTCTACGCCAATCATCCTTCTGTTCACGTTGAGGTTGTGCAAGGGCACACCTCAACGCCAATCACCCTTCTCTTCACGTTAGGTTGAGGTTGTGCAAGGGCACACTTCACAACCAAGCACTCTTGGGTGCAAACTAGTGCTCGATTACCGTCGTCACCCTCCTCATCACTAGGCGTGACTTCCGGCTCATAAACTTCCTCTTCTTCCTCATCAACTTCTCCTTCAACTAAGAGAGTCCTTTGTGGGTCTCGGGTAGGGCATTGGGCGGCAAAGTGGCCAAACCCATGACATTTATAGCACTTGGTTTGAGTGTTACCCTTTGAGAACTCACCTATCACATCTTTCCCTTTGTCAACCCGAACATTTGTAGGAGTGGGTTGGGTCGGTTTTGGAGGTGGATTTCCAGCACTAGGCCTCCCTTCTCCAACTCTATGGCTAACGGCATGCGGCTCAAATCGCCTCACCACCGTTGTTTTCAAGTACCTCTCAAGGTCTTGCACAATGGCGTAGCACTCTTCAAGAGTGTCGGTGGGGTGAGAGATCAACTCTTTTTGAAGGTCCAATCGCAACCCGGTGCGAAACCTTGAAAGAGTGAGATACATTGGCTCTCATCATGAACTCCTCAAACTTGCCAATGTACTCTGCTACGGTACCTTGGCGCAGATTTTGCCATTGGTCAAGTAGGCGGTGGTAGTATGATAAAGGAACGTACTTCTCCGTGAGACGCTCCTTCATATCCTCCCAACGGGTAATGGGAGTACGACCCGCATTCGCACGCATGCGCTCGACATTGACCCAAAAGAGTCGAGCTTATCCAATGAGCTTCATTTTCACAAGTCTAACACACCGCTCATTGTCCATGCCATACCACTCAAAATGGTGATCCATATCGGAGACCCTATCGAGGAAGACTTTAGGGTCCATTCTTCCATCGAAGGTCGGAAACTCAACTCGAACATTCTTGAGGAGTTTCTCATCCGGGTCGTAGTCATCTCCGCGATGAACTAGTTCCCTATGATTCTGATGTCGCCTCCCGGGCTGTTCACCACGCTCAAAGCGCGGACCATTACGCTCATTGCGTCGGTCATGATGCTCCTCATCACCTTCCAACCGATCCAAGTGGTTGAGAAGCATCTCGTTAGAGGCAACTATGGCCGTTTGGGCTTCCTCCATGGCATCTATCCTATCCTTCATAGTGATCAACATGGCTTGGATGCCTTTAAGCGCTTTGGCAATTATATTCGAGTCCATGGCGACCACACACACTAACATGGGTTCTAAAATGTCACACAAATAAGGGGGTGATTTTGTCAAACACGTGACATGCATGCAATGGAACGCAAATGGAATGAAATTTAAAGAGATTAAAATGACATGCAAAAGATACCCTAACCTAGAACTTAAGCTTTGATACCATAACTGATGCGGGACAATGACCCTGAAATCCGTGAATGCCCATGTGTGATGATTTGCCGAAATTAAACTAATTAATTAAACAATTAATCACAAATTAAAGTGATACCTTGGGGTTTCTCGGGATTCCATTTAGGTGACCATGCTTTCGCTCACGTAGGGTCCAATCCGATGTACGGGATCCGTTAGCGGAAGAGGCGATCTGAGAGATAGAACTCTCGCTTCGTCTAGGTCGAGGCGTTAGATCGTAGTTCTTCGTGAAATCGGTAGCTCCTTGCTAGGGCTTTGGAATCGAAACGACTAATGGCTCAAATCGAGCAAGCTCGGGTTCAACAATGGTTATGGATCGATGAGCTAGGATTGGAGTCGATCCATAAGGATGGACATCAATATTGCTCTAGATCTAGGGTTTGGGATTTGAACAATCAAGTAAAAGAGAGATTTGAGATTCAAGAGATTAGCAAGATAATAGGAAGATTGAAGAAAGAAGATCAAAGTAACATGGGCATCTCACCCTTGGCCTCACACGAAACCCCTCTTGGGGAAGAAGACTCACTCTTCAAAGCTTCTCTCAAGCTCAAAATGCAATGCATCATTTCATTAATTCATCCAATCCCAAAAATGGCTTACAAATTGGGCTTTATTGCCATTACAAGAGAATAAATCTAAAAATAGAAAAGTACTAAGTTACCCTAAGTGATCACTCACAAAAATGACAAAATCTAAGGATAAAAAAGACAATTACGTCACTTAAGATGCTAATGCACGGGTTTTCACGGACGCCCGTCGCCTACTCACGGACGTCCGTGCTCACTAAGCAGTAAGCACCTCGAAATCCGGACGTCCGTCCTGTAGCCACGGAAGTCCGTCGCCTGTTGATGCCTGGTGCTCCCAAACTGAGTTCTAGGGCCTTCCCTTGGTGGTTCTTGACGTTCCTTGGCCCTTTAGTCGCTTCTTCCGCCGTTAATACGCCTTGTATGCCCTGAACCCTAGGTCTTTGTTGGTGGCGTCCCCATCACTTGTCTCTCAACCACTCCATGCCATCTTCTCTGTTGTTTCTTTCCAGGTAAGAGTACATCTCTAAATTGAGACTTGCTTTTAAATGTTGGTTACCTTATGCTCTTCTCAATGTTGATTTGATGTTGTTATTAGGGCCTTCTCTATGTCTGGAAAGTTGAGCCCTGAGGAGGTTGTTCAAGCTACATTGTCCTCTCTTCTAGAAGAGGTTGTTGATACTGTTAGTGTGGCTTCTTTGCCATTTGAAGATTCCGTTTCAGGGACGATTGGAGTTCCTTGAAATGCAAGAACTTGTCAAGGTATAAATATCCAAAAAAATAATAATCTCTTATGTCTCAAACATTTTCCTATTTCAAATCTTTGCCTTGGATTTGGTACATTTTCCGCTGTTTTCTATTAGCCCTTCATGATTTTTGTCTTAGAATTTTAGTTTTATGTTATTTAACATTTTCCATCTAAGCTAGTCTTCATTGTAACTTTAATACCCTATGACATATATTATTTAAGTAGTGTAAGTTCTAACATGCAGTTTGTGCTTGAATTCTTACTTATTTTGGTGAAATGATGAATTACATACTCAGAATGATGCTCGAAAATTGGAGGGGTATGAGTACTACACAACCAAACCTTTGGGTCAAGTCCTCTGAACTACCCTATGCCATGAACCAAATACTGAAAGAATGAAAATAACTAAATAAGTACTAATTTAGGTGTGTTAGAGATATTGGTCAAAGTTCAGGGGTTTATTTAAAATTTTCCCTTTTATGTATAAATACCGGGTCAGGCAAGCCTGACCCGACCCGAGCTTTGAGTCAACCCAACCAGACCCAAACCATAGGCCGTGTCGGATGCCTGATGCTCGACCTGATGGGTTATGTTTAATGCCCAACCGGGTTAAAAAACACAAGGTCGGGTGGGTCAGGTATTGGGTCAACCTGATCCGTTGACAGCCCTATATTTTGGAGGAGATTCCAAATTTACCTACATAATTTTATGAACAGACTTTTACTCTACTTCTGAATGGGAAATTCTGATGGGTTTGTATTCTGTAAATAAGTAAATTATATCCTGGCCAGCTAAATTAATGAAGAGCTATAACCTAAAGACTACACTGTACATTCCTTGACTAGGGGATGGGTGGGTAGTTCAAATTTGAAAGTATGGATTCATGGGCTTGTTGCTCTGATTTGGGTGGAGTCTAGATTTGTAGAAGCTTTTGTTTGTTTAAGATTCATGCTAGAATTCTTGGGCTTGTTGCTCTGATTTGAGTGGTGCATAGATTTGTTGAAGCTTTTGTTTATATAAGGTTCATTGCTTTTTCTGGAATAGAGCTGCTTTTAAAACTAAATTTTTAAGATTTCTTATTTTGCAAAGAGCCATAGCAAAGAGCCATAACAACCCTTTTTCAAACTAAAATTTTGAATAATTTTTTAAGTTATATATGAATTGTTGATTCTTGTTTTCATTTTGTGCAACCCTACATTACCCTTCCCACCACCGCCACCATTCAATAGGGTCCATTGCATGGAGCAATAGTAAAAGTCTTGGGCTATCAACCATGAAGACGCGGGCTCGAATCTAGAGGGCAGTCACGTGTGTGTAAAAAATCAAAGCTTAAGTTTGTATCCCGTTTCCTCCTCCCAGCGCCTCGTCCATATGGGACCAACACTAGGTAATGGCCTTTTATTTGGCCCAACCCCCAGTAGGTGTAATTTTAATAAACCGAGTGAATAAATTTTAAGAATAATCTTTATTAATTAGCTTCTTCTTAAATGAAAATTCAATTTGAGTTCTACATATCTACTGCAAACAGTATTTGGGTACTTCCACTTGAACTATACAAAATTCAGTTATGATGAGTGGTTCACAATTCACATATAGAAAATTTTATAGTTCAAGTCTTCAATAAGCTTTCATAGAGATTTTGGCATCATTTTTATTTCTGTAAGGAACTCAATACACTAAATGTCTGTTGTCTTGGACATTCATTGTTGTTTTCATGGTTCATTTTGACGGGGATGCCACCAACAAAGACCTAGGGTTCAGGCCGTACAAGGTGTATCAACGGCGAAAGAAATGACTGAAGGGCCAAGGAACGTCAAGAACCACCAAGGGAAGGCCCTAGAGTTCAACTTGGGAGCACTAGGCATCAGCAGGCGACGGACGTCCGGATTTCGAGGTGCTCACTGTTTAGTGAGCACGGACGCCCGTAGTGCACCACGGACGTCCGTGGACCCTAGGTCGGACGTCCGTGAAAACCCCGCGCATCAGCGTCTTAAGTGATGTAATTGTCTTTTTTATCCTTAGATTTTATCTTTTTTGTAAGTTACCATTTAGGGTAACTTAGTACTTTTCTATTTTTAGGTTTATTCTCTTGTAGTGACTATAAAGTCCAATTTGTAAGCCATTTTTGGCACTTGATTTTGAATTAATGAAAGAACTATTTGCTTTGGCTTGTGAGGAGCTTAAAGAGTGAGTCTTCTTCCCCATTTGGGGTTTGGTGTGAAGTCAAGGGTGAGATGCCCATTGTTCTTTAATTTTCTCATTTGATCTCCTATTCATATGTGATATCTTATTTTCCCCTAATCTCTTGCATCCTAATTTCCCTCTTGTGATTAATTTGCCCCACTCCTAAACCCTAGATCTAGGGTAACCTTGATGTCCATCCCTATGGATCGAATCCAATCCTAGCCCTTCGATCCATAACCGTTGGTGGGCTCGAGCTTGCTCGATTTGCGCCATTTAACCACTTCGATTCAAAGCCCTAGCGAGGAGCTACCGGTTTCACGAAGAATTATGATCTAACGCCCCGACCTAGACGAAGGGAGAGTTCTATCTCTTGGATCGCCTCTTCCGCTATCCTAATGGATCCCGCGCGTCGAATTGGACCCTACGTGAACCAATGCATTGGCATCTAAGTGGAATCCCGAGAAACCCCCAAGGTATCACTTAAATTTGTGATTAATTGTTTAATTAATTAATTTAATTTCAGCAAATCATCTCATCATGGGCATTCACGGATATCAGGGTTGTTGTCCTGTGTCAGTTTTGGTATCAAAGCCTAGGTTCTAGGTTAGGACATATTTTGCATGTCATCTTAATTTCTTTAAATTTAATTTCATTTGCATTCAATTACATGCATGTCACGTGTTTGATAAAATTGCTCACTCATTGTGTTTTACAAAATTCGCTCATTCATTTTGCGTGTTCACATTTGTGTTCATTTGCATGCACATTGTATGCTTGATAACATTTCTCACTCATTTGTGTTCATAGTTGTGTGACATTTTAGAACCCGTGTTAGTGTGTTGTGGTCACCATGGACCCGAATATTATTGCCGATGCTCTTAAAGGCATCCAAGCCATGTTGATCACTATGAAGGATAGGATGAATGTCATAGAGGAAGCCTAAATGGCTATGATTGCCTCTAACGAGATGCTTCTCAACCACTTGGATCGGTTGGAAGTTGATGAGGAGCATCATGACCGACGATAGGATGAATGTCATAGAGGAAGCCTAAATGGCTATGATTGCCTCTAACGAGATGCTTCTCAACCACTTGGATCGGTTGGAAGGTGATGAGGAGCATCATGACCGACGCAATGAGTGTAATGGTTCGTGTTTTGAGTGTGGCGAACAGCCCGGGGGGCGACATCGGAATCATAGGGAACTAGTTCATCGCGGAGATGACTACGACCTGGATGAGAAGCTCCTCAAGAATGTTCGAGTTAAGTTTCCGACCTTCGATGGAAGAATGAACCCTAAAGTCTTCCTCTATTGGGTCTCCGATATGGATCACCATTTTGAGTGGTATGGCATGGACAATGAGCGGTGTGTTAGACTTGCGAAAATGAAGCTCATTGGTCAAGCTCGACTCTTTTGGGTCAATGTCGAGCGCATGTGTGCCAATGCGGGTCGTACTCCCATTACCCGTTGGGAGGACATGAAGGAGCGTCTCACGGAGAAGTACGCTCCTTTATCATACTACCACTGCCTACTTGATCAATGGCAAAATCTGCGTCAAGGTAGTATACCCGTACCCGAGTACATTGGCAAGTTTGAGAAGTTCATGATGAGAGCCAATGTATCGGAAGATTCTCAAGTCACTTTTTCAAGGTTTCGCACCGGGTTGCGATTGGACCTCCAAAAAGAGTTGATCTCCCACCCAGTCGACACTCTTGAAGAGTGCTACGCCATTGTGCAAGACCTTGAGAGGTACTTGAAAATGATGGTGGTGAGACGATTTGAGCCGCATGCCAGTAGCCATAGAGTCGGAGAAGGGAAGCCTAGAGCTGGAAATCCACCTCCCAAATCGACCCAACCCACTCCTACAAATGTTCGGGTTGACAAAGGGAAAGGTGTGATAGGTGGGTCCTCAAAGGGTGGCACTCAAACCAAGTGCTATAAATCTCATGAGTTTGGCCACTTTGCTGTCCAATGTTCTACTCGAGACCCACAAAGGACTCTCTTGGTTGAAGGAGAAGTTGATGAGGGAGAAGGTGTAGAAGAGGAAGTATATGAACTGGAAGTCATGCCTAGTGATGAGGAGGGTGACGACGATAACCGAGCACTAGTTTGCACCCAAGAGTGCTTGGTTGTGAGGTGTGCCCTTGCACAACCTCAATGTGAAGAGAAGGGTGATTGACGTAGAGATAACATTTTCAATACTTTCGCCAAGTGTGGGGAGAAGAATTATAGTCATTGTGGATAGCGGGAGTTGCACAAATGTTGTGTCTACACACACCATTACCCGCTTAGGGCTTACACTCGAGCCCCACCCGAGACCGTACAAAGTCGCATGAGTTGACTCCTCTTCCATCCCCGTGTCCCAAAGGTATCGTGTGCCGATACAATTAGCCTCGTATTTGGACATCTTATGATGTGATGTGGTGCCAACGGATGTGGGCCATATTATCTTGGGGAGGCCATGGCTCTATGACATGGATGTGAAACTCCTTGGGCAGTCAAATGTGTGCACGTTCATGCATGGGGGCAAGAAGATAAAATTAAACCCCTTGCCTCCCAAGACACCATCGGACAAGAAAGTTGAGAAGAAGGGTGGTCAATCTAAGACCATCAATATCGTGAGCCTTTCGGAGTTTGAGAGAGCTTCGTTAGATGAGAGTGTGGTGTATGTTGTCATCGCTGTTAAGCGTGTTTTCGAGTCTATGGGTGACTACCCCAAGGAGGTTGAGTCAGTCTTGAAAGAGTTTGTGGATGTCTTCCCAAAAGACTTGCTCAATGAGCTCCCTCCCATGCGTGACATTCAATATGCAATAGACTTGGTTTCCGGATCTACCCTACCGAACCTACCTCATTATAGGTTGAATCCTGTGGAACATGTCGAGTTATTGTGGTAAGTTGATGAGCTCCTTCGAAAGGGGTTCATCCAAGAGAGCTTGAGCTCATGTGCCATTCCCGCGCTACACACACCCAAGAAAGATGGCACGTGGCGGATGTGTGTGGATAGTCGGGCCATCAACAAAATTATGGTCAAATATCGGTTTCCTATACCGAGGCTCGATGATATGTTGGAAGTGATGGTCGGGGCCACTATCTTCTCTAAGATAGATCTCAAGAGTGGCTACCATCAAGTTTGAATCCGCCCTGGTGATGAATGGAAAATCGCTTTCAAGACCAAGGATGATTTTTATGAGTGGATGATCATGCCTTTTGGGCTGTCAAATGCCCCAAGCACCTTCATGAGGCTCATGACCCAAGTGTTGCGACCATTTGTCGGAAAGTTCCTTGTGGTGTATTTTGATGACATTTGATCTATAGTCACGATAAGGAGCAACACTTGGTCCACCTTCGGTTAGTTTGTGAAACATTGAGAGGAGTAAAATTGTATGTGAACTTCAAGAAGTGTACATTCATGCAATAATCTGTTGTCTTCTTGAGGTTCATTGTCTCGGCCGATGGTATGGTTGCGAACCTGGAAAAGGTAAAGGCTATTGTAGAGTGGCCCGAGCCTAGGAACATATATGAGGTCCATAGCTTCCATGGGTTGGCCACCTTCTATCGTCGCTTCATTCGAAGCTTTAACACCATTATGGCTCTCATCACCGATTGTCTGAAGAAAGGCGAGTTTCAATGGAGCAAAGTCGCGGTGAAGGTCTTTGCCGAGATAAAGGGGAAAATGTCTAGTGCACCTGTCATGCGCCTACCGGACTTTTCAAAGGTCTTTGAGGTCGCTTGTGACGCTTCGGGTGTAGGAATAGGCGGAGTGCTTAGCTAAGAGGGCTACCCCATGGCCTACTTTAGTGAAAAACTCAACGAGGCAAAGCAAAAATACTCCACCTATGATAAGGAGTTCTATGCGGTCGTCCGATCTCTTTGGCATTGGAAACATTATCTTAGACTGCAGTAATTTGTCCTATTTTCCAACCATAAAGCCTTATGCTTCCTTGCTTCCCAAAAGAAGTTGAACCCAAGGCACGCGACGTGGGTCGAGTACCTTGAAGGGTTCACATTTGTATTGAAGTGCAAGGCTGGTGCTGAAAACAAAGCAGCGGATGCTCTTAGTCGCCGGGTAACAACTTTGCAAGTTATGAGCACTGAGGTCGTGAAATTTGAGCAATTGATCCAAGACTATCCCGAGTGCCCAGATTTTGGGGCGGAATACATTGCTCTACGGGACAATCCGCCAAATGCTAACTCCAAGTATACCCTCCAAGATGGGTATTTGTTTACGGGAAATCGTCTATGCATCCCTCGCACGTCATTGCGCAACTTCCTCACTTGGAAGTTGCATGCCGGGGGGATTGCCAGCCATTTTGGGCGCAACAAGACCATCGCGCTCGTTGAAGATCGATTCTTTTGGTCGGGTCTTATGCGTGATGTTACCCGGATTGTGTGCCTATGTGGTACTTGCCAAGTTTCCAAGCAACAAAGGTAAAATACCGGCGTGTACACCCCTTTGCCGGTACCACACACGCCTTGGCAAGATGTCTCTATGGACTTTGTGTTGGGTCTTCCCAAGACCCTCTGCAAGCACGACTCTATTTTTGTTGTCATGGACCGCTTCTCCAAGATGGCCCACTTCCTACCGTGCCACAAGTCCACGGATGCAACCTATGTGGTGAAGTTATTTTTCAATGAGGTAGTGCACCTCCATGAGTTACCCAAGACCATTGTGTCGGATAGGGATGTTAAGTTTATAAGTTACTTTTGGAAAACCCTATGGCACATGATGGGTACAATGCTCCAGTTTTCTTCTGCATATCACCCGCAAACCGATGGCCAAACGGAAGCCACCAATAGGAGCCTAGGCAATCTACTTTGATGTCTTGTCGGTGACCACATTAGGACTTGAGACTCCATTTTGCCATTAGCTGAGTTTACATATAATAACTCCGTTAATAGGTCCACGGGTAAGAGTCCGTTTGAAGTGGTGCATGGTCATAAGCCAAGAACACCCCTAGATTGATTCCTATGTCAGCATCTCACCGCACATTCGAGTCCGCGGATACTTTTGCACAACATATTCATAACTTGCATGCTGAAATTAGACGTAAAATTAATTCGAGCAATGATAATTACAAGTTATCGACGGATTCCCACAAGTGTTTCAAGGAATTCTAAATTGGTGAGCATGTGATGGTTCGGGTTAGGCCGGAACGATTCCCATCGGGGATCGCGAAGAAGTTACAAGCCCGCGGTGCCGGATCTTATAGGATTGTGGCAAGGAGTGGTCCGAATGCATATGTTCTTGAGCTTCCTCAAGATGTGGGGGTTAGTTCAACCTTCAACGTGGAAGACCTAGTTCCTTATTTAGGCTTAACCCCACCCCCTTGCAATCCTTTCCAAATATCCTCCACTCATGAGCCAACCCAAACCTTGCAACTTATTCCACCTCCTCCTCCAAAAGAACCTAAAAGAGATATGATTGAGAAGATCTTAGACAATCATGTGGTCTCCACGCATGAAGGGGGGTTTCAAAGGTACTTGGTGAAGTGGATCCAAAAGCCGAAATCCGAAAATACATGGATCACTGAAGAAGTCCGCCGCCTAGACCCCGACTTACTTGATTGCTACCATGACCGCTCTTCATCGGTGATGAAGCCTGTTCGGTCTGGGGAATTATCGGGGACGCCACTAACAAAGACCTTGGGTTCAGGTCGTAGAAGGTGTATTAACGGCGAAAGAAGCAACTGAAGGGCCAAGGAACGTCAAGAACCACCAAGGGAAGGCCCTAGAGTTCAGCTTGGGAGCACTAGGCATTAGCAGGCGACGGACGTCCGTGGCTCCAGGACGGACGTCCGGATTTTGAGGTGCTCACTATTTAGTGAGCACGGACATCCGTAGTGCACCACGGACGTCCGTGAGTAGGCGGCAGACGTCCATGGACCATAGGTCGGAAGTCCGTGAAAACCCGCGCATTAGCGTCTTAAGTGACGTAATTGTCCTTTTTATCCTTAGATTTTGTCCTTTTTGTAAGTTACCACTTAAGGTAACTTAGTACTTTTTTATTTTTAGGTTTATTCTCTTATAATGGCTATAAAGCCCAATTTGTAAGCCATTTTTGGCACTTGATTTTGAATTACTGAAAGAGCTATTTGCTTTGGCTTGTGTGGAGCTTGAAGAGTGAGTCTTCTTCCCCATTTGGGGTTTGGTGTGAGGCCAAGGGTGAGATGCCCATTATTCTTTAATTTTCTCCTTTGATCTCCTATTCATATGTGATCTCTTATTTTCCCCTAATCGCTTGCATCCTAATTTCCCTCTTGTGATTAATTTTCCCCCACTCCTAAACCCTAGATCTAGAGTAACCTTGATGTCCATCTTTATGGATCGAATCCAATCCTAGCCCTTCAATCCATAACCGTCGTTGGGCTCGAGCTTACTCGATTCGTGTCATTTAACCACTTCAATTTAAAACCCTAGCGAGGAGCTACCGGTTCCACGAAGAATTACGATCTAACGCCCCGACTTAGACGAAGTGAGAGTTCTATCTCTCGGATCGCCTCTTCCGCGCGTTAGATTGGACCCTACGTGAACCAAAGCATGGGCATCTAAGTGGAATCCCGAGAAACCCCCAAGGTATCACTTAAATTTGTGATTAATTGCTTAATTAATTAGTTTAATTTCGGCAAATCATCTCATCATGGACATTCACGGATTTCAGGGTAGTTGTCCCACGTTACATTTTCTCCTAAAGTTTTGTATTTGAGGTTTATGATTTGGTGTTTGTAGAATGGTGGAACTATCTTGCACAAAACATGGCAAGTTGGGGCTCGAAGCCAATTTTGGCACTGTAGAAGCTTTGGATTGTGCATCAAAGCCAAGCCTTGATAATGGTTATGACCCTTTTGTAAGTTGTGATAAGGCAGAGGCATAACAGTAGACATATATGAACTTCCCTTTGCCTATCTTTCTCCCGTTAGGTGAAAATTAGTAGGGAATTTTGAAGATTTGTTCTGAGATGTTCTTGTTTTTAGTTGAGGTGATTTTTAACTCGACAAACTTTACTGTTCCAAGAAAGCAAGACCCCATTTACTGAGTTTAGCTGCGGGCATGGTTTAAATCAGAGTGATTTTTTTAGGTTTAGGGTAAATGAGTCCTAAAAATATGGATTTAATGGATTGAATTTTGGATTATGGTGATTTCAACGATTACCCAAGAGCTGCTAATGCAAAGGTCATGATTAATATTAGTTGAAGATACTTAGCTTTTTTGAAATTTGAAACTTCTTGCATTAGGCAGATATAACTTAGCCTCATGACCGACTGTTATTCACACAATTCAGTCTTAGTTGTGAGGATAACTGGATAAGTGTTATTTGTGTGGCAGTTTTTACTAACAGAAGAGATGCATTTCTTGCCATGTTACTGTAACATTGACCAAAGGTTTTATTCTGTAACTCATTCAGAAAACTATATTCTTCCTGCTGGTTGCAGATATCTCTTCAACTAGCACCTGTGTTGGATATCGGCTCTCTTAGAACTTTGCGAGAACTGAAGCTTCTTCGACATCTTCGACATGAGTACATTATTGCTTTGAAGGATGTCATGATGATAGTCCATAGAAGTTTTAAGGATGCGTATCTGGTCTATGAACTCATGGATATAGATTTGCATCAGATTATCAAGTCCTCTCAGGCACTTTCCAATGATCATTGCCAATATTTTCTATTCCAGGTATGCATATCTGTTGGCTTTTACCAATAAAATAAAAGTCCATTGGAATTATATATATTTTATAAGGGAGTTCAATGATGGAATACTGGATAGTCATTCTAGGATGGGCTACCGTAGAATTAGTGTGCCCAACCTTGCAACTTGATTTCTGCACCTTATCTTAAAAGGGATGCAACAAATGATGAAGTTTGAATTCATTTCTCAATATCTAAATAATTGATGCAAGCTTGAAAATGACAAATTTGTTACAGTTTGAGATGGCAGTCCATCCTATGGTTCCTTTTCCATCCTCCAGTTTCTTGCATAGTAATGCATTTTAAATACGAGATAAATGCTTTGTTGCATTTTAAATATGGGAATGATTGTAAGTTTTGTTTTATGCCATGGGGTTCGATTCTGTAGTAGCCACTAGCATTATAATTCAATGCTGAAATTATTATATTCCCCATTATGTAAAGGGAAATGATCTCCAAACTCGAGTGATGGGACATATGCCCATGACTCTGAGCTCCTATTGGCTGTGTTATATGGTTTGGATTTAAAAATCATCGGATGTGACATGGAGCCAATAGTAGCTCGAGTCATGGGCTTATATCCCATGATTGAGTGAGAGGAATATTACCATTAACTAGAATTTTTTGCGTTTTAAAACCATGGTTTTGCTAATACACATGGTGCACACCATGGGAATTTTTGAATGAACTAACCATATTCATGTAGACCTGTCTTCTCACATCAAAGTTTGGTGGATAAAATGAAAGGGAAAATATCTTAATACCCTTTCAATTTTTTGTCTCTTTTTGATCAAAACAATCCAACTTGTAATATATGAAGTATTCTCACCAGGTTCGCTAGTCCACCACTGGTGCCTCTTGTGGTGGACAGTGCAGAATGCCCTCTTAGTTGGGAAGAGTTTATGGAATTTCAAGATAGTGGAAGGAAACACAAGGTTCTAAATGAGCACCCACAAAGGTAATTTATTGTATATTCAATTATTCAGTTTTCCTCCATGTATTGAATGCCTCACAGAAATTGTACCTATGCCTGGTTATGGTAATGCTGCAACTAGGATTTAATCTACGGATACCCAATTTTTGTTTTGTTTTTAAAAGGTACTTAGTGATATTGAAGTGCGAAAAATTCAGTAGTGTTTTTGGTTTTTGTTAGGAAATATTCCTTTCATGGTGATGGTTTGGAGGAAGGTTATCACTATGGTGAGCGCTAGAGAAGATCATATGACCGCAAACCTCATTTAAAAGGGAGGACAATAGAAGCTACTCCGAAGACAATGATAATTTGAAATCACAAAAGAAGCACCCGCATAAAAAACATTCGGATAGTTTCTCTGGTCGACAGAGGTTGCTTGTTGCATCAGATGATGAAGACATCCACTCAGTTGATCGGAAAAATGGCAAAACTTCTCATTTCTTAGTTGTTGGAAGATATCAGAAATCATATCACTCAGAAAAAATCAGAGGTCTCCCTTACTAAATTTGGAAATGGTTTACAAAAGGATAGTTTGCACTTTTCTCATAAATTTTTCATATACTTAAACCAATATGTTGTTATATTAGTCTCATTTTTTTTTATATTGGAAAAGCAAGGTAAATTTGTGGTTTAGTTAAAAATATTTATTATACTCATTTGTGATTTTCTGTTGGTTAAGTAGGGTAAATTTGTTGTTTTATTGTAAAATATTTTTTTTATGTCCATGTGTAATTTTTTGATGGATGAGCAAGGTATTCTGGAGTACAGACCCTTTCCAGAATTATTAATATTTTTTTATTATGTTTTTTATAAAAGGATTGCCTAAGACTGTCTTATTTCGACAATTATTCAAATTCATAAAGGACTGTCTGATATAATAAATAAGACCACTCATGACTATCTTATGTCGACTATCATTCAAATAGGACGGTTCATAAATGACTGTTTGATATAATAAATAAGACAACTCATGACTGTCTCTAATAGAGCTTTTGATAAAGGACAGTTTTCAACTGTCCTTCAATTTTAAAAAAAAAATTATCAAAGGGTCGGCGATTGTCCTTTATTGGTTATTATGAGATAGCTTTGTACCGTCTTATATTAGGATTGTGGAAAACATACATTTTCTACTGTCTTATTTATGAAATATAAGACGGTCTTAATTATTTAAGACACTAATGAAAAGAATGAACGTGAAGACGATTTTGAGCCATTTTTAAAAAAATAAGTCGGCTTTGGACTGTCTTATTTCGACCATTTTGACGTAGTGAATCTGCAATCCTTTGAACTTCGAATTCGAACTTAGAACCGTTTAAATTTTGAAATTTGAACATTGAATTTAAGATCTTTGAATATAAAAGTAAATCTGAAACTTTGAATTAGAAGTTTGACTTTGAACTTCGAATCCGAACTTAGAACCCTTTAAATTATGAAATCTAAACTTTGAATTTAAGAACTTTGAACTTTTGTTTTGATACGAAAATGTCTTTCTGTTTTGATGTGAAAAATGCTTTTGAGTTCGGTATCAAAATGTTTTGAATTTCAGTTATTGAATCTATGTATTTATTGATAAGATGTGATTTGTTATTGAACTTTTCTTTATTGAGTTTAAACTGTCAACTCACTAGACTATACGTCACAGGTGTAGATATTGATCGAAACTCATAACTTGAGGCAGATCTTGACTGACTTGACATAATGTAGACTTCTGTACTTCTAGACTTGGTACAGTTTCAGGATTAGTTCTTTTTTTATATTTTTGTAGTTTATACCACTGTTTAGGTGACAGTCGACTGTCACTAGTGGTTCATTTTGATTTTTAGTTCTTAGTTTATTGTCATATGTTATCTGTATCCTTGATGTGTGCATAATATGATATCTGTTCTTCTGATTGCCGCCCATTTGTGTAGAAGAAAAAAAAAATTGTTTTGAATTTTGAACACCTGACGGTCCGATCATCCCCGAAATATGTGTGGAGAAAATCGAGTCGTCACAATTAAAGATTAAGACGCTCACAACAATAAGGACTCTAAGACATGTTATTCTTCCCTAGGGATGCAAAGTGCGGTGTACCGAATCAAATCGAGACCTATTTTCTCAATTTTTGGTTCGATTCAACCTGAATCGAAACCCAACCAAAATGAATTGGTTTTAGTTCGTTTCGGTATTTATTTATTTATTTTATTTCAGGTTTTTCAGTTCGATTTCTGTTCAATTTCGCTATTTTTCTAATGCATTTTCTCATATTTTTAATTTTTTTTGGCTTTCTCATCCTTCTCCCTCTGATTTTTCATATTTTTTTTTTGTTTTTCTTCGTTTTTTTTTTGCTTTATCATCCTACCCCCTCAGGTCAGTTCAGCCTGAGCTGAAACCAAACCGAAATTAATTAGTTTAGGTATTCTTTTATTTGTTTTTAAAATCGAAATTGAACCAAAATATTTTCATTGTTTAGTTCGGTTTCAGTATTTTAAAATTTTTAAATATATTCTCCTTTTCTCCCCTTTTTCGGCTTTTCGGTTTTCTCATCCTACCTCCTCGATTTTCGATATTTGTCACCCTAAACCAAAACTGAACCGGAAACGGTTCGGATCAATTTGAGTCGGTTTTTGGGCCGGGTCGGTTTGCTTAGTTTTCGGTTTGGTTTCGGGTCAAAGCTTGCATCCCTTCCTTTCAGGAACACTGACAACCTTACAATTGCAATCAGGTTAATTTCGACATATTTTAAGGGTTATATATATATATTATTTCTTATGGAAAATTTTAAGGGTAATTTGGTCCTCTAAATTTGGGTGATGACAAATATATATATATATATATATATATATATATATATATATATATATATATATATATATATATATATATATATATATATATGGAAAAGGGTTCCGTCCTCCAACCATCCACGTGGAGTTCCACGTGGCACCCCAAATATTTGTTCGATGCCATGTGGATCTTGGGTGTATTGCTTAGATCATCTTTAAAAAAAGATAAATTAAAAATTCATCTCCACCGTGTATATTTTGAATCGTGAAATATGGACCAATGAAAATCGTCAAACTTTGATTTGTGGATTAAATTTTTTTTTTTCTAATTTTTTTTTTTTTAATATTGATCTAAACTGTTCACATGTGCTCCACATGGCACCCAAAAAGTGTTTTGAGTGCTATGTGGAGCTCCAGGTGAATCTTGGAGGACGATCACCGTCCTCTATTGGAGGACCTAACCGGCTCCCTATATATATATATATATATATATATATATATATATATATATATTATTTTTATTTTTTTTCTGCTGAAAAATTTTAATGGTAATTTGGTCCTCTATATTTGGGAGATGGCAAACCAATTAGGACATCCAAGATTTGGATACATATTAGAGTAGAGTTTATATATGGTGGTTTACCCGTCCATCTATATGTCATCTGCCCGTGGACTAGCCGTGCACAAGGGCCATCCTTATCGACCAGTATGCCCTCCCGTCCCAATAGTCCAGTCGCACGTTTATAACCATTCCACCTATGAGCTTTGCATTTCATTGTAACGACTATACAAGACTAATTAACACCGGAACAATAAGCTCAAATATTGGGGACAGCTAAAAACATGTTTAATCTCTAAAAACATTGGAGGCGGGGCTATCAGAGACTACATGGAAGCCATCTTTAATAGTATTAGTGACAACTTAAACATCTTTGGAGACGGCTTTTATTTATTGTAGTATTGCCTCTAATATATATATATATATATATATATATATATATATATATATATATATATAGGCAAAGGAAAAAATGCGCTTGGGCATAGAGGTAACGTCTCTTTTGTGAAGTGATGGGTGACATGGGGTTCACTTTACTAATTAGAGTTAAACTTTTAAAATATTTTGAAAGTTATATTCCTTTTCAATCGTCATTCTTGACTTTTTTAAAATTTTTTTTAAAAGCCTCTTCTATCTGTTTTTCTTAAAAAGTATCAGATTTATTTTTTTATGTATATTTTACTCAAAAAATATGAGTGTCCGATAGCGAAACGTTAACACTTCTGCAAAGAAGCACTGGCGCCTCGTTTTAGGGGCGCTGACTCTTCGTTTAGGGGCGTCTGCACTTCGATTAAAAAAAAAAATTTATTTTTATGGAGCGCCAGCGCTTCTAAAACGAATTGTCGGCACTTCGAATGTTTTATTTTTATTTTTATTTATTATTATTACTTTTTTTATGGAATCGCTAGTGCCCCTAAAAAGAAGCGTTGACGCTTCATTTTAGGGTGCATGCGCTTCGGAATTTTTTTTTTGCAAACGAAGCACCGGCTCTTCGTTTTAGGGCCCCAACGCTTCGGATTTTTTTTTTTTTTTTGGAAGCGCCAGTGCCCCTAAGCGCTTCAAAAATTATATTCTTTTTTGGAAGCGCAAGCGCCCCTAAGCGTTTCAGAAATTTTTTTTTTAAATCAAAGTGCCGGCGCTGCTAAACGAAGCATGGCGCTTGCATTTCGATAATTTTTATTTTATTTTATTATATTTTTTTTCGAAGAGTCGACGCTCTTAAACGAAGCACTGATGCCCATAAACGCTTTGTTTGCTCTGAAATACTAATTAGGTGCTTTCGAGTCTTGGCGCTAGCTATCGGACACCACTTCTTTTGAGTATAATATGTATGAAAAAGTAAGTCGGACACTTTCCTGGAAAAATAGAGAAAAGAAAGATTTAAAAAAAGTCAAGAATGATGACTCGAAGGATATTTAACTTTAAAAAGTATAACTCTAGTTAGTAATATGGTCCCAATGTCATCCATCACTTCACAAAAAGAACGTTACGTGTCATGCTAATATAAATTGGCGTAGAAATATCTCTATATTGCCATATATAAATATAGAACCGATTAGGTCTTCCAATGGAGGACGGTGACTGTCCTCCAAGATACACATAAAGCTCAACGTGGCACCCAAAATACTGTTTGGCTGTCATGTGGAGCACAAGTGGACGGTATAGATTAATATTAAAAGAAAAAAATTGAAAAAAACTTTTTAAACCCACAAGTCAAAGTTTGATAGATTTCATTGGTCCACATTTCACAATTCAAAAAACACGCAGTAGAGATGAATTTTCAATTATTATTTTTTTTAAAGATGATCTAAACAATGCACCCAAGCTTCACGTGGTATCAAAATAATATTTTAGGTGCCACATAAAACTCTAAGTAAAAGCTTGGAGGATGAATACTTTTTCCATATATATATACTTTTTCCATATATATATCACATCAAAGAAGCCCACGTAACATCTAAATATATATCACATCAAAGAAGCCCTCTTAACATCTAAATTTCGAAATAAAAATTACCAAAAGGGAGAATTCAAGATTAATTCTCAATCGAGAAGGTAATTAATGATTTCCAATATAAACTAAGAAGGATAGTTTCTTTTGTATATGATTTTAATTTTTCTTTCTTCTTGAACGTACGCGTACTTGCCGAGACAAAAAGAACATTCTAGCTACTACCTTTTTCTTTTCACTTCACCAAGATGGCTCACACAATTTTAAGAAGATTGATCAAATACTTCACCGAGATGCAAAGGTGTATCTTCGTCGTCTTCTTTTTTTTTTTTTGATCTTCTTGTTGAATATTATTTTTTTATTAGGGTAAAAGTTTTATACGGTATATTTGTTATTTAAAATCATATGGACGGTTATCAGTTGCGGTTAGAACTTAGATTCTTGATTAGATGATGTGTATCGACTCCCAAAGTAGACTACGAATCATTCCAATTTGGGCTCAGATGATTACAATCATTTATTTATTACATGATGTAAATGTAGTTGGGATTTGGTAATCCAAATAGATGAATTAAGGCCGCATGTGGTCTATGATGATCATGATGGTGGTTAGGGGTCTCAATGGGCCGGGGCGGGACTTAAAACACCTTATTATAATTGGCCTTCTTGCAGCTTATCTTACCTTAGTCCATTTACCCAGCCCATTGCAGGTCAGACGAGGCCGCCCGATAATTTCTATGATGAAATTGGGCTGAGCATAGTGTCACGGGGTCACTCTTCTAGTAATGTCAGCCCGTGCGACACTTAACGCCCGCTGCGCTAAGTCAGCCAACTTCTCCCAAATGAGGCACGCGATGCGGATTCCCAGATGCTACGAAGGGTGGAAGGCTTGTCCTACTCAAGTTTCATCTCAACCTCTACGTTCGAACTTCGCTCTGCGAAGCAATGCAGCAGGTTAGAGTCAGCAATGACGATTGTTAAGGCAACAGGCAACGATGATCGTAAGGCAACATGTAACGACGATATATATAGCGATAAGCAGCGACGAGCATATACCGAGCCCCTTCTGGGCTAAGACCCGCACTTCGAAGGTGGTTGGGAACCACCAACACGATGGCTCTAGTACACGACGTAGCTAGGATGACCACGAGGCTAGTGCACGTGTAGGGTCGGAGGACCCTAACTCATGTCCCTTTATATAAGGGTAAAACAGTAATTCAGGCGAAATGGCTGGAGAACCTCAAACCTATTGGTTTGGCATACTTTACTATTCACCCGGCAACGCTAGCCCAGCTGACCATGTCGCGTCTCGCGACCGTGTCGGGACTAAGTCTTCACCCTCCACCCAACGTGTCGCGATGCCATCGTGGCTCATGCCCAGTACACACGGTGCCGCCCTCATGGCCTTGACGCATCAGTGATGCTCAAAACTTGGAGAGTAAAAATGGCCCTACGGCTGACCCAGATGGCCACGCCGCGTGCCCCCGTCACATCCTCCTCCACTCAAAATCGTTAACGTCCTCGTTGACGCGAAGACACATTCTGAAGTTCAGTACTTTATGTCACCTGTCATGGTTCCTCGACAGCTCCCTGCCTTCACCCTATGTAGCAAAACTGTACATAACCAAAACTGCACACCTCAAAATCTGTACACAATTGATGTCTTAGTCTTCCCACGGCCCACTCCAACAAAACCGCGATGTAGTGCTTGCTCAGCAGTTAACTAGCCGGAGCGCCCCTATTCTGGCGACAGGCTCCTCATCATCAACTTTTTTCTTTCCTTTTTCGCAACCATCACGTTCAAGGTGGCTTTCTCTGGACAATCTCTCACCAGATGTGGCCCATTACACAGGAAGCAACCCTTCTTGCTCGACTTTTCGTCTCTCTTCTTTTCATACCTACTACCTTTGTCTTGACCAAATTGCACATGCCTTGTATCATTTTGCTTCTTCGCCTGCTTGTCGATATTGTCAGGGGACGCTTGGGTTGCCCTCTCTTTCTCATTGCGCTGCTCGATTAGCTGCTCCACCGCAGCCAAATTCTTATTATGGTCTTCAACCCCCTATGAGTCAACTCCCGTTGCGCCTATGGCGCCAAGCCATCTATGAAGTAGAAGACTCGATCCTTCTCGCTCATTTCATCAATGTCTAACATTAGGCTCGTAAAAGTCTTAATGTACTCGTGCAATGGTCCCGTATGCTTCAATGCCGATAATGCCTTTCGTACTGACCATCCGATGTTGGTAGGTAGAAATTGAGCCCTCAACTCTTTCTTTAGATCGGCCCAAGAATCAACTGCTCCTTTCTCCATACGCACCTCTGACATACGGTGCCTCCACCATAACTTGGCATCACCAATCAAGTATCTCGATGCAATTTTTAGCTTAACTTTAGCATCAAGGTCCCCCAGCGATTCGAGAGGTATTCTTTTACGTCCCATATAAAGTTCTCGAGGTCCTTCGCCTCACGAGAGCCCTTGAATGTCTCTGGCTCGGGGAACTTAAATCGAGGTGTCGGCGTCCCTGCTGGCACCCCAACTGGCATTGCCAGGATAAGCTTTTTCAACACGCTCATCTCGTCACGTACCTCCTCCAACGTGACCTTTATCTCTCATACCTCTGCTGTCAATTGCTCTACGGTTTCAGCCACATCGGCATTGATCCTCTCATGCCTATTAAGTCATTCCCCATGTAGTGTCATTACCGATACCACCGACTCGAGCTGGTCCGATTGAGCTTCCAAACTATCTATCGTTCCCTTGTTGATCGTTCCCTTGTTCGTCGTCTTGCATCCTCGCTAGTCCCTTCCATCTCAGCCATCACAGTGGCTTTGATACCAAATGTCACGGGGTCACTCTTCTAGCAGTGTCAGCCCGTGCGGCACTTAACGCGCATTGCGCTAAGTCAGCCTACTTCTCCCAAATGAGGCACATGATGTGAATTCCCAGATGCTACGAAGGGTGGAAGGCTTGTCCTACTCAAGCTTCACCTTAACCTCTACGTTCGGACTTCGCCCTGCGAAGCAACGCAGCAGGTTAGAGCCAGCAATAACAACTGTTAAGGCAACAGGCAATGATGATCGTAAGGCAACATATAATGACGATAGATATAGCGATAGGCAGCGACAAGCATATACCGAGCCCCCTCTAGGCTAAGACCCGCACCTCGAAGGTGGTTGGGAACCACCAACGCGATGGCCCTAGTACACGACGTAGCTAGGATGACCACGCACCAAGCATGGCCCGAATGTACGCACATAAGCCTACGAGGCTAGTGCACGTGTAGGGTCGGGAACCCCAACTCATGTTCCCCTAAATAAGGGTAAAACAGTAATTCAGGCGAAATGGCAGGTGGACCTCAAACCTATTGGTTTGACATACTTTACTATTCACCCCGCAATGCTAGCCCAACTGACCATGTCGCGTCCGTGTCGCGACCGTGTCACGACTAAGTCTTCACTCTCCATCCCAACGTGCCGCGATGCCATCGTGGCTCATGCCCAATACACACGGTGCCACCCTCATGGCCTTGACGCACCAGTGATGCTCAAAACTTGGAGAGGAAAAATGGCCCTACGGCTGACCCAGATGGCCACGCCGCGTGCCCCCGTCATAATAGGCTGAGTTTTAGAACTAGCCTATACTCGGTCCAACTTACTAATCGAGCTGGGCTGGGCTGGCTCATTTATGTATCAGGCCTCTCTACATTAGGGCACACACCGAGCTGGGCCGGGTTGGCTCGTTTATGTTGGGCTGATATCAAGCCAGACCAGTTGAGCCCTAAGGATGATGTGAAATTGGGAATCAAATGGTACACAATCAATTACCGGGTTCGGCAATAGTTGGGAAATACTGTAAAATTTGTGAATGCTCTTCTCCTGTGAGAGAGAGAGAGAGAGAGAGTGAGTTCGGATGGGTTGTTTTGTGCATAGGATTTACTCTGCCCTTTTCTTGGTTTCTATAACGTGGCGGATGCAAGTTCAGTGAACCAAACAAAACCGGTAACCATTTTTCCGGTATTCAGTTCGGGACACTGTAGATTGAAACCAAACATAAATGAATTGGGTTTTTTTTTTTTTTTTTTTATGAAACCGACACCGAAACCAATTTTTTTTTGTTTTTTTGGGGTTGGTTTCGGTTCCTTGCGGGCATTTTACCTATTATTATTATTATTTTTTAATATATCATATCGGTTTTTTCAGTTTTTCTTCAATATTTTTCTATTTACTCATCCTACCCCTGAGTTATCTATTTTTGCCACCATAAACCAAAATCGAACCGGAATCAGTTCAGTTCGGTATTTTTCGGTTATCCACCGGGTGCGGGATCCTCAGTTTTTGGTTCGGTATCGTGGTTCCAATTAGTTTTTTAAAAAAATTAGATTTGACCCATCGACCAGAAGTATCTCAGGATATTAAGCAAGAGGTTGCCTATTTTAAGAGTCATACGTAGGAGTGGCTAAATGATGCAATCAAGATCACCGATTAGAATGAATTACCTTCTAGACATCCAGAATTCCCTTTAAAATAGAAGGCTTCTTTTCTAAAAATAAATAAATAGAAGGCTTCCTTGTATGTAAGGACGTTTCGTACCTTCTAGACACTATCACCTATATAGGAGTAGTACCGAAGTAACTTGTGCTACAAGTTAGGGTTCCTAACCTTACAAATTAGGAGGTAGTATATATGGGCAGGGGCACCCACTTTAATCACATATTTCGGAAGTGCAAAATTGGCCTTGAGGTACTATTTGCTTTGCATCTCTGGTTTTTAATTTTTTCTTTTCTTCTCTTGTTCATTTTTGTCTCTTCTTCTCTTATTTTTTATTTTATTTTTTGTTATCTTGTTCTCCTTTGTTCTATTGCGATAGTAGAAATCGAAAGGAATTTCCAGCAATACATAGATTCCATTAACTTTTAGCAGCGTCTCTACTTATACCGAAAAATTCTTACTCCTTTTAGGTTTTAACCATTAACGAGTAAAAAATTTGAGGAAAAATAAAGTAAATAAGTCGGCTATAAACTGTAGAGTTATACATAACAGTTCTGTCCGCAATAAAAACAAATTTAAAACTAAAATAACAAAATCAAAAGAAAAACTTAGAAATAAAGATTTTGAGAATGAGTTCTTTGTTTATTAATTTAAAATTGAAATGACCTTTGATCTAATTTCTTATTTGATTTGAATTTTGATTTCTTGATCTTTATATATAGAAGATATAGCGTATCAATGACTAATAAACTTGCTTGGAACTTGATTGCTTGATTGGTTATATAATAATAATAATAATAATAATAATAATAATAATAATAATAATAATAATCTTGATTGGACCCCATTTTGAAAAGTGTTTTGAGTTAGGGTTTTCCGTTGGTATTTATACAAAAGTGTTAGTATCACGAACCCCGAAATTCTATCCCATCCCGAGGGCCTAGAATTCTGGGTTATGACCCGTACATATCCCGGATATGCTAAGCGGACATACACCTAATCAAAGTTATTGCGCAAAACAGGTTTCATGAAATCTGTGAAAGCCAACACATAAAGGTGGAAATAAAAACAGTCATAAATACTAGAATAAAAGTAATGAATCTGAATAATCCACCAATAAAATAATAATGAAAGTCGGAGACAAATCCGATAAAATGAAATCATAAAATCAATGATAATAATAAGGACCAAATCTACTACCAAGTCTATAATGATCAATATCCGGTACTCGGATCGAAATCAGTACCGTAGCCCTCCTGGTACTCAGCTCTGTCGCCCTCCCAAGGCTCTTGGTACTCAACACCTGCAAGATCAATGAAATCAGTGTCAACGGGATCTGGATAGTCGACGTCTACTCCACTAGCGATGTCACTTGAAGCTGTTAGGTTAACATGGGATGAGTTTACTCAGTCATGTAAACTCAGTGGGATACACCACCAATCTATCCCATACTACTCAGGTGCATTGTGGGTGCATCTTGTGAGTTATAAACATAACATCTCAAAGCAGATATCAGAAGTAAGGTAAAATCATATGCATATCATGAAACTCATATCATATCATAAATGTAAGATCATGATCTAGACCCTCATATCTTAACGTACCTTACCATATCTCATAACACATCATATCATGTTTTATTATCATTCTTACACATACGTCTGTACATCGCATGAGCGTAACTAACATACTCATAAAATTCTAAACGACCTGTGCTAGAGTCGCTGCTCGAGCTACCATGGGAGGGTCAACATAGTATCATACCACCATTTCATAATGCCCTCGTGTCATCATCATACTCCACCATCCAGCCAATGGGAAGACATAATGGCCAAACGAACTCATAAACATACTCATACTCATAATCTCTCTCAGAGATCCGTCTTGGCTGAAAGACGTTATTGCCATTACGGTAGCTATGCAAGGAATGACACGTACAAAGACTTAAGTTCTTTATCTTTTGTTGGCCTACATAGCGATGTCTTATAATCGTACTCGTATAATAATTTATCTTATCTCATACTCATATCTTATCATACTCTTATACTTAATCCTAGGACAAACTATAGTGAGGTAACTTTCCTAATTCACGTTTCCTAAAAAAAAGGTTCCATAGTAACCTGAATGTACTTCGTGTGGTAGTCTATACTACCATAGAGGTGTTGCATCCGTACATGGACACCAATATTCTGAGTTTTACGTGACCGTAGAAGAAACCTCACCACAGGTAATGCCTATGATCGAACCTCATAACTTAACTCATAATTTATACTATCATATTTGAACTCGGAGTGATCAGGTCACCGTATATGCCACTGTATACGAGATTACACTGAATTTTCACTCACCCGACTTGTCATAGGTCTCATTCCACCATGAGTTATAAGATATGTGAATACAATATATTCCTCGTTTCGATACCATCTCAGTAAGTCACCACGCTCAAGCGTAGGCATGATCTCATATACTCTTGTACATATGTCATAATTTACTCATAACTCATATAATGTAATTTAAGATGAAAACACAGAAGGTCAAACGTACAGAAAGATTTATATTAGATTATCTTATATTTATATATATATATTTACACACATTCTAATACAATATAAAATAAGGTAATTATAAGTGTATCCTCGATAACGGGAAGGTGGGAGTTCTATGTTCACGAGGTATCGAATTTCTAAAACTTTGTATTATAGAAGAGGTCGCATTGAAGCGATAAATTGATATATATATAATAATTAGATAATTAAATTAAATGATATTTATAATTATTAAGTTATAATTTATCATGACTATTGATCGAAAGACCTTATGATATAATATACATAAGAACTTTGGTCATGAGAATTGGAAAATAACACTAAATTCGAATAGCCTTGAGTCATTCAAAATTGAACCCGACTTGTTACTCTATTTTGATCTCTAAAACGTCTGATTCGTGAAATGACTATTTCACATACAGTTGTAAAACTCGCTGTTTTCTTTCCAATGCTGCAAGAATCGCATTAATATAAAGTTGGAGTAAAAAATTATGACCAAAATACCAGGACTAACACATCGATGGTTGCGAGCTCGGGTTCGTGGCCGCGAATTCGGGTTCGTAGCCGCGAGTTCGGACCCGAAACTTTAAAATGGTGCAATCTATAATTCTTTTAAATAAAATAAGAGCATAGTTTAATTTTAAGACTTAATAAATAATAATATAAATTTGTAACAATAATATATAATGCTACTTTATATGTTAGATTTTCAATTCACTTCTAGATGCATAAATTATAAAACTAAATACATTATATCTTACATTGTATCTATTCTAGCAACATTTAACATTTATTCTAGCAACATATAACATAAGCAAGTAATAAATCATGCAAATCATTGATCATGCTGACAGATTCATGCTAAACAAATACGAGGAATCATGTTTCATATGGAACAACTACAAGGAATCATGCTGACAAGGAATCTTGCTGAAAGAAGACATCAAACTGAACAAAGAATCAAGCTTTCGAGCTCAAATGTCTAGCCACTGAGCTATGTTAACAGGGTCACTAGCACCGAGAAATCAAACCCTTAAGCTATGTTATCAAGGTCACTTGAAACAAGACGAGTCAAGCCCCTGAGCTATGTTAGCAATTAAGGTCACTTGGTACAAGACGAGTCAAGTCCCTGAGCTAAGTTAGCAAGGTCACTTGGTACAAAACGAGTCAAGCTCCCGAGTTAGCGGGATCACTTGCCAAGCTCCCGATTTAGCGGAATCACTCATTTCAAGACGAGAACAAAGACGTGTACATAATATCAATGATAACAGGGCATGAACAATACATGGTAACATGTATGTGAGCATATCGTGAACAAATATATATATATATATAAAACAAACTAACATAATTGATCTTGCAAGCTCATACATAGCGAACACTAACATATTCAGAACTAAGCTAGCATGTGCATACTATCTATTTATCAAAACTGAGCTAACTATTTATTGAAATTGATCTAGCATGTTCATCTTTTAATCATACGTCAAAACTGAGCTTATCATCCTCATTTCCTAACTATTCATCGAGACTAAATCTAGCATATTTAACCAAAATCAGATATCAAATCTGAACTTGTATCATGATTCATAAACTCAAACTGACTTGATCATGATCACGCAAAACACACATCAGAACTGATATCTATCATTATTTAACTTATATGAGCATAGACATACAAAGCATCCTAATTCTTTAATCGTCATTAGTCATCACTATATATCAAAACTGGCTGGCATACTAATACGAGCATGTTCATACATGATTGCAAACTATCAAGGCCATACATGATTTACAACTGTCTCTTTATGTAACATATATATCATGCAAAACTAATGTGAATTTATATCTATAACACTGATATCAACTGTCATGGGTTCATATGTTCAAAACTATTATATATTCACAGTTAACATGCGTGTGTGCATTATCCACAAAACTGATAATTATTTTAAATCAACTCAACTCAATTCCATTTAGAACTGATAAGTTTATACTTATCAGGTCTACATGCTACATCTAGCATATTCATCATGTCATCTTATAATGAACTACAACTTCACTCATTTCATTCAGCATGATATATCATCTTATATATATATATATATATATATATATATATATATATATATATATATATATATATATATATATATATATATATATTCATACATGATTAATCAATTGCAATCTAAAGGAGAATAAGGAATCCCAATATATGTTAACAAAGTAAATTCTCTACCTGTACACTCACGTTTACGTGAATTTGCTTCACTCATGCGTTCTCAAGATCACCTCCATCGCATCAACTATCATGCGCACCAAGTTGCACCTATATTTTCATTTCATATGCATGAATTTAGTGTCATAATTGGGGTGCTGGGTAATCGTAGACCCGACATTCATACGCTACAAAGTTAAGCCGATAACCGTTGACCCTTCAGGCAGGTGCAGCAACCAACATAGGCTTGCCTTGGCAAGCAGCCCAGCTGAATATCTTACTGTAACTTGTCACTAATTTTTAACCCTTTAAACATTATATTCATGAATTTATTACTTCATGAAAGTTATAAGGCTCATTATTTCTTTTCCAACGCATCAAGAATCGTGCCAATCGGAGTTCAGAGTCAAAAGTTATGTCCGAAATATCGAACAGTGGTCCAAACATAGGGTTGTCGTGACAAGGACATGCTTGTCGAGGCAAGCACTCAGCCAACACCTTGCCGCAACAACTTAAGCCTTGCCACGGCAAGCCTGTTAGGCTTGACTTGCTGGGGTGTTTTCTGCACCATTTTGGCTTCTTTTGATTCAAGCATTTGGCTGGGTCCTTTGGCCTTATAATCTATATTAATGTGCACAGAAATTTGAGTTTTCTTAGTCCTTTATTGTGGAAATTTTGGTGTAGTTAGTAGACATATGTACTCCGAAAATCTTTTTTTTTTTTTTTCAAATATAATGTTATTTCTTTGTGCTACCGATTCCATCTCATGGATGTGACACCACAACCTATACTGATTAATTCATCATCAATACTATTAAAGGACACTAAATAGGTGATTCGGTTGACGACATACCATGACCTTGTGGTTATCACGACGCCAAATAAAGTATTGAGTTCGCCGAGCTCGTGAGAATTAGGTTGCATGAGCTCCCCGAGACCAGCGTGTGCCTTTGACTCGAATTGCAGGATCTGATTGGCTAAGGGTTTTTGAAATGGAAGAAGGAAGAAGAAAGAAGGAAGAAGGAAGTGGTTGGCGATTGCGTGCATGAGAGTCGAGAATGACTCACGCATGCGTGTAGGTTGTTGGCGAACAAAATAGCTTATAAGCTGATATGGGATGGAATCCCATGTATTGCTCACATAAAATTTTCAATGTATAGGCATATAAGCCAATTGTGGCTTGGCTTTAATACAAGTCTCATACACTGTTTTGCGTGTATAAGCCTTATAAAGATTGAGTTTGGGTTGTAGTGTAAAGCTACTACACCTATCTTATATATATATTATATGATATAATATTGTAAGTATGTACTTCTAATACCTATACTTTTAGTAATTATTTTCGCTTGCCTTAGTGACCGAGGCAACCACTTGTGCTTGCCTCAGGTGCCCAGGCAAGGCCATCAGGCCCTAGTTGCCATTTTTCTCCAAGCCCTACTGGGTCTTGGGTCAAAGGATTGATACCCCTCAGTGCCTAGCAGTCCTATGCATTATTTAAAATTGTGTTACGCAAATTTTCATCCATTTTAATTCCTATCAAATCTATGATCAACCATTGTTTCACTTCCTACTCAGTACTGGGCCACTAAGGTTCCACTATGTAACAGTCATCATCAAAATTCCAAATCAGTTCTTTGTGTCACGTTTTTGGCACAAGCCTAACCCTACTCGAGTCCGTACCCGATATTGGCAGGATAAAAATGTGGTAGCTGTTACAAATATACACAAAAAGAAATTCTCTGTTAATATGGAAGTTAATATTTACAGAGATTAACAAAGAAGTTGATTAAATAAAAGATTAACTTAGAAAAAATCTAGACAAGGACTGACACTGTAAAGTTTGCGATGGATATTTGTCTCTGGGTCTCCAAATTTTTAACTCCCTATTATTGTATGAATAGATTAATCCAAACTCTGCTTTTGTCATTTAAATTAATACAATCTATTCTTTTCGATGTGCTGGTAGCCCTAATAATCATTTCGGTAATAATAATACCTCCACGTTAAAGCGCTAGCTCTAATTACAAGTTTCATCGCTTATTATGGAAGCGTCTTCACTTCTAATGAAGCATCATCGCTTGAAGTTCGAAGCATTATCGTTGCAAATTAGATGTGTCATCGCTTCAAAATTTGAGGTGGATTGGGTTGAATTTTCGTGCACTCTTATCTAACATTATTATTGCTCGTATCAGTGTATCATAATAAAAATGCCTTTTTTCTCAAAAAATATGAAAATGCCTTTTAGCCTTCCGTCAATTTAGCCTTTTGACCATATCCTTTCTTTTGTTTTTTGCGCCCAAACCAAATCGAAGCGTCGTTAGAAGCGATAGTGTCTTAGCTAGCCCTAACGTTCATGCCGCTTGGTCAATAACCGGGCCCTAATATTCACAACTGTCGCTTCATTGACTGTGGAGCCACGCTTGTAATACTTAGAAAATAAAAAAATAAGGGGATACCCCAAAATATATCATAGTGAGGAGTACACCGGATATAAGAAAATAATACAGAAAAGAAACTAATATGCAGAAAAAGAAACTAATATAAAGAAAAGAAACTAATATACTCGAAGCGCTATCGCTTTTAACTCGAGCGTTATAGTATATTTATAAATCTGTAACTTTTGGGATAGTATACACAAAAAGAAATTCTCTTTAATATGGAAGTTAATATTTATAGAGATTAACAAAGAAGCTGATTACATAAAAGATTAACTTAGGAAAAATCTAGACAAGGATTGGCACAGTAAAGTTTGCAATGAAGATCTGTCTCAGGGTCTCCAAATTTTTAGCTACCTCTTGCTATATGAATAGATTAATACAAACCCTGATTTTGTCATTTAAATTAATACAATCTCTGCTTTTCGCTATGCTGGTAGCCTTAATAATCATGCCAGTAATAATGCCTCTAGGTTGAAGCAATAGCACTAATTACAAGCGTCATCGCTTCTTATGGAAGCGTCTTCGCTTCTAAATTGAAGCATCATCACTTGAAGTTCGAAGTGTCATCACTGCAAATTCAATGCGTCATCCTTTGGAGGCTCTAAAGACGAGCTCGAGCTTTTAAAGTTTTTGCTGCAGAGAGCAAAGAATTTGAAAAGAAGGAAAGAGACCCAAGGTAGGAGAGGCCGAGGCGGAGGAAGGAAAGAGACCCAAGGTCGGAGACGAGGAAGCTGAGGCTGAGGCGGAGGAAGGAAAGAGACCCAAAGTAGGAGGAGCGATAGGGATCTGTCTCAGGGTCTTCAAAGTTTTGGCTCCATCGAGAGAGATGGCTCCCTCTAGCTAGGAACCTGATTAGAATTTATAGCGAAGGGAAAGGGGTGGCGTGCAAATTTTCAACCCACCGTCCCCTTAGAGGAAGTCACACTGAGGAAGAAATTTCATAGAGGAACTTGCACTGAGGAAGGAATTTGATGGTGAGATAGTGAAAAAGTGGGGGAAGGTGAGAAGTTGAAAAGAAGGGTCGGAGGGTCTCAGTAGAGGATCCAACGTCTGGAATGGCTGTTTGCGCTTCAACTTTTCTAATCTTTTTATTGTATCCAGAAGTTCGGCCCTTTGCATTTCAAGGATTTGATCTAGCCTTCTGGTTAGTTCATCATGGTCTGTCTAGTACTTCCGCCATGGGGTTAGGGTTAGAGACGGAGAAAGACGATGAGCTTGGAATGGGAAGGGTTTGTGACGAGCAGTGGCTTTATAGGGAAAAGGCTAGGATTTGAAACATTACTCGGAAATAAATTTTGAGGGTCGGTGGCAAGTTGCGTATTCCCCGAAGCTCTCTCAAATATCGATAAGAAGCGGGCCACTGTTTGAGGTTATCTAAACAGACGATAGTCGAAGCATCATCACTTCGCATTCAAAGCGTCGTCGCTTCTAATCTGAAGTGTCATCGCTTCAATTAAGGGCGGGGACGCTTATTTACCTAAGCGGCCTTTTGTTTATTACAAATTTTGAGGACTTTAAAATTGTGGGCGGTGTTGTCTTTTCGCAGTCTTTTCAAACATTATTTATTATTGTAGCTCTTTACTGCATATTCCACCAACTTCTGTGGAAGCATCAGCGCTTCAATAACTCGTTTCCCCAAGCGTCACCTTCCCTAAATGATAGCGCCATCACTTCTAAGAACTTCATTACATAACGCATCGTTGTTTGATGTTAGCAATGACGCTTATCGTTAGAAGCGACAACGCCTCTAAATTGAAGCGTCATCGCTTCTAAATATAAAAATCCGTATTTGTTGCTGCAACTGTTTTAAATCTATAACTTTTGGTATAACTTTGTCCTCAATGCATATGAAGAGATTGACAAGAATAACAAGAAAATAACATGTCTCCAAATAAGCTAACGAAGTATATACATTACATTCAAAATAAATTACGTGAAAAATAAGTTACAAGCAAGATATTGATTGTTAGGAGCGGCAGCGCCTTAGATTGACATACAAGTTTTGGTAGAAGCGTCGGTGCTTCTAAATAAAAGCGGTGTCACTTCTATATAGACGCGTCGACGCTTCTAACTCCAACCGTCATTACTAGCGACAACACCTCACCTAGCACTAATAATCATGTGGCTTGGTTGAAGCGTTGGTGCTAATATTTAGGGCGTTGTCGCTTCATTGACTATGGAGTCATATTTGTATAACTCAGAACAAAAACAAAATATTCGAGTGCACCGGGCATAAGAAAAATAATAAAGAAAATGAAAGAATATACACAAAAATAAAATTTCTATTAATATTGAAAGAAATATTTACAGAGATTAACTAATAAACTGATTACATTAATGGCAACGTCCTTGCTTCAATTAAGGGCTGGGACACTTCAATTAAAAAATTCTCGTGTAATATGATCAGTGTACATTGTATATTTATCCTACGTAAGTCAACAAATGTGTATATCAATAAATCCTTTGTACATATAATCTTCAATACAATGCTATGTATGCCAACAAACGTGAATATACATTTATGTAAAATAAAAAAGTTATAAAAGAAAATCTACATCGTCACTGGGGCATCCCAATTCTCTTCCTTGTGTGTATCGATGGCATGTCCAATCTCTGCCCTGAAAGTTTAGATGTCTTCCTGCTTGAAATCTGACTGGAGTTCTCTGCTTAAATAATCTACATATTTCATTACGAAAACCCCGTAGTCAGTATCATTTTTTTGCATCGGTGAGTGGACAACCTTACTTTCCCAAGGCCAATTAGAAAAAACGGAATCTGATGTGTCATGCATATGAAACAGGGTTGGGAGATAATGCATCTGTCAATAAAAAAAGTAAAATATCAGTTACATAGCTGTTGACATACAATAGAGAGCGGATGCTCCCTTGCGAAAGCGCTAACGCCCCATTTGGAAGCGCTGACAACCCATTTTGGAAGCGTTGATGCCCCATTTTGAAACTGTTGACGCTCAAATTTTAAAGCGCTGATGCCTCATTGTGAAAGCGCTAACAGCAAAATATCAATTCACTAACAACCCATTTTAAAAGCGTTGACGCCATTGTTAATGCGGTGATGCTCAATTATCAAAGCGATTATGCCCCATATTAAATGCTCCAATTAGAGATAACGTTAAGAGCGATAAGTGATTCTGATATTATTTTTGAGAGAATTCTAGCGTAGCTTACCAGTGTCCTTATCGACTCGATAAATTTCTCTCTCGGAGCACGATCTGGGATGAGGTTAAGGACATCAATAGTATGAGCTGAGAGGGTCGCCACAGTAAGCGCCCAGTGTCTTGGCTTGTTAATGTGAATCAGAATAAAAAATTTATCACAGTCTATCGCTTTCAAGGCGTGATTTTTATTTATGAGGAAAAGCTGTAACGACATCGTGTTCTGCTGTGCGAAAAATGATTTGGCGTAGTCTCTGATCTGTCCCATCATGGTAGGGGGCGCGTGTTGACTACTCTCTCTAATGTAATTTTCAAAATCTTTAAAATCTGTATTCATACAGTTGAGTGCAACGGAGGCCATCCGGAAAGTCTTCTCTTATTCTGAACGTCTTCCTACTTGTCGATGACCCTAAAGTACGTGGTCATTAGCTGCATACGAAAGTGTAAATATCAATATAGAATTAGAGAAGCGACAGGGTTGAATAGTGACTAACATTTATTGGGTCTTCTATTTCTTGGTTGGATCGCAAGCAGTGCATCAACTCAACGGTAATACGCTTGGACTCCAACGGTCGAGATGAGAGTCCTAGGTTCAAATTAAAACATGAGTGGATCAGTCTCTAGCGTTTCGTAGTAGACACGTTAGTGCTCATTTTATAAAGCGTTGACGCTCTCACGTAAAGGCAACGAGGCTTCAAAAGCGAAGCATTGACGCTTCGGAAGGCATGTTAAAATTTGTATGGAGGGAATATACTTACTCGTTTCATCTATGGAGCATTTTCAAAATAACATTTATATACTCTTGAGGTGGTGCATCAACGGCCAGTAAAGCCATCACTTTCGCTCTGGCTTTCTTCTTGTTAGTTTGGGAGACCATCTCTCCCTTTCTTTTGAAGTGAGTTTGCGAGGGAGGAATCATGAGGCTTTTAGCCCGAGTTCTCTCACTTCTCCTGAAAGATAATGAGAGTCGTTGGCCCTCTACTTCTTCTTCTCCCACAGAAGACCCCTCCTTGGTGCATGGTTGGATAAGGGGCTTCTTAGGCTGTTCGTCATGAGACGCAATAGGCGGTGGTGGTGGTGGAGGCAGAGATGGTGGCTGTCGTTGGGGTTTGTCCTTTGTAGGAGGTTGGGTGGACTGTCGTGGTGGTGGAGGCTTGACTTTCGATTGGGTAAGGGGTTCGGTTTGGGAGGGAGTATGGGGTTTGGGTGGGGCGCTGAGTCTGAATGTGGTTGGGGCTAGGGCTTGGGCTTGTGTTGAGGCTTGGGATGGGGCTTGGGGTGGGGTTTGGGTTGGAGCTTCGACTTCTACTTGTGTTTAGGCATGGGCTGGGGCTTGGGGTGTGTCTTAGGCTGGGTTTTGGGTTGGGGCTTGTGCTGAGGCTTGGGCTGGGGTTTAGGCTAGGTCATGGGCTAGGGTTTGAGCTGGGCCTTAGGCTGGGGCTTGGACTTGGACTTTGTCTTGGGCTTGGGCTGGGGCTGGGGCTGGGGTTTGGGCTAGGGCTAGGGCTTCGACTTCAACTTTTGCTTCTGTTGAGGCATGAGCTGGGGCTTGGGGTGGGTCTTGGGGTGGGTTTTGGGCTGGGGCTTGGGCTTGGGCTTATGCTGCGGCTTGGGCTAGGGTTTGGGCTAGGTCATGGGCTAGAGTTTGGGCTGGCAACCCCAGTTTAAAATTATAAATTAAATATTTATAGTGTGGAACATTGGAAAAAAAAACATTTTAGAGCTACTATTTGCACATAGGGATTTAAAATCGCCAGCTTCTAGGCTGATACATATGCAATAATATCGGATATATATTTAGTCAAATAGGTTGATATTAAAATAAAATAGTTTTACTTCAAAATATTAAATATATATAAATAATTTAAAATAATCAACAAAAATTTATCTAAAGAACATTTTTTGTATATTAACTACTCTTATTGGATTCATGAGCCAATATTTGACCCAATATCGGATCGGGGTATATCTTGAATCAGAGGGGCCTAACCCGATACATTTCAGCCAATATGATTAGAAATGACTGATATTCAAAATCATGCTTATACACACAAACTTAGCCTGATTACGCAATTGAAAATAAAATATTTTTATTTTGAGGACATGAGTCATGTAAAAACACCATCTAACCTGTTGGATTTGAAGGCCACGATCTAAAAATCTGTGGCCCAAATGATTAGGACAAAAGATGGTATCTATCATACAATTCAACACAATTAATCATTGAATAGGCTGATGGTTGACTACATTGAATCATATGATAGAGATCTTTTTTCATATTAAAATTTTGTAGCAAAGATCTTTAATTTATGGCCTTCAAATCATACGGCTTAGATGGTATTTCCATACATGACATGTACTAAATTAAGTGGAAATGTGGATGAGGAGACATTATTCCTATTGAGAAATGTCATTCAGTAACACCATTAAAGTTGTGGGATTCCGATAATCCTCCTTAGGAAAATGGTCAGGTCCTACAAAGGAGAACTGCTTGAAAATAGGAGAATCTTGACTGTACAAATCATCTCTTACTAATTGAAGAGAGAGAGAGAGAGAGAGAGAGAGAGAGAGAGAGGATGGCATCTAGGTTAGTCTCATCCCCGATTCCTCCTGTAATATTTCATAGGGGTAGTGGCAACCCCAGTTAAAATTATAAATTAAAGATTTATAGTGTGGAACATTGGAAAAAATAATATTTTAGAGCTACTATTTGCACATAGGGATTTAAAATCGCCAACTTCCAGGCTGATACATATGCAATAATATCGGATATATATTTAGTCAAATAGGTTGATATTAAAATAAAATAGTTTTACTTCAAAATATTAAATATATATAAATAATTTAAAATAATCAACAAAAATTTATCAAAAGAACATTTTTGGTATATTAACTAATCTTATTGGATTCATGAGCCAATATTTGACCCAATATCGGATCGGGGTATATCTTGAATCAGAGGGGCCTAACCCGATACATTTCAGCCAGCATGATTAGAAATGACTGATATTCAAAATCATGCTTGCACAGACAAAGTTAGCCTGATTACGCAATTGAAAATAAAAGATTTTTATTTTGAGGACACATGTCATGTAAAAACACCATCTAATCTGTTGGATTTGAAGGCCATGATCTAAAGATCTGTGGCCCAAACGATTAGGACAAAAGACAATATCTATCATACAATTCAATACAATTAATCATTGAATAGGCTGATAGCTGACTATATTGAATCATATGATAGAGATCTTTTTTCATATTAAAATTTTGTAGCAAAGATCTTTAATTTATGGCCTTCATGAGAAATGTCATTCGGCAACACCATTAAAGTTGTGGGATTCCGATTATAATCCTCCTTGAGAGAATGGTCAAGTCCTACGAAGGAGAACCGCTTGAAATAAGGAGAATCTTGATTGTACCAAAGTGAAAATCTTGCAGTCAAGATTTTCCAATTTCCAAGGGCACCAGATGGCGTAGGACGAAATCCGATTTTATTGAGTAGATTAAATATAGAAAAGTGCAAATATTTAAAATTATAAATCATGTTGAACAGAAATAAATATCAGAAGTGGTATTTCGAACTTTTTGTGGTAAGTGAAAAGGCTTGGGTAAAAGCTGGTCGGTTTGGGTAAAAGCGAAACTATGGGGCCCGAGGGAAAACGTGTATCCGGTAAAGTACCCTTTAGTCTTACTAATAAGAGAGAGAGAGAGAGAGAGCGAGAGAGAGAGGATGGCATCTAGATTAGTCTCATCCCCGACTCCTCCAGTAATAAGAAAACCTAAACGCATCATCTTCTCCTCCTTCCCTCCTCTCAATCTCTTGCCATCATCATCTTATGGGAGTAAAACCAAAACCCCCACCACCAAACTAGGACTAGGGTTAAGGCATGTGAGATGCTCGGTCTTCGTTGATGATGGTGATGATTTCCAACACGAACGAGTTGTATACCCAAGGCCATCTGAGATTCCATGGAAGAAAGAGGTGGCAAACTCGGTTAGCCTAATCGGAATAGTAGGAACATCCATCCAAATCAAGCATCTCAGCTCCGGAAAAATCCTCGCTTGGACTCGTCTCGGCGTCAAGAAATCATCTTCAGATACTACCTGGTAGTTAAGTAGATCGATATTACAAGCAATCATTTTACTTATAACATTCTATCTTATTTTCTTTTAATTGCTTTCATCTACTACTGCTTAACTAATTGAGATTTTGAGAGAGGAATAGGATTCCTTTCTTTTTCTCCCTCCCTAATTTTTCAATCATTTTACTTACAAGCAACCACATCCACACTTACCGGTAAGACAACCATAAGTTTGAAAGTCTCAATCATGTTACAAACCAACACACTAAACATAATTACGTAAAAAAGTACTTAATGCACCAGGCTTAGAAGCCGGGAAGTTCACTGCTCCGAACTGCTCGAAAGTGAAATCACAACTCGTCGTGCCAGAGTATCTATGATGAAGGGAATCCGTGAGCTCTTGAAAGCCAAAAAGAATTTTATTTTATATAGCATGTATGGTATAAAGTCAACAGCATTATCTAACTGACAAATCAGATCCATCAAGTCTCACATGTACTACACTATACATCATAGAGTTTCAATGAATTTACGAGTGCGTATTAAATTCTGTGTCAAATTTTGTTGTATCACTTATTAGTCCTATGCTCATGCACGGGATGAAATATACACATGCCATGAAAACATAAAGATGAATGCAATGTCAGTCGGATAGCTTAGAAGCTTCTTGTTTTAATGTAGAAGATTTATTTGTATAAAGTTGTTTTAACTCTTTTAGTTAATCGATGCCGATACCAAGACATCACCACGCTTTGGTAGTTGATATTCCATCGTTTTGGCTAGATCAAAGTGATAAGGGGGAAAGTGTTGCGCCAATACTAGTGTCCACGAGACAATTCGTTGGCCCAAGACATTCATAGGCTTCCCGAGATTTGGTAGATGAAAAACCTTTACATCTTCACTCACCCACTAGGGAGGTCCACATCTTTTTAGGGCTTTCTCATTCGAGGCACTGCCTGTGAAGGCAACCAATCAAGGTTCAATCAATAGGTGTCATCTTTGAACTTCTTGATTAATTTCTTGATGCAAGGTTTTAGCAATTCTAAAGTAGCTTTTAAGCGAACAAGGTTCACATTTCCAAGCTCAAGGTCTTTTCAATTGGGGCGTATATGAGGGGTTTCATTTACCATCTTAAGTCTTACCCGACACCTCCTTGATGGTCTTAGGAGTGTCACTGGTGTGCCCTTAGCATATCATTCATTCACTTGAGGCCTTTAGTGCCACATAATCTCAATTAAGAAGTACAACAATTCTCTATCTATAGGGTGCCCCAAAGAGGTAACCGATAAGAATTACAACTGATTTCATCTTTTCTTCATACCATCGTTAAGGGAATTTCCTTTTCCTAATTTAAAAGAGGTGTCAACGACGATGAGAGAACAAGACAGTCCAAATAGTTTGCTGCATTATTTATGGAACCACCTACATTGCCTGTTGGGGTCCTAACTGTAGGGTCCCCTATTTTGAATCAATATCGATTTTCTTATAAATATGACCATCATCATATGGCACTTGCTTGCCTAAAGGGGGTAGTTTAATTCTAAATTCTAATCCTAGGTTCATCATTTGAATCATATGCTGCATCAAAGAACCTCAGGCTCAATCACACCTCCATCCCGTTCACTCCTTTATTATATTACCAAATCCTGGGCTAAGGTAGTGACACTTAACCATCATGGCCACTAACCAGATCCTATCTGAATGGTCCATGAGATAGGCTTCCAATTGGGATTACTTGGCATCTCGCAGACTCTTATGGTCTATATATGAGGGAGACCCTACAACGAAATGGTCATTGCTAAGTCCCAAATATGTTGAGTTAGTCTTGAAACCCAACGAAATGGTTACCCCTTGAGTCACAACTTATAGATTTAGGGTGAAAGGCTGGTGAAGGGAGTTGTAAGTCATGCTCAACTACGCTAATTCCTGTTTAGGGTAGGGCTTGGAATCCTAAGCCAGACCATTTGCCAACACACTCAAGGTTGAGTCAAAGACCCAAAATTCTAGGGACCATTTAGTCGCAAATCATTATTCAAATCGTAAAGCTGTAACTCCCGGGTCATTTCACTAACCCTTACACTATTCCAATGGTTCATGAGTCCAGCATTAGGATCTTTGGACGAGTTTACCTAAATGTACAATCACAATCCAATTATATTAAGGCATGTTCGACGTTAAGTCATAACAGGGACATATGTTACTTATAACTATTTTCAAATTTCATCATACTAACTACTTGCCCTAAATGTGTCACAGTTCAATTAAACAAGCCCTGAATCTATGGGCACGTTTGAATGTTAGTAACCCAACGACACGTTTTGTCTGCAAGCATCGTTACATGCAACGATGAGAGCGTACAAGGCATGAGCCCCCTGCTCAATTAAGCGTAAGTGTACTCCAAAATGCATTAGAACAGGTTTAGCAACCTTGTTGGTCAATGGGGCTTCTAAACACGTTTTGTGAAAGCCTTACATGCTATCAAATGTACCCAATGTTTACTTAACGATCACTCCAACTTCAACCATGTTTATTCACATGTCCAGGTCTTGGGTCTCTCTCTCTCTCTCTCTCTCTCTCTCTATATATATATATATATATATATATACTTTAGAATCATTTTGAGTTCTAAAATCTCAAGTTACTTATAAGATATATACACCCAACCTTGGGCTCATGGAGTAGGACCCACAGTGATTCATTCATTGGGCCTGATTTCTTAAACGGGCATTGTACAACTCCAAACATTAAGTTCTTTTTCCCATGACCAATAGATTTGTCATCCAAACCACCCGTTCGAATCCCTATGACTCCCCCTTTTGCAATCCTAAGTCTTAGGTCAAAATACTATATCCCAATCTTTGGATTTCCTTGGTCATACACGCTATTATGTAGTGATTGTTATCATTGATTTTATTAATTATTTTCTAATAATTACACTTGGCACACGCATCCTCTTTAGCTAATTACCTACATCACTTCCATTCTCCATACCATTGATCATCTTACTATCTATACATGCATTTCATAGAATAAAAAATGGAGTGACACATCTATTTTCATGCTCAAAAATCCTTCTATGAGGGAGATTCATTATATCAAAACTATCTCAATGCATTAAGATTAAGCAAAGATCTTAAGGAATAAACCTAAGAATAACATGTAATCTACAGTTCATGTTTAGGATCTCTTATTAATGATGAGAGTCCCATCAGTTTTTTGACTTCTATGTAATATGACCCATTCATAGCCATCACCTGGCCCCATTTCAATAAGAAATAAAATTCAAATATTTTTATTGAGTACCATGCAATGGCACCCTTTCATAGCCATCATATGGACTTCACTTATAGCAAAGAACAAAATTCTAATCTAAATGGCTAAAAGACCAAGGTACTCACCAACTGATTAGTTCCTTTATCACCTTGATCTCTTCCCTCGTTGAAGGCCACACTTCTGTAAGATCAATTTAGACCTTAGATTCATACCACCCCATAAAAACGAAAGAGATATTAGCATAAGTGTAGAACGAAAACTACAAGAATTCCAACCTAATTATCAATTACAACTGAGGAACTCTAGAGGCTAACTTTTCATGACCCAGAAATACTAACCTTATCTCGAAGGTCTAAAATTCCGCGTCATGACCCGCGCACGTGTTAATGCGATAAGCAGACATGACGTATTTAGTTAAACATTTATGGTAGGTCTTGCAAAAATTAGGGGCTAGAAAAATTTTCTAAATTAATTTAACTTGTGAGATTGCGAATACCTGATTTGTTCAACTCATATTCGATCAGACCATTCCAAACATACATATATAATCGCAAAGTGAGAGAGTAATCACAAAACAAAATACTAGAATAAATGAACAAATAGCGAACAGAGATATAAAAGCAATGCAGGTACAATGTGATATATCCAACAAGATAACTGAGCATAGTAATATACAGATTCAATGCATGTGTCATCGACTTATTTCTACCGTACCTAATGACATTGCAATCCTATCAGTCAGACGTACAAGAGGAATTTTACAAGATTCACCTTTATTATTAATGGTTCCATGTGTCTATACATCATGCAGTCCCCTTGACAGGATTTAGGATTTCAACTTGTGCCAAAGTCGTTGCTTGAGCCTAACACGTGATAGGGGCGTGTTAGATTGTTAATCACCACTCATCGTAGTGCCAGGACATATTTGACGACATGATAATCCCCATGCAGCCGAATGGGGTAGGGCCCACCAGAAACAGGACAGGATGTTCCCAAAGAGTCGGGAATCGCACCTTGGTTGTAGGCGTTAAGCCCTTACGTTGACTAGGTGTAAGGTACAACACATATAGATTACAGGTTCAATTTTTACAAATTTTGTTGGTCTTGACATCAGTGTTTTCAATCCAGAGTTATACTGGTTTTCAGAAATAATGTGCTTATTAGTTTTCAGAATCCAAGACGAACAAATCTGTTTTTTCACTGGTTTTAAGGACTCAAGTGTGATTAAGAACCGCTAATCGCATTTTGACCGATGTGATGAAAGAATCACACTCACACTCACTAGACATGGCATCCTATGCCACCATGTGTTGTGAGGCATGTGACAAAATCATCCAAGTCGTTTCAATGCCATTGCAATTGTAATCATGATAAGGTAAAGGCATGCAGACAAGTCGTAACTACGTGGCAGACTCGAGATATCCGATAGTCTCACTCTCTTACTCTAGTTCTCCACACTCCCACTCTCGTGTTAAAAACCAAGAAAATTTTGCAAGTTGTTTGGATTGCATGATTTAAATTTTTTTTTTTTTTTTAATACCCATTGGAGGGAAGCTCTTAGATCTTAGACTCTTAGGCCATGTTCGGGTATTTCCCCAGTTAACCCAGAAAAGCTCAGATTCCTAACAACTCAGTTTCCTACAGATTCTTGGCCAACTCAGATTCCTGGCATTTCCCAGGTGTGTTCTTTTAGGTCTAAAAAAAGCTCTGATTCCTGACATTTTACAGAAACGAAGGATTTCCTCTAGTCTTTTAATTAATTTAGAAAGCACATAATCGGTCTACTTTAGGGACATCGTATGACTGTAGGATTGACGGTAGAGTATCCGATACCGTGCCGTCATTGATGTCATATGCGATCGCATATGCCATTTTGGATGGCTGTATCGCATATGCCATCATGGCATATGCGATACAGGTAAGTATGCCATCGCATACAGTGTATGCCATGGCATACTTCTCCACTAGAAGTTTTTTTTTTTAATTTTCTTATTTTTATTTTATCTTTGCTTTTCAAGTTTCCGCAAGCCCTATAAATAGGGGATTTCTTTTCCTAATACTCCTCATTCTGCAATAATTTTTCTTTTTAGTCTTTTCCTTCTCTTTTGTATGGTCTACTATATTTTTGTATTTTTTAACTTATATTTTAATGAAAATTTTATTTTCCCTTCAACCTTATGGAGATGTACCATTGTGGGTTAAAACTTAAAATATACTCTTTTCCTTCTTTTTTGTATGTTCTTTTGTTCATTTTTGTACTATTTTGTTTAACATTAATGAAATTTATATTTTCATTTCTAACTTATAAGTTATATACTTATATTATATACTTTTATTTCGCATTCTATACACTACAAAATTAATAGAGCCCAACCTTAACACAAAACATATTATTGGTCAATATGGGGTACTTTGAGAATTTTTTGGGATTTTTTGAGAATTTTTTGAAACAAAAAAAAAAAAAAGTTATGCCATGGCATAATGGCATATGTCCGCATATGCGATGGCCCTATGCCATTGCATAGGGTCGCATATGCCATTTGACTACAATGTGTGCCGTATATATTTGAAAGTTGTTTTTGGCCGATGCACGATCCATGAGAAGTTGAGCACTTCCGTCGGTGCAATTGTGCAAACAAAAGCGGGTTAATTAGAGATTCAATTACAAAATTATAACAAATACAAGTGTGCAAGAAAAACGACATATAACCCCAAATATGACTACGAGGTTGCATCGTTGCCACCACCACCTTGTCTGAAAATTTGAAGAAAGAAATTAATAAAAAAAACCTTAGAAAAAAAGCTGATATGACACATCGACATCTACTTGGACATGTTCCATACATGCTATTGGCTGTTTTCACATGCTTACCTGTACACGACACCTCACTGTCAGCCAGGTTTATCACACCTGCTACCACGCGTCAAACAACTAGATATCTAATCCCATTCAATGAGCCACGTGGCTGACCTTTCCTTCAGCTTAATAAATCATAATCATAAATAAAAAGATAAATAAATATAATAAAGCCTTTTCTCAGACAGCAATTTCCCTAATTTAGACGGGTTCTGCTGTGTGTCTAGAACCAGCCCACTTTTCTTTGAGTATAAAGCAAGGAAACTGATGAATACCTAATACCTTATACCCTCTTCCTCCACTCTCTCATTTCTTCTTTATTATTATACGCTACAGGAAAAATAAAACCCCCTTTTCTTTCCTATAAACCCCCCCCCTCCTTGCGTGAATCCTTTCTAACCCTATTCAAACTTGCAATTTCAGGCTCTGATCCTTGGCCCTTTTCTCTCTTCCTCTCCTTATATTAAGGTCTTTTAACGAAACAAGAATCTAGGCTTTCTTGTTTTGTTGCTGCTTTGAGGAGATGGGAAGTGGAAAATTTCATAAAGTATTTACCCCATCTTCACCTTCACCACAACAGCAGAAGGGAGGCGAGAAGGGATGTCTTGTGATCCTGGTGGGCGTGGGCGAAGAGCAATAGAGGTTTGTGGCTCCTGTGATCTAGTTTAATACCCGCTCTTCATGCAGCTCCTCTGGTACTTTGCTTTAATCATCGAAGAAGAAACAGGTACACTGTTTCTTTCTTCTTTAAAGCCACTTTAAATGGCTTTGAATATACACCGGTTGAAAGTAGCCCTTGCAGAGTACTGATCTGGTAGCTATGTCGGACGGGAGTATACTCATCTCTCCTCAATTTCTGACCTTTTCTGAAAAATTTTCTAAGAAATGCAAAGCTGGGTGAAACTCGGAAAGCAACCGTTTTCTGATGGGGCCCACGCTAGTTACCGAACGCAGGAAACACCAAGAAACGCCTCAGCTTTTGCACTTTCCGAGCGCAGAGTCGGGATCAGACCTCCGTTTTCGTATTTGAACAAGGCCTTAAGGTCTCTTGTCATGATCTAGGGCCCTTAATTTCAAAATTTAAAATTTAAATTACTTTAGTTTCTTATGTTAGCCTCTCACACCTTCCTCAATGTGCTTGCCACATTAATTTGAATCCTAGACCATTGTTACTTATTCTAGAAAATTTCCTAGGCTAATCTAAGACCATTCAATTTTGAATTTCCTCAAATCATTTGCAACCCTCTAAATCACATCCTGCAGCCCTAAACCTACCTTTTCTGGCCTCATGAATCTCTTAAACAGAGCAATTATTGCTCTTTGAGTACAAGGTTACTTGTCATCTCAAGTTGGCTCCAATATTTTGAATTTCAAAATTTACCGGTCCCTCATGCTACTACACACAGACTTGCCCAATTTCTAGGGTTTGGTTGGTCAAGGTCAAGGTCAAGGTCAATGAATCTAATGGCTTTCCTTCATTTTGGTCTTGTTGCCCACACCTTACCTTGCCCTTAAATCTGTGTAGTCTATAGGTCCACAAAATCCAAGGGGTGGTCCTACACAACGTCATTTTCTCCCCACCTTTTGAAGAAGTCAATATTCTATTACCCTCATAAATCATCTGTGTTATTTCAGTGAAGCCCTTATAATAACACCCCCAACTTTAAGGAATATACTTGAAGCGTTATAATATTTTAAGGGCTCACCACACCTTCCCCTTCCTATATTTCTAATTGTACATGAATCTCACTAATCTCAAATCACTATTTTTAATGCAAGGTTTTCCACTTAAAATTGGGTATACGTTTTTAACTCGTGATTGTGAACTCCTCATTGTTGGGTCCATTGATCCCAAGTCAAACTTTGACCCCTTGAACTACCTCACATATGCATAATAAAGGTTCACATTAACTATCAAACTTGTGTCTCTCTTACACAGCCAATGGTTGGAAGCAGGCTGGGGGGCTTGCAGATAATGAAGGATTATTTTTCAAATTATCAGGGGTTTATGACTGCTAGGAATGCGTTGTTCAGATGTTTTATAATTGAGGGAGACACTAAAGTGGTTACGGCATGAGTCAGTCAGATATCTAAGGCACCTGGAGAGACTTATTGACCTATTAGACAGGGAATGGGATGTTTTTGACTTGTTAATAAGTGGTACTACTGAGGTGTCCCCATTCCCATGGAGGCAAAATCCAAAGAGGGACTAAATAGGACATCTGTGGTTGTGGGAAACTGTTTTCCTCTCTTATAGTACGTTGTAATCATCCCCTTTTTGATCGGTTGAACTGCTCATTAGACTTATTTTTGTAGTTTCTTTGCATTTTTTAATGCAGTTCAGCAAATTATAAAAAATAAAAAATAATATTATTGTTATAGTAATGAATGTAATATATTATAACTGATATGTCTCGGTCGATCTCATTTTTAATTTTATTTATTTAATCAGTAAAATATCGATATAATAAAAGAAACAAGAGAGACAAAAGTGGTACAAAAAGGGCCTCAACGAGAGACTTAAGGCAAGATGTCAAAAAGTTAAGAAAAAAAACAAGAGCAAAAGGACTCGACCCGCCACAAGCATGGAAAAAGAAAACAAAAAAATCTAAACCCCAAACCCAACCCCAAGGAGCCGCCTAAACATGAAGGAACACATCTCTCAACTTGGGGCTTCGCTGATTATGCCCCACTCATCCTGGAACCGCCTAAACCTCAAGGCGCACACGTCTCAACTTGGGGCTTTGCTGATAACATCCATTCATCCTGGAGCTCTAACCCCCCACCACCCCTTTGTGCAGGATCTCCCAGCTAAAAACCAAGTGCCGGGCATTTCTGATAATCATAGTTGTTGGCCTTCTAGCTTTTCGGAAAGTTCTGTTATTCACTTCCAACAATTTAGTCAAATGAACCCCATATTCCCCCTTAGTACCGTGAACATTTCCGGAATCACCCGTAGCAAATATATTATCATAGAACTTTGGGAAGACCCAACAAAAGTTATTCAGCACAAAAGACCATATCTTCCTAGCCAAGTTACATCGAATAAATAGATGATCAACAAATTCCTTCATTGGTAACAACATCACACAAGTATTACACAACCTTTTGCCACTCCTTATGAGCTGATTGATGCTCAAAATCCTACCCTACTTAAGACTCCATCCAAACCCAGACTCCTTTTGGCTGTCTTACCAAGAACCAGTAAAAAGTCTTAATTGAAAAGCACTCATTAACTTATAATGGTCTGGATAATCAGGTCTCAACCAACCCTTAATGAGGCTCAAAATCTCCGCCAGTGCATTTACCTCTACATCCCTTGGGTTTCTGTGTAATGTGATAGCTGTCCCTTGCTCAAAACTAACTGGTCTATACTCATGCTGCTCCCGAAGAAAGATGGGTGAGCCATCACCCCAATCATACTTCATACACTTCATGAACTTGTCTTTAACATTGCAGACCCCATTCCACCTCCTCAATTCCCTCCTATTAGACTTGAGATTCCAACCGTAGCTGGTCAATACCATGAGGTATCGACAGGCTTTTCTCTTCAGCATCATACGATTCAAATTGAATCGTATCTAAACAATTCATACCATCATACAATTCAAAGGTGAATTGTTGAATCAGTTGGTAGCCATTTAAAAATTTCAAATTCACTTGTTATTTATCTATTTATTTATTTTTAGATGCTGTTTAAGTATAATTGTGGATACTGCTCCACAGGATCAATTTAACATTCTGGGATGACTTGGCACATGTTGCTTTTCAACATCTAGAGAAGGGCCACCAAATATATGTTTCTGGTCGTCTTGTGTCAGATACAGTTGAAAGAAATGATGAAAAGCAGACCTATTACAAGGTTCTGGTGATTCTGTACTCGTAGTAACCTCTTTCCAGTCATCACATTTGTTTTGTCATAGATGAGTTTTGAATGTTGTATCTGGTAACAGGTAGTTGTTCAGCAACTTAATTTTATTGAGAGAAGCATTGCGCCAGTTTCTCTATATGAGCCGGACACAAACTCTACAACTTCAGGCAATTCTCATCTACCATATTTGATCTTAGTCTGATCAAAACGGAGGGTAGTTCAAAAATTTCCATACTTCGTTTTTTATTCCTTCTCCTTTGCTATTGTAGGTGGGAGGCTTGGAAATTATGGTGGTAGTCATGGGGGTTTGGCAGAAGAGCTGTGGCAAGCCTTCTTCGCCAATCCATTAGACTGGTGGGATAATAGGAAAAACAAGGTATTTTTTTTCTGCATCTTATCATGTGCACTCACTTTTTCTGACATAAATAAACTAGGCCACTGTTTAAGAACACTTACTTTATGTCGAGATCTTTTAGGAAGTATATTTTAATTTATCATGAAAAATAAACCAGCAGAGTCACAATGTCCTTTATCTAGGCAATGATTTATTTATGGCTTTTTTGTTGTTGCTTTTAGTTGTTTTGATTGATTGATGACGATTCATGGATATTTCTGCAATTTACAGAGAAACCCAAAGTATCCAGATTTCAAGCACAAGGATACAGGAGAAGCTTTATGGATTGAAGGTAAGTACAATCCGCCGTGGGTGAAGTCTCAACTGGCGATATTGGATTCGAGGATGGAATCTCTCCATGCTAATGAAGCAACCATGTCTGCTTCTTTCATGGCGGGTGATAGTTTCACGCTTTTCTGATTGTTGTGATCTCTGGCGTAGGATTCTGAATGTATTTTTTTTTTTTTGGTTGACTGGTCGGGGTTTCTGGGTATTGGTTCTGGCTATTTCACAGTTGATTAGACATGATCAGTTCAACCAGCTTCTCGGGTGTTCTATGGTTGATTTTGTTAAAATCTAGAATGTGGATTTTGGAATTACACAGTTGTGCATGTATTTCTTGCTCCCCAAGTTCATTTTGGGTCATCGAATTGTTTTCCATGTATAATGATTGCAACAGTGTTAGCTTTGAGGTTATTTAGAAATGATCAAAGGTTTCCAGTTATTCCACAATGATCGATTGAAAAAGTGATTAAATTTTGAAGTCTGATCCAGATACTCCTGATAATCATTATTGTACGTCCCATCCTCTACTCCAGTTTATTTTTCATAATTACTAACGAGCAGTAGCACACTGGTGGTGGCGGTTTCATATCTTTGGTGTTTCTTTATCTGCTGCTTTTACGGTTTTGTTTATGTTTCGTTACAACCATTGTAGCTGGTGTCACACTTGTGCTGCTGCTTTAGCCGGTTGCAGAGGCAAATGGGATCCAACCGTTTCACTCACACTCAGCCACCCAACTCTCTTTCTTCTCGAGAAGTGCAGAACCAGAGAACACTATAAACAGATTTTGGCTCAAATGATGAGGACACATCTCACGACTAAAACCTTTACTATGAGCAGACTCCTCGTCTTCTCTGCCATCACGTTCCCCCAAAATTTAGACCTGGCCATTTTACTGTTCAATCACCACACCCCTCACCCCAATCTATTCATATGCAACACCATGATGTCTGCTTTATCTTTCTCTTCTACTCAGGCCATCAATCTTTACAAATTCATGCTGCGATCTTTTATCCATCCCGACGAACACACTATCCTCTCCCTTCTCAAGGCCAGTAGATTCCTATCAGAAGGCAAACAGATCCATAGCCATGCCATTATTAGAGGCTTCTTGTCACATGCATATTTGCAAAATTCTCTCATCAAGATGTATCTTGATAATGGAGAAATGGATCTCGCACGTCGGATATATGAACAAATGCCAGAGCGACATTCATTTTCATACAACATCATGATTGTTGGATATGCTAGGAAGGGCTATAGCTTGGAAGCATTGGAACTGTTTCAGAAGATGATTCTTTCAGGTGTCAAACCAGATGATTTTACTGTGGTGGGTCTTCTTATGTCATGCGGGCATCTGGAAGATGCACGTATAGGGAAATCAGTTCATGCATGGATTGAGCGGCGGAAATTGGAAGGGGCTCAGAACCTGATTTTGGTTAATGCCCTATTGGATATGTATGCCAAATGCAACGAATTAATTCTTGCTCGGAGTGTTTTTGATGGAATTGAAAAGAAGGATGTCATTTCATGGAATACTGTGATTGCTGGATTTACCAAAGTTGGAGATTTAGAAACTGCCCACAAGGTTTTTGATGAAATGCAGATGAGGGATCTGGTTTCTTGGAATTCTCTGATTACTGGATATGCACAGAGTGGTGATGTCAGAGCTGCGATGGAACTATTCAAGGACATGCTTGCTGAAAAAATTAGACCTGATAAGGCTACTGTTGTTGGCTTAATTTGTACTGCCACAGAGAGAGGTTCTGATGAAGGGCGATTAATACATGGCTGGATAATTAAAGCCCATATGAAAGTAGATGCATTCTTGGGCTCAGCACTGATAGATATGTACTGCAAGTGTGGGAGCATTGAAAGAGCTCTCTCGGTTTTTGATAAAGTTTCTGAAAGAGATGTCACGGTTTGGACAGCAATAATAGCTGGGCTTGCTTTCCATGGTTATGCTATTAAGGCATTGGAACTCTTCCAGGATATGCACAAAGATGTAGCGCCAAATGGAGTTACGTTTGTTGCCATACTCACTGCTTGTAATCACGGTGGAATGGTTGATCAAGGACTTAGAATTTTCAACAGTATGAAGGAAAAGTATGGTATCGAACCAAGAGTTGAACACTATGGTTGCCTGATTGATCTTCTTGGAAGAGCTGGGAGGCTTATAGAGGCAAAGCACATGATCGACAACATGCCTGTTAGTCCAAGCGCGTCTGTATGGGGAGCGATGTTGAGTGCTTGTAAAACTCAAGGAAATCTGGAAGTGGCGGAGATTGCTTTGAAGGAGCTTCTTAAATTGGAGTCGGTGGAAGATGGTGGTTATGTTCTGCTGTCAAATATATATGCAGCGAGTGGGAGATGGAGCTATTCAGACAAGATAAGAGAAGCCATGGAAATCAGGGGAGTGAAGAAGACGGCTGGCTGCAGTAATGTGGTTGTCGGTGGTGTTGTCTACGAGTTTGTTGTTGCGGACAAGAGGAATTCGAGATGGGTGGAGATTTATTCAGTAATAAATTGTTTGAATACAGTGATGAGATGTGCAGATATTTCTTTTGACCACGGTGGCAGTTGGACCCAGGTAACAGACTGAGGTTTGAGACACATAGCACCTCCCTTTTCAATATCTGTCAAAAGTAGTTGCAAAAGTTGAGATATGATATAGCACTCCAATGTGGCACGTAGCCACTGATGCCGCTAGCTTTTTATAAGTAGAAAATTAATTTTATGTATCTATCATAAAAAGATATGCTTGTTATTATGAATTTTGTGTGCCTTGAAATTTGAACGCCTTTATTATTGATGCATAGATTTAATATTCTACTTATAATTGATGTGCCTAACTGCACCATTTATTTCTTAATATATATGTTGAACAATTAGTAATAATTTATAATATGTGAAATATAATAAAATAAAACATACCAAATAATAGATTTATGCATAAAATACGTCATAAGGCTTTTCTGTGTCTGTGTTTACATAAAAAAAAATTAAATAAATGATAAGTGATTTTATACAAAATTCACTAAAAAAATACCCACTAAATGCAACAATATGGCACAGATAATTTACTTCAAGACCAATTGGATCCAGCATAAATCTACTAAACAGAGTGTTTTAAAAGGGCTTATTGTTAGATCCAATTGGGTGAACCTTACTTATTTTTCTTATTTTGGATTAGTATAACAACTATAATATTTCTGTTTAATGTGCTTATTTTTTCCTCTTAACTAGACATGAGCTAAAAATTAAGGAATGATAGATATATATTTTTGTGTGTGTGTGCGCACATGAGAGAGAGAGGGAGACTCGACATATACCCACCGGTTAGTGCATGTGTCTATTGCTCACACCATCCAATTAGTGGGCTATGTTTTGAATCGGATATGCAAAGAATTAAACTGATGGAACTATAAGAATTGACTAACCGTATCCATGAGTTTACCTGACAATTGGTTCCTCAAATTGATGAGCACATGCACCAATTGGTGTCTTGAGATAGGTGCACGGGTATCAATGATGATGCCAAGAATCTTGCTACCAATACTCTTTCTTGATGGAGTCTTGGGGAAGGTAGGCATAGCAGGCGGTTAGGTATTTTAAAGAATAGAACCAAGTAGGTGGAGAGGGCCACTTAGATAATTAAAGTATAACGTAGATTTATTGACTTATTGTACCCAAGTTTGATTTAGAAAAGGATTCAATACAATTCTGAGAGAGAGAGAGAGAGAGAGAGAGAGAGAGAGAGAGAGAATACTGTGAAAATTTATAATACAGTTGGATTGTTAAATTTCCTTTATAGTTGCTATATTTTTATAGGGATAATGGCTCCTAACCGACATTTAAACACCACATTTGTAATTTTTATCTCACACCGTTGAAGTGTGATTTTTCATTATGCCATGTGGCGCACATCTTCACCAATCTAAATTGTCTAAGTGGCAATCCATCATTGTAGCATTTCTTTGCCCAAAAAAGCACGCTTATAAGTCGATATGAACTATCTGATTGATGAACTTTGATATCTGCCATTCAAACTAAAAACAATGGCTGGTATTATAGTCAACAAATCGGATGATTGGAATTGCTCAAAAAGTTTGATTTTTAAACCTATTTCCCTTTGATGTTGATCTATCACTTTGACAGTGTGGATTACCCACATAGTCAACCATTAATGGTGTGAGATCATTTATACGCCAAATTGGTGTTAAAATGACGGTCAGGAGAGTCAGTCGAGATCATTTATACACCAAATTGGGTGTTGAAATGACGGCCAAGAAAGTCGGCCCCATTTTTATATAATGTTATAGCATGTACATATTATTTTTTTTTAAAAAAAAGAAGCATTTACCAAAACAATCGTTGTGCGAAAAATTATGGAGTTCACTGAGTTTAAGTGATCCTTGTTGGACACTGTCATTCGCACACATGGCAACACAATACTAGTTATAGTTATAAAAGGGTTGCTTAACTCTTACCCTACATAGATGGTTAATCCTTTGGTTAATTGGTATGATATGGCATCAAAATGGTCCTATACTATTGTCCCATGTATTATTGGGAAACACTGAATCCATCATGAAATTATAATCCCCATGCAGGATTTGAGAGCTTTTCTTTGTATCGTATTTCCATTTACTTTATTGGGAGGGAAGCAATTTGATGTTATTCTACAAAGACATCCTTTTGGGATTGAGCCACTCTAATCTATAAGTAGTTGTTACTCCTCTGTTTCTTTTGACAGGCATAGAGTTGTGATTGTAGAAGGAAATTACTTGCTTTTGGATGAAGGAGTCTGGAAGGAGATTTCTAATGCATTTGATGAAAAGTGGTAATTCGCAAGTTTGTTTGATGGTTAGTGATTGTTTTTTAAGCACGAAAATATGATGGGAGATGCTGGGATACATATCCCAATTCCATTTAATCAATCAAATGGATGGTGTTGGCCCACTTTTGTATTTCTTGTAAGTGTTCCAGTACAGAGATCAGCCTCTTGTTATTTAACTACGAAATCAGTAACATCATATGAATGGATAATAACAATATTTTGTTAAGTTGTATTTAGTTTTATCAGCCATTTCTTTCTGATATTTTTAATTTTTTGTTGAAGGTTCATTGAAATTGACATCAACAAAGCAATGGAACGAGTACCAAAACGTCATATTTTAGTTGGTTAGTATGTTCAATGTCAATGGATCTCTTATTATTCTTTAGCATGGATAGATCTACGCAGGAACGGTTTTCTACCATGGGATACATGGAATGCTTCAACTCCATGAACGCTGATGGTTGAACTAAGCTACCAGCTTGGATGGCTTATCTCGCATCGGATTAGAGTCAAAGAAATCCCCGTATTTCATGGTAGAAACTCATTTATGCATGGATTTATTCATGCTGAAGGCTACCACCGGAATTATATATTACTGGCTTCAACACCTTATTGAAGAAAGTGGATTTTGATTCTGACTTATCATGGATAGGAAAAGCACCAGATGTCGCTCACTGGAGGGTAAGCTTTAATTCTTTTGTTCTGACACTGTTTATACTCAGTTTCTAATCTATAGGGAAATTTTGCAAGTCAATTATTAATATTCAGCTTGTGGAAATCATGTAATTTTGGATATCCATTCACAAGTTCTTTTTCCATCTCCTTGCAAAAAACTTCTGATAGAAAGCAAGCCCTTCTCTCATAGGCAATTGATAGGTGACATCTTGGACGAATCATCTCCAAAACTACACCACGATGATGTTTCTAACCATTTGATCAATCACATGTTTTTGGATGGTCAATGAACTGCTCTTTGATTGGTGCAACGCTTTGGCTATTGGCACACCAAGGTGATCCTTTTGACAGCCTAGATCCATCGGCATGTGCAACTATCAGATGGCGGCTAGACTTATAATTTGTGATACTTTGACACTCATGCTTAGGAATTGACTCTCCTCATTGACATCATAACATTATGCAGCTTATCTATAGTATTTTAGGCATGGAATCTTTTCCGTAGCGCTGATCCCAAGCCCGGATGAAAAAGTGGGTTAGCATAAGTCAACACCCAGCTGTAAAAACCTCGTTAATAACCTTATTGGCAAGCCCTGAATTCATGGAAATCAGCTTTTGACAGAATTGATAGTGTAAAATGTTTTTGATAAACTCGGTAATCTTATGATGATTGTCACGCCCATTGCTCTGATAAACTCGGTAATCTTATGATGGATGTCACGCCCAGTATTCCCCAATTTTATTCTATTTATTTCTATTAGGCGGTCAGGCTAGAGCGCCAACGTTGGTGTTGATCGATTCATCATTAATATGCATGGGATGAACTTCAGTTCAGATCTTCAACATGGAGTCCCGCTTTGTGACCTGGATACATGCCTAAATTTTGCATTGATCGAACAATTCTAAGCATCAGGCGAATGCATTTTCTCATGTTAAATGTAAAATGCAGCCTGCTGTCTATATTCGTTTCCAACACTGCCTTTAAGGGCTCTTTTCAAGTATTTATTGGATGGTTAGGATCGTTCATCAGATGGTCAATTTTATTTGACCGATACAATTTTTGGGCATCTAATTTATTTGATTATTACTGAGACAACACTAAATGCAACGCCTGGAATAGCCAGTAACCCCATTCAATTCTACAGTAAATAGAGTAATTGTGAGTTAGTTTTTAACTATTAAATAGTCCTTTAGTTCTTATTTGTTTCACTTGCTTCTCTTCATTCAGGTTGACTATAATGACCGACCGAATGCAGAGATTATTGCCAAGACGAAGAAGACAGATGTTGTAATCCGCTCCATTGATTTTTAGAGTGAAAAAATTAAGTATAGCTCTTTCTTTCTTTCCAGATGTTATTGCCATGACGAAGAAAAAGGCGGATGTTGTAATCCGTTCCATTGATTTTTAGAGTGAAAGAATAAAGTATAGCTCTCTTTCTTTCTAGATGTCGCTCTCTTAGTTAATAAACTGTTCTATTTTATAGTATGAGCACCACTTTCCATCCCTATGGGTGTAAAAGGGATGTAATCGGTCAGTGCCTGGGCACTATGAGGGATTCAAATGCTTATGGATCATTTGGTCTTTATTAATTTTAATTTTATATAATTTATAAATAAAAAGTGAGGTTTTTTATACATTTTGATGCTTGAACCTTGTTTGAAGTAAAAGAAGTTACTGCATTACTCCTTGAGCAGGACTCCCAAGTCACAAAAATTTCACCCGAATAATAATCTTTTCTCCAAACTTACCTCACATGAGAGTATTCCTCTTGTGTCACTTTTCGCAATTGAAGTGAGTATTCCTTCATTTTTACTGATTTTTCTAGGGTTCTTTTCAAATAAGTTTCTAGGTTAGAAGTGCTTGAATGAATATGTATTTTTTAGGGTTTAGGGGTTAGGGCTTTTGTAATATCATATCTGAAGTAGTTTTTTGGGCTTGTGATTTGATAAAGACTGGTATTTTTAGGGTTTGGCATTGCCAGATTTGTAGCATATTTTTTTGGATTGTGATTGCATGACAATGTAGTCTTTTTTAGGCTTAGGTATAATCAGATACCATTACGGTCGACTGCATTGGTTATTGCAGTGTAAGCATTCTGCGGAACCAGAGAATATGGATCTTACTTCTGCTCTGACAGCAGACATGGCGAGTTGAAAAAACATATCTTTCATATGTTTTTTGCTAATTTTTTTTACCTTATAATTACTGTAAAAGCTAAAATGTTCCCGTTGTTTTATTTTAGGTGTCAAAATCTTGAGAAGCAATGATAAAATGGGCTAGGGATGGTGCCTACAAATGTCGGAGATTCATTACTATACAAATGCTTGACACAGGCTACGCTCTTGGTTGTGAGAGAGGAGACAACTTTCGAATAGCGAAGAAAGAGGTAATGAAAAAAGTTAAAGATATAGAAAGGAAAGTTGCCACGTAACTAAAAAAGTCAAGAGATAAAGAAGGGAAAGTTGCGACAAAGAGGATTGAATGCCCATTTTGTTTGAAGGCTGTTGAATGTCGAGTAGACAGCAAGATCGAATGGAGGATGCATATGATTTGCAGTCAACATAATCATCCCCCTATCTAAGTTGGGGAAGGACATTCATATGCAGGGAGATTGAAAGAGAAGAGTTTAAGATCTTGAAGGAAATGAGTGTCGTTGGAGTAAAGCTTAGTCATGTACCATCGGTAGCCTTCTAATTGCTCGATGATCGAATCAATGTATAATATGAGGTATGCTATGCGATTGACTGAGCAGGAAGAGAGAATGAATCCACTCAAGAGCTGATGGTGAGGTTTGAGGAAAACAAGTACATTTGTAACTATAGGAAGGCCGAAGGAACAAATGTTTATTTGTGTTGAGTGATGTTGTTATGACTCACGTCTCTTTGACCCTAATTAATGGTATTAGATGGGCAAAGCATGGATACTCAGTGCTCATGCGCACACCAAATCATGGCCCACACTTTTTAAAGAAACTCCAAATTGTTTATTTGGGTCGCATAAAAATAACAACCGAAGTTCTTAAGAATCCTTCTGAAATAGCAAAGGATTTGAATTGGCAAAGGATTCTTACATATTTTGGCAAAGTCAACTTTCTCATATGGGCTCTTCCTCTAATTTATATATATATATATATATATATATATATATATATATATATGAGAAACTTAGAGAGAATTAAATTCATTATCTCTCTCAGCCGTCTCTCTTTTTTCTCCTTTCTGAAAAAACATATCCACCGTGCACCACCTCTCTCCTATAAGAGAAATCCATGGTCGTGTAACGCTGCTAGTTTAATCCATCATCTTCTACACCTCCTTCACACCGGATCTCATCAGATTTTATGATAGAACTACACCGCGCGTTTCAATCTTATTGGCAACCCGTGCGCCTTTTTTTGAAGCCTAATCACTGATCTTCATCGTTGCAAAGGTTTGATTGTAAGAAAAGATTCTCGCGACATAGCTTGGGCAAATCATCGCTCAATCTAATTATCGTCAACCCAAATTGTCGCGGATTTCAACTCACGCTTCAATAGGTGGGTGCATCTAAATTTTTATTAAATTATTTAGTTATTTTTTAAAAGAAAATCCTAATTTTCTCCCAATTTTGAGTAATTTCGAGCCTTAAAAATATATAAATTCGCTCTAAAATTGATAGGATCGATTTTCACAGATTTTCGTGAAATTCGATCAAACACTTTAACAAACACAACCTCGATATTTTGGCTATAACTTTTTGCTCCGAACTCAGATTGACGTGATTCTTGTGGCATTGAAAAAAAAATAGCAAGCTTTACAACTTTGGGTGAAATAGTAATTTCACGAATTTGACGTTTTAAAAGTCAAATTTGAGCTATAAGTCGGGATAAATTTTAGATGATATAATATTGCACGGATTTAATATTATTTTCTGAACTCTTAGGCTATTTTATTCTCAACTTATTTCCAGACCTTTAAATCACTAAAAGTACATAAAATATATTAAATAGCTTTCATTGGACAATAATTTATAAGTTTCAAATAATAACGTTTTTCAATACTTTTCATCCATAACATCTTTTAAAGCTCCTACAGCTCTTGAATGGACACCTGTGTCCCTTTAGGATCAGATTCAAAAAATGTCCGACTGTTATACCAATCATTCACCAAGTTTCATAAACACAACTAACTCCAATGAAGTGCATTTTTGACTAAATCACAAAATAAATATAGTTAAATATTTCTTATTCTCTGTTTTACTTTAAAGCTTCATGTGTTATGCTTTACATTAATTTTCTTCAATAATATAAAATGCTTAGGGTGAATGTTATAGTTTTCTTTTTATATATGTTCACCATCATTATATGATATTCATCATGTAGAAAATTATGATAGAGCATACACATATAAGTTAAGATTATGATATGACACATGATATAAGTCTTCGTCAGGTAGGGTTTCTTTAATGGTCACGTGGAACTTGAAATGTAGGCGTTCATATACGGATGCAACCCTCTATGGTAATATGAGATTGCACGTGAAATACATTCATGTTATTACAAAACCCGTCCCTTGAAAAACGTGATTTAGTGAAGCTTATCGCACCGTGACTCATTCTAATTAAGTTTTAAGTAAATATGAAAAATAAATATGTTAAGATACGAGATGCTACGAAAGTGGGGACTTAAGCCCACACAAATATGAAATGGGAGCGACTATACGTAATGCCCATTAGATGAATGAAATCAGAGCGGAGACCTAACCCAGAACCGAATAATGAAATGATATGATAAGACATGATGAGATGGTCAGCTAAACATGAATTAAGTTCTACATGTGTCATACCTTATGAGCCACTATAAGAGCTAACGTCTGCAGTTGAGATGGATCTTAAGGACAATATGATAGCTTGGTCTCAAACTAAGGGACATTGTGGTTACTAAGCATGCAACCTCATCTGACTGGATGATAGTTTATGTTATGATATAAAGGTTAAGCGATTATCTACACGTGAATCTTGTGCGAAAGGTTCGAGCAGTGATCCTGACACATGTCGTTTAAACAAGTTAAGTAAGATACGAAGTATTTTGTGTAAGTATATGGAGTAATAATAAGACTTACGATATGTCACGTATGATAAGTTGATGAGACAGATAGGAAAAAAAATAAGAAATAGAAGCATTGTGCACTCTTTCTTTTATATAATATTTTTTAATTTTGATTATGATATGCTATGAGTTATGGATAATTTTGTCGTCTCATTAAAATGTTGGTTTTATTTTCAAAATGCACTGCAACTCAAGCGATTGCACACACGATCACCTGGGTAAGTTATGGTGGATCGATTGTATAAGCCACTGAGTTTATGCGACTAAGTAAACTCATCCCCTCATAAATCTAACAGTTTTAGGTGAAGACTCTGATCATCTTGCTTATGATGATGAGGAGACAGTCATACCGGAGACGGCTTACGTAAACAAGGACATTGGCTACCACCCAGATGAGAGCGTAGATCTGACAGATTTCTACGAGCCCCGAGAGCTCTTTAGCTCTGATTTTCCTCTTTTATTGAGAGACATATTTTAGTCTTTTGGTACTTTTGTGAGTCTACGTTTGAGACCATTTTACCCTATGTAACACTTGTTTTACTTTATGTCTTAGATGCATGGTTAGGATTTCACCTTATGAATGGTCATATACGCTTTCCGCTATTATTTATAAGTTGTTTATCTTTAATTACTATGTTAAATGTCTTGATCCAAATGCTAAGTCGATTTATAAGTTATGTGTATGTCTGCTTATCGCCTTAATCAGCGTGAGATGTCATAACAAAGAAATCTAAGCCCTCGAGATCGGGTAAGGATTCTGGGTTGTGACAGAGATGGTATTAGAGCTTAGACTTTACTTCCTTTAGGGAAAAAGTGGTACGAATTCACTAACAGACGATGTTTTGTGGAATCAAGATTTGATGGCTCTACAATGCAGAGAAACGAATAGCTCTCAGGTGAATGAGGCCTCATCACATGAAGGTCCTCAAGAATCTTAAGCGATGCGCTTATTACATGAGATGACTACCACTTTCAGTCAGCAAATGACCTAGCTAACGCAATCCCACCAACAAAAAAGGACTCAACTGTTGCATGAGATGAAGGTATAAAGAGAGCAGTAAAGACAAGTTGTCCAAGAGCTCGCCAACCAACGTTAGCCTCCTCCTCAACAGGAGAATCCACCTCACGCACATGTTGGATTTTAAGTATCCAGCAGAGCTCGACCTCCCTATTTCCATGGTCAGCTCGACCCAGTCATTGCTGAAAATTGGATAAGTAAAATTGAGAAGTTCTTCGGAATTTCTTCACCCGCAGAACATAAAAAGGTGAAGTGGGTAGTGTTTTATCTGGACCAAGTAGAGAACTGGTGGAAAACAGCGAAGAGAGCTGCAGATCGAAACAATGAAGAAGAATGGACTTGACAGTAATTAAGGGAAGCTTATTTCGGAAAGTATTTCTCTGCAGCCACCAGGGCTAAGAAGAAGGAATTCACGGACCTACGACTAGGGAGCATGACTGTGGCCGAATACGAGGCCAAGTTTGACCAGCTATTCAGATTTGCTGAGAATTTGATCGCAGATGAAGGCGATAAGCTCTTTCAGAACGGCTTGCGACCATTCTTTCGCGAGAAGTTAGTTGCGATGAAGATTGAAACGTATGTAGAGGTCATGGATCGTGCACAGATTCAAGAAAGGGAATCAGGTGAAATGCTTAACAGAAGAAATGTTATGTTGGAGGTCCAAAAGGGCAAAGCTATTCAAAGAGGCTCATTTAATCCACAAAGACCTATACCAACTTTCGCTCAGAGATCACAACTTCCTCTAGCTCTATCAGAGAACAAAAGATCACGTCTCACACCCCCGCAAACCTAAGTGGCTCCCACTTTCCAGAAAGAAATGTTGTTCCACAGTCACGTCAGCCACAGAGGGAGTTCTCACCCTATGAACCTTGCATAAAATGTGGTAAGAGGCACAAGCCCAGAGTATGCATGTATGGTACCGAGAAATGTTTCCGGTGCAGATGAGAGAGACACATAGTTAAGGATTGCCCCGAAAGAGCCCCAACACCAGACTCTTAGTATAATACTCAAGCAAAGCCTACGAGTCAAGGCTGCATATTTGTAATGTCGTAATACGACATTATGGCTAGCGACGAAGTCATTCAAGGTACCATCACTACTCAAATCCAATTATCTTCCTTTATGTAATTCGACTTTAGTTTTTATAAACCTTCATTTCATGAAATCCCTCGTATGAATTCGATAAACTCTAAACGCTATTGTTAAATTTGAAAGTACCTTAACACGCCTTATGCTAGCAGTCAACCTCTCTGTTTATCAGCATGAGTGCAACATTAAATACTTAGCCTTCGTTCTTATAGACTCATGGTCTACACATTCATTCATCAGTCTAGGATTTGTGTCAGAAATTCAAGCTAAACTCATACCAATAGGAAGGAGATTGACTATCTCGGCATTGTCCGAGAACACCATGATGGCTACCTTAATCTGTCGAGACACGATAATTAATATTAAAGGTCATGATCTTTCGGTAGACCTCATCTTGTTGGAATGTCAAGATTTCGATATCATTTTGGATATGGATTGGCTAGCGTACATATCATGCCATGGTTGACTATTTCTCTAAAGTGGTCACCTTCCAACCACTCAGAGAGCCTCCATTTAGATTTCAGGGAATCAAAAGGAATGGAGTATCTTTATTGGCAGCGTTAGATGAAAAGTAAGACAAGACAATCGACCCTACAACAATTACAGTTGTTAGAGATTTTTTCGATGTATTCCCTAAGGACTTATTTGGAGTACCACCCGATTGAGAAGTCGAGTTTAAAATCGATGTGATACCAAGAACCGCACCAATTGCCAAGGTACCATACCGAATGACCCCTGCTGAATTAAAACAGTTAGAGATATAACTCAATTAATTATCTAGTAAGGGGTTTATTCAACATAGCGAGTCACCATGGAGAACACCAGTGCTCTTTGTAAATAAGAAAGATGGCTCGAGGAGACTATACATCGATTATTGCCAGTTAAATAGTATCACCATAAGAAATTGGTACCCGCTACCTCGTATCGATGATATGGTCAACCAACTTTAGGGTGTCAAATATTTCTAAAAAATTGATCTCATATCGGGCTATCATCAGTTGAAGGTTTGAAAAGAGGACATTTCGAAGACGGCGTTCGCCTGTAAACATGGACTATACGAGTTTCTAGTCATGTCGTTCAGTCTTACGAACGCCCCCGCAGTCTTCATGGACTTAATGAACAGAGTCTTTAGGGACTATCTAGACAAGTTCATCATAATCTTCGTAGATAATATCCTCATTTACTCTTGCTCGGAGGAAGAACATGAAGAACACCTCCGCGTTGCATTGTAAACAGTCTGCGAGCATCAATTATATGCCAAACTCAGTAAAGGTGAGTTTTGGCTTAAACAAGTGACATTCCTAGGCCATGTGGTATCTACAGAAGGAGTGACTATCAATCCATCTAAGATTGTAGTAGTTACAGAATGGTAAACACCAAAAAGTATTTCCGAAGTTAGGAGTTTCCTCGGATTGGCGGGCTACTATCGTCGCTTTGTTGAAGGATTTTCATGCATTGCTCTGCCACTCACTCGCCTCATATAAAAGAATGTCAAATTTGTGTGGACCGAAGAATGTGAAGAAAGTTTCTTGAAATTGAAAAAGAGACTTACTACTGCACCAATCCTCATCCTGCCTTCTACTACGGGCATTAGTGAATTTGAAATATTCATGGATGCATTTTGCCAGAGACTTAATTGTGTGCTTGAGCAAAGTAAGAAAGTGATCGCTTATGGGTCAAAACAACTCAAACCTCACGAAAAGAACTACCCGATTCATGACTTGGAACTAGTCGTAGTCATCTTCGCCCTCAAACTATGCCAACATTATCTCTACGGTGAGACGTTCAAATTTTACACGAATCACAAAAGTCTTAAGTATCTTTTCTCACAAAAGGACCTGAACTTGAGACAACGTAGATGGATGGAATACATGAAAGATTACAACTGCTCCATAAATTATTATCTTGAAAAAGCAAAGGTCGTCGTTGATGCACTCAATAAGAAATCTTCGGCATTGCTTGCCAGGTTAAAAACCTGGAAGCCCTTCAATGAATTCATTGACGAAGACATTTACCTCCAAGAAATCGAAGAGGAGGTATATTTGACAAGAATCATGATGAGTCCATTCATTTTATATAAAATCAAGAATTTGCAGCATACGGACCCAGAAATTCTAAAGATCATTGAAACCTTAGGATCGAAACCCGATTTTTGCCTCAGGACGAATGGAATGTTACTCTTCAGGTGAAGACTGTGCATACCCAACCCCTAAGTGAAAGAGATACTTAATGAAGGTCACAAATCAGGATACTAAGTACATCTAAGCAACACTAAGATGTATCGAAATTTGAGAAATTGGTATTGGTGGCCGAATATGAAGCGAAAAATAACTGAATATGTGTCAAAGTGCTTAGTGTGCCAACAAGTCAAGGCAGAAAATAAAAAATTGGCCAGATTTATACAACTCTAACCAATCTCGGAATGGAAGTGGGAAAACATATCTATGGATTTCATCGTAGATCTACCAAAGACGAAGAAGAACTATTCCATCTGGGTGATAGTTGACAGATTGACCAAGTCAGCTCATTTCTTACCATTCAAAACTACTACAGATGGGAACAAGCTTGTTGAAACATATTTGAAAGAAAATTTAAAACTACATGGGGTCCCAGTCAGCATTTGTCTCCGACCGAGACTCAAAATAACTCTAAGCACTAGACAACTTTCCAAGAAGTTCTGGGCATTCAATTGAATTTTAGTACTACCTTCCACCCCCAAACGGACGGCCGGACTAAAAGAGTTATTGAAGACATGTTACGAGCATGTATGCTTGACTTTTGAGGGAACTAGGACGATTACCTTCCATTGACCAATTCTCTTATAATAACAACTATCAAGTAAATATCGGTATATCCCCTTTCGAAACTATATGTGGCAGAAGTTGAAAAACACTGTTATGTTGGGATGAAGTTGGAGTTAGGAAGATGTTTGGAGTAGAACTACTCCAAACTACGATCGAGAAGGTCAAACTGATAAGTGAACGGCTTAAGATAGCTAAGGATCGTCAGAAAAAGTATGCCAACCCCCACCATCGTAACTTAGAATTCGAGGTAACTCATTTAAATTTCGAACTTTGAGTTTTATTTCAATTGTGCTCGTGGTTGAACACTAAAATCTTTCTAATAGGTTGGCGAATGAGTATTCATTTTCATTTCCCCGACCAAAGGAGTTTTGCGCTTTGGAAAGCGAGGAAAACTAAGCCTCAAATATATAAGGCCTTTCGAAGTCATGAAGAGTATTGACGAGGTCACATATAAAGTTGCTCTACCACCTCAGTACCTGAGAATCCATGACGTATTTTACGTGTCAATGTTGAGGAGATATATCTATGACCCCTCACATATTGTGGAGATCGAACCCATGGAAATCAAGGAGGATCTCACCACTATAGCAAGATCGATTAGGATTCTAGATTTGAAAGTTCAAGTCTTAAAGAACAAAATAATGATATTGGTGTTGGTCCAATAGCAACATCTCACACCAAAGGATGCAATATGGAGAATGAAGATGACATAAAAGAAAACCATCATGAACTTTTCGAATAATTGGTACGTAATTTTCAGGGATAAAATTTTTTTAGGGGGAGAGAATTTATGACCCGGGTCTCTTTCACCCTAATTAATGGTATTAGATGGGCGAAACACGGATATCCGGTGCTTGTGCGCACACCAAATCATGACCCACACTTTTTAAAGAAACTCCAAATTCTGATTCAGATCACATAAAAATAATAGCCAAAATTCCTAAGAATCCTGCTGAAATAAAATAACTAAGGTAGATATTCTAATTCCATTATTATTGGGATTTGAATTGGTAAGCAATTAGAATCCTTAAAGGACTCTTACTTATTTTGGCAAAGTCAACTTTCTCATGCAAACTCTTCCTCTAATTTACTTTTCTATATATATGGGAAACTTAGAGAGAATTAAATTCATTATCTCTCTCAATCATCTCTCTCTTTATATTTTCTCTTCTCTGAAGTAGCATAGCCACCGTGCACCACCTCTCTCTTTTAAGAGAAATCCACGGCCGTGCAACATCGCGAGTTTAAACCACCATCTTCTACACCTCCTTTACGCCGGATCTCATCGGATTTCATGACAGAACTACACCGCGAGTTTCAATCTTATTGACAACCCATGCACCTTTTTCTGAAGCCTAATCACCGATCTTCGTCGCTGTAAAGGTTTGATCGAAAGAAAAGATTCTCGCGACATAACTCGGGCAAATCATTGCTCAACCTAATCCCTGCCAACCCAAATCATCGCGGATTTCAACTCACGCTTCAACAGGTGGGTGCATCTAAATCCACTTTTAATTATTTAGTTATTTCTTAAAAAAAAATCCTAATTTTTTCCCAAAATTTGAGTAATTTTGGACCTTAAAAATATAAAAAATTTGCCCCAAAATCGATAGGATCGATTTTTCTAGATTTTCGTAAAATTCGGCCAAACACTTCAATAAATATAGTCTCGATATTTTGGCCATAACTTTTTACTCCGAACTCGGATTGACATGATTCTTATGGCATTGGAAAGAAGATAACGAGCTTTACAACTTTATGTGAAATAGTAATTTTTCAAATTCGATAATTTAAAGGTCAAATTGAGCTACAAGTCGGGATACATTTTAGATGATCATTGTACAAATTTAACATTATTTTCTAAAATCTTGGGCTATTTTATGCTTAACTTATCTCCAAACCTGTAAATCACTAAAACTATACAAAATATATTAAATAGCTTTCATTAGATAATAATCTATAAGTTTGAAATATTAATATTTTTCAACACTTATTATCTGTTACCTCTTTTAAGACTCCTACAGCCCTTGAATGGACACGTGTGTCCCTTGAGAATCTGAAACACGTCAAATTGCTATACCAATCAATCACCAAGTTTCATAGATACAACTAATCCCAATAAAGTATATTTCCGACTCAATCACAAAATATATGTAGTTAAATATTTCTTATTCTTTGTTTTACTTTAATACTTCATTTGTTATGCTCCATATTAATTATCTTCAATACTATGAAATGCTTAGAGTACATATTATAGTTTTCTTCTAATATATACTCACTATCATCATATGACATTCATCATATAAAAAATCACGATAGGACATATGCATATATGCTAAAAATAATATATGACATATGATATAAGCCTTCATCGCAATATAATTTCTTTCATGATCACGTGAAACTTGAAATTTAGGCATTCATGTACGGATGCAACCCTCTATGACAGTATCAACTGTCACACGAAGTATATTCAGGTTACTACGGAACTCGTCCCTTGAAAAGTGTTGTTTAATGAAGTCTATCGCACCGTAACTCATTCTAATTAAGTGTTAAGTAAAGATGAGAAATGAATATGTTAAGAAACGAGATGTTAAGAAAGTAAGGACTTAAGCCCCTGCAAATATGAAATAGGGATGATGATATGTAACACTCATTGGATGAATGAAATCGGGGCGGGGACCTAAGCCGAGAACCAAATAATAAAATGATATGATAAGACATACTGTGATAGCCAACTAAACATGAATTAAGGTCTACACATGTCATATCTTACGAGTCACCATAAGGGTCTAACGTCTGCAGCCGAGATGAATCTTAAAGATAAAACAATAGCTTTGTCTCTAACTAAGGGGACATTGTGGATAATATGCGCGCAATCTCATCTGGTTAGATAGTAATTTATATTATGATATGGATGTTAGGTTGTTATTTACATGTAGACCTCGCTTGATAGGCTCGAGCAGTGATTATGACATAGGTCTTTTAAACAAAATAAGTAAGATATGAAGTACATTGTGTAGGCGTATGAAATAATAATAAGTGTAACACTCCCAAATTAGAAAATCATATAGATCAGCTCGATAAGCAAACTGTACTGTTTCGGATTTGGCAATACCACTTAGTGTGAATGAGAATGAACGAACACTTAAGTTGCGTGTATAGGGTTCGCAAGCGAACCAATCTATGTGTGAAACACCCAACTATGAGTCTGTGTGCTTCACAAGGAAGCCAACTAAGTTATAAGAGAAGGGTAAGCCCTTTTCTATGCATTTGCCTTTGAAATTTCCTAGAAGAGAGGAGGAAGAGAGAGAGCTCATGGGAATCGGGTGCTTGAGATCGAGATCGAGATTGTGAGCGATCTATCGGACAAGTTGCTCCTCCATCTTGATAATTGACTTAAGAGGTGACTTAGGGAGTGTTTGTTTGAGATTGTGAAGAGTGTGAGAGATCCATGTTGAGATCACAGTAGAGCATGAGGTGTGAGTTGTGTTCTTTGAAAAGGATTCGAGCGTGCGTATGTTCAAATGTGATTGTAAGAAGGTGAGACACAAGCCTTTTCGATTTGTGTGGAAGAGGCATCAATTGATACGTTCATTCAATCACGATAATGATTAACAAGGTAAGATCTTATAGTTTTGAAAGCATTAATTATAAATTGATGTTGATAAATGATGGCAATAAATGCCCAAAACCCTGAAACTCACTGGCGTGACATTAACTCTCGCGCGTGTGACATGAAGTAGCTCACGCAAGAGAAGCTTCAGAATAGGCATAAAATGAGGGCTTGAACAGTCGCTCGCGCGACTGTGGGGTATGCCATGTGAGCTGCTCGCTCGACTGAGTGTGCCTGGTTTATGTAAGACAAGGAAGAACATAGTTGCTTGAGTGAGCTCGCGCGATTGTGGAGTGCTTGGTGGTGTCGCTTGCGCGACTTCAGCTTCGTGCGCGCGACTGTTCAGAGAGAGAGCATAGTCGCTTGAGCGATCTCGTGCGACTGTGAGGTGCCATATGACTCGCTCGCGTGACTTTCGAACTCGCGCACGACTGAGTACGTTTGTACCATTTTAGATTTTTCTTCGAGAATCTTCTGAATATTTGGTATGTGTGATCTTATAAGCTCTAATTAGTGACTTTGGAATACCTTGGAATGTAGGTTATGAATCGGATAAGCGCTTAAGGATCTTCGCTCCATTTTGCGCAATTTGATGTATATTAGTAAGAGGTAGGAGAAATTTAATAACATGACATTCGATATGAAATGTATAAATAATATAAACAAGATAAGCATGTGTGTGTAATAAGCACGTGTGCGTGTGTGAAAATGATAAGCGTACGTAAACATGATAAGCATGCGAATGTGATAAGAAATATGTGTGAATGTGATAAGTATGACAAGCAAGCTTGTGTGTGAATGTGATAAGCGTGTACGTGAATATAATAAATAAGTGCGTGCAACTCTAAATCTAGCTATAAATTAATCACGCTGATCAACTACACGGTGATAAACTATAAGTTAGAATCTGCACAATGATTTAAGGTTCATGTAAAACGAGTCTCCATTGTGTATCTGGTACGGCGGGATATCCATGCATTTGGACCGACCAACGGTCAACATGAGGCACGAGTGACGCTGTTAACATAGCTCAGGGGCTTGGCACTCTGGTACAAGTGACCCTATTAACTTAGCTCAGGGGTTTGGCATTCAAATAAAAGTGTTCATTGAACGATGGTGTGATTCGAGAATTCCCATCAGTATTTATGTGGCTCTCAATGCTATATATGCTTGGGAGATTAGTTAAGTTACCTCTCAAGCATTTGTAGGTGTTTGATCTTACACCATCAAATAATACCTCACTGTTATGTCATGTTACAAACATTTGGGATCAATCTAAATAGTCTAAGTGGTTGTTCATGATTGAAACACATCTTAATAAAAGAATCACACCTACAAATCAATTGTATATTGTTTGATCAAGGATCTTTAATATTAGTCTTCAAAAATAAGAAAAATAGTAATACTAGTGTGCATAGATTTGGGTACACCATGATAGCCATTTGCGAGATCATCACATAGAAAGAATATGGTAAGATAAAACAGTGCCACATATACAAATAAAATGTGTAAGTGTATACAAGTCTAACACCATATATAAACTAAAATATCAAATTAATATTTGTTATGGTGCTTCTCAGGATCGAATCACACCCTCATCTTGTCTCGTTGAGGAAATCATGTCTATGATGCCACATGAACCATGTGGCAGCATATGGAGCTAAAGTAGAGCCATAGCCATAAGTACATAATCAATTACCTACAGTCAAAAGATTGGTGGTAAATAACCTACTTTCTATAGGTAATCAGCAGTTCGCTCTCAAGAGTCACGTGGATGATTATGTACACATGCAACTATTTTCTTATTAAGTAGTGGCACGATATACAACAACACTTACATTACATTTAGCCAAATTCTGTAAACCTGTTTTAACCATTTAAATTTTTTATAGTTGATCTCTCTTAATTCCATGTTAGAGGTAATATTTTTTTGGGATAATGGCTCCAAACCAACATTCAAACACCAAATGGTGTTCAATTGTGATTTATCATTGTGCTATGCGACATACATTTATGATAAATCTAAATAGCCCAAGTGACAACCTATCGTTGGAACATGCCTAGCCACCGGTGAACTTTAATATCAGCCATCAAAATTAAAAACAACAAGTTGGTATTATAGTGCACAACTCGATGATTTGAATCTCCCAAAAGTGCGACATTTGGACCGATAATCATTTAATTGATGATATACTACTTTGACGATATGGATTGTCAAGATCATAAGCCAATAAATGATGTAAAATCGTCTAAACACTATACCTACTCAGCACAATATACCACCTCTACAAAAACGAAAAATGCATCAAATGCATCATGCTTATAAGTGGATGTAAACCATCGGATCGGTGAACTTTAATATCAGCAATCAAAATTTAAAATAATCGTTGGTATTATAGTGCACAACTCGATGCTTTAAATCTCCCAAAAGTGCGATATCTGGACAATCATTTAAACACTATACCTGCTCAACACAGTATACCACCTCAAAACGAAAAAAGTATCGAATGCACCAGCCGGGAATCGAACCCGGGTCTGTACCGTGGCAGGGTACTATTCTACCACTAGACCACTGGTGCTAAGTACTTCTACAAAGGCATTTTTAATATAAATAAATTAGTAATAAAACATAAATTCCCCCACAAAATAAGGTTATTCAGTAATCCAATGGTTGATAGATGATCTTTAATAGTAGGCCTTATGGGCTTCAGAGGCGTCATCATTCGTGAAGAGAATTTTTAGCCATTGAATCCCTTCAAAAAATCGATGGGCACATACTTTGCGATACTTGAAATCTGTGAAGTCAGCTCTGGGTGGAATCCAACATCTAAAACGTTCTTTACAGCCATTACAACCTTATGGTGACTCTACAGGAGTACACCTCTGACTCCGCCTTTCAGGCCCCGTTTACAACTCTGTGAACTCCTTTCTAAAAAGGAATAATCATTTAATGACATTTAAATTTCAAAATGATGTTTAAATGATCTTACACCATTAAAATATACTTTTGATCTTATACTTTTCAAATAAACTTTATTGTTAAGCCATGTGACACACATCTATGATGAATTTAAATAGCGGAATCAGCAATCCAGTAGAACATATCTTGGTAAAAAAATAATTCTTATAGGCAGATGCAATCCACCGTAATTTTATTATTAAAACATTAGAATAACAATTGATATTAGAGATAGTTCAAATCTCACAAAAATCATGATTTTTAAGCCTATTGTTTGCATAAAATATGAAACATCATTTTAACAGTTTGGATTTTTCATATCTTACACTTTTAATGGATTAAGATCCTTTATACACCATAAAAATCCACTTTCTCCAAATATAAGGGTACCTGTTGATCGTTGCTACCACTTCATTTATTTGTACTCTTTTCTAGGTTTGGATGTACGATGATGAAATATCTAAAATAATATTAATTGTAAAATATATTTGCATAGATTGTCTGTGTTTGTAAAATAATGCTTAGAAGAACTACAAAAAATAAAATTATTAGTGGCAGTCAAAACTATCACTCTTAACAAAAAAATTGCTACCATTAGTCCTGTCGCTATTGAAATAATAAAGTTTTTTTGTTAATAGCGATAGTTTTGGCTGCAGCTAATAGTCTTATTTTTGTAGTGACAGTTAAAGATATTTAATCAATAGAGTCAACCAAATACATAATCAATTAAACTAAATATCTTTATAAGTTCTTATCAACAGTGTGTGTGTGTATATATATATATATATATATATATATATATATATATATATATGGGAGCCGGTTAGGTCCTCCAAGATACACATGGAGGTCCACGTGGGACCCAAAACACTGTTTGAGTGTCACGTGAGCATAAGTGGACGATCTAAATCAATATTAAAAAAAGAAATTTCGAAAAAAACTTTTTAAATCTATAGGTCAAAGTTTGACGGATTTCATTGGTACATATTTCACGGTTCAAAAAACACACGGTAGAGATGAGTTTTCAATTATTATATTTTTAAAGATGATCTAAACAATGCACCCGAGCTTCACGTGGCATCGAAACAATATTTTGGCTTATATGTGGAGCTCTACGTGAAAACTTGGAAGACGGTGACCGTACCTTTTCCTATATAGGGAGCTGGTTAGGTCCTCCAATGAAGGACGGTGACCGTCCTCCCATGGAGGACGAACACCTTTTCCTATATAGGGAGCCGGTTATATATATATATATATATATATATATATATATATATATATATATATATATATATATAAAAGTTATTTTTTCAATTTCAACATTTTTTTGCCAAAATAATGTGGATATCCAAATGGATCATCAATCCAACTACCAATACTTCAAATTGACATAAATAATTTATCAAATTTCAATTGGATTTATTTATTTTTAACTCAACAGTCTTCCTTCTCAACTTGGGTTTCATGTGTTTAAACTATAGATTGCTTTTAATCAACCGATAGAGATCATTTTTTGTGAAAATCTTCTACATAATAGATCTTGAGTTCATAGTCCTACCATCAAACTATCAATTCTGATTCCACGTGGCACATATCTCAAAAAGTGATCTAAAATTGATGTACACCATGATCATACTCATTTGTTGGGATATGTGCCATGTGGGATAAAAACTCTGACTGTCTGATGGCAAGCCCATGATCTCAAGATCTACTATGTTGAAGAATGGATCGAAAAACAATCTTGATGTCCGATTTAAAGTAGTCAGCGATTTAAGTGCGTGAGATCGGAGTTGAAAATGATGAATCTTTTGTTGTAAATAAAGGTATCCTTTTTAACTGCTAAACCTAATTAGCGAGCAGGCTTGAACATAAATTTTAAACCAAATTAATAAATGTGTTAGGCTTGGGCTCGAGCCTGCTCGCTTTTGAACATACTTTTTTGCTCACGGGGGAAGAAATATTTGAATATCAATCTCATTCGCATCATTTATCTCGTAAGTGTCGAATAAATGCTTGTTAGAAACTTTCAGCGACAATTCCAAAAGAGAAAAAAAAGTTGAGAATCGGGAAAAGAAGTTTTATGGGAGGGGGTGGGAAGGGGGGATTTAATCCCTTTTCATCCAATTTTTTTATGCTTTCAATAAATCGATCCTTTGGGGATCGTCTTTTGCTTGGAGGCTTTGACTCTCCATGTTTCTCTCCTTATTTTTTCCTTATTTTAGGGATAGAATATAGGAGTTTTATCCTCTCATTGGTGAGAGTCTTCTTTTCCGAGGAGATCGACTCTACGAAGGCCTTTTTACAATTCATACTTGTTTCTACAACGGTTTTGGTCACAGGTTTTATCGGCGCTTTGATGGCTTTGTTGTTGCGCGAACACATGCACTATTTCTACGCCATGAGGCATTGTTTAAAAGTTTCGGTTGAAGCGATGTGCGAAGCTTTTGGTCGGTGTTTGTCCCCTTTTCCAACGTGATGGAAGTTTTTATGGATCGTAAGTTTGTCGATGATGGTGGCGTCTCTTTGGATGGATCTTTGGTGTTGATTACAGGCGAATTATAATGATGGATTTTTGAATTTTTATCTTACTTTAAAGGTCTCTCAATTCCGTGCCAGCGTTAGATGAGTCTCAGATGTCATTCAATGTATTTTAATGTTAGTTATTGCAACTACTACTATTATGGTCCTGTACTCTGTAACTGTTCTCTATTTCAAATGAAAAGAATAAAAGTTCATCTCAAAAAAAAAAAAAAAAAAGATTATCTAGTAAGTGTAATACTGTGGTACTTTAAACTACGTAGAAAGGGTAGAAGAGTCGGAGATGTGGTGCTTGATGTGCACCAAATGCTTATAGTGTGGCGGACCGAAAAATAAGGTTAAGAAGTCAATAAGCCAAAAGGCACTCTAGTGATTTTAAAAGTTCCATGGCCCTGCTTATATATATATTTTTTCTGATTAATGGATCTTTCCTAACAATTACAAATGTCATATTTCTCGAAAAAGTGATTGGATTGGTGGAATTTGCCATGATACATATAAAGTCAATGGTATCAATATGAGATTAATATGTCAAATATTTCTTCTTCAACTGAATCAATAGCCTACTTTGCTCTTAAGGCTCCACACCGGCAAAAAGTTGTCATTAAATAGTAATTAATTGTTAAATTTAAAAAAATCATAATTTTTTGATAAAATTATGTTGCAATTAAATCGTGATTAATTCATGATTTTTTAAGAAATCAAAATATAATATTTTTTAATTTTTTCACATTCTTTAATTTTAATTTTTTTTATTAAATTTTCCTCTTGTGACTTTTTCTAGAATTCTAACTTGGTGACTTAAGATAATTTCCCTTTCGTGAGGAAGTAAATTATCACCTACTCTAAAGATAAAGTTACCAATTAAAGAGTTTCTAGCTATTTGCGTAAAAAAACTTTATCCTCTTTCCAACTTTGTCCAACTACCATCATACCAAAATGACGTGGAGAAAGTTTCACTTTTGACCCTGGTACTTGCAACCGAAAATTCGATAGGAAAATAGGGTGTTTTTATCTTGAGAGAGTCTCGCTTGAATCAAATGATGGAGATCGTTTTCACCCCAATATTTCACATAATAGATCTTGAGATCATGACTCACCTATCAGAAGGTCAGCTGATAACATCGACACTTAAAACACTTCTTTGTTTCTTTGATTATCTAATTTTAAATCTTTTCTTTATTATATTGTATATTCAGTTTTACAAAGAATAAAAAAAATGTAAACATAAGAATTCAATTTTTGATTTGGGCCCTAAGCTAACCCCAAATTGGTTCCCATGGTTGTGCGATTGGGAGGTTATTGAACCCTTGGATATAAGGAATTCTAACATGAAAAATATTTTCACATCAAATATTAAAGCCACGAAACTGTGAAAGTCAAGATTCACTTGTATCAATTTTAAAACTAGTTGAGCTTCATATGGAATTTAATTGGTTGGACCATTGTCCTATTTGAGTCAACTTAGATAGCTAGAGATCAAATGAATTTTAATTAGGATTAGAGATCAATAGACTAAGTGTACTTGTTTTTGCCACGTTACACTTTTGGTCTTCATATGAAATTTAATTGGTTGGACCATTGCCCTATTGAAATAGCATCCCTCCTTATATAATTATATACATTTCAGGTCATATAGTACTACTTGGGGCACAATTATTATCTATCCACTTTATCTAAGTAGTTAGATATTATGTGAACTTCACTTAACACAAAAATATGTTCATCAGAAAGTTTGTACCATGGTTCAAAATATCGGCCGATATGTACCGGTTTCTGCCAACCCTGAAACGAAAACCTAAAAATTTTGGGCCGATATGTACCAACCTTAAAATTATCAAGTGATAATTTGAAGGCTGCACTGTTTTTTTGGTTCTTTTTTAAAAAAAATTGGGACCACTACAAAATAAGGAGTTTTAGTGGCACTTGCTATTAAGGCATTTTTTGATATCGACAGTACTAACAACGACAATTTTTTATAGTGACGAGACTAATAGCAGCAATTTTTTGTTAAAAAAATTGTCTCTAATAATCTTTTTTTTAATAGTGGACCGAAATTTCAGCCAAGCCTCAAACGGGCTGAAAATTTCAAGCCCCAAACCAATATTAAAATATCAGCTTAAAAGAACTCGAATAGAGTGGCTAGAATCTTTCGTTTGGCAACAATTTTAGGCTAACATCAGTTCACACAATAACTTATAACTAGGATGATGTGGATTGGGCAAAAATGTGTAACGTGGCATAAAGAAGTACACTTAGTCTATTGATCTTTAATCCTAATTAAAATTCATTTAATCTCTACCTATCGAAACCGAAACAGAAATTTTTCGGTTTCGATGCTTTTTCGTTTCGGTTTCAGTCCCCACCGAAACCGAAACGAAAACTCAAATTATCGGGTATAGAATGTATGGTGGAGAAGATTTCGGCCGAAATTTGGTTCTACATTTTGGTTTCGGTCCCCACTAAAACCAAAACGAAATCCGATATTTTAATCCTTGATTTGAGCCTTATAAAAACCAGGGGATAAAAAGCCAAATGTAGGCATTTAATTTGTGGCCACATCATATCAACAGTTGACATTCACATTTGTCTGAGGCGCCTTATTGTTGAATTTTTTTTTATGGTCATCACATTAATTTATCTAGGTTTCCATCCCATATGCTAACATTTCCGACTATCACCTTGCAAAGGTTCCGATAGGAGTGGCAATTACCTATGTCAGGTTGGGAGAGTTAGTCTTATTAAAATATTAAATATTCATAGTCACGATTCTGCTATTTATAATGCTTCGTAGATAGATCATCTCCTCTTCCAATTGGGTGCTACATGCCACTTAAAACATAGGTTCGGGTGCCTCATGTTGCAAGCTTGCATGAGATTGTGCTTTAGTTATGGACAACTTGAAAAATCAAAACTGTATTTTAAGCCAAAAATATCATGTATTTTGAAAAAATGATTGGATTGATGGGATTTAGTATGATATTTACGAGATTGATTGTATTGATGAAATTGGTATTCAAATATTTCTTCTTAGAACACGTTAAAATAGCTCGTTTTATTTAAAGGTTCCACATGCCGACCTTCTGGTATAGTATCAAAAATAAAAGTAATTTCTCTTTTTTCAAAAAAAGTAATTAAATAGCCACTTTCCCAAAGATAAAGCTACCAATTGATCGGTTTCAAGGATTAAATTTTTATATTTTGTTTCGGTTTCGGGCTGGACCGAAACCAAAATTTTGAATTTCGGTCAAAAACTTCATTCCCATACATTATGAACTGAAATTTTGGGTTCTCGGTTTCGTTTTGGAGGGGACCAAAACCGAAACATTTCAACCGAAATCTTCCGATTCAGTTTCCACCTACTTATTTCGTATGTCTTTGGACTCTTCTCCACTTAGTCCACGCACCTTCGTTCCAATTTGACATTATCTATGAAGTCTTAGAGTATGATTAAAGGGAAATAATAAAAGGGTACTAGATTTTGTAAATACAGAGTCATTCTTCATAATTAGTGTTTGCACATGCTTAACATTTTACAAGTTAAAAATACGGGTGCACAGGAAAAATATCTCGGATTAACTTTAATGGTCGGCAAATTGTGGAAAAAAGTCTTTGAATCAATCAAAGTAAGGGTGTGGCGTCGGCTTGCTAATTAGAAGGATAAACTATTTATTAGAAGTTTCTATTTTGGTGGTCATTACTATGGTCAAACCCGTTGACCGGCGAATGGTATAAGATTAACCTTGAGATGGGTAGTTGCTATTCCGGTGAGTTTGAAGAGAATAGGCAACTAATTAATGAGTCTTTTAATGAAGGTATGATTGTGATTTCTAATCACACTATGATTAGAAATTAAAGTCCTTAATGGGAAAGGACTTTTTGGCTATAAATATAAGGGGTGCCTGGTCCCAACGATTACTCGACATAATTCAATCCTCCCTATTGGCGAAAACATCCCCATTGTGCTAGGAGATATTGAACGCGAGAAGATCGTTGAAGATCGGCGACCAACCATTAATGACTAACGCTCAAGGTGTGCATATTTATGGATTATAGTTTTATCATTTTTGATTGATCATGCGCCTAGATCTTAGGGCTTATTTTGGATAGTCGGATCGATAGATCCATTTAAATTCCATCACTATTATCTAAAGCTGGTAAAGAAATTTTGATAAAAGCTGTTATTCAAGCCATACCATCTTATTGCATGAGCTGTTTCAAACTTCCCAGCTCTCTAATTAACCAAATTTCAGCTCTTATTGCAAAGTTCTGGTGGGGGAAATTGGGAAACGCCAAAGAAATTCATTGAAAAAAATGGGCCGATTTAACAAAATCTAAAATTGATGGTGGGTTGGGGTTCAAGGACCTGAATACATTTAACATGACAATATTAGCGAAACAGGGCTGACAACTTCTACACCGTCCTCTCTCCCTCCCAAGTTGGCTTCTCAAAGCTCGGTATTACTCTAATTCCTCCTTCCTAAATGCAAAGCGAAAGTCATGCTCTTCCTACATGTGGAAAAACATTTTGGATGCAAGAAAAGTGGTGGACAAGCATATGGAGACTTGGTGATGGTCGATCCATTAATATTTGGAAAGATCGGTGAATTCCTATAGCGTCTACGTACAAAGTGATTTCTCCTAGAGGTATCTGTGAGGTGGAAAAGGTGTCTGATCTTATTGACAACGGGGAACTTATCAAGAGTTCTGTTAATGAGGTTGATGTGGAGACCATCAGTAGAATTCTGTTGTCTGCCTCGACTAGAGAAGATAAAATAACTTGGGTGAAGGATAAAAAGGGTAGATTCTCTATGAAGAGCGCTTACAGGATCGCAGTGGAACTTTGCAACGGTGGGAATGTAGTGGCTGCTCCGAGTTCATAGATTATGTCTGAATTTTGGAGGGATCTTTGGAGTCTCTGTTTGCCTAATAAAATTAAGATATTTACATGGAGGGCTTGAATGGACATTCTCCCTGTAGGATTTCTCTTATATAAGAAACTGGAGTCAATCAACCCGACCTGTAGCATCTATGAAAATGCCACTGAAACTATAGCGCATGCTCTTCGTGATTGCACAAAAGCTACCTGTTGCTGGTTTTCTTCATCGTTTGGAGTTCGGATCAGAATGCAAATTCTAGTTTCTTTGAATGGATTGTGGAGTTTTATAATATATTTGAGAAAAACAATTTGGACAGATTCTGTGTGGTGGCGTGGGCAATTTGGAATGAGAGAAATAGTATGATTTGTGGGGTGAAGGCTAGAAACCCGGCTACTAGAGCAAATGGTGCTGAAAGATACCTTCATGATTTTGTCACAGCAAAAAAGAAAAAGATTGAGGTGAATGATGACCCGGCCCAGATGTCCATGGTCCCCCCAATTTCTTGGACACCTCCCCGAATAACTTTCTTAAAGTTAACTTCGATGGAGCTTGGAACGAGAATGAGAGCATCGCTGGCATTGGAGTTATAGTTCGAGATTGCGATGGTAAAGTTATCACATCCCGTGCAAAACATTGTTGAAACATATCAGGGGTGGACCACTGTGAGGCTATTGCTTTTTAGCATACCGTAATGTTTGCTTATGAGTGTGGTTTCAGAAGAGTGCAGTTTGAAGGGGATTATTTGCGTGTTATTAATGATGTGGTAGGTAATGCATATGATGCTTTAGATTTATCTATTATCTTTGATGATGTTAGGGATGGGCGTTTGTTGTTTGATATTTCCTCTTGTAACCATGGCAAAAGGGGAGCTAATAGGGCTGCTGATTGTCACGGGGTGTGATGAGTAGTGAAATATGATGATATTTCACCCCTAGATACCTATATTTAGCTACCCGATGAAGGCTATCTGATAAGAATTATTAGATTTAAAGAGTTTCAGGTAAATACAAGCCAAGTGCAGAAAACAGCCAAAGAATTCTGAAAATAATGTCAAAACACTGCAACTTTGGGTCATCGAGAACTTAGTGCGACTTACAGATCAATTTGTACCTTTAATACGGCCGAATTATGAAATTGTCAAAACACAAACGTTGTAGAGCTTTCTGTCAGCTTTCCAACAGCGTAAGAATCGCCTCAATCCGAGTTCGGGACAGAGAGTTATGGCCAAAATACCAAAGCAGTGTTTGATACAAAGTTCGGCGGAAATTCACGAAAATCTGGGAGGTCGATGCATCGACCCTAAATTTTCGAGTTGGAACACCTCTGCGGCTGGGAAACTTTGGCTCTATTTAAAGCGGATCAAACACTTCGAAAAAGAGGAATTAGAGATGGGAATTAGAGATAAAAAATTAGAGATAGATAATTAGAGGAGGGGAATTAGAGATAGATAATTAGAGAGTTAGTTTTAGTTTTTCTTTTTTTAGAGTTTTTGGAGAGAATTTTTTAGAGGATTATTATTCATTATTATTATTTTTGGTTTTAGACTCCTCTTGGCATCTTTTCAAGAGTTCTTCTTTCTCCTTCTTCTAGGGTTCCATCTGGATAGATTGTACCTAGGATTTACATTATTTTTCCTTTACGTTCATAAAAGCATAGATTGTATTTAGGAAAAGGCATTGTAAATAAAGATCTTTTGAAGAAATAAAAAGAGGAATGACTTTGAATGAACAAGGAGATCATACACCAAAGATGAGCGGCTAAATTAGTTGATCGGAGAAGATGCAATCCCCAGATAAGTATCCTTATTTATGATTAATACCATAGTCGATTTATTGTCATCATGGAATCGTTTTGCTAAAAGTTTGTGTTATTGAAAATATATTGAATGCTTGTTATGATCATTGATGGCGCGTATCAACGGCTATAATAGCTAGATCTGGACCTGCAGACTGATCTAGGCTGCGGAGTGATTATGTTTTTACTGTTGTGATCTAAACATCATGAGATACGCTATGCTTCTTACATGACTCATACCGCGATGATAGGCTGAGTCATTGTTTTTAGATAGGGTATGCCGGATTGATGATCATATTTTATTTCGAATCATTTTTTATAGATGAATGATGGTGTGAATGATGCTTTAATGGTAAAAAAGGGGTACAAATCTGGGGTAGCATATTCCTTGATCTCATTTAAATATTGTTCTTAGATTTATCAGTAATTAGTTATTTAGATTAATTTATTTTTTCTTGCTTTTAGAAAAAGTGTGATAAATTTTTAGTAAATTGAATCTGCCATTTGGTACTTCCTTAGGGATGTTTTTAAATCTCTGAAAGAATTAATTAAAATTCAAGATTTCCCTATGGGTTCGACACCTTTGTTCTTACCATACTACAATAGATCTTCTGCACTTGCAAGGGTTACATTTAAAATCGCGCTTCGCTAGGTCGACCTACTGATACCAAGCTCGGGGGGCGTCCTTACAGCTTTCAACGCAGCCGCGTTGCTTAACCTTTACCGCATACGCAGCAAGCCAACCCATCTACACATCAGCTCTGATACCACCCGCGTAGAGGACGAGAACTCCCCCAACTTGTGGTTACCTCTGTTTCACGGCCTACCACCCGGCTCATCGTGCCCCTTACGACACGCCAATTGCACCACTGTGCTAAACTTGGTCTGCTCAAGCTTCACCCTGTGCACTGCACTAGTACCTCGCTCGCCTGCCGAACCAAACCCACAGCCTTGTGCCTCGCGCTCGCGTGCTCAACTGAGTCTCACGCAGCCTGCCTTCATGTGCGTTCCGAATTACTAGCACACGTTCATCCTTAGCCCACATGCTGTCGTGCTCAACTGAGTCCCACGCAGTGCTCTGGTGTTCTCACGCGAGGTTGCCCAGCCGTATGCACCGAGACGCGTAGTCCGGAGCCATACTTCAACCTCACCCGTGTTCCACACGGCATCGCTGCATCGACGTCTTAGGCCCACCCTTTCAGGCCTAGGAGACACTTGCGCCCCCTCTGGCAACGCAAGGCCCCGTGTGGGTGGGAGCCAGTCTCCACCAACTCTCCCACATAGAAGGGTAAAACAGTCATTCAGCCAGAATGGCAGGAGAACCTCAAACCCCTTGGTTTGACATACCGCAACGCCTCTTGCATCGCTAGCCCACCTTGGCTATGTCGCGTCCGTGTCGCGACCGTGACGCTCCGCGTCCTACCCTCATGCGACCGTGTCGTGTCCTCGCAGAGCGACCACGTCGCCAGGCCCACTTGGCCCTATGTCGCGTGCCTTCCTGGCACCATATATCGTGCCACACGCACCATGCTGCAAGCTCGAGTATTGGCCCCGTCACATGATGCCTTGGCTAAATTAGGAATAAATGTTGAGTGTGATGAGATCTGGTATACTCCGCCTATGATCTATGATGCCTTGGCTAAATTCTTTTCGACTTTTAATTTTATAAAATTCTACTCTTTCATAAAAAAAAAACAAAAACTAGGGTTTGCACATCAAAAAACTATTGCGTGCTTTTGACTTAGACAATGAAGATTGTTTTTCGTCCTGATCTTCCACACAATGAGCCTTGAGATCATGGCATGTCATAAGAGGTCAGATTTTGACTTCACATGGCACACATCCCAAAAAGTGAATGTGATCGCTGGTGTACCATCAAACATTATTTTCAGATCATTTTTTGGGATGTGTGTTACACGAAATCAACGTTCCATGAAAAAAAATCTCCATCGTTTGATTTAAAGTAGTGAAAGATTTTCTTTGGTCCAAACGATGGTCACCAAGAAAGAATCTCTATTGGAAAACAAAAGGTACTCTTAAAAAAAAACATTGAAAGCAAATAGAAGCTCATACTAGTTGACGGGTTTGTACCTATTTATTTCTAAATTTAGATTATGCGAAAGGATGAAATGGCCAATTAGCACCTCAAAGGTAAAAAAAAAAAAATAGAAGCTCATACTAGTTGACGGGTTTGTACCTATTTATTTCTAAATTTACATTATGCGAAAGGATGAAATGGCCAATTAGCACCTCAAAGGTAAAAAAAAGGGTTCCTGTGTAAAAGGGGAAGGGGAAGGGGAAGAGGGGGGGGGGGGGGGGGGGGGGGGGGGGGGGGAGACCTTCTCGCCTCGCCCTCTCCATGGTCCTGCTTTGCCTCAGCTGCCAATATGCAAAGGTAAAGGGAAAGGGGATCACCTTGGCGCAAACCTCAAAAGTTGGCAATCCTACGGATGGCCTTTAACTAGAAGTGATAAACCGGCAGTGGATATACATTGCCAGATCTCGTTTCCCCTTGTCTGGTTGAATTCAGAAAGACTTACGAGTACAGTTGGTGCACGTCCGGCTGAAAAAATGACGAAATCTTTGAAATGTGTGATAGCACTCAATATGAACCAAAGAATTAGTTAGATATGATGTAAAATAGATCTTGTTTTATAAATGATAAAAAAATTTCCCACTAGGATGTACGAATCTTAGATTGAAGAAGAGAGGAGTAGCCCTTGGCCCACAACAGATAGAGGAGGATTTATTTTACCATCTTTAATTAAAACCTTGGTAAAGCCTGCTAAGTGTCACAAGTGAGTAGGTGTGGGCTTAAGTTATAGGCTCGATTAATAAATGAGGAGTTGGATTTAATCCCCACATTTAGGTCCAATTGACATTAATCCATTAAAGCCTTGAGCAAACCCAATTTGGCACGAGGGGAATGGTCAGGTCCTACCACTTAGAACCGAATTTTCAGTCCTACCTCATCCGTTGCTCTTGGAAATAAGAGAATCTTGACTTTCTTGATTTTCACTTTTTATAACATGGCGTGCAATTAAGATTCTCCTATTTCCAAGGGCAGAGAATGGGATAGGATTGGAAATCCGATTCTACGTAATAGGACCTAATCATTGTCCTTTGGCACGATGTTTTGATAGTAGATCAAGAAAGATTGTTTGGAGAAGGGGAAGAGTCATCGTAATCTTATCCCATCTATTTGAAATTGACTTTTGACTGTCCTATTTCTCCATTCCTTAGAGTCAACATTGAATACTAATAAAGAAAAATGTATTCAACTTTAAAATGTGGCGCCTTCGACGCGCACACACGAAAAAGAAAAGATGAAGTCTTCAGCTTTGAAATATAGTGCCTCGTGTGAGTAAAACAAATGTATCTTGTGCACCTACAAAATGAGGAACATGTCTTTCAATCTATGACTTCAAAAGTTTTTTTTTTTCCTGATTTTTGTTTTAATGAGAATAAAAAATCAAAATTGTGTTTTAGCCAAAAACTATCTTTTATTTTGAAAAAGTGATTTGATTGATGGAATCGAGAATGATACTTAGGAGATTGATGATATTGATAAAATTGATATTCAAATATTTCTTCCTAGAATATAATCCGAATAGACAGTTTTGATTTAAAGGTTCTACACAAGAATGAAAGTATCTTTATTTTTTTCCAAAAAGTAAATAGCCACTTTCTCCAAAGATAAAGCTACCGATTGATTGGTTTCTACCTACTTATTTCGTATGTCTTTGGACTTTTGTCAACTTAGTCCATCTACCATCATTCCAAATTGACACTTGAGGTGAAGGATCATGCAGCCTTAGACTATTAGGAATTTTGCAATTAGAGATTCTTTCTTCACAATTCGGATTTGCACTTGCAAAAACTATTTGAGTGCTTTTGACTTTACGAAGTATTGTCCCAATCTTCTCCACAATGAGTCTTTGAGATCATGGCATGCTATAAGATGTCAAATTTTGATTTCACATGACACACATTCCAAAAAATTAATGCGATTGTGGGTGTATACCATCAAACATGATTTTCAAGTAATTTTTTCGGATGTGTGTCATGTAAAATCAACATCTGATAAAAAAAAATCTCCATTGTTGCGAAAAAGAATCTCTGATTACAAATAAAAGGTACTCTTAAGAAAATTTTGTGACAGTAAATAAAAGATCTTGTTTTATTAATGATCAAATATTTCAACATAGGTTGTCCGAATATGAGTTTGAAGAAATTAGCAGGAAAACAAAAAAAATGATGAAGAGGAAAGAGAAGTAGTCCTTGGCTAGCAACAGATAGACGAGAATTTATTTTATCATTTTGAGTTAAAGTCTAGATTAAGCCCGTTAAGTTTAAAAAAGAGAGTATGATGAGTGTTAAAATATGATCAAATTTCACACTCTAAAACGTGCACGTAGCCATCTAATATGAGCAATCTGACAGCTTTTGTGGAGTTTTGATGGCTTCAAAAAATTCTGACCATTGGATATATTTGATGGTATAAAAGAGCATATGAACAACCAACACTAAAATATTGAACCAAGAACCGTCAAGCCCCTGAAATCCGTGAAGGATCGATCAATCAAATCTCATATCGATCGACCGAAGATGAGAATAATTAATTTTGCAGAAGCCACTGTCCATAATTGGTCGATATGCTGCTTGTGTTCGATCGATCAACTCAAAGAGAATTTCAATACGCCAAGATTTTCTTTAGAATCGAACTCTTAAATCGATCGATCAAATTTAAATGAATAATTCTCGTACTAGACTCTGTCCAGATTCAATCAATCGAATTATTAGACCGATCGGTCGATTTTATGTGAATTGAAGCGTGAAAAATCTCAATTCAAAATCGATTGATTGATTTTTGGATCGATCGATCGACTTTAGTGTTTTAGCATGGGGTTAGGGTTTTGAAATAAGACCTTATATAAGCTAGAGTTAGAGTTAGAGTTAGGGTTGGGTGCTTCTTCTTTTGAAAAGTCGTCTGCTTTTTCTTAGCAATTTTTATCTTTCTAGGGTTCCTTTCTTTAGCTTTGAGCATTCTTTTCTTATTTCCTAGCCATTAGATAGTAGATTAGAAATTTATTTTCTTGAAGAAAGATTGTTGCTGGTAGATTCAAGCGCACATTGGAATTGTTTAAAGCTTTTGACAGTATCTTAATACAGTATTTGAGTTTTATTTTATTCATGTTGTATTTTTCCTTAGTAATGCCTAGCTAAATCTTCTTAAGGTTTGGGATCTAATGAATCCTATCTGAGGTATCACTTATGATTTAGATCTGTGGTTGGAACTTCTTTTTAGATGCTCTTGAATGTTATTGTTTACTTGTCTTTGCTTACTTTTGTGATTTCGATCACCATTCTAAGATATGAAAACTAGTTATGCTTTTCTCATGATCTCGAATTTGTGATTTGGAATCCTTGCCCCATTTTCTATTGTATAAATCTAAGACATTTATTTATTGTGATTAAGGAACTCTTTAATACGATGAATGTTTTGCCTCTTTTTTTTATAGTTTTGGAATGACATAATTTAAGATTATTTTTGTGGATTAAATGTTTTATTTTTCATAAACTATTGATTGATTTTGATGTTTATGCGATTTAGCATCTTTAAATTTTCAACTAATTAAATCTATAATTGTGAATGATAATCAAAGATGGGTGGATTTAGCGTCCTAAACCTCGCATGTTTTTCTTTGAATAATATTATCTTGTTTAGTTTATTCTTTTTTGACATTCATCAAACTTGTTAAGCTAGATTTTGTTATAATTCTAGGAAAGATCTGTGATTAATAATTATTCCTTAAAAAATCTATTTAAAATCTTTGTAGGAACGACCTTATACTTTGCACCCATTTACTATGGTACGACTCTCACTTGCGAGTATTTCACTTTTAAATTCACATCAGAGCAGGTGTGGGTGTAAGTAACAAAGGAGGAGTTGAGTTTGATCCCCACATTGAGGTCCAATTGAAATAAGGTAAATTTATCATAATAACTTTCTTTTCGAAAATAATGTCAATTTTATACCCATTTCAAACATTTTATGAGAGAGGGAAGTCTTATAAAATATTTAGCTAAACGGTTATCCATCTTAATTGGAAATGACTAGACTACCCCTGGATTAAAGGCTTAATAAGATGCAAATGATGGGTAATAGATGTAAATTTATAACAAGAGGAATGTTTTTTAGATACTTTTTGAATATATATATATATATATATTTTATAAAAACTTATATAGTTATTATTTTTAAAATGATATAAAATAATAATAATAATAATAATATTTTTTTTAAATTGTTTGTATTCAATATAAAAGCAATACATATGTTTCGGGAAGTCCGAAAAACACATGTACGCGTTGTTGGCATTGCTATCTTAAAAATCGCGGAGCGGAGAAAACCAGGATAGTTACCAGGGCAGATCGAAAACAAGAAAAAAACCTACATCAAGAGGAAATCGGAGAGACTGGGAAAAACCTCAAAGAGTACAAAAACAGATCACTCATAAAACCTCCCGAATACAGTGAAATCCCATCCTGAAGCTCGATCATAAAACTCTAAGAGCATCAATGAGGTGCCCTGCTTCAAAGCTATAGAGGTTGGTTGAGGAGGTCTCTCTGTATCCAGCAGCTATCGCCCAATTGCAAGTAGTATTTATACAGTCTCTGAATAGTTTGTCTTTAGAAAATTGAGACCCTTTGCAACTGATATTATTTCTCGTAAGTCAAGTATTCCACATGATGGAGATGTGAAGATGTTTTCATATCCATCTTTTGAGTCCCGAAGATGTTGTGTTCCAGCACAAAATGGAACCTTTAACTTCTGGATTGATACATGAGGAAACGCCAAAAGCTTGGAAACATCTATTCCAAATAGGCCGGACATTGGGACAATATAGGAAAAGGTGATTAGAGTCCTCATTAGCTGAATCATAAAAATAACACATATAATTGATGACCTTGCCTCTTTTATTAAGATTGGATATTGTGGCGATTTTGTTCCACATGACCGTCTAGAGGAAAAAGGTAATTTTCGAGGAGATTTTGAGATCCCAATTGAACTTCCATTCAACCGGCTGGAAACTGGGATTTAGAGCTATGAACGCTGATTTGACAGTGAAAATATTTTTGCTATTGCACAACCATAGACACTCGTCTGCTTGGGGAGATGTAAGATTTCAGTTAATCTTCTCTTAAATTGGACAGCTCAATTGCCATCCGATCTAAATATATCAGCAAGGGTAGCCGATTGAGTAGTGGATATAGAAAATAACTTTGGTAGTTTATGAGATAGAAGGTGATCAAGGTTGTCCCATTTATCTTTCCACAGGTGAATATGGTTTCCCCTTCAGATACGAAAGGTGATGAGTTTGCTATAATCCTCTCTAGTAAAAAGAATGTCGTTTCACCATCAGGAAGAATTATAGTAGTTACCACTCTTAACATTTCAACCATTGTCACACAGTCGATATTTCTGGATGACAATATCTTTTCACAAACTTTGAATATTATCCCTAATTCTCCACGACCATTTCATGAGTAGAGCTTTGTTTATTTTATTTATCGGTCTTATTCCCAATCCACCTACCCAGTTAGGTTTCACAACAGTGCTCAAATTTACGAGGTGAATTTTCCTGTCGTTATCGAGGTCATCTCATAAAAAATTTCGCTCTAATCTTTCAATTTCCTAACAAACCTTGGAAGGGCATTTGTAAATATATAGAAAGTAGGTTGGGAGGGTACTAAGCACAGTTTGGGCTAAGATTAATCTTCTCCCTTTGGAGGGTAGCTTGCTCTTCCATCTGTTTAATCTGCTTCTAATTTTGGAGATTATCGGATCCCAATCCGCCGAAGCTTTGAGTTTTCCGATCCCGATTGGTATTCCAAGGTACTTAGGTGGGAAGTTGGCGACGATTAAATTAGCACTTTGCATCCAATTTGATAAAGAGGAAGCATCCATATTTACGCCATAGATACAAGATTTGTCGTAGTTAATACATTGCCCAGAGATGTCTTCATAGAGTTTGAGAAGCTTAATAACTTAAAGGATTTGATAAGCATTTCCTTCACACATGATAAGCGAGTTATCGGCATATTGCAAAAGATTAATGTTGGAGTTGCACCTGAAATTAGAAAAGCCTACCATGGAGTGCACTTGAATTAATAAAATTTGATCTTCTCATTCGGTGCAAACCATATTTATGATGTTTTGAACTCAATTAAGAGTCGTCCAAGAAAAAATGTTTGGAGAAGAGGAAGAATAGTCATGGCATCAACATCCTCTTCACAGCCTTAACCCATTTACTTGAGGTAGACTTCCCGGTCTCATTTCTCCATGCCTTGGGAGTCAACCTTGAATAATAATAAAGAAAAAAATGTTCAACTTTAAAATGTGGCGCCTCGTATCTGAACACACATGACGGTGACGCGCACTCATAAAAAGATGAAGTCCTCATCTTTGTAATGCAACGCCTCGTGTAGAAAACAAGTGTATCATGTGCACCCACACGAGATGATGTCTATATATAAAATTATGAAAAATAAGTGTATTAATTGTGTCGGGCCGGGTTTTTGGGTTAGATCCAGTTGATATCTTTGACCCGTGGGGTCGGGCATATATCATTTTTCGTTGGACAACCAACAAAAAATGATACTTGAAAGTTGTTAAAGGTTTTTCAGTGGCTTCCCTTTCTTGTAGAACTCTTCAACGTTCTGGTATGGTTGTCAGATCCACCTGACCAGACCATGAATATACTCCGACCTATTAGACGATTGACCTGACTTGGCCCGAACTTGGGTCGGATGTCTCATGCCTGACCCATGAGTCAAGTTATCACAACCCGGTAAAATATCGGGTTGGATTGGGTCAGGTATCGGGCTGACCAGACCCATTGACAGGCCTAGTCCTAGGCCTATACGTATCAGTCAAACATGCTGATATTAAAATACCTTTCTTCTTATATTTTAAAATACTTTTAAAATGTATAAAATATGTAAAATAATTTATTAAAATGGCATTTTTAATATCTTATTTAAATGATGTTTGATATATATCTGCCTATATGACTTAGATATGGGCTAATATTTAACCTATTTAACCTGAGTGTTCTAAAGTCTTTTAACGGCTCAAAGTTGGGTCATTTTTCTGCAATGAATAATTTTTCTTTTGACTAAAAAATAAATAAAAGGTCGTTTTCTCCAAAGAGAAAACAATTAATTGATCTGTTCTACCTAGTCATATCATCTTCGTATTGTCCACTCATTCCAACTACCGTCATTCAAATTGACAAATAAATGAGGATAAAAACGCTCTACAATGAGTGGAACGACCACTGGTGATGGGTACTTGAGTTGTCCACAATGTGAACTTTGAGATGCAGACTTAAAGAGCATGGAGATCTGTGCGAGTCTCGGAATCCATCGTAGCGCATGGCTTGCACGCCATTAAAAATGGCTGAGTATATATTAGATCTTGACTTGTGACTATCATCTATATACGAAAATAGTGTTTAAATGATCTTAATCATACACCATTAATGGCTTAAGATGTGCATGATCAATACTGTCAAGTGATAGACTACATATTAAAATGCAATGGCCCTAAAAATGGTGTTATATGGAGATTTGAACAATTGGATCTTTGTACTCTAATATCAATAGTTGTTCTTAGCAAATTTGGCATATATGATTATCAGTTATGAAAATTTTTTTTACAACCTGATGCTAATGAGCGGAGTCAACTATAGATAAAGAAATAGCCTTCAACATTGGAATGTGACATTGAACCCAAAGTAACAGGCAGGTATGTTCGAGCAGTAAGGCTACTAGAAGGTCGAACCAGTCAGATACCCGACTTGACTGATTTTTTGACCGAGTCGGCCACATAAACTTGACTCGTCACGTCTGGTCAGGCATGAAACATATGATACGTCTTTCGAGTTAGGTTGGGTTTGGGTTAATCCATGGTTAGCCAAGTTTTTGGCGCTTCACTGAAGCTGCTTTAACCCAATGACTTGGGCCTTACCATATTATACCGGGCGGAATAATCCATTCGGTTCTATGGATGTTGGGCCCACCATCACTGCATTTCTTAATCACATGGTCCACTATTGTTAGTGTTAGTGTTAGGCTGACTTTTTTGCTCCTTCTCATTATTTTCCTAGAATTAGGGTTTCAAGAGGCCCAAAAGGGCCCCTTCTACGTGGAAGCAAGGCTCACGTCCATGTTCTAGCCGCGTGGTTTTCCCACGAGCCTGGACTCGCTCATATCTCCATGATCTTTAAGTCTGTGTACCTCAAGGTCCTTTCAGGGCACACCTCGTGTGCCCGTGATCAGATTGGTCACTCTATAATAGTCCTTTTTGTATTACGCCGGGTTGGTTAGGTACCAATCCGTCGGATCAAATTTTGGCTACCCAAAAGTTAAGGTTATATGCCAGACCTAACCTAACACGACCAGATGGTGCACTCTAACCTGACGAGTAAAGGATATGTGCCAGCCCCATACAATACTTTGACCTGACCTAATACCAAACGCCAAAAACTCAAACCAAAGCCTTAGGTCGGGTCGGTTGCCTCAGCAAATGATGATTTTATCTATACGAATTTGGAAAATCATAGCTTTCCTAATGCTATGGTTCGCACTTTAGATTTACTCGGAGTTTAATATTAGCACGAGAACTAGTGGGAGCTCCATTAACTTTTGCAAACTCGCATATTATAAGGCCACAACTTTCCATAGCTGTGAATATTTAGCCTGCCAAATGCCTCTATCCAAAGCGTGGCAAGTGAAAACAAAATAACTTTATATAAAATATATAAAAGGGTACCTCCAGTCACGCCTACAAGTTTAATAACTAGTTCGAATTAATCTTATTGACTAGTTTAAATTAGACCATTGAGATCGCTTTTTAACTACGATCTTTAATACAAAGATATTGAGACCATAAGCTTACATTTATATGGTAATTTTTTTATTCCAAGTGACAAATATTAAAAAAAAAATACTCTAAAATTAAGTTCGAGCATGAGGTGTGCCATCACTGCAATATTCTGGCCTCCTATTATAATTAATTTTTTTTATGGGACGGAGATTATCTTTTAGGAAGAAGCCACAATATAAAAAGAAAATTAGAAATAGTGGACGATTTTTTATAGGCAATTTTACAAATAACTTATGTGGCACGATGTGATTGGCTGGAGTGTTTGGACCCTACTATGGGTGCAGCCAATTATATCGCGTCACATAAGCTGCCTATAAAATTGTCTATAAAAACTGTCTACGGCATAACAGTGTTCTTTAACAGAAAAGTGTAAATTGTGATATAGATTTACTACAAGGACCCACATGGCTTGCTAATCCAAAATCTTTTTAAATTAATTGCCAACTAGGCAAACTCAAAGAATGACAAGAGTAATGTTATTGAGATCTGGCTAATATTGGGGCCACCACATAAGTGATCGGTTGCTCAAACCAAAAAGCAGCTATAGATACAGCTTCCAACTTGGCAACCCCATTGAATGACACGTGTAATCTTATATATGAAAAATAAGATTAAGAATGTATATAAAGATCACAAGCATAGTGCACGTGCTGCTAACGAGTTTTGTGCGATCCACATCATGTCGCCACTTTCTCCGAGTTTGCGTTACCAATATTTCTTTCACGTGCCAATTGGACCCAAGCCAATAAGCCAACGCGGTGATGTAGTGGGCATCTCATACACGCTCTCTTCCGCTGTGCCATGAACTTAGAGTACCATTTCGTCTTGAGTCAACGCCATTAAAAACGGATTTGCACGAATTTCAGGTTTTCTGATATCACATATATCTAGCTTTTCTCATGATTCAATGGCTATAATGCTCTTCATAAGGAATGATGCATGTGACCATAGGCCGATAGGGATATTTCGATTTTTTGGCCAACCAATATGTATCGGCCTCGATATGGTATCCACCAATACATGACAGGTATCGGCTGATGCCTCTTTCAAATTTTTTTTAAAGGGCAGAGATACGCATCATTTTTTTTAAAGGGCAGAGATACGCATCAGCATCAATAGATACGTATCCGTCAACTATGGGCCGATAACCGCTTTGACACCTTGGATGTGACTGCAAAACTCCCGATTAATCCGTTGACAAGATATGTGCAAGGATCCAGCACAATATCGAAAAGTGACGTTGATCAGACGGTTGAGATCACTTCTGATGAGTCTGCCAAGTGTACTATCCATACTTTTTTGGTAGAAGTGAACCGTATTTCCATCCTCCGTATTCGGCCAAATATCGAATTATTTGGATGTTATTACTGGGTGTGGGGCCCGGCCGTAGAGGAGGCCTCACACATTAAAAGGAAGTGGTGGCACTTTGGTAAAAACATATAGAAAGTTCTCGTGGAATTTAACACATCAGGATCCACAACTCCCCTAGCTATCTTCAAAGTAGATATAAATATATTGTAAGTTGGAATCTGCAATCTCATTGTAGTTCTCTCAATTGGGCAACTTTCAGAACCAGAGATCAATCCATTGAATCATGTCGTGTGCTCGGAATCTCCGATTCGTCCCTCAGATCCATGGGCTCTCCCAATTCGAAAAGGCGAAAATTGATGGAGGGTTTTCTATGTTACAGAGTTCTATCAAGCAACTTCACTTTGGAAATTGGGTAGAGAAGGGGATTGCAGCTAAAGAGATTAAGAGATTGGCGAGATCGGATTTGAGAACGAGGAAATCGCTCGCGGGTTTAGGTGTCATCCCGTCGCTCATATCGATGCTGGATTCGGAAGTTTCGGATCACCAGAGATCAGCTATGCAGGCTTTGATTGAGCTTGCTAATGGAACATACACGTAAGTTATAGTTCGATCTTAGAGTGTGTTTTTTATTATTATAAAGATAGTTGAATTGCTGTCTCCACATTGAAAACCGCTTGATCATGATCAGACGATCTTCAATGCCTCATTTGCTTTCTTTCTATTATATATGCTGATCATCCATGAACTTTTTCATTGCAGAAATAAAGCACTTACGGTTGAGGCAGGGCTGGTTGCTAAATTACCTCAATTGATCAAGACCACCAACCAACCTTTAAAACAAGAAGTCTCCCTTCTACTCCAATCCATTTCCTCACTACTTAATACCCAATTCCACATCAACTCACCCCAAATCATCCCATTCGTTGTCGAAATTCTCAATTCCGACACAAGTGTTGAAGAAGCCAAGACGGCATGTCTAGCCACTCTATGCAACCTCTCAACGGAGCTTGAGAATGCTAAAACTCTCATACCGAGCGGCATACTACGCACTCTGCTAAGGCTCACATTAGTAAAAAGCTCTTCCGAGCAAGCTTTACTGACTTTACGGAACTTGGTTGTGACCGCGATAGGAAAAAAAGCAATGCAGAATGAGCCCGCGGTTATGGAAAGTTTAATGGAAGCTTTGAGATGGGAGGAGAAGCCTAGATGTCAGGAACTAGCCGCGTCCATATTGATGGTTTTGGCACATAACAACCCGTCACAAAGAGAGAAAATGGAACAATTGGGGATTGTTGAAATTCTTCTTGAATTAGCTTTGTTAGGGAGTCCACTAGCAAGAAAACGGGCGGTAAAACTTCTCCAATGGTTTAAAGATGAGAGGATGAACAGAGTCGGGGCACATTCGGGTCCGCAGATGAGACAGATAACACCTGGATCACATGTAAATCAGAGGGAAATTAGGGAAGGTAGGAGAATTATAAAGGAGATGGTTAAACAGAGTTTAGATAAAAATATGGAACTGATTACAAGGAGAGCTAATGGCTGTTGTGAGGATTGTTCTAAACTGAAGGCTTTGGTTGTTAGCTCTAGTTCTAAGAGCTTGCCTTTTTAGGACTCAAGTATATAAAACCTGTTTAAAAAACAAAACAATTTTGAATTATTTATTGTATAGTGACAAGTGGATCATGTTATTTTTTTCTAAGCAAGCAAAAATTTATTGTGAGAGAGCAAGAAATTAAAAAAGATTTGAGAGCATACTCTGTGCATCAAGACTACTTAAAGTGGTAGTTGTGTGGTAGTTTTGCTTTTGTTTTCCTTTGTTTCCTTCCTACCCTGTGCATCAAGACTACTTAAAGTGGTAGTTGTTTTGCTTTTGTTTTCCTTTGTTTCCTTCCTTGTTGCATTTATTTTTTCTTTTTTGTTCTTTTTAGTAGGTGTCTGGCAGCACGATGGGTGAATTTTGTTTCTTCTTGAAATATAATTTACCTTTTTTACCCAATAAAAAAAGAAATTGTCGTAATTGCCCACCGCTCCTAGAGCAATTTACTGTTAGTAGGGCTATCAATGGGTCGGGTTCAAATTCAAAATCTTGAATTGCCTTGTTGGGTTAGTTCGGAAATCTCGACCCATTTAGTAAATGGGTTTGGGTTAGTCTTGAAATCCCGACCAATTTAGTAAACCAGTAGGTCCTTGATATCAAGGTCCGTTGTTGTGAAAGATTGGGATGAAAATGATCTCCATCCTTTGGATTGAAGCAGTAAACAACAATTTTAGCATACAAAACCTTGAGAAGAAAGAATCTCGGGTTGTAAAAATACCATATAATGTAGAGGGTATGAAAAGCAGATGAAGACGAAGAAAAAATATGCTTATTTATTAGGGTTTCTCAAAATATAATATATAGACATATGAGAATGTTCTAGACCATTCACTCGGATACAACTTAATGACAATTGAGATGAGTTTGTATCCGGTGTATCTCTAATACACCCCCTCAAGTTAAGGGGAGATTTCAGCCCTCATTAACTTGCCTTGTAGGTACTTGAAACAGTTACTCGAAAGAGACTTAGTGAAGATATCGGCCACTTGATCGATTGCTTCCTTGTTTACCACTTTTTCCCGGATAAAGTGGTAATCGACTTCAATGTGTTTGGTGCGCGCATGGAAAACCGGATTGGATGCCAAATAGATCGCACTGATGTTATCGCACCATAAGATGGGTGTGTGATCTTGCTGGATATGGAGATCTTTGAATAACATATGAATCCATGAGATGTCAGCAGCTATGTGAGCTAATAACCGGTACTCAGCTTCGGTAGAGGAGCGAGCTACAGTGCGTTGCTTTTTAGCACACCAAGAAATAAGAATGGAGCCAATAAAAATGCAAAAATCAGTTGTGGAGCGTCGATCACCTGCCCAGTCCGCATCGGAATAAGCGGTGATGGCAAGGGGCCCAGGATGGAGATTGAGGCCATGATTAAAAGTGCCCTTTACAAAGCGAAGTATGCGCTTTACCGCAGTGAAATGACTATTTGTAGGGTTGTGCATGTGTTGACATGCACAATTGACGGCAAATGAGAGGTCGGGACGTGTTATTGTGAGGTATTGGAGTGCGCCCACAAGGCTACAGTAGAGAGATGAGTCTTGGAAGGCATGGTCACCAGTTGGATAAGTATTGCTTTTAGAAGTACAGGGGGAAGAGGAAGCTTTGCAGTCAAGCATGACAGCCTTCTACAGAATGAACTGCGCGTATTTGGACTGAGAAAGAGTGAATCCGAGAGGTGTGAGCAACACCTCGAGGCCAAGGAAGAGGTGCAAATTTTCGAGATCCTTCATTGAGAATGATTGCCCCATAATAGTGATCATTCTGGTAATTTGAGTTATGTTGCTCCCAATGATTAAGATATCATCAACATAGATGAGAATGATGGTAAGGTGTCCATTGTGATGTTGAATAAATAGAGAGTTATATGCCATGCTATTGCAGAAACCATTGGATAGCAGAAACCTAGAGAACATATCAAACCAAGCTCTAGGAGCTTGTTTCAGACCGTAGATCGCCTTACGAAGCTTGCAGACATGATGAGGTAAGGAAGGATCGACGAACCCAAGGGGTTGTTGCATGTACACCTCTTCCTTCAAGAAGCCATGGAGAAATGTGTTTGACACATCCAGTTGCTTGATGGACAAGTTATAATATAGGACAAGTGCTAAAACCACTCTAATGGTAGGATGTTTAGCCATGAGGCTAAATGTATCATGATAATCAAGTCCTTCCTCCTGATGGTAGCCTTTAGCAACAAGCCATGCTTTGTAGCGAGACACAGACCCATCTGCATGAGTTTTGACCCTATAAACCCACTTGCAACCTACTATGGTGCGATTGGCAGCTTGGAAACTAGAGTCCAGGTGCCTTGCGTGATGAGGGCATGGTATTCTTCTGACATCACCTTCCGCCAGTGATGGTGTTTAGAGGCTTCAGTGTAGTTTTGAGGTTCACTAGCTAGGTTGGTAGTGGCAGTGAGGGCAAACTGCTTATTAGGCTTGACAATGCCACTCTTAGATCTGGTGGTCATTGGATGAGTGGGCAAGGATAATTGGGCATTGAGTTGGATAGCAGGTATGTTGTCGGGTGGTGGGGCAGCAGGTAGAGTAGATTGGGTGGGTGGGTGTACTTAGGAGGGAAGAGCGGTTGGGTTACTTGCTGTTGGGATGCATGTGTATGAGTGGGTGTAGTTGAGAGTGACGGAGAGGAAGGTGTTGGGGAGGGTGATAGATGGGGAGTTATTGAGGTGAACGAGGGAGGGGAATTTGGTGGGGATAATAAGTGGGAAGGAAGAAAAGGTGACGGAGGAGGTGGTATAGGTTGGGGTAAGTATGAATTAAGTTGATGAGGTGAGGTGTTGGTTGTAGGAGTGTGGTTGGGTATTGGAAGGAGGGGAAAGGGAGGGGAAGGGGCTGAGGGAATGCCATTGGTGGAAGGTTTGGGGTTGTGGAGTTGGGGAATGGTGATGGTGGTACATGGGTTTGGGAGGCTACTGGTTGGTTGGGTAGTGGAGTTCAAGTTTCTGAAGGAATTGCAGTTTGAGCAAAGGGAAAAACATCCTCATAAAATTTTATATGTCGGGAGATAAACACTTGACTAGTGCCTTGTTCCATGCATCGATAGCCCTTGCCGGTTGAGTAGTATCCAATGAAGATGCACGGGCGAGAGCTCAGAGATAATTTGTGTTCAGCATAGGGTCGAAGCCAGAGAAAGCATAGGCATCCTAAAGATTTTAAGGTAGAGAAATCAGGTTTTTTGAATAGGAGCTCATATAGGAGTTTGAAATCCAAGGCAGAGTTCGGTAAACGGTTAATGTTATTGTAGTTTCAATGAGGTGACGATGCTTTCGCTCGGCAACTCCGTTTTTTTCCGGAGTATGGGGACAAGAAGTTTGATGCAATATGCCATGAGAAGACAGAAATTGGGCAAGAGATCTGTTCACAAACTCGCCTCCGTTACCAGTGCACAGTATTTTGATTTTGTATGAAAGCTAATTTTTTGCAAGGTTCTTAAATTCAACAAATTTATTTGTAACTTCAGATTTTTTCTTTATAGGGTACAACCAAGAGAATCGACTGTAGCCATCAATGAACACCACATAAAAGCGATAATCATGAAAAGAAGGAAATGGAGACGAGCCCCAAACATCAGCATGTATTAATTCTAAGGGACGTGATACAGACAACGTAGATAAATTGAAAGGCAACCTATGAGATTTGTCAACATTACAGGACTCACATACAGAATTAAGATGAGAGGAACTAGGGAGCTGATATTGGCGAACTAAAATATTAAACACATTTGACGATGGGTGGCCGAGCTTGTGATGCCAAAGAGACGAGCTTGTGCGAGCACTGAGGAGAGCTTTGTTGGGCAAACAAATTGGGATAGGGTACAAGCCATCGTTACATGGGCCTTGGAAGATTTGTTGGTTTGTGGCCTTGTCCTGAATTCGAAAATCAAGCAAATCAAAGATTAGCACACAATTGTTATCCCGTGCTAATTTGTGAACAGAAAGTAGGTTATGAGATATGGCAGACACATGAAAAATTTGAGAAAGAGACAAAGTTGAAGTGAGAAGAGGGAGGAGACTTGAGCCTGTGTGTTTAATTGGTAACACATTGCCATTACCTACAGTGACCTTGTCGGTTCCCTGATAGTTGCTATGAATCGACATTGAGGATAGATCGTTGGTGATGTGATTACTCGCGCCAGAGTCAACATACCAATTGGAATCCAGTATGGAAGGAGACGACGCTACATACGCTTGGGGCGGATAATTGGGACGCGGAGAGTTGTAGTTGAATTCAGGGCGGTACCAACAATCAGATGCATAGTGGTTGTTGTGACCACAAAAGTTGCAAGCATCTTTGGCTACACCATGACCTCGGCCTCTGCTGCTATTTCCTGCATTGTTGCAACCAGAGTTTCAGCCACCAGAACGCCCAGTTCGAGTGAATGAGGCATCATGAGTGGTATTAAAATTCCTACGGTTATCGGAGAAGGAATCACTGAGTTTGGTAGTGATGAAGGTTGTAGCGACATCAGACGATAGGGTAGCAGGGGACTCCATGGCCAGATTGACCTCCTCAGAGCCAAGCAGAGAGTTGAGTTCATTGGCTTTTATAAGCTCAACTCGAGTACTGATGGTACATTTGAAAGAGGAGTATTCATGGGGTAATCCATGAAGGGTGAAGAAGACGATGTCTTCCTCAGATAGTAGAGCACCAGCAACTACAAGTCTGTCAACGTAGCTCTTGATTTTCTTCAGATAATCGGTCATGGTGAGATCAGTCTTTTGGATGGTGTAGAGCTTTGTTTTAATCTCATGTATATGAGATCTAGACAATGAGACAAAGCTTTTGGACAGAGTGCTCACGATTTATGAACTGTGGTTAAGCCCAAATGTATAGGGCAACACCTACGGAGTTGTGGTTGCAATGATGCAACTGATCAGATGGTTATCTACACGAACCCATTTGTTGTATTCTGGGTTTGGAGGGACGTTGCCAGTGGAATCTAGGAGCTCTTTTGGAGGATGTGTTATTGACCCATCTATGTAGTCAAGTAGTTGATTAGCTTGGAGGGCATAATGAAGTTGGGTGTTCCATGTGACGAAGTTGGAGGAATCCAATTTGATCGTAATGAGAGAGGAGATGTTGGAGATGAAGAAAAGGAGGCCTGGGGGAAGATCAGGGAGGGAAGAGGAATTGGAAGATGAAGATGAAGTCATTGAAGAGAAGAGAAAGAAGCTTTTGATTGAGGGGAGCTCAGATCTCAGAGAAGAACCTGCTCAGAATACAGATCGTCTGGTGGCAGCGACCAGCGGCTTTATACCATGAAAAGTAGATGAAGAAGAAGAGAAAATATCTTGCTCATTTATTAGGGTTTCTCAAAATACAATATATAGACATATGAGAATGTTTTAGACCATTCACTCGGATACAACTTAATGACCGTTGAGATGGGTTTGTATCCGGTGTATATCTAATAAGGTATACCAATCACCAATGATGGACATAAATTATTATCTCAATATTGGTGAATTTTGGTAATTATCTATCATAGTTTAATTTCAGCCATCATTTTAATCAAGGGTACCTCTATTCGCGCCTATCAAATTACTGGTGGGTGCCTATACGAATAGTCGTTGAGCGTATTGAATTTGATGATGGTGATCAATTTTTATTCCAATCTTCTACAATGAATCTTGAGACCATAGGCATGCCATTAGATGGCTAAGATTTTGATTCCATGTGGCACAGATCCAGTATCCAGTCTTTAAAGTCTCATTTTGGGGAAAGCCATTAGTAAACAATTTCATTTGTGGAAGGACAATTTGTTAGACTCCATATCCAGTCTTCGTTAATTGGTAATTCCCAATTGAAAGGACAATTTGTTAGATCCAGTATTCAGTCTTCGTTAATTGTCGATTCATGTATGTGATTTTAAAATTTTTCAGACCCGTATGAAACTATCAAAATCGCCTTAAACTTCTTTTAAAGTTACGAAATGATAAAAATGTCTCTACTATTTCAAAAGTCCAAGCGTTCGCTTTTGGATGAAAATTCCTTCATGCTTTGGCATAGACAGTTAGGTCATACATCAAGAAAAAGACTAGAGACTATGGTCAAAAATAATATTCTTAAACCTCTCGATTTTAGTGATTTTGAAACTTGTGTTCAATGTATTAAAGGAAAAATGATAAAATAATATAAGTTTGAAGCTTCAAGATCATCTGAGTTACTGCATCTCATTCATACTGACATTTGTAGCCTTTCCCTACTCTTCACGTGGTGGGCAGCGTTACTTTATCAGCTTTATAGATGATTTCTCACGATATGCGTATGTGTATCTAATTCATCACAAATTCGAGGCACTCGACATATTCAAAATCTTTCAAATTGAGGTAGAGAAACAATTAGATAAAAAGATAAAGAGTCTTAGATCAAATCGTGGAGGTGAATAATATGAGAAAATGGATAAAGACGGTATAAATCACTGACCCTTCGTTGAATACCTAAAGGAACAGGGCATAGTTCCTCAATACACTGCTCCAGGTACACCACAACAAAATGGCGTCCCTGAAAAGAGAAAGCGTATATATCAGGATGTCATACGAAGTATGATGAGTCTTTCAGATCTTCCTGAGAATTTTTAGGGAGAAGCTCTCAAAACAGTGGTTTACATTATAAATAGGGTACCTTGTAAAGCAGCTCCTGAAACCCCTTACAAGATTTGGACTTGTCATAAGCCTAGTTTGAATCATCTCCATGTATGGGGATGTTTAGCTGAAGCAAAACTTTATAATCTTGAGTTGAAAAAACTTGACCTTTGTACCGTCACATGTTAGTTTATAGGTTATCCAGAGTGTACTCAAGCCTACAGATTCTATTTCCCTTCAAGACCACTAGAGATTGTGGAGACTTCAAATGCAAAATTTCTTTAAGATAAGATTTTTAGTGGGAGTCAAAAGAGGAGAAACATTATCTTCAAAGAAGATCAAAATATTATTTTATCTATTCCCGTTGGGCCTTCCTTACCTACTTTTTCTATGGCTCCTATTCTTGTTAGACCTTCAATATCAGTATCTGTTTCTCGTGACATAGGGACATCGAGTGCACCCGCTCTGGCTCCATCTACTTCTGAAGAGCAACCAATTATTTTAAGAAGATCCTCTAGAAAGCGAAGATCTGCCATACCATCTGATTATGAAGTCTATTTGTAAGAGGATGACGATGTTGATCTAAATTTCGATGACCCTCCTACCTTTCGCAAAGTTATGGAGAGCGACAAATCTCAATACTGGCAGGAGGTCATGAGAGGAGTTACAATCTATGGAGAAGAATCATGTTTGAGAACTCTCTGCTCTTCTTGAAAATCATAAAAAAATTAAATGCAGATGGATTTTTTAAATTAAAAAGACTCAAAGGGATATATTAAAAAGTACAAGGCAAGACTCATTGCCAAGGGTTTTACACAGAGACTTGGCATTGACTTTAATGAAACATTCTCTCCCGTTCTCATCAAAAGATTCACTACGGATTATTCTTGCGATCGTTGCTCACTACGATCTCGAGTTACACCAAATGGATGTTAAAACGGTATTCTTGAATGGTGATCTGGAAGAGGAAATTTATATGTCTCAGTCAGAAGGTTTTGTTGCACATGGACAAGAGAACCTTGATTGCAGACTGAAGAGATCCATTTATGGATTAAAGCAGGTTTCACGATAATGATATTTAAAATTTGATAAAATTGTGACACAATTTGGCTTCAAAGAAAATATTATGGACCAATGCATTTACATCAAAGAGGTTAAAGCGCGTTTCATCATTCTTGTTCTTTACGTCGATGATATACTTCTTGCTAGCAGCGATATTCATCTCCTCCACGAAACGAAATTTTTTCTCTCAATGAGTTTTGATATGAAAGATATGGGAAATGTTCAATATATTCTTGAAATTAAGATCCATAGAAATCGAGGTGCTAGACTTTTAGGCTTATCGCAGAGAGCTTATATTGATAAAGTTATCAAAAGATTTTATATGAAAAATTGTGCGCCCAGTGATGCTCCTGTGTTAAAGGCGATATTTTCAATTAAAGTTAATGTTCAAGAAATGTAAGCGAAAAAAATGCAAGTAAATGTCTCTGAATGTGCTTCTGCTGTTGGAAGCTTAATGTATGTAATGGTATGCTCACGACCCGATATCGCGTTTATTGTTAGAATGCTTGGAAAATTTCCACAAAATCTTGGTATTACTCATTTTAGAGCGATGAAGAAAGTCTTACGATACTTGCACCGAACTAAGGATTTCATGCTAGTTTACAGAAGGTCGAGCAAGCTTGCGGTTGTTGGAGATAGATTCTGGCTATATTGGGTGCTTGAAAACTCAAAAGTCTACTTCAGGTTTTATCTTCAAACTTGCTGATGGTGATGTATCTTGGAGGAGCTCGAAACAAAGCATAACCACTGATTCCACCATGTTTACAGAGTTTGTCGAATGCCATAAGGCTACTCGCAATACTATGTGATTGAAAAGCTTCATTGGAGAACTAAAAATTATGGATTCTATTGAAAGACCTATTGTAATTTATTGTGACAATAAGGCTGCTACAGATTTTATCAAAAGTGGGAGGATTACCAAGAATAACTGACAAATTGAAGTTAAATACCTTATGGTTTGCGAGAAAGTGGAGGAAGGGATTATTAAAATTCTTTATTTGTCAACTGAAGAGATGATTGCTGATCCTCTTACCAAAGGATTAGCTCCAAAAAAATTTACGGCGCATGTGATCCGGATGGGAGTGTTAGACACTCTAGTACACTATTTGAGTGAGAGTTTCTACTTCCACAATACATTATTCTCTTTTATAATACTTTTATTGCAAACATTATATTTTATTTAATTGATGTATTTATTTTAGTATCATTATTATTATTATTATTATTATTTGTGCATATGCAGTGTTATTGTCTGAGAGCATAAGTGCTCAAATAAGGTTGTTTGAGCTATCGTGATTAAGCACCACGATTTGTGTAGCTTTTGTCCTGATAGGTGGGTAATAGTTTTCATATGACGCATGTCGTAAAATATCAGGACAGCATGCCTTAGGGTATAAAGTTGGACGAATGAGGGGATATATACAAGAAATTGCATTAAAGTGTATATTTTCTGGTATCACTAAAATCACAACGAGCTCTCTAGTTTATTAATGATATTAGTGTCTTGATCATAAAACTGTCATAATGAGATTTGAAAAAATTATACATTATTAGCATTCATGATCCGACATTAGGATTGTTATCGAACTTGAGAGAATGCGTGTTACATCGAAGTCTTAAAAGTCAATGTTTTTACAAAACTTTAAAGGATGGTCATCCATTTTTTTGAACTAAGTCAATCATGATGTTCTTTCTTGTTTTTTCTATTTTTATTTTATTAAAAACATATATATTATTAAAGTTAATGTGTGGTTCAAATGAGAGATTATTGGGTATTTGTGACCCACACAATAACTTTATCCATTCCTATTTTAATTAAAACGTGATTGACTAAAGACTTTGAGATTTAATTGGTAACGGGATTCCACTCCACGCAACTTTAGGAGTTGATTTCAACTTGATTGGTTTGTTATAAGCTAATCCTTATCTTTTAATGATACACCTCTCCCTTGAATCCTTGATGGGTTAAGATTCAAGGGCATGCTATAAAAGAGGACAACGCCCCCTCTTCATCTCCACTCAATGCAATCGTGCCCATCATATAGAGGAAGATAGAAGCGAGGTAGTATTGTCCTCAAGCTATAAGCGAACGGTGTCTATCGGAATCAAAATTCTCATCGGACTATTCTCATTGGATTCTCAACGACCATTCTCATCCGCAAGGTATGCCTAAATCTTGATTGAATATTAATTGCCTAATATAGATTTAATTTAACACACCCAACCCAAAATCTACATTAGTCAAGAGGTTTCTAACCATCTAATCAAAGCAACTTTGGTGCCTGTAGCTATTGCTCTGGCACCAAAGTTGAATACTTTTAGCTATTTGAATTGAACGATTTTATAGTCACTTGATTAGATGACAGAAATATTACGGGATCATGAAGTTGACAAGATATGTGAAAGGAACCAATGCACAATCTTGAAAAATGAAATAGATTAGACGGTTAAGATCATTTGTGAAGACGGCTATCCTGACTTGTATGGTAGAGATTGAACCTAAGTATCATCCCTCATACTTGGCCAAATATGGAATCATTGGGCTGTTAATTTCTGAGGGTATTGGGATGTAGAGCCTGGAGATACAGGAGAGTCCAAACACAAAAAGTAAGTGGTCACACTTTCGTAAATATATATAAATTACTGCTGATAGAATTTTACATATATATCAGAATCCATTACACTTCCCCTCTTCTTCAAAGTAGATATATATTCAAGTTAGAATCTGCAGTTTCCATGTACTTGTCTCAATTGGGCAACTAACCTGAGATCAATTCATTGAATCATGTCTTGTGCTCAGAATCTCCGATTCATCTCTCCGATCCATCGGCTCTCGCAATTCGAGCAGGCGAAAATTGATGGAGGGTTTTCTATGTTACAGAGTTCTATCAAGCAACTTCACTTTGGAAATTGGGTAGTGATTGATTTTAGATGTATACCCTTGCAAGTTCACAAGTTCGATTGTAGTAAGGCAAGAATATGAATGTCGTAGTCACAGGGAGGCGTGCATTTCGATTAATTTCAAAAGAGTGCGACAATCTAAGGAAATACTAAAGGCAAGATTTGTTTGTTATGATTTACCACTACACAATGCAATAATAAAAAGAATTAAAACAAAACTTATACAGAGAAGAACTATGATAAATAAAGTAACGATAATGAGATGATCAAGGATTTCGCTAACCCTAGATATGTACTTTTTCTACTAAAAATACATACAATTCAATGTCAAATTATTTACCATCATTTCACTACAAGCAAAGCGAATCGATAAGAATGTGATTATTGATTCGACATACAGTATCCTAACACTATGACACATTCAATCACGACATGAATCATGTGAAAGGCATAACGTATCTCAAAAGCAAAATCACAACAATAAACATCAATCATACGACATCCTATGTCGGTCTTCAAGATCAATTTAGGTGAAATAACTCTTTTATTGCCAACGATCTACAAGATCAACGACTATAATTGAATATTCGATGATACACAATAAGCACAAACTTAAAGCCGTACGATTCAATAATTATGACAAGAAATAATGAGATTGAAAATAAATTAAGCACTCATCTAGGGGTCGCTTCCTCCTTGAACGAGGGGTTTAACCGGTCATCATCGATCCGAATGCAATGCACAAGTTTAAAGTCATCATAAAATGCTATTTTTATTTATCAACTGTTGGATCTTTTAGGAAAAGATCGGAACCTTACAAAGCTTTTCTTCCTAGTTACAAACCACTGATTAAAAGCTACACTGAAAATAATGAAAGAAAACTATAAGGAAAACTAAAAACTTCCACAAAGGAAGAACTTTTTTCAAACCCTAAACATAACATTGTTTATATAGGGTGCGGATAGAAAAACTTCCATAAAATGATCAATCGATTGAGTTACAGAATTCAGTCGATTGATTTCAAAATTGAATTTTGGCGGATTCATTTGAATTTGAATTCAATCGATTGATTTACAAATATCAATCGATTGATTTATGAATTTCAATCGATTGATGATGGCATGTAACATCTTCATTCTCAAAGTTGTGGCTGGACCTATCAATTCTCTTCACAGATTTTGGTGTTTCTGTTGGCTCCATGGTCCAATGCTCCCATGTAACCTTTAACTATCCTCAATTGCGCCCTTGCAAGATCCAACGGTCAAGAACACCTAAAATCACTAAAACTATACAATAGCCGTTAATTAAATTTCATCGGATGACTAAGTATCGACATTAGAGTGAGAAATATAGTTATATTTCGACACAGATCACACCCTCAAACCTATACTTTGCTAGTCTTCGAGCAAAGAGAATGAAAAATATGTTCAAACAGGTAAAACTAATATCTTAAGAAAATAAATGTTGCTTTCGTAGGGAACACGATTGTATTTAATATATGTAATAAGCCTTTAAACCTCTAGATAATCCCTAGTGGAAGAGTTGTGTCTCCTAAAGGTTTTCAATGAAGATACCTATAAACTTCAAAGACCCAAAATTTTAACAATAGTTTTCTCAACCATCGATTGTTTGCACCCAGTGAATCTTTAATATCAATCACAACACCATGTTAATTTTATCAATGCCCACTCAAATCAATTTAATGCTTAGCTCTTAAGATGATTCATTATTCATGCTTAGAGTGTCATGTGTGCTTATCAATGCTAAAATCTTTCCGTCAGGGAATAAATCCAAACAAAAATTCTTTGGATCTTATGTCTTGACTCAATCCTTACTTTAGATATGCTCTCAAAATGATTGATATAAAATCCAGTAGCGAACGTGGTGATGGCGGAGGCGGTGAAACTAGATTGAGATCAATCACCTTTCAATTCGATAAATCTAAAGGTTGTGGCGGCGCATGACATCGGACTTATTTTCTTGCCGGCTCGGTCAAGCACTTTACTGTAGCACGTGTGTGGTATTTGATGATTTCCATTTATTAAAGTTGGGGGATGAAAAGTGCTAAGGATTAGGAAACGAAAAACTAAGGCTAAGAGTTTATTAAAATAAGTGAAAAACTAGCTTAAAAGAGAGACAATCTAAAAAGGAAGAAACATCGTTGACCGGACGGGTCTATTTTACGAGCCGGAGTCAACCTTACCTTGAATAATAATAAATAAATAAATGTGGCGCCTCGTGTGTAAACAGTTCACATACGACGGTGACGGGCACACATAAAAAGATGAAGTCCTCATCTCTTTGTAGTGCAGCGCCTCGTGTAGAAAACAAATATATCTTGGGCACCGCCAAATGATGAATAAGTCTTCGGCACATATTAAAGTACCCATGATATTATCAATCAGAAGTTATTAATTTTTTTATTTTTTCATAATCACCGAATGAAATTCATTAATGAAAAGGGAAAATCAGAAAAAATGAGTAGGGCTGTCAATGGGTCGAGTTGATCGGATACCTGACCCATCGAACCCAAATTTTTCATCTAATTGAGCATATAAACCTGACCCGTCGGGTTGATCGAGTAAGGGATATGGCATCCAACACTATATGATATTTATATACAAAATTATGAAAAATAAGGGTATTTATTGGGTCGGGCTGGGTTTTTGAATAGATCGGGTTCATATCTGTAATAACCCGAAAAAAAAATCACGTTGAACTATGACCTCGAGATCCGTGCCCGATTGGTCTTAGGTTTGACCATGAGATAGTTCATTGATGAACTTAGGGTGAGATGAGCGGATGTGATGTGCGTACCAGTGTAGAAGAGTGGAGAGATAGAGGAGTGTGTAGAGTAACATACACCGATGGGTGTGTATGTGCTCCACACCGAGAAGAGAGATAAAATAAAAAGGGTTGAAAACCCTAATATTCATATTTTGGTGGTTGAGAGGAGTAAAGAAGAGAGAGAGAGAGGAGTAAAGGAGTTAGTGAGAAGTTATTGCAAGTTGTTGGAAGGGGATTTCTTGAAATCAAAGCGCCGGATTCGACGCGGAGGATCTGTTCACACAAAAGCTGGAAACCCTAACCTTCCAACCCTTCATTTAATCAAGTTGAGATTGATTTCAGGTGAGATTCTCGTAAATAAATGGTGTAGATTTATAGAATAAATTGTAGTTAAAATGGGTGGAAATTGTAAGAGTATTGCTTAGAAAATAACTAGAAAAGATTGGGGAAGAACAGCCAAAGAAGACTGAATCTGGGGATTTCGACTAATCGAAATTGGGGTTCGACTAGTCGAAATTCGCCAAGAAGTTGAAAGGTCAGAGGACCACGAATTCGATTAATCGAATTGGATTTCGATTAATCGAATTTGGATTTCGATTAATCGATTTGGGGAATCGATTGATCGACTGGGAACCTCCAGTGGACCCCAAGGGTTGGAGGAAATGATTTAAGGAAAATCGACTAATCGAAATGGGATTTCGATTAATCGATTTTAGTCTTCGACTAATCGATTTGGGATCGATTAATCGGCTTGTGAAGTTAGACTGTTCGAACAGTAAGTGTACTTTGCGAAAAGAAGAGATTCGATTAATCGAAACTGGATTCGATTAATCGAATGGGAACCCAAACTGTTCGAATAGTAAGTGTTCTATGCGAAAAGAAGAATTCGACTAATCGAGACTGGATTCGATTAATCGAAAGGAAACTCGACTGTTCGAACAGTGAGTTTACTTTGCGAAAAGGAGAGTTCGATTAATCGAAATTAATTCGACTAATCGATATTGACCTTCGATTAATCGATTTTGGAAATCGATTAATCGAACCAGGTTCGATTAATCGATTTTGGACTTCGATTAATCGACTGGGATAAATTTCGTTGACTTTTAGGTTTGACTTTAAGATTCTTGGAGGATCTTATACCTTCTTTATTGCATCCTTTGTGATGTGTTTCACCTGTTATGTGGTACCATAGGTGGTACGTGTGAGCTAGTGCACAAGGAGCCACGTGGGACCTTGATGCATTGAACAAGTAAAGACTTGAGGTAGGGAACACCCTGAACATGTACTTTATTTTACAAGAGCATGTATGTAGTGATATCAATTCAATTCAAATGTTTTACTACTCAATGATTATGAAAAGTGTGTGTGTGTGACATTCATAAGAGAACTTAAATGGACCATCCCCAGGGGATGATGAAGTGAAGAAGTAAAGGCATCAGGTGTGATGCAGGTGAATGGATACATCCCAGGGATGTATCCATGATTGAATCATGCTTGATGAGGCCTAACTGATATAAGATAGCACATTTACACGGTGAATAACTATATGTAAGGCACCGATATTTTTGTTATTTGAGGTTTGATAGGGTACCCCACCGACGTGGCGGGATAACCACGACTGACGCGGCAGGATATCCGTGACCGATACGGCGGCTAATCCGTAGGCCGGTACGGAGGCTTATCCGTACAGAGTAAGCACACCCCAGGGGTGTTGATGAGATGTGAAACCCCGCCACCAATCCCCAGGGGAAAGGGGCTTGGGTACTATTGGTATTCCCAGGGAATACATTTAAAACTGTCTATATAGATGACGATGAAGGGTATCTCGTCGGGGCTCGATGCTATATTGCTCGGGGATTACTTAAGTTGAAGTTTAAGTTTTGCTTTAGGCCTTCTCAACATCATTCATGATTAACTAAAAGACATGAGTAATCTACCAGTAATTGAAGTGTTTTTTTTTACTGTTTTTCATCAATAAATGCATAGACATATCATGCATGCATATCATAGAATATATGTGAGTTATAACTTATATGTTCAGCTGTGTTTGTTCCCTATTGAGCTAGGATGTAGCTCACCCTATAGACTATACGTCGCAGGTCCACTGCTAGCAGCTGCCGAGGTTTCAGGAGACGCTGACCCCGGTGAGTCGGACCTTGCGGCCGGCGAGGAGTTAGAGCCACCTCCAGAGGACTTCTTCTAGAGGACTCTGCTGTGCGACTTTGAGGAGTTTTAGTTGGAGATTGTACGGCTTGGTATGTCAAGCCTTTATTTTGTGAAAACATGTGTATGTATAGAGTTGGATTATTCTTTTGGGGCGAACCATCTGTGATGAGTTATATCATCGATGGTTCGGATCGGTTCTTCCTTCATGTAGAGGCATGAGGGTAGAACTGTCTTTTGAAAAGTATTTCTAATTAGATTTAAATTCCGCAAGTTGTTCTTATTTCTTTTTATGCTTGATATACCAGTGTTCCGTGCATAGTTAAGGGGCACGGTCAAGATGATCGTGCTGATGGCACGGGTTTCGGGGTGCTGAAATCCGGGCTGTCACAATATCTCTGACCCGTGGGGTCACAGACACATATCATATTTTCATAAGACAGCCAAAATTTTAGCCAGACCTGACTCAATGAGCAAGAATACTTGAAAGTTGATAAATAAAAAAAATTTCAGTGGCCAAGTCGGGTTTCCCTATCTTGTTGGTCTCTTCAACTATTTAATATGGTTGCCACATCCACCTGACCACCAGACCTTGAAAATACCTGATCTGACATGACCTGTCAGACCGTCAACCCGGCTTAGCCTAAAGGTTGCGTCAGATGTCAGATGTCTCTTGAACCGACGAGTCAAGTTATGTTCACAACGCGGTAAAAATATCGGATTGAGTTGGGTATCGGTTGACCTGACCTATTGACAGGCCTACTCCTAGGCTTATACGTATCTGTCAACCATGTAAGCCTATACGTATCTGTCAACCATGCTGATATTAAAGTATCTTTTTTCTTATAGTTTTAAATATTTTTTAAAAAATATAAAATATGTAAAAGAATTTATTAAAACAGCATTTTTAATATCTTAATCGAATGATGTCCGATACATCTGCAACGAGGAAGTTTTTTTGTTAAAAAATAAATAAAAGGTCGTTTTCGCCAAAGAGAAAGCAGCTAATTGATCCGTTCTAACTAGTTATCTCAGCTTCGTATTGTCGACTCATTCCCACTTCCATCAATCAAATTGACAAATAGATGACGATAAAAAAAGCTCTATAATGAGTGGATAGAAGACTGGTGAAGGGTATTTGAGTTGTGCACCATGTGAACCTTGAGATGCAGACTTAAAGGGCATGAAGATTTGTGCGTGTCTCGGAATCCATGGTAACGCATGCCTCGCATCGCCTTAAAAAATGGCTAAGTACATGTTAGATCTACGAAAATAGTATTTAAATGATCTCAATTTTACACCATTAATGACTTAAGATGTAGGTGATCCATACTCTCAAGTGATAGGATATATATTAAAATGCAATGGCCCTAAAAATGCTCTTACATGGAGATTTGAACAATTGGATATGTGTACTTTAATATCAACCATTGTTCTTTATTTTAATAGTTGATTTAAAGTTACAAATAAGATGTTTCACATCCACTCATAGGCATTTTTCTTTTACCAAGACATATCCCAATGATGGATTGCCACTTAGATAATTAAGATTGACCACATATGCTTGTGACATGCCATAATAAGAAAATAATACCTGAATGATGTAAGACAAAAAGTCTACTTTAATGATGAAACATCATTTAAGCACTAAAATGGTGTTTAATTAAATGACTCTCATGAGCCATTAGTCCATACAAATAGTTCAATTAGTAACTTCTTATTGGCATGTCTGAGCCAAAAATATTACAATGGGAGTATTAAAAACATGCAATCAGTGCAACTTAATATTAACGCGCTATAATATTCGTATATTTTTTTTAATATCGCTATATGGCTGTGACAGTCTCGACAGCCCGACTGAAATGGGTTGAGCTTGAGGCCAGTATAATTAAATTAAACCTTTAAAACCTTAAACATACCGACTTATCAGCCTTAATTATGTATTGGCACAAAGCTTTGAACTACATTAAGGGCAGTTTAGGAAATATAAATTGTTTGTCTGAGAGAAAGATGAGTTAACCATCATTTCATGGATCTCATCATTTTGGGGTCAACATACACGGATTAGCAATTTGGCATGTATGATTATCAAGTTATGGATAATTTTTTTTTACAATCGACTATCTACCTGATGCTAATGGAGCGGAATCAACTATAGAAGAAAAAATTGCCTTCAACATTGGAATGTGGCACTCATGTACACAAACGAAAGATTAAGTGGAGCAACACAGAGTAGCAGGCAGGGTAAGTTCGAGCAATAAGGCTATCAGGAGGTCGAACCAGTCAGACACCTGACTTGACCGATTTGGGTTTTTGACAGAGTCGGGCGCATAAACTTGACTTGTCACGTCTGGTCGGGCACGAAGCATTTGATATGTCTTTCGAGTTGGGTTGGGTCGGGCCAGGTCTGATTTTTGCGTTTGGTTGTACAGATACCATTGACCCATCAGGTAAGGTTGGGTTAATCCATGAGTAAACCCAATGACTTGAGCCTTTCCATATTATACCGGGCGGAAACTATTTCCTAATGCGTGGGCCTTTCCATATCTATAAGGTTTTGGAAAACCATATCTTTCCTAACGCTGTAGTTGGCGCTTGAGATTTACTCGGAGTTTAATATTAGCACGAGAACTAGTGGGAGCTCCATTAACTTTTTTGCAAACTCGCATGTTAAACATCCCAGGCCACAACTTGCTATACGTATGATTATTTAGCCTACCAAATGCCTCTACCCAAAAAGCGTGCCAAGTGGAAATAAAAATAATTTTTTATAAAATTTATAGAAGGGTACCTCTATTCACGCCTACAGGTTTACCGACTAGTTCGAATCAATCTCATTGAGTGGCAATGGTTAGGTCCTACTAGGTAAAATCAGATTTTCAGTCTTTTCCCATCTGTTGCCCTTAGAAATAGGAGAATCTTGACTGCACATCATGGTATAAAAAGTGAATCAAGAAAGTCAAGATTCTCCGATTTCCAAAGGCAGCAGATGGGGTAGCACTGAAAATTTGGTTCTGCCTGATAGGACCTAACCATTCCCCTCTTATTGACTATTTCGAATAAGAGGATTGAGATCGTTTTTTGACTACGATCTTTAACACAGATGTTGAGACCATGAGCTTATCATCTTATGGTATTTTTTATTCCAAGTGGCACAAATATAAAAATAAATTACTCTAAAAGTAAGTTCAAGCGTGATTTGTGCCATCACTGCCATGTAAGAGATTCTCTCCTCCTTTCATAATTAATTTTTAAAAAATTTACGGGACCAACCCTATTAGAAACACCTTACCTGATACAGACCCTATATTTTCAACTTTATCCAAATCGACCAACTTTAATCCAAGCTAGTTCCAGCTAGTAGGAAAAGTTTTAAATACCCCTTTCTTACATTTTAATCGTTCTACACAATTTTAAATTTTAAAAATTACAATTTTTTATATTTATGCGATGTGAACCCACATCTATAGCGTCTGATTTGAAGGCCACAATATAAATATCGATGGTGCAAAGATTGACACGAAAAACAGACGAAATTGTCTTTTTAACCAAAAATTAAAAAATATATATATATAATTGCCTAAAACAGACGTTATCGATTATATAAGCAGTCGATAACGAATGTCCTAGAACTTCGTTATCGATTATATACGCAGTGATTTTCGCTTGCCTATACAGTCGATAATGACGGTCTAAGACAGTCGTTATTGTGCCACTTCCTCCGATTAAATTGTGATATAGTTTTACTAAAAGGACCCGCATGGCTTGCTAATCCAAACAAAATTTAAATTAATTGCCAACTAGGCAAATTCATAGAATGACACGTGTAATGTTTCCAACAAGGCTAAATTGAGATCTAGTTAATATTGGGGCCACCACATTAGTGATTGGTTGCTCAAACCACAAAGCAGCTATAGATACAGCCGCAAACTAGGCGACCTCATAGAGTGACACGTGTAATCTTATATAAAATAAAATTAAGATTAAGAATGTAAATAAAGATCACACACATAGTGCACGTGCTGCTAAAGAGTTTTGTGCGATCCACGTCAAGACGCCACTTTCTCCGAGTTTAAACCGTTACCAATATTTCATTCACGTGCCAATTGGACCCAAACCAATAAGCAACGCGGGCGAACAAGAATATGATTCAGAGGGTATCTTATACACGCTCTCTTCCGCTGTGCCATATACTTAGAGTACCTTTTGCTTTGGTCAACGCCATTAAAAAGGAATTTCACGAATTTCAGGTTTTCTGATATCAGATATATCTAGCTTTACTCATGATTCAATGACTATATTACTCTTCATAAGGGATGATGCATGTGACCCAGGTATAAGTATAGGCCGATACCAATAGGTATCAACCACATATATTGGTTTTTTGGTCAACTGATATGTATCGGCCCTGATATGATATCCACCTATACATGACTGGTATCGGCCGATACCTCTTTCAGTTTGTGTTTAAAGGGCAGCAATACGTATCGGTATCGGCCGTATCGGTCCTCCATGGGCCGATATTTGACTCCAAAACTCCTAATTAGTCCGTTGACAGGATATGTGGGAGGATCCAGCATAATATCAAAAAGTGAAATTGTTCAGACGGTTGAGGTCACTTCTGAGCAGTCTGCCAAGTGGACTCTCCTTACTTGTTTGGTAGAAGTGAACCGAATTTCCATCCTCCGTATTCGGCCAAATATGGGATTATTTGGATGTTATTATTGGGTGTGGGGCCCGGCCAAAGAGGAGGAATCACATTCAAAAAGGAAGTGGAAACTGCTGATGGAATTTAACGCATAAGAATCCACTACACTCCCCTTCCCTCTCTTCAAAGTAGATATATATATATATTGTAAGTTAGAATCTGCAGTTTCATTGTACTTCTCTCAATTGGGTAACTTTCAGAACCAGAGATCAATCCATTGAATCATGTCTTGTGCTCGGAATCTCCTATTCGTCTCTCAGATCCATGGGCTCTCGCAATTCGAAAAGGTCAAAATTGATGGAGGGTTTTCTATGTTACAGAGTTCTATCAAGCAACTTCACTTTGGAGATTGGGTAGAGAAGGGGATTGCAGCTAAAGAGGTTAAGAGATTGGCGAGATCAGATTTGAGAACGAGGAAATCGCTCGCGGGTTTAGGTGTCATCCCGTCGCTCATATCGATGCTGGATTCGGAAGTTTCGGATCACCAGAGATCGGCCTTGCAAGCTTTGATTGAGCTTGCTAATGGAACATACACGTAAGTTATAGTTCGATCTTAGAGTGTGTTTTTTATTATTATAAAGATAGTTGAATTGCTGTCTCCACATTGAAAACCGCTTGATCATGATCAGACGATCTTCAATGCTTCATTTGCTTTCTTTCTATTATCTATGCTGATCATTCATGAACTTTTTCATTGCAGAAATAAAGCACTTATGGTTGAGGCAGGGCTGCTTGCTAAATTACCTCAATTGATCAACACTACCAACCAACCTTTAAAACAAGAAGTCTCCCTTCTACTCCAATCCATTTCCTCACTTCTTTATACCCAATTCCACATCAACTCACCCCAAATCATCCCATTCGTTGTCAAAATTCTCGATTCCGACACAGCCGATGAAGAAGCCAAGACGGCATGTCTAGCCACTCTATGCAACCTCTCAACGGAGCTCGAGAATGCTAAAACTCTCATACCGAGCGGCATACTACGCACTCTGCTAAGGCTCACATTAGTAAAAAGCTCTTCCGAGCAAGCTTTACTGACTTTACGGAACTTGGTTGTGACCGCGATAGGAAAAAAAGCAATGCAGAATGAGCCCGCGGTTATGGAAAGTTTAATGGAAGCTTTGAGATGGGAGGAGAAGCCTAGATGTCAGGAACTAGCCGCGTCCATATTGATGGTTTTGGCACATAACAACCCGTCACAAGGAGAGAAAATGGAACAATTGGGAATTGTTGAAATTCTTCTTGAATTAGCTCTGTTAGGGAGCCCACTAGCAAGAAAACGGGCAGTAAAAGTTCTCCAATGGTTTAAAGATGAGAGGATGAAAAGAGTCGGGGCACATTCGGGTCCCCAGATGAGACAGATAACACCAGGATCACATGTAAATCAGAGGGAAATTAGGGAAGGTAGGAGAATTATAAAGGAGATGGTTAAACAGAGTTTAGATAAAAATATGGAACTGATTACAAGGAGAGCTAATGGCTGTTGTGATGATTGTTCTGAACTGAAGGCTTTGGTTGTTAGCTCTAGTTCTAAGAGCTTGCCTTTTTAGGACTCAAGTATATATAACCTGTTAGAAAAACAAAACAATTTTGAATTATTTATTGTATAGTGACAAGTGGAGCATGCTATATTTTTCTAAGCAAGAAAAAATTTTATTGTGAGAAAGCAAGAAATTAAAAACGATTTGAGAGCATACCCTGTGCATCAAGACTACTTAAAGTGGTAGTTTTGTTTTGTTTTCCCTTCTTCTTGAATTATAATTCACCTTTTTTACCGATACAAAAAAAAACTCTCATAATTGCCCCACCGCTCCTAGAGCGATTTAATTACTTTCACTAGGGCTACAATGCAATGGGTTGGGTTCAAATCCAAAATCTTGAACTGTTTTGTTGGGTTAGTTCGGAAATCTCGACCTGTTTAGTAAACGGGTTTGGGTTAGTGTTGAAATCCCGACCGGTTTAATTAACCGTTTGGTCCTTGATATCAAGGTCCATTATTGCGAAAGATTGGGATGGAAAATAATCTCCATCCTTTGGATTGAAGCAGTAAACAATGATTTTCGCACACCCTGAGAAGAAAGAATCCCTGGTTGTAAAAATACCTTATAATATAGAGGGTATACCGATCACCTATAATGCTTCATTTTAACGTTATTAATGGTCACTCATTTTGTTGGACATAAATTATTATCTCAATATTGGGTGAATTTTTGTAATTATCTATTGTAGTTTAATTTCAGCCATCATTTAAATCAAGGGCACCTCTATTCGCGCCTATCAAATTATTGGTGGGTGCCTATATGGATAGTCGTTGATCGTGTTGAATTTGATGATGGTGATCGATTTTTATTCCAATCTTCCACAATGAATCTTGAGGTCATGGGCATGCCATAAGATGGCCAAGCTTTTGATTCCGTGTGGCACAGATCCAGTATCCAGTCTCTAGAGTCTCTTTTTGGGGAAAGCCATTAGTGAACAATTTCAATTGTGATAGGACAATTTATCACACTCCGTATCCAGTCTTCGGTAATTGTTGATTCCCAATTGAAAGGACAATTTGTTAGATCCAGTATCCAGTCTTCGTTAATTGTCGATTCATGTATGTGATTTTAAAAATTTTCAGACCCGTATGAAACTATCAGAATCGCCTTAAACTTCTTTTAAAGTTACGAAATGATAAAAATGCCCTTGCTGTTCAATGGTATTTAAAAAGTAAAAATTACTGAAATTATTCCTAGACTAGTTTCGAGTTCCATAGCGGTCTCCAGTGAAACCTAAAGCAGTTCCCGATGTATCGTACTCTCTCGACTAGGTCATCATAAGAAAGTACTACTAAATCTTTTCGAAGTGAGAGAAGGAGAGAAGGCCGTTTCGAGTTCCATAGCAGTCTCGAGTGTAACCTAAAGCAGTTCCCGACAGGCCAATTCAGTCTATATTATATTCCATGCTCTGCTTCGGGTTATAGGAGATCGACTCGGATTATCATGAACTGCTTCGATCAATATTGGGTTTTTTGTGAAAGATTCAATTGCATCGTATGATTTTTGAATTTATGAACGTGCTAATGAGTTTTTTCGATGGAAAATCTTCGCTCATAATTTAAAATAAGTAACTTGCCTTTCTACTTGTCCACATGTTGATGGTCTTAGGATTCAATGACCAACTCCGCTTTCCAACAACTGAGGAATAAATCTACATAGGGGATCAACTTCTCTAAGTCCTAAAACTCTCTACAAATAGGTCGAAAGACGAGTTACTTTATTTGAACTATAAACAACGATTTTTTGTTGAAAAAAATTATAAATTCAAAAATTACAAAACTATAAATGAATAATCTACAAATGACCATTAAATTATCAAAGCGGTCCATGATTGACCGAAGTGGACTACTATAGATCGATGCATAGTATTATATATTGCAATAGTCTATTAAAACCCACTCAGCTTATAGTACACTACTGCTTTGAACGGCCGGGAACTGCTTTATGTTGAGCCAGATGAAGGATTATAAAATCCGTGAAGGATTGAGAAATTCGTGCCACATGCCGCGATCAAGAGAGCGACAATGTCGCTAGACTGGTGGTTGCTTATTGCGGCTCGTTCGATCAGTCAAAATTGGTGGATACATGGGATATGCCTAACACCAATCGGACGAGCCACAATAAGCGACCACCAGTCTAGCGATACTATCGCCTTCTTGATCACGGCATGTGGCATGGATTTCTCAATCCTTCACGGATTTTACAATCCTTCACCAGAGACCACTTCTAAACCTGAAACCAATTCGGGAGTAGTTTCAATATTTTCTTATTTTTCATTAGGTTTTTGATAAGAAGAGGCACTTTTGCCATTTGGTAGATTTAAAATACCTTTAAAACGTTTTTAACAATTAATACTGGATTTGGAAATTTTTGAAAAATCCATACTACTATATAAAAGTAAAAATAGTTTCTGTCAATTTTTCATGACTAAAATGCCCCTATCGAATCATATAGCCGAAGTCCTGAAAATAGAGTTCCTATCTAATTAAAGTGTAAGTCCCGAAAATAGAGTTACTATCTAATTAAACTATGACTCTTCTGCTAAACTAGACTCTTCTGCCAAACTATGATTCTCTCTCTTCTGCTAAACAAACTACTTCTTCTCTATCTTCTTCTTCTTCCCGAGGACTGTACTCGAAGCTCTGCACGAGAGAGTCAAAGCTCTGCGTTGGGAATCTGCTCCCTAAGTAAGTAGGTTGGTAGCTCTCTTTCTTAATTAAAACATATTATCCACTTTTCACCATTGCAATTTGCGGAGTCCTGATCATATAAAAATATTTTATAAACAATCAAAACCCAAAAATAAATCCACTTTGCTAGCTTCTAGAGATATAATGCCTTTCTAGATCTCCATCAATGAATCACAGATAATAAAACTACGATTGAGAATCACATTCAAATAGCATGGCAAAAATTACAAAATACCAATATAAAAAATCAACAAATAGAGAAAATTAAAAAATGTCTACTCTTCTCAAATGGGTAGAAACCATCAAAAGCTCTTCACCTCTACTCTTCTCCCTCCAAATTTTCTCCCAAACCCACCAAACCAAAATCAAAACCACCCGCATAAAACGAGAAACCATTCCACAATCAATTGAAGAGATCAGAGAAACCACCAAAAACCTACTGATCTTAGAAAGCACACACCATCTTGCTTCATCACCCTACTCCTCAAATATAAAAAATAATTACATAGAAATATTGAGAAAGTTAGAGAGACGGAGAGAGAAAGTAGAACAAGTTGTTCATATGTATTGTTAAGGGGTCCTCTTGTTTTCATGGCGTTTGCTTCAAGACATAGACATCAAATCTTTGGCAGATCATATCTTCAATCTTCTGATAACATTAAGATGGGTATGCCATTTTTTTTTTCAGAAAATGGAAATAAACACTTATATATATCATAGGTGCTAGGTATCATCTTCTGATGGTGCTAAGTAACATCTTCTGATGTTACCTAGCACCATAGAGTATAATAGTTCGCATATATTTTCAATAAATTTGGTAGACTCTACCTTCAATCCAAACTGTTAAAACAATAGGCCACCTTTTGGGTCAATTGTAGTCCAAAATTTTAATTTTACTATTTCAATACTTAATTTATGAGGTAATTAAGATGTTTAAGGTCAATTAGATGTTTAAGGCCAATTAGATGATCTAGATCATTGTAAGATTGAAGCAATAAGTGGATATAGATGGAAGAAGTATAGTCAACTGTGATTCTTTCAAACATTGCATGTAAACTGAACGCCTAAATGGCTCTATCTTTTTCAGTTGAGCTGATAATCAGCTTCTCTGGCTTGGTTGACAAGATTTCTAATTTTATAGTTGAAATGATTGGATTAGTGTTTTGGCAATGGGGTTGTCAATTGGACTGCCTGGCCCATTAACCCACCTGCCCCCCACTAAAATTTCAACTATAGTCACCAAGTCAGGGCTCGGCGACAATAATTCGACAAGATTAAAATTCAAAACTGCACGGCCAAGTTCGGGGAAATATTCGGAGATAAATCGGAAAAAAAAAAATTAAAAATAAGATTTAAAAGTATAAAATTGAATTTAAGAAATATTAAAAGTCAGGATTTATTGAAATAAAATTGTATTATTAGTGAATTATTCACAAAATTCACAATATTTTTAAAATACATTAATTTTTTATAAATCCGGGAATAATTCGTTATTAATTCTTAGAACCATAAATTCGTGAATTATTTATGATTTTTTCAACTATTTATTTTATAACGCTGCTATTACCTTTTAAATAAGAAAAATTCGTTATGGCGTTATTTGTGACAACTATTGTCCCAAAGTTTAGGTTCATGAATTATTCGGTAATCAGTTAGGTCGATTCAATTCGAATAATTTAAGGTATTAACATATTTTTACCAAGGTAAGTGAGTGTTGTCATAGTTTAATATCTTATATTCTTTTACTTAATTATTTTGTAATGTTGTTGTTATTTTTAAATAAGCAAAATTCTTAGTGTCTATATTTATTTTTTTGGTAATCCTTTGTTTTGAAAAGTCATTTGGGTTGTTGTCAATCAGGCACTACAAAAAATAAGACTAATAGCGGCAGTTTTTTGGAGTAAAAAATTACCGTTATTAATAAAAAAAACTATTAAGACTATTAGTAGCAATTTTTTATTAATAGCGGCAGCTTTTGGTTGCCGCTAATAGTATTGTTTTTTGTAGTGGGGTCTTAGAATCTCTTAAGAAATTGAAATTCTTTCGTAGGCATGTCTTCGATTTGTTCTTTAAATTTTCTTTCGGATTTTAAAATTTTTTTCAATTTATGGTGATGAGAATTGTGATATAAATTGTTTCGATTCTAACATGTTTGTTTAGGTGTTTTTGTGATTAGGGTTCTGCTTGATCTGACTTTTTTTATAATAGTTTTTTATTTTGTGATCTGATTTATTAGGCGTAGATGGAGATTCAATGAATTGGATTATTGTAATGGATTTTATATAAATTATACATAATGAAGACATATGAAACATAATAATAAGTGTTTTTATTTTTTGTTTTTAATAAAACATAAAATATTATAACGAATACTTGAAATACTATAATTTTTTTTAACGTTCAAATCACCTTATAGATGTCTAAAAATCAAGTTTGAGCATTTAAAGATCTTAATGTCATTGTTCATTTGGATGTGCCTTTTTCCTTTTAGGAATATGAATGTAAACAAAGATCACACGCATAGTCCACCTGCTGCGAACGAGTTTTGTGCGATCCACGTCAGGACACCACTTTCTCGGAGTTTACACCGTTACCAATATTTCATTCACGTGCCAATTGTACCCAAAACCATAAGCAGCGCGGGCGGAGAAGAATGTGATTCAGTGTATATCTTATACACGCTCTCTTCCACTGTGTTAAAGACTCATAGTACCTTTTGGCTTCAGTCAAAGCCATTGAAAAACTGAATTTTCACTCATTTCAGGATTTCCAATATCTATGACATCAACCTTTTCTCATGATTCAGTGGCTTCATAATGAATGATGTATGTGACTCCAATAAATCCGTTAAGATATGTGCAAGGATCCAGGCATGATACTGAAAAGTGAGATTGATCAGACGGTTAAGATCATTTCGGATAAGTCTACCAAGTGGACGATCCTTATAAGGAAGACCCCTAGATGGAGGAGGCCCCACACACAAAAAGTAGGGGTGTCACTTTCTGTTAATAGATATCCATTTCTGGTGATGGAATTTTACACATCAGAATCCACTACACTCCCCCTCCCTCTCTTCAAAGTAGGTATAAATATATTCTAAGTTAGAATCTGTAATTTCATTGTAGTTCTCTCAATTGGACAACTTTCAGAACCAGAGATCAATTCATTCAATCATGTCTTGTGCTCCGAATCTCCAATTCATCCCTCAGATCCATCGGCTCTCGCAATTAGAACAGGCGAAAATTGATGGAGGGTTCTCTATGTCACAGAGTTCTATCAAGCAACTTCACTTTGGAAATTGGATAGAGAAGGAGATTGCAGCTAAAGAGATTAAGAGGTTGGCCATATCGGACTTGAGAACGCGGAAATCACTCGCCGGTCTAGGTGTCATCCCGTCCCTCATGTCGATGCTCGATTCGGATGTCTCGGATCATCAGAGATCGGCCGTGCGGGCTTTGATTGAGCTTGCTAATGGAACTTACACGTAAGTTATAGTTCGGCTTCTAGTTATTTTGTTTTAAAAGAAAATCGCATGATCATGATTAGAGGGTTTTAGATACTTCATTTGCTTTCTTTCTTTTATGCATGCTGATCATCCATGAACTTTTTCATTGCAGAAATAAAGCACTTTTGGTTGAGGCAGGGCTGATTTCTAAATTACCTCAATTGATCAAGACGACCAACCAACCTTTAAAACAAGAAGTCTCCCTTCTACTCCAATCCATTTCCTCCCTACTTAACACCCAATTCCACATCAACTCACCCCAGATCATCCCATTCGTTGTCGAAATTCTCAATTCCGACACAAGTGTTGAAGAAGCCAAGACGGCATGTCTAGCCACTCTATGCAACCTCTCAACGGAGCTCGAGAATGCTAAGACTCTCATGTCGAGCGGCATACTACGCACTCTGCTAAGGCTCACATTAGTAAAAAGCTCTTCCGAGCAAGCTTTACTGACTTTACGGAACTTGGTTGTGACCGCGATAGGAAAAAAAGCAATGCAGAATGAGCCCGCGGTTATGGAAAGTTTAATGGAAGCTTTGAGATGGGAGGAGAAGCCTAGATGTCAGGAACTAGCCGCGTCCATATTGATGGTTTTGGCACATAACAACCCGTCACAAAGAGAGAAAATGGAACAATTGGGGATTGTTGAAATTCTTCTTGAATTAGCTTTGTTAGGGAGTCCACTAGCAAGAAAACGGGCGGTAAAACTTCTCCAATGGTTTAAAGATGAGAGGATGAACAGAGTCGGGGCACATTCGGGTCCGCAGATGAGACAGATAACACCTGGATCACATGTAAATCAGAGGGAAATTAGGGAAGGTAGGAGAATTATAAAGGAGATGGTTAAACAGAGTTTAGATAAAAATATGGAATTGATTACAAGGAGAGCTAATGGCTGTTGTGAGGATTGTTCTGAACTGAAGGCTTTGGTTGTTAGCTCTAGTTCTAAGAGCTTTCCTTTTTAGGACTCAAAGTATATATAGCCTGTTTAAAAAACAAAACAATTTTGAATTATTTATCGTATAGTGACAAGTGGATCATGTTATTTTTTTCCTAAGCAAGCAAAAAATTTATTGTGAGAGAGCAAGCAAGAAATTAAAAAAGATTTGAGAACATACCCTGTGCATCAAGACTACTTAAAGTGATAGTTGTTTTGCTTTGTTTCCTTGTTGCTTTTTTTTTTTATCTGGCAGTACGATTGGTGTATTTTGTTTCTTCCTGAAATATAATTCACCGTTTTTACCCATAAAATTTTTTTTCTCATAATTGCCTCATCGCTCCCAGAGCGATTTACTTTCACTGGGGCTACCAATGGGTCGGGTTCAAATCCAAAATCATGAACTGTCTTGTTGGGTTAGTTCGGAAATCTCTGACCTGTTTCGTAAACGGGTTTGGGTTAGTCTTGAAATCCCGACCAGTTTAGTTAACCAGTAGGTCCTTGATATCAAGGCCCGTTGTTGCGAAAGATTGGGATGAAAAACGATCTTCATCCTTTGGATTGAAGCAGTAAACAACGATTTTAGCACACAAAACCCTGAGAAGAAAGAATCTCGGGTTGTAAAAATACCTTATAATATAGAGGGTATACCGATCACCTACAATGCTTCTTTTTTATGTTATCAATGTTCAGTCATTTTGTTGGACATAAATTATTATCTCAGTATTGGGTGAATTTTGGTAATTATATATCTATCATAGTTTAATTTCAACCATCATTTTAATCAAGGGTACCTCTATTCGCATCTATCAAATTACTGGTGGGTGCCTACATGGATAATCGTTGATCGTGTTGAATTTGATGATGGTGATTGATTTTTATTCCAATCTACCACAAAGAATCTTGAGATGATGGGGATGCCATCAGGCGGTCAAGCATTTGATTCCATGTGGCACAAATCAAGTATCCAGTCTTTAGAGTTTATGGGGAACGCCATTAGTGAACAATTTCAATTGTGGAAGGACAATTTATTCCGTATCTAGTCTTTGTTAATTGTTGATTCCCAATTGAAAGGACAATTTGTTAGATCCAGTATCCAGTCTTCGTTAATTGTTGATTCATGTATGTGGTTTTAAAATTTTCAGACTCATATTAAACTCTCAAAATTATCTTAAGCTTCTTTTAAAGTTACGAAATGATAAAAATACCCTTGTTGTTCAAAGGTATTTAAAAAGTAAATATTATTGAAATTATTCTTGGACTGGTTTTCGAGTTCAATAGCAGTCTCCAGTGAAACCTAAAGCAATTCTCAAATGAATCGTACTCTCTCGATCAAGCCATCATAAGAAAGTACTACTAAATCTTTTCGAAGTGAGAGAAGAAGAGAATGCTATTTTGAGTTCCATAGCAGTCTCTAGGGTAACCTAAAGTAGTTAATGGCAGGCCGATTCAGTCTATATTATAGACCATCCTCTGCTTCGGCTTATAGGAGATCAACTCAGATTATTATGAACCGTTTCGATCAATATTACGTTTTTTGTGAAAGATTCGATCGCATCTTATGATTTTTGTAGTTATAAACGTACTAATGAGTTTTTCCGATGGAAAATCTTGGTTCATAATTTAAAATAAGTAACTTGCCTTTCTACCTGTCCACGTGTTAATGGTTTTAGGATTCAAAGACCAACTCCGCTTTTCAACAACTCAATGAACAGATCTGCACAGGGGATCAACTTCTCTAAAGGCTAAAACTCTCTATAAATAAGTAGAAAGACAAGTAACTTAATTTGAACTATAAACAACAATTTTTTGTTGAAAAAAATTATAAATTCAAAAATCATAAAACTATAAATAAATAATCTATAAATTATTGGATTTTTGTGGTCAACACCTTAACCCATCAATGGATTTTCATTAAAAATTGGGTTGAACTTTTGATCACACGTATCTCGAGGCGATAAGAAGTAATTTCCTAATATAAGTGATATGTCTCCACTCTCTTTCCTTGATGGAGTAGGAAAGAGAGGTGGCTATATAAGGAGATCACCGTCCCCTCTTTTTCTAACCCTAGCTCATTTCCATCTAGAGGCTAAACTTAGAGAAGACGAGAGGTAACGTGATTTTAGATTCTTTGGCGGAGATCATCAGCTTTATTAAGGAGATCACTCACGCGGCGATCCGATAATAAATACAAGGTACGTGTGTTCTTGAAAAAGGTATATTTTGATCGTGTGATTCGAGCCTAGATCCTAAAAAATTCTAACAATTGGTATCAGAGCAAGATTGGCACGAGAGCCGTTCGAAAGAATTTCAATGTGTTTACTCGTAGATATAACTCACGGTTAAATTTTGATTTTTATTGAAAATAATGTTTGATCAGTGGATACCCCATAGCCATCTAATGATGATCAGTGGATATCCGATATGTACCATCATTATAATTAATTTTTTATATTAAAAGCCATTGATCTCAAGGACCCACAGTCTAGTAGACGGACCAGATTAATTTTTCCGATCAAGTTAAAATACCAGATGTTGTCGTCCTATGTCCTGTAATGCAAAACCCGAGATGATGAGTACAAGGTCAATCAGATCTCGATAGGAGAGCCAACAACATGAAACCAAGAACAAGCAATAGAGTCCTATCGGTTGGGTTTTCTTTAGGGAGAACGAGTTTTTTTTTTTTTGAAACATTATTCCATGTGAAGTGGGAGCACCAAAGTTGGTGCTTTCCCAACAACATATTGTATTTAACCCATAGACCTGTATAAAGACCCCTATTTCTTCTGTTTTTTCATTTTTTTTAGGAAGATACTACAAAAGAGGAGAGTGGTTTTCTATTTTGTAGAGGACTCCCTTCCTATAATAAACCATTGACTAAATATTTTTGCTAAAAAGCAATCTTTGAAGTAAGTGTTGCATGTGTAGTTGGGGCACCAAAGTTAGTGCTTTCCAACTCTATGTGATCCGGTCCGACCCGTGACCCGACCCGATCGACAATCGGACTCGGGTCATGATCCATTCCCGGCCCATGGTTCATGACCTGATTCGGCCTGTTAGACACGACCCGTTTGTCCTTAAGGCCAATTTTGACCCGTATTATTTCTTATTTTTTTCAGGTCATTTTTGGGCTATTTATAGGTCCGATTTTCTGACATTATATATAGATTTTGACTTTCTTGGACATTTCGGATCTGTTTTTAAGGTCTAATTTTTAAAATAAATTCTTCGTTGTGATTTTTTAATCACCTGATATCTTTTTGACAATTTTTTTTAATCGGATAATTATTGTGCATTTGAGTGTTTTTAATTAAAGTTGGATTTTGTGAGAAAGAAAATATAGAGTTGGGTATTGAAGGTTGTGCTTCAACACCAACTTGATACTCACATAATGTTACCCATGATTATTATTAATTTTGGCACTTACCCACCACATGAGTTAGATTAATTATTTGGAAAGATTCTTCTGCCCAACGGTGATAATTTTTTCTAGTGTCGTGGTTTTTATAAATGAGGTTTAATTTTATTTGATTGTTTTCAACATATTATATCCGATTCAAGGTAAAAATTATGTGTGCTTTTCAATGCTCTATTGACGATATTGACTAGATGTGACATGCATGCCTATATAATCATAGTTTGATGATTATAGATAATTTCTTCACTTAATGCATATGTATCTTATAATTATTTGATTTTGATTAATTTATTCATCAAATATAATGTGTGACATTGATTTATCTTTCAAAAGAAGATTAGTTAGCAAAATATGTATATACATGGAAATTAATTTTTGAAACATTGAATCAGACTTGATATGGTTGAATGAAATTTAAGTCGTACCTTAGGGATCAAGGTAGACCGGTAAAACGATCGTTTGAGAGTATGTAGCTGAAATAGGCCGAGGTCTGCCCAAAGGTGACCACCTATGTAGGTTGCGTGACTTTTGAATCTTGATACTTGTGTCTCATTAAGATCGGGTTGGCACATGCTTCTATAAGGTTTCTAACTTCTGGCCAAATCTGATTTAGGAATTTCATATAAGTAGGGTGAATAGAATAGTCATAAGTGCGTAGGGGAGAGAAGGATAATCTTTCTTACCAAAGCTGATAGAGAATCTGGATCAATCATACGACACAAGTGATTAGGTTTATGTGTGTTTTCTCAAACACGATCTTGGGAAACAAACTGCATGTTAAAATTTCTGCTCAAACATGATGCTGAGACATGACAACTGGTTGTCTCAAAGAGTGAAAGTTGTTCATAGCTGCCACCAAATTAATTCGGATTTGACCCTAAATCAGAATTTAAATCTTCGAAGAATAATTAGTGATATATGGTCATAGTTCACGGTGAACATTTAGTGACATATGGTCATAACGTAATCTTCGAGGACATATGATCATGACGTATTCTAATTAAATCGTTAGTGATATATGGTTAAAGTGATTGATGAAAATTTAGATGCATAATCGGAATATTTCTTTATTTTGCTAGTGATATGTAATGTTTTGTTTCTATATAGAGCCATGGACGAATCTATTATTCATAAGCAACTAGTAAGTTTTGAGCCTCTAGATGACTCCAACTATTCATCGTGGCGTATGGTCATTGATATATCATTTGGATATATGGACTATAATTTTGTCCTTACTGAGGATAAATCTCTCACACCCACTACAAGTTCTACAGAATTAGAGAAGAATTATTTTGCTAAATGGGAAAAAGCTAATCGTATGGCTATGATGATGATCCGTTCATCAATTAATCAGACTCTTAGAGGTGGGTTGAATCATACAGCTATGGTAAAAGAACTCTTGAAAAATATTAAAGATCAGTTTGTGGGTATACGAAAGTCTCTAGAGTACTCTTATCTTACACAATTAGTTAACATGAGATATGATGGAAATGGAAGTGTGCGTGAGTACATTTTAAAGATGTCAAAGTGTGCCATAGGGCTCAGGAAACAAGGTACTACTTTTGGTGATGATCTACTTGTTCACTTAGTTGTCTATTCGCTTCCGTCTTCATTTGATACTTTTAAGGTGAACTATAATGCTCAAGAGATAAAATGAGATCTTAACCAATTAATTTTCTTATGTATGACTGAGGAGGAGCGTTTGAAAGCGACTAAAGTTGAGTTTGCACATCTGGCGATGAGTGAGTCAAGTCGAAAGATTTTTAAAAAGAATCATAATCAGAACTTCAATCGAAAGCAAGCTGGAGCAGAGAATTCAAATAATAAAGTCAAAGCTGAAAATTTAGAATGTTGGCACTGTAAGAAAAAGGGATATCTTCGGAGGGTTGCTATATATTTAAAAATTTGCTAAAACAGGTCAAAGGAGAAACATCTCAACCAGAGAAGCCCCATAACTGAAATCACGCTTTCGCCATTTATTTATTTATTTATTTTTGCAAGACATTAATTAGTACTTTGGCATTTATTTTAATAGACTTTGTTTGCGTAAGTTTAATTAAATGATTATAAATAGTTGATGTTATGTTAATCTTGTTGTTTATTGATTGCTATTATGAATGGCCAAATCAGTGGGAGCTTGTAGTTGTTGACAGTTATTACGAATCTTAGAATTGTGATGCTCATATCGAATTAGTTTTAACTGCATAATTTTAGTGGGAGTTGTCTCTCTGATATTAATTAGTTTATTTTGTTGTTGATGCATCATATATTTTAATTTTGTACACGTACTCTTGAGAGTATATGTGATTATACTCTATCCATATGCATGAGAATTTTATCACATGGCATGACGGTGCGGTTGTACCTCGTTATGCCTGAATTTTACTTAGGCTAGATGTGATTAGGCACCATATCGGTAAACCTTCTTTTTGTTAGATTGGTGATATGAGTCACAGGTGGGAAGCGAGTAAGATATCAGAAAGACATACTCTGGGGTATGAAGTTGGACAAATATAGGAACTGTACAAATATATAAGTTGCCTGATATCACTAAGTAAATACTTAAGTCCATTAATGATGCTAGTTTTGTGACCATGGATTGCCTAGTGTCGATTCGTAAGATGGAATACTCTGTGCGCCATAATCTTTTACTAGTATTATTATTGAATTTAGGTGGTTGTTACGAAACATCGAGGTAGTGGGGGTTAATGATTTTTCAAAAAAAAAAAAAAGGATGGTTATCTGCTTTCAGAGTTTGTCAGCCCAAAGAGTCGTTTTTCAAAATTATGTTTAGATGAGTTAAGGTGTAAACCAAGTGGGAGAATGTTGGATTTTTGTGGTAAACTCCTTAACCCATCAATGGATTTTCATTAAAAATTGGGTTGAACTTTTGACCACACGTATTTCGAGGCGATAGGAAGTAGTTTTCTAACATAAGTGATATGTCTCCACTCTCTTCCTTTATGAGTTAGGAAAGAGAGGTGGTTATATAAGGAAACCACCGTCCCCTCTTTTTCTAACCCTAATTCATTCTCATCTAGAGGCTAAACTTAGAAAAGACTAGAGGTAACGTGGTTTCGGATCTGACAAATGGTATTATTTTAACTGTCAAATCATTTCTTTTTAGAAGTTTAATTTTTTTAATGTTTGCTTCAGCAAATGATGATTTTATCTATAGGAATTTCAAAAGCCATATCTTTCCTAATGCTGTGTGATATGTGCCATCACTGCCATGTAATAGATTTTGGCCTCCTATCATAATTAATTTTTTATGTGAAAGAGATTCTCTTTTACCAAGAAATCACATTTTAAAAAAGAAAATTAAAAAATAGTGGATAGTCTTTTATAGGCAATTTTGTAGACAGTTGTGCAGTTAGTCATGTCACATCATATAAGCTGCCTGTAAAATTGTCTTTAAAAAATTATCCACCTTATGACACTATTATTTAACAAAAAGTTTAAAGTCTGATATAATTTTATTAAAAGGACTCACATGCCTTTCTAATCCAAACAAAAATTTAAATTAATTATCAATTAGGCAAACTCATAGGATGACACGTGTAATGTTTCCAACAAGGCTAAATTGAGATTTAGTTAATATGGGGACCACCACATAAGTGATTGGTTGCTAATCCAAAAGCAGATTTAGATTCGGCTGCCAACTAAGCAATCTCATAGAATGGCAAGTGTAATCTAATATATAAAAAATAAGATTAAGAATTTAAATAAAGATCACACACATAGTGCACATCATGAGGCCCAAGCCATTAGCAACGTGGGCGGAGAAGGATATATATATTTTACATTAGTTTGGTAATGTTTCTTATAAACGCTTTCTTCTATTCTATATACATTAGTTTTGTAATATATATATTTTATTATTTTAAAATTAAATTTATAGTTATCATTATATATTGATAATAATTTAATGACAAACTTATAAAATAATTCATTAATAAACTTATAAATATTTTGTTTTTTAAATGTTTTTTCAAAATTTGATTTATCTTTTTACTATTAGTTGAAAAAATACAAGTTTAATATCTCTTCATCGAAAATCTGAAAAGAAACAAATGAATTGACAAGTCTGACATCTCTTCACCGTAAATTTGAAAAGACACAAATCACTTCACAATTATCTGAAAAGATACAATCTTTCAAAATTTTTTTTATAAATAGAGATCAGATTCGATTTAAAAAGATACAACAGAAAACTATAATAAATATATTTTTCCTTTCTCTTACGTTCTTATTTTTTTTAAGAATCTTTTTGTGTATAAGAAAATTTGTATGATAGGTTCTTTTTATAAAAATGCAATCTAGAAAAGAGCATATAGTTAGGGATGCAAACCCTAAACCGAACACCGAAACAAAACTGAAAATCGGCCCTCCCGAACCGGACTGAACAGCCTCGAAAATCGATTTCAACCGAGCCGAATTGAACCGAAGTGAAATTGGTTCGATTTTCGATTTGGGTGGCTGGAAATCGAGAACCGATTGGGTAGGTTGAGTAAACCGATCCATTAATGAGCTAAAATTGGCCCGAACCGGATCCAAACCAGCCCAAACCAACTCGAACCGGCTCTCCAAACCAAACCTACACCGAACCTGAACCGGCTCTCCAAACTTTACTATTATATATATATATATATTATAATATTTAATAAATTATATATTAATATTTCTCTCTACAAACAATTAATATATAATATATATAATAACATCATTATCAACCCTCATATCAATTACTATTTATACATATTTAATATGTACTCTTTATATTAATAAATCAATATATACTTTTTATATCACTTTCTCTCTGCAACTCCCTCGAGGCTAGGGGTATTATCGGGTCGGTTTTGGGGGAAAACTGAAACCGAATTGATAACTATCAATTTCAATTTTATGAAATCGAAATCGAACAGATAAGGTTTAAAACTAAAATCGAACCGATAACTATCGGTTATGTCGGTTTTCGGTTTCTAAACCTCAATTTTTTAATTTTTTTATATTAGGAAGTCATTGTCAATTCATAAGAATCAAATCACTGAAGACTCTGTAGGTTGTTGCCTATATCGCTGATTCTCTATTAACTATCAAAAAGTAGGTGATTGATCAGATGGCTAAGAACATTTTCAATAAATTAATGCACCTACCGGACAGTCCAGATCGATAGGCAGATGTACTGATTATTAGTACACATGGTAGGTCTCGACGGCATGAATCCATACAGTATTACGGTCCAATTATCCACAAGTAGGCCGCTATTCGATAGAAGAGAGCCCGAAAGTAGAATATCAAACAACTCTAACCATCTAATTGCATGTCAAATTTTAGATAGTTTATCATAACATTTTCAACTATCCATTTAGTAATTCATTGATCTGTGAAATATCGAGCATTTTTCAAATGCATGATATGGGTTGTCAACATGTATTGTCCAGATCGATCAGATTCATGACACATGACCCTTCATAGTTTTTTCATATTTTTATTACATTATAACTTGTATATATATTCAGATTTTTTGCATAAAGAGAGAAAACAGAAATCCAAACAGAGAACCTAAATGATTGAAGCATATTTTCCACAAACCAATTCAGAAGGCAATACATAAACAAGATCCATCTAAATACATGCATGTAGATAATAGAAAAATCATATCGAGATCCCAATAACTTTACAGAATCTCAATCTTAGGCATGCATCACTATCGGTTTCTTATAGGTTCGGTTTCGATTTTTTAACGTTAAAACCGAAACCAAACTGATAACTATCGGTTTCTATTTTTCGAAACCGAAACCGAAACGATATATACCAAAACCAAAAACGAACTAAAATTCGGGTCGGTTTGGTCGGTTTTTGCACAACCCTACTCCAGGCCTCCACTTTCTCTCCGCAACTCCCTCCAGTCTCTGTCTCCCAGCAATTCTCTCGTCTCCACTTTCCAGCGTCCCTGAAACTCTCTCTCTCTCTCTCTCTCTCTCTCCTCTCCACTTTCTGGCGTCCCTGAAACTCTCTCTCTCTCTCTAAAAACACAGATAAGAACCCAAACTGAACTAAACTGAGACACCGAATCAAGGATCGGGCAGAACTGAAATCGAACGACCGAACTGAATACAAAAAAAATGGGTTTCGGTTCAGTTTTGATTTTGGTTTCTTGCAAATCGGTACACTGAACCAAACCGATCCATAGTTCGATTCGGTTTTGGTTTGTGGTGTACCAAACCGAAAATTGAAAATTTTGGTTACGATTTAGTTCGGTACACCGAACCTGCATCCCTACATACGATTCTTGGAAAAGACAGGGCTCTGTTATATCGTGAAGACAGATTCGTTGGAAACTCTATTGCATTTTCGTTTATCCAACGGAGTGGGGGCGTCTATTGTGTTTAAGACAGTATAGTGAACTACGTACTTTGGAGCCATTATCAATACCAATTTTATCAACATCTTCTGCTGTGCCATACACTCAGAGTACGCTTTTGTCTTGAGTCAATGCCATTTAAAAATTGAATTTCACGTATTTCAGGATTTCCAATATCTGTGACATCAAGCTTTTCTCATGATTCAGAGGCTTCATAACGAATGATGCATGTGACTCCAATAAATCCGCTAAGATATGTGCAAGGATCCAGGCATATTACCGAAAAGTGAGATTGATCATACAGTTAAGATCAGTTCTGATAAGTCTACCAAATATGGAAATATAGGACCCGTAGATGGAGGAGGCCCCACACACAAAAAGTAAGGGGTGCCACTTTCTGTTAATAGATATCCATTAGTGCTGACGGAATTTTACACATCAGAATCCACTACATTCCCCCTCCCTCTCTTCAAAGTTCAAAGTAGATATATATTCAAGTTAGAATCTGCAGTTTCCATGTACTTCTCTCAATTGGGCGACTTTCAGAACCCGAGATCAATTCATTCAATCATGTCTTGTGCTCGGAATCTCCGATTCATCCCTCAGCTCCATCTGCTCTCGCAATTCGAACAGGCAAAAATGGATGGAGGTTTTCTATGTTACAAAGTTCTATCAAACAACTTCACTATGGAAATTGGGTAGAGAAGGAGATTGCAGCTAAAGAGAATAAGAGGTTGGCGAGATCGGACTGGAGAACACAGAAATCACTCGTGGGTCTAGGTGTCATCCCGTCCCTCATGTTAATGCTCCATTCGGATGTCTCGGATCATCAGAGATCGGCCATGCAGACTTTGATTGAGCTTGCTAATGGAACTTACACGTAAGTTATAGTTCGGTCTCTAGTTATTTTGTTTTAAAAGAAAGACTTGAATTGTTGACTCCATATCAAAAATCACATTATCATGATCAGACGGTTTTAGATGCTTCAGTTGCTTTCTTTTTATTATGTATGTTGATCCTCTCTGAACCTTTTCATTGCAGAAATAAAGGACTCATGCTTGAGGCAGGGCTGGTTGTTAAATTACCTCAATTGATCAATATAACCAACCAACCTTTGAAACAATAAGTCTCCCTTCTACTCCAAACCATTTCTTCACTACTCAACACCCAATTCCACATCAACTGACCGCAAATCCTCCCATTCATTGTCGAAATTCTCGATTCCGACACAACTGATGAAGAAGCCAAGACGGCTTGCCTAGCCACTCTATGCAACCTCTCAATGGAACTGGATTGCACCGAGCCTCTCGTGTCAAGTGGAGCACTGCGCACTCTACTAAGGTTCACATTAGTAAAAAGCTCTTCCGAGCAAGCTTTAGTAACTCTATGAAACTTGGTTGTAACCGCAATAGGGAAAAAAGCAATGGAAAATGAGCCCACGGTTCTGGAAATGTTAACAGAGGTTTTGAGATGGGAAGAGAAGCCTAGATCTCAGGATCTAGCTGCTTCCATATTGATGGTGTTAACACATAAAATTTTTTTGCACAGAGAGAAAATGGAACAATTGGGGATTGTTGGAGCTCTTCTTGAATTGGCTTTGTTAGGGAGTCCACTAGCTCAAAAATGGGCGGTGAAACTTCTCGATTGGTTTAAAGATGGGAGGATGAACAGAGTCGGATCACATTCAGTCCCACAGATGAGACGGATCTCACCAGTATGACATGTAAATCAGAGGGACATTAGGGAAGGTAGGAATATTATAAAGGAGATGGTGAAACAGATTTTGGATAAGAATACGGAATTGATTATAAGGAGAGCTACTAGATGTTGTAAGGATTTTTCTGAGCTCAGGGCTTTGATTGTTAGCTCCAGTTCTAGGAGCTTGCCCTTTTAGAACTCTAGTGTACATAATATGTTGTAAAAAAAAACAGTATAGATTTTTCTGAGTTATTTGCAGTATAGGGACAAGTGGAGCTTGTTATTCTCTGCTTAGAAGCAAGAAATCTATTTGTAATTGAGAAAGTAATTGCAAAAGATTGGAGAACATACACTGTACAAAGGGACATAGTATGACGACCTAGATTCGCATGCCACAATATTGTTCGGTTCTAGGCTTAGGTCCCAGCCCCGTTTTTGTTTCTAGCATAGGCTTAAATCCCCACCCAAAACGCGTCATGACAAACGTCCGCAATCATATATAGCTTAAGGTCAAGACTTTTTCTTATCCAATGTTGGACTATTACAATCCGCCCACCTTATAGAAAAGCCGTCCTCGGCTCTGATACCATTCTGTGACAACCCAGACCCGCATGCCACAATTTTATCCGGTTCCGGGCTTAGGTCTCCTCCCCAATTTTGTTTTTGGCATGGGCTTAAATCCCCACCCAAAGCGCGTCATTACATGTAGCGTCTGCAATCACATATAGCCCAGGGTCAGGACTTTTCCCTATCCAAAGTGGGACTATTACACGTAGACTCGGATTAACAGAAGTGTTGGGTTCAGTTCTTTTTTTTTCTTCTTCAATTTCCCAAACTGAAATTGAATTGAAACTTGAACTGGTTCGGTTTAACAGAAGTTTTTTGTTCGGATCTTTTTTTCTTTTCTTCAGCTTTTTTTTTTTTTTTTTTCTTCGGGTTTTCTAATCCTGCCTAATAGGATTTTGATTTCCACCATCTAAAACCGAAACGGATCTGAACAGGAATCTGTTCAGTTTGGAATCAGTTTTACTCTGATTCGTACCGGTTTGATTTGGCCGGTTTTCCTGTCGTGTTCAGGTTTCTGTTTAAAATTCGCTTCATTGTCAAAATCCTAAATAGAAAACACTAAGGCTAATTCTCTGTTATGCACAGCTGGCTCTTATTGCTGATAAAGTCCATTTTATTTTGTTTTTCTTTAAAAGTAAAAAAAAAGTTGATTTTCTCCAAAGATAAAGAAATTAATTGATTGGTTTTACCTATTTATCTCTTCTTTTAACTCTTCTTTTAACTCTTGTCTACTCATTCCCACTAGGCCACAACTATCATTCTGAATTAACCACTGGGTGAGGATAAAAAAAGCTCTACAATTAGTGGATCGACCAATGGGTGCAGGGTATGGTGTGCACTATGTGAAACTTAAATGCGGCCTGAAAGAATATGGTGATCTATGCCGATATTAGAATCCATATTTACGCTATGTGGCATGTTTGCTTGATCAATACAAGTTTCCAACTACTAAGCAATTGTTGGCTTATCTCGGCCGAAAAATCACACTTATATGAAACGTAAAATCATGCAATCGGTACACTTTAATGTTGATCGATACAAATGAAAATGCCTGACCTTCCATATTGTAATAGATAGATTAGATTGAAATCTCTCAATGAGTGCGATATTTTGGCCTAACTTTATTTTAATTTCAATATATGAGTTATCACTTTAATACTCGGCCTGACTTGAGTTTTAGACCCTTTTAAAGCCTTTGAGAAACTTAGACTTGGCCCTAGTCTTTTAATTTCAAAAGAAGGCGATTCGCCCCACAAAAGAAGATGATTCGTGCTACGAAAAAGGTGTAGAAAAAATCTCCGGTCCAGCCACTACTCAGAATCTTCCCAAGTTTGAATAAGTTAAAATTTATGCGATCTCTTCCCTTTCTTTTTGGACTTTTCATCGCTCCTAGATGGACGCCAAAGGTGGCAGTGGGCGGGTAGCACCCTTGGTAGAAATATGTAAACGGCACCCAAACTAAAATCCACACCAGTCAAGAGGTTTCTAACCATTCAATCAAAGGAACTTTGGTGCCTGTGGCTGTTGCTCATATACTTTTAGCTATTTGAATTGAACGATTATATAGTCACTTGATTAGATGATAGAAATATTAAGGGATCATGAAGTTGACAAGATTTGTGAAAGGAACCAATGCACAATCCTGAAAAATGAAATAGATCTGACGGTTAAGATCATTTGTGAAGACGGCTATCCTGACTTGTTATCCTGACTTGTATGGTAGCGATTGAACCTAAGTACCATCCCTCATACTCGGCCAACTATGGAATCATTGGGATGCTATTTTCTGAGGGTATTGGGACGTAGACCCCGGAGATAGAGAAGACCCCACACACGAAAAGAAAGTGGTGGCACTTTCGTAAATAAATATACATTAGTGCTTATGGAATTTTACACATCAGAATCCACTACACTCCCCTCCTCTTCAAAGGAGATGCATATTCAAATTAGAATCCGCAGTTTCCATGTACTTCTCTCAATTGGGCAACCTTCAGAACCCGAGATCAATTCATTGAATCATGTCTTGTGCTCGGAATCTCCGATTCATCTCTCAGGTCCATCGGCTCTTGCAATTCGAATAGGCGAAAATTGATGGAGGGTTTTCTATGTTACAGAGTTCTATCAAGCAACTTCACTTTAGAAATTGGGTAGTGATCGGTTTTAGATGTATACCCTTACAAGTGCGCAAGTTCGATTGTAGTAAGGCAAGAATACGAGTGTCGTAATCACAGGGAAATGTGCAATTTGGTTAATTTCAAAAGAGTGCAACAACCTAAGGAAGTACCAAAAGTGATATTTCTTTGTTATGATTTACCACTACACAATGCAATAATAAAAAGAATTATAACAAAGCTTAAGCAGGGAAGAACTACGATAAATAAAGTAACGATGATGAGATGATCAAGGATTCTGCTAACCCTAGATGTGTACTTTTTCTATTAACAACATATAATTCAATGCCAAATTATTTACCATCTTTTTACTACATGCAAAATGAATCGATAAGAATGTGATTATTGATTAGGCATACAGTATCCTAACACTATAACACATTTACTCATGACATGAATCATACGAAAGACATTACGTATCACAAACGTGAAATCACAACAACAAACATCAACCGTACGACATCCTAAATCGGTCTACAGGATCGATCTAGGTGGAATAACTCTTTTATTGTCGTCGATCTACAAGATCAACGGTTATAAATGGGTATTTGATGATACACAATAAGCACAAATTAACTTAAAGTCGTACGATTAAATAATTATAAAAAGAAATAATGAGATTAAAAATAAATTAAGCACTCATCTAGGGGTCGCTTCCTCCTTGAACGAGGGGTTTAGCCGCTCATCCTCAATCTGAATGCAATGCACAAGTTCGAAGCCATCATAAAACGCTCTTTTTATTTATCAACTGTTGAATCTTTTAGGAAAAGATCGGAACCTTACAAAGCTTTTCTTCCTAGTTACAAACTACTGATTAAAAGCTAAAACTAGGCACTGAAAATAATGGAAGAAAACTAAAAGGAAAACTAAGAAATTCCATAAAGAACTTTTTTCAAACCCTAAACATAGCATTATTTATATAGGGTGCGGATAGGAAAACTTTCATAAAAGGATTAATCGATTGAGTTGCAGAATTGAATCGATTGATTTCAAATTTGAATTTTGGCGGATTCATTTGAATTTGAATTCAATCGATTGATTTACAGATATCATTCGATTGAGTTAGTTCAAATTCAAATTCAAGAGGGAAAAGGCTGTCATCCAGATCAATCGATTGATTTATGAATTTCAATCGATTGATGATGACATGGAACATCTTCATTCTCAAAGCTATGGCTGGGCCTATCAGTTCTCTTCATGGATTTCGGTGTTTCTGCTGGCTCCATGGTCCAATGCACCCATTTAACCTTTAACTATGCTCAATTACGCCCTTACAAGATCCATCGGTCATGAACACCTGAAACTACTAAAACTACACAACAACCGTCAGATAACTTTCATCGGATGGTTAAGTGTCGGTAATAAGATGTGAAATATAGTCATATTTCGGCACAGATAACACCCTTAAACCTACACTTTTCTAGTCCTCGAGCAAAGAGAATGAAAAATATGTCCAAACAGGTAAAACTAATATCCTAAGAAAATAAATATCACTTTCGTAGGGAGCACGATTGCATTTAGCATGTGCAATAAGCCTTTAAACCCCTAGGTGATCCCTAGTGGAGGAGTTGTGTCTCCTGCAGGCTTTCAGTGAAGATACCTACAAACTTCAAAGCCCTAAAATTTCAACAATAGTTTTCTCAACCATCAATTGTTTACAACAGTGAATCTTTAATATCAATCACAACGCCATGTTAATTTTATCAATGCCCACTCAAATCAATTTAATGCTTAGCTCTTCAGATGATTCATTCATTCATGCCTAGAGTGTCGTGTGTGCATACTAATGCTAAAATCCTTCCGTAAGGGATTAAGCCCAAACAAGGAATCTTTGGATCCCATGTCTCGACTCAATCCTCACTTAGATATGCTCTCAAAATGAAGTCGCTCCGTTGGATGGTTCAATTTTCACACACATGTGAGATGGAATTACGACATAAATGACAAAAAAGTCTCACATGATATAAGAAATATAGTGCATCAAAGAATTTAAAAGAAATCTCACAAGGAAGAATGCTTGTATTCTAAGTACGTAATACCAAGCACCATAAGCATTGCATAATCACTCTCCACAAGGAATTTACCAGTTGAGGTTGGATCACAAAGGTCTTTTTTTTTCGAGTTGTAATGGGGCTTGGGTGAAGGTTCTGGAAGAAAGGGAAATTTAATTCAAATTTCTCTTAGAAACCGGAAAAAGGAATACATTTGAAGTTCTCATCTTCACTCTTTCTTTTTCGAATTTTTTAGAATTTTTCTCTCTACTTTCCCCTCCCTTTTATTCCTTCTTTCTCTTTTAGACACTACCTCATGTTTTTCACTTATTTATCATTTTTCTTCCTCTTGCATACACAATTTTTTTTTTTTCTGAATATATTTCTGCCATATGCTCCCTACGAGCATTACTACCATGCCTTACTATTCCTCTCTTGCTCTCATCTCTCTTTCCTAATTTCTCAGAGATTAAAGGGTAAGGTTTTGTATTTTTCAAACTGGTGTAGGCTATGGTTAATATAGGTTAACAAGATATATTTAGGGCAAAAATTCTCAATAAGGCTCAAAGGAGGTGCAAAAAGGTAAATCAGTATAAGGTAGGGCATTTTAAGGACAAACAAGCCAAAGATGACCTTTGATCATTTCCTTTCAGGATGGTAATGATGCATATTTATTTTGAGTTCAGACGTAATGTGTTCTAGCATGATGATATAACAATGCAAAGTAAATAAACCAATGAAAGATGTATGAAATTTTAAGCCAGTAAGCACAAATTTAAAAAAATACTCCGATTTTATTTAAGCACTCATGAAGAATGAGAAATCGGCTCTAAAGCTTACGGGTTTTCAGTCTCCACTGGAATCCTAGGATTCGAAGTTCAAACAACTCCCTTGACTTTGAAATTTAGGCATGGTAATGGTGTAGAAAGTTCTAGACATGAACTACAAAATCACCTTTAAAACTTCACATTGCAATTAATAATCATGGACAATCATAGTCATATCGTGGCATTGTCATTTTCACAAAAGCTTCACTAGATCAACAATTAAAAATCTTGAAAACACATTGAAATTTGAAATTAGGCTTCACTGCGCTCAGTCAATCGATTTTTTTTTCCAGAATCAATTGATTGACTTGCATACATTCTCAGGTCATAGTTTCTAGTCAATCGATTGGTTTATGAAAATCAATCGATTGAGGTGCCTTAGTTGCATAAGCATTCTCGGTCACTAATTATCAGTCGATCGATTGAATTGCATAATTCAATCGATTGACTGACACAGTCCTTCACTATTCTGAGAACAGACCCCCTTTAAAAAAACCAAAAAAAAAAACATCACTACTCAAATTAAAAGGGGTTAACCTATCATGAAATCTTCATCTTCATCCAACCCCCAAGCCTATGATGTTCAATGTCCCCATTGGACAATCAAAATGAGATGTACCCCCAAACCTGAGTACAACTTAACATAGATCTTAAGGCAATATTGGGTGAAACATATTGTGCCCAAAATAATTCATGAAAAATCAGGTTATAAATTGGCAATTAAAAGTGAATGAGCATATCGAAATCATGATGCAAAATTAATAAACTAAACTAATCTTTTATTAAAATGATGTGGGAATTACACTTATTAGAAAATAAAAGAAACTAACCGTAGTACAAAAGCAAACTAAGCCTAAAACGTTACAAAAGAAAACTAATCCTAGTATAGAAAATAAAACCTTAAACAAATCCAAAAACAAGTTTAAATCCTAGAACTCAAACTAGAACTAAATCCTCAATCATCGTCACTTGTCATCCCAGCTTTTGGTTTCGGGAACGCATACTTCCACATCTCCTTGGTTATTTCGACCTCGCCTGGTGTTGGGATGGGGGTGCAGGGTGGAGAGGGTGGTGGGGTTGGTGGCGGGTTTACAAGGCTCGGTTGCGGATTCATCTCCACCTGCAGGTAAGTCGGGATTAAATTAAGCGGCTTGGAATTCTTCGCAGAGGAGGACCAAGTGAATGGTTGCGGATTTCGTCGAAGCGAAGGTGGGGATGGTGGATCGATCGGCATAAAATCCTATGGTGAACGTGATGATGGCGGAGGTGGTGAAACTGGATTGAGATCAATCACCTCTCAATTCGATAAATCTAAAGGTTGTGGAGGCGCATGACGTCAGGCTCATTTTCTTGCTGGCTCGGCCAAGCGCTTTACTGCAGCACGTGTGCGGTACTTGATGTTTTCCATCAATCGAAGTTAGGGGATGAAAAGAGGATTAGGATTAGATACGATTGAACCCGGAAACCTGCGTCGACTGTTGTTAGCAGGTGATCCACGAGTTATCGAACACTTGGTACTTTCAATAATCTCTGGACCCAAAATGAATTTTTTTCCTTTTTCTTCTCAATTGATTGGAGATTTACATCGTCTCCCATATAAAGCTTCGTAGGGTGCCATAATGTTACTTGTCTAATAACTATTGTTGTATGCGAACTCTATCAGGGGTAAATGTTGATCCCATGATCCTTAAAAATCAAGCATACAAGCTCGTAGTCTGTCTTCTATGATTTGATTTACTCTAGTCGACCATCCGCGCGGATGGAATTTGGAACTAGTCTGCATCTATCCTCTTCTTACCAAACTGTGAGGTATATAACGGATCTCGATCTGAGACAATGCTCAAAGGAATTCTATTGTATACCTCACAGTTTTGGCAGAAGTTTTAAGAAGGGATGGGTACGAGACTAGACTTTAGTTTCGCATTTCGTCCCCAAACAGATGGTCAGACTAAAAGAGTAAATTAGATCATAGAAGACATGCTATGAGCTTGTAAGCTTGATTTTTAAGGATCATGGGATCAACATTTATCCCTGATAGAGTTCGCATACAGCAATAATTATCAAATGAGTATCGGTATGGCATCGTATGATGCGTTATATGGGAGACGATGTAAATCTCTAATCAATTGGGAAGAAACAGGAGAAAATTTTGTTTTGGGTCCAGAGATTATTGAAAGTACCAAGTGTTCGGTAACTCGTAGATCACCTTTAATAACACGGGTTTTCGGTTCAAAATCCAGAGAACTGCTCGTAAAAACTAGCCTACAAGAGAAACAATCTAAAAAGGGAAGAAAAGTTGGAATTTTTCGGATTTGAATCGGGGATGTTTGAGGCCAACCATAGTCAATCGATTGATTTTTGGGACTCAATCGATTGACCAGGTAAGGTTGGAGAGTTGACTGGTTGATGGAAAGAAACTTTCTGCTAATAATAGTATCCAATTTTGGACACATCATTATTTTAAGAAAATTTCTTAAGTTCTGAATATTCGATTCGGCATCCTATCAATCAATTGATTTTAGAGAATCAATCTATTGATTCTAATTTTGGAAGTTGGACCAATGGATGAAAGGAATCATTCCGTTTCCAAACTTTTCCAATCTTTGGGTCGCCCTTGTTATATCCAGAAGGTTTCTCAGATTTGGCAATCCGAAGCACCTCATAGTCGATCGATTGAAATTTGCATTTCAATCGATTGATTATAGAATGCACTTAATTTGAAAGTTAACAAAAGAGTATCAGTCGATCGATTGATTTTTATAAATCAATCGATTAACTGATAAACATGAGCATTTCTTCATCAATCCGAAAAACAGAGTTCACAACTAATTACGTACGCAATCCAACGGAAATCAAACTATACTAAAAACCACGATCATAAAAACCTAAACTAATTAAACAAAAAGAAACCACAGATTCTAACGCCATCAATCACACAAAACGTAACACAAAATCACCATAGACTGTCACCAACATCAAAGACACAAATCAAACTTCATCTTCATCATCGCCACCCTCCCTTTCCATTGCCGCTCTTGCTCGTGCAATGAATCCATCAGCTTGGCCCGGGAACGATTCCCAGGCAATCTGGGTAAGGAGGAAACTCTAAAAATGCATCCTTCGATCAATACCTCCGATCCTCATCGTAAACCCGTCCATCCGCGCCTCAAGGTTTGCGATTGCAACCTCGACATTGAATGTCGGGACCTCTTCGGGACAAGGTCTTCTCAATCCGCCATGTTGACATTGTGCGGAGTTTGGTTGGGGAAGAGGTGGAGGTGGTACATCATCCACTTTAACATGAACGGGCTATGGGATATTCCCAACGAGAGCCTTCATGCTCTTGTTCCATGCGTTCTGGCCGTATTGGTAAAACTGCATATCTCCCATATCTTCATCTACGTAAATCGGGCACCTCAATTGATCCAAAAGGTGCATGAGAAAGTGAGGGAAGAAGAGCAAAAGACTGTCGTGACGTCGCATCAGGGTGGAGATATCATTATGGCACCGGTACATAACATCGAGCATCATCCCTGGAGCATCAAACCAAGTGTTCGTGTGAACGACGTAGAGCGCTGCCACACGATTGCGAGTCCTTTCGCTCTTTGTTCTATGAGGGAGCAGGTTCGTTGACATCACGATATCCCAAAATAGAATGTCTCGGGGCAAAACCGATCGAGGCGTAGACATCCCTGATCCATGCCTACCGCCACACATGTTATTGATCATGACTTCCTAACTCAGCTAGACTGTCAGGTCGATTTGATGATTAAGAGGTCGGGTTAGGTAAAAATTGAATGCCCTGGCGAGATCTGCAGCGTGCACTTGATAGGTCTAGTTGTCGATCCATACACATATATAATCAAATCTCGATGGGGAGCGCGAAGTCGGCATCCATTCCATGTTTTGATAGAATAATCGTATGATGCAGTAGGAGATGTCGATCGGTGGCGATGCGAGCAACATTTCAAGATGCATGGCTTCAATGTATTCAATGGATCTCGTACTCCGCACCCACTATATACAATCTGATTCGTGCGCTTGTGAGTAAAACATTACAATTAAATATCACATCAGCATCTTCATTCTCAAAGCTATGGCTGGACCTATTAGTTCTTTTCACGGATTTCAGTGTTTTTGCTAGCTCCATAGTCCAATGCTCCCATGTAGCCTTTAATTATGCTCAATTACGCCCTTGCAAGATCCAACGGTCAAGAACACCTGAAATCACTAAAACTACACAACCGCCATCAGATAACTTTCATCAAATAACTAAGTGTCGGCATTAGGGTGCGAATTATAGCCATATTTCGGTACAGATTAGGTAGAGAAGGAGATTGCAGCTAAAGAGCTCAAGAGGTTTGCGAGATCGGAGTTGAGAACGTGAAAATCACTGGCGGGTCTAGGTGTCATCCCTTCCTTCATGTCGATGCTCGATTTGGATGTCTCGGATCATCAGAGATCGGTCGTGCAGCCTTTGATTGAGCTTGCTAATGGAACTTACGCGTAAGTTATAGTTTGATGTTGATTTTTTTTTAGTTGAATTGTTGACTCCACATAAAAAACTGCTTGATCATGATCAAAAGGTTTTCGATGCTTCATTTTCTTTCTTTCTATTATGTACGCTGAATCACAGATCATCCATGAACCTTTTCATTGCAGAAACAAAGCACTTATGGTTGAGGAAGGGTTGGTTGCTAAATTACGTCAATTGATCAACACTACCAACGAACCTTTGAAACAAGAAGTCTCCCTTCTACTCCAATCCATTTCTTCTCTACTCAACACCCAATTCCACATCAACTCACCACAAATCGTCCTGTTCGTAATCGAAATTCTCGATTTAGACACAACCAATGAAGAAGCCAAGACAACGTGCCTAGCCACTCTATGCAACCTCTCAAGAGGGCTCGATAATGCCGAACCTTTTGTGTCTAGTGGCGCACTACACACTCTACTAAGGCTCACATTAGTAAAAAGCTCTTCTGACCAAGCTTTAGTAACTCTATGAAACTTGGTTGTAGCCGCAATAGGGAAAAAAGCAATGGAAAATGAGCCCACAGTTCTAGAAACATTAACAGAGATTTTTAGATGGGAAGAGAAGCCTAGATGCACTACGTCAAAATGAGAAATATACAACTATAGCAATAGAAAATAAACCACGGCTTAAAAGAGCAGTGGAATATTCCACCGCTTGAAATAGTGGTTTAAGTTACAAAACAATGGTTTTATAACTTAAAATAGTGTCACGTGCAACTCAATCCCCTGGTCACGTGCAAACCTATCGGGCAACCTACAAAACCGTCGCCTCTCTCAGCAACCTCATTTGAAGCCAGAGCCTCTCTCTCCTCTTCCTCTCTCTCGACAAACCCTAGATTTTTCCCTATTTCAGCTCAAATCGAAGCTCTCAACTTATTTTTAAGCCCCATTTCAGCTCAGATCGAAGCTCTCAACTTCCCCCAATTCAGCTGAGATCGAAGCTCTCACCTTTCCCTATTTCAGATCAGATCAACGACTAGATTTCCATATCAATGAAGCAATTTTCATATCTGATCCAGTGCTAGGTATGAGATCTTCTCTTCATCCTTATTCTTGAACTCACTCAGATTTGAGATGCGGATCAAATATGTTTTTATCTGATTTTTTTTTTTGCGATCTTTTTTTATCTGATTTTCCCCCCTTTTTTTATTTATTTATAGATTTTGCATTTGATTCAACGGAGTTTGTGTTTCTCATGCTTGATTTCACAGAATTTGACGATCATAGCAGTTTTGGAAGCTTAAAATAAACTTTCCAAGGTAAAAAATGTGTTCTTCTTTCCTTCATTCTCAAATGTTTTGAGTTCCAGTTTCTAATGATTTGAGGTTGTTTAGATCTGTGGATTTTTTTGTGATTTTTAGTCCCGAATGGTGATATTTTTATGATCGTCTAATAATATGCCTATTATTTCAATATCCATTGTCCAAAAGATTGGACGAAGAATAATCTTTATTATCTTATTCAAATCAATCAATGATTTTCAGCTGTGATTAGTGATGAATATTTTGATATTTTTTATTTTATTTTGATTAACTTCCGTAAGTTCAAAGACTGAATGTGATTTTATTTTTTTTTGATAGAAAAATTGTGAATAGTTTTAGATTCCGGTTAGTGGTTTGTCACCATTGACCGAATCCAGTTCCCTTGGAGTAGAATGAGTTTTAGAGTAAAACCATAATATATTTAATTTGTTATTCCTTTAGTGCTGAAAAATTGAAAAATCTGGGATGGTGGATTTAGATAACTTCCGAGACATATTTTTTATATTTTAAAATTAAATTATCCATATATGAATAGGACCGAACCGAATCCCGAAATAGTTCGGGTTTACTAGGACCCCTAGCGAATTGGGTTACCCTGACAGAAACACATTTGTCTTTACTCCATTATTAAGTGCCAAATTTGGCTGTCTGCTCTTAAGTTTTCCTGTTTTCAGGTTTTAATTCTCAATTTACTTCACACATAGTAGATAGCTGTAGGCCTGCCTACCTTGTTAAGAAGCAACCTAGCAAGTAGTTTTTTTCTCCTCTATATATGGATAATTGCACATTGATAGTTTACCACTTTTTTTTGCCAATATAAAGTTGGGTGTTTTATCTTTTTTTCTGTGATTTTTAGTCCCGAATGGTTAAATTGTAGGTATATTAGTACATGTGCTTGCATGGCTTAGAGTAACTTGATTTATGATGAAATTTAAGATTTTGAAATCTATTTTATCATTATTATTAATAATAGAAGTGCGGTAGAACTATTAACAACTGTCAACCATCGCTAGCCCCCACCAGAAGCAAATCCTGACTATACCCCTAGTTGTACATATGCGAGACATAGCCTTGTTATTTGAAAGAGTAAGGCTAGTGCGAAGGCTAAGCATAGGGTCATGACACATGCTCTGTGTGAACTACTCTAATTGACTACTCTTATGACTGGTTGATTGGCTCAAGGCTAGCCTATGAATGTGTATAATGACAATAAAATTGCATCACATATTGCCAACAATCTATATTCCATGAAAGGATCAGCATATTGAAATAGATTGTCACTACAGTCAAGCTAAAATGACAAACAATGGGATCACCACTCTACGTTTAAGTCTATGCATTAGCTGACTGACATGTTCAGTAAGGCACTTAGGAAAATATGTTGGATCGGATCATTTCCAAGTTTGGCATCAATGAACTTAAGAACCAGCTGAGGATATACGCTTTGGAGTTACATATTGAATAGAGGTAGATAGGGAACAATAGTTTCATTGATGGCATGTAGGGATTAATTCATCCCTTTCTTTTCAATATATAAATATGTGATATTAGGGGCATGCAGTTTATTGCATGTCCCTCTCTCTTTGTAGCTTATGATTTCAGCCCTCTCTTTCTAGGTTCTCTCTCTCTCTCTCTCTGATTTCTACTTCCTCTTAATTTCTATTTATTTATTCTTGGTTTCTTCATAAAAAATGCTAAACCCTAATCTTACATCAAAATTTGCATTTGACATCCCTGTTCCCAAAGACTGAATAGGATACATTGTCCGATAAAGCTACTCGTTTTTTTCTAGATTATGGGGAAACCCAACATGACCCACGAGCTCGACATCTCAAAAGTTTCTAGCTTTGGCTCTTTTTTTGAGAATTTTAGAATTCCTTATTGGACAGTGTTATATGGAGGATGATTTTATGCATAAAGTGCGTGTGATTTGCATAAATTTCTTGAGTCTTGGCCCGTTATCCGGGGGCTTTAATTACCTTTTGTTCCTAATCTGGCACCAATTGACATGTAAGATTTACTCAATTGTCCAAGCTGGTATCTGAAATTGATGATTTCTATCAGCCACAACCTATAGTTGACGAGCCGTCCCTTATTCAAATGTATGTGAGGAGATCCATTGTTGAATCTCCTCACACACAAGCTCTCGACAGATTCAAAGTGTTACGGCTTACGACATATTGCAGCCTATATCTATTTAACCTCCTCTCCTTTGGCATTCTCATCATCTCGACGCTCTCTAGTTTATGTGAAAAAAGTTAAGAAAAGGAAGATAATGATGATTAACACATTCATGCATTCAATCATTATTTCGAGATACATTATGATTCGCTAATTAGATATTAGACAAATTTTGACCTAAGACTATGAGACCCTCAAGTTAAATATGATTAAATAACCCGTGTTAATTTAGTGAAAAGGACCATACATGCATAAAGCATTATTAATGACTACCATTTATTTTTCTAATACACTCACTAGATGGTGAATGAGAAGGATCAAATTAATCCTCTTGCCTTTCTTGAGCAAGTCAATCACCTTAATGCTTTCCACTTTGACTCTTCCTTTGCTGGGCTTTTTTCTTCTTCTTTTTTCCCCTTCTTTGCGACTCATTATTATTTCATGATTGACAGATGGGTTGTTTCTTTTTTGAGCTGCTATAAGGTGACTGACCAGCTATTCAATTCTGACACCACATTGAAAACCATCTCTACCATGTGATTAAGAGCCTAAAAATATAAAAAAATGAACGCCTGCCTTGTGATTGTTCAAATCTATGTCAGCTATTCATTTTTTGTCCCTGTAGACTCTTAATCACATGCTATATATATGGTTTTTTATGAAACCTTATGGCTGAAATCCAATCTTGTTGATGGCGCCATGCACCACATGACATGATATGATGCCAAATTGGGAATCACCTGCATATAATAGATTACGTGATCACTGACCACATTGATCACCTAGTACCAGATCTTCTTTTTGAGTTGGTATTAGGTGCTCGAGAAGGGCAGTGCAAGAGACAATCTCCCTCTGCCAACCTCGCCTTGTGCAGATATCTTTGAGAGCCAAATCTATGAAAGGCAAAAAACCTACTATCTTAGGTGCCTTCTTAAGTAATTGTGCATCTCTAAGAGTTTGACAAGTTTAACAGAGGGAGATTGGCCCATGCACGGTCCTTGGCTGATAGGTCGTTTCTAACCAAATTCATTTTCTAGTGGAAAGTGGAAACTATATGCTTTATCATTTATTTTTTTTAACTTATTTATTTCAACATTTATTTAATGTTTCTTGCTAGCATACAGGCAAACATTCCGAGGGCATTAAAAGAAAAAGTCACTTTCCATAATCTTGACCATTGCTTGGAAGGCAATAGTTAAAAGGGTGAAACGATGCTTTTTGGAAAATTCCTTTGAGAGAACAGAAATAATGGGAAACATAGGAAGTCCAAAGCTACTGATTGCTATCATTCTTCCTGATTTTGGAATAGGTTAGATCTCTTTCCCATTTTTTTTTATCTTCCTTTTATACTATTTCAGGGGAATGCATGGTTGGAGATTCATCGTACACTTTTTAAAGTACTTGATTGTCACTCTCAGATGTGTATGTGGTGTGATTTTGTTTTGGCATTTCTTAGGTTGGTTTAAGTAGATTGCACGTTTGTTTATACTATTCAATCTGTTGTAGTTGGTTAGGGAAACAGATCAGATATGGTGTTGAATTTATTTTTTTAAAAGAAAGAAATATAATTATATGTTCATCTCAAGTGCTATAACAATTAGATTGTTGCTGAGTTTGCTTGCATGTTTGCTTTTATTTTCTTGAAAATCTAAAGAGATTCATGTGTTCTAAACAACTACTTATTTTAGGGACTTAACCAGGTAGCAAGAATACTTTTTAATATGATGTTTCTAGGATCAAAGGTAAAAGATCAACTAACTGATTTTTCGTGTGAATTTATGTTATGATTTTACCAATTAAAAATAGAAAATTAAGTCATATAATTGTGACCGTGATGAGTGTACTCCTTGCCATTAAGAAGTCAACGCATACGTAATAGGGCAAAGTCCCATCTTATTTTTCCCTAGGTAGCAAGCCATTGAGCACTACGAACGACGTTCCAGCCACCAAGTGGTGATACGTGACAATCAATGAAGCATTTTAAATCTACATTGATTGAATACTAATAATAACCTACCTGCGATTTGATGTCACATCATGCATCTTTGCGGTAAGAGTTTTCTGGTTTGGGTCGTGAGAGAATCGTACTGCCATATGGTTGATTCATGAAATTGCGTCAAAATTCCGCAAGTGAAAGTTTATTATATATATTATATTGTTATTAGTTGGTTAGAAGAAAAGGGAATTAAACATAAAAAATTTGTTGTGGTTACTTGGTCTAACTGGGATTGTCGAGTAATGCTGGAATCGGAATGCAGATTCAAGAGGGTCAGGAAGCCTTATTACATTAATAGGTAACTCCGAAAGCCTTTATTAATTCTGGAGAATCCAAACTTTGACTTTTAAGATACGACTTTTCCTCCCTTTTTAAATGTTCATGCTACTTGGGAGTGCAGGAATTTTTGCAATAAAAGGGTTTTTCTTAGTTTCTTTTCTTTTGTTTTTGAGATGTCAATACCTTGTTTGCTGTCATTTCTTTTGATCTGATCCGATCTTATTTTGTTCCTGATAGCATGTGTTTTATTAAATATCCTGCAGTAGCTAGATTAACTCTCAACTTCATTTCAGTTTCATAACGTAATTTTTGTAGTTATATATATTTCGGAAGGAAATATATTACTTGTCAGTACTTAAATATACAGCAAAAGTAAAGTGAATCTGACCCAATTCAAACCTGTGATCAGAATGTGTGGGAGAAATCTGACCCAATTCAAACCTCCTCACAACTCTGATGCGGCGAGGCTCCAGGATATCCATAACCAACTCGCTGATGTGGCAGCAATCTGCTGACTACCCTCCTCCATTGCAGCCATCCATAACCAAGGTCAGGTTGGTTCTGTGGTGGGTCTGATGTTTGTTTGTAGTATTCAAGTAATGAGGGATTATTTTACATTTAAGATGGTTATACTGTTATAGAAGAAGATACTTTTAGTTAATAATTTTGTGTTATTGAAATTTTCATCACAATCTTCGTACTATGGAGCTCCCTTATTCATCCCATGGACCTTGTATTCTGAATTTCTGGATGATATATAATCTTAAGAGACTTATTTGGATTTTCTGATGCTTGCATTTAATTTAACTTGAAACTAAGTATTTCTTGCTTTTACTGCAGCCATATGGGGTTACTCTCTAAGTGAAATTGAAATTGAAAAAAATACTACCATACAGAACACAAAAAAAAACTACGACATGCTAAAAAAAACAACTATTTGATTACTACCTAGAAATCAGACCAAATCAGCTCTGATTTATACTTTAAACTTTAAAGTCATTGGGCTTTTGTTCGGGGTTTTAATGAATAATTGATGCCAAAAACCAGAGAATTTTTGTTCTGCTATAGCTTTTAGGTTCGGTGTATATGTCTCTATAGCTTTTAGGAATTGATGTTTATTCAATTTTCTAAGATTTGTATGTTGATGTTTATTCAATAGATCCCTTCTTTGTTAGGATATTTCTCAATCTAATTTATGTTACATAATCGGTGTTCTTCAATAACATGCCCTATGTTTTGTTAGGGTGTCATCTGATTTTCTGGAGTTTTTAACGATTTTTTGCTAATAATTGTGTTTTCGTTTATATTTTTTACTGTTGATGCTAGTTCTATATATTTATCTGAGATTTAGAGTTTAGGTTTTGCTATATCTATGTATTCCAACCACTTTATTCCTTGTATATGTTCTTTTGCTTTTGTAGATCCCATGTTTTGTTAGCCTAGGCTCCTTATTTTGACTGATCCTAGAACAGATCATCAGGTAATATAAATTCAATTTTCTACTACTGTTAATCCATCTATTATTTGTTGTTCTTTTGTCGGAACTATAGACTTGTATTCCATCGTGTTGACTGTTCAATTACTGTTTACAACCTATTAAGGAAGCGGCGCTTGGAAACATTCCAACAATTGCTTTCTATGATACGGATTTTCCCATGCGATATGTTGATATTGGCATTCCAGCCAATAACAAGGGAAAACACAGCATTGGCTGTTTGTTCTGGTTGTTGGCAAGGATGGTTCTGCAGATGCGCGACACTATTCTTCCTGGGCAGAGATGGGATGTGATGGTAATGAGGGTTTTTTTTTTGTGTTTTTTTTTTCTTGCATGAGGATTGGTTCTCGAGTTGCTCTTTTAGTTAGTTAAGTATCTGTTGTAGTTGCTACTGGAGTTCTTTGCTGCTAGTTAAAGCATATTATATTGGACTTCTCTATTTTTTTTATTTTTTTTATTTTTAAAACCTAGATGTTTTGTAATCATGCTTTTTATTTTTATTTTTCAGCGACACCACTTTGTCTGACCAGTGATCAATGGCCTAGCCAAATTAGTGATGCCCAGTGGGGAGGAGAAGTGTCTCCACCTGCTATTCTTGCCATTCCTGGTGTCGACTAGAATGCAGCTATAGGTCAAACTAATTATTGCCTGCTTTTGTTTGTTCTCTTTAAATTCTCTATTAAAGTTCATTACAAAAAATTGTAATTTTGTTTCTTCAAGGAATTGTGTAATTCAGGCCTTCCAATGGTTGTTTTTTTATTTATTTTTCGGGTAGTTGCTTGACTGTTGTTAATATAATAATGGATAAATAGAAAATGACTGTCACTTCGACTTATACTGATTGTGGCATGACTCCCTCACTCCTAGGCCCAATTTGCATCACCATTATAGCTACCACGTTGATTTATATATGCTCTATTTCCATTGACAGGCAGGCCATGCAAAGCTCATTGGACTCAGTGGAGAGATCAATGTTCAGGCAAGTTATTTGTGGACTTCAAATCGATGAATTGTGTTGTAAGCTTGTACCTTTTATAATATTTTTTACTTATATTTAATGGAAAATGACCAATTTTAATAATGCAGTTTTAGCGGCACTTGCTGTTAAGGTGTTCTAGCGGCACTTGCTATTAAGGCAATTTTTGGTAGCGGCAATACTAATAGGATTTACATTCAGGTCATCATTTCATTCGATCATTCACATGTTAAGGCAATTCTCGATATGTATCTTGCTTCCATCATTAGGTTTGATTGCTATGCCTCTGTACTTGCTAGGTAGTTCATCGAGAAGCTAATGCTAATAACTACATGTAATGTGCGTGGAATAGGGGAGAACTTGGAGAAAGAATCTTGCATTTTGGAGCTTAGAAACCAGGAGAGCTTTTGAAGCCTTTCTCCTCTTAATGCATGTCAAGCTCAAAAGTTGATGACTGATAGAAACCTTCCTACTCCATTTGACTTTACAGTGCATAATTTATCCGGACAACCGAGCTGGCTGCTGCTCAGGAGAAACTACATGAACTCGAGAGGCAAAAGGATGAAACCCTAAGGTTTTATGCTCCTTCAACACTCCTCCAGAGGATGGAAGGCAAGTATATATGCATACATTAATTGTCATATGTTGTTTGTTAACACATAATCAAATGATTCAGACAACTATGATTTGAAAGTTTTAACACACTATCAAATGATTCAGACAACCATGATTTGAAAGTTTTAACATGGCCATTTCAGCACAGCTGTTCACTAGATGCATTCAAACACGAAACATGCATGCTTATGCATACATTTGTAAAACGATAAATATGCTTTGTGATTTTAATTTACTGCGAATTAAGCATAAAATTCACATCCAACACCATTGCAGAATGTGGCTGCACCTTAGCATCATGAGTAGGGCTATCAACTGGTCGGGTCATTATCCGACCTTGTTTTTGAATTGGGTGGGGCACATAAACTTGACCCGTTAGGTTAGTTCAGGCTCAAAGTATTGGACCGAGCTTGGTTGGGGTCTGGTTGGGCAGATTTTTTGGGATTTAGGGTGTTCTGATATGTGGCACTTGCCTATTCTACCCAACGACCCACTTTTATGTTGGGATGCTTGACCCATCATGTCTGTGGGGTGATGGTTTATCTACGATAAGCACAAAGGGCGAGCAAACCTAAATTTTAGCTCGACTGACCACACCATTCCTTCAATCATTACTCAAGTATGCCATTTGAACTGATTGATATAAAATTGCAATGAATAAGAGGAATCTGTTTACATTGTAAGGACGTTTTGTTTACAGATGTGATGAATAAGGTAGAAGAAGAATCTGAAAACCTTCACAAGCAGCTCCTTGATAAGGATGTTGACCTTTCAACCTTTGTACAAAAGTACAAGCGTCTTCGCACGGTTTACCACAGGCGAGCGCTTCTCCATCTTGCAGCCAAGACATCCTTTGGATGAGGTAATGATGGCGTGTATATCAGATATATTTGTAATTGATTTCCCAATACATGACATCAAGACTTGTTTAGCCTTATTTATAGCAATATAAATAGGTTCAGATATATTTGTAATTGATTTCCCAATACTTGACATCAAGAGTTGTTTAGCCTTATTTATAGCAATATAAATAGGTTCAGGTGTTTAAAAACTACATGTATAAAATATGTACACTTGGATTGTTGGTCAATGTGGGTGCTGCTAGTCTGCTAGAATTATTAAACTTCAACTACATATCATATGTACTGCACTCATTTTAGGCTTTAAAGAGAGTAGTTAACAATGTCCACTTTAGGCAGGAACGTTACTAGGTAGTGTGGTTCAGGCGCTAAGTTCGTTGTTTTGAGTCACCTCTACCACATTCCTACATCAATTCAAAATCTTTCAAGGTTACTATGTGAATTAGAATATAACCCAAAACTTCCATCAACAATATTCTTAATTTGAAGTTGGTCGCTATATATGCCAATCCAGTCGATAATCCTTTCGTGCAGTATGCTCTTAGCCAAAGTCCTGGTTCACTCTGTCATTGCTGGTCCGAAGCCCGGATAACAAAGAGTAGCGTTAGTGTCAGATCACTTTGCTATTGCCAGTTTTACGCCCGGATGAAAAAGGAGTAGGGTCTGCCATTGTCAGTTCCAGGCCCGTATTGGTCAATATTTTTCACATTAAATACAGACTCTTGTTCATATATTCGGTTTAATGGTCATCGTATGGTTTTTTTGTAGGGCTATGATTGTTTGATCGATATGGTTATTGAGCTATTGCAATTTCAAATGTTACTCTACGAAGTCTTAATGAATTCCAAACTTAATACACATTTGATATTTGAGTTAATTATACTTGCATTCGTTCATGAGCATAGTGCTCAATGCACACCCTTTTTATTTCTTTCTGATGGAAAATATTTTTAATGCTTTTGATAATAATCTTTACCTAATGATTGTGTGCAAGTTAGATTTTTTGGGCAGTGGTTCAATGGAGTACACCTCTAACCAAAAATAAAAATGCTTCTCATTTTCATTATAAGAGAAAGGAAAACAATGGTCACCACTTCTGTTATTGGTTTTGGGAAGTTAGGTATCTTCTTAAGTGAACCAAAACCAGCACTTTTCTAAATTAGATTATGGAACTAAACCATGAATTATTCCTGCAGGAGCTATAGACACTCTACTGGTTTCATACTAACCAGCTGAGAAGTTCTTTCCCCATTCAGGTGTCTATTTTTCATTTTATGTAGGATTAAACAATAAAGCTTTCTTCATTAATGCTTGAGACTTCTTTCATAAATAGCTGCTGTGATGACAAAAATTAGATATGTTTGTCCAATTTCAAATTCTTTAGAGCTTCAACTCGTTCTGACTCCGTAATTTAGTAAATACATTTAAATAATAATAATAATAAATAATTAAATTTTATTCTATAGTTCCAATTTGCTCTCGTGGTCGTAGGTTAAATGTGTGGATGATTAGAAGTGGGAGCTAATAATCTATTTCGGTAATGGCCTTATTTTTTGGCCTATCTTTTTATTTTTTCCATATTGCTAGTCAACTGGTTTTATCTGATCACTTCTTTAAAATCAAATAGGTTGAGAGAATAATCAAGGGGATGGATTTCATTTAAATATTAACCAGATCGTAGAAAATTGCTTTGTATTTGTGGGTCAGCATTAACTCTTTTTGGATCGACAGAATTTTCATCAATTAAAAGACACAATCAACTGATAATTGTTTTGGATGCAAGAGCATGTTCTTTCTGGTGGCCATGGACTTATGGTGCAGGGATACCATCCTGTTATAAAATCTCTCACAGAAGATCTTGACATCCGCTTAAATCACAGGTAGGCATGCATCATCATTATCATCATCATCACCATCTTCACTTTGTCTTCTCGTTTTGGTGTCGGTTTTATGGGTCTCATTTATCCACTCATTTCTATTAATGGCTAAACGTTCAATTTCTCCTCAATCCTTCATGTCACCTCCTTACCAGTTCCATTTAAGTTGGTCTTCACCTTTTACTACTCTACCTATGCGTATTTGTTTTATCACTTATAGGAGCTAATACTTTTCGTTGTCATTTAAAAAAAGAAAAAAAGAAAAACGTTTCTTTGGGAGGAAGAAACAATTTAAAGATGAATGAATGGAGCATCATTAAATCAAAAGGAGTTTGGGCTTAAATATTAAACTCCTCCCACAAAAAGCATATGGGCAAACCCGGCCTAATTTTGTATGTGGTCTGGGTTAAAGCCTAATTTTTAAGGTTAAAAATGGCCGTGCCTACCAAAATCTGGCCTGAGCCAAGCCCAATTATATTTAGAGAAAAGGTCGGTGGTCCGAATCCGACCAGGTCTGAATCTGAGTCGGATTGGATTCAGCCTTAAATAAAAAAGATGAGCCTGAAAGCACTCAGTCCATGCCTGGAGCCTAGTTTTAGGGTGCAAAATAATCATGCCTATCAAAATCTCACTAATTCGTCAAGATCTGACAAGTTCTATATATGTCAGAGCCCTCAAACTTAGTGAAACTAAGATATTGAAAAGACTTAATTAGTGGTAAAAGGCTATTTGTAAGCTTCTAAGTGATGAGAGTTAACCTTTAAAAATTGGATTTAGAGGGAGTGATGTAAGGGTTGGTTGAACCACTTTATTGCTTACTCACCAGTGTTGGATTATACGGTGCAAGCACATGTGGGGTACTAGAGATACAATACTAGATAAATTCATCATACTGCTCTTTATCGTCTCTAGTCATGTTTTTGGTTTTAACCTTCGTAGATGTGATTCTTATGCCATTTTCTTATATATATATATTGTGGTTGTTGCCCTTTCAACAGGTGGCCCTTCGATTGAACTGTTCTGATTGATGGGCAACACCTTGACTGTAATAGCCCGAAAAATCACGCTAAACTATGACCTCGGGATCCGTACTCGATCGGTCATAGGTTTGACCAAATGGAAGTCCAACAGTTAGTATGTGGTGTAATGAACGGACGAGATGTGATAAATAGAATGCCTATGTGGTGTGTGTTGTGAAGGTGTAGTCGCATACACCCACCGCGGTGTATGTGCTCAACACACAAGTGAGAAAGAGGATAAAAGGGTTTAATAGCCCTAAAATCAAGAGTTTGGTTGTTGAAGGAGAGTAAAGAAGAGAGAGAGAGAGAGAAGTAAGAAAGGAGTTATTGCAACTGTTTGGAGGGGGGATTCAAGCAATAAAAGCCGGATTCAACCCGATTTGGATCTGTTAGAGCCAAAGCTGGAAACCCTAGCCTTCCAACCACTGGATTGAAATCAACTTGAGATCTATTCAAGGTAAAGTTTTTTTTGTAAATAAAATGCATAGATTATTGGGGTTAAGTTGTGGTTGAAAGTGGGCTAAATTATAAGATAATGGCTTAGAAAAATAGAGGAAAAAGTATGGAAGAAGATAGGGAAGAACAGCTCGAAAATGGCTGAATCTGACAATTTCGATTAATCGAAATTGGGTTTCGATTAATCGAAATTGGCCAAGAAGTTGAAAAGTCGAAGATTTTGATTTCGATTAATCGAATTTGATTTCGATTAATCGACTTTGATTTCGATTAATCGATTTGGGGATCGATTAATCGATGAGAACTCAGGACCCTAGGGTTGGAGGAAATGGCTTGAGGAAAATCGACTAATCGAAATGGGATTTGATTAATCGATTTTAGTTTTCGATGTCGATTTGGGATCGATTAATAAATCGAATAAGCTCAATTGCTCGAACCGAGAATCGACTTTCGAAAAGGAGAATTTCGATTAATCGAAATTGGATTCGATTAATCGAATGAAAGCTCGATCGTCGAATCGAGAATCGACTTTTCGAACAGAATTTCGATTAATCGAAATTACTTCGATTAATCAATATTGACCTTCGATTAATCGATTTTGGAAATCGATTAATCGAATCAGATTCGATTAATCGATTTTGGAATTCGATTAATCGACTGAGATAAATTATGTTGACTTTTGGGTTTGACTTTAAGATTCTTGGAGGGTCTTATACCTTCTTTATTGCATCCTTTGTGATGTGTTTCACCTGTTATGTGGTACCATAGGTGGTACGTGTGGACTAGTGCACAAGGAGCCACGTGGGACCTTGATGCATTGATCAAATGAAGACTTGAGGTAGGGAACACCTTGAACATGTACTTTATTTTACAAGAGCATGTATGTAGTGATATAGAATTCAATTCAAATGTTTATTTCTTAAGAATTTGTGAAAAGTGTGTGTGTGTGACATCCATAAGAGTAATCATGATGAGCCATCCCCAGGGGATGAAGAAGTAAAGAGATAAGAGCATCAGGTGTGATGCAAGTAAATGGATGCATCCCAGGGATGTATCCAAGGATTGAATTATGTTTGATAGGGCCTAACTGATATAAGATAGCACATTTACACGGTGAATAACTATATGTAAGGCACCGATATTTTTGTTATTTGAGGTTTGATAGGGTACCCCACCGACGTGGCGGGATATCCACGACTGACACTGCAGGATATCTGTGACCGATACGGCGGCGAAACCGTAGGCCAGTGCGGAGGCTTATCCGTACATAGTAAGCACACCTCAGGGGTGTTGATTGAGACAAGTGAAACCCCGCCACCAATCCCCAGGGGAAAGGGGCTTGGGTACTATTTGTATTCGAGAATACGATTAAAAGCTATATAGATGACGATGATGGGTATCTCATCGGGGCTCGATACTATATTGCTCGGGGATTACTTAAGTTGAAAGTTTAAGTTTTGCTTTAGGCCTTTTCAGCATCATTCATGAGTAAATGAAAAACATATGCAATCAACAGTAAAACGAAATGCTTTTTTTACTGTTTCATCAATAACTGCATAGACACATCATGCATGGCATATCATGGAATATATGTGAGTCATAATTTATATGTTCAACTGTGTTTGTTCCCTATTGAGCTAGGATGTAGCTCACCCTATAGACTATACGTCGCAGGTCCACTACTAGCAGCTGCCGAGGCTTCAGGAGACGCTGACCCCGGTGAGTCGGACCTTGCGGCCGGCGAAGAGTTGGAGCCACCTCCAGAGGATTTCTTCTAGAGGACTCCGTTGTGCCACTTTGAGAGATTTTAGAAAGAGTTTTGTACGGCTTGGTATGTCAAGCCTTAATTCTGTTTAAACCATGTATATATATAGAGTTGGGATCATTCTTTTGGGACGAACCATCCGTGATGATTGCTATCATCGATGGTTCGGATCGGTTCTCCACTCATGTAGAGGCATGAGGTTAGAACTGTCTTTTGGATAGTTAATTAATATAGATTTAAATTCCGCAATTTCGTTTATTATACTTTTTGATGCTTGATATACCAGTGTTCCGTGCTTAGCAAAAAGGGCACGGTCAAGATGATCGTGCTGATGGCACGGGTTTCGGGTTGCCGAAATCTGGGCTGTCACATTGACTGTGGGTGGAGATGGATGCAAGTTGTTTGTATAGAGTTCCATGTTTAATTGGAGTTCAGCTCACCATGTGTTCTTTAGACCGCATTGTGATCATCAGATGTTACTGAAGCTTCTTTTGAAGTCTAAAATGGTTATGTGGTTGATTTAGGTTTATTTGTTCAAAATGTTTATGAATGAATATTGCTTCATTAGGCTTGTCCAGTTAATCTATACAGTAAAATGGCAAGTACAACAACTGTCTGTCTACTTTGACAGGGCCTATGTATGGGACTCAGCCCAAACTTTGAATGCAGTTTTTGTAGGCTCTCTTGTTTGGATGGTCAGGAAGGTCCTGGACATCATCCTAACCACGTGACTGCTTTGCCAAATGGAAAGTTTGGATCATAATCAGGTTTGCCATAACTTTTAAATAAATGGAAGAATATATATGTCAAGCCCACAATAAAATGCATTGCAATTTATTTATGTATCCAAGTGTCTCAATGTCTGTTTTTTGCGTTACATGATGCAGGTATACAACTTTTGTTGTCACGACAGCAAAGGATTGTTCATCAGACTTAGCATTTTATGATGCACATATCTAAAGCTTGTGAAGTCAAGAAAATTACTCCTTAAATAAATTATCGGAGTTCGGGCAAAGCGAGGTTGTGCGACCCATCCTTGGAGTATCGCAGAGAGGGTAATATGATCAGCCCTGCATAATAAGTTTTTTTAAATTTGCTAATGTATAGAAAATTAAAAGTTACGATTGAACCAGGAAATTAGGTACGGAGGACACGAATCAGCGATCGGATTAGGAAGCTTCAGGAGCTTGTGCCCAATATGGACAAGGTAAATCAATTTATACTTTTTGGCACAATTTTAAAATTAGTTGATAGAATTTTGAAAATTAATTTTTGATGTCTAACAAAGTTATTTAGCTCGCTGGTTTGCTCAGTTCGAATCCGGGTGAATTTGGGTTCACAATTCGCTACTTTCAAGCAAACCCGATTTATTGTGGGCCAGCCAAGGATCAAAATTTCGGTCGAATGACCAAAATTTCGGCCGAAATTATTGGTTTCGGTCCCCACCGAAATGATAACTATAGACCGAAATTTCGGTCATTTTTGTATGGGACCCGATTGTTTTTATTTTTTATTTCACTTGTACTTAAGGGGGAAAAGACCTTTAGGTTGTGTACTATTTTGTTCAGCCTTTAGGTTCACCTATTTTATTCATTAAAGTCATTATTTTTAACTTGAAATATATTATGTTATATTTTTTTATATTTTCTACTAATATTATTATTTCAGGCGAAACTTTCCAATTTGAAGCTCACCTCAAACGGATCACTAGGGGACGGAGACACTTGGCAAGAGGCGAAACAAATTTATCTTTTTTTTCTTTTATTTTGAAAATGGGCCATGGGGCCCTTAGAGTTTAAAATGTTTGATTGATTTGAAAGGTTGGATCATAGGTTGAGATGCAATCTTTTGTTTAAATAAAAGAATTGGGCATTTATTTTTTTTTATTAATGGCATTGAATGATTTACATTTGAGTTGAATGGATGTGTTTAAATATGAGATTAATAATTTTTTTTCTTTATATAATTTTTTTAAAAGTTTAAAAAAAAAATATTAAAAAAAGCATTAAAAAAAATATTAAAAAATTGCATTAAAAAAAAGCATTAAAAAAAACATAAAAAAATTGCATTAAAAAAAGCATTAAAAATTGCATTAAAAAAAATCATTAAAAAAAGCATAAAAAAAAATTGTATAAAAAATCGTTGACATAATTTGAAAAAAAAAAAAAACATTTTTTACAAAAAAAAATTGTATAAAAAAATCACTGCCCTAAACAATTGTAAAAAAAGCAGTGATTTTTTCTATGACTGTTAAGAGCAGTTGTTATTGAAGTTCATAAACCACTGTCTTGTATAGTGGTAAAAAAAAATCACTCCTTTTTTTACAATTGTTTAGGGCAGTGATTTTTTTGAAAAAACTCACTACCAAAGACAGTAATTTTTCAAAAAATCACTGTTTAAGGCAGTGATTTTTTTGGCTTTGTCACGTAGTGATGTCGGGAACTAGGCACGTCATATTGATGGTATTAGCACATAAAAATTCGTTGCAAACAGAGAAAATGGAACAATTGGGGATTGTTGGAGTTCTTCTTGAATTGGCTTTGTTAGGGAGTCCACTAGCTGGACAAAGGACGGTGCAACTTCTCGAATGACTTAAAGATGAGAGGATGAACAAAGTCGGATCACATTCAAGCCCACAGATGAGATGGATCTCACCAGGTTCACATGTTAATCAGAGGGACATTAGGGAAGGTAGGAGAATTATAAAAGAGATGGTGAAACAGAGTTTGGATAGGAATATGGAATTGATTACAATAAGAGCTAATTGTTAATTTTCAGAAAAAAAAAAAAAAGAGCTAATGGTTGCTGTGAGGATTTTTCTGATCTCAAGGCTCTGATTGTTAGCTCTAGTTCTAGGAGCTTGCCCATTCAGAACTCTAGTGTACATAAAATGTTGTTAAAAAATATAAATCAAAGAAATTATTGTGAGTTATTTACAGTATAGTTAGCAGTGGTGCTTGTTATTTTTTTGCTAAGAAACAAGAAATCTATTGTAATAGAAAAACTAATTACAAAAGATTGGAGAACATACCCTCTACATAGGGACGTAGACTCGGTTTACAGAAAGTTTTTGGTTTGATTATTTTTTTAAATTTCCTAAACCGAATAGGGTTTCTAATATCTGTTATATCTAGATTTTCTCATAATTCAATGGCTAGAATGGTTAAAATTCCCATCGCTATCTCGATCGAATTTGTTGATCATTATTTTACATTGGTTAACTGAAATTTGATTTCCCAAATTCCTTAACATTTTCTGCAATTCCTGGGCGAAATTGATCCATCGCGATCAAGATCATATACCGAGAAAGCGACCTTCACATCTTTCGCAATAGAGTCTGCACCCATGGTAATCGATTCAACAAATTCGCTTAAATCAATGAAGCCATCACTATCTGAATCTGCCTCTCTCACTAATTCCCGCAGCTCTTCTTCGGTGATAGATTGGCCAAGGCACATCATTATGGATCCAAGCTCAGTACCTCTCCATTAACATCAAATTTACGAAACACCTCTTCTAGTTGTTCCAGAAGGGATTCCTTAGTATTATTAGGCACCTTAATTGATAACTATCACACTTCAATTATCTAAACCAAATGTTATAATCTTATTTATCTAAACCAATTGTAACCCCTCATGGTCCCCTCACAATTATATTTGTAATTTTATTTATATTATAACGATGTTGTATATTTTTATCTTCTTCTTTCTCTCTTTCATCTTCTTCTTATTTTCAAATTTATTTTATAATTTTAACATGGTATCAAAGCTATGATTGACTATGTGTGTTCAAACCGATCATGGACCTGACATTGCTTCCACTATCATATTTTCAATTTTTTCTTTTTCATCTCTTCTACATGAAAGAATTGATTCATGTAATTTTCATATTTTTTTCATCTCTTCTACATGGAACAATTGATTTATGTAATTTTCATTTTTTTCTTTTATCTCTTTTATATTTAGTAAGAGATGCATGTTTATTCATGTGGATGTATTTTTCACATTGATTTGCTTAGTGGATGTATTTTTCACTTTGGTCTTTAATGGCCTTTTATATTGCATGTGGACGTTTTTTCCACATTTTCTTTGGCCTTTTATATTACATGTGGATGTCTTTTCCGCATTTATTTAGCCTTCTAATTATATGGGCATTTCTTTGTTTACGCCATGAAAGGATTTAGAGTTTATACCTTAGTGGATGTCTTTCCCACACTATTTCTAATATAACGAATGCACCTTATTTGATAACTACCACATATCAGTTATCTAAACCAATTGTTATAATCTTATTTATTAAGTTGTGGCAATTTATCTATTCTATATATTAATCTTCTTCTCTCTTTCATCTTCTTCTTATTTTCTTATTTATTTTATAATTTTAACACTTAGGTCCAATTCAGTGGAGAATGGGATTTTCATGGGGAGAATTAATTAGGAAGAGATTTTGACTTTTCTAGGTGGGACAAGAGAGAGCGAGGGGCCATTGGTGCTTTGATTTCTTAACAGAATAGAAGAAAGAAGAGAAAACAATGGGCATCTTTCCCGAAAAAAAAACAAAAAAAAAAAGAGAACAAAAGGTTTCTTGGAAGAACGACCAACAAGCAACGAAAAAAGGAATACTAATGGTTTCTTGGAGAAGAAGGAACCAACCAACACCTTGACGTAAAAAGAATAAGAGGTTTGGTTTATATTGCAATTTTGAGAGTTCGAAAACTCAGGCTCTGCCAAAAAACCCTCTGGAAATCTAATTTTTTACTTAAAATTTTAAAAGAGTAGGTCCACGCTTTTGGAATTTTCTTAAACATAAATCGAAAAAAAAATTCAGCTAAAAAGTTACTGAAATTTTTTTCAACTCCTTTATTTGCAACCTGTATAAACCAAACTTCTTTCTCATCAACCCGGATTTTATGTGGTAAAACTGTTGGTGTCTTTGAATCACATGATCAAGATGGTTTTTCATATATAAATATTTTTTTGGCTTTTTCTTAGAAACTTGGACTTACCCAAGAAGGTGCTTTAATCACTCATTGGGACGACCTGGTGCTGACCCAACCCGATATGATATTGTCCAGTTCCTTGCTTAAGTCTCTGCCCAGATTTTGTTCCTAGCATGGGCATTACGATTCACCATCCCAGCCCAAAACGCATCATATCAGGAGGGGAAGGGAAACACTTATAGCTTAGGGTCTGGACATTTCCCTATTTGATGCGGGACTATTACAGCCCCACACCATGTAGAAGAGCCATTCTCGTTGCTGAACCTATGATAATCGATTTAACAAATTCGATTAATGAGCCCATCTAAATTTGCCTCTCTCAGCAATTTTCGCAGTTCTTCTTCGGTGACAGATTGGCCAAGGCTCGTCATTATGGATATGATGCGTAGAAGAAATCTTCCCTCTCCATTAACATAGGAAACACCTCTCCATCATGGATTCATTAGTATTAGAATGCACCTTCTTTGATAACTACCACACCTCAATTATCTAAATCAATTATTATAATCTTATTTATCTAAACCAATTGCAACCCCTTACGGTTATATTTGTAATCTTATTTATACAGTTTCTTATTTATATTGTAACGAATCGTAAAGCAATGTAATCAATTTGTGAAATTTGTTATGTATTTTTATCTTCTTCTTCTCTCTTTAATCTTCTTATTTTCTTATTTATTTTATAATTTTAACATGGTATCAAAGCCATGATCGGTTCAGTGCGTTTAAACCGATCATGGTCCTCACATTGCTTCCACTATCATATTTTCATTTTTTTTTATCTCTTCTACATGAAAGAATTGATTCATATAATTTTTATATTTTTTTTCATCTTTTCTACATTGAAGAATTGGTTAATGTAATTTTCATATTTTTTTTCATCTCTTCTACATTAAACAATTGATTCATATAATTTTTATTTTTATGTTCATCTCTTTTACATTTAGCAAGAGATGCATTTTTATTCACGCGGATGTATTTTCCACATTGATTTGCTTAGTAGACATATTTTCCACTTTGGTCTTCAATGGGCTTTTATATTGAATGTGGATGTCTTTTCCCATATTTTCTTTTCACCATTTTAAGTCAAGTTGGATGTTTTCAACGTTGATATTCCAACTTGAAGGGAAGTATTAGAATGCACCTTATTAATTGATAACTACACACATCACTTATCTAAACCAAACTAAAGCAATATAATCAATTTGTGCAATTTATATTTTTATATTCTTCTTTTCTCTTTTATTTTCTTATTTTCTTATTTATTTTATAATTTTAACACTTACGTCCAATTCATTGGAGAAAGGGATTTTTAGGGGGAGAATTGGGAAGAAGTTTTGACTTTTTTAGGTGGAACAAGAGAGGACTAGGGATCATTGGTGCGTTGATTTCTTAATGAAATTGAGGAAAGAAAGAGAACAATGAGTTTCTTGAAAGAACGACCAACGAGCATTGAAGAAAGGAAAACGAATGGTTTCTTGGAGAAGAAGGAATAAAACAACAATTGGACCTAAAAAGAATAAGAGGTTTGCTTATATATTGCAAATTTGAGAGTTCGGCAACTCGAGCTCTGCAAAACAAACCTTGGAAATCTAATTTTTTACGGGAAAGTTAAAAAAAGTAGCTCCCAGGCTTTTGGAAATTTTTAAACTTAAATCCGAAAAAAAAAATCAGCTAAAAAGTCAGCTGAATTTTTTTTCAACTCCTTTATTTACAACCTGTATAAGCCAAAATTCTTTCTCATCAACCCGGATTTTATGTGGTAAAACTATTAGCGGCTTTGAATCACACGATCAAGATGGTTTTTCATATATAAATATTTTTATGGCTTTTCTTAGAAACTTCGACTTACCCAGAGAAGGTGCTTTAATCACTCGTCGGGACAACCCTGACACGATCTGATATGGTATTGTCCAGTTCCTGGCTTAAGTTTCTGCACCGATTTTGTTCTTAGCATGGGCATTACATTTCGCTATCCCCACCCAAAACGTATCATATCAAGAGGGGAAGGGAATCACTTATAGCTCAGACTCTGGATATTTCCCTATCGGCTGTGAGACTATTACAGCCCCACGTACACATTATAGAGGGGTCATTCTCGTCGATGATACCATATAGACGACCTGACCCGACCTGATATGATATTGTCCGATTCTTGACTTAAGTCCCTACCTCAATTTTGTTCTTGGCATGGGGGTTACGTTTTGCCAATTGTGATATCCCACATCAGATAAAGAGAAGTTTGAAGCCTTCGCTATGAGGTGTGACCAGGCCTTTCATGAAACAACGTGTTGGGTAGGGACATCGATACGTAATGCCTATGCCAGGAATAAAATTGGGGTGGATACATAAGCCCATATGTCTGTGTGACTATATGACATGTATAGACTTCTAATGCATGGAAGTCCGTTTATGTCATGGAGTCATGCATATACATGATGGGACACCCATTGTACACTAACTCTTAAATTAATTGCCAACTAGGCAAGCTCAGAGAATGACACGTGTAATCTTGACAATAAGGCTAAATTGAGATCAATTCTGTTACTAGAACCACTACGTATAGGTGATTGGCCGGTTGCTAATCCAAAAGCAAATTTAGATTCAGCTGCTAACTCGGCAACCTCATGGGATGACACTTGTAATCTTATATATGAAAAATAAAATTAAGAATGTACATAGTGCACGTGCTGCTAACGGTTTTGTGCGATCCACATCAAGACGCCACTTTCTCCGAGTTTAAACCGTTACCAATATTTCATTCACGTGCCAATTGGACCCAAACCGATAAGCAACGCGGAGAAGAATGTGATTCAGTGGATATCTTGTACACGCTCTCTTCTGCTGTGTCATACACTCAGAGTACCCTTTTATCATCTCAGGGTATTGGGATGTGGGACCCGTAGATGGAGGAAGCCCCACACAAAAAAACATAAATAGATTTCCATTATTGCTGGTGGAATTTACACATCAGAATCCACTACATCCCCCTCCCTCTCTTCAAAGTAGATATAAATATATTCTAAGTTAGAATCTGTAATTTCATTGTAGTTCTCTCAATTGGACAACTTTCAGAACCAGAGATCAATTCATTCAATCATGTCTTGTGCTCCGAATCTCCAATTCATCCCTCAGATCCATCGGCTCTCGCAATTAGAACAGGCGAAAATTGATGGAGGGTTCTCTATGTTACAGAGTTCTATCAAGCAACTTCACTTTGGAAATTGGATAGAGAAGGAGATTGCAGCTAAAGAGATTAAGATGTTGCCCATATCGGACTTGAGAACGCGGAAATCACTCGCGGGTCTAGGTGTCATCCCATCCCTCATGTCGATGCTCGATTCGAATGTCTCGGATCATCAGAGATCGGCCGTGCGGGCTTTGATTGAGCTTGCTAATGGAACTTACACGTAAGTTATAGTTCGGTTTCTAGTTATTTTGTTTTAAAAGAAAATCGCTTGATCATGACCAGAGGGTTTTAGATACTTCATTTGCTTTCTTTCTATTATGTATGTTGATCCTCTATGAACCTTTTCATTGCAGAAATAAAGCACTCATGCTTGAGGCAGGGCTGGTTGCTAAATTACCTCAATTGATCAATATAACCAACCAACCTTTGAAACAAGAAGTCTCCCTTCTACTCCAATCCATTTCTTCGCTACTCAACACCCAATTCCACATCAACTCACCCCAAATCATCCCATTCGTTGTCGAAATTCTCGATTCCAACACAAGTGTTGAAGAATCCAAGACGGCATGCCTAGCCACTCTATGCAACCTCTCAATGGGACTAGATAACACCGAACCTCTCGTGTCAAGTGGAGCACTAGGCACTCTACTAAGGCTCACATTAGTAAAAAGCTCTTCCAAGCAAGCTTTATTAACTCTACGAAACTTGGTTGTAACCTCAATAGGGAAAAAGCAATGGAAAATGAGCCCACGATTCTGGAAATGTTAACAAAGGCTTTGAGATGGGAAGAGAAGCTTAGATCTCAGGAACTAGCCGCCTCCATATTGATGGTATTAGCACATAAAAATTCTTTGCAAAGAGAGAAAATGGAACAATTGGGGATTGTTAGAGCTCTTCTTGAATTGGCTTTGTCAGGAAGTCAAAACGGGCGGTGAAACTTCTCGATTGGTTTAAAGATGAGAGGATGAACAGAGTCGGATCACATTAAGGCCTGCAGATGAGACAGATCTCACCAGGATCACATGTAAATCAGGGGGACATTAGGGAAGGTAGGAGAATTATAAAGGAGATGGTGAAACAGAGTTTGGATAAGAAAATGGAATTGATTACAAGGAGAGTTAACAGTAGTTGTGAGGAATTTTTTGAGCTCAAGGCTTTGATTGTTAGCTCCAGCTCTAGGAGCTTGCCCTTTTAGAACTCTAGTGTATATAATATGTTGTAATTAAAAAAAGGAAAGATTTTGCCATGAGTTATTTACAGTATAGTGACAATTGGAGCTTGTTATTTTTTGCTTCGAAACAGGAAATCCATTTGTAATTGAGAAAGTAATTGCAAAAGATTAGAGAACATACACTGTACATAGGGATTGTTAGCTCCAGTTCGGTTTCGGTTTTTTTTATTTCTTTTTCTATTTCCATCATTTCTTTCAGTTATTTTTTTCGGTATTCTAATCCAACCTAATCAGTTGTTGGTTTCCACCATTTAAAACCTAAACCGATCTGAACCAGAATCCGGTCAGTTTGGGTCTGTTAGAACCTGTTTGTCACACTCGACTCCAAAATCTATGTAGATCTCCCTTACGATATAAGTGTGCCAAGATGGATGTGGCCTACCTTGATTAATCAAGGTTATCTGTCACATTCTCTTATACCTACATTTTGATTCCTTAAAATATTCCTTTTAAAAGTAATTTTAAAATACCAAAATTCAGGTCTGTTGTCTGTGTATTGACAGCGGGCTGTGATAGTATTCATAGCGCGCTGTTAAAGTTTTAACAACACGTTGTTGTAATAGCACGCTATTGTAACAGCGCGTTGTCACTGGAATCACAGGTCGCTATTGTACCGCACGATAGTAAATTCGAACCTCTGGTTTCTTTTGTGAAAAGAGCTTTTTGGACTTTTTCTGTTTTAGGGTTTTAGGTTTTTTTTAAAAGCTTTTTGAAAATGGAAAGAAGATCAAGCAAGCGAGAGCTTTCTTCCTCCTTGAGAGAAAACCCTAGAACTTCTTCCACCTTTTGAAACCCATTTGATTTACACAAATAGTTTATTCAAAAGGTGTTCTTTCTTTCTTCATCATCTTCTTTTATTTGCTCAAGAGAGTTGAGTGTAGCTCAAGTGAGTTGAGTATTTTGAGCCCTAAAGATTACGGTGTGTGATTGAAAGCTTTGTAGATCTTAAGGTGAATTGTTGTGCGTTCATCAACAGCAGAGGAGTGCATGCAAATCGGAAAGCTATGGAGGCGATCCGAGATGGGAAGTTGGGTTGCATGGGAGTTTGATAGGGCATGTGTATTTGTCAGTATATCATTCGAAACTCTTTGTAATCATTTATTTCATAGTGGATTTAGTGTGTTGACTTCGGTCTCGTGATTTTTTTCAGTGATTGGGTTTTCACATATTTCTCGTATTGTGGGTGATTGCTGGCGTTATTGTATAATCACTAGTTTAATTAGAAGTAATTGAATAACCTGATCAATTTTCGTAGTTAGATGAAATTTCCGTAGTTAGATGAAATTTCAGGGTCAATTTTGAATCAGTTTAAGTTTGATTCGTACTGGTTTGATATGGCCGATTTTTCGGTCGTGTTCAAGTCTCTGTTTAAACCTTGCTTCCCTGCCTCTACATCAAAACTATCTAAAAAGTAAACACATGGCTAATCTCTGCTAAGCACGGCTGCCTCTTATTCCTCATAAAGTCCCCTTTTCTCCTTAAAAAATAATAATGTTCATTTTCTCCAAAGATAAAGCAACTAATTGATAGGCTCTGCCTATTTATCTCATCTTTTTACTCTTGTCCACTCATCCCACAGCCATCATTACGAATTGAAAACTGGATAGGATAAAAAAAAAGCTCTACAATGAGTGGATCGACCACTGGGTGCAGGGTATTTGATCTGTGCACTATACGAATCTTAAGATGCGGCCTTAAAAGAGCATGAAAATCTATGCCGACATTAGAATCCATTATAGTGCATGGCTCGGACATCATTTAAAAAAAATATTCAAGTAGATTATCAAATTATAGGAGTCAAAATTTAATAAAAAATAAAATTTTAATTAAAAGTTAAAATTTGACCTTAAAGTCAATCTTTTACCTCTAAAAGTTTGATAATATATTTCTAACTTACAACTTATTATCATATTTCAGTATTCAAAGTTTGATCAAAAGTCAAAACTTTAAATAACTTATAAATCCTATTAAAGTTTGATTAAAATTTAAATTTTAACCAAAGTCAAATATTTGCTATAAAAAGTAGATATTCATTACTTGCACACGTTTTTCAAGTGATTGCACCAAATTTAAAGAAAGACTTGGTATATATGAGGAACATGTGATATGTAAAAATGCAATATGGGCCATTTGATTTGAAGTTTATGATCAATAGATCTCCGGTACATAAAATTGGAGCAAAACACAATACTTGTCATATGATCTATTGTAATCAACTGTTAAATTATATAATAGCCTTTGACTCCATTTAATCAAATGATGAAAATTATATTTTACTCTAATCTTTTGCAATTGATGTTTTTAAATCATGGCCTTCAAATCAAATGACTTAGATGGTGTTTTCACATAATAGAGGTCGCCAAACTTGCAAATCTTTCTTTTAAATTCGGTGCAATCACTTGAAAAGCGTGTGCAAGTAATGGCTACCTAAAAGTATGATGTAGATAATGTGGTGGTAATAGTGATCGTGTTGGCATGATGGTTATAGGGTTATAGAAATGGAAGTTACTCTTTAAAAGTCAAAAAATAATTTTTTTTGCTTTAAAATTTTTTACAAGTAACTTTAAATTTGAAATGACAAAAAATTATTATTTTGTTAGTAGGAAACTCAATTTCAGTTACTTAAAATGTTGAAATGACTTCCTCCTAAAATGACTTGGTTTATGGAAATTCAATTTCCATTCGAGACTCACTTAATTTCATTTCTATTTCCTTACATAACTATCAAACAAAAACAATTTGAAACTAAATTTCATTTCCACCCGTGTAATTACATTTCCATGTTATCAAACAAGGCCTTATATTGTCATCAATTTCAAAAGTTGGCGCTTCTTGTGCCCACGAAACAAGACGCTTCGTGCACCCACGAAGAAGGTAAATCTCCGGCCCAACCACTACTCCGAATCTTCCAAAAGCCTGAATAACTGTGTTTAAAATTTATGCGATCTCTTCCCTTTCTTGTTGGACTTTTTAGGTGGTTGAAGATGGTGGCCAAAGGTGGCCCAAATGGCCTGCTTGTTTGAAAATAGTAGTGGAGGTAGAGGTGGAGCCAGGATTTTCTTGAAAATGAAGGGCACATGATGGTAAAAATATGTAAACGAGACCCAACCCAAAACAAAATTTGTATTAATCAAGAGATTTTCTAACCATTTGATCAAACAAACTTTGGTGCATATGGTTAATTATAAAATAATCCCCAACAGCAATAAGTCTGTTGTGGTGGTTTAAGTATAAATTTCTAAGTTATTTGTTTGATCTAGTCTGGAACTATTTGTCTGATTTATCTGTATGGTCTGAGAAACGTTAATATCAACCCGAGTTCAGTGAAAACATTGGACTGCAAAGTACAGTAATACACAAAATTCGAAATATTATTGTTAGCGGTAATTCCGTTATCTGATTTGAATCTGTAATCTATGCTCTGAGAATTCTGTTATTTGCTCTGAATTTATTATTTATTCTATGAGAAAAGCATCATGTAATTGACGATACTGGATTCGTATCGGTATGTGATATTAACTTGTGTACGAGATGTACCCTATGGTTGATGATACTGGATTTGTATTGGTATGTAATATTGACATGTGTACGAGATTTGTTTGCAACCACATATAGTCATGATGGTAACTGAATCATTTGATTAGTTTGAACAAGAAAAAGAGACGTTAAGACTGACCTTTGCTAATTTAAAATTATCGGCATATTAGTAGTTTAGTCAATATGTATTAGAATGGTTACTTACGGAGCATATGGATTAGCTCTTACGATGGTTTAGTCAATATGTCTTAACGTCTCTTTTTCTTGTTCAAACTAATCAAATAATTCAGTTACCATCATGTATTAGAATGATTACTTGCGGAGCATATAGATTAGCTCTTACGGTGATTTAACAACCCTACAGGTGAAGGAAAAAGATTGAAGAAAGATCAATTCACGAAAATTCAGCAGTATTATTTGTCTCAGATCTCTATGACTGATATGTAGTGTTTAGTTTAATGTATTAAAGTAGTGTAACCTGTTAAAAAAATGAAAAGTTTCTCTGTTTATCATAAATCTGGTTATCTGAATATCTTGTTTTAATCCCTTATTCGAAATTTTTATTCAGATATAGTATTTTCTTCTGATCTGTTTGGATCACAACTTGAAATTCAGGTGCTTGGATTTGGGGTTGTGATAGCTATGGCGCATATACTTTTTTAGCCATTAATTTGAAGGATTTTATAGTCACTTGATTAGATGATAGAAATATTCAATGACACATTCTTGAAATTCTTGGGTCGTTTATTGAGAGAGAGAGAGGAAAAAAAAAAACTTATAATGGAGGGGCTCAGGTGCACGACTCATTGGGCCTCTTTGGATTTTTCAAAATTTGAGGTTGGGAGCAAGGATCAAAATTTTGGCTGAAATGACTGAAATTTTGACTGAATATATGGTTTCGGTCCCCACTAAAACGATAATTTGGATCGAAATTTCGGTCCAAATTTGTATGGGACCTAAAATTTCGGCGAAATTTTTGGTTTTCGACCAAATTTTCGGTTTTGGTCAAACCCGAAACCGAAATTTTACCCAATATTTTGATCCTTGGTTGGGAGGGCTGGGGCTTTCAAGTCCACAACGTAAACTAAGGCTCCACGTAGCAAACCCAAAATTTAATTGGTTTAGGCTCACGCTCATGATCTGGTTGGTGGCCCTATACTGGTTCTTTATGTACCAAGGATCAAAATTTCGGTTTCGGGTTTAACCGAAACCGGAAATTTGAACCGAAATTTTGGGTCCCATACAAATTTGGACCGAAATTTCGGTCCAAATTATCGTTTTGGTGGGGACCGAAACCGATAATTTTGGCCGAAATTTCGATCATTTCGGCCGAAATTTTGATCCTTGTTCTGTATTATACCGGGTGGCACTAGTCCGTACTAGGTTATAAAAAACGGTACTCCCAAGTGTTAAGCCTTTGGGTTGGGGTCCTTATCTCGGGTTATCAATGAGTTGAGTCGGGTCGGAGAAAATTTTGGATGCCAGATGGGTTAAGGCTATAAGCACGTGCACAGCCTGACAAGCAAAGGGTATTGGGTGGATTACCCAGTCGGGTCCCAACTCTTTCTAATCTACCCACCAGGGCCCCAACTTCATGAAATGACCCAGCAGGGTCTTGACCCTAAACTTTCTTTTATTATTTACCTGTAAGGGTCCCAAAATTCTGCTTATGTCTATTTTGTTACTTTAAGTGAATATTTAGAGGACCAAAATATCCTAACAGAAATTTACTAAAATACTCATCCTTTCATACGAGTGAAAGACGTTGGTGTTTTGGGGTTAGCTTTTCATCTTCTTCCCGCTGACGACTGGGTTTTCTCTCATCTTCATCTTCTTCCTGTAAAGATAGCATCTTCTCTTCATCTTTTTCCTATAAAGATAGCATTAGGATCCCATATAGCCCCCCCTCTCTTCGCTTCATCTTCTTCTCTGCTAACGAACAAACAGGGAGAAGTCTGCTGCTGTCGTCTTTGTAAACCTTCGACTCTGTCGACGTTTTATCTTCTCCTAATCACGTACATCTAAACTTTTCTGCGTGTATATCTCCAGCCATCCAGTAAACTCATAAGAGCAACTCATAAAACAGTGTTGTAGTAATGTTGCCCTAAATGCTCAACCTTTATTTTAATTGTTGCTACCCTAAATGTTATCTTAAATGTTGATTATTTGTTTTAATAAATGACTTATTTATACTAGATAGAAATATAGTAATCTTGCCCTAAACGTTTAACCTTTGTATTAATGTAGTAATTGTGTCATAAATGGTCAACCTTTATTTTAATGAATGGCTTGTATGAGCTATATACAGATGTAGTAATGCTGTCTTAAATGTTGATTCTCTGTTTTAATGAATGACTTGTTTGTGGTAGATAAAAATATAGTGATCTTGCCCTAAATGCTTAACCTTTGTATCAATGTAGTAATCTCACCCTAAATGTTTAACCTTTGTATCAATGTAGTAATGTTGTCATAAATGTTTAACCTTTGTGGTAGATAGAATGTTGTTATAAATGCTGTCATAAATGCTTAAACTTTTCAGATTACTCATACAGGTCAAAATGTAGATTAATGAGTCATAATTAGTCTGATATCAGTCTTGTACTATCTTACATCAGTACTTTATTGTCTGATATCAGTCCTTTAATGTTCTCACGTCCGTAATTTATAGATTCAGATTACTCATGCATATCATAATGTAGTTTAATATTGAATATGAGTCTGATATCAGTCCTGCACTATCTCACATCAGTACAGTATCTCACATGAGATTACTCGTGCATATCAGAATGTAGTTTCATATTGAATATGGTCGATTATTATTGATTAGTATCAGTCCTTTAATGTTATCACATCAGTACTTTATAGATTCATATTAACCTTTGTAATAATGACTGACTTGTTTTAAGAGATAATAACCGACCTGGTCCCAACTATCCCACTATATATCCTATTTATAGGGGACACATATAAGACCATTTTCATTTCATTTAAGATCATCCAGTCTTATATAAGATCATTTCCTTTCTATACTTTGTCACTCGACAAACTTTTAATGTCATTAATTTTTTTTAAAATGGCAGTTAATATAAAAAAAATATGTTTATCATTGCAAGTTTATTTATTAATTTTATGTACGAATTGTGTTAGGTCTGTTATGAGACTCTCGTAGTCTTTAAAGAGGTCATATTTGTGTAAGACTGGTCGTGTGGCTGAATTTACTCATGATAAACTTTAAATGCATTTATTTTTAAAAAACTTTTTGCCCCATGTTCATAAATTTAATTATGATATAATGTCATAAATTATACACGGGACGATAAAATTACATGTTCTATCCTTAGGGTCTCTACTCTTTTAGTTGCATTATCGCCTGTGGAGCTTGAAGCTCTTAGTTCAACTACAGTGAAGTCTCTTCTTCATTTAATAGATATTCCTACAATCAACGAGCTGATATACATATTAATAAAAAATTTTGATTATGAGTCTGAGAGGTTCTCCATTGACGGGAGTACTGTTGGTTTTCTCTTGCTAGAAATGTCTGCTTTACTTGGTCTCAAGCATGTTGGAATTATCCCTAAAACTCTAGGGGAAGGTCCGAATATCAAAAATGAAGACATTAATTTATTTTGTATGAAATATTTTGGTCGGGTAGGGAGTATTAATGTTGGTAAAATTAAAAAGGCAGTGACTGTTGCTAGTATAGAGAAAGAGAGTCGATTTTACTCGTCTCACATTATTACATATTCTTGCGACTTTCATGATACCGAATAACTCTAAGACAATTGAAGAGACGTACGCGAGATTAGTCTATAATATTGAGTACTTTAACAAAATTACATGGGAACGAGTTACTCATACATGTTTGTTAAACTCCCTTCGATCTGCCGCTTTAAATTTTAAGAGAAGCGATGTGCATACCAATCTTGATGGATGTACTTTTGCATTGCAGGTTAGCTATTGTCTTTGTGAACGTTATTAATTTGCACACCGTTTGCTGCAAAATATATATATTCCCTAACAAATTTTTAGTTTTTGATTTATTTTAGATTTGGGCATACGAGCACTTCCCGACCATAATGCCGACTTCAATTATAGATATTTTTTAAGATATACAAAGTATACCTCTGTAAAAAGTCATTATCGGAAGTATTACCTTACGGAGCTCAATAATCTAAAGGTATTATTGGCGTCAACCTCAACCAATTCCATGTTATAGCTATGAGTAAATCAAGAAGTTGCATCTTTTGACAACTTGCCCTCACCCTCCTGATAACATATTCACAGATAATTCTAAAATTTGAATTCAATGATCGTGAATTATTAGAAGATGCGATCCAGGATGGGATTAATGATTTTGTTGGTTGCGAATTCAACCGTCTTCAACTCTTAGAAATGTCTTCCAAAGAATAAGGTAGTCGCATCACAGCGTTGGAGAAGTTCGACAATAAACTTGTTCATCAAGTGCGAAGATAGAAGAAATTAAATAGTGAACTAAGAAATGGCCTAAAATTATTAGAGTTAGAGATAACAATTTTGAAGGTAAGCTACTTAATAAAAAAATTTGTTATTTGTTAGAATGCCGTGAAAATCTAATTGTCAGGTTACTTTTACAAAACAGGGTCAACGTAAAGAGTATGATTTCAAATCTTCTCCCAATTACAATAAAGATGGAAAAAGAATGAGTAGTTTTACTGAAAAGAATCACTCGAAAAATATAAGTTCTCCAACTAAGCCACTGAGGGATAGGGAAGTGAAAGGCAAGGAAACAGTAGAAGTCCCTCTAGATAGTGACATGAAGGGCAAGGAAAAAGTGCAAGTCTCGCGTGATACTTGTAAACGAAGTAAGGCTAGTCCAAATACATGTATGCCCATGAAAGTAGAGTCGATCACTATTGACCCTCGTACTGATGGAACGAGTCGTGCTTCTAAGATAATCCATGATGGGAAGAGGAACCGTGAAGAAAAATTTGCAGAAAATGAGAGTGAATTACCTCATGAATCATTCAAATGCAATAAGGATGATCATCGGATACATACGTCCTCGAAAGAAGATGAGGAGGGAATCGCTAATGAAGATAATGAAGAGCATATGCCTTTCGTTGTTCTTATCAATGAAATAATACAAGTTTCAGAGATGCTAACTGATCAAACGTCCATGAAACAAGATGATGATAGAGAATTTGCCGAGGAGATGAGAGAATAATCTATAGAGGAAACCAAAGTTACATCAACATCTGATAACAATAAAAAGGAACCATTTGGCGAAAGTGAAACAACGTCGGTGGGCATAATGGATACTTATAAACGAGTGTAGGCTAGTTTAAGAGGTCAAGCTACTCTGCAAATGACATCATTAAATGAATTCGAAGGTTCTTCGCAAACCTCATTACCACCGAAGACTTCAACATGCCAAACAACTCGACAAGGTCAATCTTTCGAATGTCCACCCCCAAACATATGTACCTCCACAGTTGGAAATAAATGAACCCTCAAAAGCAACTCCGGAGAGGAAGTAAAGGTGATCTCTGTAAATTGTGAAATTAATAACTTTTATATTTTTAAGAGTATAAGTTTGTAACGTATTTAATCGTAGAATATACATGCAGGAAAGGTCGCAGAGAAGAAGGGTTGGTGTGAGAAATATAACCAAGACACCACCTCCAAAGGGTGCGCTGAAGGTGAATGGTCAATTAGCTTACATAAAGGTTCAAACATATATGTTAAATTTAATCGAACGTTTGTTAATTTATATATTTGCCCTATCCACAGAAGGACTACGACAGTTTCCACTGGCCTATGGAACCACTAACACAGAATGATAAATATGAAATAGATAAAGCTCTTAATGATGGCCCCCTGGAGTAGGATTTCGCCTCTTTAAAAATGATTGAGTTATAGTTAACTTAATTCCATTCCTCTCTTACCAACCTATGTGACTTTACAGACGTGAGATTCACGTGACTGATAGACTGTCCATCACGACGAAGAACTTATTCTCAGTTTACGATACTAATAGGCTTGACAGTGAGGTAAGGCAAATATTTTAAAAGGCAGACATGCAGAAATTCATAGAGTCGTCCGTCCGATATCCATAGGTCGTTTGATTTCAATTTGATAATCCTATTTTTTTGGAAAGTATATATTTTTATTGGTGTCCATTAGGGTGATGCGTGACTTGATTTTTATAGGCAATTGACGTATACTTTATCTTGATAAAGAAATAAGAGAACGATCATAAAAAGAAATTTATAAAGAGTCATTTATTCTCAACTTATTTTCTCATAAGAGTCTAATTTTTTATTTTCACTTCCTGTAATTTGTAATTATCTCATAAACCCATTTCATATTTTGTTTAGATAAAACTGGAAGAATTGTTGGTGAAAGACAAGGCCGATACAAACAAAAACCTTATCGCCTAGACTTCACCCCAGATTGTAGGATATAAAATAAGTGAATGTAAGAAGGTAATTGGATAAATTTTATGCGCTTCCTTCATACTTGTAATATTGCTAGAGTCTGTCACTCGTCTTAACTAAAACATGGCTCCACTCAACAGGTTTACCTTTCTATCAATAGAAACTATCACTAGTCTTTGTTCATATTACACATAAAGGAGAGAAAAGTTGAGTATTTAGACTGTCTAGTGGACAAAGTGATAGTGTCCATTGTCTGAAAATTATAAACATATTGGTACGTATATCATTCAACTCTAGATCTTTATTATTGTATGTCAACTTAATAAAATTTGAGTGTTCTTAAATTCAGAAAAATATTCTTTTTAACTCAACAAGGCGACGACAACATCGACGTCAGAGATCGGCCATTTACTAGACCGATTGCTATCACGCATCAAACAAATTACTTTGATTGTGGAGTCTTTATAATAAAGTACATTGACTACGCATCTCGTGGGCTTAGTTTCGATTTTAACCAATGCCATATGCCTTACTTTAGAGATAGGATTATGCTAGAGTTACTTAGAGGAGAAGCTAAACCTTGACAAAATCTGGACGAAAGTGATCCCGTCTTTTATATCATATGTTATTTTTCTCTTACCACATCAAACAGGCAGTAGTTTATTAATATATTCATTAATAATAAAATGTATTTTTAGGAACTGAACTATGAGTTCTTAAGACCTTATTTATCTTGTGTTGTCATGTAGCAATTCTAAGTTTATTTTTTTCTGGGAATTGTTCTTCAATTAAATTATACTTATACTACCTTTTATCATTATCGTATTTATTCTATTGTATGTTCAATTTAGTTGAACTTGTATCTTAAATCTTTATGCAGAGAAGCTTAAATGGACACGTGTTTTGATTGTAGAATGCGTAGACATTGGATTAAAGATTGTCCACAAAAGAAGATCGTTGATGAAAAGGGTGCACCCCTTTGTTACTATAAAAAACCAGCAAAGCTTCGGGTTTCAAACACTGACAAGAATCTTAATCGTAAATATTATAAGTGTTACCATTGTGGGTTCTTTATATGGGAGGATGAGTGTTTGGGATTCATAAATCAGACTGTCAAGAACGATGAAACGATTGACTTGGACGATTCACGTCCTCTTTGCTACTGTCAGAAGAAATCAACTCTCCGAGTTTCAAACTCTCTCAAGAATCTCGGGCGTAAGTACTTTACATGTTATCAATGTCGGTACTTTAGCTGGTTGGACGAAAGTTCTCGAACCTCAGCGCCGGCGTCGAAGTTGGAGAACATTGAAAGGGGTGATTTAAAAGTAAAAGTGACGGTGGAGATTGAAGAGTTCGCTAAAAAATTTGAGGTGACTACATCAATAAGCAGTAAAGGAAAAGGAAGCCTTCCTTGATTTAGGGTTATCTACATATTTTGGTTAGCTTAAGGATAATTAGGAATTGATGAATCACGAGTGCTTAAGGATAATTAGGAATGATAAATAATTTGATGCTTAAAGGACCGCATCACGATATTATTCATTAGGAATTGATGAATCACGAGTAATAAAGTAATGAAAACTTGCAAAAAGCAAACATCAGTTTTGATTCCGACATACTCACTATATTGTACACTGGAACCAAGATTTCTAGTTTAAGCAACATTTGCTGTCAGATGAGACCATAGTATCTGAGTTTTAACTTGATAATCATTCGTCGGATGTTACTTTAGTTTAATTTGAGAAATTGGAGAAAGATTCGAGGAAAATTCGAAGAATTGAAAAATCAAACAAAAATTCGATAAAAGTTCGACAAATCACGTGTTTGGATAAATTTGTGAATGAAGTTGGAATTATTTTAAAGATTAACAAATTAAAGCAAACTTCTCTTATCAGGAAGGGAGAGTAATCTCGTGGTGAAATAAATGATTAACTATTATCAATTATTTAAGTATTGGTGACGATTGAGATTTACAAAACCAATTAAAAAGGAAAAAAAAAAAAAAGAGATGATATAACTGGAAGAGTCCTCACATGCCTAATTTTCGGGGACGAAATTTTTTTTTAGGAGGGAAGAATGTTATGACCCTGATCTAAGGAGGCATATTCGACAACGTTAGATGTTGTGGAGCACCAAACTTTGTGTGAGTGCTCCACACTCTAACGCAACCCACATACATAACAAAGAAGAGAAAGAAATTTGAATTGGAATCGGCTACCTTAGTTGGCACCAATCCTCATATGATTCCACCTTAGGCGTTTATATCCAATCAAACCCCTTAAATCTTGGGATTTGATTGCCATCAATTAGAGCCCAATTGAGACTCTTGCCCTTTTTATTGGATCGACTTGCCCAATTTCCATCTTTCACGTCCTCCTCTTTCTCTCTCTCTCTCTCTATAAATAAAAACCAAAGGGCTTTTTTTTTTTGCTAAAACTCTCTCTCTCTCTCTCTCTCTCTCTGTCTCTCTCTAGTTGAAACCCCATACGATAGCAACCTCCCAAACCCAAAATAATACTATCCCTCTCTCTCACCGTGTTAATCCAAACGGCAGCCACCTTTCACCTCCTCTATTCACAAAATAGCAACGGCAAGATCTTATCAATTGCAGGTGTTTTTGGATTCGATTGCTGTTGAAGAAGAAAAGAAGGGGGATCTACTATCGCGGCGGGGCTTTGACCGTGTCAATCCGAGCCGACTTTATGCCGCAATGTTTCGGTCTCGCCCATCGGGCTAAGGTCTCACCCATCGCGCTAAAACCACGCCAAACACCGACGATCGCAATCAGGTGGGTGCCCTCTTATCCCCTTCAATCTACTTGCATTACACTATTTACGCCTTTTAAACCTCTTATTTACTTGCACAAAAATTTAAAGAAAAGATGCTTAGTAGATTATTTTAGTTTCTTTTATAGTTCATGTTTAAATTTAAAAATAGAACATAGAATTTATAGAAGGAGATGCTATACACCTTGGGTTGACGATGATGAAGCAAGCTTGGATCCTAGATTACTGATGCCATCATACATATGAATTTTATATTGATATTATGTTTTAAAAAGGAAAAACAAAAATATGTGTATAATAAAAACTTCCCTCCCAAACTCCATCAATGAAGGTTTTTGCTAAGGAAGAAGAAAGCAAACAAAACAGATTTTAGCATTTTTTTTTTTCTGTTGTCAAAAATAGCAACAAAAATATATATCTTATAGGCTTCAGCCTGTGTGCCACATGGAAGTTTGTGTCAGGGATCACTTTGGCCCCTCAATTTTTTTTGGGAATCGGGCCATACCACGTGTTTAGGTCCTTTGTGAGCTATGGAAAGCCTACTTTTGACCCAATGAATCATTTGATTGCTACTGCATTTCCAGGCCCACCATTCGATGCTTGGAATTTGTAGGAAACTAGGTAAATAGTATATTCCCTCTATAACTAGGGTAAAGGGGTTTCTTTGACCCTGTTTTTGGTCAAACCAATGCATGATCCAAACACGGACCCAACCTAATGTTTGGAAATTTTTTCTTAACGTCTCTAGGCCTGATCGCTCCTGATGAAATTCGATCGCTCAAAAACAAAGTTGCCTAAATGCACACGTGAGCCCTTCATATTATAGATCACTTTGGGCGTCATTTCATATGGATTTTTTCACATTCGACAAAAGTTTAGTGGGCGAAAAAGTCTTCTTTTTCATTGATTTAGGTACACCAAAAATTTCAGATTTAAAATCTTCACCGAATCTCAGGATTCACAAAATGCAAGATTCATGGTCATTAGGCCATCAATAAATTTTGAGTCTATAACTTTCTTTAGAAAAATTGGGCCATCACCCGTACAAATAAGGTCTGATCCACGATAATATAGGTCATTCAAGACCCCCAATAATTACAAAGGACCATGAGCCTTGTGGGCCCATCTAGTTTATACCCTTAATGGGCTCGTTTTTCCAATATAGTTAAACGCGCGTTTTGAGAAACCGCGAACCAATCTTCAAGGAATGGCCCAAAACTCAACTCCTAAACTTAGAATAACTTGTTAGGTGCATATTTTGCTTACACCATGAGAGTGTAGACACCTCGATAATTGTGTTTAACATAATCTTGATCCGAATCGATGACTTTCTAGATAAGGGTCGAAATGACCAAATTTAGGGTCAAAACTTCGAGAGACCCAAATATCTTATACCCTGAATATATCTATAAGTTTAGGTCAATCTAAATTGGATTATATCTACCATGAAAATCGTGTAACAAAGATCCGACGGTCAAAACTTGTTTGAGTCATACGGGAGTCAATCCTTAGCCAAATTTCACAAACGACTAGTCCGTTTTCATCAGATCGACAAGATCTTTCTGATGAGATTAATACAACACTTTGAGTTACGTATTTTAGAACCCAGGTACCTTCATCGTAGGTCACCTTCTTCTCTCTCTTAAAGATGAGCGAGAGATCCTTAGTTACTCTTAGACCATTCTTTAACCTTACAAGGTCTTAGAGTTTATTGCAATATCTGAGAGTTAAAGTCTAACTCACCCTTTCATTAATACCAATTTGATACCAGTATTTTGAATATCTCCTTATGATTGAATTGTGTGTTTGAATCATAGTTCGAAATATTACGAGTAATATTAGTCTCCTGTGGTTAGATATTTTCTTATTATATGCTTTATTTATATTGCGTGACATTCATCATTTAGATGATACGTTTGGGCATGTATATGATAGGTTAAAAAAGAATAAGATATGATACATGACTTATAAGCCCTCGTCACGATGGGATCTCTTTCACGGTCACATGGAACTTGAAATGTAGGCGCCCATGTACGGATACAACCCTCTATGGTAGTTGGGATGCCACATGAAGTACATCCAGGTTAGTATAGAGCCCGTCCCTTGGAAAGCGTGGTTTGTGAAGCCTGTCACACCGTGGCTCAATCTAATTAAGTTTAAGAAAAGATGAAATATGAATATGTTAAGATGCGAGATGTTAAGAAAGTGGGGACTTAAGCCCACGCAAAGATGAAATCGGGGCGGGGACCTAAGCCCATAACCGAATAATATTATAATATGTTAAGCTACGCTGTGAAGGCCAGCTAAACAAAAATTAAGTTTCTACACGTGCCATGTCTTGCATGCCACTGCAAGATTCAACGTCTGCAGCCAAGATGAGTCTTAAGGACACTATGATAGCTTTGTCTCGAACTAAGGAGACATTATGGTTACTATACGTGCAATCTCATCGGGCTGGATGGTGGTTTATGTTATGATATGGAGGTTAGGTGGTTATCTACACGTGGACCTTGTGTGATAGGCTCGAGCAGCGATCCTGACACATATCGTTTAAACAAGATAAGTAAGATACGAAGTACGTTATGTAGGCGTATGAAGTAATAATAAGACTTTCGATATACCACGTAAGTTAAGTTGACAAGACAAGTAAGACATGCATAAGCATTAGAAGCATCATATACACTGAAATCTGTTATGTTACTTCAGTTTGATAGTTTTATAGTTATGCAATGATTATGAGAACTTTTATTATGCTGTTTATATGAATTTTAAAGGATTCACCTTCACTCACAAGATTGCACCCACGATCACCTGGGTAGATTGTGGTGGATCGATTATGCAACCCATTGAGTTTACGTGACTGAGTAAACTCACCCCATCAAAAACTAACAGCTGCTGATGAAAATATGGACTATACTGCCCGATGAACTTGATGCATTGGAAAATGATACGGATTATAAAGGTGATGACTTGGATGATCAGCTAAACGATGTCAGGTATATATTAATTATTTAGAAAGATCTTTCAGTAGTTGACCGAACCTCTATTTTTGGTCAGTTTATTTATTGGACTTAAAATTTCAATATAAGCTTATTGAAGAGAATTTTTAATATGAGAAGAAAGTTTGATTCACAATTTTTTGGGAGCCCAATTTTATGCAAGATCTAGTAAGATATGAATGTCCGCTTATCGCCTTAACAAGCATGCGGTGTCATAACACGAAATTTTAGGCCCTTGAGATTGGCTAGGATTTTGGGTCGTGATAGAGATGGTATCATTCCTAATGAATAATTTTTTGCTATTACAAGCGAGGCACCGAAGTTTGTTTAATTTCTTAAAAGTCATTTGTATAAGTAAATGTAGTTACTACCATAATATTGTAAAGGTGCGTACTACTATAATTTTATTTTAATCGACCTTTGTTTAACGGCTTTGAATATACATGCAACGAAAGTGATAGATGAGATCTAGTACACGTAAACTGGTGATTGGTACGTTACTGCTATCATACTATAACGTGACTATTGAGACTTCCTTGGTCTCATGCAAGTCAGTAAATAACTCACATGTGAGTAAATCATGCAAAATCATAAGCTCGTACATTAATGTCAGCAGTGTTTAACATGACTGATGTTATTGACTATCAGATTTGGAGCATACAGGTCTCATATGAGACTCACTTGGACTCATAAGAGTCAGTAAGTTACTCATATCAGACCCAGTAAGAAAAATGTTTATTGGTACTTCACTGCATTCAATATGTTTAAAATATCCGCCGCATCAATTTCATTAAAATATCATTAGTACGCAGAACATGCAGGCAGTGAAACATCTAAGACATAATAGGGTCTAAAAATGCTTGCCATCCACAAATTCACAATATTGGACCCACTGATTTTCACGAAAGTCATGCAAGATCCCTATAGGTCCATCAATGTTATCAGTGTTTAACATGATTGATCTCATTAACTATTAGATTTGGATCGAACATGTCTCCCATGAGTCTGACTTCGGGCCAAGTCATGCAAAATTTTAAATTTTCAATGTCTCTCATGTGTAAAACATGACTCTCACGCAAGTGCACGACACCTTTGGAGCATTGAGGACTTATATTAGACGAGTTAGTCTTATAAGAGTCAGTAAATGACTCATATCAGTCCCAGACATGCACAATCCTGAATTTTTTATGACTCTGATGAGTACAACACGACTAGCGCGACATCAGAATCAGATTTGTTTCATACAGGACTCGCGTGAGAGTGGCTTGGACCTATAATAGCCAGAAAATGACTTGTATCAGACAAATGTATTCAAAAAACCTAATTTTCAATAAACGTCGAAGACATTCAGTTTCTATTCACAAATACCTGCATTAATGAAATAAACATAGGTGTTTCTGACAAAACTACTGATAACAGATGTAATGGAGTATAAAACTTTTAATCGACCACATTCACATACTCATCATACAAATTCAAAAATTCAGAAACCACTGTCATCCGGATATTGACAACTTCAGCATACAGCTTCACAAATTCGAAAACCATTGTCATCCATGATCAAAATGTCGTAAACAACATAACACTATTGATGTGTTTGAGTCTAGTACGTTAGAATATTTGACAAGCATTGTTTTCAGAAATCAACTATCTCTTCGGCTCCAAGCCGGAACTTGCCTTCTCCCCCGGCCATTATGTCTTCGGCGTATCTAAGGATGAATAGTGCGCAGTCCATCGACCCTCGACGTTGTTTTGTGCGATCTTTTCTGAAGGATACTGACCACGGTAGAGCTTTATCGAATGCATCCTCCTTTCCATTAAGGTATAAAAGCCGCGAGAGATGGGAAGCCTGAATGGGAACGAAAACATAAATGCAAAGTGACAGATGATATATATGAGAAAAAAATTAATAAAATAAATGACCCACTTATTTGCTTACCAAGGCATGCGTGTGATTTTCCCACATTCCTAAAACTAGCTTCGTCGAAGGGTCTCTTAGAATAATTGCATTCTCTTTTAGGTCAACACTCGCTAATGCATAGTGGGAGCCTATTTCGCTGTGCAACGGAATTAAAACATATAGATGTAATGTCTAAGCTGTGATTACCGACGGGTCACTCATATTATAGAATACTAATTATATGTGTAGTGAATAATAAATTTTTTTCAAACAACAAGTTACAGTTACCGTTGTAAAAAGGGCAGCCACATGATTGAAGAAGGGATTGCTGAGGAAAGGAAGGCAAGAATGATGAAACCTTTCATCGCCCTCCCAAATGGCTATTTTTTGTCGCTCCTCATTAATTTCACGGTAGATGGAGTTATTTTTCTGAGCCTCCTCGAATTTTAGGACCTCCTCCTTGAGCAATTCCTGCACTGAAATGCACTCATTTAATGATTATCAGTCACAACCTGTAGGACCCAAGGAAATGAGTATGCGAGATGAGTACTCACCGTAAACATAACTGATAGAATGTACACCGTATGCGAATTGTCTTTACGGTATAGGCCTATCATCATTGCATTGAGCACATCGTCCTCCACCTCCTGATTGAGCCTAAGACTCTTAATAAGGGCGAGATTGATTTGGAGCTCCTCAACCTTACACACCATGAATCTGAAAATTATACCGATTATCAGATTTGTGAGAGGATCATCAACAGATAAATGGGAAATTAAATTTCGCCTTGCTTAAGTAAGATATATTACTTATCAGCTGTGTCCGGCAAGCCCCAAAAGAAAGAGGCAAACTCATTTCTGGCCTCTACCAATATATCTCTCATCTTCTTCGCTTTATCAATTTTGCGTCAAATTTTGGCAGCTAACGAGGCCTCATCTACTGTGGGATAATCTGATGAAAATATTTCCTTCGCTTTTTCTAACTTCTGCTTTACTTTTCCTAGCTTTTTCTGCTTAGCCCTCAGTCTTTCAGCGGACAAGGTAGTCATGTCATTCTGTCGCTTACGCCTTTTCTCATGTACTGGACATTGCTGAGCAAGGCTGACCACAGCTGAACGAGTTGTTCTCATTGAAACCTATAGTTAAACAAATCCCAGTATTACAGAAGGGCCAATAAGCACTATGGATACATGACAATGTCTGCCAAAAATATAGATAGAGGACTGCATGGGCAAGAACATTTAATACCTGCGGGAGATGGACAACACTCGCACTGACTTCTCCTCTCTCTTCAACTTCAGTTGTCGCATTGTCAACTCCCTCTCCCAAGGCCTCATCTTGGCCCTCTCCATCTCTCTCAAACTCTTTATTTCCCTCAACTTCCTGTCCCACTCTTTCTTCTTAGTCATCTCCATCTCTCTCAAACTCTTTTCGCCAATGTCATCTCTCTTTATGCCCTCTCCCACTATCTCTTCTTCGCCATCACCATCTCTTTCAAACTCTCTACTTCTTCCAGCCTCGTCTCCCTCTCTGCCCTCTCCCACTATATCTTCTTCGCCATCTCCATCTCTTTCAAACTCTCTACTTCCTCCAACCTCGTCTCCCTCTCTACCCTCTCCATTATCGGGTCGATCGCCTTTTTCTAATATAGCCTCAACAAACATAACATGTTTCAATAACTTGAAATTTTATTTTTTATAGGACTTTAATCGACTTAGCTTGCTTCCCAACAACCGCGAGAAGGGGCCGAATCGACCTTGCCTCTACTTCTAATACTTCAATTCTAGCAAGAACTCGTCTTTCTACCTCAGAATCTCAAAAACTAGTGCCAATCACAACCACTCTCGACTGCACACTGTACTCATCGATATCGACGTCATCATATTTTTCCTCTTCCTCATCACCTTCTCCATCTATACTCTTATCATCTCCTTCTTTTTCTATTTCTCTTTTCCTTGGTACTTTTTTTAAGATTCTCGGTTTTTAAAGTTGAGGTCCCTTTGGTGGCTCAAGATCTCCAGCGACAACCTACAGTAACAGACATACTCTTATCAGTACTATATTACATGTCAAGGGTCAATCCTCTAATAGTCTGATATCAGTACATTAAGGCTTCTCTGATATCAGTCCTCTAATGCTCTGATATCAGTACTTCATTAACAGTAAGATAAACGTGTCATATCATACCATTATTGTCTGATAATAGTCCTTTAATGGTCTGATATCATAAATATTAAATGTCTGATATAAGTCCAATAATGATATGATATCAATACTATATTAAATGACTGATATTAGTCCTGTAATGATCTGATATCAGTACATTATCAAATGTCTGATATCACTCCCCTAATGCTCTGATATCAGTAGTTTATTAAATATCTGACAAATATTTGATATCAGAACTTTGATGTCTGATATCAGTCCTCTAATAGTCTGATATCACAGACATTAAATGGTCTGATATCAGTACTGATCTTATTCATAGAATAGTACCTCGAACTTCTAAAACTTCTGGTAGTAGAAGTTCGCATCGGATCGCGAAATCTTTATAGGCATATATTTTAGGAGCAGCGGCCACTCGTCACATGCATTCTTCACTTTACCCGACAAAATTTGAGAAACATGCTCGAATGCCCATACATGTTACACAATAGTGCAGCCTAGTACACAATACCTCTTACCACTAATAGAGCGCGTGGCTGCATGTATGGAATCGATCAAGTAAGCGTAAATCATATCCCCCTAATTGTGGCCATTGAACATGCGAAGATCATTCACGAGATCAATGTACTCTCAATCGATCGTGTGGCGAATGTCGGGAAGGAGGAAGTTTGCTAACATGTATAAGTTTTCGAGCCGGATGAAGTCTACATCAGATAGACTTGGTGAAGCGAGGGCTGACTCAAGAAGATCCCTCGTGACCAACTGCCCCGCTGCCAGATTGCCAAATAAGCATTCTCTGAAAGTGGGTGAACCCTCAGGATCTGCCAGTACTGAAGGTATTTCCGATGCGGACGGGGACCCAACTTTCAAACCTAAGATCTTAGTCACGTCAATCCGGAGGAAAGGAACAACACACTCTTTAATCTTGAATGTCTCTTGTTTCGCATTGAAACCTCTAACAATAGCATGAACAAGCTGCTCGGATTACTTGAGTAATTGACTAATTAACCATAAGGTTTGGAAACAACTTGAGGAGAGGAAGAGCTCTTTCCTCTCACTACTTAATTGGTCGTACCATCGGACTAATTTTCGACAATTTATCGCACCTTTGATAACCTGTCTCTCATCCTCGTCCACTTTCCATTTGCCTTTTCTTAATCGTTTTGTCATTTTTCTTATTTACCTAAAATCAAAACTCAATATCTGAAATAAGAAGATTGTAAGATGTTAGATGACTAATAGGAGATCGAGATATGACATTATAATACATTAAAAGACTGATATCAACACAGATATGAGACTCCTTTTCAGCATTAAACTGCATTCTAACTTGCATGAGTAATTTGAATGTTAGGGTGGACTGAAGTGAGAACATTCTAAGACTGATATCAAACAATAATGTACTGATGTGAGTCAATTCAGGACTGACATCAAACTCATTCTCAAAATTAAATTACATTCAGTCCTGCATGAGTTGGCAGATACTGGAAAGTACTGATGTGAGAACATTCATGGACTGATATCAGTCAATAATGTACATAAGTGAGACTGTGCATGACTGACATCAGACAATAATGTATTGATGCTTTTCAGTACAGGACTGATATCACTCCTTTTCAGCATTATACTATATTCTGAGTTGCATGGGTAAAGCTATCTGATTCACATATATTACACATTAGAGATCAATATATATTGCACATCAGAGGAAAAAAATACTGGATTATCCAATAACATTAGAAAGTACAGTGGTCATACAATGACAAGCTGTACATTATCCGACGATATACTTATTACAATGTTCTATACATGCCTCACCACTTTTGTCATTCAATACCTTACTAATTACAACAAGTTTGGGGCTTAGAAAAATTGGACAATTTCTTTCTACAATTTTTTGATCGTGGTCCTTTTCAAGTGCAATGATTGTGCCCATCATCAACTTTCTATTTGCCTTTCCTCAGGCGTTTCGTCATTCTCAATTTATTTTTTAAGGAGGCCTGAATATCTGAAATAAGATCCACCTTCATACATATGAGTGAGTAAGAACAAGAATAGCCAATGACATTGTAAGAATTGATATGAGACAATAAAGTGTTGCTATCAGGTAATAAATTTCACTTATATGAGAGTCAAAATAACACTTTAAACTTTATTTGTCCCCTGCATGAGTAAAGTTCAAGAAGTAAATATGACATTAAATAACCGATGAGAGACATGCTAAGCAATTTACATGAGACATAAGAGAACCTCTTACAAACATTATGGACTAATTAAATAAATGCCTACCGATGTTTTATAAATTCCTCACTATTGTTACGATTGAATACTCTACTTATTACAAGTATCTCACTTACCATAACTAATTATTTTGTTTTACGTTTTTTCGACTGTGGTCCTTAACAAGTTGAACGATTTCTGTCTCTCCTGCTTACAAGTTGAATAATTCATTCTCCGTTTCTTTTCAAGTGCGGATTTCAACCTCCTTTTTCGTGGGCGACCTGGGGGGTTCCTGCAGTGAGGCGAGTGAATGACAAGACTAACATGCTTGGCTTGCCATTGAGATTCATCTAAAGTTGGTTCGATTGCCTTACTGTATGTCTCGCAATACCGTGCAACATTATACCATTCCTTACAATATATCAACGGATCTGTATTATTCCAATGAATGGCAACCATCGCATGGATACAAGGGAGGCCCAAAACGTCAAAACATTAACAAGAACAATACCTCTTATCTAAATATACATTGTACTTAAATGTCGACGTCGATACCTCAAAAACTTTGGGTGATGACGGTAGAACTTGACAAAACCTAGCTGCTTCGTCAGCCTCTTTCAAGATATCAGATGCATATGGGGTTAAATCCTTTGACAGTTTTTGACCTTTTATAGCTCTGTCATGAAAAAGTTGGACAATTTTCTTCCTCGTTGCTTCAATAAGAGCTATTATTGGTAGACCTCTAGCATGAACTAGGATTTTGCTCAAATACTTAGACATGTTTATAGTCAGAAGATCGTATTTATGACCAGAGAAGAGTGCTCTAGACAACCTCCATGATTCACTCTACCGAAGATATTTTGCACCAGCAGGGCTCACAGCCTCAAGTTTCATTAGCAGGTCATCATGTTCTTTTATGGTATATGCCTAAGCAATAGGCTAGAGTTGACTCCATAAAGCCGGATTCTTAAACTTCTCCCTGAAGTTCTTGGCAATGTAAAAAAAGCAAAAGCTATGACTGGCATTAGGAAATACTTTTGGAACCGTCGATCTAATTGCATTTACACGGTCAGAAAATATGGCAATTGCTCTATCATCATTCATGATCGCTTCTCGAAGACATTGAAGAAACCATTCCCAAGCATCTTCTATTTCACCATCAACTACAGTAAAAGCAATGGGGAACAAACCGTTGTTGCCATCGACACCTGTCGTAATTAGCATCGGGTAGAAAAATTTACCTTTTGAGTGTGTTCCGTCAATTAAAATTATGGGCCTCAACATTCTTCTATATCCATCGATAGAGGGACTGAATACCCAAAAAAATATAAGGAATGAGCCATCATACAAACATTGTAGTTTCGTGAAGGCGTCTAGATCGGATCTACACAATTCAGCAATATATGAAAGGAGTTAGCATAAGACGACTCCCAACTACCCCTAATGTTAGCTAACGCTATCTCTTTCGCCTTCCACGCTTTACGATAATCTTCCCAATTTATTTAGATTTCAGAGATAATTTTCGCAGAGGCATAATCAGTAGCGTCCTTCAACATATTTATTATTTTAGAAGCTACTCAATCACTTGAGGCTTGTCGATGACCTCCCTTTTTTTGTATAATTATACTAAGTAGACCGTGCTTGTGTTCGGGATTCATTATTTTAATTATGAAAGAATCGCCACCGACGTTGCCCCTACTCTCGCGAATATGCCATGGACAAATATTGTCCGCACATCTAGCAGCAACAATCCTCTTAATTGTCTTTATTGGTTTCAATTAAAAGTTTCTCAGCATAGCATTATTCTTCAAGGCAGTGAGAAATTCTTCTCGAGAAGAAAAAGTTTTTTCGACAGTCAAAGTTGTATTTTCAATCCTATCTAATCTCGGCTTCCTTGCGAAACTCTCTCCTTCTAAGCTATCATCTTCAATTTCGAAGTTTGCATCTTTTGATTTATTTCCAATAATTCGTCCCTGAAATCTCACTCCAACTGAATAACTCGAGTCACTATCTGAGCCCGTATATTCAGTAATCTCATCGTCTCCTGATAGTTCCTCGATACTTAATTCTAGGTACTTACTTAACCGAAAACCCATGTCTTTGATGGCGGAGCACTCTCGTTCCTTCAATTAAAATAGATATACGAGGTACCACTCATACGTGAGATATGACTATAATATTACACATGATTATACACACTCAATTCATAGTCACCTCTGAATTGGCGGAGAATTTTTTATCGAATTTGAGTCTTCATATACTTTTTCCTCTTCAATTACTTTCTCCTCTACACGAGTATCGGGGAGAGGATGTGAAAATAGATGTGAATACTCGAAACTGTAAAATTACTCATAAGTATCAACCAAAGGATGTGATTCTTCATTAATAAAACTCGTCCTTTTTCGAAAGAAATGGGAGACTAACCCACCTAAAATTGGTACTCTGTTCACTCTTTTATTCAACAACAGGGGGCGAAAAACTAAACCATAAGCATTGCGAGAGGTTGAGTAGTATGTGTATAAGAAAACAATTACAAACTATATAAAAAACAATGTCAAATACTCACTATTGTGAGTCGGATTGATAGCACGATCGGTCAGTTTGATGTGCTTTTGAATTAGAAAACATGCGGTCATGAGCAATTCTACAATCGAAAGCATACTAATATATATCAGTAAACTTATTGATAATTTCTTAATTAATATTAAATAACAAATATATAACTTTATCGACTTACCTAAATGTCTCTGTTTCCTCCCATTTCTTCATTGTGTCTAAGTAGAGATTGTGTTATTCATTACATCCAACACTTCTACTCCGTGAGCCGTTAGATTTCTCACTACCAAATAAGCAACAAAAAGTATGGAATGTTTGACTACTAAATAAATTTAATTACATTTACTTCTAATCTACTAGCACATACCTCCCTAGCATTTTTGTCTCCAAACTTTCCTTTCTTTTATGATCGTTGACCTTTTTGGACTCCACGATCTTTTCATAAATATATAGGACATTGTAAGGACAGTCAATAGGGCATAGGGTCATCATGTCATGATAGTCGGTCTCATTGTCTATGTCAAAAATAAAACTCCCTTCGATAGTTGGGTATCTATATCTAAACCTTAGATCCATCTGCTCCGATATTGACTTACACAAGTCGTACATCTTTCCAATAAAATCGTTATATGTTGCATCCCGACTAATCGATTTTTGTTTACATTTTCTGCCACTATACATCATATTATTTCCTTGGAATTTCAATAGCCCATTATAGTGACATACTAGTATAACTGTGTCAGTACTCATAATACACTTGCATGTGAAGCCTACATATATTAATATATAAGGCATTATCCAACTCAACAAAGATTAAATAGCTCATTATAGTCACATACTAATATAATTGTGTCAGTACGTATAACGCAAATACATGTGAAGCCTACATATATAAGGATTATCCAACTCGGATTGGAAAGGAGAATACAACCACGAACAATTAATTGGTGATCCTAATATTTGTTTTCGTACTTCTACAATGCGTCTTATATAAAAGTCAAATAAGAAAAGAAATAAATTCGTAAACCCTAATGTCTTAAAGAAAACACTGATCATGTTTTAAAGAAGACACTACCTAACAAAGAGACATCATAGTCTTATATACAAACTACGATGCGTCTTACATAGAAACAACTGATTGTGTCTAAAAGAAGAAACTCCCTAACAAAGATACTGACTTATAAAAGGCTGATCTGATCATATCTTCTACAAGATACTGACTTATAAATGGACAATACAGTCTTATAAAAGACTCATCATGTAATCGATAAGCAACTAACTAATAAATGAACATTACGAACTACTAAAAGACTGATCATGACTTACCACTGCTATGATTGTTCTAATTTTTGTATCAATGTATAATGGAAGCATGTCTTTACACATGCAAAACCGATAAATAGTAAAAAATTCATTTTCTAGATCATAGTTTTATATTCTATATAGATCAAAAATCATATTTCGATTCAAACAAATAATTCAATCTATACGATAAAGGTCGGAAAGATAATTCGCCATGTGTAATAGTATACAAACCCTAAAATTTAGGGATTTTTATAATTACTTACGAAGAAAGGAAAAAATAAGCTTAAACTCTAAAGATTGCTGTTTTAAAAAACGCAAAAATATATTGAAAAATATGAAAAAATTAATCTCCCTATTTGTACCGAGTTAGGGTAAACCCTATTTCATTTCCAACAATCCAAGATCATAACTCTAAACCCTAAAGATTAGAGTTTTGCAAATGGAAATAAACTAAAATCATAACCCTAAACTCTAATTATGAGTTTCTCTGTAATATCAGAAGTCGGGGAGTGAAAAGGGGGATAGTTAAGATCACTAAAGCTACTTATGGTAGTCCATTTACGCCCTAAAACGGAAATTAAAAAATAAAACTGATGCAAATAAATTTCATACTACCAATTAAAATAACACAAACAAATTACATATTCATTGTAGATTATGGAAAGCTTGAAATTCAAAAAAGAGAATACTATGATATATAAGTCATCGAGATCTCTATCTACCCAAAAATGGGATTAAACATGAGATAATCGTTTTTTACCTAATCGATTCATGGATCCATAACTCAGTAAATTCAATTTCAGATGAAGTAAAACAGAAAAAGGGAAAAAAAAATTAATTAAAAAAAATGAATAAAATTTAAACTAAAAAACGATGAATATAATTGCATAACAGAAGCCCAAATAATCATCTAAGCAGTCTATGACTCAAAGATTCAACTAGAGGATTTTTACTTGTTCTTCTTTTTTTTCTTTTTTCCCTTTTCTCTTGGTTGGCTCTACTACATTTCCACAAAAATTAAAATCATAGCTATAAACCCTAAAGATTAGAGTTTTACAAATATAAATAAACTAAAATCATAACCCTAAACCCTAAAAATTAAAGTTTTACAAATGGAAAAAAAAAAAAAAATCGACCTTTATGGGTTTCTCTGTAACTCTTCTTTCGACTGTAACAGCGACTGACAAACTTTTGTCAACGGCGATGAAATCCGGCAGGGACTGCGACGCCTTGGGAGGGAAGAAGGGGGAAGAAGGGTTTCAAACGAAATGAGAGGAAAGAAGGAATGCCCGCTCGTTTGATTTAATACGATGGCATTTTCGTTATTTAAATCTCCACTTTTTAGCTTATTTAAAACGAACCCATTTTTGTCATTTCACCTTTTTTGAATATTGTCTTTTTTACTCTTCTATTACGCACGTTTCATCTTCGTTTCAAGTTAAAACCAACAAACTGAAAAGTTTGAGGGTCTCAGACCCTGTTAGGTTATTTCGTGAAGTAGAGACCCTATTAAGTAGATAGAGCTAGAGTTGGGACCCCACTGGGTATTTTTCTTAAAAGTATTTGCCCTCATTTCTCTAATTTTATATGAAAAATATCAAATCGGGTCAGATCAAGCCAAACCTGACTTTAAGTCGGCCCAACCCGACCCGAAGGTCGCTTGCTTCAGCAAGTGATGCTTTCATTTATGGCAATTTGAGAAGCAATATCTTTGCTAATGTTATAATTGGCACTTTAGATTGACTTTGATTTTAATATCAGCACCCTCACTTAATCCAAATCTAAATCTAAGTGGGAACTCTATCTACCTTACTTTTTCCTAAACTCACATGTTAAATATTCGAGGCCACAACTTACTACAGCTGTGAGTTTATGGCGTCCCAAATGGCTCTTCCTAAAGCATGCCCCGTGGAGACAAAAATAACTTATATAAACTTTGTAGAATATATGATATTATTTGCTGCCAATGTTAAAAGGTTTGGGCCGTCAAGTAGAATAATGCATATTCAAGTCTCGAGAGCAATCACTTTGTCTGCTAATGATATATCTCTTTGCTAATTCGTGCCATAGCAGAGCTGGCCTGCTATAATTGATTTTCTCTTTTCTAATTCATTGTAAAAAAAGATTTATTTGCTCTAATAATAATCGTTTTACTTTCTAATAGAGCAAATAAAATTTGCTCTTAAGAAAGATTGAGTAGAGAGGAGGGTAGAACTGTTGAACAAATAAATCTTGTATAAAATTTTGCTATGTAAAGAGTTATCAAGGAAAAGAGATACCTTCTAAAGCAGGTAATAGGATGTTAGCAAAGAGGATGGAAACCTGCTAAAACAGACTAACTCTGCTATAACGGGAGCTCCTATATGTCAAACGCAGCCTTCGTATATAAAAAGTCAAAGACTACGTCTATAGCCAATCCACCCCCTAAGGACCCGTAATTTGGGAACCAGCACTGGATAATGGCTTAGGCTGGGAAGGGTTTAGAGCATGGTTCCAAATTTTGGCCTATAATTCATATTTTCAGCCGAACTATATTTATTTCGGTCGGATTAAAATATTGGAAGTTCAAATTATCATTGATAATTGTAAGATCATTTTTAGAGTTTTTTTTAAAAAAGAAAAATTAGGTCAAACTTTTTATTTTAGTTATGCCTGCAACCCATATTTTGATCCTTGGTTTAGAGTATGAGTTGGTGTATGCTAATTAACTCATCCCTCTTTCCCATATATTTATTTATTATTTTTTATATAGGTACTACTCCAGAAAGAAACCACATTAAAAAATACAAAATTATTTTGCGATGTACTTTTACTAGCATGACCCACGTGGCTTGCTAATCCAAACACAACTTTAAACGAGGATCTCTTTAAAAGGAAGGGCCACCTTGAAAACACTTATAAGACTCATCTTTCTAATCGTTTTATAAAAACTTAAGGGCCTATTTTGAAGTTTTAGAAAAGGGAAATTTACCAGGTCAATCTTGTCAAATACACTATACCCTATATTTTTACCTTTACCCAAATCGACCAGCTCCAAGCCTAGTCAGTTCAAACTACCACAAAAAGTCTTAAATACCCCTCCTTACACTTTTTATGGTTCTACATAGTTTAAAATTTTTAAAATTTACACTTTTTAGATAATACCTTTAAATTCACCCATCGAATCTTTGAGTTCATGCACGTTGAAATCCATTGACTGCTTTGAATCCAATGATGCAGATCATTTTTCATCCCAATCTTTCATATGATGCATCTTGAGATCTTGCTCTTACCATATACCGTTAGTGTTTGATTTCACATAGCATCCATTCTAAAAAAGTGATCTTAACATCGTGTGGAACTCATCAAACTAAAATAAGGTCACTTTTTGGGATGTTTACCACACGAAATCAAAAACTTATCACTTAATGGTACACCTATGATCTCAAGATCCATTATGTGAAAAATTGGAATGAAAAATGATCTGGACCATCAGGTTCAAATCAGTCAATGGGTGTCAAACTGTGTAGCAAGTAATGGCTCTCGCTGTATCACAATGGAAAGATCAATACCGTTTTCTTTCAAACACCATCTATGCCGTCTGATTTAAAGGCTACAATGTAAAGATCAAATGTGCCAAAGATTGGCACAAAACATGCTCTCTAACATCTATTTTTTTACAGTTGACTATTAAATTTAATCATTTGCTCAACTAATGAATCGTCACCGATCAAATAATCAATCGTTATCGTTCGACTAATGAATCGCCACCGATCAAATAAACAATCGTCATCGCTTTAATAAAGAATTGCCATCGATTAGATACGCAATCGTCATCGATCTGATAAATAATCGCTATCGATCTAAGCCAACGATCTGATAAGCAATTGTCATTTATTAAACACTATATATAAAAGACTTATTAAAAAAGCACAAGTATAGCGTGCAGAGCAATGGTAATGTGTATCTTTCTCATGCAAGTGATTTTGAGGAGGTAACAAGAGTCGAACTCAGGGGTTTCCCATCTAAACCAAATACTCCAACCAACTCAACTACAGCGTACAACGTGAATTAAACCAATAATTTTAGATAAAAATACTTTTCATCTATCTGAGTGATGACGATTCTTTATCAGATCGATGGCGATTATTTATCCGATCGATGACGATTGTTTATCCGATCGATGGCGATTGTTTATCAGAGCGATAACGATTGTTTATTTGATTAGTAGCAATTCATTAGTCGAGCGATAACGATTGATTATTTGATCGGTGACGATTCGTTAGTTGAGCCAATAATAAAATTTGATAGTCAACTATAAAAAAACAGATGTTAGAGACCATGTTTTGTGCCAATCTTTGGCACATTTAATCTTTACATTGTAGCCTTCGAATCAGACGGCATAGATAGTGTTTGAAAGAAAGCGGTATTGATCTTTATATTGTGCTACTGCGGGAGCCATTACTTGCTATACAATTTGAAAGAAAGCCGTGATTGCATTGAATCATCAGAGAGAGATCATGTGCCATGCAAGTTTTTTGCATTAAAAATATTTAGATAGCCTTCGAATCAAATGGCCTAGATATATTATTTCCACATGGCACAGGTCCCCAAAATACTAAGGTTTTCTTTTAAGAGTACGTCTCTATGCGCCCACGCATGCTTTGAAACCACTCACGTCTTAGGCCCCTTGAAAATCATTGATTGCTTCAGATTGGATGATGGAGTTCGTGTTTCACCCCAATCATTCACACAATAGATCTTGAGATCATGGTGCACCTATTAGACGGGTTAATGAGTCGATATCGACTCATTGAATAATCGATATTGCTTATTTAATGAGTCGATATCAACTGTTTAAATAGGCGATATCGCTTGTTTAAACAGTCGATATCGACTCTTTAATGAGCCGATATCGACTGTTTAAATAGTCAATTTATTTATTTATTTATTTTCAAAGAGGCGATATCGCCTTTTTTTCGTGTTAATCCCTAACACCACCAATCTTTATAGCCTTCAAATCATACGACATAGATGCTACTTCACATCGCGTAAACAAGCAATTTTATTTTTTTAAGAAGCGATATCGCCTTTTTTTTGTATCAATCTTTGGCACCATCGACCTTTATATTATGACCTTCAAATCAAACGGCATAGATGATGCTTCACATCACATAAATATAAAAGTGTAAATTTTTAAAATTTTAAACTATGCACGATAGAAAGTGTAAGGGGTATATTTGAGACTTTTTGTGCTAGCTGGAATTGACTCCGCTAAAAGTTAGTCAATTTGGGTAAAGGTGAAACTATAGGGTCTCTGACGGAAAAGGTGTATTTGACAGGGCCAATTTGGAAAATTTCCCTTTAAAAAAACATGCTAATCCGTATGTGCCTACACTTGGCACCCATTCAAGCATCCGATGCCACAAGAACTTGTCAAAGGAGAATAAGGTACCATTCAAAAAAATTTGGACATAATTTGATGCATTTCTACGGTTAAAAATATGATCAAAGGTGTCCAAATCAATACACTAGAAAAGGTTAGCATTACTCGACTCACTTTTTTTAAGTTTCACTTTAAATAGATTGCGAATTAGGCCACTCTTTGTAGACTAACTCCTAGTTTTAAGACCAGGTCCTCATTCAAAAGCAGCTTTAGATACTGCTGCCAACTAGGCAAGCTTATAGAATGACACGTGTAATCTTATATATAAAGAATATGGTTAAGAATCTAAATAAAAAATCAAACAAATAGTGCAACGTGGTGCTAATGAGTTATGTAATGCGTGCTCCACTTCATCAAACCACCGTTTCGTCGTTTAGGCGTTACCAATATTTCACTCACGTGCCAATTGGACCCAAACCAGTAAACAACGCGGGCCACGGGCTAAACAAGAACGTGATTTAGCGGGTTTCTTATAAACGATCTCTTCCGTTGTGCTATAGACTAAGAGTACCCTTTTGTGTTGAGTCCGCTGAATCTTCCGAATTTCATGGTTTTTAATATTTGTGATATCTAGCTCGTGACAGGATTCAATGGCTAGAATGATCTTCATCCAAGATCCAGGCATAAAACTGAAATTTATCAGATGGTTAAGATCATTTGTGATGAGTCTGCGAAGTGGACTGTCGTAACTTGTGTGGTAGAGATTGAACTAAATTAGCATCCCCCATACTCGGCTAAATATTGAATCATTTGAAGGAACCCTATACGTAATAGGTAAGTAGCGGCCCTTTCGTAAATATAGATGATATACTGCATGTGGAATTTAACATATCAGGATCCACTACTCCCCCTCCCTCGCTTCAAAGGGGATATATCATATATAAATTCTAATTTCGAATCTGTAGTTTCATTGTAGTTCTCTCAATTGGGCAACTTTCAGAACCAGAGACCAATTCATTGAATCATGTCTTGTGCTCGGGATCTTCGATTCATCCGTCAGATCCAACCAGAGACCAATTCATTGAATCATGTCTTGTGGTCGGGATCTTTGATTCATCTGTCAGATCCAACCATTCTCACAATTCGAAAGGGCAAAATTTGATGAAGAGTTTTTTATGTTATTGTCACGACTTAAAATTTTACCCTATCCCAAGGACTTAGAATTTCGATTTATGACCCGCACATATCTCGAATATGCTAAGCGGACATACACCTAACAAAAGTTCTTGTGCAAATCTGATTTCACGAAATCCGTGAAAGCCAACAATTAAAAGTAGAATATCAAGACAGTCATAAATCACCTAAACAAAGTGATGAAAGCCCGAAAATCCATAAATAAACGAAAATAAAGGTCGATGACAAATCCGATATAAAGAAACCATAGTGTCAACAACAAGATATAAAACCAACTCGATACCGAGTCCACAGATATCAATAGCTGGCACTCGGATCAAAATCAGTACCGTAGTCCTCTTGGTACTTAGTTGTGTCACTCTCCTAAGGCTCCTGGTACTCAACGCCCGCGGAATCAATGAAATCGGCGTCAGTAGGATCTGAATAGTCGATGTCTACTCCACCAGCGTAATCACCTGCAGTTGTTAGATTATCGTGAGATGAGTTTACTCAATCACGTAAACTCAGTAGATACACCACCAATCTACCTCATTCTACTCAGGTGCATTATAGGTGCATCAAGTGAGTGATAAATATAATATAACAAGAAATCTGAAAGAACATGACAAATTCAAGTGCATATCATAAAGCTCGTATCATAACATAAATACAAAATCATGATCTAGACACTTATATCCTAATGTATCTTACCATAACTCATAACATACCATGTCTTATCATTATTCTTACACATACGTCTATACATCGCATGAGCGTAACTAACATACTCATAAAATCGAAAACGATCTGTGCCAGAGTCGCTGCTCGAGCTACCATGTGAGGGTCACAGTAGTATCATAACGTTCTCTTGTCATACTCATACTCTTCCATCGAACTAATGGGGAGACATAATAACTAAAGTAACTCAAAAACATACCTATACTCATACTCATAATATCTCCCAAAGACTCGTCTCGACTGAAAGATGTTGTTGCCCTTACGGTGGCTACCCAAGGAACGACAAGTACAAAGACTTAAGTTTTTAATCTTATGTTGGCCTACACGACGGTATCTTATTATCGTACTCATAACATATCTTATCTCATACTCGTATCTTATCGTACTTTTACACTTAATTCTAGGACAAACTATAGTAGCGTAATTTATCTAAATCATGCTTCTCAAGGAAAAAGTTTCGTAGTAACCTGGATGTACTTCGTGTGACAGCTCATACTACCATAGAGGGTTGAATTCGTACATAGACATCAATATTTTGAGTTTCATGTGACTGTAAAAGAGACCTCACTACAGCTAAAGCCTTGGTTGAACCTCATAACTTATGCTATCATATTTGAATTCGGGGTGATCGGGTCACCGTATATATTACCGTATACGAGGTTATACTGAATTCGTACTCACCCTACTCGTCATGAGTCTCATACCATCATGAGTTGTAAGATATGTGAATACGATGTATTCCTCGCCTTGATACTATCTCAGTGAATCATCACGTCCAAGCGTAGGTATGATCTCATGCACTCTCGTATATATGCTCTAACTTACTCATAATTCGTATAATGTGATCAAAATATAAACAAAGAAGGATTATAAGTGTGATTTCGATAACTTGTAATTTATTTCTATAACACCAATATAATTTATTTATATAACACTAATATAACTATAGAATAAAGTTATAAGTGTGATTTTGATAACTTGAAGGTCAGAGTTCGATTTTCACGATAGATCGAATTTGTAACTTTTTGGGTTCTCGAAGTGGTCGCGTTGAAGCGATAAAAGTGACATCTATATATGTATGTATATATAATTATTATTATTAAATATTTAATTAAAAATATTATTATTTTAAAGGTTAAGTGAATCACGACTATCGATCAAAGTGAAGTTACAAGATAAAAGCAATATTAATAAAAGTTGTATGTTCAAACATAAATTGATCGATCGATTTTTTAATCGATCGGTCAGTATATAATATGCAAATACTCAATTCGGGTCAAAGTCGATCGATCGGACTTAGAGTCAACGGATCGAGTCTGAAGTTGGGTTCAATGGTACTTGTGTATCCTTACTATTATATAAAAGTAAAAATAGTTTCTATCATATTTTCATACCTAAAATGCCCCTAAGAGTTGCTACCCTTCTCCCGATTGTAATTGCAAAATCTAATGATTAAACTAGGACTCAAAATCTTTTAATTAAACTAGGACTCTAAACTAGCCCATAACTCATATTTGATACAAAATATAATTCTCTCTCTCTCATGTATATGACTCTCTCTCCTAAACAAAGGCTAATAAATATCTCCTTCTCCTCATTGAAATTTTATAAAATAAAAGGTAAATAAAAATAAAAAATCATACTCAGATTTTTATTAAGCAAGCAGTCTCTCATTAACATATCGTTTTTCCCCGATTTTAGGTATGTTTATATGTATTTGTTTTATTTATGTCTCTTAATTTGCTTTGATTTATTTTTTACCAGTTTTATATTTTATTGATGACATGAATTTAATCCAAGATTTTGTATTTTTTTATTCATCCTGAAATAGTTAGATTTCCATATATTTTTGTTAACCAAGCAGTCTCCCATTAACACATCATTTTTTCCCGATTTTAGATATATTTATATGTCTTTGGTTTATTTATGTTTCTTAATTTGCTTTGATTTATTTTTGATTAGTTTTATGTTTTATTGATGAGATGAATCTGGTCCAAAATTTTATATTTTTTTATTCATCCTGAAACAATTAAATTTTCCTTCGGGTTAAATGCATGTGGATATTTATTTATGTGTAATGAGATTAACTGTTGGAGATAATATATTTTTTATTTTTTATTTATTAATTGGGGATATGGGTTAGTTGTTTCACTCAAAAAGATCATATCTTTATATTATTATCTTTGTCTGCCTCTGATATGGAGGCAATAGTTATAGGCATAATAATTATAAAGTACAATTTTGTATCGGGTTGTTTGTAATTTTGTATTGGATGGCACAAACTGAAACCGATTTGTTTTCGCTATGGTCCGATATAGAGGTGTATTTTTATAATCAGAGATCTTTATGCATGACTGTAAATGAGATTGGATTAAAAAATATCATATGGGTTTTTGCTTATTTTGTATTTTGATACAGTTATTATTTTTTTCGAACTTGAATCGTCGAATCTTCATTCTTTGGCGCCTCGCTTCCCGAACTTGAATTGTCGGATCTCCATTCTTCAGCCCATCAAGAAGAGGATTAAACTACTACCATTAAAACTAGAATAAGATGGAGTTTATATATCGTTCGAGAGAAATGATCGGCAAGAGATGCACCCCAACCTCCATCTCCAAACGACTCTTCTATGATCGAGTCACTAAAAAGAATGATCTTGAGTCGCATTTCTTTCTCTCTCTCTCTTGGAAAATCGACTCAAATCAAATCTTCAATGGGTTTCTTTAATTTCTTTTTCTATTTTCATCTGGGTTTGCTTTCTGTTATATATGGCATTCAATCTACTCTAGGATATGATATTGTTGAAATATGCTAAAGGATATTGTAGTAGTTTAATAATTAGAGTTTTCAAAATATAAATATATTAATTAAAAATCCAACGTAAATCCTAGCCATTGAATTTAATTTTAGTTTCAAGGGATAAGATGATTTCTAATCCTACAACCCACGTGCACTTGCACATGCATCCTTACTAGTTATAATAAAATTTTATATTAATAAAATATTCTTATATAAGAGTGTAATGATTATATAGTAAAAATTATATTATATATATACCATTAAACTCATGACATAGGTTAAAAGAATTAAGAACACCACGTATTTTAAATATAATATTATATCCCCACTTTAATGTATAATATTATATAACCGTTAACCTTACTATAATATAATATTATACACTTATACAATATAAGCCTTTAAAGTCGGTCAAGGCTGAGGTGTCAAGACTCATTGAGATAAAACAAGCGGGAACTAAGTTCAATCAGTGGGTTGAGGTCCGACATCAAATGGGTCAAGCAACATCAGATGGATCATGGTCCAACACCGGATTAAGTACACGTGGCACCCCTAATTCGTCAATTTAGATGTCATGGTGAGAGGCTAAGAAGTAGGTGTCCTAAAATATTAATCCAATTTGTTTGATAGCAAAGCAGCTACAAAATACAAATCTTACCAATAAGAAAGTGTTAGTATACTTATACATGAGCTAGATATAAATGAACCTGACACTCTACACTAGTGTGTATGAAGGAACAGAGATTTAATCATATGCATCAATTCAAGAATTTGGCGGCGACCGATTTACTTCTGAAGTAAATATATGTTTTATACACGAACTATATATTATTACTCTACACTCTTAGTTACAAATTACAACACCACACACAACTGACGAGAACTTGGAAACAAAAGTTTTACAAACGTGAATTGTCTAGCTTCACCCCTTAAATGAGGAAAATACCCTTGATCTCTATCACGCACACAATCTTGAGGGGCTTTTATGTCAAATACTCTATATTATTTATGTATACATGTATAATAATATATATTAGGCACACTTGCGAATCCGAAATAGATTAAAACGAAAAGCAAATAAATGAATAAACTATATCGAAAAGCGAGAAGAAAAATAATTGTAATAGAATTTATGGCTAAGGGTTAGCCATTTCATTATCTAATTAATATATTAATATATGTGACAAAATATACGGGTTCATTTATTTAGCCCGTCGATACGTGATCAAACGTATCCTGCCCGACAGGCTCTGAGAAGGACAAGATGGATTGATGGGTACCCACCTGTTGTAGCGTGACCGCGCAGATTTCTCGAAGATTCGGTTGATTCAGATCGAAGGGTTCTGACCGACTGTTTTGGACCGCATTTGAAGCCTTGATGGAGATATGTGGTTGAAATTGTCAATATTGGGTTGCAACTTTGGCGCCTTGGCATTGTTTCGTTGATGCAAAGCAGAATTGGTTTCCGAAGATCGTTCAATGTGCTCAGTCTCAATTTTGAAAAACTAAGAGACAAAAGAAATAATAAAAAAAAAACAATCACACGATTTGGACTGCTCATTCAGAAGGATAGAAGATTGGAAAATAGATAGAAGGAGGTATAGCAGGCGGTAGGGAGAGAGAAAAACTGTTAGGGTCTCGGTGGGTTTTTGAGAGAGGGAGACATATATAGTTATAGAGAGAGAGAGAGACCCGAATAGCAAGTACCAATTAAATAGGTAAGAGTCGTTTGAGATTCTGTCACTTACTATTGGGGGTAGGCGCCTAAAAGGAAATCCCATTAAAACGAGTAGGCTTCAATGTTAGGCAGTAATAAAAAGTATAAAGTATAAAGGAGGGAGAGAGAGAGAGAGAGGATGGATCTTGGGAGACAGAGAGGGACGTTTGTAAAAGAAGGGCATGGGGCTGCTGCTTACTGGGGAGAGAGATACAAAGAGAGTTTGAGAGAGAGGAGATATACATAGAGGGAGAGAGGGGTCTTGGGAGCTTGTTGCCGTGTGGGGTTTTCAACCAAAGAGAAAGGAGAGAGGGAGGGCTATTAGTAGCCTTGGGTTTTGGGTGATTGCTTGCGTTAATGGAGAGAAGGAAGGAGCCCTCATGGGCAAGTCAACTGATTAAATAAAGAAAAGAAAGAGTCCTCTTATAACTCTAAGGCTGTGTTTGGGTTAGCTCCCTATAGCTAAGAGCAGCTCTTTTGAGAGTGATCTTTCAGAGAGTTTTCTTGCTGGATTTATTGTTTGGTAACAGTTTTGAGAGAGCAGTTTTAGAGCTACTCCCATAAAAGTTATTGTTTGGTAAAAATAGCTTCTATGTAGAATATTACAATTAGTTGATCAGACTGCCCCCAAAAGTGTTCATAGAATAATTTAAAGACTTATTAGGTGTAAACTAGTAATTTATGATATTGTTATATACGCCATTCATTCAAAAGAAAAATTAACATATACATCATCAACAAAATTTAACATTTAACGAAATCTCTTAATAAGAAACAAAATACTAAACATTCAATAGCACTTAATTTAAATCTCTAACATTGCCACCGTGGCTATCGAATATTGCATCAGCTATTGCTTCTCGAATAATTTTCATTTCCCTCTGACTTTGGGAAGAACCTACGTATTCAACATCGACATCAGGTTCTCTCGGCCCGTCTTCGACATATTCATCATTACCATATTTTTTTAAGTCGTTATCAGCAATTTTCTCTTGTCTTATGAAATTATGAATCGTCATACATGCGACCACAATAAACCTTTATGTCTTTAATAAATATGGAAGCATTTTTGATAAAATTGACCATTTTTCTTTAGAACAACGTTCAATAACATTCCTCAAAGATGAGTGTGCATGATTGAATAATTCTTTCTTCCCTCATGATCGTGGACCATTTCGAAAGGCTGAAATATGGTAATGAGTCTTTCGACTAAGAACCCCTTCATATTAGCATATCCAACATCTACAACGTAGTACTTACCTGTGGGAAAATAAAAGTTACTCATGTTTTAAATTTAAATATTTTAAATATTCAACAGAAAAATACGCACGATGTGGAGCATGTGAAAATTTTTAATTAGTATTGGTAATTGCCTCATGAAGAATGTGAGAATCGTTGGCTTGCCTTCCCACCCAACATATGCAAACGTGAAAATCAAGTCAAATGAACATGCTGCCATCACGTTTTGAGTCATCCCTTTTCGATTACTTCTGTATGGAATTTGTTGTGTTGCTGGTACATAGGCATCAATATGTGTGCCTTCAATTGCTCCAACACAATCCTATACTATTTGAAAAATAAATAGATTATTAGTATGCCACTACAAAATATCAAGGCTTTCCCGGAGGCCTAAAACCACCGCAAAAGACATATCCGCTGCCACTAATGCTCGGTTTGGCGCGCGTCACAGCCGCGGGTAAAAAGGTCGTCGTTATAGATTTTTTAGCTATTACTGATGCTAAAAGTTAGCTATTACCGGCGGTTCTTAATAAATCGTTGGTAAATGTAAGATTCATCGCCACTAAAACTTAGCTATTACCAACACTATTCTGCTTCACAGACCATCGAAAATCGTCGGTGAATCTTGCATCTACCAACGGTTTATTAAGAACCATCGGTAAAGTATAAATTTTCTAATGATTTTATATATATATATATATATATATATATTTTTAATATTTAAAGTTGTCACTGCTTCCACATCACTAACCGGCTCATGCTCATTTTGATGGCTGCTCTATGGGTAACCCCAGTGGGGTAGGGATTGGCTCACCCCGGCCCTAAAGCGACCCATTTGCACCACAGTCAGACCCAAGGAAGTGCATATTGTTTATGATCTCTCTCTCTCTCTCTCTCTCTCTCTCTCTCTCATACACACAAGAAACATAAATTGCATATTGTACCTGTTCATTGATAAAACGACTGACTTAAAATCAAAACCACAGAGAGCCTTAATATAATCACTTAAATTCATATTCCATTAATGTCGTTTTATTATGATTCGGATAAAACTTGTAAATAGCAGAACCAGCATCCTGTTTACATGATTTCTCACACTTACATTACTTGATGTTCAATTATCCATCTAACTGGAAAACACATACATATAACTCAAATTTTCTCACTTACATTACTTGATGTTCAATTATCCATCTAACTGGGAAACACATACATATAACTCAAATGAATGGTAGTTCTCTAGATCCAACTACTCTAATTTTCTTCTTCATTATCCTAAACCATGTTCTCTTCTTCCTTACAAGGTCCATAAGCCCAACTACAAACAAGATAAAAGTGAAAATTAACAAATCCCAATGTAGTGAGAAGCCAATAATAGTAATCATAATGACCCTTGTTAAGATTACTAGAAACCCAACTCTCTTTTCCTCCTCTTTTTATAATATCATCTACATATTGCACTATAAGGCTCCCATCAAATTCCCAAGACGTACACCTATATTTCAAAGTGCCACACCCATGTTAGCTAAGTTCTTAGGGAACTCGTGGTAATAAAACTCTACCTGCCCAAGTTCATTAAAAGTGTCGGCCATGCCAGGCAACAGATTTTGTGGCACTAGCGATATGGCTGACATGTCCACCACCTCATTCCCGGTTTCCGAGAATCCTTGCTGAATAGCCATTCTCCGTCGAATGCTCTCCACCCATGTTGAAACTGATGTAGCTGCACAGGAGAGTAGTAATTCGAGCCCCATGTGTTGTTTAATACCAATTCCGTATGGTTTTCTGGTGAATTTTCCCATTATAGCAACGATCAAAGGATCATAGATGAGTACCTATATTGTCAGACTGATAGTATTGAACACAATGAAGGAGCCTGGCGGGATTTCAAATTTTGGACCTATGTGTCAATCCATGGTTCTCGCCTGGAGAGTGAAAATTTTGGGTCATGACCATGGAGATGACAATGCTGGTGGACCATATAGGGATCACTTTGATGACTGACTTGAAATCTTCTACTTTCCGCCCTATGCATAGATTCCATGGTTTTGAAGTTGATCCATCTGGGTTCAAGTCCCCTGGATTTCTAATGATACAAGCTCTGTTTAAGAACCTAGAGGGGGTCAAGAAAAGAAAAGATAAGAAAAAGATAGCATCAGAGAACATTTGTTCATTGTATTTAGACATGAATGAAACAAGCATTAGACAGTGAAAGTGAGCATTCAGATATGAAAGAGAGGCTAATAAGTACATTTATGCCAGAAGAGGTCTGTCATAGAGCATTTCTAGGTTACAGATAAATGTCTGAACATTTTTCGTAAACGTTAGGTGAAGGGTGTAGGTCCCCTACATCCATCTCCTTTTGATCATGGATACAATGGCATTAAATCTGTTAATTCTTTTTCATATATAAAAATATTTCTTACATACTTTTGTTGTAATAAAAGCATGCACAAGGTCACACACACGTGGGCTCGTGCATATACATGCAGAACCACTTTTAAAGTGTTTGGATTAAATTTTGTTAATAGTTCCAAGATTTTAATTGAATAGTGTGGGTGGGTCTTTTTTCCTTGAGTAGAAGTCCAAAGCATCGTCAACTTTTATTCAATTTATGGCATGAATGAACTAAAAAAAATTGGCATTAGCTAGAAGTACTAAGAACAGATATACAAATTCAAAGAACATTGGAGTTTCAGTGAAAGAAGCAGAATTATAAAACAATTGACAACAAGATATAACTCATAAGAGATTGTGTTGGAGAGCAAAGAAATAGAACTATTGCGAAGAATGTTTGAAGCTTGATTAGAGATAAAATTCTTCCTAATAATTGAGTTGAAGATAAATCTATTGTTAACCTTTTAACAAGATTTCTAACAAAGGTTGTCCCATGTATAACCATTATGAATCTTGTGGAATGGACAAAAGCCTAACATAAGAAACTTATAGAGTACCTTTAGAATATAAGACAAAAGGCTTGATAAAAGAAACCTTTAGAATATTGGAAAAAAGCTTGATAAAGAAGTGAAAAATGCATATTTATTGGTTATAGTGATGAAACTGATGGGTACAACTTTATTATCCCTATAGATATTGGTATTGGGGATTTGTAGATTGTATTGTTTTCATTGCAATGAACCCCTAACAAAGGCAACACATTTAAAGCAACACATAAAGAGAAAAATCAAGCATGAGAGCGGGTCAAGATTGCTAGGGGTTCTCTCTAATAGCTAGGTATAGATTTCTACAAAAATGGAATCTCTCACTTAGAATGGAAACATTTTAATTTGATGCTAAATTGGCTTGTTAAATGGTGAGTTTGAAGACGAAATTTATGTTCAATAAAGAAAATGCTATGTCGTAATGGGAAACTAAAAGACGAAATATAGGCTGCAAAAGGCATTATTAGGATTAAAATAGGCTTCATGAGACTCAGCAACATGGACAGGTATTTTCGAAATAATAATCATATACACACTAAACAAATTCCACATATTGTCCACTTACCTTTCCTGATCTTCGAATGCAATCATCTAGGCGCAATATTATGTACGCATCCTCACCAAGATCAACACCTTCAGACTTTTGTTGATCATGTATCCATATATAAAAAATAACGAAAAGTCAAAAACTATAGAAGACCCTATCAATCTGGATGTTACCCACCAATGAATTTTTGTAAGCAAAAGATAATACAATTTTAAATGAATTTATCAGATTAAAAAAAGGTATGAAGACGTACAAGAAGATGATTTCTTAATGTCAGTAGGTTGATAGAAATAGTTGTGTATTATGACAGCCTGAATTTTGGCACCCCGAAACCCGTGCCATCAGCACGACTCTCAAGGCCATGCCCCATAATCCTACACATAACATTGGTATAATCAAGCAACAACGAAGCAAAATAAAGTATAAAAACTGAATCGAACTAAATCTCTATGCATTAATGATATATTATAGTAAATGCTCAAAAGACCGTTCTAATCCCATGCCACTGTATGAGCAAAAGAACCGGCCCGAAACATCGGTGATAAAACAAGGTCACCCCAGATGGTTCGCCAAAAGAATATATCAATGTATAATTATATTTTCTCAAAAAGGGCTTGACATACCAAGCCGTACAGTACTCTCTCAAAATTGAATTAAAGTACACAGGGGTCCTCTAGAAGAAGTCCTCAGGAGGGGGCTCTTGATCCTCCCCAGATACGTAATCTGAATATTCCGGATCAATGCCTCCTGAAGCAGTGGCAGCCGCAAGTACGGAACCTGCGATGTATAGTCTAAAGGGGTGGGCTACATCATAGCTCAATAGGGAAACAACTGAATGAACATATAAATTAATCTCTCACATATATTCCTTGATATTTAACAGCATATTTTATCAATGAATTTACTTGTGATAGCTCAGATTTCGACACCCCAAAACTCGTGCCATCACGACCCTCAAGGTTGTGCCCCACAATCCTGTACGGAACATTGGTATAACCAAGCAACAACGAAACAAAATCAAATATAGTAATTGAATCGAACTAAATCTCCATGCATTAATGATATATTATTATAGCAAAAGCTCAAAAGAGAGTTCTAATCCTATGCCACTGCATGAGCAGAAGAACCAACCTAAACCATCGGTGATAAAGCAAGGTCACCCCAGATGGTTCGCCAAAAGATTATATCATAGTTTAATTACACTTTTCTCAAAAAGGGCTTGACATATCAAGCCGTACAGTACTCTCTCAAAAATAGAATCAAAGTACACAGGGGTCCTCTAGAAGAAGTCCTCAGGAGGGGACTCCGAATCCTCCCCAGCCACATAATCAGAATCCTCCGGATCTATGCCTCCAGAAGCAGTAGCAGTCGCAAGTACGGGACCTGCGACGTATAGTCTAAGGGGTGAGCTACATTATAGCTTAATAGGGAAACAACTGAATGAACATATAAGTTAATCTCTCACATATATTTCATGATACTTAACAACATGATGTATTAATGAATTTACTAGAAAAACAATTTAAATGATTGAAAAGATACATTGGATATTACTGTTACTTTACACGTTTCATTTATTCTCAACTTGCTCATAATAGACAATGATTCGGCCCAAAGACTTAAATCATAACTTAAATATTTTCTGACTTACTACAACATCGTGTGCCTGATGGAATATCCTCCATCGTCATCTAATCAGACCATTTTCATTATCCTTTTCGTTCATTCAATACTACTCAGGTCCCTTTCTCATAGGCGACGGGGTTTAAGTCTCATATATACATACATCCCTGGGATGTCTAACTGGAGTACAGATTGGCCCTCGTACCGGTCACAGATATCCTATCGAGTCAGTCATGGGTATCCCGCCACGTCGATAGGGTATTCTCCAAACCTTAAATATTATAGTACATTACATATAGTTATTCACCGTGTGATTATGCTAATTATAGTAAATTGGGCCTTATCAATCTCATTCACTTTGCTTTACATGTTCATATACATCCCTGGGATGCCCAACTCAATGAATCACACAGATGCTTTTATCACATTCGCATCCCCTAGAGATGTCACATACTTAATTACTTTACTTTGTGTTCACACACACACAAACTTAGGATTCATATTTTTGATGCATGATTACTCATTTCTATATCACTATGTACATGCTCTTGCTCTTAAATTACATGTTCAAGGCGTTCCCTACCTCATGTGTTTGAATCTCCAAGAATCAAGGTCCAATGCAGTTCCCCATGCTTGCACTCACTCGTACAACCTATGATACACCATAACATAAGCAACGCATCAAGAAAGATGCATAAAAAAAAGGTACAATACCCTCCCTAGAATTTCAAAGTTCAAAATAAAAGCCAACAGAAACTGCTCAAATCAATTGATCGATCTCCAAAATCGATCAATCAAACTCCCAAAATCGATTAATTGATCCCAAAGCAATTAATCAAAATTCTAAAATCGATTGATCGATTTCTTAAATCGATCAATCGATTTTTCCCAGCTCTGATTTCCCAGCCACTGAGAGTGCTCAGACGATTAATCAATTTAAAATCGATTAATCGAATTTCAAAAATCGATTGATCGATTTTAAATTGATCAATCGGTTTCGGGCATTTTTGCCCAGCTAACTTCTAGGCCAAAATCGATTGATCGATTCTCCAAATCGATCAATCAATTTGGTCAGAAACTCAGCCCTTTGCAGGCATTTCTTCCGGCTTCCTTCCCTTTCTATTTTCCTTTCTTTTCTATACTTTTAATTCAACATTTTACCCATCTGTCCTAGAGCTAATGCACAATAATTTACTCATTAAAATCCAACAAAAACTCACCTCAAATCTTCCCTTGGTTGATTCAATAGTTTGGCTCAAAGGTTAGGGCTCCTAGCTTCGACTCCAACGAACTTCTATGCGTCGTATCCTGAGTAATTGCCCAAGCACTCCCTTCAATTCGCAATCCCCACAACTCCTCTAGCATTTACTCCTTACTTCTCTCTCTCTCTCTCTCTCTCTCTCTCTCTCTCTCTTCTTAATCTCTTCTCACCAACCAAAACAAAGAGAAATAACTTCTCTTAAGTTATTGCCTCTTTTAACCATCCTTTGCTTTAGTGTAAAGCATATGCACCCCTTCATAGTATATGTGACCTTACTACGAGATCTAACAGCACACATCTAGTGTGTCCTTTCAACCCAATGCCTAAGCGAGTCTAAGTCATCCGATCAACTTCCACTTGGTCAAACTTATGACCAGTCGGGCACGCATCCCGAGGACACTGTTCAACGCCCAAATTTTGGGGATGTTATATTCTCCCCACCTTGAAAATTTTCATCCTCAAAAATATATCCAAAGGCTTCCTTGTGGAACATTCACACACACAGACAAATGTAGTCCCATTCAATAAGAAACACTATGCATCCTGCATGAAAACTAGTCATATTTGCACAATTTGGAGGGACAATTGCAAGCAAAAATAGTTTACCAAATGGAAATTGAATTTACATTCTATACAGCGGTTACCCGCACCCAAAACAAGGACATCTAAAAAGAAAATGGCATCCATGCCAGATAGTTCCATACATCAAATTTTAAAATAATTACAATCCAAAATTTTAATTACAACGCAAAAAGAGATGCCATAAGCTAACAATCATGCAGTCCCATCCCCTGTCTGATCCGCCTCGCCTGGCTGCTGGGGACCCAAACCTGATGCATCCGCACCAAAAGCACCCGCAGCAAGTGTGTCAGGAGTCCAAGTCCGCTCCTCCGCTATGTGCTGTCGGTAGTCCTCGGGATAGATGTACTGCATGGTATGGTACAGCAGGAAATCAATACGACGATTCATCTGCTGGTTGTTAGCCTCCATCCTGGCCAACACATCCTCGATGGTAGGTGCGGTGCGAGTCACACGCCAACGGTGAGGTGGCATAGGAGTAGACTGTGCAGGAGTGGTAGGTGGTACTGAAGGATGCTCCTCAGGTGGTACTGGGTCATGAGGCTGCTCTCCCTCAACTGATGGTATAACAGGGTGCTCCCCCCTGTTAGTGGGTCCTGATGTGGTGGTGGTACATTGCCAGCTTGGGCAGGAGCTGGCCCCTCAACTGATAAAGCCTTGTTCAACATCCGATAGCTACGGCCCCACGAAAAGATAGAGTAATGCTTCACGTGGTTGGTGGCTTTCCACTCGGCAAGAGAAATGGCATACTCTGGGGCGTCAGAGTAGCATTCTAACATGCTTGAAATCAGCCGAGCGTAAGGCATACGCTCGATCCTTAGGTCTCAAAGGGCCCTTCATCATCTTCCTCTTTATATAAATCATCCCCTCAATGACCAATTGGTAGCGTCGAACCAACGGCTGTGGTATGCCATGTATAAGGCATGTTGGACCAACTCTACCTACTCCGTGTCGTGATGCATGGGGTACAAATTACACTAGATTATTGAATCAAGCATCCACATGTAAGGAGGTAAGTCTACCCTCCGTATGGATTTGTTGGATCCCTTGCTTCCTCTCGTCATCTCAGTCATAATTTCTTCAAAAGCAACTTCCTCGTCAAATGGTGGGAAAAGGGTAGTCTCGAGTACGTGATTGAGATAGCACCCTAAGGACTCATGAACATGGCAACGGGTGAATAGGTAGTGACGACCATCAATCTCGGTCGTAACAGTGTCATCCACTCGACCTGCCTTTAGATTTTGATAAAATAATCTCACGAGTTGAGGTTAGAAATACTCGTGCAAGGGCTTCAAAAGATTTTCGAGACCCGCATTAATGAGGTAGTGTCGGGCCCATTGGGTTTCGCCCTCAACCTCAAAATCGGTAAATAAGGCCTCGTTAATAATGTACTCGTATTCAAACTCCTTTGCCACCCACCATTCATTTGGTTGGGGAAAATTTCTGGGTGGTGGTGGTGGTGGTGGCAACTATTCGCATGATGACGCGTCCGTCGAATCAGATGATGAGTCTGATGAAGATGATGATGATGATGGAGGTGAAGGTGAAGGTGCTGGTGGCGCAGCGTTCTTACACCGTACCAAAAGTTTAGAAGTCGATTGCTTCATAGCCAATCAAGTTCTAAGCAGCATTTTGGTTTTAAACTAAGAAAATTCCAAAAATCTAGGGCTGTGATGATTCAAATTGAAAGGAATTTGAAAAACTAGGGTTTACCTTTCATATTCGATCCGGATAGCTAGGGTCTTGATCCGAATTCGATCCGCCGAAGTCCTTAAACCCTAGTATTTTGGTAGCTAAAAGAGGAAGGAGAAATGGCGCTCAAAAGGAAAAAAGAAAATTGAAATTTGAATGGGAACTAAAAATCCCAAAACTATTATATATAGGCAAAAATCGATTGATCGATTTCAAAAATCGATTGATCAATTTTTATAACTTAAACTCAGCTGCACGAAATCGATTGATCAATTTTCAAAATTGATTAATCGAATTTAACTTGATTAATTGAAATTCATGGCCATTAATTTTCCAGGTTTATCATCTCATTGGCGTGTGCCAGTTGTTCAATCGAATGAAATTGATTGATCGATTTCTAAAATCGATTAATCGATTTGGAAATCGATTAATCAATTTTGACAGATTTTCAAAAAAAATTATACTTTATTTTTCTTCACTTCCTTGGTGTTTCTTGGTCATTTGGTCTTTGGCCTTTAAGTAAGTTGTGTGTTGCCTTTACTTTTACTTCGTAGCACCTAATGGCCATCCATATCTCATGATGTAATGGCCATTAAGCCACACATTTCTAAGTGTACAATTCGTCCATTTACAACCCACCTTCATTCTTTTCATTCTTTGAATAAGTTGGCATAAAACACACAACTTTTGATTACATAGGCGGTTTAAATCCGTAAACATGCTTGCGATGATACAATTAGGCTCTCAACTCGCCGCAAACAAGTCTGGATACTACTCTCTCACATCCATCTCTCTTTCCCATGTTGCTTCTTCGGTCGGATGATTCTTCCATCACACAAGCACTAAAAGAATCACTCTTGTACACAACACTTGCTCCTTTCTATCCAATATCTCCGTTGGTTCCTCTATCATGCTTATATCCTCGTGCATCTCTAAGGGTTGACCTCCAAAAATATGGGAAGGGTCATTCACGTACTTTCTAAGCATAGAGATGTGGAAGATGTTGGGTACCCGATCGAATCATGGTGGTAATCCAACACGATATGCAACCTCGCCTACGCGACCCCAAATCTCAAAGGGTTTAAGATAGCGGGGACTCAGCTTGCCTCTCTTTCCAAATCGCATGACGTCCTTCATAGGCAATACTTTCACAAACACATGCTCACCAACGGTATAGTCCACACTTGTCCTCTTGATATCGGCATAGCTTTTCTGTCTGCTCTAAGCCGCTTTGAGTTTCATTCTTATCATACGAGCATATATGACGTTATCTTCAAGTAACTCCGACCCCAAAATAAACTTCTTGCCGATTTCTTCCCAATTGATAGGCGATCTACATCGCCGCCTTCCATAAAGAGCTTCATACGGTGCCATGTCAATGCTCGCCTGAAAGCTATTATTGTATGCAAATTCGATCAATGGTAGATGTTGATCCCATGACCCTTGCAATTCAAGCATACACACTGTGAGCATATCTTCTATCACTTGATTCACCCGCTCCGGTTGCCCATTGGTTTGTGGATGGAATGCTGAACTGAAGTCCAAACGCATTCCCATGCCTTCTTGAAAATTCTTTGAAAACTTTGAAGTGTATAACGGGTCACAATCAGAAATAATACTGCTTGGAATAGCGTGTAATCCCACGATCTCTTTCATATATAACTTCGCGAGTCTTTCTACTGTGTACATCGTGTTGTAAGGTAGGAAGTGTGCGGACTTGGTTAATCGGTCAACGACTATCCAAATGGCATTGTATCCCTTCATTGTACGCGGTAACCCAACTATGAAGTCCATAGAGATTGATTCCCACTTCCACTCTGGTATGGGTAGAGGCTGTAATAATCCAATAGGATGCCTATAATCGACTTTCATCTGCTGACACGTCAAACACTGTGACACGTACTTAGCCACGTTTTGCTTTGAACCTCTCCACCAGTAATTCTTTCTCAAGTCTTTCCTTTCCCTCTGATCTCTATCCTGACGGTCTCTTTCTCGACTCTCTTCATGGTCTTATCTCTCTTGGCCACTACTTCCTAAAGCTCCTCTGTTTCTCATTGGCACTCTATTCGTAGCCGAGATGAAATCATCTCTACTATATAAATTTATCTCGTGGCCGCCCCTGGGTCGACCTCTTCTTCCTCTAGAAGATAATACAGTCTACACATGAAACCAAGGTTCCATTAGTAGAAGGTCCTATACTCTAACAAAATCAAGACTTATTAGAAATTCTAAAAGAAAAAGGCTTTGATACAAACTGTGACAGCTCGAATTTCGACACCCTGAAACTCGTGCCATTAGCACAACCCTCAAGGTGGTGCCTCATAATCCTGCACGGACCATTGGTATAACCAAGCAACAACGAAGCAAAATCAAGTATAGTAACTGAATCGAACTAAATCTCCTTGCATTAATGATATATTATTATAGTAAAAGCTCATAAGACAGTTCTAATCTCATGCCACTGCATGAGCAGAATAATCGGCCAAAACCATCGGTGATAAAGCAAGGTCACCTCAGATGGTTCGTCAAAAGAATATATCATAGTTTAATTACACTTTTCTCAAAAAGGGCTTGACATACCAAACTGTATAGTACTCTCTCAAAATTGAATCCAAGTACACAGGAGTCCTCTAAAAGAAATCCTCAGGAGGGGGCTCCTGATCCTCTCCAAGTACGTAATCTGAAGCTTCCGGATCAACGCCTCCTGAAGAAGTAGCAGTCACAAGTACGAGACCCGCGACGTATAGTCTAAAGGGGTGAGCTACATCATAGCTCAATAGGGAAACAACTGAATGAACATATATTAATCTCTCACATATATTCCATGATATTTGGCAGTATGTTTTATCAATGAATTTACTAGAAAAGCATTTTAAATGACTGAAAAGATGCACTGGATGTTACTGTTACTTTACATGTTTCATTTGTTCTCAACTTGCTCATAAACCACAATGATTCGGCCTAAAGACTTAAATCATAACTTAAATACTCCTCGACTTACTATAGCGTCAGGTGCCCGATGGAATATCCTCCATCGTCGTCTAATCAGACCATATTCATTATCCTTTTTCATTCATTCATTACTACCCAGGTCCCTTTCTCATAGGCGACGGGGTTTAAGTCTCATACATACATACATCCCTAGGATGTCCAACTGGTGTACGGATTGGCCGCCGTACCGGTCATAGATATCCTGTCGAGTCAGTCGTGGGTATCCCGTCACATCGGTGGGATATTCTCTAATCCTTAAATATCATAGTGCACTCCATATAGTTATTCACCGTGTGATTCTGCTAATTATAGTAGATTAGGCCTTATCAATCTCATTCACTTTGCTTTACATGTTCACATACATTCCTGGGATGTCCAACTCAATGCATCATACAGATGCCTTTATTACATTCACATCCCCTGGGGACGTCACATACTTAATTACTTTACTTTGTGTTCACACACACACACATACTTAGGATTTATATTTTTGATACATGATTACTCATTTCTATATCACTACATACATGCTCTTACTCTTAAATTATATGTTCAAGGCGTTTCCTACCTCACGTGTTTGAATCTCCAAGCATCAAGGTCCAACGCAATTTCTCATGCTTGCATTTACTCGTATAACCTATGGTACACCATAGCATAAGCAACACATCAAGAAAGATGCATAAAATAAGGTACAAGACCCTCCCTAGAACCTCAAAATCTAAAATAAAAGCCAACATAAACTGCTCAAATCGATTGATCGATCTCCAAAATCGATCAATCGAACTCCCAAAATCGATTAATCGATCCCAAATCGATTAATCGAAATTCTAAAATCGATTTCTCAAATTGATCAATCGGTTTTCCCCAGCTCTGATTTCCCAGCAGCTGGGAGTGCTCAGACGATTAATCGATTAATCGAATTTCAAAAATCGATTGATCAATTTTAAATCGTTCAATCCGTTTCGGACATTTTTGCGCAACTAACTTTCAGGCCAAAATCGATTGATCGATTCTCCAAATCGATCAATCGATTTGGTCAGAAACTCAGCCTTTTGCGGGCATTTCTTCCAGCTTCCTTCCCTTTTTATTTTCCTTTCTTTTCTACATTTTTAATTCAACATTTTACCCATCTGTCCTAGAGCTAATGCACAACAATTTACTCATTAAAATCCAACAAAAATTCACCTCAAATCCTCCCTTGGTTGATTAAATGGTTTAGCTCAAAGGTTAGGGCTCCTAGCTTCAACTCCAACGAACTTCTATGCATCGTATCCGGAGTAATTGCTCAAGCTCTCCCTTCAATTCGCAATCCACACAACTCCTCTAGCATTTACTCCTCCTTACTTCTCTCTCTCTCTCTCTCTCTTCTTAATCTCTTCTCACCAACCAAAACGAAGAGAAATAACTTCTCTTAAGTTATTGCCTCTTTTAACCATCCTTTGCTTTGGTGTAAAGCATACACACCCCTTCACAGTATATGTGACCATACTATGAGATCTAACAGCACACATCTAGTGTGCCCTTTCAACCCAATGCCTAAGCTAGTCTAAGTCATCCGGTCGACTTCCACTTAGTCAAACTTATGACCAGTCGGGCACGTGTCCCGAGGACACTGTTCAATGCTCAAATTTTAGGGATGTTACATTACCAGAAAAGCATTTTAGATGACTGAAAAGATGCACTGAATGTTACTGTTACTTTACATGTTTTATTTGTTCTTAACTTGCTCATAAACCACAATGATTCGGCCTAAAGTCTTAAATCATAACTTAATTATTCCCCGATTTACTATAGCGTCAGGCGCCCGATGGAATACCCTCCATCGTCGTCTAATCAGACCATTTTTATATCTTTTGTCATTTATTCAATACTACTCAGGTCCCTTTCTTATAGGCGGCGGGGTTTAAGTCTTATATATACATACATCTCTGGGATGTCCAACTAGTGTACGGATTGGCCGCCGTACCAGTCACGGATATCCTATCGAGTCAGTCGTAGGTATCCTGCCACGTCGATGGGGTATTCTCTATACCTTAAGTATCAAGAGTGCACTACATATAGTTATTCACAGTGTGATTGTGCTAATTATAGTAGATTAGGCCTTATCAATCTCATTCACTTTGCTTTACATGTTCACATACATCTCTGGGATGTCCAATTCAATGTATCACGCAGATGCCTTTATCACATTCACCTCCCTTGGGGACGTCACATACTTATTTACTCTTGTGACAGCCCGGATTTCGGCACCCCGAAACCCGTGCCATCAGCACGATCATCTTGACCGTGCCCTTTAAGCTAAGCACGGAACACTGGTATATCAAGCATCAAAGAGTATAATAAACGAAATTGCGGAATTTAAATCTATATTAATTAACTTCCCAAAAGATAGTTCTACCCTCATGCCTCTGCATGAATGGAGAACCGATCCGAACCATCGATGATAGAAATCATCACGGATGGTTCGTCCCAAAAGAATAATTCCAACTCCTTATGTACATGGTTTTAAACAAAATCAAGGCTTGACATACCAAGCCGTACAAAATCTCTCTAAAAGCCCTCAAAGTGGCACAACGGAGTCCTCTAGAAGAAGTCCTCAGGAGGTGGCTCCAACTCGTCTCCGGTCGCAAGGTCCGACTCACCGGGGTCAGCGTCTCCTGAAGCCTCGGCAGCTGCTAGTAGAGGACCTGCGACGTATAGTCTATAGGGTGAGCTACATCCTAGCTCAATAGGGAACAGACACAGTTGAACATATAAATTATTACTCACATATATTCTATGATATGTCATGCATGATGTGTCTATGCAATTATTGATGAAACAGTTAAAAAGCATTTCGTTTTACTGTTGATTACTTATGTTTTCATTTACTCATGAATGATGCTGAAAAGGCCTAAAGCAAAACTTAAACTTTCAACTTAAGTAATCCCCGAGCAATATAGCATCGAGCCCCGATGAGATACCCATCATCGTCATCTATATAGACAGTTTTAACCGTATTCCCTGGGAATACAAATAGTACCCAAGCCCCTTTCCCCTGGGGATTGGTGGCGGGGTTTCACTTGTCTCAATCAACACCCCTGGGGTGTGCTTACTATGTACGGATAAGCCTCCGCACTGGCCTACGGTTTCGCCGCCGTATCGGTCACAGATATCCTGCCGTGTCAGTCGTGGATATCCCGCCACGTCGGTGGGGTACCCTATCAAACCTCAAATAACAAAAATATCGGTGCCTTACATATAGTTATTCACCGTGTAAGTGTGCTATCTTATATCAGTTAGGCCCTATCAAACATGATTCAATCCTTGGATACATCCCTGGGATGCATCCATTTACTTGCATCACACTTGATGCTCTTATCTCTTTACTTCTTCATCCCCTGGGGATGGCTCATTTGAATTACTTCTTATGGATGTCACACGCACACAAACTTTTCACAGTCTTTAAGCAATTAAACATTTGAATTGAAATCTATATCACTACATACATGCTCTTGTAAAATAAAGTACATGTTCAAGGTGTTCCCTACCTCAAGTCTTCATTTGATCATTGCATCAAGGTCCCACGTGGCTCCTTGTGCACTAGTCCACACGTACCACCTATGGTACCACATAATAGGTGAAACACATCATAAAGGATGCAATAAAGAAGGTCTAAGACCCTCCAAGAATCTTAAAGTCAAACTCCAAGGTCAACATAAATTTTCTCAGTCGATTAATCGATTAATCGAATCTGATTCGATTAATCGATTTCGAAAATTGATTAATCGAAAGTCAATATCGATTAATCGATTCTCAAATCGATTAATCGAGATTTTCATTCGATTAATCGAAATTCTCTGTTTCGCAAAGTCGATTCTCAATTCGAGTAGTCGAGTTTTCATTCGATTAATCGAATCCTAATTCGATTAATCGAAATTCTCGCCAGAAAGTCGATTCTCGATTCGAGTAGTCGAGTTCCTAAAATCGATTAATCGATCCCAAATCGATTAATCGAAAACTGAAATCGATTAATCAAAATCCCATTTCGATTAGTCGATTTCCCTCAAGTCCTTTCCTCCAACCCCTGGGGTCCACTGGAGGTTCCCAGTCGATTAATCGATACCCAAATCGATCAATCGAAATCCCAGGTCGATTAATCGAACTCCAATTCGATTAATCGAAATCGGGGTCCTCTGACTTTTCAACTTCCTGGCCAATTTTGATTAATCGAAACCCAATTTCGATTAATCGAAATTGTCGGTCAACCTTCGAAATTTCTTCTCAATCTTCTTCCATACTTTTTCCTCTATTTTTCTAAGCCATTATCCTATGATTCTAACCATTTTCAACTACAACTTAGCCTCTACGATCTATGTATTTTATTCACAAAAATTTACCTTGAATCAATCTCAAATTGATTTCAAATCAAATGGTTGGAAGGCTAGGGTTCCAGCTTTGGCTCTAACAGATCCAACCCGTGTTGAATTCGGCTTTTATCGCTTGAATCCCCCCTCCAAATCAGTTGCAATAACTCCTCTCTTTACTTCCTCTCTCTCTCTCTTCTTTACTTCTCTCTCAACCACCAAAAACACACATTTAGGGTTATTAAACCCTTTTATCCCTTTCCTCACGTGTGTGTGTTGAGCACATACACCGCGATAGGTGTATGCGACTTCACAATTACAACACACACCACATAGACATTCAATTTGTCACATCTCATCCGTTCATCACACCTCATGCTAACTATTGGACTTCCATTTGGTCAAACCTATGACCAATAAGGCACAGATCTCGAGGTCATAGTTTAGCGTGATTTTTTTTCGGGCTATTACAACTCTACTTTGTGTTCACACACACACACACACTTAGGATTCACATTTTCGATGCATAATTACTCATTTCTATATCACTACATACATGCTCTTGTTCTTAAATTACATGTTCAAGGCATTCCCTATCTCACGTATCTGATTCTCCAAGCATCAAGGTTCAACGTGGTTCCTCATACTTGCACTCACTCGTACAACCTATGGTACACCATAGCACAAGTAAAGCATAATGAAAGATGCAACAAAGAAGGTACAAGACCCTCCTTGAACCCTAAAGCTCAAAACAAAAGCCAACAAAAATTGTCCAAATCGATTGATCGATCTCCAAAATCAATCAATCGAACTCCCAAAATCGATTAATCGATCCCATGTCGATTAATCAAAATTCTAAAATCGATTGATCGATTTATCAAATCGATCAGTTGGTTTTCCCAAGCTCTGATTTTCCAGCCACTAGGAGTGCTCAGACGATTAATCGATTTCCAATCAATTAATCGAATTTCAAAAATCAATTGATCGATTTTAAATCGATCAATCGGTTTCGGGCATTTTTGCCCAGCTAACTTTCAGGCCAAAATCGATTGATCGATTTGGTCAGAAACTCAGCCCTTTGCGAGCATTTCTTCCGGCTTTCTTCCTTACCATTTTTCCAATCCTTCTCTTCAATTTTAATTCAACATTTAACCCATCTATCCTAGAGCTAATGCACAACAATATACTCATTAAAATCCAACAAAAACTCACCTCAAATCACCCTTGGTTGATTCAATGGTTTAGCTCAAAGGTTAGGGCTTCTAGCTCCGACTCTATAAATTCTCCTACGCGTTGTCATCGGAATTTATAGCTCACATGTAGCTTCAATCCGTCACTGCACCCACGTTCCCTTGCAATTACTCTCTCTCTCTCTCTTCTTAAAGCTCCATACTAACCCCAAGACAATGGTAATAACTTCTCTTAAGTTATTTGGCTCCTTTAACCCTTCTCAAGCTTATGTATAAAGCACATACACCAAAGATAGGTGTATGCTATCTCTCACTTAGTTTTAAACTATACACACATGCTTATTAACATCAACCTAAGTTGAATCACAGTCAACGAGTTGACTTTCACTAGGTCAAACCTATGACTAGTCGGGCACACATCCTGAGGACATTGTTAAATGTCCCAATTTCAGGGATGTTATATTCTCCCCACCTTGAGAATTTTCGTCCTCGAAAATGTACCCAAAAGCCTTCCCTGTGGAATACCCACACACATAGATAGTTGTAATCTCATTCAGTAAGAAACACTACTCATCTTGCATGAAAACAAATCATATTTGTCATTATTTGGAGGAACAATTGCAAGTGAAAACAATTTTCCAAATGGAAATTTAATTTACATTCTATACAGCGGTTACCCGCATCCAAAATAAGGACATCTAAAAAAAAATGGCATCCATGCCAAAGAGTTTCATACATAAAATTTCAAAATAATTACAATCCAAACATTTTAATTACAACACAATCCCCAAAAGTAATTACAACACGAAAAGAAATGCCATAAGCTCACGATCACGCCGTCCCATCCCCTGGCTGATCCGCCTCGCCTGGCTGCTGTGGACCCGAACCAGATGCGCCCACGTCAAAAGCACCCGCAGCAAGTGTGTCAGGAGTCCAAGTATGCTCCTCCACAATGCGCTGCTGGTAATCCTCTGGATAGATGTACCGCATGGTATGGTATAGCAGGAAATCTATGTTGCGGTTCACCTGTTGATTGTTGGCCTCCATCCTGACTAACAAATCCTCTATAGTAGGTGCGGGGTGGGTCACACATCAACGGTGAGGTGGCGTAGAAGTAGCTAGAGGTGATCGTGAAGGAGCCACAGGTGGCACTAAGGGCTGCCCTTCCGATTGTACAAGGTCAATATGTTGCGCTCCCCCAACTGGGTGGTCCGGTGATGGTATAACAGGGTGCTCCCCCTCTGCTGGTGGGTCCTGATGTGGTGGTGGTACATCACCAGCCTAGGCAGGTGTTGGCCCCTCAACCGATAGAGCCTTCTTCAACATCCGATAGCTACGGCCCCACGAAGCGATGGAGTAATGCTTCACGTGATTGGTGGCTTTCCGCTCGACAGGAGAAATGGCATACTCTGGGGTGTCAGAGTAGCATTCTAACATGCTTGAAATCAGCCGACCGTAAGGCATACACTCCTTAGGTCTCAAAGGGTCCTTCATCATCTTCCCCTTTATATAAATCATCCCCTCAATGACCAATTTGGTAGCGTCGAACCAACGACCGCAGTATGTCGCGTATAAGGCCTGTTGGACCAATTCTACCCTCTCGGTGTCGTGGCGCATGGGGTATAAATTGCACTTGATTATCGAATCAAGCATTCACATGTAAGGAGGTAAGTCTACCCTCCATATGGATTTGCCGATCCCTTATTTCCCCTCGTCATTTCAGTCTTAATCTCTTCAAAAGTAATGTCCTCGTCGAATGGTGGAAAAAGGGTGGTCTCAAGTACATGGTTGAGATAACACTCTAAGGATTCATGGACATAGCGTCAGGTGAACAGGTAGTGATGTCCATCAATCTCGGTCGTGACGGTGTCGTCCACTTGACCCGCCTTTAGGTTTTGATAAAATAACCTCACGAGTCGAGGATAGAAATACTCGTGCAAAAGTTTCAAAAGATTTTCGAGGCCCGCACTAACAAGGTAGTGCCGGGCCCTTTGGGTTTCGCCCTCCATCTCAGAATTGGTAAATAAGGCCTCATCAATAATGTACTCGTATTCAAACTCTTTTGTCGCCCACCATTCATTTGGTTGGGGAAATTTTCCAGGTGGTGAGGTGGGGGCAACGATTCGTGTGATGGCGCGTCCGTCGAGTACGATGAATCTGACGATGGTGATGGTGAAGGTGGTGGTGGGGTGGAATTTTATGTCGTACCGGTAGTTTGGAGGTAGCTTGCTTAGAAGCTAACCTAATTTTAGGAGGCATTGTGGGTCTAAAATCAAGAAAACTCAACAACCTAGGGCTACAACAACTCAAATTGAAGGGAAAAATGAAAAACTTACCATGCGCGTTCAATCCAAATGGCTAGGGTTTTGATTCGAAATCGATCCGCAAAAGCCTCAAGTCCTGGTATGGTAGCTAAAAGAGGGAGAAAAACTGGCACCCAAAAGAAAAGAACAAGCTGAAATTCGAATGGGAAGAAAAATCCCAAATCTGGCCTATATAGGAGAAAATCGATTGATCGATTTTCACAACTTAACATCAATCTCACGAAATCGATTGATCGATTTCAAATATCAATTGATCGATTTCAAATATCGATTGATCGATTTCAAATATCGATTGATTAATTTTTCAAAATCGATTAATTGATTCGAACTCGATGAATCAAAATTTCCTACTATTTATTTCCAGGTTTTTCATCTCACTAGCGTGTGCCAGTCGTTCGATCGAACGAAATCAATTGATCGATTTCCAAAATCGATTAATCAATTTGGAAATCGATTAATCGATTTTGACAGCAAATTTCAATTTATTTATTTTTTTGCATTTTATTTCCTTTCACTTCTTATCGTCATTTTCGTCCATTTGTCTATGGGTTTTAGGTAAGTCACTTGCGGACCCTAAATTTATTCCTTTGCACCTTTTTGCCATCGATTGCTCATGATGCAATGACCATTAAGCCATATATTTCTACATGCACAATCAGTCCTTCCACAACCCACATTCTTTCTTTTCATTCCTTGAATAAGTTGGCATAAGCGCCCAACTTGTTGCTTACATAAACATACCGAACTCACAACTATACTTGCGATGATACAATTAGGCTCTCAACTCGCCGCAAACAAATCCGGATACTGCTCTTTCACATCTGCCTCTCTTTCCCATGTAGCTTCTTCGGCCAGATGATTCTTGCATTGAACAAGCACTAATGGAATCACTTTCATGCATAACACTTGCTCTTTTCTATCTAATATCTCAGTCGGTTCCTCTATCATGCTCATGTCTTCGTGCATTTCCAACGGTTGACCTCCCAATACATGAGTAGGGTCATTAATATACTTCCTGAGCATAGATACATGAAGTACGTTACGCACCTGATCAAACAACGGGGGTAACCCAATGCGATAAGCAGCCTCCTCTACTCAATCCAAAACCTCAAAGGGTCCAAGATAGCGGAAACTCAGCTTCCCCCTCTTTCCAAATCTCATGACACCCTTCATAGGCGATACTTTCACAAACACACGCTCCCCAACGGTGTAGTTCACACTTGTTCTTTTGATATCTGTATAGCTTTTCTGTCTACTCTGAGCCGCTTTGAGTTTCGCTCTTATCATACGAACATATGTGGAGTTATCTTCAAGTAACTCCGACCCCAAAATAAAATTTTCACTGATTTCTTCCCAATTGATAGGCGATCTACACCGTCATCCATAGGAGCTTCATACGGTGCCCTACCAATACTCATCTGAAAGCTATTATTGTATGTGAATTTGATCAACGGTAGATGTTGATCCCATGACCTTTGCAATTCAAGCATACATGCTCTGAGCATATCTTCTATCACTTGATTCAACCGCTCCATTTGCCCATCGATTTATGAATGGAATGCTGAACTAAAGTCCAATCGCGTTCCCATGCCTTCTTGAAACTTCTTCCAAAACTTTGAAGTGTATAACGAATCACGATCAAAAGCAATGCTGCTTGGAATCCCGTGTAACCGCACGATCTCCTTCATATATAACTCCGCGAGTCTTCCTGTTGTGTACATTGTGTTGTAAGGTAGGATATGTGTTGACTTGGTTAATTGGTCTACGACTACCCAAATGGCATTGTATCTCTTTGTTGTACGTGATAACCTAACAATAAAGTTCATAGAGATTGATTCTCACTTTTACTCTGGTATAGGTAGAGGTTGTAATAATCCAGCAGGATGTCTATGATCGACTTTCACCTACTGACATGTCAAACACTGTGACACATACTTGGCCACATCTTGCTTCAAACCTCTCCACCAGTAATTCTTCCTCAAGTCTTGATACATTTTAGTGCTACTAGGGTGGATCGCATATTTTAACTTGTGAGCCTCATCAAGTATAGTTTGTCGCAGATTGGTATTATCTAGTATACAGAGACGGCCCTTGAACAATAATGAATCATCTTCTTTTATTGAAAACTCTAGTTTTATGCCCTCAATCACATCTTGGCAAATCTTTGTCAACTCCAAGTCTTTCATCTGTAGCTCGTGAATATGTTCAAAGATCATCGGTCTTACTGATATGTTAGCCAAGAAGGCTCCTGTAGCTTGTACCTCAATATTTGCATCATATAGTGAAAGGTCTTCAAATAATTTCCATTTGTGCATTCCGATGATCAGATTTGCTAACTGAGTTGAACCCTTCTGACTCAAGACATCGACTACCACATTCACCTTGCCTGGATGATACTGTATGGAGCAATCATATTCTTTGAGAACTCCATCCATCTGCACTGCCTCATATTTAACTCTTTCTGTATAAATAGGTATCTGAGGCTCTTATGGTCGATGAAGATCTCAAAGGTCTCACCGTATAAATAATAATCTTCAACGCAAATATGACCGCTGCTAGTTCCAGGTCATGTGTCGGATAGTTTTTCTCATGATCTTTCAGTTTTCTCGACCCATATGCTATCACCTTCTTGTGTTGGTTGAGCATGCAGCTCAAACCATTATGCGAAGTATCACTATATACCGTGAACCCCTCCACTGCCTGAAGGAATTGCTAACACTGGAGCTGAAGTGAGTCTCTTCTTGAGTTCTTGAAAACTCTTTTCACACACTTCACTCTACTCAAATCTCGCGTCCTTTAGTGTAAGTGTTGTAAGAGGTCCCGATATTTAAAAAAATCTCTACAAAACGTCGATAGTAACCAGCTAGACCAAGGAAACTACGGACGTCTGTTACTGTCTTTGGTTGTTCCCAGTTTACCACTATTTCAATCTTCGCTGGGTCTACTATGACACCTTCCTTTGAGACAATATGTCCTAAAAATATAACTTCTTTCAACCAAAACTCGCACTTACTGAGCTTGGCGTATAGTTACTGTTCACGTAGAGTTTGTAAAGCAACTCTCAAGTGTTCTTCGTATTCCTTCTTTGATTTGGAATATATCAAAATATCGTCAACGAATACCATGACACAAGAGTCCATGTGTGGTTTAAATACCCTATTCATCAAATCCATAAACGACGTCGGTGCATTCGTCAAATCAAACGGCATCACTAAGAACTCGTAGTGTCTGTACCGTGTCCTAAATGCTGTCTTCTGAATGTCCTCTGCCTTGACTCTCAGTTAATGGTATCTAGATCTCATATCAATCTTAGAAAAATACTTCGCTCCTTGCAGCTAATCAAATAAATCATCAATCCTGGGCAATAGATATCGATTCTTTATGGTTAGTTTGTTTAACTGGCGATAGTCAATGCACAGTCGCATTGACCTATCTTTCTTCTTTACAAATAAGACCGGTGCTCCCCACAGAGACACGCTAGGTCTTACAAATCCTTTATCCATGAGCTCTTGCAACTGCTCTTTCAACTCCTTCAACTCAGCAGGAGCCATTCTATATGGTTCTTTGGAAACAAGCTCTGTTCTAGGTGCTAAGTCGATAGCGAATTCCACCTCTTTATCTAGAGGTAATCTTGGTAATTCCTCAGAAATTACATCCTCAAATTCTCACACAACTGCAATCACTGAGACAATGTTTATCCCTTCCTTATCCTGCTTCAAGAATGTCAAGTAACCACTGCACCCCTTTCTGATCAAACGTTCGGCCATGACTGCAGAGATAAGTGGCATATATGTAAATCTCTCCCCTCGAAATCGAAACAATCTCCTTATATAAGGTTTGAAGATGACGACCTTGTTCTTGCAATCTACCGTCGCACAGTATTGTGATAACCAGTTCATACCAAGGATCACATCGAATCCTTGCATGTCTAATAGTATTAATTTTGTTGCCAATTCATAAATGTCCCCATCATTGATGCCAACTACTACTGACTTACAAACTAATTCTGTGTCAACTAATTTTCCAGTTGGAACAGACACTGCTAGAACAAAATCCAATGTCTTCAAAACAATCTTCATTTTCTTTACAAGCCGCATAGTGACAAAGGAGTGAGTAGACCCTGGGTCTATCAACACTCTAGCTTCATGTGCTACAAAACTTCCCTTCTCATATACTCGTAATGTACCTAAAGCATATGTATATACATATATCACACATATTTACATATCAAAATCAATGCACAAGAATGAGTCTACACGATTCTCTAAATAGATGCACCTTCTCAATCTAAAATTTTAAGAAATTAAAAATTTTAATTTAAAAGGAATCTCACCTTGGATAACATTATGTACATTCAGTGCTTCCTGAGCAGTGACCGCGTAGGCTCTCCCTTGCACAACCGGCTTCCTTGCTTGTATAGGTCGTGGCATTGAAGCAGAAGTCGTCCTCTCCTTAGCCATCTCAGGGCAGTCTCGGATTACATGGCCAACCTTTTCACACTTATAGCAACCTCGAGTACCTCTTCTGCACTCAGCCGTCTTATGAGACTTGCCACACTTGGCACAAGTCTCCACCGTAGTAAACGTTGCCCGCGAGAAACCCTGGGTAACTGTTGCTCTAGTGGTAGTAGCAGGGTTCTCATACCTTATTGGCCTCCCCAACGCAAGCACAGGTAACCTCTGATAGTTTGTCTGCTATGCCGATCTCACATACCCTGTTTGGAATGGTTGCCTCTGAATAGGCGCTACAAATTTCAACTTTTTATTTACCGGCTCGTAGTTTCTAACCTTACTCTGATCTATTCTTCCTCTACCTGACCGATCCCTTCTTCTATATCTATCCTCATTATTCTCCTCAATGACCAAGGCTTTGCTCATGACTTCTCCATAAGTCCTTAGCTCAAAAGCCGCTACACGTCCCCTGATGTCCGACCTCAAGTCGCGCTGTAGTTGTTTTGCTTTCATCAAGTTCGTGACTACAAAATAAGAGCAAAGCGAGCAAGCCTCATGAATTCAACCCCATACTCTCTCACTGGCATTCTTCCCTGCTCAAGTTGTAAAAATTTTACTTCCATCTGATTTCGCACAACTTCAGGGAAGTACTGTTTGTTGAATTCTTCCATAAACTCATCCCATGCCTAGGGCAATCCTGGGGTCTCCTGAGCCCTAGTCTTAGAAACGGACTTCCACCAAGGCCCTGCCTCCCCATCAAGCATATAAGCTGCCCAACGAACACTCTTATCTTTCGTGCATGTGAGCACGCTAAAAACTTTCTCCATTTTGCTCAGCCAATTCTCAGCATCCATTAGCTCTGCCTACCCCAAAAAACTAGGAGGACGCATCCTCCTAAACTCTGTAAAAGCAGAGTGCACTGGTTGTGTAGGACCTACTGGAGGCGTAGGTGATTGTTGTTGATCACTGGCATTGTGAGCTGCCAGGGACACTGCTTGTTGAGTCATGGTGGTCGTCATGATTTTCATAGTATGCATCATCTTCTGACGCTCTTCTCTCTCTTCATTTCTTTCTCTTATTCTTTCCTGTTCCCTCTGATCTCTATCATGACGATCTCTTTCTCGATTCTCTTCATGGTCTTGGCTCTCTTGGCCACTACTTCCTGAAGCCCCTCTCTTTTCCATTGGTACTCTATTCATAGTCGAGATGAAATCATCTCTACTACGTAAATTTCTCTCGTGACCGCCCCTGGGTCGACCTCTTCTTCCTCTAGAAGACATTACGGATTGCACATGAAACAAAGGTTCCATTAGCAGAAGGTCCTATGCTCTGACAAAACTAAGACTTGTCATAAATTTTTAAAAAAATGGCTTTGATACCAACTGTGACAGCCCAAATTTTAGCACCCCGAAACCCATGCCACTAGCACGACTCTCAAGGTCGTGCCCCATAATCCTATTCAGAACAATGGTATAACCAAGCAACAACGAATCAAAATAAGGCATAAGAACTGAATCGAACTAAATCTCCATGCATTAATGATATATTAAAGTAAAAGCTCAAAAGATAGTTCTAATCCCATGCCACTGCATGAGAAGAAGAACCGGCCCGAACCGTCGGTGATAAAACAGGGACACCCCAGATGGTTCATCAAAAGAATATATCAATGTATAATTATATTTTCTCAAAAAGGGCTTGACATACCAAGCTGTATAGTACTCTCTCAAAACTAAATCAAAGTACACAGGAGTCCTCTAGAAGAAGTCCTCAGGAGGGGGCTCTTGATCCTCCCCAGGTACGTAATTCGAATATTCCGGGTCAACGCCTCCTGAAGCAGTAGCAGCTGCAAGTACGGGACCTGCGACGTATAGTCTAAAGAGGTGAGCTACATCATAGCTCAATAGGGAAACAACTGAATGAACATATAAATTAATCTCTCACGTATATTCTATGATATTTAGCAGCATGTTTTATCAATGAATTTACTAGAAAAGCACTTTAAATGATTGAAAAGATGTACTAAATGTTACTGTTACTTTACATATTTCATTTATTCTCAACTTGCTCATAAACCACAATGATTCAACCTAAAGACTTAAATCATAACTTAAATATTCCCCGACTTACTATAGCGCCAGACGCCCGATGGAATACCCTCCATCGTCGTCTAATCAGACCATTTTCATATCCTTTTTTATTCATTCAATACTACCCAGGTCCCTTTTCTCATAGGCGGTGGGGTTTAAGTCTCATACATACATACATCCCTGGGATGTCCAACTGGTGTACGGATTGGCCACCGTATCGGTCACAGATATCCTGCTGAGTCAGTCGTGGGTATCCCATCAAGTCGGTGGAGTATTCTCCAAACCTTAAGTATCAAGAGTGCACTATATATAGTTATTCACCGTGTGATTGTGCTAATTATAGTAGACTAGGCCTTATCAATCTCATTCACTTTGCTTTACATGTTCACATACATCCCTGGGATGTCCAATTCAATGCATCACACAGATGCCTTTATCACATGCTCCTCCCCTGGGGACGTCACATACTTATTTACTCTACTTTATATTCACACACACACACTTAGGATTCACATTATCGATACATAATTACTCATTTTTATATCACTACATATATGCTCTTGCTCTTAAATTATATATTCAAGGCGTTCCTACCTCACGTATCTAAATCTCCAAGCATCAAGGCCCAATACGGTTCCCCATGCTTGCACTCACTCGTACAACCTATGGTACACCATAGCACAAGCAAAGCATCATGAAAGATGTAGCAAAGAAGGTACAGGACCCTCCTTGAACCCCCAAAGCTCAAAACAAAAGCCAACAAAAACTGTCCAATTCGATTGATCAATTTCCAAAATCGATCAATCGAACTCCCAAAATTTTTAATCGATCCCATATCGATTAATCGAAATTCTAAAATCGATTGATCGATTTGTTAAATCGATCAATCGATTTTCCCAAGCTCTGATTTTCCAGCCACTGGGAGTGCTCAGACGATTAATCGACTAATCGAATTTCAAAAATCGATTGATCGATTTTAAATCGATCAATCGGTTTCGGGCATTTTTACCAAGCTAACTTCCAGGCCAAAATCAATTGATCGATTTTCCAAATCGATCAATCGATTTAGTCAGAAACTTAGCCCTTTGCGGGCATTTCTTCCAGCTTTCTTTCTTACCATTTTTCCATTCCTTTTCTTCAATTTTAATTCAACATTTAGCCCATCTATCCTAGAGCTAATGCAAAACAATATACTCAATAAAATCAAACAAAACTCACCTCAAATCACCCTTGGTTGATTCAATGATTTGGCTCAAAGGCTAGGGCTCCTAGCTCCAACTCTATAAATTCTCCTACTTGTTGTCATCGGAATTTATAGCTCACGTGTGGCTTCAATCCGTCACTCCACCCAATTTCCCTTGCAATTACTCTCTCTCTCTCTCTCTCTCTCTCTCTCTCTCTCTCTTAGAGCTCCATACTAACCCTAAGACAAAGGCAATAACTTCTCTTAAGTTATTTGCCTCCTTTAACCCTTCTCAAGCTTATGTGTAAAGCACATACACCAAAGATAGGTGTATGCTATCTCTCACTTAGTTTTAAACTATACACACATGCTTATTAACATCAACCTAAGTTGAATCACAGTCAATGAGTTGACTTTCACTAAGTCAAACCTGCGACCAGTTGGGCACGCATCCCGAGGATACTGTTAAATGTCCTAATTTCGGGGATGTTACATGTATAATTAGGGACTAGTAGATTGATATACGTCATTGATGTTTGCAAGAAGGTTAGCTATTGTTAATACTTTCAATTCCAATTTTCTTATTGTTAGACTAATTAAGTAGGTTGTAGATTGTAGTGTCAGTAGACATGTTGTCATCATAGGAGATACACAAAATGAGATCCAACGGGCTGATAACAAAAAGAAAATTTGAAAATCTGGTCGTTTAACTTAAGATTGATTTTGAATGCAAAAATACCATCATACTCCCAATATCTAAACTTAAAGAGTTAAAGCTCATGATATTGCTTTCCATAAAAAATAGCAAAGCAAAGATTGGTGGAATGTGTAATGTACTTTCATCATTGAACTATTAGACAGGACCCTAGGAGTGTGAGGATGGTCATAACTTGTTTGGCAGTGTTTAGATTAATCTGACACTCAATTTTTCTAGAGAATATAACTTCTTCTGGTTTATAACATGTGCAGGAGTACCTAATTGAGCTGAATTGATCTTATTTGGAAGTAAATAATGAATAAACAAATTTTTCATAATGTACTTTTTTATGAGTAGAGGTGCCTAATTTAACTGAATTAGTTTCATATTGAAGTAAATAAAAAACAGATTGATTCTTCGGAACAGATATAGTTCATGTAATATAATTTTGCTTATATTGGACTAAATTCATCCTTGGAAGCCTTGGATTGGTCAATGATGTGTGCCTCATGGCAAAAGAAGTGCATGAGAAAATTGGTGCCCATCAATAGATTCTAACTTTGATTCGGGCTCCTTAATATATAAAGCTGTTCATATCTAATGTAAAGACCTATCCTAAATTAATATATAAAAATTGCATAATTAATATGAAATAATATTTTTTAAATACTTAAAAAATAATAATAATAATAAAATAATGAATTGGTTAGGTTAGCTGGGTTTGAAACCATGACTGAGATCCATCCATAAATAGATCATTATTCACTCCAGTGTAAATATGCACTATTATTGGTAACCTCAACAAATAAATCAAAGTGAAAACATAAAAACATAAAGATCCATCAGTAAATAGAATTTTTCTTATTTTTCTTTGAGGTTTATAAAAACTCTTCATTTAAGATGAGATCCAACATAAATCCACACAGAGGAACATAATTATTGGTTGATCCATCACAGCTGAAGCTACTATTATATTAATCCACTACAAATCACAAAAATAGTAATCCAACATGTGGGCTTTGGCTCTCAATGAAATTCCTAATCCCTAACCTTCAGACCCTAAACACCCAATTGCTCATATCATTCAAAGCGTCACATTTTGATCCCATTTTATGAAGTAGCATTTCTTGATACACCCAAAAAAAATCTAATTAGGTAAAGAAAACTTAAATCACAACGGCCAAAGTCAACCAATTCAATATTTAATATTTAATCATTAGGTTAAAAAAAAAAATTGGATTTTTTTAATATCCAAAATCAGTATTAAAAATGAAGTTTTTTTATAACCCTAACTCACAAATCAGGAAAAAAATAGGAAAAAGAAGAAGCACCTAAAGAAAACATCTAGAAATCGTTGATCTGTAGCAGAAATCGTTGATCGATACGCCTATTCGTAAAGTAGAGAGGAGATGGCTCTTGTCCTCTTCCGAACCCTAGAACGCTAAAGAAAGATTTTCATTCTTATACTGTTTTTTTGGTATTAGCAAACAAAAGTGAGGCTATTTTAGTCCCCACAACAGCGAAAATACCGTCGCCTTTGTTCCCCACGAGAGCTCGCTTGACCCACTTAAAAGAGCAGCTAAAAACTGCTCTTTTAAAGAGACCTAAAATCAGCTCTTTCACTCTCTGAAAGAGTAGAGAGCACTTGTAACCAAACAGACTCTTATGCTAAATTGCTTTATAAAAGATCATAGAGCTGCTCTTTGCTTTAAAAGAGTTAACCCAAACACAGCGTAATTGCTTTTAGAGAGTGGGCCATGATAGGGTGTGGAGTACCCATACAAAGTTTAGCGATCCCTCATTTAACACCAATAAAAGAAAGTCCAAAAATTCGGATTGTTACAATTAGAGAGTTCTATTAAGCAACTTCACTTTGGAGATTGGGTGGAGAAGGAGATTGCCGCTAAGGAGATTGTGAGATTGGCGAGTTCAGATTTGAGGATACAGAAATCGCTCGCGAGTCTAGGTGTCATCCCGTCCCTCATGTAGATGCTTAATTGGGATGTCTCAGATCATCAGAGATCGGCCGTGCAGGCTTTGATTGAGCTGGCTAATGGAACCTACACGTAAGTTATAGTTCAATCTTGAGCTTTTTTTTCAAAACGAAAAAAATGATAGTTGATTAGTTGACTCCACATCAAAAATGGCGTGATCATGATCATACGGTTTTCGATGTTTCATTTGCTTTCTAACGATTATGTTTGCCGATCCTCCATGAACCTTTTCATTGCAGAAATAAAGCACTTATGGATGAGGCAGGGCTGGTTGCTAAATTACCTCAATTGATCAACACTACCAACCTTGGTTTCAAATATGAGCTGATCCCGATCTGGATCAGTTTTGGCCCAAACGATCCAAAATCCTTGGGTTGGATCGTTTATACATGAGTATCAGATGTGGATTAGTCGGATCGCTCTAGATCAGCCGATACTGAACGATATTTAGGTAGGATCGCCGATCTACCGATAGCTGCAATGTCGCCAGTGAAATCGTCGAAGTAGAAGGAGGAGAGGAGGGATGATGTGGCAGGAGATGAGCCGGAAATATGTAACGACGAGGAAGGTGGTTCCGATGACCACCACCATACCGATCAACATCGAGCTAAAATCGACCACTAGATTCGCCGGGTCTTGTCGTGTTTTCGCTAGAGTTGGGCTCCACTTGCTTTCTTATGAGTTCTTCTTGGCCTTCAGTGTTTCAGAAGCTCTCTTTCGTTATGAGTTGGGGGTTTTTATTTTAATCAGCACGTCTGTCGGGGTCCTTGAAATACCTGTAAGTTGGATTTCAAACGAGATTTGTCAGTTGGAGAAAACTTCTAAAACTTATGAACCCAATTACTTCTATTGAATATTTATCCTCTTTGGATTTTGGGAGCTGCCGATTTTTTTGGTGGGTACTTCTAGAATGCGCATCGTGGTGTAAAGTACACTCCCTTCTTGACCTTTGCATGACGTCGTTATTTGGTTTATGCATCCGTTGTTTGACGGTTTCATGTTAGTTATTTATATTAGGAGAGAACCTAATATAAAGGTCATGTTATTTAGTTGGAAAGAACCTGGCTGTAGTAAAGGTTATGTTATTTAATTGGAAAATCATGTTGATGGTGAAAGAGATAGAGGGATTATCACTACAAAAAATAAGACTATTAGCGCCAGCCAAAAACTACGGCTAATACCCATGACCCTAATAGTCTTTAATAGTTTTTTATTAATAGCGGCAGTTTTTTGCTCCAAAAGATTGCCGCTAATAATATGTTTTTTTATAGTGTGTTTTCGTTTTTGTAGAAATGAGCACACTGAGATATGTGCCATATGAGTTTAGGGCCGCTCTTTTGAATTTTGTATTGTGTGGGATTAAAAATAAACCATTAGCGAATAATTTGAATAAACTTATTTGGTAGCTTACAGTAAAATATGTTTGATTATTACAATTTTGCCCTTAAACTTTTTTGGCATTGGGATCACCCGATCCGATCCGCCAATCCTGATCCATATCAGTTTTAAGCTAACCGATCCAATGGCCGATACCCATATTTGAAACCTTGCTACCAACCAATCTTTGAAAGAAGTCTCTCTTCTACTCCACTCCACTTCTTCACTACTCAACGCCCAATTCCACATCAACTCACCCCAGATCCTCCCATCCGTTATCGAAATTCTCGATTCCGACACAACCGAAGAAGAAGCCAAGACGGCGTGACTAGCCACTCTATGCAACCTCTCAATGGGGATCAACAACGTCGAACCTCTCGTTTCTAGTGGCACACTTCATACGCTACTAAGTCTCTCTTCTACTAAGGCTCTTCCGACCAAGCTTTATTGGCCCTACGAAACTTGGTTGTGACGGCCACCGGGAAAAGAGCAATGGAGAATGAGCCTGCAAATATAGAAAGTTTAATGGGGGTTTTGAGATGGGAAGAGGAGCCCAGATGTCAGGAACTCGGTGTCCGTATTCATGGTATTGGCACATAAAAATTTGTCGCAAAGAGAGAAAATGGAGAACTTAGGGATTGTTGGAGTTCTTCTTGAATTAGCATTGTTAGGAAGTCCATTAGCTCAAAAACGGGCAGTGAAACTTCTCGAATGGTTTAAAGATGCAAGAATGGATAAAGTCAGGGCACATTCTGGGCCTCAGATGAGACAAATATCACTGGGATCACATGCAAATCAAAGGGAAATTAAGGAAGGAGAATTATAAATGAGATGATTAATCAAAGTTTGGATAAGAATATGGAGTTGATTATACGGAGAGCTAATGTTTGTTGTATAAATGAGATGATTAATCAAAGTTTGGATAAGAATATGGAGTTGATTACACGGAGAGCTAATGTTTGTTGTGAGGATTGCTCTCAGCTCAAGGCTTTGATTATTAGCTCTAGTTCTAGGAGCTTGTCCTTTTAGAACTCTAGTGTACACAATCTGTGCATAAAAAATTATATGTGCATAGTTACAAGTGGAGCATGTTATTTTGCTAAGCAACCAAGAAATTTACTACAAGAAAGCAAGTAACTACAAAACATTAGAGAGCATCCCTCTGCATCAAAAATATTTAAATAGAAAAAAAAGTAAGAAATTTATTTTGTTTTACTCGGAAGTGCACGAATCATGATGTAGTCAGTGGGTGCGGAGTACGAGATTGTTCCCACGAGAATTGATCAAAAAATTTAAAAGATGAAATAGCAATTAACCAAAAGAATTACCACAGATCTAGCACAGTATTTAATTAGTCTAAAGATTCGTTTGATAGATGAGATAAATACTAAACAATAAATTAAAATTTAAACAGATAATGAAAAATAAGGATTGGAATACTAAATCCTCCCATCGTAGGTTTATTATTCATTCAATACAAATATGTGATTAAGATATGAGATTCACAAAAAATATCTATGTGCAAGCACGGGACCCGAACACACATGAGTTCTAAATTATATATATGAAATCACGGAGATGCATGATTAATATCCCATGAGTTTATGATTAACAGTCACACCTCAGATAATATTCAGAACCCGTAAATTTCATACTACAGATCTAAGATCAATAAGATGTATGATTAACATCCTATGAGTGTATGATTAATGCTCACACTTCGGATGATAATTGAAACTTAATCCTGGGTTAAAGTCTACACTACCGATCTAAGATCACGGAGATGTATGATTAACATCCCATGAATGTATGATTAACGCTCACACCTCAGATAGTGGTAAAACTTAACTCAGAGAAGATAGTAATTAGATTAGAATCACCATTATATATTTGAAATCATAGGGCATGATTAGCTCCTAGATCTTAAATTACAATCAAATTATATCCATATCGATAATAACATCAGGGCCATTAAAACAATCTCACATCTCAACATGTAGATTTATATTATTATGAATGAATACCTCAAATAGGGTTTATTAGATCTCCATCCCCAATAAAACTAGCTATACATAATAAAAATAAATGATAAAATAAAGACAAAAATTAAAAATGACATTAAAATACCGTAAAGAGCTTCAACAAAATTTACAAAAGCTTTAATCTAACCCAATACAATCCTTCTTCAAATACAGAAATTAAACTAATCTAGGACCTAAAACTAAGAAATGGAACGAATAATGCTAAGGAAAATAAAAGGCTCCCCAAAGGGAGAGATCCTTGACCCTAATTCTAATTTTTCCTTAAATAGGGTCTAATTTTGAAATCCAACTTTTTTCCCCCCAATTCTGACTAATTTTCAGCTTTAAAAATATAGTCCAAACTCGATTGATCAAGTCTATTGCTCGATCCATCGATTTTCCCAGATTTTTGTGAAACTCGGCTCAACTCTTTAACAGACACGGTCTCTATATTTTGGCCATAACTTTTTATCCCGAAGTCGGATTGAGACAATTCTTACGGCATTGGAAAGAAGACAGCGACCTCTACAACTTTGGTGATTTAGAAATTTCACTAATCCGATATTTTAAAGGTCAATATTGAGCTGCAAGTCGGGACAAGTTCTAGATGATCCAAGGCTACACGAATTTGACGTTATTTTCTAAACTCTTGGGCTATCTTATGCTCAACTTATCTCCAGACCTGTAAATCACTAAAACTATACAAAATATATTAAATAGCTTTCATCGGGTGGCTAAATATAGGTTTTAGAGTGTGAAATTTGATCATATTTCACACCTCATTAACCTGCCCGTCCGACGTAATCCGTTTGCCCTTAAGCCCATTTTGACCCATATTATTCTTTATTTTTTTCACATCATTTCTGGGCTATCTACAAGTCCAATTTTGGGACAGTATATATGAAATTTGACTTTCTTGGACATTCCAGATCTGTTTTAGAGGTTTGTTTTTACACAAGCTCTTTATTGTGACATATTCATGACCTGATGTCCTTTTGACATTTTTTAATCGAATAATTATTTCATATTTGAGAATTTTTAATTAAAGTTGCAATTATATTTAAATTCAAGATTTATTTGTGTTGAATTGCTCAATGATACATGTCTTAAGCGCACTCATAAAGTTTTATCATTCATGAAGTGTTCACTTACGATTTTGATCTACATGTCTATTTCACTTAAATTTATGTGCTAGGGATTTTGTACCATCTTTTTATGTTAAATTTCATATTATTCTTTTGTTAAAGAATTCAACTTAAAGTTAAATATGTGAATTAAAATTGAATTGGACTCTATTCCTTACATTTTTAATCTGACTAATGTATAAATTTAACATTGAATCCCCAATTCTAAGAACTGAAATATGACTTTTATGGATCATAAGAGTTGGTTCTTTCCTATCACTGCAAAAATAAGGTATTTTAGTGGCACTTGCTGTTAAGGCAAATTTTGGTAACAGCAAGACTAATAGCGGCAGCTTTTGGTAACAACGGGACTAATAGCAGCAGTTTTTTGTTAAAAAAACTGCCGCTAATAGTCTTATTTTTTGTAGTGTATGGGATTTATAGAGAACCAAGTGATCGTTTGGGGACACTTGGTGAGTGAGTTGGTTCTTGTCCAAAGGTAGATAATTCACAAACATTGTAGTTTCCGAATCTTAGATGTTTTCTCTATTAAGATCACTAGGCGTACCACTGCGTTGAGTGTTTGTATACGGCCCAAAGGTGTCATAGGTACTTGACGTAGTATGTGCGAATAGAATAGTCTTGTATGAGATGGTTAGATAAGATAATTCTATTTTTCCAAATGTATAGGAAGTGTCTGATTCTAATAAAACCATACAGGCTAGGTCTATAGTGTATTTACGTGGTTGGAAGCAAAGGTAAGTCATGGTGTCTGTCCAAAGGTGAGTCGTGACGTTGTCAAGTACTTTCCTTGAAGATGGTATGTAACATCCTAAAATTTTCGAATTTAAATAGTGTACCTCGGGATGCATGCCTGACTTCGAATAGTGTACCTTGGGGTGCGTGCCCGAATGATCACGTACCCGACTTTGTGAAATTAATTAATTAAGTTACTTTGGGTTAGGTCTTAAGTGGAAAAGATTGACAAAATTGTGTGTTAGTCATTAGATGATTTTAATATATACCAAGCTTTGGTGTATTGGCTCAACACTGAATCTGATGGATAAATTATTTGGGTGTGTTGGCCCCACACCGAATCAAAAGAATATTTTATGGCAGATAACACCCTAACTAGGTGTGTTCATTTCATGCGGAAGCTAGTTCTTTAGATAATAACTAATATCCAAGGATTCATGTATATGCTTTGTAAGGGAAGCAAGCCCTTTTGCTTATAATAAGAGAAGGCAAGGGGTTTCCTTTGGTTACCCGGTTTGCAAGAGAAAGGGGTTTTGGGTTTCCTTGTGAAAGGAAGAAGAAGAAGGACAAGAGGTGTCGGATCCGTGTGTACCGAGTCTAGGGATTTACGTGAAAAAGGCTTGGTGAGATCGTGTGAGAAAGAGAATCCCCAAGATTTCAACTTTGAAACCCTAGATCTTTGTGCGAGCTCGTGGATCGAGGAGTCGATCAAATTGAGGTAAGAAATTTTGGTTATATGTTGTGTATGATCTTTAGGTTTGATTGTGTGAAAATTAATGAAAAAGAAGGATGATAGATATGATTTTTATGAAAAATGGGTTTCAAGGTTCAAACCCGAGAAGTGCTCAGAAACTGCTAAAATCGATTGATCGATTTTGAAAATCGATTGATCGATTAATCGATTTTTGACAGAAGAGAAATTTGAGAGGAACTTCACGAAATCGATTAATCGAAGAAATTTTTGATCGATCAACTTTCAAAATTGATTGATCAATTTTGAAAATCAATTAATCGATTTTGCCTGAGCTTGCTGACACTATCGTAGTATTTCAGCCATAACTATTTGTGTCAAACTCTGATTGATATAATTCTTATTGAGTTGGAAAGAGGACAGCATGCCCTACAAATTTCGTGAATTGACTAACTTGTGAATCAACTATTTTCAAGGTCAAAATTTACTAATAATCTAGGTTTAAATGCAGATTTTTCGAGAAACGAAACCGATTAATCGAATTTAATTCGATTGATCGATTTTTAAATTTTGATTGATCGATTTGGAATCGATTAATCGAATGGGTATTTCTAGTCGCTAGAAAAGGTGGAGTTTGGGAAAATCAATTAATCGATTTTAAAATCGATTGATCGATTTTAGAATTTCGATTAATCGATATAGGGATCGATTAATCGATTTTGACTGTGCTTGCCAGTACTATTTTAGTATTTTGACCATAACTTTCTGTTTCAAACTCCGATTGATGTGATTATTAAGGCGTTGGAAAGATAGCAAAAAGATCTACAACTTATGAATCTAAATAATTAAAGGTCAAAATTTAGGGGGAAGGTTACATCAATTTCTATATTGGCACAAATTTATCAATTTCAACCTCGGTTTGAGAAAATACTTGAATATGTCTAAGTTATTAGTGATTAGAATTGATCCTTGATACATCATTATATATTTGTGATATAGATTGAGGGCGAAAATCTATCAATGAGGCTTAACTTGGCTTCGCGCAACTTCGAGGTTAAGGTGGGGAAAGTCTATACACAATTGTATTTCGATTTGATTTTTCATAGATAATTAGATATGATCCTTCGGAATGTGATAAATTGACCATATTTGAATTGTACTTAGACTCTTTGAAATATCAAATGCATGTTTGCTTTAAAATCTTTTTGAGATATCAACATATGGATTTGTGTGTTTGCCTTAAAACTTTTGAAATTTCGAAACATATGGTGCTTTCTACCCTTTTGAAATATCAAAAATTTATCCGTTTGAAACATTTTAAAATATCGAAAATGTATTTTGCTTTGGAATCATTTGGAGGATCGAAAATGCTTTATTCCGAAGTTTGAGAAAGATCAAATCTAAAACGAAATATTAAACATCACATAAGTAAATCAAACTATAAGTCAAGTAAATTGAAGTGGACCGCTATGGGCGGATTATAAGTATATTATGGACCGCTATGGGTGGATTATAAGTACACTGTAGACCACTATGAGCGGATTATATACATTGTGGACTACTATGGGCTAATTATGTGCATTTGTCGACCACTAGGGTGGATTATGCACACTGTGGACCGCTATGGGCGGATTATGTCCATTTGTAGACCACTAGGCGGATTGTTCGTAGGATCGTAGACCGCTAAGGCGGATTATAAGTAAGCAAATCAAATCAGTAAGCCATGTAAATGAACTGAACTCCGCAAATCAGATGTATAAGTCATTTAAGCAAATCAAACTTCGTAAATCAAATCTGTAAGACATGTAAATTGAGCATAAGAACCGTAATTTAATCGGTACGGCGGGTTATCCGTAATTTGAACCGGTACGGCGGGATATCCATAATTTGAACCGGTACGACAGGATATTCGTAATTTGAACCGGTAAGATGAGATATCTGTAATTTGAACTGGTACGGCAGTTTATTTGTAATTCGTTATTTGTATCGTGCTTGGAAATCCGAATATTGAATCTGAAATTTTGAACAAGTTATGTAAGAATGTGTAAGGCTGACACGGAGGAATATCCGTGATTTAAACCGACACGGCGGGATATCCATGAATCGACTTTGTAAGCTATGTAAGAATGGGTAAGACATGTAAGTGAAGCTATCTAAGAATGTTTAAGGCCGACACGGCGGAATATCCGTGATTTGAACCGGCATGGCGGGATATCCGTTAATCGACTTTGTAAGCTATGTAAGAATGTGTAAGACATGTAAGTAAAGCTATGTAAGAATGTGTAAAACACATAAGGAGACATAAGTGAACTAAGTAAATCAAGATAAGACATGTAAGGGAATTGAAATCAGTTTGCCTTTGAAATCAGTTTGCTTTTGAAATCAATTTATTTTTTATATCAATTGGCATTTGAAATCAGTTTGCCTTTGAAATTAGTTTGCTTTTGAAATCAATTTGTTTTTTATATCAATTGGCATTTGAAATCAGCTTGCTTTTGAAATCAGTTTGCTTTTGAAATCAGTTGGCATTTGAAATCAGCTTGCATTTAAAATCAGTTTGCTTTTGAAATTAGTTTGTCTTTGAAATCAGTTGCCTTTGAAATCAGTTTGTGTTTGAAATCAGTTGCCTTTGAATTCAATTTGCTGTTGATAAGAAAGTGCTTTTGGAATGCAGATCCTATTGAGTTTGAAAAATACCATTAGTTTTTAATATGAAAATATTTTTATCCTCGTCTTTGAATCTATGCATAACTGATAAGATGTACATTGGTATCAGTTTTCTCTACTGAGCTTAAGATTTTAGCTCACCCCGACTATACGTCATAGGTATAACTTGTCAAGACACCGGACTGGTGGATTGAGGACTTGAGGAGTGTTATGGTGTTCGGGGTCATAGATTGAGTACTTTGTGGAGTTTGGTGAGTGTGACTTGGTACAATGTATTATTATATACTTATTGTACACCACTGTTTGGTGATGTTGGTACATCACCGATGGTCGTTGTTAGTTATTGTTATATTGGATATTAGAATTAGAGATTTATTTATGTCATATGTATTATCTGCTTTGATTTCTGCATGCTATATTTTATACCAAATATTCTCTGTATTCGGATCGTTTTCTACAATCCGACGGTCCAGGTTTTCCCATTTGGTTTAGGTGTAAAGTTAAAGAAGAGAAAAATATATATGTATATATATGTCTAGAAATTCAGGTTGGGAAAATCTGGGCTGTCACATGGTATATGCATATAGTGCCACTTCATACGTTTGAACCAAAATCTCTAGTTTAAGCGAGAGGGATTAAATCAAAAGAATTGATTAAGTTTTAATTTTGTGTTGACTTTCAAAAGGTGATCATAAATTAAAATCTTTGCAGCGATAAATCTCTTGTCAATTACCAAACACATAGCAGGAGTTGGGCCACTTTTTGGGTCCAATTTCATTCCTTGGAAAATGACTCTCGACGTTTGTTTTAGGATTTTAGACATGTCCTTTGTGTTTACCACACCTAAACCTGCAGCGATTACCTAAGATTCTCCTGTCAAGGATAAGAAATTTTCTGAGAAATAGAATAAACTTAACTCGTTAGCCATGATTAAGATGATGATGATGATCAAGGCCACCATTAATGTCTCATTCAGGGGTGGCGTACCTGCTACAGAGACAACTTCTGAATTAATAGATCTTATTAAGAAATATTATATTGACAGTAAGAAGCAGGTCGTATATGATTATATGCATAATCTCATGCACCTTTGGTATGATGGCAGTGGAAATGTAGGAGACCATTTATTAAAGTTGTTTCAAATCTTTTTGGGTATTAAAGAATGCGGGCTCAACATAGATGAAGAGTTGATAGTTTATATTGAAGTTGTTTCCCGCCCTAAGGCTTTCAATATTTTTAGGTGATTTATAATTGACAAGAGCAAAACTAAGACTTGAATAAGTTAACTCATATGTGCGTCATTAAAGCAAAGAGGCTTAAAGGCGAATGACATGAGTCTGCTCATTTAGGGACTTCCAGCTCCAGTAAAAAGAAGTTTAAGAGAAAGGGTCCTAAGAGGAATCAAAAAGGAAATTAGCGATAATAAAAATTTCAGAATAAGGGTAAAGGCAAAGGCCAAAGTTTTGGAAAGGCAGCGCGCCCTTAGGGTCAATCCGAAAGCGTAAGTGGTTGCTGGTTTGCGGCAAGGAAGGGCACTTCAAGAGAATGTGAAAATTATAAAAAGTGGCTAGCGAAGTAGCCTGAAGGTATTCCTAGAGTTTTAATATTCTCTTAGACCTTTCTAGTTGATAGTCCTCCTCATTCCTGGATGGTTGACTCTGGTGCTTCTGTGCATGTTACACACTCTTTTCAGGTACTCAGAAGCAGGAGAAGACCCAAACAGGAGGATAGGTTGTTCCTTGGGAACGACCAGGCAATGCAGGTGGAGAGTGTAGCATCACGAAGGTGAGACTTATGTCGGCTAACACACCCGTGCGGTGCCTTGATGCTATGTGCAATGAAGCCAGCCTAATCCAACATCAGCTCTGATACCACCCGCTTAGAGGATGAAAACTCTCCTTCGTGGCTACCTCCTTTCGAGGACTACCATATCGATGCATCGTGCCCCTTACGACACGCCAATTTGCACACTCGTGTCTTGCTTGACCTGCTCAAGCTTCACTCACCTTGGGTGACACACAACATTACTTTCGAAGCAACATCCTAGGCCCACCCTTTTAAGCCTAGGAGACACTTGCGCACCCTCTAGTGACGCAAGGCCCCATGTGTGTGGGAGGCATCTCAGTAGCTCCTCTCTCACATAGATGGTTCCATCTATGGGTAAATAACCCAAGGACCTCAAAGGTATTGGTTTGTCATACCCCATGGAACACAGACTCCTTCTATGGCACACAGTGTCATGCCCCACACCAATCCGCCCATAACGTCCCACGTCATCTCCCCTTGTGACCGTGTCACGACCGCATCATGACCATGTCGCGAAGTCCTCCTAGCTCCCGATGTCGTGTGCCATCTTGACACCACAACCACTCCACCAATGCCCCGACGCAGAGCACAAGCAGGACAAGTGGTGTTGTGATGGCCCGGGTAGCCATGGCGCATGCCCCCATCACATCCTCTCCCACTCAAAATCGTCAACGTCCTCATTGACGCGAAGACAATTCTTTTCATAGAAGATGCCCTCTCTTGATGTTGCAGTCCCTGAACTTCAAGTCTTCACTACACGCAATCAGTGCTTGGTCCAACTTGCACTTCACCCCTAATAGTCCTCATTCTAGCTGACAACATCGGAATTCACCACGCCACCCCCATATGTAATACAGTTCTCTCTTCCGTCTTCCCAAGACTTTCCCAAAACACAACACCGCTACTGTCCCTCAACAATCCCCTGCCTTCACTCAAGTAGCAACTCCAAATATCTAGCCATGAGGTTTGGTACCTCCCCGCTAGTTTTAACTTGGCCCCATCCGCATTTCACTCAACATGAAGCCATACCGGTTTCTCATATGAACAAGAAACACACTGATTCTTCACGTTGTCCCATACCAACGCTATCCATCACCATATCATGCACTAAGCATTTTGCTCGCTCACCGAATTTAGCTTTCGCAACACCCCGAGACCTCATCCCTGCCTTCACCCCTCTGTTTCTCAAGCTCTCCTTCGGCTCACCCTAGTTCTTAGGTTCTTTCCTTCCCACTAGCTCCCCAACGCCACCCTCTCCGGATTAACTCGATTCTCCATTCCCAAGGTCATCACCCCTTAACTAGCTCTTCAATATGTAGCCTTCCTAGCCAATGTATGGTCCCTTTTAGGATGATCTAGTCCTCGAAATGATCTGGCTCTAATATCAAATGTCACAAAGTCACTCCTTTCGATGTGCACTTGCGTGCGACACCTACCTTTCAAAGCTAGGTCAGCCTGTCTCTAATACCAACTGTTACAGGGGCACAGACTTATGCAGGCTAACGCACCTCGATGTTGCGTGCAACAAAGCCATCCTAATCCAACATCAGCTCTAATACCACCCGCCTAGATGACGGGAACTCCCCTGCGTGGCTACCTCCTTTCGAGGACTACTATATTAATGCATCATGCCCTTTACGACACGCCAATTTGCACACTTATGCCTTGCTTAGCATGCTCAAGCTTCACTCTCGCGTCCTGCTCTAATACCTTACTTCGCAACAGTAATGGTATGCAGCTCCTCATGTCATCCCATTCCAACATATTTTGTCGTCATATCGAACCAAGCCCACTTTCGTGTGTATTCCTCGCTACTAACACAAGTTATCTTCTGACCCTCGTGCTGACGTGCTCTACAGAGTCCCACTCAGCTATAGAGTATCACCCTCTCAACCGACCCATATACACCGCGATGCAAGCTCGGGCTCATATGGCAATCTCATCTTGGGTGACACACGACATTGCTTCCAAAGCCACGTCCTAGGCCCACCCTTTTAGGCCTAGGAGACACTTATGCACTCTCTAGCGACGCAAGACCCCGTGTGTGTGGAAGGCATCTCAGCAGCTCCTCTCTCACATAGATGGTTCAAACACCATCTATGGGTAAATAATTTAAGGACCTCAAAGGTATTGGTTTGTCATATATACCCCCATGGCACATAGACTCCTTATGTGGCACACAGTATCATGCCCCACACCAATCTGCTCATAACGTCCCACATTATATCCCCTTGTGACCGTGTCACGACCGCATAGCGACCATGTTGCGAAGCCCTCCTGACTCCCAATGTCGTGTGCCCTCTCGGCACCACGACCACTCCACCAATGGTCTGACGCGGAGCACAAGCGAGACGAGTGGTGCTGCAGATGGCCTGGGTAGCCACGCCACATGCCCCATCATAGTCGGCACCTGCAATTTCGTTTTGGACTTTATACATACTCTAACTTTACATGAGACATATTTTATTCCCTTCTTTAGGAGGAACATTATTTCATTATCTAGACTTATAGACTGTGGTTATATTTTTACTTTTAGCAGTATGAGTTTAGATAATTCTTTTGATAGTTATGTGGTTGGTCGTGGCAATTTAGTTGATGATTTATATTTATAATCTGTTGATTCTTCTCGCTCCACTACTTTGGTTGCTGAGGCTTCGAACTAGACACCATCCGAGTCAAAGCGCTCTTTGCTTAGGGATGATTTTACATCCTTATGGCATAGGAGGGTAGGTCACATATCAAATAAAATACTGAGTTAGATCTGGTATTATTAGACCATTAGATTTCACCAATTTTGAAAATTGTGTAGATTGTATGAAGGGTAAAATTTTCAAACAAAGGAAGTTCTCCGCCTCTCGGACAACTGAGATTTTGCAATTGATACGTACTAATATTTGTGGGTCTTTTCCATCAAAAGATATTTTATTATTTCTATTGATGACTATTCCAAGTACACATATTCGTCTTATTATTAAAGACAAAAGATCAAGCCTTAGAGGTCTTCAAGACCTATCAGTTAGAAGTAGAAAATCAACTTGGGGAGAAGATAAAGATTGTGCGTTCAAATAGAGGTGGAAAATATTTCGGTAGAATGGGTCCTGATGGTGTCAATCATGGACCATTCATGGAGTACTTACAGTCTCAAGGCATTGTTCCATAATAAACTTCTCATGTCACTCCACAACAGAATATTATTTCAGAAAGGAGAAACCGTACTTATCAGGAGGTTGTTCATGGCATGCTTAGTCACTCTACTCTTAAAGAAATTTTTTGGGGTGAAGCCTTGAAGACAACAGTTTATATTTTCAATAAGATTCCTTGCAAGACCGTACCCGAAACTCCTTACAAGAGATGGACAACTAAAGATCCAATGCACAGACATTTACATATATGGGTTGTGAAGCTGAAGCTAAGTTTTATAATCCCAATATTAAGAAGTTGGATCCTCGCACAATTAGATTTTATTTTATCGATAATGGATATCGATCTAGGACTTGGAGATTTTATTATCATGGAAGAGTGTTGAGACCCGTATAGCTAACTTTCTGGAGAATGGCGAATCCACTGGGAGTTCGCATCAGAATAATATTATTTTTGTTGAGAACTCTGAATTTGACTTTGTGCCTTTATCTGGTGGTAATATTTTTCTTCCTACACCACCTGATCTCATAAATGTTGATTCTTTGATTCACATACAAATCCAGTGACGGCTTCAATTGAAGAAGAATGCCATATTCCAACTCATGTTTCACTAGTACCACCTACTCAGTCCATAAGATTTGAGCGTCAGCGTAAACCTGTTATTCCAAATTTCTTGCGAGGTGTACGCGTAAGAGGTTCAATTTGAGGTATTGATCTTGATGATCTATCAACTTCTCAACAGGCTATTGGTAGTAATGAATCCTCACACTTGAAGAGACTCTAGTGGCAAGATTGTGAATTTGTCAGAGGACCGTAAGGCGATTGCATGCATATGGATTTATAAGACTAAAAGAGACTTTAGTGGCAAGATTGAAAGATTTAAGGCGAGACTTGTCGCGAAGGGTTTCAGACAAAAGGAAGGCATTGACTATGATGAGACCTACTCTCCGGTCTCTTCTAAGGATTCATTGAGGATAGTGATGGCTTTAATTGTACATTACAATCTTGAATTATATCACATGGACGTAAAGACTGCTTTTCTAAATGGAGACCTTGTAGAAGACATATACATGTCACAGCCAGTGGGTTTTATGATTAAAGGAAAAGAATAGGTAATTTGCAGATTGAATAAGTCCATTTATGAACTTAAGCAAGCTTCTAGGTAGTGATATTTGAAATTCGATAAGGTTGTCACTAGTTATAGGTTTAAGGAAAATATTGTTGATCGTTGTATATATCTCATAAATAGTGAGAGCAAATTTATCATTTTAGTTCTCTACATGGATGATATATTACTTGCAAGTAACGACATTCATTTTTTCCACGATACTAAGAGTTTTCTCTCCAAGACATTTGATATGAAAGATTTGGATATTGCTGACTATATGCATGACATCAAAATTTATCGTGATAGAACTACCGATTGTTTAGGTTTTTCGAATATGCCTATATAGAGAAAGTACTTAAACGATATGGCATAGATATATGCGCTTCAGGTGAAGCACATTTTTGAAGGACGACGTTAGTTCTCAAGATCTAGAGCCCAGAACTGAGGCAAAAAGGCAACAAATAGATCAAAAGGAGTATGCTGCAATTGTGGGTAGTCTTATGTACACAATGATTTGTCTATGTCCAGATATCAATTTCGTTGTCACCCTACTTAGCCGATATCAGTCTAATATAAATTTTACGCATTAGAAAGTTGAGAGGAAGGTACTTCGTTACTTACAAAGAATCAAAGATTTTATGTTGACATATCGTAGGTCAGTTGAGCTTAAGGTTTTCGAATACTCAGATTCTGATTTTGCTGGTTATAAAGATAGTATCAAATCAACAGCAGGTTATTTTTTTCTACTTGCGGAGGGCGTTATTTCATTGAGAAGCATGAAACAGACTTTGACGACATACTCGACTATGTACACAGAGATTATTGGTTGTTATGAGGCTACTCACCATACATTATGGTTGAAAATTTTCATCAGAGATCTAAATATTATTAATTTGATTCATCGTCCCCGTATCATCTATTATGAAAATGAGGTTATGACTAAGTTTGTGAAACATAGATAGGTTATCAGGAGGAATAAGCATTTCGATGTCAAGTATTTTGTTGTATATAAGAACGTTCAAGATGGTGTTATAGAGATTTATCATATTAATACAGAGTATATATGATTACAAATCCCCTTACCAAGGGTTTACCACCCAAGATTTTTAAAGAGCACGTGACTCGGATGGGACTTGTTAAGTTGTTGACTCAGTTTTAGTTTTACCTTTATTTGGACATGCTATCATTGTTTCTTTTCTACTATTGATCATAGATTTTTTTGTTGCATTTATATGTGTACTTTTATTTTAAGCTCAGATTATTATATTGTCGCATGTTATCATTTACAAGTTATGAGATCATTGCTCATAACAAGGTGGTGATTGTCACAAGGTATGGTGGCAGTTGTCACAACGTATGGTGGCGATTGTCACAAAATTGTCTGGAACGTTCGACACTCAAGTTTGTAAGTGAGTTGGCTCCACGTTGGTAATGCCTTCACTTTGATTAAAAGGTGTCTATACAAAGCGGGATGCAAAGTTTCATCAGAGTGACATGCAATGGCATGAAGCAGGACTCCACGAGAATGAGTACAAGACCAAGTTTTAAGAGTATTATATCTCTCGTGCCACATTAGTTAAAATACGTAAAGGTTAAGGACATTAAAGTTTCGAGTAGTATTAGTTTTGTGATCATGGAACTGTTCTAGTGTCAATATTAAGTACACTAGTGTATTCATGATCCTCACTAATGGTGCTAGAAATGGAGATGAAAGGATATATCTCTAAGATTTTCAAAATTGGTGCACCGTGTCAAGTTTTCTGAAAGGAACAATTTGGACTTGATTTTCAAAATATTTTAAAGATATAAAGTTTTAAAAAAACCAATTGGTCTTAAGGTCCAAGTGGGAGACTGTTGGATTTCACGGATTTTTGTAGACCTTAAGTCACACATCATGGTCAAGGTCAAATAGTCTAACTCGTTAACTTAGAGAGATGGTGGAATACTAGTTGTGGTCAAACTAGAATTTTCTAGTTATATCAAGGGTTGTGATTTTACCCTAACATAAGTATAGTAATCCTAACAATTAGATTTCTTGATGGACAAGTTTCTAACATAATTGGCTAACCTATTTAAAAGGATGTAAAGTCTCTCTTTCTACACACAATATACATATAAATTGAATTAGAAGAATTCAAGCGAAACATCTTCTCTACGGTGTGCAAAGAAAGAGAAGGCTCTCCATCGAATTATCGATTGTTGGATTATTACTCAGATTGCTCAAGGCTAAATCCTCACGTGAAAAACTCTATGGTGTAAGGTATGCTAAACTTTCATTTAATTTTTCTTTTGATTGTGGGAAGATCCTAATAATTCTAACACCAAGCACTGCAACCAATCACATCACGCCACATAAGTTGTCTGCAAAATTGTCTACCAAAAATTGTCCACCGGATGGGAATTCCAATAAAAAAGATTCATTCATTGGCATTCCTCCAGCACTCCTAGACCGGATTAACTTTACTAGGGCTTAAATGAGTCGGGTTGACCCAACAGGTCGGATTCAGGTCCAGAATCTTCACCTGTTTTGTTGGGTTTGTGTGGAAATCCCAACAAGTTTATTAAACAGGTTGGTTGAAGTTCTGGGTTATCAACCCAAACCCGACATGACTCGAGGACTTGCTAATTGGATCAAGTCAAGTACAAAGATAATTGGGTCGGATTGGTTTTGGGTTAAGGGGAGACCTAATCATTTAGGTCAGGTTGACCCCAGCACAACCCAAGCCTGACTCATTTGCAGCCCTAACTCTTCAACCTTATCTGTAATTTATTTATTTACAAGGCCTACTAGAGGAGGCTTATACAGCTGGTTTAGATTTTGTCTACTCACATGTAAATCTACAAAATCAGTTTTAGCCATATATTTGAAGGCATTTAACAGCTTTGAATCATACAATGGAGATATTTTTTTCAATGCAATTTCTGTCCCACTAGATATTTGTATCTTGTCCTTTTCATTACATAGCACATATTCTAAAAATATACCACACATCCAAAATTAGTGACCGCTCTCAATCTTTCTTGGGAGCAGGTTAATTACCATATACCAACTCTTAGGCCATTTAGCCATTTCTTCGCTTTTTCAATAACTTCTTGAATGCTAACTCTCATGTCTTCATGTGTTTCTGCATTTCTTCCACGACATAATTTCCAAAGGATGAGTCACGGGCAGTGAAGACATTGGGTCTAGCAGGGTCAAGTGACCCTAAAAGGAAAAAGGAAAAAGGAAAAAGGAAAAAAAAATCTCATTAGAAAATCGGAATCTTTTACTAAAAAGAGTTGTCATTAGATACCTAACCCAAGCATTGATTCACTTGATACTCGGCCAATATGAAACCTCACCATGTGTTTCGTTTGATTTGTGGTCTCAAGATGTATAGTGCAAAAGATTGAGTTGAAAGAAATCTCCTTCATTCGATTCAAAGCAATCAAAGGTCATCTGAAATTAAGGGTTCGTTGGATATACATGGTATCCATTACTTTTAGAAAACATTTGATTGCTTTGATTGAGATAATAGAGATTGTTTTTCATCCTAATATTTACATAATGTCATACCTATTAAATGATACACATGTTAATTCCACATTGCGCACATCTCAAAAAATGACCCCCATACAAAGTCACATGGCACTCTTGGTGCTTATCAATCCTAACTAATATTCACTCACTTTCTTTGAAGGTCATAACTTACCACCTAAGAAGAAAATACCGACTCGGCAACTAGGCACCAAATTTTAGTTGAGACAAGATTGTCACTTTGACCATTTAAATTGATCATTGATCTGCGCTACATACAATAATGGTATAACCTAGTGACAAATTACCAAATCGCCTGTTGCGCCTATATTAAACACCAAACAAGTATTATTAATTTTTTATGACGAAAAAGTGCAACACGGGCTGAATACGGGTTACTTCGAGGTTAGCCCACTAAAGCATGTTTTAGCCTTGTCAATTCATTCCCTTCGAATTAAAAACTCTTCAGGCTACTTAGGTGGGGCTACGCCACTATTATAGTACATGCTTCGGGGTCAACCCACCGAAGCTGATTTTCAATTCACAACACAAGTAGTGTAGACCAGTATCGTGAGACGTTTTCGTCATAAAAAAATAATCTTACTTTTTTGGTGATTAAAATACTAGTACATTACCTTTGGGCAATAAACCCTTAGGTTGCGTTCGACTACCCAATTTTCCCAAGAATCTGTGAACAATAGTCAGAAATTGGGCAAAAGCAGCCATTTAGGAGATTTGCATGCGTTCGGCAAAACACGTGGGACCCACAGGAAAAGCAGCCATTTCTGACTTTTTTTGTGTTGCGCATTTCCTAGCAAAATGCCCAGAAATACTCGAAAACCGAGTGTGGCTGCAGTATACTTCTTACTCTTATATGCACTACATAAAAATTCTAATGTTTATCCCTCCAACGACTATTAAAGGTAAAATTGTAGTTTCTCTTCTCTCTTCTCCTCAGCAGAGCAGACGATCGAAAGTGCTTTGAAGGCTGCCATTAAAAGCTGCAGATCTCTCCCATCTTCGCCACGATGCGACAACACATACCAGCTATGTGGTGTACCTGCGAACGACGATCTTCTCGAAGCCAGCTATTGACTGCGGTTCACTTGGCCAACAGTGGATCTGTTGAAAGCATCCATCGAATCAAGTTTTCAAGCCTTGTTTCTTGCTATTTTGGTGCAGGAACTACTGTTCCTGAGTTGAAGAAGCCATTATTGGAGGTTTGACTGATTGAATTTGAACAAACCCAATTATTGATTCAGCTTCTATAAACCCCAACCATTTGGATGGTAGATATAAAAAGCCCTTCCACTGGTGGACCTCATTTTAGGTGCCTTTTGTATTTATTATTTTAATAATAATCTATTCTTCTTGGAGTCAGAGGATGAGCAGGACTCCGATTGGATACCTCCCACGCAACGATATGAAGATGATAGTTCGGACGACAAGAGTATCTCCCACATACATATGATGACTACCTCATCCTCTTTTGAGGAGTGGGGTGGCAATGACCGAACCTCATAGTCATCTTTGGGGTTATATGTCGCTTTTCCTATGCCTCCTTTTTATTTTTCATTTTGTAATTGTCTTTTCAATTAAGTTACCTTTGCCCTGTAATGGGTTAATGTAGTATGTACTTTCCTTCTTCGTACTAGCAACTTGATAATGTTATTATGATAGGTGATCTATACTATAGCTCTATGAATCAATTTCGCGCAATTGCACTGACGGAAGTGTTCAATAGCCCATGGATCATGCATCGGCTAAAAATGACCTTCGAATATATACGGCACCGAATTCGATGCACTACGGTCATACGATGTCCCTAAACTAGACCGATTCTATGCTTTTCTGAAAAAATTACAAGAACACAAGAAATCCTTCATTTATGGGAAAAATCAGGAATCAGAGCATTTATAAGGCCTAAAAGAACACACCTGGGGAAAGCCAGGAATCAGAGTTGGCAAGGAATCTGCAGAAAACTGACTTGTCAGGAATTAGAGCTTTTCTGGGAAAACTAGGGGAACACCCAAACAAGGCCTTAATTCAATTTAGTGTTATAAGATTATAAGTGTGCTTAAAAGTGTAAAAAATTTCTTCTTTCATTTTTTGCTTGACTTTAGAAGGAAGATATCAAAAATTGGCCAATACCGATATGTATTATATAAAATCCGATAAATCGGACCCGTATCGTACATGTATCGAGTATCGGCCAATACGTCTCGGTTTCGACCGAGACATTTTACTTTATTTTTTTACAAAATCAACGGATACGTATCGGTATCGGCCCCGAAAAAATTGATACCCGAGACTGATACCAATTTGAATACCTTGTTCAGAAGTGTAAATATCATTTACATTTTAATTTTTAACACCATTTTCCTGTTCAAATGTGGGGTAAAATTAGAGGTGCAAATGGGTTGGATCAAATTGACGGGTTAACAGACCCAACCCACAACAAGTTCAGTTGAGATTCAACCAACCAGGTTAAGAATCTGGACTTGTTTTCTAAGTAGGTCAAGTTTTGGGTCACTACGTTCTAAAGTTGAACCCAACTGCTCATTTAAACAATGACCTTGAGATGTGTACAAATTTCGATGCTCCTTAAAGTTCGCGTGTGTTTCAAGGGCCACTCATCCAAAGGTGACAAGTCAATAGGTTGGTTCGGGCCACAATTTGGAATGCCCAACAGGTCAAAGACAAATGCCGATTAGACCAAACCCAACTGGTTGGTTCACCCGATCCAACCCAACTCCACTGGAGGTGACATTAGGGGTGTATTCGGTTCGGTTTGGTCGGTTTTGGACCAAAATCACAAACCAAATTGGTTCTAATTGATTTCTAAATATTCAAACCAAACCGTCCAACTGTTGAACCAAACCAACCCGATTCGACTCTGTTTTGGTTTGGTTCAATCGGTTTCGTTTTTCGTATAAGTTCTACTTGTACATCAAAATTTTCCCAATTTTTCAACCTATTTTACACTTTTATTATTTTCATTTTTTCCGAAGTGATTCTAGAAAGAGGGGGAGAAGGAGGGAGAGAGAAAACTGACTGAACCTTTAGGCATCGTTCAGGTGTTGCCTAGCTTTTCCCAGAAAAGCTCTGAATCCTGATAACTCTGATTCCTACTGATTCTTAGCAGACTCTGATTCCTGGCTTTTCTCAAAATTGTTCTTAAATTGCTATGATTCCTAGCTTTTCTCAGAAAAGTTAATTTCTCAATCGTTCCTAAGTTATTCTCCGAAAACTTTAGAATCGGATGAATCGGTGGTTGTGCTACCGTCATACAAATGTGAATCATCGGACTAGTTATCGTACTCGGGTTGCGCTAAAATTCTACGGGCAACCAATTCATGCAAAATAGTACTTATTTGACGGAATTTTTTTTCAAAGTTCTTACAAAACCAAAAGCGTCATATATATATATAGACAATAAATATTACATACTTAGGAAAGTGTCTGGCCGCTATCATTCACGCCAATTTATGAGGTTCATTAGCCTCATACATTCAAAATTGTCTAAAGTGAAAAGGAAAATTGTAGAAAATGCAACATATAACCCTTTTGTAGGTGGCTACGAGGTAGCGTCGTCATCAACCTCGTCTGCAGAAGAGTATGAGGCAGTGATTGTACGTCCGGGAGAATCAGTCTGGTTGTCTCAACTATTATTGCGAACATGCTGTAAGGGAGGCTCTCAATCGAGGTCCAACTCATCCTCTGACTCAATCATACGATCGGTCGAATGACTGAGTCACAGGTTACTGCCCCGTGGTGCACGATAGGCTGGTCGGAGAACTGAGTTTTGGAAATGGCATCGAATTGCTGGTGGCTAGACTCGAGGACAAATCCCAGGAAACACAAGTGCAATTGGATGGTGTTGGGAAAGTAGGTGCGGTTATGGCCCCCCGATATGGAGAATCCAAGTCTATAACATCAATCTTTCACCTAGTTGGAGGGGCGAGCCGAGAGGCTGATGACCCTGTGCGTGATTGTTGTGAGCCTGGAGTTCCCGACATGACTACTAATAATTGAGGACACTGCTACTATGTTGTTAAAAAAATTAATGTGTTGGGTAAAGAGAAAAATGTGACAAAAATAACTATGATGGCGTTTACAGATTGCCCCATGATCGTCCGAAGATTATATACTATTTGGTTTTTTGTTCTATCATTGACTGTGATTTGTGAGCCACTTTAGCCTAATATAAGAACTATCATCTTGCTGAGTTGGAATAATGAGTGTTGACAAAATAGCTAAAAATAATACTCCATAAAAGTATAGTAAAAGCAAAAAATATATGAGAGTTAGAAAAATGGCCACATATAACAACCGTTAAAAATCTAAAAATAGCTCCAAATTGACAACAAAAGAGAAAATTTTAGCAATGTATCCAGGTCTGATCAATGTGTTCAATCTAAACACACAAGTTCTATTGATGAATTTGAGCAATGCATTCTATCTTATTCAGTGTATAGTAAATTGCCACTCGGAAGTATAGTTAAGTAGCAAAGAAGTTGTAAGGAGTAAAGAGATGTTAGTCATGTTAGATTGTGACATCAAAACAAAGTTAAAATAGTTTTTGTACGTAGGTGTAGCTCTATCATGGATCATCAAATAAATGGATTTTGTACTTTTCATTTTCTCCCACATGGATTTTCATATCCATGTAGTTAATCAATGTTATTAAAGTGTGCTAAACATGAAAAAGTGCTCTTTTTTTAAAGGTCTATGTATTTGTTGAGCTTGTACAGTAATTGCTTACAATCAACAGAGTCTATGTTCTAATGCTCAAGTAAGTTTTAACTCAATGCAATTTTCTAGGTACAAGCCATCCAAGTAAGCAAAATAAGGCCTGTTATTGGGTTTTAAGAGTAAACCACCTACAAAATATTGAACAGCCTATGGATTGTGAAGCCATAGGCTAAAAGATCCAAAACCAACTAAAAGATCCAGGATGGTAAACAAATAAAAAAAAAATCAGCTAAATAAAATAAAAATAATCAGCTAAAAGATCCAAAACCAACCCAAGCTGACCAGGATGGTAAATAACTCATCATCAAAAGAGAAAATGAGTTCATAAACATAGCATTCATTTTAGCATAATTCTAAAAAATTAGTTCAAAACCAGCTAATATATATATATGACTTTGTTTCTACTCTCATGGAGGATGATCCTAGCTTAGTAAAAGCAGAGCTTTTAGCTTCTATAATAAACTGATCCTACTTCAACGGAATGACTTCCAAAAGTTATTATAGTGGTTGCAAATTAATTTGTCATCAATGGAGTAACACAGCTTTAAAGGAAAAGGAGAGGCAGTTAAATGAAGGAAACGGAAATCACCTTGTTTATAGCCGTTGTAAGGGTACAGGTTGAAGTTACAACTGGGTGTATAGCCTAGAAAGAACTATACACAACCCCCATCCGTTCCTAAGCTTTCCTCATCAAAAAGCTCAAAAAAGCAAACATCGTTGTCGACAGAAAGTGGGCTCAAAACTCAGAAATGGTGTCAAACTCCCAAACAAAGGAAAGGGAGATTTTGAGTACTTTTTTTACACTTTATGAAGAGAAAACTTAGAATTTGTGCTTTCCCCAACAAATGAACGAGGCCTTAGAAATTAAAACCCTGAGTTTCTACTCCCTAATTCAACGTCTTATGAGATTCGAGCCTTAAGGTTGTGAAACACTAAATTTGGGCCGAAATTGTGGTTCGAAAGTCCGAGGCCCAATCGTCTGTTTGACTCAAGTTGATTATATATATATATATATATATATATATATATATATATATATATATATATATATATATATAATTTACTTACAACCGATTCGGTCAATTTCATCTTGAGAAGGCTCGGAACCGAAACCAAACTAAACATTTCAGTTTTCTTTTTGCCAAATCAAACCCAAGCCGGTACCCATCCAAATCGGACCAAAATCGGCAGTTCTGTCTGATTTGGTCGGTTCAGCCCAAAAAATGCACAGCTCTAGGTGTCATAGAGCTCGGTTGGGATATTGTTAGCTAAATTTATAGATATATGAGTATGAGCATAGCAGCAGTAGCCAGTATCAAGGTATCAAAAATCGGCCGATATCGATACGTATCGGTTTCTCAACAAACGATACGTATCGGCCCGATATGTATCAATATCCCAACTCGGGTATACGATTCCATATCGGCCGATACGTCTCAGTCAAGACGTAGACTTTTATTATAATTTTTTTTAAAATAGGTCGATACGTATTAGCAGAGTCGTATCGGTCTTCGGCAAACCAATACTCAAGATCGATACCGATTTTCATACCTTAGCCGATATATATACAAATGGGAAAATTGTAAATAACAGGCAGGTTTTGTGTATCCTCCGCAAAGTGCAGGCAGCTGATGTGGCTTGATGTAATTGACTGCTCCGACCTGCTTGATTGGGCCCACTATACTTTCAATCAATTGCATCCTATCACATCAGCCGCCTAACCGGTCCACCATATAGCTTTGTTAGTACAAACACATGCGGAGGATGGTGCATGATAGGAGCACGTACGGACGCATTGCAGTTCACGGCAACACATCATTTTGCGTGCAAGTACACTTGGGACGGGTGCAAAGTCACCTACCTCAAATATCTCAAGCCGCTTTATACTTTCAACCAAGGGTCCGACAAATTTGAATTTAGCCCAAGCCAGGACCAGCCTATTTAGTCATTATCTTTCGTTCTTTTAAAATATTTATTTATGAATATAAAACAGCTTTGAAATCTTTTATTATTGGAAAGATAAGATGTTAAAAATCATTTTTTATTAAAAATATAATATCTTATTGAGGAATTGAGATTTTAATTATTTGACTAAATGTTAGACATAAAGAAGCATCCTCTCAAATGAGGTTGAAGAGAAGAGGCTATCAAATTTGAGAGCCCGACGGGATTAGAGGGTTAAACCCGGACCTGCCCAGACCGGCTTGTTTAGTTGTGACATAAAGTTCTAGCTCAAACCCGAACTCAGGTTCTATGATCAAGCCCAAGCCCGCATTAAAATGGCTTGGGCTTAACGGGTCGGGCAGGCTACCCAACCCACTACCGCCACTGCTTTTGACTACATAGATCAACAAATGTCAGATGCAGGGATCATGGGCTTAAATATCGGCCATATCCGATATATAGCGATTGGGGCCGATATCAGGTCATATCGACTAATATAAATCATATATGACTCAAACAAATACCAAAAATGCCTTTTCTATAATTTTGTTTAAATATCTACATTTCTTTTTTATTGCTTTAGAAATGAAAAAAAAGTGCTTAAATTTGGCCGATGCATATTGAATATATGAATACATATAATATTTAAGCAACTTTTTTAATTTTTAAATAATAATTTTTTTTAAAATAGCATTTTTGATATTTTCTCTGAGTCATATCCAATACATATGAGCCGATATTTAACTCCTTACAAAATCGGAGGTATATATTGTACCGGATGGGGCCTAACCTGATATATATTAGCCATTATGTATGGGATGCGGCCAATGATGGAGAAAAGATTTTTTTGATGGAGGTCCCTCATGAAGGCCAAAAGACCCAATTGTCCCGTCCTTAAAAGCATAGTTACCAGCTTGGGGTTTGACAATAATTTGGCAAGTTTAAAATTTGAGAAAATCTGGTAAATTTGGGAAAATATTGGCACAAAAAATTAGAGAGAAATTTTTTTATTATTAAAGTTAGGTCTTTATATTACTTGATATCTTGTGGATTGTTTTTCTTGTTTTTTTACTGTTTATTTAAAAGAAAAAAGAGAAAAGATTTAGATACTTGGACTAACATTTCAAAGGTAACTTGGAATCTTGGAGCTTGAACTCATCCACAGTTATCAAGTCGGATTTCAGGAATCATTCAGTCAGAGAAATATTTGCAAAGATTCAACAAAAGTTGTCAGAATTAGAACAAGTCATAAAAAAAATAATAATAATATAAAAGAAAACAACAAAAATATAGATTCAAGTACTAATGGATTTTATACCCAAGAGGTTTTAATTTTTCAAACCCCCAAGTTTAATTTAAAATTCCTTGCTTTTAACTAATTTTTAAAATAAAAATTACAATTTTTAAAAGAATCACAACAAAAAATAAGACTTAGCAGCAACCAAAATTGTCACTATTAACAAAAAATTGTCGCTATTAACAAAAACCCTTGTTGTTTCAGTAGCGACAAGACTAGTAGCAGCAATTTTTTTTTTAATAGCAACAATTTTGGCTGCCGCTAAAACACCTTATTCTTACCTTATTTTTGTAGTGAATTCAGGAATATCTCACAAATTATTTGCAAATTTTTGTGAACATGCGAATTTTTGAAATATTCGCTAATAATTCAAGATTAATTCACAAAATCTTAAATTCACGAATTATTCATGATTGTTCAAAATTTTGGCGACTTTTGTGACTACACTTAAAAGGCCTCAAAGATTTTTATTTAACGATGGGAGATCCTGGAAACCCCCATCAGATAACGTGACTCTGCCACTAGATGTGCATGGCCAATATTTAAAGAGAAAAGTACAAAAACACTCCCCATTTATATTTTTATTATAAAAAAGATTGAAAAAATTTTGAATTATGAAAATGAACCCCATACTGGCCCGTATTCGTACACATTCTCCAAGCATGTGTTGGATGCCTAATAAAAACAAGTCAAAAAATAAAAATAAAAATAAATGGAAATTTGTTGGCAAGGGCAGCCTTATAATTATTCATTTAAATTGATCAACACCCTACGTTGGTTGATGTGTGTGGCTGCCCATTTCAGGTACGTGGGGGCGTTGTTTCGGGGAAAAAAAAATATGTTTTATTTTTTGGTGATAAAAAAATGGCACATGGCGCTGTTTTGTAAAAAACTCGTATTTAAAACCATGGTTACATGTGTTGAATAAAGTTTATTCCCCAACAATTATAGTTTGACTCTAACTCGGAGAGTTTGAATTATAATTTGACTCTAACTTAGAGAGTTTGAATTGTAGTTGGACTTTAACTTGGAGGTTGACTCTAACTACATGCTGAAACTTAGAGCCAGGTATTGAATTGTAGTTTGACTCTAACTGGTGATGGCCTAGTTACGTTATAACTCTGTATAAGGTTAGATTAGAAGTAGGATTTGTGACTTCTATATAAAGGGCTTTCGAGAGAGTTTAGAAGAGAGCTTAGAGAACTTTTGAGAGAGAGTTTTGAAGAGAGAAAATTGTAGTGAATACTTTGAGAAGCAAGGTATTGAAGAATTGTTTGGGGATTGAAGATCTGATTGAAGTTGTCTTGTGTCGGAATCGTTACTATATTCCGGAAGATCTCTTCTCTGTTCTTTAAAGGATAACGTCCTTGGTTTAACAGTGGTTTTACTATTGAATATCGTATTTGATCTTGTTTAAGAGTGCACTAAAGAGAAGGGAGTGTGTGTATTATAAATTTTCATAAATAGTGCATTGTAAACGTTCATAAATAGTGCATATACCCTTGTGGACGTAGTCCTCGATTAGGTGAACCACGTAAATCTTTTGTGTTGTGTGTGATTATTCTCTATGCCTTCTTATCTTTCCACATTCATGGCGATCGGGAGTTCGATAGATTGAGTAGAATTTCTAACAAGTGGTATCAGAGTCGAGTTTACGCTATAATGGTGATGAAGGTCTCGAATGCATGATTCGATGTGGAGAAGTTTTCGAAGAAGAATAATTTCGCTTTGTGGCAAGTCAATGTCACAGATCTCCTTGTCCAATAAGACATTGATGATGCTCTACTTGGGAAGGAGATGTGGAAGAAGGCAGAGATGCCTAATAAAGAGTGGAACTCTATTAATAAGAGAGTTGTAAGCACTATCCGATTGTGTTTGTCTATAACAATCCAAAAATTTTAAATCCTAATACGTTAAATGAATGTATGCGCTTAACAAGGTACGCGCCACACACTTAAGGCCTTGCATTTTGGACCGTTAGATAAATAGCTAACACATTGGTTGGGTGCATGAGTTTCACACCGAATCATGGCCCAAATACTTAAGTGAAACTTCCTTTGGAAGTTTCATTCGTTTGCAAGTGAAAGAGAGAAGAGAAAGAGCTTGGAGAAAGAGAAAGAGAAGAGCTCTCCCTCCCTTACTCCCCTTGAGCATTGATGATCTCCCTCTCAACTACTTCTTCTTCATCGATTTACCGCGAGAGAGCGTCAACATTGACGCAGCTACGGTCAAAGCGAAAGAGAGCTCCAAACCTCCTTCTGTTCGTAGTGTTAGAAAAATCCCACCCTATTGATTCATCCTTAGATCCTCCTATTACACTCAAAAGAACGTTTGATTTGTTGTGTACATTGTGAGGAGTCGATCTCCTTCCGTTACGATCTAATGTTTCAAGGGTTTCAAACAATCAGGCGAATATGAAGCGTAGAGAGCCGATTCTTGGATACGATAGCCGTGAGCTACGTGTGCCCGATTTAAGGAGGTAAATATCACATATTATTGATGCATTAGACTAGGATTATGTTGTATGGAATGTGCTCAAAGAATAGAGCTTAGTGTTTGGAAATAGGTTTTTAAAGGAAAAGAGCGTCCAAAAATCCCGATTTTGAAAATATGGATGACAGCACGCCATTACAACAATCACAGCGCGTTGTTACCAATGACAACATGCTGTGACAACACCCACAACGCGCTATCATGAGAATGGAAAGTGGCACTGCGGAGAAGACGTCCTCTCCATTCGCAGCGTGCTGACAGGAAAACCACAGCACGCTGTGTATGGTAACAACATGCTGTCAAGGAAATCACAGCACGGTGTGAACACCACACCAAAATAGATTATAAGTATATACAGTGTGCTGTCATGAAAACCACAACGCGCTATGAGCATAAGAAAATGAGAAATTCTGAAGAAAATTGATCGGTCGGTTTTGAGCGAGGCGCTGAATACTATCTCGGTATTTTGACTATAACGTTTTACTCTGAACTCGGGTTGATGCAATTCGAGTGGCGTTGGAAAGAGGACAATGAGCTCTATAACTTGTGTGAATTAATAAATTCATAAATTAAATATTTTAAAAGTCAAAATTAAGGAAATAGTTGAGACAAGTTCTACATGATCCAAGGTTAGCATGAACTTGTCATTTCTACCTCGATTTTGAGAAAATATTTAAGTACGTCGAGGTTGTTGGTAATTAGCAAGGATCAAAATTTTGGATTTCGTTTCGATTTCGGAGGGGACCGAAACCAAAAATTTGAAACCAAATTTCGACCAAAAATTTGAATTTTGGCTGAAATTTCGGCTGATAATATCATTCCCATATAAAAATCTGACCGAAATTTTGATCCTTGCTAATTAGAATCAATTTTTAATGCATCATCGTATAATGTGATATAAATTGAGGATCGAAGCCGTGATTAAGGGCTTTGGATTATACATTTGCAGGTGTATAGCTTTGGAACTTAGGTGGGGAAAATTCTTTACACAATTGCATTTTGATTTGATTGAGTTCATAGATGATTTGATATGATCAAATGTTTTTCACATTTAGACTTGAAATTATATGCTGTAAAATTGGAAATATTTGAATTGATCGTTTGAAATCGTATCCTTGAAATTGAAAAGGGTGTAGGGAAATTACAACGTAAACTTACATGTTTGACTTTTAATGCATAGATGCTTTGATGTGATCAAATGAAATGCGATAAATTTGACTGCTTTTGAATTAGTATTTGAACGTTTTGAAAATTGAAACTCAAGTGTATGAAATTTGAATGCAATATTGTTTGAAATAAACTGAGATTTTAGAAATGGATTTGGAACTTGCTAATTGATTGTTTTTTAATGTTTCGAAAGTCATGAATCATAGACTAGAACTTGAACTTTTGGATATATCGAATCCTTTGAATTAGAATTTGAAATCTTGGACACCTTGGACATCTTGGAAATCTTGGAAACCTTGGACATCTTGGACACCTTCTACACCTTGGACATCTTGGACATTTTGGACATCTTGGACACACTTGCATACCCTTAGACTTGTGCATACATGCATTGCATCCCTTGTATCAGTACAACAGGTTATCCGTACACATATGCATAAACACCCTTAGAAATTGAAAACCCTTGGAAATCGACACCTTTGGAATTGGAAATCGAACACTCTTGGAAATTGAGATTGGACACCCTTGGAAATTGAGATTTACACCCTTGGAACATTGAATATACTCATTGATACTTTGTGATCATTGAAACTTTGTTTGATTTGAAAATGTGCTCATTGAAACCCTGTTTTGACATGGACTGCTTTCAAATTTTCGCTTTGCAATTTGGTTTCAGATATGGAAATATTTTTTTTTATATACTGTCATTGAACCTAGGTATTGATACATTGAACCTAGGTATTGATAGAATAAAAATGTAACTGTTACTGAGTTTTCTGTACTGAGCTTAGATTATTAGCTCACCTCGACTAAACGTCATAGGTACTAAAGTTAATAAGGAAAGGGAAGGCATAATAGATCTTCCGCCCTAGATATTTGATTGTAGGTATAATTGTGATTTGGAGCTGGCACTCATTGGAATTTGTATATAGTCGATTTTAGATTTTTGGGCTTAGTATGTCTAATTATTTTGTAGAACAATAGGATTAATGTTTGTATAGACGTACTGTGTACCACTATTTAGGTGATTGTCGGCCATTACCGATGGTTTTATTTTGGTTCCATTGCATTATATTTTGTATGAAAATATAGATTTTTCTTTTGTTGTATATGATATCTCCTTTATTTCTATATTAATTTCAAAGATGATTTTATAATTATTTGTGATCAGCAATTTGATGGCACGAATTTTGGGGTAGAAAATCTGGGCTCTCACATTATCCGATGAAGTTTTATACAATGTTCTTTATGAGAAGACGATTGTAGATCTGTGGAAGAAGATGAAATCTCTCTACATGACAAAGTCATTGTCCAACAGACTCTTCATGAAGAAGCAACTCTACACCCTTCGTATGAAGACTGATATGCATATTCATGACCATTTGAATTCATTTATAAAATAGTTAGTAAACTATTGAGCATTGAGGTCAAACTTGAAGAAGAAGATCTTGCACTTCTCTTGCTTACCTCATTGCTACCATCTTATGGGCACCTTGTTACTATATTAATTTATAGTAAAGATAATATTACTATCGAAGAGATGACTGCTGCACTTTTTTTCGATGAATTGAGAAAATAACCTGAATCTAACTCCGAAGGAATTGGTCTCTTGAGCGAAAGGGATCGAAATCATGATCACAAAAGAAATAAGTCCAGAGGGGATAATAAATCAACAAAATGAAACAACATGTTCAAATCTAGGGGAGATAGAAGGATATTATATGTTACTTCTGTAAGCAATCTGGATATATTCGCAGATATTGTAAGCATAGATTGAATAAAGATAAGGGTGATGAAGGGACTTCACAATAGGCCAGTGTTGCTAAGTTAGATACCGATGAAGACCTATTATGTGTATTATTATGTTCCAAACAGTTTGATGGTAGATGGATCTTAGATTCAGGGGCATCGTATCACATGTGTCCGCACAAGGATTGGTTTGATCAGTATAAGAAAGCCAATGATGGGACGATTTTGATGGGAAATGACAGTGTATACGAAGCAGTGGGTATCAGCTCTATCAGAATTAAGATATTTGATAGTTGTGCTCACACTCTTACTGAGGTTAGGCATGTGCCTGATCTGAAGAAAAATTTAATCTCGTTGGAGGCATTGGATGAGATAGGATGTCGAGTCATTCTAGAATCCAGTAAACTAAAGGTCATAAGTGGTATTATGACCTTGATGAAATGTGAAAAGATGGAAAATCTATATACTCTCGTAGGCGACATAATCAATGATAGTAGTGTTGCGGCGACGAAAGATTCCAAGGATGTCTTAGATATGTGGCACAAGAGGCTTGATCACATGAGTGAACGTGGGCTGTCAGAGCTCATACAGAATAAGGTAATTTCTAACATCCAAACTTATAAGTTGAATTTTTATGAAGATTATATTTTTGAAAGCAGAAGAAAGTCAGTTTCTCCACAGAAAAGCATACTTCGAAGGGGCTGATTGATTACATACATTCAGATGTATGGGGATTGATCAGTCACAGAATATACCATTTTATTACCCTTAACTTAGTGATGCTAGGACTTAGTTTGCTACTAATAAGTTATTGATGTGTAGATATTTAAAAAAATAGTAAAAGAGAGCCAAAGTGTTAATATTCATCAAAATAAACTCAAAAACAGTAAAAAGTCGATTGAGCGTAAGAAGATGATGTGCCACTTATTAAAATATGAGAAATCGTATTTTACGATTTAGTGCTAATACTAAAGCCAAAGAAAAGAAAAATGAAAAATTATAATTTACGATTCTTCAAAAGATGATTCTTTAGAAAGCGATAAAAGAGTAAAAGGCGATAAAGAAGAAAGCGATTATTATCTACTAAGGAAGCTATGAAATATAGAAAATCGTGATTTATGATTTTATAAGGAAAATGAAGAAAAAGAATAATCGTGAATTATGATTACGATTATAGAAGCTTTCCTATTGCTGCTTATCATGTGAAGACTATCACCGCCAATAACAGAATTAGAAGAACTCTTTAATTAGAAGTTTAGCTAATCACGGATCTGAGAATATTGATGAAGATAGACTTCTAAGATCTCTGCTGTTGTTATTAAGGAAGGAAATCCGAAATACATCAACCATTGAAAGCAAGGAAGAATAAAATTAGAATTAGAGTTATATTAAAAATCTTTTACCTTAGTTATTTCTTTTATTAGAATTAGAAGTCCTGTAAGGCGACTCCTTATGATCTAGAAATAAGAGGGCCTGATATAGGAATAATCATCGAAGAATTTCACAACATCAATTGATAATTAAGGTCTGTGTTTTCTCCCGATCAAAGTAATTTAGGATTAACATCGTTCACAATTCTCTGAGGTCTTGCCTAACAACCAAGGCTGAGGAAGCTGAAAGATCAATTCTTTGGATGGTTCTACTTTTTCTTTCTAGTTTAGATTTTATTTTATTTTTAGTTTAGAATTTATATGTTTTGTAAATATCTTCGAATTTTGATTTGAATTGACGACTCAGATTAAAGTTTGCAGATTAGTGTAATGGTTTTATTTTTCCATCTTCAATTTTCTTGAATTTGATTATGGCCCAAATTTTAGGAGATTGTTGATTAGATTAAATCTGTGTTGAAGAATTTTAGTATTTGTTTGACGATCAAATTCTAGAAGGCTATAATATGGTGTAATGGTATTTTAAATTTGTAAACATCTGATAGTTGAAGGTTGAGATTGACGACCTCAATCTGAAAGAGGATTAGGATTTATTTTTATGTAAATTAAACTAAAATATATTATTTTATTTATATTTCTCTAGTAGTTTAATTCTTAAAAGATAAAGATAGTTTTAAAAAAAAGGGAATAAAAAAATTTATAAGAAGATAATCACTTTTTCGTAGGATCGATCTTATTATTAGTGCTATAATTTTCATTGTGCCCTTACAATAGATTAAGCCTTGATTTTAATTTAAATATATACAAACTATAAGTTGGTCAAGTTTTTGGCGTCGTTGCCGGGGAAGCGATTTATCTTTGTTTATATTCCCGCTTTAAAAATAAATATTTATCTCTTTTTATATTTCTTTATATTTTTAACTTTCTTTGATCACTTCTTAAGCTTTTGCAGGTTTATTCGAAGCGATAACTCAGAGTTTCAACACTCCTGCTGGCCACAGAAGCTAGAGGCTCAGATTTGTCTTTCTTCCTGCTTTCTAGAATAAAAATTAGATAAAAATTAAATTCAAATAGATATTTTTAATAACTGTTTTTAGCCACCCTATTGTGATCTTAGTATGGCAGGAAGAAACCAATATATGCCTAAAACCATGGGAGAATACTATGCATTGACACCTCTTACACTCCCCATGTATCCAAATACACCCCCAAGCCGGTAATAGGACTTTTGAAATTATGCCCAATATACTTCAAACACTTCCGACTTTTCATGGGCTAATAGACGAAGACCCTTATCTGCATTTAAATAAATTCGTAAGGGTATGTGTAGCAACCCTAGATCTCACAACCTCTTAATTGTAAGATCTTAGACCGTACCTTCGTATCGTGAATCATAGAAACATAATAAGGCGATAAAAGCACTTTAAACAGCGGAAAATAAATTTTTTTAAAATATTAATTAATCAAAATAAAGCTCATAATAATGTTCTTATTCCAATAACAAGTTCAACATGATTAAAGCCTAAACTTTTGCAATAAAATACTAACTGATCAATGTCTCATTTATTTAAAAACACTAATAATAACTAGAAAGGAAAATAGCTAATTAGGCCACGAAGCCATTATCGCTATTCTGTCCGATTTCTTGAGCACCACGTGCTGTCTCATCGCCATAGACCCATGCATTGTCCTTGGCGACACCTGTCTCATCTGGTCACCCACATCAAGAAGGATTGTAAGTTTACACTTATATGGACCAGACATGCAATCCATTAAAGCATAAAATATCAGTCATAGTCATATAAACATTTCGATATATTTCATGTATGTGTGCATGCGGCATATATAATCTCACTAAGCTGAAATGAACTGAACATAAACATATATATTAATATTACATGAATACATCATATTTTTTAATTTCATCTTTCTTGTCATTTAATGCACGTTAAACTCCGTCTCGCTCAAGACGTTGAGTCTTAATCATGCTTATCACTTGTTTAGTTAGACTCCGTCATGCTCAAGACGTTGGGTCTACTGAAACATATCATTTATTGCATGTCAAACTTCGTCCCGCTCAAGACGTTGGGCTTAATCATGCTCATCATACTCTTATTCAGTTAGACTCCATTTTACACAAGATGTTGGGTCTAATACCTTCTTAGACTCCATCATATATAAGGCGTTAGGTCTAATGCTCCTTAATCGTATTTAGTTAGACTTCATCAAGCACAAGATGTTGGGTCTAATACCTTCTTAGACTCCATCATGTACAAAATGTTGCGTCTAATGATCGTTGATCATCGCTTGACATTTCATCGATTTTTACGTGTCTTGATTGTACATTATATAGATCATCATGAAACATGTAAAGTGCATAAGAGTGATATCATAATACATAAGTATTTAAGTGACTTTAATTATGGTACATAAATATTAAAGTGTATATAATCATGGTGCATAAATATTACAGTGCATATCATACAATCATAGTGCATAAACATTGGCATTTAATGACACTGTTGTGAGAAGAACTTGAATATAGAACTTAGCTACGCAACACCATCCATTGATTTCAGGTTCAGGCTCAATCGATTGACATCCAATCGTCAATCGATTGACATCCAATCGTCAATCGATTGACATAAATCTGTGCATATCATAATACATAAGGCTCAATCGATTGATTTCCCATAATCAATCGATTGACTCACATCCATGCATTTTCTAAATAAACATCGTTTATCAGCATCTGTTCAGGCTTAATCGATTGACTTCTCTGAATTAATCGATTGACATAATTCTGTGTATTTTTCTAAAATAATATCATTCTGTCCTCAATTGATTGACATCCAATCGTCAATTGATTAACATAATTCTGTGCATTTTTTCGATAATAAAATCATTTAGTCCTCAATCGATTGACTCCTCTGAATCAATCGATTGACATAATTCTGTGCATTTTCTTTCTAAGCAATATTATTTAATCCCCAATCGATTGACATCCAATCGTCAATCGATTGACATAATTCTGTGCATTTTTCTAAAAATAAACTCATTTATCAGTACCTACTTTAATAGTCATCCTCAATCGATTGGCATCCAATCGTCAATCGATTGACATAATTCTGTAAGCATATATCAAAATACATCAAATCACATGGTGAGATTCCATCCGTCTTCTTTTTAATTGAAATTATCAACAATAAGGGTCACCAATCATAGCATGTATCTATTTAATCATCCATTCATTATTCATGAAATAAACTCACTAATTTACATAAAAATCTACTTAATAATCAATATTTTAAGTTCAATGAAAGGCATGATCTCTTCATACCTAGATCGATCGTACCACCACGATTAGATTAAAATCCCAACAATGATGATAATTTTAAAAGAAGGTGAAGGCCGCTTGAGAATATACGCCAACGTCTCACCGCACTTCCAAAAGAAAGGTTCTAGGAAGATAGATTTAGAATTTCTTCTCTAAGGTCTCTGATGGCTCTATTATTAAGAAGAACTCTAAATGAGTTTATAATTTAGGGTTCTCCGTAAGACACTAATTTATCACATTTTGGGGATTATCTGATGTTAAGCTAACACACCAAAGAAGAGTGTATAAGCTTTTATCTCAAAGTCCAAAATAGAGGATTAGAACACACATAGCAAGGTTTGATCCCTAGACCTCTTATCTAGAACGCACTGTCATTCGAATTAGAACTTAACAAAAGCATCCATTAAGTTGAGACTATTCACATATTCCCTTAGGGATGAAGCAAAGCAGTGGATAAACTCTTTGCCTCATTATTCGATCCCTAATTGGGAAGGAATGGAACACATGTTCCTTACGAAATTCTTTCTAATCAGTAGAACAAATAAAATTTGACATCTGATTATAACGTTTCTATAATTTTTGGATGAATCTCTTCAGGAGTGTTGGAACCGTCTTAAGGACCTCCTGCACAAGTGTCCTCACCATGGAATTACACGCTGGCAACTGGTGCTCACTTTTTACAAAAGCCTTAACGATGCCAACCGGCATATGATTGATGTCGCCTGTGGTGGTATATTTTATAACTTAACAGCAAAAGAAGCTTGGGAACTCTTTGAGACCCTTAGCGAGGAACCGGTGCAACACCACGCATCTGACGAGATTGATTCAGAGACTTTAACAAATATACTTCCTAAGCAAGGAAGATTGTATAAATTAAAGTCAATGATGAAAGGTTTTCTAGGACTGAGATTTTGGAAAATAAAAGTCTAATCTCTGGTGGGTATAAAATCGTACCCAACATCTCAACAAGGAGAAGCCTGTGGTCCTAACCATGGCCAAACTCAATCAGTCTCCCAACCTTCACTTGTTTCTCGTTACCCCATAGGAGCCCAATACCACACTGCTAATGAGGATGCCATGTTGCAAATAGCAGACAGCTGGGAGCAACATAATCACATTCAGACACAGTTACTCAATCATCTGCAACAATCTATCAAAAGGTTAGAAACTCAAATTGAGCAGCTACCCCTTTTTTAGAGAGAAAGTAACGCATTGCCTTCATATGCAATTGGTACGTCTAGAGGATGTACATTTATGAGAGGCACATCAACTCCCTCTATTTTTAATTAATTTCCTCTAAAACCCGTCGAGCTACCGACTCACCCGTAGCAAACACTTGTAATATATGTATATAATATTAGAAAAAGTGTATTCTATGATTTACGGTATGTAAAAGTCCAGTAAATCTTAACAATCTCTTTTGTTATGTCACAATCACTTTACTCATATGGATTTATGATGTCTCCTGATACGAAGAGTCAAATCGTAGCAAGTACGATTTGAAGTGTCAATAAGTTTCACTTTCGTTCTATAGAATTACAAATGACAATTCTAGAGAACAGACAACTCCAATGATTGATCTTATTGGTTAAGTTAGAATTCGAACCCATTTAATTCATAGAGGAAGCAAACATGCAGCGCATTCAATTTTGCCACCTGCCAACCACCCGAGCCTAAAAACCTACACCTCGACATTTAACCCGAAGTGACGGTTCGAGCCCGAGCCCAACCTCTTTCCTATAAATCCCTACCAATCCGCAGACTAGAACCATCTCACAACCTATCTCATCTCTTTCGTCTCCCATCTTTCATACCTAAAATCCTATGATGAAAGAGCATAACCCAAGTGATTTTAGCAAGAAACTTGATAGAACTCTTGAAATACATAGAGCTAAGCTCCTGGCTGCAGAACAAAGAGTAGAAAATCGAAAGCACTAGCGACCTGGTCAAGATGGTGAGTTATCCACTAAAACTACCCTTAACCCTAAACCTAACCCAAATCCGAAACCACAAATCATAAACTCATCTTCCCCCACTTCCTAACCTTTATACCATCACAACCCACCCTAAATGCGTATTCCTTTCCAATTAAGATGGGTTATAATTTTCAGTGTCATCTCTCATCCCATCCTTGATCTCCTCACCACCCCTCTCCATTGCTTATACTTTCCCTGCCAACTGTGCACATTCTCTTCACATAGTTTTCGCAAAGGAGCAGTATAGGTAAAGGATGATCTGGCGATGAGATCAGGAGATGTATTCACTTTCTTACCCTTTGAAGTACTCTCATTGTGGCATTGCATTTCTTCCACGAAAGGGATGTGAGGTGCTCCTTTTTAGGGGATGCAAGATAAAGAAGGGCACAGAGAAGTGTTTTGACAGCTCCTGGAGTGGCGACCCTACCAAGGTGTGGATACTCCTTTGGTAGGAAGGAATGAGAGACTCTGCTTGAAGGTAGTTAGAAGCTGATGACCGATCTTTATCGAAGATTTCTTTTCGGGCGTTGCTGCCAGTGTCATGTCTAACTTAGTATGTGTCTAGATTTTTCCTAGGTTTAAACTCTTTTATGTAAATAGTTTTTCTTCGTTGTTGTTCATTGTAAATATTCAGTTATATATAAAATTTTCCTTTTACTAATTATCATTTTTTTACTAACAATGTGTGTTACTAACATCACTAGCATTTTTTTCTTACTAACATTTTTGTTATTGATACTCCGAGTGTAATAGCCCGAAAAATCACGCTAAACTATGACCTCGGGATCCGTGCCCGATTGGTCACAAGTTTGACCAATCAGGAGATCAAGAGTTAGCATAGAATGTGATGAACGGACGAGATGTGATGGGTTGAATGCCTATGTGGTGTGTGTTGTGAATGTGAAGTCGCATACACCTACCGCGGTGTATGTGCTCAACACACACGTGAGGAAAGGGATAAAAGGGTTTAATAACCCTAAATGTGTGTTTTTGGTGGTTGAGAGAGAAGTAAAGAAGAGAGAGAGAGAGGAAGTAAAGAGAGGAGTTATTGCAACTGATTTGGAGGGGGGATTCAAGCGATAAAAGCCGGATTCAACACGGGTTGGATCTGTTAGAGCCAAAGCTGGAACCCTAGCCTTCCAACCATTTGATTTGAAATCAATTTGAGATTGATTCAAGGTAAATTTTTGTGAATAAAATACATAGATCGTAGAGGCTAAGTTGTAGTTGAAAATGGTTAGAATCATAGGATAATGGCTTAGAAAAATAGAGGAAAAAGTATGGAAGAAGATTGAGAAGAACAGCTCGAAAGGGGCTGAATCTGACAATTTCGATTAATCGAAATTGGGTTTCGATTAATCGAAATTGGCCAGGAAGTTGAAAGGTCAGAGGACCCCGATTTCGATTAATCGAATTGGAGTTCGATTAATCGACCTGGGATTTCGATTGATCGATTTGGGTATCGATTAATCGACTGGGAACCTCCAGTGGACCCCAGGGGTTGGAGGAAAGGACTTGAGGGAAATCGACTAATCGAAATGGGATTTCGATTAATCGATTTCAGTTTTCGATTAATCGATTTGGGATCGATTAATCGATTTTAGGAACTCGACTACTCGAATCGAGAATCGACTTTGCGAAACTGAGAATTTCGATTAATCGAATGAAAACTCGACTACTCGAATTGAGAATCGACTTTGCGAAACAGAGAATTTCGATTAATCGAATTCATTTCGATTAATCGAATGAAAATCTCAATTAATCGATTTGAGAATCGATTAATCGATATTGACTTTCGATTAATCGAATTTGGAAATCGATTAATCGAATCAGATCCGATTAATCGATTTTGGAGTTCGATTAATCGACTGAGAAAATTTATGTTGACCTTGGAGTTTGACTTTAAGATTCTTGGAGGGTCTTAGACCTTCTTTATTGCATCCTTTGTGATGTGTTTCACCTGTTATGTGGTACCATAGGTGGTACGTGTGGACTAGTGCACAAGGAGTCACGTGGGACCTTGATGCAATGATCAAATGAAGACTTGAGGTAGGGAACACCTTGAACATGTACTTTATTTTACAAGAGCATGTATGTAGTGATATAGAATTCAATTCAAATGTTTATTTCTTAAGAATTTGTGAAAAGTGTGTGTGTGTGACATCCATAAGAGTAATCATGATGAGCCATCCCCAGGGGATGAAGAAGTAAAGAGATAAGAGCATCAGGTGTGATGCAAGTAAATGGATACATCCCAGGGATGTATCCAAGGATTGAATCATGTTTGATAGGGCCTAACTGATATAAGATAGCACACTTACACGGTGAATAACTATATGTAAGGCACCGATATTTTTGTTATTTGAGGTTTGATAGGTTACCCCACCGACGTGGCGGGATATCCACGACTGACACGGCAGGATATCCGTGACCGATACGGCGGCGAAACCGTAGGCCAGTGCGGAGGCTTATCCGTACATAGTAAGCACACCCTGTACGTTGATTGAGACAAGTGAAACCCGCCACCAATCCCGGGGAAAGGGGCTTGGTACTATTTGTATTCCTGTGAATACGGTTAAAACTATCTATATAGATGACGATGATGGGTATCTCATCTGGGGCTCGATGCTATATTGCTCGGATTACTTAAGTTGAAAGTTTAAGTTTTGCTTTAGGCCTTTTCAAAGATCATTCATGAGTAAATGAAAACATAAGTAATTAAAAGAAACGAAATGCTTTTTAACTGCTTTCATCAATAATTGCATAGACACATCATGCATGGTATCATAGAATATATGTGAGTAATAATTTATATGTTCAATCGTGGTCTGCTCCTATTGAGCTAGGATGTAGCTCACCCTATAGACTATACGTCGCAGGTCCACTACTAGCAGCTGCCGAGGCTTCAGGAGACGCTGACCCCGGTGAGTCGGACCTTGCGGCCGGAGACGAGTTGGAGCCACCTCCTGAGGACTTCTTCTAGAGGACTCCGTTGTGCCACTTTGAGGGCTTTTTAGAGAGATTTTGTACGGCTTGGTATGTTAAGCCTTGATTTTATTTAAAACCATGTACATAAGGAGTTGGGATTATTCTTTTGGGACGAACCATCCGTGATGATTTCTATCATCGATGGTTCGGATCGGTTCTCCATTCATGCAGAGGCATGAGGATAGAACTGTCTTTTGGGAAGTTAATTAATATAGATTTAAATTCTGCAATTTCGTTTATTATACTCTTTGATGCTTGATATACCAGTGTTCCGTGCTTAGCTAAAGGGCACGGTCAAGATGATCGTGCTGATGGCACGGGTTTTGGGGTGCCAAAATCCGGGTTGTCACACCGAGAATAAGCTGCAGATATTTTCTCTCAAGCTTGGGGGAAAGTATATATCTGGTAACAGATTTTTTTCGGTAAATAATTAGAGTTCTCAATAATTTGTAGGTAAATAATATTTTTTGTATCCCCTATTTTTTTTTGTGCCAATGAGGGCATTGTCCGATTTAAGTTTGGGGGGATACACAATTCCTGTGTATAATAGTTTTATTTTTAGTAAATTTTAAAAAAAATTCTTTTTTTTTATCAGTACATAGGAATTATGGTAAAAAAAATATAAGATTCCGAAAACTTATGATTCATTGTAATAGGAGTTTAATAATTAGAATTTAGAACTGTTATAATTCATGCTTAGCTCATTGAAACATTGTATTAGAATGAATGTTTGAAATACTAGATTGAATTGCAAGAATTTAGACTATAGTTTCAAAAAAAATAAAAAAATTATAAACCAGTGACATTTTGAGCCATATTTCCTCTTTTATTCTGAGAGAGATTATTTCTATTAAAATCACAGAATTTCTATGAACCTCTATATTAATATGACATCTCATATTGCTGAATTTAGAATCGAATTATTCTATGAATATGATGAACTAATTTTTTGTCTAGAACTATCTATTAGAAATATCAAAGCAAGAAGGCATCCATGCTAGTAAATCATGAAGATGATTTAAGACCATATTTTATTTAAACCAGAGCCAAAAAGTCAAAATCCAAAACATTTTTCCCTTTGAATCCATATTAAAAGCCTAAACTAAATTTTTTTGTATCAGAATTTTATAAACCTTTAACCATATGTACTACCCAAAGCTTTCTACCTTTAACCTTTACAATTTCTGAGAGTTTAGAAGGAAAGAAGGGAAGAAGAGGGAGTGAAAAGAGTAAAACAAAAACATATAAAGGAAATGTTAGGGGTGGTACAGCAGAAAAATAATAGAGAATATGGAAAAAAGAGAAAAATTGTAAAAGACAATTTTTGAAGAAGAAAAAATTACGATTTAGCAAAAAGCTTTCAAAAAGAAGAAAAATCATGAAAATGCGATTTTGTAAATTTACTGAAGAACTGGGATGTATGTAAAAAAATAAAAATAAAAATAAAAATAAATGGGAAGAAGATATCTAATCATGGATACTTACTGAAGTAGAATAGTAGAAGAAGATAGGAAAAATAAGAGCTAAATTCTCAGAAAAACTTTGAATCATTTTCTACCTTTCCTTGATACCTTCTGAAACTTAAAACCCCATTACAAGCTGAAGGAAAGACCTTTCTGATTTACGATTTACCAAAGCATAAGCCTAGTAGAGATAAGGATTATAGATATTATGGATTGTACAGGGAATCATAAGAATATGATAGGATTATCTTTTTTATAAGATTCATTTTTGCAATTATCTTTGACTGAATTCTTCTGAAAAATATACTGAGAGAACCAAAAAGTTTTGATATCTTTTTTAGAGTATGTCAATAGTGAGTTTTTGATTGAAAATATTTTTTAAATCTGTAATTTATAAAGATTTATGAAAAATAAACTATCCACTAGTGCATATATACGTTGTGCTTATTATGAATTGAAATTGTTGGAGTTCTAATCAAGGATAACTGTTGTAATGAAAAATAAGGATAAAGGATTGGTAATTGTTGTCGCTCCAAGTGTGTCATAAATGTGTGCATTATGAATCAAAAATTAAAGAATTAAAGAATGCTAGGTTATATGGATGCTAACTTATGAAAGGGATATCAGCACATTGGGGCTAACACTGGCCTGCAAGATCAGGGCCAATTATAGCAAGTTTTAAAAGTAAGTATTTCAAGATCGTCCACAGAGAAGTTTGTCTAAACTAAGAGATAAACCTCCAGATCTGTGCTACCAGATCTGGCTCTATAATTATCTATAAAAAAGAATAGATAAAAGAGAGTGTTGGATTGTGTCACATTTAACTATAAGCAAATAAAGAAAAGAACTAACTACATGATCCAGATCCGAGTTGGGGAGATGTTTAAAATAAGACAAATGCAGAAATAATAGCTTCATGTACTTTAGCCTCTGAATTTTAATGGAGAATCTGTATTTCCACAGAGCAGATTCAATCTTCATCTGGCTACCAGCACAGATGTAAGAGAAATAAATCCGAATTAAGGAATAGGTTTAGACTTATGGCTGTGATCTCATCACTTAAATGGTCACAGATCTGTCATAGTGGCCTATTCTTTAGTTGAACATGAACATCGTAAATGCCGCTTGAATTAGGTTACCAACGCTAATTCGCATGTGGATGATGAATTAAGGGAAGTTGGATGCGATAAGTGAATCTAAAGAAGTCTAATGCACTAAGGTGATCATTCGGAACCCTCGACATGACTCCAATGGAGAAGACACAAATTACTGAACCTTTTAAAATCCAACGTTAAATTACAGAGCACGGCTTCTTAGAGAGCCCTCGGACTTACGATCGAGCTTCTCGAAGAGCCCTCGATTCTGATCTTGAATCCGAACTTGGAAGTACAAATCACTCACAATGGCTCTCAAAGGTAAACTACAAGAAGGATTACAGGGGTTCGGATAAACTATCCGACGGAATGAGGGAAACAGAGATGAAAACTCTAAAATCTGGATACCCAAATTGGGCAAATGGTTCGTCTATTTATAGTTTTCCTAAGCCACTTTCGATGTGTATCAACCAATCGAATTGGATAGATCAGATCAACCAATAGGAGTCGAGCACCGTGATCCAGATCTGCTCGCCAATCGAAATGCTTGATCCGTTCACCAATCGTAAAAGAGGTATCAATTCTATGTAATTCAAAAATCTGTTTGAGCTTCTAGAAGTTCCCGCCAAGTAATTTCATCTTTGGGTGTTCACATGGGGTGGAATATGCCTTTGGTTCGTGCTCGAATCTTCCTAATGTCCTTGGGTTTTAAAACGCATTGGGGCGTGCAAAGTTTCTGAAATACCTTCGGACGAAATGCAAATCCCGAAATACCATTTTGCATAGTTTAAGGGCTTTTTTGCAAAGTAGTTTGGCTCCAGAAGCTCTCTTCGCAAAGCATTTTGGCTTCAGGAGATCTTTTCGCAAAGCATTTTGGCTTCAGGAGATCTTTTCGCAAAGCATTTTGGCTTCAGGAGATCTTTTCGCAAAGCATTTTGGCTTCAGGAGATCTTTTCGCAAAGGACTTCTCTTCTTTTCGCAAAGGTCATTCTTCTATTCGAGGAGTGTTTTCTTCTTTTCGCAAAGTTCAAGGTTCTTTGCGAATAGTAGAAGTTCTTTGCGAATTGAACTCTAGGCTCCCATTCTTCTTTGCGAATTGACTTTTAACTTGATTTTTCCTTTGCGAATAGTAGAAGTTCTTTGCGAATTTAGCTTTAGCTTCCATTCTTCTTCTTCAGGTCTTTTCTTGCTCTTTTAGGACCTTTTAGCCATTGCTGAGGCTATTTCTTCACTCCCTCTTTGAGCTTGACATGCGTTGTCAGCTTTTTGATCATTTTAGGATGGTTTTCGGATTTGGACCTGTCTTTTTGGTTAGCTGCAATATGAACACTAAAGCACTTATTTAGTCCTCTCAAGGGTCTTTCAAGGCTCATGTTTAGGGGTGAAAAATGGTATTTTTCACTACTTAACAGTAATTTAGAAAATCATAATAATCTATGTATTGACCAATTCGGCCACTTAGGTGATTTAGTTAATATAATTAGTGTACAAAGTTAGTTTAGAATTTTTTTTTTTATTTTTGAAAAATAAAAAAAATAAAAAAAAATTGAAGTTTGTAGGTAACTTCACTGAAAACCTTCAGAAGACTACAACCCCACTAGGGATCACCTAGGAGTTTAAAGGATTGTGGTATCCGCTGAGTGCAATCGTGCTTTCTACGAAAATGCCATTTAAATTCTTAGTTTATATTCCCTTGTTTGCTAGGGACTAGCAAAGCTTAAGTTTGGGAGTGTGATCAGTCACAGAATATATCATTTTATCACCCTTAGCTTAATGATGTTAGGACTTAGTTTGTTACTAATAAGTTGTTGATGTGCAGATATTAAAAAAAAATAGTACAAGAGAGCCAAAGTGTTAATATTCATCAAAATAAACTTAAAAAGTAGTAAAAAAATGATTAAACGTAAGAAGACGATGCGCCACCTATTAAAAGATGAGAAATCGTATTTTACGATTTAGCATTAATATCGAAGTCAAAGAAAAGTAAAATGAGAAATTGTAATTTACGATTCTTTAAAAGACGATTGTTCAGAAAGCGACAAAAGGGTAAAAGGCGATAAAGAAGAAAGCAATCGTTGTCTACTGAGAAAGCTATGAAAGATAGAAAATTGTGATTTACAATTTTCTAAGGAAAAAGAAGAAAAAGAATAATCGTATAATATCCCAAAAATTTGAGCATTTAACTTTGACCTCAGGATCCGTGCTCGATTGGTCATAGGGTTGACCAAGTGATGGTCAAACAGTGAACTCATGAAATTATGTATTAATGTGAGATCAGAGTGACCTAAGTGTAGAGTATAGTGTTAAGTGAGAGTCACATACACCTATCTCTGGTGTATGTGTTTAACACACAAGCAGGAGAGAGGATATAAGGGCCTTAATAACCCTAGAATCCTTTTTCTTTTGGTTGGTGAAGGAATTAAGAAGAGAGAGAGAGGGAGAAAGCAAGAGGAGTTATTGAGAAAGGAGTGAATGCAAATCAAAGGGCTAATTAGAGCATTTATTGTCGGATTCAAAGCGATTTGGGATAGTTGAAGCAAAGGCTGGAACCCTAGCCATCAAAACCAACAAATCAAATCCTTAAAGGTATTATTGAGGTGAGTCTTGATTGAAGTAAATCATAGATTGCAGATGATTAAATTCAATCAAGTAGGGTTAAAAGAGTAGATTAAAGGTTTAGAAAAGAAAGGAAAAAGATTTGGAAGAACAACCAGAAAGGGGGCTGAATCGGACCAAATCGATTAATCGAAATTGGGATTCGATTAATCGATTTTGGTTTTGGAAGTTGAAAAGTCATGTAAGCCCGATTTCGATTAATCGATTTTGATGTTCGATTAATCGATTTGAAAATCGACTAATCGACTGGGTACCTCCAGTGGCTGGAGAAACATGACCTGGGGAAATCGACTAATCGAGTTGAGAAATCGATTAATCGACTTTAGATTTCGATTAATCGATTTGGGATCGACTAATCGATTTCAGACTTTCGATCACTCGATTTGAGAATCGACCTTACTATGTTGGAGATTTCGATTAATCGATTTAGGATCGATTAATCGAATTTGAATCTCGATTAATCGATTTTGGGAATCGATTTGGACTTCGATTAATCAATTTTGGGAATCGATTAATTGAATTGTGTTTCGATTAATTGATTTTGGGAATCGATTAATCGACTTTGGCAGTTTTACTTGACTTTATAGTTTTACTTTGAGATTCATGGAGGGTCTAGGACATTCTTTATTGCATCTTTAGTGATGTATTATATGTGTTGTGATGTACCATAGGTGGTACGTGTGAAAACGAGCACAAGGAGCCACGTGGAACCTTGATGCTTCGACCTCCAGAGAATTGAGGTAGGGAACACCTTGAACATGTACTTTAATTGTAAGAGCATGTATGTAGTGATATATTTATCAGAATTGAAAATGTTTTAACTATGAAAAGCTTTGTAAAAATTGGTGTGTGTGTGACACCAAGAATGTGATAAAGGTATCTGTGTGATGCGAGTAACTAAGATCAAGTAATCTAATGAGAATAAGACATCCCCAGGGGATGAGAAAGTAATAAAGGCATCAGTGGATGCGAGTAAGTTATACATCCCTGGGATGTATATCTGATTGAATAATTATTGTTGAGGCCTAACTGATATAAGATAGCACGTTACACCGGTGAACAACTATATGTAAAGCACATGTTATTTTTATTATTTGAGGTTTGTTTAGGATACCCCACCGACGTATGGATACCCACGATGCAAATAGGATATCCGTGACTGCACGACGCCAATCTTACACAAAGAAGCACATCCCAGGAATGTTGAGATGAGTTTTAACCCCGCCGCCTAGTGAGAAAGGGGCTTAAGTCGTATTCTCAGGAAATATATTTTAACAACTGTCTATTTAGACGACGATGAAGGGTATCTCATCGGGGCTCGATGCTATATTGCTTGGGGATTACTTAAGTTGAAGATTTAAGTTTTGCTTTAGGCCTGTTCAGTGTCATTCATGATAAATCAACAGTAAAGTAAGACATGCTAATTTCCAGTGAATTTGAATGTAAATTACCAACTTTTAAACTATTTTTCTAGCAAATGCATAGACTCATCATGCTTAGAATATCATGGAATATATGTGAGTTTTAATTTATATGTTCATTATGTCGTTCCCTATTGAGCTAGGATGTAGCTCACCCCTTTAGACTATACGTCGCAGGTCCATTGATAGCAGCAGCTGAGGCTTCGGGAGACATAGATCCGGGTGATTCGGATTACATGCCTGGAGGCAAGTTGAAGCCTCCTCCCGATGACTTCTTCTAGGAGACTCTGCTGTGTACTTTGACAGAGAGTAGTTTTGAGAACAAATTTGTACGGCTTGATATGTCAAGCCTTTATTTTGTTAAAACAATGTAATTAAGTTGACTTAATTCTTTTGGCCAACCATCTGAGGTGATCTGTTTATCACCGATGGTTCGGATCGGTTCTCTGTTCATGCAGTGGCATGAAGGTAGAACTGTCTTTTGTTTGTGCCAGTTGGGCACATTAACTTTTCCGCTTTATGCAGTTAATTGTTTATTTCTTTATTATTGCTTGTTATACTAATGTTCCGTGCATAGTTTTGGGGCACAGTCTGGGGGATCGTATTGATGGCACGGGTTTTGGGGTGCCGAAATCCGGGCTGTCACAAATCGTGAATTATGATTACGATTATAGAAACCTTTCTATTGCTGCTGATCATGTGAAGACTATCACCGCCAAGAACAAAATTAGAAGAACTCTTTAATTAAAAGTTTGGTTAATCACGGATCGAAGAAGATTGATGAAGATAGACTCCTAAGATCTCTGATGCTATTATCAAGGAAAGAAATCTGGAACATATCAACCATTGAAAGCAAGGAAGAATAAAATTAGAATTAGAGTTATATTAGGAATCTTTTAGTTTAGTTATTTCTTTTATTAGAATTAGAAGTCTTGTAAATCGACTCCTTATGATCTATAAATAAGAGGGCCCGGTATAGGAATAATTACCGAAGAATTTCACAGCATCAATTGGCAACTGAGGTCTGTGTTTTCTCCCAACTAAAGTAGTTTAGGATTTACAAAGTAATATCGTCCATAGTTCTCTGAGGTCTTGCCTGACAACCAAGGCTGAGGAAGCTCAAAGATCAACCATTTGGATGGTTCTACTTTTGCTTTCTAATTTAAATTTTATTTTATTTTTAGTTTAGAGTTTATATGTTTTGTAAACATCTTCGAATTTTGATTTGAATTGACGACTCAAGATAAAGTTTGTAGATTAGTGTAACGGTTTTACTTTTCCATCTTTAATTTTCTTGAATTTGATGGACGCCCAGATTTTAAGAGATTGTTGATTAGATTAAATCTGTGTTGAAGAATTTTAACTTTTGATTGACGACCAAATTCTGGAAGGTGATCAGTAATATAATTACCATTTTATCACCCTTAATTTAGTGATGATAAGACTTAGTTTGCTACTAACAAGTTAACAATGTGAAGATATTAAAGAAAAATAGTAAAAGAGAGCCAAAGTGTTAATATTAATCAAAATGAACTCAAGAAGCAGTAAGAAATACGATTGAGCGAAAAAAAATATTTTCTCGCCTACTAAAAGTCAGAAAATCGTAATCTACGATTCTTCAAAAGAGATAAAAGGAGAAAAGCGAAAAAACGCAATCTAGAGAATCGTTCAAATAAAAAACTATGAAAAATAGAAAATCATAATTTACGATTTTCTAGAAAAAAAGAAGAAAGAAAAGAATAATCGTGATTTGTGATTTTCTATAAAAGAAGCTTTCCTGTTATATCTATTGCTGCTGATCACGTGAGTGAAGATCATCATCGCCATGCACTGAATTAGAAGATATCTGAAATTAGAAGTTTGGTGAATCATGGATCTAAAAAGATTGATGAAGATAAGCTCTTAGAAAATCTCGATTGCTGAAATAAAGGAGAACAATCCAGAAGCACATCTACCATTAAAAGCAAGGAAGAATAAAATTAGGAATTAAAATTATATTAGGAATCTTTTATTAGTTTCTTTTATTAGAATTAGAACTCTGTAAACTGACTCCTTATAATCTATAAATAGGAGAGCCTGGTGTAGGAATAAACATCGAAGAATTTTAACATCAATTGACAACTGAGGTTGGATTTTCTTTCGATCAGTAGTGTAAAATAGTTAGAGTAGATTAGATATCATAAGTTTCTCAAGAGCAATTGACGACTACTATTGGGTGCTGAGGATTAGTGTAGATATTCTAATTTCTCATAAGTAATTGACGACTATGGCTGAGGGGTGAAAGATATATTTATTTGCTTTCTAGTTTAGATTTTATTTGTTTTATTTACATGCATTATAAACATCTTCAAGTTTTAATTTGAATTTATGACTCAGGTTGGAATTTACAGATTAGTGTAATGGTTTTTACTTTTTCAACTTTAATTTTCTAGAGTTTGATTGACGCCCAGATTTTAGGAAATTATTGATTAGATTAAATCTATGTTAAGAAATTTTAGTTTTTGATTAACGTCCAAATTCTAGAAGATTGCAATATAGTATAACGGTACTGCTTATTTTTCTAAATATTCGATGGCTGAAGATTAAATTGATGACCTCAATCTGAAGGAGGATTAGGATTTATTTTATGTACTTTAGATTAAGAAATCATTCTTTTATTCATATTTCTTAAGTAGTTTAGAACCCTAAAAGATAAATATAAACTTTAACATAGAAATATATATATGTATATAGAAAAAGGATAAAACTTCTTCATGAGAACGATCCTATACTATCTCTATAATTTCTATTGTGCGCTTGTAATAGGTTAAGACTTAATTAGACATACATAGTAAGCCGATTAGAAGGCTACAATTCTGTATAACGGTATTTTAAATTTATAAACATCCGATAGCTGAAGATTGAGATTGACGACCTCAATCTGAAGATGGAGGATTAAGATTTATTTTTATGCAATTAGATTAAGGAACCTATTCTTTTATTCATATTTCTCCAGTAGTTTAGGACTTAAAAGATAAAGATAATTTTTAAAATAGGAATATAAAAATCTATAAGAAGATAATCACTTCTTCGTGGGATCGATTCTATCGCTACGCTATAATTTTTATTGTGCGCTTGCAATAGGTTAAGGCTTGATTTTAATTTAAATATATACATACTATAAGTCGGTTAGCAGTCATTGAGCCAAAAGTTTGAGATGAAGGATCTTAGTTCCGCAAATAAGATCCTAGATATGAAAATCACGAGGGATCATGGGAAGAAGAGGCTTTGGTTAACTCAAAGGACTTTTATTCAAAAGCTCATTGAGAAGTATAATATGAGTGATGTCAAGCCTGTATCAACTCCTCTTGCAGAGCATTTTAAACTCATAAAGAAGATGAGTCCATCCACCCTAGCAGAAAGGAAACACATGAAGAATATTCCGTATGCTAATGTTGTTAGAAGTTTGATGTATGTCATGGTGAGTAGATGTCTAAGTGTGGTTCGCAAGTATATGTCCAATCCATGTCGGGAACATTGACTTACAGTGAAATGAATATTGAGATATCTGAAAGATACAACTAAGCATGATTTAATGTTTGAAGGTGGAGATACACGCGAGTTGGATCTCTACGGTTATGTTGATTCCGACTATGCTGGTAATCTTGACAGGAGAAGGTCAACTATGGGTTACGTGTTTGTCTTGGTAGGTAGAGCAATTAGTTGAAAGTCTATGATCCAAGGGATAGTTGCTTTGTCAATTATAGAAGCCAAGGTTATAGCAGCTACAAAAGCAACTAAGGAAGCCTTATGACTTAAAAATTTAGTCAGTGAATTTGGTGAGGTTGATGAGAGCACCGATATCTTCTGTAACAGTCAGAGTGTCATTTATTTAGCAAAGAACCAACTCTTTCATGCGAGAACAAAGCATATAAATGTCTGGTATCATTTTATCAGAGATATGATAGAAGATGAAGAAATATCGATTCAGAAGATCGATACGAAAGAAAACACAACGGACATGTTAACCACGCCAGTTACAGAGAATAAGTTTAGGCATTGCCTAAACTTTATCAACACTTGGCGAAGATGTTGATGCTCATTGGGGCGGTGATGTGGTTAGGGATGATACCTTGGTGGAGATTGTTGAATAAGGTTTATTCCTCAATAATTATAGTTTGGCTCTAACTGGGAGAGTTTGAATTATAGTTTGACTATAACTTAGAGGTTGACTCTAACTCGGAGAGTTTGAATTGTAGTTGGACTTTAACTTGGAGGGTAACTCTAACTACATGGTGAAGCTTAGAGCCAGGTGTTGAATTATAGTTTGACTCTAACTGGTGATGACCCAGTTACGTTCTAACTCTATATAAGGTTAGATTAGAAGTAAGATTTGTAACTTTTATATAAACGGCCTTTGAAAGAGAGTTTAAAAGAGAGTTTAGAGAGCTTTTAAGAGAGAGTTTTCCAGAGAGAAAATTGTGGTTAATACTTTGAGAGGCATGGTATTAAAGAATTGCTTGGGTTTTGAAGATTCGATTGAAGTTATTTTTGTATTAGAATCGTTACTATATTCTGGAAGATCTCTTCACTATTCTTTAAAGGACAACGTCCTTAGTTTAAAAGTGATTTTACTGTTGAAGATTGTGTTTGATCTTGTTTGAGAGTGCACTAGGGAGAAGAGAGTGTGTGCATTATAAACGTTCATAAATAATACATTTACTCCCATCGACATAGTCCTCGATTGGATGAACCACATAAATCTTTTGCGTTGTGTGTGATTGTTCTCTGTGCCTTTTCTTTCTGCATTCATCGTGATCGGGAGTTCGATAGAGTGGGTAGAATTCCTAACAACATGCATGATTTTAGATATCTAAATCGAAGACGTATCTAATATGGGCGATACAGAAGATGCCTTGCATCATGAACATACAACATTAGACTGAAAATAATATTTAAATAATTTAATAATACTAAACTAAATGCTTAGTTTTATATCATTAAACTATAATTAATAGTCATCAATCTAAATAGTCCTTATTGGTTATTTGCCATTAAAATATTTCTCACCTAAAGAATTACATTTTTAAGAGGATGCAAACATTTTACATTTGGAGACGAGAAGTGATATGATTATTGTCTTTCTCAACTCTGAGATGTGAAACGTATCATCCGAGATGTCCCTGATGATAATTGAATCGCGTAAATCTTTTGCGTTGTGTGTGATTGTCCCAATCTAACTAGTGATAGCCTAGTTACGTTCTAACTCTATATAAGGTTAGATTAGAAGTAGGATTTGTGACTGTTATATAAAGGGCATTTGAAAGAGAGTTTAGAAGAGAACTTAAAGAGCTTTTGAGAGAGAGTTTTCAAGAGAGAAAACTGTGATGAATACCTTGAGAGGCAAGGTATTGAAGAATTACTTGGGTTTTGAAAATTCAATTGAAGTTGTTCTTGTGTTGGAATCGTTACTAGATTCCGGAAGATCTCTTCTCTATTCTTTGAAAGACAACGTGTAACAACCCAGATTTTTAGATTTTATTTTAACGGTGTTAGATGATGCACCACACTATGTACTGTGCTAACGCTCCACATCAGAATCGAAACCCACCTTTTAAAATAGAAAATTTCTAATTTTTCTCATATCAAAATTAGACTCATTGCGAAGTGCTCGTCGATACGATTCCAACGATATATAATTTGACGATTTCTGACAAGAATATAAAAAGTTATGCCCATTTTAACTGATCAAGCAAGTCAAAGGGTATAATTGTAATTTCGGGAGAGAAACACCAATTGGTTTGGTGCTTATGCAAAACGCTGGAACGAAACCTTTTCTCAAGCTATCCAAGTTACGTATGAATTCTTATTCCGTGTAAAAATCTCCTATTCTATTAAATCTCGTACGAGAAGTGTTAGAGTTGACGACCAAAATTTTATACCATTATAAATAAACTTTAAAAGCTCTCCTCTCAATAATAAGAAATTATTCTCTCTCGAGACTTAGAGAGCGATGCCGAGAATCGACCTTTTCAACCCGAATCGCCGCTGATCTTCCGCTCACGCTTCAAGAGGTGGGTACCCATCAATCCATCTTGTTCTTCTCGGATCCCGTCACAGTAGATGCGCTCGATCACAAGATCGACGGGTTTAAAAATCTTATTTAAACCCAAATATCTCATAAATTAATAGATCTATATATTTAATATACGCTTTCCTCGAAAGTTATATATTTTGTAAATTGGGTTTATATGTTATTTCTCTTTCTTCAAAATTCCTTTGTTTGAGCCATTAATATTCTACCTTATATTAGGTCTCAGATATTTAATATGTTTATTCCTCTTTTATGTACAGAAAATTAATTAAATTTTAATACTTATAAATTTGATAGATTGACTTAATTGGCATAATATCATATTGATATTATTTATTTCTAAATCTATATAGTATAAATTTATCCTTTTACTAAGACTATAATAATATATATTATTGTTGCAAGTTTATATTATTATTTATTTAAAACTAATTAAGCCCAAAAATTAAATTATATTTTTATTTTATTTAAATAAATAATAGATTGCACCAACTTCAAGTTTCGGGTCCGAACTTGCGGCTACGAACCCGAATTCACGTTCATGAACCCGAGCTCGCGACCATTGATGCACCTGCCCCGGTATTTTGGTCATAACGTTTTACTCCAACCTCGGATTAATGCGATTCTTGCGGCATTGGAAAGAAGACAGCGAGCTTTACAACTTTGTGTGAAATAGCCATTTCACGAATCTGACTTTTTAGAGGTCAAAATAGGGCAACAAGTCGGGTTCAATTTTGAATGAATCAAGGCTATTCGAATTTAAGATTATTTTCTAATTCTCATGACCAAAGTTCCTGTGTATATTATATCTTAAGGTCTTTCGATCGATGGTCATGATAAATCATAACTTAATAAGTATAAATATTATTTAATTTAATTATCTAATTATTATATATATATATCAATTTTATCGCTTCAACGCGACCTCTTCGATAATACAAAGTGTTAGAACTTCGATGTCTTTATGAAATCGAACTCTGACTTTTACGATTATCGAAATCACACTTATAACTCTATTCTATAATTACATTGGTGTGGTATGTAAATAAACATAAATATAAGTATAATCAAAATCTAAGTATAAACCGTTATGTATGTGTGATACTTTTGTATTTACAACTTAATCAATTTATACGAGTTAAGAATATGTTAGATCATGAGTACGAGAGTGTATGAGATCATGCCTACGCTTGGGCGTGGTGATTGAGAGATGGTATCGAGCGAGGAATACACCGTATTCACATGCCTTATAACTCATGGTGGAATGGGACCCATGGTGGTGAGTGTGAATTCAGTGTAACCCATTACCTGCGGTGGCATATCTGATGATCCTATCACCCAGTTTTAATACGGGAGGATAAGATATGAGATATGATACGAGAGTCGGGCGTTGGGCCTTTAGTGGTGAGGTTTCTTTACTACCACGTGAAACTCGAATATTGGCGTCCATGTACGGATGCAACACCTCTATGGTAGTATAAACTATCACATCGAAGTACATCCAAAGTTACTACTAACCTTTTTCTTGGGAAGCGTGAATTAGGAAAGTTGCCTCACTATAGTTTGTCATAGGATTAAGTATAAGAGTATGATAAGATATGAGTATGAGATATGATATCGATAATAAGACATCGTGTAGGCCAAAGAAAAGATAAAGAACTTAAGTCTCAGATGCGTTGCCTCATGTAGCCACCATAAGGGCAACAACGTCTTTCGAAGAGCGGATCTCGGGAGAGATTATGAGTATGAGTGAGTTATGAGTGAGTTTGGCCATTATGTCTCCCATTGGGTGGTGGAGTATGAGTATGACATGAGGCGTTATAATATGGTGGTATGATACTATGTTGACCCTCCCATAGTAGCTCGAGCAAATCTACGCATGTGTCGTTTAGGATTTCACTAGTATGTTAGTTACGCTCATGCGATGTCTGACGTATGTGCGAGAATGATAATAATACATGGTATGATATGTTATGAGAGATATGGTAAGGCGCGTTAGGATATGAGTGTCAGATCATGGTCTTGCATTTATGATATGATATGAGTTTTACGATATGCACGTGATTTTATCTTCCTTTGTTATCTCGCTGAGATATTATGTTTATCACTCAAGATGCACCACAATGCACCGAGTAGTATGGGGTGGATTGGTGGTGTATCCATGAGTTCGTGGATCGAGTAAACTCATCCCATAATTCTAGCGATGCAGGTGATTACGCTGGTGGAGTAGACGCTGGCCATCTAGATCTCGCCGACGCTGATTTCATTGATTCCGCGGGCGTTGAGTACCAGGAGCCTTTGGAGGGCGACGCTGCCGGTTATCAGGAGGACTACGGTGCTAATCTTGATTCGAGTGCCAGTTACTGATCATTGTGGACTTGGTATTGAGTTTTATTGATACTAGTATTGCGGATTTCATAGTTTATTTTATCGGATTTGTCTCCGACTTTCATTATCATTTTATTAGCGGATTATGATTTTATTACACTTATTCAGCATTTATGATTATTTTATATTCCACTTTGGTATGTTGGCTTTCACGGATTTCGTGGAACCATTATTGCACGAGAACTCTGATTAGGTGTATGTCCGCTTAGCATATCCGGGATATGTGCGGGTCATAACTCGGAATTCTAGGCCCTCGGGATGGGGTAGAATTTCGGGTCGTGACACAACGTCCTTAGTTTAAAAGTGATTTTACTGTTGAATATCGTGTTTGATCTTGTTTGCGAGTGCACTAGGGAGAAGAGAGTGCGTGTGTTGTAAACGTTCATAAATAGTGCATATACTCCCGTGGACGTAGTCCTTAATTAGGTGAATCACATAAATCTTTTGCGTTGTGTGTGATTGTTCTCTACGCCTTATCTTTTCGAATTCATCATAATCGGGAGTTCGATCGAGTCGTTAGAATTCCTAACAACATGCATGATTTTAGATCTCTAAACCGAAGACGCATCTAATATGGGCGATACGGAAGATGCCTTGCATCATGATCATACAACATTAGACTAAAAATAATATTTAAATAATTTAGTAATACTAAACTAAATGCTTAATTTTATATCATTAAACTATAATTAATAGTCATCAATCTAAATAGTCCTTATTTATTATTTTCCATTAAAATATTTCTCACCTAAAGAATTACATTTTTAAGAGGATGCAAACATTTTACATTTGGAGACGAGAAGTGATATGATTATTGTCTCACTCAACTCTGAGATGTGAAATGTATCATCTGAGATGTCCCTGATGATAATTGAAATCAAAGTTAGATGAGAGTTGCTCTGAGCATACCGCTCTCCTCTTATCCCACGATCAATAAGAAAGAGAGGAAACAATAATGGCATGCATATAGCAAAGTTTGATGTGTAATGAGCAAATGTTTATATATTTATTTTTTTAAGGAATAAAAAAAAAAGAGAAGATATTTATTTTACTTAATCTAAATAAATAGAAACATTTGTGCATCTACCTTATTTTTTTCTAATCATAGTTATGAAAATGGGTTTTTTATGAGCAAAATGCCTAAAAGGATGTTTTATGTGTAAAAAAATATAGAACAATTTTTTTAAGGGTACCTCTCTTTGCCCCACACATTCTCTGAAAGCACCCACTCTACAAACCCCTTCAAAATCATTGATTGCTTCATATCAGATGATGGAGATTGTTTTTCATCCCGATTTTCCACATAATAGATCTTAAGATCTTGAAGCACATATCAGACAATTAGTTTTTTATTACATGTGTCATAGATCCCTACAAAATTGCAATTCTTGTTTGAGAGTGATGTGTGCCATATGATCCAAGGGCCATATTTTGGGGATTTGTGATACATGGAATAAAAAATTGACTGTCTGATAGGTGTGACCATGATCTCAAGATCTATTGAGTCGAAGATCATAGTGAAACATGATCTCCATCTTCTGATATGAAGCAATCAATGGTTTTCAAGGGGTTTGGGACGTGTACACTTTCAGAAAATGCGTGAGCACAAATAGAGGTACCCTTTCTTTAATAGTTTAATTAATATATGTATATATATAAATAAATTAAATAAATATATTTTTAAATTTTAATATAATTTATTATATATATATATATATATATATATATTTATTTTGCCATACTTTCTACTTTTAACACATTTTCTGAATTTTTCCTTTGCCATACTCAAAGTCACAAAAATCGCCGATTTTTTGAAAAATTCGCGAATTTAAGGACCCCTGAATTAATCCTAAATAATTCGTAAATTTTTCAAAAATTCGCTTGATCACAAAAAAAAACGTGAATAATTCACGGATTATACCCGAATTTTTAAAAAAAAATTGTGACTTACGTAAATTTTAAATATATTTTAAAAAAAATTATAGTTTTAGATTTTTTTATTTTTAAATTTTTCTCACCGATTTTTCCTTCGAATATTTCCCCGAACTTCCCGAATTTGTCTGATTTTTTCAAATTTTAACCACACCGAATTTTTCCTGAAACCCAATATGGCGACTATGGCTATACTCTTCTCATGCTCCGATTCTCCTCCCCCGATTTTTCGTACTTTCTATGTTTTTGCCTTTTATTCCAAATCTTTTTCGTGCAATTTATTTTCCTACTTTGTTCTAATAACTAGGTTGTGTAGGGCATAGTTCTCTACTAGTCCTTGCCATAATAGAGTTCACCTGCTTGAGCAGATTCCCATCCTCTTTGCTAACATCCTGCTACCTGTTTTAGCAGGTACCCCTTCTCCTTGATAACTCCTTATATAACAAGATTTTATGTAAGATTTATTTGTTAAATAGTTCTACCATCCTCTCTATTTACTACTTATTCAACAGTTCACCTATTTTAGTAGAGAGCAGGAGATTATTGCTACAACATGTAAATCTTCCATTGCAGAGAGTTAAAAAAGAGAATGAGAACTAACTAAAATAGGTGAACTCTATTGTGACAGAGGCTAGCATAGAGCTATACCATACACAACAAAATTATCAAGAGCCACTACTAAGTAATATATTGTTTGGATAATTAAATCTTTCTTAGCCACAATAAAGCAAATATTATTATTATTATTATTATATTTTTTTAATTTATTGTGATGCAGATTCTAAAAATTGGTGTCTTAATAAAATTTTCATTAATTGGTTGTGGGAATAAAAAGTAGTGTGCTTGTAGCAAGGTTCAATAATTCGGATTTCGTTTTGGTTTCAGGCTGGATCGAAACCAAAATTTTGAATCGAAATTCCAGTGGGGACCGAAATTTACCGAAACATTTTGACTGAAACCGAAACATTTCGGCCAAAATTTTGAACCATGGATTGTATAGGTTTTGGCCAAAATTTTGAACCATGGCTCGTACATCTTTCTATTTTCAATCTTGGGCAAATAACCAAATCGTCTTTTGTGCTTATGTCAAACACCAAAAATGTAGGGTTACGTTTTTATGATGAAAAAGTGTGACATTGGCTGAATACGGGTTCCTTCAGAGTCAGCCCACCGAAGCGTTTTTTTATCCCCCAGACTACTTCTATGGGACTACGTCGATATTACAGTACATGCTTCGGGGCCAGTTCACCGATGATGGTTTTTATGCTTCGGGGATAGCCCACCGATGTTGATTTTCAGATCACAACACGGCCATGTAGACCCGTATCGGGAGACGTTTTTCGTCATAAAAACCTATATTTTTGGTGAACTCAGAATCGTCCGTGTACCGGAAAGGGTATACGGTCCGTGTACGTAATACAAACCCTTTGCTTTTCTTCTACACCACTTCCGACTTGGAAATTGTTAATCATTAGGGCTCTTTTCGTCCTTTTACCCTATTGTTTTTGGGTTCGAGGGAAGTGATTTTGGTTTGCTTTTTGGGTCTTCGGTTGCTGCGGGTTCTTCTTCTTATCAGAGTATATCTGTAAGTAAAATTAATTTTTGCAAATAATAAGTCACGCTTTTGTTTTTTATTTATTTCTTTATGAATTTAGGCTGCTGTATATATATATATATATATATATTTTTTTTTTTTTTGTTTTTTTTTTTTTGTGTGTATATTTTCCTTGAATGATCAATTACTATTTTTGAGAGGGGAGAGGGTTTTTATTTGTGCTTCAGCAGTAACTGGATTCTAATTTTAATGATCAGAGGTTTTTTAGCAGGTTAAAATAAAAAGAAAAATGATTGAGTTTTTTTTTTTGGTTTTTTGTTTGCTTTGATGGGGTCGTAGAACCCTAGATTTTGGGGAAAGTTTTGCAGCTATTTGTTATACCTTAGAGTATAATTGATTTCCTTGAATAGAAGGTTAAACGTTAATATGGTAGTTGTTTAAGTTTCATATGCTGGAGTGAATTGATCAGATGGTTGAGATCGTTTGATCTCTGTTGTTTTTGGGTGCAACCCATCATCCGACTTCACTCTTATGTAAATTGACTTCTATCGGAACTGTCAACGATGTTGTCTACCATTCTCCTATCTAAATCGACTCCCTAAACCCTAAACCCTAAACCCTAGTCACTCTTATGTAAATCGCCCCCTTCTTTTGTTGCCTTGGTGGTTTGTGCCCTTGTATTATTATTATTAGTGATTTATTTTTGTGGGATGGTATACCCACGTCAGGAAGCGGGAGACCTGAGTTCGAATCGTCGCGTTAGGGCCACCCCAGGGATTTCTGCGGTACAGACCTGCCGTGTTGATGCATGTGCCCTGGGGGGTAGTCGGGCGCTCTAGGAGGCCCGGATACCCCGGTTATCCAATTTTTTTTTTTTTTTTCTCTCTCTCTCTCTCTCTCTCTCTGATTGGTAAGCTGGGGTTAGACTCAGTGGCGAACCCATTCATGGGGGAGTGCAGGCGAGCACCTGCACTCAACCAAAACCCTTGCTCACCCGCACTCAACCAAAACCCTTATTATTATTATTATTATTATTATTTTATTTTTATAAAGACCTTTAAGCCCTAAAAGAAATACTCTCCTCTCCTCTCCTCTTTTCTGTCGCCTTCCCTCTTCTCCATCGCCCTCTCTCTGGCTCGATGCCATGAGATCCGCGGCGCCCTCTCTCTCTCCATCGCCCAATCAATCCACTTGCCGCTGGCGATCCATCCACTTGCTGCTGCCGCCGCCGCCCAAATTTTTGGTGAGAAACCCTCTTCTTCTTCTTCCTCTCCATCTCCATCTCTGTTTCTCTCTTAAACTTGTTGCTGCCTCTGTTGTTGAAGAAAGAGTTGATAATGGTATCAGAAACACTTGATTTCTTTCAATTTATGTTTTTTTGTTGATTCCTGGGATTTTATGATCTGGGTTTTATTTGGGAGCTATCAAAATCTTCAGTGGTAGACTTACTAAACACATTCGTTGTGTGTATGCAAACCCTTAATTTCTAGAATTCTAGGCATGAGGGAAGTGGAAAATTTTACAGTTTTAAATAACCACAAAGCTTTTTGGTATCATCTAATATTATATGTGGTAGAAATTGCATGTCTCTTTATTAGGGAGGTTATAAAAATCGTGATTTTATTGGCTTACAGCAGAAACCAGATTGAGACTGATAAAGTTAGGATTTGATTGAATCTTCAAGAATCTACTCTCGCAATTCAACCTTTTGTTCCCACTCGGCCACTCCCTTGCACTATTTCGAAGACTTCTACAATCTTCAAGAAGCTGCTCTTGCAATGCGCCTCCAAGTCTTGCTCCATCCACATAGTATGTAAAATTTGACGGGTATAGATTTAAGACTACTCTCCTTAAGTTGATAGGAATATTCAAGTGTGCATACTTCCATAAAAGGAATACATGATTACTCGAAAGCGAATTTATTTTCTATTTTCCTACATCGTAATTCTAAGATGTCCCATTAACTCACTGATCAGAGGACGGAACCAACCGACAAACTATGAATTGATTCAAGCAAACTAATTGTTTTATTATTGTGAATTCAACCAATTTCAGATAATTATGAAGACAACATCCTAGCCAGATAAAATCAATTAAACAATGAACCATATAAAACACCATAGAACTTTGCCAAAATCATAAAACAGGGTATTTCAATAAATTTAAACGAAAACCCATCTTGAAATCCCAAAAATTAAATAGAATTCATATAGAAATCTTACGTCCAGACATTAAGGCTCTCATTGTGAATGGTGAAGATGCTGAGGAAGACCTGCTTCAGTGGCCACTTGGATCGATAATGGCCGATTATAAAAAACTAGTTGTTCCTCAAATAACCAGGCAATGAATGGTATTTGACGAGCTATGGCACATGAAATAAAAAAACTCATTGTCTCATATAACCAAGAAGCGAATGGGGTTCATTCAGTTTCAGATGTAGTCTAGACTTAATAAAGGTACCCTTATTTTTTCGGTTAAATAAAATAATTTCTATGGCACGTGCCATACATCTAACCATCATACATCTTACCATCACTCGGAATTGTTTGAGTTAAGATTTGTTGGAACCGGAATCGTCGGATCACAATAGATCATAGGTAATTTTATTTCATATTTGATGAAATTAGAGTTATTTTTAGGATGGGTAGATGACTTTTTATAATTTGGATTTTTTTATGAAATTTTATAATTTTGTAGATAATTTTGTTACTTTGTATAATTGTGTAATTATTTAGGATGTTAATGTATTAGGATATGCGTTTATTAGTTATTTGACAAATCGACGAGGGGAATTGCCTTAGCAGAAATCTTTATTACCGTTGTCAATGGTTTTTGGAGATTGATTTTTTGTAGATGAATGATATATAATTATCAATATCTTGTTAATTAAAAGTTCCATTTTTGTATGCAATTTTGGTAAAATTTTTATTTATAAATAAATAATTATAAATTATTTTATATGTATATACTTTATAAAAAAATTAAATCTAATTCAACTTACGCCCCGGTTGGATGAAAATCCTGGTTCCGCCACTGCTCGCGAGGCAAGGCTATAGCGGAGTGAGCATGGTGCCATGCCCTGGTAGCAACACCATGACAACCTTGATTATGTCAGACTTTTTGACGAAGTTAACTTATTAAAAAAATTTCAAGATTAAATAATCCATTTTGGGATGAAAGCGACGACACTTTTGAAGAGATTTGTGCGGGGAGATGCAAAAATTAAATCATCATCATTTGCTTCATTGTCTTTTCCTATCTATTAGAGTCGGCTTTGCGAGTCTTACTTCTCCATTCATTTACTTGGCAAGCTTTCATGCCATATCTCATATTTCTCTCCTAATCTTTATTAATGTCTGTCTTTTCCTTCTTTCTTGTGCTTGTATTAGTTTAATCCTTCGTACAAAAGTTGTTTTTCGTCTCCGATGAACATGCTATACCATCTCAAACGACATTCTTTATTGGCTAAACTTAAACTCATGTGCATGTGGTGCCCAATTTTATCCTTTCTTGTTATGCCATTCATCCTTCTCAACGTGCACATGTCAATCACATCTTGCTTGAGGTGTCCTCCTTAAACCCACTACCCGGTTGTGTGGTAGCATGGTTCGAAATCCCGGTTTTCTGCTACATATCGTCCAGCTCTAAAACCGATGCGTACCGTCTGATACGTATCGGTTCTGGACGATACATTGGTATATATCGTCCGATACATACCAATGTATATGCATTTGTACGATACGTATCAGTGTAGTCCGAGATTTTGAGACATGTTTAGTAGAGGCCAAATATCGAAATCTATGACATTGAGGTGCCAAATGATTTTCTTTTTTGACGAAATCATCATTCGTGTGTTTCATCTTTGTTTTTTGCCAATTTTTAGCCCCCCTTAATTTTGAGGCCTTCCCTTAAATTCCAACTTATCATTTTACTTTTTTCCTTTGACCAATTAGCAACACATTATTTGCCAACATACACCATGAATCCTCATTCAGGTGTTTCATCTTTGTTTTTGACCAAATCATCATTAAGGTGTAGCATCTTTGTTTTTGCCAATTTTTAGACCCCCTTTAATTTTGTGGCCTTCCACTAAAGTTCCAACTTCCAACTTCTCATTTGTTGTTTCCTTATATGGCCAATTAGCAACACATTATTTGCAAACAATGTACACCATGAATCCTCATCAGGCATTTTTTTCTATCAAACAAAACAACCAAATAAGGATTCAAACCAGATCCTTGATGCAACACGACTCCGATAGGGAACTCAAGTATCTCTTCACGTGTAGTTCTTATACTAGTTATTGCTCCTTTCATACTTGTTTGAATAATCTCATTACGTTCATTCAAAATCCATTTTATCATAATTCTTCTCCAAATATATAAAAATCATGGTCCGTAAACCTAAAATTTTGGACTCGACTTGCAAGGTCGAGTTAACTCGAACTCCATTAAACTCAACTAGGTGCGACTCGCTAATTTAGTATATATATATATATATATATATATATATATATATATATATATATATATATATATAGGGAGCCGGTTAGGTCCTCCAATGGAGGACGGTGACCGTCCTCCAAGTTCCACGTGGAGCACAAGTGGAAAGTTTAGATCAATATTAAAATAAAATAAAATTGGAAAATAAATTTTAAACCCATATGTCAAAGTTTGACAGTTTTCATTGGTCCACAATGGAGGACGGTGACCGTCCTCCAAGATCCACGTGGAGCACAAGTGGACAGTTTAGATCAATATTAAAAAAAAATAAAATTGGAAAATAAATTTTAAACCCATAAGTCAAAGTTTGACAGTTTTCATTGGTCCACATTTCACGATTCAAAATATACACGGTGGAGATGAGTTTTTAATTATTATTTTTTTTCAAAGATGATCTAAGCAATGCAGTGGAGCTCCACGTGGAAGGTTGGAGGACGATCACCGTCCTCCCATGGAGGACGAAGGCCTTTTCCATATATATATATATATATATATATTGTATAAATATAAAAAATATTTTTAAATGAAAAAAATTAGAAAAAACAACATATGAGAAAAAGGAGAGATATTGGTTAAATGGGTTAGTTTAATCTTTTAAAAAAGATAATTCTCAAAAGTCAAAACCTTATCTCATGAAAATATTTTATTTCTAAGGGTAGTTTACGTTTCTTGTTTGCATCATCCTCACGAAATCTCGTGTCGAGTAAATCCGGCCAAGTTGTTGATTTGTTGTGTTTTAGAACTATGACAAAAGTCCTCTATAGCATCCCTCCTGTCAATATTTCAGTAACTTGCATCAACAAAAAAATTGCTCTAGTTGCAACTTTTTTGACATATATAAAGTGGCTTGCTGAATTATTTGACTCGACTTAGATGCTATACTTCACTAGTATCTCTAGTCTCATGGTATGAGTGATAAGTTTAAGATCTTGATAGTTGGCACAAATTTGAAATTTGTATTGTTATTTTTGTTATATATATATATATTTATCAGTAGTTTTGGATATCTCATTTGTTCTTATAAAAAGGTAAATCCACGTGTTCTCTGAAAGCTCCCACACATGCAACCCCTTAAAACCCGTTGATTGCGTCGGATTTGATGATGGAGATCGTGTTTCACCCCGATCTTCCAGACAATGGATCTTGAGATCATTTCGCACCTATCAGACAGTTAGTTTTGGATTCCACATGTCACAGATCCCCAAAAATTGCCCCTTGTGCGCAATGGCACACATCACGCTCAAACTTGATTTTAGGGCCATATTTTGGGGATATGTGATGTGGAATAAAAAACTGACCGTTTGATAGGTGCAACATGAGTTCAAGATCCTTTGTGTGGAAGATCTGGGGTGAAACACAATCTCCATTATCTGATCCGACAATCAATGGTTTTTAAAGGGTTCCGATGTAGGCGCTTCAGAGAACATGTCAGCGTGTTTAGAGCTACCCTTGCTTTCTCCATTCTGTGGACATTTTTCTTGTTCTCAATACCTTTGTGAACAATTTGCTACTAAAATCCCCACCCTTGATCACAAGCTAGACCTCCATAGGTATATCCCATATGGTCCTAATTTTTTGATTTTATTTGTATTTATTAAGACTGATTTGACTTACCTATGCTTCAAATACTTATTAATTATCCCTTGATTTACCGTTTTTGCTTTACTTTTCTCATGTATTCTGTTTACATCTTTTCTACGTATTCTTTATCTTGTTTTCTTTCATCAAGACCATTTGATCTTCATTCTTGATGTATCTTTTCTGGTCTATGTTTCTAGTTTGCCTCTATCTCTCCTTGGCAAATTTGTAGATATCTTTCATCCCAACTTGGCATATAAATTATCATATGTTTAATACTTAACTTCACTCACAGCTTCCTGACGCAAAATGCCATTGCTTTCTGGCATTAATCAACAAGAATAAAGAAATAGGATGCTAGATAAGATTAGAGAGAGAAGATATACTATTCTTGTTTTTCTATCAAAATTGTAAAACAGTCTACTAATCTATCATATCACCAAAAGTTCTAAAAATATCGCACAAATAGCCTTTAAATAAACCTACACCAGGAATAGATAGGTTTTGTATATGAAATAACTACTTACTTAACAAAGGTTAACACCTAATAAAAACTATGAAAATAAATGGAAGTCCAATGTGTTGAGAGTCAGGACTCGTGGTTTTCTTCTCCACAACAAATCTGGCGTACCTCTAATTTCTCTTAAATAATAAGTCAATACTATTTCTTCGAAAACTTTTGTGCTCAAGTTCTCTTAATTAATTTCTCACGATATATTGTTATATGGCAAAACTGTAAATATAAATGCTCCATTCTTTTCTCTATTCATAACCAGCCACTCTACGTAACCTTTCTAATATCTCATGAGATTTTAAGATTGTAGGAAACCACCACTTTTCTTTCAACCACTCAACATAGCACAATAAAACTCCTAATTTTTCTTTACAAAGAATCCCACTGTATTTTGTCAACCAACTGCAAGCCAGCTTTAATTCCTACTTTTCTTTGACTTTTAGTTGAATGGCCAACCAATGACAACTTTCTTCCCTATGTGATAGGTGATTTAAAACAAATCTTAACCTCCTAAAATTTTGGCGAGAAAGCCATTAAAACTCAATGAATCTAAATTGGTTTACTGTGGGCCTTCATTTGACTTCCTGCTTATGCCGGCCCAACGGACCCTTCTTATAAATCCTTCTAAAAACCTAATATTTTTTCCTTCTTCTTCCTCTTCTTCAATTCTTCTTTTTTCCTAGTCTCCTTCTAACTTCTTTCTTTGCCAACTAATATCTTTTAAGATCCATCATACTTCCTATTTTTGTTGTTCTTGAAAGCATGTCTTCTTGGCAATAGGCTGTTGGATCTCTGCACTGCACCACGACGTTTCTTTACGCGTATCACTCTTTCGTTTGGCTTTCCCAAGCACCATTTTGGCAATTTATTTTAATACAATCCACCATTTGTTCTCACATATCATTCAGTTTCATTCAGTTCGACACAACAATTCTACACTTTTTGGTTCACCGGTTTTTCCTAAAATGTCGTTTTCCTTTCTCCATTTAAGTTAAGTTTTCTATCTTAATTGTAATCATACCAACTAGCTTCAAGGTGAGATGATCCATGGCTCGTTCTTATGTTAATAATATGTTAGCTTTTTTATTAGTTTTAGTCTGATTTGTGCATTGGGCATGCCCCTTATGATCTCTTGTTATTTTTTTTTTGTTATTATTAGTATTATAATAATAATAATAATAATAATAATAATAATAATTATTATTATTATTATTACTGTTTGATGTACTTAATTGATTTCTGTTTTTTTTTAATATGTACATTTTCTAGTTGATTTGGTTCGTGAAAACTTAAATAGCCACATTCGAGGTATTCACTTAAATGTTAAAGCCCCAGAGTTGTTAAAATTCCCATAATGGTTTAATAACTCTGCAAGGTTTCGGCCTCAGCCGAGGAAATTAATACTTCTATTGTGCTCCTTAATGAGGTTGGTTTTCTTGTCAAATTATGTGTCCAACCTCAGCCGATCCAAGAAATGAAACTATGGCATATAGCAACATTACATGATAAAATAAGGGCAACATTTTTTGTTCTTCTTCTTATTGGTCTACCTTAATTTTGTTTTCTGCTTGCACGCTCTTGGGCACAAGAGCAACCTTGTCTTGTCAATTTTGTTTTTGATAGGTAAGCAGGGCTTGACACCTGCGACCTTGAGGTTGCAATATTGCCTTCTCTTTGTTTATTTTGACATAGTAAATTTCACTATTATATAAAAATATAAAATACAAGAAAGATTGGTTCTTATTTTGTTACTTGGAATGATTTCAGTTTAGGGGATTGTACTATTTTGGTCAGTTTGTTTATAAAAAACCTTTTGGTTTTGCCTATTTTGTACTATTTTGTTCATTAAAATCATTATTTTTAGCTTGCAATATATTATGATCTACGTTTTTATATTTTTTTGATTTTTTTTTTAATTTCCTTGATTCGTTTCGACTTTGACTGAATTTGATCACTATTTGCCCTCTTTTCCCTACTTAAACCCTTACCGATTTATTGCCAACTCCTGACTTTGTGACTATGCTCTATGTATGCGATTATTGTGAATATTCTGTTAAATCTTTTTTTGATTGGTGGCATTTACTTTTTCCAATATTTTAATACTTTTCCTTTATGTTTGCCTGGAGAGGTTGATATGCTGTTTGGGATTGAGCAGGGTCATTATCATAAATTGAAGTAACCTGGGAATGGAGTTATATTTCCTCTTCTAGGAATCTACGGGGTTTTTATTTATTTATTTTTGTATAATAATATTAGTTCGTTCTTGGTTTTCTTATGTTGAACTAAGTTTTGTGGGGCCTGTGGACATTTCCTGTGTACAGATGAGGAGTATCATATTGGAATAAGAATCAACCAGACCCTTTTGAAATGGCTCAGGAAGTAGAGAACAAACTTGGAAATCTGTTTCAGGGAGGCTTATCTATGTTCAGTATGGATTTGAAATCTACAGGAATGACCTGGGTTGACAATGTATACCAGAAACTGGAAGCTATGTGCCAGGAGGTAGAAAATATAATGATTCAGGTAAGTAATTTTTTTTGTTATTTTCCTGTTGCAGTTTGTTTTGGAAATAGTTCTCCTTTTTCCTACCTGTTAATTTGAGGTTTCCATATTTTCTAATTTTAATGTCCATGCTACTGTGGCAACGTAGTCAACGAGAGCATTCAATGATTTATTTAGGCTTGTGTTACTACCACACCACTTTACGTTACATTCACCTCACTTAAACAAATGAAAATTCGTTGACTGTTTTAATCAGAAGATGGAGATCGCTTTTTTTGGCTCAATCTTCCACACAATAAATCTTGAGATCATAGGCCTACCATCAGATGGTCAGATTTTGATTCCATGTGGCACACATCCCAAAAAGTGAATGTGATCATAGTGTAACATCAAACTTGGGTTGAGTTCACTTTTTGGGTTACGCGCCACATGGAATCAACATTTGACCTTCTTGTAGTACTAGTAGGTCCATGATCTCTAGATCTTTTTGTGGAAGATTGGGATGAAAAACGATCTCCATCTTCTGATTTAAAGCAGTCAGCTAATTTTTTCCTTTGTTTAAGTGGAGTTGGCTGTAACATAAAGTGGTGTGGTAGCAACGCCAGCCTCTATTTATTATTTTTTGTTTCTCATCCTAACAGTGTGATCCTCCCTTCTTATTTGTAGGAAATTCTTTATAATAAATTAAAATGCTTTCTTTGACAGGAAACTTCGAAGCTTGTCGAAAACCAGGCACAAACAGTTGGTTTAAATGTTAAAAAATTTTGTGCTGAAATTGTGCAAGATTTGATTCCTCCTTCTGCAGGCTCCGGTAAGGAGTCGGCTTCGGACTTATCTTCAAAGCCCGATGTTACCGTTGTGACATGTAAAAACTCAAAGGTAGGCCTTGGCGATTATTCCGTAAATGATAAGCCAACACAAGGGGAGTTGGAGATATCTGATTCCTCAAAGATGGATTCGAGCCCAACATCATTACCCGAGCGACCCCGAGATGAAATTTATGAAGCATGCAATGCACAGATTAAGAGTTCAATCCCGAACTCAGTTGAAGCTACGGAACATAATTCCGCCGAAAAAGGAGGAAAAAATTGGAATAATGGGGCTGATATGGTTGGATTTGTTGCTGGTGTTTCGAGTGCGCTTCCATTTCCGGAATCAGTTCCGTCATTTGTGTGCTGTGAAGACAAAGTAGAGGAAAAGGGATTGGTTCAGTCTGGTGGTGTGTTATCAACAGAAATAAATGGTATCTGCTTTCCCTGTTTTACCATGAAGTTAGTATAGAGTTTCTGACCCTTTACTGTCAAGCATAGTCAAAAGTGTTTCCGATTTTTTAAAAAAATCGGAAAAAGTCGGCGACTTTCGGCGATGTTTATGATGTTGTCCTTTTTCTTTTTCCCTTATACTTAAAGGGAAACAAGAGTTTTAGGCTTTGTACTAATTTGTCATAAAAAACCTGTAAGGTTTACCTATTTTGTTCATTAAAATCATTATTGTTAACTTGAAATATTTTTATATTTTTATATCCCCCCCATTTTTTTCCAACTTTGACTGATATTTGCCAATTTTTCACCGACTTAGACCCTTGCTGATTTATTGCCGACTCCCGCTTTGTGACTATTGTAAAATCATCGAACCTTGGAAAGTTCACAGCGATTTATGAGCGTGCAAATCAGTGAAGTACAGGTTTGCATTTTAGGATAAGGAGATTGACCTGTTCACACGTGAGTGTGAACAGGTCGCGTGTGAACAGGTCGGTTACTCTAAACCAACTCGTTATCTCTACAGTTTCCCTTTGCATTCTTGGTGTTAATATTGGCTGTAAATGCTGCATGACAGACAACTTCATATCCGCAGAGATAGTGTCTCTGGTGAGATCTTCTGGAAATGGACATGAGCAGCATTGTGGACCTTCTGTATTAGACGATTTTCTCCCTCCACAAGAAATTGCTGGTATACAAATTGCAGCCTTTCTTTTCCTTTTTTCTACTTTCTTCATCACTTATTCATATAATTCTGTTGCATCCACCTTGTGATTCAATATGTAGTGTTTTAGCACAAGTCTTATGCCTAGTATCCAAACAAAGCCGATACCGATACGTATCGGTTTCGTCGAGAACCCATCCTGATACAGGTATCGGAGTGGTATACGGGTCAGTATCAACCGATACTGTCTTGGTGTCGGCCGATACCAAACCTTTTTCTATTTTTTAAACTTTTTTTTTTTTTTTCAAAAATAAAAATGAAAATCGACCGATTAAGTATTGGCGATACCGATGCTGATACCTTGGTCTTAAGTTTCAAGACGGGCTTTCTTGGATATATGTCGATTCAATTATTATTGCGTTTTAGCACAAGTCCTTCATTGCCTCTTTTATTGTTACTAGTAAAAAGGCACGTGGACATTAGGACCTTTAAATCATACATAAATCAATCAAAAACGACCTAAAACTCATTACAATAATCCAGTTCATTGAATCTCCATCTACGCCCAATAAACCAGATCACAAAATCAAAAAATGAATCCGATCGTTTTCGGTTTGGTTTTATTTTTATTTTTCGATTGATCTGATTACAATTGGGTTCAGAGTTCTTTAATGGAGAAGAAGTTAGGAGATAAATAAAGCAGTTTAGGTTATAATGCTCTGGTATAGAATTTTAAGAACCATGATCATAAACATCAATTGCGAGTCAACATAAGGTCATCTGATCAATGGTGATACATCATCTTTACAATCAAAACTTTCAACCAATGCTACCCAAATAGATGAGATAAGACTATGATGATGATGCATGTTTCCACTTTAATCGTTTGAATTCTTGAGAATCCGATTTGTTTGTTAGGATGGGATGAGTTGAATGAAAATATTAAATATATATTAGGTACCTATATTTGCACCCATCAAATCTTGGATAGCTCCGACATTGAAAATAATTGACTGATTTGAATTAGAAGATGATGATTGTTTTTCGTCTCAATCTTACACTCTCCTCTTTGATCTAATAAAATTACTTTTACCAATTAAAAACAAAAAACCATTTCAAAAATAAAATTTCCAACTTTCCTTAAAAAGAAATAAAAAAATTCCTAAAACTTTTATGTTGCTCACATTATATATAGAATGTTCCGCTAGTTTTCTAAATGATAAAGGAATAAATGGGAAGCACATCATAAATTTTGATCCCGCATAACCGCTCTTAACCACTAAATCTAATTAAATATTGGTTGACGGTGACGATCCGAACCCATATGCCACCAATATTATCCGGTTCCGGGCTTAGGTCCTCGCCCCAATTTTGTTCTTCGCATAGGCATTACGTTTCGTCGTTCCCACCCAAAACACGTCATTACATGAAAGGGTTGGTTGCACCTCTAGCCTAGGCACTGGACTTCTCTATTTCCGATGTGGGATATTACAAACCGCCCACCTTATGGAAGAGTCGTCCTCAACTCTGATACCGTTCTGTGATGACTTAGAGCCACATGCCAACGATATTGTATTTTATTCCTGCATAGGCGTTGCGTTTCATATATGGTAAAAAATCGGGTCAAATAGCTCAAATATCTATCGGCTCATACCCCGTCATATCGGCCCATATGTATCTGATATAAATCGGATAAAATATCCTCTGTAAATATTTATTATTTTTTAATATATTTTTTAAACTTTTAAAATAAAGAAAGGGTATTAAATATTGGCTTGGAACTTAGCTGACATCAATCAAACAGCAATTGGGTGCACTGGTGTGCACTATTCCTATATCTAAGTGGACGTAAACCATCCGATCGGTGAATTTTAATATCAGCCATCAAAATTAAGAGCAACCGTTGGTATTAGAGTGCATAGATCGGATGGTTCGAATCTCTCAAAAAGTGTGATTTTTGGATCTATAGCCCTTCAATTGATGATAAGTTAAATGATGGTCAGGATAGTCAGTCCCATGATAATGGCTCATGACCGAGATTTAAACACTAAATGGTGTTTAAATGATCTTCCACCATTAAACTCTGCATTGAAGTGTGATTTATTATTGTGCCATGTGACACACATCTATGATCAATCTAAATTGCCCAAGCGGCAATCCATCCTTGGAACATGTCTCAGCCAAAGGATCAGACTTCTAAGTGGATGTAAACCATCCGATCGGTCGGTGAACTTTAATATCAACCATCAAACTTAAGAGCAGTCGTTGATATTAGAGTGCACATATCAGATGGTTAGAATCTCCCTAAAAGTGTGATTTTTGGACCTATGCCCTTCAATTGATGGCAAAAAACTTTTACGGTATGGATTTCCAAGATCATAAGCCAATAAATGGTGTAAGATCGTTTAAACACCATTTGGTGGAGGTCCCCGCCCGAGCAATAATCTATCAGCAACCATGTATAATGCGACACCTCGAGATGCGCGTAGAGCGTAGGAAGAAATAGGTGGTCGAAGGAAGACAACACGTGCCCTTCCATCTGCACATGCGAGAGCTTTTTGGTGTTGAGGGTGTCTCTGTCTACAACCTTGAGAGCGAAGGCGGCAGAGGAATACACGGCTGAGATTGTCGTTGTCGATGTGGCGGGTGAGTTTGAGGTGGCGGAGATGGAGAGAACCGTCGGATGAGAGGTTGGTTGCGGCGTGGATTGCTGATTAAGGTGGGTCGGTTTTCAGGTGGGGTCGTTGGGTTCCTGCGCAGGAGATGCAGGGTTTGGTGAGGCTGAGGCTGCTTCGTGCGCTGGAGGAGGTGAAGGTGCGGGCGGTGGAGGTGGTTGAGGCGTAGCTTGTGAAGCTGAAGTCGAGGTCGGTGTCTGATGGGAAAATGGTGTCGTCTGATGGGAAAATGGTGCCTTCTTCCATGGCTCTGCTATTGGGTGTTAGAGGAGACGTGGTACTTAGTTATAAGGGTTGAGAGAGAGAGAGAGAGAGAGAGAGAGAGAGAGAGAGAGAGAGAGAGAGAGAGAGAGAGAGGTTATTTTTATTGAGTTTGGTTGACCCATGATTGCCATTAAAATATAGGTGTTGGTGGTTCGGAGAATTGAAGGTCGACGAAGCCGGCTTGGGGTCATATAAAGATATAGAGGTTAGGGGCATTTTAGACATGAAAAATTGACAGAAACTATATTTACTTTTATATAGTAGTAAGGATTATCTTTTGATTTGCAGAAAATAGAAAGATAATAAGAAAAAACAGAAATATAAGAAAGTTAAAATAAACTAGAGAAAAATTAGAAAATTGACCAAAAAATATAGTAGTAAGGATTATCAACTGTTTGCCTGTTGGGAACAACATGTCCAATTCTGGATGTTAACGTTATGTTACACAACGCTATAATAAAATGCTTCAAAAATTAATTAAATTATCTTCATAATTGATCATCCTCGTCCATGCACTGGATTGGCCTTGCCATCATCTCTGCCTTCCTTGTCGGTGTTGTCACCTTCCTCGTCCTTTGGGTGATCCACAATGACAACTTTACATCTTTACCTTCACCCATTAATGAAATTCAAAGCATAGTCACAAAGTCGGGAGTTGGCAATAAATCGGTAAGGGTCAAAGTCGGGAAAAAACGGCAAAAATGGTCAAAGTCGAAAAAGATCGGGGAAATAAAAAAATTCAAAACAATATAAAAAGTATATTATAATATATTTAAAGTTAAAATAATGATTCTAATGAACAAAACAGTACAAAATAGGCAAAACCTAAAGGCGTTTTATGAACAAACTAAACAAAATAGTTCAAAACATAAAGATTTTTTCCCCTTATAAGTGGAAGCAAAGAAAAAAATTGGCCGACATCACAAACATCGCCAATTAATCAGCAATAAAGTCGGGATGACTGCAACTTTTTTTGTTTTTTTGACCGGAAATTTTTTGACTATGATTCAAAGAGGATCAAATTTGAAACTATGTCAGAATTAGAATTTAGAAGTTAAAAGTTAGGGAAGATTCTCCAGACCGTCATTAAAACACCAATGGTTTGAGATGCGAGTAATCCGAACCATCAAAGTGGTAGATCATTAGATTTAAGTGCAACAGGCTCAAAAAGTGTTTTTGGGAGATTTAAACCAATTGATCTGTTGACTGTTTTATCAACCGTTGTTTTAGTTTTAATGACTGAAATTAAATTTTGTCAATCGGGTGGTTCACATCCACTTATTGGCATGTTTCATTGGGCTGAGACATATTTAGACATATTTAATGACTGAGACATATTTCAATGGTAGATTGCCACTTGGGGAATTTAGATTGATCATAGATGTATGACACAATGCATAATGATAAATCACACTTCAATGGTGTGAGATAAAAAGAGACATTTTTATGGTGTAAGATCATTTAAAGTTCTAAACACCATTCGGTTTTAATATGTCAGTCAGGAACCATTATCCCTAAAATTTAACATGAAGCATAGAAGTTGTACTCTCGAGAGTTGAGAAGACTTCCTCTTATGAGTAGCAGAAGGTAGGCTAGATTGGCTGACTGACTGTCACTGACATTTGAATCCTCAATCAGCTTGATGACAATGGTATTAAAAGAAATATCACCAAGCCAGCTGGGCTGTCCACTTGCTGGGCCTGAAAATCAGACAGAATTAATTTTCTGGGCCAGACAAAATATTTCATCATTTTGCCTAGAGGCCCAACCCACCCCATCAACTACGCCCGTTTATACCAATTTGGGCTGAGCCTGGTTGTACCCTGTTAGGCCAGATTAATAAACAGGCTGGGGCTGCTGGGCTCGATCCAGGCTTTTGGGTCCAATTTTAAGTCCTTACCAGAGCCTGGCCTATTGATTGCCCTAACAAGCCATTTGGGATTTGGTAAAACAAGTGATCCTCACTTCCTCAGTAATCCCATCATCATTAGAATTGATATAGTCTGCCTTTGCCTTTTGTCCTGATTCTTCTCTTTGAGCTTCATATAATGCGTACTCTATAGAAGAGCATTTAACTTCTGTTGTTCCAAACTTTTCTCCTTCTGTATTCATCCATCAAATTAATAAGAAGAAATCAGTATATATATATATATATATATATATATATATATATATATATATATATATATATATATATAAAATATACTTGTGAACTTAAAAGAGAACACTCAATAAAGTAATAATGAGGGCTACCTACTCAAATGTACTTCAATCCCTGTTACAATTAGAACCACTACATTAAGGATTCAAAAACCATTATAAGCTATAGGGTTTGTCAGAGCCCGGCCCATTGATAGCCCTAGCAAGCCATTTGAGATTTTGTAAAAAAAGTGATCCTCAGTAATCCTATCATCATTAGAATCGATATAGTTTCCCTTTGCCTTTTTTCCTCATGCTTCTCTTTGAGCTTCATATAATGCGTACTCTATAGAAGAGCATTTAACTTCTGTTGTTTTAACTTTTCTTCTGTTGCCTTCTTCTGTTGCCTTGATGTTCCAAGCAAGGTATGAAAGATTGGGATTCTAAGACTAGAATTTTTTGCATTTAACTTCTGTTGTTTTAACTTTTTCATATGAATCTCAAATGAGCTCCAATTCTGTTCACATCATCGGAACATCAAGGCAAAAAATTCTAATGGCCATATTCTTCAAGAGTTGTAATCGGTCGCCTACAGTTAACTGCATGCTTATATTAAACGATTAAATTTTACAATTAGAAACTCATCAATTGATTTGAACAATACGAGACATTTAATGTGACAGCCCGGATTTCGGCATCCCGAAACCCGGGCCATCAGCACGACCGTCCAGGCCGTGCCGCTGAAGTCCATACGGAACATTGGTATGACCAAGCAATAACTACTCAAAATAAAATAGGTAAATTGAACGTGAAATAAAGATACGATAATCTAAGCAAAAGCTCAAAAGGCAGTTTTACTTCCATGCCAACACATGGACAAGAGAACCGACCCGAACCATCGGTGATAAGTAGATCACCCCAGATGGTTCACCCAAAAGAATTATATCATTTAATTACATCTTTTCCTTATTAAGTCTTGACATACCAAGCTGTACATATTGCTCTCAAACTTCACTCTCAAAGTACGCACGGGTCTTCTAGAAGAAGTCCTCAGGAGGAGGCTCCAACTCTTCCCTGGGCACGTAATCCGAATCCCCCGGATCTACGTCTCCTGAAGCCTCGGCAGCCGCAAGCAATGGACTTGCGACGTATAGTCAAAAGGGGTGAGCTACATCCTAGCTCAATAGGGAAACAACAAGTGAACATGTAACTCAAGTTCTCACATATATTCTAAAACAATTTAAAAGCATGGTTTATCTGATGGAATTACTGAGAAAACATTTTAAATAACTGAAAAGATGTACTAGATGCAACTGTTACTTTACATGCGTTTATTCATTCTCAACTTGCTGATATTAGTTTCTGATTCGGCCTAATCACTTAAATCTTAACTTAAATATTTTTCAACTTACTATAGAGTCGGGCGTCCGATGGAATACCCTCCATCGTCGTCTAAATAGACAGTTTTCATATATGTTTCTTTCTTGAATACTACCTAGGTCCCTTTCTCATAGGCAACGGGGTTTCTAGTCTCATACACACATTCCTGGGATGTCCAAATTGGTGTACGGATTGGCCGCCGTACCGGTCACGAATATCTTGCCGAGTCAGTCGTGGGTATCCTGTCACGTTGGTGGGGTATTCTGTTCAAACCTAAAATATGAAAGTGCACTACATATAGTTATTCACCGTGTAATCGTGCTAATTTTAGTATATTAGGCCTTATCAACTTTGCTTTTACTTTACTGACAAATTTCATCTGCATTCCTGAGATGCCATTGGCTCAACACATCACATAGATGCTCATTATTACAATTTCACGTTCCCTGGGGACCTTATTAGTTCATTAGTATTAACACACATGCACTCTTAACATCACGTTTTGATGCATAAACATTCACTTGTATCTTACTACATACATGCTTTTGAAAATTAAAATACATGTTCAACGTGTTCCCTACCTCACGCGTTCGAATCACTAAGCATCAAGGTCCACGCGACTCAACATGCTTGCGGTTGCTCGTACCACCTATGGTACACCATAGCACAAGTAAAGCTTCAATAAGGATACATTAAAGAAGGTATAAGACCTTCCCTGAACCTCAAAGTCCAATTCAAAAGCTAATAAAAATTGTCAAAATCGACTAATCGATCTCCCAAAATCGATTAATCGAAATCTCAAATCGATTAATCGAATCCCAATCGATTAATCGAATTATCAAAATCGATTAATCGGTTTTCTCAAGCTATGATTTTTCAGTCATTGGAGGTGCTCAGACGATTAATCGATTAATCGAATTCAAAAATCGATTAATCGATTTTAAAATCGATCAATTGATTTCGAGCCATTCTGCCCAGATAACTTCCAGACCAAAATCGATTAATCGATTTTCCAAATCGATTAATCGGTTTGGTCAGAAACTCAGCCCCTTTGCTGGCATTTCTTCCAACTTTCTTTTCTTTCTTTTCTCTTTCATTTCTACCTCTTTAATTCATCTTTTGTATAACAATTGAATGCACCACAACCTATTTACACAATCCACATTACAATTCCACAAAAACTCATCTCAAATTAATCTCTTGATTGATTGAATGGTTGGTTCAAAGGCCAGGGCTTTTAGCTTTGGCTCCAACGGTTTCCAATGCGTCGAATCCGGCGTTAAACGCTCAAGCTCGTCATAGATTCGAATCCGTATTAACTCCTAGCCATTACTCCTTCCTTACTCTCTCTCTCTCTCCTCTTAACTCTTCTCACCCACCAAGACGAGAAATAACTTCTCTTAAGTTTTAAACCCTTCTTAACTCCTCTTTCATCTTTGGTGTATAGCACATACACCCTAGATAGGTGTACGTGACCCTTAAAACAAACACCTAACCCTATACTTGCAGCACATTCATACCACACCTAATAAGTCCTTCCTAAATCCTCTGTTTGACTTCCACTTGGTCAAACCTACGACCAATTGGCACGCATCCCGAGGTCACGGTTTAATGCTCAAACTTTGGGGATGTTACATTCTTCCCACCTTGGAAATTTTCGTCCCCAAAAATGCACCCAAGGGTGTGTTGATGGAGGTTCCCCACACACATAGACACACGTAGTTACCATTTAAACGAAACTACCCATCCTGCACGAAATGAATTTCATGGATGACGATGCAAAGTAAAGAAACACAATTGAAGTCATAGACAAAATTTAACTTTGATTTACTTTTAATACAAAATAGTATAATCAATCATATAAGGGCATTCATGCCAAATGAGTTTCATCCATGAGATTTTAGTAATTTCCATATGAAATTTATAATTTTCAACAAAATAATTACAATTGACAAGTTAGTTACAACAGAACTCCCAAAAAGTAATCTCCACCAAAAAGAAATGTCATGATCGCGAGCTCATGTGGTCCCCTCTCCAGGCTGGTCGGCCAGGTCTGGCTGCCCTGCCACGTCTGACTGCGGTGGCCCTGAAGCAGCTGTGCCTGCACTCGAAGTACCCTCAGCAGGAGCGTCAGGTGTCCACGTCGGCTCCTCCGCTAGGCGTTGCTGGAAATCTGAGGGATAGATGTACCGCATAGTGTGGTACATCAAGAAGTCCAAGCGGCGGTTCATCTGTTGGTTGTTGGCCTTCATGCGGGCCAACACATCGTCGATAGTGGGGGCGGGGCGAGTGGCTCGTCGACGATAGGATGACGTAAGCGTGGAAGTAGCTGGAGGTGATCATGATGTAGTAGGTGGCACTATGGGCTGCCCCTCTTGTGGCACTGAGCCATGAGACGGTGCTCCCTCAGCTGGTGGATCCAGGTGTGGTGGTGGTGGTGGTGCATCTCCAGCATGGATCAAAATATCGTCCGATACCGATACGTATCGGACGATACGTATCGGTATCGGAGGTGGGCGATACGGTACATTAAATGTACCGTATCGCCCATTTATAAGGCTAATACCGGACGATACATTCAATGTATCGTCCAGATATATCGTTCCAGACGTATCGTTCGACACGCACGGTTTCGCGACGATACGCACTTAAAACCGGCATTTTGATCCTTGATCTCCAGCATGAGCAAGTGCTGGTCCCTCCACTGGCAAGGTTTTCTTTAACAACCTATAACTACGGCCCCACGAAGCGATGGAGTAATGCTTCACGTGGTTCGTATCGTTCCTCTCCACAGGTGAAATAGCATACTCTGGGGTGTCAGAGTAGCATTCCAACATGCTCGATATTAGCCGAGCGTATGACATCTTTTCCTTGGGTCTCAAAGGACCCTTCATCATCTTTCCCTTTATATAGATCGTCCCCTCAATGACGAGCTTGGTAGCATTGAACCAATGCCCGCGGTATGTCGCGTAAAGGGCTTGTTGGATCAACTCTACCCGCTCGGTGTCATGGCGCATGGGGTAAAGGTTGCACTTGATTATAGAATCAAGCATCCACATATAAAGAGGTAGGTCCACCCTCCTTATAGACTTTCCTGATCCTTTGTTCCCCCTGGTCATTTCGGTCATAATTTCCTCAAATTTGACCTCCTCGGTAAATGGTGGAAAAAGGGTGGTCTCGGGCACAAAATCTAAGTAACACTCTAGGGATTCATAAACATGGCGGCGTGTAAATGTGTAGCTACGACCGTCAATCTCGGTTGTAACCGTGTCATCAACTCGTCCCGCCTTTAGGTTCTAGTAAAATAGGCGTACGAGTCGAGGATAGAAGTATCCGTGTAAAGGGTTCAAAAGGTTTCCGAGACACGCATTTTGAAGACATTGCCGGGCCCATTGGGTCTCGCCCTTGACATCGGGGTCGGTAAATAGAACTTCGTCGATGATGTACTCATCTTCGAACTTCTTTGCCGCTCACCACTCATTTGGTTGGGGCAAATTTCCGGGTGGTGGTTGAGGTATCGGCGAGGACTCGCGGGAAGACGCGCTCGTCGAATCAGATTCAAAATCTGATGAAGAAGGTGGTGATGATGGAGGTGATGGTGGTGGCGGTGGGGCGTTCTTACGCTGTTCTGGTAGCTTGGACGTCGATTGCTTCGTAGTCAATCGCGTTGAGGCGGCATTTTGATCAAAAATGTTAAAACCTAGGGCTGTGATGGTCCAATTTGAAAAGAAAAGTGAGTCTAGGGTTTACCTGAGACGCTAGATCCAAATGAGGGAGGTTCTCGATCCAAAATCCCCCAAAAACCCTAGCTTTTATGGCAGTAAAAGAGAAAGATGAAATGGCGCCCAAAACAAAAACAAAAACTGATTTTCGAATGGGGACGAAAAACCCCAAGTCTGTTATATATAGGCCAAAATCGATTGATTGATTTTAAAAATCGATTAATCGATTTTCATAACTTAAAATCAGCCGCGCGAAATTGATTGATCGATTTTAAAATTCGATTAGTTGATTTTCAAAATCGATTAATCGAATTCAACTCGATTAATCGAATTTTGCTGTTATTTAATTTCCAGGTTTGTCATCTCACTGGCGTGTGCCAGTCGTTCAATTGACCAAAATCGATTAATCGGTTTTTGACAGATTTCTCAAAAATTTTACACTTTATTTTTCCTTCATTTCCTTGGTAGTTCTTGACTAGTTGGCCATTGGCTCTGTGAAGCATGTCTTCATTAGCCATTGCGTGACATAATGAACATTAAGCCATGCGTTCGTCGTCGCATCACGACACGGTTTTGATTCACACTTTTTCCACTGAATAGATTGGCCAAATGCTCAACGTTTGATTACATCATCGGTTTAGATTTACAAACATGCTTGCGATGACATAATTAAGCTCTTAACTTGCCGCAAACAAGTCTGGGTATTGTTCTTTTATGTCGGCCTCTCTTTCCCACGTAGCTTCTTCGGTCGGATGATTCTCCCATCTAACAAGCACTAATGGAATCACTTTTGTCCGCAACACTTGTTCTTTTCAATCCAATATCTTCGCCGGTTCCTCTATCATACTCATATCTTCATGCATTGTCAAAGGTTGACTGCCCAAAACATGAGTAGGGCCATTAATATACTTCCTGAGCATAGATATGTGAAACACATTGTGCATCTGATCGAATAACGGTGGTAATCCACTGCGGTAAGCAACTTCCCCAACTCGACCCAAAACCTTGAATGGTCCAAGATAGCGGGGACTCAACTTCCCTCGCTTCCCAAATCTCATAATGCCTTTCATAGGTGATACCTTGACAAACACTGTTCACCCACCTTATAGTCTATACTGGTCCGCTTGATATCGGCGTAGCTTTTTTGCCTGCTCTGAGCCGCTTTGAGTTTTGCTCTTATCATACGAACATAGGTGGCATTATTTTCAAGTATCCCGAGTCTCAAAATAAATTTCTGCCTGATTTCTTTCCAATTGATGGGCGATTTACATTGCCTTCCATAAAGAGTTTCATACGGTGCCATGCCAATGCTCGCTTGGAAACTGTTGTTGTAGGCGAATTCAATCAATGGTAGGTGCTGATCCCATGATCCTTGCAGTTCTAGCATACACGCTCTGAGCACGTCTTCTATGACTTGGTTCACCCGCTCTGTTTGCCCATTAGTTTGTGGATGAAAAGCTTAACTGAAGTCCAATCGCGTTCCCATTCCTTCTTGAAATTTCTTCCAGAACTTTGATGTATATAACGGGTTACGATCGGAAACGATACTGCTTGGAATCTCGTGTAGGTGCACGATTTCTTTCATATATAACTCCGCAAGTCATCCCGCCGTGTACATCGTGTTGTAAGGCAAGAAGTATGCTGACTTGGTCAATCGGTCTACGACTATCCAAATGACATTGTATCTCTTTGTTGTATGCGCTAGTCCAACGATGAAGTCTATAGAGATTGACTCCCATTTCCACTATGGTATAGGCAGAGGCTGCAATAACCTCGCAGGGTGTCTATGATCGATCTTCACCTGTTGACAAGTCAAACATTGTGACACGTACTTAGCCACGTCTTGCTTCAAACCTCTCCACCTGTAATTCTTTCTCAAATCTTGATACATTTTAGTGCTACCAGGGTGAATCGCATAATTTGACTTGTGAGCTTCATCAAGGATAGTTCGCCGTAGATCGACATTGTCTGGAATGCAAAGATGACCCTTGAACAATAAAGAACCATCTTCTTTCACTGAGAACTCAGGTTTTATGCCTTCAATCACATCTTGACGAATCTTGGTTAGCGCTGAGTCTTTCATCTGTAGCTCGTGGATATGCTTAAATATCACTGGTCTCACTGATATGTTAGCCAAGAAGGCTCTTGTAGCTTGTACCTCAATATTTGCATCATACAGTGAGAGATCTTCAAATAATCTCCATTGGTGCATACCCAAAATCAAACTAGCCAACTGAGTTGAAGCGTTCCGACTCAAGGCATTAGCTATTACATTAGCATTGCCTGGATGATACTGTATGGAACAGTCGTAGTTCTTGAGGAACTCATCCATCTGCGCTGCCTCATATTTAGTTCTTTCTGTGTAAACAGGTTTCTGAGGCTCTTGTGGTCGGTGAAGATCTTAAAGGTCTCACCGTACAAATAATGTCGCCAGATTTTCAACGCAAATATGATTGCTGTCAGTTTCAGGTCATGTGTCGGGTAGTTCTTTTCATGCTCTTTCAACTGTCTTGACCCGTAAGCTATTACCCTTTTGTGTTGGTTGAGCACGCAACCCAAACCATTATACGAAGCATCACTGTATATCGCGAACCCTCCACTGCCTGAAGGAATCGCTAACATGGGAGTTGAAGTGAGCCTCTTCTTGAGTTCTTGAAAACTCTTCTTGCACACTTCACTCCACTCAAATCTTGCATCCTTCCGTGTAAGTCTCGTGAGAGGTCCTGATATCTTTGAAAACCCTTCCACGAAACGTCGATAATAGCCTGCTAGTCCAAGGAAACTACGGATGTCGGTCACGGTCTTTGGTTGCTCCCAATTTACCACTGCTTCGATCTTAGCTGGATCTGCCGTGACACCATGCTTTGAGACATGTCCCAAAACGCTAACCTCTTCCAACCAAAACTCGCATTTACTTAGTTTAGCGTACAGTTGGTGTTCACGCAAAGTTTGTAGAGCGACTCTCAAGTGTTCTTCATTCTCCGCTTTTGATTTGGAGTATATTAGGATATCGTTAACGAACACGACGACGCAGGAGTTCAGGTGTGGTTTAAACCCTCGATTCATCAAGTCCATAAACGACGCCAGTGCGTTCGTCAACCCAAACGGCACCACCAAGAACTCATAGTATCCATATCGTGTCTTGAATGCAGTCTTATGAATATCCTCGGCTTTGACTCTCAATTGATGGTATCCAGATCTCAGATTGATCTTGGAAAAATACCTCGCTCCTTGTAGTTGATCGAATAGGTCATCTATCCTAGGCAAAGGATATCGGTTCTTTATAGTGAGTTTGTTTAGTTGGCGATAGTCAATGCACAGTCGCATTGATCCATCATTCTTCTTTACAAACAAGACCGGTGCTCCCCATGGAGATACGCTCAGTCTTACAAACCCTTTGTCCATGAGTTATTGTAACTGCTCTTTCAACTCCTTCAACTCAGCAGGAGCCATCCTATATGGTGCTTTCGAAACAGGCTCTGTTCTCGATGCTAAGTCGATGGCGAACTCCACTTCTCTCTCTGAAGGTAATCCTGGTAATTCCTTCTGAAATACATCTTCAAACTCTCACACCACTGCTATCTCGGAGATAATATTCTTCTCTTCCTTATCCTCCTTCAAGAATTCTCGATCAAGCGCTACCGATTTGCAGAGATAAGTGGCATATGCGTCGATCTCTCTCCTCGAAATCGAAACAATCTCCTTGTGTTAGGTTTGAAGATGACGATCTTGTTCTTGCAATCTACGGTCGCACAGTGTTGTGACAACCAATCCATGCCAAGGATCACATCGAATCCTTGCATGTCTAACAGTATTAATCTTGCTGCCAATTCATGAACTTCTCCATCATCGATGCCGACTATTACTGACTTACAAGCCAACTCTGTGTCGACTAATTCTCCCGTCGGAATAGACACTGATAGAATAAAATCCAACGTCTTCGGAACGATCTTCATTTTCTTTGCAAACGTCAGAGTAATAAAGGAATGGGTAGACCCTGGGTCTATCAACACTCTTGCTTCGCATGCTACATAGCACCCTTTCTCATATACTCGTAACGTACCTATAATACACGTATATACATATATAGAACATATTTTATTTAGAAAATTTAACGTACAAAAGAAAAAGTCTACACGCTTTTCTAACGAATGCACTTTCTCTATCTAAAATTTTAAGGAAATGAAATTCTTTATTTAAAAGGAATCTCACCTTGGATGACGTCGTGTACATTCCCTGCTTCTTGGGTAGTGACTGCGTAGGCTCTCCCTTGTACGACCGACTTCCTTGCTTGTATCGGTCGTGGCATTGAAGCAGGAGTCGTCTTATCCTTGTTCACCTCAGGGCAATCTTTAATCATGTGGCCTACCTTGTCACATTTATAGCAACCTCGTGTCCCTTGCCTGCAATCCGCCGTTTTGTGGGACTTGCCACACTTGGCACAAGTCTCCCTAGGTGTGGAAGAAGCAGCTCGTGAGAAACCTTGTGTAACTGCTGCTTCAGTGGTGGCAGCAGGGCTCTCATATCGTATTGGCCTCCCCGACGTAAGCAATGAGAATCTCTGATAGTTGGTCTGCTGCGCCGGTCTCCCATATCCTGCTTGGAACGGTGGTCTCTGATTAGGTGTTATGAATCTTGGCTTTTTGTTCACCGACTCATAGTTCTCTGTTCTACTCTGATCTAAACTCCCTCTTCCCTACTGTTCCCTCTGGCAGTATCGATTATTATTTTCTTCCTCAACTACTAGAGCTTTACTCATGACCTCTCCATAGGTCTTGAGCTGAAACGGTGCCACTCCTCTAACGTCCGGTTTCAAGCCTTGTTGAAACCTTTTCGCTCTCATCACATCAGTAATTACGTAATCGGGAGCGAAGCGAGCAAGCCTCATAAACTCCACTCCATACTCCCTTACTGTCATTCGTCCTTGCAAGAGTTGCAAAAACTGTATCTCCATCTGATTCCTCATTACCTCGGGGAAATACTGTTTGTTGAATTCCTCCACAAACTCATCCCACGTCTAGGGCAATCCTGGGGTCTTCTGAGCCCTACTCTTGGAAACGGACTTCCACCAAGGCCCAGCCTCCCCATCTAGCATGTAAGCTGCCCAACGGACGCTTTCATCTTCCGTGCACGTAAGCACGCTGAAAACTTTTTCCATGTCACTCAGCCAATTCTCAGCAGCCATCGGCTCCGCTTGCTCTGAAAAGCTAGGAGGTTGCATCCTCCTAAATTCCGTAAATGTAGAAGCCACTGACGGTGTAGGAGCTACTGGAGGTGTAGGTGGCTGATGTTGATCACCGGCAGTGTGAGTCGCTAATGATGCTACTTGTTGTGCCATGGCTATCGCCATGGTTTCCATGGTGTGCATCATCCGCTGACGCTCTTCTCTCTCCTCATTTATGGGTCTGATTCTCTCTTGTTCCCTCTGATCTCGATCTTGGCGATCTCGATCCTGATTTTTTGCCTGATCTCGGTTCTCTGGACCACTACCCTCGGGAACCTCTCTATGTCCCATTGGTACTCTGTTCGCAGACGAGATTAAATCATCTCTGCTCCGCAAATTTCTATTATGACCGCCCCTGGGTCGGTCTCTTCCCTTAGAAGACAGCGATTTACACGTGAAACCAAAGTTTCGTTAGCAGAAGTCCCTATGCTCTGGCAAAAATAAGGATTGTCAGAATTTATAAAAGGAACGGCTTTGATACCAACTGTGACAGCCTGGATTTCGATACCTCGAAACCCGTGCCATCAGCACGACCCTCCAGGCCGTGTCCTTGAAGTCCATACGGAACATTGGTATGACCAAGCAATAACTATTCAAAATAAAACAGGTAAATTGAACAATGTGAAATAAAGATATGCTATTCTAAGCAAAGCTCGAAAGACAGTTCTACTTCCATGCCAACACATGGACAGAAGAACCGACCCGAACCATCGGTGATAAGTAGATCATCCCAGATAGTTCGCCCAAAAGAATTATATCATTTAATTACATCTTTTCCTCATTAAGGCTTGACATACCAAGCCGTATAGAATGCTCTCAAAACTCACTCTCAAAGTATGCACGGGTCCTCTAGAAGAAGTCCTCAAGAGGAGGCTCCAACTCTTCCCCGGGCACGTAATCCGAATCTCCCGGATCTATGTCTCTCGAAGCCTCGGCAGCCGCAAGCAATGGACCTGCGACGTATAGTCAAAAGGGGTGAGCTACATCCTAGCTCAATAGGGAAACAACAAGTGAACATGTAAGTCAAGTTCTCACATATATTCTAAAACAATTTAAAAGCATGGTTTATCTGATGGAATTACTGAGAAACCATTTTAAATAACTGAAAAGATACACTAGATGCAACTGTTATTTTACATGTGTTTATTCATTCTCAACTTGCTGATATTAGTTACTGATTCGGCCTAATCATTTAAATCTTAACTTAAATATTCCCCAACCTCGTCTAAATAGACAGTTTTCATATCTGTTTCTTTCTTGAATGCTACCCAGGTCCCTTTCTCATAGGCGATGAGGTTTCTAGTCTCATACACACATCCCTGGGATGTCCAAATTAGTGTACGGATTGGCCGCCGTACCGGTCACGGATATCCTGCCGAGTCAGTTGTTGGTATCCCGCCACGTCGGTGGGGTATTATGTTCAAACCTAAAATATGAAAGTGCACTACATATAGTTATTCACCGTGTAATCGTGCTAATTTTAGTATATTAGGCTTTATCAACTTTGCTTTTACTTTACTGACAGATTTCATCTGCATCCTTGGGATGCCACTGGCTCAACGCATCACATAGATGCTCATTATCACAATTTCACGTCCCCTGGGGACCTTACTAGCTCATTAGTATTAACACACACACGCACTCTTAAAATCACATTTTGATGCATAAACATTCACTTGTATCTCACTACATACATGCTTTTGAAAATTAAAATACATGTTCATGGTGTTCCCTACCTCACTCGTTCGAATCACTAAGCATCAAGGTCCACGCGACTCAACATGCTTGTGGTTGCTCGTACCACCTATAGTACACCATATCACAAGTAAGGCATCAATAAGGATACATTAAAGAAGGTATAAGACCCTCCATGAACCTCAAAGTCCAATTCAAAAGCCAATAAAAACTGTCAAAATCGATTAATCGAAATCTCAAATCGATTAATCGAATCCCAATCGATTAATCGAATTATCAAAATCGATTAATCGATTAATCGGTTTTCTCAAGCTATGATTTTCCAGTTACTGGAGGTGCTCAGACGATTAATCGATTAATCAAATTCAAAAATCGATTAATCGATTTCGAGCCATTCTGCTCAGATAACTTCCAGACCAAAATCGATTTCGAGCCATTCTGCTCAGATAACTTTCAGCCCCTTTGCGGGCATTTCTTTCAACTTTCTTTTCTCTTTCATTTCTACCTCTTTAATTCATCTTTTGTATAACAATTGAATGCACCACAACCTATTTACATAATCCACATTACAATTCCACAAAAACTCACCTCAAATTAATCTCTTGATTGATTGAATGGTTGGTTCAAAGGCTAGGGCTTCTAGCTTTGGCTCCAACGGTTTCCAATGCGTCGAATCCGGCGTTAAATGCTCAAGCCCGTCATAGATTCGAATCCGCATTAACTCCTAGCCATTACTCCTTCCATTCTCTCTCTCTCTCTCTCTCTCTCTCTCTCTCTCTCTCCTCTTAACTCTTCTCACCCACCAAGACGAGAAATAACTTCTCTTAAGTTTTAAACCCTTCTTAACTCCTCCTTCATCTTTGGTGTAAAGCACATACACCCTAGATAGGTGTACGTGACCCTTAAAACAAACACCTAAGCCTATACTTGCAGCACATTCATACCACACCTAATAAGTTTTTCCTAAGTCCTCTGTTTGACTTCCACTTGGTCAAACCTACGACCAATCGGCATGCATCCTGAGGTCACGGTTCAATGCTCAAACTTTGGAGATGTTACATAAGTATAAACTTAGTTACTTGAAATTTTTATTTCTCTATGTTGTATGATAATATCTCTTCCGAAAATCCCCTCCAGCTTCTCGGCGAATTGATAGCTTATCCTATCCAGCTCACCTCTATCAGGCACTAGGGGTGCCAATGGATTGGGCTTTAGCCCGAATAAACATGAGCCTGAAAGCACTCTGATCAAATCCGATCCGATTTTATATCCAGGTGAGGTTCGGGCCTAGGATTTTATGGTAAATAATTGGCCCTACTAAAACCTGGTCCGAACACATGCTGGCCCACCAAAATTCGATTTGGGTCGGGTTTGGGCTTAGATAAAGAAACCTGAGCCCGAAAGCACCCGGGTTAAACCGGCTTGATTTTGTATCGGGCTAGGTTTGGGCCAAATTTAAGGATACAAATAATCAGGCCTCTCAAAAGCACGACCCAGCCCATTGGCAGCCCTATCTAGCACCCCTTTTTTTCTAAAATGCCAAAAAATCCTAGTGTATGGGTAGCATCTGCCTTATTTTGATCGGAGCATGCAAAATATAGGGTAAGATTGAGGATAAAGGCAACCCAATATAGTAGAGATGACAGACCGAATATAGTAGAGATGACATCTGGCTGCCCCATTTTTATTTGTTCTCTCTATGGTGGATTGATTAAATCTTTGTTTGTACATATTATTATATTTAAGTTTTTCTTTGGCCTTCTCTCTAAAACTATGTATGTCCCGTAGGTGGTGGCTTCTGCTAATGGTTGCGAATCTTGTAATGTTTGTGTCACTAACTAGTTGAAAATTGATTTGAAAGTAATGGTTGGGTCCCCACTTACCTTCGGTCTTCTTGACCAAGGTCCTTGTTTCATTGAGCGGGCGTTCCGGTGTTACTTTTATTTGGTTGAAAGTTTTGAACATTAAACTGAAACAGACCAAAAGATCGGCCTATCGAACCGAACTGAAACCGGACCAAAATCAATTCAAAATCAGAAAAAAACCGAATTGATTCCAATCGGCTAGGTTTTGGGTGTCCAAAACTGAAAATTGGTTGGGTTGGTTTAGAAAACTGACTCAAAATTAGAAAAAACCGAAAACAAAAAGAGAGAAAAATTGAAAAATCCGAAAAACCGAAACTGAACCAAACCAATTTTTTTTAAGTTTTGGTTCCTGATATTTTGATAACGGTTAACCGAAACCCAAACCGAGTCATTTCAGTTTCGGTTTTGAATTAGGCTGAAACGAACCGAAAAAATTTCGGTTTCGGTTCATTTAACTGAACTTGCAGCCCTACTCCGTCCCGTCTGTATAACTAAAGTATCTCTTTAGTTCATAATCTTATGGCTTTGCCATTTTAGGATTTACCTGACTAATATGCACTCCCTTATGCAGGAAGATATTTTGATGGGGAAGAGGCAGAAGAGGGTAATGCTGTGATTGAGCCAATTGTAGAAACCATCGATGAATTTGAGGATGTGACGCTTGAAGAAAGTTGCTTAGATGCTGCTGGTAAGAATGAGTTCTGCTATATTTCAATCCGGGACAGCAAAACCAGATCATTCAAGGTAATCATTTAACCTGTTTTCTTCGGCATTGAGCCAATTGTAGAAAGTTGCTTAGATGCTGCTGGTAAGAATGAGTTCTGCTCATAAACGGTACTCGACTTCTTTTTATCAGAAAAAACTGTGTGATGCCGTTGCTTCGAAAATGCAATTTGCAAAGAAATTGGGGTACGAAGAGATAGCAATTTGGTACGATGACGTCGATATGGAAATGAAACAGGGCATGGAAACTTCCACATCTTCGACACTTGTAGGGAACTTGGACCGGAAAGATGTATCTTCTTCTGATGTCTGTGTATCCGACTGGGAGTTTCTGTAAATAAACGAGAATTCCACTGTAAATAATCCGGCATCCCAACTGGTTCTGCTGCTGCTCGATCCCGTCTGGATTTAAGCTGAGGAGGCAGATCTATGTTCTCTGTGCAGGCATATACAAGTAAATAACAGGCCGACCGACTGCTCATCGATATTTTAAGTTATCTAGGTTTACGAAACTGGCGATACGACCCATCAATTATAGTGATGGAAGCTTTTATAAAATTGTGCACCGTGCGGAAGCCTCCTCGGTATACACTGTTTATGGTTTATGCTTTTAGTATTCAGATCATCTGGTTTGTTGACCGTTACTATTGTCATCGTTTTCGTACTGGACTTAGATCCAATCTGTTTTGTGTGCATGCTGTATTTGAATTGGTGATGTTATTATGTACCGGACACTATCACTGGCGGCTGTGCACAGGTCTATCTTCTACCACAGATATTTATGAGCATGCTAATTAGCGATTACATTTTTGACCGATCACTGATTTGTGTCTCAAAATATCTGTGCAAATACGCAGGTTGGCTGGACATTGACCCGGGCACCGCTGGTCGGGCCGGGCAACTCATTTGAAGTAGGGCTTATGCTGGGCCTCAAATCTACAAAAAGGTCTAAGTTAGAAAATCTTTGATTAGTGCTTCCCTCAGGACTTGTGAAATCTGTTTAATAGCAGTTTTCTTTACACAAATGGGCACCTGTGTTCCCGTTAACAGGTTTTTACTGAAAGCCCCAACGTCCGAGACCCCTTGAATCCCGATATCTGCTCGGAATCAACATGGGCTCTCATTTCTCACCCCAATCTTTCCCAATGGATCTTGAGATCGTGTGTGTACCATCAGACATGTCAATTTTTTATTCCACTTGGCATGGATACCCAAAAGGTGTCCCTAAAATTATATGGCACACTTCAGGCCTGAATGTGATTTTAGAGGCATTTTTGGGATCTGTGACACGTGAAACAAAAAAATGATCGTCTGATTGTAAGTAATATCAGGATCTCAAGATCCGTTGTGGAAGATCAGGGTGAAAAACGGTTTCCATCATCACATTCCATGCACTCAATGGGTTTCAATGAATTTTGGATGTTGGCACTATCACTAAACCTGTTGGCGCCAACAAAGGTACCTTCACAAATTTTTATGGGAAATTGAAATTTTTGCACAATTGGTAAAGGATGCCTCAGAATCTCAAATGGCACCACAGCAGAAAGTCATCGACTACTTTGAATCAGACGAAGGTTGTTTTTTGCCTGAATCATCAACACAACGGATCTTGAGATCATGAGCGTACATACAATCGGATGGTCAATTTTTGATTGCATATGGTACACATCCCAAAGAGTGGCCTGACCTGTGTGCCAACAGTACAGTCGGGTCAATCCAAACCAAAACCTTGATAGCTATGTTGACAATTGTGAGTGCTAAATTGATATCTATGTTGACAATTTTGAGTGCTAAATGGATGAAAGTTGGAAAAGCGAACTTCCACTGATTTATGTGCGCTTTTAAATGGTGAAACTAAAAATGGACTTTCATCGGGAGTGAGGGTGATCCATGCTATGGAATCCATATTGATATAGGATATCTGCCATATGATCGCGGCGAATTTAGCCATTGTATCATCTCTCTACGAAGCCCATATTGATAATCTGATTCTAAAGGAAACGCCGCTTGTCAGCACCAGCAAAGATCTTTTGATTCCTCGCGGCCGGGCCGGCTTGGAAGCAAGCTACCTGTACCCTATCTCACCTGGCTGGGTTTGCCTTCGCCTTTTGGAATTAGGATCGTCTTCTGTCCGGGGTGGTACCCTACTGTTGTTTCATTCCCATCCCATTGGGTTAATCTTGTTACGGGTTGACCCCACTCTACTAAGGCTTTTGGCTGTGATGAGCAGTTCTCTGCCCTTGCACAGAGCACTTTAGTAAGAGCTTGTGTTTAATTATAAGTGCTCTTAGCTCTTTTGGAGAGTGAAAGAGCTGAATTTTCTTCTCCCTAAAAGAGTAATTAATTTAAACCTACTATTTGCCTCCCTCCAAGGAGCAATCTCAAACCCAACTATTGCTGAGGCATGCAAAGACTTCAACAAACAAGTAACAGTATGCCAGATCATTGTCTTCAACGATCTGAGTCTTCTTATCCACACTTTCCAAAATAATAGCTGTCAAATTCGCATGGAATTTTACAAGATGATTCTTTGCCACTTAAGAGATGATATATAAATAATCAGAGTATCAATTCGTCTAAACCAAAGGATGATCTTGCTGCATCAAAACATGCTGAATTCGACTGCAATAAACAACCCACTTAGTACTTACAGTTTTATACAGAAAGGAGTATGAAATTTATTTTCTTAAAAAATAGTTCAGTTGATCGAGCCTTGGAGTCTTTGCCTCTGTATATTTTCGATTTTTTCAACTCACAAAAATTGTTTATTCGATTCTTTGCCTTTGTATTTGTTCAAACATTTTCATTATTTTATAATAAATGGGATGGAAGTTGGTTTTACCAACGGTGTTCAAAACTAAGAGTGCCATGCCACAATCTAAAAGCCACTCTTAAGCATAGTCATCAAACCCGCGTTTTTTTTTTTAAACGAAAAGATGTTTTCTCAAATAACACCACCCTATTTATTATAGTTCTTTTTTATTTTTTCCGCAAATTTCTCATATTTTACCTAAATTACCGAAATTTACCCCTTTTCTTTGTATATTTTCAGAGCCATTTTATTCCGGTACCTATACTTGGTCCCTATGCTCTTAAGCCCTGGAGCTATACCAAAGACACCCTATATTGAAATTTTTATGAAATCTTAAAATTCTTATTTTGTGTGGCCCACGCACACTAGGATTTTATAAAATTCTAAATTGCAATTGCTTTAAATGATAAAGGGCATTATTGAGAATTGAAGGAAACTTCTAGGTTTCCTGATTTACATATGATTTTTATTCCTATTAGAATACCTTGATGGACGATATTATAGGCATGACATGACTCTTTATGCAATATATATATATATATATATATATATATATATATATATATATATATATATATGGACGTCCCTCTCTCACTACACACAAGCCTTTTGGCAACTTCCCATCAAGAGAGTTAGCAAAAGAGGTGGGTAAAGTCACCTTTATCTTTCTAGGCAGGAAAAGCGGCGACTTGAATCAACGGCCATCATCAGCGCGACAAGGTACGCACATATAAATTTATGGATTGTTGATTTATTATTTTGATTGATTATATGCCTAAATCCTAGGACAATTATTATAGGTGGTCGGATTATTAGATCCAACAATTGGTATAAGAGCCATGATTGGTCAAAGTATTAATACATGAGTTTTATATATAGTAAGACCTAGAGAGAGAGAGAGAGAGAGAGAGAGAGAGAGAGAGAGAGTAGGGGGGGGGGGGGTTTGCCAAATCCCCTATGAGAGTTCTTCCCCTAAATTTTCGAGATAGCAAATTTGATTTCAGAAGGCCGCCATTCTTTACTCTTGGACTATCACTCCCCGGATTTGACGGCTCTTACGTTGATGAATCCTCGAAACCATTGCCTTACGTGACTTAACCCTCCTTGATCCGAATCCTGCTTATCTCGTGCCCAATGGTTGCTAGCCTTCTGTCAAACTCATCCAACGGCCGAAAAGTTGGGTTCAGTTGCAGAAGCCGTCCCCTCCATTCACGACCTTATCTGATGGCGGGATTTCGGATCGCATGAGAAGCTCCTTCGGTCCTCGAAGACTTATTTGATTCTTGGCTCTTGACACGATGCCCTTTGTAAATCCATATAGTTCAGGATTACCGGTTGTTAGTTTTTGGTGAAGAGGCAGACTAACTAAAAGGTGGTCTTATCGTGTGTGCTTGAGGAGCACCAAAGATGGTGTTCTCACTCTCTTATTTATATATTAAAAAAAAAAAAAAGGAAATCTATATCATCTGATTCTAAGTGGTCACACTGTCATAGTTACGTGGAATTTGAATCCTTTAAGAATTTTTCTTCCCTTGTTTAATTTGGAGTTTTTTTGGAGATGAACATGGGTCTTAGTATCTTGTGTTAAATGTATCTGTATTTGTTGGTATGCCGGTGGAGATCATGTTACTTATATACAAGTGTTTATATCTTTTGCTTAAATTGAATAATATTTGTAATAAATATTTTCTTATGCCAATTCTTTTGGGAGATCCTCAAAGATGTGGGTGAATTTTTAGTGTACGGTGCACCCAATTTTTTTAGATAATAAATCTCAAATTTAGACATTTCAGTTGTTATAGCCCCAAATTTGCCCATGGGTTGTGGGCCTTATAATGGTGTATGCTTTCTTGGTGGATTAAGTCTTGTTTTGGGCTTGATTATATTAGAAAACTTATGATGGTGGGCTTATAATGGTTTGATTTTTCTTGGGTATTGTTTAAGCCCGCATATTGGGCTCTTTTAAGTCTGATTTTGACTTTTGAATAGTTGATTTTAATTTATTCGTCGAGCCTAATTCATTGGACTTATTATCGAAAATAATTAATGTAATATATGGTGACCCTAATGATGTGTCTAGTGTATTGTTGTTACATGTGCTTTTCGATCATGAGATTGATCCTATGACCTAAGTGTATGCGTGTGCAAGATCATAAGTCTATGACTAAGTTTTATCATTACAAATTTATTTAAAATATTATTTTGCGGTACTCTTGACTATCTGCATGTTACACACATACACTTTACGGTGAGTTGGTTAAACTCTTGAAACAAGATATATCGGGTCTAGGTATTTCTAATGGAGTTAAGGAAGACCACTAAAGTGGTCGTTTAAGAGATTATAATTAAAATAGGATTAGATCTGCCCAAAGGCGACCATTCTATAGAGGTTATTGTTTCTTGAATCTTCGGACTTTATCTCATTAAGATCACCTTGTGCACTGATTTGCATTAAATTATTGATTATGTCTAAAGGTGATTTATTAATTTCGTGTAAATGAGATGAGTAGAATAGTTGTAAGTGTAAAAAAGAGAGAATGATGATTCTCTTGCTCAAAGGTAGTGAATCATCGGGATCAAATAAGAAACATAAACGATTAAGTCTATGTGCATTTTTCTTCACTCTGGGGGAGAGGATAGGTTGTCCACTCAGTTTCTGTCCAAAGGTGATGCTGGATGTTGCATATTATCTATATCGAAAGAGTGAATTATTAAAACATGATAAAACACTTTAATCAATTCGTTCATACCCCTAATACGAATTATTTTGCCTTTGGTGGATATTAATGACTTATAGTAATTTTGGAGTCCTTTGTGGACATTAGTCTTTTAGACTTTTGAGTAACATATTATCGGGTCTAAATCCTTGGTGGATATTAATCACTTATAGTCATTTTGGAGTCCTTTGTGGACATTGGTCTTTTAGACTTTTTGATGACATGTTATTGTGTTTATATTTTTGGTGAAATTTTTCATAAAATCAGGTAGAATTTTTCTACATGTATATTCTGGGTGGAGTTTTTCACAAAATAAGATAAATGTTTTTTACAATTATATTATGGGTGAAGTTTTTCATAAATTGAAGGTGAAGTATTTCACAATTTTGGGTGACACACCTTAGTGAGCGAGCTAATAAAGTTTTACTTTAATCTTGCCTGTGAGTATTAGTACTCTTTTGGATTTGCTCGGAGTTGAATGTGATTAGGCACCACGTTAATAACTTTTTGTTCTGAGGATCAGGTGAAGTATTTCACAAGTCAGAGTTTTCTGGATGTCAGAACAACATACGGCGAGTATGGAGCGAAATATTATGGATTTACACACTTTGGTTGTGCATTTTATTTACATGTTAAATTGGTTATCATCTCTCAAATTTGTTGTTAATTATAGTTTTGTGATCATGGAACTGTCGTAATATCAATTTCAAAAAATGGTATACTATGTGCATTCATGATCCATTTCTATATTTTTATTAAATTCGGGTGATTTTATTAATTTCTAAATTATGTCAAACAACGTTTGTTTTCAAACTGCACTCGTTTTGGTTGTCTAATCCAGTGGGAGTCATTTTTGAAACCATAGTCCATGTGTGGATCAAGTGAGAGACTATTAAAATTTTTATGTAATCTCAAAATTTTTATTTTGTTTGGCCCACACACACTAGGATTTTATAAAATCCTGAATTGTAGTCGCTTGAAATAATAAAGGGCATTATTGAGAATTGAAGGAAACTTCAAAGTTTTCTAATTTACATGTGATTCTTATTCTTATTAGAATACCTTAATGGACGGTATTCTAGGTAGGACATAACTCTTCATGCTATAATATATATATATATATATATATGGATGTCTCTTTTGTTATGCACAAGCCTTTTAGCATCTTTCTATAAAGAAAGTGTAGCAAGAGAGGTGGGTGGAGTCACCTTTATCTTTCTAAGCAGGAAAAGTGATAACTTAAATCAACGGCTACGATCAGCGCGACAAGGTACGTATATATATATTAATTTATGAATTATAGATTTATTGTTTTCATTGATTATATACTTAAATCCTAGGACAATTATTATGAGTGATTGGATCATTAGATCCAATACCCTACCCTAACGTACCCTAGTGATCGGCCAGTTAACCATAATATAGCACCAATTTTAAGCCATGTACCATTGATCAATTGGTTTCCAACAAAGTGTCCCGTTCCCATGTAATAAAACAGAAGAAGAAACAGAACTTAGAACTATAATTATAATTATGTAAAATATAACTAACGAAGAATACACAAGAAAGGGGATTTTATTTACAATTACTTTACATCAAAGCCGCCCAATCCATCACCTATCCACCCGTTGCAATCACCTATCCACCCATTGCAATCAATGCACCTTACAAGCCACGTACATGTCTCCATCAACCCGTAAAAGATTGGGTAGTAATATTTGAACCCGCTAAACTTATAAAAAAGTGTTGACTTTCTTAAATCAGACGATGAAGAGTGTTTTTCGTCCTAATCTTTTACACAGTCGATCTGGAGATTATGATGCACATGTTGACTCTATGCGACACACATTACCAAAAGTGCCGTTTAATAAGTTCGCCAATGGTCACAATCAGTTTTGAGAGTGTGCACCACAAGGAATCAATGTGTGACCATATGATGGGAGTGCCCACTAAAAAAAAGACTATTAACGGCAGCTATAAAATACCGTTATTAACAAAAAAAATACCGCTAATAGTCTTAATAATATTTTTATTTATAGCAGCAGTTTTTATAATAAAAAAGTGTCGTTAATAGTCTTATATTTTGTAGTGGCTATGGTCTCAAAATTTATTTTGTGAAAGATTGGGATGAAAATGGTCTCCATCGGCTGATTTAAGTCAGGTCAACAATTTTTTTTTATGACGGAAAAGCATGTGCTCTTGGCAGGTTTAACAAGTGCAAATATAGCCAATTAGCCACTCTAAAAGATAGAGCTGCCCAGTAGAAAAAAAGAAAGGAGGTGGTCACCAGCCCGTGGGGCTATTTTTTGGGATGTGTACCAAGAGGAAACACATTGTGTTTTATCCGATTTAAAGGGTTTTCTCCAAAAATTGGCCGCAACAACCGATATCTATCATCTACACCAACCCAATCATAGGCCATAGAAAAAATAAAATAAAAGGCATACTGTAGCTGCATGCATGTATGTTCGACTTGTATGACATTAAATCTGATATCTATCGCTTTGAGATTACATAAAGTTTTCTTGTGGCATACATCCATTTTTTGTTGCGTCACTTGGTACTTGGCCGCTTACCTCAAACAATAGATTTATCACTGTCTATATATATATAGCAAATGAGACAATGAATGTGTTTGAACCCATTTTAAGAATTGTGGACTAGAGCCTTAGATCACATGTCACGTGACACGTGATTCTAAAATAATACACATTTTTGGATTATTTGTCACGTGACATGTGATTGATAAAAAAGATTAAAAAGAAAAGTTTTTTGGGTGGTCATAATTTGTGTACCGCCCACCCATCCTATTGCAAAGAATTTTTCCCACTTTGATCATATTTGGACGATAAATATGTATTGAATCACCCCCATATTTTTTGGGTGGCCACAAATCATCCTTAAGATAGTTGCCGTAGAATTCGATCCCTTGAAAGGATGCCACACCTGGACCCCAATTGATTCTAACCCAGGCCCCTGCAGTGGGTTTGAACCCATAGTCCGTGTTCTCTCTCTCTCATATATATATATATATACATGCCCGGTCCTCGATTGATACATATCAGATTTAATCAGATATGTATCAACCAAAGCCGATTGATATTAAATATTATTATTATTATTCTAAAATATTAAAAATATAGAAAAATAAAAAATAATAAAATATTTTTCCAAATAACAGTTTTGGTATTTTATTTGGTTTCTATGGAATACATACTATGACTTGATATGGGCCAACATATCCGATATGAACTAATATTGACCGATATTTGATCCTATATATATATATATATATATATATATATATATATATATATATATATATGGCCAATATTATAAAATCATGCCTAATATCGACTAAAGTAAAATAGTGATACCAGGTGACATGACCTCCAACCCGGTGGGTACCTAATGTTGGTGATCGTACCATCAATTCAGTATCCAAGGCACCATTTTCGGGCCTCATGGTGGATGGGGCTACTGTTTTATTATTTTATGCTTTTGAGCTCTTAATTTTATGATTTCAAACTATGCAGTGCTATAGAAGCATGGAAAATTGTTATTAGGGGCACGTTAAGTCTATTTGGGCTTAAAATTGCACCAAGCTCCGAAAAATAAGACTTCTCATCTCCGCCTATTATTAGACTGTCATATTTTGATTCCACGTGACATATTTTCAAAAAGAGCATGATCATAAGTATGCATCAAACATGATTATCGGATTTTCGATATGTGTTACATGAATCAAAATCTGACTGTTTGATGATATAAAGGTCTATAATCTTAAGATCTGTTATGTCAAACATTGGCATGTCTTTATCATTTGATTCAAAGCACCTACCGGTTTAACCCTCTGAAACTCGGGTTGAGATTTGAAAAGGAAGACTCTTGAGGTGTAAATAAAGGTATCCTGTTCAAAAATTTTGGTGATGAATATGGAAAATTTAGAATTGGGCCTCCCACCTAGAATAAGTGGCTCCCAATGCCAAATGAAGCATATAAATATCTTATATTCAAACCAGTATTGAGCACGGTATTCATGCTCATCCTCACCATATCATGAATCACATGCATCGCAGCAGAGATAATCCTAGCCATCCGATTAAATTCTTGCACTGAAGACTAACCAAAATATGATGAATCTGTTGTGTGGCTAACTTGGAGAGCTTGAATTGTAATTGGACTTTAACTTGGAGGTTGACTCTAACTTAGAGGTTGAATTTTAGTTTGACTATAACTTGTGATGGCCCAGTTACATTCAGAGTCTATATAAGGCTAATTTTTCTTAGATTAAAAGTAGGGCTTGTGTCTTCTATATAAAGGAAAAACTCTTGATCAAATTAGAGAGAGTTGAGATGTAAATCTCTGGAAAATCTGTCTAGGGTTTTGAGGAGAGCTTTGGTGAAGCTTGAGTATTTTTGTATTCTTTTGTGGCCATCAATATAGTGAGTTATCGCTGCCCATGGACGTAGGCATATTGTTGCACTATTTTGCGCTCTTATTTAATCAATTATCATGAGATCGTTGACTAATTTGTGAGCTTCCGCATAACAAAACCCATGTAATTTATATCCAGCAGTGTAGACTACGCAAATGGTGAGCCCTAGAAGCAATAGTTTATTAAGTGCCCATCCCTAGAACAGTGCATTAAGTGTAGGATCTCAATGGGCCGGGTCAGGCCTTAAATCGGCCAATTATAATCAGGCTGCTAAAAAATTAAGAGTCGACCCGATTATCAATTGGGCCGGGCAGGTTCTGGTGAGCCCATTTTTTAGTTGGGCCCAAGGCGGTCTGGGTCGGCACTACAAAAAATAAGACTATTAGTAGCAGTTTTTTGTTATTAATTCTGTCGCTACCAAAAATTGCCACTAGTAGTCTTGCCGTTACCAAAAAATGCCTTAATAGCAAGTGCTGCTAAAACTCCTTATTTTTGTAGTACGGGCCGGGCCACTGTTAGCCCGGAAATTTCTCTACAAATTGATGCAAGATTTGGTCACGCCGGATTCAGCACCTGGGCTTAAACAAGCCAATTCTTAATCAGGCTTTTGAAACTAGCCCGTGGCCGGGCCCTACCTGCTTCAACACATACTCTGCCAATTGTGGGCCGGGATGGGCCGGGCTGGGTCAAACCCTGCCTATTGAGACCCTTAATCGAGTGAGATGAGCAAAGAGACGATTAGGGAGGCTGCTTGTACAGCTTGCATGCTCCAAGAATAAGGTTAAATAGCCTGCACCTCCCTCTCTTCTCCATCTTCTTCGCCACTTATCACATTATCTTTTCTTCTTAAGCTAGCTGCTAGCCATATCCCATATGGGTTTCCAATATTACTACTTTTGTTCATCTTTAGCCACTCTTTTTCTTCTTTCATTGACTCACCAAGCAAAATCGAGCAATTTTTAAAGTGTAAGAGCTCTGGGAGAGAGTAAAGAAAAGTTGGGCAGCTGTGATATATTTCAAGGGAGCTGGGTGTGGGACGTTTCTTATCCTCTTTACGACTCGGCGAGTTGCCCCTTCATTAAATCGGAATTCGATTGCCAAAAATATGGACGGCCAAATAAGGGGTACCACAAATACAGATGGCAACCCAGTGGCTGTAACATATCTAGGTAACTGTCTTTTCTTAATCATCATCATCATAGCCTTATCTCATCTATTGGGAGTCGGCTTTGCGATCTATTTTCTACTTGTTTCTGTGCTAAGCTCTCTGTCTGTAACTCTGCAATCCTTCATATCTCTTCTCATAGCTTTCATCCACATCCTTAGTGGTTATCCTCTTTTCCCAGGTCCTTGTACTTGTAGAGTCTCAACCCTTGGTACAGGTTCTCACCTCCGATAAATATGTCCAAACCGCCTCAAGTGACACTCAATAATTGTTTCCTTTATAGGTGTCACTTTCAAATTTTATTTTAGGTACTCATTTCTTATTACTCCACTGTTCCACACATCCATCTCAACCTATGTAACTCAGCCATATGTAATCAATTCTACCTGTTGCTATTTTATAGCCCAACTTTCCGCACCAGATAATATGACAGGTCTAATTTCTGTCTTATAAAAACGCCCCTTCCATTCAAGTTAAAAGGGAAGAAAGTGATGTTTGTGGGTGACTCACTGAGTCAGAATCAGTGGCAGTCAATGGCTTGTCTTCTTCAAGCTGTAGTTCCACAAGCGAAACCCACTATTCATAATATATAACCTAACCTACACCTTGTAAAGACAAGGGTACAAGGGTGGGAAATCGGAGCATGGAGGACGAGTATCGAACCCACGACCTACTCCCTCACAATAGAGGGAGTGTACCAATTGGACTAATACCTCTTTGGTTTAAATATGATATTTTCATCTTATATTTTAAGTAAAATAAAGGTTTATTATGATTTTATGATAATAAGATTTAAAAAGAACTTTGGTTACTTAAAATACTTCCTAATACTTTCTAATATGTAAGATATATGTATTTCTTTTAATAGGTACTTGACCAAACAGGGAACCAATATACACAATAACAATTATTTTATAACATTTTGAAAAAAATAACCACATAGGATTTTATCAAAATTTTTTTACTGAAAAAAGTATCTCAAAAATATATCTCATATTAAAAAATTATATATTTACCCATAATTTATAACTTATTAAGCTTTTAATACAAGGGTAGTCGGATCATTTGTTAAATAAGATAGATAGCCGTTGAAGTAAATGCTTTCCTCTCTTGATAAAATATTTGAAATGAATATATGATTGACATTATTTTCAGAAACAGAATTGTTATAGTAAATTTACCTTATTTTATAATCCTAAATATTCTCGTTTATTGACTATTTTGAATCATATGAGTAACGTTTCTTTCGTCCTAATCATTTACGGTAGATCTTCAAATTTGATGGCACACATAATGTTTCTAATTCACCTCCCTGAATATAACTTGGAAAACTATAATCTTTGCTTAGCGCTCTTGCCACGTCCTAATCATTGCTTAGCGCTCTTGCCACGTACCTAATTCACCTCCCTAAATATACACTTGGAAAATTATAATGAGCAGATTGCTTACCAACAACGGACTGCTTATGGGATGAAATGTAAGTGGCATGTGACACATCTCGAAAAAGCATTTAGAAAGTCACATATCGCTCAAATGTGATTTTCAGGTTATTTTTTGGATTAAATGCTGCATGAAATAAAAAATTGATTATTTAATGCTAAGTTCATAATTTCAAGATCCATTATTGTGAAAAATGATCTCCATCATATCATTTGATTCAAAGTAATCAATAATTCTTAGCATAGGTGTCCTACCAGATTGATTGGGTCAAATAATGTACTCTTGCATACTTATTTGACATGGTACTATCTCTCTTACTATGTGATACGATTAGGACCTTAATTTATTATTTTTCTAAACTTATGTATGTGTATTTTGTACGCCAGGTGGACGGCATGTGCACCATGTGCTACATAAACATTAAGATATGTATGAATAAGAGCACGGATAGCCGCAAACATCAAAGTATCCGTATAGTACGTGCTATATTTATTATTAATATAATAAATATTTTAATAATTTAAAGAAAATAAAACTTTATTTTGATTTTTTAGTTTGGGTTGGGTTTTAGGCAATAGATATTCTCAAGTTGTATATGTAAATTAATAGTCCCACTGTAATAACTCAGATTTTTTAACTTTATTTAACGGTATTAGATGATGTACCACACAACGTATGGTGTTAATGCTCCACATCGGAATCTACCTACTTTGGAAATAGTCTGATTTTTTTATATCAATATTAGACTCATTGCGAAGTACTCATCGATACGATTTCAACGATATATAATTTGTCGATTTTCGACAAGAATATAAAAAGTTATACTCGTTTGAAGAATGAAGCAGGTTAAAGGACATAACTGTAATTTCGGGAGAGAATCACCATTTGCTTTGGTGCTTACACAAAGCGCTGGAATAAAACCTCTTCTCAAGCTATTCAAGTCACGTATGAATTCTACTTGCGTGGAAAAATTACTATTTTATTAAATCATATTCTCTCTTCTCTGTAAAAGCTCCGACAGTGCTATTTTTCACAATTCCTCATCGGATCTCAATCGATTTTCGATATTATCAGAGAATCTTACACCGTCAAAGTTTCTCATCACCGCGACCAATCTATCGTAAGAAATGAATTCTCGCGAAAAGACTCAGGCATATCGTCTCTCGAATCCGATCTCTATCAACCCAAATCATCGTAGGATTCGAATCATGCTTCAACAGGTGGATGCCTCTAAATCCATCTTAAATTATTCAATTATTTCTTAAAAAGAAAATCCTAAATTTTCTTTAAATTTTGATAAATTTTGGATCTTGAAAACATAAAAATTCAGCCCAAATTGATAGGATCGTTTTTCCCAGATTTTCGTGAAATTCGGCCAAACTCTTCAACAGATACAACCTCGATATTTTGGCCATAACGTTTTACTCCGATTTCTGATTGATGTGATTCTTACAACATTGGAAAGAAGGCAACGAAATCTATAACTTTGTGTGAAATAGTAATTTCACGAATTTAATATTTTTAGGGTCAAAATTGAGCTGCAAGTAGGAATACGTTTTAGATAATCCAAGGTGCACGGGTTTGACATTATTTTTTTTAACTCTTAGGCTACTTTATGCTCACTTGTCTTCAGACTTATAACTCACTAAAATTACATAAAATATATTAAATAACTTTCATCGAATAATAGTTTATAAGTTTAAGGGATCAAATATTAACGTTTTTCAACACTTATTATTCTATTACCTCTTTTAAGCCTCATACAATCCTTGAATGGACAGATGTGCTCCTTTAGAATTTTAAAATATGTCGGATCATTATACCAGTCAATCACCAAATTTTATGGATACAATTAACCCTAATGAAGTATATTTTTAACTCTATTATAAAATAAATGTAGTTGAATATTTCTTATTTTTTGTTTTACTTCAATATTTCATGTGTTATGCTCTTTATTAATATGAAATGCTTAAGGTTTATGTTATAGTTCATTCTTATATATATTCACCATCATCATATGACATTCATCATGTAGAAAATCACGATAGAGCATACGCATATAAGTTAAGAATAAGATATGACACATGATATAAGCCTTCGTCACGGTGGAGTTTCTTTCACGGTCACGTGAAACTTGGAATGTAGGCATCCATGCTCGGATGCAACCCCTCTATGGTAGTATGGGATACCACACGAATTATATCCAAGTTACTACGGAACCCGTCTCTTGAAAAACGTGGTTTAGTGAAGCCTATCGCACCGTAACCCATTCTAACTAAGTTTTAAGAAAAAATGATAAAAGAATATATTAAGACACATGTATGTTAAGAAAGTGGGGACTTAAGCCCACGCAAATATGAAATCGGGGCGGGAACTTAAGCCCAAAACCGAATAAATGTTATAATATGTTAAGATACGCTGTGAAGGCCAATTAAATATTAATTAAGTTTCTACACGTGCCATACCTTACGAGCCATCGTAAGGCCTAACATCTACAGCCAAGACGGGTCTTAAGGACATTATAGCCTTGTCTCGAACTAAGGGGACATCGTGATTACTACGCCGACAATCTCATCTGGCTGGATGGTGGTTTATGTTATGATATGGAGATTAGATGGTTATCTACACGTGGACCTCGCGTGATAGGCTCTTGCAACGATCCTGATACAGATCGTTTAAATAAGATAAGATGTGAAGTACGTTGTGTAGGCGTATGAAGTAATTAATAAAACTTACGATATGTTACGTATACTAAGTTGACGAGACAAATAGGAAAATAGGTAAGAAAATTAGAAGCATCATGTACCCTTCATGTTATAATATGCTTTTCAAAATATACAGCAACTCAAGCGATTGCACATACTATCACCTGGGTAAGTTATGGTGGATCGATTGTGCAACCCACTGAGTTTACGCGACTGAGTAAACTTACCCCCCTCCCAAAATCTAATAGTTTTAGGTGAAGATTCTGCTTATCTCGTCCTTGATGATACAAAAGCTGCTGATCCGGAGACGACTCATATAAACGAGGATGTCGGCTATCACCTTGATGAGAACGTAGACCAGACAGATTTCTATCAGCATTGAGAACCATTTTACTCTAGTTTTTCCTTATTTCTTGAAAGACTTGTTTTAACCTTGATACATTGTGAGTTTACGTTTGAGACCGTTTTACTCTACCTGAAACTGATTTTGATTTGATATCCTAAATGCATGGTTAGGATTAGGTACTTCATTATTATTGTCTACGTTTTCGTTATTAATTTATGAGTCATTTATCGTTTAATGCTATCTTAAATGCCTCAATCCATATGCTAAGTCAATTTATAGTTTATGTGTATGTCCGCTTATCGCCTTAACCAGCGTGCGGTGTTATAACACGGAATTCTAGGCCCTTGATATCGGGTAAGGATTTTGAGTCGTGACACCCATATTGGTAAAACTAAAAAGTGCCTAGGCTATATATAGAACCTTTCACCTTTTATTATTGTTTGACAATAAGAAGAGAAGAGTGTGCCTCGCGGCGAGCCTCCGCGTTCGCGCTGGCGTGTGCGTGGCGATTGGCATTTTGGCGCTTTAGGCGCGCACACGTGTGCGTGGCGATTGGCGTTGCACTTTGCACTTTGCATGTGCGCATCGTCGCAAAGAGATGTTTGATTTTTTGATTAGGTAGATCCAACGGTCAAATTATTCATGAACCGGGTCTGTAATATCCCGAAAAATTGACCATGTGACTTTGACCTCGAGATCCGTGCCCGATTGATCATAGGTTTGACCAAGTAATGGTCAAATATTGAGTTCATGAAGTTATGTACTAATGTGAGATTAGTGTGACCTAAGAGTAGTGTATTGTATTAAGTTGCAGTCACATACACCTATCTCTGGTGTATGTGTTTAACACACAAGGCCAAGACAGAATATAAGGGTTTTAATAACCCTAGTTTCCTTTTTGCTTTGGTTGTTGAACAGAGAGTTAAGAGGAGAGAGAGAGGAGTAAAGAGGAGTTATTGACGAAGAAGTGAATGCAAATTAAAGGACTAATAAGAGCATTTATTGACGGATTCAAAGCGATTAGGATCGTGAAGCAAATGATGGAACCCTAGCCATCAAGCCCAACAAATCAATCCCTTAAAGGGATTCTTGAGGTAAGTTTTAAATTGAAGTTAATGCATAGATGTATGATGTTTAAATTCAGTCAATATAGTTTAAAATGGATAGATTAAAGGCTTAGAAAAGAAGGGAAAAGATTTGGAAGAACAGCCCAAAGGGGGGCTGAATCTGGCCAAATCGATTAATCGAAATTGGGATTCGATTAATCGATTTTGGCCCAGAAGTTGAAAAGTCATGAAAGCCCGATTTCGATTAATCGAATTGTATTTTGATTAATCGATTTAGATTTCGATTAGTCGATTTGGAAATCGACTAATCGACTGGGTACCTCCAGTGGCTGGAGAAAAGAGACCTGGAGAAATCGACTAATCGAGTTGGAAAATCAATTAATTGATTTTGGATTTCGATTAATCGATTTAGGATCGACTAATCAATTTCAGACTTTCGACCACTCGATTTGAGAATCGACCTTATTATGTTAGAGACTTCGATTAATCGATTTGGGATCGATTAATCGAATATGAATCTCGATTAATCGATTTTGAGAATCGATTAATCGATTTGTGTTTCGATTAATCGATTTTGGGAATCGATTAATCGAATTGTATTTCGATTAATCGATTTTGGGAATCGATTAATCGACTTTGACAGTTTTGCTTGGCTTTCTAAGTTTTCTTTGAGATTAATGGAGGGTCCAGGACCTTCTTTATTATATCTTTAGTGATGTATTGCATGTGTTATGATGTACCATAGGTGGTACGTGTGAAAGCGAGCACAAGGAGCCGCGTGGGACCTTGATGCTTGGACCTTCAGAGAATTGAGGTAGGGAACACCTTGAATATGTACTTTAATTTCAAGAGCATGTATGTAGTGATATAATCATCAGATTTGAAGTTGTTTTAACTATAAAAAGCTTTGTGAAAATGGATGCGTGTGTGACACCAAGAATGTGATAAAGGCATCTGTGTGATGCGAGTAATTAAGAACAACTAATCTAATGAGATTGAGACATCTCCAGAGGATGGGAAAGTAATAAAGGCATCAGATGTGATGCGGGTATGTGATGAGTAGTGAAATATGATGATATTTCACCCCTAAATACCTACATTTAGCTGTCCGATGAAGGCTATCTGATGAGAATTACTAGATTTGAAGTGTTTCAGGTAAATACTAGCCAAGTGCAGAAAACAGCCTAAGAATTCTGAAAATAATGTCAAAACACTGCAACTTGGGTCATCGAGAACTTGGTGCATCTTGCGGCTAATTTTGGACCTCCAAGACGACCGTATTATAAAAATATCAAAACACAAAAGTTGTAGATCTTTCTGTCAGCTTTCCAACAGCATAAGAATCATGTCAATCCAAGTTCAGGACAAAAAGTTATGGCTAAAATACCGAAGCCGTATCTGATACAAAAGTGGGCTGGAATTCACGAATTTCTGGGAGCCCGATGCATCGACCCTTGTGGTCGATTAATCGAGGATAAAAAGCTATCAGACACGGAACTGACACTTTAAAGCAGATTTTGAGGATCTTTTGCAGGGTCGATGCATCGACCGACCCTGACTTGTCGAGTTGGGACACCTATGCGGCTGGGAAACCTATGCAACTGGGAATCTATTTAAATCCGAGCAAACACTTCGAGAAAATTAATTAGAATTGGAGGGAGGATTAGTTTTAGAAGAGTTTTTCTTTTTCATAGTTAGACGTAGAGATAGAGAGTTTTTATTATTCCCTTTTGAGAGTTTTATTCATTTAATTTTTCAGTATTCATTCTTTCAGTTTATTAATTTTTGTTCAGTTGATTTCTACATTAATTTTGTTTCTGAAGATCATCGTACTTTTGGCTCAAAGTAATTTCTGTTGAAGTTTGAGGTATTTTTAATTAATTAAATTAATGTTATTTTCCCTTCCTTATTTATTTATGTCATTTAATTACAACATGTGTGGCTAAATTCATAGGGATGGGGATCTAATGATTCCCATCCGAGGGATGTACTTCTAATAATATAAATTTAGGATTAAAATATGAGATCTTATTTTATGGTCGTTGTGCTATCATGAACGGATGAAATCCCCGCCACTAATTGGGATCGCGTGTGTCGAGTCATGTCCGGGATCTTAGATCTGTGACAGTAATTTTACCCCAATCATTGTTATATTGTCTTTTTGCTTTTATCGTGTGGATCTACTTAGGATTATAATCCGGGATCGAGTGTGCCGAGCCATGCCCTGGATCTTGGATCTGTAATGATAATTTTATCTTAATTACTCCCTAATCTGAAATCAAGTGTGTCGAGCCATGCCCTTGATCTCAGATCTACGGTGGTATTCTTATTAGAATTTTTACCCACTTTGGGGATAATTTTTATTTGAACCTGAGATCATGTGAGCCGAGCCATGCCCTTGATCCCAGATCTATATATGAAAATCATCTCTGAAGTTAAGTCCTGATTGCAGTGATGCAACGTGGAACCTATTAGGGTTTTGACCATTTATCTTCCATAAAAGATATTTTCCTTCAATGGTATATCTCATAGTTTAATCCTTAGATTTATACTACGGGAATAATGGACCAAAGATGGGAGGATTTAGTATCTTCATCTTTATCTTCATCTTTACCTTTACTTTTGAATTATCAATTAAGTTTGATTTTGTAATCAGTAATTATCATCTCATCAAACCGCTTAAATCATAAGACTGGTAGAATACTGTTAGATCTTAGTAGATTTCTTGAATTACTGTCTTATCCTTTTAGATCTTCAAACATAGTCCTCGTGAGAACGATCTCGTACTCTGCACCCACTATATACAATCTAATTCGTGCGCTTGCGAGTAAAACATCACAATAAAAAATCACATCAGTATGTATACATCCCAGGGATGCATATATATATATATATGATTGAATAAATACTGTTGAGGCCTAACTGGTATAAGATAACACACTTACACGGTGAACAACTATATATAAAGCACATGTTATTTTTGTTATTTGAGGTTTGATAGGATACCCCACCGACGTGACGGGATACACACGACTGACGCGACAGGATATCCGTGACCGGTACGGCGGCCAATCCGTATACCAGTGCGGAGGTTTATCCGTAACAGTAAGCACATCCCAGGGATGTTGAGATGAGTTTTTAACCCCGCCGCCTAGTGAAAAGGGGCTTGGTTCGTATTCCCAAAAAATACTTTATAACAACTATCTATTTAGACGACGATGAATGGTATCTCATCGGGGCTCGATGCTATATTACTCGGAGATTACTTAAGTTGAAGATTTAAGTTTTGCTTTAGGCCTGTTCAGTGTCATTTATGATAAATCAAAAGTAAAGTAAGACATGCTAATTACCAGTAAACTTGAATGCAATTCATTAGCTTTTAAACTGTTTTTTAGCAAATGCATAGACACATCTTGCTTAAAGTATCATGGAATATATGTGAGTCTTAATTTATATATTCATTGTGTTTGTTCCCTATTGAGCTAGGATGTAGCTCACCCTTTAGACTATACGTCGCAGGTCCTTTGATAGCAGCTGTCGAGGCTTCGGGAGATGTAGATCCGGGTAATTCGAATTACGTACCTAGAGACGAGTTGGAGCCTCCACCCGAGGACTTCTTCTAGGAGACTCTGCTGTGTACTTTGACAGAGAGTTGTGTGAGAGCAGATTTGTACGGCTTGGTATGCCAAGCCTTTATTTTGATAAACATGAAATTAAATTGGATTATTCTTTTGGCGAATCATCTGGGGTGATCTATTTATCACCGATGGTTCGAGTCGGTTCTATGTTCATGCAGTGGCATGAAAGTAGAACTGTCTTTTGCATATGTCAGTTGAGCATATTAACTGTTTCCGCTTCATGAGATTATTTACTTTATTTATTTAATTGTGCTTGTTATACTAATATTCCGTGTATAGCTTTAGGGCACGGTCTGGAGGATCGTGCTGATGGCACGGGTTTCGGGGAATCGAAATCCAGGCTGTCACAGGGTCGGGCCTAATGAGCGACTAATCTGTGAGTCAATTCGATTCTATTGGGCCAAATGATTGGTCAAATGTTGACGGTTGGACCCAATCGTTTCATAACCGCTTATAAAAGTGTACAACCGTTTGAATTTGAATTTGAAAAGTTGTAACCTTTCATACAGTCGTTGGATGAAGCGGTTGAGATCTTTGAAAGATCTGAGCCGTCCAAAATATGACTGTTGGCCCAATAGTCATATTGAAAATTCTATATAAGGAGACCTTAGGACACAGATGTAGTAACTCTGATATCCATCGGATTCCTTGCATAAAATTTGAGAAATCCTCGATGTTTGACTTTTTTACTAGGTAGATCCAACGGTCAAATTAATCATGGACCGGGTTAGGTCTAATGGGCCACTAATCTGTGAGTCAATTCGGTTCTATTGGGCCAAACGGATTGGTCAAATGTTGACCGTTGGACCCAATCATTTCATAATCGCTTATAAAAGTGTGCAACTGCTTGAATTTGAATTTGAAAAGTTGCAACCTTTCATATAGTCGTTGGATGAAGCGGTTGAGATCTTTGAAAGATCTGAGCCGTCCAAAATATGACTGTTGGCCCAATAGTCATATTGAAAATTCTATATAAGGAGGCCTTAGGACACAGCTGTAGTAACTCTGAAATCCATCGGATTCCTTGTATAAAATTTGAGAAATCCTCGATGTTTGACTTTTTGACTAGGTAGATCCAACGGTCAAATTATTCATGGACTGGGTCGGGCCTAATGGGCTACTAATCTGTGAGTCAATTCGGTTCAATTTGGCCAAACGGATTGATCAAATGTTGACCGTTGGACCCAATCGTTTCATAATCGCTTATAAAAGTGTGCAACCGTTTGAATTTGAATTTGAAAAGTTGCAACCTTTCATTCAGTCGTTAGATGAAGCGGTTGAGATCTTTGAAAGATCTGAGCTGTCCAAAATATGACTGTTGCCCAACAGTCATATTGAAAATTCTATATAAGGAGGCCTTAGGACACAGATGTAGTAACTCTGAAATCCATCGGATTCCTTGTATAAAATTTGAGACTTTCTCTTGCTTTCTCTTTTGGTTGTACTTCATCGGATTGAGTTTTCTGAGGCGATCCTCTACTGTTGCAAAGTAATGGATCGCATCTAAGAGATCAGGCTCGTTGGATCCTGGAAACGTCTCGCTGGAATCCTCTTGCAAACTCGAGAATTTATTCGAGTAGGGAGCGATTAGCGTTTTAAAGACAACGATTACGTGCCTCGGGTCCAATTCTCTTGCCCATTTCATCATTTTCGGATTTCTGTTCCTAATTTATCTAACAATACGTGCCACATATACTAAGTGCTGGTGACCGCACTACGAACAATAAGATTATTATTGTGGCTATTAATAAAAAAAACTGTCACTAATACTTTTGTTGCTAATAGTCTTAATAGTTAAAATAATTTTTTTTTGTTAATTGCTATAGTTTTTGGCCACTGCTAATAGTTTTATTTTTAATAGTGCCGATTGTACACTTAATATCAATACCAGTTATTGATTGAATTATTTCTTCACAGGATTATGAAATTTCGCTCATGTTCTATAAAAAGTCCATTTTTAGTAGACTTGGTTCGGGGAAAAATTGGCACCGTGCTTGACTCAATCAACGGTGGCAATTCATGGAAGGGCATCGACACATTGATCTTCAACACGTGGCATTGGTGGGTCCACACCGGATCTGATCAAGCGTGAGTCTGCATGCACTCAATCTCATACTCAAATTCATAATCATGATTTAATATTTCAATTTTTCCGAGATTTTAACCAATATTTGTAACACTTTTGGTGTCGGATCTATGGAGGACCATGCAAAACGATATTTGTTGTGTTGCAGGTGGGACTACTTGCAAGAAGGAAACGTTACATACAAAGACATGAATCGGACGGTTGCTTTTGAAAAGGGACTCACAACTTGGTCCAAATGGGTAGACTACCATATAGATGCTACCAAATCTAGGGTCTTTTTTCAAGGGATCTCACCTATTCACACCGAGTAAGACCCCCCCACCCCTAAATTTACTAGTTGTGAGGATACCTCTATTCACACCTACCAAATGCTTCAAGCCATTGGTTGCTTTGAATTCAACGATTGGGATTTTTTTTCATCCTAATCTTTGATACAACGGATCTTGAGACAATTGGTGTAAAAAGACTCAAAAAAATTTGTCACACATCACACTTAAACATAATTTTTCGATCACTTTTTGAATTGTGTGGCACTTGGAATAAAAAATTGGCTTTCTCATGGAATGCTTATAGTCTTAGAATCCATTGTGTGGAAAATTACGGCAAAAACAATCTCCATTGGATTGAAAAATTGGCCTTCTTATGGTATGCCCATAATCTTAAAATCAAGTCTTAAAATCAAACAATCTCATCTTCTGATTCAATGCAGTTGAATGAATTTCAATGTAGGTGCCCTCAATTATTCGTTAGGTGGGAAGAGAGCGACCCCAACCCTAACCCGTTATCTTAAAAACATTGCATTATAATTTGAGATAACTACCTGAGAGGGTCCTTATCTACGCTAGCTAATTACCTGACAGGGTCCAACCTAACCTATATTGTATATTACCTGGGAGGGACTCGGACTCTCAACTTTTTCGTTTTTTTTATGAAATCTAAAGGATTTTAATTGCCATATGTTGAAATGCAACTTAAATGAAAGAATGAGTTAAGACCTCTAGCCTAGAGTCTCATGTGAGAAACCGATATAGTGGACCGATGGTGTTGGTCTCATATGGCTGCCTTATAATGGACTAGTCGGGTCTCATATAGGATTGTTCGGTCTTATGTGGGACGAATGATCTCATATGAAACTTTCTGGCATATGATACAAACACTAGAAGTCTTACAGTGGACTAATCGGTCTCATATGAATGTTATTGATCGGGTCTCATATGAGACCGTGGGGGCATTTTTGTCTAGCTCATTCTTTCACTTAAGTTGAATTTTAGGACATGTTAGTTAAAAGTCTCTCGCATTCAAAAAATGAAGTTGAGGGTGTGAGACCTTCTCAAGTAAAAAATAATTTGTTGGACCCAGTCAGCTAATTAATTAGCACAGAGATAGGGACCATCTTAGGTAATTCACCCTTTTAATTTAGGGTACCTTTAATTTCAACACAAGATTTTCTTTTCAAATTGGGTTTCTGGAGCTTAATTTTTTTTTTTTGACAACTTGGGTATCCGGGCCTCTTAAAGCACCCGCCTAATCCTAGGGGCACATGCGCACGCCAAATTCAGCACATGCTGGGTCAGCACAGGATATAAATCCCTAGGATAGCCTCAAGGGGGGGAGGAGATGCGAACTCAGGTCTCCTGCTTTTGGATATAAATTCCTTGAGGGTTTCTGGAGCATAAATTGTTAGACTGCTTGGAATCAAATGATGGAGATATTTTTTTCAGCCCAATCTTTGACATAGTAGATCTTCATATCTTGGTCTTTCCAGCAAACGGTGAAGTTTTGATTCCAAATACCATATATCCTGAAAATTTATTCGAGAACCATATTTGACATACGCCCACGATCATATTCATTTTTTAGGATGTGTGCCCTATGGAATAAAAAAATTGAGTTTATAATTTTTCTTTTTTAGTTTACTAGTGAATATCACGTGCTAGGAAGCACCCCTTACTTATAACCATTAGCTCATGCACTTCAAAAACTTTAAAATATGAGGGCATTTTAGTCATTATAAAAATGAAATTAATTGTTATTACGAGCCATGGTTTCAAATATCGATCGATCCCGATTTGGATCGATTTTGGTCCAAATGATCCCAAATTCTTGGGTTGGATTGTTTATACATGAGTATCGGATGTGAATCGGTCGGATCGCTTTGGATCGGACGATACTAAACGATATTTAGGTAGGGTCGCCGATCCACCGATACAAGAACTTTATACATATAAAAAATATGTTACACTTTACATCGAATATAAATTACAGAGTTAAAAAAGAAGGTAATTACTAAGATATCAAGCGTCTTTTGTTAAAACATTCTAAAATCCCTCTTGCAAACCTCTTCTTGCCACCAAATTTTACAAAAAAAACGGTCAAGGATAATAAATTTGAGTTTGTTACAACCTCACATATATTTATTTTCTTTCTTTTCTTTCCAAATATTTTTATATTGATCGGATGGTATTGGTTTGGTGTAAACAGGTTCGGGCTTCCGTTCGCTCTAATTCACCCACCAACAATGATCCATACAGTAATATGCCTGAAATTTCGAATCTCAATTTCATTTCGGTGCCGACCAAAACCGATAAGATTAGGCCGATAATTTCATCTTTGAAACCAAACATCCTCAAATAATTTTCTATATTATATATCTATATATATATATATATATATATATATATATATATATATATATATATATATATATATATATATATATAATTTTAAAAAATATTATTTATTATTTAAAAAAAAAACATTGAATGCTTTAAATCAAGTGATAGAAATTATTTTTTGCCCAAATCTTCTACACAATCTTGAGATCATGGGCCTACCATCAAATTGTCATTTTTATGAGGCATATATTTTAAAAAGTCACCAAAAAATTAGGTTTTAGCATGATGTGTCCCCCATGAGTTTATGGTCACTCTTTTGGAATTTGTGTTGCGTGGTATTAAAAATGGACCATTAGCGACTGATTTGAATAACTTTTTTGGTAGCTTACTGTAAAAAATATTTAATTATTATAATTTCGTCCTCAAACTTTTTTGGTGTTGGGATCGCCCGATCCAATCGACCGATTCCGTTTCGGATCGATTTTAGACTGACTAATCCGATGACCGATACCAATATTTGAAACCTTGTTAGGAGCTCACTCTCATCTCATTATAACAGTAAAGATGCTCAGTTGCTTGTTCTTCTTTTTGCAATTAGTGGTAAACAATGGGGTGAGCCGAGCACGAAGGACTGCAAGGGAGAGACGGAGCCGTTGACGGGAACGACATACCCGGGTGGTCCTCTACCACAAATGGGTGTTGTTAAGTACGTTTTAAGTAAAATGTCGAAACCCGTATATTTACTTGAAACTACTCTACTTTCGCAGCTCAGAAAAGATGCGCATCCGTCGGCCTACAACGGCATACACATGGGGACTGACTGTAGCCATTGGTGCCTTGCTGGTCTTCCCGATACTTGGAACCACCTCCTATATGTAGCTCTCATCTCATAGGGAGACAAAGTAATGAATGGTTCTGTTGTAAAGAAAAAGGGTTTGGTTCTTTGAACATCGTTTATGGCCTTTCACGTTTTTGACATTTCTTCATGAATTATGTGTAATGCAACCAGTGGGGAACCCATTATATTCTTCCATTGGGGCTAATATCGTAGTATGTATAGGTGAGTCAATGATTTAGAGAACTTTCATAGGAAGGATTGGAAACATAAAAATAATTACATCTGATTCCGAAGAATCAAACACAATCTAAAATAATGGATACCATGTAATTCTTGTTGAAAATCTAAAATACTCTTTTAGTTCTATTAAGAAAAATGCACGAGAGGCTTCATTCGTGGAAATCTTGACCTACACATATAATGAAGAAAAACATAATCCCTAAAAATCCTAACAAACTTCTCTTAATATTTTAATCCTAATTTTAAACTTCGTTTACTCTAACATACCATTTACTCCCTAAAGATTCTCTATTAACTCTAACATACCATTTATTTTATTGAGTTAGTGTATAAGGGGTGTCCACCCATCATGTGTATTAAAGCAGTCCACACATATGTGTGACTGCATAACATGCACGAACGTCCATCCATTGAAAGTCTTTGTAGTCAAACAGATGTCTGGATTGTCGTGTCCACCCATGTTGGGTGGGCAGTCATTATAGACTAACTCTTATTTTAAATAGGGTTTGGCTTCATTGAACTTATTTTTCATTTGAATCTTTTACATATTAGATCTTAAGATCATGGGCGCCAAATACAAGGAACACAAGATAATTTTATATGACGTACTGACCGAAGAGTTACTCAAGTAGTTAGAGTGTACGTCAGTGCTTGGGTTGGGTACCTAATACTAACTCTTATTAATTATGACTTAATTAAGTTTCTCTTTCTAATGAGTTAATCCTAGGTAATTAGTAGCATGAATGCCACGGGACTTGGTGGTCAGGTCACCTTTTGAGATGTGCACCACATTGAATGTCTTGTTCACCGTATGATGGATACATCAAGATCTAAAGATCTTTGATGCAAATATTGAGGTGAGAAAAGATTTCCGTCATCTGGCTTAAGGCTGTCAAATGTTATTTAAAATTAATAATTACCATATATACATACCGTTCGTTTAATTTTGGATGATATTTTAAGTACTTTAGATCTGACTGTAGAAATCATCTTTCAACTTAATCTTTTGCTCCATAGATTTTGATAAGGAGAATATATGATGGTTCCACATGTTATGGCTTATATAATAAAAGATAGTTTGAATATATGGAGATGGAAGATGGTGAGTGCCTGGGTAACATCTCTAAGAAAATCCAATTCTGTTTTAATTCTTATAAATGGGTCAATAGTTTTAAACCCGTGCCACTATTTTTCAGAAGTGTGTCATGTGACGCAATGGGACCTGGCGTAAAGATTTAGTTGATCAATAATTGCATTGAATGCTTCCTAGTGTATTCTTGGCCTCTCTGAGGCACTACGGTGGCTTTTTTTCTCTTTAATAAAATAAAATAACTTAAAAGAAAAAATAACTGCATTAAAGAAATATATGTGAGCACCTCGAGAAGCTGATGCATAATAACCCGCCAGCAGTAATCTAGATTTGGTGATAGATATTGGATGCGATTTTGAAAGTGTGGCACTGTTTTTCATTAAATGGTACCACCTGACGAAAAGCAGGTGATACTTACCTCCAATCCCAGCCCTATCCTGTGTCGGACTTATGACCCTAAGCCCAAGCTCGACCCGGCCTATTTGTTTACAAAAATTAGCTCGGAATTCATAAAGATAGAAACATTAATATATTGAAAATAACTAATAAGTGATATCTATTTCCAAAGAAATGTGGAGTCCAAAATTGGAAATCTATACTAGTTCTTTAAGAATTTTTTTAAATCTTACAAGTGAAACTCAATATACTTACATATTATGTATGAGAGCCCAATGGGGCATAGGGGCTTATCCCAAGCCTGGTCCATTTAGATTTTGAGCTTAAAGTGCTAGCCCAAGCCTGGCTTGTGGGCTTCATCTCAAGTCCAAACCCTCCTTAAATTGGGCCAACCCTAATGGGCTGAGTCGGGCTACCCAACGTATTACCTCCCTTACCCATCTCTTCTTATTTTATTAGCCTTTAATATGATAAAAATTCAAACCCATCATCTTTATCATCTAAATATTTACAAGCAATTCAATAAAAAAGGGTGAGCACAGTCTTGAGCAATGTTATCTGATTCGCTGGTTCGCTTGGTTCGTAATTCGCTATATCTGAGGGAATCCAATTATGAGAATTGTTCCATATATTGTTAGAAATTTTAGGATCTAAATTCGAATCATACGATCAAAATATACATCTTTAAAACAACATGTGTATCTTGTATTTATTTTTGGGTTGATACGCCGGTGATCTCCGCAATGAAAACGATGATTTCTGCTAGAGAATTCGAGTCCACGTTACCTCTCGTTTTCTCTAAGTTTAGCCTCTAGATGGAAATGAGCTAGGGTTAGAAGAAGAGGGGACGGTGGTCTCCTTATATAGTCACTTCTCTTTCCTAACCCATCAAGGAAAGAGAGTGGAGACATATCACTTATATTAGATAACTACTTCCTATTGCCTCGAGATACATGTGATCAAAGGTCCAACCCAATTTTAATGGAAACCCAAAGATGGGTTAAGGTGTTGACCACAAAAATCTAACATTCTCCCACTTGGTCTGCACCTTAACTCATCTAAACAATTTTTTTTTTTTTAAACGACTCTTTGGGCTGACAAACTCAGAAAAAGCGGATGACCATCCATTTTTTATTTAAAAAAATCATTGACCCCTACTACCTCGATGCTTCATAACAACCATCCAAATTCAATAACATTACTAGTAAATGATCATGACGCACAGAGTATTCCATCTTACAAATCGATACTAGGCAATCCATGGTCACAAAACTAGCATCATTAATGAACTTAAGTCTTTACTTAGTGATATTAGACAACATACTCATATGTCGTACCTATATTTGTCCAACTTCATACCCCAAGGATATGTCTTTCTGATATCTTACTGACTCTCCGCTTATGACTCATTTCACCAATCTAACAGAAAGAAGGCTTGCCAATGTGGTGCCTAATCACATCTAGCCCAAACATATCAGTCAAAATGAGATCTAACTCCACTACTCTACCATGTGATATAATCCTCATGCAAATGGTCATAGTACAATCACATGTACCCTCATTAACACGTGTATAATTTCATATGATGAGTTATCCATAATATATATTTAAAAAATTCGTCAATCCAAGTGAGTTACCTCCCACTGATTTGGCCATTCATAATAGCAATCAATGAACAACAAGATTAACTTAACATCAACTATTTATAATCATTTAATTAAACTTATGCAAACTAACTTTATCAAAATAAATGTCAAAGTACTAACTAATGTCTTGCAACAATAAATAAATAAATAAATGACGGAAGCGTGATTTTAGTTTTTGGACTTCTCGGGCTAAGATGTTCCTCCTTTGACCTGCTTCAACAGATCTTTAAATATATAGCAGTCCCTCTGAAGATGTCCCTTTTTCTTGCAGTGCCAACATTCTAAATTTTCAGGTTTGACTTTCTTATTCGAATTCACTGCTCCAACTCACTTTCGATTGAAGTTCTGATTATGATTCTTTTTAAAAATCTTTCGGCTTGATGCACTCACCGCCAGATGTGCAAACTCAACTTTAGCCGCTTTCAGACGCTCCTCCTCGGTCACACATAGAGAAATTAATTGGTTAAAGTCGCACTTTGTCTCTTGAGCATTATAGCTCACCTTAAAAGTATCAAATAAAGGTGGAAGCAAATAAACAACTAAGTGAATAACTAGATCATCACCAAAAGCAGTCCCTTATTCCCTGAGCCCTATAACACACTGTGATATCTTTAAAATGTGCTCACGCACACTTCCATTTTCATCATAACTCATGTTAACTAATTGTGTAAAATAAGAGTACTCTAGAGACTTTCGCGTAACCACAAACTGATATTTAATATTTTTTAAAAATTCTTTTGCCGTAGTTGTAGGATTTAACCCACCCTTAAGAGTCTGATTAATAGATGAACAGATCATCATCATAGCCACACGATTAGCTTTTTCTTATTTGACAAAATAATTCTTCTCCAATTTCGTAGAACTTGCAGTGGGTGTGGGAGATTTAGGCTCAGTAAGAATAAAACCATAGTCCATATATCCTAATGATATATCAATGGCCATACGCCACGATGAATAGTTGAAGCCGTTTAAAGGCTCAACACCTGCTAGTTGTTTATGAATAATAGATCCGTCCCTGACTCTATATAGAAATAAAATATTTCATACTACTAGCAAAATCAAGAAATATGTCGATTATGCATCTAAATCTTTATCAATCACTTTAACCATATATCACTAACGATTTAATTAAAATACGCCATGATCATATATCCTCAAAGATTACATTATGACCATATGTCACTAAATATTCACCGTGAACTATGACCATATGTCACTAACTATTCTTCAAAGAATTAAATTTTGATTTAGGGTCAAATCCGAATTAATTGAAGTGTCAGCTATGAACAACTTTCACTCTTTGAGACAACTAGTTGTCATGTCTCAGTGTCACCTTTGGGTAGAAACTTTAACATGCAGTTTGTTTCCCAAGACCGTGTTTGAAGAAACATGCATAGACCTAGTCACTCGTGTCGTATGTTTGATTCAGACTCTCAATCAGCTTTGGCTAGAAAGATTGTCCTTCTATCCCATACGCACTTATGACCATTCTATTCACCCTACTTATATGAAGTTCCTAAATCAGCTTTGGTCAAAAATTAGAAACCTTATAGAAGCATGTGCCAACCCGATCTTAATGAGATACAAGTATCAAGATTCAAAAGTCAGGCAACCTACATAGGTGGTCACCTTTGGACAGACCTCGGCTTATTTCAGCTACGTACTATTGAACGATCATTTTACCAGTCTACCTTGTTCCCTAAAGTATGACCTAAATTTCATTCAACCATATCAAATTTGATTCAAGATTTTTCTTAAAAAATTATTTCTAGATATATGCACATCTTGCTAACTAACGTACTTTTGAAAGATAAATCAATGTTACACATTACAATTGATGAATAAATGAACCAAAATCAAACAGTTATGAGATACATATGCATTAAGTGAACAAATTATCTATAATCATCAAACTATGATTATGAGGGCATGCATGCCACATCTAGTCAACATCAATATCAAATTATGGATAACATTATGTAAGTACTAGCCTTAGTGCTAGAGCACAACCTTTAATACCCAACCCTATATTTTCTCACATAATCCAACTTTAATTAAATGCGCTCAAATATAAAATAATTATCTAATTAAAATATTGTCAAAAGGGCATTAGGTCATGAAAAAGTTACAAAAGAGAGCTCATTTTTAAAAATAGACCTAAAAAATAGATCTGAAATATTCGAGAAAGTCAAAATTCATACATAATGTCCCAAAATTAGACCTATAGATAGCCTAGAAATGAACCGAAAAGAATAAGGAATAATATGGGTCAAAATGAGCCTTAATTAAACGGGCTGAATCCGGGTCGTATACCATGGGCCGGATTGGGTCATGGCTCGAGTTCGATTATTGACTGAGTCGGGTCGTAGATTGGGTTGGGTCAGGTATGAGGACAGGGCAGCTTGGGCCATATCGTTTCAAGTCATATAGAGTTGGAGAAGCACCAACTTTGATGCTCCAACAACACTTGCAACTAAAGCTGGTGTAGTCGTCTTCTTCTAAAAGAAGAAACAAAAACCCTGGTGTAGACATCTTCTTTTAAAACACAACCAGAGACTTAGAGCATCTTTTATTTGCAGCCACAATACAACCTTTGACCACCCATAATGGCACAAGGATGGCCGGTGACTCCGACCACGGTATCCTCAAATCTTATACGTGGGACCCAAATCTCCTTCTATATTTAATGTCCTCTTAATATAGTTGATTAAATATATGTGTTTAACATATAAACCCAGCCCCAACAGCCATCTCACTTAATCAAAACTTGAGATCATCGTGGCACACATCCGTGTCCCAGGGGATCACCATCTGACCGTCTAATAAAGTTAGGCCTATGATCTCAAGTGCTATTGCGTGAAAGATTGAGGTGGCTTATGGGATCCAACTAATTTTATAACCATTGGATGCATCTAATCCAAAGGTGTAAAAATTCACGTACATCTCTTTACCCAAGAGAAAACACGTTGAAAAGAAAACAGTTAATATAAAATCAAATTGAGGTTATCCTCATCAAGCAGAGATCATATAATACTAGTTTGATCGTATCATCGAGCCTCTCTGTGCTCTGATACCAATTGTTAGAAATTTTAGGATCTAAACTCGAATCACACGATCAAAATATACATCTTTAAAATAACATGCGTACCTTGTATTTATTTTTGGGTCGATACGCCAGTGATCTCTACAATGAAAATGATGATTTCTGCCAGATAATCCGAGTCCACGTTACCTCTTGTCTTCTTTAATTTTAGCCTCTAGATGGGAATGAGCTAAGAATAGAGGAAGAGGGGACGGTGGTCTCCTAATATAGTCACTTCTCTTTCCTAACCCATCAAGGAAAGAGAGTGGAGACATATCACTTATATTAGGAAACTACTTCCTATCGCCTCGAGATACGTGTGGTCAAAGGTTCAACCCAGTTTTAATGGAAACCCAAAGATGGTTTAAGGTGTTGACCACAAAAATCTAACATATATATGATATATTAATCTCTCAGATTATTAGGAGGAGGCTCACATTGGCATAAACCGTAATTACTAGAGAAGAAACTATGATGTGATCTAGTAATCATAATGGAAAACTTAGGGTTGGCAATGCATTCAAGAATCCAACCTATCCATTTATCATTAAATCCTAGTTGTGATAGAATGGAAAGTATGAAAGATCAATTTACTTTTGCAAAAGCTTTTTTTATGTCAATTTTGGCACAAAAGTACTTAGGCCAGAATTGAGAAGAAAATTTCTTGTCAGCTCATGAGCAAGAAAGATATTATCAGAGATGTATCTCACTTTATAGGCCGAGTTTTGCTAATAAAAAGAAGAAAGACATCTACAAGATGATTAGCCAACATTTTATTGATTATTTTATAGATGAAGTTGCAAGGGAAATTTATCTCAAGAGTTGGCATTGGAGACTTTTGGGGCCATTGTAATGAAAGTAGCATTGAATGATTTAAGAAGTTTATCGGAGTTAATAATTTTTTAACAGCCTCAACAATGTCATTTCCAACAATATGTCAAAAGAAAAAGAAAAATTCGACTGGATAACCATTAGGACCTGACGCTTCGTCCGAGCACTATGGATGACTCTAACAATTTCCTCTTTATCAACATCCCTAGTAAGCTTTTAACGTTAGCGTGTAGACTACTCTTATAAAAAAGGTCATGAGCCTTTAATCCTTTTGTTTATATATATATATATATATATATATATATATATATATATATATATATATATATATATATATATATATATATATATGTTGTGAATTTAAAAGTGATACTCGCAAGTGCATGATCGTACCATAGTAAATGGGTGCGGGTGCAGAGACGAATAAAATAATTAAATCAACATAAAAATCTAAAGTAATGTTTTTCCAAATCCTCTAATGAAAAGAATCAAAACATTCACTACATTAAAATGAACCTTATCACTATGAATTTATGAATCTAATTTTTCCATTAAAATACAATTAGGGTTCTTAATCACATATCTAAGATCATGGGAAAATCATGACTAGTTCTCATATCTCGGATTGATGATTAGATCTCACAAACGGCAAAAGCACATAGACAGAAAAATCACTCAGACGTCTACTAAAATTCCAACGACAAATTTATTTTATGGATGAATCCCTTAGATGAGATTCATTAGATCATAATACTCTAAAATTTTAGCCACACATTTCAATGTAAATGATGTAAATAAATGAAATAAACTGAAAATAATTGATTAAAAATACCAATTTTGAGTTTCTAACTTGGCCACAAGGTAGCTTTAATTAATGCGCTATGATTCTATCAAAGAAAAATGTTAATCTACCTTCTAAAAAGTTAGAGAACGATAAAAGATTAAAAACTATTGTGAAAAGAAGGAGATAACAACCCTAACTTTAACTCTTGCTTTTATAGGGTCTTATTTCAAAACTCTAATTGCCTTTCAAAGCACTAAAATTGATCGATCGGATCTGAAGTAGATCGATCGATTTTAGTCCGACTTCTGCACTACAAATTTCGTATTCCAAAACTCTTAAAATCAAATTCGATCAATTTTAGATAGAGCCGAAATTATATATTTCTATAAAAATTTTGATCGATCGAATCTAAAGTTGATCGATCGATTTTCCATAATTTCTATCTTCCGTGCTTCTTTGAGTTTACTCTCCGGTGTGTGTCTTCCTTATGCTCCTTTGTACTGTTGAATTGATCCAATGGCCAGAATCTCTTGAAATCATTAAAGCTTTGTCGTTAGAGTACTCTCATCGGACGACTAAGTGTACATTCTAAGGTGTGAAATACCATCATATTTCAACACTTATCAATATATAATAGAGGCCTCTAGAACAAAGTCGGACAAGCCTGTATGCAATTGCACTACGACATCCTCTAGTGCACACGTATCCACAAAGCCTCCCGTGCACCCATGGTTAATTGCGACGGGGGCGACTTGATGGAGGGACTACTGCGCAGGCACTACAAAAAATAAGACAATTAGCAGCAGTTTTTGGCTGTAAAAAATTGTCACTATAAATATCACAGCCACCACCAGCACCTCGAGGGCGCTCAAATCTGCTGAACATTGGTCAAATCTAAAAAATGTTTAGTCTTAACCATCGGAACCACCTTTGTCAGCATATCCACAAGATTGTCCTTCGTACTCACCTTCTTTAAAGATATTGCGCCATCTTCAATTACTTCTTTATGAAGTGATACCATATATCAATGTACTTGGTATGAGTATGATATATGTGATTCTTTGCTAAGTAAATAGCACTTTGCCTACTACAGAATAAATCGACACTTTCCTATACGATCCTCAAATCACCAACTAAGCCCTGAAGTCATAATGCTTTTTTCAATGCCTCTATTACTGCCATATACTCTGCCTCCGTAGTAGATCGACGCTTATCCAAATCACCTGCATAATCTGAATTTATGTATCCGCATAACTGATGACCTGTACCACTGTGAAAAACTAACCTAACATCCTTGGTACCACGTATGTACCCATATCACCGCCTGCCAATGCTCCTTGCCTAGATTAGTCATATACCTGCTAACCATGCTAACGACCTGTAAAATATCTGATCCAGGGCGTAGCATAGGGTACATCAAGCTACTAACCGCACTCGAGTTGGGAACAAGAGTCATAGACTCACGCTCCTCATCTGTAGTTGGAGACAAGTTAGTAGAAAGATGAAAGTGAGCTGCTAGTAGAGTACTCGGTGTCTTTGAGTTTTCTAACTCAAACTTTGAGAGTATCTTCTCTAGATAACTCTTTTGTGTCAGACACAACTGTCCTTTCTTTGTCTCTCTAAATCTCCATCCTAAGATTCTCTCTTGTTGTGTCAAGATCCTTCATCTAAAACTCCTTGCCAAGTTGAGATTTCAACTTTTTGATCTCTACCATACTCTTTGCAGCTATGAGCATGTCATTAACATACAAGAGAAGATAAGTAAATGAGCCATTTGCTAGCCTTTTGAATTAAACATAGTTGTCGTATTCACTTCGAATATAATTTTGGCCCCCTATAAACGCGTCAAACCTCTTGTAACACTGTCTTGATGATTATTTCATACAATGACTTCTTTAGTTTTGCACACTAACCTCCCTTCTCTATGAGACTTGAACCCTTTAGGTTGATTCATATAGATCTTCTCCTCTAGATCACCGTATAGAAACACTATTTTCACATCGAGTTGCTCCAACTCTAAATCCAATTGTGCTACAATTGACAATAAAATCGGATTAAAGTGTATTTCATAATCGGTGAGAACACCTCATTGTAATCAATGCCTCCCTTTTGCGTATAGCCTTTTGCTACCAACCGTGTTTTGTACCTTGCACTACTACTTTCTGGAGAACCCTCTTTCTTTTTATAAACCCACATGCACCCAATTGCTCTCTTTTCCTTAGGTAACTCTGTAAGTTCTGTCAGTTCCTAAGTTTAATTCTTATAAAGAGAATCCATCTCTTCACCCATTGCAGTCTTTCATTCCCATGCACATTTGCCACTGATTACATCCTTGAATGAAGACGGCGCATTGTCATCCAAAGTCAACGCGTAGGTGACCATATCCTCATAATCGTAATGAATTAGTGATCAAACATTCCTTTTGGGTCTTCCACCTGCTAAAGATTATTTTGGCTCTATCTCAAATGTTTCTACACTTTTCTCTGATATAATAACTTTAGGAGTTTCTAACTTTACCTCAAACTGATCTTTCGCCACCACTTCTCTAATTGTTATCATCTGTTTGCTAGAAGTTCGCATAACAAATTCATTAAAGATCACATCTCTGCTGATGACAATTTTATTTTGCTTAGGACACCATAACCTGTATCCTTTCACACTATTTACATACAAAATTGCTTTCTTAGCCCTTGGGTCAATTTTACTATCTCTGACATAATAGTAAGTTATGCAACTAAAGATCCTCAATGCACTGTAATCAGCAGGCTTCTCTAACCACATCTCAATAAGAGTCTTGCACTCTATTACCGTAGATGATGATTTATTTACTAGATAGCACTGTACTGACTACCTCGGCCCAGAACTCTCTACCCAAACCAGCATTGGATAACATCTTTTCTTTTCAAGTAGAGTTTTGTTCATACGTTCTGCTATCCCATTCCATTGCAGTGTATTCCTCACTGTGGAGTGCCTAAAAATGTCATTCTCTTCACAGGACTCCTAGAACTATCGACTGGTATACTCACCACCATTATCGGCTCTCAATCGCTTGACCTTCCTTCCAATCTGGGTCTTAAACAGTATTTTTCATCTCTTGAAGATTTCTAACAAACCATCCTTACTCTTCATTATGTAGATCCATACATATCGAGAGTAATCATCGATGAATAAGACAAAGTACTTGACACCACCTTTAGAAGGGAGCTTATACGACCCTCATACATCTGAATATATATAATCTAGTGTGCCTTTCGCAGTGTGAACCATTGTGTTGAACTTAACCCTGAACTATTTCTCGAAGACACAATGCTCACAAAATTCAACTTTTCTTGTATTTACACGTTTCAACAAGCCCTGCTTACTTAACTCTGTCATCCCTCTTTCTGACATGTGCCCCAGGCGCATGATCGAACTCAAATATTGCATAAATTATCCCTGAATCCCGGCTTTGTTAGACCTCACTTAACTAAAAATGTGTGCTTTTAGTTTGTATTGTATTGCAACAGGTGAAAAAGTTGGTTAAACATAAAAGGGTTAAAATAGCAAAGATATGAAGAAACCAAAGCAAACGGCAAGGATTCAAGGAGTAGTTGAAAGGAATGCTTCACAAGGCCAATTGGATCGATCGAAACTGAAAATTTGACCGGTCGGGATAGCGCAGCCGAAGAGTTAAGCAGCAGAAGAGAAGGAGTCCAAAATGGATTGGTTGAAGCATCACTTTCGACTGGTCAGATCTCCAAGAGCTTCAGAAATACAAGATGAGACCGGTCAGGACTCAGTCGACCAGTCAAAATTAGAATAACAAAACGCAAATATATTCAAAGGGTTATCTCGACCGGTCATGCCTGATTCGATCGGTCTGGAAATTAAAAAGAAGCTGAAGCTTGTGGCTCATCTCCCACCTAACAAAGGAGTCTGAACTCGACCGGTCGGTTCTCCAATCCCGACCGGTCCAAATAGAGTTTCTGAGGGAAACTTTAGGTCTGCGCAGTCGTAGATGATGCCTAACTCTGATATCTTCTCTGAGATTTTCTTCCAATTGGCTGGATAACTCCAAATAGTGCGGATTCCCTTCTAGACTCATCTCCTTGGAGGATTTTTAAGATTTATTAGATTACTTGCCATGTAAAGTTATTCTAGGGTCTTGTAACCTATAAATAAGGACCCTAGGGTTTTGTTTTAGGTGACTTGCATGTCGAAATCTTTCTAGAGGGCTTTGACGTGAGTTTTCGTAGTTGTAGGTTAGGAATAGTTTTGGAATAAGAGGGAGACTGGATGTAATCATCGATCATAGTCATAATCAACAATGATGGAGATCTCTGAGTTGATGTGCGCTTAAAGCTTCAGGATGGATCTCTTATATTCTGGATAAGTATTTTTAATAAAGTTATGTTTCTTTTTTTGTTTGTGAATTCCATTAATGGCACGATTGCATGTTAGAGGTTCCGACTAAGATCGAGAACGAGATAGTGACACTACAATCTTATTTATATTAATTCAGTGGCCTTGTAGGGATTGGATTAACCTAGATATGATATTCATTGACGGACTAGGCCTTGTAGGGTTGTTTTGTTGGTTCATGCAATGGTTCTTTAATGATTAGGTCCTTGTAAATCGCAATTAGATTTACCTAAGCCATATACGAAGTGACAGAGCTTATAGCCAGGACTGGGGGTACTAGGGATTCACGATAGAAAAGAAATAGGATTTATTATTGTACAAATATGAAATTCAAGAGGTATTCCATTATGCTTTCTCCTTTCTTTCTTCTAGAACTATGTAGATTTCTTTTACTCATTGTAAGAAATCTAATGTTATAAAATATTATGCAAAATAGAAATTAAATGAGAGATAAACGACAAATCTCTGTGGTTTGACACCCTTATACTTGCCCTAGTACATTCGAACTTGTGCACTTGCAAGGTCATATTTTAAGACGATCAAGTTTTTGGCGCCGTTGTCGGAGATTTCGGCTTTATTTCATATTTGATTTATGTTTTACTATATTTTTGCATCATTGCACTAACTATAGTGTGTGTTTGTAGATCTGAAAACCAAAGGCTCAGAGATACCAAAGCTTGTCATGGGATGCTGCGAGAGGCTAAGGTACACGCTTTCGGTTTCCAAGAAGTAGAATAATTGTTTTATTTTCATTTTCTTTTTATTTATGCCAAGGTTGAGGTCACAATATCCTTCTCTTGAGCAACTAGATCTTGAGCTTGAGAGGACGTGCCGACGTATTCGTGCTAGCTCTCGATCCTCTCAAAATCTCGTGAGTTTTGAACGTTCTAGCCGCCCCACCCTGCCCCCGATTCGATTCAATATGGCGGGTGAAGAACAACACAAGGCTAAGACGTTGAGGGAATATTACACATCATCCACTCTTACACCTCCCTCGTGTATACGATTACCTGCAGCAGTCGGTAATGGGAATTTTGAAATTAAGCCCAACCTGATTCAAATGCTTCCTCGCTTTCATGGGCTTAATAACGAAGATCCCTATGACCATCTTACAACCTTTCTAGAAGTCTTCACCCTTTTTAAAATTAACGTGATGACGGAAGAGGTTGCTCGTATGAGGCTCTTCCCGTTCTCATTAAAGGATAGGGCAAAGAGGTGGCTGAATTCTTTGCCTGGGGATTCAATTACCACTTGGGAATAGCTCCAAACAAAATTCTTAGTCAAATATTTTCTGATTGGTAAGATGAACATCATCCAGAAGACCATAACATCATTCAAACAAGATCTGGATGAATCCTTTCATGAGAGTTGGGAGCGCCTAAACGAACTTCTGCGCAAATGCCCCTATCATGGGGTTCTGAACTATCAAATTGTGCAAGGATTTTACGAAGGGTTGGCTGAGTCAAACCGATAAATGATAGATGCTTCTTGTGGGGGAATGTTTCTGACAAAGATCGTAGACAACGCTTGGGAACTATTTGAAAAGTTAAGTGAGAATTCGGTGCAACAAGCCGCATCGAATCAAATTGATCTCGAGGTTTCGTGAGCTGTACCTCCAAAGCGAGGAGGTATATATGAGCTGAAACTAACGACGGATATTTCTACCATGGTCGAGGCTTTGGAGAAGAAATTTGAATCCATGTTGAGTGCGAAGTGCACTCAATAGCTCAAATAAGTGAGGTTTGTGGCATATGCCAAAGCCCGACTCATACACTTCCCAATTGTCCAACTGCACCATTATACCTCGAGGCAGTGCAAGAGCACATAAACGCTACAAATTCCTTCCAACGGTTGGATCAAAACAATTTAGGAAACACATATAATCCGAACTGGAGGAATCATCCAAATCTGGCCTGGAAGAATAATGCAGATCAGGGTAATTCTTAGCCTTATAGGCCTGCATTCAATTTGCAACCGTTGCAATTCCAAGGCCAACAACCGTTTAAACCTCGGTCGAGTAACAATAACTTTGAAGAGACTGTTGCAAGAAGCACAAAGCAGGCAACAACAGTCTCAACAACAAACGCAATTACTCCACTCTCATACGCAATCCATTGCAAAGCTGGAAACCCAACTGAGGCAACTGGCGATTGCCTTGAACAAGAGGGATGGGGGCCGGTTACCGTCTCAACCGATTAATAATCCAAAAGGTCATGTCATGGATGGGGAGGCTTTGTTTTCCTCTGCCTCGTCAGTACCACAGTGAGTACATGGACCACGTCAAGCTATCGACGTAATCGTAGCGCTTCTTGGGTGGCAACCCAAGGTCAATGTAACACATTAGTTTAGGATTTAATTATTAACTTTAATATGTTTGGGTTTGTGCATAAAAAAATAAAAAAATAAACTATATATATATATTATATATGGAGTAGTAGAATATTGGGCTGAGAACCAGTTCTCTACCCATTATTTGACCGGTCGAAATAGATTTCGACCGGTCTATTTAATCAAGAAGGGAAAATACAAACCGATAGAGCCTGGACCGACCGGTCGAACCCATTTCGACTAATCGAGAGCCTATGTCAGAACAAAAGCACTACTGGAGAGATTAAATTTCTCTTAATTTAGTGACCGGTCAAAACAGTTTCAACCTGATAGGATCAAGAATCAAAATTTCGGCCGAAATGACCGAAATTATTGGTTTCGATCCCCACCGAAACGATAATATGGGACCGAAATTTCGGTCAATTTTGTATGGGGTTCAAAATATCGACTAAAATTTAGGCTAAAATTTCAAATTTCGGTCAAAATTTCAGATTTCGATTTCGGTCATGCCTGAAACTAAAATTTAACCCAAAATTTTGATCCTTAGTCAGGATCCTTGGGCTTAAGAACTATAAAAAGCCCTAAGACTTGCCCTTGTGATGAGTAGTGAAATATGATGATATTTCACCCCTAAATACCTACATTTAGCTGTTCGATGAAGGCTATTTGATGAGAATTACTAGATTTGAAGTGTTTCAGATAAATATAATCCAAGTGCATAAAACAACCCAACAATTCTGAAAATAATATCAAAACACTGCAACTTTGGGTCATCGAGAACTTGGTGCGACTTACAACTCAATTTGGACCATCAAGACGTTCGATTCATGAAATGTCAAAAACATAAGAGTTGTAGAGTTTTCTGTCAGCTTTCCAACGCCGTAAGAATCATGTCAATCCGAGTAGAATGATATGGCCGAAATACTGAGGCAGTATCTGATACAAAGTTGGGCTGGAATTCACAAAAATCTGGGAAGGTCGATTAATCGACCCTTTTACTCGATTAATCGAGGTACAGAAAGTAGTCTGACACGGAAATGACTCTTGAAGCAGATTTTTACGGATTTTAAGGAGGGTCGATGCATCGACCCCTAGAGTCGATTAATCGACTCTGACTTCTCGAGCCAGGGAACCTATGTAACTTGGATACTATTTAAAGCCAAATCAATAACTCGGAGGAGAGCTAGATTAGAGATTAGAGATTAGATATTTTATTTTTCATAGACGTAGAGATAGAGAATTTTTTATTCCTTTTTGAGAGTTTTGTTCATTTAATTTTTTCAGCATTCTTTTATTCAATTTAGTATTTTTGTTCAGTTGATTCCTAATTTAAATTTAAAGTTTAGTATAGAGCATTCTTTTACTTCGTTTATGAAGATCATCGTACTTGTGGATCAAAGAATTTCCATTAAAGGTTGAGGTATTTTTAATTAATTAAATTGATATTACTTTTCATTCTTTATTTGTTTATGTCATTTAATTACAGCATGTGTGGCTAATTTCTTAGGGATGGAGATCTAATGATTCCCATCCGAGGGATGTACTTCTAATAATATAAATTTAGGATTAAAATATGAGATTTTATTTTATGGTTGTTATGTTATCACGAACGGATGAAATCCCTGCTAGTAGCTGGGATCGAGTGTGCCGAGCCATGCCCTGGATTTCAGATCTGTGACGGTAATTTTACCCCAAACAGTGTTATATGGTCTTTTTACTTTCATCGTGTGGATCTACTTACGATTATGATTCAGGATCGAGTGTGCCAAGACATGCCCTGGATCTTGGATCTGTAATGGTAATTTTATCTTAATTACTCCCTAATCTAAAATCAAGTGTGCCGAGCCATGCCCTTGATCTCAGATCTATAGTGGTATTCTTGTTGGAATTTTAACCCACTTTGGGGATGATTTTATTTGAAATCTGAGATCAAGTGTGCCGAGCCATGCCCTTGATCCCAGATCTATTTATGGAAATCATCTCTGAAATTAAGTCCTGATTGCAGGGATGCAACATGGAACCTATCCGGGTTTTGACTATTTATCTTCCATAAAAGATATTTTTCTTCAATGGTATATCTCATAGTTTAATCCTTAGATTTATATTACGGGAAAAACAAATCAAAGATGAGAGGATTTAGTATCTTCATCTTTACCTTTATTTTTGAATTATCAACTAAGTTTTAGTTTGTAGTTGATGTGAATTTTAATTGTAATGTTTTACTCGCAAGCACACAAATTAGATTGTATATAGTGGGTGCGGAGTACGAGATCGTTCCCACGAGGACTATTTTTGAAGATCTAAAAAGATGAGACAGTAATCTCAGAAATCCACCAAGAGCTAACAATACCCTACCAATATTACGATTTAAGCGGTTTTATGAGATGGATATTACTGACTACAAACTAAAATTTAATTGATGATTCAAAAATAAAGGTAAAGATGAAGATACTAAATCCTCCCATCTTTGATTTGTTCTTCCCATAATACAAATCTAAGGATTAAACTATTAGATATATCATTGAAGAAAAACATCTTTTATGAAAGATGAATGGTCAAAACCCGGATAGGTTCCACGTTGCATTCAATCGATTCAATCGAAGATGATTTTCATATATAAGATCGATCAAGGGCATGGAAGAATGACCTCAGATGCAAATAAAAATCATCCCCAAAGTGGGTAAAAACTCCAACAAGAATACCACCATAGATCTGAGATCAAGGGCATGGTTCGGCACACTCGATTTCAGATTAGAGAGTAATTAAGATAAAATTACCATTACAGATCCAAGATCCAGGGCATGACTTGGCACACTTGATCCCGGATCATAATCGTAAGTAGATCCACACGATGAAAGCAAAAAGACCATATAACAATGATTGAGGTAAAATTATCGTTACAGATATGAGATCCGTGGGTCAATACATGATCCTAGTGGTGGATTTCATCCGATAACATAACAACCATAAAACAATCTCATATTTTAATAGATTCATATTATATATAATCCTCGATGGGTAAATTAGATCGATTAATTCCCTATGAAATTAGCCATGAACGACCTCAGAATAAAATGACATAAATAAATAAGGAATGAAAAATAACATTAATTTAATCAATAAAAAATACCTCAACCTTCAATGAAAATTCTTTGATCCACAAGTACGATGCTTTTCAGAAATGAAATTAACAATGCTCTCTAATAATCTTTAAACTTAAAGTAGGAATCAACTGAACAAAAATAATAAATTGAATAAAGGAATGCTAAAATGTTAAAGGAACAAAGCTCTCAAAAAGGAATAAAAAAAACTCTCTATCTCTACGTCTATGAAAAAATAAAAATATCTAATCTAACTCTCTAATTAATTAATTTCTCATCTTTTAGATCTTTAAATAGTTTCCAAGAGCGATAGGTTCCTCACTACTATGAAAATCTGATTAATCGACTGTGAGTAAAACATCGACAATTAAAAATCACATCACCTAGAGTCATTTCGTCCTTCTTCTTCTTCCTTGATTCGTGGATCTAAAAGGGTCGCATTAATGTACTTCCTAGATTTTCATGAATTCAATCTTATCAAAGATATCGATTTCAGCCATATCTTTCTACTTCAAACTTGGATTGACATTATTCTCACGACGTTGGAAATTTGACCTCTTTTACAACTTGTGTGTGTTAGGAAATGGTTTCAAAGAGAAATCGAGGCAAGGCACCCATGGTCTAAATTGAACTATAAGTCACACTCGATAACACAAACCATTGTGAACTAATTATTTTCGTAATTCTTTTAAGGTGGTAATATTTAACAATACTTAAATCTAGTAATTTTCAACCCTTCAGTGAGCTCGACAATGATGCCATATTTTCTTTGTGGAACCCGAGTTCAATAAAATTTCACTACTCATCAGAGCCTGTTTGCACTCTACAAACCGCCTAAATCGAGTTGGTAGGGATTCTAGTTCTTGGCGATAGATTTTTATCCTTGCCTTGTTCATCTCTTCTATCAGAATCTCATTTATAGTACTGACGAACAAGGGAATTTTTTCTACAATCGATTTTGACTTTGTCAATAAAACATCACAATTAAAAAAATCACATCACCTAGCTCCCATTTGCATGCCCTCTTCTTCCTTACATGACAAACCTTCTAAATTTCTTGAATTGGTCAATGCGCATTCAATCTTATCAAAGAATGTACGCGAGTTAACAACCGACTCTTTGCACCAACATTCACGCTCAACAATCCGAATTTTCTTTTTACATTTGTGTGTGTTAGAAATGGTTTCAACCTAAGTCCTAACACCCATGGTGGATGCCCGCCTTTTGAACAAGAAGGCACCTCATTGTCCGAATTAGTGGCTGGTATTCGATTTGCAAGGTGCAGGTTTCGATGGGCTCCTCGATACTCTTAAGACCGCAACACCCGCTCCACAAAAAGTCAATTTCCCCCTATGGGTGGCGACCCCACACACCAATGATGCACCATGATTTCTTTGTGGAACCCGAGTTCAATAGGAAATTTTTCGGCCAACTTCCCGAGGCCAATGGAAAAGCTAGGCCTACTTTAGTGAGTGCCTGTAATTTCTTCTCGGCCACTCTTACGGGCGAGTTTATCCTTTGTCTTTGTTCATCTCTTTCTATCTCTCATTTATAACTCCACCATCCTGGACCCCTCTTTTTCTAGGTTGACGATTTTGACCTCACCAATACACCATTGCATTAGTAACCTCCTTTGGTCTCCCCGCTGTATGCCCTCTAGGAAGCGAGCTGGTTACATGACAAACCTTCCTAGAGTTTACTGAATTGGTCAATGCCATTTTCGGTAAACCACCAGTGGGCCCTACCTTTAGCACTCGAGCCGCTCTTCGACCCGAACTTTTCTTTGTGGACGTAATGTTATAACCCTAAGTCCTATTACACACAAGACCCAATGCCATGGGGACCTTTTGAGAGTCCTCTACGCCGTAATTAAGGGCTGGTGGGTGTCATAGTGTGGTTTAGATGGGCCTCGATACTCTTAAGGCAACACCCCGAGTCAATTTGACTTCTATGGGTGAGCGATCACACACCAATAGGCATACAACCATGATGATGGACCTGCTCCTCCCTCTGGTTCACCTCCCCCTACACCTCCTGTTGATGACCCCTTCACGGAGGGTGACTTAGCCATGGCCCCACCTGTAGCCCCTCCCACGGAACCCGCCGATCTGACTCCCCCATCTTCCTCAGGAGAGCCAAATGCCAACATTGCTCTCGTGCCCGTTGAGTTAGAGGAGCCCAGCTCCTCCTCCCCTGTCATTGAGGGGAGTATACATGAGGTGCCTAGGGAAGAGACCTCTTTAACTTTGGTTGTGCGCCACTTGCCCTTGTCGCATCCCACCCCTTGACCTGGGCCATTATGCCTTTTCAAAGTAAACCTACCCAGTCCCAGGTCATGGTTGACGCCGCTTTTGTCCATGCGTTAGGTGTGTACACTGATGCTCTTGAGGAGGAACTTTATCGATCCAACGTTGCCTTGGTAGCCGAGCGATCCTTGACGATTTCTCTTCGTGAGAATTTGTTTACAATGAATGCGTCCCATGAGGCATTGAAGCTCAAATTAAAATATGAGGAGTATTACTACAGGGAAGATGTCAGATCTTTTGCGGAAGCTGCCTTAAAGCATGCTAGGGATCATCTTCAATGGGAGAGAGAGATGAACAACTTGCGTAACCAATTGTCTCTCATTGTCCTCGATACCGATGATGATGAGTTGGGTGGTTCTCACAAAAAAGGTGCCACCTTGCAACCACCTCCCCCCACTTCATTTTCCCAAAAACGTGCGGGATGATAAGTGGAAATTATTTTATTTATTTATTTATTTGGTGCATGGGCTGATTTGAATTGTTTTGGAATTGCCTTAATACTGATGTATATTGGTTGATTATTTTTTTTGTGCAATGAGGACATAGCACCACTTAGGCTTGGGGGTGTGTTTGCGCTAAATGTGCGGTTAATGTTCTTAATGTTTATCATATACATAACCACTGTTTTATACATCCTCCATACCTTGTTTTAAAATCATCAAAATTTACTTTGCCGAACTTTTCAAAATGTGATCAATGATGCATGTACATTTTAATGTTTATATACCGATGCCATGATGTAACTGCGGTTATTTAAGATAACCAGTCCCAAACATTTAGGACTGGTCAGATTTCATGTCTAAAAATCTTCTGTAGACCATTTGCCATGTTTAGGTTTGAAAATCAATGGACCAGTTCGAATATGGAATTTTCGAATTCCATGAATCGACTAAAACTAGTGAGCTTTAGAACCTTTTCTGCTGTCTTTGATGAGTGCCAAATAAATTCAGAGTTTCCTTGAAATTCATGTGAATCTATTTAAATCTCATATACTTTATTTGGTTTGTGAATTATGCATTGTTTGTATTACTGTGCTAGAACTTACTGTATTTATATCTAAAACAAATAGGCATCGTTACCACCGAGAAAGGAAATGATCAGAGGCCATCTATTGGCCCGTTTGTGCCCAAAATGCCCCACCTTATACTCAATTACCTGTTTACCACCCTTTTTGAGCCCAATTAAAATTTTTTTATATGTTTTCTTTGATAAGCTACAGTATCCACACCCCATACCAGTGCTGAAAAAAATATATGAGACCTCACCCTTCAATCTCTGAGAATTTGGGAGAGAGGGATGAGAACAAAGAAAAGTGTACGGGAGAAAGAAACAGGCTCGCAGGAAGCATATGGCAAAATTGAAAAAAAGAGGGGAGAGAAAGAGAGAAATAAAAGAAAAATATAGTGAAAAAGGTGAAAGATGTATGAGGAAATATCCAAAGGGAAGAAGGAATGAAAAAAAAAAAAAAATTAGAACAAAAAGAGTAAATTCTTAAGAATCTGAAAAAGAAAGAGCGAAAATAGAATATCAAAATAAGAGTTTCTTTTCTGGTTTCTCAGAGAAATTTGAATATGATTACCTTTCTTTTATAACCTTCACCCGAGCCTCATTACAACCATCAAAAAGACCTTTTTGATCCAATTTCGGGTGGTAAATGCCTTGTGGAGGGTGATGATGCAATAACTATGGTGCATCACATAACATGTATAAGATATGAACATCATCCTTCAATGAGATTACATTTTAATTTCTGTGATGCACCGTCTTTCAGATGTCATACGGGATCCTTTAACTTGTAATGTAACTCTATCCCACATGTGTGTGACAAACTAGAAACCATTCCTCGGAGTGACCCTGTTAAGAGTGTACACCTAAGGTAAGGATTGAGTCGAGACTAGGGACCTGACGATTCCAGGTTTGGAATAATCCAGAGATAGAATGATCTAAGCATTGACACCTGCACACACAACACTCTGAGCATGGAAGAAAGGTTGGAATAAATGACCATGGAACTGTCATGGTATCGGTATTTGAAAATGGAAGTGCATGCTGAAAATGATTACAAGTTTTGATTTTTAAATGTATATATTATATGAAAACTAGTTTTGGAAATTTCTTTTACCAATGGTTTTGAAACTACTTTGGAAGTTTTTGGGTGTCTTCACTAAAAACCCTCAGGAGACACAACTCCTCCACTAGGGATCACCTAGGGGTTTAAAGGGTTATTGCATATGCTAAATGCAGTTGTGCTCCCTATGAAAGTGGCCTTTTAATTTCTTAGAGTAGTCTGTACAATATTAGAATAAATTGCTTCTGGGTTATGGTTTATTGTTGCCTTTGTTGGAGGACTAGCAAGGTCGAGGTTTGGGGGTGTGATCGAACTCAAATATTGCATAAATTATCCCTGAATCCCAGCTTTGTTAGACATCACTTAACTACTAATGTGTGCTTTCAGTTCGTGTTGTGTTGCAACACGTGAAAAAGCCGGTTTAACGTAAAAAGGGTTAAAAGAGCAAAGATATGAAGAAACCTAAGCAAATGGCAAGGATCCAAGGAGGAGTAGCTGAAAGGAATGCTTTACAAGGTCAATTGGATCGATTGAAACTAAAATTTCGACCGGTCGGGATAGTGCAGTAGAGGAGTTAAGCAGCAGAAGAGAAGAGTCCAAAATGGACCGATCGAAGCATCACTTTCGACCAGTCAGAACTCCAAGAGCTTCAGAAATATAAGATGAGATCGGTCAGGACTCAGCCGACAAGTTGAAACTAGAACAACAAAATGCAAATATATTCAAAGGGTTATCTCGACCGGTCACGCCTGATTCGATCGGTCTGGAAATTAAAAAGAAGCTGAAGCTTGCGGGTTGTCTCCCACCTGAAGAAGGAGTCTGAACTCAAACGGTCGGTTCTCTAATCTCGACTGGTCCAAATGGAGTTTTTGAGTGAAATTTCAAGTCTGCACAGCCATAGATGATGCCTAACTTCGAGATATTCTCTGGGATTTTCTTCCAACTGATTGGATAACTCCAAATAGCGCGGATTCCCTTCCAGACTCATTTCCTTGGAGAATTTTTTGGATCTATTAGGTTACTTACCGTGTAAAGCTGTTTTAGGCCTTGTAATCTATAAATAAGGACCCTAGGGTTTAGTTTTAGGGTACTTGCATGCTGAAATCTTTCTAGAGGACTCTGACGTGAGTTTTTGTAGTTGTAGGTTAGGAATAGTTTTGAAATAAGAGGGAAATTGGATGTAACCATTGATCAGAGTCAGCGTCAGCAATGATGGAGATCTCTGAGTGATTGCGCACTTAAATCTTCGGGCTGGATCTCTTGTATTCTAGATAAGTATTTTTTAATAAAGTTCTATTTCTTTTTCTATTTGTGAATTCTATTAATGGTACAATTGCATGTTAGAGGTTCCGACTAAGATCAAGAAAGAGATAGTAATGCTGCAATCTTATTTGGCTTAATTCAGTGGCCTTGTAGGGATTGGTTAACCTTGATAGGATATTCACTTACGGACTAGGCCTTGTAGGGTAGTTTTGCTAGTTCTTGCAATGGTTCTTTAATGATTAGATCCTTCTAACTTGCGATTAGATTTACCTAAGTTACTGAGCTTGTAGCCAGGAGCGGGTGTATGAGGGATTCACAATAGAAAAGAAATAGGATTTATTATTGTACGAATATGAAATTCAAGAGGGATTCCATTATGCTTTCTCCTATCTTTTTCCAAAACTATGTAGATTTCTTTTACTCGTTTTAGAAAATCTAATGTTACAAAATATTCTGCAACATAGGAATTAAATAAGAGATAAACGAAAAATCTATGTGGTTCGATACCCTTGTACTTGCCTTAGTACATTCAGACTTGTGCGCTTGCAAGGTCATATTTTAAGATGATCAGTGCATGTGTTATAACTGTGTAGAGAACAAATCACTATCATCTGACGTAGATACAGTTGCTCCACCTGTCACTATACTCCTGAGAGAAAGTAAAAGGTCACAACCTTTTCTTCTTTCATCACAACCAAAGATTCCTTTGTCACCTTCAAAACTCGACCTTGAGCTGCAAACTTGAGCCCATTGGAGTCTAGTGTACCAAGCGATATGAGGTTCTTCTATTCAGGAACATAGCGTACATTTGTCAATGTTCTCACAGTCTCATCATGCATCTTTATTCTAATACTCCTCTTCTAATTATTTTACAAGCCATATTGTTACTCATCAAAACCGTTCCACCATCCACCTCTTTATAAGAAGTGAACCAGTCTCTATTTGAACACATGTGGTAGGAGCACCATGAATCAAGTATCCATGCATTCTATGAATATTTATCAAAAATCACTGATAATACGTTTCCATCATCATCCGGAGCTTGTTCGGCCATACCAGTCTCATTAATGACTCATTTCTGCTTCTTATCCTGAGCATCGTTCCTCTTTATTTGTAACTGTGGACAATACCTTATTATGTGACCCTTTTCATGACACTTATAGCATTTTACTGTTTTTCTATTATTGAATTTAGATTTCGACTTTGATCTATCCCTTTCAGATTTACTGTCCTCTGCTCTCCCAATAACCAACAAGCCATCTGCTTGTGTATCACTATCCGAACTTTTTTTCCTCATGTCGTTATAAAGCAGTGTCGTTGTAATCGACTCTAGTTTAATAGTATCCTTCCTATAGAGTAGTGCATGCAGTAACAAGGTGTTCATAGGAATCGAGGAGGGAAGATAAAAGCAATAGTGCTTTGTCTTCGTCATTAACCTCTTCTCCAATATTTAATAATTCAAATATTATTCTATTAAATTCATTAAGATGTTCGTTGAGAGAAGTACCTGCCCTCATGTGCAACTTGTACAGTTACTTCTTCAGATATAGACGACTCGTCAGATATTTCGTCATGTAGACTCTCAAATTTTGCCCACAATGAGGCCACCAAGTTTTCTCGCATCACATTGTACGTAATCTCCTTCACTAGATATAGCCGAATAGTACTACACGCCGGATGTTCAAATTCTTCTCAGTTATCATCGGACATATCCGCCGACTTACCTGAAAGCCCTTTTAATGTCTTGTGCAGCCCTTGCTGAATTAAGATATCCCTGACTTCTACTTGTCATAAGTCGAAATTGATCTTCTTGTCGAATTTCTCAACCTCGAACCTCGCGTTCGAAACTTTTACGGACTTCGATGTCATCTCCGATCATAGTACAAAATCCTAATAGCTCTGATACCAATTTGTTGCGCGAAAGCTCACAAACTAACCAACGATCTCATAATGAACTATCAAATAAGAACGTAAAATAGTAGAAAATTAACCACAAACTCACAAGAGATAATATTTACGTGGTTCGACAATATGCCTACATCCATGGGCAACAATGATTCACTATATTGATGATTATATAAGAATATAAGAACACTCAAGCCTCACTAAAGCTCTCCTCAAAACCCTAGATAGGTTTTCCAAATCTTTACAATGATATCTCAACCGTACTATTTGTCCATGAGTTTTCCCTTTATATAGAAGACCTGGATCCTACTTCTAAACCAATAGAAACTGCCCAATTATGGAGTGTAGATGCAACTTGGTCATCATGCAGTTACTCGAGTGACAACTAAATTCGCTCGAGCGACTTAGGCCAAACAGTTTGTTCCGTGCGATAGCGCAACAGTCGCTCGAGCGACAACCAAACTCGCTCGAGCGAATTTCACCTAAAAGTCTGCCTTTCTCTGAGTGCTCACCTCCCTCGAGCGACAACCAAGTTCACTCGAGCGACAACCAAGCCCGCTTAAGCGATCCAATAGGTTAGAGCCCAATTATAACCCCTTTTACATATCTTTCATTCATGAAGAATACCAATATATAGAGTTTAGTACAACTCTGATAAAATCTAATGCAATTTTTCTAGATAAATTACATCAAAATTATTTTCTAAAATAAATCTAATCACATAATCAACCAAAACATCCTTAGCTTTCTTTTCTAAATTATTGGATACACATCATGTGAAGTGTTTCTTTAATGATTCTATCACTTCTAATTACTCCTATGCTTTCCTGAATCATAAGGTATGCATCTATGATACATATCCACCTTAACAAATTATATGTTCTATATCACCATCTCAAAATCACATGTTCCTTTTTATATAGAATGAGCAATTGGTTAGATTTAATAGTCCTCGATCGTATCGTGTCGATTTAATATTTCATATTGTCAAAAAATGCCCATCATGTTGTTGGTGGTTAATGTTTGTATGTAAAGTCCATCATTATCATATCCCGCCCATCTTAGAGTTTTTAGAAGCTGGTGGCTCATTAGATCTCTCCCAAGAGCTATGGATCGGATCGTGCCGCTTGATTATCTTGCAATAGAGATTATGAATGAGGAAACATAGAGATTATTGGATATCATATATTTATAACGTTAAGGAAGGTTGAACTTGTGAACTAGGAGGTAAAAATTGTGTTAATAAAAAAATATTATATAATGAAGAAAAAAATAGTAGAGGAGGATAAGTTGCACAAGCCACAAAGATAGGTGCTAGGATCATAGCCCTCTTGACCACGGTTCAAAATTTCGGCCAAAATCTTAAGATTTCAGCTGAAACGCATCGGTTTCGAGGGCCCCCGAAACGAAATGTACAAAATTTTGGTTTCGGTATACCGGAAGCATATTATCGGCCGATAATTTGCCCGAAATCAAAATTTTGAAAATTTGACCGAAATTTTGACCAATGTTTTGCTTTTTCGGGATATATATATATATATATATATCTTTCAAAATTTAGGTTTCGGGCAAAGACCGAAACCGAAATGAAAACCAAAATTTTGATCCTTACTATTGACTACAATATTGAAATTAGCTATGGCACTAGCACCAAGAAGAAACTCTAAAGGCAACATTTTAGAAAAAAAATTTGCAAACAACAGATAGGTTTTGTGCAGGCAAAGTGCAGGCGACTGACATGTCACGATGTGACTGACTGCCCACACCTGCATTGCTTGGGCCCCACTGCACTTGCAGTCAATTGCGTCGCGACATGTCAGCCACCTGCACTTTGCCTGCACAAAACCTGCCTATCATATTGTTCGTCGGCTTTACATGTATATATATATACATATCTAATTAAAATAAGTCTTAACCTATAATAAGCGTACAATAGAAATTATAGCGTAGAGATAGGATCATTCCCACGAGGAAGTGATTTTATATGTGCAATTTGTTTATATCTATTTATTTCTATTCTCTCTTTTCCTAACTTCTATTTGCCTTTAAAGATTTGAGAAATATGAATAAAAGAATCGTTGTTTAAACTAAGTGCAAAAAAATAAATCTAAATCATCCTCCTTCCAAATTGTGGTCGTCAATCAAGATCCTTCAGTTCTCGGATGTTTACAATTTTAAAATACTATTACACTATATCTCAGTCCTCTAGAATTTGGGTATCAATCAAAAACTAATTTTCCTCAATATAGATCTATTCTAATCTGCAATTTTCCTGGAATTTGGGCGTCAATCAAACTCAAGAAAATCGAAGATGAAAAGTAAAAATCGTTATTCTAATCTACAAATTCTAAATCTGAGTCGTCAATTCAAATAAAGAACTTTTAAATATTTATGAAGTAGGAAAATGCAATAAAATAAATCTAATCTAGAAAGCAATAAAAAGACCTTTCATTCCTCGATCGCAGGCATCAATTGCTTCTGAGAAACTACGGATGCTCTATTCTAATCTTCCAGCTCCCGATCAGATGCGTCACTTGCTTCGGAGAAACCTTGGATATCTAAACTATTTTGATAAGAAGAAAACCCAACCTCAGTCATTAATTGATGCTGAGAGTTCCTTCGATAAGTCTCTTGCTATGCCGAGCCCTCTTATTTATAAATCATAAGGGGTCGGTTTACAAAGCTTAATTCTAATAAAAGAAACTACTAAAATAAAAGTATCCTAATATAACTCTAGCTCCTAATTTTATCCTTCTTTGCTTTGAGTGGTTGATGTGCTCTTGATTGTTCCTTCTTTTAGCAGCAATAGAGATATTTAGGAATCTTACTTCTCAATCTTCTCAGATTCGTGGATTGCCAAACTTCTAATTTGAGTATCTTTCTAATTTCGTGTATGGTGGTGTAGCTCTCATGTGATCAGCAGTAAAAGGAGTTTTCATTCTGTAAAATCGTAAATCATAATTTTCGCTTTTGTAGCTCATAACTCTCGTAACGATTCTCTGATACAAACGATCGCAATTCTCTTTTGTATCGCACTCCGCTTGAAACGCCTCTTGAAGAATCATAAATTACGATTTCTTATTTTCTCTTCTGTAGCGTTTTGTTGCAATTTCTGGCTTTATACATGCGTCGAATCGTCTTTTACGCTTGATCGTCTTTCTTATTGTTTTATGAGTTCATTTTGACGAAGATTAACATTTTGACTCTATTTGGCTATTTTTCTTTAATATCTGCACATCATTAACTTGTTAGTAACAAACTAAGGTCTAGCATCACTAAGTTATGAGTGATAAATTATGAGTGATAAATTGGTAAATTATGTGACTGATCACACCCCCAAACTTAAGCTTTACTAGTCCCTAGCAAACAAGGAAAAATAAACTATCCTCAGACTATAAATTTAAATTCCACTTTCGTAGGGAGCACGATTTCTTTTAGCGGATGCAACAAGTCTTTCAACCCCTAGGTGATCCCTAGTGGAGGAGTTATAATCTCTATAAGGTTTTCAGTGAAGTTAAGTACAAACTTCAAATCTTTTTAGATTTTTCAAAATTAAAATAAAACAAAAGGTTGAAAATCTAAACTAATTTTGTACACTAACTAATTGATTAGTATATGGTTGTTGTGATTTTTTTTTTTCAAAAGTATGATTCCAGCAACCAGAACTTTCCACCCTAACAGTCATCCTTAATCAGAACTCCAACAATTTCAATTATGTTAAGCGTGGAGTGTGTGCATACCAATGAATAGTTTATTCATCATAATTTTTTTTAAATTATAAATTTAGAAAATATTTTCATTTAAACTCTTACTAATAGCATACTCTCAAAAAGATATAAAAAATTTTGGGTTCTCAAAATATGATATATCTGATGGATTCTTCAAAGGATAATTTTACTGAAAAATTGAATCTCATGGAAAAGATAATCAACTCTATCCATATGATTCCTTGTTCATTCATAGTATCTACTGCATACATCTCTACTAGGCTTATGTCTTTGCAAATCGTAAATCAAAAAGGTTTTTTCTCTGGCTTGTAATGGGGCTTTGGGTAAAAAGGTTCTAAAGAAAGGTAAAAAAGATTCAAGATTTTTCTGAGAATTCAGTGCTTCTTTTACCTCTTCTTCTTCTTTTCTTCAGTAAGTATCCAGAGATTTGGATAACTCCTTCCCATTTCTCAATTCTTCAGTTTGTAAATCCCATTTCTTAATTCTTCTCTCGGATTTTCCTTTGATGTTCTTCAAATTGGAAGCTTTTTACTTCTTTCTTCTCAGATTCGTTTTTACGATTTCTCATTTTTTTTAGAAAGTTAATTTCTTCCAGTTGTACCCATTTCTAGTATATCCCTTTTTTTTATTTTTATTGCATACTCCTTTCACTCCCTACACATTTCTAGTATATCCCTTTTTTTAGAATAACACGAGTTTGAAAGCTTTAGGCAATACATATGGTTAAGGGTTTATATGATTTTGGTACAAAAAAATTTCGGTTTAAGCTTTTAATATGGGTTCAAAGGATAAATATTTTTTGAGATTTTTAGCTTTTTAGCCCAAACGAATAAAAAGATGACCTTAAATCATTTTCACGATTTACTGACATGGATGCCTTATTGTTTTGATGCATTTACTAGATAGTTCTAAAAGAAACAAATCATCATAGTTATAGAATATTTTGATTCTAAATTTCAGCAATATGAGATTTCTGTAATTCAAGAAGTTCAAGAGAATTTTGAATTGAATAGAAAGCAGTTCTCTCTCAAAAGAAAGGAAATTAGTCTCAAAAGCTCACTGATTATATAATTTTGAAACTATAGTCTAAATATTACAATTTAAATCAAAATATACTTTCAAACGTTTAGTCTGGTACAGTGTTCTAAAAGAGCTAAACATGAATTGCAACTGTTCTATTTTGATGGTTGAATTTCTACTATGATGGATTGTAAGGTTTATGGAATCATAATTTTATTTTTTTTATCATACTCACATGTGATGGTTAATCAGAAAAAATTAAGTTACAAAAACTAAACAAAAATAGGAAAAGAATTATTATTATTTTTTCTTTTATATGCAAAAATGCAAAAAGTAAACTAATATATATAGAAGTTGAATATCCCCCCAAACTTGAACAGGACAATGCCCTCATTGTCATAAAATAGAGGATATAAAAAATTTACCAAAAATGACTACACTTTTACCTGTGTACCGGACCAATAATCTGTCATAGAAACCACAATCTCCCCCAAGCTTGAGGGAAAACTCATCCGGTGTAATTACAGAGTAGCAGTACCAAAAATGGAAAAGAAAAATTAGAATCAATAAAAAAATAGAAAGCTAATCAAAAGAAAATTTCATATATCAACGAAATATTTACAATGTACAAGGGAAGAAAAAACACTAATTACAAGAAAGATGGAAACCTAGAAAAAATCTAGACACAGACTATTTACGACACCGACAGCAATGTAAAAGGCAAAAAGATGTCTTCGATAAAGATCGGTCATCGGCTTTTAACTAAAATTATCCCGCCAAAAAGAGGTGATTAGCCTTCCCGGCTCCGAGATGTCCTCAACTTACTGGACTTGGAAGAGGAACTGCAAGCTAGGAAGGGCAATAGTAGGATTTAGGGTCGGGGGCTAAGCGGGTGGTGGATGGAATGACAAGGAGGGGGAAGATGTTGGGGGATGAGGTGTACGAGCCTGTGAGGAGGTGAAGATGGAAGGTATGGTGGCAAATGCAAATGGTTCCATCTTCTTATTTTTCTTTTTCTTTATTTTATTCTTTTTCTTTTCCTCTTTGGCCAAAATCGTATGTACTTCCTCGTACTCGTCCCACAGAAATTGCAAATGGTCGGGCTCTTTTGGTGGCGACGAGTCCTCCCAAGCTGGATAGAGCATGATTGGCAGATTGATGGGTTTATCGCCTACCATGGAAATGAGTGGGAATTGAGTGGTAGGGCCATAGAGGTATGAATGTGCTGAGAAGGAATTAGCCTGATATTTAAAGTGCTTGAGTAATGGAATACGAAATGACGTATTCCATTACTCAAGCAGTCGACCTGCTTTGCCATAATGATCATTAAAGGTGTTGGTTGGTAATAAATTGCATGTGTTGGCTCGGTGGAATGGGACATGTTGTATGATTGTTTTGGGTAATAATACCGTCAAGAAACAAATATTTCAATTACAACGGTACGATATTTTCCTGTACCCGGATTGCACGCCTATTAAGATTAAATGTGATGTGTAACCTGAGCAATCATCAATATTTTTGTGTTTTTATTTATTTATTTATTTTCTTTCTAATTTTTATTTTAGCAAGCAGGGAGAGAAGAAAATTTTGAGCCTCTAGCTTCTCTTATCAGGGGAAGTGTTGAAACTATTGATTCGATACTCCGAATAAACCTGCAAAAGCTCAAGAAGTGATCAAAGAAAATAAAATATAAAGAAAGATAAAAAAAGAAAAACAAATATTAGTTTCAAAACAAAAAAATGATTAAAGTAAAATAAAATTCGCTTCCCCAACAGCGGCGCCAAAAACTTGTTCGTCGACTTTACATGTATATATATCTAATTAAAATAAGCCTTAACCTATTGCGAGCGCATAATGAAAATTATAGCGTAGCGATAGGATCGTTCCCACGAAGAAGTAATTTTATATGTGCAATTTGTTTATATCTATTTATTTTTATTCTCTCTTTTCCTAACTTCTATTTGCCTTTAAAGATTTAATAAATATGAATAAAAGAATGATTATTTAAACTAAGTGCAAAAAAAGAAAATCTAAATCCTCCTTCTTCTAGATTGTGGTTGTTAATCATGATCCTTTAGTTATCGGATATTTACAAATTTAAAATACCGTTATATTATATCTCAGTCCTCTAGAATTTGGGTGTCAATCAAAACTAGTTTTCCTCAATATAGATCTATAGTAATCTGCAACTTCCCTGGAATTTGGGTGTCAATCAAACTCAAGAAAATCGAAGATGAAAAGGAAAAATCGTTATACTAATATGCAAATTCTTAATCTGAGTCGTTAATTCAAATAAAGAACTTTTAGATGTTTACAAAGCAGGAAAATGCAATAAAATAAATCTAATTTTGAAAACAATAAAAAGATCTTTCATTCCTCAGTTACAAGTGTCAATTGCTTATGAGAAACTAGGGATGCTCTATTCTATTCTTCCAGCTCCCGATCACAAGCGTCAATTACTTTTGAGAAACCTTAGATATCTAAACTATTATAAACTACTTTGATCGAAAGAAAATCCAACCTTAGTCGTCATCAATTGATGCTGAGAGTTCCTTCGATAAGTCTCTTCCTATGCTGAGCCCTTTAATTTATAAATCATAAGGGGTCGGTTTACAAAGCTTAATTCTAACAAAAGAAACAACTAAAACTAGAGTATCCTAATATAACTCTAACTCTTAATTTTATCCTTCCTTGCTTTGAGTGGTTGATGCGCTCTGGATTGTTCATTCCTTTAGCAGCAACAGAGATATTTAGGATCTTTCTTTTCAATCTTCTCAGATCCGTGGATTACCAAACTTCTAATTTGAGTATCCTTCTAATTCCATGCATGACGGTATAGCTCTCACATGATCAGCAGCAACAAGAGTCTTCACTCTGTAAAATCGTAAATCATAATTTTCACTTTTGTAGCTCATAACTCTCATAACGATTCTCTAGTATGAACGATCGCAATTCTCTTTTGTATCACACTCTACTTGAAGCGTCTCTTGAAGAATTGCAAATTTCGATTTCTTATATTCTCTTTTGTAGCGTTCAAATGTCTGCTGCGATTTCTGACTTTAAACATGCGTCGAATCTTTTTTTACGCTCGATCGTCTTTCTTATTGTTTTATGAGTTTATTTTGACGAAGATTAACACTTTGACTCTATTTTGCTGTTTTTCTTTAATATCTGTACATCATTAACTTGTTAGTAGCAAACTAGGGTCTAGCATCACTATGTTTAAGGGTTATAACTTGATAAATTATGTAATTGATCACATATAGTAGTGTCCTTTTGACAATGGCTTAAGAAAATTTCACAAGGCAGATGGATTCCTTTAAATAGAAATATTGATATTAAATCATGATTTTAAATTATTTCTATTGATTCTACTCTCATCCCAAAATATTTTATTTGATTTTAAACTTCTAATTTTAGTTCACACTCAGGGTGTCAAACCGGATAGCATATCGGGTATCGGTTCATGGAGGGACCGATACGAATCGGCCGGTACTAATACGTATCGGCCGATTTTAAAAAGAAAAAAAAAAGAAGCAAAAACTCGATTAAAAAGGAGACGTATCGGCCGATACTCAATACGTATTGGCGATACCGATATGGGACCGATACGTATCGGTATCGATCAATATTTGATATCATATTGATTCTATGCATCTATCAGTCCAACCGATATGTATCGCAGATGCGTATCGGTATCGATCAATATTTGATATCATATTGATTCTACGCATCTATCGCACTCGTCTACCTTAACAAACAATATATTTTTTATTAATAACCTCAACAAACAATATATATATTTATTAAAAGCCCAATAAGGAGAGAGTCAGAGTTTTAATGGGCTGTACGGCTGTTGGGCTAAGGTCCCTCCAATCCAATTTATTGCTTAATTGTTTTATTTAATTATTTACTTATTTAATTATTTAATGCTTAATGCTCCTCACCTTTCACCTAAGATCAAACTTTCACCATCTCACTTTTTAAGGCATAGAGTGCTACTTGGCACAGTTTTTATCAATCCAAAGCGGTCCAACTGGCAGTCTTTACTCGTCTTATTGCTAAGCTCGACCGAGTTATAGGAGTACCAACTACCAAGTCACTTGCATTGGGGCCGTTTTCCAAATACCAAGTTTTTATTACCTTATACGGAAGTAGGAGAGGAGAGGAAGGGTGCCATTATTTACACCCAATGAAACTGTGACCTCAGCCGATCTCTTTCAGCCGATATGTGTTGACTGTCTATGAATTAGACGATATAGATTGTTTTTCGCCTCAATATTCTAAATAACAGATCTTGATATGATGTATGTTCCATTATCCCGTCAAATTTTTATTTCATGTGGCTCAAATCTCAAAAAGTGATCATAAATTTCTGTGGCACATATCACGCTTAAGCATGAGCATGATTTCAATGTCACTTTTTGAAATGCGTGCCACATGAAATAAAAAGCTTGCTATCTGATGGTACGCACATGATTTAAAAATCTATTATTTGAAATTTTGATACTAAAACAATCTTCATCATATTATTGAAGGCCTCAATGCATGCCGACTAGAGGACATAGGGTAAGGTCCCAATTTCATGAGGTGTATATAATGGTTTCCAAAAAATAAAGAGAGAGACGGTGGGGGCACCGACATCCCTTAGGGAGAGCATGGCCACAAAAAAAATGGGCGAATTTTAGAAAGTTCAAGAATTATTAGCAATTTTTTTAGTGTATTGCATTAATCATGAATTATTTGCGAAGTTTTAAAAAATTCAGTGTTTTTTTTAAGTAGCAGAGTTCGCTATTAATTCATGATTTTTTTCAATAAATCATTACCTTTTAAATATTTTAAAAAAATTTCTTACTTTTTAATTTAATTTTTTATTTAAAAAAAAATTTTCTCTGATTTTTTCATAACCTATTTTTAATCAGGCCGAATTATTGTCGAACCCGGACTTTTTGACTAGAGGGAGTAGTCCAAGCAAAAGCTTGAGATACTCCAAGTAAGAGAGAGAGAGAGAGAGAGAGAGAGAGAGAGATGATATGGGGGCTACGTGTACACTTTGTTTGTCTGTAAACCGTGAGATTTAGATCTATCTACTTCACAATGAAACGAATGCTTAAATAGCCCTCCACTCCTCGGCTCTTTATCTTCTTCACCACTTATCACGTTATCTATTCTTCTTCAGTGGATCAAATCATCAAATCTCTATATGGGTTTCAAATGTCATTGGTTTTATTCATTTCTAGCCACTCTCTTTCTTCTTTCATTGACCCATGAAGCCAAATCTAGCCATTTTTCTAGTGTAAGAGCTCCGGGAGAAACTAAACAAGAGCTGGGCAGCTGTGATATATTTCAAGGGAGCTGGGTGTGGGACGATTCTTATCCTCTTTACGACTCGGAGAGTTGCCCCTTCATTGAACCGGAATTCGATTGTCAAAAATATGGAAGACCAGATAAAGGGTACCTTAAATATCGATGGCAACCAAATGCTTGTAACATACCGAGGTACCTTCTTCTTTCATTTATTTATTTATTTATTATTTTTTTTTAATGATTTCATTCTCTATAGTTACGGAGATTGGAAGTAATTTTATGTGTGTATCTTTATTTACAACCTAAGAATCTGTTTTTTTTTCTACCGGGGTTTCACATGCTTAAACCGTTGACTGCTTTGAATCAAATGACAAACAACGTTTTCCCTCTAAATCTTGGGCGCCATAGCGAACCTTCCAAATTTTGATTCCACATGCCATAAGTCCGAAAAAATGAACATGATTGTAGGCGTAAATCAAATGTTGTTCTTATATCACTTTTCAATATATCAGCCACCTATAAATCAATTCTGACCATTTGATAGGAGGACCATAATTTGAAGATCTATTGTGTCGAAGATTAGTTTAAGGCAGTCAACTGTTTAATTGAGCGTGGGAAGCCCAACTGTTTAATTAGGCGAGTTCCTAAAATGGAGCCTTGAACTACTGACTTGGGTTACATCTTTGAAGGCAGGGGCCTTGTTTTCTACACTATTAGCGACAGTTTGCTGCTAGCTATTAGTCATGTCGCCACCAAAAACTGCCGCTATTAGTCATGGCGTTACCAAAAATTGCCTTAGCAGCAAGTGCCGCTCAAACACCTTATTTTTGTAGTGCAGTGAGAATTTTGGGTGGAAAATAAAGGTACCCTTTTTATTTTTTTATTTATTTGTTACATGGATATTGCAGGTTTAATGGCGAAGATTTGTTGGAGAGGCTGAGAGGGAAGAAGATGATGTTTGTGGGGGACTCACTGAGTAAAAACCAGTGGGAGTCAATGGCTTGTCTTCTTCATGCTGTAGTTCCACAACCCAAAACCACTTTTACCAAAAGCGGCTTGCTTAAAACCATAACGTTTCTGGTAGGTTTTTTATATCCTTTACCGCGTGGAGATAGTAGCAATCTAATGAACATTTGACTTTTGTTGATCTCTAAGGTGGAGCATTTTATTGAAATTGCGAAAACAAATGTTCATAAGATTTTAGTTTTGCGTTTGGCGTAGCTCTCCCTGGCCAAAGAGCTGCTCTTTAGTTCTCACGAGTAGTTTTAAATAAATCATGTTTGCTGAATCAGCTCCCCACTCCATTTCTTACGGAAAAGTTTTGCATAATCAGAAAGTACCGTATTCCAATGTCCTTGAACTCCGTGAATATCAATTTGAAATGGTGAATATTCAAAATTTTGAACCCAAAAAATCCGTGCAATCTTGTTTACACTGCAAAACTTCAAAAACAAGGATTCTCTTTTCGCTGAGTGCTCATTTGTTTGCTCCCAAACGCTGCGATGATCATAACATCCTTTCGGATTAGTGATAATGTCGGCAATCTTTATTAGCAACAGTAAGAAAATTTGATTATTAATACTTTTTGATACATATGTTCACGCTTAGAGGATTATTGAAAGTGCCTACATCCAAAATCAGGCGAAACCCATTAAGCTTGGAATAGACGATGAAAATAGTTTTTCACCCTAATCTTTTACATAATGGAGAGCCATAAAGAACCGTATGATGGTAAAATCATAATCTCCAGATTCATTGTGTAGACGATTGGGTTGAAAAATATGTCCACCGTCTGATTATCAGAAATGATTTGTAGGTGCAAACAAAGGTTCCCGTTTGTTTTTTTAAATTGGGTGCAATTGGAAAAATATGTAGGTGGGAAGGAAAACCATTGTGCAGTGTAGCGTACCTCTCTATTGTTATTGGTTATTGACTTATTTCATCTGTGTATCTTATCCATGATGAATATTGAATTACGAGATGTTTTGTCGGGGCGTGGAGTTTTGTCAAAGATTCACGTGATTTTGAGGTTATACGATCTTGTCTGGTCCCTAATTTAAAATCTCGGAAATTTCATACCTCGCCGACATCTCCACATCATATTTATAATTTATTTTAATTTTAACTTTAAATTATATATATATATATATATATATATATATATGGGAGAGCTGGTTAGGTCCTCCAAGATACACATGGAGCTCCACGTGATTCAAAAATCATGGTTCAAAAAACACACGGTGGAGATGAGCTTTCAATTATTATTTTTTTCAAAGATGATCTTAACAATGCACCCGAGCTCCACGTGGAAGCTTGGAGGACGGTGACTGTCCTCCCATAGAGGACGAACACCTTTTCCTATATATATATATATAAGGGTGCAAGTTTTGACCTGAAACCTAACTAAAAATCGAAAATCGCAAATCGAGACAACTGAATCAGTCCGCACTAGCCTGAAAACTGATTCGAACGGAACCAAACAGTTTGGTCCGCTTTCGATTTTGAGTGGTGAAAATTGAAAGTCATTTAGGTAGGATGAGAAAATCGAAAAATTATGAAAAACTGAAAAAATTATAAATAACAAAGAACCTTAACCGAACCGAAAAAACTGAAAGTTTCAAATTTCGGTTCAGTGTCAATTTTAGAAAATAAAATAAAAAACATAATAAAAACCCAATAACTTCAGTTTCAGTTTGGTTCGATAAACTGAACTTGCATTCCTAATGGCGCACGATCTTTTCACTCTTTTTTTTTTTTTTTTATCAATTTTTTTTAGTCGTTTTAGGCATGTGGCTCCTAAATTGGCTAAATAATAACCTTGTATATCCCTTATAAAATATTAGGCCCCTCCACTCATTGCCAATTAGTTTTAAGTTGGATACACTATTTATTAAGATATTGGAGCAGGCCGCTCTCTTCTACACTTCACCCAATTCAATTGTCCACGTAATTTGAGTCAGTCCTGTTGACACGTGTGGGAGCATATTAAAGTTTAGTCTCACATTGGATAAATTATAGCTTTGTCTCTCCGTTACAAAATCCTGAACCCCTACACTCATATATTGCTAAGTGATTTTAAGTTGGATGTACATATTCATCAGCTTTTAACAATGTAAGTTAGCATAGGGCAATGGTTTGTTCCAATTTGTGAACTTAATTTCGTGTTCAACAAAATTTACAATCATTTGATTGGAGAGAATCTTGACTTCCACAATTTCTAATTTATTCAGGAGAATATGTAGTCAAGATTATGTCATGTCCAATGCCTATAAATCTTGTTGAACATGAAATCAGATTCAACCCGTTAGACTTTAATCAATATTACCCTGCTATCATAGTGATCTCCTTTTGAACTAAAGACAGTTACTATTAGTCATTGAAGGATTTGAACATCCCATCTACATAATATAAAATGGAACCTGACTTTCTTGACCTGTCATTTGAGCACAAAAATAGTATTTAAATGATCTTACCTTATCAATCGTTTAAGATGCCGGTGATCCATATCGTCAAAGTGATAAATCATAGATTGAAGTGTGAAAGACTCAAATATATTGTTTTAAGGAAGATTTAAATTATCCAATCTGTTTAAAAAAAAAAAAAGCTATATCCAATCTCTTTACTATAATATTAATCATTATTTTTAGTTTTAATGGATGATATTAAAGTTCAACAATGGGATGGTTCACACTCGTTTATAGGCATATTTCTTTGGGCTTAGATACGTTCCAATGATAGATTGCCACTTGAACAATTTATATTGATCATGAATGTGTGTAATGATGAATCACATTTTAATGGTGTGAGATAAAAATGTTTAATATTAATTAATGGTTTAAGATCATTCAAACACCATTTTGGCATTTAAATGTCAGAAAGCATTATATAATTATTGATAAATCTATCTGTTGGCAGGAGTACGGAATTTCGATGATGTACTATAAAAGCCCATTTCTAGTAGATTTGGTTCTTGAGAAAATGGGCCGAGTCTTGGTACTTGACTCTATCAACGGTGGGAATGCATGGAAAGCTATCGACACACTGATCTTCAATACGTGGCATTGGTGGATCCACGAGGGAGAGTAAGTCTAGATGCAACTCTTACTCCACAGGTCAAGTGGATTCTAGACCCGACCTTATGGTTCTCCCAGACCCGGCCCGACCCATCAATAGTCTGTGCCCTCGGGAGGGGTCGGATCAGGGCGTGCCCTATGCATAAAATACCGGGTTAGGTTTGGGATGGACATGTTGTTGCCCTACACGACCCGACCCAACTTGACTTGACCTGAGCTGAAGGTCGAGTTAGATAGTTGATGCCGAGCCGGCTCAACCTGACCCAACCTGAAACGATTTTGTTGTGTTGCAGGTGGGACTACTTGCAAGACGGAAACGTTACATATAAAGACATGGATCGCACGGTTGCTTTTGAGAAGGGGCTCACCACTTGGTCCAAATGGGTGGACACAAATGTGGATCCTGCCAAGTGTAGGGTGTTCTTCCAGGGGATCTCACCAGTCCACGAACAGTAAGATCTCCACTACTAAACCGAACCTAGAGTAAATCACATGATTTTGGAGAACACAGGGAAAATGAGTTGGCATTTTTTGGATAGGGGGAAAAGAAAATAAATCATGAAAAATGAAAAGAAATATGCTAATTTCCTATGCTTGACAACAAAGTCGTGTCACTCGAAATAATAAGAAAATTCAAAATTTTCTTTTTCATTGAAAACAAACAAATCCCTCTAAAATAAAAGGATTTCATGGAAAATCTTTTGCCATTATGCTCCCTTTCCCCTTTCCCCTATCTCTCTATACCATATCTCTCTTTCTCTCTCCCCTTTATCTCTCTCTCTTATCTTTTTTTTAAGAATGTTGAAATTAAAAAAATAATAATAATAAATAAATTAAAGAATAAAAATATAAATATAAAAAAATAAAAAAGTCTGACATTTAGTCAAACTTTGACTTTTACACCAAATTTATTTTTAGTCAAACACGAAACCTACTTATAGATAGAGTCTACTACTATATAAATTTATATTGCATCAGTGCAATTTTTTTGGGGTCAAAGTTTGACTATTTGTCAAAGTTCGATTTTCTATAAAATACTATAAATTTTAATTAGTGAAATATTATAATTAAAAATATCTATCATTATTTTAATTTATAATTTGAAAATACATTACCTCATTTTTATTGGTCAAAGTTTGACTTTAATTCAAAATTTGACTTTAGTCAAAATTTAAGAAGTGTATCTTGACAGTAGATAGTGATTATTACTGTTGTTATTTGTATTTTGGTAATGTAAATTTTTATTAGTAAAAGTTTAATATGTGGTCGAATTTTGACTTTATAACACAATTTGATTTTTTCGAACTTTTATAGTCTCAATGAGATTATTATTTTTTTAATTTATTACTTTGTAGTACGTTACTAAATTTTTTTTTTTTTGCATTTGATCAAAGTTTGACTTTTAAAAAAATTGATATTTGGTCAAATTTTTTACTAGTGTAACCTAGCAATGAATACAATTACTGTTATGTTAATTTGTAGGTTGGCTGTAGATTGCCGAATTTTTTATTGGTTAAAGTTTCACTTTTTAAAAAAATTAATTTTTTTTAAAAAAGTTTAAAAATTGAATTTTCATTCAACATGTAACCTTATAGTACATACTAGCATTTATTATGTAACTTTGTACTTTTGTTTTTTATTAATTAAAGTTTTACTTTTGATCAAAGTTTGACTTTTATTAAAAGTGGATATTTGATCAAATTTTGACTAGTGTAATCTAACGATGTATATGATACTGTTATGTTAATTTACAGTTGGACTTTTGTAGCTTGATTCATTGCAAAATTTTCTCTTGGTAAAAAGTTAAAATTTTGATCAAAGTTTGACTTTTATAAAAATTTAATTTCATTTCAACGTGCAAACTTACATTAGATATTAGCATTTATAACTTTATTATTTAGCTTTACATGTTTTTATTAATAAAAAATTTAAGTTTGATCAGAGTTTGACCTTTTATTTGAGTTTTGACTCTTCAAACTCCGACTTATGTAACTAGATAATAAATAGTGATTACTATAGTGTTAATTTGTAATGTAATAGAATGAAACGTGTTTATTTGGTGTGTATTTTTTGTCTTTTTTTCTCTCTTAAGCTCTGTCTACGATTCTCTTTTAATTTCTCGGTCTTAATTTGTCTCTCCCGCCATCTCTCTCTTTCTCTCTCACAGAATCTCCCTCAAAATAGAAAGTTAGATTTATTGAAAATGTGAGATGTACACTATCGATGGTGCTCATTTTTTATTTTCTATGTGTACTTATCCAGTCCAAATATTGGAAAATAATAAATTCTTATGAATTCCCAAAGAGATGGAATTCATTGGATCTACAAATCTTTTTTCTATATTTTCCGGAAAATTGGCAAACAGACCCCAAGTGTCCCGAGCGCCACGTGACCTAGTTGACAGGTTACTTTTTTAGAATACGTGCCATGTTGTTCAATCATGTTTGCTATTTGATTCGACGATCGTGATATAAAGATCTATGGTGTAAAAAATTGAGAAACAACGACCTCTCCACCGTGTGATTTGAAATACTCAACGAATTTTAAAATTAATGATAACCATTTAAATATCTGATACTGTTTTGAAAATGCATTCACCGCTTTTATTCATACGATAGAGATTTTTTTCTATTCGATAGAGATGATTTTTTTGTCTAAACTCTCAACAGTTGCAACTGTAAATGCTTCATTTCATCATGATATTCAAACTACAAAGCACATATGATGAACCCACATGAACTATGTCCCAAAACTGACCCTAAATCAAATCACATGGCGCCAAAAAATGCCTATTAACCCTTATTTGAAGGGACATTTTTATTTAATATATATTTTAAATTTTACTGCTGCTAACTCCCATTAAACCAGGATTTGAGGGCTAAAATGTGATGATGAGCATATAATTTTAGGACGGTAATGTCAGTGACGCCGATGAATCCTTTTTTATAACATAGGTTAAATGATTGAAAAGTAGAGATTATAATTTTATTTTATCCATTCCTTTTTCTCATCATTATTTTTGTAATCAGTGGTAAAGAATGGGGTGACCCGAGTACGAAGGATTGCAAAGGACAGCCGGAGCCTATCGAGGGATCGACATACCCGGGTGGTCCTCTACCCCAAATGGGCATTGTTAAGAATGTTTTAAGTAAAATGTCGAAACCCGTATATTTACTTGACACTACCCTCCTCTCACAGCTGAGAAAAGATGCGCACCCATCAGCCTACAGCGGCCTACACATGGGGACTGATTGTAGCCATTGGTGCCTCTCCGGTCTTCCCGATACTTGGAACCACCTCCTCTATGTGGCTCTCATCTCGGACGAAGACAAAGTAATTAATAAATCATTTTGTTATGAAAAAAAGAGTTAGTCTATAATGGGTGTCTACTTATTATGAGTGAACATCGCAGTCTACATGTCCTTATGAATCAATAATTTACACGGACTTTTATGAAAATCCGTACAAGTCAATCAGTCATAGGGGCATGTGGAATGCGATGTTTTCTGGCTGTTCAAGTTTTATTCACCTGTAATTGATGATGGTAAGAGTGTTATGGATCATCAGGAGCTTAATTTCCTCAAGGATTTTGTATAATGTAACCAACCCGCTTGAAATCTCGATTGTGAAAGGGTGGGTGACTAATTTTAAATAAAGTCGTCATATTTTTTAATAAGTGTGTCATGTGATGTAAAGATTTAGTTGGCCAAAGATTTATATTTTTTAGATTTTTATATTTTCAATTTTTTTTTATAACAGGGTATGATAAAGCTGCTATGTGGGTGATTCAAAGCAATCAAATACATTTAAAATGACTGCAGAAAGGTGTATGACATGCTTTCCTTCACAAAATAAGGATCGTTTTTCATTGCAATCTTTCACACCACAAATATTGGAATTGAGGTCTTCGCCTCACATGGCAGACAAGTGATGCACGATAGTGCCATTTCTCGACATGAATAACCCCGCAAGGATTTATCTCTACTAACGGGTACGTCTGATGTGTGGGTGCGTGCAAGGTGTCAAACTCGGAATCCGTATCGGGCATCGGTCCATGGAGGACCGATACTAATAAGCTGACACGAATCGGCCGATTTGTATTGGCCAATACGTATCGGCCTATTTAAAATAAATAAATAAAAACTCCAAATCAAGGATCAAAATTTCGGCCGAAATGACTGGTTTAGGTCCTCACCGAAACGATAATTTGGACCAAAATTTCGGTCAGATTTTTGTATGGGAGTCAAATTATCGGCCGAAACTTAAATTTTCGGCCGAAATTTCGGTTCAAATTTTCGGTTTCGGTCCCCTCCAAAACCTAAATGAAACCCGAAATTTTGATCCTTGCTCCAAATCTTGAATCAAACCGATACATATCGACTGATACGGGCCGATACCGAGTTGCAGAACTAATACATATCGGTTTGCAGAAATACCTATACATATCGCCAATACTTATCGGTATCGGCCGATTTTTGATACCATGGTTGCATGTACTCGCGAACTTAGTCGAGTGCTCTAAGAGGTTGGATATCCTGTTGTGTCACTACAAAAAACATGACTATTAGCGACAACCAAAAACTGCCACTATTAACAAAAAACTGCCGCTAATAATCTTATTTTTTGTAGTGTGTGTGTGTGTGATATAGACACTAAACCTAGGTGATGATATAGAGATCATCTCAATGGAGTGGATTTTGATGATCATCATCAATGGAGTGGATTTTGATGATCATCATGGTGGTGATCAATAAAGGAAGTCAAAATTGAACCTTAAAATCCAAAGAGAGACACATAACTAACTCATTTAGTTATGTATGTATGCCTTGTATGGAATAATGCCATTTCAAGTAAATAAAGGAGAACTCCAAAGGCAATTGTAAATAATTTCCCTAATTTAAAAATTAGAAATTAGGAATTTCACAATTCTCTAGCAAATCCTAACCCTTGATCTATTTGACCCGAGAAATTCCTAATTGACACTAAACCTAGGTGATGATATAGAGATCATTACCTAGGTGATGATATAGAGATCTATTTGACCCGAGAAATTCCTAAAAATTGACTCGAGAAATTGCCCAAATTGACACTACACCTAGGTGATGATATAGAGATCATCATCAATGGAGTGGATTTTGATGATCATCATGGTGGTGATCAATAAATTAAGTCAAAATTGGACCTTAAAATCCAAAGAGAGACACATAACTAACTCATTTAATTAAGTATATATGCCTTGTATGGAATAATGCCATTTCAAGTAAATAAAGGAGAACTCCAAAGGCAATTGTAAATAATTTCCCTAATTTAAAAATTAAGGAAATTAGAAATTTCACAATTCTCTAGCAAATCTTAGCCCTTAATCTATTTGACCAAGTTGGACTCCATCTAAGACCATAGATTAATTTCACATTGGGGAAAGCTAGGGTGTAAGATTGGGTGCACAACAAGATGCTTTGAATAGTGAACATTCACTTAATTTGAGGGCACCAAAAGAGGAGAAAGTAGAGATGGAGACCAAGTGAAAGGTGGAGGAGAGTGGAACCCATGTGGATGTGAAAGGAGAGAGGAGTGAGGAGTGAGGAGTGAGGAGAGATGAGAGAGTGAAGCTTGGGAAGATCAAGCTTGCCACATGGCAAGCTTGTCCCCTATATGCATAGGCCTAAAGCTCAACCTCCCTTGCAAATTCGAATTCCATTAGCGCCTCTCTCTCTCTCATCTTAGTCCATCTTCTTCCTCTCTTCTCCACACCCAACAATCCAAATTTTAATCCAACACCACCAGTGCACTCCCCCCTCCCTCTAGTCCAACATAGTGTGAATTCAAACCAATCCAACCCCTGTCCACCACCGAATTCTGCACGAACCAGCAAGCTAGAAGAAGAAATAGAAGGTAATGTCTTGGTTGTTAAGTTTTTGAATTCTAGTATAGTATATTAGTGTAGGATTAGTTTCAAATTTTGAAGCTTTTCTTGAAGCTTTTCTTTGAAATTCTTGAGTTATTATGGGAGTTGAGATAGAAGTGAAGTTAGGATGACCTTGCATGTGATCACCATGGTCATGCATGGCCATCCAAGGGTCCAAAATAGGCAAGGCTTGGACTATGTCCAATGCTAGTCCAGGATTCTTCACAAAATGGCTAGAAATTTGATTATTATGAGGACTTTCATTTGATTTCGATTTTGGAGTTTGAAAATCTGGATGAGTGGTGTATGATGAGTACTGAAAAATAAGGATCTTTCGCTCCTAAATACCTATATTTAGCTGTCCGATGAAGGCTATCTGATGAGATTGATTAGATTTGAAGTGTTTCAGGTAAATACAAGCCAAGTATAGAAAACAGTACAAGAATTCTGAATATAATGCCAAAACACTGCAACTTCGGGTAATCAAGAACTTGGTGCGACTTGCGGCTAAATTTGGACCTTCAAGACGGCCGAATTACAAAATTGTCAAAACATGAAAGTTGTAGATCTTTTCGTCAGCTTTCCAACGGCGTACGAATCGTCTCAATCCGAGTTCGGGACAGAAGGTTATGGCCGAAATACTGAAGCAGTGTCTGAACCACAAGAAGTGCTGAATTTCACGGATTTCTGGGGTCGATGCATCGACCCTACAGGTCGATTAATCGAGCCAGAGTTTCAGTCTGACACGAATCTGACACTGGAAACGTGATTTTTTGGATTTCTTGTCGGCTCGATGCATCGACATCCATTGGTCGATTAATCGACCAGGAAAAGTCGGCTTGGGAGACTTCCGCGCGACGGATTCTATTTAAAGACTCAAACACTTCGAGAAAAAGAGAGAGAGAGGGAAGGAGATCTTTTCAGCATTAGAATTACGTAGGAGATTAGAATTAGAGTTTTTTAAGAGAGTTTTAGTTTTTAGTGTTCTTAGTTTTTAGCCATTTTTTTTCATAGTTAGACATAGAAATAGAGAAATTTTATTATTCTTTTGAGAGCTTTGTTCTTTAATTTTTCAGTATTCATTCCTAAATTTTGTTCAAAGTTTATTTCCTGCATTTATTTCGTTTCTGAAGATTATCATCCGTGTGGATCAACGTAATTTATTTTGAAGTTTGAGGTAATTTTAATTAATGTTATTTTCCCGTCTTTATTTATTTATGTCATTTACTTACAATATGTGTGGCTAAATTTATAGAGATGGGGATCTAATGATTCCCATCCGAGAGATGTACTTTTAATAATATAAATTTAGGATTAAAATATGAGATTTTACTTTATGGTTGTTGTGCTATCATGAACGGATGAAATCCCCGCCACTAACCGGGATCGCGTCGAGTCATGCAGGATCTCGAGATCCGTGATTTTACCCTATCATTGTTATGGTCTTTGTGTTTTCATTGTGTGGATCTAATTACGATTATGTTACGGGATCGAGTGTCCGAGCCATGCCTCTGGATCTTGGTTACGAATGGTAATTTTATCTTAAATATCCTAATCTGAATAAAGTGTGAAGCCATGCCTTGATTTGATTTATAAGTATTCTTGTTGGAATTTTCACCCACTTTGGGGATGACTTTTATTTGAACACGAGATCATGTGTGTCTAGCCGCATCTTGATCCTGATCTATATATGAAAATCATCTAAGTTCGATTGTGGATGCAACGTGGAACCTATTAGGGTGTTGACCATTGATCTTCCATAAAAGATGTTTGTTACCAATGAAATATCTCATAATTTAATCCTTAGATTTATATTATAGGAAGAACGGATTAAAGATGGGAGGATTTAGTATCTTCATCTTTATCATCATCTTCACTTTTATTTGTGAATCATCAATTGAATTTTAGTTTGTAGTCATTAATTACCATCAACCGCTTAAATCATAAAATTGGTAGAATACTGTTAGATCTTAATAGATTTCTAGAATTGCTTGTCTCTTTTAGGTATTTCAACATTAATCCTTGTGGGAACGATCTCGTACTCCGCACCCACTATATACAAACCGATTCGTGCACTTGCGAGTAAAACATTACATAAAAAAATCACATCAAGCTTTTGGCGCCGCTGCCGGGGATTAAATTAAGAAAATCTGAATTTTTGGTAGACAGTAAATTTTAGGAATTTTCGAGGATTAAAATAGTATTTCTGCTTAATTAAAAAAATAAAAAATTACTTGAGTCGATGCATCGACTTCATTGTCGATGATCGATTTAGTTCTCGATTGATCGAGTGTGACTCGATCAATCGAATTTAAAAAATAAAAATTAAAATAAAATAAAAAAAAAAAAATTTATTTAAAAAAAAAAATTTTGTTATTGGTGAAATCATGTCAATGCATGGATTCAATCTAAAATCATATGCTATTTGTGGAAATTCGATGCACATTTCACCTATGTGTCCCTTGAATAACTCAAATTATTACCCTGAACAAGTCCAACCAAATCCGGTTTGGAACACTCATGACCTCAATCTAATGACATGTGGGGTTTTAATCAACCTCTAATGTGTGATATGATGTCGTACAATGATCAAAATTATTATCCCAACAAATTTCCTTATGAGTTTTCACAGCAAACTCAATACTTTCAAGACACAAACTCATATGAACCAGCCCAAAATTCTTCTTACTCCTTAGAATATTTAAAAGGTTTGGTGCACAATACAGAATTTCTAGGATACAATCTCAAGTTAGTCGATGATCGAGTACTTACAAAGGAAAGTTGAAATAGAGAGTCCCTCATTGATCTGATCAATAAAGAACATCTTCAAGAGGACTCATCTGATTTTGTTCAAAAATATGAGGATGACCGATTGGTCACTACGCTTGAGAATGACATAACGAGCGTTGAGGTAGTGCAAGTGCGAGGAGAAGAGGAAATGGAATGGAACGATACTTATGTCGAGGAGGGAATTGAGAATCAAATTGAGATGAGAGAAAGAAAATGACACCCTTACAATACCTGATAAGGGAAACATAATTTTTTTCGATGAATGTGAATTCGGTTTAGGGAAGAAAGAGGAATTTCAAATCTGTTGCCCATTCGTTGAATACATAGATAATCAACAGAATGTCGAAAAAAGATTCATGGGTTTGAATCTGGAGTGCGATTTTGGGAATGTCAAGTACATGGTAGAAATGGATCATAATGGTGGCACTTGGGCACACCATGGGGGTGTAACTAAGTCCTTGAAAAGAGAAATACCAAGACGATTAAATAATTCGCTAATCCTGCTTAGAAAATTTTTCATGAAGATTTGGGATCCTGGTGGACTCGGAATGAATTTACACCTTGTAGATTAATTTCGCATTTTTTTCTTTAAAAAAAAATAAAATAAAATTTGTTTTTCTTCCTCGATTAATCGACAGTGTATGTCGATTAATCGACCCTCCCCCTCGATTAATCGACTCCTTGTAGTCGATTGATCGACAGTCATAATGACTGTTTTCTTTTTCAATGCAGTCTGTTTTTTTGGTTAATTTCTTTTCGTTGTTAAAAAAAAAAAAAAAAAAAAAAAAAAAAAAAAAAAAAAAACTTTTGGGAGTCGATGCATCGACCCCCTGTGTCAATTCATCGACCCAACCAGGGTCGATGCATCGACCCTTCACCTCGATTAATCGACCCTTTTGGTCGATTAATCGACAGTATTTATGGAGTCTCCTTTTTCAAGGAGACTGCATTTATGACGGTTTTGACTTTTTCTTTAGTCGATTAATCGACCCCTTGAGTCGATGCATCGACTGCACATTTTGGAATTTGTGCTGTTTTGAAAGTCTGTCCGTTTTTGTTTTATTTGGTGTCGATTAATCAACTCTTTATGAATCGATTAATCGACTTTTATTTCGGGACATGCGTTTTGTTTTTTTATCCGCCTCGATTAATTTCGATTAATCGAGGAAGTGCGTCGATTAATCGATTTTTCCACTTCCGTACGTTGCGTCTTTTCACTTAAAGACGTTGCGTGTTTTCCATGCATCGGGACTTCTGACGCGCCTGTTTTCAAGAGAGTCGATTAATCGACACTTTTGGTCGATTAATCGATTATTTCAATTGTGTCCGTCCCGAGAGGCGCCTTTGCGCCTATTTAAATGGAGCAGTCTCACTACGATTTTCATTGAGTTTGTTTTTCTGACTGCCTCCGACATTCCGACAAAGGCAATCATGGCTTCACCGCCGCCCAAGAAAGATTCTGTACAATGCCCTGCCGGTCATCCACGTGATTGGCCAAGTGGAGCCGCCACCCACTGTGTTCCGAATATGTTTGATCTCGCGGCTTTTCAAGCCTCTGCCGCTTCTCGCCTATGCGATGGCTCTCAATGCCCATTTTCTCCTCACTCCACCCGTGATCAAAGTTTCCAAACGCGTTGTTCGGTTATTCTATCAGAATATGGCATGGGTGCCCGCCTCAATCGAGAATCAAGTCGCCGCCCACTTCACAGTTACAATTGATGGGTGGTCGCGCCCGATTTTTCCGCACACCATTGCGGAGGTCTTTAATGTTTCGTGCGAGCGCCCTCACAATCACATTCTGGGTGAGGAACTCGACGAGTCTCAGGAGGACATTATCAACGAGATGTGCCGCGGTATATTTTCTTCTGGGATCGCCACTAGGCGACGGCGTTTGCTGCTTTTGTTTTGGGACAAGGTGGTCGAGTAATCTTTGTCCCCGTACACGCTTACGAGCGCATCGTGATCGGGTTCAAGCACTTTATGGGGCCCACCGAAATTCATGGATCAACGTGCCCAAAATTATTCATGATGGCATGTGGCGATGCCATGACGAACTCACTAAGCCTACCACTGGTGAAGCCCCGTTGGTTTACTTCCCCCATTATGTAATGAAGCTGCTTAATTTCCTTCGCCGTTTCTCGGATGATGATATCGGGGACCTTGCATTCTATCGTTATGGTGCAACCCAGTGGAACCGCAGTATGCGTCTCTTGGGAAATGTCCCTGATGCCCCTGCTGATGCACCGGCCCAACCGGCTCCACACGCCAGCGCCGCCGCGTCCGTCAGGATGACCAACATGCACCTGATCAAGGACCCGAGGAGGGTGTGTCGCTTGGCTCGCTCCAAGCCCAAATTATCATTATAAGAGGAGCAGAATACATCATGGTGCACTCTGCAGAGCCACTATGATCGTTCCTTCCTCCATCAGATCGGGCAACGCATGTGGCCTGATAGTTATGATGAGATGCGCGTCAGGGCCCGCCAGGCCGAGGAGGATGGAGATGATTAGTTTAATTAGTGTAGGGTTAGGATTTTCTTTTCGTTTTGTGTTTTTTCTTTCTTTTGTTTAGGCTGTTTATTTTAGGAGTCAAATCAGAAGTGTCCATGTAATCTTCGTCTTTATCAATGAAAAAGTGTGTTTTCTAATCTGTGTGGGATTGTCAATATTTTGCAAATTACCGGTTGCCTATAGAGTAGTTGGAATGCACTTTTCAAAAGCCAATTTTCACAATTTTCCAACTCTCTGCCAAGATGGTGTCGCTTAATCGAGGTTATACTCGATTAATCGACCCCGTTTTTGCGAAAAAAAAAAAAAAATTTTGGGAGGTCGATGAATCGACCCCTCTGTCGATTAATCGACCCCAAAGGGTCGATGCATCGACCTTTGGGATCGATTAATCGACCCTCTGCTGTTAAAAAAAAAAAACAAAAAAAAATATAAAAATAAAAATAAAAAAAAATTTTGGGTGTCGATGCATCGACCCCATTGTCGATTAATCGACCCCCAGGGTGTCGATGCATCGCCCTTCAAGGGTCGATTAATCGACCCCCCCGCTTTTTGTTTTTTTCGACGGCAATCCTATTGGAACTCTAATTTGCCTCTTTTCCCACATCCGTGGACTCCCTTAGACGTACTGCCACACTTTTCATTGTTTCTTTTCTGCAGGACACCTCTTTCCACTCCTACTCCAACTCTATATATTATTTTCCCTTTATATTCACCTTTAGGCTCACTTTTCATTAACTCTGTGCAATCTTTCTTATGGCCCGACGATTATATCTCACCAGAGCACGATTATCGAAGATGGAGGAGACTGCTAAAAAGCGGGAGCGCCGCTCTCATCGGACGGTCCCTTTTGTGCCAAACAATGTTGAAATCATCGACCTCGATCCGATGATCATTCCTTACTGGGGAGAACCATATCGTAAAAAGGTAAATCGCTCCAAATCTCCTACCCCGTGCGTCAATACTGATATCGAGATAATTGATGTGATGCCGTCACCGTCTCTCCCATCTTCATCTCCTACTTTCGTCTCCACACCTCCACCCATACAATCGGCGGTGTCTCATCAATTTCCCCTTGATCTGTGGGAGAAATTGTTCCCTGTGCCTAAGAATATCAATTTAAGTGATCCGAGGTGGATGGGTCCGCCTACCAATGATTAACAGAGTTGGATTCATGTTTAGTTTAGGATTTAGGTTTTAGGATTTATTAGTTTTTTTTCGTTCCTTTTTGTTTTGTTGTATTTAGTTTAGATTGTTTTTAATTCCCTCAATAGTGTAACCATATTCCCTTCAATATATTTTTTATGTTCCGATTTGATGCACATATTCTCTGCACCTGATCTTTGTGTTGAGGTACTTTTTTCAAACAGGTTTGGGGGTGCGCTACTTCTTTCAGTCAATGAGGACATTGTCATCTTTAGGTTTGGGGGTATGGTTAATTATTTTACGTCATTTATTTGTTTTATTTGAAAAAAAAAAAAAAATTTATTTTTGAAGTCATCATGCACATTATTTTACGATTGTTTTCAAACTTTAGTTGATGATGCATGTGAATTTAATTTTGAGAATAATAGTGTCATAGTTTGATTACTTGTATCTAAGATGATGAAGCTTAATGTGATATGTGTGGATAATTTTGATATTCATGCCTAGAATTTTTACACTGATACCAAGCTAAGACTTAGAAGTCGATGAACTATTTTGAATGTTGAATCTTAGGTTCTCAGTAGAGACTAAACCCAGTGAGCTTTAGAGCTAATTTCCCTTCATTGATGAGTGAATATATAAACTCGGAGTTTTCTTTGAATACGACTTATTTTGCATAATCTCATACACTTCATTTTGACTTGTGACTTTGCATGAAATCAATTTCATATCATTATGTTAGAATGTACTGTATATCTACTCAAGACAAATAGGCAAAGTTACTATCTTTTAAGGACATGATTGAAGGCCATCTTTGGCTCGTTTGTGCTTAAAATGCCCCACCTCAAATAAATTTATCTCTCTAGTACTCCTTTGAGCCTATTGAAAAATTTACCTTTATACATTCTTTGATAAGTCACGTTAACCTTTAACCCTTCACCATTTCTGAAAATTCAGCTTTACCCTTCTTATTTCTGAGAAATTAGGAACGAGGGATGAGAGTGAACGAAAAGAGAGTAAGTGGAGAGATACTGAGTTGTGGTGTTTACTGAGAGTGTATGGCAAAAATAAAAAGAAAAAGGGGAGAGAAAAAGAAAAAGAAAATTGTGAAAAATAATGAAAAATCTGAGGTGCTTCAAGAAAAAGGAAGAGAAAAAGAAAGTTGAGAAAAATAGAAAAAAATTGAGAAAAATAGTGAGAGAGTAGAAAAGAAAAAGAAGAGAAATAGAAAAAAATAAAAAAGTTGTTTCTTTTCCAATTTCTCAGAAACTTTGAATCCCAACTTCCAATTCTTTCTTACCCTTTCCTAAGCTCCATTACAACCCTAAAAAGACCTTCATGATCTGATCTTGCATTAGTAACTGCCTTGTGGAGAGTAAATATGTGATACTTATGACACTTGATATGACATGCTTAGGATATACAAGTATCTTCTTATGAGATTTATTTTTGTTCATTGATTGCATCGTGTTTCATTTATCATGTGAGACCTTTTTTATTTGCTTTGTATTGACCTCTCACATATGTGCGAAAACTTATCCACTATCGGTGTCTTTATATTTTGAGAGTATACCTAAAGTGAGGATTGAGTCAACACAACAGATCCAACGGTTTCCCGTTTGAACTAGTTCTGAGATGAATGAATTTTGGTTTGGTGATGCACACACTTCATGTTTAGGCATGAATGGATGAGCTATCTAACGATTTGAGCATTAGACTAATTTGAATGGATATTAGTATGATTAGTATAACATTGTTATTTAAAATTGAGAATTCGCATGTTGAATTGATTAATGATTTTTGTTTTTGAATGGTATATATGTTATCAAAATCATGTTTTGAAAACTCAATTTTATCGATGATTTCAAAAATATATAGAAGTTTGTGGGTAACTTCACTGTAAACCCTCAGGAGACACAACTCCTCCACTAGGATCACCTAGGGGTTTAAAGGCTTGTTGCACATGCTAAGTGCAATCGTGTTCCCTACGAAAGTGGCATTTATTTTCTTTAGTTTGCTTTGCTCGAGGACTAGCAAAGTGTAGGTTTGAGGGTATGATGAGTACTGAAAAATGAGGATATTTCGCCCCTAAATACCTATATTTAGCTGTCCGATGAAGGCTATCTGATGAGATTGATTAGATTTGAAGTGTTTCAGGTAAATACAAGCCAAGTATAGAAAACAATACAAGAATTCTGAATATAATGCCAAAACACTGCAACTTCGGGTAATCAAGAACTTGGTGCGACTTGCGGCTAAATTTGGACCTTTAAGATGGACGAATTACAAAACTTTCAAAACATGAAAGTTGTAGATATTTTCGTCAGCTTTCCAACGGCTCAAGAATCGTCTCAATCCGAGTTCGGGACAGAAAGTTATGGCTGAAATACTGAATCAGTGTCTGAACCACAAGAAGTGCTGAATTTCACGGATTTCTGGGGTCGATGCATCGACCCTACAGGTCGATTAATCGAGCCAGAGTTTCAGTCTGACACGAATCTGACACTGAAAACGTGATTTTTTGGATTTCTTGTCGGCTCGATGCATCGACATCCATTGGTCGATTAATCGACCAGGAAAAGTCGGCTTGGGAGACTTCCGCGCGACGGATTCTATTTAAAGACTCAAACACTTCGGGAAAAAGAGAGAGAGAGGGAAGGAGATCTTTTCAGCATTAGAATTACGTAGGAGATTAGAATTAGAGTTTTTTAAGAGAGTTTTAGTTTTTAGTGTTCTTAGTTTTTAGCCATTTTTTTTCATAGTTAGACATAGAAATAGAGAAATTTTATTATTCTTTTGAGAGCTTTGTTCTTTAATTTTTCAGTATTCATTCCTAAATTTTGTTCAAAGTTTATTTCCTACATTTATTTCGTTTCTGAAGATTATCATCCGTGTGGATCAACGTAATTTATTTTGAAGTTTGAGGTAATTTTAATTAATGTTATTTTCCCGTCTATATTTATTTATGTCATTTACTTACAATATGTGTGGCTAAATTTATAGAGATGGGGATCTAATGATTCTCATCCGAGGGATGTACTTTTAATAATATAAATTTAGGATTAAAATATGAGATTTTACTTTATGGTTGTTGTGCTATCATGAACGGATGAAATCTCCGCCACTAACCGGGATCGCGTGTGCCGAGTCATGCAGGATCTCGGATCTGATAATTTTACCCTATCATTGTTATGGTCTTTGTGTTTTCATTGTGTGGATCTAATTACGATTATGTTCTGGGATCGAGTGTGCCGAGCCATGCCCTGGATCTTGGTTCTGTAATGGTAATTTTATCTTAAATATCCCTAATCTGAATAAAGTGTGCCGAACCATGCCCTTGATTTCAGATTTGTAAGTGGTATTCTTGTTGGAATTTTCACCCACTTTGGGGATGACTTTTATTTGAACCTGAGATCATGTGTGTCTAGCCGTACCCTTGATCCCAGATCTATATATGAAAATCATCTAAGTTCTGATTGCAGGGATGCAACGTGGAACCTATTAGGGTGTTGACCATTGATCTTCCATAAAAGATGTTTGTTACCAATGAAATATCTCATAATTTAATCCTTAGATTTATATTATAGGAAGAACGGATTAAAGATGGGAGGATTTAGTATCTTCATCTTTATCATCATCTTCACTTTTATTTGTGAATCATCAATTGAATTTTAGTTTGTAATCATTAATTACCATCAACCGCTTAAATCATAAAATTGGTAGAATACTGTTAGATCTTAATAGATTTCTAGAATTGCTTGTCTCTTTTAGGTATTTCAACATTAATCCTCGTGGGAACGATCTCGTACTCCGCACCCACTATATACAAACCGATTCGTGCACTTGCGAGTAAAACATTACATAAAAAAATCACATCAGTGTAAGATGTAATGTGGATGATTAACATGATCTCACAACATCATCCTACCACCCACAATTTGATCCGATGGTCACCATTCGATGGTGTTGATCCTAAAGGCTTAGAGTGAGTGCATGCGCCATTTGATGGCTTAGCATGACTCCTCGGCCCTTGATCACCCATTGGATGATCACATGATCATAAACCTTTTGAAAAATGCTATGTTTTAGCTTTTAATCATGATCAAATTTGATGATTTTAGATCGAATTGATTTGCCTTAACCAATTTTCAAGAATCAAGCTTTGAAAATAAATGCCTATTTTATTTGAAGAAATTAAGACCCATGCATTGAATGGTTGGGATTTACTGATTTCTTGATTTACAATTCCAGACTTTTAAATCTTGATCACTGTTTTAGTTATATAAAACCAATGGTGTAAGATGCATGTGTTAGGATTGATTGCTATAGAGCACTATAGACTATAACTTGGTTATTTGTTATGGTAGGATAATAGACAACGATATTGGATGACTGTGAATCATGGTTCAAAATTTCGGCCGGAATCTCGAAATCTAAAGATTTCAGCTGAAATGTTTCGATTTCAGTCCCCACCGAAACGAAATCGAAAACCCAAAATTTCGGTTCAAACTGTATGGGTTTGAAGTTTTCGGTTGAAATTCAAAATTTCGATTTCGGTCCAACCCGAAACCAAAACGAAATCCGAATTTTTGATCCTTGCTACGAATTATTGATTCCTTGGTTTAGAATTCTAGAAATTTAAATATTGATCACTGTTTTAGTTATATTAAATTGATGGTATTAGATGCATGTGTTAGAAATAATGGTTTTTGAGCCTTATAGACTATGTTTTGCTTACTTGTTGTAAAATGATAGCCAAAACTTATCTTGAATGGTTGTGATCATTGATTTTTTATTTAAATTCCAGATTTTTGAAATGTGTGATTGGTAAAAACTTGTACTATACCTTGTCTTATCTTATTGCAAGCGCACAACGGAATTGTAGCACGTGTATTATGTATCGATCCAATGGGGAAGGTGTAATTCTTAAAATCTCTATTTACCTTTAAAGAATAAAAAATGATTTTTTGTTTAAAACTAAAGTGTTGAATTGAAATAAAACTATTTTTACTGACAAAATTTAGGTTCCCTATCGCAGATTCTTGTAATAGTAATTAATTATAACCTCATTCTTTGAATTCCATGTGATTATCTTAAGACAACAACGACAACATAAGAAGAATAAAAAATCAATTTAAAACACAATGGCAGCATAAACCTTTATAGCATGAATATCGTCAACGAATCTAACTAAGGCAACAACGATAACAAAGAGAAAGAAATCATAGAAATCGTGAAAACCTTTCAAAACTCATATTAGTTAACCAATCACAATTTCGAATTCAGAAAACTTAAAAATTCTTAAACATTTATACTCAATTTTTGATATTGGGTTCCTAAACTTAAAAAGAAATTAGCTACTCATTATCTATTGAATCGAAAAACTATTACAGGTACTGAATTTAAAATTGTTGAAACTAAATTTATTCTACTCCTAAATCTTCAGTCTTCCAGATCTTAGCCGTTAATTAAAATCGAGAATCCTTCAGATAAACTAAATACAGAAATAAAAATTACAAAATTAAAAGACAGAAATTTAAATTCCAGAAAATAAAAACTAGAATTAGAAGACCTAAAATTAAAAACTACACTACATTGATCTTCCGGCCTCTTCAATTTTAGTTGTCAATTAAGATCGAAGCTCCTTGGATGGTTATTTTGGACACAAGGCTCTCTTATTTAGAAAGTCATAAGAGGTCAGTTACAAAATTATAGGACTCTACTCTAAGTAAACTTTCTAAAACTACTTTTCCTAAAACTAACTTTTTAATACATATCCTTCTTTATTTGAAACTTCTAGAATCATGAAGAATCTTCTTTTCTGGTATTCAGCAGTAGCAGATCTCGCAAGGCTTCCTTGAATCGTGGAGTGGATGGATCCTTCATGTGTTTTACGATTCTGCATGGTTCAACACTCTCACGTGAGTTTTGAAGCTTAAATCATATAACTTCAATTGACAAAATCGCAGATACAATTTTGCATTCTTCTTCAGTATTCTTCGTATGATTCGTCCTTTTATCGCTCGTAAGCTTCCTCGATCTCTCTCAGTCTTTTCTTGTCTGCTTTGCAAGCTCTCATACACCAATCTAACAGCAATTGTATGGTTACGATTTCTCTCCTGCTCAATCGCAAAGCTGCGATTTTGTATTTTCTCTGATTTTGACTTTCGATTGTGTCTTCTGTTTTTCAACTGGATCGTAGGACTTACGATTTCTTTTCATTCTCTAGTAGACTGGAATTTCAGCTATGATTTTGTTCTTCTTTTACTTATGCTCTTTGCCTTCGTGCTTTCGAAGCTCTTTTTGGCACAAATTTGTGTTTTCTCCTTCTTTTGTATGTTGATCTAAATATCCACTATCACAACTTTGTTAGTAGCAACTATGGACTAACAAAACTCAATTGAGGATATAAATATGGTAACATATGTGACTGATTAGTGACCTTTGTTTTGACTATACAAAACCAACGGTATTAGATGCAAGTGTTAGATTTGATAAGCCTAAGGGTAGTATAGACTATACCTTGCTTAAATGATATTGTATTATAGCAAATACTAAATTTGATGGTTATGATCGATGGATATTTGATCATGGGAAATCAATGGTAATTAATTTAAAAATCGAATAATGCTTGAAATTGATGAATTTTCGATTATAGGGCAAATTTGATATTTGACATGTAGTATAAGTGATCCCTTGATCACACAAAAAAAAAGATTTTTGAAAATCTGATTTTCTAGAATAATGACTTTTAAAATAAAAATAAGTCATACACGGTACGATCAGATGGCCCTTAAAGGCTAGATCGAATTCGATCAAGTAGAATTTAAAAATTAGAATTATGTGCTTAGGATAGTTACGACGGCAATTCGTGCCGTTAGATTGATAGGATGAACCTTCAAAAGATATTTTTATTGATCTATGATTAATCTGGAATATCCCTAGGTCGAGATCATAAAATTGTGTGGCATATGATAGGCCACTAGGTGGACCCCATCAATGGCCAAGTTTAAAGGCCTTAAGGCCAAAGACAGAGCATCCATTGAGATGAGTGTACAATCATAGGTTTTGGACTAAGGAAAAATCCAGAAAATTTAATTGAGATAAAAAAATGGGTTCCCAATGACCCAGTAAAAAATCAGACTTTAGTTTTCTATAGTTTGATCTACACGGAACTCAGAGTAGAAGGCAGCAGATCTGCCCTATTTGCACCAAAAATCTGGGCCTTAGAAGGGCTATGATTTCATGTGCAAAAGCTTCACCTATAAAACCGTGTAAATTCTTGGTCAAGTTTTGACCTTTGCTCCAGTCTTATGTAAAATTTCATTAAAAATATCTACCTAAATTAATGGCTAGAAAATCGAGACACAAAACTATGTCAAATGGCACACAGCCAGTGACCAGAATTGACCTTTGATCAGATGGACCATATTCCGTCATGATAGGTAAAATTTTGACCTTCGAAATGTATATAGAAAATACAGATAAATTCTTAAGCTTTCCAACAAGCTATTAAGTGTGAAGTTTAGATACCGGCATTAGAAGATGCAAACCCAACATCAGAGACTATTGTATCTGGTTTGATGATCTGTTAAGAGAAAAAAGATCTCTGTAATTTGATGGCCCTGATCATCCCTGATCATATTTTTGCGTGTGACAACATGAAAAATATGAGGTTGTTAGTACTCTGTCTCCCAGTTTTGGAAAGACTCAAAAATTCGATTGGAGTTGAAAATGGCGGCCATTTTACTGAGAAGTGTTCGGTACACTTAATAAAAAATTTGTAAATTAATGGGATACGGTCAAAATCTTGACCTTCCCCAAAAATGCGTGATGATCTAATTAAAGCGATGCTTGATCATAGTGACCATTGGTGAAGCATTGTGAGACATTGAAAAGGTTGACTTAGTTGACTAAGTCAAGGTGTGAACCTTTTGAAGGCCTAAGAGCTCGAATACTAGAATTTGCTAAGTAAAACTAAAAGACCCGATGCCCGATAAAATTTGAACCCAAAACGAAACACTAAAGTTATGGCCCAGCCCAAAACTCCTTTTTAAAAACTAGTAACTGCACCTGTTTGTACACGCTTTTTCTAGGTCCCTTTCAGAACTAGGAATAAGTGGCCCAATTCGGTTCGAATGGACTCTGTTTGCGATGAGAAAAAATTATATAACAAAAGGAAACTATTTAAATGCAGGAAAATAGGAGATAAATTTTAAATAGGTAATACCTGGGTTAATGTGATCGCTAGTTACAAATATTTATCGACGTTGTAACACGTCACTGATCATGCTCTACAAGACACGGGTTGAACTCCTTTACTGAACGTCGGCCGACCAACTTCAGCAGCTACGGATTGCCTAAAGTCTATCTAGTTTGGCTTCCTATTCCTATTGGAACCTATCTAAGAAGGGGATGGTGGCCCACTATACTGAAAAGGATTGACCCTGTTCCCGAGTACCCTTCGTAAGCTCCCTTGGACAAATCGGCGAGGCTAAGGCTATTTTGAAAAGAGGTTAAGGACCTAATTGGCTCTAGGGGGAGAATTTCGACAGGGATTTCCTAAGGGATAGATCTAAGGCTAAGGGAAGGCTTGTTTCTTCAGTACTCCTTCTAGAGCCAAGACTAGTGGGCCAGTACCACTAGTTTGATCACCCGGAGGCTTTTAGAGAAGAGTATGCACCCAAAGTGCAGCTCAACCCCTTTCTTTGGAAACCTCAAAGAGAACCTCGAATTTTTAGAAAGAACAAACTTAAGAGAGGAGATTCGTAGAAGAAAATTGGTGAGTTTGGTTGTGGGGTAGGGGTCTATTTATAGGTATACGGATAATTACACAAATAAGAGAGTGTGCGTAATGGAGCAATTGCGTGCATGGAGCCATGTGCATAATTTAATTGCGCACATGGAACCTTGCGCTTAATTGCTCGGAAGTCAGTCACCAACTTCAGAATGATTGACTGACTAGCTCAGTCAGGTGCCTTAGTTCCATTATGCCTTGAAACTAATTACGCATAGAGATATGCGCATAATCGAATTATGCGCATGGACTCATGTGCATAATTGGGGATTTAGGGCAGTCTTAGGATTCAGAGACCTGGTCTAAGCCTGGACCAATTGCGCTCACATAGTGGTGTGCGTAATTGAATTGCGCGCCTAGGATCAAGTTCGCAATTGGGGTCTATGGGCGGTGCACGGAAGGGGAAATCTGGTCCAATTTGGACCAATTGCACGCAAGCGGTTCTGCGCGCAATCAATTACGTCCGTGGGTTCAGGACTGTAATTAGGGATCCTCCTGGGCCGGGTCGGGTTCGAATCAATGGGTTGAGATTTCAACCACGAACTCCCTTCTACACCATTTGTGCAGTGTATGAGTCCTGAGTGTGGGGTTTTAAGAGGTTCTAAGACTTTTGGAGAGGATCGGTTCCTTTTCGAAAGTCATGGGAAAGGTTGAAGGTTAACCGAATAGGTTTGTATACATTGAGAGAGCGAAAATGGGGTGTCTACAACACTCTTCGAAAAAAATTATGTGTACCCACTCATAGACCCGGACCTTGGAAAGGACCGTATACTTAGATTTGGACAGAGTAAAGGTCCAAGAGATCTAGGAAATGACCCATGGACTTTTAAGCTTACGAGTTTAGAACAAATTAAGCCCGACAAACTGGACCCGAAACCTAGTATGGATAATGTTGCTGGCATCCTTATGCCTAGCTACAAAAAAGGAATAAATGGACCATAATTGGGACTATAACCTATTGAGCCCAAGGTCCAAGGTAAATAATTAAAAAGCCTTTAATTAATAGGAATGGACCAGATGCCCTCACCCCAATGCTTGAATAAATGCCACTTACGATCCTCATATGAACTTTGAGATGTTCTATGAGCACCTAACCGAAATCTTAGGAAAATTACCTGATAATTAGACCGATAACTTGGAAATTAAGCGAAATCGAAAATAAGATAGTATAATCGCTAGGAGGGGATACACTCGATGAGTGTAGGGAATTATTCCTCAATAATTGGAGTAAGTATGTTGATAAAAGTTAGTCAAACAATTGACTTGACTCGGGAATTAGCTGAAATAGAATAATAGGAAAACACTTAGGACAACTGGAAATGGGTACCCTAATGCCCTTATGACCATTCAATCGTTTGTGTGAATAACAATATACATAAGTTCAATTGGGACTCTAAACTAAAGTGACATTAGATATAGACTGCGCTAAACTAATATCGGCCCTCCCTAAGGATGGAGTTTGATCAAAGATTTGGAAGTTGATTAAATGATTGATTGATTGAGTTAGATGGAAATTGATTAAATGATTGATTGACTTAGATGTAAATTGAATAATTGATTGAATTAAGAAAATGGATTAAATTTTTGATTGATTGAAATAGATAGAAATTGATTAATATAAATGAATGATAACCGATCATTAAAGATGAAAGATGATAGAAAATTTGAATGATATGAAACATTTGATATTGTTATTGAACCTTGAAAAATACATTGAAAAATGATTGACGAACTTAAAGAGATAAATTAAAGTCACCAAATCGATTTCAAATATGATATAAACTGATTATTGAAACTATGAAATGAAAAATAAAGTATTAGAAACTTGCTTGAATACTGAACCCGAATAAGGGACAAACTGAATTATATTTACTTGAAAAAGGTAAGGAAATTACCGCAAATTGATGGTTGAACATTTAAAATCAAATATGATTACCGAAATTTTACTAAATAATCGAATTGAATACTGAACATTGAATAGTATATTAAATACCGAACATCGAATATTGAATAATTGATATCAAATATTGAAAATGGAAAGATGATTTTGTATTGAATATTGAACCTCGTAAAGATGACCATTGTTCTTGCGAACATACTCATTATGTGCACCTCGTATTTAGATGAGTTTCGAAATACTAGCTGAGGATTGGGTCTTCTTAGACCAACATGGTCATTGATGCTTATCTTGATTGACCAAATGGCGAAGAGTGTCAGCCTCTCTTTGTGCGAAATTGACAATCGAACATCGATATCGAACTATGGTTGGTGTTTAGTATCGTACCGAATTAATCAAAAGACACTTAATAAGTCATTTTAATAATAAACAAATAAATCGATAAATAATTGAATGAAAAAGTACTTAATGAACTAATAAACTGTTAACCATTAAATCAAGAATTTAATAAATAAACCTTGTAAATCTCTTAAATTTGTTCATCACATAATTCTTGTTAAAAAGAAAATTTTATAGCATGCTGCTTTCTTGTCATAGTAGCTATATTTGAATCTTTATATTTCTTGTTTAGACAACACTTTTTTTATGGTGATTGTATTCCATACTTAGAATCTTCAAGCATAATATTACTTGAAATTGTCCTTTTTATTTTGTTGATATCATCACATGTTGTAACCTCACTTTGCCCAATATCATAATATGAAGTTGTGAACCCTTTTAACTGTATTGGAAATCAAAACTTAAATTAACTAAGACTTTATTAAGCTTCACCACTTACGGTCGCTTCATGACCTAAAAATTTTAGAGGCCAGCCAGTTAGAGCTAGGGGAGCAGGACCAGGAGAGTTCTAGGAGCGATAACTGAGCTGATAGTTTGAGATCCTTTTGCCTATAGAACTACCAACACCTGCACGCATGTAACCTGCTCATATGATTGAATCTTTTCTCTTTGAATTGTTTTGTTAAGTCTAGTACTTTTGAAATCACAAATGTAATTTTGTAATTGGACTTATTGTAAGTATTGGTTTTTAAAGTTTGAACTTTGAACTACATTTCAATTGTCTTACTTATAATTCCGCGATAAGTAGGATTTTTATCTTTTGAATTTTAAAAATCGAATTTAGCCCGATCAGGTTAACGAAAATGGGAAATGAAAAGAAAAGCTTCCGCAAAACGCTTTTGCAAACTGTGTAAATTATTTTGAAAGAAAAAGAATGATTGAATTGAAATTGAAATATCGAGGTATGTCGTGCCGATCTGGCTCGTAGATCGAAATGCGCGAGGCGCAAGAGCCGCCCGAACGTACTAGGCCATGGGCTAGGGTCGTGACAATTTTAAATCCTTGATAATATTCAAGGATATAAAGTTCGGTATATATCGATATATTATCATGGATTTAAAATGGTACATATCGGATATATCTGCTAGGGCAAACCAGCCAATATTTAAGCACCTTTTATTTATTTATGAAATAATATTAAAATACATAATAGTAAAAAGGGTAATGATCACTTGACTCGAGACATGGGTGACTCGAGCGGGTGACCGTTAAATTACGTCACGGTATATATATATATATATATATATATATATATATATATATATATATATATATATATAATGACCTGAAAATTTTGAGCCTGAACTCGACTGACCTCGTGTGCGTGTTCGACACGGTGACAGATGTCGCTATGGGTTTTTATGTAATATTAAATCATTAAATAATGTTGGGATGAAATTGTGCGGAAGGATTAAGGTTTAAAAGTTTATTTAAGCCTTTTGTGGATAATGATGAGTACTGAAATATGATGATATTTCACCCCTAAATACTTATATTTAGCTGTCCGATGAAGGCTATCTGATGAGAATTATTAGATTTGAAGTGTTTCAGGTAAATACAAGCCAAGTATAGAAAACAGCCCAAGAATTCTGAATATAATGTCAAAACACTGCAACTTTGGGTAATCGAGAACTTGGTGCGACTTGCGGCTATATTTGGACCTTCAAGACGGCTGAATTATGGAATTGTCAAAACATGAAAGTTGTAGATCTTTTCGTCAGCTTTCCAATGGCTTACGAATCATATCAATCCGAGTTTGGAACAAAACGTTATGGCCGAAATACCGAAGTAGTGTCTGATACAAAAAAAATGTGCTGAAATTCACGGATTTCTGGGGGTCGATGCATCGACCCTGTAGGTCGATTAATCGAGGGGAAAGCAGTGTCTGACACGGACCTGACACTTTAAAGCTGTTTTTTTAGACTTTTTGGAGGCTCGATGCATCGACTATGTAGGGTCGATTAATCGACCCTGAATTTGCGGCTTGGGAGACTTATGCGACGTGGGTTCTATTTAAAGCGACGCAAACACTTCGAGAAAAAAAAAATAATTTTAGGAAAGAGTTTTAGTTTTAGAGTTTTAGTTTTTAGCCTTTATTTTTCATAGTTAGACAGAAATAGGGAAGTTTTATTATTCCTTTTTTAGAGAGCTTTGTTCCTTAACTTTTCAGTACTCATCCCTTCAGTTTATAAATTTTGTTCAAAGTTTATTTCTGCATTAATTTCGTTTCTGAAGATCATCGTACTTTTGGATCAAAGTAAGTTCTTTTGAAGTTTGAGGTAATTTTAATTTATTAAATTAATGTTATTTTCCCGTATTTATTTATTTATGTCATTTAATTACAATATGTGTGGCTAAATTTATAGGGATGAGAATCTAATGATTCCCATCCGAGGAATATACTTTTAATAATATAAATTTAGGATTAAAATATGAGATCTTATTTTATGGTTGTTGTGCTATCATGAACGGATGAAATCCCCGCCACTAATCGGGATCGCGTGTGCCTAGCCAAGCCCGGGATCTCAAATCTGTGACGGTAATTTTATCCAATCATTGTTATGGTCTTTTTGCTTTCATCGTGTGGATCTAATTACGATTATGTTCTGGGATCGAGTGTGCCTAGCTATGCCCTGGATCTTGGATCTGTAATGGTAATTTTATCTTAAATACTCCCTAATTTGAATAAAGTGTGCCTAGCCATGCCCTTGATTTCAGATTTATAAGTGGTATTCTTGTTGGAATTTTTACCCACTTTGGGGATGATTTTTATTTGAACCTGAGATAAAGTATGCCTAGCCATGCCCTTGATCCCAGATCTATATATGAAAATCATCTAAGTCCTGATTGCAGGGATGCAACGTGGAACCTATTAGGGTGTTGACCATTGATCTTCTATAAAAGATGTTTGTTACCAATGAAATATCTCATAATTTAATCCTTAGATTTATATTATGGGAAGAACGGACCAAAGATGTGAGGATTTAGCATCTTCATCTTTATCGTTCATCTTTACCTTTACTTTTGAATCATCAATTAAGTTTTATTTTTGTAGTTATTAATTACCATCTCATCAACCGCTTAAATCATAAAACTGGTAGAATACTGTTAGATCTTCATAGATTTCTAGAATTGCTTGTCTCTTTTAGATCTTTCAAAATTAGTCCTCGTGGAAACGATCTCGTACTCCGCACCCACTATATACAAACCGATTCGTGCACTTGCGAGTAAAACATCACATTAAAAATACACATCAAGTTTTTGGCACCGTTGCCGGGGATCAAATTAAGAAAATTTGAATTTTTGGTAGACAATAAATTTTAGGAATTTTCGAAGATTAAAATAGTATTTCTGCTTAAAAAAAAAAAAAAAAAAATTTTTTTTTTTGCTGGGAGTCGATGCATCGACCCCCATTGTCGATGCATCGACCTTGCCTCGATTGATCGAGACTCACACTCGATCAATCGATCTTTAAAAAAAAAAAAAAAAAAAAAATTCAGAAATTTCAATTTAGAACCTCCACTCTGTGCATCATTTGCATGCAGACTAGGTCTTCTAAAGAAAGAAATTTAGAACCTTTAAATTCTGAGATCGAACGTGCCTGTCGGTCAAATCGTAAGGACGCTAGATCAAGGCAGAAATTTTTATGTGAATCATCCACTGAAGTCAATATGACTGACAACATGAATGGGCCACTCGAACAAGAGGAAGAACCAACATTGAGAGAACTGTTTTCTCCGATAACTACAAATACCCCATCATGCATTGTATACCCCGCCACACCTGGTGGCCGGTTTGAAATTCGTACAAATGTCATCCAAATCCTTCCAATCTTTCATGGCATGGAGCGAGAAGATCCATATCATCTGTTTACCAAAATTTCAGCGAAGAATCTATTAGGCTGCGCTTATTTCCTTTCTCTATAAAGGATAAAGCAAAAGCATGGTTAAATTTTCTACCATCGGGATCCATAACCACCTGGGATCAGATGGTCAAAAAGTTTCTGTGAAAGTTCTTCCCTATGGCGAAGACGAATGTCCTTAGACGTGAAGTCACGGATTTCACGCAAGAGGAAGATGAGAGATTATATGAAGCTTGGGATAGATTCATGGATCTCTTACTCAAATGTCCGCACCATGGATACTCAAAGTGGAGATTGGTCCAGTGTTTTTATAATGGACTGAGTCAACCAAATAGACATCTGGTGGAGTCAATGAATGGCGGAGGATTCCTGAGCCTTAAGGAAATCGAATCTTATGCTTTCCTAGAAAAGCGGGCTGAGGATTCTCAGCACTGGGATTTCGCAAAGACTCGGGAACAACCAGTCAAAGCCCGTGATCAAGCCGGGAGTTCAACCAAGAAAGGAGGACTATACGTAGTAAAGGATTCCCCAGATCTTATGGCTAAAATTGATTTCCTCACTCAACAACTGGAGGGGTTGAAATTAAAGAAGAATGTGCATATGGTAAATACACAACCTGAGCCATGTTCAATTTGTGCAAGTCCAATGCATATGGCAGATAATTGTCCTTCAATGCAGAACTATCATGAAACAAAGCTAAATATTGTGAATAATTATGGGCGGAATCAAGGAAACGTTTTCAATGAGAATAACCCAAATAGCTGGAGAAACCACCCAAATTTCTCATGGAAACAAGATAATCAAAGAATGCAGCCCAGGAAACAGGGGAAGAACTTTTATCCCCAACAAAATTTCAACCAAGGACCGCAGCAGAACTACGGTCAAGGGCAATTTCAGCAACAAGGGTTCAATAACCCGAATCAATTTCAACATAAACAAAATCAGGTTGGGCAGCCACGACAAATGTACCAGAATTTTCAGTTTGCGCAACCAATGGGAGGTTATCAAAACCAACCACAACAAAATTTTGTACCAACATTTCCACCACCTGGATTTAACAACCCACAGGGAAATCCTGCCCAACGTCCTCATACACAAACTCCTTCTACTGAGGACCTGATGAAACTCATTCATTCTCACACGTCCTCAATCTCTAAAATAGAGACCCAAATTGGGCAATTGGCAACCTTTCTCTGTGAAAGAGAAAAAGGTTCGTTTCCAAGCCAACCTGTTCCTAACCCAATGGGCCAAATGGTTGTTGAACAAACATCAACGTCAACACAAGAGGATGATCAACAACAAATTAGGGCAATCACAACATTGAGATTTGGAAAGCAGGTCGATAACAAAGTAGTGTTGCAAGAGGAGGAGGAAAAGTCTAATGGAGAGAAGAAATCTGAAGAGAGAAGAAATTGATGACAAAGTACAAGCAAAAGAAACATCAGAAGAAAAGAGTGAACAGAAGAACAGTTTTGTTCCGAAAGCATCGTACCCGCAAAGATTGATGGCACCACTGAAAAATCGCAATGTGGAAGGAATAAATGAGATTTTCAAGCAATTAAAAATTAATATTCCCTTTGTGGATGCCATCCGTCAAGTACCTGCTTATGCTAAATTTTTGAAGGAATTGGTCACAATCAAAAGAAAGACCAATATTCTGAAAAAGGCTTTCTTAGCAGAGCTGGTTAGTTCAGTGTTGCAAGAAAGGCTCTCAATCAAATACAAGGACCCAGGTTGTCCTATAATCTCGATCATCATCGGCAATAATCGTATTGATCAGGCCCTTTTGGATTTAGGAGCAAGTGTCAACTTGTTGCCTTATTCTGTGTACAAGGAGCTCGAATTGGGAGAACTTAAGACCACTGCGATGACCCTTCAGTTAGTTGATCGGTCCGTAAAGATCCCTCGAGGAATTGTGGAAGATGTCCTCATCAAGGTGGATTCTTTCTACTTTTCTGTAGATTTTGTTGTTCTAGACACTGAACCGGCATCAAATTTGAAGAATAATATTCCAGTGATTCTAGGAAGACCATTCCTAGCAACCTCCAATGCGCTGATCAATTGTCGAAAAGGGATCATGAATCTATCATTCGGGAATATGACAGTAGAACTCAATATTTTTAATATTGCCAAGCAGTCCATGGAGGATGATGAACATGCACAAGCATGCATACTCGATGAAAGTGTCGAGGAAATATTTCATGCATCCGAAACTGAAGATCCTTTAGCAGCTTGTCTTGCGCATTTTGGAGAAAATTTTGATGTGGATCAACTAATCCAAGAAGTAAATCACATGTTGGACTCCACACCACGTCTGGGTGAAGAAAAGGAAATAGAGTATGGAACTCAAATTGAATTAATCAAGAAAAAGCTGAAAGAGGAGGAGAAAGTGTCCTTAGAACTTAAACCTCTTCCGAAAAATCTCAAGTATGCCTACCTGGGGGAGAATGAAACTCAACCCGTTATAATATCATCAACACTGGATGCGAATCAGGAAGGCCAACTCATGAATGTACTCAAAGAGCACAAAAGTGCCCTCGGTTGGTCGATAAAAGATATCAAAGGCATTAGTCCGACGGTGTGTATGCACCGAATCCATTTGGAAGACAATGCTAAGCCTTCTAGGGAACCACAGAGGAGACTGAACCCTATAATGCAAGATGTGGTCCGAAATGAGGTAATAAAACTTTTAGATGCTGGAATCATATACCGCATCTCGGACAGTAAATGGGTCAGCCCCACACAAGTGGTCCCTAAGAAATCGGGAATCACAGTGGTGAAGAATGAAGAAAACATACTAGTCCCTACAAAAATTCAAGCAAGGTGGAGAGTGTGCATTGATTATCGGAAGTTAAATTTGATGACGAGGAAAGATCATTTTCCACTTTCGTTTATCGATCAGATGTTAGAAAGATTGGCCGGGCATGAGTACTATTGCTTCCTCGATGGTTATTCCGGGTATAACCAAATAGTCATTGCACCGGAGGATCAGGAGAAGACCACTTTCACATGTCCTTTTGGTACTTTCTCCTACCGACGAATGCTATTTGGGCTTTGTAATGCACCAGCTACATTCCAAAGATGTATGCTGAGTATTTTTTCGGATATGGTCGAGCGATTCCTTGAAGTCTTCATGGATGACTTCTCGATACATGGAAACAGTTTTGCTGATTGTTTGAATCATTTGTCGCTAGTGCTTGCACGATGCCAGGAGAAGAACCTTGTTCTTAACTGGGAAAAATGTCACTTCATGGTTAAAGATGGCATTGTTTTGTGACACATCATATCGTCCCAGGGTATCGAGGTCGATAAGGCTAAAGTTGATTTAATTGCCGACCTACCACCACCGAGGACAGTGAAGGAAATCAGATTTTTTCTGGGCCACGCCAATTTTTATCGGCGTTTTATTAAAGATTTCAGTAAGATAGCGCGACCGCTATGCAGCTTACTTTCAAAGGATGCCCCATTCATCTTTGATGATAAATGTTTGCGGGCCTTTGAAACCATAAAGGCCGAATTGATAAAAGCTCCGATAATTCAATCTCTGAATTGGGCCTTCCCGTTCGAAATCATGTGCGACGCCTTTGATTATGCAATTGGAGCTGTTCTGGGACAACGAATAGAAAAATTACCGCATGTAATCTACTATGCGAGTCGCACTCTCAACGATGCCCAGCTGAACTACTCGACCACTGAAAAGGAACTTTTGGCAGTAGTTTTCGCGTTGGATAAATTTCGATCCTATTTATTAGGATCTAAAGTCGTGGTATTCACAGATCACGCTGCTCTGCGTTATCTGTTCGCTAAGAAAGACGCTAAGGCACGTTTAATTAGGTGGATCTTGTTGTTGTAAGAGTTCGATTTGGAGATCAAGGACAAGAAAGGTTCAGAAAATGTGGTGGCCGATCACTTGTCACGAATAATTATTGAGAAACCTGACGAGCCTGTTCCGATCTTGGAGCACTTCTCGGATGAACAGTTGTTCAAGATTGATTGCCCACCTTGGTATGCGGATCTTATCAATTTTCTAGTTATCGAGAAATTACCTCACCATTGGTCGAAGAATGAGAAATCCATTTTCTTAGCTCGGGTGAAACACTATTTTTTTGAAGATCCGTACTTATTCAAATACTGTCCTGATCAAATGATACGAAGATGTATTCCTGAATCTGAGCAACCACGAATCATCTCGTTCTGTCATGAGTTAGCTTGTAGAGGTCACTTTAGTTCCAAAAAGACTGCCGCAAAGATCTTTCAAAGTGATTTTTACTGGTCGACAATATTTAAGGATTGTCATCAACATTGCAAATCCTGTCACAACTGTCAAATGCTGGGCCAAATCTCAAAGCGCAACATGATGCCGCTCAATCCAATTTTAGAAGTTGAATTATTTGATGTTTGGGGGATCGATTTTATGGGTCCTTTCCCAAATTCGTTTGATAATACGTTCATTCTTGTCGGTGTTGATTATGTTTCGAAATGGGTAGAGGCCGTGGCTTGTAAATCAAATGATCACAGAGTAGTGATCAAATTTCTCAAGGATCAAGTGTTTTCACATTTTGGCATTCCAAAGGCGATAATCAGCGATGGTGGAAAGCACTTTTACAATAAAGTGTTCACCCAATTAATGAAGAAATATGGTGTCACATACAAAGTTGCTACACCATACCACCCTCAGACAAGTGGCCAAGTTGAAGTCTCTAATCGGGAATTTAAGCGGATTTTAGAAAAGGCAATCAATCCGAACCGTAAAGACTGGTCGTTAAAGTTGAATGACGCTCTATGGGCGTATCGAACTGCATTTAAAACTCCGATTGGCATGTCGCCGTATCGGTTGGTCTTCGGTTAAGGATGTCACCTCCCGGTTGAACTGGAACATCGAGCATTTTGGGCCGTTAAGTCATTGAATTTCGATCTCCTGAAATCTGGTTCCCAAAGGGGTTTCCAAATAAATGAATTAGAAGAAATCCGTGCTGATGCATAAGGATCGTATAAATCGCATAAGGACCGTATGAAACGGGTTCATGATCAATCTATTCGGAAATCGCTCGTTGTTGGTCAACTGTTCTACTCTACAATTCCGACTTCATCTATTTTCGGGAAACTAAAACCCGTTGGAATGGTCCTTTCAAAATCTCTAATACTCCCCAATGGGATGAGATATTATCAACCCGAACACCGGAATGTTTTTCGAGTTAACGTGATTGAAACCATTCCTTGAGAATGCGATTACATTACATTCTCGACACTCTTTCTTTGAGTGAGCCAACTTTGGCTCACCCCGAAAGCAATTCCCAAGGTCGAGCTATCGACTTTAAACTAGCGCTCATTGGGAGGCAACCCAATTATGTAGTTTCCGTTTGGTGTTGTTTTGTTTTTTGTTTTTTAAATAAAAATAAAAATAAAATAAATAAAATAAAAAATAATTTTTTTGGGGGAGTCGATGCATCGACCCACCCTGGGTCGATGCATCGACCCTCCCTAGCTCGATTAATCGACCCTTTTGGTCGATTAATCGACAGTATTTATGGAGTCTCCTTTTTCAAGGAGACTGCATTTATGACGGCTGTTGACTTTTTCTTTAGTCAATTAATCGACTCCTTGAGTCGCTGCATCGACTGCTTATTTTGAAAATTGTGCTGTGTTGAAAATCTGTCAGTTTTGTTTTTATTTGGTGTCGATTAATCGACTCTTTCTGAGTCGCTTAATCGACTTTTATTGCGGGGCATGCGTTTTTGGTTTTTATCTGCCTCGATTTATGTCGATTAATCGCGGAACTGCGTCGATTAATCGACTTTTCCACTTCCGGACGTTGCATCTTTTCACGTAAATACGTTGCGTGTTTCCATGCGTCGGGACTTCTGACGCGCCCGTTTTCAGTGGAGTCGATTAATCGACCCTTTTGGTCGATTAATCGATTATTTTGCGTGTGTCCGTCCCGAGAGGACGCCTTTGCGCCTATTTAAATGGAGCAGTCTCACTCCGATTTTCATTCAGTTTGTATCCTATTTTTGCCTCGACATTAAGCGGTGCAATCATGGCCGACCTCTGCACGCGCAAAGACTTGCCCAACGTCTGCTGGTCATCCGCAGAAGCGGCAAGGCGACCAAGACACTGTTCGAATATGTTTTTGATCTCACGGCTTTTCAACCGCCTTCTCTGCCGTTCCCTCGCCTATGCGATGGCTCTCAATGCCCATTTTCTCCTCACTCCGCCTGTGATCAAAGTGTCCGAACGTGTTGTTCGGTTATTCTATCAGAACATGGCATGGGTGCCCGCCTCCGTGGAGAATCAAGTCGCCGCCCACTTCACTGTTTCAATCGATGGGTGGTCGCGCCCGATTTATCCGCACACCATTGCGGAGGTTTTTGACATTTCCTACGAACGCCCTCACAATCACACTTTAGGTGAAGAACTCGACGACTCTTTGGAGGATATAATCAACGAGATGTGCCGCAACATATTTTCTTCTAGGATCGCCACTAGGCGATCGGCGTTGCCGCGCCCGCTTTTGTTTTGGGATAGTGTGGTCAGTAGCAATCTCTGCCCCCGTGGCCATGTTTCTGAGCGCACCGGTGATCAGGTTCAAGCGCTTTATGGTGCCCATCTAAATTCATGGATCAACGTGCCCAAGATTATTCATGATGGCATGTGGCGATGCCATGACGAACTCACTAAACCTACCACTGGTGAAGCCCCGTTGATCTACTTCCCCCATTATGTTATGAAATTGTTTAATTTCCTTCGTTTCCCGTTCTACCGGGATGATGATATCGGGGACCTTGTATTTTATCGTTATGTGTCCCAATGGAACCGCAGTATGCGTCTCTTGAGAAATGTCCCTGATGCCCCTGCTGATGCACCGACCCAACCGGCTCCCCCGCCCGGTACCGCATGGGATGACCAACATGCACGATCAAGGACCCGAGGAGGGTGTGTTTGGGTTCGCTCAAGCCCAAATTAACTCTTTACAAGAGGAGCAAAGAATGACAATATGGTAGCCTCGTTCCTTCCTCCATCGGATCCGGGCGCATGTGGCCCGATAGTTATGATGAGATCTTGGCGCGAGGCCAGGCCGAGGAGGATGGAGATGATTAGTTTGATTAGTCTAGGATTAGGATTTTTTGTTTTGTGTTATTTTTCTTTCTTTTGTTTAGGCTGTTTATTTTAGGTGTCAAATCAGAAGTGTCCTCGTAATCATCGTGTTTATTAATGAAAAAGTGTGTTTTCTAATCTGTGTGGGATTGCCAAAATTTTGGAAATTACCGGTTGCCTTTAGAGTAGTTGAACAGCACCATTAAAATGCCATTTTTTGAAAAATTTCAACTCTCTGCCAAGTTGGTGTCAATTAATCGAGGGTTATACTCGATTAATCGACCCACTGTTTGCGAATAAAAAAAAAAAAAAAGTTTTTTGGAGTCGATGCATCGACCCCATTGTCGATTAATCGACCCCAGAGGGTCGATGCATCGACCTTCCGGGCTCGATTAATCGACCCCAATATTTTTTGTTTTTATTTTTATTTTTTGCGACTGTACTCCTATTGGAACTCTAATTTGCCACTTTTCTCACGTCCGTGGACTCCCTTAGACGTACTGCCACACTTTTCATTGTTTCTTTTTTGCAGGACACCTCTTTCCGCTCCTACTCCAACTCTATATATTTTTCCCTTTATATTCCCCTTAAGGCTCACTTTTCATTAACTTTTGTACATCCTTCTCATGACCCGAAGACTATATCTCACCAGAGCACGATTATCAAAGATGGAGGAGACTGCTAAAAAGCCGGAGCGCCGCTCTCATCGGACGGTCCCTTTTGTACCAAACAATGTTGAAATCATCGACCTCGATCCGATGATCATTTCTTACTGGCGAAAGTAGGAGAACCATCTAGAAAGAAGGTAAATCGCTCCAAATCTCCTACACCGTGCATCAATACTGATATCGAGATAATTGCTGTGATGCCGTCACCGTCTCCCCCATCTTCATTTCCTACTTTCGCCTCCCCACCTCCATCCATACAATCGGCGGTGTCTCATCAATTTCCCCTTGATCTTTGAGAGAAATTGTTCCCTGTGTCTAAGAACATCAATTTAAGTGCACCAAGGTGGATGGGTCCGCCTACCAATGACTAACAGAGTTGGATTACTGTTTAGTTTAGGATTTAGGATTTATTAGTTTTTTTTCTTTCCTTTTTATTTTATTTTGTTTACTTTAGGTTGTTTTTCTTTCCCTAAATGGTGTAACCATATTCCCTTCAATATATTTTTTGTCATGTTCCAATTTGATGCACATATTCTCTGCACCTGATCTTTGTGTTGAGGTACTTTTTTCAAACAGGTTTGGGGGTGCGCTACTTCTTTCAGTCAATGCGGACATTGTCATTTTTAGGTTTGGGGGTATGGTTATTTATTTTGCGTCACTTATATGTTTTATCTGAAAAAAAAATCTGAAAAAAAAAAAATGAAAAAAAAAAAAATTAAGTTTGAAGTCATCATGCACATTATTTTTTGATTGTTTTCAAACTTTAGTTGATGGTGCATGTGAATTTAATTTTGAGAATACTAGTGTCATATTTTGATTACGTGTATCTAAGATGATGAAGCTTAATGTGATATTTTGTGGATAATTTTGATATTCATGCTTAGAATTTTTGCACTTATACCAAGCTAAGACTTAGAAATCGATGAACTGTTTTGAATGTTGAATCTTAGGTTCTCAATGGAGACTAAACCCAGTGAGCTATAGAGCTAATTTCCCGTTACTGATGAGTGGATATATAAACTCGGAGTTTTCTTTGAATACGGATTATTTTGCATAATCTCATACACTTCATCTTGACTTGTGACTTTGCATGAAATCAAATTCATATCATTATGTTAGAATGTACTGTATATCTACTCAAGAAAAATAGGCAAGGTTACTATCTTTTAAGGACATGATTGAAGGCCATCTTTGGCTCGTTTGTGCTTAAAATACCCCACCTCAAATAAGTTTATCTTTCTAATACCCTTTTGAGCCTATTGGAAAAATTTACCTTTATACATTCTTTGATAAGCCACGTTAACCTTTAACCCTTCACCATTTCTGAAAATTTAGCTTTACCCTTCTTATTTCTGAGAAATTAGGAACGAGGGATGAAAGTGAACGAAAAGAGAGTAAGTGGAGAGATACTGAGTTGTGGTGTTTACTGAGAGTGTATGGCAAAAATAAAAAGAAAAAAAAAAGGGGGGAGAAAAAGAAAAAAAAAATTTGTGAAAAATAATGAAAAATATGAGATGCTTCAAGAAAAAGGAAGAGAAAAAGAGTTGAGCAAAATAGAAAAAAATTGAGAAAAATAGTGAGACATTAGAAAAGAAAAAGAAGAGAAATAGAAAAAATCAAAAAAGTTGTTTCTTTTCCAATTTATCAGAAACATTGAATCCCAACTTCCAATTCTTTCTTACCCTTTCCTGAGCCCCATTACAACCCTAAAAAAGACCTTCATGATCTGATCTTGCATTAGTAACTGCCTTGTGGAGAGTAAATATGTGATACTTATGACACTTGATATGACATGCTTAGGATATACAAGTATCTTCTTATGAGATTTATTTTTGTTCATTGATTGCATCGTGTTTCATTTATCATGTGAGACCTTTTTTATTTGCTTTGTATTGACCTCTCACATATGTGCGAAAACTATCCATTATCGGTGTCTTTATATTTTGAGAGTATACCTAAAGTGAGGATTGAGTCAAAACAACAGATCCAACAGTTTTCCGTTTGAACTAGTTCTGAGATGAATGAATTTTGGTTTGGTTATGCACACACTTCACGTTTAGGCATGAATGGATGAGCTATCTAACGATTTGAGCATTAGACTAATTTGAATGGATATTAGTATGATTAGTATAACATTGTTATTTAAAATTGAGAATTCGCATGTTGAATTGATTAATGATCTTTGTTTTTGAATGGTATATATGTTATCAAAATCATGTTTTGAAAACTCAATTTTATCGATGATTTCAAAAATGTATTGAAGTTTGTGGGTAACTTCACTGTAAACCCTCAGGAAACACAACTCCTCCACTAGGATCACCTAGGGGTTTAAAGGCTTGTTGCACATACTAAGTGCAATCGTGTTCCCTACGAAAGTGACATTTATTTTCTTTAGTTTGCTTTGCTCGAGGACTAGCAAAGTGTAGGTTTGGGGGTATGATGAGTACTGAAATATGATGATATTTCACCCCTAAATACCTATATTTAGCTGTCCGATGAAGGCTATCTGATGAGAATTATTAGATTTGAAGTGTTTCAGGTAAATACAAGCCAAGTATAGAAAACAGCCCAAGAATTCTGAATATAATGTCAAAACATTGCAACTTTGGGTAATCGAGAACTTGGTGCGACTTGCAGCTAAATTTGGACCTTCAAGACGGTCTAAATATGAAATTGTCAAAACACAAAAGTTGTAGATCTTTTCGTCAGTTTTCCAACGGCACAAGCATCACCTCAATCCGAGTTCGAGATAGAACGTTATGGCCAAAATACCGAAGCAGCGTCTGATACAAAAAAAGGTGCTGAAATTCACGGATTTCTGGGGGTCGATGCATCGACCCTGTAGGTCGATTAATCGAGGGGAAAGCAGTGTCTGACACGGACCTGACACTTTAAAGCTGTTTTTTTGGACTTTTTGGAGGCTCGATGCATCGACTATGTAGGGTCGATTAATCGACCCTGAATTTGCGGCTTGGGAGACTTATGCGACGTGGGTTTTATTTAAAGCGACGCAAACACTTTGAGAAAAAAAAAATTAATTTTAGGAAAGAGTTTTAGTTTTTAGCCTTTATTTTTCATAGTTAGACATAGAAATAGGGAAGTTTTATTATTCCTTTTTGAGAGCTTTGTTCCTTTAACTTTTCAGTACTCATCCCTTCAGTTTATAAATTTTGTTCAAAGTTTATTCCTGCATTAATTTCGTTTCTGAAGATCATCGTACTTTTGGATCAAAGTAAGTTCTTTTGAAGTTTGAGGTAATTTTAATTTATTAAATTAATATTATTTTTCCGTATTTATTTATTTATGTCATTTAATTACAATATGTGTGGCTAAATTTATAGGGATGAGGATCTAATGATTCCCATCCGAGGAATGTACTTTTAATAATATAAATTTAGGATTAAAATATGAGATCTTATTTTATGGTTGTTGTGCTATCATGAACGGATGAAATCCCCGCCACTAATCGGGATCGCGTGTGCCTAGCCAAGCCCGGGATCTCAAATCAGGATTGATAATTTTACCCAATCATTGTTATGGTCTTTTTGCTTTCATCGTGTGGATCTAATTACGATTATGTTCTGGGATCGAGTGTGCCTAGCCATGCCCTGGATCTTGGATTTGTAATGGTAATTTTATCTTAAATACTCCCTAATCTGAATAAAGTGTGCCTAGCCATGCCCTTGATTTCAGATTTATAAGTGGTATTCTTGTTAGAATTTTCACACACTTTGGGGATGATTTTTATTTGAACCTGAGATAAAGTGTGCCTAGCCATGCCCTTGATCCCAGATCTATATATGAAAATCATCTAAGTCCTGATTGCAGGGATGCAACGTGGAACCTATTAGGGTGTTGACCATTGATCTTCCATAAAAGATGTTTGTTACCAATGAAATATCTCATAATTTAATCCTTAGATTTATATTATGGGAAGAACGGACCAAAGATGGGAGGATTTAGCATCTTCATCTTTATCGTTCATCTTTACCTTTACTTTTGAATCATCAATTAAGTTTTAAATTTGTAGTCATTAATTACCATCTCATCAACCGCTTAAATCATAAAACTGGTAGAATACTGTTAGATCTTCATAGATTTATAGAATTGCTTGTCTCTTTTAGATCTTTCAAAATTAGTCCTCGTGGGAACGATCTCGTACTCCGCACCCACTATATATACAAACCGATTCGTGCACTTGCGAGTAAAACATCACATTAAAAATACACATCAGATAACTCGTGCACAGACTCACTGTGTGCTGCTCAACACCGAAGCCAAGCTTAAGGTAAGTGGATAGAATTTTATAACAAATATCTAAGATATTTAGTTGGATTTTTTCGGTTATAAGAGAAAGAGAGAATGGTTTCTTAATGGCTAAGTTTAGCCTTTTAAAAATTTGAAGAGATAGAGAGAGTGAGCCGAAAGCCATTGAAGCACCATCACCTTTGAACCCCTTGTGAGATTTCGCCCGTATGATCGCACGCAATCTCCGCACTCTTCGCGGAACACGTGACGCCGGTATCGATGGTGTTCCGCCGTTTGTAAATTCAGAATCGAACCATCCAAACCCCTTTTCTTTTGAAACCAATTTTCAAAGAATGTTCCATCTCGTGATCATTAACCGCGCGTTGAGAAGGTTGAAATTGATCCGGGATCGTTGATGACTTCATCTTGAGTTCGCTGTGACCGTTCGTTGTGAAATCGCCGTAGGAATCCGTGGATTTCACTTCGAAACCCTTTTTGGACAACACTCTTCAAACCATGAAATCGATCGGTGAAAGGTATGATTTTATTGAGATTGATGGTCTAAATTCATAGAATAAAAGTCCTAACATGTATCTGTATGTGTGTGTGTGTGTGTGTGTGTGATTGGTTGAAAATCATTAAAGATTTGGGTGAAATTTGGAGGAAAATAGACCAAGGAGGATGACCGAAGGGTACTGAAGCCGTCAAAATTCGAACCATCAAATTTGGAATCTGATCGCTCAAAAATGGAATTCGATCAATCAAATTTAGAATCCGATCGATCAAATTGAGAAATGATCGATCAAATTTAGAAATGATTGATCAAATTGGAATTCGATCAATCAAATTGAAAACCTGATTGATCAAATTGCTTAATATATATAAAATAGAAGGTACAATTTTTTTTGGAATCCGATCGATCAAATTAGAATCCGATCGATCAAATTGGGAATCCGATCAATCAAATTTGACTGAAGTGCCGACACTATTTCGGTATTTTAGCCATAACTTTCTGCTCTAAGCTCTGATTGATTTGATTTTTGAGGCGTTAAAAAGAAGACAATGAGCTCTACAACTCTTATGATTTAACCAACTCATGAATCAAATGTTTTGAGGGGCAAAATTAAGATGGAAGGTGAGTCAAGTTCTGAGTCAACACAAACTTGCCCATTTCCGCCTCAATTTTGAGAGAATACTTAAATACGTTAAATTTGTTAATAATTAGAATTAGTCCTTAATACATCATAGTATGTGTTATGTAGATTGAGAGTTGGAGGTCGTGGATAAGGAGTTTTAGAATTGTTTAGAAAGATTTGATTTAAGGTAGGGAACACTCAACGAAAATTATATTTTATAAATTGATTCATAGTTTCTTTGATATTTGACCTGATTCTTTGTTTCCATTCTGACAGGTTTTGTTCTCGTCCTGTTCCGCATTTGATTTGATTGTTCTATTTCTCCGCTTTTGATTTGATTCGTTCCGTTCAGTTATGTTTGATATGATTCGTTTTGATGATATGTTCGTTCTGTTAAATCTGATTCATTCTGTTTTTATTTATGATCTATTCGGTCTAAATTGCATACAGACCTTGAATTCAAATGAATAAGGAAATATATATGATAAGAAAGCGTAATGTGATAAGGTTTGACTTTTGAGTCTGAGTCATAGTGAGGTCTCTTTCCCAGGCACGTGAAACTCGGAACGTAGGCATCCATGTACGGATGCAACTCCTCTTTGGTGTTATAGGATGCCACATGAAGTATATCCAAGTTACTACGGACCCCGTCCCTTGAAAAGCGTGATTGTGAAGTTATCGCACTGTGACCCATTCTAGTTAAACTAAGACAATAGAGAATATGATTATGTTAAGAGCCTTGTTCAGAATGAGGGGTAACCGTAGACTTGAACTGTACTTGCAGATATTAGAGTGGATGATTGGATTCTGAACTTTAAAAACAAGATAGACTTAGTGTGGATTAATTAAGTTAAGTGTGAACCTTGACTGTGACCGTGAATGTGAGTATTGAGAACATGTCCCGACTTTGACTGTGAGTAAACATTGACAAGTGGACCGGTACGACGATTATTCGTACACAGTGTATAGTGCATAGCATATATAGTGGGCCAGTACGGCGGCGATCAGTACGCTTTGCATAGCATACATAAGTGAAGGCAGTGAAGTGAACACAAAAATTTGGACCCATATTAGAACCTTTAACTTAGTTATGCTAGACCATGGTTTGCTACTAATAAATTGTTGATATGCAGATATTAAGAAAAAATAATAAAATAGAGTCAAAGTGATAATATTTATCAAATGTAACTCAAAAAGCAGTAAGAATGATAATAGAATGAAAGACGAAAGCTCTACCTATTGAAAAGAATGCAAAATCACTATGTACAATTTTCCTAGACTGAGAGACTATGAAAGTCAAAGAATCGTAATTTATGATTCTATAGAAGAAGTTGCTTAAGGAAGAGAAGTATCTACGATTTTCCAGAGAATCGTCTGACAAGTCTATCAAAGTCAGAAGAAAATTGTAATTTACGATTTTCCACTAAAGAAGAAAGAACATAAAATCGTTATTAGCGATTCTACAGAAAGCTTAGTTCACTACTGCTGATCACATGAGAACTATCACCACCATGAACCAGAAATAGAAGATCTCTTGAATATGAAATATGGCGAATCATGGATATGAGGAAATTGATGAAGAAGATTTTGAACGACTCTATTACTGAAGTATAAAGAAAGTTCTAGAAGTATATCAACCGTTGAAGCAAAGGAAAGATAAAATTAGGAATTAGAGTTACATTCGGAAACTGGTATTTTTAGTAGTTTATTTTATTAGAACTAGATCTTTATAAATCGACTTCTTATTATCTATAAATAAGAGAGTTTGGCATAGGAATAAGCGTCGAAGAATTTCAGCATCAATTGATGCATGAGGTTGGATTTTCTTCCGATCAAAGTAGTGTAAAATAGTCATAATAGATTAGATATTAGAAGTTTCTTAAGAGCAATTGACGACTGCGATCGAGTGTTGAAGATTAGTGTAGATATCTGTAATTTCTCAGGAGCAATTGATGACTGCGGCTGAGGGGAGAAAAATATATTTTACTTTGCTTTTTAGTTTAAATTTATTTGTTTTGTAAATGTCTTTAAGTTTTGATTTGAATTGATGACTCAAGTTAGAACTTGCAGATTAGTGTTACAATTTTACTTTTTCATCTTCAATTTTCTAAGGTTTAATTGACGCCCAGGTTTTAGAAAGTTGTTGATTAGATAAAATCTGTATTGATAAGATCTTAGACTTGATTAACGCCTAATGCTAGGAAACTAGAAATATAGTATAACGATACTGTTTAAATTTATAAATATCCGATAGCTGAGATTAAGATTGACGACCTTAATCTGAAAGAGGATTATGATTTATTTTATGCATTTTAAATTAAAAAAACCCATTCTTTTATTCATATTTCTCCAGTAGATTAGATCTTAAAGATAAATAGAAGTTTTTAAAGATAAGGATTGGAATAAAAGATAAAACTAAAGAATGAATTAGATAACAAACTTCCTCGTGGGAACGATCCTATACTAGTACTATGATTTCCATTGTGCGCTTGTAATAAGTTAAGACTTGAATTTAATATAAAATATATACGCAATAATAGGCAAGTCAAGTTTTTGGCGTCGCTGTCGGGGAAGCGGAATTATCTAATTTTTTTAGAAATAAATATTTATCTTTCTCTCTTTATATTTCTTTATATTTTTATATTTCTTTGATCATTTCTTAATCTTTTTTCAAGATTATTCAGAGTAATAGTTCAGACTTTCAACAGTTCTGCGGGCCCTAGAAATTAGAAACTTAGATTTGTTTCTCTCCCTGCTTTCTAAAATAAAAACTACATAAACTTAAAACAAAAACTAGAAACACTCAGTTTTAGATAGCATATGGCTAAAACAATCGGGGACCACTATGCACTTCCCTCATGCATACAATTGAGCCCTATGACCGGTAATAAGGCTTTTAAAATTATGCCCAAAATATTTCAGGCACTTTCAATATTTCATGGGCTAAGGGATGAAAATCCCTATTTACATTTAAGATAGTTTATAGAAGTGTGCAACCTTTTCCGAATCAAGAATTTGCCAGAAACATCTCTTCATTTAAGGCTGTTTTTATTTTCTCTTAGAGATGAGGCAAAGCAATGGATACACTCATTGCCTCATAATTTGTTTGCTAACTGGGAGGACTTGGAACGAGGATTTCTCATGAAATACTTCCCAATCCACAGAACGACTCAAATCCGATAACTTATTCAAACTTTCAAACAATATCCGGATGAATCTCTTCAAGAGGGATGGACGCGCCTCAACGAAAATTTTCATGGGTGTCCTTATCATAAAATACCCCACTGGCAAATAATCCTCACTTTCTATGAAGGTCTAAATGATAAAACCTAACACATAGTTGATGTTGCCTACGGGGGGATGATCCGTACTTTGCCTGCTGAGACTGCGTGGGAATTCTTTGAGAACCTTAGCGAGGACCCAGTGCAATGCCAAACACCGGGAGAGATTGAATCAAAGATCACAAAGAGTATACCTCTTTGGCAGAGAGGATTATACAAATTAAAGTCAATGATGAATTGCCTTCCAAAATTGAGGCTTTGGAAGACAAAAACTCTGTTTGGTGCAAAATCGCGCCCAACATCTCAACGAGGAGAAACCCGTGAGCCTAACCACGGCCTGACTCAAATAGTTCCTCAGCACTCTCCTATACTTTGCCCCATACAGACCTAAGGCCACGGTGACACTGAGGAAGCCCTGTTGCAGATAGTCGACAGCTAGATGCAGCATGGCCAAATTTAAACGCAATTACTCCAAAATCTCTTGGAAACCACTATACGATTAGAAACGTAGGTTGAGCAACTAACCATTCTGGTCAACTCGAGAGAGAGTAGCTCTACTTCCTCATGGCCAATTGGCACCTCAGGAGAAATCACTTTTATGGGAGGGATATCAACTCTACTTGACCGTCAGAAAATTTCCCCTGTAAATTGTCGAGCTACTGAATCACCCGTAGCAAACACGTGTAACATTTGTATATATATGTGCTTTTGAAAAAGACCCTTTACGATTTATAAAAATACTAATCGTAAAGACTCTTTTTGTTTTCATTTTAATCACTTGAAATGGATGGACTTGTGATTCTCGTCAATATAGAGTCAGATCGTAGCGAGTACGATTTCCTGTCATAGATTCTCGTGAATGTTATCCAGGATTGCAAACGACAATTCTGGAGAACAGGATAACCTAGTGTAACAACCCAGATTTTTAGATTTTATTTTAACGGTGGTAAATGATGCACCACACTATGTACTGTGCTAACGCTCCACATCAGAATCGAAACCCACCTTTTGAAATAGAAAATTTCTAATTTTTCCCATATCAAAATTAGACTCATTGCGAAGTGCTCGTCGATACGATTCCAACGATATATAATTTGACGATTTCTGACAAGAATATAAAAAGTTATACTCATTTTAACTAATCAAGCAAGTCAAAGGGTATAATTGTAATTTCGGGAGAGAAACACTAATTGGTTTGGTGCTTATGCAAAACGCTGGAACGAAACCTTTGCTCAAGCTATCCAAGTTACGTATGAATTCTTATTCCGTGTAAAAATCTTTCTATTAAATCTCCCACGAAAAGTGTTAATTAGAGTTGACCTAAAATTTTATACCATTATAAATAAAACTTTAAAAGCTCTCTCCTCTCAATAATAAGAAATTATTCTCTCTCAAGACTTAGGCAATGATGCCTTGAGAATCGACCTTTTCAACCCGAATCGTTGATCTTCCGTTCACGCTTGAGAGGTGGTACCCATCAATCCATCTTGTTCTTCTCAGTTAGTCGCGTAGGATCGTTGATCGTCATCGACGGGTTTAAAATCTTATTTAAACCCAAATATCTCATAAATTAATAGATCTATATATTTAATATATGCTTTCCTTGAAAGTTATATATTTTGTAAATTAGGTTTATATGTTATTCTCTTTTCTTTTCAAAATTCTTTTTATTTGAGCATTAATATTCTACCTTATATTAGGTCAGATATTTAATATGTTTACTTCCTCTTTATGTCCTCACGTAAAATTAATTAAATTTTAATACTTATAAATTTGATAGATTGACTTAATTGACATAATATCATATTGATATTATTTATTTCTAAATCTATATAGTATAAATTTATCCTTCTACTAAGACTATAATAATATATATTATTGTTGCAAGTTTATATTATTATTTATTTAAAATTAATTAAGCCCAAAAATTTAATTATATTTTTATTTTATTTAAATAAATAATAGATTGCACCAACTTAAAGTTTTGGGTCCGAACTTGCGGCTACGAACCCGAATTCACGTCCATGAACCCGACCTCGCGACCATTGATGCACCTGTCTCGGTATTTTGGCCATAACGTTTTACTCCGACCTCGGATTAATGCGATTCTTGCGGCATTAGAAAGAAGACAGCGAGCTTTACAACTTTGTGTGAAATAGCCATTTCACGAATTTGACTTTTTAGAGGTCAAAATAGAGCAACAAGTCGGGTTTAATTTTGAATGAATCAAGGCTATTCGAATTTAAGATTATTTTCTAAATATCATGACCAAAGTTCTTATGTATATTATATTGTAAAGTCTTTCGATCGATGGTCATGATAAATCATAACTTAATAAGTATAAATATTATTTAATTTAATTATCTAATTATTATATATATATATATATCAATTTTATCGCTTCAACGCGACCTCTTCGATAATACAAAGTGTTAGAACTTCGATGTCTTTATGAAATCGAACTCTGACTTTTACGAATATCGAAATCACACTTATAACTCTATTCTATAATTATATTGGTGTGGTATGTAAATAAATATAAATATAAGCATAATCAAAATCTAAGTATAAACCGTTACATATGTGTGATACTTTTGTATTTGCAACTTAATCAATTTATCTGAGTTAAGAATATGTTAGATCATGAGTACGAGTGTATGAGATCATGCCTCACGCTGGGCGTGGTGATTAGAGATGGTATCGAAGCGAGGAATACACCGTATTCACATGCCTTATAACTCATGGTGGAATGGGACCCATGACGAGTCGGGTGAGTGTGAATTCAGTGTAACTTCGTACACGGTGGCATATACAGTGATCCTATCACCCCGAGTTTTAATACGAGAGGATAAGATATGAGATATGATACGAGAATCGGGCGTTGGGCCTTTAGCTGTGGTGAGGTTTCTTTTACGGTCACGTGAAACTCAGAATATTGGCGTCTATGTACGGATGCAACACCTCTATGATAGTATAAACTATCACACGGACATCCAAAGTTACTCTGAAACCTTTTTCTTGGGAAGCGTGAATTAGGAAAGTTGTCTCACTATAGTTTGTCATAGGATTAAGTATAAGAGTATGATAAGATATGAGTATGAGATAAGATAAGTTATGATACGAGTACGATAATAAGACATCGCTGTGTAGGCCAGCAAAAGATAAAGAACTTAAGTCTCTGTACGTGCCGTTCCTTGCGTAGCCACCGTAAGGGCAACAACGTCTTTCAGCCAAGACGGATCTCTGGGAGAGATTATGAGTATGAGTGAGTTATGAGTGAGTTTGGCCATTATGTCTCCCCATTGGCTGGGTGGTGGAGTATGAGTATGACACGAGGGCGTTATAATATGGTGGTATGATACTATGTTGACCCTCCCATAGTAGCTCGAGCAGCGACTCTGACACGGGTCGTTTAGGATTTCACTAGTATGTTAGTTACGCTCATGCGATGTACAGACGTATGTGCGAGAATGATAATAAGACATGATATAATATGTTATGAGATATGGTAAGGTACGTTAGGATACGAGTGTCTAGATCATAGTCTTGCATTTATGATATGATATGAGTTTTAAGATATGCACGTGATTTTGTCTTTCTTTTGTTATCTGCTTTGAGATATTATGTTTATCACTCACCAGATGCACTCACAATGCACCTGAGTAGTATGGGGTGGATTGGTGGTGTATCCCACTGAGTTTACGTGACTGAGTAAACTCATCCCACGATAATCTAACAGTTGCAGGTGATTACGCTAGTGGAGTAGACGCTGGCCATCTAGATCTCGCCGACGCTGATTTCATTGATTCCGCGGGCGTTGAGTACCAGGAGCCTTTGGAGGGCGACGCTGCCGATTATTAGGAGGACTACGGTGCTGATCTTGATTCGAGTGCCGGTTACTGATCATTGTGGACTTGGTATTGAGTTTTATTGATATTAGTATTGCGAATTTTATAGTTTATTTTATCGGATTTGTCTCCGACTTTCATTATCATTTTATTGGCGGATTATGATTTTATTACACTTATTCAGCATTTATGATTATATTCATATTCCACCCAATTTGTTAGATCTCACGAATTTTGTGGAACCATTATTGCGCGAGAACTCTGATTAAGTGTATGTCCGCTTAGCATATCCGGGATATGTGCGGGTCATAACTCGGAATTCTAGGCCCTCGGAATGGGGTAGAATTTCGGGTCGTGAGTGGTATCGTAGCAACATGAGCTTTACTTTCTGTGGACTCTGGGATTTAAGTTAGTACGAGTTCTAAATCCTTGAAATTTTGAAACAGGATTACAATGGCACCGCGAAGAAATGGTGAGGGATCTTCATCCCAAGGAGATGAAAGTGAAATAGCGCGTATGTTACGTGAGTTGGCAATTATAGCAATGACATGTGGCCCAGTTTGAATGAGGCCCATCAAGAGGCGCCAGATTGATCCAAGGGTTCAACCAAATGAACAATGAGACCAAAACTTATCAGACACGATTGCCCAAAGAATCGAACAATCCACGCCGTGTATGTCACACCCCCCACCAACGGCTCGGTTTGATAACTATTATAACGGATATGTGACTTTCTCGAGGCTCGACCTCCGCACTTCCACAGACGGTTGGATCACATCCGACGATTGGATTACACAAATAGAGAAAATTTTCAAAGTCTCTACTCCAAAGAGAAAATGAGAAAGTGCCTTCGTGATGTGCTTGCAAGGCGATGCACAAAATTGGTGGACATCAAAAGATTAGCGAGGAAGAAGAAGAACACGGACTTGGCGTAGCGTAGAAGTATTTATAACAAATACTTTACCGATGCCACCAAGACTCGTAAAAGAGCGAGTTCTTAGCACTACAAAGAAGGAAATCTATCCGGATCGAGTACGAGGCGTTCGATCGACTCTCGATTCGCCTCCATGTTGGTAGATGAAGTTTGAAAAGTGTTACCATTTTCGTAAGGGGCTCAATCCATCGAGCAAAATTGCAAAGAATGAAAATTTCAACCTATGGAGAGCTTGTAGAACGAGCTCATATCCAAGAGCAGAAAATGGAGAACTACGCCAAAGATGTAGCGTCTAACAACTCGAGGGTAAACCAAATCATGAAGGCTCTTCATCCCTTACTCAGAGCACCTCATTCTAGAGAGTCGCCCAAGATCCTTCCAGAGAGTCGCACCATCGTCAGGTTACACCCACCCTGGGGCGACTACAACCCCAGCTGATCAGAGAGGTGTTATATCTACGGCACACCCCAAGAATGCTCCAGCTAACACCCAGCAGAAACCTTACTTTGTTCCGTACCAACCTTGTACCAAGTGCGACAAGAAACATAAATCGGGTGAGTGTTTGTTATACTCAAGTGTGTGTTTCCGATGTAAGAAGCCAGGACACTTTATTCGTGACTGCCCAGAGCGAGACCCAGCCGCAGATATTTATTTTAGAGGTCAGCAACAACAACTGCAACAACCTCGAGCGCAGGGTTGAGTTTTCGCCATGTCTCAGTAGGACGCTTTAGCTACCGATGAGGTCGTTCAGGGTATGAATTTTTCCTTGTCTAATTTTCTTTAAGCTTTACACCCTCATGATTGCTTTTATAACTTATTCTGTGTATGAGTTTAATCTATTATTTTTTTGAGAATGTTATGCCATGTATAACTTAGATCACATATAAACCCTTGTGTAATTCAGGAACTATAAAAGTTTTTAGACACACGATTTGTCCAGTTGTCATGCTTGGGTCTTGATCGACTCTGGATCGACCTACTCTTTGATTACACCGAGTTTTGTTTCTGAAATCGGAGCTAAGCCCGTATCGATGGATAGTACACTTGCGATTTCTACGCCGTCAGGGGAAGTGATGATGGCATCTAAAGTTTGTAAAGCTACGGTCCTAGTAGTTGGAACACATGAGTTACTCGCAGATCTTGTGGTACTCGGATTCCAAGACTTCGATATAATCCTCGGCATGGATTGGTTGGCTGCTTATCACGCCTCAGTTGATTGCTTTTCTAAAGTAGTCACCTTCCGACCGATTGGGAGCCCTTCGTTCAAATTTCGCGGTATTAAAAAGGGAGGAGCAGCCCTACTTGCTACACTTGACGATGAACGTGATGAGAAAGCGGACCCCTCAGATATTCCTATAGTTGGGGAGTTCGTCGATGTCTTTCCGGAAGATTTACCTGGACTTCCACCTGACCGAGAAGTAGAGTTCAAGATTCTTCGCCGATTGCGAAAGTCCTGCATCAATGGCACCAGCAGAACTGAAGGAGTTAGAGATTCAGTTGCGTGAGCTATCTGATAAGGGATTTATCCGCCGTAGTGAATCACCATGGAGAGCACCGGTCTTATTCGTAAAAAAGAAAGATGGTTCGATGAGACTTTGTATCGACTACCGACAGCTGAATAATGTTACCGTGAAGAATCGATACCCTCTTCCTCGTATCGATGACCTATTTGATCAGCTACAGGGCGCTACTTACTTTTCAAAGATAGATCTCAGGTCCGGTTATCATCAGTTGAAAGTTAGAGCAGAAGATATTCCCAAGACTGCTTTTGGAACAAGGCATGGACACTACGAGTTCCTCGTTATGCCTTTTGGGCTCACAAACGCGCCTGCCGTGTTTATGGACCTAATGAACCGCGTATTCAGAGAATTTCGAGTTCGTCGTGGTATTTATCGACGATGTTCTCATTTATTCTCGCACGAAAGAAGCTCACAATGACCACCTTCATATTGTGCTACAGACTCTCCGCGAGCACAGATTATATGCGAAATTGAGCAAGTGTGAATTTTGGCTTGAGAAAGTATCTTTCTTGGGTCACGTGATATCCGCCGTAGGGATTTCTGTGGATCCATCAAAGATTGAAGCGGTTGCAAATTGGCAAACACCAAAGAATGTCACCGAAGTGAGAAGTTTTCTCGGTTTAGCCGGATATTATCGTAAATTTGTGGAAGGATTCTCTCGTTTGGCACTCCCGCTCACTATGCTAACCCGTAAGAATAACAAATTTGTGTGGACCGATCAGTGTGAGCAGAACTTTAATCTATTGAAGCAGAAACTCACGACAGCTCCCATTCTCACGTTACCTTCTAGACCCGGTGATTATGAAGTCTACACAGATGCTTCAAGGCCAGAGACTTGGATGTTTGTTAGAGCAGCGTAAGAGAGCCATTGCCTACGGCTCAAGACAGTTGAAGCCGCATGAGAAGAATTATCCGGTTCATGACCTTGAGTTGGCCGCAGTCATCTTTGCACTTAAGATTTGGCGGCATTATCTATACGGTGAGACTTTCAAAATTTTTACGGACCACAAGAGTCTCAAATACTTATTTTCTCAGAAAGATCTTAATTTGAGACAGAGACGTTGGATGGAATATATGAAGGACTATGATTGTTCCATTAATTACCATCCGGGTAAAGCAAATGTAGTTGCTGATGCTCTAAGTCGAAAATCTTCAGGACTGCTAGCACGTCTAAAGGCTTGGAAGCCGCTCGATGAGATTGCTCAGTTGGATCTGCGACTTGACAAAATTGGTGAGGGAGTATACCTAGCAAGTATGATGGTCAAGCCTTCCTTTGTTGGTCGTATCAGAAATGGCCAATCCTTAGATCCCGAAATTTTGAAGATTAAGGGACAGTTAGCCGAGGGCCCTAAACCAGATTTCTCTATACGATTTGACGGGACCCTCCTTTTTCGAGATAGATTGTATGTCCCCGATGTTGAAATATTGCGGAACGAAATTCTCGAGGAGGCACACAAATCTAGATATTCGGTGCACCCAGGAAGCACAAAAATGTATCAAAATATTCGAAACTATTATTGGTGGCCAAATATGAAGAGAGAAATTGCCGAATACGTCTCCAGGTGTTTAGTATGCCAACAGGTGAAAGTTGAGCATCAGAAGCAAGCCGGTCTTTTGCAGCCCTTACCGATTCCGGAGTGGAAGTGGGAAAACATCTCTATGGATTTCATAGTCGGACTCCCTAGAACTTCAAAGAAGCACAACGCCATCTGGGTTATTATGGACCGATTGACTAAGTCGGCGCACTTCCTACCTTTTAAGATTACAGATAGTGGAGACAAACTGGCTGAGACGTATCTGAAGGAAATAGTCAAGCTTCACGGGGTTCCTGTGAGCATTGTGTCGGACAGAGACACGAAATTCACTTCTGATCATTGGAAGAAATTTTAGGAAGCAATGGGCACGAGACTCGACTTTCAAGACCCTTTCCATCCAGAGACCGGTCAAACCGAAAGAGTTAATCGATCGTAGAAGACATGCTTCGAGCACGCATGTTAGACTTCCGAGGTAATTGGGATGATCACCTCCTTTGATTGAGTTTTCTTATAACAATAGCTTTCAAGCAAGCATCTGGATGTCGCCTTTTGAAGCTCTTTATGGCCGAAGTTGTAGGACGCCTCTTTGTTGGGACGAGGTTGGTGAAAGAAAGATGCTTGGGCCGGAACTCATAGAAACCACGACCGAGAAGGTTAGAGTTATCCGTCAGAGATTGAAAGAAGCTCAAGACCATCAGAAAGCCTACACCGACAGTAGAAGACGCTTGATAGAATTTGAGGTTAGTGATTTGGTTTTCATCCGGGTGTCACCAACTAAGGGAATCATGCATTTTGGAATGCGGGGAAAACTAAGTCCGAGATACGTGGGACCTTTTATTATCACAGATCGCATCGGTGAGGTAGCATACCGAATTTCACTTCCGAGACACTTTACCGGTATCCACAATGTGTTCCATGTGCCTATGTTGCGCAAATACTTGCCCGATCCATCTCACATCCTTGATATCGAGCCGACTAAAGTCAGAGTTGATCTGACCATCATAGAGAAGCCGGTTCGTATCGTAGATCGGAAAGAGCAGCTCATTAAGGGTAAATCTGTTCACTTCGTTAAAGTACAGTGGCAACATCATTCACCGAATGAAGCCACTTGGGAACGAGAAGCCGAGACTTTGGAGAAGTACCCCGACCTCATTGCTTCATGTACATAATTTTCGAGGACGAAAATATTATAAGGGGGAGAGAATGTAACAACCCAGATTTTTAGATTTTATTTTAACGGTGTTAGATAATGCACCACACTATGTCGTGCTAACGCTCACATCGTAATCAAACCCACCTTTTGAAATAGAAAATTTCTAATTTTTCCCATATCAAAATTAGACTCATTGCGAAGTGCTCGTCGTCTGATTCCAACGATATATAATTTGACGATTTGACAAGAATATAAAAGTTATACTCATTTTAACTAATCAAGCAAGTCAAAGGGTATAATTGTAATTTCGGAGAAACACTAATTGGTTTGGTGCTTACGAAAATTTGGAACGAAACCTTTGCTCAAGCTATCCAAGTTACGTATGAATTCTTATTCCGTGTAAAAATCTTTCTATTAAATCTCCCACGAAAAGTGTTAATTAGAGTTGACCTAAAATTTTATACCATTATAAATAAAACTTTAAAAGCTCTCTCCTCTCAATAATAAGAAATTATTCTCTCTCAAGACTTAGACGAGCCGATGCCTTGAGAATCGACCTTTTCAACCCGAATCGCCGTTGATCTTCCGTTCACGCTTCAAGAGGTGGGTACCCATCAATCCATCTTGTTCTTCTCAGATTCCGTCGCGTAGGATGCGTTCGATCGCGCATCGACGGGTTTAAAAATCTTATTTAAACCCAAATATCTCATAAATTAATAGATCTATATATTTAATATATGCTTTCCCTTGAAAGTTATATATTTTGTAAATTGGGTTTATATGTTATTTCTCTTTTCTTTTCAAAAATTCTTTTTGTTTGAGCCATTAATATTCTACCTTATATTAGTCTCAGATATATTTAATATGTTTACTTCCTCTTTATGTCCAAAATTAATTAAATTTTAATACTTATAAATTTGATAGATTGACTTAATCATAATATCATATTGATATTATTTATTTCTAAATCTATATAGTATAAATTTATCCTTCTACTACTATAATAATATATATTATTGTTGCAAGTTTATATTATTATTTATTTAAAATTAATTAAGCCCAAAAATTTAATTATATTTTTATTTTATTTAAATAAATAATAGATTGCACCAACTTAAAGTTTTGGGTCCGAACTTGCGGCTACGAACCCGAATTCACGTCCATGAACCCGACCTCGCGACCATTGATGCACCTGTCTCGGTATTTTGGCCATAACGTTTTACTCCGACCTCGGATTAATGCGATTCTTGCGGCATTAGAAAGAAGACAGCGAGCTTTACAACTTTGTGTGAAATAGCCATTTCACGAATTTGACTTTTTAGAGGTCAAAATAGAGCAACAAGTCGGGTTTAATTTTGAATGAATCAAGGCTATTCGAATTTAAGATTATTTTCTAAATATCATGACCAAAGTTCTTATGTATATTATATTGTAAAGTCTTTCGATCGATGGTCATGATAAATCATAACTTAATAAGTATAAATATTATTTAATTTAATTATCTAATTATATATATATATATCAATTTTATCGCTTCAACGCGACCTCTTCGATAATACAAAGTGTTAGAACTTCGATGTCTTTATGAAATCGAACTCTGACTTTTACGAATATCGAAATCACACTTATAACTCTATTCTATAATTATATTGGTGTGGTATGTAAATAAATATAAATATAAGCATAATCAAAATCTAAGTATAAACCGTTCTGTATGTGTGATACTTTTGTATTTGCAACTTAATCAATTTATACGAGTTAAGAATATGTTAGATCATGAGTACGAGAGTGTATGAGATCATGCTACGCGTGGTGATTCGCCGAGATGATGTATCGAGGAATACACCGTATTCACATGCCTTATAACTCATGGTGGAATGGGACCCATGACGAGTCGGGTGAGTGTGAATTCAGTGTAACTTCGTACACGGTGGCATATACAGTGATCCTATCACCCCGAGTTTTAATACGAGAGGATAAGATATGAGATATGATATGAGAATCCGTTGGGCCTTTAGGCGTGGTGAGGTTTCTTTACTCACGTGAAACTCGTAATATTGGCTCTATGTACGGATGCAACACCTCTATGGTAGTATAAACTATCACACGCAGACATCCGTTACTACTAAAACCTTTTTCTTGGGAAGCGTGAATTAGGAAAGTTGTCTCACTATAGTTTGTCATAGGATTAAGTATAAGAGTATGATAAGATATGAGTATGAGATAAGATAAGTTATGATAATCTGATACGATAATAAGACATCAGTAGGCCAAAAAAAGATAAAGAACTTAAGTCTCAGACGCGTTGCCTCATGTAAAAGAGGGCAACAACGTCTTTCAGCCAAGACGGATCTCTGGGAGAGATTATGAGTATGAGTGAGTTATGAGTGAGTTTGGCCATTATGTCTCCCCATTGGCTGGGTGGTGGAGTATGAGTATGACACGAGGGCGTTATAATATGGTGGTATGATACTATGTTGACCCTCCCATAGTAGCTCGAGCAGCGACTCTGGCACAGGTCGTTTAGGATTTCACTAGTATGTTAGTTACGCTCATGCGATGTACAGACGTATGTGCGAGAATGATAATAAGACATGATATAATATGTTATGAGATATGGTAAGGTACGTTAGGATACGAGTGTCTAGATCATAGTCTTGCATTTATGATATGATATGAGTTTTAAGATATGCACGTGATTTTGTCTTTCTTTTGTTATCTGCTTTGAGATATTATGTTTATCACTCACCAGATGCACTCACAATGCACCTGAGTAGTATGGGGTGGATTGGTGGTGTATCCCACTGAGTTTACGTGACTGAGTAAACTCATCCCACGATAATCTAACAGTTGCAGGTGATTACGCTGGTGGAGTAGACGCTGGCCATCTAGATCTCGCCGACACTGATTTCATTGATTCCGCGGGCGTTGAGTACCAGGAGCCTTTGGAGGGCGACGCTGCCGATTATCAGGAGGACTACGGTGCTGATCTTGATTCGAGTGCCGGTTACTGATCATTGTGGACTTGGTATTGAGTTTTATTGATATTAGTATTGCGAATTTTATAGTTTATTTTATCGGATTTGTCTCCGACTTTCATTATCATTTTATTGGCGGATTATGATTTTATTACACTTATTCAGCATTTATGATTATATTCATATTCCACCCAATTTGTTAGATCTCACGAATTTTGTGGAACCATTATTGCGCGAGAACTCTGATTAAGTGTATGTCCGCTTAGCATATCCGGGATATGTGCGGGTCATAACTCGGAATTCTAGGCCCTCGGAATGGGGTAGAATTTCGGGTCGTGACACCTAGTGATCAGTCTCATCGGGTGTAAGGGAAATAAAGCCCCATTTAATCTTATCGAGGAAGCTGACAAGCTTTGCATTCAAGGCTACCACTTCCCAACCACCATAGCCTAGGAACCTACATATCGATATTCACTCGAAGTGACGGTTCAAAACCAAAACTTTTCCCTATAAAACTCATACACACCCATTAAGCAAAACCATCCAATAACCCTTCTTCTTCTTCCGTCTGTAACCTTAAAACCCCATGACAGAAGAAAATCACCAGAGTGATTCTAGCAAAATTCTCGATAAAATTCTTGAAATGCATAAAGCTAAGCTCCTGGCTGAAGAACAGAGAGTAGAAAATCTGAAGCGCCAGAGATCTCTCCGAATGCTGAATCCTCCACCGAGACTACCCTTGACCCTAAACTTAACCCAAATCTAAAACTATATCCCAGGAACCCATTTTACCCTACTTCCTAACCCTTATATCATTACAACCCACCAGAATGCGACTTTCTGTATGATAAGGATGGGCTATAATTTCCAGTATCATTTCTCATCCCATCATTGATCTCCTCACCAATCCTCTCCATTGTCCCTAGTTCCCCCTTCCCAACTCTGTTGTCTCCCAGAAAAATCTTCGCACGAGAGCAATATAGAGTGAATTGGGGGGGGGGGGGGGGTTGAGATGTGTCATCTTTCAACTCCTCAACTTGTTCCCGTAACTGCATCACAAGTGCAGTTGACGAATCATGGAGTGGATAACCTCTCCAAAGAAGGGGAGGCGAGGTATTTAGAAGGGTAGTGATGAGTGTTCCGACAGCTCTTGGAGTAGCAACCCTCCAAAGGTTGGAGCCCTTGTTGCTACAAGAGATGAGAGACTCTGATTGACGGTAGTTAGAAGCCGTGGACCGATCTTTATCGAAGCACTTTTATATCGGACATTGCTGCCAATGTCTTAGTTTAATGTGTGTCTAGATTTTTTAGGAATTTCTTTTTATCTTCTGCAATATGTTTGTAATTAGTTCCTGTATATATAAAGTTTTTTTTCTTTTTATTTGTTATTATTTTTTATTTTTTTTACTAATATTATTACTAACATCTAACTTAGTAGTTCTATCAATCGAAAATATTTTTCTCCAAAGTTTGAGGGAAAGATTGTTGATTCCTTTTACAGATTATAAACCCGATTACTAACATAGCAGTAATTAAGGTAAATTTTTTTGTATATCCGCTGTTTTGCACAATGAGGACATTGTCCTATTTATGTTTGGGGGGGAGGGATACATTACATAGTATAGTATAATAGTTTTTTTATTTTAATAATAATTTTTTACTTTTTACTTTTTCATAAAATTTTAAGAAAATTTTAGTAAGAAAGTTAATCATTATATGCAAATTATGATAGAAATATAAAAATCCGAAATACTTAGCACTTCATCATAGTAGTAGTTCAAAAATAAAAATAAAAATAAAAATAATTACAATTCAAGTAAAACATCTGTAGAACATTGTATCAGATGAATGTTTGAAACTATACGATATATCTGAGCTGCAAATATTTTAGATTATAGTTTCAAAATTATATAATTAATGAGCTATAGAGCATATTTTCCTCTTCTATTCTGAAAAAAGAGAGACTGTTTTTATTCATGCTAATATTTCTTTGAACTTCTCTACTATTTGTAATCTCATATTGTTGAACTTAGAATTAATATATTCTATAAATATGATGATTTGTTTATTTAGAACTGTCTATTAAGTATATCAAAGCAATATGACATCCAAATTAGTAAATCGTGAAAATGATCAAAGGTCATCTCTTGTAAACTAGAGCTAAAAAGTAAAAATCTTATAACAATATACCCTTTAAACCCATATTAGAAGCCTAAAATCAAATTTCTTTGTACCAAAATTTTGTAAACCTTTAACCATATGTACTGCCCAAAGATTTCTACCTTTAATCATTATAATTTCTGAGAGTTTAGAATATAAAAGAAGGGGAGAAGAGAGAGTAAAAGGAGTATATGGTTAACAAATAAAAGATCTGCTGAAAAGGATACGACTGAAAAAGACATACAAAAGTATGAAACAAAAGGGAAAATGGAAAGAAAAAGAAGATATCATAAAATATGATTATGTGAAACTGAGGTTTATAGAAAAAGAAAATAGAAAAATAGAGAAGAAAAATGAGAAGAAAATATCCAAAATAAGGATGCTTGCTAAAGCTGAAAAATAGAAGAAGAAAAAGAAAAAGAAGAGCTAAAATCTCATAAAATTATCACTAATATGGTCTAGCATTACTAATATCTCTACTAGACTATGGTCTAGCATCACTAAATTATCACCCTTAACTTAGTGATGCTAGACCATAGTTTGCTATTAATAAGTTATTAATATGCAGATATTAAAAAAAAATAGTAAAATAGAGTCAAAGTGATAATATTTGTCAAAAGTAACTCAAAAAATAGTAAGAATGATAATAGATTGAAAGACGAAAGCTCCAACTATTAAAAAGAAGGAAAAATCGCTATTTACAATTTTTTCAGAGTGAGAGACTATGAAAGCCAAAGAATCGTAATTTATGATTCTATAGAAGAAGCCGCTCAAGGAAGAGAAGTATCTACGATTTTCTAGAGAATTGTTTGATAAGTCTATCAAAGTCAGAAGAAAATTATAACTTACGATTTTCCACTAAAGAAGAAAGAACAGAGAATCGTTATTAGCGATTCTATAGAGAGCTTAGTTCACTGCTGCTAATCACTGAGAACTATCATCGCCATGAACCAGAAATAGAAGATCTCTTGATTTAAAATTCTGGCGAATCACGGATCCGAAGAAATTGATGAAGAAGATTTTGAAGGACTCTATTGCTGAAATATAAAAAAAGTTCTAAAAGTATATTAATCGCTGAAGCAAAGGAAAGATAAAATTAGGAATTAGAGTTATATTAGGAAACTGGTAGTTTTAGTAGTTTATTTTATTAGAACTAGATCTTTATAAACCGACTCCTTATGATCTATAAATAAGAGAGTTCGGCATAAGAATAAGCATCGAAGAATTTCAGCGTTAATTGACGTTTGAGGTTGGATTTTCTTTCGATCAAAATAGTGTAAAATAGTTAGATTAGATATCAGAAGTTTTTCAAGAGCAATTGACGACTGCGATTGAGTGCTAAAGATTAGTGTAGATATCTGTAATTTCTCAAGAACAATTGACGACTGTGGCTGAGGGGTGAAGGATATATTTTACTTTGCTTTTTAGTTTATATTTATTTACTTTATAAATATCTTCAAGTTTTGATTTGAATTGATAACTCAGGTTAGAATTTGCAGATTAGTGTAACGGTTTTACTTTTCTATCTTTAATTTTCTAAGGTTTGATTGACACCCAGATTTTAGGAAGTTGTTGATTAGATAAAATCTGTATTGATAGGATCTTAGACTTGATTGACGCCCAATGTTAGGAGACTAGAAATATAGTGTAACGGTACTGTTTAAATTTATAGATGTCCGATAGCTGAGATTAAGATTGACAACCTTAATCTGAAGAAGGAAGATTAGAATTTATTTTACGCACTTTAGATTAAAAAAATTTATTCTTTTATTTATATTTCTCCAATAGATTAGATCTTAAAGATAAATAGAAGTTTTTAAAGATAAGGATTTGAATAAAAGATAAAACTAAAAAATGAATTAGATAACAAACTTCCTTGTGGGAACGATCTTATGTTAGTACTATGATTTCCATTGTGCGGTTGTAATAAGTGAAGACTTGAATTTAACATAAAATATATACGCAATAATAGTCAAGTCAGCGGTATCCAAGCTTAGACCAATAATTTTTATTTTCTTTACTTTATTTTTATAGATCTCATGCCCCATGACAGATGATCCCAAAACAGGTGTTGTTTTGGAATTATGTGGCATGTGATCTGGGGTTGCCACATGATCCCAAAATGGGTTTTGTTTTGAAATCATATGCCACGTGGTATATCATCTAGGCAAGATTATATTAATTGAGATTTATAAATATTGTGTATCTTTTGTTTCAAAAACATATGTATCTTATGTTTTAGACAAGATTATATTAATTGAGATTTATAAATATAGTGGGAAGTATTTAGAATTTTTGAATTTAAAATAAATAAATAAATAAATAGAAGTGATTAAAGGGCGAATCACCCAAGATCATGGCCAGCCTGATCGTGAGATTGAAGCCGGCCATGACTCTGATACCATATTGAAACTATAAAGATTACATTTTGTTATTGATTTTTCTGTCTTTCATTAATGGAGAGAGGCCTTTTTAAATAGAGGTGAATACAATAGTTACGATCTCCAAAAGATCTTTAAAATTAAAAATACTTCCCACAATATTTATCTAAATGTTTATAAATCTCAATTAATATAATCTTGCCTAAAACATAAGATACACATCATATATAGATGTGTATCTTTCTTTCAATTCTAGATATTATCTCTTATTATGTGGCATAACAAGTTGTACGGTCATAGTATTGTCTATAAAGAGGCCATCACTTCCATCACTATTTTGAATAATAATAATAAACGGTGGTCGCCCGAATCCATTTCATAACTTTTAAACATGATTTTAGGTGTAACCAGGATCAAGAGAGCATTAAATAAATTATTTTAAAAATTAAAAAGATTAAATTTTAAAAAGTCAGCTCTATGGCAAAAGTCAAAGTTGACTATATTGAACAGTCTAAAATTCAAACTACATAAATCAGGAGATTGAAATCACATTTCTAAATATTTGTAAAAATATACAATGTCACCATACTCCATATGACACCCAAAATTATATTTCCATGAAAGTGGAGTTGGGCCACAATCTTTTTCTAATAAAAATAATAATTAATTAATTTTTTCAGAAAAAGAAAAAAAATAAATAAGCAATACCAAAAGCCGTGTCAGAGCCGTACCAGTCGTGGGAAGACACGAACCTTTTCGAACATCTCACTAATTTGTCAAAGCCCGGTATATATCAGCACATTATCTAGGATTTAAAATGGTACATATAGGGTAAATCCGCTTGAGCAAACCCGGCCTATATTTAAGCACTTTTTTTATTTTTGAAATGATAAAATATATAAAAATAAAAAAGATAAAAATCACATGACTGGAGTCATTCAAGAATCAAAGTGAGGTCATCTTTATCCAAATAAAAGGCATTTTCTTACGTCTTATCTAAGTCATATCTCATAATATTAGTTGATATGACCTGATATAATCCGATATTTAACCTATTTGAGGCGATATTTGACATAATGTAAAATTGGGGTATACTCGTATGGAATGGAGCCCTAACCCCATACATATTGGCCTACATGTGTAAAGGATATCGCTGATATTTAAAACGATGATCATATTAACCATCCATTCTGACGGTTCTTGATCAGACGGCCACGAGAGGAACGTTCAATTACGTCCACTACATTCACCACATTCGAGACACGTCTTGAGTAAACTGCAACAGATGTCTCTCTATAGTCTATAGTTATCCAACATGTGTATAGTAAACTGCCTAAACTCTCAACTCGTCTTCTAAGGTCTCTCTCTCTCTCTCTCTCTCTCTCTCTCTCTCTCTTCATCCCTAAACAATCTAACTAAAAAAACCCATAACAATGTCTTCGGACGAGAAACCAACGACCCCAAAAGACGATCTAGTCGAGTACCGCGCGGCCGCGCAGCAAAACTCGATGGACGCCATACGAGCCGCAGAGGAGCGTTACGCGAAGGCCAAACAATCTGGAGCCGCGGCACTCAGCGACGCCAAGGAGTCCGCGGTGCACGGGCTAGGCGCTGCAACGACTTACGTAGCAGCGAAGGCTGTCGACGCTAAAGACACGGCCGTGCACGGTGCACATATTGCTGCTGCTTATGCGTCTAAAAAAGCTGTTGTTGTGAAGGATACCGCCATTGAAAAGGGGCGGACAGCGGTGGATTACACGGGTCAGAAAGCTGTGGAAGTCAAGGATTCGGCGTTGACTGCTAGTCGCAAAGCCGTAGAGTATACGGGCGAGAAAGCTGTGGAAGCCACGGATGCTGTCTTAAATGCTGGTCGGAGTGCGACGGCTAAGGGTAAAACTACGGAGGAATCTGACGAGTGCGCAATGGCATCTTCCCAAATTAAGGTATTAAAATTGGATAATGTTATAAGGCGGACGGAAAATGACAGACCATTCACTGCTGATGTGGGGTGTTGCAAGCGCTGTGAGCCCAGCAATGCAGCCACTTATATCGGCCCGTGTAAGCACTCGGTGAGTGGTCTGCTTTTTCCGCATCCGGTTATTATAATTTTCCATTAAAATTTACACATGAAAAGCCCACATGGGCAATGGTTAGGTCCAAGTTCACCGATTTTGAGTTAAACCACATTTGAAGCCCTTGATATGAAAGAATCTTCACTTTCATAGTTTTTATTTTTTTTTAAGGGAAATTTACCGGATCAACACTGTCACATACAACTTTTCTGCTAGAGACCCTACCTTTCATCAAATGGACCAGCTTTAAACCGAGTCAGTTCCAGTTAGCACAAAAAGTCTCAAATACCCCTTCTTACACTTTTTATCGTTTTTACCTAGTTTAAAATTTTCAAAATTTACACTTTTTTATATTTACACGATGTGAAGCACATCTATGATGTTTGATTTGAAGGCCACAATGTAAAGTACGATGGTGTCAAAGATTGACACGAAAAAAGGCGATATTGCCTCTTAAAAAAAAAAATTGCCTTTTTAAACAGTCGTTAACAGTTGGTATCGCCTCTGTAAACAGTAGGGATCGCTTCTTTAAACTGTCAGTATCGCCTCTTTAAACTGTCGGTATCGCCTCTTTAAACTGTCGGTATTACTTATTAGAGTGTACCTTATTTGATAACTACTGCACATCATTTATGTAACAACCCAAATTTTTTGTAAATGTTGAATCGTAACCTTTGACGATAATGCGACCTTTTAATTGATTTGACTCAAGTAAGATATTTGACTTTGACATAAGTCAAATCACTTGACTAGGGTAACGTGGCACCCAACCAAGTATACATATTTAGAAAGACATACGACACACTGTGCTCGTGTGCAACCTAGAGACATTTTCTATAAAAAATAATAATTTATTAATGATTAAAACTTATTGGACTAATTGGGCTGACTGTTTGGGTTGACTAATTAGGCCGACTATTTGGACCGACTAATTAGGCCGACTATTTGAGCTGACTAATTGGGTTGACCATTTGGGCCGACTTTGGGCCTTAATTATGACCTTTAGATATGTAATAATATTTACCGACTTGGGTGTGTGGGCTTCACACCGAATCAAAACAAGTGGATAAGGCAAACATTTGCTTTGGCGTGCATGCTTAACACCGAACTGAACCCCGCTATATATATGTGAAACTTCTCAAAAAAGTCACTCGTTGGAAACTTGAGAGAGAAAGAGGGTGAGCTTAAGAGAAAGACCCCCATTCCCTTTGCTTCCAAGATTCGAAGTCGTCAATCTTCCTCGCGAAATTTCTTCTTTGATTCTTTATTTCACGAGCGCATCGAGTGTTTTGGCGCGGTTACGATCCAAACGATACACGAGCATGAGAAAGAACGTGAGAAAACTTTCAAACCCTCTTTTACTTTGATTTCGAAATCCGAACATCTATCGAGGTCGCAAGGTCCTTTTTCGTGCATGGGTGGGTAGTTGTCGCGGATATCGCGTGCATCCAGAGGATTGGATCGTCGATTCCTTTTCGTTTCGTTACAATCACAATCGCAAGGAAGGGGGGAAGAGGGTTTTGCGTCAAATTCATCGGTTTCGGTCACTGTGGAGCGTGCGCACATGTGATTAGAAGGTGAGATTCGATTTAATTTGGTTAGAATTAGTTTAGTATTGATTTATGGGTGTTTGGGATGCGTGTAAACGAGTTTTGAATGATTCGGAGCATGGAAGAAGAAGCCCGAAGGGTTTCTGAAACTATCAAAACCGATTGATAGATTTAGAAATCGATCGATCGGATTGTATAGAATAGAGAAGTGTAAAAATTCTAGAGAAAATCGATTGATCGGATTTTTGTGCCTTGGAAAAATCGATCGTTCGATTTTGACTGAAGTACCGACACAGCTTCGGTATTTTAGCCGTAACTTTCTGCTCCGAATTTCGATTGACGGGATTCTAGTAGCATTGGAAAGAGTACAATGAGCCCTATAACTTGTATGAATTAATAATTGATGAATAAAAAATTTTAAAGGCCAAAATTGAGTGGGAAGTTGGGTCAAGTTTCGAGTTAGCACGAACTTGCCCATTTCTGCCTCGATTTTGAGAAAACACTTAAATACGTTAAAGTTATTAGTAGTTAAGATCAATCCTTAATACATCACAATAATTATGATAAAAATTGAGGGCAGAAAGCTATCCATAGGACTTTTCTTTGCTTCGCGTAACTTTGAGGTTAAGGTGGAGAAAATTTGATACTCAATTGCATTTTTATTCTGATTTCGTAGATGCTTTGAGATAATCAAATGAAATGTGTTAGGTATGGCATTTGTGTAATTTTGAAACAATTTGAGAATTTGATATTTGATTATATGTGAAAAATGGAATAGTTTTGCATCATTGACTAGTACTTGAACTTTATGCATTTGAAACTCCGAAAATAAACTTGAAATATGAAATTGAACGTGAATTTAGAACTTGAATCCAAACTGAACCTTGAATCTGTTGATTTCAACTCTGAGCTTGAATCTGAATCCGTGTTCGAATTTGAAACCTCTATCCATTCTTGAAACTTGAACTCGAACTTGTTACTCGCACCTAAACTTGAACATGACCATCGAACTTAAGGCAGAGAGGAGTAGAGGCTCTAGAGAGGAGTAGAGTCCCCGGGGTTTTAACCTTGTTCCTTCCACGTAGGATGTTCTATTCTCGCGACATGGGATGCTTTGGTCTTAGATTGGTTGCTTGTTGTAAATTCGACGTTGTTTGCAAATCCAAACTTGAACCTTGATTCGAACTTGAACTTTGGCTATAAATTTGTCCAAATCCTAGAAATTAAGAAATAAGAAATTTTGTTTTGCTTTCCGTTTGACATGAAAATATATGAACTTTGTTCATTGCTTGAAGTTTTATTTTATAATTGATTACTGAAAAGATTCTTTGAATACTGTTTTGATATGAACATGTTTTCTGATATGTCATGAAAATGACTTGAAAACTGTCATTGAATCTATGCATTGATCTGATAAAATATAGTTATTGAGTTTTCTCTACTAAGCTTAGACTGTTAGCTCACCCCGAATATACGTCACAGGTGTAAATGTTGATCAGGATCTTGGCTTTGAGGAAGATTTCAGACTACGTACCGGAAGAAGATCTTCCGCCTGAGGATTTTTACCCTAGTTTAGGGATCATAGATTTAGTAAATTGTGGATTTTGGTGAGTTTAGACTTGGTACACTGAGAAATTTTGTACTTTTGGACTTAGCTTAGCTGACTTTTGGATTTTTGGGTTTGGTACATTCGTGTTATTATATACACATTGTACATCATTGTTTAGGTGATAGTCGGTCTTCATCGATTGTTTGTTTTCATTTACTGTTCATATTGGATATTAGAATATAAATTTTAGTTATGTCATAATGATCTTTGCTTTATCAAGTAATTATCTGCTTTGATTTCTACGCTTATATGCGGATGCACCAAGTGTTTTGTATTGAGATTGTGTTCTGCAATCTGGCGGTCCGAGTTTTCCCATTTGATTTAAAGTTGAAAAAAATATATATCTAAGAAAATTATATTGGAAAAATTCGAACTGTCACAAGTTATCTCAACCAATTGTAGTTATCTAAACTAATTGTAACCACTTACGGTTATATTTGTAATACACTTTCTTATCAGAGTACTGTAACACGTGTAAATTTGTCTATTCTATCTTTCCATCTGGTTCATCTTCTTGTTATTTTTCTTCTTTATTTTATAATTTTAAAGAGGCTAGTGTAAATAAGATTACAAATATAATCGTAAGTCGTTACAATTGGTTGAGATATAATTGATGTGTGGTAGTTATCAAATACGGTACACTCTAATAGGCGATACCGACTGTTTAAAAAGGTAATTTTTTTTAAGAAGCGATATCACCTTTTTTTCATGTCAATCTTTGGCACCATTGATCTTTATATTATGGCCTTCAAATCAGACGGCACATATGCTGCTTCACTTCGCGTAAATATAAAAAAATGCAAATTTTTAAAATTTTAAACTATGTAGAACGATAAAAAGTGTAAGAAAGGGGTATTTAAGACTTTTTGTGCTAGCTAGAATTGGCTCGGCTTAAAGCTGGTCGGTTTGGTAAAAGGTGAAAATATAGGGTCTTTGGCGGAAAAGGTGTATCTACTGAGGTCGATCTTATAAATTTCCCTTTTTTTAAATTTTTAATAGGATGAAGGTTTCAAATGTGGTTGAACTCGAAATTCGGTTCAACCTAGTGTGACCTGACCATTGCTGAGGTTGGGCTACATACCACAAGGCACATATCCTAAAAGGTGGCCCTATAATCCTATGGCACACATCACATCACGCTCACAATCATGATTTTAGGGCATTGTTTTTTGGGGTTTTTGCCATGGCTAATAAAAAAAACTGACCGGCTAATAGTAAGCTAATGGAAGATTCGGGTGAAAAAAGATCTCCATTATCTGATCCGAAGCTTCAATGAGCTTCAATGGGTTTGAAAATGTAGGCACCTTCGCTGGGTTTCAGACATAGGCGCCTTAATTAATCCTAGGCGCCAACAACTTACCCTAAAATTGCATGGCAACCATTCAGCTTTTTGGGTGTGTCCCCGCGTTTGATAAAAAAAACTGATCGTCTGATAGTCCGCCCATCATCGCTAGGTCCATGGGGATGTAACATTGGGATCATAAACGATCTCCATCTTCTGATTCAAGGGATTCACAGGGGTCTGTGCATTTCAGCTTGAGGAGATGAGGTGAGGCCACAGTGTCACGAGTATAAATAATGGTACACATAAAAAAAATATGTTGATCGATTTCTTTGGGAGCTAAAACCTGCACGAGAGATTGAGAGATTTGTATTGTGGCACATGATTAAAAAGAAAGACTTATTTTTTTAGTTGTGCCATCTAAGCAATCTGATTGGAAGCCCATGATGTAATATATCATTGAAGCAAAAAATTAGCACGAAACATGATCTCTATCTTCCGATTTATCCGAGTCTACTATTGGATCAGATAATCGCCTATGGCAGTATTTAATTAGATCATAGAGATTATATTTTGTGCATTACTTTGGCTTCACATATCCATCATGGTCTTCAAAAGATTGCTTAAGGTTTTAAGAGGATTTCTGGTTTAAGAATTCAGGATGGGAAGAGGAATAAGAAGAAGAAGACCGTTGGATTTATGGCTTTGGATTTCAAGAGATTTATTTGTGATGGTCTAGGATTTCAAGAGGCCTTTTGGTGGGAGGTAGTTTGGGATTTTAGTTGAGAAAGAAGAAGTTTAAGAGGGTTTCTGGTGCGCTCAAGTGTGTTACAAGAAGGTTTCTGATTCAGGGTTTCAGTTGAAGAGGAAGGAGGAGGTTGGATTTATGATTTTGAATTTCAAGAGCGTATTTGGTGCAAGGTGGTTTAGGGTTTTAGTTGAGGAAGAAGTTTAAGAGGGTTTCAAGAGGGTTTTCAAGAAGGTTCAGGTGGCTTTCAATAGGATTTTAGGAAGATTTCTGGTGGGTTTTTAAGAGGTTTCAAGAGGAATCACTACAAAAAATGTGTTTATTGGAGACGGCTTTTGGCCGTCTCCAAAGGTGTCTAAGTCGTCTCCAATAGTATTGGAGACGGCTTCCATGTAGTCTCAAATAGTCCCGTCTCCATTATTTTTGGAGACTAAATGGAAGCCGTCCCTCATAGTCAAAGTTATTGGAGACGGCATATGACCGTCTCCAAAGATATGTTGGAGACAGCTTAAAGTCGTCTCTAATAAGTCATCTCTTATTATTAGAAACGGCTTTTGGCCGTCTCCAATAAGTGATTGCCTGTTATTGGAGACGACCAAAAGTCGTCTCCAATATTTTTTTTATTTTTAATGCTATTTAATTTTTTTGCTCCAGGACAATATTGTCTAGCATTACACATCTATAACCTCCATTTTATTTTATTTTTTTTATGAAAATCCATAACATGCATTTATATACTCACATTAGCATAAACATTAACATGGTCAAAGCTCATTCAGAAAAGTAAATTTTAATTCACGACACCGCAATTTCATTAACAACAAATTTATTTATACAAATAATGACTCTCATTTTTAGAGGTATCCAGTAGTCATGGCTTCGTAAGCTTGTCCAGTAGTCATGGCTCCATCTCCAATCATAGAGATTATATGGTTGTTCTTCCCTACTAGATCTCTAGCAACTGCCATTCCTATCAAATTCAAAAAAAAAAAAAGTTAATAATTTCTCCAAGAATCGAGTCATAGAGTGTACACAACATAGTAAGGATTAAGATATCAACGATATAAGAGCACAAAAAGACTTATGATGCAGGGAATTCTGCTCTTATTTGCAAAAACCAGATTTCATTGGTATCTACCACAATTACTTATTTTACCCTCCAAATTTAAAAATAAATAAAATTCCACTTTTTGTGGGCCCCTACATAGCCCTCTCCCCAAGTTGCCCCTTCCGGGACTTCAACTTGAGACACAGAATTGGCCCTGATCCCATTTTTTAAGGACCTAACCAATCTATCAGTAATGCCTAGGCATTAATGGAGTCGAAAGTTTAGCTCTTATTAATTTGGGGTCATAACAAATTTTAGAAGAAAAAACAAGAAAAGAAGAATAGATAGGTGATATTTACCTGTCGACATAGAGGGCATTTTGCTTTAGGCTCTGCGGCCTTTAGTCCATCAACGATGGTCACTGATGCAGCAGAACAAGCACACATGTAGCAAAATATGTGACCACATGTAAGAGACATCGATCTAATAATCGATCCTGAAATAAAGATGAAAATTACAATAAAAATAAAACGTATTAATCACACATACGAAATTACCAATGGTTTTTTGTTATAATCAGACCACCCATAAACATTAAATTTTTTTTTTTATCACCATAATACCCAACAAAATCAAAGTAAATGTTAGATTCATGTTGCAAATATGAATATATTTATGCTAAATATAAGTATATTTGTGTGCTTCCATATACCAAGATGATTATTTGGTCATTTTATAACGTTGGTTTATGTTCTTCTATCAATTACTCTAAATCAATGAACAAAAGTTTTAAATAGAAATCGTACAATATAAAACATATATCAGCCATCAATTTCGGCATCATAACGATCGGCTCAGATTTACTTGAGAGATTGCAAGCATGGATCAAAATATCGGTTTTCCGATACATATCGAACAACTTACCAAACAGATCGAACAAATCAGATCAATCTCAACCTTCATAGAATCAAACAAAGCACACGAAAGTGTCAGCTTTCCGCCATCTAATAAGAGCGAGCAGTCCTCAAACAACCCCGTAACTGCCCTCGTATCGGGCTTGCTTTCTCTCAAGTTAATGTGAAAAGCCATCAATTCACAGAGCCACGGAGATTGCAATACTTCAATATGCATACTTAGGGCTTGGGACTTGAAAGCTTGCCCTTGCTTCGAGTAATGAATCTGAACAGAGCAAAAGATATCAACGATAGTAAGGATTAAGATATCAACGATATAAGAGCACAAAAAGACTTAATGATGCAGGGAATTCTGCTCTTATTTGCAAAAATCAGATTTCATTGGTATCTACCACAATTACTTATTTTACCCTCCAAATTACTCTAAAAATCATATTAGTGAACAACTAATGTACATGATATTCCCAAACTATCTATCTTCAGATAGATAATCCGAAAGGTTATATGTCAATAATTCGACATATAACTTTTCAGACGGGCACTTATTTTGTATGATGATATTCATATGTATTCAACTATATATTGACCATTAATCTATAACAAAAGTTATAGATTAATCAGCTGAATAATTAAATAGAAGCTCAAAGATAAATGAGATGTGAAAAAGCGTAGTTTTCTAAGAAACCGAGCTAGTGAAAGCATAGTAATATTAAGGATCAGGAGTTGAGGGTCTTTTGTCAAATCAGGAGTTGAGGGTCTTGCTGCAGAAGGGGCTGAGAAACAGTGACGTTAGATCCCTTGGAAGGATCGTTCTTCCTAAAGTTACACCCATTTTTCCCTTCTTTTTTTTTCTTATAGTATATAAAGAAGAAGAAAAGAATCTTTTATTTGATTTGGTTAGAATGACTACAGTCGGCTTGGTTCTATCTAACCAAGTAGCCAATAACAAATCCCTGACTTCTCTATCTCCGGAAAGGTTCATGGGCTTTTTTTGAATATTATATATCTTGTACAAATCATACCGTAAAGATGCAAGACAAATTTTCCACCGCCAATGAAAGAGGGAATTCAACTTCGTGAGACATCTCAGATACTTCCAACTTTTGGATCATAAGATTCAGGTATATAGAACACACAATAGTTACTATTTCTCTCTTTCTTTATATTTTGCATATATGGCCTATTGAACCCTAGTTTCTTCTGGTAAGTAATATAGATTTTGGCCAAGTAATGAGAGCAGGATGTATGTACTTGAAAACATAGGTAAAGCCGTAAAGCTACTTCAGATTAAAGTGTAGCCACAGGAGTGATAGGAGAAAGCACAACCAATATCAAAATTAAACTTTATTTATCTAGGAGGTAGTGCAAACCAAGATTCTCTTGGCCTAAAAAAATTAAGATATTGCACATAAGCTTCTCTTTGATATGAAGTCAACGTTTACCATAGAACAAATGAGAACAAACTCGTTTGCTTGGCTTTTTCCATCATTTCTATCAATGTTTCTTACTTTGATTTGAACTCTTCTCAGATATGAGATGAAACTCCCTAAAAAGGGTTTATGGGAATACGAAGATAACTTTCATCTAGGTGAATGGGTAGTTTATCTAAAAGCCGCTCATACGTTTTCCCAATGACTAATTTTTTGGCAGATTGCCCTTAATGTATGATTTATTAGTCTGACAGTATCGATTAAGGGCAGATTCCATCGGTTTTCACACTATGGCAGATTGCATCGGTCCTGGGGATCATCAATGTATGATAGCACGCAGCTGAGCGCCAAGTCAGACATTCCAAAGCTCATTACTCTCTTCAAATCTCCCTTCTCCATTGCAAAAAGGCTAAAATTGGAACTCTAACTGGCTTGGTAATTAAATTTACAGGGTGAAAGCTCAAACAGAAACACTAGGATCCAATCAATATGTAAATAAAAAAAAAATCCTTTTGACACCTATAAAGCTCAAACACGAACACCGCAAATCTCAACACCTATAAAGCGTCTAAGCCTTAACACAGCAGAAAACAAAAAAAACAAAAAAGCAAAAAAAAAAAAAAACACAAATTCGATGAAAGTAACAGATTTTCTCTACTACTACAGAATTGCAACTTTTAAATTTCTGATTAATACAAGCCGAAATCGCGCTTGAGGCTCGATAAGCCACTAAAAAGCTTAAAAATACTTCTTGAGACAATCAAACCGAAAACCATTAATGGGGAGCTGTGAACTACATCTAAAACTGCAAACTCGTCCAAAGTCCGAAAACTCAATAAAAGACGAAAAAAACTACAGCTTTTTAACTCTGAAGCAATCAAGTGCGCCATTACTGAGAACTTCGGGATATGCAAAACCAGCAAAAGCCTCAAAATAGGCCATCAAATTTTCAAACAGAAACTGATCAGATCTGCTTCAACAAATCATTCAGAGGATACAAGCTAAGGCCTTTCACCATTAAAAATGATGGAATCATTCAGAGGATACAAGCTAAGGCCTCTAATGGCGTAAGATCATTTAAACACCAGTTGTGTTGTTTAAATGACGGTTAGGAGAGTCAGGTCCATACAATAATTGGGAAAAGAAAACTGTTGAAAGTTGGAACAACTGTCAAGTAAACAACAAACCCATCAAGTGTTGCATGATCAACTGCCAAGTTTTCTTTTTTTTAGGGTACCTCCTTTCGCCCTACGTTCTAAACCCACTAAAACCCGTTGATTGCTTACAATCGGACGATGGAGATCATTTTTCACTCCAATCTTCACACAATGGATCTTGAAATCATGAGCTAACACCATCAAGTTTTTTATTCCATGTGGCACATATATCAAAAAATGGCCTAAAAATCTCGTTTGAGTGTGACGTGTACCATGTGATTTTAGGGCCATTTTGGGGGGATCCAGGCCGCGTGGAATAAAAAACTACTCGTCTTATGGTACGCTTATGGTTTCAAGATCCATTGTGTGAAAGATTAGAGTGAAAAACAATCTCCATCATGGAATGTTTGCCACATGGAATCAACATCTACTCATTTGATAGGAGAGATATGATCTAAAGAACAATTGTGTGGAAGATTGGGCCGTAAAAATGATCAATGCTACAGAATTTGCAGCCACTCAGATTTTACCCATAACACAAAAGGGAAGTGTATGTATACTGGGCATAGTTTATAATCAGAGTTGGTATCAGTTTGTACAGAGGGACATCAACATCAATATGCATGGAGAACAAAGGACGTTCCCTCTATAACAGTATCAGACCATCAGGAACCCAAAGAAAAAATCCACAATTAATGCGTCCAAGGGCGAAAGATCAATTTATAATTTAGGGGAAAATTATCCACACGCTAATATATTGTCACCAGAATAAGTATAATTTTTATGATTAACCAAGTTTAAAAATAAACAAAATATAAATATATAAATACTTGGACAGAGGTCATGGGTCTTATGTTTGGGAACAAGAATAAACAGATCTAAGATGCAAGGACAAGACAAATGATTTGACAAAGAAGACCCGAATAGCATCTTGAAGTGAACCCTAATGTTCAAAGGGGGATTATTGGAGATGAGCATCCACTAAAGCTTCATGCTGACAAACCTACAGGGATACACCCTAATGTTCACAGGGATTATTAGAGTCCCTCCAAGGGATATTTGCTGGGACATAAGTTCGCCCCACTCCAAACTTTTAAAAACCAAAACCAAATCATTGAGCCAGAAAATTAATGAAATATTGGGAAAGTTTTGTTGCATGTGGTGCATTATAGGACACAAATAGCCATAAAAGGAGATTTTAAATTACACAAGGCTAAGGGGCAGACGTTATCCGCATAGTGACAAGTTTAGACCTGTGTAGGTTGTTGGTTATGAGATCTTTGATAAGAATATGCAACATATTCGGATGTTAAAATGTTCATATTAGGTAGAAGGTCAGAAGTTGCTAGGTTCCAATTTCTAATCTTCAACTTATACTGCATACTTGTAGTTTAGTTCGGGCATTAGCCTAAATTTTACAATTTAAAAGCTCATCTGCTGTCAAACAAATAATCTCACTGAAGGTGAGGTGACCAAGGCAACGACAACAACTTGCTCTCTCAATTTTTGCTGCTTCTCAATTTATGGAGTATATGGCTAGATCAAACTAATATGGAATGGAATAAAAAAGTCTAATTGCATGCATATTTCTGCATACATATTCAAATCTGTAGACAGCGCATAGGGTCCCTCTGTTTTCACACTCTATCTCCTTGAACCAGCTACAGTATATGACAATAATTAAACTAATTGCAGCCATAGTCAAGAAAAATAAACACCATAACATATACATAATTTGACAAATGAGATTTTGTTCTGAACAGATACAGAAATTAGAAATAAATTCTTCAAATTTTTCTACTTGAATTCTTCAAATTCTAGTGTTTTTAGAAGATACCTGATGGCTTTGTGCCGACAGAATATTCATAATTCTTGGTAAAATAAATTCGAAATGCAGCTTGAATGAAAATCGAAATTGAACCACACCTTAGATCTGAACTTTGTCTGACTCACACCTTAGATCTGAACTTTGTCTACTCAGATTTAGGCAATTAAATGAACGATCCCTATCAAATCCGATTCAAACTGTTGGCCTGAGATCCCTACCAAATCAGACGAACGATCTAATTAGATTGACGATATTGATTACATCTAGTACACTAGTAAAATCACAGTAGAATGAGGGATTACGATGTAACAGTAAATTAGTAATACTAATATAATCAGATGTAAACAATTACAAAGAAAATCAAAGGATAAATAAATATAAGCGTGGATTTGAGATCATTTAAAAGAAAATAAATGAAAGGGATAAAAAAATAAAAATAAAAGAAAAACAAGGATTTTATAAGAGAGAGAAAAGAAAAGAAAGAAAAAACCAGAGTAAGCATTATTATTACATGGTCGAACTGCTTCAAACTGCAATGGCCGCTATCTACATATCGAAAACGAATGGCCGCTATCTACAGATCTCTGCTTCAAATTAATGATATAGAGATCTCTGCTTCAAACTGCAATGGCCGCTATCTACAGATCTCTGCTTCAAACTATAAAAAGATCTCTATATCGGAGCTCAAACGAAGGCTCCAAGGTATTGACAGATCGAAAACGAAGTTGGGCTGAGATGATGAATCTGATTGCAGATTTAAGAGAGAGGGAGATTGGAGAAAGAGATCAGACGGAAAAATTGGGAGATCGATTATAGATTCACCATTTCAAAGAGATTAGAGAGAAATTTTGGGAGAACGAAGGAGAGAAAAGGTTTCGCTGGGGTTTTCTTCTCGGAGATCAGAGCGATTCACCTTGCGACGAGCTGCTGCAGAAATAAAATGGCGATGCAGAAATAAAATGAACGAATGTTAGTGTTGCCTATTTATAAGAGAGGCTGAGTTAACTTATTTGCAGCCTCAAAACGTATAACGACTTAACTAAAGGGATTTAACCAAAGACTAATCTAGCTTTTTGAGACCGCTTTTCAAATAGTCTCTTAAGGCTCCACCTGCTTATTTATAAAGCAAACCTTAGATAGAACAACTCTATATGTTATTTTATCTAAGGAGACGACTACAGCCGTCCCTAATAAAAGGATTCGAGACGGCCTTTGAAATGATCGTCTCTAATAAATAGTTATTGGAGACGGCTTCGAAAAGCCATCTCCAATACTAGTCTCCAAAAGTCTTTTTTTTTGTAGTGAATTCATGTGGGCTATGACTGAGCTGTACAATTCCTCAGCGGTGAGGAAGAAGAAGGTTTTGCTTTGTGGGTGGCTCCTTTATTCCATTGGGTTTTTTAGTTTTTATCTTTTTCCTTTTTTCCCTCCCACGTGTGTTTACGGAGGAGGGTTTTCAAGATTTGTAGATGCACGTTATAGTTATAGGTATTCAATAGAAAATTAAAAATTATAAAGTTAGGAACTTATGTATCAAGTATATTTGTTCGATGTTAAATGCAAACCAAAAAAAAAATAGAAACTTATTATTTTGTAACGGTAATTACAAATGAAAATTACGCTAAGGAGGGAGTTATTTTTAACGGTAATTACTAATGAAAATTATGCTAATGATAGCCGTGCGAGTAATAAATTTACAGGATCAGTGACATTGTCTTTAATAGTTGTATGCATGTAAAATATGGAAGGGAGATTACGTTGCAGTTGTAGGGCGGTAATGCGTTCAACTGTAGTTTTTTTCCTTGAGACATTAGTACGTGAAGTGTTGTTCTGCTTGCAATTATCTCCAGATTGGGTGACCTAAGCACTGTCTTTAATAGTTGTATACATTTAAAATATGGGAGGGAGATTACGTTGCAGTTGCAGGGCGGTAATGCGTTCAATTGTAGTTTTTTTTCTTGAGACATTAGTATGTGAAGTGTTCTACTCGCAATTATCTCCAGATCGGGTGACCTAAACACTGTGTTTAAGAGTTGTATGCATTTAAAATATGGGAGGGAGATTACGTTGCAGTTGTAGGGCGGTAATGCGTTTAATTGTAGTTTTTTCCCTTGAGACATTAGTACGTGAGGTGTTGTTCTACTTGCAATTATCTCCAGATTGGGCGACTTAGATACTGTCTTTAATAGTTGTATGCATTTAAAATATGGGAGGGAGATTATGTTGCAGTTGCAGGGCGGTAATCATGGGTCAAAATTTCGTCCGATACCGATACTTATCGTATCAGACTTGGATGATACAGTACATTCAATGTACCGTATCGCCATGTTGTATGTATATGCCTGGACAATACATTCAATGTATCGTCCGATATTTTACTATTCTGATATGTATCGTCTGATACGTATCGGATACCCGAAATTTTGACCCATGGCGGTAATACGTTCAATTGTAGTTTTTTCCTTGAGATATTAGTACGTGAAGTGTTGTTCTACTCGCAATCATCTCCAGATCGGACGACCTAGACACTGTCTTTAATAGTTGCATGCGTTCAATTGTAGTTTTTTTTCTTGAGACATTAGTACGTGTAGTGTTGTTCTGTTCGCAATTATCTACAGATCGGGTGACCTAGAGGGAGCCCGTTGATCTCCGATTTCAAAAAAAACAAAGGTCAAACATACCATGAGGTTGGAATTTGTTGGATTCGGCGCAGAAGATTAACCAAAAAATATGTCGCAACACCAGTCTTAGAGGTGATTTTCGTGTCACTTTTTCAAATGTGTGCCACAAAAACAATGTCACTGATGGTACTCTGACATTCTCAAGATCCATTGTGTGGAGGATTGGGATGAAAAACTATCTCCGCCGTCTAATTCAAAGTCTCCAGTGGGAAGATTACCTTTTTGGCTGGGGTGCATATAACAGTATGCTTTTTCAATAATTAGCTTAATTAATTGGTGGCGTTAAAATTCATTTTATGAAAAAATAGTGATGTGAATTCAACTTATTCAACAAAAAAAGGGACAATTTTGTTCCTATAAACTAAAACTCAATTCAATTGGCAAGTTTCTACTAATCTCTCCATTGCTTCTCATCGAATAATTTTAATGGCATTACAGAAAAAGCATGAAGAACAAACAGATGCTGCAACAGAGAGACTACATGATCTTTTAATTGGAGGGAAGCTAGATGATGCCGTGGAAGTGTAAGAGATCGAAGAACAGGTCTACGATCTTAAGAAGCGGATTTTTCCTCGAAACCACAGAGAAGATGATGTTTAAAAACACCAAAGAACAGTCAATTTTCTTTTTTATTAGAAGAATAATCCCAAAGACATATTTAAATAGAACTACTAATACGAAAATAAATATCCTAATCTATACTAACCATTTTCAAAATAGTAAATTCCTAATCCCAAAGACAATTACTATGTATATTTAAATAGAACTACTAGTACGAAAATAAATATCCTAATCTTTACTAAACCTTTTCAAAATAGTAAATTCCTAATTCTATTAGAACTTTCCCAAGGGCTTGCTAATCCACTATTGATAATTTCTATGACACTAGAACACCTAAAAGTACCAAAACTTGGACTTTCTAATAATAGAAAGTTTTTACAGAATTTGGACTTAGAGGCAGAAAACAGCCCTTTTTCGGACTTGTAAACATCTCCAATTGGCTAACGCGAGTCACCACGTCGTAGGCTTGTCGATATGCACACTTCGATATTTAATAATAACAATTCGGAGTTACATGCACATAGCCATTCAAAGTTAAGTGGACTATTAGGACTTGTGAACCGATTTTTTTGGTCCATGCTACAAACCCAAATACTCTTCTGCCACACGTTATATTCACTTAACAACTAACTTTAACTGTTCTTATATTCACTTAATTGCAATTAAGTTGTTAGTAATTGTCAATGTTCTTTGTTAGCTAACCTTGACCACATTTGACTTCATTTGTTAGCTTAATCGAATTTAATTGTGACATTAACTGCTCTTTTATTCACAGGAGGGTGCGGAAGAGGTAGCGAGGGAACTAGGAGAACTAGTAGAGAAACAGGAGAAAGGGCTACTTGAAACGGTTGGGGAGAAGGTAATAAGCATAGCTCAGACAGCTAAAGAAATAATTACCGGCAGAGATCCCAGTCATAAAGGTTAGAATTTAGAAGTACATAGTAGATGGTGTGTTTAGAAGTTTATGATCTCTTTTTAGGTTGCTAAACAAAATCACATATGTTTTCTTATATATATATATATATATATATATATATATATATGTATAAAAAGGGTGAAAAATATATTAAATTTGTGAGAGTTTGTTACATATATTAAACATGTACATACAAGAGAACTGAGTCTTTGATGGGGCGTTAAAAGTTACATGGATTTGCTAGGTTACCAAAATGTAGACCTTGCAAAGAGAGCTTCTGATGTCTGTCTATCGTATTAACTTGCCTTGGATCGGAGCTCCTCGAATGCACGCATCGTTTCAACGTCGAAACCTCCTGCAAACTGGTGAAACACGAGTGTTAATGACTTAGTTTCCTGTGTTCGGGTTTTACTTGGGAAGGTGGAGCAAGTCGTATCTGGTCGCGGCCAAAAACATTTGGCTGCCCGACAGGTAAAATGCATATGCCCAACCTGAACCGACCCAAATGGTGCATCTCTTAAAAACCTCACATTTTCCATTTTTTTTGTATAAAATATTAGGTGGACCCGATCCAGGTTCTGCCCAAGCTGGCACGACCATTGACTCAACCTGACTTTACCCAGGCTCAAAGGTCCGGACGGATGCTTCATACCCAACTCGACCTGTTGATTATCAATGGGCTGGATCCGTCAGTGATCTAACCTGCTACCCGCTAACACGTTTTGTGAAGTGGGTTGGGCATATAAATTCGGCTTGGCGAGTCCGAAGTTTCTTTCTAAAATGTGCTTATTATTATTTATTTAATTCCTCTTTTATTATTAAGTAACTTCATTCAAGAAGAAGTTACAAGGTGTGAGCAAACTAAAGGATGATTTTTTCGTTTGGGGGCTTCTGAAGTCTTATCTGTGAGCGTAAGGGCCAATGATCTATCTTATAAGAGGAGAGACAAAGGCTATGGATTCCCCATGTGGGACTAGATTTCAACATGAACCCGACGCCCGACCCCAGTTGGTTTCTGGGGTTCTCAGGCTAGGCTGGCTGGTTCGAGACTAGAGAGCAGTCAGTCAGTCAGTGCTGGTCCCTAGGTCAGTATCCGTGCACCTAGGGACCAGCACTGAGTAATGGCCTTCTGACACGTCGGGTCGGGTTGCACCAAGGAAGATTGGAGAAAAAAATCTGTTATTAGGGAAGAATTACCTGATGGACCCGGAAGGCGAACCTCACTGCTTGGAGCATGAGGTTCTCTTCTTCGGTACTAACACCAGCTTTCAGCTCTGCACACACCCTTTTCATGTACTTCATCGCCAGCCTAACGGACGAAAGCTTAATCTGCGTCAGCAACAAAACTAATTAGTTCATCAAATTTGACATAAAACTCGAATTTCAGAAAAAGAAAAAAAAAAAAAAAAAAAGAGGAAAATTTAGTGGTTTTTAGCAAAATATGATAGAAAATGCTAAAAGAACTCCACCTTGTTGACAAATCCAGTTTCAAGCATCCATTCCCAAGGGATCTGAAACCCTTTGTATCGCTTCACTGCAGCTTCTCTAATCCGAGAAATGTTGAATACCCCACGCTCTAACCTATAAGTTATGTGACCCATTTTATTAGAATTGTTGGAAAATATGAAAGGATGGAAGCAGAAATAACAGAAACAGATTAAAAAGGAGGAGCTTCTATTACTTTTCAAATAAGAACTGCATCTTCTTGAGAGCAGGGCGGCAAGGCTGACGGAGTTCGTCGCGGAACGATGAGGCCTCTGATTCGAGCTTCTTCAGATCGTAGTACCCGAATGCGGCTTCTCGCATAGCGTCGGCCTTGTGCTCAGGCCAATCGAAGTTCTTCAGAACTGCTCTCTCGTCGACGAGGAAAGAGAGCTCGTCGTCGAGCCATTTGACGAAGGCGACTACGTCTTCGATTTCGGTAAAAGAAGCATTTTGCACTTCCTTTATTAGAAATCGAATGAAATCGCCTTGGGTTTCGACGTCGGTTTTAATCTGTGACATGTCCAGAAACAGAGGAGATGAAACTTGAAGGATATCAAGATGCCTAAACTGGCCAGGTACCTGCTTCCAAAAGCCTCCTCCCTTGAGGCCACACCCTAGGGATTTATATCCCTGACTTGGCATGTGCTGAGTTTGGGGTACGCATGTGCCCCTGAGATTAGGAAGAGGCCCGGATATCCAGGTTATCACAAAAAATATGACTAAAACTAAAGTTCAGATCCGGCAATCATTCTGTGGGGATCCATTTGGTTTAATTCAAATACATTCAGAAAAGATTAGGGAAAGCATTCGGGGATTATAAAACTAATAATAAAATTATTAAAGGGACCTACGACTTACACACGAGATTTGTACTGTGTCACATGCTTGAAAAGAAAGACTTTGTTAATTTTAGGATATGTGCCACATGGAATACATTCAGAGCCGTCTGATTTGAAGAACATGATAGAAAGATCCTTGAGGTGAAAGATTGGCATGTAACTTGATCTATAACATTTGATTGAATACGGTTGAAGACAATCTTCTGATTCAATCATCAAATCTGATAAATCACATGATATAGATAATGTTTTGTGCCAATTTTTAGAATCACAAATCTTTCCAACATGGTCTTCAAATCAGTCGGCCCAGAATGTATTTCATGCAGCACATATATCAAAAATAGTGAGATCTTTCTTTCAAGCATGTTTCGCAGTACAAATCTGGTGTGCATGTATTAGCTATTTATATATTTCAAGCATGTGCCACAGTCAATTTTCTTTTGCTTTTATCGGAATTTTCAATCATGCTTTAAAGTATATAAAATATATGTTAAGTTATTTTTAGAAAATATGAAGCATGTATCACAAAGAAAAATATTTGAAAAAAATCAGAAAATTTGTCAATTTTTTCAAAACGAATCGATGAATCAAACAAATATTGAGCTTGGCAGACTACCTATTCTTGGAGTCAGTGAGTAGTAGTAGGGATACACACCCTAAGCCGAAACCCGAAACTGAACGGAAAATCGAGTACACGGAAATAGCCCGAATCGCACCGAAAACTGAAACGAACAGAACCAATTTCAGTTTAGGGTGGCCAAAACCGAAAACCCCACGGAGTAAGATGAATAAATCGAAAAAAAAAAAAAATATCGAAGGAACCAAAAAATTCATTAAAAAAACAAGAATAGTAGGTAAAGTACGCACACCAAACTGAATTGGTTTCGGTGTCGGTTTTTAAAAAATAAAATAAATACCGAACCGAACCGAATGGGTTTCATTTTGGTTTCAGTGTGGGGGGTACGAATGGGTTTCGGTTCGGTTTTGGTGGGGTACACCAAACTGAATTGGTTTCGGTGTCGGTTTTTAAAATATAAAATAAATATCAAACTGAACCAAATGGGTTTTCATTTTGGTTTCGGTGTGGGGGGTACGAATGGGTTTCGGTTCGGTTTTGGTGGGGTACCCAACCGAAAACCGAAAAAATAAGTTTCGTTTTATACACCGAATTTGCATCCCTAGAGAGGAGAGCAGTCCCCTGTTATTTAGATATAATGTATATGCTGCACAGCTGTATAGCATGCACGTGAGAGCCATTGACTTGAATACTACTAGAGTGTTTTTCATCTCAATCAGGTGACTAGAGAGATCATGGGGCACCTATCAGGCGGTCAGATGTTGATTTCACGTGATACACATACCCAAAAGTGATCTGAGAATCCTTTCTCATGGTATGCCTATGATCATGGTCACTTTTGGGGATATGTGCCACATGGAATCAACATCGTACTGTCTGATAAGTTCTACATGATCTCAAGGATCCTTTGTTTGGAAGATTGAGACGACAAACAATCTAAACGTCTTATTTCACGGCAGTCAAAGACTTTCACCTGGAAAAACTTTAGTTGCAGAAATCAAATATTCGGTTACAAATATTGGTACTCATAAATAAATAAATAAATAAAGGACATAGGACACTTTCTTTAGAGGTATCTCCTTTTCATATCACTTTTGGGATGATCGTTAGAGGTATAAAAGACAAGTGAACATCCTAAAAGTAGTTGTTAGACACTTTACGTCACTTTTGGGATACCTTATTGGAAAGTCCAGTGTCTACTTTTGGAATACCCACTTGCCTTTTATACCTCTAACGAGCATCCCAAAAGAGACGTTGAAGCGATACCAACTTGACATCCTATATATAGAATATCAAGAGAGTATCCTATTTTTAAAAAAAAAAAATATTTTTTTTTTATTGAAATATTTTAATTTTTTTTTTATGACGTACCTTTTGTTTAATATATATTATTTTATTTAAAATATAAAAAATTAATAAATTTGAGATTTGTGGTTGGAGTGCGTCATATCCGAAATTTGGTATCTCAAATTTGTGATATAAGCTAAAAAAGAGGATAGACCATTAGAGATGCTCACCAACTCTAATGGGATAACCCAAATCTACCGTAGAGCCTTCAACGGCTACATTTGGGATATCAAATAATCTTTTTTTGCTCCAATCCATATCCCCTATGTGACGTGTATATAAAATACCAACTTTGTATCCTATATTTTAAAAATAATTTTATTTATTAATTTTTTTTTTTAAATTGCTTTTTGTAAATAAGAAAACACTTCAATGGCTAAAAAAATGAAATTTATTTCAAATTTGAAATACAGGGTTGGAGTGCACGATATCCCAAATTTTTACTCTAACGGTGTATCCCATTTTTTTTTGCTTATGTGGCAACTTTGTGATACAAAAAATTTGAGATATGAAGCACTCCAATCATGTATCCCAAATTTGATATAAGTTTCTTTTTTTTAGCCGTTGGAATGTTTCTAATTTATAAAAATCAATAATATATATATATATATATATATATATATATATATATATATATATATATATATATATATATATAATACTAAGTTGGTATCCTACATAGACGTCACATATGCGATATCGATTAGAGCAAAAAAAAAAAAAATTTGATATCCCTGATATAGTCATTGGAAGCTCCACGGTTGATTTGGGATATCACATTGGAGTTGCTCTCTATAAGTTTTTTTGAATTTTTTATTAAAGAGTCATAAATAGGGTCTGAATATTTAACATGTGTTGAAATTTAATTTAATTAAAAAAATTAGTTAGACAAAAGATCCTTAGGTTGATCGGTCACATATGGGACCGCTCAATCGATTGCATATAAAACCAATCAGTCCACTGTGACACTGCTCGGTCAGTCTCTTACAGGATCAATCAATCTTATAGTGGATACATTGGTCTCATATGAGACCAATTAGTCTCATAATAGATTGATATGTATATGGTACTGATCGGGTCTCACATGAGATCGACCGATCGCGGTCTCATATAATTCCTAGGCATTTTCGTCTAACTTATTTGTTCATTTAAATTAAATTTTAGCACATGTTAAATATGTGAATCCTATTTTCATTGATTTAAACAAAATTGAAAAAGTTAAAGGATCAAGGACCCTACAAGGTAAGGATAAAGCCTCATTCTACATTAGTTTGCTGTTATGTGACACTCAATCACATGATCAGATGTCATATAAAGTAGAAGCGTGATCATAATTATTGTGAACAAAAAGATAATAGTAAGTTATATAAAATTGTAAGGTCAATAGTGTAAATCTTATCAAAGATGAACAGCGCAATCAAATGTGTACCCAATTTTCATCGATTTAAACAAAATGAGGATCAAGGACCTTACATGGTAAGGATAAAGCCTCATTCTACATTAGTTTGCTGTCATGCGACATTTAATCACATGATCAGGTGTCATATAAAGGAGGAGCTTGATCATAATTATTGTGAACAAAAAGATAATAATAATAAGTTATATAAAATTGTAATATTAATAGTGTGAACCTTATAGGAGATGAACAGTAAAATCAAATGCGATAGTTGACTCTATCGACTACATGATTTTATACTTATTTTATAGTTTTTTCACAATAATATTATGATCACGAAGCCACTCTTTTATGGGGCATCAAAACTTACGTGGGATAAGTTAGCTAGCCATGCCCGTCAAGTAATAAGCAAAACGTTTGACCCCGACAGGAAAATCTGTAATAATGTTTTACCCTCTCACTCGGAAGGATGCAAACCCTAAACGTATACCCCGTAGGGAGAACACCGAATTGGCTGAACCCCACAATAATCCAAAACGAACCGAATCCAATCCGGTTCGGTTTCAGTTAGGGTGGCAAAAACCGAAAACTGAAAACCGAAAACCCAGGGGTAGGACGAGGAAACCAAAAAACTAAGAATATACATTAAAAAAAAAAAAGGAAAGTAGGTAAAATACCCGCATCGAACCAAAAAACTAAAAATTTTCGGTTTCCGTTTAAAAAAAAACAAAACTACCGAACCGACACCAATGGGTTTCGGGTGTGGGGGTACCGTACCGTCCCGGAAACCTACAAAATCGGTTTGGGTTCAGTACGGTAACCGAATTTGCATCCCTACACTCAGGTAACAAATTCAAAATAAAACGCAAGTCACTGAAATAGAACCAATGGCAATTTCATAAATTAGGAGCTCAGCAGGCAACTTACAGCGAGCAAGTGAGCAGACCGATTCTCAATTTCTCCGATCATGTTTCTCGTGTTTGCTGCCGATGGAACGTCCGACATTCCTGCACCGGAGTCCCTTTTCGAGTCCCGCCGCATCAAAGAATGGTAAAATTCCACCACCTCCGGCACTCGCCTCACTTTGGCCGGAGCATTGTTGGATACCTTCGCTGGCAGTGGTGGCGGAGGCGGTGGAGGTGGAGCAGGTACACGGCTGGACAATGCCGGAGGTGGTGGCGGAATCTCGGGTAAAGCAGAAGACACCACCGACGAAGCCGAAGATGATGATAATGATGAAGATGTAGAAGATGATGGTTTTGGTGGAGGTTTTGGAACCCTAGGGACTCGATGTTTCGCAGATTGAGCATCAGATTCTGAGTTTTGTGTATCGTCTCTCTTCAAATCTGAAGCGTGGTCGAGGTTCTTATTTGCTTGGGTTTTTAAATCCTCACTCCATTTCATCTCTTTCTTTGAGTTCTTCCAGGAATTCGATCTCACTAACTTGTCAATTGACCTTTGAAATCGATGCGACGTTGAACACTCGTCAATTTCCCGGGTTCCCTCACAAGACCCCTTGGATTCCCCTCGATCCTTCTCTTCAATCGCTCGCCGTAGATCTATTATCTCTCTCTCCATTTCCTTCAATTTCTCCTCTCTCTCCTCCTCTCCATCGCTCTTTTTGCTTAACCTCTCAATCTCACCTCTCAGCTTCTCATTCTCCGATTCCAAGATATTAATCTTCTTCAATGAAACCTCGATCTCCGCATTCTTCAAAGCAATCTCTTTCTCCAGCAAAGGGACGATAGAAGCTGATTGTTTCAGCAGCTTGTGTTCGAGGATCTCGATTCGGAGACGAGACTCCTTCGCTTTCAGGTCATCGACGAGACGGACGAGCTCCGTTACTTCGGGCGTGGGTGGCCGGGGCTGGACTTGGGCTGAGCGGGAGAAGTAGCCGCTGAGGGAGCGAGAGAAATTTGTGGCCTTTTGAGTTGGTTTTTGGGAGATTGGTGAGCTGAATCGCTTTGGAGTTTCAGGTTTTGGAGTTGCAGGGCTTCTCTGTAACCCCATCTCTCGTTTCTTCTTCCCTGAAACTATCTAAAACCCCACTTTCTTGAATCTCACTAAAACCCCTTCTCTCTGACTGGTAGTATAGTAGAGACTGAACAGAGGAGATGGTGGTTTTTTTCATACACTGCAGCAGAGACTGAACAGACAGAGAGATGGTGGTTTTTGTCATGCACTGGAGCAGAGTAACGGTCGTATTTTCTTGGATCCAGTTTGAAAACAAAGTATAAAAAACGCCCTGTTCGTAATGCGGTTATTATCCAGTGTATGTTCAATGACGTTGATATAACAAGCATGACCTTCACGCTGCACTGCAATAAGTTTTTGGGAATTTGGGTGGAAGAAATTGGCCCGTGCAGAACACTTAGTGACCGGGTTCTGCACCATATACAAATTCCACGTAAGACAGTGCACGTGACTACGTGAGTCCCGTACCCGGTGATAAATTTCAAACACTATAGTGAACTCCTATAACCACAACGGTAGTCTAACGGTTAAGAAATTTTAAGATACATTGATTAATCATAATCTTCCATGAATTAAGGGTCTCAATTGACTGGGCCAGGTTCAGTCCGGGTTGTAAATGGGCCAATTATAATTGTGTCTTTTGGAGCTAGCACATATAAGGTCTGATTGCTAACTGTGCCGAGCGGGCAACCCATTTATGAATTGGGTCTACTTACGTGAGCCCATGGCTGGCTGGGGGATGCGGACCAGCCCAAACACACTACAAAAAATAAGGTTAATAGCTTTTTTTAATAAAAAACTGCCACTATTAGTCCTGTCGCTACAAAAAATTGCCGCTACAAAAATAATAACGGCAGTTTTTTGGGTCTACTTATATTTCAATATAATAATTGATTTGGGCCAGGTTCAAGCTGGGCTTAAGCGGGTCAATTCTTATAGGGGCTTTGGAACTAGTCCATACCCGGCCCGTTGAGACCCCTAACCATGATACTGTGTTTTCTTTTGAGAAATGAGAACTACTGTGTTTTCATTTGAGAGCCACTCCTATTTGTGATTGCATTCTGATATTTATATTTTTGTTAACACCATTTCTTTTTTCTTCTAGCTACATTACCCACTCCCTCACTCTCTAATCTCCTTTCTTTAATTAGGAAACTTTGGAGAATACATTGAGAGGTGCATGCTAGAAAGAAAAAAAACATTTGTGAGTGTTACAAATGCATCTCTCTCTCTCTCAAGATAGAAGTTTTAAAAATTTTTTGTTGTTTTTTTTGAAAGGGTTTTAAAGGTTTAAAGTACTATTATTTTGTTCAACTTGACCAAACGATTATTAATCAGTGGAACGATCCGCTGTGCATTACTTGCAAGGTTGCATAGGCAACTCTTTAATCTTTGAGTTAAATAAAAGGTTGCTTAGGCAAATTTATCTTCAATTTTGAAGCAATCTTTGAGTTAAATAAAAGGTTGCTTAGGCAAATTTATCTTCAATTTTGAAGCTTATAATATTGATTGGAGAGGTCATGCATCTACCATTTATCATTTAATGAGCTTCACCTCTTCCTTATCTATTTAAGAAACCCGATTCCATCATTTTACTAAATTTGAAAATATCTCTATACCTTTTTAATAATTAGATAGACTTTATACAAGACTTATTATGGCAACATCATGGTGTTCGGAGAAGCGTAAAAGAATTAACCAGGTCTTTGACAAGAACACAAATCTAGTTAGTTATATCCTAATATCAGTTTGTTATCACTGGTTCAAAGCGATGTGGGAAATATTGATTTAAGGGTACGGCTATTTTTACTTATTTTCGGAGTAAGGGCCACATAGTTTTTCACATATGAAAATCATTGACTGATTTGAATCAGATGATGAAGATTATTAAGATCATGGTGCACCTACATACAGTCAGAATTTTGATTCCATATGGCGCATGTCCCTAAATGTGAAGGCTAACCCCTTTTCCCATGATCTAGGTCACTTTCAGGGGTGTGTGCTATGTTTGAATCAACATCTGACTATTTGATAGGCGTGACATGATCTTCATTAAGATTGTTTTTTGGAAGATTGAGACAAAAACTGATTTCCATCGTCTAAGTCAAATCAGTACTCAATGATTTTTGTTTGTGAAAAATTGTGTAGTCCTTACCCAAAAACGAGTGAGAATAGCGGTACCCGTGATTTAAAGACAACTATATTTCTAGTGTCTCGGATCATATTACTCTATTATTTGTATCATTTGTTTTCATCACTCTCATTTTCAGCAACAATTCTAAAATGATATATCACGAGTTCAGTTGACATAAAATCTTTTAGGCAGTGCTAGGGATTGCTCTTTGGACGAAAATACTCATGTTGGCACTACAAAAATAAGGGGTTTCAGCGGCACGTGTTGTTAATGACCGTAGCGGCAGTTTTTGGTAGTGACAAGACTAGTAGTGGCAGTTTTTTGTTAATAGCAGCAATTTTTGGATGCCGCTAATAGCCTTATTTTTTGTAGTGTGGGGATATCATTCGTTATGGTCGTTGGGATCTTTCAGAGTCTTCTACCTTGAGAATGATAGAGGCTTGGAATGTAGTTTCTGATGTGACGATTCCAAATGGGAATTATGAAGATCGATGGGTTTGGGAACATGATTCCAATGGAAATTTCACCATTAAATCAGCTTGGATTGTGCTTAAGGAACCGTGTCCTAAGGTTGAATGGGGACCATTTAATGGGACTCGGGAAATGTCCCAAAGCATTCCTTCTGTACCTGGTTGGCCATTAACTACAAGCTAATGACTATGAATAATATATGTACGAGGCATGATAATTTCATCAAGATGTGTTCTTTGTTGGGCATGTGGGGAAGATATAGACCACTTGTTCTTTGGATCATCAAGATGTGTTCTTTGTTGGGCACGTGGGGAAGACATAGACCACTTATTCTTTGGGTACGAGTACTTGCAATAGATTTGGAGGTCGATCAAATTCAAGCTTGGCCTTAGAGATCATGTTCTGCGCCCTCTTCATAGAGAGCTTGATTATTGCAGGACATTCTCTAAAGGTAAGAATAGAGGTTCTCATCTTATCAGGAATGCCTTTTGTTCTAATGTTTGGCATATTTGGAGGGAGAGAAATGACCACATATTTGCATATTTAATGAGCAGATAAATCACAAAAGTGCTCTTCTCAGAAATATCCTTAGAGACGTTTCTTACTGGGTAAATTCTCTTGGTATTCACGGTGAAGAGGACCTCCTCTCATCATTATGGAATCTAGATCCGATAAACAATGTTGGCACAAAGTTTTTTGAATGGTTTCTCCCATTAGAAGAAATTGTGAAGATGAATGTTGACGCGGCAATACAAGCGGACAAGGAGGGTTTCGGTGTTATATTTAGAAATTCCCAAGGGAAAATTCAGGAGTGCTATTCTGGTCCTCTTAGAGGAGGTAATGTTGAAGAATGTGAGTTTCAAGCTATAGTAAAGGGTATAAATTTAGCAAAAGTACATAATTATTGGTCTCTTTGTATGGAATCGGATTCGATGTAGGTCATCCAATTTATAAATATGGAGGCTGAGTGTCCATGGAGATGTTGGGGCCTTTTACATGATCTAGAAAAGGAGAAGGAAAACTTTGTGAAGATCTCTTTTTCTTATATTTGGAGAGATGGGAATGCTTGTGCAAATTTTTTAGCGGGTCGGAGACTTAATGCAGGTGACGTGATCAGATGGAATCCTATGCCACATGATATATCAAATCTTCATAGAAGGGACTTATATTATTATTTTAATCGATTGTAATGCAGCACTTGGTTCTTGAGTTCTGAGGGTGATGGCATTGCCGAAGCTCTCATTGCTCTTGTCTTCCTTGTGCCCTTTTCATGTTATTACTCTCTCCTTTGTTTGGTTTTAATATATGGGTGAGGTCCCTCCAACCTCAAACTTACTGATAAAAAAAAAAAGCGCAGGCTTAAATTGCTCTTTTAAAGATACCCAAATTTTGCTCTTTCACTCTACAAAAGAGTAGAGAGTACTTCCAACCAAACATACTCCCACACTAGAATGCTTTGCACCAGAGCATAGAGATGCTCTTTGCTTCCAAAGAGCAATCCCAAAGATAGCCTTAGACTCACATGAAGAACTAGTCTACAAAAAATGGCGCTAGTACTTGTAGATCATGATGGCAACAGATTAAGAGAAACAAAGGTTGCATCTGACATAGCTCTTTGCTAACCCCTACCACAGCATAGTTCACTTGCTTTAGTTGGTTCCCATTCTCTTTTCTAATATCAAACTTCATCATCATTGTCATTGTCACCCTCTCTTTCTATCGCCGCACGCGCTCGTGCGATGAACCCCTTAGCTTGCCTTGGGAAAGATTCCCTAGCAACCTGGTTGAGGGAACCCTGAAAAGTACTCTGCGATCAATACCTCCGATCCTCATGGCGAACCCGTGCATCCTCGCCTCAAGGTGAGCAATTGCCGCCTCGACATTGAAATATGGGACCTCTTCGGGACGAGGCTCTCTCAATCCTCCACATTGGCGTTGTGCGGGGTTTGGATGGGGCGGAGGAGGAGGTACATCATCGACTTCAACTTGCTGTTGTGCACCTAGCATATTCCTGATTAGAGCTTTCATGCTCTTGTTCCAAACATTCCGACCATATTGATAAAATTGCATATCACCCATTGCCTCATCAGCATAAATCGGGCACCCCAGCTGATCCAAAAGATGCATGACAAAGTGAGGGAAGTAGAGTAGAAGACTTTCGCACGCCGCATTAGGGTGGTGATATCATTATGGCAACGGTACATGGTGTTGAGCATCATCCCTGGAGCATCAAACCATGTGTTCGTGTGAACGGCGTAAAGCGTTGCAACACGATTTCGAGTCCTTTCGCTCTTCCTTCCATGAGGGAGCAGGTTGGCGGACATCACAATATCCCAAAATAAAATTTCTCGGGGCAGAGTCGATCGACGCGTAGACATCCCTAATCCATGCCTACCGCCACACATGTTATTAATCATCTTCCTGACTAAGGTCGACGGCTAGGTCGATTTGATGATTAAGAGGTCGGGTTACGTAAAAATTGAATGCCTTGACGAGATCTGTAGCGTGCACTTGATAGGTCCAATTTTACGATCCTAACACGAATGTAATCGAATCCTGATGGAGAGCGCGATGTCGAAACCCATTCCATGTTTTGATAAAATAAGCGTATAATACGTAGGGAGACGTCGATCGACGGTGGTGCGAGGAGCATTTCAAGATGCATGTCTTCAATGTATTCAATGGATCGCGTGGCTTCTGGAATCCGTTGGAACTTGGCTAGATCAAAGAAATTTTCGGTTTGGATTTCCCTGTTTACGTAGTCCACTCTCGACATTCTCATTGGATTGTTGTCGGGGCATGTTGGGCGGTGGATTGCGGGACCCGCTTCTGCTATTTTGATGGTACGAGGAAGGAGAAGAAAAAAATACAAGGAAGATGGAGCTCAGGAGAGTTTCAGAGAATGTAGGAGAAAAGGGATCACGGGTGTCCCTTAAATCTAAAACTCTAGCTGCTTGGGGTCTGTTGGAAATGCAAAATCGATTGATTGAATTTAAAAATTCAATCGACTGACTTAAACGCCAGACTGTTCAGTAATAGAATTCCTAAATTCGATCCATTGAAATGAGAAAATCAATCGATTGAATTTATTGTGGTGTCGATTTGAACGAGTCAAATCACTTGGGAAACATAAATCGTCAGACCATTATTAATTTCAATCGATTGAATTTCCATATTCAATCAATTGAAATGAATGCAACGTCGTTTCGAAGGAAATTCGAAAAGATGCCGAGTCAACATGCCTTGGAGCAGTGTACCCGTCAGGTGGCAAATTATGTTGATCGATTGATTCTAAAAAATCAATCGATTGACATAAATATCACACCGATTTGAATGACCATTGAAAAGATAAGGGAAATGACTCTTGGGTGATTGAAATTCCATAATGTCGATCGATTGATTTTGGCAAGTCAATCGATTGATAGTAAAGTAATTTGACATCACAGTAATTTGGCAGCTCAGTCAATTGATTGAGAATAAAATTCTCAAACCAAACACGGAACTGAGTCTTCAAAGTCGATCGGTTGATTTAGCAAAAATCAATCAATTGAACTAGTCACTGTTATCCTAAAGAAACTAAACTAATAGACATTCTATACTATGAACAATTCTACCGGGTTGCCTCTCAGTAAGCACCAAGTTTAAATGTCGATAGCTCGACCATTCAGTTCTCAATTTGCGGGATCAATGAGCTCTATTGATTCAATCAACATTTGGGTCGTTGGATCAATATTGGCTTGAGGCGTTGACCATTGACTTCGAAAACACGGTTATCCTTTAGATCTTGGATTTCAATCGCACCATGGGTGGATGTAGCAATGACCTGAAAAGGTCCTTCCCATCTTGATCGTAATTTCCCCGGATGGAACTTTAATTTTGAATTAAAGAGCCATACCTTCTGCCCTAGATAAAACTCTTTTATGGAAATTAATCAATCATGTAGCTTTTTCAATCTTTCCTTGTAAAAAAGAGCATTCTCGTATGCATCATACCGCAGCTCTTCGAGCTCATTTAATTGCAAACGATGGTTTGAACCAGCAGATTCCATATCAAAATTGAACTGTTTTATTGCCCAAAAGGCCTTGTGTTCTATTTCAACTGGAAGATGATAGGTTTTTCAAAACACCGGCCTAACGGGGGACATCCCTATTGGTGCCTTGAATGTTGTTCGATATGCCCATAAAGCATCAGACAAGCGTAATGACCAATCTTTTCTATCCAGTGGCACAATTTTTTCTAAGATTCTCTTTATTTTCTAGTTTGATACCTCTACCTGCCCACTGGTCTGTGGGTGGTATGGTGTGGCAAATTATGTGTAACCGCATATTTTCTCATTAGTGAATCAAAGTAGCGGTCGCAAAAATGTGGCCCACTGATGTGATTTTTTTAATTGTGATGTTTTACTCCCAAGCAGACGAATCAGATTGTAGATAGTAGGTGCGGAGTACGAGATTGTTCCCATGAGGACTATTTTAGAAGATCTAAAAAGATGAAATAGTAACTCAAGAAATCTATCAAGATTTAACAGTACCTTACAAATATTATGATTTAGGCAGTTTTGTGAGATGATAATTACTGACTACAAAATAAAGTTTAACTGATAATTTAAAAATAAAGGTAAAGATGAAGATATTAAATCCTCCCATCTTTGGTTTGCTCTTCCCATAATACAAATCTAAAGATTAAACTATGAGATATATCATTGAAAAACATCTTTTATAGAAGATAAATGGTCAAAACCCGGATAGGTTCCACATTGCATCCCTGCAATCAGAACTTAATTTCATAGATGATTTCCATATATAGATCTGGGATCAAGGGCATGACTCGACACACTTGATCTCAGATACAAATAAAAATCATCCCCGAAATGGGTAAAAAGTTCCAACAAGAATACTACCATAGATCTAAGATTAAGGGTATGACTTTACACACTTGATTTTAGATTAGGGAGTAATTAAGATAAAATTACGATTACAGATCCAAGATCCAGGGTATGACTCGACACACTCGATCCCAGATCGTAATCGTAAGTAGATCCACACGATAAAAATAAAAAGACCATATAACAATGATTGAGGTAAAATTACCGTCATAGATCTGAGATTCAGGGTATGACTCGGCACACTCGATCCCAGTTAGTGGCGGGAATTTCATCCGTTCGTGATAGCATAACAACCATAAAATAAAATTTCAAAGTTTAATCCTAGATCTATACCATTAGAAGTACATTCCTCGGATGGGAATCATTAGATCTCCATCCCTAATAAATTAGCCACACATGTTGTAATTAAATGACATAAAAAAGTAATAAATGAAAAATAATATTTATCTAATTAATTAAAAATACCTCAACCTTTAATAGCAATTTCTTGATCCAAGCTTAATCCACGAGTATAATAATCTTTAGAAACGAACTTAAAAATACTCTCTATTAATTTCTAAATTTAACTAGGAATTAATTGAGCAAAAATAAAATTTTTGAAGAAAGGAATGCTGAAAAGGTAAAAGGAACAAAGCTCTCAAAAAATAAAAATCTCTATCTCTACGTCTCTCTCTTTCTTGAGTTATTTGTGGCTTTAAATACTTCCAAGTCTAGCAGCTTTCCTAGCCCGCAAATCTAGGGTCGATTAATCGACCTCATAGAGTCGATACATCGATCCCCCCTAAAAATCTGCATTAAGAAGTCTTTTCTATCTCAAACTCTATCCTTTATCTCGATTAATCGAGTGAAAGGTCGATTAATCGACCTCCTTTAATTTTGCAACTAAACATTGCTTTTTGTGTCAGACTCAATGACTTCCCTCGATTAATCGAGTGCAAGGTCGATTGATCGACATTCCCAGATTTCCATGAACTTCAGCCCAACTTTGTATCAGGCACTGCCTCGATAATTTGTTCATAACGTTCTACTCCGAACTCGAATTGACATGATTCTTACGGCATTAGAAAGATGACGGAAAGCTCTACAAGTTTTGTGTTTTAGTAATTTCACGAATATGCCTCCTTGAAGGTCCAAATTGAGCTGCAAGTCTCACTAAGTTCTCAATGACCCAAGGTTGCAGTGTTTGACATTATTTACGAAATTCTTGGGCTGTTTTATGCACTTGGATTGTATTTACCTGAAACACTTCAAATGTAGTAATTCTCATCAGATAGCCTTCATCGGATGGCTAAATATAGGTATTTAGGGGTGAAATATCATCACATTTCACTACTCATCACACCCCTAAACCTACACTTTGCTAGTCCTCGAGCAAAATAAACTAAAGAAAATAAATGCCACTTTCGTAGGGAGCACGATTGCACTTAGCCTGTGCAACAAGCCTTTAAACCCCCTAGGTGACCCTAGTGGAGGAGTTGTGTCTCCTGAGAATTTACAGTGAAGTTATCCACAAACTTCCAAAAATTTCAAACCATCGGCAAAATTGAGTTTTCAAAATATGATTTTTATAACATATATACTATTAAAAAATAAAAACATTAATTGCTTCAATATGTGAATTATCAATCTTAAATATTAATGTCATATCAATCATGCTAGTGTCCATTCAAATTAATTCAATGCTCAAATTGTTAGATAACTCATCCATCCATGCCTAAACTTGAAGTGTGTGCATACCCAAACCAAGATTCATCCATCTCAGAACTAGTCCAAACGGGAACCCATCGGATCTGTTGTCTCGACTCAATCCTCACTTTAGATATATTTTCGAAATAGAATCACTCCGATGATGGGTAAGTTTTCGCACACATGTGAGAGATCAATACAAAGCAAATAAAAAATGGGTCTCACATGATAAAAGAAACATGGTATATAAAAGAATAAACAAAAAATTTCATAAGAAAAGACACTTGTATATCCTCTGTATGTCATATCAAGTGCCATAGGTATGGTATATTGACTCTCCACAAGACAGTTAGCAATGTAAGATTGGATCATGAAGGTCTTTTGTAGGGTTCTAACGGGGCTCAGGTAAGGGTAAGAAAGAGATGGAAGTTGGGATTCAAAATTTCTGAGAAATCGAAAAACAAACTAACTTTTGATTTTTCTATTTCTTCTCTTTTTCTTTCCTTAATCTCTCGCTATTTTTTTTCAATATTTCTCAATTTTCTTTTCTCACTCCTTTTTCTTCTTTTGAATTTCATTTTCTTGAAACACCTTATATTTTTTATTATTTTTCACAATTTTCTTTTTCTTTTTCCCCCCCTTTTTTTTTTTTAATATTTTTGCCATACACTCTTAGTAAACACCACAACTCGGTATCTCTCCACTTACTCTTTTTTCGTTCATTCTCATCCCACGTTCCTAATTTCTCAGAAATAAGAAGGGTAAAGCTGAATTTTTAGAAATGGTGAAGGGTTAAAGGTTAACATGGCTTATCAAAGAATGTATAAAGGCAAACTTTTCAATAGGCTCCAGGGGGTACTAGAAGGATAATTTTATATGAGGTGGGACATTTTAAGCATAAACGAGCCAAAGATGACCTTCAATTATGTCTTTAAAAGATGATAATTCTGCCTATTTGTCTTGAGTATATATATAGTACATTCTAACACAATAATATGAATTTAATATCATGCAAAGTCACAAGTCAAAATAAAATATATGAGATTATGTAAAAATAATTTGTATTCAAAGACAACTCCGAGTTTATGTAAACTCTCATCAAGGACGGGAAATTAGCTCTAAAGCTCACCGGGTTTAGTCTCCACTAAGAACCTAAGATTCAAAGTTTAAACTGGTTCCTTAATTTGTAGATCTTAGCTTGGTATAAGTATAAAAAATTAATATCTAAGCATGAATTTCAAAGTCATCCATAAAATATCACATTAAGCTTCATCATCCTAGATACAAGTAATCAAAATATGATATCGATATTCACAAAATTAAATTTACATGCATCATCAACTAAAGTTTGAAAACAATCACAAAATAATATGAATTACGGTTCCAAATTTTTTATTTTATTTTGTTTTATTTTTTATTTTTATTTATTTATTTATTAATTTTTTTTTTATGGTATCAAAATAATAAAATCACACAAATTACACCCCCAAACCTAAACAAACTAATGTCCTCATTATTGACAATAAATAAAATAGTAGATTAAAGTGAGAAACATATCTGGAGTAATGATTTGAGGCTCGTGGTAACACATAAAAAGGGGAGAGGTAGGAAAATTCCTCCCCCAAACCTACATAAAAATAGACCAGTATATCCAAGCATACTTTTCACACGAAAAAATGTCAACAATAGTGAGAGGATTATCAAAACTAATAAAATGCTTACTCGAATAACACTATCAAAACCATAATCAACCATAAAAACAAGTGTAGCTAATCTATTTTTTTTAATTTTTTTATTTTTTTTAAAGACAGAATAAAAAATTTTTTTTTAAAAAAAATCAAACAAAATTGGGTTGCCTCCCAATGAGCGCTAGTTTAATGTCGATAGCTCGATCATACAAATTTCTCAGTCAGGGTGAGCCATTGGATCACTCAAGGAAAGAGTGTCAGAGAATGCAGTTGCATCTTCTAGGAAAGGTTTTAATTTTTGACCATTAACTCGAAAAATATTCCCGTGTCTCGGATTGATAACATTAACTGCCCCATTAGAGAGTATTTGAGAGATTTTGAATGGACCACTCCAACGGATTTTTAGTTTTCCTGAAAATAGGTGAAGATGAGAATTGTATAGTAGAACCTGTTGACCAATAACGAATAGATTTACGTAAAATGGATTGATCATGAACCCGTTTCATACGATCCTTATAAGATTTAGCACAGTCATATGCGTCAACACAGATTTCTTCCAATTCATTTATTTGCAAACCCCTCTGGTTACCAGATTTCAGGAGATCGAAATTCAATGACTTAATGGCCCAAAATGCTCGATGTTCCAGTTCAACCGGGAGGTGACAACCTTTACCAAAGACCAACCGATAAGGCGACATGCCAATCGGAGTTTTAAACGCAGTTCGATACGCCCACAGAGCGTCATTCAATTTTAGCGACCAGTCTTTACGATTCGGATGGATTGTCTTCTCTAAAATCTGCTTAAGTTCCCAATTAGATACTTCAACTTGGCCACTTGTCTGAGGATGGTATGGTGTAACAACTTTGTGTGTGACACCATATTTCTTTATTAATTGGGTGAATACTCTATTGCAAAAGTGCTTTCCACAATCGCTGATTATTGCCTTTGGAACACCAAAACGTGAAAACACTTGATCCTTTAGGAATTTGATTACTACTTTGTGATCGCTTGTCTTACACGCCACAACCTAAATCCATTTCGAGACATAATCAACCCCGACAAGGATGAACGTATTTCCAAACGAATTCAGGAAAGGACACATAAAATCGATCCCCCAAACATCAAATAGTTCAACTTCTAAAATTGGATTGAGCGGCATCATGTTGCGCTTTGAGATCCGGCCCAGTAGTTGACAGTTGTGACAAGATTTACAATGTTGATGACAATCTTTAATGATCGTCGGCCAGTAAAAACTATTTTGGAGGATCTTTGCTGCAGTCTTCTTGGAATTAAAGTGGCCTCCACAAGCTAACTCATGACAGAACGAGATGATCTGTGGTTGCTCAGATTCAGGAATACACCGTCATATGATTTGATCGGGACAGTATTTGAATAAATACGGATCTTCGAAAAAGTAGTGTTTCACCCGAGCTAAGAAAATGGATTTCTCGTTCTTAGACCAATGGTGTGGTAATTGCTCGGTGACTAGGTAATTTACAAGATCCGCATACCAAGGTGGGCAGTCAATCCCGAACAACTGTTCATCCGAGAAGTGCTCTAAGATCTGAACATGATCGCCAGATTTCTCAATAATTATTCGTGACAAGTGATCTACCACCACATTTTCTGAGCCTTTCTTGTCTTTGATTTCTAAATCGAACTCTTGCAATAACAAGATCCATTTGATTAAGCGTGCTTTAGCATCTTTCTTAGCGAATAGATAACGCAGAGCAGCGTGATCTATAAATACCATGACTTTAAACCCTAATAAATAAGATCAAAATTTATTCAACAGGAAAACTACTGCCAAAAGTTTCTTTTCTGTTGTCGAGTAGTTCAATTGGGCATCGTTGAGAGTGCGACTCATATAGTAGATTACATGCGGTAATTTTTCTATTTATTGTCCCAGAACAGCTCCAATTGCATAATCAGAGGCGTCGCACATGATTTTTAACGGAAAGTCCCAGTTCGGAGATTGAATTATCGGGGCTTTTATCAATTCAGCCTTAATGGTCTCAAAGGCCTGCAAACATTTATCGTCAAAGAGGAATGGGACATCCTTTGAAAGTAAGTTGCATAGCGGTTGCGCTATCTTGTTGAAATCTTTAATAAAACGATGATAAAAATCGGCGTGTCCCAGAAAAGATCTTATTTCCTTAACTATTCTCGGTAGTGGGAGATTGGCAATTAAATCAACTTTAGCCTTAACGACCTCGATACCCTGCAATGATATGATGTGTCCCAAAATAATGCCATCTCTAACCATGAAGTAACATTTTTCCCAGTTAAGAACAAGGTTCTTCTCCTGGCATCGTGCAAGCACTAGCGACAAATGATTCAAGCTGTCGGCGAAACTGTTTCCATGGATCAAGAAGTCGTCCATGAAAACTTCGAGGAATCGTTCGACCATATCCGAAAAAATACTCAACATACATCTTTGGAATGTAGCTGGTGCATTACAAAGCCCAAATGGCATTCGTCGGTAGGAGAAAGTACCAAAAGGGCATGTGAACGTGGTTTTCTCTTGATCCTCAGGTGCAATGACTATTTGGTTATAACCGGAATAGCCATTGAGGAAGCAATAGTAATCATGCCCGGCCAGTCTTTCTAACATCTGATCGATAAATGGGAGTGGAAAGTGATCTTTCCTTGTCATCGAATTTAACTTGCGATCATCGATACACACTCTCCAAGCTGTTTGAATTTTTGTAGGAATTAGTTCGTTATCCTCATTCTTCATCACTGTGACTCCCGACATCTTAGGGACCACTTGTGTGGGGCTAACCCACTTACTGTCAGAGATGAGGTATATGATTCCAGCATCTAAAAGTTTTATTACCTCATTTCGGACCACGCCTTGCATTATAGGGTTCAGTCTCCTCAGTGGTTCCTTAGAAGGCTTAGAATTGTCTTTCAAATGGATCCAGTGCATACACACCGTCAGACTAATGCCTTTGATATCTTTTATCGACTATCCGATGACACTTTTGTGATCTTTGAGCACATTCATGAGTTGGCCTTCCTGATTCGCATCCAATTTTGATGAGATTATGACGGGTTGAGTTTCATTCTCCCCTAGGTAGGCATACTTAAGATTTTCCGAAAGAGGTTTAAGTTCTAATGACACTTTCTCCTCCTCTTTCGGCTTTTCCTTGATTAATTTAATTTGAACTCTAAAATCTATTTTCTTTTCTTCTCTCAGAAGTGGTGTGGAGTCCAACATGTGATTCACTTCTTGGATCAGCTGATCCACATCAAAATTTTCTCCACAATGCGCAAGACAAGCTGCTAAAGGATCTTTAATTTCGGATGCATGAAATATTTCTTCCACAATTTCATCGATTGGACAGGCTTGTGCATGTTCGTCATCCTCCATGGGTTGCTTGACAATATTAAAGATGTTGAGTTCCACTGTCATATTCCCGAATGACAGATTCATGATCTCGTTTCGACAATTGATTAGCGCATTGGAGGTTGCTAGGAATGGTCTTCCTAAAATCACTGGAATGCTATTCTTCAAATTTGGTATCGGTTCAGTGTCTAAAACAATAAAATCTACAGGAAAGTAGAAAGAATCCACCTTGATGAGGACATCTTCTACAATTTCTCGAGGGATCTTTACTGACCGATTAGCTAACTGAAGGGTCATCGCAGTGGTATTAAGCTCTCCCAATTCGAGCTCCTTGTAAACAGAGTAAGGCAACAAATTGACACTTGCTTCTAAATCCAAAAAGGCCTGATCAATACGGTTATCGCCGATGACGATTGAGATTGTAGGACAACCTATGTCCTTGTATCTAATTGGGAGTTTCGCTTACAACACTGAACTAACCTGCTCGACTAAGAAAGCCTTTTTCAGAATATTGGTCTTTCTTTTGATTGTGACCAATTCCTTCAAAAATTTTACATATGAAGGTACTTGTCGGATGGCATCCAGGAAGGGAATATTAATTTTTAATTACTTGAAAATCTTATTTATTCCTTCTACATCGCGATTTTTTCTTGGTGCCATCAATCTTTGCGGGTACGGTGCTTTAGGAATAAAACATTTCTTCTGTTCACTCTTTTCTTCTGTCGTTTCTTTTGCTTGCACTTTTTCTTCATTTTCTTCTTTCTCTTCAAATTTCTTCTCTCCATCAGACTTTCCCTCCTTCTCTGGCAATACTACTTTGTTATCGACCTGCTTTTCAGATCTTAATATTGTTGTCGCCCGAATTTGTTATTGATCATCATCTTGTAATGAAGTTGGTGTTTATTCAACAACCATTTGACCCCTTGGGTTAGGAACTAGTTGGCTAGAAAATAATCCTTTTTCTCTTTCACAGAGAAAAGTTTTCAATTGTCCAATTTGGGTCTCTATTTTAGAGATTGAGAATGTGTGAGAATGGATAAGTTTTAATAGGTCCTCAGTAGAAGGAGTTTGTGTATGAGGACGTTGGGCAGTATTTCCCAGTGGATTGTTAAATTCGGGTGGTGGAAATGTTAGCACAAAATTTTGTTGTGGTTTTGATACCCTCCCATTGGTTGTGCAAACTGAAAATTCTGGTTTAATTGTCATGGCTGCCCAACCTGATTTTGATTGTATTGAAATTGATTTAGATTATTGAACCCTTGCTGTTGAAATTGTCCTTCACCATAGTTTTGCTGCGGTCCTTGGTTGAAATTTTGTTGATGACAGAAGTTCGTCCCTTGTTTCCTGGGCTGTATTCTTTGATTATCTTGTTTCCACGAGAAATTTGGGTGGGTTCTCCAACTATTTGGGTTATTCTCATTGAAAACGTTTCCTTGACTCCGCCCATAGTTATTCACAACATTTAGCTGTTCAGATGTGTCTTCCTGGTAGTTATGCATCGAAGGACAGTCATCTACTATATGCATTGGACTTACACAAATTGAACATGGCTTGGGTTATGTATTTATCATATGCACATTCTTTTTTTAATTTCAATTCCTCCACTTGTTGAGTGAGGAAATCAATTTTAGCCATCAGATCCGGAGAATCCTTCACTACGTATAGTCCTCCCTTCTTGGTTGAATTTCTGGCTTGATCACGAGCTTTGATTGGTTGTTCCATAGTCTTTGTGAAGTCCCAGTGCTAGGAATTTTCTGCCAGCTTTTCTAGGAAAGAATAAGATTCATTGTCCTTGAGATTCAGAAGTCCTCCGCCATTCATTGACTCCACCATATGTCTATTTGGTTGACTTAGTCCATTGTAGAAACACTGGACCAATCTCCACCTTGAGTATCCATGGTGTGGACATTTGAGTAGGAGATCTATGAATCTATCCCAAGCTTCATATAATCTCTCATTTTCCTCTTGCGTGAAATCTGTGATTTCACATTGGAGAGCATTTGTCTTCGCCATGGGGAAGAACTTTGATAGAAACTTTTTGACCATCTGATCCCAGGTTGTTATAGATCCCGATGGTAGAGAATTTAACTAAGCTTTTGCTTTATCCTTTATAGAGAAAGGAAACAAGCGTAGCCTAACAGATTCATCATTGAAATTTTGGTATACAGATGAGCAGACTTCGATGAAGTTTTTAACGTGCTAGTATGGATCTTCTCTCTCCATGCCATGAAAGATTGGGAGGATTTGGATGATGATGTGAATTTTAATTGTGATGTTTTACTCGCAAGCGCACGAATCGGATTGTATATAGTGGGTGCAGAGTACGAGATTGTTCCCACGAGGACTATTTTTGAAAGATCTAAAAAGACACGACAGTAATTCAAGAAATCCACTAAGATTTAACAGTATTCTACCAGTCTTATGATTTGATTTTGTGAGATGACAATTACTGACTACAAACTAGAATTTAATTGATAATTCAAAAGTAAAGATAAAGATGAAGATACTAAATCCTCGCATCTTTGGTCCGTTCTTCTCATAATATAAATCTACAGATTAAACTATGAGATAAATCATTGAAACACATCTTTTATGGAAGATAAATGGTCAAAACTCTGATAGGTTCCACTTTGCATCCCTGCAATCAGGACTTAGATGATTTTCATATATAGATCTGGGATCAAGGGCATGGCTCGGCACATTTGATTTCAGGTTCAAATAAAAATCATCCCCAAAGTGGGTGAAAATTCCAATAAGAATACCACCATAGATCTGAAATCAAGGGCATGGCTCGGCACACTCGATTTCAGATTAGGGAGTAATTAAGATAAAATTACCATTACAGATCCAAGATCCAGGGCATGGCTCGGCACACTCGATCCCGAATCATAATCGTAATTATATCCACACGATGAAAGCAAAAAGACCATATAACAATGATTGGGTAAAATTACCGTCACAGATCTGAGATCCCGGGCATGGCTCGGCACACGCGATCCTAGTTAGTGGCGGGGATTTCATCCGTTCATGATAGCACAATAACCATAAAATAAAATCTCATATTTTAATCCTAAATTTATATTATTAAAAGTACATCCCTCGGATGGGAATCATTAGATCCCCATCCCTATGAATTTAGCCGCACATATTGTAATTAAATGACATAAATAAATAAGGAAGGGAAAATAATATTAATTTAATGAATTAAAAATACCTCAAACTTTAACAGAAATTATTTTGATCCAAAAGTACGATGATCTTCAGAAACGAAATTAATGCAGGAATAAACTTGAACAAAAATAATAAACTGAAGGAATGAGTACTGGAAATTAAAGGAACAAAGCTCTCAAAAAGGAATAAATAAAAACTCTCTAAAACTAATCCTATTTCCCTAAAAATTAATTCTCTTTCGAAGTATTTGAGTCGGCTTTAAATAGATGCACGGTCGCGGAAGTCTCCCAGCCGCAAAAGTTAGGGTCGAAGTATCGAGCCTAAAAAGTCCAAAAAAACAGCTTTAAAGTGTCAGTTCTGTGTCTGACACTCTTTTGTCCTCGATTAATCGACCAAAAGGTTCGATGCATCAACTCCCAGAAATTCGTGAATTCCAGCACACTTTTTGTATCAGATACTTCTTCGGTATTTCGGGTATAACTTTCTATCCCGAACTCGGATTGAAGTGATTCTTACGTCGTTGGAAAGCTGACGAAAAGATCTACAACTTTTGTGTTTTGACAATTTTATGATTCGACTGTCGTGAAGGTACAAATGGAGCCACAAGTCACACCAAGTTCTCGATGACCCAAAGTTGCAGTGTTTTGGCATTATTTTCAGAATTTTTGGGCTGCTTTCTATACTTGGATTGTATTTACCTGAAACACTTCGATTCTAATAATTCTTATCAGATAGCCTTCATCGAACATCTAAATATAGGTATTTAGGGGTGAAATATCATCATATTTCACTACTCATCACACCCCCAAACCTACACTTTGCTAGTCCTCGAGCAAAGCAAACTAAAGAAAAATAAATTGCCACTTTCGTAGGGAACACGATTGCACTTAGCATGTGCAACAAGCATTTAAACCCCTAGGTGATCCCTAGTGGAGGAGTTTTGTCTCCTGAGGGTTTACAGTGAAGTTACCCACAAACTTCAATACATTTTTGAAACCATCGATAAAATTGAGTTTTCAAAATATGATTTTGATAACATATATACCATTTAAAAATAAAAATCATTAATCAATTCAACATGTGAATTCTCAATTTTAAATAACAATGTTATACTAATCATACTAGCATCCATTCAAATTAGTCTAATGCTCAAATCGTTAGATAACTTATCCATTCATGCCTAAATGTGAAGTGTGTGCATACTCAAACCAAAATTCATTCATCTCAGAACTGGTTCAAACGGGAAACCGTCGGATTTGTTGTTTTAACTCAATCCTCACTTTAGGTATACTCTTGAAATAAAATCACTCCGATGATGGGTAAGTTTTCGCACACATGTGAGAAATCAACACAAAACAAATAAAAAGGTCTCACATGATAAATGAAACACGATGTAATCAATGAACAAAAATAAATCTCATAAGAAGATACTTGTATATCCTAAGCATGTCATATCAAGTGTCATAAGTATCACATATTCACTCTCCACAAGGCAGTTACCAATGCAAGATCAGATCATGAAGGTCTTTTTGTAGTTTTAATGGGGCTCAGGTAAGGGTAAGAAAGAATTGGAAGTTGGGATTCAAAGTTTCTGAGAAATCGGAAAAGGTACACCTTTTTTATTTTTCTATTTCTCTTCTTTTTCTTTTCTAATCTCTCATTATTTTTCTCAATATTTTTCTATTTTTCTCAACTTTCTTTTTCTTTTGAATTTCCTTTTCTTAAAGTACCTCATATTTTTCATTATTTTTCACAATTTTCTTTTTCTTTTTCTTCTCCTTTTTGCTCTTTTTATTTTTGCCATACACTCTCAGTAAACACCACAACTCAGTATCTCTCCACTTACTCTCTTTTCGTTCATTCTCATCCCTCGTTCCTAATTTCTCAGAAATAAGAAGGGTAAAACTGAATTTTCAGAAATGGTGAAGGGTTAAAGGTTAACGTGGCTTATCAAAAAATGTATAAAGGTAATTTTTTTTTCAATAGGCTCAAAGGGGTACTAAAAGGATAAATTTATATTAGGTGGGGTATTTTAAGCACAAACGAGTCAAAGATGACCTTCAATCATGTCCTTAAAAGATAGTAACCTTGCCTATTTGTCTTGAGTAGATATACAATACATTCTAACATAATGATATGAATTTGATTTCATGCAAAGTCACAAGCCAAAGCAAAGTGTATGAGATTATGCAAAATAATCTGTATTCAAAGAAAACTCTGAGTTTATGTATTCACTCATCAATGACGGGAAATTAGCTCTAAAGCTCACCAGGTTTAATCTCCACTAAGAACCTAAGATTCAACGTTCAAAACAGTTCATCGATTTCTAAGTCTTAGCTTGGTATAAGTGTAAAAATTATAAGCATGAATATCAAAATTATCCGCAAAATATCACATTAAGCTTCATCATCTTAAATACAAGTAATCAAAATATGACATAAGTATTCTCAAAATTAAATTCACATGCATCATCAACTAAAGTTTGAAAACAATCATAAAATAATGTGCATGATGACTTCAAAATAATTTTTTTTTTTTTTTTTTTAAGGTAAGGGAAAATAAGTGACACAAAATAGATAATCATACCCCCAAACCCAAAGATTACAATGTCCTCATTGATTGAAATAAGTAGCTCATCCCCAAACCTGTTGAAAAGTACCTCAACTCAAAGATCAGGTGCAGAGAATATATGCATCAAATTGGAACATGACCAAAAATTTATTGAAGGGAATATGGTTACCCTATTTTAGGGAATTAAAAACAACCTAAACTAAAAAAAACTAATACGCTAGAAATAAACATGAGAAAAAAAAACAAAAAATAAAATAAAACGTAAATCCTAAACTAAACATGAATCAAACTCCGTTAATCATTGGTAGGCGGACCCATCCACCTCGGTTCACTTAAAATGATGTTCTTAGGCACAGGGAATAATTTCTCTCACAGATCAAGGGGAAATTGATGAGACACCGCCAATGGGATGGATGGAGGCGGTGAGGCGAACATAGGACATGGAGATGGGGGAGATGGTGACGGCATCACATCAATGATTTCAATATCAGTATAGATGCACGGTGTAGGAGATTTGGAACGTTTTACCTTCTTTCTAGATGGTTCACCCCAGGAAGGAAGGATCATCAGATCGAGGTCGATGATTTCAACATTGCTAGGCGCAAAAGGGACCGTCCGATGAGAGCGGCGCTTCCGCTTTTTAGCAGTCTCCTCCATCTTTGATAATCGGGCTCTGGTGAGATATAATCTTCGGGCCATGAGAAGGTTGTGTAAAATTGAATGGAAAGTGAGCCTAAGGGTGAATATAAAGGAAAAAATTATAGAGTTGGAGTAGGAGTGGAAAGAGGTGTCCCGCAAAAAGGAAACAATGAAAAGTGTGGTTTACGCTCAAGGGATCCCAAGGACAAAAAAGTAAAACAATAATAAAATTAAAAAAAAAAAAAAAACAAAGAAGAATCCAAATAGGATTCTGTTCCGAAAAGTGGGGTTGATTAATTGACCCTGGGAAGTCGATGCATCGACCCTGGGGGGTCGATTAATCGACTATGGGGTCGATGCATCGACACCCAAAATTTTGTTTTTTTTTTTTTTTCGAAAACTGTGGGTCGATTAATCGAGTATAACCCTCGATTAATCGACACCAAGTCGGCAACAGGTAATGTGGGTTATTTTAATAATGTTTTTCACTCTTCTAAATGCAACAGGTAATGTGCAAGGGCAATCCCAAACAGATTAGAGAACACACTATTTCATTGATAAGCACGATGATTACAAGGACACTTCTGATTGGACTCCTAAAATAAACAACCTAAACGAAAGAAAGAAAAATAATACAAAACGAAAAAAAATCCTAATCCTAGACTAAACAAACTAATCATCCCCATCCTCTTCGGCCTGGCGGGCCCTGGCGCGCATCTCCTGATAACTATCAGGCCACATCATGTCCGTCGATGTAGGAAAGGCGATCATAGTAGCTACTGGCATGGGTACCATGTTGTCTCCTCTTGTAAAGAGTTAATTTGGGCTTGGACCGAACCAAGCGACACACCCTCCTCGGGTCCTTGATCAGGTGCATGTTGGTCATCCTGCCGTACGCGGCGGCGCTGGCGTGGTGGAGCAGGTTGGACCGGCGCATCAGCGGGGGCATCAGGGACATTTCCCAAGAGACGCATACTGCGGTTCCATTGAGTCGCACCATATCGATAAAATGCGAGATCCCCGAGGCCGTCATCCCGGTAAAATGGGAAACGAAGGAAATTGAGCTGCTTCATAACATAATGAGGAAAGTAGATCAACGGTGCCTCACCAGTGGCAGGGTTGGCGATATCCTCATGGCAACGCCACATGCCATCATGAAGAATTCTGGGCACGTTGATCCACGAATTTCGGTGGGCACCATAAAGCGCTTGAACCCGATCGCTAGTGCGCTCAGAAACGTGGCCACGGGGGTAGAGGTTACTACATACCACACTATCCCTGAAGAAAATATGCCGCGGCGCATCTCGTTGATTATATCCTCCTGAGACTCTTCGAGTTTTTCACCCAAAGTGTGATTGTGAGGGCGCTCGCACGAAATGTTAAAAACCTCGGTAATGGTGTGCGGATAAATTAGGCACGATCACCCATCGATTGAAACAGTGAAGTGGGCGGTGACATGATTCTCCACAGAGGCGGGCACCCATGCATTGTTCTGATAGAATAACCGAACAACACATTCGAACACTTTGATCACAGGCGGAGTGAGGAGAAAATGAACGTTGAGAGCCATCGCATAGGCCAATGAAACGGCGCATACAGGTAGTGCTTGAAATGCCGCGAGATCGAAAACATATTCGGAACACAAGTCCCGAGTCGTGAAGCGACCACTTGGCTGATCACATGGATGACCTGCAGGACGTTGGGCAAGTCTTTGCGGCACGACAGAGGTCGAAGCCATGATTACACTGTCGGAATGTCAGAGATAGTCAGAAGAAACAGGATACAAAGTGAATGAAAATCGGAGTGAGAATGCTCCATTTAAATAGGCGCAAAGGCGCCCTCTCGGGACGGACACACCTCAAAATAATCGATTAATCGACTCCATTGAAAACAGGCGCGTCATAAATCCCGACGTATGGAAACACGCAACGTCTCTAAGTTAAAAGACGCAACGGCCGAAAGTGAAAAAGTCGATTAATCGACTTTGACAATTGATGAATCGACTTAAATCGAGACAGAAAAAAAACAAAAACGCAAGCCCCAAAATAAAAGTCGATTAAGCGACTCATAAAGAGTCGATTAATCGACTCCAAATAAAACAAAAATTGACAAAATTCAAAAAGCAGCACAAGTTTCAAAGTGAATAGTCGATGCATCGACTCAAGGAGTCGATTAATCGACTAAGAAAAAGTCAAGCCCCGCATTAATGCAGTCTCCTTGAAAAAGGAGACTCCATTAATACTGTCGATTAATCGACCAAATGGGTCGATTAATCGAGCATGGGAGGGTCGATGCATCGATTCAGGGGGTCGATGCATCGACTCCAAAAAAAAAAAAAAAAAAAAAAAAAAAAAAAAAAAAAAAAATACAAAACCAAACGGAAACTACACAATTGGGTTGCCTCCCAATGAGCGTTAGTTTAAAGTCGATAGCTCGACCATGTGAATTGCTCAGTCAGGGTGAGCCATCGGATCACTCAAGGAAAGAGTGTCAGAGAATGCAATTGCATTCTCAAGGAACGGTTTCAATCGGTGACCGTTAACTCGAAAAATGTTCCCGTGTTTCAGGTTGATAACATCAACTGCCCCATTGGGGAGTATTCGAGAGATTTTGAAAGGACCACTCCAACGGGTTTTTAGTTTCCCCGGAAATAGATGAAGTCGGGAATTGTAGAGTAGAACCTATTGACCAACAACGAAAGATTTTCGTAGAATAGATTGATCATGAACCCGTTTCATACGGTCCTTGTACGATTTGCAGTCCGGCATCACGGATTTCTTCTAATTCATTTATTTGGAAACCCCTTTGGGCACCAGATTTCAAGAGATCGAAATTCAATGACTTAATGGTCCAAAATGCTCGATGTTCCAGCTCAACCGGGAGGTGACATCCTTTACCAATGACCAACCGATACGGCGACATGCCAATCAGAGTTTTAAATGCAGTTCGATACGCCCATAGAGCGTCATTCAACTTTAGCGACCAGTCTTTATGGTTCGGATGGATTGTCGTTTCTAAAATCCGCTTAAGTTCCCGATTAGAGACTTCAACTTGGCCACTTGTCTGAGGATGGTATGGTGTAGCGACTTTGTGCGTGACACCATATTTCTTCATTAATTGGGTGAACACTTTATTACAAAAGTGCTTTCCACCATTGCTAATTATTGTCTTTGGAATGCCAAAACGAGAAAACACTTGATCCTTGAGAAATTTGATCACCACTCTGTGATCATTCGATTTATACGCCACAACCTCTACCCATTTCGAGACATAATCAACACCGACAAGAATGAACGTATTTCCAAACGAATTCGGGAAAGGACCCATAAAATCGATCCCCCAAACATCAAATAATTCAACTTCTAAAATTGGATTGAGTGGCATCATGTTGCGCTTTGAAATTGACATTTGTGATTGTGACAAGATTTGCAATGCTGATGACAATCCTTAAAGATCGTCGGCCAGTAAAAACCACTTTGGAAGATCTTTGCGGCAGTCTTTTTGGAACTAAAGTGACCTCCACAAGCTAACTCATGACAGAACGAGATGACCCGTGGTTGTTCAGATTCAGGAATACATCTTCGTATGATTTGATCAGGACAGTATTTGAATAAGTACGGATCTTCGAAAAAGTAGTGTTTCACCCGAGCTAAGAAAATGGATTTCTCATTCTTCGACCAATGGTGAGGTAATTTCTTGGTGACTAGATAATACCAAGGTGGGCAATCAATCCTGAACAACTGTTCATCCGGGAAGTGCTCTAAGATCGGAACAGGCTCGTCAGATCTCTCAATAATTATTCGTGACAAGTGATCTGCCACCACATTTTCTGAGCCTTTCTTGTCCCTGATCTCCAAATTGAACTCTTGCAACAACAAAATCCATCTAATTAAACGTGCCTTAGCGTCTTTCTTAGCGAACAGATGGCGCAGAGCAGCGTGATCTGTGAATACTACGACTTTAGATCCTAATAAATAGGATCGAAATTTATCCAACGCGAAAACTACAGCCAAAAGTTTCTTTTCAGTGGTTGAGTAGTTCAACTGGGTATCGTTGAGAGTACGACTCGCATAGTAGATTACATGCGGTAATTTTTCTATTCGTTGCCCCAAAACAGCTCCAATTGCATAATCAGAGGCGTCGCACATGATTTCGAACGGGAAGTCCCAGTTCGGAGATTGAATTATTGGAGCTTTTATCAATTCGACCTTAATGGTTTCAAAGGCTTGCAAACATTCATCATCAAAAACGAATGGGGCATCCTTTGAAAGTAAACTGCATAGCGGTCGCGCGATCTTGCTGAAATCTTTAATAAAACACTTTATAAATCGGCGTGGCCCAGAAAAGATCTGATTTCCTTCACCGTCCTAGGTGGTGGTAGATTGGCAATTAAATCAACTTTGGCCATGTCGACCTCGATACCTTGGGACGATATGATATGTCCCAAAACAATACCATCTTTAACCATGAAGTGACATTTTTCCCAATTAAGAACAAGGTTCTTCTCTTGGCATCGTGCAAGCACTAGCGACAAATGAGTCAAAACGATCTAAAAGCTGTTTCCATGGATCGAGAAGTCGTCCATGAAGACTTCGAGAATCGCTCGACCATATCCAAAAAAATACTCAGCATACATCTTTGGAATGTAGCTGGTGCATTATAAAGCCCAAGCGGCATTACGTCGGTGGGAGAAAGTACCAAAAGGACATGTGAAAGTGGTCTTCTCCACGATCCTCGGTGCAATGACTATTTGGTTATACCGGAATAGCCATCGAGAAAGCAATAGTACTCATGCGGCCAATCTTTCCTAACATCGATCGATAAGCGGAAGTGGAAAGTGATCTTTCCTCGTCATCAAATTTAACTTCGATAATCAATGCACTCTCCACCTGTTTGAATTTTTGTAGGGACTAGTATGTTTTCCTTCATTCTTCACCCTTTGTGATTCCGATTTCTTAGGGACCACTTGTGTGGGGCTGACCCATTTACTGTCAGAGATGGGGTATATAATTCCAGTATCTAGAAGTTTGATTACCTCATTTCGGACCATGTCTTGCATTATTGGGTTCAGTCTCCTCTGTGGTTCCCTAGAAGGCTTAGCATTATCTTCCAAATGGATTCGATGCATACACACTGTCGAACTAATGCCTTTGATATCTTTAATCGATCATCCGAGGGCACTTTTGTGCTCTTTGAGTACATTCATGAGTTGGCCTTCCTGATTTGCATCCAATGTTGATGATAATATAACGGGTTGAGTTTCATTCTCCCTCAGGTAGGCATACTTGAGATTTTTTGGAAGAGGTTTAAGTTCTAAGGACACTTTCTCCTCCTCTTTCGACTTTTCCTTGATTAAATCAATTTGAGTTCCACACTTTATTTCCTTTTCTTCTCCCAGACGTCGTGTGGAGTTCAACTTGTGATTCACTTCTTGGATCAGTTGATCCACATTAAAATTCTCTCCAAAATGCATGAGACAAACTAAAGGATCTTGATTCGGATGCATGAAATATTTCCTCTACAATTTCATCAGTATGCATGCTTGTGCATGTTCATCATCCTCCATAAATGCTTGGCAATATTAAAAATGTTGAGTTCCTTGTCATATTCCCAAATAGCAGATTCATGATCCGTTTACAATTGATCGGTAGCATTGGAGGTTGCTAGGAATGGTCTTCCTAGAATCCTTTGGAATATTATTCTTCAAATTTGATGCGGTTCGATGTCTAGAACAACAAAATCTACGAGGAAAGTAGAAAGAATCCACCTTGATGAGGACATCTTCCACAATTCCTCGAGGATCTTCTGGACCAATCGGTAGCGAAGGGTCATCGTTGTGGTCTTAAGCTCTCCCAATTCGAGCTCCTTGTACACAGAATAAGGCAACAAGTTGACACTTGCTCCTAAATCCAAAAGGGCCTAATCAATACGGTTATCGCCAATGATGATCGAGATTGTAGGACAACACAGGTCCTTGTATTTGATTGGGAGCTTTGCTTGCAACCTTGAACTAACATTTCGGCTAAGAAAGCCTTTTTGGAATATTGGTCTTTCTTTTGATTGTGACCAATTCCTTCAAAAATTTAGCATAAGCGGTACTTGGCGGATGGCATCTAGGAAGGAATATTAATTTTAATTGCTTGAAAATCTCATTTATTCCTTCCACATCGCGATTTCTCGGTGGTGCCATCAATCTTTGGTGCGATGCTTTGAACAAAACTTCTCTTACATTCACTCTTTTCTTGATGTTTCTTTTGCTTGTACTTTGTCATCAATTTCTTTTCTCTCTTGATTTCTTCTCTCCATCGGACTCTTCCTCCTCCTCAGCAACACTACTTTGTTATCGACACCTTTCCGAGATCTCAACGTTGTGATTGCTCGAATTTATTGATTCATCCTCTTGTGTTGAAGTTGATGTTTGTTCAACAACCATTTGGCCTTATGGGTTAGGAGCAGGTTGGCTTGAAGCGATCCTTTTCTCTTTCACGGAGAAAGGATGCCAATTGAATTTGGATCTCTATTTAGAGATTGAGGATGTGTGAGAATGAATGAGTTTCATCAGGTCCTCGATGAGAAGGAGTTTGTGTATGAGGGCGTTAGGCGAGATTTCCACAATGGGTTGTTAAATCCAGTGGTGGAAATGTCGGCACAAAATTTTGTTGTGGTTGGTTTTATAACCTCCCATTGGTATGTAAGCTGAAAATTCTGGTTCATTTCTTGGTAGGCTGCCCAACCTGATTTTGATTGTATTGAAATTGATTCGGGTTATTGAACCCTTGCTGTTGAAATTGCCCTTGACCGTAGTTCTGCTGCGGTTCTTGATTAAAATTTTGTTGGGGAGAAAAGTTCGTCCCCTGTTTCCTGGGCTGTATTATTTGATTATCTTGTTTCCATGAGAAATTTGGGTGGTTTCTCCAGCTATTTGGGTTGTTCTCATTGAAAACGTTACCTTGATTCCGCCCATAATTATTCACAACATTTAGCTGTTCAGATGTGTCTTCATGGTAGTTCTGCATTGAAGGACAATCATCTGCCATATGCATTGGACTTGCACAAATTGAACATGGCCCAGGTTGTGTATTTACCATATGCACATTCTTCTTTAATTTCAATTCCTCCACTTGTTGGGTGAGGAACTCAATTTTAGCCATCAAATCTGGGGAATCCTTTACTACGTATAGTCCTCCCTTCTTGGTTGAACTTCCGGCTTGATCACAGGCTTTGACTGGTTGTTCCCGAGTCTTTGTGAAATTCCAGTGCTGAGAATCCTCAGCAAGCTTTTCTAGGAAAGCATAGGATTCAGTTTCCTTGAGGCTCAAGAATCCTCCGCCATTCATTGACTCCACCAGATGTCTATTTGGTTGACTCAGTCCATTGTAGAAACACTGGACCAATCTCCACTTTGAGTATCCATGGTGTGGACATTTGAGTAAGAGATCCATGAATCTATCCCAAGCTTCATATAATCTCTCATCTTCCTCTTGCGTGAAATCCGTGATTTCACGTCTAAGGACATTCGTCTTCGCCATAGGGAAGAACTTTGACAGAAACTTTTTGACCATCTGATCCCAGGTGGTTATGGATCCCGATGGTAGAGAATTTAACCATGCTTTTGCTTTATCCTTTATAGAGAAAGGAAACAAGCGTAGCCTAACAGATTCTTCGCTGAAATTTTGGTAAACAGATGAGCAGACTTCGACGAAGTCTTTAACATGCTGGTATGGATCTTCTGTCTCCATGCCATGAAAGATTGGAAGGATTTGGATGACATTTGTACGAATTTCAAACCAGCCACCAGGTGTGGCGGGGTATACAATGCATGATGGGGTATTTGTAGTGATCAGAGAGAACAGTTCTCCCAATGTTGGTTCTTCTTCTTGTTCAAGTTGCCCATTCATGTTATCAGTCATACTGACTTCAGTGGATGATTCACTTGAAAATTTCTGCCTTGATCTAGCATCCTTATGATTTGACCGGCAAGCACATTCGATCTCAGAATTTAAAGGCTCTAAATTTCTTTCTTTAGAAGACCTAGTGTGCATGCAAATGACACACAGAGTGGAGGTTTCGGGCAGGAAAACTTTAAGAAAATTAAATTTTTTATTTTATTTATTATTTTTTTTTTTAAAAGCTCGATTCATCGAGTGTGAATCTCGATCAATCGAGAGGGGGTCAATGAATCGACACTGGGGGTCGATGCATCGACTCTGCAAATTATTATTATTATTGTTTTTTATTATTATTATCTTTAATGCAGAAATACTATTTTAATCCCCGAAAATTTCTAAAATTTACTGTCTACCAAAAATTCAGATTTTTTTAATTTAATCCCCGGCAACGGCGCTAAAAACTTGATGTGAATTTTAATTGTGATGTTTTACTCGCAAGCGCACGAATCGGATTGTATATAGTGGGTGCAGAGTACGAGATCGTTCCCACGAGGACTATTTTTGAAAGATCTAAAAAGACACGACAGTAATTCAAGAAATCCACTAAGATTTAACAGTATTCCACCAGTCTTATGATTTGATTTTGTGAGATGACAATTACTGACTACAAACTAAAATTTAATTGATAATTCAAAAGTAAAGATAAAGATGAAGATACTAAATCCTCGCATCTTTGGTCCGTTCTTCCCATAATATAAATCTACGGATTAAACTATGAGATAAATAATTGAAACACATCTTTTATGGAAGATAAATGGTCAAAACCCTGATAGGTTCCACGTTGCATCCCTGCAATCAAGACTTAGATGATTTTCATATATAGATCTGGGATCAAGGGCATGGCTCGGCACACTTGATCTCAGGTACAAATAAAAATCATCCCCAAAGTGGGTGAAAATTCCAACAAAAATACCATCATAGATCTGAAATCAAGGGCATGGCTCGACACACTCGATTTCAGATTAGGGAGTAATTAAGATAAAATTACCATTACAGATCCAAGATCCAGGGCATGGCTCCACACACTCGATCCCGGATCATAATCATAATTATATCCACACGATGAAAGCAAAAAGACCATATAACAATGACTGGGTAAAATTACCGTCACAGATCTGAGATCCCGGGCATGGCTCGACACACGCGATCCCAGTTAGTGGCAGGGATTTCATCCGTTCATGATAACACAATAACCATAAAATAAGATCTCATATTTTAATCCAAAATTTATATTATTAAAAGTACATCCTTCGGATGGGAATCATTAGATCCCCATCCCTATGAATTTACCCGCACATATTGTAATTAAATGACATAAATAAATAAGGAAGGGAAAATAACATTAATTTAATGAATTAAAAATACCTTAAACTTTAACAGAAATTACTTTGATCCAAAAGTACGATGATCTTCAGAAACGAAATTAATGCAGGAATAAACTTGAACAAAAATAATAAACTGAAGGAATGAGTACTGGAAATTAAAGGAACAAAGCTCTCAAAAAGGAATAAATAAAAACTCTCTAAAACTAGTCCTATTTCCCTAAAAATTAATTCTCTTTCGAAGTGTTTGAGTCGGCTTTAAATAGATGCACGGTCGCGGAAGTCTCCCAGCCGCAAGAGTGTCCCAGCCGCAAAAGTTGGGGTTGATTAATCGATCCAATAGGGTCGATGCATGGAGCCTATAAAAAGTCTAAAAAAATAGCTTTAAAGTGTCAGTTCTGTGTCTGACACTCTTTTGCCCTCGATTAATCGACCAAAAGGGTCGATGCATCAACTCCCAGAAATTCGTGAATTCCAGCACACTTTTTGTATCAGATACTATTTCGGTATTTCAGTTATAACTTTCTATCCCGAACTCGGATTGAGGTGATTCTTATGCCGTTGGAAAGCGGACGAAAAGATCTACAACTTTTATATTTTTACAATTTCATGATTCGACCGTCTTGAAGGTCCAAATTGTTCCGCAAGTCACACCAAGTTCTCGATGACCCAAAGTTAGTGTTTTGGCATTATTTTCAGAATTCTTTGGCTGTTTTCTATACTTGGTTTGTATTTACCTGAAACACTTTAATTCTAATAATTCTTATCAAATAGCCTTCATCGGACAGCTAAATATAAGTATTTAGGGGTGAAATATCATCTTATTTCACTACTCATCAGATGACATTTGTACGGATTTCAAACCGGCCGCCAGGTGTGGCGGGGTATATAATGTATGATGGGTATTTGTAGTGATTGGAGAAAATAGTTATCTTAATGTTGGTTCTTCCTCTTGTCCTTATTCGATTTATCCATTCATGTTGTCAGTCATATTGACTTCAGTGGATGATTCACTTGAAAATTGTCGCCTTGATCTAGCGTCCTTACAATTTGACCGGCAAGCACGTTCAATCTCAGAATTTAAAGGCTCTAAAGTTCTTTCTCTAGAAGACCTAGTGTGCATGCAAATGACGCACATAGTAGAGGTTTCAGGAAGGAAAACCTCAAGAAAGATATTTTTTTTATGTTTTTTTTTTTTTTTTTTTTATTCAAAATTTTTATTTTATTATTTTTTTAAAATCTCGATTGATCGAGTATGAAGCTCGATTAATCGAGAAAGAAGTCGATTAATCGAGTGGTGGGCTCGATTAATCGAGACAGGACAGAGAAATTATTATTATTATTTATTTAATTTTATTTTTTTGCAGAGATACTGTTTTAATCCCCAAAAATTCTTAAAATTAACTGTTTATTTCCTAAAAATTCAGATTTTCTTGATTTAGTCGCCGGCAACGGCGCCAAAAACTTGATGTGATTCTTTTAATTGTGATGTTTTACTCGCAAGCGCACGAATGAGATTATAGATAGTGGGTGCGGAGTACGAGATCGTTCCCACGAGGACTATTTTAGGAGATGTAAAAAGATGAAACAATAACTCAAGAAATCTACCAAGATTTAACAGTACCCTACCAATATTATGATTTAGGCAGTTTTGTCAGATGATAATTACCGACTACAAAATAAAGTTTAATTGATAATTTAAAAATAAAGGTAAAGATGAAGATATTAAATCCTTCCATCTTTGATTTGTTCTTCCCATAATATAAATCTAAGGATTAAACTATGAGATATACCATTGAAAAATATCTTTTATGGAAGATAAATGGTCAAAACTCGGATAGGTTCCACATTGCATCCCTGCAATCAGAACTTAATTTCATAGATGATTTCCATATATAGATCTGGGATCGAGGGCATAATTTGGCATACTTGATCTCAGATACAAACAAAAATCATCCCCGAAATGGGTAAAAAGTTCTAACAAAAATATCACCATAGATCTGAGATCAAGGGCATGACTCAGCACACTTAATTTCAGATTAGGGAGTAATTAAGATAAAATTACTATTACAGATCCAAGATCCAGGGCATGACTCGGCACACTCGATCCCAAATCGTAATCGTAAGTAGATCCACACGATAAAAATAAAAAGACCATATAACAATGATTGGGGTAAAATTACCGTCATAGATCTGAGATCCAGGGTATGACTCGGCACACTCGATCCCAGTTAGTGGCGGGAATTTCATCCGTTCGTGATAGCATAACAACCATAAAATAAAATCTCAAAGTTTAATCCTAGATCTATACCATTAGAAGTACATTCCTCGGATGGGAATCATTAGATCCCCATCCCTAATAAATTAGCCACACATGTTGTAATTAAATGACATAAAAAAGTAATAAATAAAAAATAATATTTATCTAATTAATTAAAAATACCTCAACCTTTAATAGCAATTTCTTGATCCAAGCTTAATCCACGAGTATAATAATCTTTAGAAACGAACTTAAAAATACTCTCTATTAATTTCTAAATTTAACTAGGAATTAATTGAGCAAAAATAAAATTTTTGAAGAAAGGAATGCTGAAAAGGTAAAAGGAACAAAGCTCTCAAAAAATAAAAATCTCTATCTCTACGTCTCTCTCTTTCTTGAGTTATTTGTGGCTTTAAATACTTCCAAGTCTAGCAGCTTTCCTAGCCCGCAAATCCAGGGTCGATTAATCGACCTCATAGAGTCGATGCATCGATCCCCCCTAAAAATCTGCATTAAGAAGTCTTTTCTGTCTCAAACTCTATCCTTTATCTCGATTAATCGACTGAAAGGTCGATTAATCGACCTCCTTTAATTTTGCAACTAAACATTGCTTTTTGTGTCAGACTCAATCACTTCTCTCGATTAATCGAGTGCAAGGCCGATTGATCGACTAAAAGGTCGATTGATCAACCTTCCCAGATTTCCGTGAACTTCAGCCCAACTTTGCATCAGACGCTGCCTCGATATTTCGGCCATAACTTCATGCACTTGGATTGTATTTACTTGAAACACTTCAAATCTAATAATTCTCATTAGATAGCCTTCATTGGACGGCTAAATATAGGTATTTAGGGGTAAAATATCATCATATTTCACTACTCATCACCCACCATCGCTGATGATGGCCCACGGTACCCTAAACCGATTGACAATATTCTTTTAAGAATTCGATGACAACCTTGTGGTCATTTGATCTGGTGGCTATGGCTTCCAACCATTTCAACACATAATCCACTGCAACCAAGATGTAAAGGTAACCGAGCGATGGGGGAAAGGGACCTATGAAGTCAATTTCCCAAACATCGAAAACTTCAACGATTAAACTCGGTTGCAACGACATCATATTTCGTCTTGAAATGTTTCCCAGCCGTTGACATCATAAGCACTCCTTACTGAATCTTAATGTATCCTGAAAAATGGAGGGCCAATAAAACCCGCTTTGAAGAATTTTATGCGCCCTTTTATCCTCTGAAATGGCCCCCATAGGCCCCAACAAGACAAAAGTTCATAATACTCAACTCCTCCTCTGGTATGCATATTGTGATTACCTGGTCTAAGCAGAACTTGAACAAATGTGAGTCATCCCAGAAGTAGTATTTTACTTGGGAGAAAAAGTGCTCTTTGTCATTCTTGCTCCATTGCGATGGGATTCTGCTAGTGACCAAGTAGTTGACAATGTTTGCGTATCAAGGGGTTCTAGTGGCTGTGACACCTATCACCATTAACTGTTCATGGGGAAATGTGTCACGGATGGTCTCGAAAGATGGTGATTCTTTAGGTAGAATCCTTGATAAGTGATCAACAATCACATTCTCAACTCCCTTTTGGTCTCGAATTTCAAAGTTGAATTCCTGGAGGAGAAAGATCCATCGGATCAACCTCGGTTTCGTATCCTTTTTCGCCAACAAGTACTTCAACGCCGAGTGATATGAGATGACCACTATTTTCGAACTGAGCAAGTAAGAGCGAAATTTATCCAACACATATACCACGACCAATAATTCCTTCTCTGTCGTGGTATAATTCAGCTGCGCATCCAACAATATTTTACTGGCATAGTAAATTACATGGGGTAATTATCCAGTCCTAAAACTGCTCCTATAGCATGGTCCGAAGCGTCACGCATTAATTTGAATGGAAGCGAGTAATCTGGAGGTTGGCATTTGAAAGCAATTCTCTTAGCATCAAAAAGGCCTTCATGCACTCGTCATCAAAGTTAAAAGAGATATCCTTCCCAAGCAGGCTGCACAATGATTTAGCTACCTTGCTAAAATCTTTGATGAATCTTCTGTAGAATCCTGAATGTCCCAAAAACGATCGTATTTGACGAACAGTTTTCGAGGGTGGCAAATTAACAATCAAGTCAACTTTGGCCTTGTCGACTTTGATTCCTTGCTTTGATACGATATGCCCCATGATTATTCCCTGTTGAATCATAAAATGACTCTTTTCCTAGCTTAGAACAAGTTTAAATTCTTCACAACGTTGTAATACTTGTGTCAAATGATATAGACACATTTCAAAGTTCTTCCTAAAGACTGAGAAGTCGTCTATGAATACTTCGATAAATTTTTTAACCATATCAGAAAATATGGCTAACATTCAACGCTTGAAAGTGGTAGGTGCATTGTAAAGTTCGAATGACATTCTGCAATACGCAAATGTGCTATAAGGGCGAGTAAAAGTTGTCTTTTCTTGATCTGACGGAAATACAGGTACTTGGTTGTACCCAGAGTATCTATCAAGAAAATAATAAAATTCTTGTATTGTCAGTTTCTTTATAATCTGATCAATAAAAGGGAGAGGAAAGTGATCTTTTCTCGTAACAGAGTTCAATTTCCTGTAGTCTATGCACACATGCCATCCAGTGGTTTCACGTGTTGGCATTAGTTCTCCTTCACTGTAATTCTTGATTTTTTTGGAACAATTTAGACTGGACTTACTCATTCACTGTTGGAGATTATGTAAATGATTCCAGCATCAAACAACTTGATAATCTCCTTTAGAACGACTTCTTTCATATTTGGGTTAAGTCGCCTCTGCACCTCTTTTGACGGTGTGCTGTTCTCTATTAGGTGTATCTTGTGCATACACACTGACGGGTCAATTCCTTTCAGATCAGCTAAGGTCCATCCGATAAATCTTTTGTGGTCTTTGAGCACCTTTATCAATTCACTCTCCTGCTTTTCAGATAAAGTAGATGAAATTATCATTGAGAGCGTTTCATGAGGTCCCTAAAAAGCATAATTGAGTGAATCAGGTAGCTGCTTTAATTCAAGTTTTGGTGGCTGCTCTATTGATGACCTTAGTTTGGGCATTTCCACAATGGATAATGGTTCGACTTTTGCCTTCCATGGCCTATTCTCCTGAAACACTGAAATGGTTTTCATTCCTTCGAAATGTTACTCTGTATTTCCTCTTTCATCGTAGATGGCTAACAAGACAGTTTCGAATTCTTCCTTAGTTAACATCGAGGGAAGAGCCTCTTCTACCACTTCATCAACTTGGTCGATATAAAAAAAATCGACTTCCTCCTCGTTTGGAAAATGGTTCATGACGTTGAACACATTTAACCGAACTTTCATATTTCCGAAGGACACATCCATGGCTCCCGTACGACAATTAATACGGGCATTTGCAATTACAAGAAAAGGACGTCCAAGGAAATGGGGATTTGATTTTCTAATTTGATTCGTTGTTCCATGTCCAATACAACAAAGTTTACTAGGAAGACAAATTTATCAATCCCTACCATAACGTCTTCAATAATTCCTCTAGGTCTTCTCTCAAAACTATATGCTAATTGGAGTGTCACGACAGTTGGTTGCAACTCACCAAGTCCTAATTTTTTGTACACCAAGTATGGAATCAAGTTTACACTTGCTCTAAGGTCCAAAAGTGCTTTACCAATGGAGTGTTCATCAATGACACATGAGACAGTCGGGACTCCAGGGTCCTTAAGCTTTGGTGGCGCATCTAATTTTAAGATGGAACTGACTTGATCAGTCAGGAACATTTTCTTGAATACATGGGTACGTGCTTTTCTTTTACGAGTGTACAAGTCCTTGAGAAACTTGGCATATGCAAGAACTTGGTTGAACGCATCAAACAATGAAAGATTAATCTTCACTTGCTTAAACGTTTCTAAAACATTATCCATTTTCGATGAACCCTTCCCCAATCTCGACGGAGGTGTGAGGCACTCAAGGTATGGTGCCTTGGGCGTATGGGGATTATTTTCAACAATTGGGTCCTCTTCAGGCTCTGTTTAGACAAATTCGGGAGACTCCTTCCTTTCCTTTCTCGGGTTCTATCTCTTTCTCTTTTTCATTTTCCACTTCTTTCGATTCAAGCAAAATTTCAACATCATTATCAGTGATTCGCCCACTTCTCAAAATGGTTACAGCCTTTAGATGATGGCTAGTTGATGGTCCTTCACCAGATGGTGCTTGATCGGTGCTGAAATTTGACTGTATTTCGCACCTTAATTCCTACATTTAGTTAGCCGATAAAAGCATCTGATGGATGTTATATAGTTTTAATGATTACAGGTATTTCTGACAGTTGGATCATTAAAGAGTGTAAAAGAGGACAATTAAAGGTTACACAAGAACTGTAGATCAAAAGGTTAAAAGAAGCATCAAAATCCGTGAAGTAGCTCAACATCCACTAGGAGAATGAAAACTCTACCCCTATGTGTCAATCGATTGAGCACCAAATGTCAATCGATTGATAAGAGACGACAGTTTTTCCCTCTTTATTTCGAATTTAAAGTCAATCGATTGATAAAGAATTCTCAATCGATTGAGACTATTAGGGAATTTATCTCACTAGCTCATATAAAAAGAAAGCTACGACTTTGTTTTGGGGGGCTCTCACTTTCTCTCTTTTTCTTTTAGGGTTTTCTCTGGGTAGATTGTACTTAGGCTTTTATAGTTCTTTTCTTTTACAGTTCGTGGGATCATAGATTGTATTTAGGAAAAATATTGTAAGAGATCTTTGGTGATAAATAAAAAGTGCATGTTTAAGAGAATGACTTCGAATTTACAACGAGATCGCACACGAAAGATGAGCGGCTAAATCATTTGTTCAAGGAGGATGCGATCCCCAGATAAGTAACATTTTTATGATTAACTCTACAATTTCTTAATTTCATCATGGAATCATTCTGCTAAAAAAAGTGTGTTTAATTGAATATCTTTTGAATGCTTTATTATGGCCGTTGATCGCGGTTATCAACGACCTTAATCGCTAGATCTGTACCTACAGGCCGATTTAGGCTGCAGAGTGATTATTTGCTGATTGTCGTGATTTAAGAATCTTGAGATATGCTATACTTTTTTCATGATTCATAACGCAATGATAGGTTTAGTCATCGCTTTTAGATAGGGTATGCTGGATTGATGATCACATTTTCTTACGATTCATTTTTCTAGATAAATGATGGTGTGATTGATGTGTTATGAAATCGTGAGTTTAATGATAGAAAGGTTATAAATCTAGGGTAGCAAATTCCTTGATCATTCCTAAAATTGTTGTTTTATTTATCAGAAATTGTCTTGCTCAGATTAGTTTATTTTTCTTGCATCTAGAATAGTGTGGTAATTATTTGGCAAATTAAACTCTCTCCCTTGGTACTTCCTTGGGTGTTTAAAATCTCTTTAAGAATTAATTAAATTTCACGTTTCCCTGTGGATTCGACACCCTTGATTTTACCGTGCTACAATAGATCTTGTGCACTTGCAATGGTACATTTTAAAATCGACCAATGCTTGATCATGAGGATTATGGATGGGCTGACTGGGAAGCCTTCCTTCTTCCCTTTGATTCATTTGATCAGCCAATTGACCGATCTGGTCTTCCAGTTTGGCTAAGGATTGCCCTTAAGATTGAACAGTTTTCCCTAAAGATTAGACATTTTGCAGTGCGCTCAATAGTTTTTCCTTGAGATCAGAACTTCTCGAACTTGAAGGATTATTTGATGGAAGTTTTGATTTTGATGGAATTCAGAATGCGGATGCTAATAAGTTGCATTCTGCTGGAAGTTTGAATTCTGTTGTGGATGAAAACCTTGTGATCCACTTGGTACATTTGATATGAATTGCTGGTTTGCATGTCCAGCCTGGTTCTATCCTCCCCATCCTAAGTTAGGATGGTTTCTCCATTCCAGATTGTAGTTATTAGAATAAGGATTCCTATCCTGTCGTTGGTATGATTGGGTCACATTGACTTGCTCCTGAGGATTAGGGTCTTCAGGAAAGATTATCTGAGTGGTTGGGCACTCATTAGCCGTGTGGCCCTGATGTTCACAAATTGAGCAGACAGTAGGAGCAATGAGACTTTGGGCTTGTCAGGTTGCTGCTAACAACATATTCATCTGTCTTAACAACACATCAACTTTGGTTGACAGGTCAAAGGTATTGTTGTTGACTTCAAAGAGACCTCCTTTTGTCAGCACATGAGTTTTTGCTGACACATCAAGATTACCATGACTCAATGTCTCGCTTTGCATTGAATTTTGGCTTAGTCTCTCAAAAAGAGCCCAAATTTCTCCTTCATCCTTAACAACGTATGATCCTCCACACAATGTATCGATCATGCATCTTTCTTCTGCAATTAGTCCATTGTAGAAACTCTGGACTTGTTGCCATCTTGGGATTTGGTGATGTGGCCAACTTCTGAGTAACTCTTTAAATTGTTCCCAACTTTCGTGAAATGTCTCAGCAGGTTGTTGAGCGAATGTCAAAATTTTCTTCCTCAGATCAACGATATTACTAATAGGAAAGTATTTCTTGAGAAACTCTCTTTGTAGCTCATTCCAATTCCTAATGGATCCTGGTTCTAATGAAAGAAACCAATATTTTGCTTTATCTCTCAAAGAGAAAGGTAAAAGTCTCAATTTTGCTATCTCATCAGTCACATTGTGCACTCTGAACATCTTGGAAACCCCGATGAAATCGGTCAGATGTGCGTGTGGATATTCTTTGCTTAATCCTTATAAAAATGGCAGCATTTGAATCATTGCTAATTTGAATTCGAAATGATTCCCTAGGATGGGAGCATGAGTAATACTATCATGATCCTCGTAAGGACCAAGATCATTGTATTGCTCCAATGTCCTCGAACCAATTGGTGGCTCATTGTCGTTTCCATTATTGTTGTTGTTCGCATTCCTTTCTCCTCCTCCTTGTCTCTGATCAGCCATAACTTCGGAGTTATCGCATTGAATTCGGCAGTTTCTTCAGTTTGTTTTACAGGCTCTTTCGATCTCTAGATCCAAAGATTATAGAATTGGGTGATGAGATCGAGTAAAGCTCATACACCGACAACCCGAGACAATGATTACATAACCAAAATGGACTCAAAGACTGCTACAGTTCAGAATCAATCGATTGATTTGTGAGAATTGATCGATTGAAATAGATTAGAAAGAAGCTTTCACACAAGTTTCTGCTTCTCAGTCGATCAATTGAAATTGAAAAATCAATCGATTGAGAACAGACAATATCTACTACCCGAGCAGATAAAAAATGTAATTTTTTTTTTTTTTACAAACTAAAATGAACATAGTTCAAATTCAATCGATCGGTTGAGATAGATCAATCAATTGAGTTGAATCCGAGAGCACACATTATTGAATCAGTTCTCTAGTTAGTCAATCGATTGAATTTCTGAAGAAAATCAATTGATTGATTTATCAGGGTGTACTGAATATTAACCTAACCTAGTTTGTCAGTCGATCGATTGAATCTCAGAAATCAATCGATTGACTGGCAAAACTGTGAACAAAAATCCACAGTCTGAGCAAAATGAAAATTTCATCAACAATCACAAAGTTTTTTTTTTCTTTTGCAATAAAACAAAATTCTCTAAAAATTAATCAAATTCCCTCGCTTCCCTGGCAGCAATGCCAAAAACTGGATCAGTTTAAATGTATTACCCTTGCAAGTGCACAAGTTCGAAGAATAAGGGCGAGTACAATGGATGTTGAACCCTCAGCGAAGCGCGTAATTTGCTCAATTTTAAAGAATGCAACAACCTAAGAAAGTACCAAAGGTGAGATTTGTTATGATGATTTGCTACTACACAATGCAACAATAACAAAAATCAAAGCTTATGCAAAGAGGAACTACGACAAATAAAGTAACGATGATGAGATGATCAAGGAGTCCGCTAACCCTAGATGTGTACCTTTTCCACTAACAATCCATACAATTCAATGCCAATTATTTACCATCATTTTACTACAAATAAAGCGAATTGATGAGAATGTGATTATTGATTCGGCATATAATATCCTGACACTATGACACATTCAATCACGATATGAATCATGCGAAAGGTATAACTTATCACAAATGCGAAACCACAATAGTAATAATCAATCGTACTACATTCTATATCGGACAACAAGATCGATCTAGGTAGAATAACTCTTTTACTGTCGCCAATAACTAAGATCGACAATTGTAAATGAGCATTCGATGATAAACAATATGCACAAACTTAAAACTGTATGATTCAATAATTATGACAAGAAGTGATAGAATTGAGGGGTTTAGCCGCTTCCTCCTTGAATGAGGGGTTTAGCCACTCATCCTCGATCCGAATGCAATATACGAATCCGAAGCCATCAAAAACACGTTCTTTGATTTATCAACAGCTGGATATTTAGGAAAAGATCAAAACCTTACAAGGCTATGGTTCCTATTTACAAACTATTAATCAAAATCTAAAACTAGGCTCTAAAAACAATAGAGAAAAGCTCAAAATAAAACTAAGAAATTCCACCCAGGAAGACCTAAACGCTAAACATAGGGCTACAACCGAGCTGGACCGAGCTCGAGCTTGGGTAAGCTCTAGCTTAGCTCTAGCTTGGCTCTAGCTCGGCTCTACCTTATACGAGTTGAGCTGGAACTTGGTTCTAAGCCCTTCGAGCCTAAAAAATCTGAGCTCTAGCTCAGCTCTATCGAGCTCAAATCGGGTCGAGCCGAGCTTTGAGCTAAATAAATTTTATTATAAATTTTTTCCTAATGTTATTTTAGACATTATTTTCTTTTTTAATAGATGAAAGATTTCATAAAATTTATAAATGAAAACCCTAATATCTTTTAATCCCTTAGTCCTTTGGATTTAACGGATCGATTGGAGAAAAATGTGTTTGAATTTTGAAAAGTTAAAAGGTATTTAAATTTAATGTGTTATATATTGATTTAGAGCATAGGTGTTGGTTACAGGTGTTGATTGATTGGTCAATTTCCATGCTAGTGGTTGTTCATTGAAACTAGGGTTGGCACCGAGCCGGCCCGAGCCCGAGCTTGGGTTAGCTCTAGCTTGGCTCTACCTTACTCGAGCCGAACTGGAACATGGCTCTAGGCCCTTTGAGCCTAAAAAGTCTGAGCTCTAGCTCGGCTCTATCAAGTTTGAGTCAGGCCGAGCCGAGCTTCGAGCTAAATAAGTTTTATTATAATTTTTTTCCTAATGCTATTTTAAACAACATCTTCTTTTTTTAATAGATAAAAGATTTAATAAAATTTATAAATGAAAACCCTAATATCTTTTAATCCCTTAGTCCTTTTGGATTTAACGGATCGATTGGAGAAAATTAAAAGGTGTTTAAATTTTAAAAAGTAAAAAGGTGTTTAAATTTAATGTGCTAAATATTAATTAATAGCATAAGTGTTGGCCGCAAGAGAGAAGGAGAAAGAAGCTGCAAATTTCAATAGAGGATCATAAGGATTATATGTTGATTATATTCTATCCATTATAAGGTAACTAGATGAATCTTGTCAAAAGGGGAAAAAATAAAAGAAAAACTTTCAAAATTAATATAATATATTTTATCATATAAAAGTATTATATACTATTAATAAAGCGAATCGAGCTTTACTAGCTCAGCTCTAGCTTGACTCTACTTCAACCGAGCTTTAAATAAAAAGCTCTGCTCTGGTTCTCCAGCCAAGCTTAAGAGAGCAAAAACTCTCATTTTTGAGGCGAGCCGAGTTGAGCTGTCGAGCTAGCTCGACTCTATTGCAACCCTACTTAAACACAACACTGTTTATATAGGGTGCGGATAAGAAAACTTTCAGTTAAGAATTAATCGATTGAATTTCAAGATTCAATCGATTGATTTCAAAATTTGAGTTCTGGCGGATTCATTTGAATTTGAAATCAATCGATTTATTTTTAGATCTCAATCGATTAAGTTCAAATTCAAATTTAGGAGGGGAAACAGTTGTCATCCAAATTAATCGATTGACTTCTAAATTTCAATCGATTGTTGATGACATGTGACATTTTCATTCTCAAAGCTTTGGCTGGACCAATCAGTTTTTTCACGGATTTCGGTGTTTTCTGTTAGCTCCATAGTCCAATGTTCCCATGTAGCCCTTAACTATTCTCAATTATGCTCTTGCAAACGGTTAAGAACACTTGAAATCACTAAAACTACACAACAATCGTCAGAACGGTTAAGAACACCTGAAATCACTAAAACTACACAACAATCGTCAGATAGCTTTCATCGGATGACTAAGTGTCGATATTAGGGTGCGAAATATAATTATATTTCAGCACATATTATGACCCACGGCCTGACATAGGGCCAGGTATGGGCTAAGATAAGTATGTCTGATATATGAATGGGATGGTGCAGCCCACCCTGGTTAGCAATCAAGCCGGGCGTGGGCAAGGTTCAAGAGGCCCACCCATTTTAGGCTCACTACAAAAACAAGACTATTAGCGACAGCCAAAAACTGTCGTTAATACCTTTGCCACTAATAGTCTTAACAATTTTTTTATTAATAGCGGCAGTTTTTTGCTTCAAACAACTGTCGCTAATAGTCTTAGTTTTTGTAGTGGCTTGACCTGAAACTGGCAGTCTCGACCGTTGAGACCGTATGTACGACCACCTTATTAAACAGCGATGTTGCGCTTTTGGTGAGGTCCAACTGGTTCAACTTAAAATGGGGTTTAACGGATTTTGAAACGATTGGATGCAAGGGAATCTTGACATTAATTTTTTGAAGTTCGCCAAACTTTTGAATCCTTCGGCTTCCAACGGCTTCAAAATCAGTTGAACCATGTGGAGTTCAGCCAGTAGGACCTGACTAAACATGATGGTTTGGCAGTGGGTCATGACAGCACGTTGCTTGTTGGCCGATTGTCGAGAAGCCATGAGAGAGAGAGAGAGAGAGAGAGAGAGAGAGAGAGAGAGAGCACTAGAGATTTTGCTTAATTTCACCATGGTTGTCTCCTTGTCTTCCTTTGTCCCCTACTCAGGCTCCCTTTAAAGAAAGAAATAAATCTATGGCTGCCTCTGTTCGCTCGTACGCATTTAACCGCCGACATCGAAACCCCTTAAAATCAATTGATTGAGTCTGATCAAAATCAGATGATGGAGCTTGTATTTCACCTAAATCTTTCACAAAAATAATTTTGAAATCATGTCGCACCTATAAAATAGTTAGTTTTAGATTTCATGTGTCACCGATCCCCAAAATATGGCCCTTAAATCATATGGTACACATTATGCTCAAATGTGAGTTTAGGTATATTTTGGGGATCCGTGACATGTGGAATAAAAACTCAATGTCTGATAGGTTATACATCATCTCAAGATCTTTTGTCTGAAAGATTGAGGGTGAAATATAATCTCCATTATTTGACCCAACCCAATCAATGGATTTTAATAGGTTCCCAATATGGGCACTTTCAGTAAATGCGTGGGTGCAAACAGAGGTACCCTAAATCTATTTCATTTAAAAGCGTTTAACTGCTTCCAATCACATGATCCAAATGTCTTTTTAAAGTAATCATTGACCCATTAGATCATTCTTTTATGTCTTTTGGATCATATATATGATACGATTGACGAAACCACATGCCATGAGTCACCATTTGGAATGGCCTGTTACCTTCTGCAAGCCTTCCAACATAGCAAACAATCATAACGTTTTGTTGGGTCAATAGACAAAAACACTTGGAAAGCAGATCCAAATTTGAATCCATGAAAACTGTTACTTTCCAAGTTTGAAATTTAGAGTCCATTGTTTAAGGATATGAGGTTGGACCATAATTTTCTTTCAAGCACATGATAATGGGAAATTTGACAGATTGATGGTAAATAGTAAGTATCCTTTTTCTATGACATATCCCATTAATGATTCATTTTAATTTGTTTTCATTTTTAACTATTTAATCATCTTTAAGATCTATTGTCAAATTTCTTACTAAAATCTGTCTATCAAAGTGAGTGTGCCAAGATAGAGGTGATTGCCTCAAGGGATGATCAAGATCGTGAGATGAATGATCAAAGAAATTAATGGTGGAAGATCAACGGGTGTACGATAAAAGATTGAGCGTCGAGATGCATTAAAGAGAGACACAATGGAGTGTGCCCTCCTTCAAGCTCACGGACCACCAAAGACAGTGTTATATGGAGGACAGATTTTATGCACACAAAGTGCAGGCAATTGATACGGGACAATGCAATTGGTTGCAAGTGCAGTAGGACTCTATTAATGCAGGTCAGTGCAGCTAGTGATCGCATCATGCCACATCAGCCGCCTGTACTTTATCCTCAACTAATCTGTCCTATGTTTATAATTTTCTTCTTAAGATTTCCAGTAACTACATCTTGTGCATTTGAGAAAACACTTGCTTCAGGAATTAAGTTTTCAAATCACACTGAGGTCGGTGACTTGTGCTTTCTTTCTTCTTCCTCAAGCAAGTTAGGTTTGGCTTGCTGAGAGCTCGACAGTTCGAGTGGTTTTAGGCTCCTAATGTTTTGGCAGGGCCTAGGTAAGTTAGGGGGTTTGCTAGGGCCTCTTAATTATTCGGAGGGGCCTCTAAAAACATCTTTCCTATTATGAAACCATATTACGTTTATTACATATTTTTTTTTAGGAGGTTCATATATATATTATTATTTCTAAAATCTCATAATTTAGTTAAATGATATCTTTATTTGCAATCATAATAATGAAGTTAAAATTTATGGTTACAAATAATACTATCCATTATGTAAAATCAATTGTTAAATTTCAGTTAGGCCTCTTACCTAGATACCTTAATATTTATCTTTTGTGTAGCGATCTTTGCAACCAAATATTCTTGCAGCACAACTGATGGTTCAACAATTTATATTGTTTATTGCGTTGGCTCAGAAGCTACATGTAATTTTTCATCTTAATAATGGACGCATTAAATATTGGGTAATGGACTACATATCAGACGATCAGATGTTAATAGTGGCAATTTTTGGCTGCTGCTAATAGTTTTATATTTTGTAGTGAATTTAATTAGGGCTGTCAATGGGCCGGGTCAGGCCAAATCAACTGAATTAATCCAACCCTGCTCCCTCTCCCCCATCCGACTTGACTTGACCTGAAAGTCAGGTCGGATGCCTCATGCCTGACCTGACCAGATGAGTCAATTTTATCCATCAAAACTGGTAAAAAAACATGTCAGGCGAGTCAGGCATCAGGTCGACCCGACCCATTGATAGTCTCCTAAACCCAAGTATTCTAACCAACATTCCATTATTGACACCTCTCATGTGAAAAAGGGGACCTATGAGCATGGTCCAAAATTTCGGCACTGTGGGAAGATTTAGGCTGAAAGTTTGGTTTCGATCCCCACCGAAACGAAATCCGATTTTTTAATCCTTGCTTATGAGAGGATTCGAATCATCCCATCGGGACACTTTAATATCGATCATTTAAATAATATTAACAATCATCCATTTTGAGGGTGCATACAATTCACATCGTTCATCTAATAAATTTGAATTTCGAATCATACCATTTTAATTGAGTAGGATTTCTCAAAACCATACCCCACCTAGCAAACCCATGAATCGTTTGGCCTAAGGCCATCAACTTCACCTTTTATTTAGTTGCAGAGTATGCGATGCATCACGCATTCGTAACAGAATGTGAACTTGCACGTAACTCTATTATTCTCTAGCCTGCCCTTAGAAGGCCATCCGATCCCTTTCTTGGCTTGTTACGAAAGAAAGAACCAAACCGTTGACATGTCTTCAAGGTTTGAATATGGGGGCAATATTTTATTCAATTAAGAGTTTGAACTATGTGCACGGGCCGCTCTATTGTCTACTGTGTACTATGGCATTCTTGGTCTATTAAATGTAGAATTTTATGGGCCTAAATCAATCTCACAAAATCGGCTTGTAAGATAGAAGATTGTCCGAATTATATATAGCATAAGGCTTCCAACTCACAGGAGATGTGGGACTATCATTCACGCCTCCTCATGTGTAACGTGTCTCTCTCCCTCCGTGTGGTACATACTCTGATACCATATAAAGTTTCAGGAGCGTAACTCAACCTCACAAAACCGGCTTTTTGTCAAAGCTTAGAGAGAGCGACATTTTACCGAGCGCTTTTTACCATAATATTGTGTACACGGATTTTAAGTACCAAAAAACTAGCAAATACACATTTGTTAGATATTTTTATTTCTAATACCCTCAAACCCCTTGGAATTACACAAAAAAAAACGTTTTTTTTAGAGCACCCGACTAATGTAAATAATAGGGAAACCACTCCTGATTGCTTTCATATTCCGAGCAGTCTTCGACTCAACGTAAAGCGGTTCCCGATAGACCAATTCAGTCTACTATGAGCCTAACTATGTATAATAGACTTCTATGATAGACTGGTCCAGTTTATAATAGATCGATTCAGTCTATCATAGACTGTTTTGATCAATATTTGGTCATTTGTAAAAGATTCCATCTCACCCTATCATTCTTGAATTTATGAACGCATTAATCAATTTAGATGGAAAATCATTGTTTATAGTTTAAGTAATGTCCCTTTGTACTCGTTCACGTTATCAATAATTTTAGACTTCTCGTTATCAATCAATTTAGATCTATTCCTCAGTTGCTTTTTAACAACTGGAGAAATAGATCTACATGAGGGATCAATTGCTCTAATGCCGAAATCGTACGTCGCAGAAACGCAAGTTCCTTAATTTAACCTATAAACGAAATTTTTTTGTCAAAAAAATCATAAATTCAAAAATCGTAAAATCCATAAAGAATCATCTACAAATGACCATTAATCCATCAAAATGGTCCATGATAAATCAATGCAATCTACTATAGATCGAAGTAGACTATATATACTGCAATAGTCTATTATAGACTGCTCAGCTCAGAATAGACTTAGGCTGCGTATGGCATAACTCTTTGCTAGCCCTTGTCGCGGTAGAGTTCAACCGCTTTAGTTGATTCTCATTCTCTTTTCTAACTCCCTGCAAAGGAGGATTTACCTGCACTAGTAGCAACCTCTCTGCTCTCTACAAGCTCTCTATCAGAGCAAATCAAATCGGCTCTGATAAGGAGTGAGTAGAGAGGAGGGTAGAACTACTAAACAGGTAAATCATGCATAAAATCTTGCCATGCAAGAAATTATCAAAGAGAAGGGATACCTGCTTTAGCAGGTAGCAGAATGTTAACAAAGAGGATGGTAACCTGCTAAAGCAGGTGAGCTCTGCTATGGCAGGGGCTACCAAAGAGCAATGCCATGCGCAGCCTTAGTCAATTTGTTAGGAACTGCTTTACGTTGCATCAGAGACCGGAATGGAATCCGAAACAAGTTTTAGAGATTCATTTCAGTATATTTATTTTTCATCTGCTTTTTGAAAGTAGGGACATTTTGGCCATTTCTTTGCTTTAAAAAAGGTTTATGGCATATTTGATGCGAAGATTTTTGAAATTACATATGAGAATTGACAACAAAAAACTGGATAGAGGATTTGGCATATTGTGTTATTTAGAGTGTCAAATCAATAGAAGGTCAAAAGTAAACTATTAGTGATTTTCGAACTCATAAGAGCAGGTTGACCCAAGTTATTACAACGTAAATTTAGATTTATTTTTCTTATTTTTTTATTCTTTGGGTTGTCGTTGCTATTGAGAGGCTAGGATTGAATCCAAAACTTCTAATTCAGCTATAGGGGTGTAGATTCAGTTAACCGAATGAAAACCGAAAATTAAAGTTTTCGGTTCAAGTCAACCTGATGAACTGAAATCGAATCGAAACAAATGAGTACAGTTAAATTCCGAAAACAGGAACCCAAACTGAAATATGTTCGATTTGGTTTCTAAATCTCGCCAGTCGGTTTTGATTTTGGGTTGGTTTCAGTCTGAATTCGGTCTGGTTCAGTGGACCAATTTTTTGGTCGATTTTATGTTTTTGGTTCAAAACTTGCATCCCTATTTAGCAACAAGATCAATTCCTAAGTCTCTGTATCTTATGGAAGCCTTAGAGCGAGGCGTGAATTTGGAAAGTTACTTTGCTTCACTTATCAGATTCCGTAAGTAACATAACATCCACTTTATGGAGGATTTGTAAGAGATCCATATGCCCTTTTGTTGATACCTGCAAGCATTTAGGTTTCTATAATATTTATGTTATAGATAGCGGGATACGTGGATGGAGTTAAGAGAAATAAAGAGTACATAACCAAAGTAGGTTGATCACATCATATATATTGCTAATTTAGTAGATAGGATCCTAAAAATTATAAAATGCCAAAGTAACCCATAAGGGTCTTAACTAAGGGTATCAATGGGGCCCGGGTTGAGCCTATGTTTTTGTGAATATATAGGATGCCAGGCCGAAACCTGGCCTATTTATTTGATGATTACCGAGCTCGAGGCAGAGAGTCTCTGTGCTCGATCCCTGCCAACTCTATGCCAAGGAGCTTGGATTTTTACTTAAAACAGCTCTCCGCTCGGTGAAAATGGGGGGTTGGGAGCTGGTTTACCAAACACATTCTGGGGCTAAAAGTGTTGGGCCGTAGACCACGGCCCAGGCCCTAAAAAGAATAAAAAGGAGGGTAAACAGTCATTTCAAAGTCAAGGGCAACATTGTAGTTTTTTCATCAGCCAAGGGTATTTAGTAACAATGAAAAATATAAAACATAGAGGGGTGTATAATTCCCATTTACGAGAAGGCTAGAAGCAATTGGTAATTTGCTGTAGACGCTCTGTTTGTCTAGAGGAGATGTTGGGTAACATTGCAAAGAGATGGATGCAACTCAACGGCAAGGATTACTGGAAAAATCTAATCGATCCTCTCGATATTGATCTACGACGAAACATTCTTCACTATGGCGAACTGGCTCAATCAACCTACGATGCTTTCAATAGAGAGAAGGCATCAAAATTCGCGGGAAGTAGCCGATATGGGAGGGAGGACTTCTTTGCCAAGGTAGGCCTAGCGTATTCTCATCCCTACACGTACAATGTCACCAAGTTCTTGTACGCGACGTCGGAAGTTGATGTACCGGACGCATTTTTGGTACGGTCTTTGTCGAGGGAGGCTTGGAGTAGTGAGTCGAATTGGATGGGATACGTCGCCGTGGCCACCGACCAAGGAAAGGTCGTATTGGGTAGGAGGGACATAGTTATCGCTTGGAGGGGAACGATACAAGCTTTGGAATGGGTTAATGATTTCGAGTTTACAATGGTTTCGGCATCTCCGTTGCTCGGTGTGGCTTCTTCCAAGGGCGGTGTGGACCCAATGGTGCACCAGGGTTGGTACTCGATCTACACGTCAAATGATCTGCGATCCCCTTTCAATAAGTCCAGTGCCAGAGACCAGGTGAATTTTGATCGACCATTAATGAAGGGAGTTCGAGCGTAGCGTCTTTTAGCGGTATGGAGTGATGGGTTTCAAGGCCTTAAAATCCATGCCAATAAACTTTTATTGAGATTTAGATGACTAAAAGGCGCTTTGTAACCTTATGATTCCTAGGAGGAGAGTCAATTTCTAACCAATGATTTTAAATATCAGCCATATTCGAAAAATATCGGTGGCGGGTATGTATCAGGTTAGGGGCGTTAGGTCCCATCCGATGCGGATACACACCCCCGATTTATATTGGGTCAAATAGGTCAAATATCGTACCATATATATTGGCCGATATCGGGTCATATCAATCTCTATGGGCTGATCTGTATCCGATATATTCGATATGTATATCCGATATATCAGATACGTATCGGTATGACGTATTGGTCCAAGACCCAACTGATATGCCGATATATATGTTACTTTAAATCCTTCTTTCGAACCCATAAGGTACATATTGGCACACAACGTGCAAGCCGTGCGCCACGTGGACCTTAATGTCAGAGGCCCTATATTTTCACCTTTATCCAAACCGACCATATTTTAGCCAAGCCATTTTCAGCTAGCACAAAAAGTCCGTAATACCCCTTGCACTTTTTTTCGTTCTACATGATTTAAAATTTTAAATATTTACATTTTTCTATATTTACGCGATGTGAAATCGGATCTATGCCGTCTGATTTGAAGGCTATATAATAAAATAGATAGCACCAAAGATAGGCACGAAAAAAAGGCGATATCGCCTCTTTAAAAAAGAAATTTTTTTTTAACAATCGATGACGACTTTTGACACAATCGGTATCGACCATTTTAAGAGCCGTCATCGACTCTGTACATACGACTATGTACAGAGTCGCCATCGATTGTAAAAAAAAAAACAATTATTTTTATTTTTATTTTATTTTTTTTATAAAATCGATGGCGACTTTGTACAGAGTCGCCATCGATTTTATTAAAAAATATATATATTTAATCGATGGCGACTCTATACAGAGTCAATGGCGACTCTGTATTGAGTCGCCATCGATTTTATAAATTTTTTTTTTTTTTATACAAATAATGGCGACTCTGTAAACAGTCATTGACGACTCTATAAACAGTCGTTGACAACTCTTAAAATGGTCGGTACCGACTATGTACAGAGTCAATATCGACTGTGTACAGAGTCGATATCGCATTTTTTTTTATATCTATCTTTGGCACTATCAATTTTATATTGTGGCCTTCAAATCAGATGACATAAATCTCGTTTCATATCGCGTAAATATAGGAAAATACAAATATTTAAAAATTTAAATTATATAGGTGTATCCTCTTCTTCCTCATTCTAATTTGCTACAGTCTCTAACGAAAAATGTATATCTGGGTCGATTCAAATAACAGATCAGAGTAGATTTTATTGAGTAGAAGACGCTACCTCTCACTTCTAGAAATTGTAAGAGATTAAAATGAAGAAGAAAATGATGTTCTCACATGGTCGATCAGATAAATTTCCCGTTAAAAAACCATCAAGATCCGCTTACGTCTCAAAGTCTGCACCGTGCACGTAACTCTCACGCCTATAGCCTCTATGCTACGCCATTCTAAAGTTAGATGTCAATGGAAGTCCGACTTAGAATAATTGCTTCCCTTTTGGCGTAGCGTTGCTTGGCAGCTAGAAAAAGTTGGGTGATTCATCTCCCAAAAAAAAACAAGAGCATAAGTTGGGTGAGAAGCAGGTTGTTACTTGCAACCAAACATTTATATAGGGCTCCACCTATTTAAAGAAAGGAAAAATTTCAAAATAACTCTGAAACTTTTATTCCGTTATCAATAACGTACTTAAATTATTCTTTTTATGTAATAATTAGGCACCCAAAATATACATAAGTTCATCAACTAAATCCCTATCGTCACCTTGCGTTAATAGGCCAATAAAAAATGCTACAACACTCCAAAATATCATGCGTGGCATGCCAACATGGCGATGACTTAACATGCGCGAATATTGATTTTACTTGTTTCCCTAAACCAGTTTGCAAAAAGAAAAAGCAAAATCCCAAAGAACCGTTGGTCCTTCCTCCCACGTTGACATGCCACACACGTTATTTTGGGGTGCTGTATGCTAACTCAACATTCTCCGTTCGCATATTATCGGAAGGTGACGGTAGGGTTTAGTTGATAAACTTCTATGTACTTTGGGTGCCTATTAAATAAAAATAATAATTTAAGTGCGTTATTGATGAAGGGGTGAAAGTTCAGAGGTTATTTTGAAATTTTCTCTTAATAAAATCACCAAGTAATGTGGGACACTCATTTAATGATGAATCGCACACTAGCGCCTTGTGACGGGGGCACGCGGTGCGGCCATCCAGGTCAGCCGTAGGGCCATTTTTTCTCTTCATGTTTTGAGCATCACTGGTGCGTCAAGGTCATGAGGACGGAACCGTTTGTACTGGGCATGAGCCACGTTGGCGTCGCGACACGTTGGGATGGAGGGTGAAGACTTGGTTGCGACACGGATGCAACATGGTCAGCTGGGCTAGCGTTACGGGGCGTTGCGGTGTGAATAGTAAAGTATTTCAAACTAATAGGTTTGAGGTCTTTCCGCTATTTCGCCTGAATTACTGTTTTACCTTTATATAGGGGGACATGAGTTGGGGTCTCCCGACCCTACACGTGCACTAGCCTCGTGGGCTTATGTGCGTGCATCCGGACCACGCTTGGTGAGTGGTCGTCCTAGCTACGTCGTGTACTAGGGCCATCGCGTTGGTGGTTCCCAACCACCTTCGAGGTGCGGGTTTTAGCCCAAAGGGGGCTCGGAATATGCCCGTCACTACCTATCGCTATATCTATCATCGTTGCATGTTGCCTTATCGATCATCGTTATCTGTTAACTTAACAATCTTCGTTGCCGGCTCTAACCTGCTGCGTTGCTTCGCAGGGCGAAGTCCGAACGTAGAGGTTGAGGTGAAGCTTGAGTAGGACAAGCCTTCCACCATTCGTAGCATCTGGGAATCCGCATCGCTTGCCTCATTTGGGAGAAGTAGGCTGACCTAACGCAGCGTGCGTTAGGTGCCGCACGGGACTGAGATTGCAGAAGTGTGACCCCGTGATAGCTCGCTTTCATCATAGATTGGAAAATTTCCCAGATCCAGGATGATGTTTTTCCAAAATTATCAAAACTAGGATGTATCTTTCAAAATTATTAGAACCAGGTTCGAAGTGTTTCCAACTGTCATAGCTTTCAGGAAACCAATGAAATGGCGAAACTACCCTCACTACAGCAAACCATTAGAGACCGTAACATTCTCTTAGCAGTCGGGATCACCACTGTTTGTAACTACACCGCTAAGATCTATAAAAACATCAACGTTCTACAAAAGATTGCACCGATCCTTTGCAGAATGCAGCGATCTCTGATAGACCGCCACCATCCATAATAGAGCACTGCCAATCGCCAGAGAGAGAGAGAGGGAAACTGCCCGAGTTACTTTGGTTTTCAAAAATTATCCTCCATATCCGCAATGTTTTGGGTTCTATGAAAAAGTAGAGGGCATTTTTGCCATTTCATATTTTAGAGGCGTTCGATAATTTTGTGATTGATATTGATTTTGATAATTTCAAAAAGGATAGCTTTAAACGCACCCACTAAATTTTGCTGGGCACCTACGCTAAAAACCACTGATTGCTTTAAATCTGACGATGAAGATCTTTTTTCATTCTTATCTTCCACTCAAGGGATCTTGAGATTATTGCGCAATTATCAAACGACCAATTTTCAATTCCACATGGCCAAGGTTCCAAAAACGTAGCCCTAATGTCACGTTTGTGCGTGATGTTTGCAATTTCATTTTAGGGCTACTTTTTGGGGATGTGTGCCCCGAGGAATTGAAAACTAACCGTCTAATAGGTGCGCCATTATCCCAAGATCCCTTGTGTGGAAAAATGGAGTGCAAATTGATCTCCATCATCTGATTTAAAGCAAGCAATTATTTTTAGCATAGGTGCCCAACAAAATTTGATGGGTGCTTTTAAATCTACTTTTTTCGGAAAACCAGATGCTGGACTGGGAAATTTTCCTTATAGATGTGAAATTGCTTTTGAGGCCTCAACCTTCAAAAGCATTTCCTGTCTAACCAAAATGAGGAAAGAAATTGTGCTGGGAGTGGGCACATGGATAAAAGATTGAAGGCCTTATCTTTTATCCATGGTTTAAATACGTTATTGGTTTTGGTCCGGTAAAAAAATTGTAACGTACTTACTATTAAACGGTTGATAATAGCCGTACCCTTTTGAAAAAGTCTCGAATAATTCACATTTAAATTTCTAATTATTCACGATTTTTTACAAAGATTGCAAATTTCAAGAATTATTTGTGCGTTTTTCTGAATTTTTCAAATTTTTTAATTTTTAACTAATATATTTTTTTAATTTTCCTTTTTTCCTTTTCCATTTTTTAACAATTATTTTCCTGAGTTTAATGAATTTTGCCTATTTTTTTCCACATTTTATCCAATCCCATTTACATACAACAATAGACCAAGAGTTGGTATATGGTAACTGACCCATTCTCGACAGATACTTTCTGAGAGGTGTGCCATGTGGAGTCACCATGTGTGTCATGTGATAGTACACCCATAATCTAAAGATCTATGGTACGTAAGATAGGGACGAAAATGCATGTCAATCTTGTGATCAAAGCAGTCATCATTAAAGATCAGTTTAGCCATTCATTTGAAGGGCCTAGACTGCTTTGAATCAGCATTATAGATTTTCAGATCATGAGTATACTATCAAGCGGCACACATGATGAATTTAGAGGGCACACATTCCAAAAAGTGACCTGCACCTAATGGGTCGGTTACTATAGACCAACTCATTGTCCAAAGGGTGCCGGTTTCAAGCTCGGATGGAAAGGTGTAGGGAAAGCATCGCATGAACCGTTGACTGTAAAAACCCCAAAACTTTGTCCTTACCAAATTACTTAGGGAGCCTATGATGATTAACGACTGATTACTTTGAATCAAATGATGAGATCTGCTTTTATCCCAATCTTCTGCGCAATGGATTTTGAGACCATGGGCGTACCATTAAATAATCAGTTTTTGATTTCACATGGCACAAATCCTGCCCAAACATGATTTCAGGCTAACTTTTTCAAATCAATGCCACATGACATTATCGGAAAAAAAACCGGAATAATGGTACGCCAATAGTCTAAAGATCGATTCTGTGGAAGATTGAAGACTGATCTCCGCGGTCTGATTCAGAGCAGTCAAGGGTGTAGAGCTACCCTAACACTAGTAGCGAGACATATTTGCAAAGGTTTTGTGCAAGTCTGAGATATTACATTTGGAAATGATGATCTGACCAAAGGGGTGATGATGTGCAGGTTTTAAGCGAGGTAAGGAGACTAGTAGAGCAATATAAGGACGAAGAGATCAGCATTACCATAACTGGCCACAGTTTAGGTGCAGCCCTCAGCACTTTAAGCGCAACTGACATTGTTGCCAATGGCCTAAACAAGCCCAACGGTCTCCCTGACAAGCCATGCCCGGTCACTGTGATAGTCTTTGCAAGCCCGCGTGTTGGAGATGGCGATTTCAGTCAGATCTTCTCAGGATTAGAAGATCTACGGCTGCTACGTTTGCGTAATGCCCCGGACATCGTGCCCAATTACCCACTGTTGGGTTACTCGGATGTTGGTGTGGAGCTCGCTATCAACACCCGGAAGTCGGAGTATTTGAAGAGTTCAGGTAATGTATGGAGCTGGCATAACTTGGAGGCATATTTACATGGTGTTGCAGGGACACAAGGGAGTAAAGGAGGGTTTAAACTGGAAGTGGACCGGGACATAGCGCTACTGAATAAAGGCATGGACAGTTTGAAAGATGGGTATCTAGTTCCTGTTTCATGGTGGATTGAGAAGAACAAGGGGATGGTGCAAGGGGCTGATGGGCACTGGCATTTGAGGGACCATGAGGAAACATAGAATTACTTAAGGCGTGTTTGGTAGCTGGGAAAATGGCTCATTTGTCCTGAAAATGAGCTAAAAATTCATTTGTCATCAATTTTTTGTTGTTTGGCAACTGATGTGGGGCCACACGGAAAATGCAATTGCCCCTATTTGCGTAAAATCTGCTTTCAGTGAAATTTTTACCGAAAATCAAGTTTATGCGTCCACTACAAATATGCTTGATACCCAAAGTTCCAATTTTTCAAACTATATCGAACATTTACTACTAAAATAGGTTGGAAACATCTATCTATTCCCTATTAAATATCAGGCCAGATACCTCATCTTATTTATTTGAGCTTTGATGTTTCAGTGTTTTGTCTGAAATTGCGTTCTTTCATTATTTTCAAATGGATTGCAAGTACAAGTTTGCTGATAAATATAGAGGGTTCTGCAAAAATGTCTTGAAGCCATATGTTTGCCCTTTCTGTACTGTTCTTATTCTGGCTATCAGGTGCGCTAATTTGTGGGCAAGATCTGATGACTCCTGCCCAAATATAGATTGGCGGGTTATGAATTCAGATTTGCCACTGCCAAAGAGGCTAGGAACGAGCTCCTGCTTTATCTAAAGAAAAAACCTCTTCTTTTCTCTCTTCTTGAACTCTTCTTAATTAATTCTGTTTCAGGGATTCGTTAAGGTCCTCTTTTGGAATATAAATTTCTCTGATTTTCTTTTAAAGGTCTTGTTTTTGCACACTACCTTTCTCCTCTCAGAGTTAAACGTTTACATATAAACCTACAGTTATCACAAGACTTAGTTCCTAAATTTGCATTTTATTGAATCCAATCGATTGATCTTGACCTCCTTTTCATAATTTCTCAGGTACCCAATCGATTTGCTTGTTGGGTATGCATATCCTAGAGAGAAGAAGCCACGATTCAATCTTGGTGAACCTAAGGTGCAAAATCAGAAGCTCAAGCAAGTAAACTTGAGTTACATCACCATGTAAATCTCCCTTATTAATCCTCATATTTTATGTAGTATTGATCGTTTCTATCATCTGCTATGAACTCGCTTGTCCTTTTGGCATATGAATATGATTCTTGTTGAATTAGATGGGATTTTGGAAGATGATGACGCAGGTCAAAAAATAGAAACTAAAAATGTTTCTTGTTGAACTATTTGATGGTCTTATCACTGGAAACAAAAGGGAGATAGCCCTGTCCCTACAAAGTTTCAAAAGTTATAATGAAGCATGCAAAGGTAATTTTCTTGAGTCCTTGATATCTTATCCAAGATGAGTTGCTCTTGGATCATTATTGAACTTTCACAGTATGATGTGTTGCGTGGAAGCTCACAAACTAACCAACGATCTCATGATGAACGATTAAATAAGAACGCAAAGTAGAAGAAAATCAACCACAAACACACAAGAGACACTATTTACGTGGTTCGGCAATATGCCTATGTCCACGGGCAACGATAATTTACTATATTGATGATTACACAAGAATACAAGAATACTCAAGCCTCACCAAAGCTCTCCTCAAAATCCTTAGATAGGTTTTTCCAAAGCATTACAATGATATTTCTCTCTCACAAAGGCTCTCTAATTCGTTCATGAGCTTTCCCTTATATAGAAGTCCCGAATCCTATTTCTAACCCCAGAGGAACTGCTCAAAAAAGGAATCTGCATGTAACTTAGACGTCAAGGGTCGTCGCGGGTCGCTCTAGCGCCAACCAAAGTTGTTCGAGCGACTTACACCTGAAAGTTTGCTTCTTTGATCCGTGCCCCTGTCGCTCGAGTGAGGTCTAAAACCGCTTGAGTGACTTTAACCCGTAAGATTGCTCTTAAAGCGTGCACAACTCGCTCGAGCAGATTTGGTTCCCACTTGAGCGACTTATATAAGTTAGAGTAAAAAACAATAATTCTCCACTTGACTCTAAGGTTCAACCTGTACTCTTTCATTCGATCATCGCTATTCTTATATCACTGCTGCCACCAGCACCCCGAGGGCATTCAAATCTGTTAAACATTGATCAAGTATAAACAATGTTTAGTTTTGACTATCGGTATCACCTTTGTCATCATATCCGCAGGATTGTCCTTCGTACTCACATTTTTCAAAGATATCTCGCCATCTTTGATTATTTCCCATACGAACTGATACTGTATATCAATGTGCTTGGTACGAGCATGATATATGTGAATTTTTGTTAAGTAAATAACACTCTGACTATCGTAAAATACATCAACACTTTCCTGTGCGATCCCCAAATCACCAACTAAGCCCTGAAGCCACAATGCTTCTTTCACTGCCTCTGTTACTGTCATATACTCTATCTCTTAGTAGACAAAGCCACTATATCCAATAACATCGACCTCCAACTAATTGGACCACTGATAGCGTAAACACATGCCCCGTTGTTGACCGACGCTTATCGAAATCACCTACGTAATATGAATCTACGTATCCGTATAACTGATGATTTGTACTACTGTAAAAAACCAAACCGACATTCTTGGTACCACGTATGTACCTCATAATTCATTTCACTGGCTGCTAATGCTCCTTGCCTGGATTAGCCATAACTTGCTGATCACGCTAATGACCTGTAAAATATCCGGTCGAGTGTATACCATAGTGTACATCAAGCTACCAACCGCACTCGCGTAGGGAACACGAATCATGTACTCATGCTCCTCATTTGTAGTAGGAGACATGCTAGCCGAAAGACAGAAGTGAGCTGCTAATGTAGTACTCACAGCCTTTGAATTCTCTATATCAAATCGTGAGAGTACCTTCTCCAGATAACTCTTCTGTGTTAGACACAACCGCCCTTTCTTTCTGTTTCTCTGAATTTCCATCCCAAGAATCTTCCTCGCAACGCCAAGATCTTTCATCTTAAATTTCATGTCAAGTTGAGATTTCAACTTGTTGATCCCCACCATGCTCTTTGTAGCTATGAGCATGTCATCAAGATACAAGAGAAGGTAAATAAATGAGCCATCCGCTAGCCTCTTGAAGTAAATACAGTTATCGTATTCACTTTAAATATAATTTTGGCCCACCATGAACGTGTCAAACCTCTTGAACCACAGTTTCGGTGTCTGTTTCAACCCGTACAAGGACTTCTTCAGTTTGCACAGTAACCTCTCTTCTTCAGGACACTTGAACCTTTCAGGTTGGTTCATATAGATCTCCTCCTCCAGATCACCGTATAGAAACGCTATTTTCACATCAAGTTGCTCCAACTCTAAGTCCAACTGTGCTACAATTGACAACAAAATCCTGATTAAAGTGTGATTCACAATTGGTGAGAACACCTCCTTGTAATCAATGTCTTTCTTTTACGCATAGCCTTTTACTACCAACCATGTTTTGTACCTTGCCCACTACTTTTCGGAGAACCCTCTTTGTTCTTATAAGCCTACTTACACCCAATCGCTCTCTTTCTCTTAGGTAATTCTGTCAGTTCCCAAGTTTGATTTTTGTAAAAAAAATTCATCTCTTCACCCATTGCAGTCTTCCATTCTTGTACACATCTACCACTGATTGCATCCTTGAATAAAGACGGCTCATTGCCATCCAACGTGAATGCGTAGGCGACCATATCCTCGTAACCATAGTGAATTGGTGCTCTAATATTCCTTTTAGGTATTCCACCTGCTAAGGATTGTTCTGGCTCTCTCTGAACTATTTCTACACTTTCTGCTGATGTAATAACTGTAGGAGTTTCTAACTCCACCTCAAACTAATCTTTCGCCACCTCTTCTCTAATTTTCATGATCTATTGCTAGAAGTTCATATAACAGATTCATTAAAGGTCACATCTCTGCTTATCACAACCTTATTCTACTTACGACACCATAATATGTATCCTTTTACGCCATTTGCATACCCTAAGAAAATCACTTTCTTAGCCCTTGGGTCAATTTTACTATCTCTGACATGATAGTAAGCTACGCAACCAATGATCCTCAATGCACTGTAATCTGTAGGCTTCTCTGACCACATCTCAATCAAAGTCTTGCATTCTATTGCTGTAGGCGGTGATCTGTTTACTAGATAGCACACAATACTGACTGTCTCGACTTAAAACTTTCTACCAAATCCCGCATTAGATAACATGCATTTTCCTTTTCAAGTAGAGTTATATTCATATGTTCTGCTACGCCATTCTGTTGCGGTGCATTTTTTACTGTAAAGTGCCTAGCAATACCATTCTCTTCACAAAACTCATGAAACTGTCCACTGGTGTACTCACCGCTATTATCGGTTCTTAACTGCTTGACCTTCCTTCCAGTCTGATTCTTAAATAGTATTTTTTATCTCTTGAAGATATTCAATACCTCATCCTTATTCTTCATCATGTAGATCCATATATACCGTCATCGATGAATGAGATGAAGTATCTGGCACTACCTCTAGAAGGAACCTTTGAAGGCTCCCACACATATGAATGTATATAATTCAATGTGCCTTTTGTAGTGTGAACCACTATGTTGAACTTAACCCTGCACTATTTCCCGATGACACAATGCTCACAAAAGTTGATTTTTTCAACTTTTACACCTTTCAACAAGCACTGCTTGCTCAACTTTGTCATCCCTCTCTCTGACATGTGCCCTAGGCGCATGTGCCATAACTATGTAGAGGACAAACCACTATCATCTAACGTAGATATTGTTGCTCGACCTGTCACTGTACTCCCTAATAGAAAGTAAAAGTTCTTAACTTTTTTCGCTTTCATCACAATCAGATATCCCTTTGTCACCTTCAAAACTCCACCTTGAGCTGCAAACTTGAGCCAATTGGAATCTAATGTACCAAGCGATATGAGGTTCTTCTTCAGTTTCGAAACATGGTGTACATCGGTCAATATTCTCACAACCCCATCATGCATTTTTATTCTGGTACTCTCCTTTTCAACTATTTTATAGGCCATATTATTACCCATCAAAACCGTTCCACCTCGCTATAAGATGTGAACCAATCCCTATTTGGCCACATGTGGTAGGAGCACCCTGAATAAAGTATCCATACATTCTGCGAGTATTTATGTGACAGCCCTAATTTTGGCCCCCCAAAATTTGTGCCATTAGCACGACCCTCGAGGCCGTGCCCCGTATAATAAGCGGAACACTTGGCACAAACCAACCATATAGAAAATATAAAAGAGTATAATGCAGAACATAACTCCAGTTCTACCATATACAATATCAAAACATTAATCTAAAAGATAGTTCTAATCCCATACCTCTGAATGGACAAAAGAACTAACCCGAACCATCAGTGCCGTTATCATGGTCACCCAAAATGATTCGACAAAAGAATATTACAAGTATCTTAATTCTTACAAAACAAACAAAACATGGCTGGACATGCCAAGCCTTAAATCTCTCCCTCACATAATTCAAAGTACGCAACAAAACTCCTAGAAGAACTTCTCAGGAGGAGGCTCAGATTCTTCCCTTGGAACGTAATCAAAGTCCTCAGGATCAACCTCACCAGTAGCAGCTCCTAACTATGAACCTGTGATGTATAGTCAAAAGAGGTGAGCTACATCCTAACTCAATAGGGATAATATCTGAATAGGTAAATCTTACTTACTCACATACATTCAACAACATATATAAAGCATGAGTTCATCGTTGTAATTTGATTGAAAATAATTAAAGATGCAATAAAATAAGAGAGTGCCTTTACCATTCTATTCATGACATCAGTTATTCATTAATGCTTATGACTTTAACAAGGCTGGCCCCATGACTTAAAACAGTAACTTAAATAATCCCCGAGCAATATAGTATCGAGCCCCGATGGAATACCCTCCATCGTCGTGTAATCAGACTATATTTGCTATTAACTTGACCCACGTCTCTTTCTCATAGGCGACGGGTACATCACTACTATACATCCCTGGGATGTCTCGGTGTCTGGATTCGCGCCGTCTGGATATCACGCCGATACGGATATACCGCCTTAAATCAATTATGTGCTATATATAGTTATTCACCGTGTGATCGTGCTAAATAAATATAAGCTCCCAGCCTATTTAACCTCATTACGTATGTTCAAATTCCGTGGTTCCTTACAACTACCGTACATCCTTGGGATGTCACACTTACTGATGCACCCTTCTGATGCACATTTTATACAAACATCCCTGGGATGATTGAACCATTTATATTAATTCACTTATTCACATTCTTATAACATTTCACCTTTTTGTATACTACTTCACATTTTACATTTTCAACTATTTTTGAAAGTGAACATATTATAATCCAACTCAACTGTAAGGAAACATGCATTCATAGTTTATCATCATTTATATGCTATCGTAATTAAGGGTACGAGATCAGATATTCCCCTACCTCACTTGCGTTTTCACATTCGGATTCTCTAATCCAAGTTAGCATTCAACCATCACAAAGTTCGGTTCAAACTAGACCTGACCAAACACATATATTTCATCACTATCAGTGTAAGAACATTGGGTTATAAGCTTAACACCAATATACAACTATTCGTATGCAAAAACTTAACAAAAGCTGAATTTCATCCAAATTGATCGAACGATTTCTGAATCGATCGAATGATTTGCAAATCGATTGAACGAATTCAAATCGATCGAACGATTCTCAGAATCGTTAGAACGAAATTTAAATCGATCGAACGAAACTCTAAAATTGATCGAACGAATTCTATTTCGTTCAATCGATCCCACCATTAGTCATTCTAACATGCCTTTGTCAGTTAACAAAATCGATTGAACGATTTGTAATTCGTTCACACAGGTTCCAACAAATCGATCGAACGATTTCTAAATCGATCGATCGGTTTCTTCAGAATTCAAATCGATCGAACGATTTCACAATTTGTTCGAACAATTTATCATTATCTAATAAAAATATTCTTCATGCTTGTACCCTTAATTTACAAACTGAGGGACACAACTTCATGCCTGGGTCATAGACCATTGCTCTCATTTGCTTTCTTCCTTATCTTTTCTTTGTTCAAAATCGATTGAACGAAATTTAATTTTGTTCAATCGGTTTCACCCATTTCCAGATCTAAACACCCTTCTTCTTATCTCTTCATCATCTATCCTCATCATTTATCCTATTAATCACATATTTAGCTAATACACAACTATTTCTAATTTCTCTAGCTAATAGTTTAAACAAAACACAGATTTGAAATTCTTACCCTAGTCTAACGGTTGGATCTCCTTCACTAGGGTTTCCCAAACCCCAAATCTTTTACTCTCTTGATTCCGAGATCGATCCCTTAACTTTCCGAGCCCAACACTTGCATTGAATGCCCCTCCCTAGATTTCACAACTCTCTTCTCTCACCTATTTACTGTCCTTAAATTCTTAAACAACAACACAAGGGAAATAACTTCTCTTCTTTCCTTGGTCTTAGTCTCAACACATATCTCGTGTGTTAAGCACTTACAACATACCAACATATACGTACGTACATGCCTTTGTCTGTATCCACTACACCTCCCTCGCATAATACATCCATCACCAACTAATTAATTTAAGTCAACCAAGCCTAAGTTGACTCGGTCAAATGTTTGACTAATTGGTCCGCTTATCGAGGTGGACCGTTCAAGTACCGAATTTTCGGGACGTTACAATTTATCTGAAACTACTGACAATACGTTTCCATCGTCATCCGGAGCTTGTTTGGCTATACCAGCCTCATCAACGATCCCTTTCTGCTTTGTATCCTGAGCATCGCCCCTTTTGGTTTATAACACTGGAACATAGTAACATAGTAACCGACTGCTCATAGGAATCGGGGAGGGAAGACAAAAGCATTAGTGCTTTATCTTCATCCTTAACCTCTTCTCTAATATTTAATAATTCATATATTATTCGATTGAATTCATTAAGATTGTCGTTGAGAGAAGTACCTGCATTCATGTACAACTCGTGAGAGATTGTGTAGTTGCTTCTTGAGATATAGACGACTTATGAGAGATTTTGTCATTTAGAGACTCTCGAATTTGGCCCACAATGATGCCGCCGAGTTCTCCCGCATAATGTTATACATAATCTCCTTCACTAGACATAGCCGAATCGTATTATACGCCTGAAGTTCAAATTCTTCACAATCACCATCGGACATATTCGTCGGCATACCCAAACGCCCTTTTAATACCTTGTGCAATCCTTGTTGAATCAAGATATCCCATACTTGTACTTGTCACAAGTCGAAATTGATCTTCCCCTCGAATTTCTCAACCTTGAACCATGTTCGAAACTTTTATGGACTTCGATGTCATCTTTGATTGTAGAACAGAAACCTCGCTCTGATACTAAATTGTTGTGCAGAAGCTCATAAAATAACTAACGATCTCACGATGAATGATCAAATAAGAACACAAAGTAGAAGAAAATCAACCACAAACACACAAGAGACAATATTTATGTGGTTCGACAATATGCTTACATCCACGGGTAGCAATAATCCATTATATTGATGATTATACAAGAATATAAAAACACTCAAGCCTCACCAAAGCTCTCCTTAAAACCCTTAGGTAAGTTTTCCCAAAGCTTCACAATGATATCTCTTTCTCACAAAGGCTCTCTAATTCATCTATGAGCTTTCCCTTATATAAAAGTCCCGAATCCTACTTCTAACCCAAGGGAAACTACTCAAAAAATGGAATCTGCACGTAACTTAGACCTCACGGGTCGTTGCGGGTTGCTCGAGCGACAACCAAAGTCGCTTGAGCGACTTACACCCGAAAGTTTGCTTCTTTGATCTGTGCCCCGGTCGCTAGAGCGAGGTCCTAAACCGCTTGAGCGACTTTAACCCGTAAGATTGCTCTTGAAGAGTGCACAACTCGCTCAAGCGGATTTAGTTCAGGCTCGAGCGACTTATATTAGTTAGAGTCAAAAGCAACATGATGAACAACAACTATTTACACACTGAGCCCATGACCCTAAATGTACACATGTCATGGATAATTTAACTTTAATATTCCATACTATCTAGGCAATAAAATGATAAAGTAGTTTATACAGCTGTGTAAGAACACCTAATCAATCCTTTTATTGGTTTTGCAGTATTGAGTGATCCAGACAGGCGCTACGTTATAGTGATACCTTTCCAGATTCAAAGGAATTATTTTAACCTACTGATGTGAATTTAATTGTGATGTTTTACTCGCAAGCGCACGAATTAGATTGTAGATAGTGGGTGTGGAGTACGAGATCGTTCCCACGAGGACTATTTTAGAAGATCTAAAAAGATGAAACAGTAACTCAAGAAATCTACCAATATTTAGCGGTACCTTACCAATATTACGATTTAGGCAGTTTTGTGAGCTAAGATAATTACTGACTATAAAATAAAGCTTAATTGATAATTCAAAAATAAAGGTAAAGATGAAGATACTAAATCCTCCCATCTTTAGTTTGTTCTTCCCATAATACAAATTTAAGGATTAAACTATGAGATATACCATTGAAAAGCATCTTTTATGGAAGATAAATGGTCAAAACCCGGATAGGTTCCACATTGCATCCCTGTAATCAGAACTTAATTTCAGAGATGATTTTCATATATGTATCTAGGATCAAGGGCATGACTTGACACACTTGATCTCAGATACAAATAGAAATCATCCCTAAAATGGGTAAAAAATTTTAACAAGAATACTACCATAGATATGAGATCAAGGGCATGACTCGATACACTTGATTTCAGATTAGGGAGTAATTAAGATAAAATTACCATTACAGATCCAAGATCCAGGGCATGACTCGGCACACTTGATTCCATATCGTAATCGTAAGTAGATCCACACGATAAAAATAAAAAGATCATATAACAATGATTAGGGTAAAATTACCGTCACAGATATGTGATCCAGGGCATGACTCGGCACACTCGATCCCAATTAGTAGCGGGGATTTCATCCTTTCGTGATAGCATAACAACCATAAAATAAAATCTCAAAGTTTAATCCTAGATCTATACCATTAGAAGTACATCCCTCAGATGGGAATCATTAGATCCCCATCCCTAAGAAATTAGCCACACATGTTGTAATTACATGACATAAAAAAGTAATAAATGAAAAATAACATTGATCTAATTAATTAAAAATACCTCAACCTTCAATAGCAATTTCTTGATCTAAGCTTAATCCACGAGTATAATAATCTTTAGAAACGAACTTAAAAATACTCTTTACTAATATTTAAATTTAAACTAAGAATTAATTGAATAAACATAATATTCTCTCAAGAAAGGAATGCAAAAAACGTAGGTAAATAGAACAAAGCTCTAAAAAAAATAAAAATCTCTATCTGTACGTGTGTTTCTTGAGTTGTTTGTGGCTTTAAATACTTCCAAGTCTAGCAGCTTTCCTAGCCCGAGCTGCTAGGGTCGATTAATCGACCTTATAGAGTCGATGCATCGACTCCCTAAAAATCTGCATTAATAAGCCTTTTCCGTCTCAAATGGAATCACTTCCCTCGATTAATCGAGTGCAAGGTCGATGCATCGACCTTCCCAGATTTCCGTGAACTCCAGCCCAACATTGCATCAAACACTATCTCGGTATTTCAGCCATAACTTTCTACTCCAAACTCAGATTGATATGATTCTTACGACATTAGAAAGATGACAGAAAGCTCTACAACTTTTATGTTTTAACAGTTTCCCTAATCTGACTTCTTGAAAGTCAAAATTGAGTTGTAAATCGCACTAAGTTCTCGTTGACCCAAGGTTACAGTGTTTGACATTATTTTCGAAATTCTTTGGCTGTTTTATGCACTTGGATTGTATTTACCTGAAACACTTCAAATCTAGTAATTCTCATAAGATAGCCTTCATCGAACGGTGATGAGTAGTGAAATATGATGATATTTTACCCCTAAATACCTATATTTAGTCATTTGATGAAGGCTATCTGATGAGAATTACTAGATTTGAAGTGTTTCAGGTAAATACAAGCAAAGTGTAGAAAACAACTCAAGAATTCTAAAAATAATGTCAAAACACTGCAACTTTGGGTAATCAAGAACTTAGTGTGACTTGCAGCTCAATTTGGACCATCAAGACGTCAGATTCACGAAATTACCAAAACACCACAGTTGTAGAGTTTTCTGTCAGCTTTCCAACTCCACAAAAAGCATGTCAATTCGAATTCGGAGTAGAAAGATATGGCCGAAATACCGAAGTAGTGTCTGATGCAAAAGTAGGCGGGAATTCACGAAAATCTGGGAGGTCGATGCATCGACCCTTTTGCTTGATTAATCGAGGCACAAAAAGTAGTCTGACACGGAAGGGACTTTAAAGCAGATTTTTAGGGATTCTTTGCAGGGTCGATGCATCCACCCTATAGGGTCGATTAATTGACCCTGACTTGTCAAGCTGGAACACCTACGCGACTTGGATGCTATTTAAAGCCAAATCAAACACTTCGATAGAGAGTAATCTTGGGAGATAATTTTAGAGATTAGTTTTAGAAGAGTTTTTATTTTTTAGAGTAGAAGTAGAGATAGAGAGTTTTTATTATTCATTTTTGAGAGCTTTGTTCCTTTAATTTTTCAGTATTCATTCATTCAGTTTATTATTTTTGTTCAGTTGATTTCTACATTAATTTCGTTTCTGAAGATCATCGCACTTTTGGATCAAATAATTTTCTATTGAAGTTTGAAGTATTTTTAATTCATTAAATTGATATTATTTTTCCTTTCTTATTTATTTATGTCATTTAATTACAGCATGTGTGGCTAAATTCTTAGGGATGGGGATCTAATGATTCCCATCCGAGGGATGTACTTATAATAATATAAATCTAGGATTAAAATATGAGATCTTATTTTATGGTTGTTGTGTTATTACAAACGGATGAAATCCCCCTGGGATCGGTGTCTGAATCTTAGATCGTGTAATTTATCCCAATCATTGTTATATGATATTTTTGCTTTCATCATGTGGATCTAATTACGATTATGATCGGGATCGAGTGTGCCAGCCATCTCTGGATCTAATTACTAATCAAATCAAGTGTTCCATGCCCTTGATCTATGGTGGTATTCTGTTGGAATTTTACCCACTTTGAGATGATTTTTGTTTGCATCGAGATCAAGTGTCTTGAAATCATGCCCTTGATCGATCTGTCTCGAGTTAAATCTTGATTGCGGATGCAACGTCTATTAGTTTGACCATTTCTTCCATAAGATGTTTGTTTTCAATAGTATGTCTCATGTAATTTAATTATGGTATTATGGGAACCAAAGATGGGAGGATTTAATATCTTCATCTTTATCTTCATCTTTACCTTTATTTTTGAATTATCAATTGAATTTTAATTTGTAGTCAGTAATTGTCATCTCACAAAACTAGATCATAATATTGGTAGGGTACTGTTGAATCTTAGTAGATTTTTGGAGTTACTGTCTTATCTTTTTAGATCTTCAAAAATAGTCCTCGTAGGAACGATCACTCACTATATTAAAATAAAATTCATCGGGGCTAAATGTAAGTATTTAGGGGTGAAATATCATCATATTTCACTACTCATCACACCCCCAAACCTACACTTTGCTAGTCCTCGAACAAAGAAAATTAAAGAAAATAAATGCCACTTTCGTAGGGAGCACGATTACACTTAGCCTGTGCAACAAGCCTTTAAACCCCTAGGTGGTCCCTAGTGGAGGAGTTGTGTCTCCTGAAGGTTTAGAATGAAGTTGCTCACAAACTTCCAAAAATTTCAAACCATTGGCAAAATTAAGTTTTCAAAACATGATTTTTGTAACATATATACTAGTCAAAAACAAAAACGTTAATTGTTTCAATATGTGAATTATCAATGTTAAATATTAATGTCATATCAATCATGCTAGCGTCCATTCAAATTAATCTAATGCTCAAATTGTTAGATAAGTCATCAATTCATGCCTAAACGTGAAGTGTGTGCATACCCAAACCAAGATTCATCCATCTCGGAACTAGTCCAATTGGAAAACCATCAGATCTGTTGTCTCGACTCAATCCTCACTTTAGGTATACTCTCGAAATAGAAACACTCCGATGATGGGTAAGTTTTCGCACACATGTGAGAGATCAATACAAAACAAATAAAAAAAAAGTCTCACATGATAAAAGAAACACGGTGTATCAAAGAATAAACAAAGAATCTTATAAGAAGATACTTGTATATCCTCTACATGTCATATCAAGTGCCATAGGTATCATATTCTCACTCTCGACAAGAGAATCACCAAATCAAGGTCTGATCATGAAGGTCTTTTAAAGGGTTGTAACGGGGCTCAGGTAAGGGGTGAGAAAGAAAGGGAAATTGGAATTCAAAATTTCTGAGAAATTGGAAGAAAAATTAACTTGTGATTTTTATTTTTTCTAATCTCTCTATCTTTCTCAATATTTTTCTATTTTTCTCAACTTTCTTTTCCTTTCTCACTCCTTTTTCTTCTTTTGAATTTCACTTTCTTGAAGCACCTCATATTTTTCATTCTCTTTTTTTTTTTCTTTTTCTTTTTCTCCTCTCTTTTTTTCTGCTATATAGGCTTAGTAAACACCACAATTCGGTATCTCTTCACTTACTCTCATTTCGTTCATTCTCATCCCTCGTTCCTAATTTCTCAGAAATAAGAAGGATAAGGCTGAATTTTCAGAAATGGTGCAGGGGTAATGGTTAATGTGGCTTATCAAAGAATATATAAAGGCAAATTTTTAATAAGCTCAAAATACTAGAATGATAAATTTATAAAAGGTGAGGTATTTTAAGCACAAACGAACCAAATATGACCTTCATAATTTCCTCACAGGATGATAATTATGTCTATTTGTCTTGAGCAAAAATACAATATGCTCTAGCACAATAATATGAAATTAATGTCATGCAAAGTCACAAGCCAAAGTGAACTGTATGAGATCATGCAAAATAATTCGTATTCAAAGAAAACTCTGAGTTGTTATATTCACTCATCAATGACGGACATTTGGCTCTAAAGCTTACCGGGTTTAGTCTCCACTGAGAACCTAAAAATCAACATTCATAACAGTTCATCGATTTCTAAGTCTTAGCTTGGTATAAGTGCAAAAATTCTAAGCATGAATATCAAAATTACCCACAAAATATCACATTAAGCGTCATTATTTTAGATACAAGCATTCAAGATTTGACATTGATATTATCAAAATTAAATTCACCTATCATCAATTAAAGTTTGAAAACTATCGCAAGATAATTCATGTATGATGGCTCCAAATTTATTTATAATTTTTATTTTATATTTTTTATATTTTATATTTTATATATATATATTTTTTTATAAAAAATAAGTGATGAAAGATAGATAACCATACCCCCAAACTTAAAAATGACAATGCCCTCATTGATTGAAATCGGTAGTGCACCCTCAAACCTGTTGAAAAGTACCTCAACACAAAGATCAGGTGCAGAGAATATGTGCATCAAATTGGAACATGACCAAAAATTTATTGAAGGTAATGTGGCTACACTAATTAGGGAATTAAAAACAACCTAAATTAAACGAAAAACTAATATTCTAGAACTAAACATACGAAATAAAGACATCTTAAATCCTAAAGCAAAACTAAAACATGAATCGAACTCCTTTAACCATCGTTAGGTGGGCCCATCCACCTTGGTTCACTTAAATCGATGTTCTTTGGCACAGGGAACAATTTCTCCCAGAGTTCAAGCGAAAATTGATGAATCACCTCCGATGGTATAGATGGAGGCGTGGAGGCGACGGTAGGAGATTGAGATGGGGCTGGTGGTGGAGGAATCACATCAATCATCTCAGTATCAGTAGTGATGCACGATTGAAGAGATTTGGAACAATTTACCTTCTTTCTAGATGGCTCACCCTGGGAAGGAATGATCATCAGATCGAGGTTGATGATTTCAACAGTGCTAGGCTCAAAAGGGACCGTCAGATTAGTGCGGTGCTCCCGCTTTTTGGCAGTCTCTCCCATCTTCGATAACCGTGCTCTGGTGAGATAGAGTCTTTGGGCCATAAGAAGGTTGTGCAAGATGTAATGGAAGTGAGCCTAGGCGAATATAAGGAGAAAATTAATAGAGTTGTAATAGGAGAAGGAATGTGAAAGAGGTGTCCTGTAAAAAGAAATATTTGAAGGTGTGTGAAGGACGCTTTAGGGATTTCAGAGACTTAAGGAAAGTTCAAAAGTAGAGTCCCAATAGGATTCTGTCCACAAAAACGAAAAATGGGGGTCGATTGATCGACTGGATAGTCGATGCATCGACACCTAAAATTTGGTAGTCGATTAATCGAGTATGAACCTCGATTAATCGACTGAGATCTTGGGCAGAGTTTTGAAATGCATTCCATCGTTTCTCTTTTTTTTTTTTCTCTATATCATTCTCCTCTACTCTCTAAATGCAACATGAAATCCACAAAAAAAACATAAGCAGTCCCAAGCAGATTAGAAACACACTTTCGCATTGAAAAACACAGTGATTACAAGGACACTTAACATAGGACTCCTAAACATAAATAATCTAAACTAAATAAAGAAAAATAAACTAATCCTAAACCTAAACTAAACAAACTAATCATCCCCCTCCTCTTCGGCCTGGCGGGCCCTGGCGCGCATTTCATCATAACTATCAGGCCACACGCGCTGCCCGATCTGATGGAGGAAGGAACGATCATAGTTGCTTCAACGCAAAGACGCACTATGATGTCGCAGCTGCTCCTCTTGTAAAGAATTAATTTGGGCTTGGAGCATACCATGAGACGTACCCTCATTGGGTTCCTGATCAGGTGCAGGGGGGTTGTCCTGGCGTACGCGGCGGCGCTGGCGTGGTAGAGCAGGTTGGGCCGGTGCATCAGCGGGGGCATAATGGATATCACCCAGGAGACGCATACTGCGGTTCCATTGGGTCACACCATAATGATAGAATGCGAGGTCCCCGAGATCGTCATCCCGGTAGAACGGGAAATGAAGAAAATTGAGCAGCTTCATTACCAAATGAGGATAGTAGATCATAGCGGCATCACCGGTGGCAGGGTTTGCGACATCCTCATGGCATCACCACATGCCATCAGGAAGAATCCCAGGCATGTTGATCCATGTATTTCGGTAGGCACCATAGAGTGCCTTAACTCGGTCACTAGTGCGTTCAGAAACATGGCCACGGGGGCAGAGGTTACTACTGACCACAATATCCTAGAATAAAATCAGATGCGGTAACGCCGATCGCCTAGTGGCGATCCCCAAAGAAAATATGTCGCGACACATATCGTTGATCATATCTTCCTGAGAACTGTCGAGCTCTTCACCCAGACTGTGATTGAGAGGGCGCTTGCACGAACTGTTAAAAACCTTCGCGATGATTTGCGGATAAATGCGGCGCGACCACGCATCGATTGAAATAGTAAAATGGGCGTCGACATGATTTTCAGCGGAGGCGTCCATCCATGCCATATTTTGATAGAATAACTGAACGATCCGTTCGGACACCTTGATTGCGGGTGGCGTGAGAAGGAAATGGACGTTAGGAGCCATTGCATAAGCGATGGAGACAACGCAGACTGGCATGGTTTGAAATGCCGCAAGATCGAAAAGATATTCAGAAGAAAGATCTTAGGACGCGAAGCGACCACATGGCTGCTCACGTGGATGACCTGCAGGACGTTGGGAAAGCCGTTGCGGCGCAGAAGTTGACGAAGCCATGAAAGCACTATCGGAATGTCAGAGACTGTCAGGGAAAAGACAGGATCAAGATCGAATGAAAGGGAAGAGAGAGTGCTTCCCTTATGTAGACGCGAAGTCTTCCTTTCTGGACGGTGGTACAGTATATAGTCAATTAATCAACCTTATAGGGTCGATTAATTGACTTCATTATGAATAGACATGGCTTTAACTGCACTGCATGAAAACACACAACGACTTCGAATGAAAAGACGCAACGGCCGAAAATGCAAAAGTCGAAGCATCGACTCTAATTGAGGCAGTGAAAAGACAAAAAGCGCATGCACAGAATTTAAGTCGATTCACCGACTCCCAGAGTCGATGAAACGACTCCATTAAAAACTAACTGACAGAATCTGAAAAGGCAGCACGGTCTTCAACGCTGATTAGTCGATGCATCGACTATGTATGTCGATTAATCGACTCTGCATAAAAGTCTGCCATTAATAAATGCAGCCACCTCGAAAAAGGGCCACTCATTATTACTGTCGATCAATCGACTCGAAGAAGTCGATTAATCGAGGGTGAATGGTCGATTAATCGACCTCCATTGTCGATTAATCAAGAAAAAGTTTGATTTTTTTAAGGAAAATTGTAAAATTAATCTACAAGGTGTAAATTCATTCTGAGTCCACTAGGATCCCAAATCTTCATGAAAAATTTTCTAAGCAGGATCAGTGATTTATTTATTCATCCCTGTATTTCTCTTATCAAGGACTTGGTTACACCCCTCTGATGTGCTCACGTTTCCCTACTATGGTCTCTCTGTAACCTTTCAATTTCTACCCTGTGCTTGATATTCACAAAATTGCACTCTAGATTCAAACCTATTAATCTTTTTCGACATTCTGTTGATTATCTATGTACTTAATGAATGGGCAACTGATTTGAAATTCCTCTTTCTCCCCTAAACTGATTTCACATTTATCAGAAAATGTTATATCTCCCTTATCAAGTGCTATAAGGGTGTCAATTTTTACCTCTCTCGACTCAATTTGATTCTCAATTCCCTCCTAGACATAAGTATTGTTCCATTCCATTTCCTCTTTTCCTCGCACTCGCACTACCTCAACGCTCGTTGTGTCATTCTCAAGTGTAGTGACCAATTCGTCCTACTCATATTTCTGAACGAAATTAGAGGGGTCTTCATCATTCCGACTGGTATGAGACTCCTCTATTTTATCTTTCATTTGTAAGTACTCGATCATTTGACTAACTTGAGATTGTATCCTAGAACTTCTTTGAGTGTTGGTGTACACTAAACCTTTTAAATATTTTAAGGAGTAAGAAAAATTTTGGGCTGATTCATATGATTCTGTATCTTGAAAATATTGAGTTTGTTGTGAAAAGTTGTTGGGATAAGAACTTTGATCAGTATAAGGCATCATATCACGCATTAGAGGTTAAGTAAACTCCCACATGTCATTGGATTGACTCTGTCAGTCATGAGTGTTCCAAACAAGATTGGGCTGGACTTATTCAGGGTAATAATTTGAGCTGTTCAAGGGACACATAGGTGTAATGCGCCTCGAATTGCTACAAATAGCACATGATTCTGGATTGAATCCATGCATTGACATGATTTCACCAATAACAAATATATATATATATATATATATATATATTAATTTTTTTATGTTTCAAATTTCAAATTTCAATTTTTTTTTTAGCAGGAATAATATGTTAAACCCTAGAAATTCCTAAAATTAACTATCTATTTCCTAAAAATTCAGATTTTCTTGATTTAATCTCCGGCAGCGGCGCTAAAAACTTGATGTGATTTTTAATTGTGATGTTTTACTCGCAAGCGCACGAATCAGATTGTAGATAGTGGGTGCGGAGTACGAGATCGTTCTCACGAGGACTATTTTAGAAGATCTAAAAGATGAAACAGTAACTCAAGAAATCTACCAAGATTTAACGGTACCCTACCAATATTACGATTTAGGCAATTTTGTGAGCTAAGATAATTGCTGACTATAGAATAAAGTTTAATTGATAATTCAAAAATAAAGGTAAAGATGAAGATACTAAATCCTCCCATCTTTAGTTTGTTCTTCCCATAATACAAATCTAAGGATTAAACTATGAGATATACCATTGAAAAGCATCTTTTATGCAAGATAAATGGTTAAAACTTGGATAGGTTCCACATTGCATCCCTGCAATCAAAACTTAATTTCAGATATGATTTCCATATATAGATCTGGAATCAAGGGCATGACTCGACACACTTGATCTTAGATACAAATAAAAATCATCCCCAAAATGGGTAAAAAATTCCAACAAGAATACCACCATAGATCTGAGATCAAGGGCATGACTCAGCACACTTGATTTCAGATTAGGTAGTAATTAAGATAAAATTATCATTACAGATCCAAGATTTAGGGCATGACTCGACACACTCGATCCCAGATCGTAATCGTAAGTAGATACACACGATAAAAATGAAAAGATCATATAACAATAATTGGGGTAAAATTACCGTCACAGATCTGAGATCTAGGGCATGACTCGGCACACTCGATCGCAGTTAGTGGCGGGAATTTCATCCTTTCGTGATAGCATAACAACCATAAAATAAAATCTCAAAGTTTAATCCTAAATCTATACCATTAGAAGTACATCTCTCGGATGAGAATCATTAGATCCCCATCCCAAAAAAATTAGCCACACATGTTGTAATTACATGACATAAAAAATTAATAAATAGAAAATAACATTGATCTAATTAATTAAAAATACCTTAACTTTCAATAGCAATTTCTTGATCTAAGCTTAATCCACGAGTATAATAATCTTTAGAAACAAACTTCAAAATACTCTCTACTAATATTTAAATTTAAACTAAGAATTAATTGAACAAACATAATATTCTCTCAAGAAAGGAATGCTAAAAACGAAGGTAAACGGAACAAAGCTCTGAAAAAAATAAAAATCTCTATCTCTATGTGTGTTTCTTGAGTTGTTTGTGGCTTTAAATACTTCCAAGTCTCGCAGCTTTCCTAACCCAAACTGCCAGGATCGATTAATCGACCTTATAGAGTTGATGCATCGACTCCCTAAAAATCTGTATTAAAAAGCCTTTTCCGTCTCAAATGGAATCGCTTCCCTTGATTAATCGAGTGCAAGGTCGATGCATCGACCTTCCCAAATTTTTGTGAACTCCAACCCAACTTTGCATCAGACACAGGATATTTCGGCCATAAGTTTCTTCTCCGAACTCGGAGTGATATGATTCTTACGACATTAGAAAGATGACGGAAAGCTCTACAACGTTTATGTTTTAGCAATTTCCCGAATCTGACTTCTTGAAGGTCCAAATTGAGCTGAAAATCGAACTAAGTTCTCGATGACCTTAGGTTGCAGTGTTTGACATTATTTTTGGAATTCTTGGGCTGTTTTATGCATTTGGATTGTATTTACCTGAAACACTTCAAATATAATAATTCTCATCAGATAGCGTTCATCTAATGGCTAAATGTAAGTATTTAGGGGTGAAATATCATCATATTTCACTAATCACCTACAACGACCTTGGTATTGGTCATGCATTAAGATGGTAATTTGTTGTCAGGTTGTTCATGCACTTCTTTATTTTTTCAAAACTTTCCCCAGTCTTTTTATATGTGGTGCTTGAAAATAGTAAAATTAGGATGCTAACTGAGGATGGGTACTTGAGTGTGACCCATAAGATTAATTAAGAATTTTATGTGTATGTTTAAGACAAAAGCTAATGGAAGTTGATGACTACATAGATCAATAATACGGGTTTATTTCCTCGATTATATTCTATTACTATTGGACCCTAAGCCAACCTCAGAGCGATTGTTAGTCAATGAAAATGATGATAAAAAATTTAACTTACTCACCTTTGATTGTCTTATTATTCCATTTTATTTGGTTATTGATTGTCTTCTCCACACGTGAAAGTCATTTACGAGATTGGAAGTGCAAAGATTTTCTAGGGATTTTTGTACAACAATTGATATCAAAGCCTAGGTTTCGACTTGGGAATCGTTTTACTTTCGCGAGAAATTTTTACTTGTTGGTGATTTTTTTGGATTGGCTGTGTGAAGAGTAAGATGTGATGGAGAAAGTTTGAGAAAAGATTAATCGACAAACTTGTGGCACAAATCGGTTGTGTTTTGAGAAAGATCATAAATAGGTTATAATGGAGGGCACTAGTTGTAAAGAAGCACTGTGCTAGGTGGAGCAATCACCGTTGTTGATATGAAGATTGGTACTGCAAATAACCCTACGGACATTTATAGTTTGGCACTTTCAGGTGTGCTTGAGCCTATGGGCACTTTTGGGTGAATTGGTATTGGCAATTTAGCACACACTTTCAGGTGCAGTAATAGTTTGCATTAGTAGTTTTGGCATTTTCGAGTGTATTAACATTACTAGTTTGGCACTTTCGAGTGTATTGGCAGTTTGACACGTACTTTCGGGTGCGTCGACAGTTTTGGCACTTTCGAGTGTAATAACATTACCAGTTTTGGTAATTTCCGGTGCATTGATAGTTTGATTATTACTTTCGCGTGCATTGACAGTTTGACACTTTATGGTTCATTGACAGTTTGGCATTTTCGGATGCATGGCAATTTGGCACATTCGAGTGTATTAGCATTAGCAGTTTGACATTACTTTCGAGTGCATCGACAATTTGGCACTTTTGGGTGCATTGGCAGTTTGAAACTTTTGGATGCATTTGTATCGGCAGCTTGACACTTTAGAGTGCACTGGCAGTTTGACACTTCCGGGGTGCATTGGAGTCAGCGGGCATGTTTGAAGGCAGTTTTGAAGTTGAAATTGAAGATGCATGATTTTGTTTTCTATATTTGAATGACATGAGATTTCATGTCAAGGTGGAGAATTATTATTAGTTTGTAAATCTCGCTAAGGTGGAGATTGTTGGGTTTAGGGTTGATTTACGGTTGCAACTAGAGTTACCTATTGGAACTTGGTTTGGTTGATTGTCAATAAGATCTCATATTAGTTTACTTTTGTTTGAGGAAAGTCACTTATTTTGGAAACTTGTATTATTCTCTAAAGTTAGAAAGTAAAGAGAAAGAAGATTTCTAGCATAAGTGGGAAACTAGGTAAGAATAAAAGATAAGTTACATTTGGTAAATGAGAGAGAATAAATAGGTAAGAGATCTTTGTTAGATCCTATTTGTCACGTTTTACTCCAAAATCTGTGTAGATCTCCCTTACGACGTGGGTATGCCAAGATGGATTAGTTCTACCTTGATCAATCAAGATTATCAGTGACACATCCCATGTCCATGCTGTTTATAACCCAAAAGATATTTAAAATGTATTTAAAAATTTTAACCTAAAGTTATGTCCACAACGCGCTGTGGTGGTCTCCACAACATATTGTTTCTGCGAAATCCTTTTGTGTTCACAGCGTGTTGTGATGTTGCTCACAGCGTGCTGTGATGTTTCACAACGTGCTGTTGAGGACATCACAGCGAGCTATGAGTTCCTAGGGACAGAACTTCACTTTTGAGGAAAATGGACTTTTTGGACCTTTTTGGTTTTTTGGTCTTTTGGGAGTTTTAGGGTTTTGTTAAAAAGGTTTTTGAGATTGTAGAGGAGGTTAAGCAAACTAAGAGAGCTTCTTCCTCTTAGTGATAAAACCCTATCCTCTTCTTCTTCTAGAATCTTTTATTTTTGCATAAACTAGTTTGTTCAAAAGGCTTATTTTCTTCATCAATATTTTTTTCCTATTAGCTCAAGTGAGTTGAGCCCTAGATATTAGGGCGTGATTGATAGCCCTGTGGATCTCAAGATGAATCATTGTGCGTTCATCAACGGTAGAGGAGAGCATCCAAATCGGAAAGCTATGGAGGCGACCCGCGATGGGGAGTTAGGTCACACGGGGGTTTGATAGGGCATGCACATTTTTCGATATATCATTCAAAACTCTTTGTAATCATTTTTTTATATAGTGGATTTGGTTTGTAAACTTCGATCGCGTGGTTTTTCTCAGTGATTGAGTTTCCACGTATATCTCGTGTTGTGGTGATTGTTGGACTTCTTCTGTAATCACTAGATTAATTAGAATTGATTGAATACCTGATATATTTCGTAGATGGACGAAATTTCAATTGGTATCAAAGCAAGGTTTGCTCGTTTTGATTCTTTTTGAATTGAGCGTCTATGGCGTATTCGAGAAGTTCTGATTTACCTAAAGAGGGCATTTCCACAACACGACCTCCGTTGTTTGATGGTCGTAATTATCCATATTGAGGCTAGGATGCGGGCTTTTCTCAGATCTATGGATATCATGGTTTGGTCTGTGGTTGAGACTGGTTGGTCACCACCTCAAGAAATGGTCCATTTAGATGGGATTGAGAAAATCATTATCAAACCTGTTAACCGTTACAGAAGTGAAGAAAAATAGGCTGCAAATGATAACTCTAGAGCTTTGTATGCCCTTTTTGGAGCTGTAACAACTTCTGAGTTTAAGAGGATTTGTAATTGTGAGGTGGCTAGAGAAGCCTGGTTGATCTTAGAGACCACTTTTGAGGGGACTCCACAAGTAAAGATTAACAAATTATAAATGTTAACAACACAATTTGAAAATCTTGGGATGGATAATGATGAGAAATTTACGGACTTCTATACTAAATTGAATGATATTGTCAATGGGTCTTTCTATCTTGGCGAGGAGATACCATCTTATAAAATTGTCAGGAAGAACCTAAGATCCTTGCCTGAAAGGTTTTGACCAAAGGTGACATCTATCTTAGAAAGTAAGAACGTTGACAAGATTAAGATAGATGAATTTGTGGAACTCTTCAAACTTATGAATTGGAGATTCAGGTCAGCCAAAAGCAAAAATGTGTTGCTTTTCAATTCTCTAAGAAAAAGATTGAAGATGAGGATCGTGAAAGTGGTGACGATGAGGACTTTGCCTTGTTTGCCAAAAAATTTAAATTTTTTTTCAAAAATAATCAGAGTAGTGGCAAGTGCTACGAGAAACCAAAGGTTCCCGTAACAAATTCTCATAAAGAGTCATATGAGGAAACACAATGCTTAAAATTCCATGACTATGAACATTTTGCTTATGATTGTCCAAACAAGAAGAAAAATACTAGAAAATCTAAAGTCATAGCCGCAGCAAAAGAAGATGACACTAGTGACGGGAGTTCCTCTGATGAGTCAAATGTATCTCAACATGGGTTTTGGGCTTTTGTAGCCTCCATTCATGAGGAGACACACATTTTTCCTCCTACTAGTTTAGTTGTTTCGGATGAAGAGGAGGATGATGTAGATATATTTGAGGTATGCGATGAACTTTATCTTGTAAGCGTTCAATTGAATAAAGAGAAGATAAAGTTGATCAATGATGTGTCTTCTCTCACATCCTCATGTGTTCTTAAAAATGTTGAGTGCAATTTGTTGTTTGAAAATGTTTGAACCTTAGAAAATGATATAAAAAATTTGGGAGATAAAGTTAAATTTTTGGAATTTGAAGGAGTTGAGTATTTATTCAAATACAATAGTATCTGCATCGAAAATGAAAGGCTAAAAAAGGAGCTTTCATATGAAAAGGTCACCCTAGAAAAATTACAAAATGCTAGGGTTGACACTCAAAAAGCTTGGGATGTCTGCAAAAGTTGGAACGATAAAATCGATTTGGGTTTGAAGGAGGTTAATAACTCTGCCTCTGGGAACAAAGGAAAAGGAAAATTGAAATTTGTTCCCAAAATCTCAGGAAATAAAAAAGGTGAGTCTTCATCCATCTTACCTCCTCTCTTGCCTACCTCCCTCACACTAAAGTGGCTAGTGGCAAAAAGGGTCCAATTTGTTTCTACTGTGGTAGAAAAGGTCATATAAATCTCTCGTGTCCTGTAAGGAAAATGGATCTTTTTCGTCAAAAGCATGACATGATAGTTTTATATCGATTGAGGGCTCTTGAAAATTTGATAGAGTGGAAATGGGTGAAGAAAAATTCTGTAAATATTCTGGTTGCACACACTGCATTGCAAGCTTTTGAGCCATCTAAATTGTTTCTTGATAGTGGGTGCTCAAAATATATGACTGGAAACAAGTCATAATTTTCATCTCTTGAAAAATGTGACTTTAGTTCTGTTACTTTTGGAAATGGGGGTAGTTTCAAAATTGTTGGGAAAGGAGCGGTCGATAGGATATCCTAAGGTCTCAGAAGTTTTGTATGTTGACGGTTTGAAGACTAATCTGATTAGCATCAGTCAACTGTGTGATGAAGGGATGAACGTCACTTTTACTAAGTCTGGGTGTTATGTTATAGATAAACCTGGAAATATTTTTCTAAGTGGAATCAAATATTCTGATAATTGTTACACGTTTCATGTACAATCTAATCCCACTTCCGTGTTGGCTTCTAGCTTCTAGTGATGAACTTGAATTGTGGCATCGACGTCTCGGTCACATGAATACTAAGGACCTTGTGAAAATTACTAATGACGAAATTGTCAAAGGTCTACCCAAACTAAGAAAAGGTTCAGACTCGATTTGTGGTGCTTGTCAATTAGGCAAGCAAACTCGAGCTCCTCACAAGAAACTCTCTGGTACTGCTACCTCTCGGGTCCTTGATTCTATTCATTTTGATCTTGTTGGACCAATGAAAGTTACCACTATTAAAGGAAAGAAATATATCTTAGTTATGGTGGATGATTTCTCTTGATATTCTTGGATTGCTTTTTTGAGAGAGAAATTAAGTGCCTTTGATGAATTTGTCATTATTGTTAGACTGTGTTAGGTGAAGAAGGGCTTTAATGTCAAACGTATTAGGAGTGATAGATGTGGTGAGTTTATTAATTTCAAGTTTGATGAGTTTTGCAATTCCTTGGGAATCATGAAAGAGTTTTCCACACCTCACACTCCTAAGTAAAATGGAGTGGTTGAAAGAAAAAATCGTGTGCTTCAAGAGATGACTCGTGTCATGTTAAATGCTAAAGATTTGGCCCAACATGCTAAAGATTTGGCCCAACATTTTTGGGCTGACGCTGTATCTACGGCTTGCCACATATTTAATAGAGTGTTTGTGCGTCCTGGTACTACCCAAACACCCTATGAAATTTTGGAATGACAAGAAGCCGAAAGTGAGTCATTTTAGGACTTTTGGGAGCCAATGCTATATTTTGAATGATCGGGATAGTTTGGAAAAATTTGATCCCAAAAGTGACCTCGAAATCTTCCTTGGGTATGCTCAAAATAGTCGAACTTTTCTAGTTTTTAACTTGAAGACTCAGTCCTTGATGGGGTCTTACAATGTGGTCATTGATGACCTTGGTGGTAGCTCCCGTGTTGTCAATGATGGTGATGACAACTTGGTTCCTCATGTTGCCTCTGATGTTGATTCTCTGCCCTCTAACTCTCCTGATGAGGGTCAACCAACTGATGAGAACAATGATTCCGCTACTCCCGTTGTTGAGGAACCAACTAGTGTCAGAAAGAAGCACCCTTCGTATGCTAGGGACATGAAAATTCACCTTTGAGTGAAATATCTTGGGTAATCTAAGTGCCAGTTTACAAACCCGGCGTAGCTTGAAGCATGTAGCTAATGTCATTTGCAATGTGTGTTACACATCATCATTTGAGCCAAAAAATGTGAAGGAAGCTCTCCTTGATGAAAAGTGGATTATTGGCATGCAAGATGAGATACTTCAATTATCTAGAAATGATATTTGGGATCTTGTTTCTCGTCCATCTAGTATCCGTGCCATTGGGACTAAGTGGATTTTCAAGAATAAGATGGACGAGAAAGGAAGTGTCATTAAGAATAAGGTGCGATTAGTTGCCCAAGGGTACACTCAAGTTGAGGGGATCAATTTTCATGAGACTTTTGCCCTTGTTGTTAGAATAGAGTCCATTAGAATAATGTTTTCTATTGCTTGTAACCTTGGTTTTAAATTATTTCAAATGGATGTTAAGAGTGCTTTTCTAAATGGTTTGTTGAAAGAGGAAGTGTTTGTCGAGCAACCGAAAGGTTTCAAAGACCCTCACTACCCTCTTCATGTGTATAAGTTGAATAAGGCTCTTTATGGTCTAAACCAAGCCCCTCGTGATTGGTATGAACGTTTAAGTAAGTTCCTAGTGTCAAACAATTTTGATAGGGGAGGAGTTGACCAGTCACATAATTTACCATTTTATCACCCTTAACTTAGTGAATCTAGGCTTTAGTTTGCTACTAATGAGTTACTGATGTGCAGATATTAAAGCTAAACAGTAAAAGAGAGCTTAAGTGTTAATCTTTATCCCAATGAACTCAAAAATCAGTAAAAAGATGATTGAGCATTAAAGACGATTCGCTAAATGTTCAGAAACAGAAAATCGCAAAAGACGATTGAGCGCGATACTAAAAGATAAAATGAGAAATTGTAATGAACGATTCTTCAAAGGAATACATGTTCAAGAAGCTGAAGCGATATAAAGGAAGCAAAAAATCTTTATAAAGAATCGTCCGAGTATGAAAAATTTGAAAGAAGAGAAAATCGTGATTTACGATTTTCCAGAAAGAAGCTATAATAGAAGAAATCGTTATCTACGATTGCGATTATAAAAGCTTTCCCTCTGCTATCTGCTGTTAATCATCACGTGAGTAAGAGTTATCACCGCCATATACTGAATTAGAAGATCTCTAAAATAAGAAGTCTGGTAAACCACGGATCTGAGAAGATTGATGAAGATATACTTCAAAGGACTCTGCTACTGAAAATTAGAGAACACTCTAGAAGTGCATCAACTAAAAAAAGCAAGGAAAAGAATAAAATTAGGAATTAGAGTTATATTAGGATACTTTTATTTTAGAAGTTTCTTTTATTAAAATTAGATCTTTGTAAACTGACTCCTTATAATTTATAAATAAGAGAGCACGGCATAGGAATAAGCATCGAAGAATTTCAGCATCAATTGACGCCTGAAGGTAGATTTTCTTCCGATCAAAGTAGTGTAGCATAGTTAGAATATATTAGATATCAGAGGTTTCTCAAGAGCAATTGACGACTGTAATTGAGTGCTGAAGATTAGTGTAGATATCTGTAGTTTCTTAGGAGCAATTGACGACTGCGGCTGAGGGGTGAAGGATATATGTTACTTTGCCTTTTAGTTTAGATTTTATTTGCTTTGTAAACATCTCCAAGTTTTGATTTGAATTGACGACTCAGGTTAGAATTTACAGATTAGTGCAACGGTTTTTACTTTTCCATCTTCAATTTTCTAAGGTTTGACTGACGCCCAAATTTTAGGAAGTTGTTGATTAGATTAAATCTATATTGATAGGATCTTAGACTTGATTGACAACCAATGCTAGAAGACTAGAAATATGGTGTAACAATACACTTTATTTTTATAAATATCCGAAAGCTAAAGATTAAGATTGGTGGCCTTAATCTGAAGAAGGAGGATTAGGATTTATTTTATGCACTTTAGATTAAAAACCATTCTTTTATTCATATTTCTCCAATAGATTAGATCTTAAAGATAAATAAAAGCTTTTAAAATAAGGATTTAAATAGAAGATAGAAATAAAAGAAATAATTAGATAAACAAACTTCCTCGTGAGAACGATCTTATGCTAGTACTATAATTTCCATTGTGCGTTTGCAATAGATTAAGACTTGAAATTAACATAATATAATACATCATAATCGAAAAGTCAGGAGTCGATAAAACTCTTTTCAGTTTAAGGAAAGATGGTGCTTTAACTGTGGCACAAATCTGTGTATGATATTATTTTTGAAACCACACATGAGCCCAAAACAGAATAATTTTCTAATCTAATGAAATCTGAATTCGAAATGAGTCTTCTTTGAAAGCTCACATGCTTTTTTGGGCTGCAAATTAAGCAATGCACTACCGGCATTTTCATCTCTCAATCCGAGTATGCATGTGTGCTTGTTAAGAAATTTAGGCTTGAGTACACTAAGCATGCTCGAACTCTCATGTGCACTACATCTAAACTTTCAAAAGATGTCACTGGAGTGGAGGTACATAACACTCTATATCGAAGTATAATAAAACATTTTCTCTATCTAACTGCCACTCATCCTGATATTGCTTTTAGTGTCGATTTGTGTGTTCGTTTTCAAGCCTCACCTCGTGAATCCCATTTAAAATGTGTTAAGCATGCCATCCGTTATGTGAATGGATCTTCTGAGTTGGGTCTTTGGTACCCATTTGATACCTCGTCCTCTGTTGCTTGTTTTTCTGATACAGATTGGGTTGAAAATGCGGATCATAGGAAAAGCACTAGTGGATGTTGTTTTTATACTGAAAATTATTTTATTTCTTGGTTCAACATGAAACAATCCTCCATCTCCCTATCCATTATTGAGGCCGAGTACATTGCAACTGGAATCTGTTGTACTCACATCTTGTGAATGAAATAAATGCTTTAGGATTATGGGATTGATCAAAATGTGATCACTCTTCACTGTGATAACACTAGTGCGATTTGATTTATGAGAATACTGTTCAACACACTCATACTAAGTACATTGATATTCACTTTCATTTCATCCGTGAGCTAGTTGAGGACAAAGTGATCACTTTGACTCATATTGACACTGAACTTTAACTAGCCGATATTCTTACAAAACCTTTAGACGTTGCTCGGTTTGAGTATCTTCACAAGTCTATTGGTATGTGCATCACTGAATAGGGTCTTTATTTATTTATTTATTTATTCTTTATGTTGTAGATCCTTCTCTTATGATTTTTTTTTCTTATTTCTTTGTTTTTGCTTTTGCTCCTGCAAGATGCCTTTTATGTTTAAATCTTCTCTGGTGAGATTAGTGTTTGGTTTGATTTTTAGCTCTTGGCTATTGATGTGGTTGATTTACCTGTTGTTCATGATTTTTAGCTCTGTTCTAAATTTTTCACATGAAATTTTTGATCTCCCATCTTCTAGTTTTTGTTCAGTTTATCTATTAATGGATACTAAGAGTGACTTTTCGACCCTATGTATCTCATGCGGTTATGTGAAGCTCTCCTTACTCCGATAGTGATCACAATACGCACCTAATTAGTGTAAGTTGGCGTATCACTCCGTAGGATACGTGAGATAGCTTCCATTGGTCTGAACGATTTAAATTTTTTGAGAATTGTGTCTTGTGAATCATATAATTCGCCCCAAGTGTGTGTCTTCCTTCTATGTTTAAAAATCTGAGAAAAAGAAGTAAAGTGGAAAAGAACAATAGAGGAGTAAAATCATGAATGTTTTGTTCCTTACATTGTAAGAACTAACCACTGCAAGTCACTTGAACGGCCTTGCCGAGCTTCTTACTCACGTACGCATTGTGCCTACAAGTGTGTTCATATTGCAGGAGAGGCAATGCCAACATATATGACATGAGTGTGATGCGTCCTTAAACCACCTCTGAGCAATGCTTCGGATAGAAGTGTTACTTTTTAGTGTGTATTGATGTGTATTTTTAATGTGATGTTTTACTCGCAAGTGCACGAATCGGTTTGTATATAGTGGGTGCGGAGTACAAGATCGTTCCCACGAGGACTAATTTTGAAAGATCTAAAAGAGACAAGCAATTCTAGAAATCTACTAAGATCTAACAGTATTCTACCAGTTTTATGATTTAAGCGGTTGATGAGATGGTAATTAATGACTACAAAAATAAAATTCAATTGATAATTCAAAATGAAAGGTAAAGATGATGATAAAGATGAAGATACTAAATCCTCCCATCTTTGGTCCGTTCTTCCCATAATATAAATCTAAGGATTAAATTATGAGATATTTCATTGGTAATAAACATCTTTTATGGGAGATCAATGGTCAACACCTTAATAGGTTCCACGTTGCATCCCTGCAATCAGGACTTAGATGATTTTTATATATAAATCTGGGATCAAGGGCATGGCTAGGCACACATGATCTCAGGTTCAAATAAAAATCATCCCCAAAGTGGGTGAAAATTCCAACAAGAATACCACTTATAAATCTGAAATCAAGGGCATGGCTAGGCACACTTTATTCATATTAGGGAGTATTTAAGATAAAATTACCATTACAGATCCAAGATCCAGGGCATGGCTAGGCACACTCGATCCCAGAACATAATCGTAATTAGATCCACACGATGAAAGCAAAAAGACCATAACAATGATTGGGTAAAATTACCGTCACAGATTTGAGATCCCGGGCATGGCTAGGCACACGCGATCCTGGTTAGTGGCGGGGATTTCATCCGTTCATGATAGCACAACAACCATAAAATAAATTCTCATATTTTAATCCTTAATTTATATTATTAAAAGTGCATCCCTCGGATGGGAATCATTAGATCCCCATCCCTATAAATTTAGCCACACATATTGTAATTAAATGACATAAATAAATAAAGACGGGAAAATAACATTAATTTAATAAATTAAAATTACCTCAAACTTCAAAAGAACTTACTTTGATCCAAAAGTACGATGATCTTCAGAAACGAAATTAATGTAGGAATAAACTTTGAACAAAAATTATAACTGAAGGAATGAGTACTGAAAAATTAAGGGAACAAAGCTCTCGAAAAGGAATAATAAAACTTCCCTATTTCTATGTCTAACTATAAAAAATAAAGGCTAAAAACTAAAAACTCTAAACCTAAAACTCTTTCCTAAAATTAATTCTCTAAAAAAATTCTCTAATTAATTCTCTAAAAAAAATCTCTCCTCCCGAAGTGTTTAAGTCGCTTTAAATAGACCCCTCGTCGCGGGAGTCTCCCAAGCCATAATTTTAGGGTCGATTAATCGACCAGGGAGGGTTGATGCATCGAGCCGCCAAAAAGTCCCAAAAATTAGCTTTATAGTGTCAGTTTCGTGTCAGACTCTGACTTATCCTCGATTAATCGACCTATAGGGTTGATGCATCGACCCCAGAAATTCGTGAAATTCAGCACTTTCTTTGTATCAGACACTGCTTCGGTATTTCGGCTATAACTTCCTATCTCGAACTCAGATTAAGGTGATTCTTGCGCCGTTCGAAATCTGACGAAAAGAGCTACAACGTTCATGTTTTGACAATTTCATAATTTGGCCGTCTTGAAGGTCCAAATTTAGCCGCAAGTCGCACCAAGTTCTCGATTACCCAAAGTTGCAGTGTTTTGACATTATATTCAGAATTCTTGAACTGTTTTCTATACTTGGCTTGTATTTACCTGAAACACTTCAAATCTAATCATTCTCATCAGATAGCCTTCATCGGACAGCTAAATATAGGTATTTAGGGGTGAAATATCATCATTTTTCAGTACTCATCATACCCCCAAACCTACACTTTACTAGTCCTCGAGCAAAGCAAACTAAAGAATATAAATGCCACTTTCGTAGGGAACACGATTGCACTTAGCATGTGCAACAAGCCTTTAAACCCCTAGGTGATCCTAGTAGAGGAGTTGTGTCTCCTGAGGGTTTACAGTGAAGTTACCCACAAACTTTAATACATTTTTGAAATCATCGATAAAATTGAGTTTTCAAAACATAATTTTGATAACATATATACCATTCAAAAATAAAAATCATTAATCAATTCAACATGCGAATTCTCAATTTTAAATAACAATGTTATACTAATCATACTAATATCCAATCAAATCAGTCTAATGCTCAAATCATTAGATAGTTCATCCATTCATGCCTAAACGAGAAGTGTGTGCATAACCAAACCAAAATTCATTCATCTCAGAACTAGTTCAAACGGAAAACCGTTGGATCTGTTGTTTTGACTCAATCCTCACTTTAGGTATACTCTCAAAATATAAAGACACCGATAGTGGATAGTTTTCGCACATATGTGAGAGGTCAATACAAAGCAAATAAAAAGGTCTCACATGATAAATGAAACACGATGCAATCAATGAACAAAAATAAATCTCATAAGAAGATACTTGTATATCCTAAGCATGTCATATCACGTGTCATAAGTATCACATATTTACTCTCCACAAGGCAGTTACTAATGCAAGATCAGATCATGAAGGTCTTTTTAGGGTTGTAATGGGGCTCAGGAAAGGGTAAAAAAGAATTGGAAGTTGGGATTCAAAGTTTCTGAGAAATTGGAAAAGAAACGCCTTTTTGATTTTTTCTATTTCTCTTCTTTTTCTTTTCTAATCTCTCACTATTTTTTCAATATTCTTCTATTTTTCTCAACTTTCTTTTTCTTTTGAATTTCCTTTTCTTGAAGCACCTCATATTTTTCATTATTTTTTCACAATTTTTTCTTTTTCTCCCCCCCTTTTTTTTCTTTTTATTTTTGTCATACACTCTCAGTAAACACCACAACTCAGTATCTCTCCACTTACTCTCTTTTCGTTCACTCTCATCCCTCGTTCCTAATTTCTCAGAAATAAGAAGGGTAAAGCTGAATTTTCAGAAATGGTGAAGGGTTAAAGGTTAACGTGACTTATCAAAGAATGTATAAAGGTAAATTTTTCCAATAGGCTCAAAGGAGTACTAGAGAGATAAATTTATTTGAGGTGGGGCATTTTAAGCACAAACGAGCCAAAGATGGCCTTCAATCATGTCCTTAAAAGATAGTAACCTTGCCTATTTGTCTTGAGTAGATATACAGTACATTCTAGCATAATGATATGAATATGATTTCATGCAAAGTCACAAGTCAAGATGAAGTGTATGAGATTATGCAAAATAATCCGTATTCAAAGAAAACTCCGAGTTTATATATTCACTCATCAATGACGGGAAATTAGCTCTAAAGCTCACTGGGTTTAGTCTCCACTGAGAGCCTAAGATTCAACATTTAAAACAGTTCATCGATTTCTAAGTCTTAGCTTGGTATAAGTGTAACAATTGTAAGCATGAATATCAAAATTATCCATAAAATATCACATTAGGCTTCATCATCTTAGATACAAGTAATCAAAATATGACACCAGTATTCTCAAAATTAAATTCACATGCATCATCAACTAAAGTTTGAAAACAATCGTAAAATAATATGCATGATGACTTCAAAATTAAATTATTTTTTTTCATTTTTTTTTTCAGATTTTATTTTTTCAGATAAAACATATAAGTGACGCAAAATAAATAATCATACCCCCAAACCTAAAGATTACAATGTCCGCATTGACTGAAAGATGTAGCGCACCCCCAAACCTGTTTGAAAAAAGTACCTCAACACAAAGATCAGGTGCAGAGAATATGTGCATCAAATTGGAACATGACAAAAAATATATTGAAGGGAATATGATTACACTATGTAGGGAAAGAAAAACAACCTAAAGTAAACAAAATAAAATAAAAATGAAAGAAAGAAAAAACTAATAAATCCTAAATCCTAAATCCTAAACTAAACATCAATCCAACTCTGTTAGTCATTCTTAGGCGGACCCATCCACCTCGGGTCCTTGATCAGGTGCATGTTGGTCATCCTGGCGTACACGGCGGCGCTGGCGTGGTGGAGCAGGTTGGGCCGGTGCATCAGTAGGGGCATCAGGGACATTTCCCAAGAGACGCATACTGCGGTTCCATTGGGACGCACCATAACGATAGAATGCAAGGTCCCCGATATCATCATCCTGATAGAACGGGAAACGAAGGAAATTAAGTAATTTCATAACATAATGGGGGAAGTAGATCAACGGGGCTTCACCAGTTGTAGGTTTAGTGAGTTCGTCATGGCATCGCCACATGCCATCATGAATAATCCTGGGCACATTGATCCATGAATTGCGGTGTGCCCCATAAAGCGCTTAAACCCGATCACCGGTGCGCTCAGAAAAGTGGCCACGGGGGCAGAGATTGCTACTGACCACACTATCCCAAAACAAAAGCGGGCGCGGCAACGCCGATCGCCTAGTGGCGATCCCAGAAGAAAATATGCCGCGGCACATCTCGTTGATTATATCCTCCTGAGACTCGTCGAGTTCCTCACCCAAAGTGTGATTGTGAGGGCGCTCGCACGAAACGTTAAAAACCTCCGCAATGGTGTGCGGATAAATCGGGCGCGACCACCCATCAATTGAAACAGTGAAGTGGGCGGCGACTTGATTCTCGACGGAGGCGGGCACCCATGCCATATTCTGATAGAATAATCGAACAACACGTTCGGACACTTTGATCACGGGCGGAGTGAGGAGGAAATGGACGTTGAGAGCCATCGCATAGGCGAGAGAAATGGCGCAGATAGGCAGTGCTTGAAAAGTCACGAGATCAAAAACATATTCGGAACACAGGTCTCGGGTCGCGAAGCGACCACTTGGCTGATCACGTGGATGACCCGCAGGGCATTGTACAAGTCTTTGCGGCGCGGCAGAGGTCGAAGCCATGATTGCACTGTCGAAATGTCGGAGCCAGTCAGAAAAAAAACAGGATACAAACGTAATGAAAATCGGAGTGAGACTGCTCCATTTAAATAGGCGCAAAGGCGTCCTCTCGGGACGGACACACGTAAAATAATCGATTAATTGACCAAAAGGGTCGATTAATCGACTCCATTGAAAACGGGCGCGTCAGAAGTCCCGATGCATGGAAACACGCAACGTCTTTAAGTGAAAAGACGCAACGTCCGGAAGTGGAAAAGTCGATTAATCGACGTACTTCCTTGATTAATCGACATAAATCGAGGCAGATAAAAACCAAAAACGCATGCCCCACAATAAAGGTCGATTAAGCGACTCACAAAGAATCGATTAATCGACACCAAATAAAAACAAAAGCTGACAGATTTGCAACAGAGCACGATTTCCAAAATCAGTAGTCGATGCATCGACTCAAGGAGTCGATTAATCGACTAAAAAAAAAAAAAATCAAAAACCGTCATAAAGGAAGTCTCCTTGAAAAAGGGGACGCCATAAATGCTATCGATTAATCGACCAAAAGGGGTCGATGCATCGATTCCAAATTTTTTTTTTTTTTTTTTTTAACAAAATAAAACCAAACGGAAAGTACATAATTGGGTTGCCTCCCAATGAGCGCTAGTTTAAAGTCGATAGCTCGACCTTGGGAATTGCTCAGTCACGGTGAGCCAGTGGCTCACTCAAAGAGAGAGAGTCGGAGAAGGCAATCGCATTCTCAAGAAACGGTTTCAATCGCTGACTGTTAACTCGAAAAACATTCCCGTGTTTCGGGTTGATAATATCTACTGCCCCATTGGGGAGTATTCGAGAGATGTTGAAAGGACCATTCCAACGGGTTTTTAGTTTCCCCGGAAATAGACGAAGTCGGGAATTGTAGAGTAGAACCTGTTGACCAACAACGAACGATTTCCACAGAATAGATTGATCATGAACCCGTTTCATACGGTCCTGTTACGATTTAGCACAGTCATATGAATCAGCACGGATTTCTTCTAATTCATTTATTTGGAAACCCCTTTAGGTACCAGATTTCAGGAGATCAAAATTCAATGACTTAACGGCCCAAAATGCTCGATGTTCCAATCAACCGGGAGATGACATCCTTTACCAAAGACCAACAGATACGACGACATGCCAATCGGAGTTTTAAATGCAGTTCGATACGCCCATAGAGCGTCATTCAACTTTAACGACCAGTCCTTACGGTTCGGATTGATTGTCTTTTCTAAAATTCGCTTAAGTTCCCGATTAGAGACTTCAACTTGGCCACTTGTCTGAGGGTGGTATGGTGTAGCAACTTTGTGTGTGACACCATATTTCTTCATTAATTGGGTGAACACTTTATTGCAAAAGTGCTTTCCACCATCGCTGATTATCGCCTTTGGAATGCCAAAACGTGAAAACACTTGATCCTTGAGAAATTTGATCACTACTCTGTGATCATTAGATTTACAAGCCACGGCCTCTACCCATTTCGAAACATAGTCAACACCGACAAGAATGAACGTATTTCCAAACGAATTCGGGAAAGGACCCATAAAATCGATCCCCCAAACATCAAATAATTCAACTTCTAAAATTTGATTGAGCGGCATCATGTTGCGCTTTGAGATTGAGACAGATTTGTGTTGATGACAATCTTTAAAGATCGTCGGCCAGTAAAAACCACTTTGAAAGATCTTTGCTGCAGTCTTTTTGAAACTAAAGTGACCTCCACAAGCTAACTCATGACAGAACGAGATGATTCGTGGTTGCTCAGATTCAGGAATACATCTTCGTATGATTTGATCAGGACAGTATTTGAATAAGTACGGATCTTCAAAAAAATAGTGTTTCACCCGAGCTAAGAAAATAGATTTCTCATTCTTCGACCAATGGTGAGGTAATTTCTCGGTGACTAGGAAATTGACAAGATCCGCATACCAAGGTGGGCAACCAATCCTGAACAACTGTTCATCCGGGAAGTGCTCTAAGATCGGAACAGGCTCGTCAGGTTTCTCAATAATTATTCGTGACAAGTGATCGGCCACCACATTTTCTGAACCTTTCTTGTCCTTGATCTCCAAATCGAACTCTTGCAATAACAAGATCCACCTAATTAAACGTGCCTTGGCGTCTTTCTTAGCAAACAGATAACGCAGAAAGTAGACAACTTTAGATCCTAATAAATAGGATCGAAATTTATCCAACGCGAAAACTACCGCCAAAAGTTCCTTTTCAGTGGTCGAGTAGTTCAACTGGGCATCGTTGAGAGTGCGACTCGCATAGTAGATTACATGCGGTAATTTTTCTATTCGTTGCCCCAAAACAGCTCCAATTGCATAATCAGAGGCGTCGCACATAATTTCTAACGGGAACTCCCAGTTCGGAGATTGAATAATTTGAGCTTTTATCAATTCGACCTTAATGGTTTCAAAGGCTCGCAAACGTTTATCATCAAAGATGAATGGGGCATCTTTTGAAAGTAAGCTGCAGAACGGCCGTGCTATCTTACTGAAATCTTTAATAAAATGCCTGTAAAAACCGGCGTGGCCCAGAAAAGATCTGATTTCCTTCACTGTCCTCGGTGGTGGCAGGTCGGCAATTAAATCAACTTTAGCCTTATCGACCTCGATACCCTGGGACGATATGATGTGTCCCAAAACAATGCCATCTTTAACCATGAAGTGACATTTTTCCCAGTTAAGAACAAGGTTCTTCTCCTGGCATTGTGCAAGCACTAGCGACAAATGATTCAAACAGTCAGCAAAACTGTTTCCATGTAACGAGAAGTCATCCATGAAGACTTCAAGGAATCGCTCGACCATATCCGAAAAAATACTCAGCATACATCTATGAAATGTAGCTGGTGCATTACAAAGCCCAAACGGCATTCGTCGGTAGGAGAAAGTACCAAAAGGACATGTGAAAGTGGTCTTCTCCTGATCTTCCGGTGCAATGACTATTTGGTTATACCCGGAATAGCCATTGAGAAAGCAATAGTACTCATGCCCGACCAATCTTTCTAACATCTGATTGATGAACGGAAGTGGAAAGTGATCTTTCCTCGTCATCAAATTTAACTTTCGATAATCAATGCACACTCTCCACCCTGTTTGAATTTTTGTAGGGACCAGTATGTTTTCTTCATTCTTCACCACTGTGATTCTTGATTTCTTAGGGACCACTTGTGTGGGGCTGACCCATTTACTGTCCGAGATGGGGTATATGATTCCAGCATCTAAAAGTTTGATTACCTCATTTCGGACCACATCTTGCATTATAGGGTTCAGTCTCCTCTGTGGTTCTCTAGAAGGCTTAGCATTGTCTTCCAAATGGATTCGGTGCATACACACCGTCGGACTAATGCCTTTGATATCTCTTATCGACCAACCGAGGGCACTTTTGTGCTCTTTGATTACATTCATGAGTTGGCCTTGCTGATTCGCATCCAGTGTTGATGATATTATAACGGGTTGAGTGTCATTCTCCCCCAGGTAGGCATACTTGAGATTTTCCGGAAGAGGTTTAAGTTCTAAGGACACTTTCTCCTCCTCTTTCGGCTTTTCCTTGATCAATTCAATTTGAGTTCCACACTCTATTTTCTGTTCTTCACCCAGACGTGGTGTGGAGTCCAACATGTGATTTACTTCTTGGATCAGTTGATCCACATTGAAATTTTCTCCAAAATGCACAAGACAAGCTGCTAAAGGATCTTCAGATTCAGATGCATGAAATATTTCCTCTACAATTTCATCGAGTATGCATGCTTGTGCATGTTCATCATCCTCCATGGGCTGCTTGGCAATATTAAAAATGTTGAGTTCCACTGTCATATTCCCGAATGACAGATTCATGATCCCGCTTTACAATTGATCGGTGCATTGGAGGTTGCTAGGAATGGTCTTCCTAGAATCCGAATATTATTCTTCAAATTTGATGCCGTTCAAAGGTTCTAGAACAACAAAATCTACAGAAAGTAGAAAGAATCCACCTTGATGAGGACATCTTCCACAATTCTCGAGGGATCTTTACGGATCGATCAACTAATCAAGGGTCATCGCTGGTCTTAAGTTCTCCCAATTCGAGCTCCTTATACACAGAATAAGGCAACAAGTTGACACTTGCTCCTAAATCCAAAAGGGCCTGATCAATACGGTTATCGCCGATGATGATCGAGATTGTAGGACAACCTGGGTCCTTGTATTTGATTGGCAGCTTTGCTTGCAACACTGAACTAACCAGCTCGGCTAAGAAAGCCTTTTTCAGAATATTGGTCTTTCTTTTGATTGTGACCAATTCCTTCAAAAATTTAGCATAAGCAGGTACTTGACGGATGGCATCCAGGAAGGGAATATTAATTTTTAATTGCTTGAAAATCTCATTTATTCCTTCCACATCGCGATTTCTCAGTGGTGCCATCAATCTTTGCGGGTACGGTGCTTTCAGAATAAAACTTTTCTTCTGTTCACTCTTGTCATCTGATATTTTTTTTGCTTGTACTTTGTCATCAATTTCTTCTCTCTCTTCAGATTGCGTCTCTCTATTAGACTCTTCCTCCTCCTCTAGCAACACTACTTTGTTATCGACCTGCTTTCCAGATCTCAACGTTGTGATTGCCCGAATTTGTTATTGATTATCCTCTTGTGTTGAAGTTGATGTTTGTTCAACAACCATTTGGCCCCTTGGTTTAGGAACAGGTTGTCTTGGAAATGAACCTTTTTCTCTTTCACAGAGAAAGGATGCCAATTGCCCAATTTGGGTCTCTATTTTAGAGATTGAGGACGTGTGAGAATGAATGAGTTTCATCAGGTCCTCAGTAGAAGGAGTTTGTGTATGAGGACGCTAATGTGATTTCCCTGTGGGTTGTTAAATCCAGGTGGTGGAAATGTCAGCACAAAATTTTGTTGTGGTTGGTTTTGATAACCTCCCATTGGTTGCGTAAACTGAAAATTCTGGTTCATTTGCTGTGGCTGCCCAACCTGATTTTGATTGTATTGAAATTGATTCGGGTTATTGAACCCTTGCTGCTGAAATTGCCCTTGACCGTAGTTCTGCTGCGATCCTTGGTTGAAATTTTGTTGGGGATAATCAAAGAATGCAGCTCAGGAAACAGGGGACGAACTTTGGGTGGTATCTCCAGCTATTTGGGTTATTCTCATTGAAAACGTTTCCTTGATTCCGCCCATAATTATTCACAACATTTAGCTGTTCAGATGTGTCTTCATGATAGTTCTGCATTGAAGGACAATCATCTGCCATATGCATTGGACTTGCACAAATTGAACATGGCTCAGGTTGTGTATTGACCATATGCACATTCTTCTTTAATTTCAATTCCTCCACTTGTTGAGTGAGGAAGTCAATTTTAGCCATCAGATCTGGGGAATCCTTTACTACGTATAGTCCTCCTTTCTTGGTTGAACTCCCGGCTTGATCACGGACTTTGACTGATTGTTCTCGAGTCTTTGTGAAATCCCAGTGCTGAGAATCCTCAGCTAGCTTTTCTAGGAAAGCATAAGATTCGGTTTCCTTAAGGCTCAGGAATCCTCCGCCATTCATTGACTCCACCAGATGTCTATTTGGTTGATTCAGTCCATTGTAGAAACACTGGACCAGTCTCCACTTTGAATATCCATGGTGCGGACATTTGAGTAAGAGATCCATGAATCTATCCCAAGCTTCATATAATCTCTCATCTTCCTCTTGCGTGAAATCTGTGATTTCACGTCTAAGGACATTCGTCTTTGCTATAGGGAAGAACTTTGACAGAAACTTTTTGACCATCTGATCTCAGGTGGTTATGGATCCCGATGGTAGAGAATTTAACCATGCTTTTGCTTTATCTTTTATAGAGAAAGGAAATAAGCGCAATAATGATTCTTCACGAAATTTTGGTAACAGATAAGGACTCGACTTTAAGTCTTTAACGTGCTGGTACGGATCTTCTCGCTCCATGCCATGAAAGATTGGAAGGATTTGGATGAATTTGTCCGAATTTCAAACCGGTCACCAGGTGTGGCGGGGTATACAATGCATGATGGGGTATTTGTAGTTATCGGAGAAAACAGTTCTCTCAATGTTGGTTCTTCCTCTTGTTCGAGTTGCCCATTCATGTTGTCAGTCATATTGACTTCAGTGGATGATTCACTTAAAAATTTCTGCCTTGATCTAGCGTCCTTATGATTTGACCGACAGGCACGTTCGATCTCAGAATTTAACGGTTCTAAATTTCTCTCTTTAGAAGACCTAGTGTGCATGCAAATGATGCACAGAGTGGAGGTTTCAGGCAGGAAAACCTCAAATTTTTTTTTTTTTTTTTTTTTTTTAAAGATCGATTGATCGAGTGTGAGTCTCGATCAATCGAGGCAAGGTCGATGCATCGACAATAGGGGTCGATGCATCGACTCCCAGCAAATTTTTTTTTTTTTTTTTTCTAATTAAGCAGAAATACTATTTTAATCCTCGAAAATTCCTAAAATTTACTGTCTACCAAAAATTCAGATTTTCTTAATTCAATCTCAAAACATAAAACTTGTGTATTTTAATGTGATGTTTTACTCGTAAGTGCACGAATCGGTTTGTATATAGTGGGTGCGGAGTACAAGATCGTTCCCACGATGACTAATTTTGAAAGATCTAAAAGAGAAAAGCAATTCTAGAAATCTACTAAGATCTAACAGTATTCTACCAGTTTTATGATTTAAGCGGTTGATGAGATGGTAATTAATGACTACAAAAATAAAATTCAATTGATAATTCAAAATGAAAGGTAAAGATGATGATAAAGATGAAGATACTAAATCCTCCCATCTTTGGTCCGTTCTTCCCATAATATAAATCTAAGGATTAAATTATGAGATATTTCATTGGTAATAAACATCTTTTATGGGAGATCAATGGTCAACACCTTAATAGGTTCCACGTTGCATCCCTGCAATCAGGACTTAGATGATTTTTATATAAAGATCAAGGGCATGGCTAGGCACACATGATCTCGTGTTCAAATAAAATCATCCCCAAAGTGAAAATTCCAACAAGAATACCACTTATAAATCAAATCAAGGGCATGGCTAGGCACACTTTATTCATATTAGGAGTATTTAAGATAAAATTACCATTACTGCATCCAAGATCCCGCGCATGGCTAGGCACACTCGATCCCAGAACATAATCGTAATTAGATCCACACGATGAAAGCAAAAAGACCATAACAATGATTGGGTAAAATTACCGTCACAGATTTGAGATCCCGGGCATGGCTAGGCACACGCGATCCTGGTTAGTGGCGGGGATTTCATCCGTTCATGATAGCACAACAACCATAAAATAAATTCTCATATTTTAATCCTTAATTTATATTATTAAAAGTGCATCCCTCGGATGGGAATCATTAGATCCCCATCCCTATAAATTTAGCCACACATATTGTAATTAAATGACATAAATAAATAAAGACGGGAAAATAACATTAATTTAATAAATTAAAATTACCTCAAACTTCAAAAGAACTTACTTTGATCCAAAAGTACGATGATCTTCAGAAACGAAATTAATGTAGGAATAAACTTTGAACAAAAATTATAACTGAAGGAATGAGTACTGAAAAATTAAGGGAACAAAGCTCTCGAAAAGGAATAATAAAACTTCCCTATTTCTATGTCTAACTATAAAAAATAAAGGCTAAAAACTAAAAACTCTAAACCTAAAACTCTTTCCTAAAATTAATTCTCTAAAAAAATTCTCTACCTAATTCTCTAAAAAAAATCTCTCCTCCCGAAGTGTTTGAGTCGCTTTAAATAGACCCCTCGTCGCGGGAGTCTCCCAAGCCATAATTTTAGGGTCGATTAATCGACCAGGGAGGGTCGATGCATCGAGCCGCCAAAAAGTCCGAAAAATTAGCTTTACAGTGTTAGTTTCGTGTCAGACTCTGACTTATCCTCGATTAATCGACCTATAGGGTCGATGCATCAACCCCAGAAATCCGTGAAATTCAGCACTTTCTTTGTATCAGACACTGCTTCGGTATTTCGGCCATAACGTCCTGTCCCAAACTCGGATTGAGGTGATTCTTGCGCCGTTGGAAAGCGGACAAAAAGATCTACAACTTTCAGGTTTGACAATTTCATAATTCGGTCGTCTTGAAGGTCCAAATTTAGCTGCAAGTCGCACCAAGTTCTCGATTACCCAAAGTTGCAGTGTTTTGACATTATATTCAAAATTCTTGGACTGTTTTCTATACTTGGCTTGTATTTACTTGAAACACTTCAAATCTAATCATTCTCATCAGATAGCCTTCATCGGACAGCTAAATATAGGTATTTAGGGGTGAAATATCATCATTTTTCAGTACTCATCATGTATGTATACTGGTTAGTCTTGCAATGTGAAGATGTGACTTCATCGTATTCATGAGATATTCTTGTTTGTGCTAAAATCATAAATGGTTCAATAAATCAATCGTTGAAATTGCTCCGCTCTGAATATTGATTTGATGCTCCTTGTTCATGATGGGTGATTTATTTATTCCTCATAAAATCAACTTCTAATATCGTCATTGGTGTTTAGATTTTTTGCATCTTATGTTTAAAAAAAATAAAAATTATTTCACAGCGTGCTGATACGTCCCAATAGCGTGCTATGGCTAGGGAGGTTACCTTTTGAGATACTTTGGCTTGTCTCATTGTCCTTGTTGACAACGCGCTGAAATTTCTTCTACAGCACGTCGTGGGTTTTGACAGCACGCCATGGTTACTTCCATAACGCGCTGTGGCTGGAGTTCTGGGTTTTGTATATCTTTTTCTCTCCCTGTTTGTGAGGAAAACAACACGCTGTCATTTTCGAACAGTGCACTGTGATTATATCTGGTAAGTTTTCTGCTGTTGGTGGCAGCGTGTCGTAGTTTCTAAACATCGCCTTGTGGATTTTTCTGTACTTTCTTGTCTTCCTGATTGTGAGGGTGACAGCGCGCTGGTTACTGATCAATGCACTGTGTAGTTTTTTTTGTAGTTTTTGGGCCTTCCTGTTTGTGAGGGCGACAACGCGCCGTGAAAGTGAACCAGTGAGTTGTCGTTGTTTTTGTAACCGCTATTCTGTTTCGCTTCCCTAGGTGGCATGTTGTTGTCACCCTGACAGCGCGCTGTGGTCTTTATTTCTCTGAATTCAAAGGGTTTTCAAAATGTCTTTTCGCGGGAGTAGTTGTTGCCCTTTTATGATAGCACGCTGCACAGCGTGCTATGGTGACTGATTTCCTTTTAACTTAGGGCAATGTTTTTTTTTTTTTCTTCTTCCTTCTTCTTCCTCATTCCATTCTCCTTCCTCCTCTCGTTCTACCTTCTCTTTCTTTCAATGGCTCCCAAAAAGAAAATCAAGATGGCCTCTTCTTCATCCGACTTGACTGCTCCTCACATGCTCATTTCAGAGACGGATGAGCAAAACTTTAGTTTACTTCAATCTCAGTCGTTTGTGATGGAGCGGCACTTTAATCTTGAGTGTATGTCGGAATACTCTTTCCACGGTAAGATCTTCTTTCATTGTTGTGTACCTCTATTTTCTTTACGTGGTTCGACTTTTTCAGATGTAGTTTGATTCTTCTATGCTAACTACGAGTCGTCATAGAGTGTGTCTTCTCTAGAAGAGAAGAATCTTGTGTCATATGTCAGTGGCATATAAATCACGGTCACCCCTGCCATGATCTCTATAATTCTAGGGATTCCTCCTAATCCCGATGGTGTTCTTCATCCACGAGACTCGAGTTCCCCCTCTGAAGATTTTCCTGATCTCACGTGGCAAACGGTCGTTGATCATGTTTGTACGTCTTCTGGGTTGAACCCACAATCTACTATTCCTGCCAAGTCTCTCAAACTTCGCTTTTACATCTTGCGTATTTTGATTTTTGGCACCCTCTGGCAGAAGGTTAGAAACCTTAATGAGGTTAGGCTTCCCGAAATGTTCATTATGTAGCTGATCGACACAGATCGACTTGTGTGTGTTTCCACCATCATGTGGCGAATCATTCGTGTGCGGTGTATTAAACCTAGGGACCATGCGTTAATTCCATTTCCCATTATTTTACGAAAATTATTGATTCCTTCTTCAATGTCCCTGCTTATTCGGTCAAAATGTCTCAAGGTACTGATTTTCTTCCTTCCTATCTGGCTACGCTTGAGAGCACGTAGAAAAGTCATAATGATCCGCCTAAATCTCCCACGTTCACTCCGGGTGCATCCTCCTCCACCCCGACTGCATCCTCTTCCACCCCGGCCCATGATTGGCCCCACTTGAACCTTGATTTTCAAAATCTTGTTTTACGCCGATTCCACTTTTTTTCAATCCGCTTCGACTCCATTGAGGGTACTATCCATAACTTATAGGAGGATGTGGACGTTATGGATTCTCACATGATTGACTTGATGGACGCTTTTACTAAGTATTGTGCCACAGATGAGTCGAAAGATGCTGGTGGTGCATTGAGCAGTGGAGCGAAAGGGTGATCAGGGGAGTATTTCTTGCTTTAAATTTGACAATTTGAACATTTTTTTTTCATTTTATGGTGGATAATGGTTCGTTTTTATTTCCTGATATATATTGTCTCCTGATGGATATGTTTTTAGTTTGTACGTAAATGGTTTATTGTGAATGATTGTTTGTGTCTCCCTTTGTCATTTCTGACAAAAAGGGGGAGATATGTTTACAACTGATGAGGTTCATTTGCTGATGAGGGGTTTCATTTGATAAATGAAATTATTGTTGGTCTTTGGATGCATTTGCTTGATTTATTTGTTTTGCAGGTGATGGATCAAGACCCATCTTGGCTTAGGATAGGATTAGATTTAGGGGGAGATCATGAGCCTTTGTAATTTTATCCTTATTGTTTTATCATATAGATCAATGTATAGGATTAGTGGGGCTACATTGATGTAATATGTTTAAATTATTGTAAATATGATTTTTTGTTATAGAATGTAATAAAGGGGGAGATTGTTAGATCTTGTTTGTCATGTTCTACTCTAAAATTCGTGTAGGTCTCCCTTACGACTTGTATGCGCCAAGATGGATGAGTTCGACCTTGATCAATCAAGATTATCAGTCACACATCCCATGACCATGTTGTTTATAACCCAAAAGATCTTTAAAATATATTTAAAAAATTTAACCTGAAGTTATGTCTATAGCGTGCTGTGATGTTGCTCATAGCATGCTGTGATGTTTCACAGCGCGCTGTTGAGGACATCACAACGAGCTGTGGGTTTCTCAGGACGAAATTTCACTTTTGAGAAAAATGGGCTTTTTGAACCTTTTTAGTTTTTTAGTCTTTTGGCTGTTTTAGGGTTTTGTTAAAATCGTTTTTGAGATTATAGTGGTGGTTAAGCAAACTAAGAGAGCTTCTTCCTCCTAGTGAGAAAACCCTATCTTCTTCTTCTTCTTCTGTCTTTTGAATCTTTTGCTTTTTTGATAAATTGGTTTGTTCAAAAGGGTTCTTTTCTTCATCAACATTTTATTCCTATTAACTCAAGTTAGTTGAGTGTTTTGCTCAAATGAGTTGACTGTGTTGAGCCCTAAAGATTAGGGTGTGATTGGTAGCATTGTGGATCTCAAGGTGAATCATTGTGCGTTTATCAACGGTAGAGGAGGGCATCACAATCAGAAAGCTATGGAGGCGACCGACGATAGGGAGTTGGGTTGCACGGAGGTTTGATAGGGCATTCGCATTTGTCGGTATATCATTCGAAACTCTTAGTAATCAATTTTTTGTCAAAGTGGATTTGGCTTATGGACTTCAGTCCCGTGATTTTTCCCAGTGATTGGGTTTCCACGTATATCTCGTGTTGTGGTGATTGTTGGCGTTCTTGTGTAATCACTAGATTAATTAGAATTGACCGAATACCCGATAAGTTCCGTAGATAGACGGAATTTCAATCTTTTTTGGACGTTGTTGGTTTTAGAGTTGGGATCTCTTTTGTGCACGGGAGTTAGAGAGAGAACTTGAGGTTTTTTTTTTTATGTGAGTCTTGATTTTTTGGGCACGGGCATGGGTATTTGTGGTTTTCTTGTGTTAGGTAAGATTGGAGAGTACGATCTTTATTGTTTGTAGCCTTTGTGCATCTTCTTCTTGATAGTGAAAACACTTTATTTGACTGCCCTTGATGTAGGCTTAGGCCAAATCACGTAAATGTTGTTCTTGTTTGTAGTGTGATCTTTTTATCTCTTTCTATCTTCTTGTGTTATTTGTTACTTAGTTATTGATTGTCTTCTCTGTATGTGAAAACAATTAACGAGATTGAAAGTGCAAAGACTTTCTAGGAGTTTTTGCACAACAAATCTTTCATATATCAACTAATTCATGATTTTTCCTTTGAGAAATGATCCAAATCTTAAGCTTACGCAAGGATACCTTTCCATTTGGGATTGGATGCAATGATCCCCGGTTGGATAACGCAGCCTGCCAAAGATCGGCTTTTGGGTCTCGATCTTGGCCGATGATAGTAACAGGGTTCACATTTGAAGGCGGAATACAGCCATAAATCCATACATCCTCATAAAGAAAGCTACCAAGGTTACATCAAAATAGGAAAGAAAATTGCAATATTTTATACAATTTTACTTTATTTAGAGTTTAATTAAACCAAAATATTGTATCCCATCATTGAAACTTTCTTTCCAAGTTAGCGAAGTTAGCATCTCACCAACTGCCATTTACTTGACTACCTTGAAAAAGAGAACGACTTTCGTTACCGCCTCTATCTATACGTATCACAAACTAAAGCACATGCTAACATAGTCACCAAATTCTCAGAATTATTGAAAAATTTCAGAATAATTCTCAAATTTAAGGTTGCATGATTTACACAAGTATTATTCACAAACTTTTAAAAGAATTCATGTTTGTTAAAAAGTCACAAACTGCACGAATAATTCATGATTTTTTCAATACATCATGATTTTTAATATTTCTTAAATATATATTTTTTTTACTTTTTAATCTTCGTATTTTTAATTTTTCCGCTGATTTTTGTCCGAATTTTTCCCCCAACCAGCGGAATTTTTTTAATATTTTAATCTTGCCGAATTATTGCGACTTGGTGACTATGCATGTCAATGGCCTTCAAAGCTATACATGTCAGCTTTTAGTTTGAGGAGCGACCTTGATCATCAATCCCATCCCCAGTTTCTTCAATTTTATAATAATGTTCGACTGGACTCGACCTGAAGGTCAGGTTGGATGCCTCATGCCTCATTTGACCCGATAGATCAATTTTATCCGTCAGACCTAGAAAAAAAACATGTCAAGTCGGGCATTAGGTCGACCCGACCCATTGATAGTCCTAAACCCAAGTATTCTAACCAGCATTCCATTATTGACATGTCTCATACTCTCTCATCTAAAAAGGGTCCTATGAGAGGATTGGAATCATCCCATCGAGACGCTTTAATATTGATCATTTAAATAATATTAACGATCATCCAGTTTAGAATGCATAGATTAGACAATTTAGATCGATCATCCAATAAATTTGATTTTCGAATCATAACATTTTGATGAGTTGGATTTATCAAAAACATATGCCACGGAGCCAACACATGAATCCTTTGGCTTAAGACATCAACTTTACCTTTTATTTACTTGCAGAAGCTAGCTTTTGACCCTCTCTCTCTTTAGAGAACACCATGCATGCATCACGCCATGGTAACTAAAAGTAAACTTGCACGTAACTCTACTATTCTCTAGGCCTGCAGCCCTTAGAAGAAAGCCATCCTATCCCTTTCTTGAGTTGTTAAGAAGAGAGAACCAAACCATTGACATGCCTTCAGGGCTTGAATATAGGCAAAATTTTATTCAATAAAGAGTTGGAACTATATATGTGCACGGGCCGTGCCCTATTGTCCCTATTTAGCTACAAGATCAAATCCTCAGTTTGTGTATGTTATGGAAGACTTAGATTTCGCAGGGATTTTGGAAGATATCCATGCCTTTTTGTTGATTCCCACAAGCATGTAGGTTTTTTTTTTTTTTTATAATTTATTTATGAAAGAAAACTTTGTTAACACTAAATCATATAGGTTTTTATAATTATTTTTTCTTTTGTGCTTAATAAAAGGGTGAGGACCCACCAACCTCAATGTTTGCCTATTAAAAATAAAAATATTATGTTATCTTTACTTCTTTATTGTTATAGGTGGATAGAGTTGCGGGAAATAAAGAGTACCTAACCAAAGTAGGTTGATCACGTTAACCATGCAAGACGTCATGTATAATATTGCTAATTTAGTAGATAGGTGAACGTTCTAAAATATCCGAAGTAACCCATAAGGGTCTTAACTAAGGGTATCAGTGGGCCCGGGTTGGGCCTACGTTTTCGAAATTTTCCAGGATGCTAGCTCCAAACATGACCTATTTTTTTTTGAAGATTACCGAGCTCTAGGCAGGGTGTCTATGACCTCCCAGCCCACTCCCTGCCAGAGGATCTGCTCTGGTGAGGAGCTGATTTCAATGTCAAGGGCAACATTGTAATTTTATCATCAGCCAAGATTATTTTAATAAGAAAGTCAAATATGAAATGTATAAGGGTGTATAATTCCCATTTCCCAGAAGGCTAGTAGCAATTGCTATACACGCTTTATCTGTCTAGTGGAGATGTTGGGAAACATTGCAAAGAGATGGATGCAACTCAATGGCAAGGATTACTGGAAAAACCTGATCGATCCTCTCGACATCGATCTACGACGAAACATTCTTCACTACGGCGAACTGGCTCAAGCGACCTACGACACTTTTAATAGGGAGAAGGCGTCAAAATTTGTGGGAAGTAGCCGATATGGGAGGGAGGACTTTTTTGCCAAAGTAGGCCTAGCGTATTCTCATCCCTACATGTACAATGTCACCAAGTTCTTGTATGCGACGTCCGAAGTTGATGTATCCGGCTCGTTTTTGGTACGGTCTTTGTCGAGAGAGGCTTGGAGTAGGGAGTCGAATTGGATGGGATACATCGCGGTGGCCACAGACGAAGGAATGGTCGCATTGGGTAGGAGGGACATAGTAATCGCTTGGAGGGGGACTATACAAGCTTTGGAATGGGTAAATGATTTTCAGTTTAAAATGGTTTCAGCATCTCCGTTGCTTGGTGCGGCTTCTTCGAAGGGTGGTGTGGACCCAATGGTGCACCAGGGTTGGTACTCAATCTACACGTCATATGATCTGCGATCCCCTTTCAATACGTCCAGTGCCAGAGACCAGGTGAATTTTGATCGGCCATTAATGAAGGGTTAAAAAGAGTTTGGAGTTCAAGCGAAGCGTCTTTTCGCTGTATCTAGTGATGGGTTTTGAGGCCTTAAAATCCATGCCAATAGGCTTTCATGAATCATGAGATTTAGATGGCTAAAATGCGCTTCGTAACCTTATGATTCTTATGAGGAGAGTCAGCCAAAACTATCGTTATTAACAAAAAAACTTTATTGTTTCAGTAGCGCCAAGACTAGCAGCAGTTTTTTATTAATAGCGACAGCTTTGGAAGCTGCCGAAACACCTTATTTTTTTACATAATTCTAAATATCGGTCATATCCGCTACGTATCGGTGGGTGGGCATATATCAGGATAGGGCCATTAGGTCACATCCGATGCCGATATACTATACACTCCCTATTTATATTGGGTCAAGCAGGTCAAATATAAGACCATATGAGCCCATATTGGGTCATAGCCGCTACTACGTATCGATGGGTATATCAGGTTAGGACCGTTACGTCCCATCCGTTGAGGATATACACCCCCGATTTATATTGGGTGTAATATTGGGTCAAACAGGTCAAATATCATACCATATTTATCGGCCGATATCAGGCTATATCAATTTCTATCAGACGATCTGTATCGGATATGACTAACAAAATACCAAAAATGCCCTTTCTGTAATTTTTCATTATTTTAAAAGTAAAAAGGAGCTTAAATATCAGCCAGTTTGGCCGATCTGTATCCGATATATCAGATACATATCGGTATAACGTATTGGTCTGAGACCCAACTGATTTGCTGATATATATCGGACTTTAAATCCTTCTTTGAGACCCATATGGTACACCGCCACCAACCATTACTGGCACAGAGGGTGCAAGCGCCACGTGGACCTTGAGATGTATAGAGATTCAAAAACCATGGAGACCAGCTTACATCTCAAAGTCAGCTCCGTGCACGTAGCTCTCATGCCTATATGCTATATATACCATTCTAACGTTAGATGTCATGGAAGTTGGACTTAGAATAACTTGTTACCTGTTTGAGGCAGCGTTGCTTCGCACCTAATTTTCAGCTTTTGCCGGAATAAGTTGGGTGAGAAACAGGTTGTTACTTGTTACCGAACATTTATATTGGGGTGGCTCTAGTCGCACCAACTTATTTAGTGGAACCACCACCTCCGATGTGGGTTTCCGAAATTATCAAAATCAGGATGTATCTTTCAAAATTACCAGAACTAGGTTCGAACCGCCTCCAACTGTCATAACTTCCAGGAAACCAATGAAATGGTGAAATTACCCTCCCCACAACAAACCATTAGAGACCGTAACGATCTCTTCGAGAGTGCCATGATCTAATGAAGACCGCATCCGTATATATCTGAAATCTCCAATGTCGGGATCGCGACTTTCTGTAACAACACCGCTACGATCTATAAAAGATAACAACGTTCTAAAAAAGATCGCACCGATCATTCAGAGAATGCGGTGATCTCCGATAGACCACCACCATCCATAATAGAGCACTGCCAATTGCCAGAGAGAGGAGACCGCCAGAGAGTTACTTTGAGCAATTTTACGAAATTATCCTTTATATACCACAATGTTTCGTGTTCTATGAAAAAGTAGAGGGCATTTTTATCATTTCATATTTAGGAGCTTCCGGTAATTTTGAGAGTTATATTATGGCTGCTAATGACATAGCTTTTTGCTAGCCCCTGCCACAACAGAGTTCACCTGCTTTAGTTGGTTCTTATTCTCTTTTCTAACTCCCTCGAAAGGAGGATTTACCTTCTCTTTTCTAACTCCCTGCAAAAGAGGATTTACCTGCTCTAGCATCATCCTTCCTACTCTCTCCTAATTCCCTACAAGAGCAAATAAAATCTGCTCTGACAAAGAGTGAGCATAGAAGAGGGAAGAATTATTGAAGAGGTAAATCTTGTATAAAATCTTACTATGCAAGGAGTTATTAAGGAGAAGGGATCCCTGCTAAAGCAAGTAGCAGAATGTTAGCAAAGAGGATGAGAATCTGCTAAAAGCAGGTGAACTCTGCTATGGCAGGGGCTAGCAGAGAGCTATGTCATATGCAGCGATAATGATTTTGATAATTTCAGAAAGGGTAGCTTTAAGCACACCCACCAAATCTTGTTGGGCACCTACACTAAAAACCACTGATTGCTTGAAATCAAACGATGGAGATCCTTTTTCATTCCTATCTTCTACACAAGGGATCTTGAGATCACTACAAATTTATGGATCTCTACCGAATGCCAAAAACTGTCGGTACAAATTCTGAAACTGCCGGTAAAACATTGCCGGCGGGTGTTCAAACTGCCGATAAAGTAGGTGTCGGGGATTGAATTGCCGGCGGTTTATAACAGCCGGGAACATGTTCTATCCCGGCGGTTATAAACCGCCGGTGATTAGCACTATACCCCGGTGGTTATAACTGCCGGGAATATGTTCTACCCAAATTGTTTAATTTAACATGCCGGTAGTTTAGGACTGTCTGCAAATTATACCTTTGCCAGTGGTTACGAACCGCCAACATATAGTATCACTTCCCCGACAGTTCTAACCAGCCGCCAATAATTCTGTTGGCTAAAAAACACTTTTTTGTAGTGGATCATGGTGCAACTATCATACTACCAATTTTCAATTCCACATGACAAAAATCCCAAAAACGTAGCCCTAATGTCACGTTTGTGAGTGATGTTACCATTTGATTTTAGGGTAGCTTTAAACGAACCCACCAAATCTTGTGGGCAGCTACGCTAAAACCACTGATTGTTATAAATCAAACAATGGAGATATTTTTTCATTCCTATCTTCCACACAAGGGATCTTGAGATCATGGCACACCTGTCAGACGGTCAGTTTTCAATTCCACATGACACAGATCCCAAAAACGCAGCCCTAACGTCACGTTTGTGAGTGATGTTTGCAATTTGATTTTAGGGCCACGTTTTGGGCATGTGTGTCCCGTGGAATCGAAATTGGCCGTCTGATAGGTGCGCTATTATCTCAAGATCCCTTGTGTGGAAGATTGGTGTGAAAAAATGATCTCTATCGTCTAATTTAAAGCAATCAATTATTTTTAGCAGAGGTGCTCAACAAGATTTGGTGGATACTTTTAAATCTACTTTTCTGGAGAACCAGATCCTGGATCTGGGAAATTTTCCTTAGATGAGAAATTGCTTTTGAGGGCCACAACCTTGAAAAGCATTTCCAGCTGTCTAACTAGAATGAGGAAAGAAATTGTATTGTACATGGATAAAAGATGTGTGAGCCTCTGTTTGTGGCAAGAGTTCATGCCAAGTCATCTAGGAATGGTGTATCTATTTCTGATGGATCATTGATTTAGACTTCACACGAAAGATGACAGCTGCAGTTCATGAGCAGCACCGTCCGATTAATATGGTCCACTCTAGGGTCGCGCCGGGCTCATGCAAAGGCACAGTACTTTCAGGCCAGCCCAAAACCTAGTCCATCCAACTCCCACCTAGATTTGGTATACCAAATTCTCATATTTTTTAAAAGGGTACAGCTATTCTCACCCATTTAATAGTACCACAGTGTTTCCAGGGACAAAAATTATTGACTCATTTGTTTCATACGGTTGACAAATTTTTTGTTCCAAATCTTCCTCAAAATATATCTTAAGTTTATGGTGCGCCTATTAAACGGTTAGATATTGGTTCCATATGGCACACATTCTCAAAAGTGACCTAAATCATGGGCGAAGGAGTTGACCTTGGCTTTTAGGGACATGACAATGTGGAATCCACATCAGACTTTCTATTAGGTGCGCCATGATCTTAATATCAATCCTGAGGAAGATTGGAACAAAAAAATCTACATCGTCTGATTTAAATAAGTTAATGGTTTTGGTCTATGAAAAAATTGTGAGGTACTTACTACTAAACAGGTGAGAATAGCCCTACCTTTTGAAAAATTGTCGAGTAATTCACAATTTTTTGAAAAAACGAATAAAATTCTAAGGGAGCCATTACTTGCACACGCTTTTTAAGTGATTGCACCGACATTAAAGAAAGACTTTGTATTTTAGGAACATGTGACATGTGAAAACGCAATCTAGGCTGTCTAATTTAAAGTTCATAATCTATAGATCCTTAGCGGATAAGATGGAGCTAAACATGATATTTATCATACACTACAAAAAACAAGACTATTAGCGGCAGCCAAAAACTGCCGCTAATACCCTTGTCGCTAATAGTCTTAATAAGTTTTTTATTAATAGCGGCGCTAATAATCTTATTTTTTATAGTGATATGATCTATTTTTGTCAATTGTTGTTGAATCAAATAATAGCCTTTGACTATATTCAATCACATGATAAAGATTATATTTCGTGCCAATCTTATCCGCTAAGGATCTATTGATCATGAACTTTAAATCAGATAGCCCAGATTGTGTTTTCACATGCCACACGTCCCTAAAATACAGTCTTTTTTTTAACCTCGGTGCAATCATTTAAAAAGCGAGTGCAAGTAATGGCTCCCAAATTCTAATTATTTGTGACTTTTTTAAAAGATTGCAAATTTCAAGAATTATCCCAAGTTTTTGTGAATTTTTCAAAAAAAACTTTTGTTTCCAATTTTTTAGTTTTTAACTAATATATGTTTATAATTTTCTTTTTCCTTTTCCATTTTTCAAACATTATTTTCGCGAGTTTGATGAATTTTGCTGGATTTTTTCCACATTTTATCCAATCCCATTTACATACAACATATAATAGACCAAGAGTTGGTATATGATAACCAATCGACCACCCATTATCAACAGTCACTTTCTGAGATGTGTGCCATATGGAGTCACCGTGTGTACCGTGTGATAGTATACCATAATCTAAAGATCTATGGTGATGCTTAAGATAGAGATGGAAATATCAATCATGTGTCCAAAGCTGTCATCATTAAAATTTAGTTTAACCATTCATTTGAAGGGCCTAGACCGCTTTGAATCACATAATAGAAATGTATTTTCATCCCAAAATCTTCAGCATTATAGATTTTCAGATTATGAGTACACTATCAAGCGGCACACATGATGAATACAGAGGGCACACATCCCGAAAAGTGACCTGCTCCAAATGGGTCGGTTACTATAGACCAACTCAATGTCCAAAGGATGCCGGTCCCAAGCCCAGATGGAAAGGTGTAGGGTTAGCATCACATGAACCGTTGACTGTAAAAACCTTAGAACTTTATGGTCACCAAATTACCTAGGGAGCCTATGTTGATTAACGATTGGTAACTTTGAATCAGATGATGAGATCTGCTTGTAAGAACCTGTTTGTCACACTCTATTCCAAACTCCTTGTCGATCTCCTTAGGTTATGGGTGTGCCAAGATGGAGGATGTCTACCTTGTTGATCAAGACTAGCAGTCACGTTATCCTTGACCTGTTCTCAAAAATGTGTTTTTAAAACCTCTAAAACAGACTCATTAACTTGCTTGTGCTGTGGGCTGTCTTTACAGCCACAGCGCACCGTCACATGTTCAACAGCGTGCCGTGAGTGTCGACAGCACTTCGACGTCCTATGTTGTTTTGGCTAAAAAGTTTGTTTTGTCATTTTCCCAATTTTTAGGGTTTTGATTTTTAATATAAAAGTTTTTTTTGAAAATGCAAGAAAATTGAGAAAGCCAAGCTAGCTTCTTCCCCTTGAGAAAAACCCTAGGATCTTCACCTTCTTCAACCCTTGAAACCTTTGAAGTGTTTGTCAAATAGATTTCAACTCAAGCGTTCCTTCATTCTTCATCTTTACTTTACTTGTTTTGTTCAAGTGTTTTTTGAGTGTTGTTTTTATACCTAGATATTAGAGTGTGAGATTGATAGCCTTGTGAGATTCAAGGTAGATTGTCGTGCGTTCATCAACGGAAAGAAAAAGCATCTGATTCAGATACTATGAGACGACCTGAGAAGGGATGTTGATTTGCATTGGGGTTTGATAGGGCATGCGCATTTGTCGGTATATCATTCGTAACTCATTGTAATTTTTCTTTCATAGTAGATTTGGTTTGTGGACTTAGGTCTTGTGGTTTTTTCCAATGATTGGGTTTCCACGTATATTTCGTGTTGTGGTGATTGTTGGCGTTCTACTGTTGTAATCTCTAGATTAATTAGAACTAATCGAATACCTATGAAATTCTTTAGATCGTAGGAATTTCAATTGATATCAAAGCGAGGTTCGCTCGTATTGATTCTTTCTGAATTAAGCGTATATGGTATATTCGGGAAGTTCTGATTTACCTAGGGAGGGCATTTCCACAATACGACCTCCGTTGTTTGATGGTTATAATTATTTCTATTGGAAGGCTTGGATGAGGGCTTTTCTCAGATCCATGGACATCATGGTCTGGTCTGCTGTTGAGATTGGGTGGTCTCCACCTCAAGAAATGATCCATTTAGATGGAATTGAAAAAAATAACTATTAAACCCGCAAACCGTTAGAGTGATGAAGAAAAACATGCTGCAAATGATAATTCTGGGGCCTTGTATACTATTTTTTGAACTGTAACGACTTCTAAGTTTAAAGGAGTTTGTAATTGTGAGGTGGCTAGGGATGCCTGATTGATCCTTGAGATCACGTTTGAGGGGACACCACAAGTAAAGATTAACAAACTGCAAATGCTAAGGACGCAGTTTGAAAATCTTAGGATGAATGATGATGAGAAGTTTACAGACATCTATATTAAATTGAATGATATTGTCAATGGGACTTTCTACCTTGGTGAAGAGATACCATCTTATAAAATTATTAGGAAGGTTCTAAGATCCTTACCTGAAAGGTTTAAACCCAAGGTGATTACTATCTCTGAGAGTAAGAACATTGACAAGATCAACATTGATGAACTCGTAAGATCTCTTCAAACGTATGAATTTGAAATTCAGGTTGATCAAAAGCAAAAAAGTGTGGCTTTCCGGTCTTCTAAGAAAAAGATTGATGATGAGGATGGAGAAAGTGGTGATGATGATGATCTTGCCTTGTTTGCAAAAAAGTTTAAGAATTTTTTTAAAAATAAACAAAGTGGGGGCAAGTCCTACGAGAAACCTAAGATTCCCATAACAAAACCTCAAAAGGAGTCATCTAAGAAAACCCAATGCTTTAAATGCCGCGGCTGTGGGCACTTTGCTCATGAATGTCCCAATAAGAAGAATTTTTTTAGAAAATCTAAAGCTATGGCTGCGGCAAAAGAAGATGAAACCATTGATGGGAATTCCTCTGATGAGTCTTGTGCCTCTCATGATTTTAGGGCGTTTGTTGCCTCTATTCATAAGGAGGCACATGGTGTCTCCCACACTTGTCCTATTGACTTGGATGAAGAGGAGGATGATGTGAACATCTTTGAAGTTTATGATGAGCTCTACCTTGTGAGCGTTAAATTGAATAAAGAAAAGATGATGTTGGTCAATAATGTGTTATCTCTCACGTCATCTTGTGTGATAAAAGATATTGAATACACTCTTTTGATTGAAAATGTTAAATTCTTGGAAGATGAAGATAAAATTAAGTTTTTGGAGTTTGAGGGAGCTGAGTATTGCTCAAAATACCATAGGTTGAGTGTTGAAAATGATTGTCATAGGAATGAGCTCTCAAATGAAAAAAACATCCTAGGGAAGCTACAAAATGGTAGGTTTGACACTTAAAAAGCCTGGGAGGCTTGCAGGGGTTGAAATGATAAAACTGGATTGGGCTTTAAGAAACTAAATCATTTTACTCCTGAGAAAAAAGAAAAAGAAAAAATAAAATTTGTTCCCAAAGTCCAAAGTAGTTTTAACTGTGGTTCATCATCCACTCTACCTCCTCTCTTGCCTACTCCTTCTCATGGGAGATTGGCTAGTGGCGGAAAAGGTCCTATCTGTTTTTATTGTAAAAGAAAATGACATATAAATATCTCGTGTCTTGTTAGAAAAATGAATTTTTTTCGTCAAAAGCATAACACAACTGTGCTCTAACGATTGAGGAGTCTGGGAAATTTGTTGAAGTGGAAATGGGTGAAGAAAATGTCTGAAAATGTGTTGGTAGCACACACTGCTTTGTAAGCGTTTGAGCTTTCTAAGTGGTTTCTTGACAGTGGATGCTCAAAACACATGACTGAAAATAAGTCTTATTTTTCTTTACTTGAAAAATGTGAAATTGGTTCTGTCACTTTTGGAAATGGGGGTTACTCTAAAATTGTTGAAAAAGGAGTTGTTGATGCCCCTTGGTGTCCTAAACTCTCTGATGTTTTATACGTTGATGGGTTAAAAGTCAATCTAATCAGTGTCAGTCAATTATGTGATGAAGGGATGAACATCACCTTTACTAAGTCTGGGTGTTTTGTTATTGATAAATTGAGTAAAACCTTTTTAAGTGGAATTAGATCGTCTGATAACTGTTATACTTTTCATATGCTATCTAAACCCACTTGTCTTTTGACTTTCAGTGATGAGCTTGAATTGTGGCATTGTCGTCTTGGTCACATGAATATTAAGGACCTTGTGAAAATTGCTAATGATGAAATTGTCAGAGGCCTTCTCAAACTAAGAAAAATATCTGAATTGGTTTGTGGTGCCTATCAGTTGGGTAAGCAAACTCGTGCGCCTCATAACAAATTGTCCGCTACTGTTACTTCTAGGGTCCTTGATCTTATTCACTTTGATCTTGTTGGACCTATAAAAGTTAGTAGTATTGGAGGAAAGTGATATATCTTAGTTATGGTTGATGATTTTTCTCGATATGCTTGGATTGCCTTTTTGCGAGAGAAGTCAAATGCCTTTGATGAATTTATCATTATTGTTAGACGATGTCAATTGCAGATGTCAAACGAATTCGGAGTGATAGAGGTGGTGAGTTTTGTAATTCCAGATTTGATGACTTTTGCAATTCCCTCGGAATTATGCAAGAGTTCTCATCACCTAACACTCCTCAGCAAAATGAAATGGCTGAAAGGAAAAATCGTATCCTTCAAGAGATGGCCCGTGCCATGTTAAATGCCAAGGATTTGGCCCAATATTTTTGGGCTGAGGCTGTCTCTACTGCTTGTCATATCTCTAAAAGGGTGTTTGTGCATCCTGGTTCTAACCAAACACCATACGAGCTTTGGAATGAAAAGAAGCCAAAAGTGAGTCATTTTAGGACTTTTGGGAGTCAATGTTATATTATGAATGATAGGGATAACTTGAAAAAATTTGAGTCCAAGAGTGATCTTGGAATTTTTCTTGGCTACGCTCCAAATAGTAGAGCTTTTCGGGTCTTCAACTTGAGGACTCAGTCCCTGATGGAATCATACAATGTGGTCATTGATGATCTTGTTATTCCTAGTCATGCGGTTAATAACGGTGAAGACAGTCTTGTTCCTCACCGCTCTTCTGATACTTGTCCTCCTTCTTCTACTCCTATTGAAGAGAGTCCTCCTATTTCTACTGTGGAGGAACCCCTTAGTGTTAGGAAGAAGCAACCTTCGTATGCTAGAGACATGAAAAATCCCTCCTCGAGTGATATCTTGGATCCAAGTGTCAGTCTTCAAACTCGTCGTAGCTTGAAACATGTTGCTCATGACATTTACAACATTTGCTACACATCTCAAATTGAGCCAAAAAATATGAAGGAGGCTTTTCTTGATGAAAAATGGATTCTGACCATGCAAGATGAGTTACTTCAATTTGCCAAAAATGATGTATGAGATCTTATTCTTCGTCCGTCTAACACTCGTGTTATTGAGGCAAAGTAGATTTTTAAGAATAAGATGGATGAAAAGGAGAGTCATTAAAAATAAAGCTAAGTTGGTTGCCCAAGGCTATACCCAAGTTGAGGGTATTGATTTTCATGAGACTTTTGCTCTGATTGCTAGATTGGAATCCATTAGAATGATGTTGTCAATTGCTTATAATCTTGGTTTTAAACTATTTCAAATGGATGTTAAAAGTACGTTTCTAAATGGTTTGTTGAAGGAGAAAGTGTGCGTTGAGCAACCAAAAGGTTTCGAAGACCCTCAGTTTCCCCTTCATGTCTATAAGTTGAAGAAGGCTCTCTATGGGCTAAAGCAAGCTCCTCGTGCTTGGTGCGAATGTTTGATGACGTTCCTTGTATCGAATGATCTTGATAGAGGGGGAGTTGATAAAACTCTCTTCATCTTAAGAGAGGATGGTGCTTTAATTCTGACACAAATTTATGTGGATGATATTATGTTTGGATCCATATAGAAGCCTAAAACTGAATGACTTTCTAATTTAATGAAATCTGAGTTGAAATGAGTCTTCTCGGTGAGCTCACATACTTTCTTCGATTGCAAATTAAGAAATGCTCTTCCGACATTTTCATCTCTCAATCCAAGTATGCATGTGAGCTGGTTAAGAAATTTAGGCTTATGCACTGTAAGTATGCTCGGACTCCCATGAGCACTACCTATAAACTCTCTAAAGATATTGTGGGAGTAGAGGTGAACAATACTTTTTATCGCAGTATGATAGGGAGTTTGCTATATCTGATTGCCACTTGTCCTGATATTGTTTTTAGTGTTGGGATGTGTGCGCGTTATTAGGCTTCACCTCGTGAATCTCATTTGAAGTGTGTTAAACGTGTTATATGTTATGTGAATGGCTCTTCTGGTTTGGGTCTTTGGTACCCATTTGATACTTCATCTTCTGTTGCATATTTTTATGATGCCGATTGGGCCAATAATACAGATGATCGTAAGAGCACCAGTGGTGGTTGCTTTTACATGAGAAATTGTCTCATGTCTTGGTTTTGCAAGAAACAATCCTCCATCTCTCTCTACTGTTGAGGCTGAGTACATTGCTGCTGGGGGTTGTTGTACTCAAATTTTATGGATGAAGCACATGCTTCAAGATTATGGGATTGATCAAGATGTGATTACTCTCCATTGTGATAATACCAGTGCAATTTTTATTTTTAAAAATCTGGTTCAGCACTCTCGCACTAAGAACATAGATATTCATTTTCATTTCATTCATGAGCTTGTTGAGGACAAGGTGATCTCTTTGACTCATATTGACACTGAACGTCAACTAGCTGATATTCTTACAAAACCTCTAAATGTAGCCCGATTTGAATATCTTTGCCAATCTATTGGTTTGTTCTATATTGAGTAGGGTCTGTAGTCCATTCTATTTTTTTTGTTGATTGCTTTGCTGGTAGTTGCATGTTCTTCCGTTACTTTATATTGTTTTACCGATCATTCTTCTTTTTGCTGCCTATATTCTAATTGTTCTGATAGATTTTGTGATTGATGTTATGCCTTTGTTACATTCTCCTTTATGAATTGTGAGTTGTCTTTGTGTGTCAGAACCTTACTGTTGATGTGTTTGGTCTTTTTGCTGCCCATAGTTGTGTGTTTTTGCTATATTGTTGTCTCATGAAGTCTTGTACTCTCATTGCCATTTTTATTCTGTTTATCTGTTGGTGTGCACTTCAAATGTACTCTTGGCCCATGTATCTCATGTGGGTATGTGAAGCACTCCTTACTATGGTGGTGGTCACAATACGCACCTAATTAATGTAAGTTGGCATATCACTCCGCAGGTTGTGTGAGATAGCTTTCATTGGTCTGGACGAATTAAAATTATACGGAAGTGTTGTATGTTTTATTTATTTTGCCCCTAGTGTGTGTCATTCATGTTTTGAAAATTCTGGACTAAGATTGTCAAGTCCTAAAGACAATTTAAGGGATACACTCCATAAGTGTTCGCTTGTACATTGTGAGAGCTACCCACTGTGAGTCGGGTGAACGACCTTGCTGAGCGTCTGACCCATGTAAGCACTGTGCCTCCATTCGCGTCTCGTACGAGAGGCAAGGGAAACATGTATTTGGCTATTATGTTTTTCTTCCTTAATCTATCTCTGAGCAATGCTTCGGTTCGGTTCTCACTTCTTCGTGTGTGTTTACGGTTAAACTTGCATGTGTGACATTGGGAGTTTGTTGCTTCTTCATGAGATATTTTTATTGGTTTCTACAATCATGCTTGTCGCTATGTGACCATCTTATTGATGTAGCTCTGTTCTGACTATTGATGCTCCTTGTTTGTGAATAAGTGGTGTAACAATGGTATAGCATCTGTCTCTAATTCGGTTAGTGTTTGGTTTTTCTTCTATATATGGGCATTTTTCGTGTTAATTCATAAATAAATAAATAATAATAAAAAATATAAAATAAAATTGATTTGACAGCGCGCCGTGGATATTCACAGTGCACTGCCATTATATTTGGGTCTGCTTTTTTGTTGTCTACTTTGCTTACGCCCTGTGGATCTAACACAGCACGTCGCGGATGCATTTGGTGTTTTCTTGTTTCTTTCCCTAAGAGCATGCTGCAAAGTTTTGGCAGCGCGCCGCCACTGTTTTAGAGTTCTGTCTTCCTTATGTACTGTCTACATTAACAGAGCGCTGGATTTGACACAGCGCACAGTGGATGCAAAACCTTTTGCCCATTTTTCCCTTCCGTGGCAGCATGTCGCGATCCCCTCGCGGCACGCTGCTATCTTTTTGGTGACTGAGGCCTTATTTGTGTGTTCACTTTTAAGGCGCACTGTGCCTATTACACAGCGCGCTACAACTTTCATTGATTTCCTTTGACAGTGCGCCGTGTAACTTGTGCAGCGCGCCATCATTTACTGAATACTTTGCGTGCTTGAAGCGTTTAATCTGATGATTTGATGTCACCAGCCTGGCAATGTGCCACGGGCTCCTTCACAGCGTGCTGTCACTGTCGATTTCAATTTTCGAAGCAGTTTTTGAATGGTTTTGCGGCGGGTGCAGTTTTTGTCCTTTTGCAGTGCGCTGCCATGTGGTTAGCAGTGCGTCGCAGGATTCGTTTTGCCTTGAAATTTTAAATTAATTTTTTTTTCCCATCTCCCTTTTTTGTTCATTTCCTCTCTCTCTCTCTCACTCTTTGGTTCTTTTCCCTTCTCTTATTGTCTCTTCCTTGTGTCTCCCATGGCTCCAACCAAGAAACAGAAGACAAGTGCTTCCTCTTCCGGTGCCGCGGCATCGCCTCTCTTTCGTTCGGAAGAGGCGGAGACAAATTTCTCCTTCCTTCAAACTTGGCCGTTCGCTATGGAGCGGCACTTTGATCTCAGTTGCCTCGAAGATTACTCCTTTTTTAGTAAGATCTTTAGTCGGGGTTGGGAGCCTCTCTTCTCCTTCCACGGGTCTGCGTATAAGGAGTTGGTTCCATACTTCTTTGCCAACTATGATGCTGCTGCAAGTGTTTCTTCCGAGGTGTGAAAATCACCGTCACACCTGCTACCATTTCGAAGATCCTCGGGATTCCTCTTACTCCCAATGGGGTTCTCTTTCCTCGTGAGTCGATGACCACTGACGACTCGTTTGATTTAATTTGGCAGGATCATGTTGACTATGTTTGTGTTACTCCTGGGGTGAATCCTCAAACGGCTATTTCGGCGAAGTTTCTCAAGCGCCACTTCTATGTTCTGCGTATCCTGATTTTCGGCACCCTCTAGCCGAAGATTGGGAACCTTAATGAGGTTCGTCTTTCGGAAGTGTATCTCATGTGGCTTATCGACATCGATCGACCTGTTTGTGCATGCACCGCCATTTGGAGGCTGATTAGGGCTCGGTGCATCAAACCGTGTGACCAACCGACTCTTCTGTTCCCCATCACTCTTTCTAAAATCATAAACTCATACATCAACGTGCTTGCCCATTCTCCCATTGCTCTTCAAGGTACAGACTTTCTTAAGACCTACCTGTCCACTGTTGAGAATACCTAGAAAAATCACAATGATCCTTCTAAAGCGTCGTCTGCTACTGCAAGAGGATCGTCATCGGCTCCGACTCGGGATCGTCCTCTATCTACTCTTGAATTTCAGAATTTAGTCCTCGGGCGTCTCGACTTGTTTTCTCTTCGGTTTGACGCTGTTAATCGTGCTATTGATGGTGTGCGTGAGGAGGTTGCCTTGGTTGATTCTCACGTGATTACCTTGTCTGAGAGGTTTGACAAGTGGCGCGCTTCGGAGGAATTGAATGATGCTCGTGATGGAAATGGTCCAGGTGGTCCCACATGATCAGGAAAGTATTTCTTTACTCTTGGCAGTGGGGTATTTTAGTTTTTGGGTTCGTTATTCCCATGGATATTGGATTTGTTATTTTTTTTTTCTCTTGGATATTTCGGCCTATATTAGACTTGCTTGGTTGGTACTGCTACTTCTGTTATATTTATCTTGGGTAGATTGGCTACTTGGTTATGTGCTTTGGTATTGTCTTTACTTATTGATTTTGTGGGACATGTCGTGCCATAGTGATTGGTGTTGATGTCTCCCTTTGTCCCCTCTGACAAAAAGAGGGAGAGAATTAGTTTACATCTAATATGATATGTTATAGTTGTTTGCATGGTCATGTTTTTATCTGTTTTATAGGTGATGATTTTTATCCCATCTTGGCTTAGGATAAGCATAGATTTAGGGAGAGATCATGAATCCATGTATTCTTGTACATTTCTTGTATCTCATATAGATCAATGTATAGGTTAGTGAGGCTTTATTGATGTATTATAATTATCTTGATGTAAACACATTTTGTCATAGAATGTGACAAAGGGGGAGATTGTAAGAACCTGTTTGTCACACTCTATTCCAAACTCTGTGTCAATCTCCTTAGGTTATGGGTGTGCCAAGATGGAGGATGTCTACCTTGTTGATCAAGGCTATCAGTCACATTATCCTTGACCTGTCCTCAAAAATGTGTTTTAAAAACCTCTAAAACGGACTCATTAACTTGCTTGTGTTGTGGGCTGTCTTTACAGCCACATATGTTCAGTGATCTACATTCACGCAATGTGCCAGTCCTATGTTGTTTTGGCTAAAAGGTTTGTTTTGTCATTTTCCCAATTTTTAGGGTTTTGATTTTTAATATAAAAGTTTTTTTTGAAAATGCAAGAAAATTGAGAAAGCCAAGCTAGCTTCTTCCCCTTGAGAAAAACCCTAGGATCTTCACCTTCTTCAACCCTTGAAACCTTTGAAGTGTTTGTCAAATAGATTTCAACTCAAGCGTTCCTTCATTCTTCATCTTTACTTTACTTGTTTTGTTCAAGTGTTTTTTGAGTGTTGTTTTTATACCTAGATATTAGAGTGTGAGATTGATAGCCTTGTGAGATTCAAGGTAGATTGTCGTGCGTTCATCAACGGAAAGAAAAAGCATCTGATTCAGATACTATGAGACGACCTGAGAAGGGATGTTGATTTACATTGGGGTTTGATAGGGCATGCGCATTTGTCGGTATATCATTCGTAACTTATTGTAATCTTTCTTTCATAGTGGATTTGGTTTGTGGACTTAGGTCCCGTGGTTTTTCCCAGTGATTGGGTTTCCACATATATTTCGTGTTCTGGTGATTGTTGGCATTATACTGTTGTAATCTCTAGATTAATTAGAACTAATCGAATACCCGTGAAATTCCTTAGATCGTAGGAATTTCACTGCTTTTATCCCAATCTTCTACACAACGGATTTTGAGACCATGGGCGTACCATTAAGCAATCAGTTTTTGATTCCACATACCACAAATCTGAAAAAGTGATTCCAAAAATGAAAATCTAATGGTATGCCCATAGTCTAAAGATCGATTTTGTGGAAGATAGAAAACTGATCTCCATGGTCTGATTTAGAGCAGTCAAGGGTGTAGAGTTAGGGTATACCCTAATTCACTAGTAGCAGACATATTTGCAAAGTGTTGTGCAAGTCTGAGATATTACATTTGGAAATGATGATCTGACCAAAGGGGTGATGATTTGCAGGTTTTAAGCGAGGTAAGGAGACTAGTAGAGCAATATAAGGACGAAGAGATCAGCATTACCGTAACTGGCCACAGTTTAGGTGCAGCCCTCAGCACTTTAAATGCAACCGACATCGTTGCCAATGGCCTAAACAAGCCCAACGGTCTCCCCGACAAGCCATGCCCGGTCACTGCAATAGTCTTTGCAAGCCCGCGTGTTGGAGATGGCAATTTCCGTCAGATCTTCTCAGGATTAGAAGATCTACGGCTGCTACGTATGCGTAACGCCCCGGATATCGTGCCCAACTACCCACTGTTGGGTTACTCGGATGTCGGTGTGGAGCTCGCTATCGACACCCGGAAGTCAGAGTATTTGAAGAGTCCAGGTACTGTAGGGAGCTGGCATAACTTGGAGGCATATTTACATGGTGTTGCAGGGACACAAGGGAATAAAGGAGGGTTTAAACTGGAAGTAGACCGTGACATAGCACTACTGAATAAAGGCATGGACGGTTTGAAAGATGGGTATCCAGTTCCTGTTTCATGGTGGATTGAGAAGAACAAGGGGATGGTGCAAGGGGCTGATGGGCACTGGCATTTGAGGGACCATGAGGAAACATAGAATGAGGAAACGTAGAATTACTAATGGCTTATTTGGTAACTAAGAAAATGACTCATTTGTCCTGAAAATGATCTGAAATCTCATTTTCATCAAATTTTGTTGTTTGGCAACCGCTGAGGCCACACGGAAAATGCACATTTCCCTATTTGCGTAAAATCTGTTTTCAGTGAAATTTTTACTGATCATCAAGTTTATGCATGCACTACAAGTGTGCCTGAGACCCAAAGTTCCACTTTTTTAAACTACATTGAACAGGGATAAATTTATTTTAGCCGAATACTTTGCTAAACGATATAGAAATTTTTTTACAAAGGGATAATTAGAGAAACATGCCTCAAAAATGTTTGAAGTCGGGTCTTTTTTGCTAAAAAGTTTATTTTTGAGGTATTGTTTTCTAAAGTGCCCTCTTACTAATACCTACAAATGTATCTTTCCCTACAAATTCCCAAACGAGGCCTAATTTGTGTAGAAGTATGCTGCTCTTGCCACACCAACTTTTGCTATGGATCACAACTTCAAATTATTAAATTTTTCTTAATTTCGTTGTGTGCAAAGAGAAACTTGGTGTAACAATGGCTCATTTGTCCTGAAAATTTCGTTGTGTGCAAAGAGGAGTTAATCCGCTGTTTGAAATCCCCTGTTTGAAATCCCATATGGTAAAATCAGGTTAAAGCTAGCTACCGTACGTGTAAGGCATGTCATGAGCACCTTAACTCAAAGTTGCAGAGAGTTCTTTAATTTGTTTAGGCAAGCTTTGAGGCTGTTGAGTCATCATCTATTTATTAGAAATCAAGAAATGGGGAAAGGGTATAATTTACAAACAATAAAACATAAATAAAATCATTCTATCCTCAATAGAATTTCTTTGAACCTCACATCTACCAAGTACCGACCTCCAAATCCACTTTGAGAAGGAACATTCGAAAAATAAATTATCATTTTCTTCTCCCTCCGCCCAACAAAGAGACACATCGGGAGGGGATATAGCACCCTCTTTTTTGGAGATTCTCCTTAGTAAGAAGTCTTAGATGTGAGATTTCAAAATTTTGAAATGAACCATTCCGGATTGCGTTGTTGAGCATAGATCCAAGACCTTCACTAAAAATGTTGAAGAGGGATGGCGAAAATGGCTCCCCTTCCGGGAGATCTCTATTGCTATTGAAGAAACCTGTGGTTTCGCCATTGACTAATATGGAGAAAATAGACGAAGTAATGCAACCTTGCATCCATGAGCACCATTCCGAATCAAAACCAAGGCGGGAAAGCATGTACTCGATGAATCCCCAATTGGCCCAGTCAAAAGCGTTCGCCAAATCGATTTTGTAGATCAGGCCAAGCTTCTTCCTGAGGTGTCTAGCCTGAAGATACACATGGGCTGTGACAGCCTGCATTTTCTACTCCAAAAATCTGTGCCATCAAATCGTAGATTACGATCTGAAAACAAAACACTTGGTGTATCCACACTTAAGCGAAATTCAAAGCAGATAATTACTTAATCAACAATATCATCATGGCAAGCGAAATCTCCATTGCTAAACAGAGTAGATGAATAAAAGACAAAATAAACCACCGGTGATGGCCGACCATCACATAAACAGTGGTATACAAGATGTATTTATAACATTTCATGAATTCAAAGTTTTATAAACGAAATGGCTGAACGTACCAAGCCTAAGTCTCAAAATCCAAGCTACTCAACGTCCTCTAAGGAACATACTCCTCTCGTAGGAGCTCTAATTTTTCCTCTGGAATATAATCCGGGCAGACTCTAGATCCTTATCTATGTCTATACCCATGATGTATAGTTGAGGTGAGCTAACAGTCTAAGCTCAGTAGAAGAAAAGTTCAATATCAATGCATCATAGCATATCAAAGCTGTAACAGCCCGGATTTTCATGCCCGGGGAAATCCGTGCCATCAGGATCATGCTCTGGATGATTCCCAGGACAAATCATGAAGTGTCTACTCGTATAGCGAAAATATAATAGCCCTAGAAATCTCGAACAAGAATTCGACTGTTTCGTAAAGCATGCCCGGCATGGGAATCGAGATAGATTTAAAATTTTGAAAATTTTATTATTAAAAATAATATTAACAAGTAGTTAGATGAATTCACGTGTGAATTCTCACTTAGGTCCGAGTCGTGTAGGATGTCGATGCGGCATGTTACGCCGTAGCGACCATGTTTGCGCTTCACGCCAGAGCCAAGCTTAGGGTGTAAACTGAAATATCATAGATATTTCAGTCACCTAGCTTATATGAGAAGGAATAGAACCTGGAAGTTCATTTTTCTTCTTCTCCTCCTTCTTGTTGTTCTGATATAACCTAAACCTAAGCTAGGGGATGACGGATTGAGTTGCTTTTCGGAGAGCTTTGTGAGATTGAGCTTAGGTTAACGATTACTTGATTTGAGAAGTTGAAATCGAAGTTGATACGTCAAATCTTCTCATTGGTGGTGTCCTATTGCTATATGTCGTTGCGGAGTCACAAGCTACCGTCTCCGAGTTAAGAAGGGGTGACAAGGCCCACTTCCCTGATCCGAAACCCTTTCTGGATCGCATTTGTCGAGACCCCGAAAGGGCCCAGTTAGAGGTGAGTTTTTACGCTTAATAATGGCAAGAATTGAGCTTCCTGTGTAGGTAGATAGAGGTCTGTTAATGGTAGTTGAGAACCATTAAAAGAAAAAGGTCAAAATAAGAAAATTAGGTGACCTCCATTAATGACAAAGATCTGTCATTATTAATTGATCAATACGAGATTGATCGATCAATGAAGGGTGTTGATTGATCCATAAAGGTATTGATCGATCAATTCATATAAACTTTAAAGAGAGAACAGTAGACTTGAATTTCTGAAAGTTCAGGGCTCGAGGGGTATTGATCGATCAATTCACTAATTGATTGATCAATTCTGAGGGTTGATCGATCACAAAGAGAGTGATCAATCAATGTCAAAGATTGATCGATCAATAAGTGTATTGATCGATCACTAGTGTATATTGATCGATCAATGAGGGGATTGATCGATCAATCTGTATAAGGTGACAAAGAGAACAGAAAGAGGGAAATTTGAAATTTTAGGGTATTGATCGATCAATAAGGTCATTGATCAATCAATGAGACAGATTGATCAATCAATTGAGCCAGTGATCGATCAATTTTCCTCTGTCAAAGTGTGAAGAAAAATGGGCTATTGATTGATCAATTGAAGCATTGATCGATCAATGATAGGAGGTGATTGATCAATAAAGGCTATTGATCGATCAATTAACTCTGTTGCTTGTGAAGTAATTGGAGGTGATTGATCGATCAATGGGGTCATTGATCGATCATAGAGGAGGATTGATCAATCAATAAAGGTGTTGATCAATCAATCACCTCTATTTTTGACCTATTTTGTTTTTATAAATTGAACACTACTGGACACTGCGCCACTTGACATTCTGACATATCTGACACATAGTATACTATATTTATGGTCTAGGATTAGACCTTTACGCTTTGAAAAGCTTTGGATTTGCTCAGAAAGTAGTCTGACCTGAGGTAGGGGAAAACCAACTTAAACTATTTTTTACTATGATTTCATCATATCTGCACCCTGATTTCTGTTTTAACAAGCATGTTAGCATGTCATAAATTCCTGGTATCTCTGATTCCTGTTTTCTGATTTTGTATTCTGAAACCTACTCATGATTTTTGTTATCTGATTTGTGAGGTCTATGTGTGTATGTGCTTTGATGATTTTACCAGATGATCCCCACCGACTCTGCGGTATATCCATGCCTGGCACACTTGTGTATCTGCTTTGTTAATCCCTTGACACAATTGCACTCTATAGATGAGGCATTGTTGCACCCTGAAATTGTTCATGTGAACGACGATTGGTTGGGGTTTCCTATTGGCAGATTCCTGTTTACTCCGTGTTATATATTCACGGGAGTTTCTTAAGTTAGAAAATTTTATACAATTTAAGTCACTGATTATGTACTTACATAGCATCTGTTTCTTGTTTAAAAGCTCAGTGTTTGATCTGATTTTTGCCCTGTTCACACTTCTGACTTGATTTCCTGCTTTGAGATATCATGTTCTGCATATTTATTACACTTTAGTTGGAATTCTTCTATTGAGCTTAGATGTAGCTCACCCTGTTTTCATTAACATTTTAAGTTCTGAGGCTAAAGCTCCGACGAAGCGATCGACTATCGACTGATCTGAAAGGTGAGAACGAGAGGCGTCGAACAAGCGACTTTTATCCTTAGTCTGGGTATACGAGTATTTTATTTTTAGGATTTTTGTATGAAACTTTGGATTATTGTGTGCCTGGTGGCCACTTTCTGTGTTTACTTTTTATAAATAATTTTCTTTTCTTGTATTATTATACATTCTATAGGAACCACTATCAGGAACCATTGTTTAGGTGATGGATGTCCATCACCAGTGGTTCTTCTTGGTTCCTTTTTGGGAATATATATTCTTTTGAGATATATATATACATGTTGTGTTTATTGTTTATTTCTTTTTATAAAGCCTTATGTGATTACTCGATCTACCTTTCTTTGGGCGATTATGCGCTTGATTTCCGCTCTGACGACACTTTGTGATTTAATCTGAAGATCATCCGAGTATGATCTGATGGCACGGATTTTCGAGTGGAAATCCGAACATCCTGAAAATCAAGCAGAACCTTTGCCAAAGTGGCGGATCAATCATCATATAAGGATTTAAATAAAGAAGTAATAAACATTTCATATCTATAAAAATAAAACAAAAGAATATACATTCTCCAAAAAGGAACCAAGAAGAACCACTGGTGATGGACATCCATCACCCAAAATAATGGTTCCGATAGTGGTTCCTACAGAATGTATATTAATACCAATAAATAATATCTATAATAATAAATACAGACGGTGGCCATCAGGCACACAATAATCCAGAGTATCATACAAAATCTCAAAATAAGACTCAAGTACCAAGACTATGGATAAAAATCGTCTGCCTAGACGTCAGTCTCCTCGTCCTCAGCCTCAGCCTCTAGGTCAGGCTGGTAATCTGGTCGCTCTCGGTGCCGGGAGCTCTAGCCTTAGAACCTATAATTATTTATAGAAACAGAGTGAGCTACATCTAAGCTCAATAGAAGAATTCCAACTAAAAATGTATTGAATATGCAAGACATGATATCTCAAAGCAGGAAATCAAATCAGAACGTGCAGACAGGGCAAAATCAGATCAAATACTGAGCTTTTAAACAAGAAATAGATGCTATGCAAGTGTATAATCGGTGACTTAAATTGTATATATATTTTTAACTTAAGAAACTCCCGTGAATATATAAAATGAAGTAATCAGGAATTTACCGATAGGAAACCCCAACCAATCGTCGTTCACATGAACAATTTCAGAGTGCAACAATGTCTCATCTATGGAGTGATCGAGGATTACAGCAGATGCACAATCGATCAATCCATCTCATTGATCAATCAACCCTTCACATAATTCACAGGTGAGAAAGGTTAATTGATCGATCAACAGCCTTGATTGATCGATCAATCCATCTCATTGATCGATCAATGCTTGAATTGGTCGATCAATAGCCTCTTATTCTTCACGTTTGACAGAGGAAAATTGATCGATCACCAGCTTAATTGATCGATCAATCCATCTCATTGATCGATCACTAGCCTAAATTTTAAATTTCCCTCTTCCTGTTCTCACACTAACTTTATATAGATTGATCGATCAATGCTCTTATTGATCGATCAATCTTTGCCATTGATCGATCACCTCATTGTGATCGATCAATCTTCAAAATTGATCGATCAATTAACAAATTGATCAATCAATGCCCATCGGACACTGAACTTCCAGAAAGATGCCTCTACTGTTCCTACTTCGATCAATGTCTCTCATTGATCGATCACCCTAGTATTGATCGATCAATAAAGACAGTTCTCTGTCATTAATTGCGATCACCCATTTGATCCCTTTTACCCCTTTGAATATTAATGGTTTCTAACAACTATTCACACACACATATGCACATAGATAAGAGGCTTTAACTTCACTCTTTTCAAGTGTAAAAGCTCACCTCTAATTGAGCCCTTTCGGGGTCTCGGTAAACGCAATCCAAAAAGGTTTCGGATCTAAAATCCCAGCTTTGCCGCCAACGCGACCCAGAATAGTTGATGCTTGGCTTTGTCTCAACTCCTAGCACTAAATCACGCCCTCTTAAGACACTCGACGAACCGTCGTCGATTATACGCTCTCAAATTGAGTAATCTCTAACCTAGATCTCTCTCAATTGTGGTTCTTCAAGGGCGTGGCTTCAAGATTCTTGTAATGGCTCTAAACTCTTCAAAAACAAGAAGTGGGGATGAAGATAGGTTTTCCTAACCCCACTTCCTTCTCTTATAAGCTAAGGAACTGAAATATCCTTGATATTTCAGTTTACTCACTAGCTTGGCTCCGGTGTGAAGCGCCTACACATCTTTTACGGCGTACTACGCCACATCAATGTCCTACAAGTCTCGGATTTAAGCGAGAAGTGACACATGACTTCTCATACATACGGATTAATATTATTTCTAATAATATTAATTATTAATTTTTTTTAAAATTTATCTCGATTTTCGTGCTATCACGCATATCGAAGCAGTCAGATTCTTGTTCGAAATTTCAGGGCTATTACAAAAGCATAGTTTCAATGACAGAATTCGGAACCATATCAGAAGAATAACATAATTCAAAACGGAATTTATGTGGCAAGCTTATAAACATTTGTATTAAAACAGTTTTGTAAACACAAGATCCCAATTAAATCGACATAGCGAAATTCTCTTAGTTTTCCAAGTTCTTATTCGATTCGTAATTCACGTGTGATTTCTTATTTGAATGCTTAACTTAAAATCATAACTTAACTAATCTCTCAAACAAATATAGTATTGGGAGCCAAAGATTTTCTTATGTGAATCCCCACCTAACCATCATCGTTCAATGAACATTTTTCGAAAGTGCAACAAACCCATGCGTTATGAGGGATACTTGATTCAAATTACCGTCAAATGGCTCAGAGTGTACGGATAAACCGCCATACCGGTTCAAAGAGCGGGGGATTCGTTCTAAAGATCCTCAAATCAACACTACGTGAAAACAAAGAAAAAATAACATCACTTACTTTTAAAATACAATAGACATCGGCCGTTGTGGAAGAAATTCAAGTGTACTATGGCCCATATCAATGGTTAAACCAATGCAACGGCCCACTTAAATAGGTTATTTGTAAGTAAGCAATTTCGATACCATGACCTTATGTCTAAACTCCAAAAGTGAGTTCGTTTCCCTAAAAATTTTCGTTTCCCTCTCTCCTCTCTCTCTCCTCTCTCACATAAATCTGAAAACGGCAACCAGCGAGATCGGCATTGAAGCGACCCTTATTTTTTTCCTGCGAGATCGGCATTGAAGTAGAAACGCCTCTTTTATTTTGAGCTCTGTCCCTATTTTTTATTTCCATCTCTTTCCCCTTTTCATTTCATGCGCCATTGATGGTTGGAGACGATGGAGATCTATGTTGAAGGTTGGAGACGACGCCATTGAAGCATTGATCAGCATTGAAGGTTTTCTCTTAATCAAGATTGAGTTTTGAAGCCCTAGTTTTACCATTCGACATATGGAAATCACGATTTGGGGATCCAATCAAGTGATGGCGAACAAATCCGATAGCGTCGAAGGTCATCTCATCATCTCTTTTATCTACTAGATCTAATGTTTTTATTTCTTGGCTTGATTTATCTTAATTCTTAAGCAAATTTCCTTTCAATTTGGCATAAATTTTGGTGAACTGGATCAGATTGTTCGTTGATTGGGTAGGGATTTCAGGCCGAAGCCGTCCCCAATGATTCTGATTTTGTAAATGAATGATTCACCTATTTTTCGATTATTTAAGGCTTTGATTTCGTAAATGTATGCTTCACATGTTTTGGATTATTTAGGGTTGTTAATCGTGTTTGATGTATGAGCTAGGGTTCTTCATCAATCGAAGGTTAGATCCCGATCTCCTTCTTAATCTCTTAATAAATATTTTATTTTATTTTTACTTCTTTTGTTAAAATCTAGGGTCTCTGATAGACCTTACACCATTCGGATCTCTAAACCAGATAGCGATGCCCATGATTCATCCGACCTTCATATCTATATGGACAAAGTATGAATCTGCAATCGAAGATCTGGTATACTAGTTATTAATTCATATTAAGGTTGCTTTAATAACTAGTATATTGCATATTTTAGCAATCAGATGTTAAGGTTGCTTTAATAACTAGTATATTGCATATTTTAGCAATCAGATGTTAAGGTTGCTTTAATAACTAGTATATTGCATGTTTTATCAATCAAAGTTGTCCAACTTCAAGCCCATCATTGGCACGTCTCTGCCAAAAAAAGAATGTCTATTAGAGGATTCAAACCATCTGATTAGTATACTTTAATTTCGACCGTTACAAAATCTTGTTTTTCAATTTTGGATTTGTTTCATAGGTCAATTGATTGTGATTGACTATTTCTTCTTTTATTAACAAAACATAAAAGGTTTTAAAATTTTCAAAAATGATATAAAGAATAGAAAATAATTTTAGAAATAAAAAACCTCGCCATGGAGAGCTTGGATCTCATGCCCAGGGCTGCAACCGAGCCAAGCCCGACCTTGAGTCAACTCTAGCTTGGCTCTACCTTATAGGAGCCGAGCTGGAACTCCTCTCTAGGCCCTTCGATGAAAGCTTTAATAAAATTTAATACATGAAAGTCCTAATCTCTTTTAATATTTTAGTCCTTTTTAGATTTAATGGGTCTATTGAAATGGAGATGAACTGATTGGAGAAAATATGTGTTTTAAATTTAAGGTATTAAATATTGATAGAAAGCCCTAATCTCATATTAGGGTCACTTGAGAATATGAGATGTAATGTTTACTGCCAAAATGATATTGTACTACCAATTTAAATGCTATAATTATGAAATATTGTTGGTTCTGGCTGATATCTAAATTTTTATCTTCTTTTACATTGCAGTTCATTTTTTATGCTGCTGTAAAGCATTCACTACAAAAATAAGGTGTATTAGCGGCACTTGCGATTAAGGCAATTTTTTGTAGCGCCAAGACTTATAGCGGCAGTTTTTGGTAGCGACAAGACTAATAGCAGCAGTTTTTTGCTAAAAAAACTGCCGCTAGTAATCTTATTTTTTGTAGTGATTGTGTAGACATTTCAACTCATCGTCATGGATGTTGTGTTCTGCAATGCTGCATATCTCAGTCTACCGGAGAACATCGCAAAAAATTGGTTTCAAAAATTTCTTCCAACGGACTTTTGCTTGGTCAAGATTCTTTTGGGTAACTATTTTCTATCTTATTTTTCCAAATAAATGTGATGGATTGTGATCTCCGAAGCATGAAAATTGTAGTAACTGATAGTCTTGTTTATGAATATTTAAAGATGGCTGGTGTTACTATCACTCCACTTTATGTTACAGCCACATCACTTAAACAAAGGAAAAATTTGTTAGACTGCTTTGAGTTTGATAATGGCGATCATTTTTCATCTCAATCTTCCATACGATAGATCATGAGATCATAGGCCTACCATTAGATCGCCAGATGTTGATTCCACAGGGCACACATCCCAAAAAGTGAATATATGTTTGTTGGTACGCTCTGATCATGTTCACTTTTTGGGATGCGTGCCACTTGAAATCAACATCTGACTGTCTGATGGTAGGCCTATGTTCTCAAGATCTGTTGTGTAAAAGATTTGGACAAAAAATGATCTTCATCATCTAATTCAATGCAGTCAACAAATTGTTCCTTTGTTTAAGAAAGGTGGTGTGACATAAAGTGGTGTGGTAATAACACCAGCCTTAAAGATATATACACATTTTGATATCTTTGCATAATATGACAGCGAGTTGCTCTTTAGCTAGTGATAGAGGAAATACTCTTATCATCAATAATGCCAGTTCAAAATTTATGATACCAGCTGACATGTGAACTTAAACTATTGTTTTTAATTTAAATTTGTACAATGCACATATGTGTCACAATAAATTTTATATCAGATCTAGGTTCTCTTAAACAACGGGAGGGTCGGCTTTTTGTTTGGACTTTGTAGACCTCTCTAGAAAGTGGCCTCCCCCTTCCTGTTCAATAAAAACCTCAACAGTCTTAGCATCTCGTTTATGCTAGAATCTGTAACATTAAACTGTGGGTGTGTATGTAGTTAGATTGGGTGTGTGTAGTGGTTTAGCCACTTTTTCTGTTTCTCTTTGTTTCATGTCACCAATATGCTTGAGATTGTAACTACATGGTTTAAATACTAAAAATAGATGAGGGTCTGAGTTTCAACAACAAGCTATCTTTAAATGAGTAGAGGCAATTTTTGGCACATGGAAATTCCCAAGACGTAAGTAGTTTTTTTCACATGGTGTTCAAATTGACCGAACCTATCTTTAAATGAGATAGCAAGCAATTTTCTAATGCATGGCTTGGTATCTTCATGGCATGCATCATCATTTGTTCAATAGTGATATTAGCAACATGCATCATGGTTTTGGTTCCAGTCATGTTAGGAATGATAGGCAATCAAAACAATTTTATATATAATTTTATGGAGTGGCAATGATTGTTTCATGGTTCTCTTCTCTTTATAGAATTTTATATTACCCATTGTTTTTGCTCAGCTGGTCGAGTTGACAGCATCTGCCTCCATCTAGTGGAGGAAGATGCTTCAGTTTTTTAATTTGTATCAACTGCCTATGTGTTTTAAACAAAGGTTCTTCATTTGGTGAAGGAGAATTTGCCTGTTGAGAGGGAATTGCAAGCACCAATTCCAGCAATCACTATGATTGCAGGGGCTTTTGGAGCACATACTGCAGGAGGTAACACTCTTATCAGTTACTGTATTTAAGTTATGGATCTCTTTTATTTTTCATTAGTTTCATATTAATATAATTTATTTACTATTATTATTTTTTTCCCTGGGTTTCAAATTCCATAGTGGATGGAGGACTGGAAATGGTAGGTTTTGTTGCCACTATTAGTTTGGCTGTTTGTGATCTTGTCTGGGCTTCAAACCAGTGAGTTTTCAATGCTACTTTGCTCATCTGTCATTAGTTTCCGTGTTGCTTTTAACATAGTGGATTGGTTAACCACAAAACTTGAAGTCAGGACTGTAGAATCAACTGGCGTAAAGATTGTGGATTTTCTCCATTGTGCTTGTCTTACTATTTCTACTATGTGCTTCTAAATGCCTTTTTCGTCTGCATCAGGAGGATTCTGTGGGCCAACCTAGTACAAGTAATCTACCGTGAAAAGCTTCTCTGCTTCTTAAAATCGAGAAACAGAGTGATGTCAAACTAATCATTCTGAAGTGAAAACTTGTATTTGCATGAAGATGACTGTATAAATTTTTTTTGGCAGTTAGATGTAAACTTGTTTTTTCACATTTGAATTGATTTGTTATCTCTGTTATTATGCTTGAATTCCTTCACTCCTTTCACTGTGAACAAAAATTCAGCATGTGACCAATGTACACTAATTTTATTTTGCTCAAACCTATTTAGTTGATTCCGTTGGTTCATCTTTATTTATTGTCGTGAGTATGCTTGCTGAATATATAGCTGGTGGAGATTTTTCTGAACAATAGCTCTCTTTGACTAATATCTATAATGAACTCATTAACAAAGAAGCATCCCTTTTGTAAATGGACTTGATTGTAAAATGCAAGGTCAATTGGCAAGCATCTACACTGAATTGGTTAGGTAAGAGAGGCTGCGATTCATATTAGGCAAGCTGGACATCACAAATGTTAGTGTCCACCTTGAGGTTGTTGATGAGTAGTGAAATATGATGATATTTCACCCCTAGATACCTACATTTAGCTATCCGATGAAGGCTATCTGATAAGAATTATTATATTTGAAGTGTTTCAGGTAAATACAAGCCAAGTGCAGAAAACAGCCCAAGAATTCTGAAAATAATGTCAAAACACTGTAACTTTGGGTCATCGAGAACTTGGTGCGACTTGCAGCTCAATTTGGACCTTCAAGACGGCCGAATTATGAAATTGTCAAAACACAAAAGTTGTATATCTTTCTATCAGTTTTCCAACGGCGCACGAATCGCCTCAATCCAAGTTCAGGACAGAAAGTTATGGCCAAACTACCGAAGCAATGTCTGATGCAAAGTTCGGCAGGAATTCACGAAAATCTGGGAGGTTGATTAATCGACCCTAAATTTTCGAGTTGGAACACCTCTGCGGCTGGGAAACTTCGGCTCTATTTAAACGGGATCAAACACTTCGAGAGGGGGAGGAATTAGAAAAAAAGAGGAATTAGAAAAAAGGGGAATTAGAGATAGATAATTAGAGAGTTAGTTTTGGCTTTTCTTTTTTTAGAATTTTTGGAGAGAATTTTTTAGAAGATTATTATTCATTATTATTATTTTTGGTTTTAGACTCCTCTTGGCATCTTTTCAAGAGTTCTTCTTTCTCCTTCTTCTAGTGTTCCATCTGGGTAGACTGTACCTAGGATTTGCATTATTTTTCCTTTACGTTCATGAAAGCATAGATTGTATTTAGGAAAAGGTATTGTAAACAAAGATCTTGTGGAAGAAATAAAAAAATGAATGACTTTGAATGAACAAGGAGATCATACACCAAAGATGAGCGGCTAAATCAGTAGATCGGGGAAAATGCGATCCCCAGATAAGTACCTTTATTTATGATTAATACCATAGTCGATTTATTGTCATCATGGAATCATTTTGCTCAAAGTTTGTGTTATTAAAAATATATTGAATGTTTGTTATGAACGTTGATTGCGCGTATCAACGGCTATAATCGCTAGATCTGGACCTGCAGACTGACCTAGGCTGCAGAGCGATTATGTCTTTACTGTTGTGATCTAAACATCATGAGATACGCTATGCTCCTTACATGACTCATACCGTAATGATAGGCTGAGTCATTATTTTTAGATAGGGTATGTCGGATTGATGATCATATTTTATTTCGAATCATTTTTATAGATGAATGATGGTGTGAATGATGCTTTAATGAAACTGTAGGTTTTAATGGTAGAAAAGGGGTACAAATCTGGGGTAGCATATTCTTTGATCTCATTTAATTATTATTTTAGATTCATCGGTAATTAGTTGTTTAGATTAATTTATTTTTCTGCATTTAGGAAAAGTGTGATAAATTTTGGTAAAATTGAATCTGCCCTTTGGTACTACGTTTTTAAATCTCTGAAAGAATTAATTAAAATTTACGTTTCCCTGTGGATTTGACACCCTTGTTCTTGCCATACTGCAATAGATCTTGTGCACTTGCAAGGGTTACACATAAAATCGATCAAATTTTTGGCGCCGTTACCAGAAAAATCGACAAAATTTTGATTAATTCGGATAGGGATTTGTGTGTTTTGTGTTTAAAAAAATTAATAATAATAAAATAAAATAATTGAAAAAAATAATAATAAAATAAAATAATAAAATAAAGTTTTGAAATTCTTTCCCTTATTTTTCTCTTAGGTAAGTTGTTGTAGGAGTCTTTTAGGAAGTTTAGATTTTTAGACTTCTTATTTTAGATTTTGTAGGAGTCTTTTTAGGAAGTATAGATTTTTAGGATACCGTTCTTAGGAAATTTAGGAATCTTTTATTCTTTCCCTTATTTTTCTCTTTTAGATAAGATTTTGTAGGATTGCCATTAGGTTTAAAATTTGAATTTTTAATTTTAATTTTTGAAATTCGGATTTAAAAAATAAAAAATAAAAAAAATAAAAATAAATTTAAATTTTAATTTAAATTCGAATTTTAATTTTAATTAAAAAAAAAATCGAAATTTTTTCCCTTATTTTTCTCTCTTAGGTAAGTTTTTATGGAGTTCTTTTAGGAAGTTTAGATTTTTAGGATTTCCTATTTTAAATTTTTTAAGAGTTTATTTTCCTTATTTTCCTCTTTTAGATATTTTGTAGGATTTTCTAAAATCTAGTTATTAATTTTTGTGGGACTACTTGCCCGTATCAGGTTGTTTCTATTAGTGTGCATGGTGCGATTGAGATCCGCAGTCTCACGGACAATCGAGTTTTCAAAGTGAATGGGCAACGTCTTAAACCGGTGTTTGAGCCCATGACCCAGATGAGAATTAAGGCAATGCACCTTAGTGACCCAGATTCTTGATCAATGAAGAGGTCGAGCTGTCGACACTTAAACTCAGCGCTTCTTGGGAGGCAACCCAGTGTGTTTTATTTATTTTCGTTTTCATTTTTGTTGTTGTTAGTTCTAGAATATTAGTTTTTAGTTTAGTTTAGGTTGTCTTTAATTTCCAAATTAGTGTAGGCACATTACCTTCAATCTATTTTTGGTCATGTTCTAATTTTATGCACATATTCTCTGCACCTGATCTTTGTGTTAAGGTACTTTTGAACAGGTTTGGGGGTGCAATACCTATTTCAATCAATGAGGACATTGTCATTTTTAGGTTTGGGGGTATAATTCTCTATCTTATGTCACTTTCTTATTTTTCTTCATATAAAAAAATAAAAAAATAAAATAAATTTTTTTTTGAACCATCATATATGAATAATTTTTCGATAGTTTTCAAACTTTAGTTGATGATGCATGTGAATTTAATTTTGAGAATATCGATGTCAGATTTTGAATGCTTGTATCTAGGATAATGAAGCTTAATGTGATATTTTGTGGATAATTTTGATATTCATACGTAGAATTTTTACACTTATACCAAGCTAAGACTCAGAAATCGATGAACTGTTTTGAACGGTGAATCTTAGGTTCTTAGTGGAGACTAAACCCAGGAAGCTTTAGAGCCAAATATCCGTTGTTGATGAGTGAATACATAAACTCATAGTTTTCTTTGAATACGAATTATCTTGCACAATCTCATATATTTTATTTTGACTTGTGACTTTGCATGATATCAAATTCATATTATTGTGTTAGAACGTACTGTATATCTACTCAAGACAAATAGGCAAGGTTACCATCTTTTAAGGACATGATTAAAGGTCATCTTTAGCTCGTTTGTGCTAAATGCCCCACCTCATATAAATTTATCCTTCTAGTACCCCTTTGAGCCTATTGAAAAAATTTACCTTTATACATTCTTTGATAAGCCACATTAACCTTTAACCCTTCACCATTTACAAAAATTCAGCTTTACCCTTCTTATTTATGAGAAATTAAGAACGAGAGATGAAAATGAACGAAAAGAGAGTAAAGTGGAGAGATACTGAGTTGTGGTGTTTACTGAGAGTGTATGGCAAAAATATAAAAGAAAAAAGGGGAGAGAAAAAGAAAAAGAAAATTGTGAAAATTAATGAAAAATATGAGGTGCTTCAAGAAAAGAAAATTCAAAAGAAAAAGAAAGTTGAGAAAAATAGAAAAATATTGAAAAAATTAGTGAGAGATTAGAAAAAAAAAAGAAGAGAAATAGAAAAATTAGAAGTTTGTTTCTTTTCCGATTTCTCAGAAATTTTGAATCTCAATTCCCTTTCTTTCTTACCCTTTCCTGAGCCCCATTACAACCCTACAAAAGACCTTCATGATCTGATCTTGCATTGGTAACTGCCTTGTGGAGAGTAAATATATGATACTTATGACATTTGATATGACATGCTTAGGATATACAAGTATCTGTTCTTATGAGATTTAATTTTGTTCATTGATTACATCGTGTTTCAGTTATCATGTGAGACCTTTTTGCTTGTTTTGTATTGATCTCTCACATATGTGCGAAAGCTTACCCATCATCGGAGTGATTTTATTTCGAGAGTATACCTAAAGTGAGGATTGAGTCGAGACAACAGATTCGACGGTTTTTCGTTTGGACTAGTTTCGAGATGGATGAATCTTGGTTTGGGTATGCACACACTTCACGTTTAGGCATGAATGGATGAGTTGTCTAACAATTTGAGCATTAGATTAATTTGAATGGATACTAGCATGATTGACATGACATTAATATTTAAGATTGATGATTCACATATTGAAACAATTAATATTTTTATTTTTGAATAATATATATGTTATAAAAAATCATATTTTGAAAACTCAATTTTGCCGATGGTTTGAAATTTATTGAAGTTTGTGGATAACTTCACTGTAAACCCTCAGGAGACACAACTCCTCCACTAGGGATCACCTAGGGGTTTAAAGGCTTGTTTCACATGCTAAGTGCAATCGTGTTCCCTACGAAAGTGGCTTTTATTTTCTTTAGTTTGCTTTGCTCGAGGACTAGCAAAGTGTAGGTTTGGGGGTGTGATGAGTAGTGAAATATGATGATATTTCACCCCTAGATACCTACATTTAGCTATCCGATGAAGGCTATCTGATAAGAATTATTAGATTTGAAGTGTTTCAGGTAAATACAAGCCAAGTGCAGAAAACAGCCCAAGAATTCTGAAAATAATGTAAAAAACACTGTAACTTTGGATCATCGAGAACTTGGTGCGACTTGCAGCTCCATTTGGACCTTCAAGACGGCTGAATTATGAAATTATCAAAACCCAACAGTTGTAGATCTTTCTGTCCGCTTTCCAACGGCGCATGAATCGCCTCAATCTGAATTCGGGACAGAAAGTTATGGCCAAAATACTGAAGCAATGTCTGATGCAAAGTTCGGCGAGAATTCACGAAAATCTGGGAGGTCGATTAATCGACCCTAAATTTTCGAGTTGGAACACCTCTGCGGCTGGGAAACTTCGACTCTATTTAAAGCGGATCAAACACTTTGAGAGGGGGAGGAATTAGAAAAAAAGAGGAATTAGAAAAAAAGGGAATTAGAGATAGATAATTAGAGAGTTAGTTTTGGCTTTTCTTTTTTTAGAGTTTTTGGAGAGAATTTTTTAAAAGATTATTATTCATTATTATTATTTTTGGTTTTAGACTCCTCTTGGCATCTTTTCAAGAGTTCTTCTTTCTCCTTCTTCTAGGGTTCCATCTGGGTAGATTGTACCTAGGATTTGCATTATTTTTCCTTTACGTTCATGAAAGCATAGATGGTATTTAAGAAAAGACATTGTAAACAAAGATCTTGTGGAAGAAATAAAAGGAGGAATGACTTTGAATGAACAAGGAGATCATACACCAAAGATGAGCGGCTAAATCAGTAGATCGGGGAAGATGCGATCCCCAGATAAGTACCCTTATTTATGATTAATACCATAGTCGATTTATTGTCATCATGGAATCGTTTTGCTCAAAGTTTGTGTTATTGAAAATATATTGAATGCTTGTTATGATCGTTGATTGCGCGTATCAACGGCTATAATCGCTAGATCTGGACCTGCAGACTGAACTAGGCTGCAGAGTGATTATGTGTTTACTGTTGTGATCTAAACATCATGAGATACACTATGCTTCTTACATGACTCATACCGCAATGATAGACTGAGTCATTATTTTTAGATAGGGTATGCCGGATTGATGATCATATTTTATTTCGAATCATTTTTATAGATGAATGATGGTGTGAATGATGCTTTAATGAAACTATAGGTTTTAATGGTAGAAAAGGGGTACAAATCTGGGATAGCATATTCCTTGATCTCATTTAATTATCATTTTAGATTCATCGGTAATTAGTTGTTTAGATTAATTTATTTTTCTGCATTTAGGAAAAGTGTGATAAATTTTGGTAAAATTGAATCTGCCCTGTAATAAGGCAATAATTTAACCACAAGCGGGGACATCATGCCTTGAATCACGTCATTGGTTGCCTGGGCATCCTGTGCCGAGACAGCAAATGCTCGACCCTAAACTGTAGGTCGAGAAGACCTTTGAGCAGATGTTGACATCGTCTTTTCTCTCCTTGCCTCAGGACAATCTTTTATCTGATGTCCCATCTTGCCACATCTGAAGCAAGCACCCGTGTTCCTCCTACATTCTTCCATTTTGTGTGGTTTTTCACACTTTGCACAAGACTCAACTGGAGCGGATGATGCAGTGCATGAAGATCCTTGCGCTATTGATGCCCCAATTTCTGTAGGGCCTGAAGGAAGAGCAGATCTTTCTAATATGGACACAGGCGATCTTGAATAGGTAGTTGGCTAGAATAGGCAGTCTGAGCAGGATGTCGTAGTGCTGGTGCCGAAAACCTCAGTTTCTTATTTGCCTGCCCATAGGTATTAGACTGCACATGACTGGTCCTATTCCTATTGAACTGATCTCTTCTCTTGTACATATTTTCAATGTCTTCTTCGACTATAAGGTTCGTGGCCATTACCTCTCCATATGTCCCTAGCTAAAACAGGGAGGCTCATTCCTGTATGTTCGGCCTCAGGACACGTTGAAATTTCTTAGCCTTCATCAATTCGATGGCCACGTGCAGAGGTGCAAACCTTGAGAATCTAGTAAACTCGGCCTCGTACTCGCGTACGGACATCAAACCTTGCTCCAATTGTATAAATTGAGCTTCCCACTGATTTCTCACTACAGTAGGGAATTACTCGTCATTGAACTTGTCAATGAACTCAACCCATGTCCACAGTACATGTGGAATCTCTTGCACTCTATCTCTTAACACTGCCTTTCACCAGGGATTAGCCTCACCATCAAGTTTGAAAGTTGCCCACCTCACTTTCTCATCCTCAGTACAAGGTAGCACACTGAAGATCTTCTCCATCTCATTCAGTCATTTCTTAGCCTCAAGCAGATCAACTTGATCCAAAAAACTTAGAGGACGCATCCTTCTAAATTCTGATAACCCTGAAAGCTGATTTCTCATCGCAAGTATCTCTGTCTGCTGCATTTTATTGTTGACCATTGTTTCTAACAGTTGCCTATCGCTTTCACCACCATTCCCTCGACCCAATGGAATGGTGTTAGGGCCAGTCCCTCCCCCCAGTGGAATGGTGTTAGGACCGGTGCCCATTCCTACACCACCTGACGTGCCCTCGACATCCAAGACGTCTCTCTTACGGATCGCCCTCGGTCTGCCTCTGCCTCTAACACATGGGGCCATACCATGGATCAAAATATCGTCTGATACCGATACGTATCGAATGATATGTATCGATATCAGACGTGAATGATACGGTACATTAAATGTACCATATCATTAAAATATATGTATGTATCGAACGATACATTCAATATATCATTCGATACAGACCAATACCAATACGTATCATCCGATACGTACCGGTTTTTTAACCGGACGATACGCACCGATTTTTCGGCATTTTGATCCATGGGCCATACTGATCTGTTATTGAGCGAACAACAACATTGATTAGTACTAATTGTAAGTTAATCTAGCCCATCTCCCTATGGAAATTCGAATCTAATGCCACACTCTGATACCAACTGTGATAGCCTAAATTTTCTACTCCAAAAATCCATGCCATCAGATCATAGATCATGATCAGAACATAAAACACTTGCTGCATCCACACTTAAGCAAAATTCAAATCAGATAATTACTTAATCAACAATATCATCATGGCAAGCGAAAACTCCATTTCTAAATAGATTAGATGAACAAAAGGCAAAATAAACCAACGGTGATGGCCAACCATTACCTAAACAGTGGTATACAAGATGTATTTACAACATTTCATGAATCCAAAGTTCAACCAACGAAATGGCTGGACGTACCAAGACTAAGTCTCAAAATCCAAGCTTCTCAACGTCCTCTAAGGAAAATACTCCTCTAATAGGAGCTCTGATTCTTCCTCTAGAATATAATCTGGATCACTCTCAGGCTTCGGATCCTTATCTACATCTATACTTATGACGTATAGTCGGGGTGAGCTAACAGTTTAAGCTCAGTAGAAAGAAAAGTTCAATATCAATGCATCACATCACCTCAAAGCATAGTTTCAATGACAGAATTCGGATCCATATCAAAGCATAGTTTCGATGACCGAATTCGAAACCATATCAGATCAATAATAGAATTCAAAACCGAATTTAAATGGCAAGCTTATAAACATTTGTATTAAAACAGGTTTGTAAAAACAAAATCCCAATTAAATCAACATAGCAAAATTCTCTTAGTTTTCCAAGTTCTTATTCGATTTGTAATTCACGTGTGATTTCTTATCTGAATGTTTAACTTAAAACCATAACTTAACTAATCTCCCAAGAAAATATAGCATTGGGAGCCAAAGATTTTCTGATGAGAATCCCTACCTAACCATCGTCGTTTAGCGAACACTTTTCGAAAGAGCAACTGTAACAACCTGAAATTTTCAAAAACGTTGAATCGTTAACCTTTGACGAGAATGTGACCTTTTGACTGATTTGACTCGAGTCAAATCATTTAACTTGGGTAACGCGGCCTTAAACGCCATTTGTTATAATTGGGGGCAAGGATCAAAATTTCGGCCAAAATGACCGAAATTTTGGTCGAAATTATCTGTTTCGGTCCCCACCGAAACGATAATATAGGATGGAAAATTCGGTCATTGTTTGTATGGAATTGAAATTATCGACATAAATTTTGGCCGTAGTGTGAAGAAAGTTTCCACGAACTCAAGACGCGACTAACTACAGTACCAGTGTTAGCTATACCTTCTGGTGGAGGAGGTTCTGCAGTTTACAGCGATGCATCTTACAGTGGTTTGGATTGTGTACTCAATCAAAACAAGAAGGTTATTACATACGGTTCTAGACAACTCAAAGACTACGAGAAGAACTATCACAGTTGTCAATTTTGCTTTGAAGATCTGGCAGCACTACTTGTATGGTGAAACGTTTGATATTTTCATCGACCATAAAAGCCTCAACTATTTTTTCAGCCAAAAGGACTTGAACATGCGACAGTGCAGATGGATGGAGTTCTTAAAAGATTACGACTGTTCCATCCAGTATCACCCTGGGAAGGCCAATGTTGTGGCAGATGCTTTGAGCAGGAAATCTTCAATTCAGTTGTTACATCTTCTTAGCAGAATACAAAGGTGGCATCTACTTGAGGACCTGACATTATGTGATACACGGTTTGATGTCAGAGGTTCAGGAGCGCTGATGGCTACCCTTGTAATACGGCCCACGTTATTTGATAATATACGTAAGCTACAGATGATAGATGATGAGCTTATGACCATTAGAAAGGATGTGATCAATAAGATCAAAATGGATTTCTCTATCAAGGATGATGGTACCTTGTTATTCCGAGGTCGGATGTGCATACTTGTTAACAAGGAGCTTAAAGACACTATCTTAGAGGAAGCTCATAAGTCAATATATGCTATACATCCTAGGAGTACCAAGATGTATCAAGATTTGAAACGAAGCTTCTGGTGAAGAAGATTGAAGAAAGATGTTACAGAATACGTGTCTCGATGTTTGGTCTGCCAGCAAGTGAAAGTAGATCATCGAAATCCTGTAGAGTTATTGCAACCATTACCAGTGCCTGAATGGAAATGGGAAGCCATTTCTATGAATTTTGTATTGCGATTACCGAAGACATTGAAAAAATATAATGCCATCTAGGTTATTGTAGATAGACTGACTAAGTCTGCACATTTTTTGTCTTATACAACTACATATACAGCCAACAAGCTCGCAGAGCTGTACATGAAAGAGATAGTTCGGCTTCACGGTATACCCGTCAGTATAGTGTGTGATAGAGATCCACTTTATACGTCGCAATTCTGGGGTCGATTTCAAGAAGGCAAGGGGTCTAAACTAGAATTCAGCTCGACTTTTCATTCTCAGACAAATGGGCAGACTGAGAATGAACAATATCATAGAGGATATGTTACATGTATGTATGTTGGACTTTCATGCGTCATGGGATCAGCATTTGCCTCTAATTGAGTTCGCTTATAATAACAGCTATCAATCCAGTATTGGTATGGCGCCTTACGAAGCCTTGTATGAACGCCGATACAGATCTCCTTTGAATTGAGAGGAAGTCGGTGAAAAGCTCATTTTGGGACCTGATATCGTGAACAGTGCAACTGAGAAGGCTCGATTGATCCGCGAGAGATTACGGGTTGCTCAAAGTCGCCAAAAGAGTTATGCCGATCTTCATCGGACGCACGTTGAGTTTCAGGCATACTTAGTTGTGTTCAAAACCTTAGGTTTTCCTGTTTGTTCTATTGGTATGAAATTAATACTTCTTTTTAGGTAGGAGATAAGGTGTTCGTGAAAATCTCGTCAACTAAGGGCGTGATGCATTTTGGAAAACGTGAAAAGCTGAATCCACGTTATATTAGACCTTATGAAGTATTTGGTCGGGTTGGTGAAGTCGCGTATAGAATTGCCTTGCCACCACAATTGGCAAGTATGCATAACGTTTTCCATGTTTTCATGCTACAGAAATATGTGCGAGACCTAACTCATGTATTGGATTTTCAGTTGATTAAACTTTAAGGGGATCTAACTCTGATTGAAGAACTTGTAGAGGTCTTGGACCGTAAAGATCAAATTTTACGAACCAAGTTGATTCTACTTGTGTTGATAAAGTGGCGTAATCATTCAGCTATAGAGGCTACCTGGGAACGTGAAGCTAAAATTTGTGAGCAATACCCGCATTTGTTCACCTAATACGAGAGGTAATTTTGCGATTTTGAATTAAATTAATTATTGTTGTTTGAATGCATGTCAAGTACAATAAAAAGCCTTGTGAATTGTCTAATTAGCATGTACTGATACGGTATACATGGTCACCAAGTTCTCGTTCTTGAACGAGGTTCATTTGAGTTAAAGACATGTATTTTAAGAAAGAGCTTTACTATCATATTTGATCAATCAAATTAGTGATTTGATCGATCAATTCCATATTTGATCAATCAAAGAGAGGGTTGATCGATCAAACCAGTTTGAACTGAGTTCTGTGAAAGAACTGTCTGATCGATCAAATTTTGAGGATTGATCGATCAAACTTATTGCTTGATCGATCAACATGAGTGCATTGATCGATCAAGGTTATCGGGCTAGGGATTTTAAACTTAAAATTGATTGATCAAAGTTACCATTGATCGATCAAATTTATCGATTTAAGTTACTTTTGGGTTTTTAATTTTGCGCTCGCACGATTAGGAACTTCAATCGTTCAAGAGATTTTTGCTTCCTTTGCGTTCAAGGGACATTTCCGGATTGTTTTCCGGCTACCGGAGCTTCTCGTTGTGCTTGATTGGATCGAATTTTGCTCGGTTGTTTCGGTAAACCCTAACCTTTCCTTAATTTGGGTTTTTTATATATTTTGATGTGTTTTAAGCTATGGGACCGAGTACGAAGAATCCGTCGCATCAGTGTCGCCTGATGAACCAGTCGCACAACCTATTGTGCCACCCATGGCACCCACCGAAAATGTTGTGCCACCCATTCTAAACCCACAGCCACCACTAATTCACCGTGAATTGCCAAGCGAGTGGTGGGCTTCCAAGCCATTTTTGCCCGAATATGCTTTCCACTCTACCCTATTTGACGATCGGCCCGAAATGGCATGGGCAATTGACTATATTACTAAACTAAGGTTGAAACCATTACATGAGCCATTTCACGACCATTTTTGTCCTAGAATCGTGAGGCTCTTTTACCAAAATCTTCGTCGGGACGACATCCGTCACCAATTAGTCACCAAAATTGACGGCTTTGACTATAAATTTAACCAGTTTCATGTCACCACCACCTAACAATGTTCTCCATGGTATGTTGCAACTTGTGGTCTGTCACCACCATACGACAAGGTTGTCCCATACCATGATATGGTTACCAAAATGACGCAAGGTCAGCATGGTTTAGGTCAATCCATTACCTAAGCCCAACTCTCTGATAAATTATTGATGTTTGATACTTTTATCAAGTGTGCCCTAAACCCATTTTTGGACAAGTCCGGGAGGAGCGGCATTATGCAACAGGCACTGTTTGCGGCTTACGAGAACGGTTGGTACTCCATTGCCAATTTGGTTCTTGATGGCATGATCAATGCGAAGGATCTGATGTCTGAGAAGACAAAAGCTACTTCACAGAAATAGATGCCCTATGCTCGATTGATAACACGAATGGTCGAGCAGTATATCGCGTTGAGAGAAGAGTATAGCCTAGCTCCTGGTAAGCCTAGACTGACCAACAATATTAAAGTTTTCAAGCTCAAAGACTGGACCAAGAGTTATAACCTTTTGGTCAAAAGGTTACCAGATCAGAGGCGGCAGAGAGAGCTCCTAATGTGGGAGAGGCATAGCCTCACCGACCACCTCAGCCCGAGGTGTCTACTAGACCTGCCCCTACTACTTCACGCAGACCCGAGCCTTCCACCGTTACCCTCGAAGCAATGCTTGTAGCGTTCACCGAGGGCAACAAGAGAATTCACGAGCAGCTGGACAGGATGGAGGAGTTCCATCATCAGGTGCATCGGTGATTAGATTATCACGAGGGGATGCTCGAGCTACTAATGCACCACTCGTATGCTACCACTTCTACCCCGATGCTAGCTCATGCGCCATTGATATAGTGGACCAGCGACTATCACAGAGCCATCCACCAAAAGTCGACCAAATGTACCCTACGAGCCGGGTTCTTCCTCCACCGTGAGTAATTACTATGATATTATATATTCTTTTTATATAATTATCTCTATATATATATAATTCTGTTTTACCTATAATTTCTATTCTGCATGCACGCTTGTTTCCTGCATGATTTATGCTTTGTTTACTCTGTCCGCTATATTTGACCGTTGTTTTGCTTATTTCGTACTGTACGGACTGCTTGTTTATGTTTTGTTATGCACGTTAGGATTAGGGTCCACCATAACCCTGTCTGACATTTTCGAGGACAAAAATTCCTAAGGAGGGGATAATGTAATGACTCTAAAATTTTGAAAGAAACTCGACTGCTTTAATATGCATGCCCGACACAAAAATCGAGATAAATTAAAATTTTAACTTAATATTATTGGCAATATTAATCCACAGTTAGATGAAGTCATGTGTGACTTCTTACATAAATCCAAGTTGTGTAGGACGTTTGATGAGGCGTGGTACGCCAAAGAAATTGTATATGTGCTCCACACCGGAGGTTAAACTAAGAAGAATATTAAAATATTGAAGATATTTCATTGGTTTAGCTTATAGGGAAGGAAGAGCGTTAGAATTCATTACTCTACTCTTCTTCTTGTTTCCTGATAATCTGTGGCTAGGTATGTTGTTCTGAGGTGCTACTGTGTGAAACCAAACGTAGAGGAAAACCTAGGTTTGTGATTATCCGAGGTAAGAGTGTTAAATCGACGTCGGTACATCGTGTTTGTTCTGTGAAGAGGTGTGCTATTGTAGTGTGTTGAAGCAGAGCCACATCTGCTCTTTCGAGTCATAGTGGCGATAAACTATTGATTTCGGATCTGAAACCCTCTTCGGATCGCATTCGCCGAAAACTCGAAAGCGACACTAAAAGAGATGAGTTATTAGGTTAAATTTTAGAGGTTAAGACCTAATAAATATGTAGATGCATATGTATGTGTGGTTCGTTAAGAATCATTAAGTTTAAGGATGAAAAATAGGTCAAGTTAATGAATGGCATGAATGACAGAAACTGACATATTTGATCGATCAATTGGGTATTTGATTGATCAAATCTAGAAGCGATTGATCCATGTGAAAGATTGATCGAACAAATCTTATAGGCACTTAATGGAAACAGGAAGTACGTTTTTTTGGAAGTTCATGCCCAACAGACGTTGATCAATCAAATTGGGATTTAATCGATCAAATTTGAAGGTTGATCGATTATTTTGAGAAATGATCGATCAATATGAGAGGTTGATAGATCACAAGAAAGTGATCGATCAAGTGTGTGAATGATCGATCAATGTGGACATTGATCGATCAATGTGAAAGATTGATCGATCAAATCATATAAATGAGTGTGCAAACAGGAGGTCGGTATTTTTAGAAAATTTAAGTCTAACTTGCTTGATCGATCAATTGGGAAATTGATCGATCAAACAAGGGAGTTGATCGATCAAATTTCCTCATTTCTGTGTAAGTTGAGAGATTGATCGATCAAATTAGGTATTTGATCGATCAAATTGGATGATTGATCGATCAAACAAGGATGTTGATCGATCAATTACCCTTGTTTCTGCTGCTTTAGTTTTATGGGAAAAACACTACTGGACATTGTACTAGTTGATGTCCTGACATCTCTGACACTTAGTAATGAGACCATGATACTTTAAAAAGCTTTGGATTTGCTTAGAAAGGTCTAATCTGAGGTACAGGAAATTCAACTTAACTTGTATCTAATTTTGATTGCATGTTTTCTGAGTATCTGTATCTGATTTCCGTCTTTTAAAAGCATGCCTTGCATATGATAAAGATTTTGTTATCTTATTCTATCATCTATTTTTGTCATCTGATTCTGCTATCTGATTTTGTCATCTGATTCTGTGATCTGATTTTGAGGTCTTTATGTGCATTGATTTAAAGTTCATGTGATAAATCCCCCTGACGTGATAAGATACTCACGACTGGCACGGCGGGATATTCGTGTGGCACCAGTTACCCTCCTTAGTAGAAGCTTGATGCAAATACCCGAAATTGTTCATTGAACGACGATGGTCAGGGTTACCCATCGGCATACATCTGGCTACAACGTGCTATATTCACGGGAGTTACTTAAGTATATTATTTAAGTCACTAAATACTATATGTATATCATCTGAAAGCTCTGAAACTTTTGTCTGATGTTTGACATTATGCATTTGTTCTGTTCTTTAAAAATTTAGCATCTGCCATTTGATTATTTCTATTTGCATTCTCTGTTTTTGATTATCTATTCTGAGTATGTTCTGCAAATCATGCTTTATATTTTAGATGCAAATTTAACTGAATTTCTTCTATTGAGTTTAGATGGTTATCTCACCCTATTTTTAATATCTTAGGTTCTGAGACTAGGGCTCCAGACACAGAGAGTGATCCTGAGTACCAGCTGGAGCCGGAGGCCGAGGAGGAGGAGGATACTGACACCCCTGCTGACGTGCTTTATTAGCAGCTTGGGTATTAGTTATATGTTTTTGGGTCCTGTACTGTACATGTATTCTTTTTGGATTATCCGTGTGACTGGTAGCCACCTTTCTGTATTATTTACTATAGATGTTATACTTGTATTCATATACATTCTAGAGGAACCACTATTGGGAACCATTATTTTGGGTGATGGATATCCATCACCGGTGGTTCTTCTTGGTTCCTATTTTATGGATTAATATTCTTTTTTATATATGTACATGTATTTCTCTTTCTTTTAAATGCCTTATATGATGACTCTATCTGCTTATTTGGTAGTGTTTACTCTTATTTTCGCTAGATGAGTAGACATTCTTTGTCTTGTTCTGAGGATCATCCAAAGTATGATCCTGATAGCATGGATTTTTCAAGTGCAAAAATCTGGGCTATCACACCCCATATTTTCTCTCCTGAAGTATACAAACCTATTCAGTCAACTTTTGATCATGCCCACGACTTCTGAAGTCCCGAAACCCCACCATTTGGGAACTATAAGCAACACATATGGCTTATAGTTGAGTTCTGGATTGAAATACTCAACCTACGGACCCAGACCCATAAAGGCCGGTATGTTCTCGAATTATGCGCATATACATGTGTGCATGATTGGATCACACGCATCCCTAGGCACTCATAGTCAGTCCAAATAGGACTAGGAACACAATTTTGAGCACCGCCTTAGGTTCGGAAGTACACGCATAAACCCATGTGCATAATTTGATCGCATGCATATACATACGCGCGCAATCAGTCCCAAGGTGGACTGGTAGCTCATCCCCAAGATTTGAGCTCATCCCAAAGGGTTGCCCAAAGGGTTACGCGCATAAAATCAAGGGCGCAATCCAATTAAGAGTCAGAGCCCATGCGCGCAATTCCCCAATTGCGCACATGCCCACCCGTGTTTAATTATCCATATACCTATAAAAAGACTCCTACCCCACAACCATTCTACACAATTTCTAGGCAAAAATTACCCTTCTTAAAGAAGGGGTTGAGTTGCACCCTAGAAGCACAAACTCTTCTCTAAGAGTCTCAAGTAGTCGAGTTAGTGGCACTAGCCCACTAGCCTCGACTCTCGAAGGAGTACAAAGGATAGCAACCTAGCCTTAAATTCAGCCCCTAGGAAACCCCTACCGAAATCCTTAGCCTAGAGCCCATTAGGTCCCTAACCCCTCAATATTTCCAAAACTGCCTTCAACCATCCCGATTTGCCCAAGGGAGCTTACGGAGGGTACCCAGGAACGGGGCCGATCCTCCCCAAAGCATAACGGGCGACAACCTCCCTTTTTTAGATAAACCCAGAAAACCAAACTAGCTAAACCTTAGGCAACCCATAGCTGCTGAAGTTGGCCGGTCGACGTTTAATAAAGAAGTTCGAGCCACATCCGCTCATCCCCGCACATGATCAATGACGAGTTACATGATCAGTCACAAAATATGCTATTTTATCACCCTTAACTTAGTGATGCTAGACGCCAGTTTACTACTATGAAGATACTGATGTACAGATATTAAGAACAAACAATAAACAAGAGCCAAAAAATTAATATTCATCAAAATGAACTCAAAAAGTAGTAAGAAAGATGATCGAGTGCAGAACACGATTCAAATCATACTTGGAAGCCAATAAAGTAAGAAATCACGAAAGACGATTGAACAAAGCTGAAGAGGAAATAAGAAATTGTAAATTACGATTCTTCAAAAGAAATTTCCAGAAGAATGCAATATAAGAGGCTTGCGATCGTTCGTACTGAAAACTCGTACAGACAGAGAGAGCTACACAGAAAAGAGAAAATCGTAGTCACGATTTAGCAAGAATGAAAGCTCTTGCTGCTGCTGATCATATGAGTACTACACCGCAATGCATATAATTAGAAGACATCTTGAATTAGAAGTCTAGTAAATCACGAATCTGAGAAGATTAACGAAAGACTCCTAAAAGAACTCTGTTGCTAAAATTGAAGAAAAATCCTGCGCACATCTACCAATCAAAACAAGGAAGAATTATAATTAAAAGTAGAGTTATATTAGGAATCCTATATTCTTAGCAGTTTTCTTTTCTTAGGATTTGAATAATGTAAATCAACTCTTTATGATCTATAAATAAGAAGGCTCGGCGTAGAAGAAGAGTTATCGAAGGAACTCTCAGCATAATTGACAATTGAGGTTGGGTTTTCTTTCGATCAACATTAGTTTAGTTTAGCTTAGATATCTAAGGTTTCTCGAGAGCAATTGATGACTACAATTGGGAGCTGGAAGATTAGAGTAGAGTATTTGTAATTTCCTAGAAATAATTGACGCATTTGACTGAGAGATGAAAGATCTTTTTATTGCTTTCTAGTTTAGATTTATTTTCATGCACTTTACTACTTTGTAAGAATCTAAGAGTTTTTTATTTGAATTGATGACTCATATTGAAAATTTACAGATTAGTATAACAGTTTTACTTTTTCATCTTTAATTTTCTTGAATTTGATTGACGCCCAAATTTTAGGAAGATTATAGATAAGTATAAATCTGTGTTAATGAATTTTAGTTTTTGATTTACGCCCAAATTCTAGAGGATTAAAATATGGTATAACGGTATTTTATTTTGTAAGTATCCAAGAACTAAAGGATTGTGATTGATGACCATAATCTAGAAGGAGGAGGATGGAGGATTTAAATTTATTTTTTGTAATTAGTTTAAACAAATCATTCTTTTATTTATATTTTTCCAGCAATTTAAGATTTCAAAAGAAAAATATAAGTTTTTAAATAAACAGAAAAATACCTCAGAATAATCACCTTCCTCATGGGAACGATCCTATACTAGTGCTGCAGTTTCCATTGTGCGTTTGTAATAGGTTAAGACTTTAGTACGATAAAAGCCCGAACATTACAACATCGATCAATATCTGTAGCTGGCGATCGCAATAACCCAGGTATTCTCCATTTAAAATTCAATTATTCCTAATAATTAATTTCCCTTAGGTACATTCCCTCTCTTATCGCTTTCCACCACCCTTGCAAAATGAGTCCAGTTGGACCAATTTTGGCCACTTATTCCGGGACCCGAAAGGGACCTTGAAAAAGCACGTACCAACACTATTACCAATTGTAACTTCGTCTATAAATTATCACTAAAATTTTCTTGAACAAGCGTGCTTTAGTGCTTCCGAAGCTTGTTAGTCCGAATCAATCCGCTTTTGTGAAGTGTAGATGCATCACTCAAAATAACTTACTTGCTCAAGAGATGATTAGGAAATTCCACCTCACTTATGGTTTGAAAGCTTTATGTGCAAAATTGATATTCGGAAAGCTTATGACCGAGTGAGATGGGATTTCATTATCAATATCCTTGGCCAAATTTGATGAAATTTAGGTGGCATGGATTACCCAATGTATTACTACTCCCACCTTTTCCATCCTTGTTAATGGGTCCCCTCATGGATTCTTTGGTGGAACTTATGGTATTAGACAAGGAGATCCTCTTTCTCCTTTATTATTTACTCTTGTTATAGAAGCCTTACTTGTATTCTTGAACAAAAGATTGATAAAGGGAGGATTCTTGTTCCTAACCTACTACGTGGGTGTAGTATTTCTCATCACATGTTTGCAGATAATCTCCTTCTCTTCTTGGAGGAAGACGTTGATTATACTAAAGTGGTTAAAGAATCTCTCGAAGTTCTTTCATAGCTTCCCCGAACTTAGGGTGAATGATAACAAAAGTTTAGTTATATTTAGTGACGCTTGTCAAGCCAAGAAAGACATCCTGGATGGTTTACACTTCAAGCAAGGTTTTTTACCCATTCGGTATCAGGGCATTCCCTCATTCTCTTCAAGAATGACTCATTCTATGTGCAACCCTCTCATTCAAAAGATCATAAATGAATTGGATAGTTGGAAGGAACACTTTCTTTCTCATGCTGTGTTTTGATATTTTCAGTTTTGAGTAGCTTTCAAGTGTACTAGATGGGTACTTTTATCCTTTCAAAGAGAACTATTAAAGATATTGAGAATATCTTTTGTCGCTTTCTTCGGAGAGGACTATCGTTGGCTCAATTTATGCATCCCATAAATTGAAAGAAAATTTATAAATCGAAGGAGGAAGGAGGTCTTAGCATTTGTAATCTTGTGAGTTGGAATCAAGCTAGAATGACAAAACTCTTTTGGTCTATTGTTCAAAATGATTCTCTTTGGGCCCAAACTATAAGGGCTACGTATGTTAAGAGACAAAGCATTTGGAATTATTCTTTGCCAAGGGATCCTTCATGGGCATGGAGGGGAATCCTAGCAGCCAGAGAAGTTGTCTTAAGTAATTTCTGTTTAGTTTTAAGGAATGGGGCTACTACTAGCTTCTGGTTTGATCCTTTGGTCAATGGCAAATCCCTTATTCTTACTCATAGCAGAAGACTTCTACTTCATTCCGGTCTAAATGAAAACACTATAGTTAATGATGTGGTCCTTGATGGAGTGTGGATTTTGCCACATCCTTCAACTATTCGCATGGAAGAAGCTTGGAACGATGTTCATTCTGTTGTGGCACCTAATTCGGATCAACCTGATAGATGGATGTGGGAACCTTCAAGGGATGGTAAATTTTCTCTTCGATCTGCTTGAAATGCTATTAGAACCAAAGGAATGGTGGTTCACTGGAAAGGCTTCATTTGGAATTCGGGCAAATATTCCAAAGTATTCTTTTTATGCATGACAAGCAATAAACTTTAAGCTCTTAGCCATGGACAATTTATGCAAAAAGGGTATTAGTATCCCATCTAGATGTGTTTTATGTTGGGCGGATTCGGAAGACACTGAGCATTTATTTTTTGGTTGTGGATATTCCCAATGGATTTGGAGATCCATAAGATTCAGGCTGGGAATCAAAACCAAGAATAAACTTCCGTTGTTTGAAGAGTTAAAGAGATGTATGAAAAAGTCTAAGGGGAAGAAAAGGAAGGACCATCTTATTCTCAATGCCTTTGCATTACCATTTATTTCCTTTGGAGAGAGCGAAATGACCGTATCTTTAATACTCAAAAGAGGACGATTCTGCATAATATCATTAGAGAAGTCTCTTTTCGTGTAGAATCTCTAAAGATTGCAGAAGATGATGATTGTATTGGGGCGTTGTGGAATTTGCAATAGTGTGAATTTGGAGATCAAGAGGGGTAATGGCATTGTCAAAGCTCCTTTTGAACTTTGAATTTTGTTTGGATTCGTTGTACTTTGTTACTTCCTTTTTAATTGAATGGGCAAGGACCCTCCAACCTCAAGTTTACCTATAAAAAAAAATGATCGCCATAACCTCTTCCAAAACATTAGCAGTTCTTTTTTCTTCCTCACATGGTTCCATGCAGACTTAAAAGTAAAGTTACCACTATTATGAATTTTCCATAAAATCTTGTCTTCCAGGCCATATGACAAAGAAGATGCTAAGATTTTCGATTGAATATGAGATGGAAAGAAGCTCAAAATAGTACTATTCCAAGAATTATTATTTCGGATGAGGCCTTTTGGACAGTCCAATAGAGGGTAATTGGGAACCGAATCACCCAATAGAGGAGACTCAAGCCATAGCACTTTAAAAGCAGAGAAGGAAGAGTTTGTCCTCGGCTTCCAGAGACACATACATGTTCATGGTTTCTTTATTTTTCTTCACCATTCTCTTCCAAACGTAGGAGTCTCCTTGATGCAGTTGAGCAAAGCAGAAGCGTTCACTCCTAATATAACTCCTATTCACAGAAGAAGCCCAAACTGACTTTCCTTCAATCACCTGCCAAGCTGATCTAATCAAGCCCACTTGATTAACTTCTTTTAAACTACGAATACCAACTCCTCCTTCAGCAAAAGGAGTCCCAAGATCAGCCCAATTTTTTCAGTGATGCTTGATTTTATCATCCGAAGTACCCCAAAAAAAGCTTGAAAAGAATTTTCCAATATGGTCAATGATACTCTTTGGTACAGGAAAAATAGAGAGTAGGTAAATTGGAATAAAGTTGAGAACATGATTAAAGTGAACCAATTTTCTCCCATCCGAAAGAAATTTAGATTTCCACCCCTCCACCTTTCACAAAATTTTATTGACCAAATTTGTAGAATTCAACCTTCTCATCCGACCATGCCCCAAATAATTAGTAGGCAAAAGGCCTTCGTGAAATCTGAGTTTACTTCTAAGCAAGCTAAGTCGGGCATTAGGAGAACTTTTAGGCGCAAAAAAACTACTCTTCTCAATATTAAGGATTTGACTCGACTCAGATTCGTATATCCTGATCAACACTACCAAGTTAGAGAGCGACATTTTGGTATCTTTGGTAAAGATCATCATATCATCGGGAAACATAAGGTGCGCAACCTGATCAACCTCCTTCCTTGAGGAAAATTTTTCAATAGATCCTTCCGTCATTTTTCTATTCAAAGCTCTACTGAATACCTCCTAAATGATGATAAACAATTGCGGAGAGAGAGGATCTCCATGCCTTAACCCGCTCAACCCTTTAAAGTTGCCAAAAACGTGGCCATTGATCATTACAGAGTACCGACCCTGGATACACCCCTTCACCAGCTGCAAAAATTTTTTAGAGAAATCGAAAACAAGTAGAACAATTTCAGGAAAAGACCAACTCACTCAATCATAGGCCTGACACATATCTAGCTTTAGAGCTAGATTACCGTCAAGCGTTTTCTTCTCAATGTCATTGATCATATCATGTGCCAAAAGGACATTGTCAAAGATGCTCCTACCTTTGATAAAAGCCCCTTGCTCCACAGAGATAATAAAATGGAGGATACTAGCAAGACGGTTAGCAACAATTTTAGAAAAAATCTTATAGAAAAAATTACATAGACTAATGGATCTAAAATGAGAGGAGGAAGGATTATCAATTGTAAGAATAAAAGTAATAAAAGACAAATTAACAGCTTTAGGAATATACCTTCACAGAAGAAATTGTGGACTGCAAAGATGACATCAGGGCCAATGATATCCCAACGAGCCACAAAAAAGCAACCCGGAAAACCATCAGGGCCAGCACGCTATCTACATCCATATTTTTAACAGTATAAAAAATCTTGAATTCGTTAGGCATCAGAGTTAAGAGGGAGTTCTGAAGATCATTGATCAATCTAGGAATAGTGCTTGTGAGGCCAAAATCTCCAATAGATTTGCTAGTTCCAAGGAGATCTTTGAATTCATCAGCGGCTAATCCTCCTATATTCTCTTCACATCAATCCAAAGACCATCTTTATTCTTGATTTTTTCAATTTTATTCCTGCCATAACTTACCCTAGTCGAGGTATGGAAGAGGGTATTTCTATCACCATCAAACAATCATTTTTCTCTAGACTTCTACATCCAGAAGGATTCTCCATCCTTCAAACAATTTTGGTAAATAACATTTTCAGAATGTAGACTAGCTTGAAGATCGTCCGACCACCCATTCTACTCCATCTCATGATCAAGATCCATATTTTTTTCCTACCAAATGCTTTTGGGGGATGATATCTCCCACCTGAGATTTATTCGATTCCTTTAAGACCATGTTCAGCCTTTTCAGTTTAGAAAAGACTTTGAAAATGGGGGTGCCATCCATGTCCTGCAACCAACTACTCTTGACCACCTCAAGAAACCCCTCACGTTTCAACCAAAATTTTAAAAATTTTAAAGGCTTAGGGAGCGAACTAGGCAGGCTAAGGGAAATGGAGAGTGGGTAGTGATCACAGGAAATATGAGCTTAATGAACAATAATTAGGGATCCAAAGGTCATTACCCAAGAGGGGGAGAAAAGGCACCTATCGAGCCTTTCCCAACTCCTACAACTCCCCCAACGATTATTGCACCAAGTAAAAGAGTTCCCATGAAAACCGACATCAACAAGACCCAGATCATGAATGAAAGCATTGAACTCCTTCATAGACGCCATAGAAGGAGAGGATCCCCCAAGCTTCTCTGTGGAATTAGAAAGACAATTAAAATCACCACCCACAATAGCCAAATCAGATGGGGTAATGAGAGAGGAGAGTTGGTCCCAAAGGATCCTTCTCTCAAGACAACTACAAATACCCTTGACAATCGCGTATTTGATAGAACAAAGATTGAAACACACATTAAAAATCAGGAATTGGGGATTGGATTTAATAAGAGACATATGATCAAGGTTCTAAAACCAGAAAAACCAAAAAAATCCAAAGGACGAATCTGAACCATTAGAGAAAGCACGCGACGGTTTGAAACGATGAATCATACGTTCAAAGCTACTAGGATTCCTAGCCATAGGCTCTAAGATGGCAACAAATAAAAGGTTAACAGACTTTTTTTTTTTATAGGTAAGCTTGAGGTTGTAGGGACCTCACCCATTTTATTAAAAAGGAAGTAACATAGTACAAAGAATCCAAATGATAACAAAATTTAAAGATTAACAGGAGCTTCGGCATTGCCATCACCCCTACTAATCTCGAAATTCACCCTATTGCAAATTCCACAATGCCCCAATATAGTCATCATCTTCTGGAATCTTTAGAGAATCCACTCGAAAGGAGACTTACGAATGAGATTTTTTGGTATGCATTGGGTAGGGTGGTTTATGAGGTCACGACAGTTCCAAATGATAGAGCTTGACATAAAAAATGGTTGTTGAGAGCAACACCTTCAGATTGCTCTGGGCATGAAATCTGGTTTGGATCGAGCTGCCTAGGTGGCTCCACCTTTTCCTTCTATGTTTCTTCAAAACCACCACTTGAAACTCATTTGTCTTACTGTCTAGATTCTTAGATTGCACAGAGCGGATCTCGATGTTCTCACACCTATCAGAATCATCGTCGGAGTCAGAAAATTCATTTTCCCCACCCAATACATCATTGCACCCATCTTGGCCTTGTCCCTTTCCCAACGACCCAGCCTAGCCCACAGGATCCAAGTGTTTTTCAAAACCTGGTGGGATACTGCTGTGCAAAAACCCCTTACAAGGAGTTTGCACTTCCAATCATGTTGATGGCTTTCACGTGTGAAGGAGACAACCAATAAACTAAATAACCAATATTACAAGAAGGCAGAAAGAGAAAGAGATCATACCACAAACAAGAACAAGTTTTACGTGGTTCGGCCTAAGCCTATATCCACGGGTAGTCAAATAAAGTGTTTCCACTATCACGAAAAAGATGCACAAAGGCTACAAACAATGGAGATCGAATTCTACAATCTTACCCAACAAAGGAGAACCACAAATACCGGTGCCCAAATAAACAAGACTCACATGCAAAACAAAACCCAAATTCTCTCTCTACCAAAACAAAACCAAAGGGGATCCCAATTCCAACACCCAAAAAATCCCACACGTCCAAAATATCTATCACATATTTATAAGTTTTTCTCTCACACTAATTATCCCCAAGAGAACCCACGTTCCAAAAAAAACGCTCACTTTCCAATTTGGTTTAGACTCTCCTTCCTTATCTTCCATATCTTATTTAATAGGAACCTATATTAATCTATCTTAAAATAGCAACTAAACTCATTTAAATCTCCATTGACTATTAGTCGACCAAACCAATTCCCAAAGGAATCTTTAGTTGCAACCAAAAATCAAGCCAAAACCTAACAGTTACTTTACTCTGCAGAGGAATTTGATGAGAAGGGACATGTGTCAAAATTTTCAGATTTATCGGAATAATGGGAGAATCATTATAAATGATTTGAGGCGATGATAGAATATTATGAGAAGTCACCAGATTTGACGTGGTTTCTGAATTCACAAATTTTGAGGGAGTGGAATTACCTTTCGATAAATTTAAGGAAGGATTAAAAGTGAAAAGACTGTTACCAAACATGATATGATTTGAAATCAGAGAAGAAATTGGATAAGCAGGTTTCAAGGCATCAGTTATTGGATTGCCGGCATTAGTTTCCTTCTCCATCGGGTCCTCCCCGGCTGGAGGATTATCATTCAATTTTTCGTCCACCGCGATCACTGGACCAGAAAAACCTTCCTCCATTTTCGGCTTATCAATATGAGTATCATCATCAACAACCACTTTGGGACGCCATTCCATTTTGGATTGCACCTGATGGCCATTTGCATGCAATTCCACCTCTGATTTGTAAAAGGCACAACTGTTGGTGTTATGACCTTGACAGCGGCAGGCCGAACAAAAATCAAGAACAGATTCATGCTCCGCCATCTTCCACAATCTATTCTTACCATGTCCAAGCCAAATTCCATTGGGATTGCTCTTCCCAACGTCGAGGAGAACACAAACTCTCGCCTTAAAAAATCGCGTAAGATTTTTCGTCTGATTATCTAAAGACAGTACCTCACCTAAAAGACCAGCAATCAATCGAAGAATACGATCATTATAACGAAACAATGGTAGGTTCAACAATCTGATCCACGCAAGAACAATTTAGGCATCAACATATGATGTTCTAAAGATGGGGCTCAATTTGAAGACTTTCATAGAATAACCCAATACCTCCTATCATTCCCTTAACCATATACGAACCATGTCCTCCTAGAATTAATGAAAATTTTGATAAAGAAAAATTAATTATAAATTCTGAAAATATAGAAAACACGGATCTCAGAAAAAGTAAAAGAGTGCGAAAAGAAAAAACTTTTGGTTAGGATTTTTATATGTTTGTAGTAGAGGGAACAAGATCAGAACAAGTAAAGGAAACCATGCTTTCTTTTCATATCGAAAATGATCCATTAACATTTAATGAGGCTATGAAATCGCAAGATGCTGCTTTTTGGAATGAAGCAATAAATGATGATATAGAATCTATAATGGGTAATAAAGGAAACTAGTTGATCTTCCTGTAGGATCTAAAACTATAGGTTGTAAATGGATTTTCAAACGAAACCTTAAAGCTGATGGAACTATAGATAAGTTTAAGGCCCGATTGGTGGCAAAAGGATTTAGACAAAAGGAAGGTATTGACTTTTTTGATACTTATGTACCAGTAGCCAGAATTTCAACTATTAGGATCTTAATAGCACTTGCTTCTATTTATCATTTACAAATTCATCAAATGAATGTAAAAACAGCATTCTTAAATGGTGAATTAGAAGAAGAAGTTTATATGGAGGAACCTGAAGGTTTTGTAATGACCGGACATGAGCATAAAGTTTGTATATTAATTAAATCTCTTTATGGTTTAAAACAAGCTCCTAAACAATGGCATGAAAAATTTAAAAGTGTTATTGTTTCTAACGGTTTCAAAATTAATGAATCTGATAAATGTGTTTATAGTAAATTTTCTGTAAATAAGGGAGTTATCATATGTTTATATTGTAGATGATATGCTTATATTTGGTACTGATTTAGATAGTATAATGGATACTAAATCTTTTCTCTCTTCTAATTTTGATATGAAAGATATGGGTAATGCTGATGTCATCTTAGGAATCAAAATAGTAAGAAATGACAATGAGCTTACTTTAACCCAGTCTCATTACATAGAGAAAATTCTCAATAAATATAATCATTTAGATGGTAAAGCTGCATCTACACCATATGATCCTAGCATCAAACTTGTTTATAATAAAGGTAGATCTGTAAATCAATTGGAATATGCTAGAGTAATCGGTAGTTTGATGTATGCAATGCACTGTACTAGACCTGACTTAGCATATGTAGTTGGAAAATTAAGTAGATATACAAGTAATCCTTGTCGTGATCATTGAAATGTTATATCTCGTGTATTTAGATATTTAAAAGGAAGTGTACATTATGGATTGCATTATTCTGATTTTTCTAATGTTTTAGAAGGATACAGTGATGCAAGTTGGAACTCAGATTCAGATTTAGATGAATTCAAGGCTACGAGTGGATGGGTATTCACTCTCGGTGGTGCTGCGATCTCATGGGGATCTAAAAAGCAAACATGTATTACTCATTCCACAATGGAATCTGAGTTTATTGCCTTAACGGCATGTGGCAAAGAGGCAGAATGGCTTTGAAATTTACTCTTGGAAATTCCTTTGTGGCCAAAGCCTATGCCACCTATTACAATAAATTGTGATAGTGAGGCTACGAGAGCAAAAGCCTACAATAAAGTTTATAATGGTAAGAATAGACATATTGGTCTACGACACCGTTATGTTAGAGAATTACTCAAGGATGGAGTAATTGGGATAGACTCAATTCAGACCAATAATAATTTGGCTGATCCATTTACCAAAGGACTTTCTAGAGAATTGGTAAAGAAAACATCTATCGGGATAGGACTAAAACCATATAGTTGATCACCTATGTCAAAAATCCAACTTAATATTTGTTCAACAAATCCTTAAGTTCAATGGAAGAGTATGACATGAGAGTGATGATTAGAAGCACTTTAATTTAGCTAAAATGTCCATCCTAAGACAGGTGTCAAGTGCTTGGAATCTGTAATGACAAAGAGAAGGATGAGTACATACTCTTAATAAGTCTGTAACATTTTATGTTAATGTGTTTGATTGCAGAAACATATTCGACAGACTTACCTATGTGAATGTGGAGGTGCGGTCGCTTCCTATGAGGTTATAGTTTTTCTCAAAAAAAAACATTCATGAAACCAGGGTATAAGCACAAGGCCATAATAGTGCTAGCTTTATAGAAAACTCGATCTTAAGAAAAATATATGTGTGTTATTTATCCGGTCATGTCATATAGGGTCCTCAGTTCAAGACTATGGTCTCTGTGCACCCTGATAAGACTTTGATAAGTTTACACTAAGTGAAGGTTCAAACCCAAAAGGTACCTTTCATGGTATGCACATATTTTCGGTACTAGTGTCTTTATTTTATTTGAAATTTGTGGGGGATTGTTATATTTATTATTAATATAATAAATATTTTAATAATTTAAAGAAAATAAAACTTTATTTGATTTCTTAGTTTTGGGTTGGGTTTTTGGCAATAGAGATTCTCAAGTTTTATATGCAAATGAATAGTCCCACATTGGTAAAACTAAAAAAGTGCCTAGGCTATATATAGAACCTTTCACCTTCTATTATTATTTAACAATAAAAAGAGAAGGACGTTAAGGCGCGTGCATAAATTAAGCGTTTAGGGCATACGCACTTTGTAGTGCGCATCATCGCAAGGAGAGGTTTGACTTTTTGACCAGGCAGATCCAACGGTCAGATTATTCATGGGTTGGGTCGGGCCTAATGGGCCACTATTCAGCGGGTCAATTCGGTTCTATTGGGCCAAACGGATTGGTCAAACGTTGACCGTTGGACCCAACCGTTTCATAACCGCTTATAAAGTTGTACAACCGTTCGAATTTGAATTCGAAAAGTTACAACATTTCATGCAGCCGTTGGATGTAGCGGTTGAGATCTTTGAAAGATCTGAGCCGTCCAAAATATGACTGTTGGTCCAACAGTCATATTGAAATTTCTATAAAAGGAGGCCTTAGGACACAGATTCAAACACTCTGAAATCCATCGGAATCCTTGCATAAAACTTGAGAATTCCTCTTGCTTTCTTCTTTTGGTGGTACTCCATCGGATTGAGTTTTCTGGGGCAATCCTCTACTGTTGCAAAGTAACGGATCGCATCCAAGAGATTGGGCTCGTTGTATCCTGGAAACGTCTCGCTGGAACCCCTTTTGCAAACTCGAAGATTTACTCGAGTAGGGAGCGAATAGCGTTTTAAAGAAAACGATTACGTGCCTCGAGTCCAATTTTCTTGCCCTTTTCATCATTTTTGGATTTCTGTTCATTGATTTATCTAACATATGGTCCATAACAGAAGCCTTACATTCCTCTTTGACCTTTCATTCTTTCATCCAGCTTCGCACGGAATCAATGTCTGGCCGAACTCCTCTAGCCCTAACCGAAAATCTGATGAGCTTTCCAATAAGAGCAAACTAAAAGTTTTAAGATCCTTCTACAATATCCTCCCCTGGAAATAACTTGTCGGTTCCCCAAATTTGATACCACCTTGAATTAATGATTGTGTAGATGCAATGTCTACCCTATTCTCACCATGTAAAGCTTCCCGAAAGGATTTAGGTCCAGGATCACCCATCATTGAGAAGTGTCTCGACTGCTACCTCAAAACTTCTTTTATGTGCAAACAAGAGGAAACTATGCTAATTGTCATGGACCTAGCGTCGTCACTCGACAATCCGTGCAACTCTGGCAATGACTCGCTCCCTAGCGATGTAAGATCAACCTTACTCCAAAACCAACAAGGGACTAAGTAGGGAATCAAAGAACACTTGTATTAAACTCAAGAAGGCTTACAAATTCTGAGGTTTCTAAGGTACTTCACAAATGAGATCCTCTACCCTATTTATAGGCTACAAAGTATACAATGGACGGTGTAAGATTGGGGCATGTGTCTCACATCCAACGATTGGGAAAGTTCTAGAATTCTCTCTAGAAACTTTTCTACTCTTCATTAGTTCTACACTCTTCCTAGGTCTATTCTCCAAGTCTCTACACTTTTCCTAGAATCTAAAATCTTCCTTTTTTAAGAGTCTTCTTCATCCATATTCTTCCATGGGTCTTTCTCTAGGCTTCTAGAGTCTTCAATGGAGCCTCTCTCTACTATGTACAATACTGTATATGCATTGATTATTATACAGATAAAGTGGGGAAAGATACAGTGTTGTACGCGGGACGTGACACTCTCCCCCACCTATGCTGGCGATGTCCTCATCACATTCCCTTCAAATTGCCAATTTTGTATCGTAAGCTGCCATAGCGTGTCGGCATGTTTCCAACTAGCCTCGCTGTTCGGTAGGCCTTTTCATTTCACGAGGTACTCCTTGTATAGATGTGGGCCTTTACGCCTTGTTGTCAACTTGGAGAGGATGTTCTCGGCCTTCTTAGATATTCTCTCCATTCCCAGGGTAGTCGGCTCACCCTTTCTTACTCCACTTATGAGTCGTAGGGCAGATAAATTCCTTGTACCTGCCTACATTTCTCTAATTGTAGGAACTGTGCCTGGAGTGCCCTCCTCCATGATTCCGATGGTGTTGGTGAAGGATATGAGCATAACCTTCTTCTTATTAAGGAATTCCATCCCCAATACTACTTGATACTAATCCATGGGGACCACCAACAAGTCCACAGTCCCCCTCCATTCTCCTACTTGTAATGCTACTTGTCCCGTTATGCCATGGATGGGTCTTGCTTCCGAATTGACGTCTTTGAGACACCCTTATTCCTTAGTCATCTTTGGACCCAATTGCTTCGCTTCTTCTGTCGAGATGAAATTATGTGTCGCACCCATATCCACCATTGCATGAGTAGCCTTGCCGTTGACGAATGCCTTCACGTACATTGGCCCTTGGTTTGTCCATTTCGGCATCTCGAGTTGTCTTGGAGCGGGTTGCTTTGGGGTCTCTGGTTGCTTCTTGATAGCGTTGAGGAGCTGTAATGACCCTATTGTTGTATCCTCAATAACTTCTTTTTCATCTAATTTGGCAGCAAGGGTAGTTAGTGCCTTTTGCTTAGGACACTCCCTTGCCATGTGTGGACCATCACATAGGAAACACTTAAACTCTCGTGCCTTAGAATAATCATTCTTCGGCTTGTTGCCTTTTTTATTCTTCCAATGTGAGGATTCGCCCATTTCATCCCCATCGTATGAGGGTTTGTCTCCCCCACCTTTATCATGAATATCCTTGATAGAAGTCCTCTTAGGAGAATCTGATCTCTTGAACTCCACCAAGGACTCTGCAACGGCCATAGCCAAAGTAAGGTCTTGAACTCCCCTACGCCGCAACTTTTGCTCCGCCCACGGTTGCAACCCGTCCATAAAGTTGAAGAAAAGCTCCTTGTCGGGCATGTCAGGGATCTCCAACATCAACGTAGAGAATTTTTTAATATAATTCCGGATCATTCTCGTGTGCCTCAATCATTTTAAGTTCTTATGGGCCAAATGGTCGTCGTTCTTGGGGTAAAATTGCTTCTTTAATTCCTTCTTGAAATCTTTCCAAGTGTCGATGGTGCAAGTACCTCGTTCCATGTCCGCCTCGTGTCGCCTCCACCACAACATAGATGCATCATTGAGGTAGAGCATGACGTCTTGCACCTTTTGGCTTTTGTTATCTAAGGAGATAGCCTTGAAATACTGCTCCAAGTGCTACAAGAAATTATCTATCTCCCTAGCATTTCTGGACCCACTGAAGGCTTTGGGCTTGGGTCCTTCACCCTTGGGGAGTTCCGAGTCGTGATCGCACCACTGGCCATAACCTTTTTGCATAAGGCCCAATCACCCCTAATTTCTTCTAGTTGTGCATAAATGTCATTGAGGGCATCCCATACCTTGGCCTTGAGGCTCTTGCGTGCCTCCTTTTCTTTGTGCGCTATAACGTTAACTTGGCCTTGCATCTCTTCGCGTAGCTCCCCGGGTCCCTTTTCAAAAGCCATGATGCTTTAGCCTACTTCCTTGAACCGATCAATCCCATCAGCAATGGCTAACTCTACCCTGTTTAGCCATGTGTCAAAGTTAGAGACCACGTCACAAGATCTCTCCCTCCTCGGTTGGCCACCCCCATTGTCTCGTCCTCCTTCTTGCACATGTTCGGATGACATGGCAATCCCCTACTCTGATTGATCTCCCTCAAACCAACGTGGCTTTCCCCTAACTAACATGGCTCTGATACCAACTGTCATGACCTAGCGTCGTTACTCAACTATCAGTGCGGCTCTTGCAATGACTTGTTCCCTAGCGATGCAAGATCAGCCTTACTCAGAAACCAACAAGGGACTAAGTAGGGAATCAAAGAACACTTATATTGAACTCAAGAAGGCTTACAAATTCTAAGGTTTCTGATGTGCTTCACAAATGAGGTCCTCTACCTTATTTATAGGCTATATATAGAATATACAATGGAGGATGTGAGATTGGGGCATGTGTCTCACATTCAATGATTTTAAAAGTTCTCGAATTCTCTCTAGAAACTTCTCCACTCTTCATTAGTTCTACACTCTTCTTAGATTTATTCTCTAAGTCTCTACACTCTTCCTAGAATCTAGACTCTTCCTTAATCTAGAGTCTTCTTTATCCATATTCTTCTATGGGTCTTTCTCTAGGTTTTCAAAGTCTTCCATAGAACCTCTCTCTACTATGTATAATATTGTATATGCATTGATTATTATACAGATAAAGTGGGGAAAAATATGGTGTTGTGTGCAGGACGTGGAAAAATAAGACCTTAGCGTAGATCAATGAACAAGGGGGTTATATGATAAACTTTTAAAAACAAGAAGGGTCTCTTGAAACTCACTCGTAATCGTCCCCCCTTAACCAAAGAAAGCAAATGCACGTGCCCCAAAATCCCCTTATATCTTTTCCAGCAAAACAAGAAGGATCTATGGACCTCACTCGGGCCACTCTTTGAATTGTGTGCTACATGGATTCATCATATGTCCTGCCTAATAAGTGAGCTCCGCAGGCCGCACCAGTGGGATAATGTGTCCTAATGGACTTTTAACTACTAAATCAGTGTTTAAATAATGGTCTTACGTGCTTAAACTATTGACTTCTTTGAATCAGATAATGGTGAGAATTTTTTGTCCCAATCTTCCATACAATAGATCTTAAAATCAGAGGCCCACAAAAAAACCGTCTGATTTTGATTCCACAAGGAACACATTCCAAAAATTAATATGATAAACACACTTCTTCCCAATTTTCACTACGAAAAATCTTTAGATTACGGGTATATGATAAATTTGGATATCCATCTCAAAACCAATTGGTAATGAGTGGAGGGGCCCAGGATATTATACGGGGAGAAATAAGGCTATAATTTACCCAATGTGAGACTAAACTTTGAAAGTGTACCATCAAGTGGAACACATGTTGACTCCACATGTCACATATCTTCAAAAGGAGCCCGATCCAAATCACCATCTGGAATGGGTCGATTACTATATACCAACCCAGTCTGGATGAAAAAGGAGTATGGTTAGCATCACATCAGCAATTAATTGTAAAAATCTCATTAATAACTACCGTCATTAATAACTTTATCAGCAAGACACACTACAAAAAATAAGAGTATTAGCGGCAGTCAAAAATTGCCGCTATTAACCAAAAAACTGCCGCTAATAGATTTAATAGTTTTTTTGTTAATTGCGGCAATTTTTTGCTATAAAAAACTGCCGCTAATAGTCTTATTTTTTGTAGTGACATGTGGAAGGACAGTGCTATACAGTGGACAATATTTGATAGACAATTTTGCAGATAGCTTATGTGACGCGATATGACTGACTACACAAATAGCCGGGTCGCCCAAGCACTACAACTAGTCAGGTCGCACCATCCATTTATAATTTTCCTATGTGGAATGTTGATGAATAGAACAAAGGGGTGATAATTGGCAGGTTTTAAGCGAGGTAAACAGGCTAGTAGAACAATACAAGGACGAAGATATCAGCATTACCATAACAGGCCACATTTTAGGTGCAGCCCTCAGCACGCAGCCGACATGGTTGCCAATGGCCTAAACAAGCCCAAACATCTCCCCGACAAGTCATGCCCGGTTATTGCGCCCGGTTACTGCGTTAGTCTTCGGAAGCCCTCATGTTGGAGACAGCAATTTCAGTGAGCTCTTCTCTGGATTAGAAGATCTATGGCTGCTACGTATGCGTAACACCCCGGACATCGTACCGAACTACCCGTCTTTGGGTTACTCAGATGTTGGTGTGGAGCTTGCTATCGACACCCGGAAATCGGAGTATTTGAAGAGTCCTGACTGTTGGATAAGTGGTAAATGTGGGTAGTTACTAAGATTGTGGGTATAATTGTGAGTAAGTGCTAAATGTGAGTAGTTACTAAGATTGTGGGTATAATAGTGGGTAAGTGTTAAATGTGGGTAGTTACTAAGATTGTGGGTATAATTGTGAGTAAGTGCTAAATGTGGGTAATTACTAAGATTGTGGGTAGAATAGTGGGTAAATGCTAAGTGTATGATAGTTATGTTTAAGTCTATATAAGAATCATCTTGTATGTGTTTTAAGCAAGTGAATTGAATAGAAAGTTTGCTTCTTCATTTATTTAGTTTCTCTTTTCTCTCCTTCTATCACTAACCCAGGTAATATAAGTATCTGGCATAAGTTAGAGGCATATTTACATGGTGTGGTATGGACACAGGGGACTAAAGGAGTTTTTAAACTGGAAGTGGAACGTGATATTAGCAGTAGTGAACAAGGGGATGGACGGCCTGAAAGATGAGTACCTAGTTCCTGTTTCACGGTTGCATCCGTAAAACAGGGGAAGGTGAAAGGGGCTGATAGGGAATGGCGTGTGGTGGACTATGAAGCACCATAGGATTTCTAAGTTGTTTAGTAGTATGCAGCTCTTGCCCCAACAGCTTTTGCTATGAAAGCACTCTAATATTATTAAATTTTTATTAATTTTCTTGAGGTAAAGGAAAACTTGGTGTGGCAATAGCAAGACTATAGAAAAATTGCCCACTTTGACAGACGAGTTTTTACCTGATAGGGTCTCCAACTTGCCGACATTTATTTTGTTTATTATCTGATAGGGTCCCATAAAATCTATTTTATTTTTTCTTAAACAACGCAAAAAACGGGTCTAAATATTTGACATGTGGTCAAATTCAATTTAAGTGAAAAAGCAAGTTCAAAAGAAGATGCCTTTAGGTTCCATCAGACCGATCAATCAGGTCCCATATGAGATTGATCGATGGATCAATCAGACTCGTAAAAGACCGATCAGTGCCATATAAGACTGATCTATCAGTTTAATATGGGATCGATGGGTTTGATAGTGGATTGATCGTCCTAAAATGAGACTGACAGGTCTACTATAAGACCGATCAGTTGGTCTAAAAAGAGCACATGAAACTCAATCTTGCTATGCATGTAGAACCCTATCTACATCATCAATTGCCACATGGCCTTCTTCAATTGAAGGCCATATGCAAACACATTCACAATATATTATGAGAAGTAAGGGCCTTTTATTTAAATGCTGGTCCATCAACAAGGGTCTGGTTCACAGCTAACTGACCCGACCCGAGCCGTTGAACTCCCTAAACATAGCCCATAAATTGCACCGATTAAATACATTCATCATCACCATCATAATCATGAAAATGCATTATCATAGAAAATATATCCACCATCGTCCAAATATAACTTAAAAAGCTTGCTGTCTTAGCTAGTTGATTTAAGGGTCGTAAAGGGGCCTTCTAACAAACTAGTGGCAATGTGGTGATAAGCAGCTTCTGTTAAATGGATGCCATCCCAAATCACAAATTTTGAGGGATCATCACACACCCTTGATCCAAACTCACCGCATTCCGCCGAAAGATTATAGTTGTAGGGTCCACCTCCCCCGCAGCAAGCTGATAAAGATCTATTGATAAATCCTGTAAACAACTAGATTGTAAGTTATTTACTCTAACAGCTCTCAGCTCACCTTTTTTCGGGACAGATTTTATTTACTCTAACAGGAAATTAGCCAAGAGCAATGAGGTAGTTGCTAGAACTGATAAATCCTTATTTGCAAGGAGTTAAAAGGGAAAAAGGGGACCTGCTAAAGCAAGTATATCCGTCTCTCGCAGGAAGCTGACAAAAAGCTATGCAAAACACAGTCATAACATGTTGAATAAGGTTTAATCCCAACTACCGATATCAATCGATTGAGGTGGGAAAATCAATCGATTGAGTTTGTGAAGTCAACTACCGGTGTCAATCGATTGAGATTGGAAAGTCAATCGATTGACTGATGAGCAAATGCAGATCCGCAGATTGACTATTGATCGGTGTCAATCGATTGAGATTGGGATGTCAATCGATTAACTGTTGGGCGGATATAGATCCATAAGTCTTGAATAAGTGGCTAATTTCGGGAAGTTCACTTTAGCCAAGGTTTCCTAAGTTATTAGGAGACTATTATTGGAAGTGTTTTGAATACTTGTAACTCCTAGAAGATTTGAGAGTTACGTATCCAAAAGGAGCTTAGAGCCTATTGTGAGAAGGTTTTTTTTCTCTAGGGAAAGAGAGAGCTTGAAGAAAGTTTCATGGTGAGAAAACTGTGAGAATACTTTTGAGAGAAAAAGTATTGAAGAATAGCTTGGGGATTGAAGATCCGATTGAAGCCGTTCTTATGTCAGAATCGTGATTATATTCCGGTAGATCTCTTCTCTATTATTTGAAGGACCGCGTCCTTGGTTTAACAACGGAGTTATTGTTGAAGATCGTGCTAGATCTTGATTGAGTGTGCACTAGAGAGAAGAGAGTGTGTGTGTTGTAAACATTCATAAAATAATGCATATACTCCAGTGGATGTAGTCCTCGATTGGGTGAACCACGTAAATCTTTGTATTGTGCATGTGACTATTTTTGCCTGAATCTTCTTATTTTTCCGCATTTATCGCGATAGAGAGTTCGTAGAGTGGATAGAATTCCTAACATAACAAACAAAACAAGCTTAAATTAAGATCCTAGAGATGGTATTAGGACAAGCCAAAACTCTCCTTCTAGTGCATGGATCATTATCATCATCATTATCATCATCGCCTTCTCCCATTTAGTTGGGATTGGCTTCTATTCATCACACAGTTTCCTTTTGAGTTGCGATGAGGTGCACAGTCAATCTCCCTCCACCAAAATGCTGGAAATGAACTACAACGGATTTCTCATCTCTCGTGCCGAGAGGAGATCGACTTGTAAATGTCTTATGGCGTATGGTCACAGGCTTAATAACAACTCTTTTTTGATAGGGCTAAACTTCAAGGCCAATGATCTATAAAAAAACAAAATAAGAGGTCGACTCTTATGGCAGTCCACATGCAAGCTATATGATACAGATGTTTGAAAAGCCAAATAGGGCTGCTCACACTCCATCATTGGCACGTCTCAAAAAAAAATAAATTATGTTTATTAAAATGTTTTAACCAACTGATTGATGGACTTTAATTTTGACGGTAAATTTTTTTATGAAAAATCATTCATTTTAGATTTTATAGATTTGATGATTCAAATTGTCTAATGTTTGATCTTAGTCTTACTTTAGCTTAATATGAAACTCCATCTTGGTGATTTAAATTGCTTAAAGTTGACGGCCACGTGTGACCTAATGTATATGTTAGTGGAATCATCGTTCATCACTAACGATCAATGATCACATAAGAATGTAAAATAGAAGAAAATTAATTACAAACACATAAGAGACAATATTTATGTGATTCGGCAACATGCCTACGTCCACGAGCAATGATAATCTATTATATTAATGATTATACAAGAATAAAAGAACACTTAAGTCTCACCAAAACTCTCCTCAAAACTCTAAATAGGTTTTTCTAAAGCTTTAAAATGACATCTCTACTCTGCAATTCGTCCATGAGTTTTCCCTTTATATACACTACAAAAAATAAGACTATTAGCAGTAGTCAAAAACTATTGCTATTAATAAAAGAATTGCCTCAAATAGTCTTAATAGTTTTTGTGTTAATAGCGGCAATTTTTTGCTGTAAAAAACTGTCGCTAATAGTCTTATTTTATGTAGTGATAGAATACTCGAATCCTACTTCTAACTTAAGAGAAATTAGCCAAATACAGAGAATGCACGTAACTCAGATATCGCGGGTCGCTCGAGCGACAACCAAAGTCGCTTGAGCGGCTAAAACCCGAGAAAACGCCACTTACAAAAGTGCGTTGGTCGCTTAAGCGAGAACCAAATTCCCCTACAAAAATAAGGGGTTTCAGCGGAACTTGCTGTTAAAGTATTTTTTGGTAGCGACCGCACTAACAACGATAGTTTTTTATAGCGACAGGACTATTAGCAACAATTTTTTGTTACTAGCGGCAGTTTTTGGCTGTCACTAATAGTCTTATTTTTTCTTGTGTTAAGTCGCTAAAGCAACTTATACCCATAAGGTTTTCCCGTATTGAATGCACATGTCGCTCGAATGGATTTGATCCCCGCTAGAGCGACCTCACAAGTTAGAGCCCATATAACAATAATTTGTTTTACGGCTAGCTATATGATGGTATATTGAAAAGATAAAAGACAGCTGTAAGGATGTGGAACTCACCGAAGTTTTGGGGGGCATTGAAAAGTTGCATGGCTGCACCATAGTAGTCAGCATAAACTATTTTTGCGTGCGGGTAGTTGTGCCTAAGCTTTTCCAATGCAAGGTTAAGTTGGTCGTTGTGGTACTCGGAGAACTGGTTATGAGGCTTGAGGCACCCATTTTGTGGGTCATAGTCTCCTTTGTTGGGGCTGTGTAACAAGGTCAGGTAACTGGAGATGCAGCCTATGGGCAAATTCCCAGGGACTACTAGTTCCACCGCACCCTCCTCGACCAGCGTCTGCAAAGAGTCCATGAACATGTGGTGACATTATGTTAGGAGAACACACTATCGGCACACCTTTGAAAGAGAGAAATAGAAATAGATGTTAGAGGGCACACCACCTTTTTCTTCACCCCAAACAAAAATTAAATTAAATTGTGTGCTGATAGCAAAAGTTGGTGTGAGCTTAGGAAGAAATTATTTATTTAACCAAAGGCATAAATATAATATCAGTTTTCTGATACGTATCAGTCAGATCCAAAACCGATGTATCGATTTTGGATTGCATATATTGGCTTATACATGTCAATGTGTCAACCCGGTTTGCTCTGTAACTTATGTGTATCAGTTAATTCGTATAGGTTCCGTCCAAATTTTGACCCACAACAGAAAGAAACACAAAATTAGGGAAAGCTTGCGTCCATCCAAACGTACCATAAACACAAATTTTGATAAGTATAGGTATTGAATCTTTATTAGCAACAATAAATCAAAACGTATTGGTGTGTTGGAAGAAAAAACGGTGTTTGACTAGAAACAGTGTGCAAGAAGAAAAAAGTGCTGTGAACGTAGCAGCTATCAAGAAAAAAGGATTTGAGTTTTGAGCCTTTTGACTGGCAGTTATGGATTTTAAATAATCTTACACATATGGTATCAAAAATTGGTCTATACGGTATCAGTTTCGATTGATATCTCTATTCTTTTTTCTTTTTTAAAATAAGATAAAAAAAAAAAAAAGACCGATATGTATCACTATCGGCCGAGTTGTATCGGTCCTCCATCGACCAATACGTGAGTCCGACACTCATTTTGACTCCTTGCTTACACCATTGATATAGACTTTGCTATTATGGCTTGTGAAACAAGTCTCTGATCAATCCAAATGGCTTATGAGACATGTCTCTGATACATACGCCACCGTCCCATCGTTATTTGTTACCCAAGAAATTAAAGGTTTGTATCATGATTTGAAATCATGGATTTCGAGTTGTCTCGAATTGCCTCGAGACCGAGTCGTTTTGTGTCTCATACAACGTGAAACAATTTTCTTATCCATTTTAGATCATTAAAATGTGTTTGATCCTATGCCATTAAAAGATATTTTGTTGTTATGCAACATGGGAAAAAAATTAAGATTAATCTAAAGAGTCAAAGTGACTGTGCATGATTGGAATATATCTTTCTTAAAGAATCACACTTATAAATCAGTTACATATCCTCTCATCAATGATCTTTATTATTAGCCATTTATTATTAGCCATTTAAAAATTAAGAACAATAGTGGATATTAGACTGCACAGATTTAGACATCTCATGATAATCGTTCACGAGATTATTGATCGGTGCCGAAATGTGAATATATTTCGCACCCTAATTCATACATTTAGCTATCCAATGAAAGCATCTGATAATTGTTGTGAGGTTTTAATGATTACAGGTGTTTCTGACTGTTGGATCGTTAAAGAGCATAAAAGAAGGTAATTAAAGACTACACAAAGGCTATGGACAAAAAAGTCAAATGAAGCATCGAAATCCGTGAAGTAGTTTGACATCCATCAAGAGAGAGAAGATTTCACCCTTAGATGTCAATCGATTGAAGACTAAGTGTCAATCGATTGACACATGAAGACAAGTTTACCCTCACTTTGTGCGAATCAAAAGTCAATCGATTGAGAACTTATCCTCAATCGATTGAGGATATTAGGTATAGGGTTTGCTCGACCCTATAAATGGGAAGCTACGAGTTTGCTAGAGAGAGGACAATTTTTGGGGATTATTATTATTATTCATTACTCATTTTTGGTGGAGAGCTCAACTTTTGAAATTTTGGGGATTTCTCTTTTCACTCTTCAAGAGTTCTTCTTTTCTCCTTCTTCTAGGGTTTGATCTGGGTAGATTGTACTTAGGATTTATACTGTCTTTCTTTACATTCATGAAAGCATAGATTGTATTTAGGAAAAGGCATTGTAAACAAAGATCTTTTGGAATAAATGAAAAGTGGAATGGCTTTGAATGAACAAGGAGATCATACACCAAAGATGAGCGGCTAAATCAGTTGATCGGGGAATATGCGATCCCCAGATAAGTAGCAATTTTTTATGATTAATACCGCAGTCTATATATGTCATCATGGAATCGTTTTGCTTAAAGTATGTGTGATTGAAAATATGTTGAATGCTTGTTATGACCGTTGATTGCGCGTATCAACGGCCGTAATCGCTAGATCTGGACCTGCAGACTGATCTAGGCTGCAGAGTGATTATGTATTTACTGTCGTGATCTAAACATCATGAGATATGCTATGCTTTTTACATGACTCATACCGTAATGATAGGCTGAGTCATTGTTTTTAGATAGGATATGCCGGATTGATGATCACATTTTATTACGAATCATTTTTCTAGACGAATGATTGTGTGAATGATGCTTTAATGAAACTGTGAGTTTTAATAATAGAAAAGGGGTACAAATTTGTGGTAGCATATTCATTGATCATATTTAAATATTGTTCTTACATCCATCATAAATTAGTTATTTAGATTAAGTTAATTTTCTTGCATTTAGGAAAAGTGTGATAAATTTTTGGTAAAATTGAATCTGCCCTTTAGTACTTCCTTGGGGACGTTTTTAAGTCTCTAAAAGAATTAATTAAAATTCACGATTCTCTGTGAGTTCGACACACTTGTTCTTGCCGTGCTACAATAGATCTTGTGCACTTGCAAGGATACACTTTAAAACCGACTAAGTTTTTGGCGCCGCTGTCGGGAATTTCGGCGAAATTTTGATTAATTCGGAAAGAGATTTGTGCTTTTCGTTAACAGTCAATCGATTGAGATTTGTTCCTCAATCGATTGAGTGTGTTCTGTGTGGTTCCAGTATTGAATTGTCAATCGATTGAGACAAAAAGATCAATCGATTGACTATTTTGTGTGAGACCCGAATTGCTAATTTAAGATTTTTAGGAAATCAAAGATTTGTTTTAGGAAGTAGAGATTTTTTAGGACTTCTTATTTTAGATTTTGTAGAAGTTTCTTTTTCCTTATCTTCCTCTTTTAAAAAATATCTTGTAGGATTTTCTAAAATCTAGTTATTAATTTTTGTGAGACTACTTGTTTTAGGCCTTGTAGGAATATTTTTATTCTCTCCCTTCTTTTTCTCTTTTAGGTAAGATTTTATAGGATTTTGTAGGATTGCCTTTAGGTTTTAAATTTTTAATTTTTAATTTTTAATTGTGGATTTTGAAATTTAAATTTTAAATTTTAATTTTTGAATTTAATTTTTATTTTTGAAATTCAAATTTAAAAATAATAATAATAATAATAATAATAATTTCTTTTCTTCTGATACTGGCTAATATTCATTATAGAGCTCAATCGATTAACATTTCTCTATCAATCGATTGACTAGCCCTCTGCTACTGGCCATTTCAGCTGAAATTTCTGTGTTGACCAATTCTGACTTTTGAACCTCAATCGATTGAGACCACTATATCAATCGATTGACGGATAAGTCTCTGTTCGAATATGTGTGTGTGCTTTGTGTCAATCGATTGAACCTTTTGCTTCAATCGATTGAAGCTGATATTTGTGGATTTGTTGTGGACTCAACAATCTTTGTTTTGGGCGTGGTGTATGAGCTTTACTCGTTCTTATTACCCACATCTGCAACCGTTTAATCTTGAGATCGAACGATCTTGTAGAGAGAATCGCAGAATCCAAAGGAATCAGTATCATCATACTGAGACTATGGCAAATCAAAGGAATGGAAATAATCAGAATAATAATAATGGAAATAATGGGAATAATAATCATGATGAGGGCCCAAGAACATTAGAATATTATAATGATCCTGATTTTTACGATGATCAAGATAGTATCATGCATGCCCCCATCCCAGGGAACCATTACGAATTCAAATCCGCAATTATTCAAATGTTACTAATTTACCATGAATTGTCAAACGAAAATCTACATGTTCATTTGAATGAGTTCATTGCAGTGTGTAAAATGTTCCGTGTGCATAATGTGACCTACGAAATAGCTAAGCTGCGACTCTTTCCTTTCTCTTTAAGAGATAAGGCAAAAACTTGGTTCTACTCCTTAAAATCACAATCTATTCAGAGTTGGGCAGAGCTACACCGTCAGTTTCTTAAAAAATATTTTCCCAAGACCAAAACCATTGAGTTGCGTCAGAAGATCCAGTTCTTTTCCCAACAACCTACAGAAATATTTCATAAGTGTTGAGAACGCTTTAAAGAATTGATTAAGAGTTGTCCAAATCATCAACTACCAAGGTGGCAGCAGGTCCAGAGTTTTTACAATGGACTAATTTCCGAAGAGAGACGCATAGTTGATGCATCTTGCGGAGGATCGTGTGCCACGAAAGAGGCTGATGAGCTGTGGGTATTGTTTGAGAAGTTATATCAAACTTCAATCCAAAATGCGACAATGGAGCGAACTAATTTGGATGTGGCAACAAAATCACATGTGTTGACCAGAAATGGACTATTTGATGTCGATAACAACACCTCAGATCTTTCAACAAAGGTTGATATGTTGTCCAAGCAAATGAATATGCTGTTAGCTGCAACTAAGCAAGCTAAAAGTGCTAGTAACCCCATCGCGTGTTCAATCTGTGACCACCCAGGTCACATGGCTAACGAGTGCCTTACTACCTTGTCATTTCTTCCTGATGAACTTACTCCTCAAGAACAGGTAAATCTGACTCAATCATATCAGCGACAAGGTAGGAATATGTACTCAAACACATACAATCCAGAATGAAAAAATCACCCCAACTTAGGATGGGGAGGATCAAACCAAACTGGACAGGTGAATCAGCAGTTCAGATCTAATGTAATGAATGGACAGCAGAATCTTCGCCCACAGCAGAATTCTAATTTCCAACATAACCCTCCTTATTATCATCCGAATTCTGATTACCGAAAAAATTAAAATTTTAATCAGAATTTTAATCAATCTCAGGCCACCGTTTCAAAAGATTCTGATTTTGAGGAAAAGATTATGCGAAATATGTAAGTTTTCCAGCAGATGATGATAGATCAATTTAGTCAACTAACAAATCAGTTGAGTCAACAAGAGGAAGGTAGGCTCCCTAGCCAACCCATCAACAATCCTCAAGGCCAAGCATCATCTGATGAAGGACCATCAAATAGTCAACAGTTGAAAGCTGTTACGGTACTGAGAAGTGGCCGAGAAATTAATAATCAAGTGGAAATGCCTGTGGAAGTTGATGAAGAAAGAGAAGCAACAAAAGAGAAAGACTCAGAGAAAAGAAAAGAAAAAGCAAAAGAGAGTCAGAGAAAAGAAAAGAAAAAGGAAAAGGAAAAGAGAAAGAGAAAGAGCAAGGAAGAGAGAAGGGAAAAGAAAAAGAAGAAGAGGAAGTGTCTCCCTCAACTGTCCAACAAGGACGTGAAAAAGAATCGGAACTTAAATCTTCATCTTATGTCCCTATGGCACCATTCTCTGAGTGCCTAACTCCTCCATCTAGAATGGGGAAGGGACCTGCAAAAATGGAAGAAATCTTTGAAACATTCAAACAGGTAAAGATAAATCTTCCATTACTTGAGGCAATCAAACAAGTTCCTAAGTACGCCAAATTCTTCAAAGATTTGTGCACTCGTAAGAGAAAGGCACACACTCATGTTTCAAAGAAAGTGTTCCTGACAAATCAAGTCAGTTCAATACTGCAATTGGATGCCCCACGAAAACTCAAGGACCCTGAAGTCCCAACTGTTCAATGTGTCATTGGTGGACAACCAATTGGAAAAGTGTTACTGGATTTGGGAGCAAGCGTTAATCTGATCCCATACTCAGTGTATGAAAAATTAGGATTGGGTGAATTGAAACCCACAACGGTTATACTTCAACTTGCCGATAGGTCAGAAAGAAGGCCTAGGGGTATCATCGAGGATGTTTTGATTGGAATAGACAAGTTTGTCTTTCCAATCAACTTCGTTGTTTTAAACATGGAACCACCTGTTAAATCCATTAATCAAGTCTCCATCATCCTTGGACGTCTGTTTCTCGCCACTGCAAATGCCTGCATTAATTGTCGAACGGGAGTTATGAATGTTTCTTTTGGAAACATGAAAGTTAGATTGAATATATTTCATGCGATGAATCATTTTTCGAATGAAGATGAGGTCGATTGTTTCTACATAGATCAGGTAGACGAAATAGTGGATGAAGCATTACCATCAATGCTTACCAAAGAAGAATTTGAAATTGCTTTGTTGGCCATCTATGAGGACAAAGGGCTTGAAAGGAAGCAAACAGAAGAGAAAAAGTCGAGTTCATCATGTCAAGATGATAACTTATGTGAAATTGTGACTAAGGTAGAACCATTACCTGTTGAGGTAAAGGATGAGCTAACTCCGTCAATTGAGCAGCCATCAACTGTGGAATTGAAACAATTGCCTGAGTCCCTCAAATATGCTTTTCTGGGACCTCGTGAAACGCTTCCGATAATAATTTCATCTATATTGTCGGAAGAACAAGAGTATGAGTTGCTGAAAGTGCTGAAGGAAAATAAAAAAGCCATTGGATGGACTTTAGCTGATCTCAAAGGGATTGATCCATCAGTATGTATGCACAAAATACATTTGGAAAATGATAGTAAACCATCGAGGGAACCGCAAAGGCGACTTAATCCAAACATGCAAGAAGTCATTTTAAAGGAAATCATTAAATTACTCGATGCTGGAATCATCTATCCGATCTCTGATAGTCCATGGGTCAGTCCAGTTCAAATTATTCCAAAAATATCTAGCATCACTGTGAAAGAAACTACTGAAGGAGAATTGGTGCCCACTCGCGAAACCACAGGGTGGCGCGTGTGCATCGATTATCGAAAATTGAACACGGCTATAAGAAAATATCATTTTCCCCTGTCATTCATTGACCAAATTCTCGAAAAGTTAGCAGGACAAGAGTTTTATTGTTTTCTTGATGGATATTCGGGCTACAATCAAATACCGGTGTTCCCTGCAGATCAAGAGAAGACAACGTTCACGTGTCCCTACGGAACGTTTGCATATCGAAGAATGCCTTTTGGCTTGTGCAATGATCCGGCCATATTTCAACGATGTATGTTAGCCATATTTTCGGATATGATTGACAAATTCATCGAGGTATTCATGAACGATTTCTCTGTTTTTGAGAAGACATTTGGTTCATGTTTGAATCACCTTTCACAAGTATTGCAACATTGTGTGGAATCCAAACTTATTCTCAGCTAGGAGAAGAGTCATTTTATGGGGCAACAAGGAATTGTGTTAGGACATATCGTTTCAAAGAAAGGAATCGAAGTTAACAAGGCAAAGGTCGACTTAATTGCCAATCTGCCACCACCGAAAAGTGTTCGACAAATTCGATCATTTCTAGGTCATGCAAGATTTTACAGAAGATTCATCAAAGATTTTAGCAAGGTGGCTAAACCATTGTGTACCTTGCTTGGCAAAGATGTTCCTTTTGACTTTGATGAGAATTGCGTGAAAGCATTCCTGAAATTGTGTGAATTATTATCAAATGCATCGATAATCCAACCCTCGAATTATTCTATACCGTTTGAACTCATGTGTGATGCATCTGATTATGCTATTGAAGCTGTCTTAAGGAGGAGGGTGAACAAAATACCTCATGTGATCTACTATGCCAGCAAGACATTGATTGATGCCCAGTTAAATTACACCACCACTGAGAAGGAGTTATTAGCCGTGGTGTATACTCTGCATAAGTTCCGCTCTTATCTGCTTGGCTCGAAAATAGTGGTCTTTTCAGACCACCCTGCATTGAAATATCTGCTAGCGAAGAAGGACACCAAACAAAGGTTGATCCGATGGATCTTACTCCTACAAGAGTTTAATTTTGAGATCAAAGATTAAAAGGGTGTCGAAAATGTAGTGGTCGATCATCTGTCAAGAATTCTGCTTGAAGAATCATCGGTCTTGAGACTATCCGGGACAGCTTTCCGGATGAACAGCTGATGGAAATAGGTGGTGCCGCTACAAAAGTTCCTTGGTTCTCTAATATTGTGAATTATCTGATAACTGACAGAATCCCTACCCAATGGAGCAAAAATAATAAAAATTTGTTCTTCTCACAAATAAAATACTATTTTTGGGATGAGCCACAACTGTTTAAAGTTTGTTCAGACCAGGTTATCAGGAGATGTGTGCCTGAAGAAGAACAATTGAGTGTTATCAACTTTTGCCATGTTGGGGCCTGTGGAGGCTATTTTGGAGGACAAAAGACCGCACACAAGATTCTTCAAAGCGAATTTTATTGGCCCTCCATCTTTCAGGACACGGCCAAATTTTGTAAAGAATGCCAAAGATGTCAGCAGCTGGGAAATATTTCACGACGAAATATGATGCCCCTTAATCCGATTTTGATTGTTAAAATTTTTTATGTTTAGGGGATTGACTTCATGGGTCATTTTCTCCCATCTTTCGGGTATTCATACATTCTTGTAGTTGTTGACTATGTCTCCAAATGGATAAAAGCTATGGCAACCCGATCGAATGATCACAAGGTCATGGTAAAATTTCTGAGAGAAAATGTGTTTAACCGGTTTGGGATCCCAGAGCAATCATTAGTAATGGCGGTTCATATTTTTGTAACAAACATTTTACCACTTTAATGAAGAAATATGGCATTACCCACAAGGTTGCAACGCCATATCACCCGCAAACTAGTGGTCAAGTGAAAGTGTCGAACCGAGAGATTAAACGAATTTTAGAAAAGACGGTGCGACCGGATAGAAGAGATTGGTCGAACCAGTTATCTGATGCTCTTTGGGCATATCGTACCGCCTTCAAGACACCCATTGGAATGTCTCCGTTCAGAATTGTCTACGGGAAAGCATGTTATCTTCCTGTTGAATTGGAGCATCAGACATTTTGGGCTATCAAAAGATTTAACTTTGATATGCAAGCGGCAGGATCAAATCGAAGGCTACAGTTAAGTGAATTGGAAGAGCTACGCTATGATACGTATGAAAACTCCAAGATGTACAAAGAAAGGTACAAAAAGCTGCATAATGAGTCAATTTCTCGGAAAGAGTTCCACATTGGACAAAAGGTTTGGCTGTTTAATTCCAGACTAAAGCTTCACTCGGGAAAACTAAAATCTAGGTGGGAAGGCCCGTTTCGGGTTGTTTCTATTAGTGCGCATGGTGCGATTGAGATCCGCAATCTCAAGGACAATCGAGTTTTCAAAGTCAATGGCCAACGTCTTAAACCAATGTTTAAGCCGATGACCCAGTGCAGAATTGAGGCGATGCACCTCAGTGACCCAGACATTTGATCAATGAAAAGGTCGAGCTGTCGACACTTAAACTCAGCGCTTCCTGGGAGGCAACCCAGTGTGTTTTATTTATTTTCGTTTTTGTTTTTGCTGTTGTCTTTGTTTTTGTTAGAATTGAGTCATTCTCAATCGATTGACTGTCAAATAGTCAATCGATTGACCTTCTGTACTCAATCGATTGACACTTCCCTGTTAATCGATTGATAACTCAATCTTCATCATCATCTCCATTCTGGTTTGTCAATCAATTGAGAGTTCTATGTCAATCGATTGACAGCCTCTTGGATTTTGGACAATTTTTGGAATTTGAAGCGCCACTCGACACATCTTGTCGTGGCAACTAACTTTCGGGGCATGTTTGTGTCAATCGATTGAGACTAACCCCTCAATCGATTGACTTGATTAAGTATTTACTTCACCCGTTTCCAAGGCACCTAACCGATGCGACTTTTGACAAAAGAGTGTCCTCAATCGATTGACATCACAGTGTCAATCGATTGACATTAAAAGAGGAGTGGATCACGCCACGTCGCATCCGCCTGACTATTGTAGTTTCAACTTCGCACGACGTGGGGAGGCAAAACATTATCAATCGATTGAGGATCCATCCTCAATCGATTGATGTCCAGACTATATAATGGGGACACCCGTGGTCCCCTTCATCTACACTCTCCTCCAATCTGAACCGAGTCTCCACGATCGCATTCTCCTCGTCCGATCGAAATGGCAGCGCCTAGCCCACCAATATTCAGACCACCTCGTCCCGCAAACAACCCGATGCGCATCCCCAATGAATTGTATATCGAGCGCCAATTTCAAACGGAAAATTTCTTTGATCTTGCTAAATACCATCGCATCGCAGAATGCGCCCGTTCGATCAAATTCATCGAAGCGCTACACTTAGAAATGTTGCTTGCCCCGCCTCCCATTGATGTCTCTCTGCGTATCATTCACTTATTTTACCAGAAAATGGAGTGGGTACCTGCACCACTCTCACCAACGGGAATGCCCTTCATTAGCCTTGAGATTGATAATTAGCGATATAACCTTCACGCAGCTGATCTCGCGCGGGCTTTCAATTTTTTCGTGGTTTACCCCTTGACCCACCACATCGACTCCGCCGTTGATCTTAGCCAGAACGACATGATCAATAATATGTGTGGAGGACGGCGCGAGATCGGGTTGGCAACGAAAAGAGCAGTCCTACCTATGGACATCTTGTTTTGGGACATCGTGATGTCGACTAATTTGCTACCGCATGGCACAAAGAGTGAGCGCACAAAGAATAGGGTGCTGGCGCTATACGCGGCCCACAAGAATACGTGGTTTGATGCCCCGGGATTGATGCTAGAGGAGATGTATCGGTGTCACCAGGACATAGCCACCACCGCAGCGCCAAAGAAGCGCGAGGCTATACTTCTGCACTTCCCGCACTATGTGATGCATCTCCTGGACCAGCTCGGGTGCCCGATTTACGATGATGAGGAAATGGGTGATATGTAGTTTTGTCACTACGGCACCAACGTCTGGGACAAGAGCATCAAGGCTATTCTGAGTGTGACGCCACCTCCGATCAACGTCGATGATGTACCTCCTCCTCCCCGTTCAAACCCCGCACAATGCCAACGTGGCAGTGTTAGACGACCTCGTCCAGAAGAGGTTCCGGATTTTAATGTCAAGGCAGCCGTAGCTCGCCTCGAGGCGCGGATGGATGGGTTGAGTGCGACCCTTGGAGGTGTTGATCGATGGTCAAGATTTCAAGCATCTCTTCTCATGCGGATGGCCTGAGAATCGTTCCCTGGGCGTGCGGACGAATTCATCGTAGGAGCGCGAGCGACGATGAACGAGGAGAGGGATCCGGAATATGATGATGATGATGATGATGTTTAATTTTTTTTTTTGTGTAGTGTTTTTTATGTCTGTGTTTGTTGGTGTTTAGTGTTTAGTGTTTTAATTTGTTTCGTGTGTTTTTAGTTTTTATTTTTGATTAATCATAGGTTGTGTTTAGTGGTCCGGGGACCTATGATGTGTAATCATTCAAGAAAAATCAATGGAATCAGCGTCTTTTTAGTGTTTATTTTTATGGTCATTCTCGGATTGGTGCACAAGTGCATCAGTCAATCAATTGAGGCTTCACTCTCAATCAATTGAGCACTTTACTTTTGAAATTCTGGGAAAGCAACTCTTTTGAGTCAATCGATTGAGACACTGTTCTCAATCGATTGATTCCTGCATCCGAAAAGAGGAAAGTTTCGAACAGAGGAAAGTTTGGACCGTGCACCAAACGGCATCCTTGGTATCTTGAGTCAATCAATTGACACTATAGTGTCAATCGATCGACTGATGTATGTTTCCGAAAGAGTACACCTTCCGTCCGAAAATAGAATTTTGTAGAGTCTGAAGTGTAGAATGTTTCTTGGAGCAATTTTTAGAGTCCATCTTTTAGAAGTTTTTCTCTATTTAAGGGTCTTATTAGTTTAATTTTTCTATAGTATCCCTTTAGTCAAACTTTTATTTCTCCTTCCCCAAGTCCTAGCCATGTCTTCTATTCGGTATCGTACCCGATCGGCAGTGACAAAGTTGATAGAACCCGTGCAAAAATGTGCACATTACTACTCTCCGCGACCATCGCTCGATTTGTCAAATCATGAAGTCATTAATCTTGACGATGAATCACCTTTAGAGGTCAAATCAATTTTTACACGCCCCGTCGAGGCCACCAACAACCCTTCCAAGATTTTGATTTCGACCTCCTTGTGGGCGGAATTGAACCCACCTTCACCTCTCGTCCCACCACCTTCCATCCCACCATCGTCTCCGCCGCACATACCTACCCCACCTCCACGCGAGGGTGGTATCCCTGAAGAAATATGGACTTACGCGTTTCCAAAGCCAAAAGAAGGATGATGAGTACTGAAAAATGAGAATATTTCACCCCTAAATACCTATATTTAGCTGTCCGATGAAGGCTATCTGATAAGATTTATTAGATTTGAAGTGTTTCAGGTAAATATGAGCCAAGTATAGAAAACAGTGCAAGAATTCGGAATATAATGCAAAAACACTGCAATTTCGGGTAATCAAGAACTTGGTGCGACTTGCGGCTAAATTTGGACCTTCAAGACGGCCGAATTACAAAATTGTCAAAACATGAAAGTTGTAGATCTTTTCGTCAGCTTTCCAACGGCGTAAGAATCGTCTCAATCCGAGTTCGGGACAGAAAGTTATGGCCGAAATACCGAAGCAGTGTCTGAACCACAAAAAGTGTTGATTTTCACGGATTTCTGGGGTCGATGCATCGACCCTACAGGTCGATTAATCGAGCCAGAAATTGAGTCTGACACGATTCTGACACTGAAAGTCTGATTTTTTGGAACTTCTGTCGGCTCGATGCATCGACAGCTCTGGGTCGATTAATCGACTCTAAAAACTCGGCCTGGGAAACCTTTGCGCGACGGAATCTATTTAAAGACTCAAACACTTCGGGAAAAAGTAATAGTAGAGTAGAGTAGAGAATTAGGAGTAGATTAGATATTAGAATTAGAGTTTTTTTTGAGAGTTTTAGTTTTTAGTGTTCTTAGTTTTTAGCCATTATTTTTCATAAAAATAGGAAGTTTTATTATTTCTTTTTGAGAGCTTTGTTCTTTAATTTTTCAGTATTCAGTTTATAAATTTTGTTCAAAGTTTATTTCTGCATTTATTTCGTTTCTCAAGATTATCATCCGTTTGAAGTTTGAGGTAATTTTAATTAATGTTATTTTCCCGTCTTTATTTATTTATATCATTTATTTTCAATATGTGTGGCTAAATTTATAGGGATGGGGATCTAATGATTCCCATCCGAGAGATGTACTTTTAATAATATAAAATTAGGGATTAAAATATGAGATTTTAATTTATGGTTGTTGTGCTATCATGAATGGATAAAATTCCCGCCACTAACCGGGATCGCGTGCTTAGCCATGCAGGATCCCGTGATCCGTGATAATTTTACCCTATCATTGTTATGGTCTTTGTGTTTTCGTTGTGTGGATTTAATTATGATTATGTTCTGGGATCGAGTGTGCCGAGCCATGCCCTGGATCTTGGTTCTGTAATGGTAATTTTATCTTAAATATCCCTAATCTGAATAAAGTGTGCCGAGCCATGCCCTTGATTTCAGATTTGTAAGTGGTATTCTTGTTGGAATTTTCACCCACTTTGGGGATGGTTTTTATTTGAACCCGAGATCATGTGTGTCTAGCCGTACCCTTGATCCCAGATCTAGATAAATGAAAATCATCTAAGTCCTGTTTGCAGGGATGCAACGTGGAACCTATTAGGGTGTTGACCATTGATCTTCCATAAAAGATGTTTGTTACCAATGAAATATCTCATAATTTAATCCTTAGATTTATATTATAGGAAGAATGGACCAAAGATGGGAGGATTTAGTATCTTCATCTTTATCATCATCTTTACTTTTATTTGTGAATTATCAATTGAATTTTAGTTTGTAGTCATTAATTACCATCTCACCAACCACTTAAATCATAAAACTGGTAGAATACTGTTAGATCTTAATAGATTTCGAGAATTGCTTGTCTCTTTTAGATGTTTCAAAATTAGTCCTCGTGGGAACGATCTCGTACTCCGCACCCACTATATACAAACCGATTCGTGCACTTGCGAGTAAAACATACATAAAAAAATCACATCAAGTTTTTGGCGCCGCTGCCGGGGATTAAATTTAGAAAATCTGAATTTTTGGTAGACAATCAATTTTAGGAATTTTCGAGGATTAAAATAGTATTTCTACTTAAAAAAAAAAAAAAAAAAAAAAAAAAAAAAAAAAAAAAAAAATTTGGTGAAGTCATGTCAATGCATGGATTCAATCTAAACTCATGTGCTATTTGTGGAAATTCGATGCACATTTCACCTATGTGTCCCTTGAATAACTCAAATTTTTACCCTGAACAAGTCCAACCAAATCCGGTTTGGAACACTCATGACTGGCAGAGTCAATCTAATGACATGTGGGGTTTTAATCAACCTCTAACGTGTGATATGATGCCGTACAATGATCAAAATTCTTATCCCAACAAATTTCCTTATGAGTTTTCACAGCAAACTCAATACTTTCAAGACACAAACTCATATGAACCAGTCCAAAATCCTTCTTACTCCTTAGAATATTTAAAAGGTTTGGTGCACACCAATACTCAAAGAATTTCTAGGATACAATTTCAAGTTAGTCAGATGATCGAGTACTTACAAAGGAAAGTTGAAATAGAGGAGTCCCTCATTGATACCGATCAGAATAAAGAACATCTTCAAGAGGACTCATCTGATTTTGTTCAAGAATATGAGGATGACCAATTGGTCACTACGCTTGAGAATGACATAACGAGCGTTGAGGTAGTGCAAGTGCGAGGAGAAGAGGAAATGGAATGGAACGATACTTATGTCGAGGAGGGAATTGAGAATCAAATTGAGATGAAAGAAAAAGAAAATGACACCCTTACAACACCTGATAAGGGAAACATAACTTTTTTCGATGAGTGTGAATTCGGTTTAGGGAAGAAAGAGGAATTTCAATCATTGCCCCATTCGTTGAATACATAGATAATCAACAGAATGCCGAAAAAAGATTCATGGGTTTGAATCTGAAGTGTGATTTTGGGAATGCCAAGTACAGGGTAGAAATGGACCATAATGGTGACACTTGGACACACCATGGGGGTGTAACTACGTCCTTGAAAAGAGAAATACCGAGACGGTTAAATAAATCGCTGATCCTGCTTAGAAATTTTTTCATGAAGATTTGGGATCCTGGTGGACTCAGAATGAATTTACACCTTGTAGATTAATTTCGCATTTTTCATTCTTTAAAAAAAAAAAAAAAAAAAAAAAAAAAAAAAAAATTTTAGGAGGTCGATGAATCGACCCCCAAGGGTCGATGCATCGACCTTTAGGGTTCGATTAATCGGCCCTATGTTTGAAAAAAAAAAAAAAAAAAAAAAAAAAAAAAAAAAAAAAAAAATTTTTTTTTCGATGCATCGACCCCTTATGGTCGATCCATCGACCCATTTAGGCTCGATTAATCGACTCTTTTGGTCGATTAATCGAGAGTCTTTAATGCAGTGTCCTTTTTTCAAGGACACTGCATTTATTGCAATTTTGACTTTTTCTTTAGTCGATTAATCGACTCCTTGAGTCGATGCATCGACTGCTATTTTGAAAATCGTGCTATTTTTAAAATCTGTCCGTTTTTGTTTTTATTTGGTGTCGATTAATCAACTCTTTATGAGTCGATTAATCGACCTTTACTTCAGGACGTGCGTTTTTGGTTTTTGATTGCCTTGATTTCTGTCGATTAATCGAGTAAGTGCGTCGATTAATCGACTTTTCCACTTCCGTACGTTGCGTCTTTTCACTTAAAGACGTTGCGTGTTTTCCATGCGTCGGGACTCCTGACGCGCCTGTTTTCAATAGAGTCGATTAATCGACACTTTTGGTCGATTAATCGATTCGATCGTGTCTCGTCCCAGAGGCGCCTTTGCGCCTATTTAAATGGAGCAAATCACTGTCTCACTACAAGTTTGATTGTGTTTGTTTTTCCGATCGCCTCCGACATTCGGAGCACTAATGGCTTCGACCTCCACACGCAAAGACTTGTACACGCCCATTGGTCATCCACGTGATCGACCAAGTGGTCGCTTCGCCCGCCACCTATGCTTTCGAATATGTTTTTGATCTCGCGGCTTTTCAAACCGCCTCTGCGCCGCTTCTCCCGCCTGCGATGCGCCAATGCCCATTTTCTCCTCACCCCACCCGTGATCAAAGTGCCCGAACGCGTTGTTCGGTTATTCTATCAGAATAGGGCATGGGTGCCCACGTGCATCGAGAACCAAGTCGCCGCCCACTTCACTGATACAATTGATGGGTGGTCGCGACCCATTTTTCCGCACACCATTGGGGAGGTTTTTAATGTTTCGTGAAGGCGCCCTCACAATCACATTCGGGTGAGGAACTCGGCGAGTCTCGTGGAGGATATTATCAACGAGATGTGCGCATATTTTCTTCCGATCGCCACTAGGCGATCGGCGCTTACGCCGTCGCTTTTGTTTTGGGATAGTGTGGTCGTGCAATCTTTGTCCCGTCACGTTTCTGAGCGCACCGGTGATCGGGTTCAAGCACTTTATGGGGCCCACCGCAATTCATGGATCAACGTGCCTAAGATCATTCATGATGGCATGTGGCGATGCCATGACGAACTCACTAAACATACAACTGGTGAAGCCCCGTTGGTCTACTTCCCCCATTATGTTATGAAGTTGCTGAATTTTCTTCGTTTCCCGTTCTACCGGGATGATGATATCGGGGACCTTGCATTCTATCGTTATGGTGCAACCCAGTGGAACCGCAGTATGCGTCTCTTGGGAAATGTCCCTGATGCCCATGCTGATGCACCGGCTCCCCCACGCCAGCGTCGCCGCGTCCGTCAAGATGATCAAAATGCACCTGATCAAGGACCCGAGGAGGGTGTGTCGCTCGCTCAAGCCCAAATTACCTCTTTACAAGAAGAGCGGCGTGACACCATGGTGCACTCTGTAGTAGCCACTATGATCGTTCCTTCCTCCATCAAATCGCATGTGGCCCGATAGTTATGATGAGATCGCCATGCGAGGCCAAGAGGAGGATGGCGATGATTAGTTAGTTTGGTCTAGGATTAGGATTTTTCGTTTTGTGTTATTTTTCTTTCTTTTGTTTAGGCTGTTTATTTTAGAAGTCAAATCAGAAGTGTCCATGTAATCATCGTCTTTATCAATGAAAAAGTGTGTTTTCTAATCTGTGTGGGATTGTCAAAATTTTGCAAATTACCGGTTGCCTTTAGAGTAGTTGGAACGCACTTTTAAAAAGTTAATTTTCACAAATTTTCAACTCTCTGCCAAGATGGTGTCGATTAATCGAGGGTTATACTCGATTGATCGACCCACTGTTTGCGAAAAAATAAAATAAAATAAAATTTGTAGGAGGTCGATGAATCGACCCCTCTGTCGATTAATCGACCCCCAAAGGGTCGATGCATCGACCTTTAGGGATCGATTAATCGACCCTCTGTTGCTTAAAAAAAAAAAAAAAAAAAAAAAAAAAAAAATTGGGTGTCGATGCATCGACCCCACTGTCGATTAATCGACCACCAAAGGGTCGATGCATCGACCTTCAAGGGTCGATTAATCGACCGCACCGCTTTCTGTTTTTTTTTTTGTTTTTGTTTTTTTTTCTTCCGGCGGCACTCCTAGTGGAAGTCTGATTTGCCACTTTTCTCACGTATATGGACTCCCTCAGACGTACTGCCACATCTTTTCATTGTTTCTTTTCTGCAGGACACCTCTTTCCACTCCTACTCCAACTCTATATTTTTCCCTTTATATTCACCTTTAGGCTCACTTTTCATTAACTCTGCACATTCTTTCTTATGGCCCGACGATTATATCTTACCAGAGCCCGATTATCAAAGATGGAGGAGACTGCTAAAAAGCGGGAGCGCCGCTCTCATCGGACGGTCCCTTTTGTGCCGAATAATGTTGATATCATCGACCTTGATCCGATGATCATTCCTTCCTGGGGAGAACCATCTCGTAAAAAGGTAAATCGCTCCAAATCTCCTACACCGTGCTTCAATACTGATATCGAGATAATTGATGTGATGCCGTCACCGTCTCCCCCATCTTCATCTCCTACTTTCGCCTCCCCACCTCCATCCATACAATCGGCGGTGTTTCATCAATTTCCCCTTGATCTTTGGGAGAAATTGTTCCCTGTGCCTAAGAATATCAATTTCAGTGACCCGAGGTGGATGGGTCCGCCTACTAATGTCTAACAGAGTTGGATTCTTGTTTAGTTTAGGATTTAGGATTTAGGCTTTATTAGTTTTTTCTTTCCTTTTTGTTTTGTTTTGTTTAGATTAGGTTGTTTTTTTAATTCCCTCAATAGTGTAACCATATCCCCTTCAATATTTTTTTTTTGTAATGTTCCAATTTGATACAATTATTCTCTGCACCTGATCTTTGTGTTGAGGTACTTTTTTCAAACAGGTTTGGGGGTGCGCTACTTCTTTCAGTCAATGAGGACATTGTCATCTTTAGGTTTGGGGGTATGGTTAATTATTTTACGTCATTTATTTGTTTTATTTGAAAAAAGAAAAAAAAAAAAAAATTTTGAAGTCATCATGCACATTATTTTACGATTGTTTTCAAACTTTAGTTGATGATGCATGTGAATTTAATTTTGAGAATAATAGTGTCATATTTTGATTACTTGTATCTAAGATGAGGAAGCTTAATGTGATATGTTGTGGATAATTTTGATATTCATGCTTAGACTTTTTACACTGATACCAAGCTAAGACTTAGAAATCGATGAACTGTTTTGAATGTTGAATCATAGGATCTCAGTGGAGACTAAACCCAGTGAGCTTTAGAGCTAATTTCCCGTCATTGATGAGAGAATATATAAACTCGGAGTTTTCTTTGAATACGACTTATTTTGCATTATCTCATACACTTCATTTTGACTTGTGACTTTGCATGAAATCAAATTTATATCATTATGTTAGAATGTACTGTATATCTACTCAAGACAAATAGGCAAAGTTACTTTCTTTTAAGGATATGATTGAAGGCCATCTTTGGCTCGTTTGTGCTTAAAATGCCCCACCTCAAATAAATTTATCTTTCTAGTACCCCTTTGAGCCTATTGAAAATTTACCTTTATACATTCTTTGATAAGCCACGTTAACCTTTAACCCTTCACCATTTCTGAAAATTCAACTTTACCCTTCTTATTTCTGAGAAATTAGGAACGAGGGATGAGATTGAACGAAAAGAGAGTAAGTGGAGAGATACTAAGTTGTGGTGTTTACTGAGAGTGTATGGCAAAAAAAAATAAAAAGAAAAAGGGGAGAGAAAAAAAAAAAAAAAAAAAAAATTGTTGTGAAAAATAATGAAAAATCTGAGGTGCTTCAAGAAAAGGAAATTCAAAAGAAAAAGAGAGTTGAGAAAAAAAAAAATTGAGAAAAATAGTGAGAGATTAGAGAAGAAAAAGAAGAGAAATAGAAAAAAATCAAAAAGGTGTTTCTTTTCCAATTTCTCAGAAACTTTGAATCCCAACTTTCAATTCTTTCTTACCCTTTCCTGAGCCCGATTACAACCCTAAAAAGACCTTCATGATCTGATCTTGCATTAGTAACTGCCTTGTGGAGAGTAAATATGTGATACTTATGACACTTGATATGACATGCTTAGGATATACAAGTATCTTCTTATGAGATTTATTTTTGTTCATTGATTGCATCGCGTTTCATTTATCATGTGAGACCTTTTTATTTGCTTTGTATTGACCTCTCACATATGTGTGAAAACTATCCACTATCGGTGTCTTTATATTTTGAGAGTATACCTAAAGTGAGGATTGAGTCAAAACAACAGATCCAACGGTTTTCCGTTTGAATTAGTTCTGAGATGAATGAATTTTGGTTTGGTTATGCACACACTTCACGTTTAGGCATGAATGGATGAGCTATCTAACGATTTGAGCATTAGACTAATTTGAATGGATATTAGTATGATTAGTATAACATTGTTATTTAAAATTGAGGATTCGCATGTTGAATTGATTATTGATTTTTGTTTTTGAATGGGATATATGTTATCAAAATCATGTTTTGAAAACTGAATTTTATCGATGATTTCAAAAATGTATTGAAGTTTGTGGGTAACTTCACTGTAAACCCTCAGGAGACACAACTCCTCCACTAGGATCACCTAGGGGTTTAAAGGCTTGTTGCACATGCTAAGTGCAATCGTGTTCCCTACGAAAGTGGCATTTATTTTCTTTAGTTTGCTTTGCTCGAGGACTAGCAAAGTGTAGGTTTGGGGTATGATAATCTTGAAAAATGAGAATATTTCACCCCTAAATACCTATATTTAGTCAGTCCGATGAAGGCTATCTCGATAAGATTTATTAGATTTGAAGTGTTTGCGTAAATATGAGCCAAGTATAGAAAAGCAGGTCAAGAATTCGGAATATAATGCAAAACACCGCAATTTCGGGTAATCAAGAACTTGGACTATGCTAAATTTGCACCTTCAAGACGGCCGAATTATGAAATTGTCAAAACATGAAAGTTGTAGATCTTTTCGTTCCCTTTCCAACGGCATAAGAATCGTCTCAATCCGAGTTCGGGACTGATACTAATGGCCGAAGTACCGAAGCAGTGTTTGAACCACAAAAGTGTTGATTTTCACGGATTTGGTCGATGCATCGACCCTCGTCGATTAATCGAGCAAATTGAGTCTCGACACGATCGACATCGAAAGTCTGATTTTTGGAACTTCATTTCGATGCATCGACACTGGGTCGATTAATCGACTCTAAAAACTTCGACTGGAAACCTTTCAAAGACTCAAACACTTGAAAAAGTAATAGTAGAGTAGAGTAGAAATTAGGAGTAGATTAGATATTAGAATTAGAGTTTTTTGAGAGTTTTAGTTTTAGTGTTCTTAGTTTTTAGCCATTATTTTTCATAAAAATAGGAAGTTTTATTATTTTTTGAGAGCTTTGTTCTTTAATTTTTCGATTCATTTATAAATTTTGTTCAAAGTTTATTTACGCATTTATTTCGCTTCTCAAGATTATCATCCGTTTGAAGTTTGAGGTAATTTTAATTAATGTTATTTTCCGCCTTTATTTATTTATATCATTTATTTTCAATATGTGTGGCTAAATTTATAGGGATGGGGATCTAATGATTCCCATCAGAGATGTACTTTAATAATATAAAATTAGGGATTAAATATGAGATTTTAATTTATGGTTGTTGTCTATCATGAATGGATAAAATTCCCGCCACTAACCGATCGCGTGTCTTGAGCCATGCCCGGATCCCGAGATCCGTGATTGTAATTTTACCCTATCATTGTTATGGTCTTTGTGTTTTTGTGTGGATTTAATTATGATTATGTTTCGGGATCGAGTGTGTGAGCCACGCTCGGATCTTGGTTCAGAATGGTAATTTTATCTTAAATATCCCTAATCTGAATAAAGTGTGCCGAGCCATGCCCTTGATTTCAGATTTGTAAGTGGTATTCTTGTTGGAATTTTCACCCACTTTGGGGATGGTGTTTATTTGAACCCGAGATCATGTGTGTCTAGTACCACTTTGATCCCGCATCTAGATAAATGAAAATCATCTAAGTCCTGTTTGCAGGGATGCAACGTGGAACCTATTAGGGTGTTGACCATTGATCTTCCATAAAAGATGTTTGTTACCAATGAAATATCTCATAATTTAATCCTTAGATTTATATTATAGGAAGAATGGACCAAAGATGGGAGGATTTAGTATCTTCATCTTTATCATCATCTTTACTTTTATTTGTGAATTATCAATTGAATTTTAGTTTGTAGTCATTAATTACCATCTCACCAACCACTTAAATCATAAAACTGGTAGAATACTGTTAGATCTTAATAGATTTCGAGAATTGCTTGTCTCTTTTAGATGTTTCAAAATTAGTCCTCGTGGGAACGATCTCGTACTCCGCACCCACTATATACAAACCGATTCGTGCACTTGCGAGTAAAACATACATAAAAAAATCACATCAAAGGACGTTCTACCGTGGTTGATTAAAGGACTAAGAATTTCAGTTTTAGGATCTAATTTTAGGAGTACTTTATGTTATTTTTATGTTTTAGTTTAGGTTTGGTTTCAATTAATTGTAGGGTAGGATTTTTATTTTTCAATAATTGTAATAGTTTCCCTATATTTAATAAATATTTAGTTAGTTAAATAATTGTGTTTTTATTTTTTATCACCATCCCTTTCACTTGATCTATTTCTTTTGGTCCTCGATTGCATCAAACAGGTTTAGGGGGGGTCTTACCTCCTTTCTCGACATCAAAGCCAATGAGGACATTGGACAGTTCAGGTTTGGGGGGGTATTTTCGGTTAATTTCATTTATTTTTGGTGAAAAAAGAAAAAAAATTGTTTTCAGACCTAAAAAAAAAATGCATCAGTCAATCGATTGAGACCAGTTTCTCAATCGATCAACTGATGACCAGCAGCCGATTGGGGAATTGTAGCAGTCAATCGATTGAGACCAGTTTCTCAATCGATCGACTGATGACAGTAAGCCTAATGAACTTCGAATTTTTATTCATATTCTTAAATTGTGTATGACTTGAAATCTTTAAAGATTATCATCATGTCATGATTGTTTTTATGAATGCTCATAAAGTTTGACGATTGAACATAGATGATCATGATCTATGCCTGAAAAATTTTATACCATCACTCTGCGTTAATTCCAAATATGAGAACTAAGTGTATAACTTGAAAACTTAAGATCACAAAGAAGGACTAAAACTCAGGGAGCTTTTGAAACGTTGTCCTCGTTTTTGATGAGTACGGGAAAATATTCAGAGTATTTTTGAATTCCTGCTTCAATTGTTAAAATCTCATTTATTTTATTTTGATTTGTTGATTTTACGTGTGTTATACCATTACACTAGAAATCACTGTGTAAAAACTCAAGGCAATTAGGCATTAGTACCATCATGAAAGGAAATGAGCTAAGGCCATTATTGGCTCGTTTGTGCCCAAAGTATCCCACCATATACTGATTTATCTTGTTGCACCCCCTTTGAGCCTCAACTGAGAAATTTTACCTTATTTATTCTTTGTAAACTATATTAGCCATACCCCACACCAGTTTGAAAAGCCTTACCCTTTTAGCTCGGAGAAATTAGGGATGAGATCAAAAAAAGAAATAAAAAGTTATGGCAATAATATCTGTAAAGAATAAATGACAGAGAAACGTAAAAAGGAAGAGAAAAAGAATTTTCAGTTTACTGCAAAAATTAGAGAAGTATATGGAAGTGATGTTAAAAAGAAAAAGAAAAAGTATATTGAAGAGAAAAGGTTCTAGAGAATTCAAAAGATATCAGAAAATCAAGTGTGTTCTTTTTCCGATTTCTCAGAGAAACTTGAATCCTATTTTTCTTTTCTTTCTTAACCAATTATCCGAGCCCCATTATAACCTTAGAAAAGACTTTTTTGATCAAATCATGAGTGGTAAATGCCTTGTGGAGAGTGATTATACAATGTCTATGATGCTTGGTATATGCATGTTTAAAATACAAATATATTTCTTAATGAGATTTCTCTAAAAATTCTTTGATACACCGTCTTTCTAATACTTTGTGAGATTTTTCTAACTTGCATCGTAATTTCATCTCACATTTGAGTAAAAAGTAAAACCATTCATCAGGAATGATTCTAATCTGAGTAAATACTCATGGTAAGGATTGAGTCTAGACTTGTGATTTAAAGGTTCCTAGTTTAAAACTTCTTCTCAGATAAAAGAATTTGAGTAGTGATAATTGCATAACATTCTAAGGCATATATCATGAACATTGAAAAACAATGGATTGAATTGAATGAGCACGAAGAAAATGAACATGGTCAGATCAGTTTAAAATATTTTCCAGGGTCATCTAATTACTTGAAGGGCATGACTAAAATTTCTGAAATTCATAAGCTTTGAAGTTTGTAGGTACCTTCACTGAAAACCTTCAGGAGACAAAACTCCTCCACTAAGGATCACTTAGGGGTTTAAAGGCTTGTTGCATAAGCTAAATGCAATCGTGTTCCTTACGAAAGTGGCATTAAACTTTTTAGGATGATAGTTTTATTTGCTTTGCATATTTTTCATTCTCCTTGCTCGAGGACTAGCAAAGTGTAGGTTTGGGGGTGTGATCGGTGCCGAAATGTGACTATATTTCGCACCATAATTCCTACAATTAGTTATCCAATGAAAGCATCTGATGATTGTTGTGAGATTTTAATGATTACATGTGTTTCTGACCGTTTGATCGTTAAAGAGCGTAAAAAAAGGTAATTAAAGACTACACAAAGGCTATGCACAAAAAGGTCAAATGAAGCATCGAAATCCGTAAAATAGCTCGACATCCATCAAGAGAGAGAAGATTTCACCCTTAGATGTCAATCGATTGAGAACTAAGTGTCAATCGATTGACACATGAAAACAAGTTTACCCTCACTTTGTGCGAATCAAAAGTAAATCGATTGAGACCTTATCCTCAATCGATTGAGGATATTAGGTATAGGGTTTGCTCGACCCTATAAATGGGAAGCTACAAGTTTGCTAGAGAGAGGACAATTTTTGGGGATTATTATTATTATTCATTACTCATTTTTGGTGGAGAGCTCCACTTTTGGAATTTTGGGAATTTCTCTTTTCATTCTTCAAGGGTTCTTCTTTTCTCCTTCTTCTAGGGTTTGATCTTGGTAGATTGTACTTAAGATTTGCACTGTCTTTCTTTTACATTCATGAAAGCATAGATTGTAATTAGAAAAAGGCATTGTAAACAAAGATCTTTTGAAAGAAATAAAAAGTGAAATGATTTTGAATGAACAAGGAGATCATACACCAAAGATGAGCGGGTAAATCAGTTGATCGGGGGAGATGCAATCCCCAGATAAGTAGCAATTTTTTATGATTAATACCGCAGTCTATTTATGTCATCATGGAATTATTTTGCTTAAAGTATGTGTGATTAAAAATATGTTGAATGCTTGTTATGACCGTTGATTGCGTTTATCAACGACCGTAATCGCTAGATCTGGACCTGCAGACTGATCTAGGCTGCAGAGCGATTATGTATTTACTGTCGTGATCTAAACATCATGAGATATGTTATGCTTTTTACATGACTCATACCGTAATGACTGGCTGAGTCATTGTTTTTAGATAGGATATGCCGGATTGATGATCGCATTTTATTACGAATCATTTTTCTAGACGAATGATGGTGTGAATGATGCTTTAATGAAACTGTGGGTTTTAATGATAGAAAAGAGGTATAATTTTGGAGTAGCATATTCCTTGATCATATTTAAATATTGTTCTTAGATCCATCAGAAATTAGTTGTTTAGATTAAGTTAATTTTCTTGCATTTAGGAAAAGTGATAAATTTTTGGTAAAATTGAATCTGCCCTTTGGTACTTCCTTGGGGACATTTTTAAGTCTCTAAAAGAATTAATTAAAATTCACAGTTCCCTGTGGGTTCGACACCCTTGTTCTTGCCGTGCTACAATAGATCTTGTGCACTTGCAAGGGTACACTTTAAAACCGACCAATTATCACATAGACATTTCACAAGATCATCACATAGACATTGTGCGGTAATATAAATAGTATCATCTGTATAAAGAATATGAGTAGTACACTTCAATGATGTATTAGCCTAACATCCTATATAAAATAAATATTTTCTACATTGTATCTCAGGGCAAAACGCAGTTAAATCTCCTCTCGATGAGCCCCAAGACATGAGAAATGTTGTCTCGGATGAGATTTCAACCATGGTGTGTATCGATGAATTATTAAAGTAATTGCGAGTACCCTTACAAGATTACTGAAGACGCTCACGTCTGAAACCCATTTAAATGCGTTGACTACACTACAAAAAATAAGACTATCAGTGGCAGTTTTTGGAAAACAAAAACTACCGCTAGTCTTATTTTTTGTAGTGTAATTGGAATTAGACGATAGAGATCGTTTTTTTATTTTTTGAGAATCTGGGTATCCGGGCCATTTAGAGCACCTGCTTAATCCCAGGGGCATGTGCGTACCCCAAATTAGCACATGCCGGGTTAGAACGAGATATAAATCCCTAGGGTGGCCTCAAGGGGTGGAGGGGATTCGAACTCATGTCTCTTACTTTTGGAAGTAAGTACCTGGCCAGCTCGCCTAACCCCTTAAGGTTGATGGAGATCATTTTTCACTGTAATATTCAACACAATAGATCTTGAGACCATGAGCTTACCATCAAGTTGTAACGGGGGTACGCAGCTTGGCTACTTGAGCCTTCTACACCAACCACTCATTACCTTTGTTGCCTGGGCCCACGCGATGTGGTGTCATCAAGGCACGCGACATTTTGGTGCTGGGAGCACGCAATGTGGTGCCATCATGGCACGCTGCGTCTTGGTGCCTAAGCAGTATGCCATGTTGTATCAGGAGGGTACACGACATGTAGCCAGGAGGGCTTTGCAATGTGGTTGTGATACGGTCACATGGGAAGATGATGCGAGGAGTTATGCGCGTAATGATTCGGGGCATGGCACTGTGTGCCACGGAGAGAGGCCATATTCCATGAGAATATGACAAATCAAAACGTTTGAGGTCCTCAGGTTGTTTACCTATAGATAGTATTTGGACCATCTATGTGCGAGAGGTACTGGATGAGTTGCTTCTCACCCACACAGGGCCCTGTATCATCAGAGGGTGCGCAAGTGTCTCCTAGGCTAAAAGGGTAGGCCTAGGACATTGTTGGGGTAGCAAAGCCGTGTGGCACCCAATGCAAGGGTTGGCCTGTATGACAGACTACGCGTCGCTATGTATGTGGGTCGACTAAGCGTAGGACACTCGAATGATACGTGGGACTCGGTTGAGCACGTCAACTTGAGGGTCTGAATATCTGTGTGTTGGCGAGGTGTGCCACACATATATGTGGGCTTGGTTAGGTATGTCGGCAATAAGTGTTGAAATGAGATGGCATGAGGAGCTGCATGTCATTACTGTTGCGAAGCGAGGTACTTGTGCAAGGCACGTGAGAGTGAAGCTTGAGCAGGCCAAACAAGGCACGTGTGTGCCAACTGGTGTGTCGTGGGAGGCACGATGTATCAATATGGTTGACGTGAAGAAAAGGTAGCCATGAACGGGAGTTCCCATCCTCTAGGCGGGTAGTATCAGAGCTGATGAAGATATAGGTTGACTTCGTTACATACGGCAACGAGGCACCGCACGGGTTGATGGCGCGTCGGAGCATTCCCTGTGATAGTTGGTATCAGCGATAGGCTGGCTTGAGTCGGAAAGTTAGGCACCGCACGCGAGGGTACCTTATAAAAGAGTGACTTTGTGACAAAGCGTTCTTTTTTTTATTTCACATAACACAAATTCCAAAAGAATGGCCCTAAAATTAATTTTAAGTATGATATGTGCCATGTTAATTTAGGGCCACTTTTATGAGATCTGTGTCATATGGAATAAAAGAATGACTATCTGATGGTATGCTCATGGCCTCAAGATCAATTGTGTTTAAGAATGAGGTGAAAAGCAATCTCCATCATTGGATTCCAAGCACTAAATGAGTTTTGGTGGTCTCAGACTTGGTGCCATCATTAATCCTACAGGCTCCAAGAGAGCTACCCAATAATTTTCAATAGGCTCCAAGAGAGCTACCCAATAATTTTCAATTGGCTACCACTGTTCACACCCACATGTTCTCTAAAAGCCGCCACGTACCAAACCCCTTGAAAATTGTTGACTGCTTCGAATCAGATGATGGAGACCATGTTTCACCTCGATCTTTCACAGAATGGATCTTGAGATCATGACTCACCTTTTCGACGGTCAGTTTTTTATTCAATGTGCTACAAATCTCCAAAAAATGATCTTCAATCATATGGCCCGCATCACACTCAAACGTGATTTTAGGGGCATGTTTTGAGGATCTGTGATACATGGAATAAAAAAATTGACCGTTTGATAGGTGAGTCATGATATCAAGATCCATTGTGTGGAAGATTATGGTGAAACACGGTCTCCATCTTCTAATTTGAAACAATCAACGATTTTCAAGGGGTCTGGACGTCAGCGGTTTCAGAGAATGCGTGGGTACTAGAGGTGCCCTTTTCAATTCAAAGCCATTAGTTGCATATCAATGTTCGACCCTTGCACATAGTATAAAAAAAAAAGTACATGATATTTTGTTTATTGCGCGGAAGCTCATAAACTAACCAACGATCTCACGATAAACCATTAAATAAGAACGCAAAATAGAAGAAAATCAATCATAAATACACAAGAGGCAATATTTACGTGGTTCGGAAATATGCCTATGTCCACGAGTAGTGATAATCCACTATATTGATTATTACACAAGAATACAAAAACACTCAAGCATCACCAAAGCTCTCCTCAAAACCCCAAGATAGGTTTTCCCAAAGCTTTACAATGATATTTTTCTCTCACAAATGCTCTCTAATTCGTCCATGAGCTTTTCCTTATATAGAAGTCCCGAGTCCTACTTCTAACCCAAGAGAAATTGTCCAAAAAATGAAATCTACACGTAACTTAGACATATCGGGTCGCTTGAGCGACAACCAAAGTCGTTCGAGCTACTTACACCCATAAGTTTTACCTTTGAGCCATTCCCCGGTCGGTGGAGTAAGGTTCAAAACCGCTCAAGCGACTTTTTCCCGTAAGATTGCTCTTGAAGTGTGTACAACTCGCTCAAGCAGATTTGGTTTCTGCTCGAGTGACTTATATAAGTTAAAGTCAAAAGCAATAATTCCCCACCCGACTCTAAACTTCAACATGTACTCATCCATCTGATCATCACTGTACTCAAATCACTGCTGCCACCAACACCTCGAGAGCGCTCAAACCTGTTGGACATTAATCAAGTACAAAAAATGTTTAGTCTTGACCACCGATATCACTTTTATAATCATATCCACAGGATTGTCCTTCGTACTCACCTTCTTTAAAGATATTTCATCATCTTCGATTATTTTCCGTACGAAATGATACCGTATACCAATGTGCTTGGTACGAGCATGACAGACATGATTCTTTGCTAAGTAAATAGCACTCTAGCTAGCGCAGACCACGTCAATACTTTCTGTGTGATCCATAAATCACCAACTAAGCCATGAATGCTTCTTTCACTACCTTTGTTATTGTCATATACTCTGTCTCTGTAGTGGACAAAGTCACTGTATCCTGTAACATCGACCTCCAGCTAATTGGACCACCTAAGAGTGTAAACACATATCCCGTTATAGACCGACGCTTATCCAAATCACCCGCGTAATCTGAGGTATCCTCATAACTGATGATTTGTACCACTACGAAAAATCAATCTGACATTCTTGGTACCACGTATGTATCTCATAATCCATTTCACTACCTGCTAATGAACCTTGCCCGAATTAACCATATATCTGCTATCCACCCTAACGACCTGTGAAATATCCAATCGAGTGCATATCATAGCGTACATCAAGCTACCAACAACACTGCATAGGGAACACGAGTCATGAACTCACACTCCTCATCTGTTGTAGGATATATGTTAGCGGAAAGACAGACGTGAGTTGTTAATGGAGTACTCACAGTCTTTGAGTTCTCCATTCGAAACCGTGAGAGTGCCTTCTCTAGATAACTCTTATGTGTCAGACACAACTTTCCTTTCTCTCTATCTCTCTGAATTTTCATTCCATGATTTTTTCTCGCTATGCCAAGATCCTTCATCTCAAACTTCATGTCAAGTTGAGATTTCAACTTGTTGATCTCCATAATGCTCTTTGCAACTATGAGCATGTCATCAATTATATACAAGAGAAGAAAAATAAATGAGTCATTCGTTAGCGTCTTTAAGTAAACACAGTTGTCATATTTACTTCGAATATAATTTTAGGCCACCATGAACATGTTAAATCTCTTGTACCACTGTCTCGGCGACTATTTCAACCCGTATAAGAACATTTTCAGTTTGCACACTAACCTCTCTTCTCCATGAGACTTAAACTCTTCAGGTTGGTTCATATAGATCTCCTCCTCCATATCATCGTGTAGAAACATTATTTTTATATCGAGTTGCTCCAACTCTAAGTCCAACTGTGCTATGATTGACAACAAAATTTAGATTTAAGTGTGTTTCACAACCAGTGAGAACACCTCATTGTAATCAATGTCTTCCTTTTGCGTATAGCTTTTTGCTACTAATCGTGCATTATACCTTACACCACTACTTTTTGGAGAACCCTCTTTCTTCTTATAAACCTACTTGCACCCAATTGCTCTCTTTCTCTTAAGTAACTTTGTTAATTCTCATTTTTTATTCTTATAAAGAGAATTCATCTCTTCACTAATTGCGATCTTCCATTTTCGTGCACATCTATCAATGATTGCATCCTTGAATAAAGACGGATCATTGTCATACAACATCAACGCGTAGGCGACCATATCCTCGTAATCATAGCGAATTGGTGTTCTAATATTCCTTTTGGGTCTTCCACCTGCTAAGGATTGTTTTGCCTCTCTTTCAATTGTTTTTACACTTTCCTCTAAGGTAATAATTGTAGAAGTTTCTAATTCCATCTCAAACTGATCTTCCGCCACCTATTCTCCAATTTTCATGATTTGTTTGATAAAAGTTTACATAATAGATTCATCAAAGGTCATATCTCTGCTGATCACAATCTTATTCTGCTCAAAACACTAAAACCTGTAAACTTTCACACCATTTGCATACTCTAAGAAAATTGATTTTTTAGCCCTTGGGTCAATTTTACTATCCCTGACATGATAGTAAGTTGCGCAATCAAAAACCCTCAATGCACTGTAATCTACAGGCTTCCCTGACCACTTCTCAATCGAAGTCTTCCACACTATTTCTGTAGATGGTAATTTACTTACTAGATAGCACATTGTACTGACTACTTCGGCTTAGAACTCTCTACCCTATCCCGCATTAGATAACATGCATCTTGCATTTTCAAGTAGACTTCAATTTATAGGTTCTACTATCACATTTTGTTGAGTTATATTCCTCCCTGTAAGTGTCTAGCAATATCGTTCTCTTCAAAGAACTTCTAGAACGGTCTACTAGTGTACTCACCACCATTATCGATTCTCAATCGCTTAACCTATCTTTCAGTTTGGCTCTCAAACTGTATTTTCAACCTCTTAAAGATTTTCAACACATCATTCTTACTCTGCATCATTTAGATCCATACATAGCGAAAGTAATCATCGATGAAGGAGACGAAGTACTTGTCACCACCTTTAAAAGGAACCTTTGAAGGCCCCCATACATCTAAATGTATATAGTCCAGTGTGCCATTTGTTGTGTGAACCACTATATTGAACTTAACCTTGCATTATTTCTGGAAGACATAACGCTCACAAAAGTTTAACTTTTTTAGCCTTTACATCTTTCAACAACTCTGTCATCTCTCTTTCTAGCATGTGCCATAAGTGTATGTGTCATAACTGTGCAGTGGACAAACCACTATCAACTGAGTAGATACTGCTGCTTTACCTGTCATTGTACTCCCTGATAGAAAGTAAAGGTTCCCAATCTTTTCCACTTTCATCATAATCAGAGATCTCTTTGTCACCTTAAAAACTCCACTTTGAGCTGCAAACTTGAGCCCATTAGGGTCTAGTGTACCAAGCAATATGAGGTTCTTCTTTAGTTTTGAAAGAGGGCGTACATCAATCAATGTTCTCACAACCCCATCGTACATTTTTTTTCTGATACTCCCCTTTCCAACTATTTTGCAGGTCATATTATTACCCATCAAAATCGTTCCACCATCCATCTCGCTATAAGACGCGAACTAGTCCCTATATGGACACATGTGGTAGGAGCACCATGAATCAAGTATCCATGCATTCTACAAGTATTTAACAGAAACCACTGACAACACATTCTCATTATCATCCGGAGCTTGTTCGACTAAACCAGCCTCATCAACGACTCCTTTCTGTTTCTTATCCTGAGCATCGTCCCTCTTTGTTTGTAACTGTGGACAATACCTTCTGATGTGGCCCCTTTCTTGACACTTGTAACATTCTACTGTCTTTATGTTTTTGAATTTAGATCTGGACTTTAATCTACCCCTTCCGGATTTACGGCCCTCTACTCTCCCCCTAACCGCCAAGTCATTTGCTTGTGTATCGCTATCCAAATCTTTCTTCCTCATATCGTTACAAAGCAGCGTCGTTGTAACTGACTCCAGTTCAATAGTATCATTCCCATAGAACAGCGTAGTAATTAGGTGCTCATAGGAATCGGAGAGAGAAGACAAAAGTAATAGTATTTTATCTTCATCCTTAACCTCTTCTCCAACATTTAATAATTTAGATATTATTCTATTGAATTTATTAAGATGTTCATTAAGAGAAGTGTCTGCTTTCATGTGCAATTTGTACAGTTGCTTCTTGAGATATAGACGACTCGTCAGAGATTTCATCAAATTGAGACTCCAATTTGACCCACAGCGAGGCCGTTGAGTTCTCCTGCATCACATTGTACGTAATTTCCTTCGCTAGACATAGCCTAATCGTACTACACGCCGAAAGTTCGGATTCTTCCCAATCACCATTGAACATATCCACCGGCTTACCTAAAAGCCCTTTCAATACATTTTGCAGCCCTTGTTGTATCAAGATATCCCAGACTTGTACTTGCCACAAGCCGAAATTAATATTTCCTTTGAATTTCTCAACCTTGAACCTCGCTTTCAAAACCTTTGCGGGCTTTGATACCATCTTAGATCGTAGAATATAAACCTCTCTAATACTAATTTGTTGCGCGAAAGCTCACAAACTAACCAATGATCTCATGATGAACGATCAAATAAAAATGCAAAATAGAAGAAAATCAATCACAAACACACAAAAGAAAATATTTACGTGATTTGGTAATATGCCTACGTCCATGGGTATTGATAATCCACTATATTGATGATTGCACAAGAATATAAGAACACTCAAGCCTCACCAAAACTCTCCTCAAGACCTCTAGCTAAGTTTTCCCAAAGCTTTACAATGATATCGCTCTCTCTCTCACAAAGGGTCTCTAATTCATCCATGAGCGTTCCCTTAAATGGAAGTCCCGAGTTTTACTTCTAACCCGAGAGAAATTGTCCAAAAAACGAAATCTGCACATAACTTAGATGTCGCAGGTCGCTCAAGCGACAACCTTAAGTTTTAAGAGCAAGGTCCAAAACTGCTCGAGCGATTTCAACCCACAAGATTGCTTTTGAAGTGTGCACAACTCACTCGAGTGAATTTGGTTCCCACTCGAACGACTTACATAAGTTAGAGTCAAAAGCAACATTGTAGATTTCATGTGAAAAACAAAAAATCAAAAGAACTAATAAAAGAAAAAAAATTTAAAAAGTAAGAAAAATAAGGATATCAAACCAAACCTTTTTTCTGTTTTCATATTCAAAATTTGGAAAAAGAACAAAAGAAAAAAAAAAAATTGAAACCTAATGGACTCATTTCAGTTCGGCTTCAGTTGAAGCTTTTTTTATGGGAAACCAAAATTTTCAATTTCAATTCGGTTCATTTCGATAACCCGAATCTGCATCCCTACAAGTGACTAAAGTCATATTTTGTTTGCCTACTATTTTTTATGTATTTATGATGAATTGGAAGAACAAATTTATTAAATGCTTCAATCAATGTGGCCTCATTGCAAAAAATAAGACTATTAGCGGCAGTTCACCAAAAACTGCGGCTATTAACCAAAAAATTAATACGACTATTAGCGGCAAGAGTATTGGCGATTCCTTTTTGTTAATAGCGACAGTTTATGACTGCCACTAATAGTTTTATTTTTTGTGGTGCACCTTCTGGACAGCACAATAAATTTGACTGTTTTGAATTATTACCTCAAAAGTTAGGAAATTTTAATGTTTTGCAAGAAATGGTATGGGTAACTTTTTCTTTTAGGCTATTGTGAAGTGGCAATGATCAGGTTCTGCCAAGTAGAATAAGATTTTGAGTCTTATACATCTGTTGCCCTTAGAAATAAAAGAATCTTGACTTTCTTGATTTTCACGTTTTTATAGCATAAAGTGCAGTCAAGATTCTCCTATTTTCAAGGACACAAGAATGTGTAGGACTTAGAAATATGGCTCTACTTGGTAGGACCTTACCACTGCCCATCGTGAAGCAAGGATCAAAATGTCGGCCAAAAATTTGAAATTTTCGGCCGAGACGTCTCGGTTTCGATCAAAACCGAGACGAAAATATACATTATATCGTCACCCCTAAAAACATCTAAATTATCGGCCGAAATTTGAAATTATCGGCCGATAATTTCAAAATATCGGCCCAAATCACACGGTTGAGTTGCAATAGGGTTTAAACTCATTTTTTGCAAAAAAAAAAAGAAATATATCATTTTTAATAGGGTTTAAACCCATTTTTTGCAAAATAAAGAAATTTTTTTAATAGGGTTTAAACCCATTTTTTGCAAAAAAAAGAAATATATCATTTTTTTTTTCTTTTTTTAATAGGGTTTAAACCCAATTTTTACAAAAAAAAAAAAAAAAATCATTTTTTTTCCTTTCTACTCTCCTTCATTTTTTTCCCTTTTTTTTCCTAAAAAAGAGAAGAAAGAGGTACCTGGCTTTTATTTCTATTCTTTCTTCTTCTCCTCTTCTACTCTAGCTTTTTTTTTTTTTTTTTTTTTTTGTTGTTTTTCGGCTGCCGTGCGTCACTGCCTGTAGGTTTAGACAAGAGAGACAGAGAGATGGGTTTGGGTTTCCTAAGTTTTAATAGGAGAGAGGGAAGGGTTTGATACAATACACCTATGCACACGCTTTTTAAGTGATTGCACTTAGGTAAAAAAAAGACTTTTTATTTTAGGAACATGTGACATGTGAAAATGCAATTTAAACCATCTGATTTAAAGTTCATTGTCTATAGATCCTTGGTAGATAAGATTGGAGCAAAACACAATTTACGTCTGATATAATAGTCTTTGACTATATTTAATTATATGATGAAATAAATTTCAGTATAAAAGTATTATTTATGATGTTGCATCTCCAAATAAATAATAACAAGATCTCGTCTCCCTGAGGCCCAAGATGCGAGACATCTCGTCCGAGATGTCTCCGTCTCGGATGAGTTTTAAAACCATGCCATGAAAGAGAAACTCTAAAAGAAAATAGCATGCAGTACATATCGCATGTATTGGAGCATACGATCATGTTTTGAAATCTCGGGAATCCGAGTTAGCATGAACACCTTTGAGACCGAGACATCTCGCGTCGGTGAGATGCATGGTGTGTTATGTTGAGACAAAAAAATAATTTATTTTTAATTTAAATTAAATTTTAAATTGATAAAATCTTTATAACAATTGTATTTAAGTTAAATATTAAAAAATATATAAATATAATAAAATTATTTTAAACATATATAAACATAAAATCGGTTAAAGAATCTTGGGAATCTAAGTAGTGGCCCTATTGGACACTTTCTTTTAGGGTACCTGTATTTACAACCTAAGATTTTTCCTTCTCAACCCTGATTTTACATGCTTTGAATCGGACGACGGAGATTATTTTTTATTCTAATCACTTCAACATATGGTTAGATTTTGATTTCACATGAAAAAACTCCCTAAAAGTAATCCGAGAATCATGTTTGATATACGCTTATGATCATGTTCATTTTTTTGGATGTGTGCATGTGAAATCGAAATATAATCGTCTGACGGTAGGCCAATGAGCTCAAGATCTGTCATGTCAAAGATTGAGTTAAAAAAGAATTTCTACCATATGATTTAAAGAACTCAATGTTTAAATATATACAAACTTAGGCTGAAAAGGAAGAATCTTGGACTGTGAATAGCGGCACCTTTTTTCAAAGAGTGCATTTATTTCCACCCACAGATTCGTAGAAATAAAGGTACACTTTTTCAAATCACCTCATATTTTGTTGAGATATACTATATCTTGCCCATCCCAAAAAAGATGCCTAAGATCACGGAGATCTCGTATATCTAGACGAGATATGTTGTGATTTAAGGCCCCTAACGATTCACGCTTGAATCCCGGGCCACCCGAGCCGGAGATGTACTGAGACTTCTTGCGCGAGGCGTCTCCTCTCGGACCAGAAACCATGCATACGATATAAAATCAGTGTTTCACCTCAAGTGGACGAACGGGTGGTCATGACCATGATCGAGTCGTCCCCTTCAAACCACGTGGGGTGGGGGACCACAAGAGCCCCTTCGTTATAAAAATATAAAATATAAAAAAATATTGTACTGGCTAGTATATGTTATGGTTTAAAAACTTGGCAGAAAACTTTCGTGTCTCTTTCGACCAAACCGACAATGATACTGGTGTCAAGTTCTATCGAATTTGAGTTATATCGGCTGGTATGGGCCGAGTCATCCGATACGTGCTCGGTCTTAGTCGGTTGAGTCAGCAAATCCTTATCAGAATTAAAAAATATAAAGAAATATATTACGAATCTTCGACCATTTAATAATTACAGGCGTGATTAGTGAAAGGAAACATCCACTAATTGAAGTATTTTAATACTGAACTCGTCTTAATTTTAGTAAAATACATAATTCTTAACCAAATGAAAGAATAAAGTAAATTTCCTCAAATGATGAACCAATATATCCTCTAGCTATCATCTCAAACAGGTTCATCAATCGCACAATATAGATATAGATATAGATGGTTCGAATTTGCCCATTAATACTAAGGTGATGCGGCCCTCATTGTTCACGCTATATTAATGAAAAGAGAGATATATTTATCATACAATTAACAAGACTATTCTAATTGCCAAAAGTCAAAAAGATTTAGATCTCTTTTTATTCGGCCTCAATGCCACGTGCATGTACCAAAATAAGCTATTACCGATTTAACAAGTGCTATATATTTTTCTGTTTCTGTAATGATTATTTTTTGGGCACTTTAGAAAAACAATCTTCAAAAATAAACGTTTTAGCAAAACAATCTCAAACTTAAACATTTTAAAAAAACAGAGCTTTTACGATTTTCAGAATTTTAAAAACCCATCAATGCACCATTTTCATGAATTTTTAAAGTTCTAAAAATCGTGAAAACACTGTTTTTTTAAATCGTTTAAGTTCGGAGTTGTTTTGCTAAATCGTTTGTTTTTCAAGGTTGTTTTTCTAATTATCTCATTTTTTTTTTTTTTCTGATTGGGTGAGGACTTTGCTGATAGGTATCAATTTCGCGCATGTATCCGATTTTCGTTGGCCGATCGGGTCGCCAGCCGATACCAAGTTTATAAACCATGATGAAGACCATTGTGCACATATATTTAGATCATATCATGAATCTACCTACACTGATAGCAAATTCAATGGCTTTGACTACATGAGGCACGAAAGATCGGACTTCATCCATGCTTCTACCGGTCCAAAATGCGTAGTTGTAATCGTTTCCGCCGATCTCTCCGACAACAAAGAGCGATTTACGAAAGTAGCCGACACAGTCTGCAAACCACATGAGGAAGAAAATTCAAATAGGTTTAGATGGTGGAGAAATCTTATCCAAATATAGTATCAAAAGGACAGCCAAAATTTCCACCTGACCTTTAGTTGCGATGCATATGGAAGATTTCAATTCCTTAAACCATTGAAGCTGAACACTGAAGGTGATGTTGGTCGATAGCTCTTTGGAAAGGTTTCTCTCCTCGAAGAAGGAGGGATCGAGAGCGGTGGCCCCCGAAAACGCAAAATTCACTCCTTGCCGGAAGTCGTTGACATAGGAACTCGACAGATATGGTGGCAGCAGTGGGAGCCCGAATGCCTCCGCTACATTAAAGTTCAACAATTTTACATCAGACCGAGGCGAATCGAGATCGAGTTCATCCAGAAATAGTGAATATGAGAGAGGAAAGTACCTATAAAGTCTATGATCAAGCGGCCGTCCGAGCTACGACCTGTGGGCTTCCCAAAGTAGGTTTCGCCATAGGGAGGTCTGGATTCAGCGGGGTGAGATTGGGCGGCCGAGATAACAAAGTTTCCAGTGTCTGCGAGCGAGTCACCGAAGCTAAAAATCGACACATAAGGATGTGTTGTAAACTCCCGATTGAGGGAGGAGAAACTAGTTAGAAAGGAGAAGAGAAGAGGGATCCTGTTGAGAAGAGAAGCCATGGTAAAGGAAGGGGTAGTTGAGTTAGATGTAGTCATATCCAAAAATGTGGCCCTATCCCTCTCAAACGCCTTTTCCGTTAAACACCTTATATTTTCACCTTTACCTAAATCGACGGTTTTATCCCAGCCTTATTTTTCATAGTCTGAAATACCCCTTACACTTTTTGTCATTCTACATAGTTTGAAATTTTAAATATTTATCCTTTTCTATATTTACGGAATGTGAAATGGGATTTATGCCGTCTGATTTGAAGGCCACAATATAAAATCGCTGGTGCCAACGATAGACATGGGAAAAAAGGCGCTATCGCCTCTTTAAAATTTTTTTATTTATTTATTAAATAATGATCTGATCTTTAAATATCGATGCATCGCTTAAAGAGGCGATCGATCACAATCAGATGAGCGACATGCCATCAACTATAGTAAAAAATTTTAAAAAAAAATTATTTTTAAACAGTCGATAGCGACTGTTTAAACAGCCGCCATCAACTGTAAAAAAAAATAAAAATAAAAATAAAAATTATTTTTTAAACAGTCGATGTCGCCTCTTTAAGCAGTCGGTACTAACTGTTTTAACAATCGTCATCGACTGATTAAAGAGTTGGCATTAACTATTCAAAAAAAAAAAAAAAAATTTTTAAGAGGCGATATATCATTTTTTTCGTTTCTATCGTTGGCACCATCGATTTTATATTTGGGCATTCAAATCAGACGGCATAGATCCCGTTTCACATCGCGTAAATATAAACAAGTGCAAATATTTAAAATTTTAAACTATGTAGAAGGAAAAAAAGTGTAAGAAGGGGTATTTCTGACTTTTTGTGCTATGTGGAATTGGCTCGACTTGAAGCTAGTCGGTTTGGTTAAAGGTGAAAATATAGGGTCTCTCACGGAAAAGGTGTATCTGACTGGGTCGATCCGATAAATTTCCCAAAAACACAGGTATTTTGTGAAACCAAATGTAATTTTACCCTTCATTTTCCGTTGAGTTGACTTTGTTTATTGCACAATTATATATGCGGAACCAAGTCTTGAACCAAACACTGAAATTGAATCGAAAACCGAGGGAATCAAACTAAACCGAACTACACTAAAACCCGACACAAACAGAATCAAATCCCAATTCGGTTCGGTTTCGGTTTGGATGGCTTGAAACCGCAAAATCGAGGGAGTTGGCTGAGTAAACCGAAAAAAATCAGGAAAAAATCGAAAAATTCCAAAAAAATACCCTAAAAATAAGTTTTTTACCTAAACCAAACCAGATCGATTTCGATTTCGGGTTCAAAAAAATATTTAAACCAAACCGAATGGGTTTCGGTTCGGTTTCGATTTGGGGTGTACCGAACCGAATACCCAAAAAATTGGGTTCAATTCGGTTCGGTACACCGAACTTGCATCCCTAATTGTATATGACTTCTTTTTTTTCACAATGATGTTATGATCATCATTGAGCCACTCCTTATTGTGGGACCCAATAATGTGATTGGATTCGATGGGGCAGGAAACTAATGTGGGATCAAGTTACCTCTTTCCTAGTATTATGTACACTCAAAAATTTTGGAAAAATTTACCTGATCAACCTTATCAGATATACTTTTTACGTCAGAGACCCTATATTTTCACTTTTACCCAAACCGACCAGCTTTTAGCCAAGTCATTTTCAACTAGTACAAAAAGTCAAAAATACCCCTTCTTACACTTTTGTTGGTTCTACATAGTTTAAAATTTTAAATATTTGCATTTTTGTTATATTTACGCAATGTGAAACGGGATTTATGCCATCTAATTTAAAGGCCACAATATAAAATCGATGGTGCCAAAGATAGACACGAAAAAAAAGGCGATATCGCCTCTTACAAAAAAAATAAAAATTTAAATAGTCAATGCCGACTCTTAATACAGTTCATGCCAATTCTTAAAATAGTCGATGGCGACTCTTAACATAGTTGGTGCCGACTGTTTTAACAATCAACATCGACAGTTTACACAATCGATGGCGACTGTGTATATAGTCGCCATCAACTATATAATTTTTTTTTTTAATCGATGGCGACTGTGTATATAGTCGCCATCAACTATATAATTTTTTTTTTTAATCGATGGCGACTGTTTATACAGTTGCCATCGATTGTGTAAACAGTTGATTTTTTTTTTTTTTTTTATACAGTCGATGACGACCATTTACACAGTCGCCATTGATTGTGTAAACAGTTAATGTCGACTATAAAAAAAAAAAAAATTATTATTTTATTTTATTATTTTATTTTTTTATACAGTCGATGGCGACTGTTTACACAATCAATGGCGACTGTGTTAACAGTCGGCATCGACTATTTTAAGAGTCGGCATCGACTGTGTTAAGAGTCGGCATCGACTGGTTAAAATTTTATTTTTTTATTTTTTTTAAGAGGTGATATCGCCTTTTTTCTTTGGCACCGTTGATTTTATATTATGGCCTTCAAATCAGACGGTATAGATCATGTTTCACATCGTATAAACGTACAAAAATATAAATATCACTACAAAAAATAAAACTATTAGCGGCAGCCACAAACTGTCGCTATTAACAAAAAAACTGCCGCTAATAGTCTTAATAGTTTTTCATTAATAGCGGCAGTTTTTTACAGAAACAAACTGTCACTAATAGTCTTATTTTTTGTAGTGTATTTAAATTTTAGAACTATATAGAACGAAAAAAGTGTTAGAAGGAGGTATTTCTGGCTTTTTGTGCTAATTGTAAATGGCCTAGCTAAAAGCTGATCGATTTGGGTAAAGGTGAAAATATAGAGGCCACTGACGTAAAAGGTGTATGTGATATGGTCGGTCAGGTAAATTTCCCTTATACCGTATAGAATAAAGGGAAATTTACCTGATCGACTCTATCAGATACACCTTTTACGTCAGTGGCCCCTATATTTTCACCTTTACCCAAATCGACCAAATTTTTGTCGTGATTTAAAATTTTAAATATTTACATTTTTCTATATTTACGCGATGTGAAACTGGATCTATGCTGTCTGATTTGAAGGCCACATAATAAAATAGATGGCGCCAAAGACAGACACAAAAAAAAGGCGATATCGCCTCTTTAAAAAAAAAGAAATTTTTTTTAACAATTGATGTCGACTCTTAACACAATCGGTACCGACCATTTTAAAAGTCGTCATCGACTCTGTACACAGTCGTCATTGACTCTATGAAGAGTCGTCATCGACTCTGTACACAGTCGTCATCGATTTTATAAATAAAAAAAAATTATTTATTATTATTTTTTTTTATATAGTTGATGGCGACTCTGTACACAGTCGATGACGACTGTGTATAGAGTTGCCATTGACTGTGATTTTTTTTTCTTTTTTTTTTATACAATCGATGGCGACTCTGTAAACAGTCGTTGACGACTCTTAAAATGGTCGGTACCGACCTTGTACAGAGTCGATATCGACTTTTTTTCATATCTATCTTTGGCTATCGATTTTATATTGTGGCCTTCAAATCAGATTGTATGGATCTCGTTTCACATCGTGTAAATATTGAAAAATACAAATATTTAAATTTTCAAATTATATAGGTGTGTCCTCTTCTTCCTCATTCTAATGTGCTACAATCTTTGACGAAAAAGGTGTATTTGGGTCGATCCAAATAGAAGATCGGAGTAAATTGGATTAAGGACAAGACGCCATCACCTTCGCTACCTTTGACTTTTAGAAACTGTAGCAGATTAAAATAAGGAAGAAGATGATGTTTTTGTGCGTTAAAGAAAGGGAATAATTTAGACTTTTTGCTATCCTTAGGCCTTGTTTGACAAAACTCGTGAAAATGGTTTTTCTTTTTTACTTTACATGGGCTTGTAAATAAAATAACTCATGGGAAGTTTTATTTTTAAAATTTTACAATGATTTTATTTTTATTTTTATTTTTTCAGTTGTTTGGCTATATTGTGCAAAATTATTTTTCTAAGGCACCATTCTTCACACCATGTGAACACGTAACTTTACCCTATATCATTGGGCCAAAATGCATTAATCGCTTTGAATTAGAACATTTTTTTTTGTCCCAACTTTTTATAAGATGGATCCTGAGATCATGGTCATACACTCAAATAATTAGTTTTTTATTCCGCTGGTACATATCCCAAATAGTAACTCTAAACTCGTGAGTCATACATCAAGCTCAAATACAAATCACGGGTCATTTTTTGGAATGGGTGCCACATGAGGTTTCATCTAAACCGTCCGATATAAAGGTCATGGTCTACAGATCTACGACGCAAAGGAGTGGTGCAAAACTCAATTTCTATCATATGATTCGATAGAATCAACTGTTGAATCAGATAATGGCTTTGGAGAGCATTGAATCATATGATAAAGATTATGCTTGGTGCCAATCTTTTCACTTATGATCTTTAGATCATGACCTTCAAATTAAGTGGCTTAGATGGTTGGGTTACATTTATTGGCGTCGTTGTTTATGGGTACCTCTGTTCGAGTCCATACGTTCTCTGAAAGCGCCCACGTCCCAGACCCATAGAGGTACCTACCCTATTCTTTAATGCCATGAAAACAGGCCAACATAAATCTTATCGTTAAAGCTATTGACAGCCTTGAATAAGACGATGGAGATCATTTTTTGTTCTCATTGTATAACATGATCAGTCACTTTTAGGGATGCGTGTCATGTGGAATCACACTTGACCGTCTGATAGGTGGCCATGATTTCAAGCTCTATTGTTTGAAAGATTGGGATAAAAAATGATCACCATCATTTGATTCAATGCAGTCAATGCCTTGAAGGGTGGAAACTTATTCAGTTGGTGTAGTCTGTGCAACCGTCATATCTAACCGCCGAAAGATGTAAGTTTGTGTTTAGGTACCTCTGTTTGCGCCCATGCATTCTCTGAAACTGCCCTCGTCCCAGACCCCTTGAAAATCATTGATTTCTTCAAATTAGATGATAGAGATTGTGTTTCACCCCTGATCTTCCACACAATAGATCTTGAGATCATGGTGCATTGATCTGACGGCCAGTTTTTTATTCCAAGGGTCATAGATCCCCCCAAAATGGCCCTAAAATCACATTTGGGCGTGATTTGTGTCATATGATTCAAGGGCCATATTTTGGGGATATGTGACAAATGGAATAAAAAATTGACCGTCTGATAGGTTCATCATGATCGTAAGATCTATTATGTTGAAGTTCAGGGTGAAATATGATCTCCATCATCTGATTAGAAGGAATCAATGGTTTAAAAGGGGTATGGGACGTGGGCACAAAGGAAAGTAGCCTTCGTTTTTCCCGTAACATGGGCTATAATTGGTTTCAGCAGATTTTTAGCTGAAAATATTTTATTAGTTATTTTGTCCTATTTCCCGGATAAGTGGGACCCACTAAGTTTCCCAAACGGCTGAAAGTTCGCTTTACATAAAAAAAAACTCCAAATTCCATGAGTTTTTTTGAAGAAATCGGATTGCCAAGCAAGCCCTTAGGGTCGGCTAGGCGTATCTAACTTGATTGATCAGGTAAATTTCCCTGTTTACTCCGGTGACCTGACAACTGATAGCTAAAGTTGGGTCAAGATCAGCAAGTTGGGTCAAGATTGCTGATCATATGTCAAGTCAGGTTTTCTTGTCGGGAAATTTACCTGACAGGCCCTGTCAGATACGCCTTTTAAGTCAGAAGCCCTATAGTTTCACTTTTACCCAGACAAACCCGCTGTGCGCCGAGCTGAGGCACGCCTGTAGGAAATACCCAAAGTACCCCCACAGTAATATATAGCCGCCCTCTTTTCAAATCATTTACTGTTTTCAATTTACTTTTTCGTTCGAAGTCGGTGGAGAGTCGTTGACGCTTCGTGGACGATCGCGTTCAAATCTACAACCTTCAAGCTACCAAATCTGTAAGTTAGAATTAAAATTAGCTTCCATCGCTATAGATTTTTTTTTTCTCCTCTCTTTGGTGCATATTTTGACATAATTTTTTTAGGTTTTCCCATATGTAATCAATATCGATCTTCTATGTAATCGATATCGATCCTCTATGTAATCGTTACCGATTACATATTTAGTCGCTATCGATTACAGCGAAGATCGATATCGATTACATTTAGAGTCGATAACGATTATATATGTAGTCGTAATCGACTATATAAACTGTGGATGACGAATCTATAACAAATCGATATCGACTCTCTATGAATATAATTAATACCCATCATTTGAATTAATTTCCCTATAGTTATTACCCTCGATGCCATAATAAATCATACGAGGTTTTATATTTATCTCAGCCGACGTTCAATTTATTGCCAACTACCCTTTTGTAAAACCATTATGGCAAGTTAGGTTGGAAGAATGAGAAAATTTAATACAACAATTCGTATTTCACAATCTAGGAGCTTTAAATACAGGTTTAGTTCGTCCTTAGCAAACCACCTATCATCCCTACCGGCCCATATTTTTCCCAATGTCTGACGACGAAGAAAAAACCTTCTATAACCCAATCAAGTTCGAGCCTGTATGGGAGGACCCACCACCACCAGAACCAGATCCTCTGCAGTTCATGTGGGACGAGTACGATGAAGTAATGGAGATTTTGGCGAAGGAAGAAAAGAAGAAGAGGAAGGAAGAAAAGAAAAAAAAGAAGGAAGAAAAGAAAAAGAAACTTAAGATGGAACCACCCGCCTCTCCACCCCATCCACCACCTGCTCTTCATCCTTCTTCCTAAATTTTCTTTTCATTTTTAATTATAAGTGAAAATTTTTGAATGTAATTGAAAAATTTTACAAGTAAATAAAACTTTTTGATGCAATGGCGACTTCATGAAATCTTTTGAGTCAGTAAATTAAATATTTTCTATATAAATAATGGAAATTTACCTGACAGGTAAATTAAATATTTTGAGATCATTGTAGACTTATATTGAATTGATGGCGATTTCATAAGTAATCGATATCGATTATATTTAGAGTCGGTATCGATTACATATAGGGTCGATATCGATTATATATCTAATCGATGTAGGTAAAGAAGAAGGAAGAAAAGAAATAGAACAAAAGAAAGAAAAAGAAACTTAAGAGTCAGTAAATTAAGTAATTTCTATATAAATAAATATTTTGAGGTCATTGCGAATTTATATTGAGTCATTGGCGATTTCATAGGTAATCGATATCGATTACATATAGAGTCGTTATCGCTTACATATGTAATCGGTATCGATTATATGTAGACTCGATATCGATTATATATAGAGTCGGTATCGATTACATATGTAATCGATAACGACTCTATATATAATCGTCTGAGTTTTATATATACATTTCATCAACATTTTTAACTATCCTTGTTAGTATGGTGCTCAGTCATTTCTTTTTTATTACAGTTCATTTCAAAAGGCTGTCAAGATGGTTGTACACCGAGCTGTTGCCAAGTGTTCGCCTTGAAAGGCAGTTTGAATCTCTACAAAATGCTACCCATTTCAAGGAAGAAATGAGAGATTCGGTTTTGGTGGAATATTTCAAATGCCCAAGGGTGTGGGATTTCTTTCCGATGTGGTGGATGCGATGCTGACATTTTGGGTTGATAAAAACCACTTTCGAATTGGGAAGACTGATGTCTATCTTCGGAAGATAGACATTGCATTGATATTGGGCCTTGCCGTAGTTGGCCCAGAAAAGTATACCCCATCCGTTAAACCATCGGTAGAACAAACCATTAGATACAAATACTTTCGTGGAACGCCTCCCGGAAAAATTCTTCGGTCTCATATAGATGCTGCAATTTGGAGAGCGAAAAGTGATGAGGACTTCTTAAAGTTGTCCCTTCTGTTTGTGTTGTGCATATTTCTCTTCCCCGGGTCCCACCATCAGATTTCAGAAGACCACATCGACCTCATCGATGATGTGGAGACCTTTAACTGAACTCCGTGGGGTCTGCACATCTACCAGGACTTGATCGAGTATATAATAAAGGGCGTGGCGAATAGAAAAACCGCATAGATGGATAAAGCCCTGAAGACGTACAACACATATGGATGCATATGTGTACTTCAATGGTGGGCTTATGAGATCCTGCCCGATATATCGCCATCCCAGCTAGGCCTCAAGGACCCTTTCCCACGACTGCTGAAATGGTGGTATGAATTCAGATCAAAGGTTACACTCATGCGATGTTAGACAGCAAGGTATGAGGTCTATTGCCTATTAAAAAAAAAACAACTTACCGATTCATTCTAGAATCGATAACGATTCATTACAGAATCGATACCGATTCATTTACGAATCGATAACATTCCTTAACAATCGATAGCGATTCCGTACAGAGTCGATAACGACTTACTAAGTAGTCGATAACGATTCATTAACTAATCGATAGCGATTTTTTAACAAATCGATAACGATTTATTAAATAGTCGGTACCAATTCTTTACATAATCGAGAGTGATTTATTATATATAACGATCATTTTATTCTGTTGTTTACATGTTTCATTTTCTTTCAAAAGGTTCGCGCTCCCCTCGTGCCTCAGGGCTTTGAATTAGAGATACCCGTGTTAAGAGAATATCTACGGGGTTCAAAAGGAGGTTGGGGGGAAGAGGAAAGAACCGGTCAAGAAAGCTGTGGAAGAGATTCGGCCGAAGAAGAAAAGAAATTACATTTCGGTCGAGAATGTTGGAGAGGGAGAGGAAGAATGGGATGACGCATCGACGTCTGAAGAAGAACCCCTCTCGAAAAAGGGCCCCGTGCATGTGGGAGAGGGTCGGCCAAGAACTAGGGGGGCCGCCAAGGAGAGCCTGGCAGCGAAAGATAGCCCAGTTGAACCGTTCACCTCCAATGATTCTTTGTTGAGGAGGGTCGATCATTTGACGCTGGATAACTTGAAGCTCACCCAAAGAGTGAGCGATTTGGAGGGAGAGAATAAGGCCCTGGCTAAACGTTGCGCTTCTTTAGAAAAACTATGCAACTCTTTTAATGAGAGGCTGAATTCAAGGGATGCGGAGTGGCAGAAGTTAAATCACTACAACTATTTAGTCAGAAAGGGCCAGACTGATATAAAAGAACTCCTTGAAAATTTATTGGAGGCGAGACCTAAGGTATGTGTTAAAATCTGGTTTTAGATGTTCAATTTTGTTAACATAAATCGATATCGATTATATATAGAGTCGATACCGATAATATATTCAATCGTTATCGATTATATATGCAGTCGGTCTCGATTCTATTTACAATCGATCGCGACTATATATATAATCGATAACGATCATATATAAAATCGATAGCGACTATATATATAACCGATAACGATCATATATAAAATCGATAGCGACTATAAATACAGTCGATAACGATTATATTTAAAATCGATTTGGACTTTTTAAAATGTGGACCAAAAATTATTTCTTATTTTGCATCATTATTACGATGTACATGATGTGGCTATGGAGGAGCTGATATCGAAGGTGTGCGACACAACCTTCGATGAGGAACCATCAGCTCCTGCGCATCAGGTTCCTCCTCCTCCTCCCGTTGATGAGGTGAAGGCAGCTGCTGACAAGCAGCTTGAGACCCAAACTGATAAGGGTCCTGCTGGTGAAGAGGAAACCTCTTCCTAATTGCCTCACCAACAAGCTGAGCTTCGCTTAAGACCTAGGCAAGCGAAAGTCAGCAAAGTAATTGCCGTCAAACCTAAGGCCCAGCGAAGGATAGCAGCTGAAAAGAAGCCTACCGAGAAGGCCAAAGAAAGGACCAAGCCGAGCTGGACGGTGGCGATCATTACGGTCCGGGTCTCTGGATGAAGATGCTCCTGCTGAGCTAACAACGGAGCAAAAATATATGCTAGACATATGGAACAAGCCTCTGAAGGAGGACGAGTAAGTTATTCTACCCTGAATACTTAACTTTATTATTATATATTTATCGTGAAGATTAGTTAAGTTGGCCATTTTTTATGCAGAGAATATGTTAGCATCCGACAAGTATAAGGTGGTGCAATCCTTCGATGTCTCATGGGAACTCAAGACTGGATAACTATGTAAGTTTAACATACTGTAGGCAAAATCGTTATCGATGGCTTATGTAATCGTTATCGATGGCTTATGTAATCGTTATCGATGGCTTTTAGAGTCGCTAACGATGGCTTATGTAATCGTTAGCGACTCTGTACATCATCGATATCGATTCATTAGAAAGTCGATAACGATTTCGATGACTTAAATAATCGTATCGACTCTCAAATGAATCGTTATCGATGACTTATAGAGTTGATAACGATTATGTATTTAACTCTAACTGCATATTTTAATCTAACTGCATTAGTTTCAGGTTATGGCGCCACCGAGACATTTGGAAGTTATTGATGATAAAATTTATCCCGAGAAAGAGGTCAAAACTTCCTTATGGACCTTCGTCTGCGTGCATTACATGGGCTATGAACTGAGAGATTTCAACAAGTTCCTGCTTGCTGAAAAATTATACGACCAGTCGATCGAGGTTCAAGTTCAAAGGTGGGCTGCCTATAGACAAAGAGAGACCGGAGGGAAGAAGCTGATGGAAACTTTCTTCTTCAATGAGCTTCGGAATCAGGCTCACGAATGCAACATAGTATGCTTTTATCCTCTTTATAATTATTCTTTTTAATTTTTCTATTATACCCTTTGAGATTATATTACTTTTTTATAGATATTTATACCAATACATTCAGAACAACCACTACATTGGGCGCTTGCGATCGTAAAGTTAGTCGAACGATCGATAATGATCGTCGACCCTATATTTAATAGGCCCTCTAAGGAAAGATATGTGTCCCAATTGCGGTACGGTAAGATATTTTGCTTAGCATATCTTTTATCATTGTTAGCTTAACATATCTGACACTCCTCTCTATTATTTCGAAACAGACCCAATACCTTCCCGTGATTTTATATTTGTACGGTGACTCCGCTGCACTAATGAAGAAGAGCTATCCTTGGTCATCTCATCGACCGGATCAAAGCCGTCCCCTGACAGACCAACTCCTGTGATTGTGGAGTGTTTGTTGTGAAGTATGTCGAATACTTTATGATGGGGAAGAAATTTGACTTCGCGCAATCAGATATAGATAGAATCAGGGCAGAAATTGGCCATATACTGGCTACATACACAGGCGATAGCGGAGTACTGGCGAAGGACGACAAAAAGGAGGGGGAGCAGCAGTAGTGTGGTTGTATTTGAATATTTTTGTAATTGTAAATGAAATATTTTTTCTTAATGAATTATTTTGAATATAATTGCACTATTTTTATGTAGTTGTAGTTAAAAAGTAGAAATAGCATCCATTAGCGACTACATATATAGTCGTCATCGACTATATAAATAATCGGTGACGACTCTGTATGTAATCGCTACCGACTATATAACTAATCGTTAACGATTCTTTAGGTAATCGATATCGACTCTAGATAGAGTCGTCATCGACGGTATCCATAATCGATACCAATTCTTAAATGAATCGATATCGACTTTATAAATAGTCGATGGAGACTTTATATAGAATCGATATCGATTATTTATACAATCGATGACGACTCTATGATACATCGGTAAAGACTATATTACAGTGTAAAAAAATATGGATTCTGAATTTCTCATTTACATTCAATCTATCATTATTAAAAATATACACTGTTAGTCCATCGGTCCCACTGCCTTGCAGCTCCTGCAGTTGTGACCATATTCATTGCACCTGTTACACTGTAGTGCCCTAACCTCACCCTTAGACCTTATCCTTCTCTTCCTCGGACGGTCGGCTTGCTTTCGGCAATAATAGGGTGGTCTCACTTTCATATTTTCAGGGAGTTGCTCTGGTTGGAACTCCCATTGACTTTTATCGAGGGTGGGAACCCATTGCTCGTCATATGTTTGTCTAAAGCAAGCGGTGAAAAACCAGTTCTCACAAAATTTATGGTAGTCGTAACTTCTTCGATTGATGGCCGCCACGACATGGGAGCAAGGCAAGCCATGAATGTGCCAACGGCAGCAACTACAGGTCTTGTGTTCCAAGTCAATGTGATGAATGTAATTTCTGGAATTGACTTGGAATTGATCGCGCCCGTATGGTTGAGCTCTCTTTCTACCGGCCCATTGCAATACCTTCTTGAAGAAGAAGGTGGTCCATTTCGGATATCTCTCGCATTTTTGAAAATGATCGCAACTTTCTCTCTAGTAGTTCCGATTAAGTCAATAATTGGTCTCTCTCGAGCTATTTTAAACTTTCGGCAATATTCGTAGTCGTGAATCGATCGCCTTCCTTCCATATGTGCGTGCTCAATGCTTTGGATCTATTTTCAAAATATATTCTACTACACGAGAATCACAGAATCTTTCTTCATTTCGTTAATAAAATAATAAAATTTCTCTTCAATATGCACGCATAACGCACCACCATAGACCCTTCACATTGTTCTGGATACTTGTGCGCAAATTTTGTGTCATATGCCGCATGCGATGGTTGTGATATGTGTTAGGAAGATCGTTTCACCGCATTTATTAAACCCTTCGACGTGATAATTACGAGATCTTCGTTAAACCCACCGATCACGAGCGCACCTACCCGTTTAAGAAACCACATCCACGTATCCTCTTCTTCTAACTCGACCACGGCAAATGCTAACGGTAATATATGACCATTACCGTCTTGCACAGAGGCGATAAGTAGGATCCCTTCGAAACGTCCTCGTAGGTGTGTGCCGTCTACAAGCAATATGCGACGAAGTGTATTGCGGTAGCTTCCGATGCATGGGCCAAAACTCCAAAAAAATCTTTGAAACTTACCGTCAAGAGTAAGTTGAAAGGATGTTTGTACATTAGGATCTACCCTCTCCATCTCCTTCACGTAGGCCGGTAGATCAAAAAATTATCCTTTCCAACTTCCTCTAATATCATTAAGGGCAAGCTCTTTTCCCCTCCAAGCTTTTGCATATGAGATTTGCACATTATAAGCTTTTGTAATATCAAACATTATCGACGCCGGTGTGTAGTCGAATCCTTCCATAAGTTTATCCCGTACATAGTTCGCTACGAAGGAGATTGTTGCATTACGGTGGCGGTCCGATCTTAGCGGCTCCGCATGTGTGAGTACTATTGAATGTCTTGATTTGGAAAGAATCGAGCCATCAATTTAGAAGCATGTATTCGCCACGAACAATCGGGTTCGTAGCATCCGTCACTTTCGATAACTAGCGGTCCTCAAAGGCGAATTTGAAAGTTTTTCTCCACCGCGTGTTCTTTCAATGCTCTTTGAAATGTTTGTTTGTCTCGGAAGATCTCCAATTTTAAACGTCCAATTCTGATATTCAGTTTCCACCTCTTCATCGGAGGAATCGCCCGATGTCTCTGACATTTCGTAATCTCCGTCTACTAGGGGATTGTCAATGTCTCTCACAAAAATTTTCGGATCCTCTTTGATAAACCCATCCGGTTCGCCTTCATATTCTTCTTCTAAGGTATCTTCATTCATGGCTTGAGGATGACTACGCCATTCACTAGCGGTGTTCTCGGGTGGTTGACTAGATCCTTCATCGAAGGGGTTCTGATGTGATTGACCGGATCCTTCACAGAATGGATAATGGCGTGGTTGGCTAGGCCCTTCACCAAAGGGGTGCTCATATGTATGGACATGGGGTTGAGTTACTCCGGTAATTCCCATTGATGGCATGGTAGAACATAAGTCTTGAGTAAACCAAGTTGTCCATCCACCGGGGAAGATATAACTGAAATCGTTGGTATCCACCACCCTTTCTGAAGTATAATCTAACCATTGACTACATTGTTGTGACCCATGCATGTATTTTACTGGGTCATCATATGATTCAATCGGAGCATCGTTTAAATCAAATGTTGCTTTCCCTTTGTCATCGTTCGCCGCAATATAACCGTCATCGCCTAACGGGACGATATCGTATACAATTTCATCCTCAAACTTACATGGCTGAAATGAATGAGACACAAAATCAGTCCCGCCGAGATTTACTTGTTCAGCTTCAACTGGGAAGGATGACGGTTCCTTAATGATAAATACTTTTATAACGTCCACTCCGGATTTATAAAACGTAAATAATGTAGCCAAATCATCATAGTCCAAAATGTCGGCAACCACAGGCGTATTCACTATCTTCATATGAAACTTTGTGGAAACTATTTCATCCGCCTTCGCAAAACTGACAGCAGACATTCGCCTTATGAATTGTTCATAAGAAATTTCAATTGAAATGTTAATAAGCCTCCGCCGGCTACCTTCATACAAGCCATCATCGTTTACAAGAAGGCCATCATAGTGACAAAGAAGAGGAATCCTCACGTCCGTCATCGTCTGTTTAAGAATGAGAAGGAAGGGTCATAAGACTGATGAAACAAAAGAGAAAAGACGACTATAACTCTTAGTCAATTGCAAATACAATCGATATCGACTCCATATATAGTCGATATCGATTGTGTATACAATCGGCATCGACTCCATATAGAGTCAATATCGATTGTATACACAATCAATATATCGAATATCGATCACAATACACAATCGATATCGACAGATATACAATCGTCATCGACTCTATATGGAGTCGATGACGATTGTATTTGCAATCAATATCGATTGTGTATGGAGCCGATGACGAAATGCATAGCCTTTTTCTTCTAAGAGATACTGCATCACTAAATAACACTAATAAACTGAGAATGGGGTTAAGTAGGATACCTCTCGTCGCAAGGACAAAGTTCAGGGTCTTTTTGCCACAATGAAGAAATGCAGGGCCTTCTTCTTCCAAGCCTCTGTTTTCTTCTTCGAAATAGCAGATCGGAGCAGATCAGACTAAGTAAGGACACTCCGTCTAGGGTTTTACACCTCTAACTTTTTTGCAGGATAAAATGAGGAAGAAGACGATGCTTTGTTGGTTAAAGAAGGTCATAGAAGGGGGTAATTTGGACCTTTTACTCTCCTTAGGGTCGGCTAGGCTTGGAGCTGGTTTGTCTGGGTAAAAGTGAAACTATAGGGCTTCTGACGTAAAAGGCGTACCTGACAGGGCCGGTCAGGTAAATTTCCCTTTCTTGTCTCGTTTGGTCGGGTGCCCGATCCAGTCGGTCAGGTTAGCTCGAGCTTATCCTAATTTTAGATTGGGCAGCCAAAATTTTTGCCTGACCGGGCATTGCCCGACCCGTTCCCAGTCCCAATCATAACCCAGAAATTGCACCGATTAAATACAATTATCATCTTGAAAATACAATATTATAAACAAGATACACCCACAATTGTCGAAATATAATTTATAAAATAAGTATTCGTAGCTAGTTGATTCAAAGTGAGTGATAGATGGGGTAGTGCAGGGGCCTTCTTAGAGCATCTCCAATGGGGCTAACCAAATGGCTCATTAGCCTATTTGGAGCCCCTTCCAAAATCTCACTCTAATGGATGGCTAGCCTCTTCATGCTAGTTATGGTTAAGAAGGAGAGGCTAGCCAAAAATTTTTTTTATTATCTTTTGTATTAGTTATGGATCAAAATTTTGGCCGAAATTTTAAAATTTTGATCGAGTCGTACTAGTTATGGATCAAAATCTCGGCCGAAATTTTAAAATTTTGGTCGAGTCGTCTCGGTTTCAGCCTAACCCGAGATGATAAAACGCTCTTTATCGCCCCCCCTCCAAAATCTTGAAATTATCGGCCGATAATTTCAAGATTTCGGGCAATATTCTGAAACCTTGCTTCCTAACTTTTTATGGGGTTCAAAACTCATGGAGAAGAAGAAAAAAAAGGGAAGAAGAAGAATCATGCAGAAATCCACAAAATAACAAAAAAAATGACATTTTTACATGAATCTAAGAAGCACACGAACACTCTTATCAAAAGAAAAAAAAAAAGCACATGAACACTAGGAAGTCTAGGATGCGTAGATTCAGAGAAAAACTACAAAGAAAAATGAAACCCTCGCTTAAAAACATGAAATATTAATGAGATAAATTAATAGAAAACACTACAAAAAATAAGACTATTAGCGGCAGCCAAAAACTACCACTATTAACAAAAAATTGCCGCTAATAGTCTTAATAGTTTTTTTATTAATAGCGACAGTTTTTTGCTCCAAAAAATTGCTGCTAATAGTCTTATTTTTTGTAGTGAAAAGGGGTAAAAGAACTCACTTTTCTAGGGTTTTACTGGTGTTCAATGGCGAGTGGAAGGGGATCTCTTCTCTATCCTCGTTTAGGGCCTCCTTGTAGTGCCACAGAAAACTAGTTCTCTGGTCTCTCCTTAATCTTTCTAACAAATTTATATACAAATAGATAAGAGAATATATCCAATGTCAATCGCTTACTTTTAGAATCAGTATCTACTATGTGTAAACTGTTGGATTTGCACTTCAAGATGTTAATCCTGAAACACGATCTCCATCATCTGTTCCGAAGCAATCACTGAGTTTAAAGGGGTTGCACTTTGCACATATGGGCACTTTCAGAGATTGCGTGAGTGGTAATAGAGGTACCCATATATATAGAGCTACCCAATATTTCAAACAGTAGATCTTGAGATCATAGCCCAACTAGCAAACGGTCAGATCTTGATTCCACGTGGCATACATCCCTAAAGTGACCATGATCATGGGCGTATCATGAGAAGGGTTTTCAGGTCACTTTTGAGATTTATTCAATATGGAATCAAAATCTGACCGTCTAATATGTTTTAAATGAGCTCAAGATCCATTGTGTGATCGATGGGGACAAAACATTATCTCCATTGTTGGATTCAATCCAGTCACAGCTCTTAGGGTGTAAATCCCAAGTTTCCCCTAATATTCAATTGCAAATACCGATACCCTTCTAAAAGAATCAAACTTGAAAAGAATGGTCTCACTAATGTAGAAAAGAATGGTTTAAACGGACAAAAATTAACCCCACTAGTATAAATATGTGTTCTAATAATGTTTTAAAGTTTAAAAAAACCAATAAAATAAAGTTCGGCAAAGTTCGGAACATATATTCAAAAAAAAAAAAAACAATTTACCGAAATTTTGACCGATTTACGGTTCGGGTTATGAACAAAACCAAAACCGAAACCGAGATTTTGATCCATGGTACTAGTCATCACCTCGTCATTAATATATATATATATATATATATATAATATTTCTTAATTAATTTAATATATAATTAGTTTAATTATTTGAAGCATCTCTAATGGGCCAACTATGGCCATTGGTTTTTTAATAAATTTGAGCATATAAGAACAGCAAACGTAAGAACATTGGAGGAAAGGAGTTGATGGTCCTTGAAATTCGTGAAATTCGATCGATTGACTACGTCTGTTGATCGATCAATATTTTATAAATCATAAATATGCGAAATTTAAAATTAAAATTTGATTTTTGAATTTCAAATCTAGAGCTGAGGACCTATTTAAGCAAACTTGGGAATTAGTTTTAGGGGCTTGACTATCAAGAAACTTTCAGTCCTGTGGCGAAGCAACCTACCATCCGGGTTGTTCTTTCTCTCGCCTTACACTATAACTGACCGATTAAACAAATGGATGTCTCTAATGCCTTTCTTCATGACATTCTTGAAGATGAAGTGTACATGGCCCAACCCCAAGGTCACATTGATCCACTATGTCCGAACTATGTTTGTAAGCTCTATAAAGCAATCTACAGGCTCAAACAAGCACTAAGAGCTTAGTATGCCACTTTTTCAAGGTTTCTTCTCTCCATTGGATTCATCAGCAGCTGCAATGACTCATCTTTGTTCATTGCGCATTCCCTTGGTGATATTACGTTGGTTCTTGTGTATGCCGATGACATACTCATCACGAGTAACAACAACCTCAACATTTACTCATCACAAAGCTACACAATCAGTTCTCCATGAAGGACTTAGGTGTGATCAACTATTTCCTGGGAATAGAAGTACTTTCAACTGCACAAGGAGTGTTACTTTCACAAGAAAAATATGCATCAGAATTGCTTCATCGAACAGACATGGCCAATTGCAAACCTTGTGCGAGTCCCATCTCCTCTAAACTCATGCCTTCTTCAGCTGATAATGAGTGCTTCCCTGATCCTTCTTTATTTCGGCAATTGGTCGGGGCTCTACAATATTTAACAGTTACCCGTCCAGACATTTCATTTGCCGTTAATATGGTTTGCCAGAAAATGCACAACCCACCAAAATCCGATTTCATTGCAGTCAAGAGAATACTCTGGTTCATCAAGGATCAATTCATCATGGGCTACATTTCCAATCAGGCCCTCTATTTTTGCAGGCTTATTCAGATGCTGATTGCGTTGGTGATCGACTGACTCGACACTCCACGACTGGCTTTTGTATTTTCTTTGGCCAAAACTCAATCTTGGTGTGCCAAGAAGCAACAAAAAGTGGCCCGTTCATCTACTGAGGCCGAATATAGGGCCCTTGCCCACATAGCTGCAGAAATCACTTGGCTACGGATGCTCCTTGTTGAGATGCGAGTTCCTCTAAGGCAGCCACCACTTCTATGGTGCGATAACATTTCTGCACTTTCTCTCGCTTCAAATCTAGTTTTTCACGCGCGCACGAAACACATTGAAGTGGATTACCACTTCATATGCAAAAAAGTCGTAAATAAGGAATTACATGTTCAATGCATCTCCTCCGTTGATCAGGTTGCAGATATTTTTACCAAATCGCTATCTTCGCAGCGATTCAACTTTCTTCGATTCAAAATCATGGTCTAGATGCCCATTCGTTTGAGGGGGAATGTAAGCTATGCAGCATATCACAAGACTCTAGAGGGTCCTAATGATATCAAGTCTGTTGTAGCAAACTGAAGAGAATATTCTGGAGTCCAGAAGGGTCTATTGGTTGTATAAATATAAGATGATGTCCGGCAAAGTAGGGAGAAATAAGATTGACCTGTTTCTATTTTAAGTGCTTGAACACAAAGTTGGGTCAGGATTTCGTCTCAGGCATCAAGTTAGGTTTAGTGTTTAGGGTCAAATCGGGTCAAGTCGATCGGGTTAGGTCGATCTTACGTGAGTTTTTCATTGGGCAGCCAATAATTTTGCCCGACCCGTTGACAGTTGTAGTTATAACCCAGAAATTGCACAGATTAAATACAATAATCATCATTAAAATTCATCATCATAAACAATAGTCATAACCCAATTTTCTTTTTTATTTTTTTTGTTTTTGGAATCACTTTCTTAGGGAGATGATAAGTTAGTGATGGATGGAGCAGTGAATGGGCCTTCTAACAAACCAGTGGCAATGTAGTGATAAGCAGCCTCTGTTAAATGGATGCCATCCCAAATCACGAATTTTGAGGGATCATCACACACCCTTGATCCATAGTAACCGCATTTCGCTGAAAGATTGTAGTTGTATGGCCCTCCTCCCCCGCAGCAAGCTGATAAATCTCTATTGTTAAATCCTGCAAATATTCGAGTGTTAGAGTGACAAAGAACACTGTTTAGGACAAGTAACAAAGAACCCCCTACTTTTAGGGGGTGAAGGAATTGCCGAATCTCTCTTAGCTGCTAGGTGGTTTTTATTGTTGTTGTATGTGCTTTGGCTTTGTTCTTTAATGGTAGGATGAGGTCCCTTGTCCCTCTACTTTAATAATGATAAAAAAAAAACAAAGAACCCCTACTAATTAATTTATTCTCTTTTCCAAGGATTGTAAGCTAGGCCAAACCTACGATCTTGAGGTTTCAATATTGTCAACCTTCCATTGTTCTTTAGCCCTGAGCTGCTATATGGTAAGCGACACCCACCTGTCTTGTTCTCTAGATTGGAATAGGTCACTTATTGGGTACATGTGACAGCTTTTCAGCAAATCCCATGTAAAGATGTATAGACATAGTTTGCTGAAGAAAGCATTGGAAACATATCTCAATTGTGTGGGTCAAAGACGCTCAAATGCCTTTGAAATGAGCGGTTATCATACAAATCTGTAAATCTATTTTACCTATTCAAGTTAAATGCATTTGATTGCTTTAAATTTTAAAGCATATGATCGAAATATTTTTCGGATGCTTTTTTTTACGGAACATTGTCGCTCCTTTCAGCGCAGATACATCGTATAATTGTGTAAAGGACTATGCACTTTGCAGGTAATTACTTTGACTTAGGAGGCCCTAGCTCGTAACACCAATATGTTACACGGATTATTTCAAACGGGTATAAAAACGACCTCTTTTTTCACGTCCCCCTTCCTTCTCTCAGTAGCAATAAACGCCTATTATTGCTTCCGTGAATAAATTTGCATATGGTTTTTTATAGGGAACTTTACAAAACAATGCCTCAAAATAAACTCTTTAGTAAAAATGATCCGACCTCAAAAATTTTAGAAAATTGCTACTTTTATAATTTTTTGAAGTTCTAAAATTCGTGCTAATATCATTTTTCTAAAACATTTGAGATCGGGTCTTTTTGCTAAAAAATTTGTTTGAAATCAAGTCTTTTTTGTTAAAAAATTTGTTTTTGAGGCATGTTTCTTTAATTATCTCTTTTTTTATATGCATAAGTAGTAATAGTGATATTATCATGTGTTGCTCAGGCCCCTTCAGGAGAGTGATATTGATGTTTATGAATTTAGGGCAATAAAAAAAATGTCTTTAAGCGGTTATAGAATTAAATTCTCAAAAGGTGTGGATTGAATCAGATTCTCTTTTTGTGAACGCTCTTAATAGCACATCGCCTAATCCTTGGAATTGCTGGCTTCCTATGGATTAGATTAGAAGACTGAAGTTGAAACAATTCAAGAATTTCTAATAAGTGTGCGGATTTTCTAGATAAGGCAGGACACGATGCGGATGCTGTTGTGTGCAGTGGGAGCCTATTCCATCTGAAGTCCAAAAATTGCCTAGGAAGGATTTTTTGGTGCTTTCACCTGATTATGGGTGATTTCTTAGATTAATAGGGGTGATGGAAATCTTCATGGAACTTAATAATGTCTAGAAGATTCTACGACTGTAAGATAAATCAGATTTCTAATTTATTGTCTATTCTAAATTCATTTTTAGGGGTTAATCTTATGAGCATAGATTACCCGATATGGAATGATCATCCTTCCGAAGGGTTTAAGGTGCGTTTTCTTTATTATAAAGTGGCGAGTGCGGTGACTCCGAAGCTGCCGTGGCGTTGGATTTGAAAAGCAAAAGCTCCATTCCGTGTTATTGTCTTCATATGCAAGTAATGATCAATAAAATTCTAACAGTGGATAATTTGCAAGTTAAAAGCTTCTCCTTAATTAATCGATGTGCTCTATGTAAACAAAAGGAGGAAAGTTCTAATTACATGCTCATCTACTGTTCTTTCACTGCCGCCATTTGGAGTTTCATGTTAGGTTGGTTCAGCACGTCTTGGGTTATGCTGGAGAATTGTGGCAATCTTGTAGTATCATGGACCAAAGGTATTGGAGGATGTAGAAAAAGGGAAATATGAGATTTATTCCTTTTGTAATGTTCTGGGTGATTTGGAAAGAAAGGAATAGGAGAATCTTTGAAGGTAAGGAAATTGAGAGTTACAGATTGACTGAGAAAGTGCAGATTAAAGCTTTGCAATGAGCGTGGGCCATGTTAGAAGTTTCTGTTTTGGTGGCCATCACTATGGTCAATCCGTTGACCGGTGAATGGTGTAAGATCAATCTTGAGATGTATAGTTGCTAATTCGGTGAGTTTGAAGAGAATAAGCAACTAATAGGTAAGTCTTTTAGTTATGGTATGATTGTGATTTCTAATCACAATATAATTAGTAATTTAAATTCTTAATGGGAAATGACTCTTTGACTATAAATATAAGGGATGCTTGGTCTCAACGTTTGCTCGACACAATTCAATTCTCCCTATCAGCAAAAGCATCCCCATTGTGGTAGGAGATATTGAAAGCGGGAAGATCGTTGAAGATCGGCAACCAACTATTAATGGCTCACACTCAAGGTGCGCACGTATATTTAATTTATGAATTATTGGATTATTGTTTTTGATTGATCATGCGCCTAGATCTTAGGGTTTATTTTGAATGGTCGGATCAATAGATCCATTTAGATTTCATCAATTGGTATCAGAGCTAGTTTGGTGTTTGATCGGTCAAAATATTAAAATATGAATTTTATTAAGGATCTATTTTTTTCTTGGGGGATCAAGGATTCCTCTAGTAAACAGTAAATGTAGTTTGTTCAATTACAGTCGCAAATCCTGTATCAAATTAGGTCTCAAATCGAGGCTACTGCTTCAGATGATGTGACTCTTCAGTTCGTACTACTATTTCACTAATAGATGGCCCTATGTCAGTAATAGCCAGTAAGGCAATTGAGTGAAATGCACTTGTGGAATCGGCAGGAGTGCCATTTTTTGTTCTTCCAGAATAAATCATTGGGTTTGGGGACAAAGGTCAGATAAATCCTTTAAGTATTAAAAAAAAAAAATAAAAAAAATTGTGGCATATTGGCATGTGAAGGACTTTTATGAAAGACTTTTAATTTATTTATTTGCCAACATATTAGCTTTAATTTATTTTATCTTTTAGTGAGCTCTCTTGGTTTAAAGATGTGTTAATTCATGTTGCTTGCTTCGTGATTACGGTGGATAACATAAAGCTAGTTAGTTAGGTCCCTGGTTCCGTCTTTTGCATGACGGGGTTAAATGGGCCTAGAGACCCGACCCGTAGTCGTGTACTTCCTATACATGCTTGACCCGACCCACTTTGTGACCCAGCCCATAGACCCTTATTAAGGCCCACACCTGACTTCATTTGTAACTCGGCCCGATCCAGCCCATTGTTTGGTCCGGTCCTTTCACTTAACCAGGCTCATGATTTATGACCTAATTTGGTCCGTTAAACACGACCCGTTTGTCCATAAGGCCCAATAGTGAACCGTACTATTTCTTATTCTTTTTGAGCAATTTTTGGGTTATTTATAGGTTCGATTTTCGAATATTATATATGAATTTTGATTTTTTCGGACATTTCGAATCTAATTTTGAGGTCTATTTTTTAAAATGAGCTCTCTGTTGTGATGTTTGACATGACCTGATATCCTTTTTATTATTTTTCATCAAATAATTATTGGATATTTGAGTGCACTTAATTAAAGTTGGGTTTTGGCGGTTGTGCACTAGCACCAAGGCTAGTATTTTCATATTATTACCCCTGATTATTATTAATTTTTGGCACTTACCTTCAACATCAGTTAGTTTTGGCTACTTGCATCTCTTAAGTGGTTTATTTTTTAAATATCACTTTTGTAATCATTTAAAATATTATCAAACCTAAATAGAAAGCATGGCTTAAAAAGATTCTTCTGCCTAACGGTGACGATCTTTTCTAGTGTCGTGGTTTTCATAGTGAGGTTTAATTTTGTCCAAGATCGTGTTACAAATTCAGTGAAAGTCTGTAGTGAACGTTAGCGTCACAACATAAGGAATTCTTTTGTCCAACGGTAATGAATCACTTAATGTTGTATGATGGTTGTGTTACACTATTCATTATTTGGTATGTGGGTACTGCTAACGTGTTGTGACTCGACCCAACAGAGGGTCATAACGACACAATTAGTACTACAATCATTAATATAAATTGAGGAAGCGGCTAGTATGCTATGACTCGACCCAACGGAGGGTTATAATGATACAGATTGTTTATCAATAAAATCATATTGGTTTTAATTTTTATTATATTCCTTGACATATTTTAACTCTTTGCGTCAAATATTATAATTATAACCTTGTAGAATTGATAGCTACTTCAATTGTATGTGGACATAATAAAGCCCTTAATTATTGTGCAGAATTAAACCCGCCTTCTATAACTAATATGATTGGTGAAATTAAACTTTTGAGTGGCTCAAATTATGGTAAATTTAAGGAACAAGTTGTCATTATTCTAGGCTGTATGGATCTTGACTATGCTATATGATCTGATAAACTCAAGGTGCTCATCGTTGATGCCTCAATTGAAGATCTGGTAGTGAACAATACAGATTTGAAAAAATCGGATAGATCAAATCGTATGAGCCTCATTATCATAAAGAGTTCTATTACTGACGCGATCCGGGGAGGTATTCCTGACTCGCACAATGCAAAGGAAGACATGCAAGTCATTCAGGAACAATTTCAGAGGACTTCTAAAGCACTTGTCAGTAGTCTTATTGTTAAAATGGGAACTATGAAATATGATGGTCATAGTGGCGTATGGGAGCACATTATGAGAATGAATGGCATGACAACTCAATTGAAAGAAATAGACATGGATTTTTCTGAGGGTTATCTTGTTTACTTCATTATGACTTCTCTTCCTTCACAATTTGACCCGTTCAAGATTAATTACAATACGCAGGAAGAGAAATGGAAGATGAACGAGCTAATCGCTCACTGTGTCCAAGAAGAAGAAAGACTTCGAGCTGAAAAATCTGAAAGTGCTCATTACGCAGCTCTTGGACCATCAAAAGGAAATTTTAAGCGAAAGAAAGGACAATATAAAGGAAAGAACGTGAAAGCTCTTCCATCGAAAATCAAACAAGGAGAAGCTAGCGAATCTACTTCTGGCATCAAGTGTCACTTCTGTAAGAAGGGACACATTAAGAAGAATTGTCAGTAATACAGAGATTGACTAGTTAAGAAAGGTAATGACCTAGTCTTTGTGTGTTTTGAATCACTTTATGTTGATGCTCCACGCAATACTTGGTGGATAGATTTTGGTGCAACTATTCACATAAGTAATTCAATACAGGGATTTCAATCCAGCAAGAAGCTAAGTAAAGGCGAACGTACCATCAAACTCGAAAATGGAGTAGAAGCAGACGTGGAGGCTATTGAGACTCTCCGTCTTATTTTAGATAGTGGTTTCATTTTAGATTTAGTTGATACTATTTACGTTTCAAGTATCACTAGAAACCTTATCTCAATTTCTAAATTGGATTCATTAGGTTTAGAATTTAAATTTGGACATAATATTTTTTCTCTCTTATTTAATTTCGTTATTATCGGTGGTAGCTCATTAGTGAACAATCTTTATCAATTGAATTTGGATTCATCTTACGCCCAATCATTAGTTTTATGCATGTGGATGATAAAATTAGTAAGAAACGAAAACGAGCAATCCTCCATTTTATAGCATAAACGTTTAGGCCATATATCTAAGGATAGAATGGAGAGGTTAATTAAAGATAATATAATCAATGTGCTCGATTTCTCTGATTTCAATGCTTGTGTTGATTGCGTTAAATGGAAACTCACAATAACTAATAAGAAAGGAGCTATCAGGAGCACGAGTTTGCTAGAAATAGCCCACACTGATATTTGTGGATCGTTTTCAACTCCTGCTATTGGTGGTCAAAAATATTTTATTACCTTCACTGATGATTATTCTCGTTTTGATTATATATTTCTCATCCATGAGAAATCTGAGGCCCTGAATATGTTTAAAATCTATAAAGCCGAAGTTGAGTTATAACTCAATTCAAAGATTAAAATTATGAGATCTGATAGAGACAAGAGAGTATTATGGTAGATACTCTGAAACAGGTCACAATCCATGACCATTCACCCTATGTCTATAAGAGCATGACATCGTTTCTCAATACACCATGCCAGGAACACTTGAACAGAACGGTATAGCTGAGCGACGAAATCGTACTCTTATGGATATGGTGAGGAGAATGTTATGCAACTCTAAGTTGCCTATGTTCTTGTGGGGAGAAGCCTTAAAAACAGCGGTGCATATCCTGAATCGGGTTTCTAGTAAGGCGGTTCCTAAAACTCCTTATGAGCTATGGGTAGGAAGAAAATCAACTTTAGGATATTTACACATTTGAGACTGTTTGACTGAAGCAAAGGTGTACAACCCACAATTAGGAAAATTAGATCCTAAAACTATAAGTTGTCATTTCATTGGTTACCCTGATAGGTCAAAATGCTACCGATTTTATTGTCCCACTCATAGTACCCGAAATGTTGAGACTAGATATGCAAAAAAAATTTAGGATCGTGAGAACAATGGGAGTGTTGAGCCTAGGAAAATTACTTTTGAGAAAAATCGAGTTATAATTCCTATCCCTTTTATCCAAGCAAAAGTGGCACCAACACCAGTTATTCAAGAAAATGTTGATGCACCTATGACTGTGCCTAATGCAACACCCCACATTGAGGAGGTTCTTGCTCCCATAGCGACTGCCAATGATCAACCATTGCGTAGATCAGAGAGAGCAAAGAAGCCAGCCATTTCTGATGACTATATGGTTTACGTCAATGAGAGTGAGCTTAATTTTGGAAAGGAATCAGATCTTGTTTCCTTTAGCCAAGTCATGAAGAGCGTCAAATCCACTCAATGGCTTGAAGCCATGAAAGATGAGTTGGAATTAATGAAACATAATTCGGTCTGAGATCTTTGTGAGTTACCTGAAGGAGTTAAGCCTATAGGTTATAAATGGGTATATAAAACTAAACAAGACTTCAAAGGTAATGTAGAAAGATACAAGGTCAGATTAGTCGCTAAAGGTTTCACTCAAAAAGAGGGAATAGACTATATAGAGACATTTTCCCCTGTCTCTAGAAAGGAATCCTTTCGAATAGTCATGGCGTTGGTAGCTCATTTTGACTTAGAATTGTATCAAATGGATGTTAAAACTGTTTTTCTGAATAGCGACTTGCATGAAGATGTCTTTATGTCACAACTTGAAGGTTTTCAGGCTGAGGGGGAGAGCCATTTAGTTTGTAGACTCAAAAGGTCTATATATGGTTTAAAGCAGACATCTCGACAATGGTACTTAAAATTTTACGAAGTCATTTTAAATTTTGGTTTTAAAGAAAATACTGTGGATCAATGCATATATCTTAAAATCAGTGGAAGCAAGTTTATCATTCTTATTGTGTATGTTGATGATATATTACTTACGAATAGTAATTTGAGCATGTTACATGAGACAAAGAACTTTTTATCAAAGAGTTTTGATATGAAAGATTTTGGTGAAGCTTCCTACGTGATAGGAATTGAGATTCATCGAGATAGAGCCCGTGACATATTAGGATTGTCTCAAAGACCTTATATTGATAAAGTTTTTAAAAGGTTTAACATGCACAATTGTTCCACTACTGTTGCCCCTGCCATTAAGGGTGAGAAATTTAGTCTATTTCAGAGTCCCAGGATCAATCTGGAGAGAAAGCAGATGGAGACAATTCCCTATGCATCGACAGTTAGGAGTCTCATGTATGCACAAGTCTATACTTGTCCAGACATAGCGTATATAGTTGGCATGCTTGATAGGTATCAATGTAATCCTGGTTTGGATCATTGGAAAGCAGCCAAGAAAGTTTTTCACTATTTACAAGGGACTAAAGGACATATGCTCACGTACAAAAGGTCGAATAACCTTGAAGTTATTGGCTATTCTGGATGTCAAGACACCCGTAGGTCCACATCGGGTTATATATTTATGTTTGCAGATGGACCTATATCTTGGAATAAGAGCGTTAAACAAACGTTGACTACTTCATCTACTATGGAAGCAGAATTTGTTGCATATTTTGAGGCAACATGTGAGGCGATATAGTTGAGGAATTTTATCTCAGGGCTTCGAATTGTTAATAGTCTTTCAAGGCTACTGAGAATCTTATGTGACAATTCCGCTGCAATAGCTATCTCCAATAACAACAAGACTAGTGGAGGTTCCAAATATATTGATATCAAATATCTTGTTGTAAGGAAGAAAGTTCAGAATCAAATTATATTTGTTGAAAAGATTAATACAACACTCATGTTGGTTGACCCTCTCACTAAAGGCTTACCTCCTAAGCTCTTTTCGGAGCATGTTGCGCGTATGGGATTAACGGATAATTTTGATAGGCTTTGAGAGTGGATATACAAGAATGAATATATTTGTTTAATTGATTCAGAAATAAGAATTATTTATTTGTTTTTCTATTTTTGCAAATAAAATTTTTAGTTTTTCTATTTTTGCAAATAAAATTTTTAGAACATATGGTGCCAGTAGATGACAATAAAGTAGGACTACTATTAGATTGAGTTTACTTATAATCACCATTCAGTTTGTAAACTTGTAATCTATGTGAAATCATACTAGTTGGAATCCATGTTGGTGATGAATTCTAATATGGTAACTAATGAACAGTCATATATCGATGACATGATATATTGACTACATTGATTTTGTGTTAAAATTCGCACTGGACCGGACTGATTATAAAAGACTTCGATTGAGATTGATTAGGACTTACCATTCAAAGAAAGTTAGCTAACATTTGATAATCGGAGTTTATTGACATAGTTTGGCCAAGTGGGAGACTGTTAGAAGTTTCTGTTTTGGTGGCCGTCACTATGGTCAACCCGTTGACCGGTGAATGGTGTAAGATCAATCTTGAGACGTGTAGTTGCTAATTCGGTGAGTTTGAAGAGAACAAGCAATTAATAAGTAAGTCTTTCAGTTATGGTATGATTGTGATTTTTAATCACAATATAATTAGTAATTTAAGTCCTTAATGGGAAAGGACTCTTTGGCTATAAATATAAGGGGTGCCTGGTCTCAACGTTTGCTCGACACAATTCAATCCTCCCTATCAGCAAAAGCATCCCCATTGTGCTAGGAGATATTGAAAGCGAGAAGATCGTTGAAGATCGGCAACCAACCATTAATGGCTCACACTCAAGGTGCGCACATATATTTAATTTATGGATTATTGATTTATTATTTTTGATTGATCATGCGCCTAGATCTTAGGGCTTATTTTGAATGGTCGGATCAATAGATCCATTTAGATTCCATCAGGCCAAGAATCTCATTTCTCCTTATTCGATTTAAGACTGCATTCGAAAGATAGAGGTAGTGGATGCGGGCAGGGCAGTTCAGATTGATGATTAGTGGGTAGTTCTTTGCTGATTGGGTTTTTTAATTTTTATTTTAGTTTTTTCTTTGTTGTCTCTCTGTTGAATCTCTTGCTCAATAGCGGGCTAGCTTATGTTTTTACTGTTTTTGTTGGGGAGAATTTTGGGTTCTCTCTAGTTGTGTAATTTTATATATATATATATTTTTTTAATGCATGAGTGAGGTCTCAATAACCTCTAGTGAATTATCAAAAATAAAAAAAAATTAGGGTGATGGCAATGCCGACGCTTCTTTATTTTTTAATTAAAAGGGTAAGGTTCCTACAACCTCAAGCTTACCTAAATAAATAAAATAAAAATAAAAGCCTTTTATTGAGGCCATCTACCCAAAAAGCCTCATCGTCCTTCTCATTGAAAAGCGTCTACAGGAGATGGATCCCTGAAGCAGAGCAGCTCCACTCGTTGCTACTCAGCCTCTATACCCTCTCTTTCAAAAAATTTAGGAGAACTTGGGTTTTCAGGGAGAGGTTTGAATGAAATTGCAAGGCTTCCTAGAGAGCTTAGGCCCCCTAATTTCAGGCCAAAAATGGTCCCCCTTTGTCAGTCCATTTTTCAAGGTGCATGTATCCTAAGAATTTCCACATTTTGGTTCCCATTACTAATTTGGCGGCCCCCGGGGGGGTGATGATCTTCATTATGGTTGTTTTCTTTCATTTATTTGGACTTGACTGATTGCTAAGATGAACAACCACCACAAAAGACTAAAACATAAAAGGGTAACTCTATTTGCAGCTGCTAAATTAGTGAGGGCACCTATATTGAAAATCATTGACTGCTTTGAATCTGTCGATAGACTATTTTTCCTCCCAATCTTCAACACAAAGAATCTTGAGACCATATTGTATCGTCAAAACGGTATGTTAATGATTCCATGTGTCATACATCTCAAAAAGGTAACTTGAAAATCATGTTTGTGTGTGATATGTGGCACGTGATTTTTAAGAAAATTTTGGGATTTGTGCCACATATCACATTTTCATTTACTAATTTTGGTATTAGTGCATATTGGCCACTAATAATGCATTAGGAAGATTCACAAGGCCAAGTGGGCCAAGTGTCAGGCTATGGTATGGACATGCTGAGATTAAACACCATTTTCATTAGAGGACTCAATCCATTCGATGAGAGCAGCTTTGATCATTTACTTCGAGCTGCTCTTCTCATATGACACATATGATCAAGCCAATTAAGTCAACTAGCAGCCCAGTATTGATACATGTCTTAGCCATATTAATCAAGCCTATTAAAGGATTGTTGGACCACTTGAATTTTAAGGGTTAAAAACAATGATTAAGTCATTTAAAAAGAATGCATATGTCTAATGATTAAGATCCTCTCATGTATGATTTTTTGACCTACTTTAGCTCAATATATAATGTAGTCTTCATTTTTTGGATTAATTGCTCAAAGTCATCTCCCATGTCTCACCAGTATTGGACATTTAACAGTTATATAGTGGGGCATTGAAAAAAGGTAACCGAGTTACTGAGGGCGCCAACGGCCCAAAACTCCAGACTGCTTTGAATGGCACGATACAGATCTTTTTTCATCCCCACACGATTGATCTTTAGATCTTTTTTCATCCCCACACGATTGATCTTTAGATCATGGATGTGCTATTAGCCAGTCAATTTTTTATTTCACATGGCACACATCCCAAAAAGTGACCCAGAAACCATGTTTGAGAGTGATGTGTGCTACATGAGTTTAAGGTCATCTTTTGGGATGTGTTTCACGTGGAATAAGAAACTGATCGTGCAATGGTACACCCATGATCTCAATATCCATTGCATGGAATATTGAAACTAAAATAATTTTCATGGTCCGATCCAAAATAGTCAACAGTTTTAGGGGTAGGCGCACTCAATGATTCTGTAGGCACAAAAAGAATCGTCATTGATAAAATCATAAACAAAAAGATGTGGAAGTGGAAGTGGAACTCACCAAATTTTTGTGGATCATTGTAAAGTTGCATAGCTGCACCATAGTAGTGGGCATAGACTATTTTGGCGTGGTGGTATTTGCGCCTAAGCCTTTCCAATGCAAGGTTAAGTTGCTCGTTGTGGTACTCGGAAAAACGGTTGTGGGCCTTTAGGCACCCATTTTGTGGGTCATAGTCCTCTTTGTTGGGGCTATGTAACAAGGTCAGGTAACTAGAGATGCAGCCTATGGGCAAATTCCCAGGCACCACTAGTCCCTCCACACCCTGCTCGATCAACGTCTGCAAAAGATTTGAAAATAGCTGGAATTAGATTCATATCGAGAGAGAGAGAGAGAGACATGCTGCCCGCACACCACTTTCTTCTTTCCGTGTACAGTAAAAAAATGCCCCGAGATTAAACTGTTGAACGATTTAAAATCAATGGTATTTAAGTCAAAATGTACTTACAATTCCAACCGGTGTTAGCTTCAAAAATAGAAACTCTCAAATAGGGTTTTCATTTTATCGCAATTTCTATCAATCTCAAACTCTAATTAAGCAAATCTCTTGCTCCTTTAAACTCTCTCTTATTCAAAATTGATTTGAAATTTGATTTATCAAATTTTATTATAAATAAAAACAATCGCCCAATAAAAGCCCGGAAAAAACCCAAGCTTAGCCCGACCCACTATGGGCCGGGCATGAGCTGAGTATATTGCAGCCTGGGTTAGGGTCGTACTAAAAAAATTGACAACCCGGCTTGAATAGGGTCGGGCCGAGTTGAACCCTAGCCATCATTGTTGTGTTACCTGGTGGAAATGGTACACGCCCTTGGCTCAGAAACAAACCAAAAGGTCTGTGCCGCACTGGAGAGTGTTAGTGACTCTCCAAAGTCCAAACAAGTCTTGCACATTAATTTAAAGTCCCATATATATATATATATATATATATATATATATATATATATATATATATATATATTTTTTTTTTTTTTTTTTTTTTTCTAATCTTTAAAATAAAAATGATATATATATAGGTATAGAAAAGTTTTCAAAAGGGATACTTTTGGTATATTGTCTGAATCATATCTGATACACATATCGGACAATATGACACAATATGAGCCGATATGGTATGATATTTGACCTATTTGACCCGATATATGACCTCAAATAGAATCAAGGTGTATTTCTATATTGGATATAGGGGCCGATATTTAAAACCATGGTCCTACTTGTGGTCGTTGTTTCAAATATCGTATCGGCCTAATATCGATTAGCTTAAAACTGATCCAAATCGGAATCAACGAATTGAAATAGGATTTTCATTTTATCACAATTTCTATCAATCTCAAACTCCAATCAAGCAAATCTCTTGCTCCTTTAAACTCTCTCTTATTCAAAATTAATTTGAAATTTGATATACCAAATTTTATTATAAATAAAAACGATCGCCCAATAAAAGCCTGGAAAAAATCCAAGCCCGGCCTGACCCACTATGGGCCGGGCATGAGCTGAGTACATTGCAGCCTAGGTTAGGGTCGTGCTAAAAAAATTGAGAACCCGACTTGATAGGGCCAGGCCGGGTTGACCCTAACCATCACTGTTGTGTTACCTGGTGGAAATTGTACACCCCCTTGGCTCAGAAATAAACCAAAAGGTCCGTGCTACAGTGGAGAGTGCTAGTGACTCTCCAAAGTCCACACAAGTACTGCACAGTAATTTAAAGTCTCATATATATATTGCCATATCGGTTGGATACCATGCCACCAATATTCAAGCACATTTTTTTTCTAATCTTTAAAATAAAAAATTATATATATAGGTATAGAAAAGTTTTCAAAAGGGATACTTTTGGTATATTGTCTGAATCATATCTGATACACATATCGGACAATATGACACAATATGAGCCGATATGGTATGATATTTGACCTATTTGACCCGATATATGACCTCAAATAGAATCAGGGTGTATTTCTATATTGGATATAGGGGCCGATATTTAAAACCATGGTCCTACTTGTGGTCGTTGTTTCAAATATCGTATCGGCCTAATATCGATTAGCTTAAAACTGATCCAAATCGGAATCAACGAATTGAAATAGGGTTTTCATTTTATCACAATTTCTATCAATCTCAAACTCCAATCAAGCAAATCTCTTGCTCCTTTAAACTCTCTCTTATTCAAAATTAATTTGAAATTTGATATACCAAATTTTATTATAAATAAAAACGATCGCCCAATAAAAGCCTGGAAAAAATCCAAGCCCTCGACCACTATGGGCCGCATGAATACATTGCAGCCTAGGTTAGGGTCGTGCTAAAAAAATTGAGAACCCGACTTGATAGGGCCAGGCCGGGTTGACCCTAACCATCACTGTTGTGTTACCTGGTGGAAATTGTACACCCCCTTGGCTCAGAAATAAACCAAAAGGTCCGTGCTACAGTGGAGAGTGCTAGTGACTCTCCAAAGTCCACACAAGTACTGCACAGTAATTTAAAGTCTCATATATATATTGCCATATCGGTTGGATACCATGCCACCAATATTCAAGCACATTTTTTTTCTAATCTTTAAAATAAAAAATTATATATATAGGTATAAAAATGTTTTCAAAAGGGATAGTTTTGGTATATTGTCTGAATCATATCTGATACACATATCGGACGATATGACACAATATGAGCCGATATGGTATGATATTTGACCTATTTGATCCGATATATGATCTCAAATAGAATCAGGCTATATTTCTATATTGGATATAGGGGCCGATATTTAAAACCATGGTCTACTTGTGCTCGTTGTTTCAAATATTGTATCGGCCTAATATCGATTAGCTTAAAATTGATCCAAATCGAAATCAGTGAATCGAAATAGGGTTTTCATTTTATCGCAATTTCTATCAATCTCAAACTCTAATCAAGCAAATCTCTTGCTCCTTTAAACTCTCTCTTATTCAAAATTAATTTGAAATTTGATATACCAAATTTTATTATAAATAAAAACAATCGCCCAATAAAAGCCTGGAAAAAACCCAAGCCTGGCCTGACCCACTATGGGCTGGACATGAGCTGAGTACATTGCAGCCTGGGTTAGGGTCGTGCTAAAAAAATTGAGAGCCCGGCTTGGATAGGATCAGGCTGGGTTGACCTTAACGATCATTGTTGTATTACCTTGTGGAAATGGTACACCCCCTTGGCTCAGAAATAAACCAAAAGGTTCGTGCCGCAGTGGAGAGTGCTAGTGACTCTCCAAAGTCCAAACAAGTACTGCACAGTAATTTAAAGTCCCATATATATATATTGCCATATCGGTTGGATACCATGCCACCAATATTAAAGGACATTATTTTCTAATCTTTAAAATAAAAAATTATATATATAGGTATTAAAAAGTTTTCAAAAGGGATACTTTTGGTATATTGTCTGAATCATATCCGATACACATATCGGACGATATGACACAATATGAGCCGATATGGTATTATATTTGACCTATTTGACCCGATATATGACCTCAAATAGAATCAAGGTGTATTTCTATCTTGGATATAGGGGCCGATATTTAAAACCATGGTCCTACTTCTGCTCGTTGTTTCAAATATTGTATCGGCCTAATATCAATTAGCTTAAAACTGATCCAAATCGGAATCAGTGAATCGAAAGCAACAATTTTCGAGTGTAATATGAAAATAAAAAAGTTGTTAATTTTGAAAACACAAATGGATTCACTGAGTAATCACTCCATTTGAATAGTATTCCACTACTTTGACTGAAACGGAAATAGATTTTCATTCTAATCTTTGACTCCAAAGATCTTTAGATTATGACGTCCCTATCAAACAACACACATTATAATTCCGTGGTATAAATTTTTAGAAGTCACTCAAATATTGTGTCACACAAGGCCATATCGGCCGATACATATCAGCCATCGGCGGATGCCTCCCTTTTTCTTTTCTTCTTCTCATTATTTTTTTCGTCAAATAATTTGGGTAGATACGTATTGATACCGGTGCATATCAATCTTCTACTGACCAATACCCGATATAGATACCACGCATTGACACCTTGATTGAATCCAAGTCAATAATTCAATGCATCGATCAAACGATTATAATTCTTCCCATAGATGTTTGGGCACGTTATATGCCCAATCAATTGGATGATGGGATAGGACAGAAATTGGGTAAGAGGCCCACTCTGTGGCATTTGATTGATGGAAACTTTAAAGACAAAGTCGGAGTTCACGATTAACATTGCCAAGGACAGAAAAAGGTCGCGTTTTTTGTGCTCATTTTTCATTTGAAGGAAAACTCTCTTTCAATGGAAGAAATCGTTGACTTCCTTATTCATATCGAGATAAAAATGACGTACCAATCCCATGTTGATTCTACATGGCACACATACCCAAAAGTGACTATCTAATAGATACTCACATAATTAAGATCACGTTTAGAGATGAGTGTCACATAAAATCAAGATTTAACCGTTTGATAAGTGTGTGTGGTCTCAAGATCTATTATTTGGAAGATTGGGATAAAAACGATCCCAATCCTTTAATTCAAGGCAGTCAATCATGTGTTCCTATAAAAGAGTGTTCTTTACAAGAAAAATGAGTGTCAATAAGCCCTAACAAAATTGATATTCACACACACACACACACACACACACACATATATATATATATATAAGGTAAAATGTGCTCGGGGTCGTAGAGATATCTCTACGCAATTGATATGGGCGCGACATGTAGCGCTCTTTTATGAAGTGATTGGTGCCATTGGAACTACTTTACGAACTAGGGTAACAATTTTAAAATATTTTAAAAGTTAAATATTCTTTCAACCGTCATTCTTGACTTTTTTAGAAGTCGTTTTCTTTTGTCACTCTTTTCCCTTTTTCTAACAAAGTGTCAAATTTACTTTTCTAGGTATATGTTACTCAAAAAATATGAGCGTCCGGTAGCGAAGCGTTAGCACCTTTGCAGAGAAGCGTTGGCGTCCCGTTTTAGAGGCGCCGACACTTCAAAAATTAGAATTTTTTTTTTTTTTTTTTTAATTTAATGGAAGCGCCAATGCCCCTAAATGAAGCGTTGGTGCTTCGTTTAGAGGCACTGGAGCTTCGGAAAAAAAAAATATTTTATTTATTTTATTTTTTATATTTGTATTTTATTTTTTTTGAAGCGCCGGAGCCCCAAAACGAAGCGTCGGCGGCTCATTTAGGGGCACCGGCGCTTCGTTTTTAGAGCGTTGATGCTTCGATTCCAAAGTGCTAGCGCTGTGCTATCGAGTGCCACATTTTTTGTGTAAAATATGTATGAAAAAATAAGTCTAACACTTTCTTGAAAAAATAGAGAAAAGAAAAAGACTTTAAAAAAGTCAAAATTGGCTGCTGAAAAGATATTTAAGCCTAACTCTAGTTAGTAAAGTGGGCCCCATGCCACTCATCACTTCACAAAATAGATATTACATATCACACTCATATCAATTGGTGTAGAGATATCTCTACGCCTGAACAGATATCTCCCAACTTCTTTATATAAATATATATATATATATATATATATATATATATATATATATATATATGATCCTAGCTTGCCCATGAATGGAGTGCAGCCAACCATTCTCTATGTGCGTCTGGCTTGCACATGAATGGAGTACACCCAACCGTTCTCTAAGTGCACATAAATGTCTATGTGACACTGATCAAACCACTGGTTTTATATGACGTGGAGCATATGTGAGAGTTCGAATTCCACCCCGGTTCGCCACTCACTCAATTTACCCCTACCGATTGGTACGTATGATGTGGAGGTGTTACAAGCATTGGGGTCTTAGCCGAGTGCTCTAAAAGGCTAAATACCTCATTATAAAATAAAAGAAAAAAATAAAAATTGATTTTAAAAGCAAAAATTATACGTGACGGGGTGAAAAATATTAAAATTAACCTGACATGCATGATTTTAAATATCGGCCATATCTTATGCATATTGGCTATATTTGATAAACATCGGCTAATATGTATCATTTTAGGCCCCATTGGATATGATATACACTCGGACTCTGTATGGAGTCAAATATGTTTGGAGGCAAAACTAACAAGGAGGGTTTTCCATGAGAAAAGCCGAAAAACCTAGCGTAAGATCGAAGGAGAGTGGCTGTTTTTTTGTTGTTTTTTTTTGTGGTTTTCCACCCAAAACTATAACAAGGTGTCATTGTTTTGGTGTGTTTTTTCCATGAGCCCTAAAACCCTACCCTTTCTGTGATTTTTTCCATCAGAAAACCCTAAAACCCAAGCCTTTAATCTCCAATATTCTGTAGCGTACGACCAAGGGTCAATGTGTTGTTGTGTGTTTTTTCCATGACAAGGCGTCATTGTTCATCACCTGGTACCCCACTTTTATTTTTCATATTATTTTGCATATTTATTGCTCTACATATCTCGTATAATAGAATATTTTTGTGGGCATGTATTATTTGGATATTATATTTTTTAATGGGAATATGGGCTGATTTGCCTCAATTAGTATTACACCAATCTATGAGATTTGGGATTTAGACTAATCACTGTAAATTCATTTTTTCATTCTATTATATTTGTCCACTTCAAATTTTGCTATATATGATAACTTCGTTATTCCTCTTTCTTGGATTGTCTAATGAGGCATCCTCGCACATAAATCCTCTTATTTTTTTCTCTTTATTATTCCTTTTTTTGTTTTATTAAAATTTAATATAGTAGTCGGATTTACACCAACAATGAATTGCGGAGGAATTTTCCATCAACTTTGACACTTTTTGTCTGTTTAATGGTTTTGGTCTATTAGGTAATTTCAATTGTGTTCAAGAATCTTTTGCAATTGTTTAGGCTTTTTAATATGTTCTATTATATATAATCATGGTTTGAAAGAGCAAATACAAAAGCAAAATGGCAGGTAGTATGATGTAATTTCTTGGGAAGAAAATGCAAATTTATATTATGTTCTTTTTTCTTCATATTGTATTTAATTGCTATAGCCAACAAGTTCTCATGTATCGTTATTTTGAGGTTTTAAAGTATGGTTAGTAAGTTCAAATCAGACCACAATGAACAGTTTTCATTTCACCTGGAAAGTATAAAATTAGGAAATGTCGACTGTGAATTGGCAGCAACCTAGGTAACCATCATCAATACGGTACGTAACCATTTGTAGTTTTTTAAATTGTTGTACCTCTTCTGACACTTAATTTTACTATTGATGGACCCATGTTTCATGCCCTACCTTGGTTTCATACCGTCCAGGTTAACTATACCGCCACTATTATTTAGCTCTTTGTAAAGCTTGCGTGGTATGTATTCACATTCAGGAACCTTAGATATTTATGTTAGCTTCCTTCTTTTGATTTTGCTTCATTAGTGCTAGCAGGTGAGCTCTTGTTAGGTGAAGAGGGTAGCTAGTGGGTCTATTCATCTGTGGTCTTTCATCTTCACACAAGTCATTGGGATTATATTGGTTATGTACTTCTTTCTTATGAGGTTAATTTTGTTTGGTATTATTCGTTGCTCTATATAGTTTTAGAGTAGTCGTGTTTGAACTTTCTAAAATAGCTAGTGAACTAAAATAACATAATGTAAGAAATGTTATTTTCTATAAGTCCCTGTACTGATTAACCTTGGTATGTGTCTAGACTCGTAACCTGTTTATAGATGTGGTGACATCTAGCTAGCCTCCATTTTATTTTGATAGAAGCCTTGAACCTTCTTCATTTTCGTTGTTACTTTTCACTGTTGTACATTGTATAATTATAGACCACATAGATGTGTTAAAAACAAAACGAAAATCAAGCTCTCTTCAAAATGTGTTTCTAAGTATTATAGGTTATTATTAGATTCCACAATGATGGGTTTCTAGGTGTTATAGGTTGTTATTATATTAGCTTTAACTGGTGGGTTAAAATCCGGTTGATTACGAGTTGGTGCATGCCTTGAGTTGCCCTCATGGTGGCGTTTGATGGCTATCATGCTCACCCTATCAAGTCAACTGATATTTTCAGCTGATTACTGCAGTCTTGTACTTTCTACCGTAGGTACTCCAGATTATTTGTGGAAAGTTGTGCATCTGAGATTTGTCTTATATCTATATAAAACAGTTTGATGGTGATTTGAGTTGAATACTGACTTCTTTTTTATCTTTCTTCTGTATCTGCGGTTGTTTTTATCCATCTTCATTTTATCTCCTATTTTTTACTATTGCTGACCATACTAGGGACTTGTTTAACATTCATAGATCTAACTTTCCTGCATTAGTTTCACTCATTTGAGTAAAGAGTTATATGAATATTTTGAAATTATTTGTTGCATACACCTGTTTCTCATCCTGGAAACTATTTTATTTACAATGTCTTCTTTAAAGATAATTTAAATGCCTTCTCTTTTAAATTTACAGTTTTTTTTTATTTTTTTTTTATTTTTTTTTTATTTTATTATTATTTTTTTTCTGCTTCTAATTTCTTAAACTTTATCTAGTGAATTGTGTTTCTAATCTTGTTAGGATGGTAGATTAAATGCCGATATTTTGAAGGCTGATAATTTTGAGTTTTAAAAAAAATAAAAATAAATAATATATATATATATATATGGGCACCGAAATTTCGTCCGAGATTTTCGGCCAAAATTTTGAAATTTCGGTAGGGTTTGAAACAGATTCGTTCTCCAAATAAAAGGCTCTCATGAGTCATGATCTCATTATCCATCGTGTGAAAGATTGGGAGGATAAACGATCTCCATCCTCTGATTCAACGTAGCCCATGCCATTCAACATAGTCCATTTGTTTCAATGTGGGTGAACTCAACGATTCTGTGGGTAAATTTAAAGAAACTAAAAGCCAAAACAATCAAAAGGGGAGAATTTTGTCTTGTAGTGATAGAACCCAAAAATAAAAGGGGGGATTTTGTCTCTTTGATTGGCTTTTTGAGGGTTTACTAACATAAATCATGACGGTTTGCTAACATAAACCAAAAGTCAGAAAATTTTGAGAGTTTGCTAACATAAATCATAAACAAGTTTTGAACTTTTAATCACTGATAACATGCCCATTGTAGGTACTGGCAAGGATCAAAATTTCGGCCGAAATGACCGAAATTTCGGTCCAAATTTGTATGGGATTCAAATTTTCGGTCAAATAATTATTGGCCGAAATTTTGGTCCAAATTTTCAATTTCGATCATGCCCGTACCGGAGCATGGGTCATCAAAAATTCAAATAACTCGGTGGAAATGGACTCATCGGCTGGTAACGGCCAACTGACGAAGTCAGCCAAAACCTTTTCGGTCTTGGCCGACGGAGTCAACTAATCCTTATCAAGATTAAAAGAATATAGTTGAACCATTTGAAAATTGTAGGAGACTCTAATAATGATTTATTTACTTTTTGTACGTTTTTCATGCTTTAATCTATTGAAAAACAATTGTAGGCCATGTGGCATCCATCCGAGGGATCGGGTTCTATAGACACTTGCCTAAGAATGATCAGAGGCTACCCAAAAAAATTGGGTATGATTCGATGGATATATACCATTCAAACTAGGGTCAAAGGAGGAAAATTTTAATACACCAGAATGTGTGGGCGGTACCCAAACTTTGACCACAATTTTAAACAGCCAATTTTTTTTTTCTAAACTTATTTTATAGATCACATGACACATGATTCAAAACTGGTATTGTTTTAGAATCACGTTGCATATATATATCAATTCATATCCTTTTCCGATTTTATTGTATTCTTTTAAAATTTTTCTTTTATTTCATAAATATCTCCAAAAATCACTCCACCGTTTTATTTAAAGAAAATAAAATCTCAATTCATTGCAAGACTTTTTCCTTTATTTCATAAATATCTCCTAAAATCACTCCACTCTTTTATCTCTGGTCACATTTTGTAATACCAAAAATACCCTTAACACTTTTAAACTTTTAATACATAATTCCATATCCTTTTCCGATTTTATTGCATTCTTTTAAACTTTTTCTTTTATTTCATAAATACCTTCAAAAATCACTCCACCGTTTTATTTAAAGAAAATAGAATCTTAATTCCATTGCGAGACTTTTTCCTTTATTTCATAAATATCTCTTAAAATCACTCCAGCGTTTTATTTAATATCTCCTAAGATCTCTCTTGCTTAAAGCTAAACCTCTCTTGCTTAAAACTAGACTTTAAGTAAGAAAAAAAAAAGATTTAGCCTAAGAACCCTACCATTTCTCTCCTTTCGCACATCAAGAAAATGAGATAGTACTAGATGCATAAAATTTGTACCATATTTTCTGCAGGAGTCACAAATCTCACACTAATCGGTCTTTTTGTTGGAGTCACTAATCTAAACACAGAACTGATTACAAAACCAATTAATTATAAAACCATTTTCTCTCAGCCCCCTACAGATTTACCAAATTTTCTCTTCGGGCCTACAGATTTACCGAAAGCACGCATGACTGAAACACCCTTGAACCCACCTTGACTGCTTGGAATCAAATGATGTAGATTGTTTTTCTTCCCATTCTTCCACACAAAGGATCCTGAGACCATAAGCATACCAGCAGACGATCAATTTTTTATTCCATTTCTCACAGATCCCAAAACAATGGCCCTAAAATGACATTTGAGTGTGATGATTGCCATGTGAGTTTAGGGTCACGTAACAAATGGAATAAGAAATTGGCCATTTGATGGTATGATCACGGGGTCACGATCCATCATGTGACCACCCAGTCAATGAGTTTCAGATGTAAGCACTTTAAATAAACCTGTAAGCTTGAACAAAGGTACCCATGGAGGTACCCGTCAATTTTTTAAGGGTACGTCGGGTGAAATTGTGACCTTAGGACCTGTTAGGTAACAATAAAATTATTAGTGAGAAATTAGTAGAAAACGTTTTCAGTATATATATATATATATATATATATATATATATATATAACGATATCGTCAAATTTCGTCGAAATTTCGTGAAATTCGCCGAAATAAGGCTCAAACGAATATTTCGACCCTTTTCAATATTTCGGTAATTTTCGACAAAATTTCAATATATATATATATATATATATATATATATATATATATATATATATATATATATATATACATATATATAACGATATCGTCAAATTTCGTCGAAATTTCGTGAAATTCGCCGAAATAAGGCTCAAACGAATATTTCGACCCTTTTCAATATTTCGGTAATTTTCGACAAAATTTCAATAAATTTTGAAAATTTTCGGTGATTTTTTTTTTTCATGTTTATTTTATTTTATTATTATTTTTTTTTTTGTAATATGTTGGTAATTTAGTACTAGACGTGTAAGACCTGTATAAATCCAACAGCATAGTCGGCTGCCGTCCACTTTCCTTGCCTCAGGGAAAAACATGTTCATCCGTTCGGGGGCTCTATGTGGCAGCCATTAGGGCTCGGGTGCCATGAAAACTTGCCGAAAGAGGATTAGATACTGCCCAAAATAGTTTAGGCATAATCCAATACATATTTATCATTGAAAATATACCGAAAGATGGTCAAATTCAATGCATCAGATTGTGTGGGAATTACCCTATCTTTGACCCCTCAAATATAATGACAGATGGTCAAATTCAATGCATCAGATTCTAGTTTTATCTTAAAATAATTTAAACGAGATAGTTTGCGTAATATATTTCTCTAAAATTTTCTGATTGTTTTATAGAATTAATTTTGTTTTGTCCTTTCCAAACGAGTGAGGACTTTTCCGATAGGTATTAATTTGGGAGAAGTGTGGTGGTTTTTGGTTGGCCGATTGGGTCGCCGGCCCATACAAAGCTTTTAAAGTTTAACCCTACAAAAATAAGGTGTTTTAACGGCACTTACTGTTAAGGCAATTTTTGGTAGCGATAAAATTAATAGCGACAGTTTTTGGTAGTGATAAGACTAATAACAGCAGTTTCTTGTTAAAAAAACTGCCGCTAATAATCTTATTTTTTGTAGTGTACTCGATGAACCCATCATGCAGATAATTAGATGATACCAATCTACTTACACTGATAGCAAATTCAATGGCTTTGACTACATCAGGGACCAAGGATTGGACTTCGTCGATGCCTCTACCGTTCAAGAATGCGTAGTTGTAATCATTTCCGCCAATCTCACCGACAACGAAGAGCGATTTACGAAGGTAGTCCATGCAGTCTACACACCACATGAAGAACAAAATTGAGAGAGGATTTGATGGAGGAAAAATATTTATTATTATTGTTGTCACTATTTATTTTTTATAACATGAGTATCAAGGCCTCTTAGAAGCCCCTACTAATCCTAGGGGCACGTGTGAGTCCCAAGTTAGCACATGTCAAGTCAGCACGGAATAAAATCTCTAGGATAGCCTAAGGGGTGATTTGAACTGAGGTCTCCCGCTTCTTAATGCGGGCACCTGCCCCCCCTTGAAGATTATGGAGGAGAAATCTAATACTACTTAGTAGGAAAGGACAACAAAAATTCTGAAATAACCTTCTGTTGCGATGCATATGGATGACTTCAGTTCCTTGAACCACTCAAGTTGAACGCTCAACGAGAGGTTCGTCGATAGCGCCTTCGAAAGGTTTCTCTCTTCGAAGAAGGAGGGATCGAGAGCGGTGGCCCCTGCAACTGCAAAATTCACGCCTTGCCGAAAGTCTTCGACATTATAATTCGATAGATACGGTGGCAGCAGTGGGAGCCCAAATGCTTCCGCTACATTAAAGTTTAACAATTTTACATCAGACCGAGTAGAATCGATATCGAAGTAAAAAAATTATTGAAAATGAGAGATGAAACTATACCCATAAAGTCTATGATCAAGCGACCATCGGAGTAGCGACCGGTGGCGTTCCCAAAGTATGTTTCGCCATATGGAGGCCTGCCGGCAACAGGGTTGCACTGAGCACTAGAAATGACACGGTTTCCGGTATCTGCGAGCGAGTCACCGAAGCTAAAAATCGACACATAAGGATGTGTTGTGGAATCACAATTGAAGGAAGAGAAAGTGGTTAGAAAGGTGAAGAGGAGAGAGATCTTATTGAGAAGAGAAGAAGCCATTTTGAATGAAGGGTGGTTGTGTTGGATATAGTAATATATAGTTTTATTCACGCAAAATCTGATTTTCACACGTCATTGCCCCAAAATTGTCTATAAAAAATGTCTAATCTAGGCGGAGGCACGTTATGACTTGGGTCGTCAATTGACCACCCAAAAAATTTGTTATTAACCTTTAGATGTTCTAATTTATATTAGTGGATTCTCATCAATCGAAAATTATATTGACCACCAAAAATTATCTAAAATTTTCAAACATACTTTTTATGATATTTGTTTTCATAACAAATATTTCTTTTTTGATTTTTTAAACTAATTTTAGGCTCCCCTAGTTCCTTCTATTTAGGTGCTCCACACACTTATTTTCGGAAAGATTTCTCTCACAAGGAGCTCCACTATGTTGTAGGGCACATACTCACATATATGGTGTATAGGCTCTAATATAATCAATTAAAAAAATCAAGCAATTTATTTATTACACATAGCAAGGTTTAAACCTAGAACCTAATCTTCACAAAACACTAAGTCTACCACTAGAGCAATTCACTAAGATATTTAAAGAGTAAAAAAAACTTAATACAAATATAATTTTGCAAACGCATCAAAATTATTAAATAAATAAATGTCGGGTTTTCCCGTTCATCATCGTGATATGTTCCACACCTTTGTTGGTCTCACGGGCTCCCTGCAACGTACTGCCACATCATCATACTCTTTGGAGGATGACGACGAGGATGATGCTATCTCGTAGTCATTCTTCGAGAGAATTTTGAATTAGGCCAGTTTTGTTGGAACGACCTAATTGATATGTATATAATTTTCTTCTATTTCGTATTTTGTTTCATTTGTAGATATTTTCTCTTTTTTAGCATTTGCTTAAAAAAAATTATACAAATTTTCAACATTAATTGATTAGATGACCACCCTATGAAAAAATCATCGCTCTGCCCCTGCACTCTATAGCACTGTCCAGTTGACTGCCACTTCACACCTAGCCCAAGGATCATGTGTCATAGCACCCACTACAAAATTTAATGGTTTTAGTGGCACATCTTAGTGGCGCCCTACGTAAACGTGTGGCTAAATATAATCTTTAGCCATAACATAAAATAATGCGTCACTACATATCTATAAAAATAGTGCGCAAAACTTTTGGCACGAGAAGTTATACTCTAAACTTGCTCACGTTATATTTCTATCGGATTTATTTTAGAGATTGCACTAAGTGGCCTAGTCTCCTCTCTCTTCTTTCTCACCCGCTCGAAGTTTTCAAGATTTCAAATTCTACGTCCCTGCGAATCTTGTCTCGCATTCTCCTTCAACTTCAGCTCTTCAAGAAAGAAGAAGAAAAGAAGAAGGTATGCAACATATATTTATATTTTTAATGTATTGATTGATCTACTCGCTCTTATGGTTGGGTATTTGAGGGTTTTATTTTAGGGATTTACTTGGGCTGTGCATTTTAGGGATTTTTTGGATTTTAAATCTAGTTTTCTATTGGGTTTTGATTTTATCCATTTGATGGGTTTTAAATCTAGGGATTTGATGATTTTTAAGAAGGAATTTGATGAGTTTTAAATCTAGGGAGTTACTTGGGCTGTGCATTTTAGGAATTTTTTGGATTTTAAATCTAGGGATCTATTGGATTTTGATTTAGCCATTTGATAGTTTTCTTTTTAGGGATTTGATGGGTTTTAAATCTAGGGATTTGATGATTTTTAGGAAGGAATTTGATGGGTTTTAAATCTAGGGATTTGATGGTTTTTAAATATAGGGATTTGATAGTTTTTAGGAAGGAATTTGATGGGTTTTAAATATAGGGATTTGATGGTTTTTAAGAAGGAATTTGATGGGTTTTAAATATAGGGATTTACTTGGGCTATGCATTTTAGGGATTTTTGGATTTTAAATCTAGGGATCTATTGAGTTTTGATTTTAGTCATTTAATGGCTTTCTTTTTAGGGATTTGATGGGTTTTAAATCTAGGGATTTTGTAATATCCCTGATATTTTTGACCTATTTTTCATTTACCTCGGTAAGCGTGTCCAAAAAATAATTGAAGGATTTTTGGATTTTTGATCAGCTAAGGCTATGTTAAGAGTTGTGGCAAAAGGATTTTGTCGAAAGATGAGTGGAAGTCATGTAAGCAATGACTTCCACAATAAGGTTGGTGTTTGTGTTTAGCACCGGATATGTTTTCAAATTAAATGGATAAGTTGTAATTATAAATATCTAGATTTTTATTAGGAATTGTTTGGATTATAAGAGAGAGATTGCAAGAGAAGTTACACTTCTCTCTCTCTCGTTTGAATTAGAATTTACAACCATTTGCCTTGCCTTTGATCTTTAGATCTTGAGAGCTTGAGAATTCCTCTCTCCATCTCAACCATTAGTTAGCCTTGTGCTTGAATTCGGATCAGTTTGAACTATTGAAAGAGAAGAGAGATGTGGAGAGTGAGAAGTTCTCTGTGATTTTGTTGTTGATGAGGCGGTGACCACCTCTTTCTGAATATGGATGATTTGGAGATTCTAAATCGTTAAGCCTTCATGCTTGGTTTCGGTGCGTGATTGGTGCAACGGAAGCAACGGTATAAGCTACAAGAGGTAGGCATTTAAAACCTCCTTGTGTCCTTTAAATTATGTTTTGTTTAGAGTAGCATGTTGTGTGTTTAAATAAGATCAGATGACTGTGGGTGAATAAGAGAGAAAGAGTTCGGACATGAAAATTTTGACAGTCACAGACCTGAGGAAATTCGAGGGTCGAATTCCAATTCGAGGGTCGAATTTGGAATTTGACCATCGATTTGGAAATCGACAGTCGAAATCTATTTTTTTTTGTGCCTGATGCAAATTTTGAAATTCGAGGGTCGATTTTCAATTCGAGGGTTGAATTTGGAAATCGACCATCGAATTGAAAATCGAGGGTCGATTTTCTGATTTTTGTGCCTGTTGAGTTTTTTTGAAATTCGAGGGTGGAAATTGAATTCGACCATCGAATTTTGAATTCGACCATCGAATGTTGAATTCGACCCACGAATTTGAATTCGAGGGTCTAATTCTGTCCTGTTTCAGACCTTTGAAATTTTTTGTCGGATCTTTCTCGGTAAGCTTTTGGTGTGATTTTTGGTTCTATATTAACACTGAGAGTGTTAATATATGTAGGTTTTGAGTATTGGGAGTCCTTGGTGAGGACTGCTTATGCTTGCTTTCGACTCTTCTTTGTTGAGGTAGGGGAACCCTATATTTCATTTGCATTGAATTATAAGTATAAACTGTTTTTGACTGTTTCAATTAAGAAGCATAATTTTGAAATTCCGTTGCACACAACATGAATAAAACTCTGAATATATGACACAAATCTGAAATTGGAAACTTTGTTATGATTAAGAACTTTGTAATTCGAACCTTAGAACCTCAGTTAATCTTTGAATCAGAACTTTGAATCAGAACTTCGAAAAATCAGTATTATGTTATGAATAATAAGCCTTGATATATGTGTTGACAAGTGAAAAATACCATTTTTCACCCCTAAACTTAAGTCTTGATAGACCTTTGAGAGAACTAAATAAGTGTTTTAAGTACCTATGTTGCAGCTAACAATAAAGACAGGCTTAAACATAAAAGCAGCTCAAAAGTGCCAAAAAGATGACAATCCATATCAGTCCAAAGGAAGGAAGTGAAGAAACAACCTCATCAACTGTGGAAAAGTCCAAAAGGAAGAGGCAAAGACCTGTAAGAGAAGCAGGGAACAATTCGAACAGAGAAATACAATACAGAGTTCTTTTCGCAAAGAACTCGCGTTTCAGAAGAACCTGGAACTCTGCGAAAAGGAATAAAACCTCCAGGCTTAGTTTTCGAAGAGCATCTGAACTCTTCGAAAAGAAGATTGAACTTTGCGAAAAGGAGAAAACACAATTCGAAGAGAGATTGAACTCTGCGAAAAGAGCTTGAAGCCCACGACTGCGAAAAGACCCTTAAACTCTGTGAAAAGGTATTCTGGAGATTCGCAGCTTTAACAAGGGCAATTCAGTAATTTGTTGCACGCGTCCCAATGCGTTTTAAAACCCAAGGACATTCTGAAAGATTCTGAGCACGAACCAAAGGCATATTCCTCCCCATGTGAACACCCAAAGATGAAATTACTTGGCGGGAACTTCTAGAAGTTCCAACAGATTTTTGAATTTCCTAACAGAATTGATGCCTCTGTTTCTTGATTGGTCAACCGGATCAAGCAGTTACGATTGGCGTAACAGATCTAGATCCCGTGCTCGACTCTATTGGTCGATATGGATTTAAGCAATTCTGATTGGTTGATGCTCATTAGAGATGGACTTGGGGAAAGCTATAAATTTACGAACCATTTGCCCAATTTGGGGATCCATTTTGAGTTTCATTTCTAATCCCCATTTCCCGGCCAGACGGTTTATGCGAAATCCTGTAATAATAGCTTCACTTTGAGTTGCAATTGAGAGCGTGAGGCGTTTACGTAATTCAAAAGAGAGTTGTATTCAAGACTACAAATCTAAGAGTTGTTTAAGCTGTGCTCTGTAATTGTAACGGTGGATTTGAAAAGGTTGTTGTAAACCGTATTTTCTCAATTGGAATCATGTTAAGGGTTCCCTCTGATCTCCTTATTGCATTAGACTCCTTTAGATTTCTTTTTTTATGTAATTTCCTTGATTCACTAATCGTAAGAATTAGTGTTGGTAACCTAGTCTCTTCTGACATTTGTAGTGATGTTTCCTGTTCTGAATTGAGGATTTGGATTAAAAACTATTGGATGGTTTGTGGCCATTAAAGTGGACAGACCATAGCCATAAGTGTAGCCTAATCCTTGAATTAGATTTATCTCTCTTACATCTGTGCTTGTAGCCAGATGAAGATTGGATCACCTCTGCTGAACTGCAGTATTTCTCATTAGATTTCAAAGACCAAATCAGAGTTAGATATTACTTCTCCATCTTTGTTTCAATCACTCCCCCAACTCGGATCTGGATCATTTAGTTTAAATTTTCCTTTGTTTTTAGTTTGTTAAACGTGACAAATTCAAACCTCTCATCTTATCAGCTTTCTAGATAGGATAAGAAGCCAGATCTGGTAGCTCAGATCTGGAGGTTTATCTTACATTTTAAACAAATTCTCTGTGGACGATCTTTCACTCACTTACTTTTAAAACTTGCTACAATTGGCCCTGATCTTGCAGGCTAATTCTCTTCTAACTGTGCTGATATTTCTTTAATTTCTTATATAGTTTAGAGCCACTGTAATTTGGCAACTTTAAAACTGTTTTCAAAACACACATAAATCAAGCACACTAAGAAGATACAACAAGTTTTTGGCGCCATTGCCGGGGAATTTGTTCTAAAATAGATAGACCTAAGTTTTTCATTTTAATTTTGTTTATCATTACTAAACTATTCTATTGTTTATACTTGTGCAGTTATTCATATTCCAGTTTTTAAAGAAGGGAAATTACTGAAAGAAATTATGAAGGTTTGCTATGCATAATCAGATTTTTTTTGTTCTGAGTTGTATGTTTGGTAGGAGGACTCTCAGCCCTGAGATTCTCCCATTGAATTTAGAAGTTGAAAGGCTACTACGAACCAAGCAAACAACACAGACTTCTGCTACTATGGGTGAAGAACCTCGACTTTTGAGGGATTACTTTGCACCTGTTGCTTATAATTCCCCCTTTTGCATTCAATTTCCTACTGTGGAAGGAAATTATGAGATCAAATCCTCAACGATCCAAATGCTCCCTTCCTTCCATGGGTTGAGTAAGGAAGACCCATACAAACATGTGGATGAATTCTTGGCTCTTTGCACCACATTCAACATAGCTGGACTGGGTCCAGAAGCAACCAAGCTTAGACTCTTTCCTTTTTCATTAAAGGATAAAGCTAGAGCATGGTTATCCATGTTAGCACCAAATAGTATCACTTCATGGAATGATTTACAATGTCAATTTTTAGCCAAATATTTCCCAATGTCTAAAACTAGCCAATTGAGACAAAGTATCATTTCATTCTCCCAAAACTCAATTGAAACTTTCCATGAAGCATGGGAAAGATTCAAGGAACTGTTAAGGCAATGTCCTCATCATCAAATTCCTAGGTGGCAGCTGGTTCAAAGCTTCTATCAAGGAATTGATCAAAAAGGCAAAAATATGGTGGATGCTTCCTGTGGAGGCACTTACTTACAAAAAAAAGTTTAAGAGGTTTGGGACTTATTTGAAGTGATTGGTGAGAATTCAACTCAGCAGGAATCTCTGTAAAGAGAAATTGAAAATCCGGCTAGATTGAACAATCACCAACCCTCAAAAGGGAAGATCTATGAGGTGAATGAGTTGGAAAGAAAAATGGATAATCTAACCACAAAATTTGATAGATTGATGGACTCACTTAAAACTCCAAATGTTTCAAGAGTAGAGGAGGCATGTCTGATATGCCGATCCCTACTCATTCAGGTTGATCAATGTCTGCTTTGCATCACGGTTCCCAGATTTAATGGTGGAACAAGCTCATCTTTGCTCAATCATTTGGACGGATCTTGATCAAATTAATATCCATGGAGAGCACACCCCAATTTGAGGTGGAACCAGGGGAATTATCAATCCCAACAACAGCAACAACCAAAGAATCAAATGCCTTTCAAAACTGTACAGCCGTATCAGTAGAATTTTTATGTCAAACCAAACTTTCAGCAGCCCATTCCACAACAACCTCATGCAAAGAATCGCCCCTTTAATTCAAAACCCTTCCGAGGTCCCTTTCTTTTGAAGATCAAGTCCTAAATTCACTCCGAATTTAGGATCTTTAACTCAAGCGTGAATTTTCACAGCATAAAGAAGATTGAAGAAACATTGGGACAGCTTTCAAATACCTTGGCAAAAAGAGAGGAAGGAAAGTTACCCAGCCAACCTTTGAACAATCCCAAAGGACAGTTCATGGTTGGAGAAGCTTCTAATTCACATGAAGAAGTAAAAACTGTCACCACTTTGATAAGTGGAAAAATGATAGATAACAAAGTGGGTATTGAAGAAGGAAGAAATGAGGATGAGGATAAAGATATGCGTAGAGCAACATAGTGATAGCGTAAGGTTCTTGATGTACCTCAGAAAAATAAAAAAAATAAAAAACAGAAAAGTAAAAAAATTTCTGAAGATACTTCTAAAGCTGTAGATGAAAGATTGGTTCCTCATTTACCATTTCCACATGCAATGAAATCTGTATCTCCTTTTGATAAAGGGAACACAAAAATAGATGATATGATGGAGACTTTCAAGCAAGTCAAGATAAATTTACCTTTGCTTGAGGCAGTCAAACAAATTCCAGCATATGCAAAATTTCTGAAAGATGTGTGCACTCACAAAAGATAATCTAGGATACAGCTTGTCCAAGAAGGTCTTTCTTTGTGGAAAGAATTAGTCGTGTTATCCATGGCTACACCTCCCAAACTTCAAGATCCCGGAATCCCACAATCCCTTGCATTATTGGGGAACACACCATTGAAAAGGCTTTATTAGATCTGGTGCTAGTGTCAACCTACTTCCATATTATATGAGATGCTAGTTTTGGGAGAATTACAACCCACTCATGTGGTGTTACAACTAGCAGACAGATCATAAAGAACGCCAGTAGGGATAAATTAAGATGTATTGGTAGGAGTAGATTAATTTTCTATCCCTGCTGATTTTCTAGTTTTAGATATGGAACCAACCAAAAGCAAAACTTCCATCCCCTCATTTTGGAAAGACCATTCACAGCTCTGACAAATGCTTGCATTCAATGCACGACTGATATTATGGAAGACTCATTTGGAAACATGAAGGTAAAATTAAATGTTTATAATGCAGTCACACAGCCTCAGTTCAGCTTTGAAGAATGTTTTCATGTTGATCTATTGGACGAACTTGTGGAAGGAACTTTACAACAATTTCTGCAGGGTGAAGACTTCACCACAGATATCAAAGATGCTTGGGGACATGCTGAAAAAGAAGCAAGTTTTATCTCCAATTCTGAGGAAATTAATGTTGTGCAAGGAACTCTTAAACAATCAGCAAGTTTTTCTTCTTGGAAACCTGCTACTCTCCCCCTTCCACAAACATCTAAGGTACCTTTGATACCTTCTTTTCTCAGCCCACCTGATTTAGAACTAACGTTACCAGTATGTGTTCTTGGGTAATCATAAATCATTGCACGCCATTATTTCTTCCTCTCTCACAAAAGAGCAAGAGGAAGAGTTGTGATAGTCTTGAAAGAACATAAAAGGCTATTACGGACTATTCGATTTAGGAGGAATCACCCAAATTGCTTGCATGCACAAAACCCACTCGGAAGAAGATGCAAAGCCTTCTAGAGAAATGCAAAGAAGGTTGAACCCTCATATGCAAGAAGTGGTCATGAAAGAGGTTGTTAAGTTGTTGGATGCAGGGGTCATTTACCCCATTTCAGATTCAGCTTGGGTGGCACCCTACATGTGGTACCTAAGAAATCTGGAATCACCATTGTAACCTCAGTTCGTGAGCTTATGTCAACCAGGCAAACAACTGGATGGAGAGTCAGATGATTACGAGAAAATTAAATGCAATGACCGAGAAAAGACCATTTTCCCTCCCATTCATTGATCGATCTTAGATAAGCTAGCAGAAAAGCTTATTCGCTTTTCTTGATGGTTACTCCGTTACACCAAGATTCTGTGTACCCACAAGATCGTGAAAAGACCACATTCACGTGCCCTTTTGGCACTTTTGCCTATAGGAGAATGCCTTTTGGTCTTTGTAATGCTCTGCTACCTTCCAAAGATGCATGTATGCAATCTTTTACGATATGATTGACCAATTTATGGAGATTTTATGGATGATTTCTCAATCTATGGCATGATTTTCCAGTGTTTACACCATCTCAAATTAGTACTACAAAGATGGAAGAAACCAATCTAGTTTTGAGTGGGAAAAGAGCCATTTCATGGTCACCTGTGGCATTGTCCTTGGCCATGTTGTTTCCCACAAGGGCATTGAGGTGGACAAAGCAAAATTGATTTAATTGCACATTTACCACCTCCCAAAACTGTTAAACAAATCGAAGTTTTTAGGACATCTTTGGATTTTCTGTAAGATTCATCAAGGACTTCAAAGAAATAACTAAACCTCTTTGTCATTTGTCGTGCCAAGATGTCCCTTTTGTTTTCAATAATGAATGCATGAAGGCTTTTGAATTCCTAAAAACTATCGATTTCTCCAATATTGCGATCTCAGTTATTCATTATCTTTTGAACTGATGTGTGATGCATCGATTATGCTTTAGTGTCTTTGGACGAGAGAAAGATAAGCTGCCTCATGTTATAGCTTATGCCGATGAGATCAATGATTGATGCACAATTACACAACAAGCGAGAAGGAGTGCTGGCAATTGTTTTGCTTTAGAAAATTCAAGTCATATGTCTTGGGTTCACAAATAGTGGTGTTCATGACCACTCGGCTTTAAAATACCTTCTGTCTAAGAAGGACACCAAACCAAGACTCATCAGGTGGATTCTCTTGTTACAAGAATTTGATCTACAAATTAAAGATAAAAAAGGGGTGGAGAATGTGGTGGCAGATCACCTCTCCAGGATTTTAACTGCTGAGATTGATAGGTTGCCTATCAATGAATCTTTCCCTGATGAGCAACTTTTCGCCATGAGTATACACAGATCCTTGGTTTGCAAACATAGTCAACTTTTGGCTCTTGGAAGAATTCCTCAACATTGGAATAGAATGGATAAAGATCTTTTCTTCTCAAAGTTAAACACTTCATCTGGGAGGATCCTTATCTGTTCAAGAGTTGTGCAGATCAAATAATAAGGAAATGTGTCCCTGACCAAGAATTTCATAGAATACTTTCTATGTGTCATGAACAGGCCTGTGGAGGTCATTTTAGTGGGAACAAAACTGCTGCAAAAGTTTTGCGATGTGGATTTTATTGGCCTACACTTTTCAAGGATGCCTAGACATTGTAAGTCCTGCTGAATCATCAAAATTAGGCAGCATTTCCAAGATAAACTCAATGCCTTTACAGCCTCTTTTAGTAGTTGAGTTGTTTGATGTCTGGGGGATAGACTGCATGGGCCCCTTTCCCCCTTCCAATGGGTATACTTTCATTTAGTAGTAGTGGATTATGTATCCAAATGGATTGAAGCCACGACTACTAAAACAAATGATCAAAGTGGTCTTGAAATTTCTTAAGGATCACATTTTTCCGAGTTTGGTTTTCCCAGGCCATTATCGTTGATGGGGAAGCCATTTTTATGACATTTTGAAACATTGTTGAAGAAATACCGTGACTCATAGAGTAGCCACTCCATATCATCCACAAACCTGGACAAGTGGAGGTTTCAATAGAGAAATCAAACATATTTTGGAAAAGACGTGAAGAAGGATGAAAGGATTGGTCCTTTAAGTGAATGATGCATTGTGGGCATATAGGACATGCCTATAAAACCCCAATTGGTATGTCCCCATTTAGGTTGGTCTATGGCAAAGCATGCCATTTACCAGTAGAGTTAGAATATAAAGCTTTTTGGGCCATTAAAACATTGAACATGGATCTAACTACTGATCACAGGAAATTGCAACTTGCTGAGTTAGAAGAGCTGCGAATGGATGCATACACCAATTCAAGATTATATAAAGAAAAGTCAAAACTTTTCATGATAAAAATTTATTGAGAAAAGAGTTCACATGGTTCTAAGGTATGGTTATTTAACTCAAAGCTCAAGTTTTCCCGGAAAAGCGAGATCCGTATGGGATGGGCCATACATGCTTGTCGTTTCAGCTTCTTGATGACATCCTTGATCCAAGTAATGGAAGAATCATAAAGGTCAATGGTCAGAGGCTCAAACCATGCATTGAAAAAACCCAGGAGCCTGTGCTGACCATCCATCATCACGAATCTTCTAAAAATCTGATGGCCAAAAACTGTACATTATGTTTGTATATCATAGTTTGTGCTTATTTTTCATTTACGCTTTTTTTTTTTCTCTTTTTCAGAGTTTAAATATGCTCAAAATCAAGTCATAAGTAATATTTCTCTTTTGAAGTTCAATTTGCTTTTCGAATAGATCTGAAGCTGTAATGAACTACTCGAAAGAAAAGATGTGCTCTTCGAATAGTTGGTACTGAAGCCAGTTCTCTTTTCGAAAAAGTAATTCTGAAGCTAACTCCTTTGCGAAATGATGTTTCTGAAGCTGTTAACTTGTCGTATGGTACTGATACCATTCACAATTTTCAAAAGGACTCTTTTGGAACTTTTGAAAACTTAAAAGCACTTTGCGATATTAACCTTGAGTATATTTAAACCCTTTTCGACGGGGTTTTCATTTCAAACTCTCTCTGAGTGACTCCTCTCACTAAAACCCTACTTCGTTCTTTCTTTGCACGATTCAAAAGTCTACTACCTTTTTGTAACTAATTGGTTAGATCATCCGCATTTTAAGAGGATTGCCGCTTATAATCTGGAGGATTTCTCGCAGCAAACAACTCGTTCAAAACAGAAACCCTAAATCTCGGTATTTCTTTACCCATTCTCTCTCCATTTTTGGGCATTATTATACATCGATTTAGGATGGGAAAAGCAGAGAAATCATTGGCTGCAATGTTTACCAAATCCTCTGCTAAAAAGGTGAGCAAATCGACCCCAAAAGCAAAAGGAAAACCAAAACTTAATAAACGGAAACTTTCAATGGATAAGCAGACGGTAGAAAAAGGAAAGAAAATTAGACATGAGGAACCCACCCCTGCTGCTGCTAGCCCTGAGCCTGAGCTTACTCCTCTGCCCATTCATTTGGTTCTACCCAATCCCTTCATTGAAGCTCAGAAGCTACTACCCGAGCTAATGGTTGACGAAACTTTTTTCGACACCAAACCAGAATGCCTGCCATCCTTAAGATACCTTAGAGAAGCTTCACTAAGCAATATCCTTACCCCCTTGCCAGAAAGAATTTACCCAAGAATGGTAAAGTTATGGTACCAAAACCTAGCCAAGGTCACTGAAAAAGATGCTGATGTCCCTACCCTTGTCATTTTTATTGATGATTGCGATCTGACTGTGACTTTTGAAGACATAGGGAATGCTCTAGGGATACCATTCCAATTTGATCCCTCAGGCCCTTTGGCTACTCCCGAAATTGCCTCTTTTAGAGAGATGGCTGCCCATCTAACTCAAGGTATTGTGGGCACGGGACAATCCATCATGAGAAGAGACCTTGCTCCCCAATTTCTATTGATGGATTCCATTCTAAGGGGTAGTTTTTATGTCACTGGGCACAGCCAAGAGAGAAGATCACCAATTTTAGAGGCCCTCTTTCATTTTTCCAAGGCGCTTTTCAATGCCCCTATGTTAATTTTGAAGCCATGGTCGATGTCGATTCAAGCTAAAGAAAGAGCGAAGATAGGCGCCTACCATTTGGCGATTGATCACAGCCTCCTCAAGCCAAATTTTAGATTGATAGTGAGGAGCCCTTTGAAGTCATTACACTACACAATTTTGGAAAAAGGCTTGGACTACAAGCCGAGGCTATCTTCTTGAAGGATGAGAGAGGGTGAACTGCACATGCCCCTATTCTTTGCAAACTGCATTGTGAATGAGCCGAACTCACCCTGGTGAACTGAAATTGACATCATCCCTGCAGTTGTGAGCGAGCCAGAACCCATCCCTGAAGCTGAATTTGAGCATCCAAATGAGCCTACCTCTGCCATGTTGCCAAATCCAACGTTGTCCGAACCAGCTCTGCCAGTCCCTTTGGTGACCATCCCTGCAGCTGCACATACTCTGGAGGAAGTCATCCCTACACCCTACTCCCCCACTCCAGCCCTTGACAGTTCACCTATACCAGCTGTCCCCTCGCCCATACTTCCCATCATTCCAATTTCGGACTCCCCCTCTACACCAACCACTCCAACCATTCTCACACCACCCATTTCACCATCCAATGCCCAAGTTTTAGAAGAGTTAGCTGCAGGATATATTGCCCCATCTCCCTGCACTCCTCTGCTACCGAGCCCCTCACATTCCCCTGCTCCATCAGCCCACACACACAGGCCTCCCCACACAACACAGGCCCCTCACTTCGGAAGCCTACTCTGCTTTAATGGGCTCTATTTTTGAAACCATGGAACTGGACCCCTCCCCTATACCTGCATCCATCACCCAAATCCTTACTTACCTCCAGTCCATCCAAACCCAACTTCAGTTAACGACAATCGATGCCGTAGCCATGGGCCTCCATACCTTAGCTTCCACAACCCAAACCACCACCATCACCCCTGTACCTAAATTCTCTCGACAGCCACTCAAGATCCAGAGTAATATTGGTTGATCTGCCCACCCCACCACTACTACCCAGTGCACATACTCAAACCAAGCTCCTTTGATTCCATCCCTCCACCCTCCCCATTTTCTCTCTGAGCACGCCACCTCGAGACTGCCGTCCCCTTTCTAGCCACTTCTCCCCCCTACCACGTCCCCTACCATTCCATTCCCTCCCAGATATGCCACCCTCATCAAAGCCATGGAAAATAACCCTTATATCCAGAGATGTTCAAAAGGGCTAGCTGATTTGCAAGCTTACATCCGCACCCCTATGAAAACCAAATCGAGAAATTAGAGATTTTATGAAATTTGAAAGAGATAAAATGCGGATCTCTTGGGTCAAACATTTCAATTTGGTGAGGATCGAGGCAACACAAGGTATCCATGTTGCAAGCCCAACTGGATCAAGAAAAATTGAAGACCACTAGCCTCACCAAACACCTTGGCCTCATCGGAAAGATCAAATCGAGAGTATCTTGAGTGAAAACACTATTCCAGAGAAAGCTCAATCCAGTTCAGACTCCAACACTGACTCTAGCTCTGATTAGCAGTGACTCCAGTTCGGAGCCACCTGCACCAACCTATGATACAGATTTTGACCCCAGTTATTAGCTTTCATGGTACTTTTTGTGTCATACAGTTGCAATATAAAATTCTGTTTTGGATACTACTGTGCAATTTTTTTCTTCTTGCCATTATTACTTTTGTTGTTTTTCTTTCTTATATTTTTCCTCTGTTTTGGACCAGTGTGGACCCCCCCTTTGGTTTGGGGGTATGGCGGTATGCCAATAAAATAAGTAAGTTAATGCTTGATGCGACTTATGACCGGAATTTTTGAAAATGAAGTAATTTCACACTGTTGTTTTGAAAATGAGGAAGTTAAAACTTTTAAAATTGATTTCTAGTGTAATTCTAATACTTTCATGAAGGTGAAGGTCGAAAAATTTCTAAAAATTGATGTTTTAGTAAACCTAAAATGAGAAAAGCAGATGATATACCTCAAGAATTTGATAGAAAACCACACCCGGTGAGATTTGGGCTGTGAAATGTATTCTTTGGAGGTATGAATTGGCAATTTTTCTGCTCTAGGAATTTATTTGAACCGCTTGCTATCACTAGAAGCTACATATATCCAAGTTAAAATAGCAATCATGATATTAAAGACATGATGTAGGGCCTTCTTTTGGACAGTTTGAACTTCAAAAAGCCCCACCTTTTAAAACTGCCCTTGATACACACCAATTGAGCTTTATAAATCCAAGATTTCTTTGAAACCTCATCAACCTTATTTAGCCTAACCCTCACTCTGAGAATTCAGAAGGTAAAGGAAAGAAAGCTGAAGAAAGGTGAGTTGGGTAACAGTTTGGTAAAAGAAAAAGAAAAATAATTGAAGGCTATGATGTATCAACAGAAGAAAGGTGGCATTCCAGTCAATGTTGCTTTGAAAAAAAAAAGGAGAAGGCATTTCATTGGAAGTTTGAAAAAGAAAGAGAAAAAGATGGCCACTTTGGCTCTGAAAATTCAAAGAAGAAGATGAAATTGTGCTGAATTGAAGAAGGTGTGTCTATCAGCTCCTTACCTTGACTGACTTCTTAATTTTAAACTCCATTCCACCCCTTTATTCTTGATAAATTTCACCCATAAGCCACATTACAACCCAAGTTAAAGTCCTTACTGATCAATGATGGATTGAGCTGTCATATGGAGATAAGGATTTGTGTAATCTATGGTGAAAAAAGCAGTAAATTCAGAACTGAAAAGCAATGCCTATGCTCCTGCTTACATTCCTATTTGAGGACTGTAATTGCTCTTGAGCTGTGTGAAATAGTGCAACCCTCATATTTGCATGGTGAGTAAAAACCCTGGTGAGAGTTGAGTTTGAAATCAAATTATTTGGGGTAACATCAAAACTGAATTTTCAAATAGAAGGCAAGCTTTTAATTAATTTTTCTTGTAAAAACTTTTTGACACCAACTGAGTGAATGGTAAAGGAATTACAGCAGAATTTTAGTTTTGAACTGATGTTTTCTTGAAAATATTCTTACAACCCGACTGATGCAGGTGTGAATAATCTGATTGGATGAAAGTTTGCTTTAACAGAACTGCATTAATCTTAACTGATTTATTGGAGAAGTTTGTGGGTACTGATCGATTTAGAATGTAACCCTTGCAAGTGCACAAGATCTATTGCAGTATGGCAAGAACAGGGGTGTCGAACCCACAGGGAAACGTGAATTTTTAATTAATTCTTTTAGAGATTTTAAAAACATCCCTAAGGAAGTACCAAAGGGCAGATTCAATTTTACCAAAAACTTAACGCACTTTTCCTAAATGCAGAAAAATAAATTAATCTAAACAATTAATTACTGATAAATCTACGAACAATATTAAAATGAGATCAAGGAATATGCTACCCCAGATTCGTACCCCTTTTCTATCATTAAAACCCACAGTTTCATTAAATCATCATTCACACCATCATTCATCTAGAAAAATGACTTGAAATAAAATATGATCATCAATCCGGCATACCCTATCTAAAAACAATGACTCAGCCTAACATTGCGGTATGAGTCATGTAAAAAGCATAGCGTATCTCATGATATTTAGATCACGACAATCGACATAATCGCTTCTGACCCTAGATCGACTGCGGTCCAGATCTAGCGATTCTGACCGTTGATACTGCAATCAACGGTCATAACAAAGCATTTAAAATATTTTCAATCATACAAACTTTGAGCAAAACGATTCCATGATAACAATAATGATACGCGGTATTAATCATAAACATGGGTACTTATGGGGATCGCATCTTCCCGATCTCTTGATTGGCTCATCTTTGGTGTTTGATCTCCTTTTCTTTCAAAGTCATTCCTCTTTATTTCTTCCAAAAGATATTTGCAATTGTTTTTCCTAAATACAATCTATGAATTTCTAGAAAAATAATGCAAATCCTAGGTACAATCTACTGAATAAACCCTAGAAGAAGGAGAGAAGAAGACTTGAAAAGATGAAGAAAATATTCCCCAAAGTGAAGAGCCCTAAAACTAAAAAGAAAGAATGAATAATATTCTAATTGCAAAAATAATAATCCCTAAGAAACTCGTGGCTTCCTTTTATAATAGCTAACCTAATACCTCTCTCGATTGACATCTAAGAGTAATTTCGTGAATTCCCGCCTAGCTTTGCATCAGATACTGCCTCGGTATTTTGCTCAAAACTTTCTGTACCGAACTCGGATTGAGGTGATTCTTGAGGCGTTGGAAAGCTGACGACGAGCTCTACAACTTTTATGTTTTAGCAATTTCCTGAATCTGACGTCTTGAAGGTCCAAATTGAGCTGCAAGTCGCACTAAGTTCTCAATGACCCAAAATAGCGAGTGTTTTGACATTATTTTCGGGATTCTTCGTTTTAGAAACTTGGATCGTATTTACGAAACACTTCAAATCTAGCAAATCTCATCGATAGCCTTCATCGGACGGCTAAATATAGGTATTTAGGGGTGAAATATCATCATATTTCACTACTCATCACACCCCCAAACCTACACTTTGCTAGTCCTCGAGCAAAGAGAATGATACAAACATAAAGCAAATCAAACTAACATCCTACAATTTAAATGCCACTTTCGTGGAGAACACGATTGCACTTAGCATGTGCAACAAGCCTTTAAACCCTAGGTGATCCCTAGTGGAGGAGTTGTGTCTCCGAGGGTTTGCGTGAAGTTACCCACAAACTTCCAAAAATTTCAAACCATCGGTAAAATTGAGTTTTCAAAATCTGATTTTTATAACATATATTTAACTTCAAAGCTCAAAATCAATAATCAATTCAACATGCAAATTCTCAATTTTAAATAACAATGTTACACTAATCATACCAATATCCATTCAAATTAGTCTAATGCTCTAAATCGTTAGATAACTCATCCATTCATGCTTAAACGTGTAGTGTGTGCATACCAAAACCAAGATTCATCCATCTCAGAACTAGTCCAAACGGAAATCATCGGATCCGTTGTCTTGACTCAATCCTCACTTTAGGTATACTCTCAAAATAAAATCACTAGATGATTGGTAAGTTTCGCACACATGTGAGAGATCAATACAAAGCAAATAAAAGGTCTCACATGATAAATGAAACACGATGCAATCAATGAACAAAATAAATCTCATAAGAACGAGATACTTGTATATCCTAAGCATGTCATATCAAGTGTCATAAGTATTATATATTGACTCTCACAAGACATTACCAATGCAAGATCGGATCATGAAGGTCTTTTGTAGGGTTGTAATGGGGCTCGTAAGGGTAAGAAAGAAAGGAATTGTGATTCAAAATTTGAGAAATTGGAAAAGGAACTAACTTCGATTTTTTATTTATTTTTTTTTTTTATTTCTCTTTCTTTTTTTTTTTCTAATTTCTCACCATTTTTTTTTTCAATATTTTCTTTTCTCATTCTTTCTTCTCTTTGAATTTCCTTTTCTTGAAGCACCTCATTTTTCATTCCTTTTTTTTTTTTTTTTTTTTTTCTCTCCTTTTTCTTTTATATTTGCCATACACTCTCAAGAAACACCATAACTCATTATCTCTCCACTTACTCTCTTTTCGCTCATTTTCATCCTCGTTCCTAATTTCTCGAAATAAGAAGGGTAAAGCTAAATTTTGAAATTGTGAAGGGTTAAAGTTAACGTGGCTTATCAAAGAATGTATAAGGGTAAATTTTTCTATAGGCTCAAAGGGTACTAGAAGGATAAATTTATATGAGGTGGGGCATTTTAAGCACAAACGAGCCAAAGATGGCCTTCAATCATTTCCTTAAAAGATGGTAACCTTGCCTATTTGTCTTGAGTAGATATCGATGTTCTAACACAATAATATGAATTTGATATCATGCAAAGTCACAAGCCAAAATAAAATGTATGAGATTATGCAAAATAATTCGTATTCAAAGAAAACTCAAGTTTATATATTCACTCATCAATGACGGAAATTAGCTCTAAAGCTCGGGTTTAGTCTCCACTAAGAACCTAAGATTCAACGTTCAAAATAGTTCATCGATTTCTAAGTCTTAGCTTGGTATAAGTGCAAAAATTCTAAGCATGAATTTGAGTCATCCACAAATTATCACATTAAGCTTCATCATCCTAGATACAAGTATTCAAAATATGACATCAATATTCTCAAAATTAAATTCACATGCATCATCAACTAAAGTTTGAAAACTATTGCAAAGTAAATCATGTATGATGGTTCCAAAAATTTTTTTTTTTTTTTCAAAGAAAATCAAAAATAAGTGATGAAAGATAGATAATCATACATACCCCAAACCTAAAAATGACAATGTCCTCATTGTTTGAAATAAGTACCCCCAAACACATTGAAAAGTACCTCAACACAAAGATCAGAGAATATGGGCATCAAATTAGAACATGACCAAAAATAGATTGAAGGTAATGTGGCTACACTAATTTGGAAATTAAAATAACCTAAACTAAACTAAAACTAATATTCTAGAACTAAACATAAAAGAGAAATAAATCCTAAATCCTAAACTAAACCTGTGCCCAACTCCTAAATAAAACGGCCTGGGTTGCCTCCCAGGAGGCGCTGAGTTTAAGTGTCGACAGCTCGACCACTTCATTGATCAAGAATCTGGATCACTAAGGTGCATCGCCACAATCTTAAATCGGGTCATCGGCTCAAACATTGGTTTGAGTCTTTGCCCATTCACTTTGAAAACTCGATTGTCCTCAAGGCTTTGAATTTCAATTGACCGTGCTCACTAATGGAAACAACAAAGCAGGCCTTCCCATCTAGATTTCAATTTCGAGGATGAAGCTTAAGTCGGAATTGAATAACCAAACTTTGGCCAACATGAAACTCCTTCCGAGAATTAATTGATCGTGCAACTTTTGTACCTTTCCTTGTACATCTTTGAATTTTCATACGCATCGAAGCGTAACTCTTCTAATTCACTCAAGCTGTAACCTTCGATTCGACCTGCGCTTGCATATCGAAATTAAATCGTTTGATCGCCGAATGCCTTATGCTCCAATTCAGCAGAAGATGACATGCCTTCCGTAGACAATTACGAAGGAGACATTCCGACGGTGTCTTGAATGCGACGATAGGCCCAAAAGCATCGATAGCGGTTTGACCAATCTCTTCTATCCGGTCGTACCGTCTTTTCTAGAATTCGCCTGATTTCCCGGTTAGACACTTCCACCTGACCACTAGTCTGTGGATGGTATGCAGTAAGCGACTTTGTGAGTGACGTCGTGCATTTTCTTCATTAAAGTGGCAAAATGGCTATTGCAAAAATGCGAACCGCCATCACGATGATTGCTCTTGGGATCCCGAATCGGTTAAACACATGTTCTCTCGTAAATTTGACCACAACCTTGTGATCATTTGATCGGGTTGCCGGCTTCAATCCATTTGGAGACATAGTCAGCAGCCACCAGAATATATCAATCCCCAAAGGATGGTGGAAACGGACCCATAAAGTCAATCGCCCAAACATCGAAGATTTCAACAACCAGAATTGGATTAACGGGCACCATATTTCGTCGTGAAATATTGCCATTGACACGTTGGCATTCCTTGCGATATTGAGCGAGCGTCACGAAGATTGAGGGCGAGAGAATCCGCTTTGAAGGATTTTAATGCGGTCTTCGTCCTCGAAATGGCCTCCACAGCCCCAGGCATCAAAAATTTAGGACGCTTAGTTGCTCGTCTTCGCACGCATCTCCTAATGATCGATCAGTAGAATTTAAACAAATATGGTTCATCGAAATAGTATTTTATTTGGGAGAAAAGAGATTCTTATCATTCTTACCCCACTCGGTGGAATTACGCGATGACGAGATAATTCACGATGTTAGCAAACCACGGAACTTTTGCACTACATCAATTGCCATCAAATGTTCATCCGAAATGTGTCACGGATGGTCTCGTATAGATGATTCTTGAGCAGAATTCTAGATGATGATCACAACGTTCTCAACCCCTTTTATCTTTAATCTCAAAGTTGAATTCACGAGAAGCGGATCCAGCGGATCAGCCTTGGTTTCGCATCCTTCTTTGCTAAAAGATATTTCAAAGCGAGTGGTGCGAAAAGACCACTATTTTCGATCAAGCAAATAGGAACGGAATTTGTCCGAGCATACACCACGACTAATAATTCCTTCTCGGTGGTGGTGTAATTCGAGGGCATCAATTAATGTCTTGCTAGCATAATAAATTACGTGAGGTAATTTATTCACCCTTTGCCCTAAGACGACTCCGATCGCATAATCGGATGCATCACACATGAGTTCGAATGGTAAAGAATAATCCGTGGTTGGATTATTGGTGCATTTGATAAGAGTTCACGCAATTTTAGGAATGCCTTTATGCAATCCTCATCAAAATCAAAAGGAACATCTTTGCCAAGCAAAGTGCACAATGGTTTAGCCACCTTGCTAAAATCCTTAATGAATCTTCTATAAAATCAAGATGCCCCAAAATGATCGAATTTGTGAACACTTTTAGGAGGTGGTAAATTTGCAATTAAGTCGACCTTCGCCTTATCAACTTCAATTCCTTCGTTGAAACAATATGCCCCAACACAATTCCTTGTTGAACCATAAAATGGCTCTTTTCCCACCGAGAACAAGTTTGGAATCTACAACGCGTTGCAACACCTGTGAAAGATGATTCAAACAAGAATTAAATGTTTTCCAAAAACCGAGAAGTCGTCCATGAAGACTTGATGAATTTGTCGATCATGTCAGAATATGGCCAACATACATCGTTGAAGCGTGGCGGAGCATTACATAAGCCGAATGGCATCCTTGATATGCAAACGTACCATATGGACACGTGAATGTTGTCTTTCTTGATCACCGGAAAACGGGCACTTGATTGTATCCCGAATAACCATCAAGAAAGCAATAAAACTCTTGCCTAACTTCTCAAGAATTTGATCAATGAGCGGAAGGGAAAATGATCTTTTCGGTGGGCGTGTTCAATTTTCGATAATCAATGCACACGCCATCCAAGAGTTTCACGAGTGGGCACCAATTCTCCTCCGTAGTTTCTTTCACGTAATTCCGGACTTTTTAACGATTTGTCCGGACTAACCCATTCACTATCGGAGATCGGATAGATGATTCGATCGAGGAGTTTAATGATTTCCTTTAAAGCGACTTCTTGCATGTTCGGATTAAGTCGCCTCTGTGGTTCCCTCGATGGTTTACTCTCATCCTCCGGATGTATTTTATGCATACATCGATGGGTCAATCCTTGAGATCGACTAAGGTCCATCCGATGGCCTCCTTGTGCTCTTCAAAGACCTTCAACAAATCATTCTCTTGTTCTTCCGATAATGTGGATGAAATTATCACCGGAAGTGTTTCGAGGTCCCGTAAAAGCATATTTGAGGGACTTAGGCAATTGTTTCAATTCCACGGTTGGTGGTCGCTCAATTGATGGAGTCAAGACATCCTTTACCTCGATGGGTAGTGGTTCTACCTTAGTCACAACTTCACATAAGTTATCATCTTGACATGATGAATTTGACTTTTCTCTTCATCGCTTCCTTTCAAGCCCTTTGTCCTCATAGATGGCTAACAAAGCGGTTTTCAAATTCCTCTTTGGTGAGCATTGATGGTAATGCTTCATCCACCACTGCCCATCCATCGATCGATGTAAAACATTCGACCTCATCCTCATTAGGAAATGGTTCATCGCATGGAATATGTTAAGCGACTTTCATGTTTCCAAAAGAAACGTCCATGACTCCGTCGACAATTAATGCAAGCGTTGGCGATGGCGGCAGACGTCCAAGAATAATTGGGACTTGATTGATTGATTTCGCAGGTGGTTCCATGTCTAAGACAACGAAGTCCACCGGAAAGACAAACTTGTCTATTCCAACCAAAACATCCTCGATAACACCCTCGGTCTTCTTTTCCGATCTATCGCGGTTGGAGTGTGACCGTCGTGGGTTTCAATTCACCCAATCAAGTTTCATTACATTGAGTATGGGATCGATTAACACTTGCTCCCAAATCCAATAACGCCTTTCCAATTGGTTGCCCACCAATGACACATGGAGCAGTTGGGACTCGTGGTCTTTCGGTTTACGGGGTTTCAATCGCAATATCGAATCGACTTGATTTGTTAGGAACACTTTCTTTGAAACGTGAGTCGTGCCTTTCTCTTCCGAAAGTGCACAAATCTTTGAAAAACTTGGCGACTCGGGGACTTGTTTGATTGTTTCAAGTAATGGAAGATTTATCTTTACTTGCTTGAATGTTTCAAAATTTCTTCCATTTTGTCGGTCCCTTTCCCATTCTAGATGGAGGAGTTAGGCATTGAGGGAATGGTGCCTTTGGGACATAAGGTGCGATTCCATTTCCGATTCTTTTCACGTCCTTGTTGGACGGTTGAAGGAAACTCTTCCTCTATTACTTTTTCTTTTCCTTTCTCTTCCTTGCTCTTGCACTTTTCTTATCTCCGGCTCTTTGTCTCTTTCTTTCTTTTCCTTTTCCTTTCTCCTTTCTTTTCTCGATTCTTTTCCTCTATTGCTTCTCTTTCTTCATCACTTCTCTGAGGCATTTCCACTTGATTATGAACCTCTCGTCCACTTCTGTACTGACTTTCAGCTGTGACTATTCGATGGTCTGCCGGATGGTGCTTGGCCTCGAGGATTATTGATGGGTTGGTGGAGCCTCCTCTACCGACTTCAGTTGATTGGCCAATTGGTGACTTGGTCCATTATCATCTGCTGAAAAGATTGCATGCTTAGCATAAGCTTTTCTTCGGATCGAGATCGTAATCTTGGCATCGGCATGAGATTGATTAAGATTCGATTGAAATTACGATTTTTCGGTAGTCGAATTTGGATGATAATCTGAACGAGCATTCATTGGAAATTGGAATTACGTTGGAAATTAGAATTCTGGAAATTCATTGTGGACGAAAATTGTGTTGAAAATTTGGTTGAAAAGGTTGTTGTCCACCCATTGTGTTGGCTCTATGTTCTTTGGTTTACGGCCGCTTATTCGATTCACCCCAGCCTAAGTTGCGGTGATTTTTCCATTCCGGATTGTAGGTATTGGAGTAGATGTTTCTACCCTACCGCAGATAAGACTGAGTCACATTTAGCTTCTCCTGAGGATTAGCTTCATCACGGAGGAATGACAAGGTAGTACGGCACTGATTAGCCATATGACCTGGCTGGTCACAAAGTCAACACACTGTGGGGTGAGGAGCTTTAGCTTGCTTGGTAGCGACTAACAACATGTTCATCTGTTTGACTGATGTCAAACTTTGTTGAGAGATACGAGGCATTATTGTTGACATCGCATAAATCCGTCTTTTGTCAACACATGAGATTTAGGTGCGAGTGTCAAGTTGGTTCGCTTGGTCTCACTTTGTATCAAGTTTGATATAACTTTTCAAACAATGCCCACAATTCGTCGACTTCTTCGTGGCACAAGATCCACCACAAGATGCATCAACCATGCGTCTCTCTTGAATCGATCCATTGTAAAAACTTTGGACTTGTTGCCACCTTGGAACTTGATGATTTGGGCAACTTCGATCAATTCCTTAAACGCGTTCCCAACATTCATGGAATGTTTCAGAGGTTGTTGGGAAAAGAACTGGATCTTCGACGCAATTCAATGGCCTTAGTCATGGGAAAATATTTTTAAGGCTGGCGATGCGGCTCTGCCAACTCGAATAGATTGTGGTTCTAAGGAATAGAACCATGTTTTTGCCTTATCTCTTAAAGAGAAGCGGAAGAGTCGAGCTTCGCTATCTCATCGTGACATTGTGGACTCGAACATTTTGCATACCCCAAAGTGAATTCATTTAAGTGAACGTCGCGGATTTTCATTTGCTAACCCATGGAAAATTGGTAGCATTTGAATCATTCTTGATTTGAATTCATAGTGGTTCCCTGGAATGGGAGCATGCATAATACATTCTGATCCTCGTAAAACCGGGATCGTTATAATACTCCGGTGTTCTAGGGCCCTCATCAAAATTATTGTTCCCTATTATTTCCATTATTGACATTCCCATTGTTGTTATTCTCATCTCTCTGGTCCTTGCCATGGTCTCGGTTTGTTGATATTGATTCTCTGGACTCTTCGATTCTCTCTACAAGCTCTTTCGATCTCAAGATTAAGCAGAAGCGAGATGTGGGTGATGAGAACGAGTAAAGCTCATACACCAACACTCACAAATGGGGTTGAAGAATCCACAACAAACCCACAAAATTCGCTCAAACGATTTAAACAAAGATGATAAGAGTAGCCAATATCGCAGGAAAGATTTCTTCTTTTTTTTTTTTTTTTTTTTTAATTAAAATTCAAATTTAAATTAATTTTTTTTTATTCAAATTAAAATTAAAATTTAAATTTAAATTAATTAATTAATTAATTAAATTTTTTTTTTTTTTTTTTTAAATTCAAATTAAAATTAAAATTCAATTTAAATTAAAAAATTTTTTTTTTTTTTTTAAATTAAAATAAAATTTAAAATTCGAATTTAATTTATTTAAATTTTTTTTTTTTTTTTTTTTTTTCTTTTTTTTTTTTTTTTAAATTCGAATTAGATTTTTAAATTTGTTTTTTAATTTTAATTTTTTTTTTTTATTAAATTCGAAAATTAAAATTAAAATTGAAAATCCTATAAAATCTTTCCTAAAAGAGAAAATAAGGAGAAGAATGAAAGATTCCTAAAAATCCTAAAACAAAAGTCCCACAAAAGTTAATGACTAAATTTAGAAAATCCTAAAATATCTAAAAGAGGAAAATAAGGAAAAGAGTCCTACCAAATCTAAAATAAAGAAGTCCTAAAAATCTCTACTTCCTAAATTTCCTAAGGAAGGTATCCTAAAAATCTAAACTTCCTAAAAGACTCACAAAATCTTATCAAAGAGAGAAAATAAAGGAAATAATAATAATAATAATAATAATTATTTATTTATTTATTTTATTTTTTAAACACTCAAGCAGAAAAATCCTATCCGAATTAATCAAAATTTCACCGATTTCAAGACATAGCGCCAAAAACTTGATCGATTTAGAATGTAACCCTTGCAAAGTGCACAAGATCTATCAGTAAAGATGGCAAGAACGAGGTGTCGAACCCACGAGGAAACGTGAATTTTAATTAATTCTTTTAGAGATTTTAAAACATCCCTAAGGAAGTACCAAAGGCGATTCAATTTTACCAAAACTTAACGACTTTTCCTAAATGCAAAAAATAAATTAATCTAAACAATTAATTCTTGAATAAATCTCGAAACAATATTAAAATGAGATCAAGGAATATGCTACTCATTCGTACTTTTCTATCATTAAAACCCGGTTTCATTAAATCATCATTCACACCATCATTCATCTAGAAAAATGACTTGAAATAAAATATGATCATCAATCCGCATACCTATCTAAAAACAATGACTCACCCTAACATTGCGGTATGAGTCATGTAAAAGTCATAAGCGTATCTCATGATATTTAGATCCGACAATCGACATAATCGCTCTCTGACCTAGATCCTGCGGTCCGGATCTAGCGATTACGGCGTTGATACGCCGCAATCAACGGTCATAACAAAGCATTTAAAATATTTTCAATCACACAAACTTTGAGCAAAACGATTCCATGATAACAATAATAGACGCGGTATTAATCATAAACATGGGTACTTATCCGGGGATCGCATCTTCCCGATCTCGATTTAGCCGCTCATCTTTGGTGTTTGATCTCCTTTTCTTTCAAAGTCATTCCTCTTTATTTCTTCCAAAAGATATTTGCAATTGTTTTTCCTAAATACAATCTATGAATTTCTCGAGAGAAAAATAATGCAAATCTAGGTACAATCTACTGAATAAACCCTAGAAGAAGGAGAGAAGACTTGAAAAGATGAAGAATATTCCCCAAAGTGAAGAGCCCTAAAAACTAAAAAGAAAGAATGAATAATATTCTAATTGCAAAAAATAATAATCCTAAGAAACTCGTGGCTTCCCTTTTTATAATAGCCTAACCCTAATACCTCTCTCGATTGACATCTAAGAGTAATTTTCGTGAATTCCCGCCTAGCTTTGCATCAGATACTGCCTCGGTATTTTGCTCATAACTTTTTGTACCGAACTCGGATTGAGGTGATTCTTGAGGCGTTGGAAAGCTGACGACGAGCTATACAACTTTTATGTTTTAGCAATTTCCTGAATCTGACGTCTTGAAGGTCCAAATTGAGCTGCAAGTCGCACTAAGTTCTCAATGACCCAAAATAGCAGTGTTTTGACATTATTTTCGGGATTCTTGGGCTGTTTTAGAAACTTGGACTGTATTTACCTGAAACACTTCAAATCTAGCAAATCTCATCAGATAGCCTTCATCGGACGGCTAAATATAGGTATTTAGGGGTGAAATATCATCATATTTCACTACTCATCAGGTACCTTCACTGAAAACCCTCAGGAGACTTCACTCCTCCACTAGGGATCACCTAGGGGTTTAAAAGGCTTGTTGCATAGGCTAAATGCAACTGTGCTCCCTACAAAAGTGGTTCTTTACTTTGTTTTTTGTTTATTATTCTTTTCTTTGCTCAGGGACTAGCAAAGCTTAGGTTTGGGGGTGTGTTGACAAGTGAAAAATACCATTTTTCACCCCTAAACTTAAGTCTTGATAGACCTTTGAGAGAACTAAATAAGTGTTTTAAGTACCTATGTTGCAGCTAACAATAAAGACAGGCTTAAACATAAAAGCAGCTCAAAAGTGCCAAAAAGATGACAATTCATGTCAGCCCAAAGGAAGGAAGTGAAGAAACAACCTCATCAGCTGTGGAAAAGTCCAAAAGGAAGAGGCAAAGACCTGTAAGAGAAGCAGGGAACAATTCGAACAGAGAAATACAATACAGAGTTCTTTTCGCAAAGAACCTGCACGTTTCGTAAAGAACCTGGAACTCTGCGAAAAGGAATAAAACCTCCAGGCTTAGTTTTCGAAGAGCATCTGAACTCTTCGAAAAGAAGATTGAACTTTGCGAAAAGGAGAAAACACAATTCGAAGAGAGATTGAACTCTGCGAAAAGAGCTTCAGAAGCCACAGCACTTTGCGAAAAGACCCTTAAACTCTGCGAAAAGGTATTCTGGAGATTCGCAGCATTAACAAGGGCAATTCAGTAATCTATTGCACGCGTCCCAATACATTTTAAAACCCAAGGACATTCCGGAAGATTCTGAGCACGAACCAAAGGCATATTCCTCCCCATGTGAACACCCAAAGATGAAATTACTTGGCGGGAACTTCTAGAAGTTCCAACAGATTTTTGAATTTCCTAACAGAATTGATGCCTCTGTTTCTTGATTGGTCGAAGCATCAAGCAAATTCGATTGGCGAGTAAGATCCGGATCCCGTGCTCAATTCCTATTGGCTGATATGGATTTAACCAATTCTGATTGGTTGATGCACATTAGAGATGGACTTGGGGAAAGCTATAAATTGACGAACCATTTGCCCAATTTGGGGATCCAGATTTTGAGTTTCATTTCTAATCCCCCATTTCCTAGCCAGACAGTTTGTCTGAAATCCCTGTAATAGCTTCACTTTGAGTTGCAATTGAGAGCTGTGAGACGTTTCTGTAATTCAAAAGAGAGTTGTATTCAAGACTACAAATCTGAGAGCTGTTTAAGCTGTGCTCTGTAATTGTAACGGTGGATTTGAAAAGGTTGCTGTAAACCGTATTTTCTCAATTGGAATCATGTTAAGGGTTCCCTCTGATCTCCTTATTGCATTAGACTCCTTTAGATTTACTGTTTTTTATGCAATTTCCCTTGATTCACTAATCCTGTAAGAATTAGTGTTGGTAACCTAGTCTCTTACAGCATTTGTAGTGATGTTTCTGAATTGAGGATTTGGATTAAAAACTATTGGATGGTTTGTGGCCATTAAAGTGGACAGACCATAGCCATAAGTGTAGCCTAATCCTTGAATTAGATTTATCTCTCTTACATCTGTGCTTGTAGCCAGATGAAGATTGGATCACCTCTGCTGAACTGTAGTATTTCTCATTAGATTTCAAAGACCAAATCAGAGTTAGATATTACTTCTCCATCTTTGTTTCAATCACTCCCCCAACTCGGATCTGGATCATTTAGTTTAAATTTTCCTTTGTTTTTAGTTTGTTAAACGTGACAAATTCAAACCTCTCATCTTATCAGCTTTCTAGATAGGATAAAAAGCCAGATCTGGTAGCTCAGATCTGGAGGTTTATCTTACATTTTAAACAAATTCTCTGTGGACGATCTTTCACTCACTTACTTTTAAAACTTGCTAGAATTGGCCCTGATCTTGCAGGCTAATTCTCTTCTAACTGTGCTGATATTTCTTTAATTTCTTATATAGTTTAGAGCCACTGTAATTTGGCAACTTTAAAACTGTTTTCAAAACACACATAAATCAAGCACACTAAGAAGATACAACAATATGTTAACATTTGCATTCGATTTGGGGTTCATACGAACGATGCCATAGATTCTACCAACCGTGTTGACGGTATTTACTTTGGCGCAAGTTTCCCTCATAGCGTAGGGGCTTGTTGCACTTCAGAAAATGGGTTCACGAACGACGATGGTCAGTAGGGTTTCCCATCGGTCACATAGTCCGCTCTCATGCTATAAAAAATTTGGGAGATAATTAAGTTATAAATTAAGACAAGAAGCATGCTAAATCAGAAGATTTTCGAACACATTAGATTTATGATTATCAGTTTTGACTCAGGATTAGAACTGGAGATTTAGTTTGTAAAGCATCATTTGAAAGCCATATTTGATTCGATTTCTGTCTTTTGAAAATCTTACTTATGATAAAATGCAAATAGATCTGTTTCCTCTATTGGGCTTGGTTGTTAGCTCACCCTCGACTATACGTCACAGGTGCTGAGATTGACCTTGGGTCAGAGGATTTGGAGGACTCCGATTACATTCCCGAGGAGGAATTGGACATACCAGCTGAGGAGTTTTTCCCTTGATCCTAGATCCCTTATTTTTGGTACTTTTGTCAGAATATTGTATTGAATATTGGGCCCTAGGCCATTATTTTGGTTCTTTTGATATCACTCGAGGAACCATTATTGTGAACCACTATTTTAGGTGTTGGATTGGCCATCACCGGTGGTTCTTTTTGGTTCCTCATAGTGATATATTTTGTTGTTAAAAGCTTTTGTTTTTGGATTATTTTATGCTTTGCCTCTGTCTTTAGATCTTTGTTATATGCTGCCGGCTTCTGTTTGTTACGGCTTATTGAGAAATCAATAAGTTGATGAACCGGCCTTTCCTATACCTTAGGGATTGAAAAACTCGGGTCGTCACAGTTGGTATCAGAGCAAGGCTCTAGGTTCAGAGTCTTAGGACTAAGGGTTGGATTGTTTTTAACAATCAATACTGATCTATTGTTATTGTTTTTCAACAATGATAGATCAGCATGCCTCCACAGTTTAGAGGCAGAGGCAGAGGTATAGAGGGACCTCGTACGGCTCGCATTGAAGAGATTGATGAGGGCATAGGCACCTCATATGGCAGAGGGAGAGCTGCATCTGGCCCTAATGCATATCCTTTGGGAGCTGCTAGACCTGAGGGGGGAAATGTTGACCAGGTGTTGGCAGCCTTAGCCAACAACATGGCTCAACAGACTGCTGTCATAGACCGACAGACCGAGATGCTGGCAGCCAGACATCAGCCAGGAGGATTCGCAAAGTTTAGGAGGATGAGACCTCCTACATTCTCAGGGCAGACGGATCCTATGGAGGCCGAGGCATGGCTTGATGAGATTGAGAAGATTTTTGAGGTGTTGCAGTGTACAGATGTCGAGAAAGTATGCTGGACATCCTTTAAACTTTTGGGCGAGGCCAGCCCGTGGTGGAAGTCTGTTTTCAGGATGAGAGAGCAGGACTACCCCAATACTCCATGGACTTGGGCAGAGTTCGTGGAGACGTTCAACGATCAGTATTTTTCCAAGATCGTACGTAACCAGTGGGAAGTCCAGTTTATTGAGTTGAAACAGAATGAGATGTCGGTGCGCGAGTATGGCGCAGAGTTTGATAGACTTTCCAGATTTGCACCCTTACACGTGGCCACTGAGCTGATGAGGGCTCAAAAATTTCAGAGAGGTTTGAGGCCGAACATTCAGGAGAGGGTGTCGATGTGGGAGATGGAGACGTATGCGGGCGTCATGTCAAAGGCCCTCATTGCAGAGGAAGACATTCAAAAACAATACTTGAGGTGAGAGCAGGGCAATAAAAATTTGTTTGGCCAGGGACAGCATAGTGCTTCAGAGCAGGTGAACAAAAAGCCGAGGTTCTCTAAACCTCCTCCCTACCTTAGTCAACCATCATATTCTAGACCGGCCGTTGCTTCAGGACCAGTGTCGTCTTCCTATCAGAGACCGCAGAGTTCGTCACCAGGGCGACCTTTCAAAGCTGGGAGCACTACTGCGAGTGAAGCTTCTGTGGCTCAGGGTTCAACGCGAGGATCAGCTATTACTCCTGTTTCTACCCCAGTGTGTGCAAGATGTGGGAAACCACATAAGACGGAGGATTGTCGACGAAACACTGGAGGATGCTTCAGGTGTGGACAGATTGGTCACATGATCAAGGATTGTCCTGCTGTTGAAAAGGGACGGACTACGTCAGTCTCTACGCAGAAGTCGATATGACCTACAGTTCAAGGTCGAGCTTATGCGGTGACTGCACAGGATGCCCAAACGTCGAATGACGTAATCCAAGGTATCATTAAAGTTGAGATGTCATTTATGCATTGATTCTATTATTTAATGTTTAAATTCATTCAAGTAATTATGTTAAAACCACATTGGAATCATTACATATAATTAACAAATTTTTTTAACTAAAGGTACCCTTATGATGAGTCGTCGAGGCGACCTGAATAAAATTGAGGCACGAGTACTTATAGACCCTGGGTCTACACACTTGTTTATTACTCCTCCCTTCTCAGAGAAGTTGGGTATTACTCCCGAACCCCTTGCCTTTATCTTGGACGTAAAGATCCCTATGGGAAGTTCGGTATGCATTGATACGGCATGTCAGTCAGTCATCGTGATGATTGATGAGCACGAGATAGTGACTGACATGATTACATTGAGCATGGAAGGGTTCGACGTCATTCTTGGAATGGATTGGTTGGCAGCTTATCACGCGAGCGTGGATTGTCTTCGGAATATAGTGACCTTCCGACTGCCAAAGCGAAAATCCTTTCGATTCTGTGGAATCAAATCAAAGGTTCTGCCGTTGGTTTCAGCCATTAAGGCCGAGCGCATGATGAAGAATGGTTGCAGTGGGTATCTGACCTATTTGCAAGATTCTACAAAGAAGAAGAATGACTTGGCTCTTATCAAGGTGGTCTGCGAGTATCCTGATGTCTTTCCAGAGGACTTACCTGGATTACCACCTGATCGAGAGATTGAGTTCGCGATTGAGCTAGCGTCGGGTACAGAACCGTTATCCAAAGATCCATATCGGATGGCGCCTGCTGAGTTGAAAGAGCTCAAGGAACAGCTTCAGGAGCTGTTAGACAAAGACTTCATTCGACCGAGTGTTTCTCCTTGGGGTGCACCGGCTCTTTTTGTGAAAAAGAAGGATGGATCGATGCGTTTGTGTATCGATTATAGGCAGCTCAACAAGATGACGATTAAGATTCGTTATCCTCTTCCGCAGATAGATGACTTATTTGATCAGTTGCAAGGTGCAAAGTTTTTTTCGAAGATTGATCTGAGGTCAGGCTATCACCAGCTCAAGATAAAGGCGGAAGATATATCCAAAACTGCGTTTCGGACGCGTTATGGCCACTATGAGTTTTTAGTGATGCCGTTTGGATTGACGAATGCGCCTGCATCTTTCATGGACTTGATGAATAGAGTGTTCAAACCACATCTTGATAAATATGTGGTAGTTTTCGTAGATGACATCCTCATCTATTCGAAAACCAGAGAGGAGCATGTGCAGCATCTGAAGATGGCTCTTCAAACACTCAGGGACCATCAGTTGTATGCCAAACTTAGTAAGTGTGAGTTTTGGCTTGAGCAGGTCAGTTTCTTGGGCCACGTAATCTCTGAAGCGGCTATCTCAGTGGATCCTACAAAGATAGATTCTATGGTGACATGGGAACAACCTAGGACAATTACGGAGGTCCGAAGTTTCCTTGGTTTGGCAGGGTACTATCGACGATTTGTCGAGGGTTTCTCGAAGATATCGGATCCACTTACGCAGCTCATGAGAAAGAATTGATTTGATTGACGAGGCGGTCGAGAGCTTTCAAGAGCTGAAGCGTCGATTGACTACGGCACCAGTACTTGCTATACCTTCCGGCAGTGGAGGTTTCGCAGTATATAGTGATGCATCTTATGACGAATTAGGCTGTGTGCTTAATCAACACGAGCGGGTCATTGCGTATGGTTCTAGGCAACTGAAGGACCATGAAAGAAACTATCTGACGCATGACTTAGAGTTAGCAGCAGTTATATTTGCCTTGAAGATCTGGAGACATTACCTCTACGGTGAGATATTCGATATATTCACCAATCACAAGAGTCTCAAGTACCTATTCACTCAAAAGGACTTGAATATGAGGCAGCGACGATGGATGGAGTTCTTGAAGGACTACGATTGCTCGATTCAGTATCATCCTGGAAAAGCAAACATCGTTGCTGACGCTCTTAGTAGGAGGTCTTCAGCACAGTTGTCACATCTTGTTAGCCGGATTCAGAGATGGAAACTTTTGGAAGATATGGCTTTGGGCAGCTCACGGTTTGATGTCAAAGGCTCGGGAGCATTGATGGCTACACTTGTACTACTCCCTACGCTCTTTGAGAATATTAGAAAGCTTCAGATGGCCGATGATGAGCTGATGGCAATCAGACGAGATGTGGAGAATGGCAGCAAGAAGGATTTCTCCATACGAGCAGATGGGACCTTGTTGTTTCATGACCGTGTATGTGTACCGTCGAGTATCGAGCTTCAGGAAACCATTCTGGAAGAGGCTCACAAGTCCATGTATGCCATACATCTTGGTAGCATCAAGATGTATCAGGACTTGATGAAGAGTTTCTGGTGGCGAGGTTTGAAACGCGACGTCGCTGAGTACGTATTGCGGTGCTTGGTTTGTCAATAGGTTAAGGTTGATCATTAGAATCCTGCAGTCCTATTGCAGCCTTTACCTGTGCCTGAGTGAAAATGGGAAGCTATTTCAATGGATTTCATACTCGGGTTGCCGAAAATACTGAGGAAGAACAATGCCATTTGGGTCATTGTTGATCGGCTAACCAAGTCTACTCATTTCCTACCATACAATACCACCTATACAACCAGTAGACTTGCAGAGTTATACCTGAAAGAGATTGTTAGACTGCATGGGATACCGGCTAGTATTGTGTCAGACAGAGACCCGTTGTTTACTTCACACTTTTGGCAGCGATTTCAGGAGGGAATGGGTTCTCGTCTTGACTTTAGTTCGGCGTTTCACCCGCAGACGGATGGCCAGACTGAGCGAGTGAACCAGATCATTGAGGACATGCTGAGAGCGTGCATGTTGGATTTTAACGGGTCATGGGACCAACACTTGTCTCTGATCGAGTTCGCCTACAACAATAGCTTTCAGGCTAGCATCGGTATGGCTCCATTCGAGGCTTTATATGGACGACGATGCAGATCGTCGATGAATTGGGAAGAAGTGGGTGAGAAGCTCATTATTGGACCTGAGATAGTCGAGCGCACGACCGAGACGGTTCGGTTGATTCGCGAGCGACTACGAGTAGCTCAAAGTCGTCAGAAGAGCTACGCCGATCTCAAAAGGAGACACATGGATTTTAAGGTAGCTTTCGTTATGTACATGTGTATTCCTTCACTTGGTACATATTCCATGTGAAATTTGGCACTAATACTTGATTTTTCAAGTCGGCGAGAATGTTTTCGTTCGAATTTCGCCTACGAAAGGCGTTATGCGATTCGGGAAACGAGGAAAACTGAGTCCTCGGTACGTTGGGCCTTTTGAGATATTAGGCCGAGTCGGAGAGGTTGCATACCGTGTGGCGCTGCCGCCGCAATTGTCAAGCATGCACAACGTCTTCCATGTGTCGATGCTGCGTCGATACATCCGTGACCCGACTCACATGCATGTTTACCAACCCATAGAGCTTCAGGATGGTTTGAAGGTGATTGAGGACCCGGTTCATATTTTGGATCGCAAGGAGCAGATCCTATGCTCTAAGAGGATTCCTTTGGTTCTCGTGCAATGACAGAATCATACACCGGAGGAAGTCACCTGGGAGCGTGAAGCTGAGCTTCGAGAACAATTTCCGCGCCTTTTTGATTGACTTTGTTGAGGACATACATATGGGCTGTCTTGTATTTGAGCTTTTTGTGATGTATTTCTTATTATTGGAATATATAAAAATTTTGGCGGATCAATGTTTATTCATGATTGTGCCTGTTTAAAAGTCCCTACATTATGGAAATTGGATAATTTTGGGCCTTAGACCAAATTCTGGTATGTTACTCCCTAATGGTCATGTGACCGAAATTTGGGCCTATCGTAAGCTACTTCCTTCAATTTCAATGCGAAATTTGGCCTTGATACTGATGTCATGGTCCGAGTTCATGATGGGAATGAAATGGGCTCAAAGAAGGTCCATTTGGACCCAAAAGAATGGTTTCAATTTTAAAAATTTTGCAAAATTTGAAGGCCATAGGTGTTTTAAAATTCGAGGGTCGAATTTGCATGAACAGTACCCAGGCATTTTAAGAAAAAATTCAGGCCTGAGAATTTTCTGAAGAAATCGAGGGTCGATTTGAAATTCGACCCACGAATTTGAAATCGAGGATCGAATTTCTCGATTTAGTGGTGGGGGTTATGTTTTATTTGGCAATTGATGTTTGCATATCAGGGGGTTTGAGCTTAGGGTTTTTGAGGTTTTTTGGCGAGTTTGGAGTTTCTTGCACTATTTTGGCCGAAATCGAGGGAGGTTTTCACTCGGATTGCACAAAGGACTTTGCATTTCACCTTTGGAACTAGATTGGGGCCTTGCACTAGGTATAAACCCTTTATTTTATGAATTTAAGTTCCTCTTTTTGAATCATTTTGTTCTATCTAGTTTTCTGGCTTTCTGTTGAGTGTTTCATTTTTACATGGGGCCTAAGAAAGCCACCCCTATTCGAAACCCTACCTCAAAGAGGCCCGCTTCCAAAGCTGGTTCCTCAAGCCGCCAGGCTTAGGCAGCCCCACAGGCCAACCAGCCACCTCAGTCGGCTCCACCAGCCACTTAGTCAACACCGCATGTGTCCCCTCCGATTCTTGAACAACCCAATGAATTTTGGAGTATCAAGGGCTTCACCACTGAATACATTTTTCACCCTGAGTTGTTTGATCAGCAAACAACCACTCAGTGGGCGGGCGAATACCTCGAAAAAGCCCGAATGACTTCCCTGTGCACAGCTTTTAGTGACCATTTTTACCCTCGTCTAGTGCGCTTATTTTATCAGCACATGCGCTGCGAGGATGGGAAGAAAATTTACACTTCAATTGATGGGAGAGATTACACATTTGATCTCGATGACATGGTTGTGGCACTACGTTGTCCACTGAAACACTCAACAACCATGGGATTGGGTCCTCCCTTCCCCAAACCAGTCCTATTTCATGATGTGATTACCCAAATGACGTAGGGACGTCAGGGGTCCGGTAAATCCATTGTCCGCACCCACATGCCTGATTCTATGTGGCTATTGGATAAAATTTTCAAGACCACCCTTTACCCATTTGGTCATAAATCCGAAAGTATTGGTCCCCTACAACAAATTTTATTTGCAGCTTACAAGGAGCGATGGTTTAGTGCTCCTGAGGTCCTTTTAAAAGGAATTATTAAAGCCCGTGAGAAAATTGGTAAACAAGTAAAGAAGCCGAAAAAGGGCATTTCCTATGCTCGTTTGATTTCAGTGATGATTGATAATTACCAAGTGGGCCCCGCGTATGATATTCCCCCTACCGAACCAAAATCTATCGATGGTCAAAAAATGTATAACCTCGTCAATTGGGGTCAAACCTACGGTAGACTTGTCAAGACCCCCAAGGACCCAGTAGTTCCTGCTGAGCATGAGGACGAGGACCCGACACGTGTTGCCCCTGAGACGACTGCCCCTACTTAGCCCCCACAGAGCGACATCCTTATGCTCACGGAGTTTACGCGCCAGATGACTGCGATGAGCCACCAGATCCAGGAGCTCACACAGCATACCAGTTCTATGCGACAGGAGTTGGACGTGCATGGCGAGGCTCTTTCTTACCTGATGCAGCATGCGTTCCCCGATGATTATACTACGTATATGGCCGACATCAGTGCCTCCATTTATCGTCCTTCGACATCGGGCGTCGGTACCAGCATGCCCACTACGGCGGGAGAGGATGCGAGTGACGACGCTGATGGTGGAGACGACGATCCAGATCAGGCTGGTCCATCTGCTGCCGGGGATTTTTAGTGTTACTTTGGGGGGGGGGGGCTGTGTTTTATTTTGTTATTATGGGGCCTGTATTTATTTTACTCCATGGATTATTTAGGACCTAGTGGTCCTCCTTTTTGTTATCTTTTATTTTTTCTGTTTTGGGATTTGGATTAAGTACTTTGTTTGCTTCATTTTATATATATTTGCTATCTCTGTGGATTTTTACTTTCTCTGATGGTATATTTCGTCTTATTTTGCACTACCTCTATGCGTTTTGGCTTTTGTTCTGTGGCCATGTACTCTACCTAATTGGATTTTGTTATGTGGATTTTGTTCTTTATGTTGCTATGGTGGGTTTTTGTTATCATGGTTGCTTTCGTGAGTCACTGTGCATCGGTCTCCCGGCACGTGATGTTTGGGGTGTGGGCATCCATGTACGGATGCAATCCACTATGGCCTTCTGGTGCCACATGCAGTACATCCACGTTACTACGGATCCCATCCCTTGACTTGCGTGCCCTGCGGGATCGGAACACGGTGGCCCATATTTTCCTTCTCTTTTTATTGTATGGTGTGAGATGTATTTAATTTTCGCGGATGAAAATTCCTAAGGAGGGGAGACTATAATATCCCTTATATTTTTGACCTATTTTTCATTTACCTCGGTAAGCGTGTCCAGAAATAATTGAAAGATTTTTGGATTTTTGGTAAGCTAAGGCTATGTTAAGACTTGTGGCAAAAGGATTTTGTCGAAAGATGAGTGAAAGTCATGTAAGCAATGACTTCCACAATAAGGTTGGTGTTTGTGTTTAGCACCAGATATATTTTCAACTTAAATGGATAAGTTGTAATTATAAATATCTAGATTTTTATTAGGAATTGTTTGGATTATAAGAGAGAGATTGCAAGAGAAGTTACACTTCTCTCTCTCTCGTTTGAATTAGAATTTACAACCATGTGCCTTGCCTTTGATCTTTAGATCTTAAGAGCTTGAGAATTCCTCTCCCCATCTCAACCATTAGTTAGCCTTGTGCTTGAATTCGGATCAGTTTGAACTATTGAAAGAGAAGAGAGATGTGGAGAGTGAGAAGTTCTCTGTGATTTTGTTGTTGATGAGGCGGTGACCACCTCTCTCTGAATATGGATGATTTGGAGATTCTAAACCGTTAAGCCTTCATGCTTGGTTCCGGTGTGTGATTGGTGCAATGGAAGCAACGGCTTAAGCTACAAGAGGTAGGCATTTAAAACCTCCTTGTGTCCTTTAAATTATGTTTTGTTTAGAGTAGCATGTTGTGTGTTTAAATAAGATCAGATGACTGTGGGTGAATAAGAGAGAAAGAGTCCGGACATGGAAATTTTGACAGTCACAGACCTGAGGAAATTCGAGGGTCGAATTCCAATTCGAGGGTCGAATTTGGAATTCGACCATTGATTTGGAAATCGGCAATCGAAATCTTTTTTTTTTGTGCCTGATGCAGATTTTGAAATTCAAGGGTCGAATTTCAAAATCGACCATCGAATTGAAAATCGAGGGTCAATTTTCTGATTTTTGTGCTTGTTGAGTTTTTTTGAAATTTGAGGGTTGAAATTGAATTCGACCATCGAATTTTGAATTCGACCCACGAATTTGAATTCGAGGGTCGAATTCTGTCCTGTTTCAGACCTTTAAAATTTTTGGTCGGATCTTTTTCGGCAAGCTTTTGGTTTGATTTTTGGTTCTATATTAACACTGAGAGTGTTAATATATGTAGGTTTTGAGTATTGGGAGTCCTTGGTGAGGACTGCTTATGCTTGCTTTCGACTCTTCTTTGTTGAGGTAGGGGAACCCTATATTTCATTTGCATTGAATTATAAGTATAAACTGTTTTTTACTGTTTCAATTAAGAAACATAATTTTAGAATTCTGTTACACACAGCATGAATAAAACTCTGAATATATGACACAAATCTGAAATTGGAAACTTTGTTATGATTAAGAACTTTGTAATTCGAACCTTAGAACCTCAGTTAATCTTTGAATCAGAACTTCGAAAAATCAATATTATGTTATGAATAATAAGTCTTGATATATGTTAGCATTTGCATTCGATTTGGGGTTCATACGAACGATGCCCTAGATTCTACCGACCGTGTTGACGGTATTTACTTTGGTGCAAGTTTCCCTCATAGCGTAGGGGCTTGTTGCACTTCAGAAAATGGGTTCATGAACGACGATGGTCAGTAGGGTTTCCCATCAGTCACGTAGTCCGCTCTCATGCTATAGGAAATTTGGGAGATAAAATTAAGTTATAAATTTAAGACAAGAAGCATGCTAAATCAGAATATTTTCGAACACATTAGATTTATGATTATCAGTTTAGACTCAGGATTGGAACTGGAGATTTAGTTTGCAAAGCATCATTTGAAAACCATATTTGATCTGATTTCTATCTTTTGAAAATCTTACTTATGATAAAATGCAAATAGATCTGTGTCCTCTATTGGGCTTCGTTGTTAGCTCACCCTCGACTATACGTCACCGGTGCTGAGACTGACCTTGGGTCAGAGGATCTGGAGGACTCCGATTACATTCCCAAGGAGGAATTGGACATACCAACTGAGGAGTTTTTCCCTTGATCCTAGATCCCTTATTTTTGGTACTTTTGTCAGAATATTGTTTTGAATATTGGGCCCTAGGCCATTATTTTTGTTCTTTTGATGTCACTCGAGGAACCATTATTGTGAACCACTATTTTAGGAGTTGGATTGGCCATCACCGAGGGTTCTTCTTGGTTCCTCATAGTAATATATTTTGTTGTTAAAAGCTTTTGTTTTTGGATTATCTTATGCTTTGCCTCTGTCTTTAGATCTTTGTTATATGTTGCCGGCTTCTGTTTGTTACGGCTTATTGAGAAATCAATAAGTTGATGAACCGGCCTTTCCTATACCTTTGGGATTTGGAAAAGTCGGGTCGTCATAGATTTGATGATTTTTAGGAAGGAATTTGATGGGCTTTAAATCTAGGGATTTTATGATTTTTAGGAAGGAATTTGATGGGTTTTAAATATAGCGATTTGATGGTTTTTAGGAAGGAATTTGATGGGTTTTAAATCTAAGGATTTGATGATTTGTTTGTATAAAAATTATGTATTTAAATCTAGGGATTTCATGGTAAAAATTGGCATTTTAAAATTGATGGGTTGTTTGTATAAGAATCATATATAGAAATTCTCTTTTGGCTAGTTGTATATGTAAATTTGTAAGTTGATCCCAAAATGATGGGATTTGAGGCAATGGAGATGATGGTGTATTGGAATTTTGTAGTTTAATGTGAAATCAATGCTAGAGTTGCTTGTTGCTTTAAAGGTGTGGGACGGATCTTAATTTTGGATTTTTATTTGTCGAGATCAATTTTTTTTTGTCGGTCATTTCTTAATGTCATTGGTAGCTAGATATAAGCCATTGATTTGCAAGAAGGTCAGCTATTGTTTAAGCTTCGATTTATTAATACTTTAACTTCCAGTTTTCTTATTGTTAGAAGAACGGTAAGTAGGTTGTAGACTAATTAACAATCTAAATAGTTTCTTCTAATTTATTTAGCTACTGCATCACTAGCAATGTAAGAGATGGGCATTAAAAATTCATTCCGTCTCTTGGTACAAGTAGTCAATATTGTGGAGATCAATGTTAAATTAGCTTTTGGAAATTTCTTATTTTTGTAATAATAGAAACGGTTAGGATGAATATGGCTCCTTGTGCTATAGGTTTGTATCCTTTGTCTTTTTCTTTGCTTTTGATGAATTGCTTTATTCTCATTAAAAAAATTTAGTAATCAAGTTGTGGGATATTTTGTTGTGTCTCTAGGCCTTTAGCATCATCTTTAAGCGATACCTTTAATGCATTCTCTTATTTTTGACTGAAGAAAAAAAAAGTTGTGGGATGCTTTATTTTGCAAGTCATTTATTTAAGCTAAACAATTTTTTTAGGATTTTTTGTGTAGGATAGTTATTGGCATCCTTTATTTTTATTATGCCACAGGTTTATGAATATTTTCAAGATCCTATTAATACTTTTACCGGCACAAAATATATTCTCACAGCAGAAAACACATGTAGTGAATATTCATAAGTATTTCTATGCAGTGCACACCCTACTAAATTTGTAGTGCACCCATGCTTCTAGTTTTTAGTTACTACCTTGATTACTCGATGTTTTCAGTAATTGATGCCTTTATATTTTCCTAAGGTGCAAATAATGGTACCCTATAATAAATATTAGTTCGTCATTTGCTTTATTCATTCTCTTCCGATGGTTGATATTGTTGCTGATTTGATCATAACTCCGCTAGATTTTTATGGCTTACTACTGTAGACTGCATATTAGTTGTTTGTAAGAGTGTTGATTTAATTTTGCTGCCTTGGAATGTAGTGCAAATGATTCTGCTACCTCGAGAACTGTGCATAAGATATTTGGCGCGCTCACCCTCTACTAGTGACTAATGACAGCTACCTATTTAGTTATATAGGCATAGTGGTAAGAGATGGGAAGTTATTTCTCCTCGATCACCCTACTTGGCATCATATAGATGATGATGCAAAGGAACGTGGGTTGGAACGGATTTTGGTAATAGTTGTTTATTCTATTATGATTATTTCTATAGTTTTAAAATGTGACGAATGTGAATCTATATGACTAATGATTTACTTCAAATGTGATACAGGAAAAACTTGAGTTAGGTGACGAGGTCAAACTTTGATATTGTCATCTCTAGGGAAGCACTAGAAGGATCATAAGGCTAATTTGAAGAGAAAACACTATGACAATAAAGCAACTAACGCAGCTCAGTACAAGAAGTGCCCTAAAGATGTATCAAGGGATCAATGGATCTCCCTTATCCACTATTTGAATTCTGATGCCAGAAAGGTACAGTTTGATTGAAGACACCCTTTATTAAAAATTGTACAATATGTTACTAATCAATTAATTAGTTTATTTGAAATAGAAAAAAAGTGAAATACATAAAAAGAATCGATCATGCCAGAAGTTACCCCATACAACTGGGACAAAGAGTTTTGCGAGCTTACGATATGAAGAGGTAATAATATAAGTTTTTAGTATGCTTAACTATTTTGTACCCTTATCTGTTTTAGTGTTTATAGTTTCCAAATCTTCTAATTTCATTGATACAGACATGCAAGAGTTTGACGCAACAAGAGCCTGGCCGTGCTGATTTTTTGTTAAGACACACTCGCAAAGATGATTTGTCGGTGAACAATGAGGCTACACAAGTGATCGTGAGCTTACACCTTTTCATCAATATTTTTTATGGTAGAAAACTATTATCTTCCACTTATTTTGTCATTTAATAATAATTACAAAGATGAAACATATTTAATTACAACAAAAGATCCAAGATGTCATGGAAGAACAAGAGGGTTTGCTCGATCCAATTGCCAAAAATGATGTGATTGCTCAAATTTTTGGAAAAGACAAACCTGGTCGTGTCCGAGGATATGGATTTGGCATGACCCCCACTAGGTTGTGGGGATGATCTTCAGTCCATGGCGGACCCTCTGTTAGTGAGTTTGCTAAATTTCAAGGAAAGCTGAAGGAAATGGAGGAGAAATTGAAAGAGAAAGATGTTGAGACAGAACAAAGAGATGCCGAGATTGTAGATCTTAAGAATATATTACTTGCTGTAAGTGCGCATGCATGATTATCAACCAGCAAACTTAATATTTTTGTTAGGTTTATTAAATGATAGAAGACTGATTTTATTCTTAATTGGTTCATGGATATGTAGTCTAACTATTTTATATTTTTTAATTTACAAATTCGTGAAAACAATAATGCAACACCACATATCGATTGAGAAGATAACTATGGAGACATGGAGGTCTTGGTATATAGAGATGACTTGTGGTATATGGAGAGAGCATTGGAACTATTTCTTTTAGAGTTTTATTTAGCATTGAATTTGACAACTTATTTTGCTTAAACACTCATTTTATTAGTAGTGTCTTTAATTGATTATTTTTAAAGAACTGAAAAGTGTTGAATTAGTGACCCTTACAGAAACTAGTATTTTGTCATTTACTTTTACTACCAATAGCTTTATTGCATAAATAGTAGTGGTACTGGCTATTAGAAGGGCTGAAAATTTTCCCAACTCATCTCATCTCTTTTCTATGTTGTTAATGAGCCATTTTTATCATCCTACTGTTTTTGTATGATGACTGTATTTGGCCTCTCCCAGCTGTGCTCAAGTCTCGTGTCAGCCTGGAAAGTGTTTTTGGAGTCCCGCAGGAAGGGGACGAAGAGCTGATGGGCTATGGGAATGATTGGATAGAGAAGGTTTTTCGAGAGCGGGTAAAACATGCACTGTTGGGGAGCGAGTGGCTCGCTGACTTGAGCTCGTCCGTCTTGTTTCCAAATACAGTCTTAGTTTTAGAAACCCAAAGACTAATGATAGTGTTAATCAGGTCGGGATAAAATTTTGGCTGCCTAACGGAAATGCCTAACCCGACCTGATGCTACATCTGACCTGACTCAAAGTTCTGATTGGATGCCTCATGCCTTATGCTCTATGTTTTTTAGAGAATTTAATCTTCTTTATTCTTATTATTGTTGGGTACATATATTAGGAATGAGGAAAAAGGTAGCTATATCTGCACCTACCATCTTGAAGGGTGCATTGATTGCTTTGAATAAGATGATGGATATAATTCTTCATTTCAATTGTTCATAGATTGAATCTTGATACTATATATGTACCATTAGGCAATCAAATTTTTATTCCATATGGCACATGGCAAAAAAAAGTGATCATTAAATCACATGTGCACATGAACTAGTTCATGTCAACATGTGATTTAATGGTCACTTTTTTTGGGTGTGGGTGCCCTCGAGATTCGGTATGTGCGACTAGAGTCAATTAAAAAAAAAAAAAAAAACTTTCAACGATGGTTTTTTGTGTGGGTAAAGCCATTAAAAAAGAAAAAAAGATTTAGCAGCGGTTTCATAAAATCGCCGCTAAAAGGTTACATTACCGACGATTTATTATGCCAGTATCCGCCCATAGAAGCTCCTTTAGTGGTGGTCAAATATTACCAATAAAATGATATAATGGCGGTAAAAAAGTGTCGCTAAAAAAATACACTTTTAGCAGCGGTTCCACAAAAACCGACACTAAAAGAATTACCGACACCATTTTTAGCTATGTTCTTGGCCACCGCAACTAGGAGTATTAGTGGAGGTTGATTTAGCTTTAGCGGCGATTTTTAGCCGCCGGTAAAACCCTTATATTTTGTAGTGACCATAATGAAGATCCATTAGGTGGCATCTAAAAAAAAATTAAATGAATATTTTCCACCATTGAATATTTAGTCATAGTTCGAAATTTTGATGCACCATGCTTGGGCGGGCGAATCGCATACAACTTTGACTTGTGATTTGAAGGGCAAAACAATAATAATAATAATAATAATAATATATAAAAACTTAAGAAATTAGGTGAATCTTTGAGGCGTGGTATAACTAGTGAGAGCATGTGATTTGGGGTTCAAACGTACAATTCACGTCGTCGATTCATACCCGTTCATATATACTGTAAGGGTCACTCGAGCGAGTGTTGGTTTTCGCTCGAGCGAGTTTCAATTTACAAAGGGCCGATGTATGAATCGCTCGAGCGAACACCGAAATTCGCTCGAGCGAATTGTAACATAACTTTTTAACTCAAGGTTTCTGAAGGTATCGCTTGAGCAATTTTGTACAACAATTTTATTTTTTTTTAAGCTGAACTGTCTATTGGCTATTTTATAGTTTTTCATGCCTCCTTTTTCCATCCTTACCTGCACTTAGAATTTCCATCCAAGGCGTGTAGCGTATACCTTGTTAGACACAAACACTTAATTGGGCGAATTTAAGGTTTGAAAAATTGGGGTTGTTACACATCTTATTTGTTAACACCTACTTTTTTTAAAAACCACCATTTGGCCCAAATTTCAACATTAAATAAAATTTTATTTTATTATTTTAAATGTTCGGTGATCAACCTTGGGCTAATAGACATGGCACCCCCCCTATGGTTCGATTTCATGGACCCCAGGTGATTGATTCAAATGCATGGATCCACCATGCATTCCAAACCATATCGGCGGGTCTCATTTATATGTCACACTCGAGTCATGCGTGACTCGTTCAGGTGACCGTCATATTGTGGTCAAACACTGATCACAACATTATCTAACGGTCACCCGCTGAGTCATGTGTGACTCGAGTAAGGTGATCATTACCCCACATATATATATATATATATATATATATATATATATATATATATATATATATATATATATATATATATATATATATATATATATATATATATATAAAAGCAAATTTGATGGCTAGAGTTTGGTCCGTCATTTTTTTTAATGACCGATTACTCCCTTCGGTAGCATGTTTATATGTCCTTTCAATTGTTTCATTCTCTAGTGATTATGGAAAGTAGAGGGGCAATAACAGGAAACCCTTAGATAGGTATGTAGGTCTCCATTGTTAGCCCTATACAAAACTATTTTTTCTCCAATTCGATTGCTTCTGTACTTTGTGGAGGTATTGCAGCAGGAAAGGGTTTGTTCGTAAATACATCCAGCCCATTCCGTTGCCCATTCCGTTCCTGATGTTAGGGTTTGATTGCTACAGTTCATCTTCTCCACCGGCTCCAATTTTCAGCGTCTTCTCTATATAAAGGTATGGTCTATTAAATGCACCATACCTGATTTACAGCCCCTCCTCTCCGCCGACTCCAATTTCCAGATGGTCTTCTATAGAAAGGTATGGTTCGATGATGACTTTCTTGCCTTACAAATCCTTCGAGATCGTTCATTATCAGATTATTTTTTTTTTTTACCGTGTTGCCTTCCTAATCCTTAGAGATCGTCCACCAAAGGTTTCCAAATCCTTGATGATCAGGAAAAAAAATATTAAAAATTTACTCTCTTGCCTTGCAAACCCTTCCAAATCTTTCATTCTCAGAAGAATTTTTTTTTTTTTACTCTCTTGCCTTACAAATCCTTCAAAATCGATGATTATCAGAAAAATAAAATAAATAATACTCTCTTGTCCTCTCAAAATAAATAACACTCTCTTGTCCTCTCAAATGTCCTCTCAAATCGACAAACCATTCTTCCCTATATATATATGAAGCCTTCGAATAAGTTGTGCACCCTCATCTCAAAGATCATCAAAACAAGCTTTGCACGCTCATGTCCCTATAGGGAATCCCCAAATACTCCATTACCCAAACACTCAAATCATATTATCAAACCACGGATGCCATTTGTTGTGGGATGAAGTAGAAGAGCTTGGACATTTCCTATAGCAACAGCACTACCCAATATTCAGAATATTATGGATTGGTTAGTATTAGTTTTTAAGCTCTCATCTTCATAGATTATTGTGGTTTTATGCATTCCACGCATTATAATTATATTCATTTTTATATTTCTTCATTCGTACCAATAGTGGACGCTGTTCGCACGGGCAGCTACATCAGGAAGACTCACATTGAGACGATTTGAGCACAAACTCTGTTGCACATACTTCTTTAAGGTTCGTTCCTTCTAATCTTGTATGTTAGTAATTTCCTTCCACGCGAATTTCTTTTTTTGTATTGCATATACAAGTACATAAACCTGCACTTTACAAAGTTTGGTATCACTTCTGTTTCTTGCTTACCGATATCTACAGTTACCTATGCCTGAGATTTCTTTAGAAATGGTGAATAAGGTCTTTTCATTAACTAGATTTCATAAAATGGAGATGCATTAAATCTGTTTTTTCCCTTCTTTTACGAAGATGCTAATCTCTACGCAAGTGAATGGAAAACATTATTATTAGTAATCTAAAGGGAACGGGTCAAATTTTAAAAGATATAAAATCACATAATGGAGATAAAATTTCTATTTATTTTTAATTGGATTATGCTATGTACCTTTGATCTACATGACAAAATTTTTAGAGACTCAGCCTATGGTCAAATATATCATAAAAAAAGCCTATGGTCAAATTTAGACTATGGTTGAAAAATTTAGAGACTCAGCCTATGGTAAAAACTGAAGCCGAATCAGTTTACAGTAGTTTCAGAGCTTTAAGATGCCTCTTTTTTTCCTGTTCTGCTATTATTTCCGAAAATATCAAAAGTATTAATTTTTCTATTGGAATGTGGTTATTATTCGTTTATTTTTGTCTTTTTCTTTTGGACTTTTGAGTTTGTACTTCTTGATTTAGGCCCAGTTTGGACACAAAATTTAATTAGATGAGATAAATGGTGTTGCCACTGTGTAAAATTATCGAAAGTAGGCTGAAAATTAATACTATTGTCGCCCCCAATACTATAAATAAGGGATTAGTAGATGAAAGCACACTAGAAATTCTATTTCACGATGTCATCTGGAGACTTGACCCTAATTTACTGATGATTAAGCTGCAATTTTCTCCCATAAATCTGTACTATGTATTAGTATTGATCATATGAAAAGTGAAAACTGCTATTTATAAACAAGTATTTGAAGTATTACTCCGCCATTACTGTAGTAATACTCCCAATATTTCTGGATTCAAGGTCAACAGCAGCGAACAACAGAATTTTCGACAAAGAATAGTAGTAGAATATTGCACAAGAGCAGCAGTAACATGTGATGAACAACAGTAGAATAACATGTAAAACAGCAACATTCCTGTCTAAGAAGTATGCCATTGTGATGTCTGAAATTTTCACAGGGGCAGCATCATTTATCTAATCTAATTAGCTTGTGTCCAAATTTGCCCTTAGCTGAAAATTGTGTTTGAGATTTTTTATAATTCCACTATAGAAATATGACATTGTGATGTCAATGCTCTGTATGCATGATTGGGATAGGAGGTTATACTGTAATACTCTGGTTTGATTCATGATCATTTTTATATTAATGCAGTACGCACCTCATGACCATAGCAACAAAAAGGTCTTTTTTTTTGCCCTTTTCTTAATAAATCACGTTTATATTCTGATTTCTTTCCCAAATCCCCTTTCAGTAAACAAAGAGGATCGAATCTTTTACGTGTAAAGATAGCCTTAGGCTTCCTCTTATTATTACTGAAGCCCTACCCTGCAAACCCTAAAATTGGTTAGTCTTTTCTTGCCCAATTGGTCTAGAAGGGGTTGTTGCTAAGTGAAAGGCACGCGCAGCCAGATTTAAACACCTTTTTTCTTGCTCTAACATGGGTCTCATGACTTACTAAAAAATTAGCATTTTTTTCATCTTTTTTCCAAATTTATGATTAAATGATAAATTTTACATCTTAATCGCTATTTTTCATTTCCGATGCTGCAAATAGTTCAAGTTCTAGATTAGTCGGAGTTTAGGCAAACCAATCTATCTCTTACAAGATAGCAAGTTGTGAGTTTTTAATAAAATTTTGGACAAGGATCTGATGAGCAACTTATAAAGAATTAATTAAGGAGCAAGGAGAAAGAGAGATCGGCTTCCGTATCCTAATATTTTTTTTTTCAAATTTTGTGCCCGTCAAAGATAAAACTAAAAAGAAATAATAGAAAAGCTAAATGGTATAAATGTTAATATTATAATTTTTTCAGAGCAAGGGAAGCACCATAATGAGAAGGTAGATAATTAAATCTTTGAAGTACTGTACTATTGTTTGTGCCTGCATAAAAAATCCAATTGATGATTAGTTATGAAAACTTGCGATATAATCTATCATTATACAATATCCATTATCTATGAAAACTGCTCATCTAACTCATGGACTTTGCTCCTTTGACTCTTATTTCAGGTCTCGTAAATTTAATCTTGTAACAATGCTTCAGTGGCCATAGATAAAGGTGCTCTTCCTATCATAGTACATATAGAGTGTTATTCTATTTTACATGACTTGCTATGGATCAGTGGCCATAGATAAAGGTGCATTTCCTATATAGTACCTATAGAAGCTGTTTCGTCTGTATTTGTAGTTTGAAAGATTGAATCTTTGCTGAGAAACTTATTATTTGTTGAGACTGTGCAGTCGCTCTGTTTACTTTCCATTATGATAATGAGAAGGATTAGGATTTACATCTAATGTTATTGAGTATGAAACATGAATTTGTGCTTAGTTTCTATATATCTATAGATTTAAGAGGTCAAAATTGTTGATCTAATTTTTGAATCATTGCTTGGTATGATTCATTGTTTGGGCTTGTTTATTTGCTGTGAAATATCCACAGAATAGTGAACTTTGATTTCATGAGGTTTAATTTATTTGATGTCAAGATCCGAAGGTCTTGATGTGGTTCACTTTTGTTGTTTATCAAATTCAGGGTTATTATATGGTCAACGTATATGATGTATATAGATGAGTCATCTCTTTTTATCTGTTGGACATTGTAGTTATCTTTTATGCCAACACTCTTCAGTTGTGTCTTAATTTGAGTTATTATTACTTTTATTGTGACGTGTAAATATTGTAAAAAAGGTCGCACGTTGAAGAGATAGCAAGATAAGTTGTTATTGACATCTTCCTATCTCTGATGCAATGAGAAGCTTGATCTAGAGAGTGGGGCACATTAGAGGTTCTGTTTCTTCTTCTTGAAAGTCCAATCTTTAGCCTAAAAAGATCCAAGGTTTACATTTCTCTTTAATGAAATAAGAATCCTAAGTTCATTTTAATGAGGAAACCTATTTAAAGCAGCTCTGAATGCTTATCTCAGTTAGGAAAAAGATTGTAGTGGTTGTAGTGATAATTAGTAGGGACAAAGAAATCATGCCTAAAGAGGCTTATTTGTTAAAACTTTGTAGTGGCTGTACTAATGATTAGTATAATAGTACTTTTTTGTTCCTTAGTATTGTTAATATTGTTGATTAGTGAGTTGCTAGGGCTTGAAGAATGGGTTTTTTGTTTTGGTTTGTATCTATTCATTCTGGTTCTTGTTTGAGGGATTAATGGGGGCCTCACCATCATCATAAGATTATCCACCTTATGAAACACCTTTTAGTCACCGAATCTTGTTGAAATCTGATTATCTCTGACTTTCGAGACCCCGGACCAGGGATTGAAAGACTGACATGTATCGGCATATTGGTCGGGTCCAAGGCTGATACATATTCAATATATTGGATAGGTATCTGCCAAACCGGCCGATATTGAAGTACCTTTTTAATTTTTAAATTATCAAAATGTATATATTAATAGAAAAATTTAGGCCAAAGGCATTTTCTGTATTTTGTCTTATTCATATCTGATACATATGACCTGATATGGGCTGACATTTTACCTATAACCCCATATCGAATCGGGGGCGTATATCGTATCGGATATAGCCGATATTTAAAACTATGCCCCATACGTCCATGTGTGTGCCATAAATTTTTAGAGACTCAGCCTATGGTCAAATTTTTAGAGCTCATGTAAATCTTTTATATGTTTCCATTGTTCTTTAAATTTCAACATGTGTGTCAGGAAAGGGCATTTTTGTTATTGTGGTATCATAAAAAAAAATTTCGCCTCATAGAGAGCAAAAGTTATTTCTTTAAATCAGCTTTTTGGAAAAAATTAAAAATATTTACCATAAGTTTTTTTTTTAAATCTGATTTAGGGGTGACCATCCTTCCTCGAAGTGACATTAAAACAAATTTTTATAGTTCCATGTTTCACAATTTAAGTCTCTTCTTCAGGTGAAAGCTTTGGCAAGAAGTGCATGTTTTCTTTCTTGAATATTGTCAAACTTCCATTATCTATAAACTTGACTATAAAAAAAAAATTACTATCTACAAACTGTAAGGTATAAACTATAAACAAAAAAAGGAAACAAGAGAGAGAAAATAGATATTCAGACAGCATAGCTACCCAAAAAATTGTGAGAGCACTACTGTAATCTCTTATGATTTATTTAAAGATATTTGCATATTTTCTGCAGTCTTCTTCGATGGTGCAGTTTCGTCAAGGTTTTTGGTAATGGTTTGGCCTGCCTTATTATTCAATGGAGTAATTTGCATTTTTAGAGTTTGTAAATGGTTTTGAATATGCAATGTATTCAATGTTAAGGATTCCCCCTTTGCACGAGGCAATCGTGACAATTTTATTTAATGTTCACACAGTCCTAGTATATTGATTTTTTTACAAGTAATGAAACATTGAAGGAAAAAATTTGTATCAGTTAGTAACTCAGTATCGACCAATACGGTATCAGCTATACCGTATCCGTATTGGCCGATACCCGACACTACAAAAATAAGGTGTTTTAGCGGCACTTGCTATTAAGGCAATTTCTGGTAGCGGCAAGACTAATAGCGGCAGTTTTTTGTAGCGACAGGACCAGTAGCGGCAGTTTTTTGTTAAAAAAACTGCCGCTAATAGTCTTATTTTTTGTAGTGCGAGACCTATATTGATACGTTGATCACCAGTATCGTGAGACTTTCCTCATCGATTTAGTGATTTTAGGCAATTGATCAGTGATCCTTGACAATAGGACCTAACATAGCAGTTGGACTTGCCACAGAATAAGCATGCTTGCTTTGCTCATGCTCCACCTCGGTCAGTTTTACCTCCTGAGAGGGGAAGAGGAGGTGTTGTGACAGTTACCGCTGATCATTCTTCTCCTTTGATTCAAAGCTAAGAGCTATTTTTACTGTAACAACCACTTCCCTTTTTTCCCCATCTTCTAATCATTTCTCACTGGGATCTTGATGACATATAAACAAAGTGAGGCACAAAACCCATTATTAGATTAAAAAAGCCTCCTTTACATGGATATAATAACGAAAAATATCATAGCATGGATCAAAATATCGTCCGATACCGATACGTATCGGACGATACGTATCGGTGTTGGAGGTGGACGATACGGTACATTAAATGTACCGTATCGCCCATTTATATGGCTAATACCGGACGATACATTGAATGTATCGTTCGGTATGTTACTGTTCCGGTACGTACCGGTTTTCGGCCCGGACGATACGTACCGGAAAACCGGCATTTTGATCCTTGTATCATAGCGAAACACCATAGATCTATGAAATCCTAAAAGAAGAAGAACCCATCTTTACATTTCAAAGAAACAAAACATACCAAACAAGTAACCAAGATTTTGACTTCTCAAACAACAAGCTTGCTTCTGAACTACAATGTAGAGAAAAAAAAAACAAAAAGATATACAAATAAAACTCACCTTCTCATCTAACAAGCACATAGATTGTAAAGACCCGTATTTTGAACCCGAGTTAGACTGACCCTGTGTGTGTATTCGGCTCGGCAACCAACGTCACCATTTGTTTTGGATTTTTATCTAGATGTGATTGTGCGGACAGATTTTAATTTAGAGCCCATTTGGACCCTCGTGCGAAAGTTGTGCACCGACCTCGGTGTAGCCGCTCAACACCGGACTTGAGTTTTAAAATTAGAAGTGTATAATACATAAGATGTGTGTGTGTGTTTTACTTTGTGAGCAATCTTATTATAAGAAGGAATTACATTCCCGTATTATACTAGGTTTTGTTAAGAGAGGATAGTTACCCAACCGTGTGAAACTCCTTCTCTCTTCTTCAATCATCGTAGGAGATCGGTTTAGAAAACCTCCTTCTCTAGAACCCTCTTTGTTGAAAACACTTAAACCTTAGAAAGAACTTGAATCAACCTTGGATTCGTAGTTGGCTATTGGGAGAGGTTGAGATCATTGGGGGCGTGTTGGAGTTGTCTCTGTGAACTCGTGGGATCGATCGCGGCGCGAATCGTTGAGGAAACCCGTCGGTTTTTATCATCGCTCGAGCAAGGTATCACCGAACTCCGACATTGCCTTAGTATTTTAGTCATAACTTTTTATTCCAAACTCTGATTAAGACGATTCTTTTTGCGTTGGAAAGCTAATAGAAATATCTATAACTTTCATGTTTTGCCCAACTCATGAATCAATCATCTTGATGGTTAAAAAAATATGAGAATGTTACGTCAAATCGCTCGAGCGAGCTATTATCATCGCTCGAGCGAGGTATCACCGAACTCCGACATTACCTTAGTATTTTAGTCATAACTTTTTATCCTGAACTCCGATTAAGACATTTCTTTTTGCGTTGGAAAGCTAATAGAAAAATCTACAACTTTTATGTTTTGACCAACTCATGAATCAATCGTCTTGATGGTCAAAAAAATATGATAATGTTACGTCAAATCGCTCGAGCGAGCTATTATCATCGCTCGAGCGAGGTATCACCGAACTCCGGCATTGCCTTAGTATTTTAGTCATAACTTTTTATCTCGAACTCCGATTGAGACTATTCTTTTTGCGTTGGAAAGCTAATATAAAAATATACAACTTTCATGTTTTGACCAACACATGAATCAGTCGTCTTGATAGTCAAAAAAATATGAGAATGTTACGTCAAATTTTAGGATTGGCGCAACTTGCCTGTTTTGACTTGTTTTTGAGGAAACGCTTAAATAGGTCTATATTATTAGTAATTAGAGTTTATCTTAATACATGAACGTATATTGTGATGTAGATTGAGGGCGAGAGGCCATCAATAGGACTTTGCTTGACTTCGCATAACTCCGAGTTTTAGGTAGGAGAATCTCATCTTTACAGTATTTTATTTTAATTCGCATGGATATTTTGAATTAAAATCTTTGAACTTGCATATGCCACTGAAATCACATCTGTAAATTGAAATTGATATGAATGACTAAAAATCTAAATCTACCTGAATCCTGAAACCTGAATCTGCTTAAGCTCTGAAGATCTGAAATCAAGAACCTGAACTATGTATAAGAGACTTCCATCTGATTATATTAGTATCTGCATTTGTTTTATGATTGACCTGAACGACTCCTCAAAAATTCTGAACAACTTCACGGCACAAGTTTCCCTCATTACGCAGAGGGCTTGTTGCATCTGAAAAAGGGTTCATGAGCAGCGATGGTAGGTAGGGGTTCCCATCGGCTATATTCCTGCTCTCGAGATATAGTTTACTCGGGAGGTATTTTAAGTTGAGGATTAAGTCATGAATTACTGAACTTTGCATATAGAAGTTAGAAACTAAGACTGAAACTGCTTTATACATTCTTGGAAATAAATCTTACATATGAATTCCGCACCTAAATTCAGTTTATTATCTGCTTATATGTTTGACAAGCTATATTCCGATATTTATTTTGAAACCATGTTAGTTAAAGTAAAATGTCGTAGATGTCTTTCTTCTACTGAGCTTTGTTGGTTAGCTCACTCACTATACGTCATGTGTTCGTATTGGCGCTATTCGTGTGAGGCGATCGACTATGTGCCTGAGGAAGAGCTTGAGGTTCCTCCTGAGGAGTTTTTCCCAGTATAGAACTTACTGATTTTCTTATTTGTGGTGAGAGTTAGACTTGAATTTGTGGGCCCATTTTAGTTGGATACCATAGTTTTATATTTGACGTTGATTTCTGTTATGAGCCATGTTTCGATAATGGTCGGCCATCATCGGTGGTTCTTTACTTTTAATTGCTTCCGCATTTATTTTAGTTATGGATATTTATTGCGCTTTACTCTGATATGTGCCCTGTTTGTCCGGCTTATCGTTTATTCGATAGGTTGGCGAACCGGCCTTTCCTATACCTGAGGGATTGGAAAAGTCGGGTCGTCACATAGATCATACCCAAGTACCCAAGTGCTGAAATTGTGAGATCTTGAAAAAGCTCAACTCCCAAAATAAAAATTTAGTCAAATTTTAAAATATGAAAAAAAAGTGGTTTTTTCCCAACGAAAAACTTAAAAATGAAAGCATTATGTGCGTGTGTTTATTAATTAATTCATAAAGACTACAACTCTCTTTCAGGCTAAATGAGAAAAGCCAAAAAAGCAAAAAGAAACTGTTTTCTACCTATCAAAGAAGCATAGAGAGATATACCCAAGTGCCATCTCAGCACCCAACCCATCTCCCTTGGTGTACCCATGGTTCACAATATTGGTTCCTCCACCATAAAGCTGATGCTGACTCGTCTCAAAGCCCTTCACAACACCAGCACCACAGATAGCACCCAAGCATTGCATCACTATGTAGAAAATCACCCTTGTCAAGGACAATTTCCTAGCCAAGAACAGCCTAAAGGCCATTGCAGGGTTGATATGACCACCTGCTACCCAAACAAAGGAATCAAAAAAATTTCAAGCAAACAAAACCCACCTCTAAATTTTTTTAAGAGTCTTAACACTTAACAGAATCATAATTCAGTTCATCTCTTAAAGATAAATAATTAAAAAAATGCAAACCCATTTACCTTAATTAGCTTAAAAAACATAGTCCATGTATATGGCTAAAAATAAAATTATGCAAACAATTGGTGAAAGAAGTCATGCAAAATTAGAATAAACAAAGCTCCCAAACACAAAGCATATAAAGACAACAAAGTCGCTTACCTAAAATCCCTACAGTGCAGTAAATCAGGGCAAAGATCATGCCTCCAAAAGCCCAAGCAATCCCTTGAATACCCACAGTTGCACAAGCAATCCCAAGATAGAACTAAGCCTAGTGCAGTCATTCTAACCAAATCAAATAAAAGACGCATATAAGTAGGTTTTGAATACGAGGAGGATGCTTGCCCAACTTTAAATGATGCATATAATTTCTTGGCCTTATGATCCCACAAATGGGACAAATCTACCTATTGTTAGTTGAACATCACCGAAAAAATTACCTAGCCAAGGTTATCTATCTATTTATTTATTATTAACTAAGGAGTTTTCACCACCACGGGTCAAAATATTGATGTCTGAGAATTTACCGGCCACACCAAACTTTTCAGTTGAACTACCATCTTTGATGGTGCCAACCACCATCGGCTGTTGCAACAATCTAATGAAGTCTTAATTTTTCACGACCAAATTAACCTTATATAATGAAAATTATAATTTTTTATGATAGCTTGGAAATGCAAAATATTGGTGGAAACAAAGTTTTCTATACGTGTCTATTTGGTGCCATTTGATTAACCCTATAATTTTATTATTTAGAAATCAATTTCCAATGAAAATTATGTTATTTATTATTTGGAAAAAAAAGCCATTTCCAAACAAGAGAAATTAATTTCTAATGGAAATCATTTTTTTGGATAACTTAATTAAATTTTAAAGTAAAGATCAATTAGGAAATTGATTTCATTCACCGTTGAGACTTTGGAATTTGCTTGTTATCAAGTAGACCCGATAAAAAAATAGCATATTCCATTAAAAACAAAAAATTATTGTAGCGGAAGATAGGCAATTCTGGAGTTATTGCTCTTACAGAATCACGGTACCGTGGTGGGAGACCTGAAATTTTCAAAATTAAAAACAAAAAATTAAGAAAAAGAAATGAAAGTTACTAATTAAATAAAATTTTACTTTTAAAAGAAATTGAAAAAGAGAAAAAAGAGAAATTAGACCTTCAAATTGGTTCGAGGAATAGTTGACTCCATGGAGCCGTTGAAAGATTCAAAAATCCCCATCCGACTTAGCTTGATCTTTTCATTGAAATCCGTGAAGTCAACAATAAAAAAAAAATCACATCGTGGGAAGACCAGTAAAATTTTTGAAAAGGAAAAAAAAAAAAACATTTTTTCCCAAATGAATCGAAGAATTTAGCTGACCCAATTATCAATCAATCAAAAAATCAAAAACCCAACTCCAAAAACCATAAATTTAAACGATATAATCAAAACCCAATAAAACAAAATTCAATTTTTAACATACCAAAAAGCTACCTTCGAAGGTTCTCCTCCATGGTATCATTGTTGCAGACGAAAATATAACCCCCAACAGCTAGGGTTTGAAGAGAGAGAGAGGGAGCCCTAATAAAATAAAAATAAAAACCCTAAGTCAAATAAGAGGAACAAAAAGAAATCAGAGATTGGAAACGCAGGGCACAAATTCAACATCTTAGATGAGGGGAGTACCTGAAAATTGAAATTGAAAGTTGTTGAAGTTGTAGATGCCTTGATTGAACAGAATCTCTTGACAATCGCCTCAGATATCGAAGATGGAGACCTCTGGAAGTTGCGGCAGACTTGATCGAATGGAAGCCTCAGAAATCTAGGGTTAGGGTGAGATCGGAGATGAATCACATTAGATTTGATGCATTTAAGTAGCTAGGGTTTGAAGAGAGAGAGACAAGGGGGAGGGGAGATCGAGGATGAATCACGTCAGATCTGATGCATTTAAGCAGCTAGGGCTTGAAGAGAGAGATGGAGAGAAGGGGTAGAAGGTTTCAGAAAAACAGAAGTAAGCATAGATATATAGTCTGATGACCATACGCCAACGGCTGTCCATAATAGCCGTTGGTGTAGGAACGCCAACGGCTGTCACAATGAAGCCGTTGGTGTAACCTTGTTTTCTTGTAGTATAAGGTGACCTCCCACAACCGTGATGCATTGAATTTTGGGTACCTTTGATCACATTTACAGTAATAGATGTCTATTTGATTAGGCCAATTTATTTTTGGGATAATACTTATTCGATCTTATCTAAGTTACTATGATACTTAATGGGTGCCAAATGGTGCTCAATTGGTAATCCCGAGCCTCATTTAAGTGTATATTTGATCAGGAAATTGTCCATTTCAATAAAGGTAGAGGTTGTGAGTCGTTTGACCATTTTAGCTTAACTGCATAAGGAAAATTGGCATACACTTGAGAACGAATGGTCAACGTCAAACTCACTTGACCCAACAACCCAATTATTCTTACGTGTCAATATTCTTGTCCGACAAGGCCAGTCCTTTACTATTGTATTAATTTACGAGGCCCGAAGCTATGCAACCGGTTGTTTGGATCATCCCTGCAACCACAACAGTGGGGCATCATGACACGAGGATTGGATGCGATCTAATACGTATCCACCGTTAAAAATATATTAAAAGGAGACCATATTTAATGCACCGGTTTTGGATTGATTATGCTATTTGGCATCTTGATTTATATGTTCAAACATATGTGTATTTTATAAAGGTTTGAACATTTTAATCGTAAGGAGACGCAATGATTGGCCCGTTCCCGTTCATCACTATGAATAAACAGGAAACTCCTAACCCACAACTTAATAGACCCCCCACAGCAACCAAATAAAAGAAATTAAGCTGATTCCCAACCTTAGAGATGAGTATCAAAGTTAATAGCTATTATTATATTTTCGTTTAGTAATTGCACGATTTTTCTAGCATAATCCTTTTATAATTATTACATAAAAGGAGCTTTTTGCATATTATTATTATTCTTATTATTATTTTTTAAATTTTTGATAAGAGCTTTTAGTATAAGAACCATTATCAATGATAATGCTCTAGACTTATTTTAAGGGCCTCTTTGGATATTGGGAAACAAAGGATTAATACTTAGTGTGACGGGGGCATGCAGCGTGCCCATTCGAGCCAGCCATAGGGTCATTTTTCTTCTCCACATCAAGGGTATCATTGATGCCTCGAAGCCATGAGAGCGGCACCAAGTGCGTTGGTCGTGGGCCACGAGGGCGTCGCGACATGTTGGGATGAAGGGTTGAAACTTGGGCGCGACACAGTCGCGATACGGATGTAACATGGTCGTGTGGGGGAGCGGCGTATTAGCGCGGAGGATGTGTGTCATGTTACGGTATGTCAAACTAACGGGTTTGAGGTCATTCCGTCATTTCGGCCAAGTTACTATTTTACCCTTATATAGGGGGACATGAGTTGGGTCTCCCGACCTAACACGTGCACTAGCCTTGTGGGCATATATGCGTGCATCCGGGCCATGTTTGGCCCGTAGTCGTCCTAGTTACGTTGTGTACTAGGGCCATCGTGTTTGGGGTCGTTTCCAACCACTCCCGCAGTGCGGGTCTTATCCCAAAGGGGGCTGCGTTGCTTCTAAGGCGAAGTCTGAATGCAGAGGTTGAGGTGAAGCTTGAGTAGGACAAGCATTTCACCCTTCGTAGCATCTGGGAATTCGCATCACGTGACTCAATTGGAGCTTAATAGGTTGACTTAGCGCATCGGGCGTTAGGTGCCGCACGGGCTGACACTGTTGGACGAGTGACCCCGTAACATTTGGTATCAGAGTCACTGTGATAGCTGAGATGGAAAGGACAAGCGAAGATTTGAGACGACGGACAACAAGGGAACGGTTGGATAATTTAGAAGCTCAAGCGGAACAGTTTGAGTCAGTAGTATCTGTCATGACGTTGAAGGGAGAACGACTGAATAGGCATGAGAGAATCAATACCTCTTTGACTGAGACCGTAGAACAATTGGCAGCTGAGGTACGAGATATAAAGGTCACGTTGGAGGAGGTACGTGACGAAATGAGTGTGTTGAAAAAGCTCATTCTTGTAATGCCAGTTGGGATGCCGACAAGGAGGCCGACACCCCGGTTCAAGTTCCCCGAGCCAGAGACATTTAAGGGTTCTCGTGAGGCAAAAGACCTCGAGAACTTTATTTGGGACGTAGAGGAATACCTCGAATCGCTAGGGGACCTTGATGCTAAAGTCAAGTTAAGGATTGTATCGAGATACTTGGTTAGTGATGCCGAGTTATGGTGGAGGCACCGTGTGTCAGAGGTGCGTATGGACAATGGAGCAGTTGATTCTTGAGCCGATCTGAACAAGGAGCTGCGGGCTCAATTTCTACCGATCAACGTCGGATGAACAACGCGATAGGCATTATCGACGTTGAAGCACACTGGACCGTTGCATGAGTACATTAAGACTTTTACAAGCCTGATGTTAGGCATTGATGATATAAGCGAGAAGGATCGGGTCTTCTACTTCATAGATGGCTTGGCGCTATGGGCGCAGCTGGAGTTGACTCAAAGGGGTGAAGAACCTGGATGAGAGGTTGGCTACTGCGAAGCGGCTAACCGAGCACCACCATAAACTAGAAAGGGCAAACTAGGCATCCACTGACAATGCTGACAAGCAGGTGAAGAAGCCTAATGGCACTGGGTACATGCAATTCGGTCAGGTCAATGGTAATAGGTATGAAAGAAAGAGAGATGAAAAGCCGAGTAAGAAGGGCTGCTTCTTGTGTGATGGGCTGCATCTGGTGCGGGATTGTCTAGAAAAGGCCGCCCTGAACGCGATAGCCGCGGAGAAAGGGAAGAAAACAGCTGATGATGAGGAGTCCGTCACCAGAGTAGGGGCGCTCCGTCTGATTAACTGTTGAGAAAGTGATCCACCTTGGTCTTATTGGCGTGGGCCGTGGGCAGACTTAGACACCATCAGTGTACAGATTTTGCAGTGTGCAGTTTTGATTATGTACAATTTTGCTACATTGGGTGAAGGCAGAGAGCTGTCGAGGAACCATGGTAGTGTTTGTAGAGCTTGCCATCAATGAGGACGTTGACGATTTTGAGTGGAGGAGGATGTGACGGGGGCATGCAGCGTGGCCATTCGGGTCAGCCGTAGGGTCATTTTTCTTCTCAGTGTCAAGGGCATCATTGGTGCCTTGAAGCCATGAGGGCGGCACCAAGTGCGTTGGTCGTGGGTCACGAGGGCGTCGTGACACGTTAGGATGAAGGGTTGAAACTTGGGTGCGACACGGTCGCGACACAAGTGTAACATGATCGTGTGGGGGAGCGATGCGGGAGCGTTGCGAAGTATTTGCATGAAGGATGTGTGCCATGTTGCGGTATGTCAAATCAACGGGTTTGAGGTCCTTCCGTCATTTTGGCCAAGTTACTGATTTACCCTTATATAGCGGTCCCCCGACCCAACACGTGCACTAGCCTTGTGGGCTTATGTGCGTGCATCTGAGTCATGCTTGGTGTGTGGTCGTCCTAGCTGCGTCGTGTACTAGGGCCATCGTATTTGTGGTGGTTTCCAACCACTCTCGCGGTACGAATCCTAGCCCAAAGGGGGCTCATTATATGCTCGTCGTTGCCTATCGCATTATCAATCGTTGTTGTCGGCTCTAACCTGCTGCGTTGCTTCGCAGGTGAAGTCCGAAAGCAAAAATTGAGGTGAAGCTTGAGTAGGACAAGCATTCCACCCTTCGTAGCATCTGGGAATCTGCATCGCGTAACTCAATTGGGGCTTAATAGGCTAACTTAGTGTATCAGGGTTTAGGTGCCGCACGGGCTGAGACTGCTGGACGAGTGACCCCATGACATTAGACTCGGATTTTAATTTCCATGGTTTTCCATTGTTTGAAAGCAACTTAAGGGTCAGAATACAAAATACAACTTTTCTGCTCTATTCCGAGTGAAGAGTTCGATGGTACCCCTAAGCATTTCAATTTGTCGAGACCTCGGAAAGATGACAAAACAAGTGGAAAAGAAAAAGGGTACGACTTTTCTCACCCGTTTATTAGTAATACAAAAAAAGTTTTTCACGAACGAAAATGATTGACTGATTTGAATCGTTGATTGCTTTGAACTGGATGATTATAAAGGTTTTACCGACTGTATATGTCTTCTTTTATTTCTTGATGCTCACAGGGGGCGCCAAGATAAAGAGGGTAATATACTTTTCTCTGAATCTCCACAAATTTGCCTTTTGTTAGAGTAGTTATTATTGCAGTTCCTCAAAGATAAAAATTATTATTCTTTCTTAGAGTTGTTTCTGCATTTATGCTTTTAGGTTGCACCTCTCTTCAGTGGGCTGCTATAAGGGGAAACCTGGAGCCATGCACAGTGTATATAAAGTTCAAGCAGGGAAGAAAGAGGACTTGTTGGTGACGGATAATACTGGTTTTACTCCAGCACACCAAGCGTCTGATAAGAATCGTCAACAAGTTACTTTTCCCCTTGTATGTATTCTATAACTGAACCACTTTGATATTTTAGTTCACATGTTTACCCTTGGAATGTGAAACAATATGTTTTAGTATTTAGCTTTTGTGAAGTATCAAATGATTCAGTTTCATGCTAACATTTTTATAAGGGTTTTTTGTTTTTTTTTTCCGTCCGTGCTTCAACTTCTTCTATACTAGCTTTTCTAAGATAATGCTTGTAAGGTGGTTCACCAAGGGGGCATTCCTGCTTGTTGTGACAGAATGAAGGCTTCATAGTTAACACATTGCTCAAATTCCATTCAACTACCCCTAATGATTCACATGGAGTCGATTAATCATAGACTCACCTTTGAATGTTACTACCACTATGATTTTCTTCTGGAATCCATATGAATCACAGTATGGTAAAGCCATCCTTAAATAGATGGGATCAATTCATATCATATGACTTTGTTTTAGCTTTCCATATGGTGGATATTTAGTTATGTATTTATTGACAAATTCCTATCATATCTAGCATTTTCCTCCAATGCTATTTGGAACTTGTTTCGAGTAAAATTTCATCTCTGATTTTGGTCGTCATTGAATGGTGCTTTCTAATTATTAATGTCAACCTTTATGTGCTTCTAGGACCTAATGAGTTTGCAGCACTGTGGAGTTAGCCTTCAGCCAACAAATCATACCTAAGTAAATCCTTAATAATATCCTTTAGTAAAAGAAGAAATTTAATATTAGAGCACAGATTAGAGGATCCAAATTACTTAGAAAGTGTAATTTTGGTGCACACTAGTTATCACTTAGGCTACATTGGCTCCTCCCTTTATGGACCTCATTTTGGGTCACTTGTAGTGTACTCAATTGCAGATAGTCTAGGTACATATCCTTCTGATTTTTTTTTTCTTAATTATTTTGGTGCCTTTTTAATAGAATTTACCAACTTGATCTGTTTTTGGTAAATGAGAAGAGAAATTATTTTAGCAGCTGACCTATACATTCTTTGTGGTTTGATTCTAGGTCTGCTCCTACCCTTGTCGGTCTCGTAATATTTCAATCTTAACATGAAGACCAGCCCTACCATGACACCACTATTGTCAAGCAATTGTAGAAGCTGCCACCTTTTGTGGTCAATTGTTCTATTCCCCTACTTTAGAATTGCCATGCCACTGTAGGATGGGGTCATTATACTAAGGCTGTAATCTATTTATTACCGACTCTTTTTTTTATCAAGAACCAATACAAACTAGATAAGTAATAACCAACTCTAGTTTCAGGCTTTCAATCTTGTGCTTGAGTATAGACATGTCATAGTGGGCTGCAAAACAGATGGAGAAATTTAAGTTGTAGATGAAAGATGGATGGATGGAGTTTTAACTCTAGCAGGTGCATCAGGAAATCCCGGCCAGGCTGGTTTGAAGTTTCTGAGCTCTTCCTGGTTGGATGATGGGCTTTTGAGCATTACCTTTCATGTCCATCCAAAGCTTCATCTTATGGTATTTTTTAGAAGAGCCGATCTGATCCAGTATGGCATCATCTTACATTTTCGCAAAGAGACCATTGCATTTCATTCCTTATGGCCTTTGCCCGGTGTTTAAAGCAGGTTTAAGGAAACAAGGCACCAGTCATAAAATAACTTTGGTCACTGACTTGTTGATGTTGTTATCGAAGGAATGATATTTATAGACTTCAGAGTTTAAGGAATGGTGTTTTTGAACCCCCGACCTTCTGAGAAGTCACCTGCCATTAAGTTTTTGAATCCAAACCAAGTGCACATCCGTGATCAATCTAATAGCCTAAGGGTTAGTACACTCTTACACTCTTTCTGCACGCCTAAAGGGGGAATTCTGATTTTCCACAATTGAATTTCTTTTCTAATGATATCTGTATTTGTAGGTCAACTATTAGTTTGGCCGCTTGTCTAGAGATTCTGCCTGAGCATCCAATTAAAATGCTCAGGAGAAATTTTTTTCTCTTATATGGACGTGATGGGTTGTAGCAATTGATGATTACAGGATTTGGATGTCAAATATCCTTTGTTTCTCGTTTTAGATAAGCAGAAAAACTATGTATTTTCCAAGGGATTTGCACTCCAATTCCTCTGTTTTCATGGTTATTTATGAGTTAGCTTTTTGTTTACTTTTTAATACTTGCTCTGAAATCCCCTGTTTTCATGATTATTTTGATACATAATTGATTTATCATTCTCTTTTTTAATTTTCAATATTTATCATGGATTTGTTTTTGAATAATAGTGACAAAGATGAACTGAGGTCGTATAGTGTGCAAGGACATCCAAGATTTGCTGGAAATGACCAAAATTAAGGTTGAAGTAAAACACGGACAACTAGTAGTGGACCGTGCCAAAAAACTATCTACCTGATGTGGGTATCTAGCAAGAGATGGCCGATTATTGCATCAACCGATCGAATTGGCATAAGTGGATAGGACCGTGTGTGGAAATTGGTGCTGGTAAATATGCTTTTTCAATTTCTTTTGTTCAACATCTAGCAAAATTTCTTGCAGTATCATGTCGAGTTCTCACATCTGAGGTTCTTAGACACTTTCTTCTTCACAGTGAAGCTCAACATCAAGTCTTTCAGGGCACCGGAGCTCTTCATTGAGATTCCTGAAACAACAATTGTCGGTTCCCTATAGGTATGTGATTATTCCCTTTCTTTTTCAGTCCTGTTATGTTTGGGAAAGATGCCTTTTAGGTCATTTAGGAGTATATATTAGTAGCAGTCCACTAAAAAATAAAAATGCTTATGAAAAGCCATTTACTCAATCTATCATTTATAAATATGACTACCTGTGCATCTGTGAAAGAGTCAAGAGGCCACTGCTAGAGTAGGAGCTGGTAGATAGTATGGCCTTTCCCCCTCCATATCTGTTTAACTTGGGAGAAGATCCATAATTCTAATGCCTCAGCTTAAGGTTCGTAAGCGTCAGCCAGATTCTTCCGAACCTGTACTTGGGTTTCCAATAGTCAAAGGGACAATTGGAAACACCTTTTCTTTCTTTGCTTCAATCAAGGGTTTTCTTTCTTAGTAATTTTGTCGCTAATTCCAAACTTCCAGTAAAATGCCCAATACATGTGCAGTTTATGTTGTCTTCTATTGCTTTCTGGAAAAATATACAAGTATATCCACATTTGGTTTTAGTAAGTGGTACATTGTCTTCTACATATATTTTGGATATTTAATGAACTTTCTCTCAAATAATGTCATTATTTTCTCGTTTTACTCAGCATCTGATGTAAGCATCGACGAACAAAAAGTTAATTCATTATTGAATTCTATTATATACGTTGAAGTTGTATCTCCATAAAAAATTATTATTAATTTTGGAATAATTTGTGAAGGTTGTTGGGCTAAGGGATTCTTGAAGCGCAAGTTTCAACCAAGCAAATGCAAATTTGCCTACAGCTGACTGGACATGTTATTGATAATGAGAAACTATATCATGCTGCTTAATATTAGTGTTTGTGGTGCATTGCTGCATTTTATATGTCTAGAGAACAATGCACATGCTCATTCTTTCAACCAGGGTTACCTGCTCATTCTCTCAACTAGGGTTACCCGATTCGCTCACAACCCTATCGAATTGCGAATCGGTTCGCAGTTTGGTTCTGTCAGGTCCATGTAAGAAGTTTCTATTTTGGTGGCCATCACTATGGTCAAACCCGTTGACCAGTGAATGGTATAAGATCAACCTTAAGATGTACAATTGCTATTCTGGTGAGTTTGAAGAGAATAGGCAACTGCTTATTGAGTCTTTCAGTTAAAGTATGATTGTGATTTCTAATCACACTATAATTAGTAATTTCAGTCCTTAATGGGATAGGACTCTTTGGCTATAAATATAAGGGGTGCCTGGTCCCAACGATAGCTCGACGTAATTCAATCCTCCCTATTGGCGAGAGCATCCCCATTGTGCTAGGAGACATTGAACGCGAGAACATCGTTGAAGATCGGCAACCATCAATGGCTAACGCTCAAGGTGCGCATATTTATAGTTTGTATATTTATTGGTTTTTGATTGATCGTGCGCCTAGATCTCTAGGCTTAATTTTGGATGGTCGGATCGCCAGATCCATTTAGATTCCATCAATTGGTATCAGAGCCATGATTGGCGTTATGATCGGTCAAAACTTTAAAATGAGTTTTTATTATTTATTTTTTTTATATGGCTGTTTTATAAAAAAAAAAAAAAAAAACAAGGGGGGATTGCCGATGGTTTATTTATTTATTTATTTTTTTTTTTTTTTTTTTTTCTCCGGCTACCGGATTGACACCGGCGGCCGGATGGCTCACCAAACCCTCGGTGCAGTCACCGGCGAGGAGCGGGGTGGTACGCAAATCAAAAATAAACGTGGGGCCGGGATCACGAGCCCAGTGGCCGATCCGGTGGGCCACAGGTGGAGGCGCTGGGGTTGCACTTGCACTGACAAATAAAAAAAAAAAAAAAAATTTGGTTCTTTGGGCCACGGTTGTCTTAGAGTTCTTCCAAACAATCGAATGGCACGCCGTGGCTGCAAGACCGGCCAACCGGCGCCACCGGACCATCGCCGGTGAGCTGGCAAGCGGGTGAGCCCAGTGATGGCAGCTGCTGTAACTTCAAAAAAAAAAAAAAATTTTTGGGGAAGATGAACAGTGGAGAAGAAGAGGGTTAGGGTGTTTCGGACCGGATCAGGTCCGGTCCCGATCCAATTGGGCCTTGTTGGCCCGACCACCCGACCCGTCTGGCCCTATTTGGCCTACCCGACCCGCTGTTCCTTTTGAATTCTGCCCCGGACCTGACCCGTCTGGGGCTACTTGGCCCGACCGTCCAACCTGCTAGGTCTATTTGAACCACCGCCTGCCAGGCGTCTAGACCAGCCTTTTTGGCCCATCAGGCCCGTTTGGCTCGGCTCGGCTGTCGACTGACCTGACTCGACCCACTAGGCCCTAGCCCCATTCGGCTCTGGGCTTACTTGGCCCACCCGACCCGCATGGGCCTATTTGGCCCAATTGACCCGCATGGCCCATTTTGGCCTTGGCCCGACCCACTGTGCCCCTGGCCCACTCGGCCTTTGGCCCATGGCCGACACGCACCACGACCAGGTGGCCCATTGGCTGAGGCCCACTGGCCTTTGGCCCATGGCCACCACGACCAGGGGCCTTTGGATGAGGCCCACTCGGCCACTAAGGCCCATGGCCCGGCCCGATACCCGGCCCAATTATGATCTTTTAAATTTCTTATTCTTTTCGGGCCTTTTCTGGGCTATTTACAGGTCCGATTTTCGGACATTATATATGCATTTTGACTATCTCGGACATTCCGGATCCGTTTTTGAGGTCTATTTTTAACAATGAGCTCTCTATTATGATATTTTCATGACCTGATGTTATTTTTTCCATTTTTTAATTGTGTAATCAATTTTTGCTCAAGTATCATTCATTAGAATTGGGTAGTGAAGATTGTGCTCTACCACCATGACTGGTACTTTCACTTTATAATGCTCGTTTGTTGTCCTTTTTGACACCTCCTCATAACATGTTTTGTGATCATCTAAATTATTATCAAGCCTAATTTGAAAACATGGCTTTGGAAAGACTCTTCTGCCCAATGGTGATGATCTTTCCTAGTGCCGTGGTTTTCATAGTGAGGTTTAATTTTGTTCAAAAACGTGTTACAAATCCAGTGTAAATGTGTAGTGAACGTTGGCGTTACAACATAAGGGATTCTTCTGCCCAACGGTGATGAATCACTTAATGTTATATGATGGCTGTGTTTCACTATTCATTATTTTGTGTGTATGGGTACTGCTCGCGTGTTGTGACTCGACCCAACGGAGGGTCATAACGACGCAATTAGTACCACCATCATTCATATAGATTGAGGAAGCGGCTAGTGTGTTATGACTCGATCCAACGGAGGCTCATAATGACACAAATTATTTCTCAATAAAATCACATTGGTTTTAATTTTTATATTCCTTGACATATTTTAACCTTCGCGTCACATACTATAATTATAACCTTGTGGAATTGATAGTTACTTCGATTGTATGTGGACATAATAAAACCCTTAATTATTGTGCAGCATTGAACCCGTCTATCATAACCAGTATGATTGGTGGAATTGAACTTTTGAGTGGATCAAATTATAAGAAATGGAAGGAACAAGCTGCAATTGTTCTAGGCTGCATGGATCTTGACTATGCTATACGATCTGATAAACCCAAGGAGCTCAACCGATGCCTACCGGTGAGGATCCGCAGCGTGAACCATACGGATTTAGAAAAATTGGATAGATCAAATCGTATGAGCCTCATGATCATAAAGAGTTCTATTACTGATGCGATTCGGGGAGGTATTCCTGACTCGCACACTGCAAAAGAATACATGCAAGCCATTAAGGAACAATTTCAAGGGACTTCTAAAGCCCTTGCCAGTAGTCTAATTGTTAAAATGGGAACCATGAAATATGATGGTCATAGCGGCGTCCGGGAGCACATTATGAAAATGAGTGGCATGGCCACTCAATTGAAAGAACTGGACATGGGTTTTTCTGAGGGTTATCTTGTTCACTTCATTATGACTTCTCTTCCTGCGCAATTTGGTCCGTTCAAGATCAATTATAACACGCAGAAAGAGAAGTGGAAGATGAACGAGTTAATCGCTCACTGTGTCCAAGAAGAAGAACGACTTGGTGAAAACCGAAAGTGCCCATTACGCTCTTGGCCCATCGAAACGAAATTTCAAGCGAAAACCGGGACCATATAAAGGAAAGAACGTGAAAGCTCCTCCACCGGAAACCAAACAAGGAGAGGCTAGCACTTCTACTTCTGGCATCAAGTGTCACTTCTGTAAGAAGAAGGGACACATTAAGAAGAATTGTCAGAAATACAGAGATTGGCTAGTTAAGAAAGGTAATGACCTTGCTTTTGTGTGTTTTGAATCACTTTATGTTGATGCTCCACGCAATACTTGGTGGATAGATTCTGGTGCAACTATTCACATAAGTAATTCAATGCAGGGATTTCGATCCAGCAGGAAGCTAAGTAAAGCTAACGTACCACCAACCTCGGCAATGGAGTAGAAGGAGACGTGGAGGCCATTGGGACTCTCCGTCTCATTTTAGATAGTGGTTTCATTTTGGATTTAGTTGATACTATTTATGTTCCCAGTATCACTAGAAACCTTATCTCAATTTCTAAATTGGATTCATTAGGTTTTGAATTTAAATGTGGACATAATATGTTTACTCTATTATTCAATTCCGATATTGTGGGTGGTGGCTCATTAATGGGCAATCTTTATCAGTTGAACTTAGATTCATCTTACGCCCAATCTTTAGTTTCTATGCATGTGAATGATAAAATAAGTAAGAAACGAAAACGAGCACTCGATAACTCCTCCATTTTATGGCATAAACGTTTAGGCCATATCTCTAAGGATAGAATGGAGAGGTTAATTAAAGATGATATAATTGATGCGCTCGATTTCTCTGATTTCAATACTTGTGTTGATTGCTTTAAAGGAAAACTCACAAAAACTAATAAGAAAGGGCTCGTATACGAGTTTGCTGGAAATAGTCCACACTGATATTTGTGGACCGTTTCCAACTCCCGCTATTGGTGGTCAAAAATATTTTATTACCTTCACTGATGATTATTCTCGTTTTGGTTATATATTTCTCATTCACGAGAAATCTGAGGTGGATATGTTTAAAATCTATAAAGTCAAGTTGAGTTACAACTCAATTCAAGATTAAAATTGTGAGATCTCGACAGAGGCGAGAGTACTATGGTAGATACTCTGAAGCAGTGCAATCCAGGACCCTTCGCCTCAGATCTACAAGAGCATGGAATTGTCGCTCAATACACCATGCCGGCACACGAAGAACGGTATTGAACCAAAATCGCATACTCTTATGGATATGGTGAGAAGCATGTTATGCAACTCTCGTTGCTACGTTCTTGTGGGGAGAAGCCTTGAAAAATGCGGTGCATATCCTAAATCGAGTTCCTAGTAAGGCGTTCCCAAGACTCCTTATGAGCTATGGGTAGGAAGAAAACCGACTTTAGGATATTTACACATTTGGGGGTTTTTTGAAGCAAAGGTGTACAACCCACAATTAGGAAAAATTGGACCCTAAAACTATAAGTTGTTATTTCATTGGTTACCCGATAGATCAAAAGGCTATAGATTTTATTGCCCCACCATAGTACCGGATTGTTGAGACTAGACATGCAAAATTCTTTGAGGATCGTGAGATCGGTGGGAGTATAGAGCTTAGGAAAATCACTTTTGAGGAGAATGTTATAATTCCTATCCCTTTATCCAAGAAAAGTGGCACCAACACGATTATTCAAGCGGTGTTGATGCACCGTGGCTATACCTATTGACACACCCCACATTGAGGAGGCTCTTGCTCCCATGGCATCGCCAGCGATCTACCATTAGATCGAGAGAGAGCAAAGAAGCCCGCCATTTCGATGACTATATAGTTTACCTAAATGAGAGTGAATTTGATTTTGGAAAGGAATCGAGATCCTGCTTTCCTTTAGCCAAGCCATGAAGAGCGACAAATCCACTCAATGGCTCAAGCCATGAAAGATGAGTTGGAATCAATGAAACATAACTTCGATGCAGGATCTTTGTGAGTTACCTAATGGAGTCAAGCTCAGAGGGTCAGTAAATGAGTTTTAAAACCAAGCAAGACTCCAAAGGTAATATAGAAAGATACAAGGCCAAAGTTAATCGCTAAAGGTTTCACTCAAAAAGAAGGAATAGACTATAAAGAGACATTCTCTCCTGTCTCTAGAAAGGAATCCTTTCGGATAGTCATGGCATTAGTAACTCATTTTGACTTAGAATTGCATCAAATGGATGTTAAAACTGCTTTTCTGAATGGCGACTTGCATGAAGATGTCTTTATGACACAACCTGAAGGTTTTCAGGTTGAGGGGGGGAGTCATTTAGTTTGTAGACTCAAAAGGTCTCTATATGGTTTAAAGCAGGCATCTCGACAATGGTACTTAAAATTTCACGAAGTCATTTCAAATTTTGGTTTTAAAGAAAATACTGTGGATCAATGCATATATCTTAAAATCAGTGGGAGTAAGTTTATCATCCTTGTTTTATACGTTGATGATATCTTACTGCAGCAATTTGGGCATGTTATATGAGACAAAGAACTTTTTATCAAAGAGTTTTGATATGAAAGATCTTGGTGAAGCTTCCTACGTGATAGGAATTGAGATTCATCGAGATAGAGCCCGTGGCCTATTGAGATTGTCTCAAAGAGCTTATATTGATAAAGTTCTTAAAAGGTTTAACATGTACAATTGTTACAATTCTGTCATTAAGGGTGATAAATTTAGTCTACTTGAGTCCAGGATCGATCGGAGAGAAGCAGATGGAGACAATTCCTATGCATCGGCTTAGTCTCATGTATGCACAAGTCTGTACTCGTCCAGATATAGCGTATATAGTTGGCATGCTTGGCAGGTACCAATGTAATCCTGGTTTGGATCATTGGAAAGCAGCTAAGAAGGTTTTTCGCTATTTACAAGGGACTAAAGGACACATGCTCACATACAAAAGGTCGAATAACCTTGAAGTTATTGGTTATTCAGATGCTGACTATGCTGGGTGTCAAGACACTCGTAGGTCCACATCGGGTTATATTTTTATGCTTGCAGGTGGACCTATATCTTGGAAGAGCGTTAAACAAACGCTGACTACTTCGTCCACTATGGAAGCAGAATTCGTTGCATGTTTTGAGGCAACATGTGAGGCGATATGGTTGAGGAATTTTATCTCAGGGCTTCGAGTTGTTGATACTATTTCAAAGCCACTGAGAATCTTTTGTGGCAATTCCGCTGCGATTGCTATCTCCAATAACAACAAGATTAGTGGGGGTTCCAAATATATTGATATAAAGTATGTTGTTGTCAGGGAGAAAGTTCAGAATCAAATTGTATCTGTTGAAAAGATAAGTACGACACTAATGTTGGCTGACCCTCTCACAAAAGGTTTACCTCCCAAGCTCTTTTTGGGGCATGTTGCGCGCATGGGGTTAACGGATAATTTTGATAGCCTTTGAGAGTGGGTATATGCGAGTGAATACGTTTGTTTAATTGATTCAGAAATAAAATTTATTTATTTGCTTTTCCATTTTCATGCAAATAACTCCTTAGAACATATGGTGCCAGTAGATGGCAATAAAGTAGGACCAATATTAGATTGCGTTTACATGTCATCACCATTCAGTTATGTAAACTTACAATCTATGTGAAATCATACTAGTTGGAATCCATGTCGGTGATGACTTCCAATACAGTAACTGATGAGCGGTCATATATCGATGATATGATATATTGACTACATTGATTCTGTGTTGAAATTCTCACTGGACCGGACTGATAATAAAGACTTTGATTGAGATTGATTGTGATTTACCATTCAAAGAAAGTTAGCTAACATTGGGTAATCGGAGTTTATTGACATAGTTTGGCCAAGTGGGAGACTGTAAGAAGTTTCTATTTTGGTGGCCATCACTATGGTCAAACCCGTTGACCAGTGAATGGTATAAGATCAACCTTAAGATGTACAATTGCTATTCTGGTGAGTTTGAAGAGAATAGGCAACTGCCTATTGAGTCTTTCAGTTAAAGTATGATTGTGATTTCTAATCACACTATAATCAGCAATTTCAGTCCTTAATGAGATAGGACTCTTTGGCTATAAATATAAGGGGTGCCTGGTCCCAACGATAGCTCGACGTAATTCAATCCTCCCTATTGGCGAGAGCATCCCCATTGTGCTAGGAGACATTGAACGCGAGAACATCGTTGAAGATTGGCAACCATCAATGGCTAACGCTCAAGGTGCGCATATTTATAGTTTGTATATTTATTGGTTTTTTATTGATCGTGCGCCTAGATCTCTAGGCTTAATTTTGGATGGTCGGATCGCCAGATCCATTTAGATTCCATCAGTCCAGTGTTCTTAAAATCGCTGGGCAGGTTCGGACGGTTGGCTAGATGTTCGGGCGGAAATCGCTAAGCGGCGCCCTGGCGGGTGCCCCAAGATCCCGATGGTCGCTATATATATATATATATATATATATATATATATATATATATATATATATATATATATATATCTGTGCCACTTGCTAGAATAAGAGGAAGAAAAAAAAAGAAAAGAACAAAATTGTGCTCGCTGCTCAGTTGCCGAAAAAAAAATGTTGTGCAAGATCATAAAAAACTGAGGAAGAAGAAAAAAAACAGAGTTGATAAAAAAAATTAAAAAATTGGGGACTGGGACGACCCGAGTGGGTCCGAGGCAGCCACCCGGGCGGCCTGGGCGGGCGCCCCAAATCCGGTCCACCCCAGAGTCCTCCCAAGCCCAAATCGGGGCACCCGGGCCGGCCGCCCCGGGCGATTTTCAGAGTGGCCACCTCAGACAATTTTCAGAATAGTGGTCAGGTTCGTTTAGGCTGGTGCCTTTTTTTATAAACTAATAGTAAAACTTTAAAATGTTAAGTGTTGTTAGCAATGCTTGAAATCGGATCACTTGGTTTCAGATTAGTAGCTTAAACCAACAAGCTAACACGTATGTTTAAATGGGAAAATATTATTAGATATATTTAATATTTTCAATTAAGCCTCATCTTACCCGAAGCTAGCCGGGTTTGCTTGATAGTAGTGACTAGTGAACAACTAACCCGAATTCGAACCAAGCGAACGAACAAACTGGGTAACCTTGGTTTCAACAATCAAATCTGCAAATCTTGTTTTTCAGGGACCAAGATTTGGACCAATTTACCAATGAATTTTCTACTTTTTATATACTCTTCATGGAACATTGTTGTCATCTTTTTTGGTCATCTAAACTGAGGCAATTGATCAAACGATGGTGATCCTTACTAATTTAATATTTTGGCTATACAAGATGGACCCATCAATTGATATTGTTCCGATCGATGAGCACATGTATTGATTGCTTGTAGAGTTGAGTAGGCCTGGTGTCATCTAAATTTTTTACTTATAAAAGAAGTGCAAAAATATGAAAACTACAGCATGTGTTATAGACTCATTCAGGGGCAAGGCCCCCTACACATAGAGCTACTTTAGAATCGAGCATGATATGCACTCTATGTTTCTAGGTCGATCTGGTACTTTATTTCTTTTCTTATTTTATTATAAATAACCAATTTCATTAAAAGGGAGGAGCCTTCCATAGAGCGAGAGGCTCTATAAAAGGAAACCCGAAAAATACAATAAACAACACTTGGCTGATGCCAATTGGACCAATAGAAGCCCCAGATTTGGCCAGCTTAACAACAATTACATTGCCATATCTAATAATATGATTAAAAGAAGCCGATTTGCGTATCCATGCAAAAATGTGGCCGTACTTCCACGGAGGGTTATAAGAACCCTTCAGCAAGCCAATAATGCTGGAAGAGTCACCCTCAATAATAAGCTCAGAATTACTCCAACCAGCCAACGAATAGATCCCATATTCCGCAGCTCTAAGTTCCACTTCATTGTTCGTACAAACATTCAAAAAGATGCGGAAAGCATCAAGGATTTGCCCCTCTTGGTCATAAATAAAACCTCCGCCACAAGCTCTCTCGGGATTACCAAGAGAGAATCATCTGTCACTTTTTCTCGTGTTATTAGATCCGGAAATTTTAAGGTGGATAGGCTAGCCAAAGAAGGGGCTAACTTAGGGCCCTCAAGAGTCGGCTTAGCTTCCACTGAGTTCGTTGATCATGCCCTCTCTCCTTTCATTCTTTTCATGAATTCTATCCAATTTATAAAATAAAAAAAAAGTAAAGTCGTGAGCTTTGGCTTAGCCATCATTACCGGTGTTACCTTGGCATGCACGTTTTAACTTTTGGGATTTTTAGATACTTTTGGGAGTTTTAGATATTGGCGTAATACACATTTATTTGGCACTCGTACCACGTGTGTAGTAACACTTGTCATCATCCCTTATTGTATTGAATTGCATTCATCAACCAAAAAAATATAGACATTTCATTATGAATCTCTTCTAGCCTCAGGAAATGGAAAATTACATATGGTGGATAGTTTTAGTTAGACAATGTTGCAGGCAATTTATGTGACGCTAGTGACTTCTTGTAGTGTTTGGTCCCCATTATGTGTGTAGTCGGTTACTTGCACCACATAAGTTGTCTGCAACATTGTTCATAAAAAAAAAATTAATAAAAAAAATAAAAAATAAAAAATAAAATTAAAAAAAATAAGAAAAAAAAATTCACTGTTTAACACTACCTCAAAAATTGATTCCACATTTTTTCCAACATTGAAGTTCATCAGTTTTTGAATTTTGTCGTCCTATTCATTAAACATATTGAACATCCCATCAACAATCGTTTTTAATATAATATTTTTATGATTTACTTTTGGGTACATCTAAATGCACCCACACATTCTCTAAAAGCACTTGCGTCCCATACCCTTTTAAATCTATTGATTCCTTCGAATCAGATGATGAAGATTATTTTTTGTGCTGATCTATAACACAATAGATCTTGAGATCATATGCCCCTATCAGACAGTCAATTTTTTTATTTCATGTGCCACAGATCCCCAAAATCTGGCCTTTGAATTCTATAGCACACATCATGGTCAAATGTATTTTAGGGTCATTTTTTGGGGATTTGTAACACGTGGAATGAAAAATTGGCCGTCGGATAGCTACCTGATGATCTCAAGATCTATCGTGTGGAAAATTAGGGTGAAAAATGATTTCCATCGATTCGAAGGAATCAATGATTTTCAAGGGGTTTGAGATCAGAGCGCTTTTAGAGAACGCAAAGGTGTCTTTAGATCAAATACCCTTTGCTTTGCCCCGCTAAGGTTTTTTTTTTCATAAAGGTTCTATAGTTTCTTTCGCTCTACTAGAGAGCACTAAATTTTGTCGACATGAAAATTTTCACGGGCCATAATTGACACCAATAACAAAATCGGATCCCATCTAAGTCTCCTTCTTTATTAGGGCCCGTTTGGATAAAAACACATGAAATGTATGAAAGTAAAATAATATTCCTATATTTTCTCATGAATACCCGAGTTATAGAAAATCATGGGATGCCTTTGTTTCCCTTTATTTTTCGTTGTTTTGATAATCACATTGCTAGCGAAGAAAACGCAGGATTAAGGAAATCCTGTGTTTGGATACATATGCGGAAAATTCTAGGAAAATAACATATCCTAACAAAAAATGTTGTAATACCACAAAAGATCATCAAAATTGAAAAACAACTGTTATTTCATAAAAATGATCATCCACAAGAATGATCAACAAAAATGATCATCCACATAAATAACTGATCATGGACGTGGGTCTGTCCTTAGACGATAAAATTTTGATTCCGCGTGGAGATCATGGGCATACCTTGAGAAGGGTCTGGGGTCACTTTTGGGATGTGTTCCACTTGAAATTAACATCTGGTCATCTGATAGGTGAGCTATGATCTAAAGATCAATTCAATAAAATATTTAAAAAAAAAATGATTTCCATGTGTCTATTCGCAGTCAATCGTGTTAAAGGTGGAAACTATAGGTTGCAGACATTAATTTTCGATTGCTAATACTCGTATACAAGTAACATAAAATAATTGAACGCCTTGTTGTTACCGCAAATATCATTTCAAACCCCCAGATCTTTGACACTATAGATCTTGAGATTATGGTCCAATCATTAGATGGACATATGTTGATTTCACGTGACGCACCTCTCAAATAAATTATCCGAGAAATATGTTCGATAAATGCTCATAATCACATTCATTTTTTGGAATGTGTACATGTGAAATTAAAATCGGATTGTTTGATGGATGTCCCATGATTTAAAGATTTAATGTGTTGAAGATTGAGTTGAAAAATAATATTATCATTTGATTAAAAAAGTCCACTATTTAAACATATAAAACTCAAGTTGAGAGCAAAAAATTTTGGATTGTAATTACAGATACCCTATTGCTTGTAGATAAGGAGGATTAGAACATTTGTCATAATCAAAAAATATATAAGGGTACTTTCACTTACAACTTACTATTCTTTCTTCTCAACTAGGATTTCCCATGCTGAAATTGTTTGACTATTGGAATCACATGCTGGAGATTGCTTTTAACCTCAATCTTCAATACAAATGATCTTGAAATTAAGGAGCTCTGCAAGCTCAAAAAATGAATATAACGAGAATCCTTTAATCCGGTGAAAATGATATAAAGTTCTCAAAGTATGTTTGATGCTGCATCTTTGTTGTCCATTAGTTTTAAGTAGATATGTCAAATCGTAGTGGCGTATTGAGGACCTCACAATGTTGATCATTGACGCATATATGTGCCTTCTTAGGGACCAGTGTAGTTGTTGCCTTAGTTTGTCTAGGCTTGCTTTATTGAAGTCCCAGTCAAGTTTGTGCTTACCATCTAGTCTGAACGCTATGGTTGTTCAGGGGTTACAGTTTTCAAATGTCATCTTTAGCTCTACACCTATTTGTATGCATGTAGGATGTTTTAAAGAAACTGTATCTTGTTGTGTTAGGTTTGTTATTGCTCGAGGTTGTAACATTTTATTTCTCCTTTCGTAAAAAGAAATTGTTGTCATGTCAAGGAAAGCAAGAAGCTTAGTCATTTCATAACATTCTCCAACAGGCCAATTAACATTAAAACTACTATGCATTAGTTTTAATGAATCTGGGGAAAACGAACATGAAAATAAAATATCCAATCAAATATTTCTTCAAACATCTACTATGCAATAGTTTTACCGTCAACTTAATTAACATTAAAACTACATGAAAATGGTCAACATACCTTCTTTTCCACCAAAACTCAAGCACATGATATGCAGACACCATGCACTTTTACCATCAACAATTCAGAGGCATCAAAGAGTTTCGATTAGCCAAAGGTGAAATCGAAGAGTTTCCAAGATGGTTGGCGAAGAGTTTCCAAGGGATTGGAAGATATTGATAAGACGATGAATGTAAACCCTAACCCTTACCTAGAAACCCCCAAACTCTAATACTAAACCTGATACCCTCACACCAGATTTAATTTCTTAAAACATTATTTACCTGAGCATACATACAAATCCAAAAACAGAGAGTAAATCAGAAAATAATAATAATAAGGGATTTTCGCATTTACCTCCTTAAGATATGTTGTATTTCCACTCCGCCCCCCGTGTTCACCTATTTACACTGCAGTCCCTACTTTTGTGTTTCCTTTACATTTTTCCCCCTACAGTTGACTTTTATACATTAAACTTTGATTGCTTGGAATCAAATGATGGAGATCATTTTTCACGATAATTTTCTACCCTGTGAATCTTGAGATCATGAGTCTACCATTGGAATGTCAGATTTTGATCCACATGGCACACTTATTGAAAAGTGGTCCAAGAACCATGTTTGATGTACACCCACGATCATGATCACTTTTTGTACTATCTGTCACATGAAATCAAAATTTGATGGCCTGATGGTAGCCTCCTAATCTCAAGATTCATTGGGTAGAAAATTATGGTGAAAAATGATCTCCATCATCTGATTCCAAGCAGTCAAGTTTAGTTTTATAACAATCAACGGTTGATTCGTCACTGTAGGGTGTAATAAGTAAAGGAAACACAAAAGCAGGGACCACAATGTAAATAGGTGAAATCCGGGGGGCGGAGTGTAAATACGACATATCTTGAGGGAGTAAATGCCAAAATCCCTAATAATAATAATCAAACAAGTCACATGTTCCAAACAAATCACAGATTTGGAAAATAATAAGCAAAGAACAGTAAAATCGAATCACAGATTTCGAAACAAGTCACCAGTCTGTGATAATCAAACTCTTCAAAATAATTCAAATATAAACTTTTAAAATAGATAAATTTTTGCATACCTCTTTAGATGTTTATGCTCCGCACCAAGCCAACCTAACAGAACTACTGTCAAAATAGGCCCTTCTTCACTTGAAAACCCTAACCCTAGAATGCCAGCCATTAAAGTCTCTTCGATTCCACTCGAAAAACCTCTCATTCGGATCGGAGACGATGGAATTGAGACGGTCTTTGGATTTGCTTCCACTAGAAAAACCTCTCAACCTAACAGAACTACTAGCAATTAGAACCCTAGAACCAGACACCACAAAACAAGAAGAGGAGAACGAAACCCTAGAACCATCACCCGTTTTAGAATTTGTTTACACGTTGAAAGTTGCAACAACATTGTCATTGGCAGTTCGGACAACTACTTCGATATAAAACCCTAGATCCGACGATCCGACATCGTTAGATCTCAAAGCGGCGTAGGAGTTCCAATTAGCGAGTAGAGATGAGGGTTTTTGTTGATCGTTGTTGCTCGGCCCGCCCATGAACCATGCTTGAGCTATTTTCTGCATTGGACGTACAGTTCTCATGGAATTCGAGGGGATTTTAGATTTATGGTTCCGATCAGAATTAACAAGGGGTAGCTGGAGTAGATCTAATGGTCACCTCGTTTATATTAACAGGAGAGAAGAAGGAGATGAAGCGTTTTCAAGGAGATGAAGGTTAGCTTTTGTGAAGGAGTCAAAGCGTTTTATCCTGTGTAGGAAATAAAAGAAGGAAAAGAAGAGTTCTGGAATAAGAAGAGGACGAAACCGCAAACCCCTTTTGGACTTTCGATAGCGCGAGAGAAGTAGCTATTTTAGAGATGTCTCTATTAATGTGATTAAGGCTTTTAGAGAAGGCTTTTCGTATCGTCTCCGAAGGCTTTAGCACCTACACATGAATTCAAAATTTTTGAGACGGTAATTGTCGTCTCCACATGTTATTATACATAGGGTGACGGCTAAAGTCGCCTCCAAATAATTGCATTAGAGACTGCTTTTGAAAAAGCCGTCTCTAATAAACAATGATTTGCAACGGCTTTTCTAAGCCATCTCTAATATCGGTACCCAAAATTCTTTTTTTTTTAGTGCAAGATTTATATTAATTAGCATTTATAAATATTTAGATAAATATTATAAGAAGTATTTTAAATTTTAAAGACCTCTTAGAAATCTTAACTGATTGTATTCACTTTTATTTAAAGGGACTTCTCTCTGTTAATGAAAAACAAAAAAAATCATTATCAAAATATAGTCTTTAGAGTTTCAATAACCTTCAGGTCCGGTCGGGTCAACTAAAAAGTTGGTTATGTTGGGTAAAAATCAAGTTGCGCTATTAAAGACTATTCAAACTATTAGCGACAAGGATATTAGCGGCAGTTTTTTGTTAATAGCGGCATTTTGGCTACCGCTATTAGTCTTATTTTTTGTAGTGTAGTCACGACCCGAAATTATACCTCATTTCAAGGGCCTATAATTCTATGTTATGATCCGCACACATCCCAGATATGCTAAGTAGACATATACATAATCAAAGTTCTCACGCTAATATGATTTCACGAAATCTGTGACACCAACAAAATAAAAATGAAATATAGGAGCAGTTATAACTAATGAATAAAAGCGACAAAATCCATGAAATAACTAATAATCAATGAGGAAGTAAAGATCAGAGATAAATGAAAAGTGCGAGGCTATAAATAACTAGTCACAATATGAAATAAGATAATGAACTACTTAAACTAAAGATCCCGATTTCAATATCGAAACTACACTATCAATAGTCGGCAGTAGGGTCAAAACCAGCACTGAGGTTCTCCTGATTTCCTATAGTGTCGCCTTCCCAAAGCTCCTGGTACTCAGCATCCACAGGATCAACAAACTCAACGTCCACTCTATTGATAAATCATCTAAAATAAATAAATGTCACGATGGCTGAGTTGCTAAACAGCGAGCAACTAAGTGAATACACTACTAATCCACCCTACACTACTCAGGTGCATTGTGGGTGCGGGAGCATCTCGTGAGTGATAATAATAATATGATAACATATAAGAATGAAGAAATGTCAGAATCATGCATAACATCAAACTCATATCTTAACCGACATATAAGATCATGATCTAGACACACTTCAATCCTAATATACCTCACCATGCCTCATAAACATAACATACCTTATTATAACGACACATGCATTTGTTCATCGCATAAACGTACAATCTTACTTCTATTCCCTAATACGACCTGTGTCAGAGTTGCTGCTCGAGCCAATCATGTGAGGGTCATATTGTAGCTTACCACTATAACATACTTCCCTCCATAACATAACATAACATACACCACATCCAGTCTCAGGGGCGGCCGACAAACGTAACTCATAACATAACTCTTACTATCTTTTGAGAGACTTTTCTTGACCATAGACATTGTAGTCCTTATGGTGGCTATGTAACGAATAACACGTACAAACTTAGTTTCTTTATCTTATACTGGCCTACACAATGATATCTTATTATATTTGTATCTTATATTATCTTACATATTATTTCTTATTATAATCCTACAACTTGAATCTATAGAGAGTCATGGTGCGATAAGATTCAGTAATTACACTTTCCAAGTAACAGGTTTCTTAGTAATATGAATGTACTTATTGTGACAGTCCACACTCTTATAGAGGTATTGCATCTATATATGGATGCCTACATTCTGAGTTTCACATGATTGTGAAAGGAACCCCACCATGACTAAGGCCTAAAGGTCGAGTGTCGTATCTTATTCCTTAACTTTATCCATCATATTAAAAACTTAGGGTGATAGGGTCACTATATATGTCAATGTATACGAGGTTAAACAGAATTCGCACTCACCCAACTCGTCATGATGTCTTATACCACCATGAGTTGTAAGACAAGTGAATACAATGTGATCCCCGCTTTGATACCATCTCAACGAATCACCACGGCCAAGCATAGGCAAGACCTCACACACTCGAGTATATGATCTATCCTATCCATAAAACATACAGCATAATAATAATAGAAATATAGTCTCATTAGTGAATTGATTTGAATTTAAAGATACGTTATACTTGTATATATATATATATATATATATATATATATATATATATATATATATATATATATATATATATAACGCATCAATACAATTATAGTATAGGTGTATTTCTTAGTGTATGTGTGATCGAGAGCATGAAAGGTTCAAGTTAACTTCACATATTGCATTGAAATCCTAAAGTTTTTATGTCATCATGAAGTTCGCTTCGAATTGATAAAAATAGATATACAATAAGTTATAATCGGGTAAATACATAAAAAGATATCTCACTTTAATTTAGATCTATCATGACCATCATTCGAAAACCTAATGTTAAGATTATCATGCAATAAGAGTTTTCGGTCATAATATACCAGGGGTAGAGCACTTGATATGCCGTTAAAAGATAACAATGATTCAGAATATCGGACCATGAATCGTGTTCAAATCCGAGTAACACCACGGACGTCCACCCTGAAAGTCTATGAATGTCCAGCCTTAACCATCGGACGTCCGTCCTGAAAACCTACGGATGTCCGTCCTGAACTTATAAACATCCACCCTGAAACTTACGGACTTCCGTTCGGCATAGATCCCAACGATTAGAGCCATATCCAATCGATTTAGGGTTAGTTTTTCTAAGGAAACTAGGGTAGTTTGGATAGGGTTGAACCTCCTTGCTAGCTTTTCGATACCGTTCGACCAATAGTTTGCCGACGGCAATCAAACAAAGGGAAGATAACAAAAAAATAACACAAGAATATAAATTCATAGTTTTAATAGAAAAATAAATGACTAATTATGTAGATCTATCAGATTTATAAGATTTTAGGCTTAATTAATTTTAAATAAAATAAGAATATAGATTAGATTTTAGGGCTTAATTAGTTTTAAATAAGAGAAGAATATAGATTCACAGTTTTAATAGAAGGAAAAATGATTAACTATGCAGATATATCCGATTTATGAGATTTTAGGGTTTAATTAATTTTAAATAAAATAAGAATATAGATTAAATTTTAGGGTTTAATTAATTTTATATAAAACAAGAATATATATTCACAATTTTAATAAAAAGGTAAATTATTTACAATGCAGATATATCAGATTTACGATATTTTAGGCTTTAATTAGTTTTCAATAAAATAAAAATATATATTAGATTTTATGACCTAACTAGTTTTAAATAAAACAAGAATATAATTTAGATTAGATGACTTAATTAGTTTTAAATAGAATCATAATATAGTTTAGATTTTATGGCTTAATTAGTTTTAAATAAAACAATAATATAATATAGATTATGTGGCTTAATTAGTTTTATATTAAACAAGAATATAAAATTATATTTTTAATAGAAGGATAAATTATTAACTGTTAGAGATATATCAGATTTACAAATAAATAGGTTTAATAGAATATACTAAATAAGCCAATCTACCAGATTTACAAGATTTTATGGCTTAATTAGTTTTAAATAAAATAAGAATATAGTTTAGATTTAACTTAATAAATTTAAAATAAAATAAGAATATAAAATTACAGTTTTAATAGAAGGGTAAATTTCTAACTATACAGATATATCAGATTTACAAATAAACAAGTTCAATAAAACATACTAAATAAGCAGAGCTATCAGATTTATAAAATATTCAGGTTTAATAAATTTTTAAACTCGTCGATGCACGATCAAATGCACCTTACGTGATGGGATCTGAGAAGAATAGAGGAGATTAATTAGTACCCATTGATTCTTACTGAATATGACTATATTTCGTATCCTAATACCAATATTTGGCCATCAAATGAAGGCAATCTAACAATTGTTGTCTATTTTTAGCGATTTTAGGTGTTGTTGGCCATTGGATCTTGCAGAAACATAAATGAGCGTAACTAAGGACAACATGGGAGTAATGAATCATGAAGCTAACATAAGCACTGAAATCCATGAAAGAATCGATTAATCCAGTCATTACTGAAAAAAATTAATTACGTCACAGTCTAAAGTCAATCGATTGATATCCTAATCTCGATTGATTGAAGTTATGTCACCTGTTTGCCGCTCAAATCTGAATTTAAATTTAATCAATTGAGTTCTGAAAATCAATCGATTGACTTTAAGACATCTTGCGCCCACCAATTTCAAATTTTAAATTCGATCGATTGAATATTGTGATCGATTGACAATTAAAAGGAAGATTTTCTAGCCCGTGCCCTATATAAACACTGTAATATTTAGGGTTACGAGAGTCTTTTCTTGGCAAATTTTTCTTTAGTCATTTCTCGAATTTTCTCCTTAGTTTTTCATTGCTTAGCTTTAGTTTTATGATCATTTGTTTTGTCATTAGGAATTAAAGCATTGTAAGGTTTCAGATCTTTTCCTAAAAGATCCAAACACTTGATAATTAAAGAGCATTTTTTATGGCTTCAGATTCGTGTATTGCATTTGGATAAAAAATGAGCGGCTAAATCCTGCGATCAAGGAGAAAGCAACCCCTAGATGAGTAATTAACCTATTTTCAATTCAATCATTCATTGCTATATATATTGAATCATGTAGCTTTCGTTTGTGCATATTGCGTTATCTTAGAATACTTACTAATAGTCATCGATCTTGTAGATCGGCAGCTGTAGAAGGTTTATTCTTACCTATATTAATCTTGTAGATCAATATAGGATGTCATGCAATTGATTATCGTTGTTGTAGTTCACGTTTGTGATATAGTATATCTTTTGTATGATCCATTTCGTAACTGAATGCATCATAGTGTTAGGATAGTATATGGCGGATCTCGTGATCATGTTCTTTTCGAATCATCGTGCTTGTAGTAAAATGAGGGTAAATAAATTGCCATTGAAACAATTGGATTATTAGTAGAAAAATTACAAATCTAGGGTTAGTGGAATCCTTGATTATCTCATCATAGATGTTTGATTGTAAATTATTTTTCTTGCGTAAACTTATTTAGATTTCATTAATTGTTCTTGAGTAGTTGTTAATCTTCATTGTATTAAAAATCTTACCTTTGGTACTTCCATAGGTTTAACATACTCTTTTAGAATTAATTAAATTACGCGCTTCCCTGTGGATTCGACACCCTTAAATTCGCCCTGCTTCAATAGATCTTATGCACTTGCAAGGTTTCATTTCTAAAACGATCACCCACTTGTTAAAGCGTGAATGGTTGATCTGATCCTAAGACACTGACATTACCGTCCAGGGCGCGACTAGAAATCCTAGATGGAGCCTTATTGTCAAGAGGCGGATATTTGATCCTGAGATCAACCAATTGGTGGAGTTACTGTCTTTACTTCATGCAGAGGTTGTTCTCGAACCTTGTGAGCAAGATACATTGATATAGATGCTTTCCATCAAAGGGGTATTCTCTGTTTCATCAGCATATAAAGAGCTAAATATTTTTATAACTCCATCACTCGGGAGGATGTGGATATAGCGGACCCATGTTCCACGTAGGGTTCAATTCTTCATGTGGCTTGTGGTCATTGACAAGATCCTAACTGTTAATCACTTACAAAGTCAGAGATTTCACCTTGCCAATCGCTGCTCAATGTGTTATAGTCAAGAAGAATATGTTTCCCAAATGTTCCTCCACTGCCCTGTTGCAACAGAGATTTGAAACTGTTTCTTTATTCTTTTTTAGATTAAATGGACTACCCCTCATTCGTTTTCCGACTTTATGGCTGGTTGGAATTCAGCTCCTTTTCTAAAATGTGGCAAAATCCTTTGGCGGATATTGTCATTTACGATTGTCTGGGGTCTATGGAAAGAGAGATATCGGTGAATTTTCGAAGGACCATCTAGCTTGGTTCTCACTATTGTTTCGGGTTTGATCAACTCGGCAATATCTTGGGCAAAACATGATAGAGAATTCAGGATAGTTCCTAGAGAATTGATTCGTTCAAACTGTAATTCACATTGTTGGTCTGGTGCGCCAAAGTCATCCATTGCCCTTGCTTGGTCTTCTGCTCCCCCAGGATCTCTGAAGCTTAACTTTGACGGGTGCTCGCTTGGCAATCTGGGTAAAGGTGGAGGAGGTGACTTTATTTCTGATGCCAATAGCTCGGTCTTAGAGACATACAACTTCTATATTAACATTTGCTCCAACAATGAAGCATAACTCCCTATTGCTGCCTATGGTCTTCCTTCGGCAATGCCCTCTTCTAACTACATCGTTGAAGGTGACTCGACTTGTGTGTTAAACTGGATTAGTGGGAAAGCCAAACATTCGTGGAGATATGCACGTTTTATACACGCGATTAAGGCTACAATAGTCAACAAATCGATCTCGTTTCTCCATATTCCAAGGAGTGCTAATGGCTTAGCTGACAAGTTGGCGAAAGATGAAGCAAATCTGGATCCATCCATGGTGGGATAATTAGTTTTCTTTGTCCATGGCGTTCCACAGGATTCAACTTCTTGCTGTCCTGCTCTTCTTTGCTTGTTTTTAACTTTTTCGTTTTTAATAAGATTTTCTTCTACTTATGAAAAAAATTAAAAAAAAAAAGAAAAAAAAAAGTGCCTTCAATAGTTCGGTAGGTGCGAATAGGGCTGTCCAAATATAAAATTGCTAATTAAAGACTTGCACTGTAGTCTACCTTCACCCTTCCCCAAACTGAACTTTTACATCTAGTGATAGTGAGTGGTATTAATGCATTAGTCGAAGTTTCAGAAGTGCAAGTGGGCCACGTTTCCGGCGATGGTACGGACATGCTCCGATTAAACACCATTTTCCTTAGAGGATGTATTCAAACCATTAGATCAGGGAGGCTTTGATCATTTACTTGAGCTGCTCTTATGTAATAACCCAAATTTTTGAATTTTATTTAACGATATTAGATGATGTACCACACAGTGCGTGGTGCTAACGCTCCACACCGGAATCTACCCATTTTAGAAATAGTCTGATTTTATATATATATCAATGTTAGACTCATTACGGAGTACTCGTCGATACGATTCCAACGATATATAATTTGTCGATTTTCGATAAGAATATAAAAAGTTATGCCCGTTTGAAGAGTGAAGCGGTTAAAGGGCACAATTGTAAATTCGGGAGAGAATCACCATTTACCTTGGTGCTTACACAAAGCGCTAGAGCAAAACCTCTTCTCAAGCTTTTTAAGTCCCGTATGAATTCTACTTGCGTGTAAAAACTACTGTTTTTATTAAATCTTATACGGAAAGTCTTAATTAGAGTTAACCTAGAAAGGGAATTAGATATGTATTTACTTCTCTCAGTTGTCTCTCTTTATTCCCTCTTCTCTGCAAAAGCTCCGACAATGCCATCTTTCAGAATTTCTCGTCGGATCTCCATCAATTTTTGATCTTATCAGAGAATCTTACACCATCAAAAATTCTCATCGCCGCGACCTATCTATCGTAAGAAAGGAATTCTCGCGAAAAGACTCGAACATATCGCCTCTCGAATCCGATCTCTATCAACTCAAATCATTATAGGATTCGAATCACGCTTCAACAGGTGGGTGCCTCTAAATCCATCTTAAATTATTCAGTTATTTCTTAAAAAAGAAAACTCTAATTTTTCCTTAAATTTTGATAAATTTCTGGTCTTAAAAACATAGAAATTAGGCCCAAAATCGATAGAATCGTTTTTCCCAAATTTTCGTGAAATTCAGCCAAACTCATCAACAGACACAGCCTCGGTATTTTGGCCATAACTTTTTATCCCGAACTCGAATTGACGTGATTCTTATGGAACTGGAAAGAAGACAACGAGATCTACAACTTTGTCTCAAATAGTAATTTCATAAATTTAATATTTTTAAAGTCAAAATTGAGCTGCAAGTCGGGATACGTTTTAGATGATCCAAGGTACACGGGTTTGACATTATTTTTTTAAACTCTTGGGCTACTTTATGCTAAACTTATCTCCAGACTTATAAATCGCTAAAATTAAATAAAATATATTAAATAGCTTGCATCGAATAACAATCTATAAGTTTAAGGAGTCAAATATTGACGTTTTTAATACTTACCATTCTATTACCTCCTTTAAGCCTCATACAATCCTTGATTTGACACATGCGCTCATTTAGAATTTTAAAATAGGTCGGATCGCTATACCAGTCAATTACCAAATTTTATGGATATAATTAACCTTAATAAAGTATAGTTTCAACTCTATTGCAAAATAAATATAGTTAAATTTTTTATTTTCTGTTTTACTTTAATATTTCGTATGTTATGCTATTTATTAATTTTCTTCAGAAATATGAAATGTTTAAGGTTTATGTTATAGTACATTCTTATATATGTTCACCATTATCATATGACATTCATCATATAGAAAATCACGATAGGGCATACGCATATAACTTAAGAATAAGATATGACACATGATATAAGCCTTCATCACGGTGGGGTTTCTTTCACGATCACGTGAAACTTGGAATGTAGGCATCCATGTACGGATGCAACTCTTCTATGGTAGTATGAGATACCACACGAAGTACATCCAGGTTACTACGGAACCCGTCCCTTGGAAAGCGTAGTTTTAGTGAAGCCTATCGCACCGTGACCCATTCTAACTAAGTTTTAAGAAAAATGAGAAAAGAATATATTAAGGCACATGTATGTTAAGAAAGTGGGGACTTAAGCCCACGCAAATATAAAATCGGGGCGGGGACCTAAGCCCATAACCGAAAAATGATATGATATGTAAGACACGCTGTGAAGGCCAGCTAAATATGAATTAAGTTTCTACACGTGCCATACCTTACGAGCCACCGTAAGGGCCTAACGTCTGCAGCCAAGACGGGTTTTAAGGACATTATAGTCTTGTCTCGAACTAAGGGGACATCGTGGTTACTATGTCGGCAACCTCATCTGGCTGGATGGTGGTTTATGTTATGATATGGAGGTTAGGTGATTATCTACACGTGGACCTCGCGTGGTAGGCTCGAGCAGCGATCCTGGCACAGATCATTTAAATAAGATAAGATGCGAAGTACGTTGTGTAGGTGTATGGAGTAATTAATAAGACTTACGATATGTCACGTATGCTAAGTTGATGAGACAAATAGGAAAAAAAAAGATAAGAAAATAGAAGCATCATACACTCTTCATGTTATATTAGTATGTTTTTCAGTCTTGATTATGATAGTCTATAAATTATGAATAAGTTTATTTCATTTATTTAAGATGTTGGTTATATTTTAAAAATGTACCGCAATTCAAGCGATTGCACACACGATCACCTGAGTAAGTTATGGTGGATCGATTGTGCAACCCGCTGAGTTTACGCGACTGAGTAAACTCACCCCCCTCCCAAATCAAACAGTTTTAAGTGAAGATTTCATTTATCCTGTTCATAATGACGCGAGAGCTGCTGTTCCGGAGGCGGCTTACGTAGATGGAAACGTTGGCTATCATCCGGAGGAGAGCGTAGATCCGACAGATTTCTACGAGCTTTGAGAGTCCTTTTGCTTTAGACTTTATTCTTTGAGAGACATATTCTAGTTATTTTGACATTTTTGTGAGTTCATGTTTAGGACCATTTTATCCTACGTAAAACTTGTTTTATTTTATATCTTAGATACATGATTAGGATTTACCTTTTTATTGTCTTTTATAATTTCCGCCATTAATTTATGAGTCATTTATCGTTTAATGTTATCTTAAATGTCTCAATCCATATGCTAAGTCAATTTATAGATTATGTGTATGTCCGCTTATCGCCTTAACCAGCGTGCGGTGTCATAACACGAAATTCTAGGCCCTCGAAATCGGGTAAAGATTCTCGGTCGTGACATCTTATTACAAGCCACACGGCAAACATGTATGATCAAGCCAATTATGTCAATTAGCAGCATTGACACATGTCTTAGCCAAAATAATTAAGCCTTTAAAAAGATTCTAACCATCCAATTGATACACTTGAATTTTAACGGTTAAAAGAAATGAATAATTCATTTTAGAATGCATAGGTCTAATGATTCAGATCTACTCATGTATGATTTTTTAGACCCACTTACTACCATCTTGATTATTGGGATTGTTCAAAGTCATCTACCATGTGGCTAAATTATTGGATGTTTAACAACTATATAGTGGTGCATTGCAAAAGTGTACATCTATTTGCGCCTACCAAGTTATTGAGGGTGCCTATCCCTCGAAACCCTTGACTGCTTTGAATTGCATGATTAAGATATTGTTATGTCCCCACAGAATTGATCTTGAGATTATAGATGTGCTATTAGACAGTCAATTTTTTAATCCAGATGACACATATCCCAAGTGACCGTAAAATCATATTTTGAGTGTGACTAGCTCCACATGATTTTAAAGTTAGTCTTTTGGGATGTGTGCCATATGGAATAAAAAATAATCATATGATGATCTGCAATAATCTCAACATCCACTAAGAGGAAAAATGATCTCCATTGTCCGATTCAAGTAGTCTAACTAGGCGCCATCAGTAAAGCACATATAGAAGTGTGGTTGATAAAATCATAAACAAATAGATGTGGAACTCACCAAATTTTTGTGGATCAAGTTGCATAGCTGCACCATAGTAGTCGGCATAGACTATTTTGGCGTGGGGGTATTTGTGCCTAAGCCTTTCCAATGCAAGGTTAAGTTGCTCGTTGTGGGTCTCGGAAAAACGGCTGTGGGCCTTTAGGCACCCATTTTGTGGGTTCTTTGTTGGGGCTATGTAACAAGGTCAGGTAACTAGAGATGCAGCCTATGGGCAAATTCCCAGGCACCACTAGTCCCTCCACACCCTGCTCGATCAACGTATGCAAAAGATTTGATATTGGCTAGAATTAGATTCATATGGAGAGGGAGAGGGATGCTACCCGCACACCACTTTCTTCTTCCCGTGCACCCAAAAGAAAATAGAATGAGATGTGGATAGGAAAAGTTGGTGTATGGCTAGAAAAAAATTATTATTATTTTTTTCTTTTAGAGCATTGCTACTGCCACACACATTCACAAACAATGGAAATATTGTTGACTACTTTGAGTTAGATGGTGGTGCTTTTTTTTTTCAATCTTCCGCAAAATAGATCATGAGATGATGGGCCTATTATCAGACGGCCACATGTTGATTCCGTGTGGCACACATCTAAAAAAGTTGACTATCGCAACATATCATAAAAAATAGGTGTGACAATAACATTGTGTATAGCAAAAGTTGGTGTGCAACTAGAAATGGTGTGCACAAAGAAAAGTGGTGTTCATATAACAACCACAAAAAAGGAATTAGCCTTTTGACTTTTGACCTTTATTTATGATGTTTAAATAATATTACATTATGAAAATATAATTTACTATTATGCCACGTGACAAATGTTTTTGATCACCCCAAACAGCCCAAGTGGCAGTCCATCTTTAGAAAATGTCTCAAACTTTCAGTCGAAGAATTATGCCTATAAATTAGTGTGATCTATTCGATTAGTGGACTCTAAAGTCGGCATTTTCTTATAGAGTACAGATTAGATGATATAATTCTCTTAAAAACCTTGATTTTTAGGCCCATTGTTATTTGGTATTCGAAAGCTACCACTTCGACTGACTTAAACGACTTACATCTTACACTTTGACTGTGTAAGATTATTTGAAAGTTAAAATAGTGTTTAAATAACGATCACGAGAGTTTGGCCCAAAAAAATCACTCTAAGCTACGATGGAAAGAGAATTTGGTCCAAAAAAAATCACTAACCTACCGGTGCAAGCATTGAACTGAAAACTAAGACCGACCAAAAAAATGGACCGCCAAATCGGAAAACAAAAAAAAAAAAAAAAAAAAAAAAAAAAAACCATAAACTGAAACTCTTAACCCACTAAACTGATTTTTTCTCACTTCGATTCGGTTGTGAATTTGGATTTTAAATTTTAACCGAGCCGATATGTTTCAGTTCAAGTTGAACCTAACCGAAATCTGAACTTTTTTATTTTGATTTGACTCAGTTGACCGAATTTGAGAGGCCCCAACACTAGGCAATAGGAGCTGCTCCAGCCCCATCAATGGTGTGGGGCACCTACTCTACAATTCTTGTGATCCCAACAAATCCTCCTTGTGTAGTAGGCCTCGATTGGAATGGATAAAAGAAAAACAACAACAGCATAGTGGATTGTACCATTTGAGAGGCCCATCAAAATTAGAGGTTAGCATCTACCAAGTTTTATATTTTTTGATCGATAATAAAAGTTTATATTGCCAGCAAGATGTTGAAAGGGACAAATACACCAAGAAAGAACGACCACAGGAGGGGATAACAAAACAGGACAAAGCTAAGGAAACAAAAGGGAAACCCACAAAACCACGGAAGGCAGGAGTCGTCTAGCCGATACAGCTCCCCACCTAACCCGAGTCCTAGGGAGGATATTCGTCCCTAATTCCAACACAGCCCTTAGTCATCCATAGCCACATACAATCTCTAACAGACTTCATGATCATCCCCACCGGCCTATGTTTATTCTCGAAAGTCCGTGCATTTCTCTCAAGCCAAATATTTCAAATCATTGCAAAGAACTCAGCCTTCTAGAAGACCCCCAGCTGACCCTCCAAAGTAACTGAAGACCAGGCCAAAGCTGCTGCTTGATCGATGATGGTGATGCCCACACCATGTCAAAGGAAGAGAAAATAATGCTCCACATTTTGCGGGCCACTAAACAATGAAGGAAGAGGTGCGCGGCCGACTCTTCCCCATGGAGACACATCACACAATGGTTGGGTAGATCTTTCCCTCGCCGAATGAGTTGATCAATCATGAGAATTTTACCTTTGAAGAGAGTCCATCCGAAAAATTTTAATTTGGGCGGATTGCCGCCTTTCACAACACAGCTCATTGACACTTGATCAATGGACGCCGCGTAAGCATATGATAGAATGATTTGACGTTGAAGCTACCCTCTTCAGAGGGCGTCCAAACCCGTGCATCTCAATGGTGAGAATTCTTATGGAGCTTGTAGAGAGAAATCAGCAGCCGTGAAAAGGATTCCACCTCTTCAGCTGTAAGGCGCCTACGTGTGGTGACTTCCTATAGAGTTACCTCGAGATTCTCCATGACAAACTCGGTGACCAGCCCTTGAGGGTTTCGGGAGATGGCAAAAATGTCTGGGAAGGAGGATTTGAGAAGGTCGCACTCCACCCAAGCATCTTCTCAGAATCTGATCCTTGTACCACTCCCCCAGTTGAGTTGGATCCCCCTAGCATAAAGGGCAACAGCAGAAGAGATTCCTTTCCACCAAGCATATGTACCTCCGTGTTGATGCCCCAGTTATCAATTGATTGGCCATACTTCTCGGCCAACACCATGCGCCAAAGACTTTGACTTTCGCAATCTGAGCCTACTCGCCAGTGCCATTTACCCATAAGTGCAATATTGGTCCACCTCAAACTACGGATCACAAGACCATCACAACTCATTGGTAACTGGTAGGTATCCTAGTTAACAAGATGATAACGTTTGTCTAGTCCTGATCCCTCCCAAAGGAAGTTTCTTTGGATTTGCTCGAGTTGATTGATCACACAAATCGGACATTTGAACATGGACATGTAGAAAATGGGCAGACTGGATAGGACGGACTTTTCCATGAGAAGACGACCCCCACTGCTCAGAAGTTTTCCTTTCTATGACGACATTCGTTGCTCAAATCTTTGAATGATCGGCTCCCATGCCCGAGCAGTCGGTTGTTTGAGCCCGAGAGGAAGGCTCAAGTATTTAATCGGGAGCTTCTCCACCGCACAATTCATAGTAGCATCAAGGTTTGCTATCAATGAATCACCGATCCCAATTCTCGAAATCGTAGACTTGTGCAAGTTAATGTGTTGGCCAGAAACAACTTCATATACCGAAAGAACCTCTGTCAAAGATCTGAATTCATTAACATCAGCTTTACCGAATAGGACGATGTCATCAGCATACTGGAGGTGTGAGAAATGGCGGCCCTGCGAACCCACCTAAATTCTCGTTAAGAGATGCCGCTGCCTAGCGCGCTCAATGAGACCGATAACGCTTCATTCTATTGGCCACAACTTTGGAGATTATCTTGTACAGGCAGTTAATAAGGCAGATTGGCTGGATATCGATAAGATCCTTCGCCGCATCAATTTTTGGAATGAGAGTGATGAAGGTGGAGTTGAGGCTTTGGTCAATGAAGCCGAAAGTGTGGAGCTCATGAAGCACCTCCATTAGATCAGATTTAACGATCGGCCAAAGAGTGCGATAAAATTCTAATGTGAAGCCGTAGATTTATTTTTATCGCCGAACTTGATTGCCTACCACACCTCTTCTTAACTAAAAGGCTGCTCCACATCCATGCATTCATCCTGTGAGATGGATTGGAACTTTGGCTCATCCAGCTCCAGTTGAGCTAGCCCCTCATCAGAGTACAAATTAGTATAGAAGTTGACAACATGGCCTCTAATTTGCTCTTGATCAGAATAGGGTACGCCCTCAACAACAATCTTACCCAAGTAGTTGATTTTGTTGTGAGCGTTGGCTATTGCGTGGAAGAACTTGGTGTTCTGGTCCCTTGCATTAAGCCATTGCACCTTAGCTTTTTGCCTCCAGTACACTCCCTCTGCCATACACTTGTCATTGAATTCCAATTTCTTATTATCTGTTCTTCTCTTTCATCCTCCGAGAGGTCCCTACCTTCTTTAATATTGTCAATCTCTTTCAGCCGAAGAAGTAACACCTTTTTCGAGATGTGAACCAACTCGTACACTTCTCTGTTCCATGACTTGATGTAGCACTTTAGACTCTGAAGCTTGGAGATAAATCGAAATGATGCCGTCCCCAAAGGGGTAGGTACGAACCTCCAAGAAGCAATCTCCACTTTAAACTTTTCATCAAGCAACCATATGTTTTCGAAGCGGAAAGGAGTTGGCCCCTTCCCCCGAGACACGCAGCTAAGCAGAATGGGGCGATGAACCGAGACAGCCTTAGCTAATCCTTCTAATCTCGCATCCGGAAAGATGTCCATCCACTCTGAGGAGCAGAGAAACCTGTCTAGACGACTAAACGAGGGGGACGCCTGAAGGTTGGACCAAGTGAACCGAGAACCGACGATTGGAACATCGATTAACTCCCAATCAGATATGGAGTTGAATTGGCGCATCACCGTGAATTCGGGTGGGCCACCTAACTTTTCATGAGCCCATCTTATGGCGTTGAAATCTCTGCCTAGACAAAAGGGATGATCCTATCTAGCTGCAACAGCTGCTAATTCAAACCAGAATTCTGCACGATATCTATCATCTGAGGGCCCATAAATGCCAGAAAACACCCAAATCTTGCTCGAGTCTGTATTCCGTAGAACAACAAAAGTTGAATAAAGACCCAACTCCTCATCCACTTTTTCGAATTGTGACAAATTTCAGGCTACAAGAATGCCCCCCGATGCACCCACCAAGTCAACCCCAATCCATCCCCAACGGTTACTGCCAAGCACAGACCCCACTTTGATCCTCTCGCAACTGCCCCATTTAGTTTCATGAAGCATGATAATAGTCGGATTGAGCATAGCGATCGCCCGCTTCACTCCGGCACGCTTCAACCCATCACAGATACCCCTTACATTCCATGATAACATCTTCATTAATGAGACAAATCGGATCCCGCCTAAGAAAGGAAACTGGGTGTTAGGCTCCCCTAGCTCCCCTCCCATCATACATCCCCCACTGTAAGTGACCGAGTTCCAGAGATTTGGCATTTCATTTCCTTGTAGCACTGTCGGACCGGTTTACCAAAATAGAGCGGAACACCTCCCTAAGGGCATTATTGGACCCCTTGAATGTCATTTCGACCTCACGGCCTACCTGAATCAGTCAATCAATTTTGTCAGAACGGGTGAGGTTGCCACATAAATCGTGTGCTGAGGCGGCAGAGAAGTTGTTCGAGTTCTTGCTAGAAGTGTGCCGAAATGAAGTGTACCCATTTTTTGGTCTCATCAAGCCGAAGAGATCTCAACGGTAAAATGTCTGCCGTAAAGGAAGTGGAGGAGCAAGAGGGCAATTCAGAGGTTCAGCTTTTGATTTCATTAGGTGTGGTGGAAACCTAGGGTACAAAAGTCGGCAGAGTGGAAGTTTGGTGTTCAGGAGGCGACAATCGATCCCCATCATTCGTTACTTCAGCAGGTCCAAAGGAGAGACCACCGTAGCTCGCGAGCTCCTTTCACGGTCCATGATGGCCCACTGGCTAGTATTCGTGGCCTCATTGAGCAGCACATGCCAAATTGTCACCCAAGGACTGAATCGAAGCATAACAGAGCATGCCTCGAGTCCCGGGTCTGAATGCATAGAAGCGGTGACATCAGCACCCGACCTAGCTTGGGCCCATTTGATCACCCAGAACCATTGTCGCCCATTTGCTATGTGAAGTCCATGTGTCTCCCTTGCGTTAAATCTGTCGTCAAGAAGAAACATGTCCCTTTCATAGGAACACCAGTGCTTAGAGTCAAACCACGTGACTCAGCAGGCCCCACTATAGGATGAATGCCACGTGTCCCAATCAGATCCACCTCTTGTGAAACCGTATGTCTGTTTTGAGAAACAGCCTTGTAATGCAAATAGCGATGTTTCCAAAACTCACATTTCGAGTTCCCAGATGCAAGATGGATGCCACGAATTCCATTAAGTACCATGTGGCGGTCTTGAGAAACCACAAAATCATTTGAGGACCCATCGTAGGTAGCCCCCCGTGTCAAGTCCTTGATGGAGCTCGAGTACCAAGACCTCCTTTTCCTAGGCTTTTGGTGCAAGAAGACCTTAAAGCGCTTTTTGGTACCCTGGTTCTCCAATCTCAAGGGACAAGCCAAAGCTTCTATTGCCCTTTGATACCAACTGTCACTAAGGCACCTTTTTCGGGGTGTGCTCGCGTGCGACACTTAACTCCTTAAAGCTAAGTCAGCCTACTCAACTCACAACGCTACGTAGCAAAGCAGAAGGTTGGGTACGACGGAGAATGCAATGGGCAGTGATGAGCAGATGGTTATCCCCCTTTGGTAGTAGACCCGCACCACGGGGATAGTTAGAAACCACCCCAAACATGATGGCCCTAGTACACACGACGCGATTAGAGCGATCAAGCACCAAACAAGGCCCGGATGCACAAACTCAAGCCCACGAGGCTATCGTATGTGTTTGGGTAGGGAACATACTTAGGCTAGCGACACATCTAGTAACATGGTGTGTAGTTGCTAAGCTCAAGTCCCCATATATATGGTGTAAACACCAACTTAGGGGAAGGAATGGGAGGACCTCAAAGGTATTGGTTTGAAATACCACCATGGCACATAGACTCCTTTAGTGGCACACAGTGTCATCTTCACACCAATACGCCTTAACGTCCTGCATCTTCCCCCATGTGATCGTGTCGTGATAGCGTCGCGATCGTGTTGCATGTCGCATGCCCCTTAACCCACGACCATTATATTTCTCCACCATGTCGCTTGCCCTCAATTAGAGTTCAAGCATGACGAGTGGCCTTGCGGCTACCCACGTTGCATGCCCCCGTCACATCCTCCGCCACTTAAAATCGTCAACGCCTTCGTTGACGACAGGACACTTCTTTTTCGTGAATATGTCCAAAATTGACACCTCTCTCTGGTGCGCGTCACTCTTGCCTGCCATTGTGGTCCATCGACACCCCCGCCTTCACCTTGAGTAACAACCCCAAAATACAACATGTTGCTTTTTTGTTCATCGGCGCCCCCGCCTCACCTCAAGTAGCAAAATTATCAACCAAACGCAAAACAACGCTGCTCTTTTACTTGGCAACTCCCACCGCGGGTAGCAAAACTATACACAAACAATACTCCAACTCTGTACACGGTTGGTGTCTAAACCTTCCCGTGGCCCACGCCAACATGACCGTAGTGCATAACCCACTCTCAATGTTTTATCACCCGGGGTGTCCCTATCCGCGAGACATTCTCCCCATCATCAACTTCCTTCCCTTTTCCTTTCCCTTTCTCGGTGGTCACCACATTTAAGCTTACCTTCTGTGTGCATTCCTGCGCAACATGTGGCTCGCCACACAAGTTACAACCCTTCATCCCTTGTGGGCACTCTCGCACAAAATGTGGTCTGTCACATATGAAACACTTCCTCACCTTCTTCGGCAAATCTTCCCTCTTTCTCTTATCTCTAATTCTCTCAGCATCTCGTTCAGGCCCACCCTCATTCGGCTTCTTCACATCCTTAGTAGAATTCTCGAGCCCTTTTGTCTCTCGCGAGTCCTTAAAAGTTTCGGACTCGAGTAGGTTGGTTTGTAGCGCTGATGTCTACACTGGCATTGTCAGAAAGAGTTTCTTCAAAACGCTCATGTTTTTGCGCAACTCTCCCAAAGCAGTTTTTATATCTCATACCTCCACAGACAAACGTTGCACGGTCTCAACCAACACGACATAGTTCGTATCGGGCTTATCCAGCCGGTTATAGTGTCCTATCACTAATGACCACAAGTCCTCAATCTGTTCATCCTGATATTCCAAAACAGCAACTGGTTCCCTCTCCTCAGCCATCTTGATGGCTCTAATACCAACTATCATGGAGGCACCTTTTTTGAGGTGCGCTCGCATGTGGCACTTAGCTCCCCCAAGCTAAGTCAGCCTACTCAACTCACAACACTACGTAGCAATGCAGAAGGTTGGATGTGACGGAGAATGTGATGGGCAGCGACGCGTAAATGGCCGACCCCCTTTTGTAGTAGACCCGCACCATGGGGATGGTTGGAAACCACCCCAAACACGATGACCCTAGTACACATGATGCGATTAGAGCAATCAAGTACCAAGCAAGGCTCGGATGCATGAACTCAAGCCCACAAGGCTATTGTACGTGTTTGGGTAGGGGACACACTTAGGCTAGCGATACGTCCAGTAGCACGACACGTAATTGCTAAGTTTAAGTCCCTATATATATATGGTGTAAACACCAACTTAGGGGAAGGAATGGGAGGACCTCAAAGGTATTGATTTGACATACCACCATGGCACACAGACTCCTTCCGTGGCACACAATGTTATATTCACACCAATACACCCCAACGTCCTGCACATCTTCCCCCATACGACTGTGTCACGAGCGCGTCGTGACTGTGTCGCATGCCCCCTGGCCCCCGACCTATATTTCTCCACCATGCCGGGTGCCCTCATGCGAAGTTCAAGCACGATGAGTGGCCTTGCGGCTAGCCACGCCGCATGCCGCCGTCAGATCCTCCCTAAACCCTAAACCAATTATTAAAGCAATTTTAATTTGTCTGAATGAGTTTTGAATGCTACACAATAGGCTAAGGCCTTATTTGTATAAAACCTAAAATAGGGACTCTCAACGGGTCGGGTAGACTAGATACGCGACCCGCCAACCTGCCTGACCCAAATTTTTTTTGGGTCAGGCACAAACTTGAACCATTTGGTCAGGTCGACCATTAGGCATCCAACTAGACCTTTAATAGAGAATATTTAGGATTGAAAGAAAGATACAAATCTATGATGTGTGTCTTATGTTTTAGGCAAGATCATATTAATTGGAATTTATAAATATTTAGATAAATATTGTGGGAAGTATTTTGAATTTTAAAGATCACTAATTATATTCACTTCTATTTAAAGAGGCTTCTCTCCGTTAATGAAAAATAGAAAAATGATTATCAAAATGTAGTCTTTAGATTTTCAATAAACTTCTTGTCTCATTGGGTCGACTAAAAAATCAGTTAGGTTGGGTAAAAATCAGGTTGCGTCATGTTGACATGGCCTTTCCGATATTTTATATATAAATCATAAAAAATATGGGCAGTTTTATAGGATTGGGTCAGGTTTTTGGGTCGCGTCAGGCATATGCCATTCTACCATTGGGCAGCCAAAATTTTGGCCTGGTCCAACACGACCAATTTATGGATTGCATAATTTATTGAGATTTAGTCTATAATGGCTAGAGCAACATAACCATGTTGCTCTGACATCTTAAACTACACCCTAACCAACAGGAGGTTGGCATAGTGGCTGGGGCCACCCCTCAAGAAGAGGATGTGAGGGTGTTGCATTTGTCCCTACTTAGTGGTACGTGTGATGTGAGGGTGTTGCATTTGTCCCTACTTAGTGGTACGTGTGATGCGAAGGTGTTGTATTTGTCGGAGACTTAGACGGGCGCTCTAAAAGGCCGGATACCCCATTATCAGGAGCCAAAATTTTTTTGGCCACGGCAAGGACATGAAGTTGACTTTCACGGTCAGCTTGCTCGATTGCCAATCATAAAAGGTCATTTGTTGTTATTATTTGCTTCAAAGAAGTCAATGATACTAAGGCGATTAGAGCCATCTTTCCTTTTGGTTTATCACCTTGACTTTAGTGGGAATTTACAACTTTTTAACGTGGCTCGGCTTCAAATGGTCAATTATAGAAAGGTGAAACTAGAGGTCGACTGCTGAAAAAGATTGAATCCCATGATAGAGGTCCAAAGCAATCAATGATGGTTCTAAAGGCCTTAACATCATTGATTAGTTTAAAACTCATGATGGAGATCATTTTTCGTCCTGATCTTGTACAGGGATGATCTTGAGACAGTCTGTTTTACTAAAAATGGTAGAGCTACTATATAATAGTGCTGGAGCTCTTATATAAGAGCGATATCGCTCCTCTACGATAGCAATATCGCTCCCCTATAGAAAACTACATCGCTCATCTGTTGCAGCAAAATTACTCACCCTATAGAAGCGATATTGCTCCTCTATGGTAGTAATATCGCTCCTTTGTGATAATGACATCGGTCCTCTATAGTAGCTCTATCGCTCCCGTATAAGAGCTCCAATGCTAATAGTTACACGTGTTTGAGTAAAACAGACCGTTTGATGGACCGGGCAAAATCTCAAGATGAATCATGTCGAAGATCAAGACGTAAAATTATCTCCGTTATGTGATCCAAAGTTGTCAATGATATTGAAGCGTTTAGAACTGCCTAAAATTAAAAGCTTAATTTATTTTATTTTATATTATAATTGATAAATATTATTGACCCAAAACAACAAAAAACATATAGCACGGAAACCGGACATAAATGTCTAGAGGTGAGCAAGGAGCTCACGAAAAGCTTTGTGCTCTCACCTTTCAATGATCTTGGGGGTATTTATGACCAGGAAATCAAATTGCACAAATAAAATACAATAATCATCATTAAAATACATCATCATAAACAATATACTTCCACCATCGTCAAAATTTAAACCTATACAACAAGCTTTCTTCGCTAGTTTTTTTCTTTTGCTTTTCTTTGTTTTTTTGTTTTTGGAATCACTTTCTTAGGTAGATGATAAGGTAGTGATGGATGGAGTAGAGAATGGGCCTTCTAACAAACCAGTGGCAATGTGGTGATAGGCAGCCTCTGTTAAATGGATGCCATCCCAAATCACGAATTTTGAGGGATCATCACACACCCTTGATCCATAGTAACCGCATTTCGCTGAAAGATTGTAGTTATATGGCCCTCCTCCCCCGCAGCAAGCTGATAAATCTCTATTGTTAAATCCTGCAAATATTCGAGTGTTAGAGTGACAAAGAACCCCTTACTTTTAGTGGGTGAAGGAATTGCCGAATCTCTCCCGGCTGCTGGGTGGTTTTTATTGTTGTTGCGTGTGCTTTGGCTTTGTTTTTTAATGGTAGGGTTAGGTCCTCTGCTTTAATTATAAGAAATAAAAAATAAAACAAAGAGTCCCTACTAATTTATTTATTTTTCTTTTTCAAGTATGGTAAGCTATAGGCCCAAACTTGTAATCTTGAGGTTGCAATATTGTCAACCTTCCATTGTTTTGTAGGCGCTAGCTCCGAGCTGCTATATGGTAAGCGACACCGGACTTTTTCGCTAGATTGGAATAGGTCACTTATTGGGTACATGTGACTAAGGATCAAATTTTCGATTTTCGTTTTAGTTTCGGTTTTGTCCGAAACCGAAAATTTGAGGCACAGTCCATTTTTTTTTTCTTTTTTTCGAAGAAGCAAAATATCAGCCGATAATATGCTATCGGTATACCGAAATCGAAATTTTGTTTATTTCGTTTCGGGAGCCACCAAAACCGTAGCATTTCAGATTTTGGCCGAAATTTTGAACCATGCATGTGGCATTAGATTTTCATCAAATCCAATGTAAAGATATAGTTTGTGGAAGAAAGCATCGGAAACATATCTCAATTGTGTGAGTCAAAGACGCGCTACAAAAATAAAGTATTTTAGCGACACTTGTTGAGACAGTGTTTTATAGCAATATGACTAATAACAACAATTTTGATAGCGACATGATTAATAGCAACAATTTTTTATTAGTAGCGGCAGCTTTTTGGCTGCCGCTAGTGATTTTTTTTTTTTTTTTGTATGAGACGATTATCATACAAATTTGTTAGCTATCCAAGTTAAAGGCATTCGATTGCTTTAAATTTTAAAGCATATGATTCAAATATTTTTCGGATGCGTTTTTTTACGAAACAGCGTCGCTCCTCTCGGCTCAGACACATTGTGTAATTGTGTAAAAGATTATGCACTTTGCAGGTAATTACTATGACTTAAGAGGCCCTAACCTCGTAGTGCCAATATATTACCGGGCTTATTTCAAGCGGCTATAAAAACGGCCTCTTTGCTTCTAGGAGTAAATCTTCATATGATTTTTTATATGCATAAGTAGTAACGGTGATATTATCTTGTGCTGCTCGGAGCCCCTTCAAGATGGTGATATCTATCTGTGTGAATTTAGTGCAATGATCAAAAGTCTTGAAGTTGTTGAAGAATTAAATTCTCAAAAATTATTAAAGGCTATTAGGATTATTAACGGAAAGGGTATTAGCGACAATTCTTTTGTTAATAGCGACAGTCTTTGATTGCCGCTAATAATCTTATTTATTTTGTAGTAGGAGTTGCTGGCTTCTTATGGATCAATTTAGAAGACCGAAGTTGGAATTTTCAGAGGTTAAAAGTTCACACAAATCAAGAATTGCTAATAAGTGTGCGATTTTTCTAGACAAGGCTGGACTCCATGCAGATGCTGTTGTGCGGTGGTGGGATCCTATTCAATATGAAGTCCAGAACTTGCATAGGAAGGATCTTCTTAGTGCTTTCACCTAACTATGGGTGATTTATGAGATTAATAGGGAAAATGGCAATGCTGAAGCTTCAATTGACCTTTGAAATTTCTTTTAGATTCTTTGTACTATATTAATTCCTATTTTTTTTTTAATAAAAAGTGTGAGATCCCTACAACCTCAAGCTTACCTATCATAAAATTCAATAAATAAAAGCCTTTTATTGAGGCAATCCACCCAAAAAGCCTTATCTTCATTCTCATTGAAAAGGGGCTATATTGGAGATGGATCCCTAAAGCAGAGCAGGTCCACTCGTTGCTACTCAGCCTCTACACCCACTCATTAAAAAACTTTAGGAGATCTTGGGCTTGGAGGGAGAGGTTCGAATAAGACTGCAAGGCTTCCTAGCCCAGGGCCGACCCTAAGCATAGGCTAGCAAGGCCCGCCTTAAGCCCCCTAATTTTGGGCCCAAAATGCCTCCCTTTGTCAGTCCATTTTTTAAACGCCTGTACCTTAAAAAAAAAAAAAAAAAGAAATTTATCTATTAGGGTCTTATTTTTTTTCTCATTTACTAATTTGGCTTAAAGCCCTCAAAATCTCATAACCGGAGGTGCCGTTCATTTTGGAGGTAAAGTTGATTTTGCGAGGATTACAGTACGCTCAAACGAACGTAACCTTCTGCTATAGGGTCTACTAGCGCCTACTACCACTTGTTTTTGTAGGGTGCTAAACTTCTTATCGCTTTATTAATATTTTTCTGGTATTAATATTTTTGTAGACCCTTATGGTATTAATGTTTACTAGCTTCTCCTATTTTTGTAATGTGTAGGGTCTACTAGCTTCTCACCATTTTTCCTGGTATTAACGTTTTTGTGGTTCTAAGTGAATTAATTCTTCAATAGTCACGTGGAAAGGTCATAGTAGACTACTTCATGGTCATCATGGCCTTCATTGTCTTTGCTCTCTTTCATTTATTTGGAGTTGGCTGTCGGGCTATGGCATGGAGTATGGACATGCTGACATTAAAGTTTAAACACAATTTTCATTAAAGGATTCAAACCATTCGATCAAAGCAGCTTTGATCATTTACTTAGAGCTGCTCTTCGTATAAGACACATCACACACATGTTTGATCAAGTCAAGTAAGTCAATTAGCAACCTATTATTAATACATGTCTTAGCCATATTAATCAAGCCTATTAAAGGACCCACTTTAATTCAATATATAAACTAGAGTCTTCAATATTTGGATCGCTCAAAGTCATCTCTCATGTCGCACAAATTTTGGACGTGTAACAGTTAGATAATAGAGCGTTGAAAAAAGGGTACCTCTATCCATGCCTATCAAGTTACTAATGGCCCAACGGCCCAAAACTCCTAACTGCTTTGAATCGCATGATACAAATCTTTTTTCATCCCCACACCATTGATCTTTAAATCATGGACATACTATTAGTCAGCCAATTTTTTATTCCACAAGGCACACATCCCAAAAAGTGACTCAAAAACCATGTTTGAGAGTGATGTGTGCCACATGAGTTTAAGGTCATCTTTTGGGATGTGTTTTACATGGAATAAAAAACTGATCGTCCAATGATACACCCATGATCTCAATATCCATTGTGTGAAATATTAAAATAACAATAGTTTTCGGCAGTCAACAGTTTTAGGGGTAGGCGCCCTCAATGATTCTGTAGGCACAAAAAGAATCGTCATTGATAAAATCATAAACAAAAAGATGTGGAAGTGGAAGTGGAACTCACCAAATTTTTGTGGATCATTGTAAAGTTGCATAGCTGCACCATAGTAGTCGGCATAGACTATTTTGGCGTGGTGGTATTTGCGCCTAAGCCTTTCCAATGCAAGGTTAAGTTGCTCGTTGTGGTACTCGGAAAAACGGTTGTGGGCCTTTAGGCACCCATTTTGTGGGTCATAGTCCTCTTTGTTGGGGCTATGTAACAAGGTCAGGTAACTAGAGATGCAGCCTATGGGCAAATTCCCAGGCACCACTAGTTCCACCGCACCCTGCTCGATCAACGTCTGCAAAAGATTTGAAAATAGCTGGAATTAGATTCATATGGAGAGAGAGAGACATGCTGCCTGCACACCACTTTCTTCTTTCCGTGTACAGTAAAAAAATGCCCCGAGATTAAACCGTTGAACGACTTAAAATCAATGGTATTTAAGTCAAAATGTACTTACAATTCCAACCGGTGTTAGCTTCAAAAATAGAAACTCTCAAATAGGGTTTTCATTTTATCGCAATTTCTATCAATCTCAAACTCTAATCAAGCAAATCTCTTGCTCCTTTAAACTCTCTCTTATTCAAAATTGATTTGAAATTTGATTTACCAAATTTTATTATAAATAAAAACAACCGCCCAATAAAACCTTGGAAAAAAAACTCAAGTCCGGCCCGACCTGCTATGGGCCGGGTATGAGTTGAGTACATTGCAGCTTGAGTTAGGGTCGTGCTAAAAAAATTGGAACCCGGCTTTGGTAGGGCTGGGCCGGGTTGAACCCTATCCATGGCCGTTGTATTACCTGATGGAAATGGTACCACCCTTATCTCAGAAACAAACCAAACAAGGGAGTGCTAGTGACTTTCCGAAGTCCAAACAAGTCCTGCTCATTAATTTAAAGTCCCATATATATATATATATATATATATATATATATATATATATATATATATATATATATATATATATATATATATTGCTGTATCGGTTGGATCCCATGCCAGGCCGATATTCATTAATTAATAGTCCCCTATAAGACAACCCACATGACGATTCTCTGGTATAAATCTTAAAAAGTCACTCAAGTTTCATGTCACATGGGCCTGTATCGGCCGAAAGGTATTAGGTATTGGCCGATACGGATCGGACGTCGACCAATAAATCCCTCTTCTCTTTTCTATTCTTTCTTTCTTCTTTTTTTTTCAAATAATTTGGATAGATACATATCAATCCGGCCTTCACGGACCGATACCTGATACAGATACCCGGGCCTAATATCGATTAGCCTAAAACTGATTTAAATTGGAATTAGTGGACCGAAAGCAACAATTTTCGAGTGTAATATCAAAAAAAAAAAGTTATTAACATTGAAAACACAAATGGATTTACTGGGTAATTAATCACCACATTTGAATAGTATTTGACTACTTTGACTAAACGGACATAAGTTTTCATTCCAAACTTTGACACCAAAAATCTTTAGATCACGACATCCCTATCACACAACACATATGATGATCCATGGTATAAATCTTAAAAAGTCACTTAAGTATTGTACCACATATGTATTAGATATTGGCCGATAAGGAACGGACATTAGTCAATACCTCCCTCTTTTCTTTCCTTTTTATCTCCTCTTTTTTTTTTTTTTTTTTTTTTTTTTTTTTTTTTTTTTTTTTGGTAATGTCAAATAACTTGGGTAGGTACATATCAATCCTCCTCGAACTGATACGTGATACAGATAACATTGACACCTTGATTGAATCCAAGTCAAAAATTCAATGGCATTAAAGGATTTGAATTATTACTATGATTCATCACATGCATGTTTGGGCACATTTCAAACATGCCATACCTTTTGGATGATGGGATAGGATAGAAATTAATTGGTAAAGAGGCCCACCACGTGGCATATAATTGATTGTAGGAAAATTTATATTTTTGGTCCTAAAAGTTTATTTATTTGCAAAAATTGACTTATAATTTGAAACTTTACAGAATAGGTTAGTTTCAAGTCAAGCCGTTTTTATGTCAGCACCAACCTATTTTTTCATTATTATATATTTATTTTTTATTATTTTTTGTTGTCACTTTTTTCGCTGATAATTTTATTAGAGTGTATCTTATTTAATAACTACCACACATCAATTATCTCAATTAATTGTAGTTATCTAAACCAATTGTAATGCATAATAAAATTATAAAATATTACAGAAGAAAATAAAAAGAAGATGAAAGAGTGAAGAAGAAGATAGAAATATAGAATAAACAAAAGCGATCACGACCTGCTATCTTACAATAGTTCTAAAATACAGAAGAAAATAAAAAAAAATGAAGAAAAAGATAGAAATATAAATAAAACAAAAGCGGCCGCTAACTTAAGATAGCGGTCCTATTAAAGTGTAACTTATTTGATAACTATCACACATCAACTATCTCAACCAACTATTTTAAAGCGGGTCGCTAACTTAAGATAGCGACCAGATAGCGCCCGCTATCTTAAGATAGCGGTCGTATTAGACTGTATTTTATTTGATAATTATCACACATCAGTTATCTCAATCAAATATCTTAAAGCAGACTGCCAACTTAAGATAGCGAGCCGCTATCTTAGGATAGCGGTCGTATTAGAGTGTATTTTATTTGATAATTATCATACATTAGCTATCTCAACCATCTTAAAGTGAGCTGCTATCTTAAGATAGCGGTCATATTAGAGTGTATTTTATTTGATAGCTATCACACTTTAGTTATCTCAACCAAGTATCTTAAAGCAGACCGCTAACTTAAGATAGCACTATCTTAAGATTGGGGCAAAATAGCGATCACTTTTGTTTGTTCTATATTTCTATTTTTTTTTTTCTCTCTTTAATTTTTTTTTTTATTTTCTTCTATATTTAACATGAGTCACAATTGATTTGGATAACTATAATTGTTTGGTTAAGATAATTATAATTGGTTGACATAACTGATGTATGGTAGTTATCAAATAAAGTAAAATGGACAACAAAAAATAATGATATATATATATATATATATATATATATATATATATATATATATATATATATATATATATAAATGAAAAAACAAGTAGGCGCTGATGTGGAAATGGCTTGACTTGGAACTGACCTATTTTACAAAATTTTAAATTATAGAACCGTTTCTGCAAATAAGCAAACTTATAAGGCCGAAAATATAAATTTCCCTTGATTGAAACTATGAAGACCAAGTCGGAGTTCATAATTAACATTGTGAAGGACCAAACAGGGAGGCGTTATTTGCACTCATTTTCCATATGAAGTGCACATTTTTCTTTCAAAGGAAGAATGATTGCCTTGAATCATAGGACGAAGATAGTTTTCATCTCAATCTTTGATGCAAAGGATCTTGAGAGCATGGCGTACCAGTCACATGTTGATTCCACGTGGCACACATCCCTAAAAGCGATCGTCTGATAGGTACACACATAATCAAAATTACATTTAGGGAGGGGTGCCTCGTGACACTACAAAAATAAGTTGTTTCAGCAACGCTAATTGTTAAGGCCGTTTTTTGTAGTGGCATGACTAATAACGATAGTTTTTTTATAGCGATAGGACTAATAGCAGCAATTTTTTGTTAAAAAAATAGTCTTATTTTTTGTAGTGTAAAATCAAGATTTGATCATCCGATAAGTGTGCGTGATCTCAAGATCTATTGTGTGGAAGATTGGTACGAAAACAATCTCCATTATTTGATTCAAGGCAATCAACTACGTTTTCCTATAAAAGAGTGTTGTTCACAAGGGAAAACGAGCATAAATAAGCCTTAAAAAAAATGAAATTCACACATACACACACACACACGTATAATCGTGGCTTGGCTTTGAATAGAGAACATCCAACCATTCTCTAAGTGCATATATAGCACTTAAACCACTGTTTATATGACATGACGTGGAGCATATGTGACGGTTTGAATTCCACCCCTATTGGCCACTCACAAGATTTATCCTTACCGATTGGTATGTGTGATGTGCGGGTGTTACAAGCACCCGAGACTTAGCCGGGTGCTATAAGATGTCGAATACCCCGTTATAAAATAAAAGAAAAAAATAAAAATTGATTTTAAAAGCAAAAATTAAATGGGACTAGGTGAAAAATATTAAAATTAACCTCACATGCACGATTTTAAATATCGGTCATATCTGATACATATTGGCTATATTCGATACAAATCAACTGATATGTATCTAGGCCCCATCCGATATGATATACACCACGACTCTGTATTGAGTCAAATATGTCAAACATCGGCTAGGGTCATAGTGGTAGATACTAGATACAAATGGAAAAAACAAAAAAGTTGAAATTATTTTTTTAAACCTTTATATATTTTTTTATTATTTTAAAAATTAAAAAATGGATAAATACCGGCGGGAGCATGAATCAAAATACCGAAAAATTGGTACGTATCGTATGAGCACAAAATCGGTACGTATCGGACAATACGTATCGGAACAGTAAAATACCGAACGATACATTCAATGTATGAATGTATTGTCCGGTATCAGCCATATAAAAGGGCGATACAGTACTTTTAATGTACCGTATCGTCCACCTCCGATACCGATACATATCGTCCGATACGTATCGGAATCGGACGAAATTTTGATTCATGAGTGGAAGTGACAGATATATATCTGCCTGAGATTTGCCTATACGTATCGTCTGATATGCATCAGTATTAGCTTCAGATTTGCTTGATATGGAAATGAAAATCAATCTCTTTCTCTCTCTTTCTCTCTCTATATATATATAAAGAAACCGTTTCGATCTTGACCGACCAAGTCAGCTAATCCTTATCAAGATTAAAAGAATATAAAGAAATCTTAGGAATTTTGGACCATTCGAAAATTGCGGAGACACTAGTAATTATTTACTTACTTTTTGTAATTGTTTCGTCATTTAATCAAGGGGTGAGAACCCAACAACCTTACTCCCAAAAAGAAAAGAGGACCCAAGTTGGGTTAAAATTTCGCTCTACCGATACGTATCGTCCGAGCTCCAAAATAATACGTATCGGACGATACATATCGAAAATTCAATGTATCGGACGATACATTGAATATATCGTCCGGGGACTCTCATACAAACAGGACGGTACAATACATTAAATGTATCGCATCATTCTAGTCCAATACCGATACGTATCGGCATCGGACAATATTTTGACCCATAGACCCAACAACCTTATTGCCTAAAAAAAAATAAAAAATAAAAAGAAGAAACCCAACAACCTCAACAACCGACCATCAGAAAAAACAAAGATAAAATTAATAAAAGAAAACATTCACTAATGTATTTTAGTAATGATGGATCTCACAAACTTATCCAAAATAAATTATTATAAAAATATGAGACCCTGGACGTATTTTAAACCCATCACGAGGCGCTGGGTTAGCGTCAATTGTAGGCCCTGTGGCATCCATCTTAGGAATCGGACTCCACAACAACTATATTAGGGTCAAAGGAGGAAATTTTTAATGCACCAAGAAACTTTGACCACATTATTAATACCCAAAAAACTTTTTTCTCAACTTATTTTATAAATCAAATTACACATTAAAAAATGACATTGTTTTAGAATCACACATACCAACTGGCATATATATATTGGAAAAGGGATCCGTCATTCATGGGAGGACGGACATGGTCCTCCATCCTTCTACATAGAGCTCTATGTGACATTAAAAATATTGTTTCGATACCACATAGATCATTTAGAAGTGATATTTTAGTAATATATTGCACGATAAATTTGAAAATATGGATCTAAAACGGGATTTGATGGGGTTTGAGATAAGGGCTCTTTAGACAAACGTACTTTCTATTAGTTTTAGGAAAAGATGCCTACTTCAACTAGTTTGAGGAAAACATTGCTTTGGCAGTTTTAGAAAAACATGTTCACCCCTTCATGGGCTCTATGTGGCACCCATTAGGGCTCGGGTGCCATGAAAACTTACCGAAAGAGGATCAGGTACCGCCCAAAAAAGTTTAGGCATGATCTATTACATATTTACTGTTGAAAATATAATCAAAGGTGCTCAATTTCCTTTTAAAAAAAAAAGGTGCTCAATTCCAGTATTTCAAATTGTGTGGGCATTACCCTATCTTTGACCCCCTCAAATAAAGGGCAGAAAAGTCTTAAAAAGTTAATTATCTTTTATTTTGTTGTTTTGAATCAAGTTCCATGTTACTGGCGAGTGTTGTATTGGTTGAATCATTTTTCATAAAATGCAAGAGCATTATTTTCTCAGAACTGTTTGAAGTAGACATCTTTTCCTAAAATTGATTGAAAGCAGGCCTGCAGGCCTGCTTTTCTAATTTTATCTTAAAATAAGTTAAATGGGATAAGGGTTTATGTAATATATTTTTCTAAATTTTTCTGATTTTTTTTCTGGAATTAATTTTGTATTTTTTCCTTTCTAAACGGGTGAGGACGACTTTGCCGATAGGTATTAATTTCGGAGAAATGTGGTGGTTTTTAGCTGGTCGATTGGGTCGCCGGCCGATACAAAGCTTTTAAAGTTTAAACCTTGGTGATCCCATTATGCAGATAATTAGATGAGATCAATCTACGTACGCTGATAGCAAATTCAATGGCTTTCACTACATGAGGCACGAAGGATCGGACTTCGTCGATGCTTCTACCATTCCAGAATGCGTAGTTGTAATCATTTCCGCCGATCTCTCCGACAACGAAGAGAGATTTACGTAGGTATTCGATGCATTCTACACACCACATGAAGAACAAAATAGGGATAAGTTTAGATGGAGGAAAAATATTTATTATTATTGTTCTTACTATTTATATTTTATAACATGGGTATCAAGGCCTCTTAGAGCACCCACTATTCCTAGGGGTACATGCCAGCGCCAAGTTAGCAGATGCCAAGTAAGCAAAGAATAAAATCTACTTCCGAGAGGATGGAGTGTATAAAAGTCAAGACTCTGCAATGGGCTAAGAGTCTCAAAATTATGAGCTAAGAGTCTCAGAATTCTAGGCTCTTACTCCATCCAAGATGGCCTCCCGCAACTGGGGATCCGTCAGCATGAGATAATTAGTCCCTAGTTTCCCACTGGGCCCTTGTTGGGGATCAGGTTGTTATGGTCTTTTGCTCTGTAGCTTTTTTCTCTTGTTGTTTGGTCTTCTCTCTTGGTTTGGCTCGGGCTGTGATGAGCACCTAGCTCATCCGGCTCCGCCCCTCTCTTGTTATCCTCCTTTTTAAGCTTTAATGAATTTCAGAAAATTATTAAAAAAAAAAAAGCACAGAATAAAATCTCTAAAGTAGCCTCAAGGGCTGATTGGAACTCAGGCATCCCACTTCTTGGCGCGGGCACCTGTCCATCATGCCAAACCCCTTGAGTTTTATGGAGGAGAAATCTAATGCTACTTTGTATCAAAAGGACAAAATTCCCAAATAACCTTTTGTTGCAATGCATATGGATGACTTCAATTCCTTGAACCACTCAAGTTGAACACTCAAGGAGAGGTTCGTCGATAGTGCCTTTGAAAGGTTTCTCTCTTCGAAGAAGGAGGGATCGAGAGCGGTGGCCCCCGAAACTGCAAAATTCACCCCTTGCCGAAAGTCTTCGATATTATAACTCGATAGATATGGTGGCAGCAGTGGGAGCCCAAATGCGTCCGCTACAGTAAAGTTCAACAATTTTACAACAGACCAAGCCGAATCGATATCGAAATCAAAAAATTATTGAAGATGAGAGACGAAATTATACCCATAAAGTCTATGATCAAGCGGCCATCAGAGTAGCGGCCGGTGGGGCTCCGAAAGTAGGTTTCGCCATATGGGGGCCTGCCGGCAACAGGGTTGAGCAGAGCATTAGAGATGACAAGGTTTCCGGTGTCTGCGAGCGAGTCACCGAAGCTAAAAATCGACACATAAGGATGTGTTGTGGAATCCCCATTGAAGGAAGAGAAACTGGTTAGAAAGGAGAGGAGGAGAGGGATCTTATTGAGAAGAGAAGAAGCCATTTTGAATGAAGGGTGGCTGTGTTAGATATACTAATATATAGTGTTATTTAATGCGGGCTCATATTAAGGTGGTTGAACTTCTCAAAATCTGATTTCTCAAGTCAGTGCCCCAAAATTTTGAAAATCAAATCAGCAACTAATTTGATCCTAGGTGCTATGTGTTGCTTATACATATATATATATATATATATATATATATATATATATATATATATATATATATATATATATATATAAATTATAGTATATAGAAAAACTATAAGCCGTGGATAACTTTTTATAGGTAATTTTGCAAGCAGTTTATGTGGCACTATGTCTGTAGCTTAGTCAAATCGTGCAACATAAGCTGCCTGCAAAATTGCCTATAAAAAATATATACACTCTATAATACTGTCCACATATATAAGCCTGGGGATATGGGTAGTTGAGTGCCACTTGGCACCTAGCCCAAGGATCCCGTGTGACAGTACCATTCCAAAGATCGATTAGGTGCCATCTAAAAAAATTAAAAAGAATATTTTTCGCCATCGAATATTTGGTCATAGTTTGAAATTTTGATGCACCTTGTTTGAGCAGGGGAACAACGCATACAACTTTAACTTGTGATTTGAAGGACAGAACAATAAAAAAATATAATCTAAAACAATATGAAATTAGGTGAATCTTTAGAGTTGCGGTATAACTCATGATTGCATGTGATATTTGGTTCAAACGTACAATATTTCATGCCCTCGATTCATACATGTGCATATATATATATATATATATATATATATATATATATATATATATATATCTGACTCTGGGTTAGGTCTTCCGTTGAAGGACTGTGAGCATACTCCAAGGTCCAAATGGATTTTCGTGTTGTGTTCAAAAAATGTTTTGGGTTCCACATAGAACAAGAGGGCATTGCATCCATCATTTTCAAAAAAAAATAAAAATAAATTAAAAACTCATCTTATTTGCTAACACCTAATTTAAAAAAAAAACCATCATTTGACCCTAATTTCAATAATAAATTAATATATATTTTTTAGATGTTCGTTGATCAACCATGGGCTAATAGACATGGCACCCACCATGTGGCTGGGTTCCATGGACCCCACTTGATTCAAATGCATGGATCAACCATACATTCCAAACCATATCGCTGAGTCTCATTTATATATTCCGCTTGAGTCATGCGTGACTCGTTCAGGTGACTGTCAGATTGCAGTCAAACATTAATCATGATGTGATCTAACCGTCACCCAGTCGAATCATGTATGACTCGAGTAAGGAGATCATTTCTCTCTCTCTCTCTTTCTCTCTTATATATATATATATATTGTTAGGTACAGCCTTACCTATTTTGGAGATGATGAGGAGCCTCGTTGCCTTTTTTTTTAAGTACTCTCAGACCATGGAGCTTTAGCCTGTCCATCTCCTCAAAAGTTGGCTTTTACAATTTTTCATTACGTGAGTCTAATTTTTTCATGTGCGACCCTAAAAGGGAGATGTTGAATTTTCCACCACCCAATTTGATGGCACATGTGTTATCAAAGTAGCTGGGATGACAAGTGGCGCCTAAAGGTTGCTTCAAAGAAATAAAAAACTAATTTGATGATATTTGCTTTCAATCGAATCTTTAGCTACCTTTTGACATGTTCGAGTGACAAAGAACATTGCATCATTCAGTTGGTAGGGTAATGATCAGGTGCAATTGATTCACTAAAAAAATAAGACTATTAGCAGCAGTCAAAAGCTCCGCAGCAGTCTATTAATGAAAAAACACTGAAAAAACACTGCCCCTTTGCGCAGTGTATTAATGAAAAAACACTGCCCCTAATGTCTTTGTCTTTAATAGTCTTAATAATTTTTTTTTAATAGCGACAATTTTTTATTATTTATAACAAAAAATTATCGCTAATAATTTTATTTTTTTTAGTGGTTGGAATCGGATATTGTGTGCAATCAATTTGCAGCCATTGGATAAAAAAGAAATGAGACTCCTCCAAGTCAACATTCTCTCATATATGCCCATTGGTTGAACTGAATATTATGTTCAACTAGATTTGCAACCATTGGATAGAAAAAATCTTAGACTTTTATAATTTTCATTTATAGGATGACATGCAGTCAAAGATTCTGTTACATCGATTGGTTGAACTTGCTTTGGATAGAAAAAATCTTGAATTTTATAGTTTTCATTTATAGGATGACATACAGTCAAAGATTCTCTTATATCAATTGGTTGAACAAATTGGCCGAGCTAGGTATAAGGGTGTGGGGGCTCAAGCACCCATTTGATTCTTAAATTTGTGGTGGCTTTAAATAAGATATGTTTTTTATACAACGTACTTTTGTGTATAAGCCTCCAGATGCATGGTGTATAAGTCCGATCCATGGTGTCAGTGGCGTAGCCACATAGAAGGTTGTGGGGGCTCAAGCCCCCATTTAAATTTAGAGTTTCTATGAAGTATGTGTCTTATACACCTTCATTTGTATATAAGCTCCCAAATCGATGGTAAAATAACTATAAATATTATATTTCATTAATTTGTAGCCCCCACCAACAAAGATTCATGGCTACGCCCCTGCATGATGTACAAGCCCCCCAATCGTTGGTAAAATAACTATTAAGATCTATGCATGAAATCATTGCTAGCACTACAAAAATAAGGTGTATTAGCGGCACTTGCTATTAAGGTAATTTTTGGTAGCGGCAAGACTAATAGCGGCAGTTTTTGGTAGCGACAGGACTAATAGCGGCAGTTTTTGGTTAAAAAAACTGCCACTAATAGTCTTATTTTTTGTAGTGTAGCCCCCACCGGTAGAAAATCTTGGCTACACCCTTGGTTGAACATGATATCAAGTTCAGCCAAATTTCACTACAAAAAAAAAGACTATTAGCGGCAGCCATAAACTGTCGCTATTAACAAAAAACTGCCGTTAATGCCCTTGCCACAAATAATTTTAAGAGTTTTTTTTGTTAATAGCGACACTTTTTGGCTGCAAAAACTGCCGTTAATAGTCTTTTTTTTTTGTAGCGTTTGCCATCCTTAGATAGAAAAGGATCTCGACTTCCAAGGTTTTTAATTTTATAGATGACAAGTAGTCAAGATTTTCTTAGATTGATTGGTTGAAAATTTGATTGAACACAATATCAAATTCAATCAATTGAACCTGACATAATAGTTAATAATATGCGAAGACCCGCTTAAGAGTTCATGACATGCATATCATGCACCTTTCCATTGTTAAGATCAAGGATCAAAATATCGTCCAAAATTTCGGTTTCGGGCATGACTAAAACCGAAAATTTGGACCAAAATTTCTGCCGAAAATCGATAATTTGGCCGAAATTTTGGCCGATAATTTCAATCCCATACAAAATATGATCGAAATTTCGGTCTAAATTATCATTTCGGTGAGGACCGAAACCGATAATTTGGACTGAAATTTCGGTCATTTCGACCGAAATTTTGATCCTTAGTTAAGATGCATGATGATTTTAAGAGCATGGAAAGCCGTGAAAGCCTTAGGGTTTAAGAATTAGGGTATTATACATATCTCCATGTGAATGTTGAAGTACACTAAGGGTAATCCACCTAATTGAAATATAGTAATATAAGTACATAAGATGTATATTATACTCTAGACAATATAATTACTTAAAAAATCTTCAATATGACCATTAGATTCATTAAAATTATATTTGTAAGGATGTTTGGTAATTTGAATATCCATAATTAAAGAGAGGTTTTAGGATTTCTTTCCCTCATTTAAAAATACCTCTCTTTATTTTCACAAAAAATAAAATAAAAAATTTATAAAAAAAACATTAAGTAGAAAATCAATTACATTTGGACAGTGAACCCAATTGGTATTTCCGGTGGCCGGAATATATCCCTTCTAACACTTCCCTACCTTTTTTAAAAAAATTATTATGACTAAAGGGTGATTGATCATAGGTGCACGTTTGAATCATAGTCAACAAGTAGGGTTCGGCAATAATTCGGCAAGGTTAAAATTCGAAAAACTCCATCGAAATGGGAAATTTCAGCGAAATTAAAAACTATAAAAAATCTCAAGAATATTAAAAATCATGATATATTAAAAAAAAAAATCTTAAATTATTCACAAAATTCTTGATTCTTTTAAGAAAACGCAATTTTACAAAAATTCGGGAATAATTCATAATTAATTCTTAAGTTCGCAAAATTTTAAAAAGAATTTGGTGTCTATTTGTGGTTTGAACTTTACACTCCAGTGCTATATATAGTGGGGGTCTTAATGGATAGGGCCGGGTATGAAATGGGCTGATCTATAATCGAGCTATTAAAACTAGCCTATACCTTGCCTGATTTACAAATCGGATTGGGTTAGGCCAGCCTATTTATGCAATGGCCCTACTTACGACCTTAGCCTATGATGGCCGTTTTTTCGCCCTTTTTGTTAAGCTATTAAAACTAGCCTATACCTTTGCTGACTTAATAAATAGTTATCTTTGGTCACAGGATTAATCTAATTTAGACTACGGCTTCCCTAGCACCACACGCCACCATATGGTGCTAAAATGGTGTCACCTACCTAGAATTGACCACTCGATCACCAACCCACTAACACCAGCTCTCTATGTGATAAGAGATTGTCTCTTCGCACCAACCAACCATTATTAAAAAAAAATAAAAAATTGATAGTTGTAGTGGACGTTTTTGTGATATAAGCATGCAAAAGTTGACATTCACATATTAACAATGAAGTTGAGGCATTTGCTTTTTTTTTTTTTTTTTTCATCTAAAGAGGCATTTACCCTCTTGGATGGTGTTAAACTTGCTAGTGTTGGGTAAGCGATTGATTATAGAAAGTGATTCTGTGATGTTGGTCAATGGGCTTTTGGGTGGTCACCAACCTTGGAATCCGTCTGCGATCTATTCCCAAATCATGGTGACTCTGCTGGATAAGGTTTCATTGCTTTAGAGAGGTTAATAGTGCTGTAGATGCACTTGCAAAGTGGGAGAGCAGCAACCATCATAGTATCACTATTTCGGGATGGTTTCGAAATTTTTTTGGGATGTTACATTATCTCATAGGGGAGACACGATCTCAAGATCTATTATGTGAAAGATTAGGATAAAAAATCATGTCCATTATCTGATTCGAATCAGGTATTCTGTCTGCTATGAATCTGCAGATGGATTACTGTTCATCATCTTCCCTAATTCTCACATTACTAGTGATATCTCTACGGATGGAATACTGTTCATAGTCTTCTCTGATGCTCACGTTACTATTTATTAACTTTTCTATATGATACTTATGTTACTATTCATTGACTTTTCTATATGGATCTTATGTTACTGTGCATTGCATTTTCTCAATTCTTAATATGATAAGTAGGGGGATCTGATGTTTTACTGATAGGTGTTTTTTAGCGAAATATAGTCGCGTAGGGAATGAGGCCTGTTAGCAGTGATTGCGTGTGAAGCCGGGATTCTCCCATAAATCGTTGATGGGCGCAGTATTTAAAAAACACTATTTGGCAGTAAAGTATCAGATCCTACTATTTGTTTGTTCTTAAGAATTTAGGAGAGAAGATGATTAGTAGTTTTTTAGATACATTTAGAAAAGAAGATTAGTAGTTTTTGAGAAGAATTTAGGAAAGATAATGACTAGTAGTATTTGAGTATTATGTGAAGAAGATGACCAGTAATTCCTATGCAGAAGTATGATTAGTAGTATTTGAGTCTTCTGGGAAGAAGATGAATAGTGGTTACTATGCAGATGAATAATAGTTCAGGTCATTATTCACTATAGTAGTACTATTCTGACTTTACTATTCACATATGGAATTACACTCGTATTGGTACCACACCAACTCTCTCTTCACCCATTTAGTTTTTCAATTTTTAAGTTAAAAAAATAATAATAAAAAAAAATTCTTTTTATAAAGTTTTGTAAATGGCTTTACTTGGTTTTCAAAATCTAAAATCCATTTCTGATTTAGTCCATGGGACTAATCTGATAAACCATCAACAAGAGTGGGCTCATTGGTCTACTAACATGACCATCACTACTGAGCAACCTCTCAGTCATCATAAAGACCAAGAAGGTCTTAAACTAGTATTAGAACCAAATCTTAGTCATATGACAAAACCAAAAAACTTTGTCATAAATCGAATAGAAATAAATGCTGAATTTCAGCAAAAATAATATAAATCATTTCGTGATTGGTATTTCTAAAAAAATTCCAATGAAAAATTACAAGAATTTAAAGAAAAATTTATCAATATATAGAAACATTTTATCAAATCATTTCCTTTGTCAAATAGTTCAAGGCAACCCAATACATGGAAATGACACATGAGGAAAGAAGAATACATCTCCTTGCAGATGTACAAAAGGCTTGGCAAAAGGTGGATGACACACTCATTCAATCTGTTCATCCTCTTGCTGAAGCTTTAAAACTTACTCAACCTCTTTCATCCACTGAAGTTATCCAACCTCAGTTAGCAGTTTTAACTGAGACCTCCTCTGATTCCTTACCTAATAAGGAATCATTAAAAATTTCATATCAAGGGATTCCCTTAGTTTCTGTTGTTTCTTTTAGTCAACATACTAGAAATCAGCAAGTTTGGGAAAAAATTAACGAGTCAAAAAGTCATTCTAATTTTCCTCAGATTGAAATTACACAGCACATTCAATCACAAATATCTATTATAACCCTAGATGTTCACACATCTGAAAAGAAATTATCTAGTGAAATAGATGTGATCTCTTCTGAGTCAGGTTGTGATTTGGACCAAGATAATATCTTGGATTCTGCTCAAACTAGTCAAGATACTAGTTATCAGATCCCTCACCATCATCAAAATGAATTTCTTCACCAAATAAATTTAAGAATAAAAGAACTATCTTTCAAGAAGAAGAAATCACAAATACTTTTACATGTCAATGTGTTATCTTCCACAACAGAAAACACTAAAGCTAAATCTTATCCTCCTAGCTTTTATCAACAACAAAAATCTTCTTCTTTGCTCAAAAAGATAAAGAAATTCAAATCAAAATCCCAAAAGCATATTCAATATTTTAAATGTTCCAAATATAGGCATTATGCCAATCGATGTAAAATGAAGAAAAAATCAGCACAACTCTATGACAAAGATCCAAGACTAATAGAGTCACAATCCCAGTATGATCAAAAGTCTAACGCTAGACCAACAAACATCAATGATCTTAAATATGAGATCAATTCAATAAAATCGGAATTAAGTAAACATAAGAAATCTCTTATTCCTAATCACATCCATGCTTTGAGTCAAGTCACCACTCAACAATGGTATACTCAAATCACCTTGATAATTAATCAGAAATTTACTATCAAAGATGTTGTTTCTGTTATTGATAGTGGTGCAGATTTAAATTGCATCCAAGAAGGATTGGTTTCTACCCAATATTTTGATAAAATCACTCAAACACTCAATAACGCTAGTGGTAATAAAATGCAAATTAAATATAAATTGAATTATGTTTCAATTTATAATAATAGAATATATATTCCCTCCAATTTTATTCTTATCAAGGATTTAACTCAAATTGTTATTCTTGGTACTCCTTTCCTCACTTCTATTCTACCTATAACCAAAGTAGATAATAATGGGATCTCTGCCTAATATAATGAACACCCTCTGATGTTCCCATTCATAACTCCACCACAAACAAAAGTTATCAATTTCATAGAATCTAAATTATTTTTCAGAGAAAAACAATTGAACTTCTTACAACAAGAAGTAAGATTTTTATCTCTCGAAAAACAATTAGAATCTCCTTCCATTCAACTCAAGATTTCTCAACTTCTAAAATCTTTTCACACTGATATCTGCAGTGATATTCCCAATGCTTTTTGGAATAGGAAGAAACATATTGTTTATCTCCCTTATAATCCTGACTTTAATGAAAGACATATTTCAACCAAAGCAAGACCCAGTCAAATGAAACTTGCTTATTTGCAATTATGTAAAACTGAAATTGCCAGTTTACTCTAAAAATAACTTATTCGTCTAAGTCACTCCCCATGGAGTTGTACAACTTTTTATGTAAATAAAAATGCTGAAAGAGAACGAGGAACTCCTCGCTTGGTTATCAATTACAAACCCTTGAATGATTGCCTTTAATGAATTCGCTATCCTATTCCCAACAAAAAGGATTTGTTGGATCGCTTACATTTTTCCCCAATTTTCTCCAAGTTTGATCTCAAATTGGGGTATTGGCAAATTCAGGTGGCGGAAGCCAACAGGTACAAAACTCAGAGAATGTGTGGGCGCGTTTAGAGATACCCAAAAGTAAACCATAAAAAAATTATGTTAAAAAAGATTGGTGATGAGATGTTCAATATGTTTAACGAATTGGACAAAAATCTGAAACTAATGAAGCTCAATGTTGCAAACTGAGGAATTAATTTCATAAAGATAATGTTATACAGTGGACAATTTTTTATAAACAAAGTTGCAGACAGCTTATGTAGCACGATGTAATTAGATGCACACGTAGTGGGGTCCAAACACTACAACCAATCACCTCCTGCGACATAACTGTCTGCAATATGGTCTATAAAAAAATGTCCACTGCAATCATACAATAGAGGGTATCAAATACAATAGGAGTGATGGCTAGTGTTATCTAGATGCGTGGCACAAGTGCATAATATTTAACACGCTAATATCTAAATATCCCAAAAGTAAAAAGTGCAAGCCCAGGTAACACTGGTCATGATGCGAAGCCAAAGGTCCCAACTTTAATTTTTTTATTTTATAAATTGGATAGAATTCATTAAAAAAATCGAAAGGAGAGAGGGCAAGCAAGGAGCTCATCCCCACCTCACCCAACAAAATACGGTGGAAGCTAAGCCGATTAGCCGATTCTCGAGGGCCCTAAGTTAGCCCCTTCTTTGGCTAGTCTATCCACCTTAAAATTTCCGGATCTAATAACACGAGAGAAAGTAACAGATGGTGCTCTCTTGGTAATCCTAAGAGAGTTGGTGGTGGGGTTTTATTTCTGATCAAGAGGGGCAAATTCTTGACTCTTTTAGCATCTTCTTGGATGTTTGTATGAACAATGAGGTGGAACTCAGAGCTGCGGAATATGGGATTCATCTGTTGGCTAGTTGGGACAATTCTTAGCTTATTATTGAGGGTGATTACTCTCCTGCGTCATTGACTGGTTGAAGGGTTCTTATAATTGATCGGTTTTAAAGTGTACCCTTGCAAGTGCACAAGTTCAATTGTAGCACGACAAAATCTAGGGTGTCGAACCCACAGAGAAACGCAAAATTAAATTAATTTTAATGAGATGACACATACCCAAAGAAGAACCTAGGATGAAAATTTTGATTTCTTAGATTTACCACTACACAATGCAATAATCAGGAGAACTAAATCAAGCTATGCACGGATAAACTACGATTAAGAAATTAATAATGATGAGATGATCAAGGAGTTTGCTAACCCTAGATTTGTAACTTATCTATAATTAATCATATACTTTCATGTCAAATCATTATAACATCATTTAACTATAAGAAAAATGAATCGATGAAAATACAATTATTGATTTGGCATACCCTATCCTAACACTATAACGCATCTAATCACGGCATGCATCATGCGAAAGGCATAGTGTATCTCAAATTCGAAATCACAACAATAAGAATCAATCGTAGCATCCTATATCGATCTACAAGATTGATCTAGGTAGAATAATTCGTTTATTGTCGCCGATCACACGATCGATGGCTATATATGAGTATTTGATGATAACACGATGAAACACGCACTAAAAGCTGTACGATTCAATAATTCGAATAAGAAATTGTAAGCTTAAAAGTAAGTTAGTTACTCATCTAGGGGTCGCTTCCTCCTTGAATGAGGGGTTTAGCCGCTCATCCTTAATCCACACGTACAATGCAAATCGAAAGCCATCACAAAAATTTTCCTTTTATTTATCAACCGTTTGATCTTTTTGGAGAAGAGCACCACCTTACAAAGCTTTGATCTAATTACAGACTAAAAATATAAAAGAAAAATTGCTACAGGCCCTAAGAAAATCTACTGAGCAGAAGACCCCAAACCCTAGGATTAGCAGTCATTTTATAGGGTGCGGATAAGAAAACTTCCATATTCGGGTCAATCAATTGATTTTCAAAATTCAATCGATTAAATTCGAAATTCGAATTTTGGCTGCTTTTTTGAATTTGAAATCAATCTATTGAATTAAGAAATTCAATCGATTGATTTTAGAATTCGGTTTTTGGGCAGCTCCATAAACTCAAACGATTGAGTTTCAAATCTCAATCGATTGAACTGAGCATGTGACATATTTAGCTCTCAAAGCTGTGGCTAGACCAATCAGTCTCCTTTACGGATTTCCGTGCTTCCACTTTCTCCGTGGTCCAAAGTTCCCATATAGTCCCTTAATCATGCGCACTTATGCTTTTTCAACATCCAACGGTCCTGAACACCTAAAATCACTAAAACTTCACAGCAACCGTTAGAATGCCTTCATCGGATGGTTAAATATTGATATTTAGGGTGCAAAATATAATCATATTTCGGCACAGATCAATAACCTTCCGTGGAAGTACGATCACATTTTTGGGCGGATACGTAATGATCTTCGTGGCAAATCGGTTTCTTTTAATCATATTATTAGATTTGGTAATGTAATTGCTGCTAAGCTGGCCAAATCTGGGGCTTCTATTGCTCCGATTGGCATCGACTAAGTGTTGTTTCTTGTATTTTTCGGGTTTCCTTTCGCTCCGTGGAAGGCTCCTCTCTTTTAATGAAATTGGTTATTTATAATAATAATAAAAAAAAGAATTAGAGTAACAAATCAACCTAGTAACATAGAGTGGATATCATGCTCGATTCTAAAGTAGCTCTATCGATGGGGGCCGTGCCCCTAATCGAGTCTATAACACACACCGAAGTTCCCATATTTTTACCCTTTTTTTATCAGTAAGCTTGAGGTTGGTGGATCCTGTAACACCTGTCCCTCGATTCCTGTGTTAGTCAAACTGCTGACTGAACACTGGTGAGACCTGACTGGGCAAGGTGACAGGCTGAGGCCAAGTCTAACAAAATTCATTAGGCACCCACCTTAGATTAATAGAAAATTGACTTTTTCTAGTAGCACCCATAGGGCACCCCATTTATTTGAATGAGTGTGTTAGAAAATTGATAAAACACACACCACATCTTGTTCCCTAAAAATCAGCCCGGATTATCTCTGGATGAACCTTAACTTGAGTTTGACCCGAATTGAGTTTGAGCCTTGGCGGTGATGAAAGGATCATCGCCAACGGATCGGATTTTGAAACTTATCATGGAATTTCTAGATGTGTCGAGTCAAACATTGACCCATAAAATAGAAGCCCTTAGATGCACTAACACATAGGCTTGTGTATTTGTGCTTTGTATTAAAGAGTGGCAATTCCTGTAATTTAAAATTAAGCCCAAGGGCAATAGTAATTAAAAATCATAATTTTTGTAATTAGAAAATTAGATTTTTCAAATTTCTAGCAAATCCTAGCCCTTGGTTAGTTTGACTAGGATTTGACCCATCTTATACCATGTATTTTATATTGGGAAAATCTAGGGTGTAAGATGCATTTAATTGCATGCACCACATGATTTGGGAGACTTTAGAGGTTCACAAAAATTAAGGACTTTGAGACCCACAAAAGACAAGCCAAGACATGAGTGTGTGGTGTGGAGAGAAGTCAAAAGGTCCACGCTCTTGGGTGCATGGAATCTTGGAGGAGAGAGAGAGAGAGAGAGTTTGGGAAAATGTGGAGTTAACCTTGGGAAGAATTGGAGTGCCACATGGCACCTCATTGCAGCCCCATGTCCCCTAGCTCCCTTGCAAATTTTGAATTCCATAGGAGCTCTCTCATTCCCAAATTTTCATCTTCTTCCTCTCTTCCCACCTCCATTAAACCTCAATTAGAGTCCTAGAAATTTAAAAAATTTCTCTTCCATCTCCACCATTAACACTATAATCCACCACCATCACTCTCTCCCATTCTCTCTCTAGCTTCATATAGTTTTGTTTGGGCATTTTTTCAGCCCTTTCAACCATAGAACTTGGAGCAAAACAGCAAGCAAAGGGAAAGCTAGCAAGGTAAAGTTTTAGTTAGTGCTTGTCTAGCATTTTCAGTTTTGATAGTATAGATTTTTGCCGTTGTTTCTCTATGATTTTTCTTGAGTTTTAGAACTGAAATTCTGGGATGATTATATGCAAATATAAGACCAGAATATTAGAGGCCATGGATGTGATCTACATGATCATACAAGGTCATTCAATGGTCTAGAATGACCATATAGGCCAAGACCACTCTAGTATAGAAAGTTGTGAAATTTTATTGGAGTTTTATCGGTTAAAAAGGTGTTTTTATTTAAAGTTTCATGCATGATCTGGGATAGAATATTAGACCTGGGATATTGGAGGCCATGCATGTGATCTACATGATCATGCAAGGCCATCCAATGGTCTAGATTGGTCCTTGAGGTCAAACCAAACAATTTTTGCATTTAGCTTGGATTTCTTGAGTTTTTGTAAGTTAAAAAGGGGTTTTTATTTCTAATTTTAAAATTTCTAGGATAATATGATAGACCTGAGATGTTGGAGGCCATGCATGTGATCTTCATGATTATGCAAGGCCATCCAATGGTCTAGATTGGTTGACAAATATGAACCAATCAAATTTTGGAAAATAGTTGGATTTCTTGAGTTTTTAAAGAATAGAAATGGATTTTTATTTTTAAACTTTGAATATTATGGAGTGGTATAATAGGACAGAGGTATTGGATGCCGTGTATGTGATCTACATGATTATGTAAGGCCATCCAATGGTCTAGATTGACCAATAAGGTCAAAACTTAAAAAACTTGAATTTTTCTTGAATTTTCTCTAGAGTTTTGTGAAATAAAAATGATTTTTGTTTTAAAAACATGAATTTTTTTGAAAGGCATGTTGGACCAGTGACCTGATATTGCATGCATGTGATCTACATGATCTTGCAAAGTCATCCAATGGTAATGATGTGGTCAACAATGATCACTATACACTCGTGTAGAAATGTAAAATTTTGACTTTCTTTGATCATACCATACAAATTAGATTAAATGATCTTTATGGATGATAAACATAGGTACTGTAGGTCATAAATATAAATTTTCTGTCTCTGAAATCCATCATGTTTATCATGGATGATAAACATAGGTACTGTAGGTCAACTTTTGTCTATAGATGCATCTTTGGTTTGAATGCATAGTATAGTATAGCGCATAGTCTCGATTTCTTTGCATAGAAATTTTATAGAAATATTGACCTGAGATGACATATTTATTTTGGATGAATTGTGCATATGAAATCTTAGAATTTAATCATCACAATTTAGTTTGATCATGATTAGATGAATGGTCTTAGATTTGCTTGATTGATAAATAGCTTGCATAAAAATTAGCCTTGAATTTTTAGCATTATTTCTTATAGAAATAGAATGGATTTTATGACATGTCTTTGGGCTGGAATATTCTGAGAATTTTAAATTACATCTCAGAGAATTTTAACCCGACTATTAGATGATTAGTGCCCAATCCGATGGTCACGATTGATAGACTTGATAGATAACTCGATTTACATGATACGTAGGGTTAAATGCTTGTTTTGCTTATGAAATTTTGATTATGAGTTTAATTCTTTGATAAAAATTAATGAAATTGCCAATCTTAGAATGATATGATAGACTCCGGATAGTTGATCATGAAAATTGAATGGTGTTAGATGCGTGGATAGGACTAGATGCGATATATACGCTATAAAAAGTATAGTGAATAGAACTTGAATACTGATCAAAAGAGTTATAAGAATCGATATTTTTGGCAAATATGATTTCCAAAAGAGAAAATGGTTTTCGAAAAATGTGATTGTGCCCAAAATTTTAGGCTCGGTCGGATGGCTCTTCAAGCCCAATCTGACACCTTTGGCTAAATCAATACCGGTGACTAGGGAATTACCCGCAAGCAATTAGTGCCGCCTAAATAGATAAAATGAATCCAAAAGAGGTCCCGATGGACCTGGGATTAACTTAGGAATGTCCTGAACCGAGACCCAAAAATTGTGGCATTGGATAGACCACTAGGTGGGCCTCATCGAAGGCCCACACTATAAAAAAATAGATTATTAGCGGTAGTTTGTTGGAGCAAAAAACTGCCGCTATTAACAAAAAACTATTAAAGACTATTAGCGGCCATTTTTTGTTAATAGCGGCAGTTTTTGGCTGCCGCTAACAGTCTTGTTTTTTGTAGTGCCAATACTGTAGGCTTTGCAGCCCATTGCAATTTGTTTCCAGAACAGTGAGCAAATTAAATGGAAAAAAAGCCCAAAAAATTTCTGAAAAATTATGATAAATAGTTTGATGGGTACCTAATGCCTAGTTAAAATTTTAGACCCGAAATCCGTACGATTTGAAAGTTACGGTACCCGGAGCACAAGGCAACGAAGTTGGCCTATTGCACCTGAAAACAGAGTTATGAAAAGCTGTGAATTCCGTGCTCGAAAAGTTTTCGAAAAAATCTGGGATAAATTGAGAATAGCCCTTGACCTGTCCTTAAGGCTCGGGTAAATTTTCACTAATTGATTCTATCAGAATTTTTGGCGAAAAAATTGGAAAAATTGTAATGCAGACTTGCGGAACATGGCACCCATCCCGAAAACAGACTTGACCTTTGATCGGATGGACCTAATTATATCCTGATCTTTTGATCTTTGACCCTTGAAATATAAAGTAAAAAGTTAGGTAACTTGCGTATCTTTCCAAAGAGCCATTGAGTGCTTTATTCTACTATCGACACTAATAGTTACGGACCCGACAGTAAGGCCTAATAAGTTTGACCTAAAATCTGATAAAACATAACAGGTTTCAGTGAACTGTCAACCATAATCAATCTTGATCATATTTTGAGTTCCACCACTTAGGAAAGATGCAATTTTCAGTGCTCTTTCACTCAGCTTTCGAAACACTCAAAAATTCGATCGGACTTGAAAATGGGGGGAAATTTACTGCAGACTGTCAGCCGCACTTATGAAAAATCTGAAATTTGAAAGAAATAAGACTTAGTACTTGGACCTTGACCCGAGACTCGTGGCTATTTGGACATGCCCGATCATATGGTCATTATGAAGCTAATCTCCAATAAGACCCATGTGAATTGGTCAACCAAGTTAAAAGACCCGGTCATATCTTTGACGGCTCAAAAAGGCCCAAATGCCAAACCCATAGTAAATAGGATTTGTAAAGTGAACAAGAACTTTGTTAAAAGACCCGGCTCATGACTCGGTAGATCTTAAATGATTTTCTAAATATGAGCCCAGCCCAAAACATTTTGTAAAGGCCCATAATGAATGAACACAATTGGCCAGGGCCTTGAAAGGGCTCGTAGACCTAGTTTTAGATCTAGTAAAGGCCCGAATCACATAGAAAATGACCTATTGGACCCATTTGACCCATAACTCAATGGATTCATAACTCATTGGACCCATAACCCATTGGACTCATAACTCATTGGACCCATTGGATCCATGGACTTATACCTCATTGGATCCATAGCTTGTTGGACCCTAAGACCCGAGTAAGTCTTTATTAGGAATAAGATGGACCCAAGGCCCATATCCGAAATCATAGGATAAGATAATTGACCCATCAATGAACAATCCATTAATTGACTTAACTTGAACAAGTCGGATTTCTATAAACAAACACTTTGATGTCTAAAATATCGTTAGAGACAATCGAGCTTTATCTTTATCGACGATGATAAACATAAGTCCCTATTAGACTTTAAACCGAGGTAACACTTGATATAAGTGTAAACCGATGAGATCCTCCCTTAGGGTCAAGTCACATGTTTTGAAACTCGGACATGACTTCTGATTAGACATGATTGACATGAGCGTGAACATATAGAATATTGAATATAGGATACATATTCTAGTTTTGAATGCATTGCTTGAATCAAATGATTGATAGATAAAGTACCGTGATATGCTTGAACATAAATTTGGATATTGAATATAGGGTACAAATCTTGAATTTGAATGCATTGCTTGAATCAAATGATTGATAGATAAAGAATAGTGACATGCTTGAATATGAATTTGGATATTGAATATAGGATATAGATTCTGATGTTTAAATGCATTGCTTGAATTAAATGATTGATAGTTAAAGAATAGTGACATGCCTGAACATGCATATGAGTATTTAATATAAGATACAGATTCTGATTTCGAATGATTGATAGATAAAGATAGGTGATATGCTCGAGTATGAGTTTGAATTTGTACTTGCACATGTACTTGAATTTGAATTTGAACTTTATGAAAGATAGAATTTTGAAAGACAAAAATGTAAGAAATACAAAATTTTGAATACAGTATATAAAAGACAGAAATGCAAAGAATACAGAATTTTGAATACAGTATATGAAAGACAGGATCTTGTAACATGTATAGAATAAAAAAATTTTGAATATCGAATATGAAAGACAAAATATTTAATACCGAACCTCAGAGATGGGGTATAGAATGCAACAATGTTGAATATAGAACCTCAAAATTTGAGGTATAGAATACAAAACTATGAATACAAAACCTCAGAAATTGGGGTACATAATACAAAATTTGAATGCAGAATATGAAAAACATGTATAGCGCACGGAAAGATGAATAATGCAACAAAGACTTAAAATTTGAAAGTGGAAAGATGACACCATACAGAATACAGTACAGAACCTCATATAGCTGATCGTTGTTTATAGGAGCAGGCTCGCATGAACACCTCGTATGTGAAAGAATTATTGAAATGTCAGCTGAGGATTAGGTCAAGTTAGACCAACAAGGTCATTGATCATTGTCTTGATTGATTAAACGGCAGAGAGTGTTGTCCTTTGTTGACACAAATATTAGCATACAGTATAGAATACAAGACTATGGTTGGTGTTTGGTATCAACACCAGATTAATCAAAAGATACTAATAATTAACTGTCACAACCCCAGATTTTGGGAAACGTGCACATCATGCACCATACACATGTATATGTGTTTCATAAGGAAACCAAAATTAACCTGTTTATGCTATGTGTGTATGTGGGAAACACACTAGTATTCCCTATCTTATAAGTATATAAGTGAAAGAGAGAGGAGAGAAGAGCCCCATACGTAACTCAATTCTAGCCTAAATAGAGAGAAAGAAAAGAAAAGCCTAGTAAAGAACTAAGGTTTTGTTGGGACTTAAATCAGTGGAAGATCTGGAGCAAAGGTTGGAGGAGGAACCTTAGAGATCTGTTCGTCTAGTAGAGTTTTGAATCGTGGATTGAACTTGCGCGGGACCTATCGTTGGAGGTATGTTAAAGGCATGATAAATGCTTAGGTGTGTTTTAAATAATGAATAGAATGTTGGTCGAATGATTCTTAATGTTATTAAGGGCTAAATGAGGGGAGAAATAGTTTTCTCGAACAGATCGAGTAATAAAAGTTATCGCTCCTCGCTCGAGCGGTCTAAAGGGCTCGCTCAAGTGAGGACAAACTATAAAAATATAGCTCTGGGCTCGCTCGAGCGGTTCCCAAAATAAAGGGGAAGCTCGCTCAAACGAGGTCTCCAGTAAAGCTTCAGATGGCTCGATTTAATCGCATAGCGACCTCGATTTAACCGCTCGAGCTAGGTCAAGTGACCGCTCGAGCGAGGTCAAGTGACCGCTCGAGCGAGGATTTGTGCTCGCTCGCGTGAGGCACCACTCAGTTTTTGAAATTATTGGTGCAGAAACATGGAGGCTATACGCTCCAATGAATCTACTAACCTTTCTAAGCATATTCTAAATACATGAAATGTAGGTTGGACGTAGGATCGTGAAGTGTAAACCTCTACAGGAAAGTATGCATTGAAATTTCGTCGAGGTAGGGAATATTCTTGAAACATGTATTTTATTTCGTCAACTCATATATGCAGTGTAATTCTATCAAAATATTGAGTATTGTATGATCTTTCAAAAAGGGGTATGTGCGTAAGCTTCAAGGTGAAACCATGAAGTCCCCAGGGGGCGGAATATTGTAATGAAGGCATCTAAATGATGTATTAAATCAGTAGTATCCCAGGGATACAGATGAAAACAAACCGTGAAACGAAAGTATAATGATAAGGCCTAATGTACTAAAAATTAGCACAAGTCACGGTGAATAACTATATGTAAAGCACAACGATATTTTTGTTATTTGAGATTTGATTAGAATACCCCACCGACGTGGCGAGATACCTACGACTGACGCGGCAAGATATACTTGACCGATACGGCGGCCAATCCGTATACTTATAGCACATCCCAGGGATGTAGATTTGATAATAGACCCTGCCACCTATGAGAAAGGGGCATGGGCAGTATTCCCTGGGAATACATACAACAATTGTTTAGTAGACGACGATGGTGGGTATTCCATCGGGGGCTCGATGCTATATTGCTCGGGGATTATTTAAGTTAAAGGTTTAAGTGATTAGGCCGAATTCATAACTAAACCAGTAAGATGAGAACAAACAGCACCATGAAAGGAAATCGGCTGTATCCATTTTAGTTATTCCAGTTATATCAATTGTTCTGTTTAAAAGTGATACCTAGTAAATTGTGCTTTCAAAACTGCTAATATATATGTGAGATTTAATCTATATGTTCACTTTGTTTCCCTATTGAGCTAGGATGCAGCTCACCCCTTTGACTATACGTCGCAGGTTCAGGACTAGCGGCAATAAGGACTTCTGGAGACTTTGATCCAGGGGATTCAGACTACGTACCCACTGAGGAGTCAGAGCCTCCTCCTGAGGAATTCTTCTAGGAGACTCATTGCGTACTTTGAGAGTGAGTTGAGAGTATTAGGTTCGACTTGGTATATCAAGCCTCTTTATTGAATGTAATTAAATACCGTATGCTTTTGATAAAACTTTGGGGATGAACAATTATCCAATGGTTGGGTAAGTTCTTATGCCCATGACGCATGGGACAAGGATTGCCTTTAAAGACCCTAACTATTCTTATATATATCAGAACTCGTTTAGAGTAGATGCGTGCGTCATAATTTTAATTTTTGGCTTGTATATACCAATGTATCGTAAAGGTTTTATGGGTACAGCCTTGAGGGTTGTACTGAAGGCACGGATTTCGGGGTGCCAAAATTCGGGCTGTCACATTAACTGACTAATCATGAAATTAATGATAAGCACTAAAGCACATAATATCTAAATAATCTAAAATATACTTGTTAATCTCGAAAAAAATGTAATGAAACTTGTAACTTGTGTTTGATAATATCATAATTTATAAGTCTTTTTCTAGCTAATATTGTTGCAAGTAATCTACTGAATATCATTCCATGCCTAGATTGTAAATTTCTTTATTTTTTGCCTTAATTATAAATTGCACACCATAAACTGCTATTATTTCTGTGAATGTTTACTTTCATGTTAATTAAAATTTGCTTATGTTATTTACACCTAGAATTTTTATTTAATGCTTGGTTATGCTCTAACAATTGCTGGAGACCCCACTTGCACTTGCACCTATAGATTGTTCTTATACTACTTATACTAAAAACCTATTATAAAGCTAACTAAAACTTTAATAGCTTCGTCGCTTACGGTTGTTTCATGACCCAAAAATTTCAAAAGTCAGTCAGCAGCCACCTAGCTAGAGTGAGAGGAGCTAGAAAAGGAAGGATCCAGGAGCGATCAAGAGGTGATAGTTAAACTCATTTTGTCTATAGAGCTATCAGCACTGCAATTTAGTTTTTGATAGAATATTTTTCCTTCTTGCTTTTATTTTAAGTCCATTACTTTTGAAAACAATTGTTCTATTTTTGTAATTGGGATTGTATGGGCATCGACTTTTCTAAGATTTTACTTTTGAAAAAAAGCTCTTGAAGTTTTCTTAATTATATTTCTTATTCACTTGAATTTGTTAGGATCAAATTGTAAACCCAAACATGCCTTATTAAGTTAATGAAAATGAGAAGTTAAATCGATAGTATTTAAGTAATGTTTCCGCGACTACTTTGATAAATGAAAATAGATCATTTTCGTACTTTAAATATTTTCTGCGATAATTATTTTAGAAAAAAAAAATGTGATAATTTACATATAAAAGGGAAATGAAGTAAAAAGTTGAAATAGAAATACATGAACATAAATACGAATATGGATAGAAAGTGTCTGCATTGAGCTCCCCGCCCCTGAATTGGCGCCGCTGTCACAGGTTACGCAAGGTCAAGGGGTGCGAGGGGCGTGACAGATCCTTACCTATTCATTAAGCTTGGACGTCACCATCACCCTCCTCAATTTAAGACTATCCAAAAAGAAAAAGATTACAAACAAGTGAAGGTGTGAAACAAATATTTCCTAGTCTGTGAAACTAATTTAGGAGGTGGATCGGATCTTCATCAGCATCCATCGGATCAGATCTTCATCAGCATCCATCCATCACACTACAGAATCAGTGTGCTGTGTGCAAACCCATTGAAGCTAGTACATTACTAGAAGATTGGGCTTTGGCCTTTAGCACAATCGGTGGTTGACAACAAGGATCAAAATTTCAACCAAAATTTTGGTTTCGGACATGACCGAAACCAAAAATTTGGATCGAAATTTCGGCCGATAATTTCAATCTCATACAAAATATGACCGAAATTTCGGTCCAAGTTATCGTTTCGGTGAAGACTGAAACCAATAATTTGGACCGAAATTTCGGTCATTTCGGCAGAAATTTTGATCCTTGGTTGACAATATTGCAACCTCAAAGTCGCAGGTTCCAGCTTAGCTTACCCATATAAACAAATAAATTAGATAAATAGATAAATAAATTCAGCAGCACAACTATTCTTGCGCTAAATTAAATGGAATTTATAGTTAAGTGAAGGTATCGTCTCTAACAGATCTTTAATTTTCTGAATTAAATAAGAAATTTTCAAGGGCTAATTTTGAGCTTGGTGACCCTTTCAATGGCCTCGGTAGAATAGGATTCAATGTGCGTATTAGGGAATCTGAGATCATAGATCAATTTCAAACTTTTCAGTAGAGCTTTCATTTTACAATCATGAATATGTTGAATTGCAATGGTATTTAGAAATCAGCAATAAATTTTCTTTCTAATTTAGAATAAGGCCTCTGAAACTACCTTTATTAATAGCTAGCAAAGCATCAACATTAATTTTGTAGCTTCCTTAAGGAGGAAGCCATTGACAAAAGCCTTGATGTTGATTCTCAAAAAATGTATATCAGATGTTGAAAATGCTGTCATGTAAGAAGTATCAGAAACTATTAGGATCTTCTCGCAATCAAAGGCAGAAGAAAATGAAATTTTAACATACCTTACATTGTAGAATTTTTCATGCGAGGATTTAGCCTTAAGCAATCCGAGCAATAATCTGGTAATCGATGATTTGATGGAAAGCCTTCCCTTTCTCTGCACATCGTAGAGAAAATGAGTTTTCCTTGAATTCTTCTAATTCAATTGATACGTATATTGCGTGTAGAAAGAGAGACTCGACATCCCTTTAAATAAGTTAACCAATTAGGTCAGAAACTTGTCCATCAAGAAATCTAACAATTAGAATTACTATAGGGTAAAATTACAATTAGTGTTTCACCATCTCTCTCAGTTAACAACTTGAACTATTTAACCTTATCATAACATGTGACTTAAGGGACACATAAATCCGTGAAATCCAACAAGAAGTAGTAAAAGGCGATTAGGTTAGGTGAAATGTACTTTTCACCTAAAAATTTTCTCTTGAGAAGTACGTTTTGGAAAATGGTCTCCAAATAACATTACAAAAATAAGGGGGTTTTAGCAGCACTTGCTATTAAGGTATTTTTTTGGTAGCGGTAGGACTAACAGTGACAATTTTTTATAGCGACAAGAATAATAGCAGGATTTGCTATTAGTCCAAATAATGTAGGATTTGCCATCCCTTCATCAATGCACTCAATACAAAATAATAATTCCAATCTTTGTGAAAATTAGCTAATGTAACTTAAAAGGAAATTACGGGGGTACAATGAGCAGCTTATGAGGAATATGAGGAAGCTTATGAGGAAGGCTTAAAATCAAAATTTTAATCTTAGTAATATTCATTGCCTATATAGATAACTTACCATTTATGCTAGTTTACACTCGAGATATAAATGCTATAAACCCCCTTAAATTTAGTACATGACGGTATTAACCCTGTGGGATTTGTTCATCCTCTGTTTGGTACTAGGATATATTGAACAATATTTTATCGAACTAGTTGATATTTTAAACCTTGGTTGAAAGCATGGTTAAAACTTTCGGCCGATAATTCAAATTATTGACTAAAATGTCTTGGTTTCTGTCCCCATTGAAATGAAAATTTGAATCGAAATTTCGGTCAAAATATGTATGGAAGGGAATTTTTTGGCATAAATTTCAATTCAAATGTTTAGTTTCGATCATGCCTGAAACCGAAAACGAAACCGCTATTTTGATCCTTAGTTGTAGCGACCCTAAAATCCTGAACTAAAACCTAACTGCTTCGATATGCGTGCTCGGCACGAAAATCGAGATAGATTTAAACTTTTGAAATTAATATTATTACAAATAATGTTAAGTCGTAGGTAGGTGAATTCACGTGTGAATTCTCGTTTAAATCCAAGTCTTGAAAGACGTTGATGCGGCATAATACGCCGTAGAAACTACGTAGGTGCTCCACACCGGAGCTGAGGTTTAAGGAAAACAGAAATATCAAGGATATTTCTGTTTCATTGCTTATAAGAGAAGGAAGGAGACCTGGTTGCAATTTCTCTTCTTGTTCCTGATAAACCCTAGCTAGGAGGTTAGGTCGAAATCAGTTCTGTGAGAAACCATAGTGGAGCAAGAGACCTAGGTTAGGGATTGCTCGATTTGAGAGCGTGGAATCGACGTCAGTACGTCGAGTTGTCTTGTGAGGACTGGTGTTAACACTGTGTGTCAAAGCAGAGCCACAAATTGCTATTCCGAGTCGTGAGGACGACGAATCCCAGATTTCTGAGTTCGAAACCCTCTTCGGACTGCTTTGCCGAGATCCCGAAATGGCCATCAAATAGGTGAGTTCTGAAATTAATATAGTTAAGATTTGAACACCATAAATGTATAAAAAGGGTTAGGTATAAGTGTGGACTGGGATCAGTAAGGATGAAGGTCAAAAATGGTCAAAACAAGTGAACGCCATTAATGACAGAAAAACTGTAAATATTGATTGATCAAGGCAGTGAATTGATCGATCAATATTGGAAATGATCGATCAAGGGAAAGATTGATCGATCAATTTGTATAAAGGATTAATGGGAACGGGAGAGCAGTTTTTCTGAAAGTTCAATGCCCCATGGGCCTTGATCGATCAATGGTGAAGATTGATCGATCAATTTGTATAAAAATAGTGTGAGAACAGGAGGAGGGAAAATTTAAAAAAATTGAGGATTGATCGATCAATGGAAGATTGATCGATCAATGAGGAAGATTGATCGATCAAATTTCAAGTGCGTTTTATGGATTGAAGGCAGGAATTGATCTATCAAATGAGGCTTTGATCGATCAAGGTTGTGGATTGATCGATCAAACAAGGGTGTTGATCGATCAAATTCCCTATTAGCACTTGTGAGAAAATTGAACGATTGATCGATCAATGAGGGCATTGATCGATCAAGGTGGTGAATTGATCGATCAAGCAAGGACATTGATCGATCAATCACCCCTGTTTTTTGTCTGTTTTGGTTTTGTGAATTAAACACTGCTGGACGTTGTGCCAGTTAGTTTACTGACATGTCTGACACTTAGTATACTATGTTTATGGTCTAGGATCAGACCATGACGCTTTTAAAACTTTTGATTTGCTTAGAAAGAGGTCTGATCTGAGGTAGGGGAAATCCAACCTAAAAATGTATCTGAATATGATTTCATGGTTTCTTAACATCTGTATCTGAGTTCTGTTTTTAAAAAAACATGTTTGCATATCAATAACCATCTGTAATCTCTGTTTCTGTACTCTGATTTCTGTATTTTGATACCTGTTCTGATTTCTGAAATCTGATTTTGAGGTCATATGTGTGTATATGATTTTAAGTATTTAATCCAGATGATCCCCATTGACTCGGCGATATATTCGTGCCCTGGCACATTCGTGAATCTGCTTTGATAATCCCTCGACACATTTGCGCTCCATGGATGAGGCATTGTTGCATCCTGAAATTGTTCATTTGAATGACGATTGGTTGGGGTTTCTTATCGGCATACACTTGATTACCACGTGCTATATTGTCACGGGAGTTTCTTAAGTTAGAAATATTCACAGTTTAAGTCACAAATGATATATATGCATAACATCTGCTCTTATTTGAAAACTCAGTACGTGTCATCTGATTTATCCTGTTTGCATATTCTGATTTGATTTTCTGCTTTGAAATACTATCTGCAAATCATGTCTTGCATGTTCAATACAATTTTAGCTGAGATTCTTCTACTGAGCTTAGATGTAGCTCACCCTATTTTCTATAACAATTATAGGTTATGAGGCTAGAGCTCCCGGCACTGAGAGCGATCCTGATTACCAGCCTGATTCAAAGGCTGAGGCCGAGGAGGACACCGATACCCTAGCGGACGAGTTCTATTAGCCGTCTGGGTATTAGTTTGTACTTTTTGAGATTTTATACTGAATTCTGAATTATTGTGTGCCTGGTGGCCACCGTCTGTAATTATTATTATAAATGTTTGTTTATTTGTACTATTATACATTCTGTAGGAACCACTATTAGGAATCATTATTTTGGGTGATGGATGTCCTTCACCAGTGATTCTTTTTTGTTCCTTTTTGAGAATGTTTATTCTTCTGTCTTTATATAGATGCTTTATTATTATTTTTTTATTTTACAAGCCTTATATGATGACTCGATCTATCACTACTGGACAGTGTCTGCTATGCTTTTTGCTAGACGAGCAAACGCTCTGTGACTTGTCTTGGGGATCATTCAGAGCATGATCCTGATGGCACGGATTTTCGAGCACGAAAATCTGAGCTGTCACATTAATTGTGAGTAATTTTGATCATAAAAAATGCGTGAAATCCAAAAAGCATACAATCATTCATTTATTGCTCTCAAGTAAAAATAAATAAATTATTAGGTCTCATTCCTAAAGTTGATTATTCTTTCAATTAATTTTTTCGAAATTAGACCAATACGCCAATATATTATTCTCCATAAAACTAAGTGATACCTTTTGTTTCGATGACCCCACCCAATGGCGTATCAGCTTCAGACGAAGACTTACTGATGTTGATATAACTGAGTACGTACTCTGTGTTATTTGACATCATGGATAATGCCAAGATAGATCCGAATTGTGATGATCTCAGAGTTTGGAACTACGACAACCAAAGAAGCTTTTCTGTTAAATCCGCGTTCAAATATTTGCAACCACATCACTAAATTGTAGATTACCAATCCCGACAAAAATAAGTTTTTTCTTATGGATGGTATGTTGGAACAAACTATCTACTATCTCCAATCTCATTAAAAGAGGCATGCAAATTGATCAAAAGTATTTCTTGTGTGGCCACACAGAAGAAGACATCGAACACATTCTCCTTACTTGTGAGAAAATTTGGCTTATATAGGAGGTCTTCTACAAAGCCCTCGGTATTTCATCCTGCATTCATAAGGATAGCTAGGATCACTGCGACGCTACAAGTATTAAAAAATGGATATGAGACCATTTTCATATTTTCACTCTTTGACACATTTGAATCTCTCGGAAGAATATCAAATGGAATAACTCTTCGTTCAATGCTAAGAGGCTCATTCAAGATAGTATCATCACCGTTTGCAATTGGTCGATTGCGGATGGCAAAGGCGACTCTTCTCTATTTAACATTAAAAGTTTGAGGAACATCTATTTTCTATTTTTCACTTTTTGTAGGGGGGTCTATTTACTATAGGGGTGAAGGGTTTTTTATTTCTTTGGCTTTTGGATGTTTTTCCCAGATATTCCGATTTCCTCCTAGTATAGGTTTTTTTCCATTTCTATCGGGTTTTCTAAGCCACCCAAGTACCTATTCTAATTTTCTCCTGGAAGTTCGATTTTCCAGATAACATTGCCTGGGTGTTTCCTAGTTTATTACTCGGACCCTCCGAGGCACTAGGCTAGCTTTTATATATTTTAATCAAATAAAATAACTTTTAAAAAAAAAATTAAAGGAACTTGAACTTTTTGTAAGAGGGAGAAATATTTATGACAATATTATCCTAACTCATCGATAATTTGAAGAAAAATTCAAAGAGTTAAAATGTTATTTAAAAAATTGATATGTTAAAAGCATATGACCAAATTGAATGAAGCTTTTTTGATTGAGGTTTTGGAATGCCTCTAAAGTGTTTGCCATAAAATTTCCAGCACGATAAACATGTGTGGCATCCATGGGTCAAAATGCTAGAAAATCGGTACGTATCGTTCGAGTCGAAAATTGGTATGTATCGGACGATACGTGCGCATATCGATATCAAGAATATATCGTATTTATACATTGAATGTATCGTCCATGGTACATTTAATGTACCATATCGTCCACCTCCGATACCGATACGTATCGTCCGATACGTATCGTTATCAGACGATATTTTGATCCATGGTGGCATCACTCATTAGACTGTTTATTCTTTATGCTCGATTGTACTCGCCTCTATTATTTTATTAATAAGGGACGAGGAATCATCAATCTCAAGCTGATTTACCCAAAAATAAATAAACAATCTTGTCGAGCATCACAATTTTTTAAAATTTTGATCTACTCTAAAAGACGACACCTTTTATATGCTTATGTAAAGTCATAACTACCATTGAAGGGTTGGCGTGATGGCCACCAGATTTATATCTATGTTTTTTTCTATAAGGAAACAAAAAAAAAGAGAGATAAATCTGGTGGTCCCTCAGGACGCCATCGGATTTATATCTATGTTTTTTTCCGTAGGGAAACAAAAAAAAAAGAAGGGAAACAAAAAAAAAAGAGATAAATATGATGGACCTCAGGAGGCGATTACAAATGTGTCTCGCTTGTGCCCCGGAGATTAGTCGAGAGCTTTATACGAGGTTTGGATACTCTAATAAGAAAGATATATGTATAAACATAATTATAGTGAGATATCGTGATTACAGTCCGTCGAAAAAGGGGTAGTGAGATCAAGGATCAGAAACTCGGCTTCGGTCATGATCGAAATCGAAATGAACCTGGATTGTGGTTATACTTTCAGTAAAATTTTGGTCAAATTTTCGGTCATTTTGAAGACTATCACTACAAAAAATAAGACTATTAGCGACAGTTTTTGGTAGCCAAAAAATGTCACTATTAACAAAAAAATATATTGTTTCAGTAGCGACAGGGCTAATAGGGCCAAAAGTAAAGAAAGAAATGACTCATGTACGACATGTACAAACCAAAATAATTAAAACTGCTGCATATCTATAAAATTGATGAAGAAGTGTCTCGCTATAATAGTATCATGACCACTATGATGGAATCTAAATGGATCTATCGATCCAACCATCCAAAATAAGCCCTAGGATCTAGGCGCATGATCAATAAAAAATAATAAACCAATAATCCATAAATTAAATATATGTGCGCACCTTGAGTGTAATCCATTAATAGTGGGTTGCCGATCTTCAACGATCTTCTCACTTTCAATATCTCCTAACACAATGGGGATGCTTTTGCTAATAGGGAGGATTGAACTGTATTGAGCAATCGTTGGGACCAGACACCCCTTATATTTATAGCCAAAGAGTCTTTTCCCATTAAGGACTTAAATTACTAATTATATTGTGATTAGAAATCACAATCATACCATAACTAAAAGACTTACTTATTAGTTGCTTATTCTCTTCAAACTCACCGAAATAGCAACTACACATCTCAAGATTGATCTTACACCATTCACCGGTCAACGGGTTGACCATAGTGATGGCCACCAAAATAGAAACTTCTAACAGTCTCCCACTTGGCCAAACTATGTCAATAAACTTCGATTACCAAATGTTAGCTAACTTTCTTTGAATGGTAAGTCCTAATCAATCTCAATCAAAGTCTTAATAATCAGTTCGGTCCAGTGAGATTTTTAACACAGAATCAATGTAGTCAATATATCATGTCATCGATACATGATCGTTCATTAGTTACCGTATTGAAAGTTATCACCGACATGAATTCCAACTAGTATGATTTCACATAGATTGCAAGTTTATAAACTGAATGGTGATTATATGTAAATTCAATCTAATAATGGTCCTACTTTATTGCCATCTATTGGCACTATATGTTCCAAATTTTATTTACATAAAAATAGAAAAACAAATAAATAATCTTTATTTTTGAATCAATTAAACAAATATATTCACTCTCAAAGGCTATCAAAATTATTCGTTAATTTCATGCGCGCAACATGCTCCGAAAATAGCTTCGAAGGTAAGCCTTTAGTGAGAGAGTCAGCCAATATGAGTGTCATACTAATCTTTTCAACAGATACAATTTGATTATGAACTTTCTCCCTTACAACAAGATATTTTATATCAATATATTTGGAACCCCCACTAGTCTTGTTGTTATTGGAGATAGTTATCGCAGCGGAATTATCACATAAGATTCTCAGTAGCCTTGAAATACTATCAACAACTCGAAGCCCTAAGATAAAATTTCTCAATCATATCGCCTCACATGTTGCCTCAAAACATGCAACAAATTCTGCTTCCATAGTAGACGAAGTAGTCAACGTTTGTTTAACGCTCTTCCAAGATATAGGTCCACCTATAAGCATAAAAATATAATCTAATGTGAACCTACGAGTGTCTTGACACCCAGCATAGTCAGCATCTGAATAACCAATAACTTCAAGATTATTCGTCCTTTTGTATGTGAGCATGTGTCCTTTTGTCCCTTGTAAATAGCGAAAAACCTTCTTGATTGCTTTCCAATTATCCAAATCAGGATTACATTTGTACCTACCAAGCATGCCAACTATATACGCTATGTCTGGATGAGTACAGACTTGTGCATACATGAGATTCCCAACTGCCGATGCATAGGAAATTCTCTCCATCTGCTTTCTCTCTAGATTGATCCTGGGACTCTGAAGTAGACTAAATTTATCACCCTTAATGACAGGGGCAACAGTAGCAGAACAATTACGTATGTTAAATATTTTTAGAATTTTATCAATATAAGCTGTTTAAGACAATCCCAATATGCCACGGGCTCTATCTCGATGAGTCTCAATTGCTATCACGTAGGAAGCTTTACCAAGATCTTTCATATCAAAACGCTTTGATAAAAAGTTCTTTGTCTCATGTAATATGCTCAAATTACTACTCGCAAGCAATATATCATCAACATACAAAATAAGGATGATGAACTTGCTTCCACTGATTTTAAGATATATGCATTGATCCACAGTATTTTCTTTAAAACTAAAATTTGAAATGACTTCGTGAAATTTTAAGTACCATTGTCTAGATGTCTGCTTTAAACCATATATAGACCTTTTGAGTTTACAAACTAAATGACTCTCCCCCTCAACCTGAAAACTTTCAGATTGTGTTATAAAGAAATCTTCATGCAAGTCACCATTTAGAAAAGCAGTTTTAATATCCATTTGATGTAATTCTAAGTCAAAATGAGCTACTAATGCCATGACTATCCGAAAAGATTCCTTTCTGGAGACAGGAGAAAATGTCTCTTTATAGTCTATTCCCTCCTTTTGAGTGCAACCTTTAGCGACTAACCTAACCTTATATCTTCTATATTACCTTTGGAGTCTTACTTGATTTTATATACTCATTTACAGCCTACAAGCTTAACTCCTTCAGGTAACTCACAAAGATCCCAGACCGAGTTATGTTTTATTGATTCCAACTCATCTTTCATGGATTTAAGCCATTGAGTGGATTTGTCGCTCTTTATGGCTTGGCTAAAGGAAACATGATCTGATTCTTTTCCAAAATCATACTCACTCTCATTGAGGTAAACTTAGTAATCAGAAATGGCTGGCTACTTCGCTCTCTCTGATCTACGCAATGGTTGATCATTGGCAGTCGCCATGGGAGTAAGAACCTCCTCAATGTGGGGTGTTTCAATAGGCATAGCCACAGGTGCATCAATATTTGCTTGAAGAACTGGTGTTAGTGCCACTTTATCTTGGACAAAAGGGATATAAATTATAATCCGATTTTCCTCAAAAGTGATTTTCCTAAGCTCAACACTCCCACTGTTCTCACGATCCTCAAAGAATTTTATATATCTAGTCTCAATAATCCGGGTACTATAAGTGTGACAATAAAATTGGTAGCCTTTTGACCTATCAGGGTAACCAATGAAATGACAACTTATAGTTTTAGGATCTAATTTTTCTAATTGTGGGTTGTACACCTTTGCTTCAGCCAAATAACCCCAAATGTATAAATATCCTAAAGTCACTTTTCTTCCTACCCATAGCTCATAAGGAGTTTTGGGAACAACCTTACTAGAAACCCGATTCAGGATATGCACCGCTGTTTTCAGGGCTTCTCCCCACAAGAACATAGGTAACTTAAAGTTGCATAACATGCTTCTCACCATATCTATAAGAGTACGATTTCGTCGCTCAGCTATATCGTTCTGTTCTGGTGTTCCCGGCATGGTGTATTGAGCAACAATGCCATGCTCTTGTAGATACAGGGCGAAAGGTCCTGGATTGCGACCTGTTTCAGAGTATCTACCATAATACTCTCTACCTCTATCAGATCTCACAATTTTAATCTTTGAATTGAGTTGTAACTCAACTTTGGCTTTATAGATTTTAAACATATTCAGGGCCTCAGATTTCTCATGAATGAGAAATATATAACCGAAACGAGAATAATTATCAGTGAAAGTAATAAAATACTTTTGACCATCAAGAGCAGGAGTTGGAAATTATCCACAAATATCAGTGTGGACTATTTCTAGCAAACTCGTGCTCCTGATAGCTCATTTCTTATTAGTTTTTGTGAGTTTCTCTTTAACACAATCAACACAAGTATTAAAATAAGAGAAATCGAGCGCATCGATTATATTATCTTTAATTAACCTCTTCATTCTATCCTTAGATATATGACCTAAACGTTTATGCCATAAAATGGAGGAGTTGTCGATTGCTCGTTTTTGTTTCTTACTAATTTTATCATCCACATGCATAGAAACTAAAGATTTGGCGTAAGATGAATTCAAGTTCAACCGATAAAGATTTTCCACTAATGAGCCACCACCGACAATATCGGAATCAAATAATAGAGTAAAAATATTATGTCCAAATTTAAATTCAAAACCTAATGAATTCAATTTAGAAATTGAGATAAGGTTTCTAGTGATACTTGGAACACAAATAGTATCAATTAAATCCAAAAGAAAACCACTATCTAAAATAAGACGGAGAGTCCCAATAGCCTCCATGTCTGCTTCTACTCTATTTTCGAGTTTGATGGTACGTTCGCCTTTACTTAGCTTCCTGCTGGATTGAAATCCCTGCATTGAATTACTTATGTGAATAGTTATACCAAAATCTATCCACCAAGTATTGCGTGGAGCATCAACATAAAGTGATTCAAAACATAAAAAGACTAGGTCATTACCTTTCTTAACTAGCCAATCTCTGTATTTCTGACAATTCTTCTTAATATGTCCCTTCTTCTTACAGAAGTGACACTTGATGCCAGAAGTAGATCCACTAGCTTCTCCTTATTTGGTTTCTGATGGAGGAGCTTTCACGTTTTTTCCTTTATATGGTCTATTCTTTCGCTTGAAATTATCTTTCGATGGTCCAAGAGAGGCGTAATGGACACTTTCAGGTTTTTCAGTCCGAAGTCTTTCTTCTTCTTAGACACAGTGAGCGATTAGCTCGTTCATCTTTCATTTATCTTTCTGCGTGTTGTAATTAATCTTGAACGGGTCAAATTGTGCAAGAAGAGAAGTCATAATGGAGTGAACAAGATAACCCTCAGAAAAATTCATATCTATTTCTTTCAATTGAGTTGCCATGCCATTCATTCTCATAATGTGCTCCCGTACGCCACTATGACCATCATATTTCATGATTCCCATTTTAACAATTAGACTACTAGCAAGTGCTTTAGAAGTCCCTTGAAATTATTCCTGAATGGCTTGCATGTATTCCTTTGTATTGTGCGAGTCAGGAATATCTCTCCAGATCGCATCAGTAATGGAACTCTTTATGATCATGAGGCTCATACGATTTGATCTATCCCATTTTTTCAAATCCGTATTGTTCACTGCCAGATCCTCAGCTGAGGCATCAGCGGTGAGCACCTTGGGTTTATCAGATCGTATAGCATAGTCAAGATACATACAACCTAGAACAATGACAACTTGTTCCTTTCATTTGCCATAATTTGAGTCACTCAAAAGTTTAATTTCACCAATCATATTAGTTATAGAAGACGGGTTCAATGCTACACAATAATTAAGGGCTTTATTATATTCACATACAATTGAAGTAGCTATCAATTCCACAAGGTTATAATTATAGTATGTGACGCAAGAATTAAAATATGTCAAGAAATATAATAAAAATTAAAATCAATGTGGTTTTATTGAGAAACAATGTATCATTATGATCCTCCGTTGGGTCAAGTCATAACACACTAGCCGCTTCTTCAATCTATATTAATAATTGTGTTACTAATTGCGTCGTTATGACTCTATGTTGGGTCGAGTCATAACACGCTAGCAGTAACCACATACCAAATAATAAATAGTGAAACACAACCATCATACAACATTAAGTGATTCATCACCGTTGGGCAGAAGAATCTCTTATGTTGTGATGTCAATGTTCACTATACACTTTCACTGAATTTGTAACACAATCTTGGACAAAATTAAACGTCACTATGAAAACCACGACACTAGAAAAGATCGTCACCGTTGGGCAGAAGAATCTTTCCAAGACATGCTTTCTATTTAGGTTTGATAATATTTGAGATGATCACAAAAGTGATATTGAAAAAAAAATAAGTCAAGTCCAACTCGTGTTATGAGTAAGTGTCAAAATAAATAATAATCGAGCATAATAATGTGTAAGTACCAGCCTTTGTGGTGGAGCACAACCTCCTATATCCAACTCTAATTAATGGTACTTAAAAAAATAATTATTATTCAATTAAAAATTATAAAAATAACATCAGGTCATGAATACATTACAACAAAGAGCTCATTGTCAAAAATAGACCTAAAAAACAGATCTGAAATGCTCGAGAAAGTTAAAATCCATATATAATGTTCAAAAATCGAACCTATAAATAGCCCAGAAATAGCTCAAAAAGAATAAGGAATGATATGGGTCACAATTGGGCCTTAATAACGAACGGACCATCTCTAACAGGCTAAATCGGGTCATAAGTCATGGGCCACATTAAATAATGGGCTGGACTATGGGACGGGTCGGGTCGTGACCCAAGTCTGATTATCGACCAGGCTGAGTTACAAACTAAGTCGGGTGTGGGCCTTAATATGGGTCCATGGACTGGGTCATAGAGGACACGAAATGAATTGGCACCGTCCATTTTACCTTAGTTCAATAATCGAAACCACGCTTGAAAAAGGTTCCAAAGTGGATAAGTCAAGCTTGAAAATGACACAAGATGATCTCAATAGTATTTAAAAGCAGTTTATATTCATTATAAAGATGGTACTTCAATACAATTCTTATTAACCATTTAGGTTTGTCGTCTCGTAGTTCACACAAGATCCTTTCAATATCAAATCTCCAAGCTTAACGACTTAACATGGATAAAAGTAAAACAGGGGCGTAATCATACACTGCTTATTACATTATTGTGTCTATAGATGGGTACGACTATCCGGGGCTGTACAAAAAACCTACCGAGCTTTGATCGATCAAACACCAATCTAGGCTCTGATATCAATTAATGGAATCTAAATGGATTTATCGATCTGATCATAAAAAATAAGTCCTAAGAACTAGGTGCATGATCAATCAAAAATAATAAATCAATAATTTATAAATTAAATATATGTGTGCACCTTGAGTGTGAGTCATTAATGGTGGATTGTCGATCTTTAATGATTTTCTCGCTTTCAATGTCTCCTAGCACAATGGGAATGCTTTTGTTAATATGGATGATTGAATTGTGTCGAGCAATCGTTGAGACCAGACACCCCTTATATTTATAGCCAAATAGTCCTTTCCCATTAAGGACTTAAATTACTAATTATATTGTGATTAGAAATCACAATCATACAATAACTAAAAGACTTATTTATTAGTTGCTTATTTTCTTCAAACTCACCGAAATAGCAACTACACATCTCAAGATTGATCTTACACCATTCACCGGTCAACGGATTGACCATAGTGATGGCCACCAAAATAGAAACTTCTAACACACTACACCTACAATTAGGGATGCAAGTTTTTCAACTCAAAATTGAACCCGACAAAAAAAATGGGTTTGCCAAACCTGACCCAAATCTACCCAAAACTGAAAACCGAAACCTATTACCAATAAGTTCAGTTTAGGTTTTTGGGGGCCAAAAAAATAACAAATTGGATAGGTTTAAAAAATGAACCCTAAATAATAAAAAATCGAAAAAACAGAATTAACAGAAAAAAAAATAAAAAAATAGTGAAACCAAAACTGAAGCGAAACGTACCGAGCCGATTTTTGGATTACATTTTGTTCGGTTATCCGAATCTACACCCGCCTACCTACAACCTAATTTTGTTTGTTTAATATATACATTTCATAGTCTTCAGTCTATATTTTATTTTAACTGTTTATTTATTTTATTACGTTCTAAACATTGCGGATAACCTTAGAATCCATGACTGGTTTAATGTATTTTTAGCGTGATTGTTGATAATTAACTTTCTGGTCTGCGTGGTGGTTGTGTGAGTGTGATGTTCACCAACCGTTGGTAGGTGTTGATGTGATGAGGTAGGTGAGGCAATTCTTTTCTTTTTCTTTTTTGCTTGGCATTACGTGCAAGCAAGTCATCTGTTTACAAATGGCTACCTCTATAATATTCGGCACCTAGAAATCCATCAACTCTTTTGAGTCAGATGATATATATAGTTTTTCGTCCCAATCTTTCACACGATAGATGTTGATAATATAAGTGTTTTATCATACAATCATTTTTTAATTCCACTTTGTATAACCTTAAAATCATGTAACACACTTCATCACACCCAAACCTGATTTTCAGGTTGATCACTTTTTGAGATGTGTGACTCATGAAATAAAAAATGATGGTACCCCAATGATATCACGATCCATTGTATGGAAGATTGGAAAGAAAAATGACATAATTACAAAAACAGGACTGAGGAGAAAGCGTTTTGTGCTAATATACTGAAACGAAAAAGTTTTGCATAATTACGACGCACCGTATTTCAATGTCCTTGAAATCCATGAATACTCATTTGAAATCCGTAAATATTCAAAACTTTGAACTCAAAAAATGGATGCAGTCTTGATTACGCAAAAATTTTTGAGGTAGTATAATAATGCAATACTTTTATAACATGAATCCCCTTTTTGCTAAGTGCCCAAAAAAATTTGTCTTCATTATCTAAGTCAAGGTAGTTAATGATTTTTAGCATAAGTTCTATCATATATTTGATAGGTGCGAATAGGGCTACCCTATAGAAATATGACAATGGCACGTCCAATTGGTGGCAGATTATCATGTTAAATGGCATATATATGCGAGAAGTCCCATATTAAATGCATGCCAAGTGTTTTCAATGGAAGAGTGGATGGGTAGCATGGATCAAAATGCCGGTATACTGATACGTATTGTTAGCGCCCAAAATCAATACGTATCGGTATCGGACAATACCGGATGATGCATTGAATGTATCGCCCGGTAAACACCATATAAAAGAATGATACGGTACATTTAATGTACCGTATCGCCCACCTTCGATACCGATACGTATCGGTATCGGACGAAATTTTGATCCACGATGGGTGGCGTGTAGGATGTTTTCTTTGGACAATGCTATAATACAAATGAAAGGGAGCTACAACTTGCATAGGAGTTTGGCTCATGGTTGAAAGACTTTGTTATTTTTGGGATTTGTTCCTTGTGAAATACCGTTTAAGGTGTCTAATATGATGATCATGATGTAAAGATCTTTGAAGCCACAAATTGGCATCTCTATCATTTGATTTGTCAAAGTCAATCATGAGTCTGATCGTTGTCTTTGACCTTATTCAATCAGATGATTGAAATTGAGTCTCATGCCAAACTTTAGCCTCAATGATCTTTCCCTCATGTTCTTCAAATCAGAAGGCTTAGATGGTGTTTCATATGGTATAAATCTGAAAAATAACAAAGTCTTTTGTTTTAACTATGTGCCATGGTACAAATCTTGTGTGCAAGTTGTAGCTCCCTAAATAAAAACATTAGGGTACCTCTATTTGCACCCACGCATGCTCTTAAAGTGCCCATATCCCAGACCCCTTTAAAATCATTGATTGCTTCGAATCAAATGATGGGATCATGTTTCAGCCCGATTTTTCACACAATTGATCTTGAGATCATGGCACACTAATCAAATGGTCAGTTTTTTTATCCCATGTGTCACATATTCCCCAAAAATGGCCTTTGAATCATATGGCACACATCACACTCGAACGTGAATTTAGGGCCATTTTCTGGGGATCTGTAACACATGGAATTCAAACCTGACCGTCTGATAGGTGTGTCATAATCCGAAGATCTGTTTTGTAGAAATATCGGGATGAAACACAACTTCCATCATCTAATCTGATGCAATCAATGTTTTTCAAGGGGTCTGGGAAGTAGGCGCTTTCAGAGAATGTGTGGGCGCAAACAGAGGTACCCAAAACTTAGGGCTGCAATGTCACGCCCCTCGGCCTTCCCCCAGACCTCGCACCTTGTGGACCCGATGGCGCCAAGGCGGTGCGGCGGCCACCACTTTTATATTCAGGCATTTCAATCTTTTAAGTCATTTCTCATTCTCGGTTAAATCACAATTCAATTCATGTAATTTTGCCATTTTTTTTTTTTAAAATGTCACAGGAAATGCTTTCGATTTTTCACATAATTCCGGAAATGTTTTTATTCCATTTTCAAAGTAATTGCGGAAACATTATTTAAATACTTTTTTATTTAAATTCCTAGTCACGTTAACCTGATCGAGCAAATTTTGTTGACGACTTTAACATAAATAAATACTACTAAGTGCGAAATTTTAAATAAGACAATTCAAAGAGATTTTTTTAAAAGTTAAACCTTAAAAAGCCAACATACTTGAAAGTTCAAATACAAATTACATCAATAGTTTTATCAAAAGTATTGGACTTATAACCAAAATCAAAAGAAAGGAAAAGATCCAGTCAAATCAAGTATGAAAGTGTTGGTAGCTCTATAAGCAAAATGAGCTCAACTGTCAGCTCGATGGTCACTCTTGGATCTTTCCTTGTCCAACACCTCTAACTTTGGCTAAGTGGCTGCTGACTGATTTCTGAAATTTTTGGATCATGAAACGACCATAAACGATAAAACTTAATAAAGTCTTAATTAATTTTGTAATGAGTTTTCAGTATAAGTAGTGCAAGAGAATTCTATATATGCTAGTGCAAGTGAGGTCACCATAGTTGTGATAGCATAGAAATTGCATAAGTATAATTAAAATTAAGTTAACGCTAATCAAGAATTTTAAGTACAAATGACATTAAACAATTATTCCTAACATGAGGATAAGTATTCATAGTTCAACACGATCATACGAATTATCATGCAACATTATTAACTAAGCATGAAAATATTATTCTACAGATTAACAAACACTAAGATTTACATGTACACTGAATTTTATAAGTTTGTTTAAGTATCAATTTATTGATTTGTTACACTTTGTTTATTGGTTACTTTATTATTTATTACTATCTTTTAATTAATTCAGTCCGATACTAGACACCAACCATAGTCCAAAATTTAATATTCAAAATGCCAATGTTGCGCAGACAAGGGCTGACACTCTCTGCTATTTAGTCAATCAAAACAAAGATCAATGATCATATTGGTCTGACGAGACTCAATCCTCAGCTGACATTTCAATAACTCTTTCAAGTATAAGGTACTCATACAAGTCTGTTCGTGAGAATAGTGATCAGCTATGCGGGGCTTTCAAGTTCAAGATAGTATCCTCTTTTTGCATTTGAGATTTTCGGATTCGTTATCAAATATTTATTATCCAGGATTCAATATATTCAGAATTTCCATATTTATGTTCGGTATTCAAGTATACTTCTTCCTAAAAGTTCAAGTTCAAGTTCCCATTCCGGGTTGAAGATTCAGATATATTTCTTCTTAAAAGTTCAAGTTCAAAAATCTCATTTCAGGTTCAAGTTCAAGTTCAAGTTTCAGTTCCAGTTCAAATTCAAGTTCAAATTCAAATTCAAGTTCAAATTCAAGTTCAAGTTTGAGTTCGAGTTTAAATTCAAGTTCAAATTCGAATTCAAATACAAGTTCAAGATCAGGTTCAAGCATGCCACTGACTTATATCTATTAATCAGTTTCATTAATCAGTCAATTCAAACAGTTCATTGAAATCAGGAGTTTGAGTCGAGTTTTCAAGTTCCATGAGTTGATCCTAAAGAAGGATCTCGTTGGTTCACACTCATACAAAGTGTTACCTCAATTTAGAGTCCAATAAGGACTTATGTTTATCGTTATCGATGAAAGAGGCTCGATCATCTCTAATCGAAGCTTAAGGCATCAGGGTGCCCATTTCTAATAATTCTACGACTTTATTTGAGTTAAGTCAACTGATTGACTACTCATCGATGGATCAATATTGCTTAGTCTTAACAAGTTTCGTAGAGGGATGTTCTAGTATGCCTTTTGTGGAATTATCCTACGAGTATAGTATAGCTTTGATAGCTTTCTCATTTGGGCAGGGTAAGGCTCATTAGAGGGTCAAAAGAGTATATACTCATTTAATGTTTTTCGGATATGAACCTTTTGGTCCAGTCCATTCTTATTAAAGACTCACTTGGGTCTTAGGTCAAATGGGTCATGGTCTTATTTCATTTATTTTAGTGATTGGACCTCTGGGCGAACCACTGGTCTATATCAAGTCTCTGGGTCGAGTGTTTGGACTTAGTCATGTCCAATCCTACGGGTTCAAGGTCCATGAGTCATTTCCTATATGTTTTGGGTCTTACTAGATCCAATTCGGGCCTTTTCAAGATCCAAGTTCACAAACGGGGTGTTATTAATATTCAAGGGGTGCCTTTAAAAATTTTCTTAAAAAAAAATATTTTTAGGGTTGGGTCATTGTTGTGAAAATAAAGTTGTACTCGTAAGCGCACGAATCGATTGTAGCAATAGATCAATGGAGTACGATATCATTTCCACGAGGATTGGTTAGAAGATTGAAAACAAGGAAACAACAATTAGCTAAAAGAACAACCACAGATTTAGCTCAATCTTTAAACTAGTTTGCTAAGAATTGATGTGATAAAGGTAAAGGGAAGAACTACATTGTTCCTTGCCTTGTGATCCTTCATGGGCGTGGAGAGGAATTGTGGCTGTCAGAGATGTTGTTTTATGCAACTGTCGATGAGTTTTGGGAAATGAGGATACTACTAGATTCTGGTTTGATCCTTGGGTTAATGGCAAATCCCTTATTTCTACTTACAGCAGAAGACTCCTTCATCAGTCGGGTCTTGATGAAAACACTATGGTGAGTGATGTGGTACAAGATGGAGGATGGATACTGCCACCTCCCTCAACGATTCACATAGAAGAAGCTTGGAAGGATGCTTGAAATATTGATGCGCTTACCTCGGATCAACCAGATAGATGGATTTGGGAATCTTCTAGGAATGGAAAATTTTCTCTTCGGTTGGCTTGGCATACTATTAGATCTCAACGTACGCTGGTTGATTGGAAAATCTTTATTTGGAATTCAAGGAATATTCCTAAATACTCCTTCTGTACATGGCAAACAATAAACTTTAAACTCATAACCATTGACAATTTGTACAAAAGGAGTATTAGTATCCTATCTAGATGTTTTTTATGTTAGGCAAATTCGGAAGACACTGAGCACTTATTTTTTGGGTGTGGTTATTTTCAATGGATTTGGCGATCCATTAAATTCAGATTGGGAATAAAAAATAACAATTCACTTCCTCTGCTTGAAGAATTAAAGCGATGTATGGAAAAGTCTAAGGGGAAGAAAAGGAAGGTTCATATCATTCGAAATGCATTTTGCACTAGCATTTCTTTCATTTGGAGAGAGCGAAATGGTCGTATCTTTAATAATGCGATTACTCAAAAGAAGACGATTCTTCATAATATCATTAGAGAAGTCTCTCTTCGACCGGAGGCTCTAAAGTTACCGAAGGATGATGATTGTATTGGGACACTGTGGAATTTGCAATAAAGTGATTTTGGAGATCTTTAGGGGTGATAGAATTGTCAAAGTTCCTTTGATCTTTGATTTGTCTTTTTGATCTCTTTGTACTATGTTACTTCCTTGTTTTTAATACTAAGGGTGAGGACCCTACAACCTCAAGTTTATCTATAAAAAAAATAAAATAAAAAAACTTAATGAGATTAAATACAATATAAGACAAATAAGGACTAGGATGATAAATCCTCCCATCGTTGGCTTATCATCTACAAAATACAGATCTAATGGTTGAGATATAATATTATCGTAAGATGCGCCACACATAAATACTGAACCAAATCAAATATTTATAGAAGATTTAAAATAGTTAATCCACAAAACTATTTCTAAGTGCCTGCTCTTCCTACAACCGCAAAAGAGATGGAGCCAAACATTTACCGTAAAAAGGATCTCTAATGACGATAAATTAAGACTACAATTGCATGCAATAAAGATCCCAGTGTAAATTCTACATTACAGATCTGAGATCATGGGAATGTATGATTAGCACCCATGGATATATGATTAGCATCCATATCTTAGATGGCAATCGAAATTCCCAAGATCGACAAGAGCAATAGGGCATTAATCATCAAAGCATTCATTGATAAAATAATATCACAACCATAGATCTATAATATTATAAATAAATACTTCGGATGTGATTTATTAGATCTCCATCCTCAAAAAGATTTAGCTACGCATACTAGAAATAAAAGACATAATTGAAAGATAAAAATAAAAATAATATTAAAATACCGTAAAAGAAGCTTTAACAATTCTAAGGTAAACTTTGATCCAAGTACAATTCCTCTTCAAGCCATAAAGTGAAACTAAGCTAGAACAAAACTTGAAAATGAAAGAGAAAAGCTTAAAAGAAAACTAAAAAATGTTACGGAAAATAAAAGCTCCCTAAAGGGAGAGACTCCCCAAAACCAATTCTCCAATTTGGTTAAATATGATCTCAGCTCCAGATTTGAAATTCAAAAATCAAATTTGAATTTTAAATTTCAGGGACCATCAACTGCTTTACTTCAATATTCCTGCGTTTGCTATTTTTATGCTCTTTTATGCTTCCAAATACATCTAATGGCCAAGTCTTCTTGAAATAATTAGAACTTCACAAATATGTTAGATTGCCTTCATCGGATAGTTAAATATAGGCTTAAAGGAGTGAAATATGATCATATTTTACCACTCATCACACTCCCAAACTTACACTTTACTAGTCCTCGAGCAAATGAGAGAATAAATAAACTAAAAAGTAAACTAACATCGTAAAATAATCAATAAATGTCACTTTCTTAGGGATCACGACTGCATTTAGTGCATGCAACAAGCCTTTAAACCACTAGGTGATCCATAATGGAGGAGTTTTGTCTACTGAGGGTTTTCAGTGAAGTTATCCACAAACTTCAAAAAATATATTTTTTTTTTCTCGAAATCATTGGTGAAATTAAGTTTTCAAAAGATGATTTTAATATCTATTTAACCCCAAAGCGCAAAACCATTAATCAATTCAACATGAGAATTCTTAATTTCAAATATCAATGTTATACCAATCATACTAGTATCCATTCAAATTAGTCTAATGCTCAAATCGTTAGATAACTTATCCATTCATGCCTAAAAGTGAAGTATATGCATACCCAAATCAAGATTCATCCATCTCAGACGCAGTCTAAATAGTAAATCATCGGATCTCATGTCTCGACTCAATCGTCACTTTAGGTATACTCTTGAAATAGAGTCATTCCGATGATGGGTTCATTTTCACTCACATGTGAGAGATCAATACAAAGCAAAGCAAAAGGATCTCACATGATAGACCACGATGTAATCAATGAATAAAAGAGAATCTCGTAGAAAGATAGTTGTATATCCTTTGCATGTCATATTAAGTGTCATAAGTATTGCATATTCACTCTACACAAGGCAATAACTGTAATATCTCTGATATTTTGGCCTATTTTTCGTTTCCTCAGTAAGCGTGCCCAGAAATTATTATGAAAATTTTCTTGGTTTTTGTTTAGATTTGGGTTTGATGATAATAATGGCCAAAGGATTTTGTCTCGTGACTTGTGGAAGCCATATGTGCGTCGGCATAAACTATGATTAGGTGTTTGTGTTTAACACCAGATACAAATGTTAATTAAAAGGATAGGATTGCAAATAGAAAATCTACATATTTTGGTTCTTTGTTTTTGTATTATAAGAGAGAGCTTTGAAGAGAAGTTACACTTCTCTCTCTCTCTCGTTTGAATAAAAATCTTGCAACCTTTGCCCTCACCTTTGATCCTAGATCTTGAGAAATTGTAAACCCCTCTCCCCATCTTAACCATTGAAAATACTTGCATAGTTGTTTTGATCTATTAAATGTATTGAGAAGAGAGACAGGGGAGAGTGGTATGCTCTGTGTGAAATATTGGTTGTTGCTTTTGAGACAACCTTGGGATGGACTGATTGGAGGTTCTAGCTTGTTAAACTTTGAAGATTGGTTCCGGTGCGTGATTTTGGTGCAACGGGATCAATGGATTAAACGTCAAGAGGCAACCTTGGGATGGACTGATTGGAGGTTCTAGCTTGTTAAACCTTGAAGATTGGTTTCGGTGCGTGATTTTGGTGCAACGAGATCAATGGATTAAACGTCAAGAGGTAGGCTTTTAAACCTCCATGAGTTATTTAAATTTATGTTTTGCTTAGAGTAGAAAATGATGTTTTTATTTAGATAAACAAACTGTGGTTGAGAGAAAGAAAAAGGGTCCGGAGATCCAAATTTAACAGCCACAGACCTGGAGAAATTCGATGGTCGAATTTGGAATTCGACCATCGAATTGAAAATCGAGGGTCAAAATTTGATATTTCAGACCTGATGACCTTTTGGAAATTCGAGGGTCGAATTTGGAATTCGACCATCGAATTGAAACTCAAGGGTCGAATTTTGCCCTGTTTCAGGCCTTTGAAATTTTTGTCGGATTTTTCTTGGCAAGCTTTCGGGTTTGACTTTTGGTCCAATATTAACACTGAAAGTGTTAATCTTTGTAGGTTTTGAGTTAGAGAGTCCTTTGTGAGGACTGCTTTTGCTTGTTTTTGGGCCGTCTTTGTTGAGGTAGGGGAACCCTACACCTAATTTGCATTCTATTATAAGCATAGGTTGTTTGATATAGAGCATAATATCTGAAATATTTGTCTAAACAGCATGAATAAGAACTTTGAATTATGACACAAATAAGAATTTGGAAAACTTTGTTATGACTAAGAACTCAAAAATTTGAACTTCAGTATCTCAGCTATTTTTGAATGTGAACTTCGAATCAGAACTCCGAAAAATCAGTAAATATATTATGTATACAAGCTTTGATAGAAGTTAGCATTTGCATTCGATTTGAGGCACATACGAACGAAACCCTAGATTCTACCAACCGTGTTGACAATATTTATTTTGGCGCAAGTTTCCCTCATAACGTAGGGGCTTGTTGCACTTCAGAAAATGGGTTCATGAACGACGATGGTCAGTAGGGTTTCCCATCGGTGACTTAGTCCGCTCTCATGCTATATATAATTTGGGAGATAAAATTAAGTTATAATTTTAAGACAAGAAGCATGCTAATTCAGAAGTTTTTGAACACATCAGATGAATTATATTAGTTTTGACCTCATGATTAGAACTGGAGATTTAATGTGCAAGACATCTTTTGAAAACCATATTTGATCCGATTTCTGTCTTTGAAAACCTTTACTTATAATGAAATGTAAATAGACATGTTTTCCTCTATTGGGCTTTGTTGTTAGCTCACCCTCGACTATACGTCATAGGTGTTGAGACTGACCTAGGATCTGAGATGTTAATCACACATCTCTATGATCTCAGATTTGGATGTTAATCATATATTCATGAGATGTTAATCACACATCTTTATGATCTCAGATTTGTAATGTGGAATTTATCAGGGGATCTAATTCTGATTGCCATCTAGGGTATGGATGTTAATCATATATTCATGGGGTATTAATCATACATCTCCGCGATCTCAGATTTGCAAGGTAGAATTTACATGAATCTAAGATATGGATATTAATCATACATTCATGGGATGTTAATCATACACCCCCTTGATCTCAGATTTATGTATGATTGGGTTCAATATTCATGTGTTGTGCATCCTGCGACAATATTATATCTCAAAAAATATATCTGTATTTTGTAAATGATAGACCAACAATGGGAGGATTCAGTATCCTAATCTTCACTTTTTAACATCAGTTTCATTCCATTTTATTAATTAGTTTTTATTTTGTCCATTTTATTAATTACTTTTTAACATCAGATACCGATACGTATCATACCAAAACCGATACATATCGCCGATACGTATCCTAATTTTTGATACCTTGACTATAAGGAGATGCAAATGAGAGTAAGTCTTTTAATGAAATATTCCTTGGACTTGGTAGTTGAAACTGAGGTTTTGGCCAACACAATAAGAAATTTTATTTTATTTTATTTTTTAATTTAAATTAAAAAAAAACAAGAATTTCTTTTTATAATAACCAAAAAAAATCTTTTTTACACGTAATAAGGAGCCCAAATTTCTGCTGCCCTATGGGAAAAAGCACATATGCCTGACTCGACCTGATGGCGCATCCGGCCTCGACGCTACCCAACATGAAAACGTGATCCAATACTCGACCTGGGAACCTGGATCGCCCTAGTGAAAAACTTCTATTTTCTATGATTTTAATATATAATATCGGGTTAATTAGGGTCAACAAGACCCACTCAATCTCTTAGTCGACCCAACCTGGCACGATGGGTCAAGTTTATGTGTCCAAACTGGTGAAAAATTCGGGTCGGACAAGTTGAATATCTGGTCAACCTGACCCATTAACAAACATCATAGAGCATAAGGGTTATTATTTTACTATTTGTATAAATACGCTCATTTCCAAACATACAAATGTCTTGTTTGGTAACCCTTTTTCAAAAAGTACTTCTCAAAATACTTATCACATATTAAAAATGATGTTGCTTTTGAGAAGTTGCTTGGGATTTCTTCTCAACACAACAACATTTTCAACTGGAAGAAGTCAGATCCTAGGTGAAACATGCTTTTCTTCAATCTAATACTTTTTCCGTGAAGAGTATTTTTTTGAAAAATTGTTGTCAAATTGGGCTTAAACTTTTCAAGGAAATCATTTTTCAAACAGCCTAATCAAACAACATAAAAATCATTTAGTAGGAAATCAATTAAAATTGATTACATCTCATCTTTAGAGTTCAATTGTCCAAAATGCACTACAAAAAATAAGATTATTAGCGGCAGTTTTTTTAACAAAAAATTGCTGCTATTAGCACTGTCGCTACCAAAAACTGCCACTGTTAGTCTTGCCGCAACCAAAAACTGCCTTAATAGCAAGTGCCGCTGAAACCCCTTATTTTTGTAGTGATGATTCTATCTCATCTTTCTATCGAAGCCCACCGAAGAACCTGTCCGCTGAACCGAACGATATCTGGCTGAAATCAGCCAAAACCTTAAAAAAAACAAACCGATTCCCAACCGGTTCGGTTTTCGATTTTAGGTTTAAAATTTTGGGTATCCATCTTGAAAACCAATTGATTATAAGTGGAGGGGCTTAAATTTATCATAGTATCATACCAAGTCTTTCTCCACTCCACGCCACTAAGTTTAACTGTCCAAATGTTTGGCTTAGTCCGGCCAACAAGTGCAGGATTGTGTTGAAGTTTAGCCCCACATCGGAGTTCATAGCCATGTCTCTCCTCTTATAAGATCCTAGGCCCTCCACTCCTTGCCAATTAGTTTTGAGATGGGATATCCAAATTTATCATGGTATTAGATTAGACCTTTCTCCACTGTATGTCTCCCAGTTCAATTGTCTACGTGATTTGGCTCAGTCCGGCTAACATGGGCGGGTCAACTTGAAGTTTAGGCCCATAATAAGTATTCATACCTTTGTCTCTCCTCTTATAAGATCTTGGGCCCCTCCACTCATTGTCAATTGCTTTTGAGATAGATACTCAAATTTATCATGGTATCAGAGGAGACTTTTCTCTCCGTCACGTCACCCAATTCAATTGTCCACATGATTTGGCACAGTCCAAGCAACACGTGCAGGGCGTGCTGAGTTTAGTCGCACATCGGGTATTCGTACCCTTGTCTCTCCTTTTAAAGATCCTATGATTGCCAATTAGTTTTAAGATGGATACCCAAATTTATCATAGGTAGCTGAAACTAAATTAAAAAAGGTTGGATAGGTTTAAAATTTTGATCCAAAATCGGGAAAAAAATAATAAATAAATAAATATCAAAAGAAATTAAAAAATAAAATATTTATTTAAAAATAAAAATCGAAACTGAAATCAAATTAACCAAACTGATTTTCTCCGATTTCGATTCAATCTCGATTTCAAGATTTCAAAATTCAACCGAATCGAAAATCGAAGTTCTAGATTTCACAAAATGAATGACAAAAATGCCCTGGGGGACCGATCGGTTCAATATGATGGACAAATACGCCCTAGTGGACCGATCGGGTCATATTGACCATTGACCGATTTGCCCATTAGTCCAAAAGTGGATGATGGACGAATTCTTTTCACGTCTGCACTAAATCTCTTAGGGCTCGTTCGGGAGTTCTAATCTGCCCAGAATCTGAGTTTCTACTCAGATTATAGCTAGAATCTGGGTTTTCTGGGAGGAGTCTGCCGCTCGAGAGTCATCCTAGGGAAGTGGGATTCTGAATCGTTTCCGAGTGAAAACGACATCCAGTCGTCCGAGCTTGCAAGTCAGATTATCTCAGAATCTGAGCTCAGATTCTAACGCGTTGTATACTTCATTTGGGTTATTTGCATAAGATCCCAACTCTATCAATGGTTATCTAACAAAGGAAACTCTTCTTCCCCAAATTTCTTATCTCTTGGTCCTTGAAGCACTAGAGTCCAACGCATGCATGGTTGAGATGGCACTTCATCCATTAGATGCGGAAAAGACCTCTCACTGCACAACCTACCAGATCATCTTCCCCAAGCTTCTGATTTCCCTGCATTCACATGGGCAACAGTTGGGTAGTTGAGTGGATTGGAAAAATGAGTAAGGGCCAGATTTGTTACAATTTGGGCTCTGATGGGGGCATTGATAGCTGCTTTCAGTGGATTGATTAAGTAGGGGCCTGATTGATTGCAGAGAGAGGATTCGATGAGGTAGGGGCCAGATTGATTGTAGAGAGAGGATTCCATTAGCTACGGGCCAAATTGATTGCAGAGAGAGGATTCCATCAGGTAGGGGCCAAATTGATTGCAGAGAGAGGATTCGATCTTTTAGGAGCCTGATTGGGGCTTTGACGAAGGCTATAAATTTCCTAGTTTGCAAGACTTGAAACCATCTCAATTTTTTCCCATAATTGTAATAGCCCGAAAAATCACACTAAACTATGACCTCGAGATCCGTGCCTGATCGGTCATAGGTTTGACCAAATGAAAGTCAAATAGTTAGCATACAATGTGATGAACGGACGAGATGTGATGGTTTGAGTGATTATGTGATGTGTGACGTGAATGAGAAGTCACTTACACCTACAACGGTGTATGTGCTCAACACACAAAGAGGGAGATAGATAAAAGGGTTTAATAGCCCTAAAATCAAGAGTTTGGTTGTTGAAGGAGAGGAGTAAAGAAGAGAGAGAGAGTAAAGAGAGTGATTAATGCAAGGAGTGAATGCTAGTTGAGGAAGGGAGATTCGAGCAATAAGCTTGACGGATTAGGGGATCCGCTAAAAAGCAAAGTGAACCCTAGCCTTCCAACCTTGAAATCAACTTGAGATCTATTCAAGGTAAAATTTTTGTAAATAAAATGCATAGATTATAGGGGTTAAGTTGTGGTTGAATGTGGGTTAAAATCATAGGATAATGGCTTAGAAAAATAGAGGAAAAAGTATGGAAAAAGATTGGGAAGAACAACTCGAAAGGGGCTGAATCTGACAATTTCGATTAATCGAAATTGGGTTTCGATTAATCAAAATTGGCCAGGAAGTTGAAAGGTCAGAGGACCCCGATTTCGATTAATCGAATTTGATTCCGATTAATCGACTTTGGATTTCGATTAATCGATTTGGGGATCGATTAATCGATCGAACCTTCGGACCCGTGGGTTGGAGGAAATGACTTGAGAAAAAATCGAGTAATCGAAATGAGATTTCGATTAATCGATTTTAGTTTTCGATTAATCGATTTGGGATCGATTAATCAACTTGTGAAACTCATTTATTGACGGTCGACTTTGCGAAAAGAAGAATTACGATTAATCGAAATTGGATTCGATTAATCGAATGAAAACTCGACTGTTCGAACTGAGGGTCGACTTTGCGAAAAGAAGAATTTCGATTAATCGAAATTGGATTCGATTAATCGAATGAAAACTCGACTGTTCGAACTGAGGATCGACTTTGCGAAAAGGAGAATTTCGATTAATCGAAATTAGATTCGATTAATCGAATGAAAGCTCGACTGTTCGAACTGAGGATCGACCTTGCGAAACAGAGAATTTCGATTAATCGAAATTACTTCGATTAATCGAATCAGGTTCGATTAATCGATTTTGGAATTCGAATAATCGACTGAGATAAATTATGTTGACTTTTGGGTTTGACTTTAAGATTTTTGGAGGGTCTTATACCTTCTTTATTGCATCCTTTGTGATGTGTTTCACCTGTTATGTGGTACCATAGGTGGTACGTGTGGACTCGTGCACAAGGAGACACGTGGGACCTTGATGCATTGATCAAATGAAGACTTGAGGTAAGGAACACCTTGAACATGTACTTTATTTTACAAGAGCATGTATGTAGTGATATAGAATTCAATTCAAATGTTTATTTCTTAAGAATTTGTGAAAAGTGTGTGTGTGACATCCATAAGAGTAATCATAATGAGCCATCCCCAGGGGATGAAGAAGTAAAGAGATAAGAGCATCAGGTGTGATGCAAGTAAATGGATACATCCCAGGGATGTATCCAAGGATTGAATCATGTTTGATAGGGCCTAACTGATATAAGATAGCACATTTACACGGTGAATAACTATATGTAAGGCACCGATATTTTTATTATTTGAGGTTTGATAGGGTACCCCACCGACGTGGCGGGATATCCACGACTGACACGGCAGGATATCCGTGACCGATACGGCGGCGAAACCGTAGGCCAGTGCGGAGGCTTATCCGTACATAGTAAGCACACCCCAGGGGTGTTGATTGAGACAAGTGAAACCCCGCCACCAATCCCCAGGGGAAAGGGGCTTGGGTACTATTTGTATTCCCAGGGAATACGGTTAAACTGTCTATATAGATGACGATGATGGGTATCTCATCGGGGCTCGATGCTATATTGCTCGGGGATTACTTAAGTTGAAAGTTTAAGTTTTGCTTTAGGCCTTTTCAGCATCATTCATGAGTAAATGAAAACATATGTAATCAACATGATAAAAGCGAAATGCTTTCTAAGCTTGTTTCATCAATAATTGTATAGACACATCATGCATGGCATATCATGGAATATATGTGAGTCATAATTTATATGTTCAAGCGTGTTTGTTCCCTATTGAGCTAGGATGTAGCTCACCCTATATGACTATCGTCACGGGTCCACTACTAGTAGGCTGAGGCTTGAGAGCCAGCTGATCGTGAGTGGGACCTCGCGGCCGGTGACAAGTTGGAGCCACCTCCAGAGGACTTCTTCTAGAGGACTCCGTTGTGCCACTTTGAGAGATTCTTGGAGAGGTTTTTGTACGGCTTGGTATGTCAAGCCTTTATTTTGTTTAAAATCATGTATATGAGGAGTTGGGATTTCTCTTTTGGGACGAACCATCCGTGATGATTGCTATCATCGATGGTTCGGATCGGTTCTCCATTCATACAGAGGTATGAGGGTAGAACTGTCTTTTGGGGAGTTAATTAATATAGATTTAAGTTCCGAAAGTTTGTTTATTTTACTTTTGATGCTTGATATACCAGTGTTCCGTGCTTAGCTAAAGGGCACGGTCAAGATGATCGTGCTGATGGCACGGGTTTCGGAGTGCCGAAATCTGGGCTGTCACAATAATAGATTTGCAAAAGGTAGTTCAAAGTGATTGCTTATATTTTTGGCTTTAAAGTAGAGACCACATGTTGCCTTCCTTATTTTAGAAGTAATGCAGAAATGTTGGCATTTCATATTCATGTTGACAATGCAAAATATAGCAGATTTTTTTGGCATTCCAAATCATACAAGATTTTTTTTGGCATTCTAGTTTATTCTACACATTCCAAATTATAGTTTTACATCCAAATTATAGTTTTTTTTACAACGGTTATTATTACATCATGTGCTACAAGTTGTAGATTGCGTGTTGGATTGCTTTTATATAGATTTGGTGTTTGAAGATAAGTGAAGTGGTTTTCGTTTTCCTTGTGTATTCAGGTATACAAAAAAAATTATTATTTTTAAGAAAAATTATTGAGAAGGTAGAAGTAGAAGCATGGTACAAGGAGCTAACAATGCATTATTTTTGTTTATTTGAACAACATTTGGAGGATAGTTTATTATTTGGACAATGTATATTGTGATTGAAATAAACAATACTATGTGGTTGGCTTTTAGCTTATTCAGAGAATCCATCAAGGGAAGGGAAAACAGTATATCAGTGACATTTTGAAAAATCAGGATCTCAAGGGATCGAGTGGAATGCTATCTATTTTATTCTCCAATATATATAAAATGCAAATCCGAATAATGTAGTGTTAATATTGTCTACTAGTTTCTAGTTTTTTCTTACCCCAAATAGATGGATTAAGGCTATGATGATAATGATGATGATGATGATGATGATGATGATAAGTTTTGAGATTCGGAAAAATATATGAACACATCTCTCTCTTTTGTTGTTGTGCATTAAAATCTACCCTCTCTCTCTCTCTCTCTTTCTCTCTCTCTCTCTCTCTCTCCCTCTCTTGTTGCATTAAAATCTGGGTTTTCGATCTTATATCACTGACTTGCTATTTTGATTAACAATCTGAGTTTATACTCGATCTTATATCACTGACTAGCTCTTTTAGTTAACAATTGAAATATATAAGTTTTTCGATATTTTTATTGGGTGATAAGAGAATTTTCGAATAGAAATAATAAATGGAAAAACACAATAAAGAAAAAAAATAGAGTTGTCTTTATACTGCTCATTGTAATCTACCTTTTTTTAAACATATAATATTATATTTTGTGAATCTATTCTAACTTCTCTGATTTTTGTTGACCAATTTCGGCGAACTGTGGCGTCTCAAAATTGTGGGTGGGACTGGGAGTAATCAGGCTTATCCACTACCAGATATTGTTTCTAGCCCAGCTGTTTACTTTTCCCATATTTTGACATATTGAATGCAAAGTTAAAATAGGTTGGTTGGTATTTTGCTTCAAAATAAGGTTTGATTGGCTGATGGCTGCATTCATCTAAATGACATCTCAAAGACGCCTTTTGTCTCTTTGGATGAAGGCCAAACTACAAGCACACACAAACACCTACATATGTCAATAATGTGTCTAAAATGCGACGGGATGAATTGAAAATTCAATAGAGTAGTAAATAGACACTTTTGTTGTCATTATGGGGGGAGGGGGGGTGCTAATCCTGGATGTAATTTTCTTTTTTGTAAATTAATGAAAAATGGTATATGGGACTTTTATTGTGCTCCACCTTTGTGTCCACAATCCTGTGAAAAAAATGAAGTTCTCAGGTGTATATATACCATCCCTATTTTTTTTCCCTTCCACCATTTATAGTAGATTTTGGTTCTACTTTAGTGTTTCTATGGTAGACTTTTCAATCTATAGTCTGTTGTAATATGCTCCTGCTCTATTACTTGATTTACACGTGTTGTAGTTGTGTTTTGAGGGTGTTCATCAGGTGTTTGGAGGATTCTATCTTGATTATGATGTTATAGTATTGAAGTCATTATATTCACTCAAAGATTCTATTGGCGTGGAAGATAAGCTAGCTGAGAATTTTACTTTCAATGGTGTTGTGATGGCATTTAAAAGACACAGGTTTGTTGTGGATTAGGTTATTAAGTATTTGCCTATTTTTTGAAGACCAGTGTAGCTGTTTCTAAATTTTGTTACTATGTACTCTCACTGGTGTTGTTACTACGCTACACTGAATTTGTTGCTAATTTCTTTAAAATTCTAAATATTTGATATATTGATATTGGTATAAGCGATGCATTACCATGCTTGAAGTGTTCCAAAATTTAGTCCTTTGATTCTGCTTAATTGTCAGTCATTAAACTTGCAGGCACGAATAGGAAAACTCTCAGAGAAAGGTGCTGTTGTAATGATTCTAATTTCTAACCTTGCATTTATCATTCTAGTTTCAAGAGTATTAGCAGGGAGTTTTTCTTGGCAGCAACCCTTGTCTTGCTTATATGGCTAGGTTTTTCTTCTATCCTTATTATTCATTATACTAGTCCTATGAAATATCAGATTGTATATGATATTAAGATTTTTTCCATTTTGAGCAATGACCATGTGAAGTTAACTGGAACTACTTAATTCAGCTGTTAAACATATGGTTTCTAATTCTTCACTAGAATCTGCATCTTTTCTGGAATCAGCCTTAATAATTTGATAGTGCATTTTTTGAAGATTCTGATTACTAAGAGCAGAATTTGAGAAAATAGCAAAGATATATTGATCATTTAAAAAAGATATTATTTAGTTATTTCAACCTATGAAATTAAATGATGAAATGAAGGCTTCTCAGCATTCTCCCTTCATTGGTTGCCCTGGTCTAGACCTCTGTTCGTTTCTGATTATATCATTTGTAAGCTAAAACTTAATGAAAAAGCAGTAATTAATGCACAAAGGCAGTCCAACTCTGTGAAGACCCTGACCCACATGCCACAATATTGTCCAGTTCTGAGCTTGGTCCCTACCCCGATTTTGTTTATGTCATGGGCTTAAGTCCCCACCCAAAATGCGTCATGACATGTAGCGTCCACAATCATATATAGCCCAAGGCCAAGACTTTTCCCAATCCGATGTGGGACTATTACAATCCCCCCACCTTATAGAAGAGTTATCCTCGGCTTTGATACCATTCTGTGAAGACCCAGACCTACATGCCACAATATTGTTCGGTTCTGGGCTTAGGTCTCCGCCCCGATTTTCTGGCATGGGCTTAAGTCCTCACCCAAAACGCGTCATGACATGTAGCGTCCGCAATCACATATAGCCCAGAATCACATATAGCCCAGGATCAGGACTTTTCCCTATCCGATGTGGGACTATTACAAGCTCTTCCTTCCACTTCTTCAAGTTCTACTTCTTTTTGTTGCCTTTCCATGATCAGCCTTTTTTCTTGGGCTGCTTGAATTTCAACTTTTATTGGTAGGACTTTTTGTAGATACTACTATTATTTGATCTTGTGTCATATGTTCTTTTGTAGAAGTTCTGCGTTATTTAAAGTCATGGCAGTAAAACAAAAATTATTAAGGCGTTCTTGAAAATTTAATTGGATGCTGAAATGTTATCTTGCAAATTTTGTTGTTGACAAAGCTAGTGCAATTAAATTGTTTTCTTATTTAACAGGAATGACTCTTTTGAAGGACACTAAAGCTTATGGGTACAGTTCGCTAGGGAGATCTTTGTAGGAGTTATTTTTCGGGTAATTTAACTGGGTCACAGCTAATGCTGCAATGTTGTATCATTGGGCTAAGTAATTTCTTATGACTAGCTACAAAAATAAAATAAAGTTAATTCTGTTCTGGTTCATCCAGATGATGTTGATGCTTATGATCAGATGGTAGCTGGGGTAACGGTAAGTTGTTTATACGGGAATAAACTTGTTCTTCTTTCATGGTGAAAGATACACAAATAAGAAGCGTTGTTAGAGAAATTTTATAAAACTATCTGATTCAATGTATCACAACTCATTTGAGTTGACCAACTTTTGACAATTTTTCGGGGTGTCAATTGAACATCGGCAGCAGCCTTGTATTTTTTACAAAGGGGGTCACATAGCCAGGGGCGGAACCACATACCCACCAGTGCAGGCGCACGCTCCCACTAAAACCCAAAACTTTTTTTTTTTTTTTTTTTTTATATATAAAAGCTAGATTTCCTCTTTTGACGCCCTCTCTCTCTCTCTTCTGACGCCTCTCTCCCTATTCTCTCTCTTCTCCCTAAAAACCCCCTCTCTCCCCCCTATTCTCTCTCTCCCTAAAAAACCCCTCCCAGGCTTAAGAATATGACGCCCTCTCTCCCCCTATTCCCTCTCTCCCTATTTTCTCTCCCCCTATTCTCTCTCCCCCTATTCTCTCTCTCCCTATTCTCTCTCCCCCTATTCTCTCTCTCCCTAAAAAATCTCTCTCAGGCTTAAGAATCTGACGCCCTCTCTCCCCCTATTCCCTCTCTCCCTATTTTCTCTCCCCCTATTCTTTCTCTCCCTAAAAAACCCCTCCCAGGCTTAAGAATCTAACGCCCCCTCTCTCCCCCTATTCTCTCTCCCTAAAAAACCCCTCCCAGGCTTAAGAATCTGATGCCCTCTCTCCCCCTATTCTCTCTCTCCTTATTCTCTCTCCCTAAAAAACCCCTCCCACCTGCACCGCCCCAGCCCCCAAGGCCCCAAGTCTATGTGGCCGTGGGCCCGTGGCAGAGACAGAGTGGGGATTCATATTCAAGTTTTGTGGGGTTAGTATGGTGATTTCGTATTATAGTTTGGTTAGGTATTTTATTTTGGTTTATCTAGTTAATCTGAAAGGATCGCATTGTAACCGAACCAAATAATTTTTCTGCAGCACAGTATTTTATTTTGTTGTGCATTTTGATTGATGATTTTTTCGCCTTCTTGTCTCTCTCTCTAGATTTAGGGTTTTATTTATTTTTTAATTGATTTAGGGTTAGGTACTTCTTCTTGTCTCTCTAGATTTAGGGTTTTATTTATTTTTAATTTATTTGCCATATGATACAATGAGTTATTGTGCGTAAATTATTGATTTATTTTCCTAAATTAATTATACTATATGATACCCCTTGTCTCTCTCTCTAAAATATTGTACTTTTTAAATCATGATTTTTATGTTTTACATGTGCTTTCTACAAATATGAGCATGAAAATAACATAATATGAGCATGAAAATAAAAACTCATCTATTATGAATACATAAGAGTGAACCATACTCAGTTATTCCACATGATTTGTGCTCCCCATATCAGTGAATATACAATGGAGATTTAGGAACTTTATTTTTATTGAAATTTAAAATTTTATTTGTTAAATATTAATTGTATTTTGAATTTTATTGTGTAGGTTTTCAACAAATCGGATTTGTCCGATCGCGCAATCGGATTTGAGTTAAAATTTCTTCAGATCGTGCTAAATCGGAGGTAATTTTTCTTGTCTAAATTTAACTTTTTGTAATTCTATATTATTGGCTGATAATGATTAATTTATGTTTAGGAAATATGGTTATATTTAGGATAAATATGTGAATAAATTTTTATTTGATGTGTGTGCTCTGGCAAATGCGATTTATAGTCTTTCTTGGTTTAGGCCTAGTTTCTAGGGTAAATAGTCAAAAATATGCAACCATCAAGGCAAGGCTTCTTCTTATCAATGGACCCTTTCTTCTTTTCCTTTTCTCTAAAAGATCGAGTTCGGGCCGACTTAAAAAATAAACTCACCTCAATTTTAATAAGAGCCTTTAAGACAATAAAATAAAAAATGACTACTTTCTAAGGTTGTAACATATGATAGAAATAGAGTGCGTTACTATGAGGATATGAAGGACTGATTTACATCTTTTGTTTATTGAACCAGTAATGTTCAGATATTTTAAGAAAGCATCTGAACTAGCGTCGCCTTCTGCGAGAGAAAATGAAGTGTGTGATGGAGTACAACCTCATGCACAACATGAAAATGTTGAAAGTGGCGGAACTACATGTGCGCCAGTGCGGGCAAATGTAGATGTTGGCTTGACAAATCTTCCAGCAGATCCAGGTGTGCGTCCTAGGATTTCAAATTACCATCCTAATTTACAAGAAAAGATAAGAAGAGCTTATTTACAGAAGGGTCCTTTTCAACCCAAAGGACATAATTTTCCTCGAACGAAATTTTCAAATGGGTTTCTTCGGTTTAGTCCCAAGTGGTTTGATGAGTTTAGTGGTTGGTTAGAATATAGCATAGAGAAAGATGATGTATATTGCTTGTGTTGCTATCTATTTAAATCGGATAGAGGAGGACAAGAGGGTGGTAAGCAATTTGTTAGTGAAGGTTTTAGAAGTTGGAAGAGGAAAGAGAGATTAAACACTCATGTTGGAGTACCTAATAGTTCTCATCATCAAGCTTATGTGATGTGTGAAAATCTTTTAAATCAGATGCAACACATAGAGACTGTTTTCGAGAAGCATACTGACCAAGAAAAATTAGATTACAAAGCTTGTTTGTATGCATCGATTGATTGTGTACGATTTCTTCTTCGTCAAGGGTTGGCTTTTCGTGGCCACGATGAATCAGCGGACTCAATAAATAAAGGAAATTTTCGTCAACTGTTAAATTTTCTTTCCATTCATAGTGAAGAAATTAAGAGAGTTGTGTTGAGCAATGCTCCCGAAAATTTACAGTTAACATCACCTAAGATTCAGAAAGAGATTGTTTAAGCATGTGCAATTCAAACTATAAGAGTGATCGTCGATGATCGTGGAGGCGCTTTCTTCTCACTATTAGTTGATGAATCTCGTGATATATCCATCAAAGAGCAGATGGTTGTTGCGATACGATATGTAGATAGGCGAGGTTTTGTGGTTGAGCGTGTCATAGGATTTGTACATGTTCTTGAAACCTCTGCTATATCACTTAAAAAAAGAATTGAGGAACTACTTTCCAAGCATAACTTAAGTATGACAAGAATGCGTGGTCAAGGATATGATGGCGCAAGTAACATGCAAGGTGAATTCAACGGACTCAAAGCACTTTTTTTGAAAGAAAATGAATGTGCATTTTATATCCATTGTTTTGCACATCAACTTCAGTTAACAATTATCGTTGTTGCATAATATCACAAATCAGTTGCAACCTTCTTCGAATTGGTCGCTCTTATAGTAAATATGGTTGGTGGCTCATGCAAACGAAAGGATCTTCTTCGAGAGAAACAAGCTGAAAATGTGAAGAAAGCACTTGAGAGTCAGAAAATCTCGACTGGAAAAGGCCGTAATCAAGAAACCAGTCTTAGAAGGGCGAGTGAAATACGTTGGAGTACACATTTAGATACTTGCCTAAACTTAATTGTCATGTACCCTGCCGTGATTAAAGTACTTGAGTTTATCGATGAAGATGGTGAGCTTATACAACAAAAAGCTAAAGCAAGTTCTCTATTGGATACCATGTACACTTTTGACTTTGCATTCACTTTACATGTAATGAAGGAGATTTTGCTAGTCACTTGTGATCTATCAAAGGCGTTGCAACGTAAAGATCAAGACATTGTGAATGCCATGCATTTGGTTGAATTAACAAAGGAAAGATTACAAGAAATTAGGGATAATGAATGGGATTCAATCCTCATTGAGGTTTCTATATTATTGTTCCAAATACCATGTACTCTTCTATACTGTCATTGATATGCAACTTCAAGAGCTTAATAACCGTTTTACTGAAGTAAACACTGAATTACTACTTTGTATGGCTTGTTTCAATCCAACAGAATCATTTTTAGCTTTTGACGAGCAAAAGTTATTATGCCTTGTACAATTTTATCCACTTGAATTTTCAGAAGTAGATCGACTGGTTCTTAGAGGTCAACTCAAGATGTTTATTATGGACATGCGCTCGAACGAAAAGTTTTTTAATTTGAAGGATATTAATGACCTTGCGAAGAAGTTGGTAGAGACAAAAAAGCACGTTGTGTATGATTTGGTTTATTTGCTCTTAACTCTGGCATTAGTTCTTCCAGTTGCCACTGCTACTATTGAGAGAGCATTTTCTGCTATGTATATTCTGAAGAATAGGCTTCGTAACAAAATGGGAGATGGATTGATGAGTGAATGTTTGATTACATACATTGAGAAAGATATATTTGATAGCCTCGATAATGATACAATTGCTAATTACTTTCAAAAGATGACAAATCGTCGAGGACAATTGCCTTAAAAGAATTTTTTTTTACAGTTGGCAATGGATTTAAAGTTTGATTTTTTTGTAGATGAATGATATATACAATTGTCAATGTCTTATTGTTAAAATTTTCTTTTTTTATGTAATTTTAATAAAAATTATAGTTTATAATATAAAGTAGTTTAAATTTAAATTTATTGTACAAAATTTATCTTTAATTCATTTTGCGCCCCGCCTAGATGAGAATCCTGATTCCGCCACTGCACATAGCAGATGTCTCTCCTCTTAACATTTTATATATATATATGGAAAAGGTGTTCGTCCGCCATGGGAGGACGGTCACCATCCTCCAAGGTTCCAAGTGGAGGTCCACTTGGCATATAAAACATTGTTTCAATGCCACCTGAGTCTTGGGTGCATTACTTAGATCATTTTTTAAAAATAATTTAAAACTCATCTCCACTATGTATTTTTTGAGCCTTGAAATATAGACCATTGAAACTAGTCAAACATTGACTTATGCTTTTAAAAAAAATATATGAATTTTTTTTTTTTTTTAAATGATCTAAACCATCCACCCGTGCTTCACGTGGCAATCAAATAATATTTTGAGTGCCATATGTACCTCCACATGGATCTTGGAGGACGGAACCGGCTCCCTATATATATAATCCGTTAAATTATAAGGAACCCTTACCTTACATATAACAACTAATAGGTTCCTATGCCTAAAGTGGATACTTTTCGCTTGTACTATCCCTACCTGACCCTAAACCCCTGAACCAATCGAGCTATTTAATTATTCTTTAATTAGAGCTAAAAGCCTTGAAAGAGTCATTCCAAATCAGTTCTTGAAGTTCATTCACTGTAGGTTCTCTTACTTGCTCTGGTGGCCGGCAAACACCAACCGTCCGAGCAGACTCGTGGAGCTGCTGATTTGATTATTGTAGAATAAGAGGAACCATCTTAGGAAATGACTTAACTAAAAAGACAGATGTCGCCGCGGGGAGGCGAGGGAGCAGCTTGTTTGGTCTCGCGTGAAACAACAATTAGTGGATATTGGTACTGTCACTCCACACCAAGCAAAGGTTTGGGGATTCAGTGGTGTAATGTTAAGAGGTCGTGCCCTTCCCTTTCCTACAGAGCTTCATTGGCGTTGCCCCATTCCCCAATCAGATGTTTGGATATGAGTTATAGTCCGCAAGGAGCGGCATGGGCGTATGGCCTTTCCTTGAAATCACCCCAGGCATACCTTTTTATTAATTCATTCAAAAAGGTTCTTGAGAATTGAAATCGTCCAGGCGTGCAGGAAGGGGTGTAATGACTTCTTTTCAACTAATAGCTCGCCTAGCTGTCCCCCCTCTATTCTCATTGTACTTTGAGTTGTATGCTATCATTCCAATGGCATGTCCATGGTATTATACTAATTACAAGGCCAATGTTGTTTTGAATTGAGCATACCATATGGCATGTGATTTGACATCTGGTGCAGCCATCCAGGATTGTGTTCGCACACATCTTGCAATTTCTCTTTTATGTTATTTTGAAATTTCTTTCAATCATTGTGCACTAGTAGTTGAAGTTTTTGAACACTTTTAGATCAAGCGGTCTACGAGTCATTAACACCGACATGCAATGAAAATACTATAAAGAACTTATCAGCAAAGGTAGGCAGGAATAAGATAGACCAATTTCCTTTTTTCTTTTTTTTTTGACAATAACACTGACAATGAAAATACCCCATTGCTTCAAAGCAGGCTGTTGTGGCCCCTTCCACGACTGCTCCTCCGACGGAGACTTCAGTAGCCTCCATCCCTAGCCCTGCTAGATCTGCTGCTAGAGCAACCAGCACCACTGTCCCTATCCCTTCCCTAGCTATACCCTCCTTTTCCCAGCCCATCCCCTTCACTACCTCTTGAGTCGGAGGACCCTACCTTTTCCCCTCCGTCTCCTCGGCCACCATCACCATTCACTTGGGCCAAGACTTCACCCATACCCCCCATCTACCACACTCTCTCCGGTCACCATGCTCTTCACTGACCCCATCATTACCCCTGAGTGTGTGACCTTCGCCTCCACTTCTACGCAGTCTCAAGTCATTGTTGATGCAGCTCTTGTCCACGCCATGGGAGTTTATACTAATGCCCTTGAGGAGGAACTGAGTCAATCCAACACCACATTGGTGGCCGAAAGGTCGATGACTATTTCTCTTCGGCATAATTGGATGAAGATGAAGGAGGAGTACGAAGATATGCATCTCAGCTGGAACTATGAGAGATATTTTCATGAGGCTGATGCTAAGAAGCATGCGGAGATGAACAATTTACGAGCTCAATTGTCTCTCATTGTCCTTGATACCGATGATGCTGATATGGGTGGAGCCCCTCCTTCCTCTCGTGGGAAATGGGTGGCCTTTGCTCCGCCCCCTCCTCCTTCGACTTTCCATAAACGAATGGGATGTTGAATGGGCATCATTAGTGCTTGTGTTGAATTGCTTTATTTTTCTGATTGTCCTCTTGCCTTTTCTCTTCTTTATTATTTTGGGAATTGAGGGCATTGCACCACTCAAGTTTGAGAGTGTTTGTGGTTATTTTTGTGCTTTTTGTTTCTCTATATATGCATCATTTAGCGACCACTGTTTTATCTTATCATACCACCGTTTTGACACCCTCAAAACCTCATTTTTGAACCATCATATACTTATTTTCCCATAGTTTCCAAAATGTAGTTGTTGATGCATGTGAGTTCTATTTTAAGAATGTTTATGCCACGATAAGACTATTGTTGTCTATGATTATCAAATTTAATGCGAACATTTAAGGATAGGCCTGAAATTCATGTTTAAAAAATCTTTTTACACCTTTTACCATACTTGAGTTTGGAAATCAAGGAACTAGTCTAAACTTGGAACCTTATGATCTTAGTGAAGACCAAACCCAGTGAGCTTTAGATTCATCTATCCATCTTTGATGAGTGAATACATAAACTCCGAGGATCTTTGAATATGAACTTTCTTGTTTAATCTCATACATTTCACTTTGATTTGTTATTTTGCATGACATCAACTTCATATCATTGTGCTAAAACACATTATATTTTTGTTCAAGATAAATAGGCATACTTACCATTTTATAAGGAAATGATTAAAGGTCATCTTTGGCTCATTTATGCCCAAAATGCCTCATCTTATACAAATCTACCTTTTAGTACACCTTTTGAACCTCTATGAAATTTTTGCATTTATATGTTATTTGATAAGCCACATTAATCATATGCCTACACCATTTCTAAAAGTTTAATCTTTACTCTTCTATATCTGAGAAATTGAGAGCGAGGGATGAGAGTGAATGAAAAGAGAGTACGTGGAGGAATGAGTTGTGGTGTTTATTGGGAGAAAAAAGGGAGAAAAAATAAATAATAATAATAATAATAAAAGAGAGAGAGAGAGAGAGAGAGAAAAGAAATGTTCGAAAAAGAATAAAAAAATATGAAGTTTTTTCCAAAAAGAAAAGGAAGTTGAGAAAAAGAAAAAGCTTTGAGAGATAAGAAAACGTAAAGTGGAAAAATTAGAAAAAATCAAATTAGTCTCTTTTTCAGTTTCTCAGAAATTTTGATCCCCAATTTCCCTTTCTTACCCCTTACCTGAGCCCTGTTATAACCCTTTAAACAAACTTATGTGATCCAATTTTGATATGGTAAATGCCTTGTGGAGAGTGAGAATGTGATACCTACGATACTTGATATAGCACGCTTAGGATACAAGCGTCTTTCTTTATGAGATTCATTTTTTTCTTTAATGCACCGTATTTCTTTTATCATGTGAGACCTTTTATTTGTGTTGTATTGCTCTCTCACATGTATGCGAAAACTTAATCATTCATCAAAGCAATTGTATTTTAAGTGATACCTATGGTGAGGATTGAGTCGAGACATGGGATCCGAGGATTCATTGTTTGGACTAGCCCCGCAATGGAAGGAATCAAGCATTGGTAAGCACACGCACTTCACTCTAGGCATGAATGAAGAAAATATCTAAAGATTGAAGCATTGAACTAATTTGAAAACCTTCAGGAGACACAACTCCCCCACTGGGGATCACCTAGGGGTTTAAAGGCTTGTTGCATACGCTAAATACAACCGTGCTCCCTGCAAAAGTGATTTTTACTTTTATACAATAACTTGTATTTTCTAGGATAGGTTTAGGTTTTGCTTTTGGGTTTCATTTTAAAATTTTGCCTTTGCTCGAGAGCTAGCAAGGTTGAAGTTTGGGAGTGTGATCAGCCTTCAAAACAACATATTTTATGTCCAAATCTCGGCTTTGGTAGCCCTCAATTAACTACTAATATTTGCCTTTAGTATGAGATATGTCACAATAAATTTAAAGGCCGAAAGAATGCAAAAGTGGTTAAAAGAACAAAGTAGGAGAAGACCCAAAGCCACGACAGAGAATAGAACTGAATCAGGGGAATGAAAGTCCTAAACAGACAATTTTGACCAGTCGAAATTGCAATACATAGAAAGAAAGAAAAGAAAGATCAAAAGAAACTATAAGTTTTGACCTGTCAATTTCAACCAATCTGAGTCCCCTGATTTCAAATTCAAAGTTTCTAATAAAAGGTTGAATGTGAAAGTTGGGAAAAAATTGTTTTGCCCTCTCTTTAGCATAGTTACAAAAATGGAAAAATTCGGAAAAAGGCAAAATAGGGAAGTCCGAAAAAAGAATAGAAAAAATTCAGGGTATGGGAAGAATTTGTCAAGGGAAAAAATTTAGGGTATATTTTTTTCGAACTTTTCCCTTGACAATTTTCAAGGGAAAAGTTCGAAAAAAAAAATAGTAAAAAATGAAAAATACAGAATAAATGTAACATTAATAATCAATATATATTAAAATTTTAAACAAATATACTTAATTAAACCTTTCTTTTTGGAATAAATGTGTTTTGTATGAAAAAATGTATAAAATGTATGTTAAATGGAGAAAAAATGAAATATTCGCTTTACTTTATCAAGCAGCTTTTTATACGTTTGTTTCTTGTAAAATCTGCGTTTTATGTACGTATTTTTTACAAAAAAAAAAATGGGATTTTTTTTGTAACTACGCTCTCTAGGGCTCTCAATGGGTTGGATCGGGTCAGCGACGGGTAAAAGGCATAGGACAGACCCGATGGTGCACCTTGACCAAACCCGACGATATATGCCCAAACCGACGCGAAAAATTACCCAATTGATGCCCGATCCAAAACCGAACCTTGTTCTTTTTTTTTCTTTTGAGATGAAATTTTATCCTTTTCATTTGAAATGGAGAAGGGTTACATAGTAGAGGGCCATAATAGTGGTAGTTAGAATAACTAACAGTAAAATACATTGAATGACATTTAAGACCCATCTAACACTGACACGGAATTCAGGGACCTTCAAAGTAAAGTAAAAATTCAAGAATCCACTACCATCTTGAAGATCTGCCGATAACCAACATCGAATATCCATCTGAAGAGACGCCACCATCATCGGCAAACTCACGATCCACAAAAACTCCCGCCACATTGGAAACAGGGGCAAAAACCGACCAAAAACTTCACACATCGCTTCAACTGAACCTTGTTCTTGTGTCAATGTTTGGCAATAAAAATCATTACATCATGACTTTCAAATTTGACGCCACAGTCGATGTTCCATGCCGCCCAGATCCCAAAAACAGCAAGTCTCTCTTTTAAACAATGATTACCTATGTTCGTGCCCATGCAATTTCTGACGGCGCCTACGTTCGAAACCCATCGATTACTTTGAATTAGACGATGGAGATTATTTTTCACCCCAATCTTCCACACGATAGATCTTGAGAACACCAACTTACCATAATGCGTCCATTTTTTATTCGACGTTGCATAAGTCCCCAAAAATAGAGAGCTGCTATTTGCACATGACACCAGATTCCGCATAGCACACATCCCGCTCAAACGACATATTTTGGAGATCTATACCATGTGGAATAAAAAATAGTCATCTGATGGTACGTTCATGGCCTCAAGATCCATCATGTAGAAGATTGTAGTGAAAAAAGAACTAAATCATCTAATTCAAAGCAATCAATGAGTTTGGCGGTTTCCAAGGATAAGCACCCTTTACAGTTACAAAATACCTCCATTTTTTTTTTTAACATAAATGCATTAAACACGTTTTTTAAAGAAACATACATGGGTCAAAATATCATCCGATACCGATACATATTGGACGATACGTATCGGTTTGGGACCTCAGCGGTACGATACATAGGGTATGTATCGTACCCTACCGAAAATACCCAAATTATCGTCCGATACAGGCAAAGTATCGCCCGTATCGTCCGTATCGGACAATCATATGAAATTATCGGGCGATAATTTAATATTATCGTCCGATAATATAAAAAAAATTAAAATGTTAAAAAATAATTTAAATTATTGTCCGATACAAACGATAATTTGAAATTATCGTCCGTGGGCCCAAGCACATGCCCTTTTGACTCAGTCGATTATAAGGTCGGTTTTGGCTCATTTTTGTTACTTTTTTCAGCCTTTTTTTGTTCTTCCCTTCTTCTTCGTTCTTCTTCCTCATTTACACTCTTTTTTTTTTGCTTATTTTCACCTCAAATTGCCGCCGAATTGCACAAAAGATCAACACCGAAGGTACGTGTAACATCCCAAAATTTTGGACTTTGAATAGTGTACCTCGGGACGAGTGCCCGACTTTGAATAGAGTACCTTGAGATGCGTGCCCGTCATATCACTTTTTCAATCAAGTGAAAGTCAACTTGATGACTTTGGTTGATTTAGTTTTGGTATGAAAAATGCACGCTCGTATGATGTTAGATCTTTAGTGGGATTTTATACACCTATATATGGGTGTTTGTGTTTCGCATGTGAGTCATGCCTCTTAAGTTATAAGAGGGAAGGGGCTTCTCTTGGAAGCCATGCGTTTGAAAAGAAGAAGGTTTTGGAGGTGTGGGTTTCTTGTGAGAGAAAGAGGAAGAAGAAAGAGGAGAAGAAGGTGAAGAAATCGCCGGATTTGCGTGCTCTGAGTTTGGGTTTGCGTGAAAAAGGGTTGCGAGATCATGTGAGGAAGAGATCCGCCGTCGATTTCGAAGATTGGAGTGGTTTAGCTGTATAGGGTTTTTGAAACCCATTTCTTATGCAAAGAGATCGTGTGATTTGAGCCGCAAATCGTAGCGTGGGTTTGTGTGAAGCGCGCGTGGGGAGATTGCCGACGTTTTCGAGTGCTTGGTCGTGATTGTGGAGCTTGGAAGAGACCGATGTGGGTTTGAAAACCCTTTTTGCAAAACAGAGAAGATGATCCAATTTATGGGTTAATCGAACCGATTTGAGGTAAGGTTTTGTAGATTTATGTTGTGCATGATATTTAGCTTAGATTTAAGGTTTAAATGATGAATTAAAGGAAGAAAATTTGAGAAAAATAAAGGTTTGGGCGAAATCTGATGAATTTGGCTTAAGACTGATGAAATTCGTTTCCTGAAGGTTTTCGATCGATCGAAATTGATTTCGATCGATCGAGTTTTAAATTCGATCAATCAAAAGGTATAGAACAGAGTGTTATGATTTTATGTTGGAATTCGATCGATCGAAATGGATTTCGATCGATCGATCAAAATTAGATTTCGATCGATCGAATTTGACTGTGTGCGCCAATTGTCCTTCAGTATTTTTAGCATAACTTTCTGCCCTGAACTCGGAATCAGGTGATTCTTGAGGCGTTGGAAAGAGGACAACTAGACCTACTACATTCATGTATATTAGAATTGATGAATCAAATGTTTTAAAGGTTAAAATTTGGTGGGAAGTTATGTCAAGTTTGAGTTGGCGCGTTTCGACTGAAGTACCGATACAGTTTTGATATTTTAGCCGTAACATTTTGTACCGAACTCCGATTGACGCGATTCTTATTGTGTTGGAAAGATGAATTCGAGATCTACAATTTTGATGTTTTGAGTAACTTATGCATCTAAAATTTTAAAGGTCAAAAGTTTATGAGAAGTTACGTCAAATTTCAGATTAGCATGAACTTGTCCGTTTTTGCCTCGTGTTGAGAAACGTTTATGGATGTCTAAGTTCTAGTAAATAGAGTTAGTCTTTGATACATGGTATGTTGTGATGTAAATTAAGGATGGAAAGGCTATAGATAGAGCTTCGCTTGGCTTCGTGCTGCGTCGAGGTTAAGGTAGGGGAAATTCACTATCTAATTGCATTTTTGATTTTGTTCATGGATGATGTGATACAAATGAATATTTTGTAACTGTTTTAGAAAATATGAAAGCTTTAAAGTATGAATTTGTAATTGAATGCATGTGTATGTCCGTTCTATTTATGTATCGGTGTTCGTTCCGCTTATGTATCTGTTTGTGTTTCGTTCCGTACCCATTTGTATTTCGTTCCGTATCCGTTTGTGCTTCGTTTCGTATCTGTTTGTGTTTCGTTCCATTTTCGAATTCGTTTATATTTCTGGTAAGGATAAGAACTCTTTGAATCTGAACAACGAGCGGCGGAGAGGAGTTGAGTCTCCGAAGAGGGGTTGAGTCCCCGGGGTTTTTACTCAGTTCCCACTTATGGGATGCTTTGTTCCCGCTTATGGGATGCTTTGGCCCCTCGTTGATTTGTGACCCTACGTAATGTGATGTGATGATACTTTGTGTGCAAAGAGGGGTTGAGTCCCCGAGGTTACGACCTTGTTCCCACTTATGGGATGCTTTGGCCTTCTGATATATGTGCTTCGGTTCCCCACTTATGGGATGCTTTGGCCCCTCGTTGATTTGCGACCCTACGTAATGTGATGTGATGATACTTTGTGTGCAAAGAGGGGTTGAGTTCCCGAGGTTACGACCTTGTTCTTGCTTATGGGATGCTTTGGCCTTCTGATATATGTGCTTTGTTCCCGCTTATGAGATGCTTTGGCCCCTCGTTGATTTGTGACCCTATGTGATGTGTTGCAATGATACTTTATGTGCAAAGAGGGGTTGAGTCCCCGAGGTTTTTACCTTGTTCCCGATATGGGATGCTTTGGCTTTCGATATGTTTGTTCCATTTCTTGATACGTCTCGTTCTTGTATGTTTCGATTTGATGATATGTCGCTCCATTTTGTTATACTCTTATCATGATATGTCACCGTTTCTAATATGTTCTATTTTAATTTATTATGTTTCTATTTGGCTCTATTTTCAGCTATGTTTTGATAAGTATCTTTGTTTTTCATATGTATTTGTTCTCGATATTCTTTGTTTCCGCTGTGCTATGTTTTGAAAATGAAAATGTAATATTTGCAACTCAGTTTGATACAAATTGTTTTGAAATTATGTCACCGAATCTATGCACTTCAATGATAAGATGTGAATTGTGTTTGAATTTCTTCTACTGAGCTTGGTTGAAGCTCACCCTTCGACTATACGTCACAAGTTTGGCAGTTAGCAAGATACGGGATTTGGGTTTGAGGACTTGTGGAGTAGTAAGATTTCGAGATCGTAGATCTGTATTGAGTTTTGGTGAGCTTAGTTTTATAATTCTTTCAATTCACTCGTATGTGCTTATTTCTAATTACTGTTCTTTCACTGTAGAACTGGAGTTTATGTTTTCGCTTTGTTGTACCAATATTTTCTGTATTAGGTTGTGATCTACGATCTGGCGGTCCGGGTTTTCCCATTTAGAATAAGTTGAAGAAAAAAAAATGTCTCCAAATTTAAGGTTGGGAAAATTCGGGCTGTCACAGTACGTGTTTTATCATTTTCTCATCGTTTTATTTCATTTTACAGGTTAAAATAAGATAGATCTACTTTATTTAAGGGTAGATCTACCTATAAATATGATAGATCTATCCTTAAATATAATAGATCTAGCCATAAATTTGGTAGATCTACCATATTTAATGATAGATCTACCCATAAATATAGAAGATCTACCATATTTAATGGTAGATATTAAAATAATTAAAATAATTAAAATAATAGGGTATGCCCCATAATTATTTTAAAATTTTGGGTCACATGTAATTAAAATTATGGGTCAAAAAATAATTTAAATAATTAAAATTATGGGTCACATGTAATTAAAATTATGGGTCACAAAATAATTTAAATAATTAAAATTATGGGTCACAAAATAATTTAAATAATTAAAATTATGGGTCACATGTAATTAAAATTATGGGTCATAAAATAAGTAATATAATTAATAATATGGGTCACATATACCCTTAAAATTATGGGTCACAAAATTATGGGTTACAAAATAATTAATATAATTAATAATATGGGTCAATATGGGTCATATATACCCTTCAAATTATGGGTCACAAAATAATTTACATAATTAAAATTATGGGTCACAAAATAATTAATATAATTAATAATAATAATATAATCACATGTACCCTTAAAATTATAAAATAATTTAAATAATTAAAATTATGGGTCAATATGAGTCAATATCAGTCACATGTACCCTTAAAATTATGAGTCACAATCATATTAATATAATTAATAATATGGGTCAATATGGGTCACATGTAACCTTAAAATTATGGGTCACATATAATTAAAATAATTAATATTATGAGTCACATGTAATTAAAATAATTAAAATAATAGGGTATGTCCCATAATTATGAGTCACAAATAAATTTTTAAAAATTAGAATAATATCAAATAAATATTCAAAAATTAGAATAATATCAAATAAATATTCAAAAATTAGAATAATATCAAATAAATATTCAAAAATTAGAATAATATCAAATAAATTTGGTAAAATATAATCTAATCTTTTAAATATTAGAATAATATCAAATAAAATTTCAAATGTAATCTAAATTTTATAAAAATTAAAATAATATCAAATAAATTTAATAAAATATAATCTAATATTTTTAAAATATCAATAATTAAAAAATAAATTTTATTTTCAAGTGTTAATTAGATGTTTAATTTAATCCAATCATTTGCTCATTCATCCAGGTGAAATAAATAAATATGGTACGATCGTCAGATCCATCATGACAATACGATATAGCAATAGATGGTGATAGACTCCGAATAGAGTGTAAGCTTTATGGGAAAAAACTGCTAGGAGGAGGTATCACATGGTTAAAGGAGCATCTAGCTCATGTAAAGGGAGAGACAAAATGGTGTCCCAATATACCCAGAGAAGTGAAAGAAAATATCAGAGCTAGTTTACAAGCGGCAAAGGAAAAGAAAAAAGTTAAAGCCGATCGTGATAGGAAAATATATGAGTGAATCAGGAGGACAGATCCAGAGTTTATATCGCCTGGACCTGAGGATGATGAGGATGAGGATGAGGATAAGCAGATAACAAGAGCTATGAGAGAGAGTGTTAGAGAAGCACAACTGTGGCGAGATCAGGAAGAAGTCGATTATCAGTTTTGGTCTAGGTTGAGAGGCCCATCCATGCCTATTGCTGGTGATGGATCTACTCGTAGGCTAAATATTGTTGATGTTGATAAGGATGTTGAGCAGACTGTCAGATTGCGTAGGTCAGCATCCGGAAGGGATTATAGGCCGTCTACTAGAGGACGTACTACAGGCCCCATGGATCTATTCATGTATCGCACTGAAAGCTCCAAACAAACCAAATTGAGTGCAATCTCCCTTAAAAAAATAGGGAAGAAGCTTGAAAAATCCATTACCAAGTTTTTTATATACAACCATATTCCGACCCAACTAACAGAGTCGTCGTACTTCAAAAGCATGATTGATATAAGTGCAGAAGTTAGTTCAGGAGTTAAAAAGCCTTCTGCATACGAGATATCTAGGCCCTTACTAAAAGATGAGTACGATGAGATAAGTGCCTATATACAAAGCTTTGAAGATGTATGGGATGAAAGAAGTTGCACAATTATGTGCGATGGATGGACTGGTCCCACAAAGAAGAGTTTGATCAACTTTTTGATTCTGACGATCTTGGACGATTTTTTAAATCAATTGATGGCACATTTGATTACCTCTTTCAACTAATGGATAAGGTAGTTCAAGAGGTTGGAGAGCAGTGGGTTGTGCAGGTGGTAACAGACAATGCAATAAATTACAAAGCCGCTGGATTAAAACTAATGATGAAGAGACATCACCTGTACTAGACCCCGTGTACCGCTCATTGCGTGGACCTCATTCTTGAGGATTTAGGAAAGAGAAGTAAGGCACAAGCAACTATTCAGAAGAGAAGAACAATTACTTCCTACCTGTACAACAGTGACAAGCTGGTCAATTTAATGAGAGACTTCATGAACAATGAGTTGCTCCGACTTGCGATTACACATTTTACAACACAGTTTTTAGCCCTACAGAGTTTGGCTAGATATAGGTGTGAGCTGAAAACCATGGTGTCGTCGGAAGAATGGAATAAATATGAAATAAAACTCCCACAAGCAAAGAGACTAGCTTGCACTGAAGTTGCTAACCTGATCTACAACACGCAGTTTTGGGCAAATGTTGACCACCTGATCGCCGTCACTACCCCGTTTGTGCAAATGTTGAGATTGGTTGATGGTGATGAGAAACTAACGATGGGGTACGTTTATGAGTAAATGGATAAGGCAAAATTGGCTATCAAAACTAAATGCCCTACAAAATATAAACGATACTGGGCGATTATCGATAAGAGGTGGGATGCATAATTTCACCAGTATTTGCATGTAGCAGGTATAACATGTTAAACTGCTTATGTAGTGATTTTTATTTATTTTTTTATTATTTTCATATACTGATGAAATTGCTCATATTTGATGTGTAGCACAGTACTTGAATCCGGCCTTCCAGTATACACGACACTTTAAGTTGAGTGACACTGATGAAGTGTATACCGGTTTGTTCAATGTAATCCAACGAATGCTCTCTGAGTTAGCGGATCAAGGTCAAGCCATCAGAGATGTGAGTAATCATAGTATCACACCTTATAACTAATAAGTCAAATGTCATGTGATATTATGATATGTGGCTTACTGTATTTCATCTTATAGATTGACGTGTTTCGTAAGAGACATGGGTCATTTGGGACCCCATTGGCGTAATCCCAAACTAAACACGACAAACCCACTGATTGTTGAATGCATTATGGAGGTGATGATCCGATATTGAGGCGGGTAGCAATGAGGGTATTGTCGCAAACATGTTCCTCGTCCAACTGTGAGTGGAATTAGAGCACTATCTCTCTCATTCATACTAAGACAAGGAATAGACTAACTATGGAACGATTGAAAAAGTTAGTCTACTGCCACTACAACATGCGATTAAGGGTCAGGAATATGCAGAGAACCAACCGTGGTAAGCAATTATATGAAGTCTTAGTTCCTTAATTATATGAAGTCTTACTTACATCTTATACTAATTCATCTATCATATTCTACCTTGCAGACAGTGAATATTTTGATCACATCCAGTTAGATTATACATTCGAGGAGGATGACCCTTTGAACCAATGGATCGAACAAAGAGAAGAGCCAGTCTTGGATACTGAGAGCACTAAATGGTTGGACAATGCTGAAAGAGTAGTGGAGCAGTAGGCTTTCCAACCACCGAGGCGGAAAAAAAGATTGAATCGTCATGCAATGGTTGGATCTGATGAGAAAATGCAGCCCGATAGTGATGATGGGAGTGGTGAGGATGATGGTGGAGGGCATGATGGTGGAGGAGACGCTGGCACTAGTAGTGGAGGGGAGGATGTTGGTACCTCTGATCCTTATAGAGATATTGCGGCATAGGACGATAACTCGACACCGTTAACATTGTTCGACACTCCTACATTTAGAATGGGAGGGGTTGAAGGAAGAGGAGCGTCAAAATCATATCAAACACCACCACCACAAGGTTCACATGATGATACGGATATGGGTTATATGACTTCTAGCTTCAGGGGATTCAATTTACAAAATACCGAAGATTTAGCAACTAGTAACCCATACTACCAGCCACAACAAACCTACCTGGTGCCATATGACTTCGTTGGTCGGATTTTTGGAGCACCGGCCTTTACGTACTACACTGAGCCATATTCGTTGCTACAGCCTCAGTTTCAAGAGAGAACATATGATTATAGGTATCAATATGGCCAACATTATAGGCAAAGGCCAGAAAGCTCGCGCACTGATGATGATGATGATCATGAGGGCCAAGAACCACCACAAAATTTAATGTGACTCTAAAGTAAATTTTTCATGTACAATTAAATTTATTTTTATCAACATAGCTATTAATTTTGACAATATATAATTTATTTTTGTCAATATACATTGTAATTTAGTTTATGCGTGATTGCGTCGATCAAATTATGAAATATTGTTAATAAATAATATATATATATTTATTAACAAACCCATATGCCAGGGTAAAACATTTAGTTAAGAGGATTTAATGGCAGTTAGAGCATATTCCTTCTAAATTTATATAAGCTCTAAGAATATATATGAAAGTGAAGCAATTTTGCATCAATCCTAATTTCCTCATTTCAGAGAATTCAAGAAGGGAAAGGGAAAACAAAATAGGCATGTGATCAGCATGTCAAAAATAATGTTAGAAGATCTATTACATTAAGTCAAAAATGTGATCTTAAGTCAAAAATAAGTCACAAAATAGGCATGTGACTTTGGTTAAGTCACAAAATAGGCATGTTACTTATATATTCATCTAAATAATGCATTAAATAAGTCAAAAATATAAGCAAAAATAGTTGAAATAAATACATATAACTTTTCATATTTTATTGAGATTTTTAAAGATTTTTTTGGGATTTTTTTTTTTTTATGAATGTATCAAACCGATACATTCAATGTATCGGACGATACCCGATACGTATCGTCCTGAGGGTCAGGATGATACGTATCGGAAATCCGATATTTTGACCCATGGAAACATATAAAAAAAGGGTGCCATTACTTACACAGGCTTTTCAAGTGATTGCACCATATTGCACCAAATTTAAAAGAAAGACTTACAAATTTGGCGACCTCTACTATGTGAAAATACCATCTAAGCCGTTTGATTTGAAGGCTATGATTTAAAGATATCAATTGTAAAAGATTAGAACAAAATATAATTTTCATCATTTACTTAAATAGAGTCAAAGGCTAGTATATAATTCAATAGTTGACTACAATAGATCATATGACAAGTATCGTGTTTTGCTCCAATTTTATGTACCAGAGATCTATTGATCACAAACTTCATATCCGATGGCCGATATTGCATTTTTACATCACATGTCCCTAAAATACCAAGTCTTTTTTTAAATTCGGTGCAATTACTTGAAAAACGCGTGCAAGTATTGGCTCCCACAAAAAAATGGCCCTTTTTTGAAGAACATATATAAAACATGGTTTTATAAGGAAAAACAATTAATTCACGTTTTTTCCCATTTAAAATGCATCTCATAAGTTTTTTTCCGTATAAATTGTTTTTATTAGAAAAAAAATAAAGGTTTAATTAAGTATGTTTCCCTTCCAAAAAAATAAAATAATGTTTCCATATATTTTTGAAATTTAACTATATTTACTACTAATATTTATATTTTCCATAGGGTACCGTTGTTTGCGCCCACGCGCTCTCTAAAAGCACCCACGTCCTACAATCCATGAAAACCATTGATTCCTTCTATTCAGATGATAGAGATCATGTTTCACCCTAATATTTCATACAATAGAAAGTTGAGATCATGGCACACCTTTTAGACGATCAATTTCAGATTCCATGTAATATGTCACAGATGCCCGAAAAATGCTTCTTGAATCATATGGCACACATACGCTCAAACGTGATATTAGAGACATTTTTTTGGGGATCTGACACTTGAAATCAAAAATTGACAGTCCAATAGGTGCATCATGATCTCCAGATCTATTGTGGGAAAGATCGGGGTGAAACATGATCTTCGTTACCTGACTAGAAGAAATGAATGGTTTTCAAGAGGTTTGGAACGTGAGATATTTGAAAGGAAGCGAGGGAGCAAACAGAGGTCTACCCATTTTGCATATTTTACCATTTTCTGAATATTTCCCTCCACGTTATTCTTCTTGTACCCCGTCTTTTTCAGAAAAGGTAACTAGAATACATACCCTCTTTTTCAGAAAAGCTGACTATGCTGAATCTAAACAGACCATATGTGCAATAAACTGGCAATTTCAGTTTTGCATAATTCCAGAGAAGCAAGTTTCATTTGACTTGGTCTTGCTTTAGTTGGGATATGTCGTTCATTGAAATCAGGATTATAGGAAAGAGAAACAATATGTTTCTTGCAATCCCAGAAAGTATTTGGTATATCACTACAGATATCATTGATGTAAGATTTTAGAAGTTGAGAAATCTTGGTTTGTATTGCAGGGGATTCCAATTGTTTTTCTAAAGATAAAAGCTTGACTTCTTGTTGTAAGAAGTTGAGTTGCCTTTCTTTGAAAAATAAATTAGATTCCACAGAATTGATGACTTTTGTTTGTGGTGGAGTTACAAATTGAAATAGGAGATTATGTCCATTATATTGGGCATGAATACCATTTTCATTTACCTTGGTTAAGGGGAAAATTGAGGTAATAAAAGGAGTACCAAGAATAACAATTTGAGTTAAATCTTTGATAAGTATAAAATTAGCTGGAATACATACTCCATTATTACAAATTGAGACATAATTTAATTTATATTTAATTTACATTTTGTAACCACTAGCATTATTAAGGGTTTGAGTAGTTTTATCAAAATATTGAGTAGGAACCAATCCTTCCTGAATGCAGTTTAGATCAGCTCCACTATCAATTAGGGCAACAACATCTTTGATAGTAAATTCTTGATTGATTACCAAAGTAACTTGAATATACCATTTTTGAGTTGTTACTTGGCTCATGACATTGATTTGATTATGTTGTTGAATTGGTGGTTGAGTAGCAAGAGATTTCTTTTGCTTACTCATCTCAATTTTTAATGAATTAATTTCATGTTTAAGGTCACTAATTATAATCGGTTTAGGAATAGACTCATTATTTGAGTATTGAGTTTGAGATTCTTTTATTGGATTAGTAGTTTTGTCTACTAATTCCAATAGAGGTGGTTGAATATTTGTAGGACAATTTATTTTTGGATGATCAGAAGATGGGGAAAATTCAGATTTTGTCTGAATAAGTTTTGGGTATTTGTCTTAAAGTTGGTCTGACTTTTTCTTGATCTTATACCGATTGGCATAATGACCAAACTTTGAACATTTATAACACTGACTGTATTCTTGTGATTTGGATTTAGATTTCTTCGGTTGAGAAGACTCAAACATTTTTTGAGTTTTCTATTTATAAAAACTTGGAGGATAAGATTTGGATTCAAGATTTTCTGTTGTTTGAGTTAAAACATTGATTTGGAATTTTTTCTGTTTTTTTTGTTTCTTATAAGATAATGATTTTAATTAGGATTTTAATTGATGAAGAAATTCTTGTTGGGGATTAGTATATTGTATTAAGGAAGTATTTATTTTTTCAACAGGTTTAATGAAAGCAGTGGCTTTCAAATTTGCTGTTGAATTAGGTTGAGTAAGTTTGAGGGCTTCAACAGGAGGATGAACTGATTGCACAATTGCACCATCTAGTTTCTGCCATTCTTTTTTAAAATCTTCAAGAAGAAATATTCTCCTTTCTTCTTGATTCATTTCAAGATATTTTGTCGCCTTAAACCAAGTAACGAATGGAATTACTTGATAAAAAGTTTCAATATATTGGTAAAATTGTTCTTTGAATTCTTGTAATTTTGATGCAGAAATTTTTTTTAAATACCATTCACGGAATTGTGCATAATTATCTTGCTGAAATTCAGTATTAATTTCTTGTCTATTGATAATAAAGTGTTCTGGTTTTGTAAAGGCCATAAAACTTTTAATGGATTGAGAAATTCATCTCGCTAGCAGTAAGAGACCCCCTCTGCTGTTGGGTATATATCCCATGAGGAATCTGTTGTTCAGAGATTTGGATTCCTTCAAGATTAGGTTGATTAAATTCAGAAAGAACAGATGAGTTACCTTCTAAATAGGATGATCGAGCAGTCGAGGGTATAGAGACTCTATAAGGGCCTCTAGACCTCGAGTCAAAGTAAGAACTCCTATAAGAAGTTATGTGGGATGTAAATCTATCAAATTTTAATATTACACCTCCTTGGATATTTTAAACTATTTGTTCAATTTCTTGATTTAAAATTGGTTTAAGAGAGACAGCTTGCGGTATACGCCAAGTATCAGGAAAAGTAATATTTTTCCATTCACATAATTTTTGTATAGCAACATTAGTGGTTGCACTATTAGTCTCAATTAAGACTATTCTTCCTGATTCATTTTGATAATTAATTTTAGGAACCAGAGAAGTCATCACTATATAATGAAGGCGATAGATCAAAGCAATGGTCTCTGATCCAGGCATAAAGTTGTATCCCTCAGTTTAGAGATTAAGGGTACAAGCATGTAAAATATTTTTATCTGTTAAAGATAAAGTTAAATTTGGGAAAACATTGTAGTATACTGGACCAAGGCATAAGCTGGTCTCAATAGCGGCCATCAGAGAGGGTCGCCAATCAAGGCATCTAGCATCTCTGAGAGTGCTAAGTATACTAGTATTTTTCAGACCCAATAAGGTCAAAGGTTTGAAGGCAACCTGAATACATCCTAGATATAGGAAGTTGAATTTGTGAAGGTCATGCAGAAGATCTTCATTTGAAAGCAATTGAAAACCTTCGTTTTGACTTTCTTCATTTATATTGAGTGTTTGCTCAGTAGTTTCGATTGACATGTCAGTGGTTCAATCTTTTCATCCATATTGATAGATTGTTTTAGGATTGATGGAAGGAATTGTCCATCGATTTAATTGATTTTGTTGGTCATCAATTCTAGACCATTTGTCTAATTATTTATTTTTAATTGATTTTTTGATTGGAAAATTGAAAAGAGACATAAAAAATTTTATTTATTTATTTTTTTTAAAATTTTAAAACAGTAAAAAGAAAGGGTAAAAGAGCTTTTGGTAAAACCAATAAAACTGTAATTACATATGGGAATAGTAATGTTGGACTAATTTTACTATAGTGAATAGTGATTCAAAATACTATTCATCAGTATAGTAAATTACTATTTACCTTCTTCTCCATAAATTTTCATGGACTTTTTACAGAAGTTCATTTAGATTTACTACTAGATTGCGGTTGTAAAACTGCGTCCGTCCACGATAACTTTTACGGTGAATCAACCGACAACAACGCACTCATTGCTACAACGCTATCAAGTCATCCCAGCGCGACTTCCCATGCTACCACAACATAGTAGTAAATCTAAACAGACCATTATAAGTCATCCATAAAAACCGCTGAAGAAGACGATGAACAGTAGTTCATACGCCCATGATTAGCTACCTGATGAGTAGTGAAATATAATGATATTTTACCCCTAAATACCTATATTTAGCCGTTCGATGAAGGCTATCTGATGAGAATTACTAGATTTGAAGTGTTTCAGGCAAATACAATCTAAGTACATAAAACAGGCCAAGAATTCCGAAAATAATATCAAAACACTGCAATTTTGGGTCATCGAGAACTTAGTGGGACTTGCAGCTCAATTTGGACATTCAAGATGTCCGATTCAGGAAATTGCTAAAACATAAAAGTTGTAGAGATTGTCGTTAGATTTCCAACGCTATAAGAATCGCCTCAATCCGAGTTCGAGATAGAACGTTATGGCCAAAATACCGAGGCAGTGTCTGATGCAAAGTTTGGCGGGAGTTCACGGAAATCAGGGAAGGTCGATCGATCGACCCTCCAGTCGATCAATCGACCAAAATGATAAAGTTTGAGACGAAAAATGCTTCTTAACGCAGATTTTTAAGGAGTCGATCGATCGACCCTATAAGGTCGATCAATCGACCCTGACTTTTCGAGCCAGGAAACTTGCTCGACTTGGATATTATTTAAAGCCAAATCAAACACTTCGAGAGAAGAGTTTTTTTTTAGGATTATTATTCATTATTCATTTTTGGTTTTACTCCTCTGGGTATCTTTTCAAGGGTTCTTCTTCCTTCTTCTTTTAGGGTTTCATCTGGGTAGATTGTACTTAGGATTTGCATTATTTTTCCTTTACATTCATGAAAACATAGATTGTATTTAGGGAAAGGCATTGTAAACAAAGATCTTTTGGAAGAAATGAAAAGTGGAATGACTTTGAATGAACAAGGAGATCAAACACCAAAGATGAGAGGCTAAATCAGTTGATCGGGAAAGATGCGATCCCCAGATAAGTAACCAATTTTTATAATTAATACCGCAGTCTATTATTGTCATCATGGAATCGTTTTACTCAAAGTTGTGTTATTGAAAATATATTGAATACTTTGTTATGACCGTTGATTGCTCGTATCAACGACCATAATCGCTAGATCTGGACCTGCAGGCTGATCTAGGCTACAGAGCGATTATATATTTATTGTCATGATCTAAACATCATGAGATACGCTATGCTTCTTACATGACTCATATCGCAATGATAGGCTGAGTCATTGTTTTTAGATAGGGTATGCCGGATTGATGATCATGTTTCTTTACTAATCATTTTTCTAGATGAATGATGGTGTGAATGATTGATGAGTACTGAAATATGATGATATTTCACCCCTAAATACCTATATTTAGCTATCTGATGAAGGCTATTTGATAAGAATTATTAGATTTGAAGTGTTTCAGGTAAATACAAGCCAAGTGCGGAAAACAGCCCAAGAATTCTAAAAATAATGTCAAAACACTGTAACTTTGGGTCATCGAGAACTTGGTGAGACTTGCGGCTAACTTTGGACCTTTAAGACAGCCAAATTATGACATTGTCAAAACACAAAAGTTGTAGATATTTTCGTCCTCTTTCCAACAGCGTAAGAATCACCTCAATCCAAGTTCGGGACAGAAAGTTATGACTAAAATACTGAAGCAGTATCTGATACAAAAAGTGTGCTAAAATTCACGGATTTCTGGGGGTCGATGCATCGACCCTTTTGGTCGATTAATCGAGGAGAAGGAGATTCTGACACGGAATTGACTACTTTAAAGCTGACTTTTAGTCCTTTTTGCAGGGTCGATGCATCGACCCTATTGGGTCGATTAATCGACCCTGAATTTGCGGCTGGGGAGACTTATGCGACGTGGGTTCTATTTAAAGCGACTCAAACACTTCGAAAAGAGAATTAATTTTTAAGGAAATAGGATTAGTTTTAGAGAGTTTTTTATTTATTCCTTTTTGAGAGCTTTGTTCCTTTAATTTCCAGTACTCATTCCTTCAGTTTATTATTTTTGTTCAAGTTTATTCCTGTATTAATTTCGTTTCTGAAGATCATTGTACTTTTGGATCAAAGTAATTTATGTTGAAGTTTGAGGTATTTTCAATTCATTAAATTAATATTATTTTTCCTTCCTTATTTATTTATGTCATTTAATTACAATATGTGTAGCTAAATTCATAGGGATGGGGATCTAATGATTCCCATCCGAGGGATGTACTTTTAATAATATAAATTTAGGATTAAAATATGAGATCTTATTTTATGGTTGTTGTGCTAAAATGGACGGATGAAATTCCCGCCACTAACTGGGATCGCGTGTGCCGAGCCATGCCCGGGATCTCAGATCTGTGACGGTAATTTTACCCTATCATTTTTATATGGTCTTTTTGCTTTCATCATGTGGATCTAATTACGATTATGATCCGGAATCGAGTGTGCTGAGCCATGCCCTGGATCTTGGATCTGTAATGGTAATTTTATCTTAATTACTCCCTAATCTGAAATCGAGTGTACCGAGCCATGCCCTTGATTTCATATCTATGGTGGTATTATTGCTGGAATTTTCGCCCACTTTGGGGATGATTTTTATTTGAACCTGAGATCAAGTGTGCCGAGCCATGCCCTTGATCCCAGATCTATATATGAAAATCATCTAAGTCATGATTGCAGGGATGGAACGTGGAACCTATCGAGGTTTTGACCATTTATCTTCCATAAAAGATGTTTGTTTTCAATGGTATATCTCATAGCTTAATCCTTAGATTTATATTATGGGAAGAACGGACCAAAGATGGGAGGATTTAGTATCTTCATATTTATCTTTATTTTTGAATTATCAATTAAATTTCAGTTTGTAGTCAGTAATTATCATCTCATCAAACCACCTAAATCATAAGACTGGTAGAATACTGTTAGATCTTAGTAGATTTCTGGAATTGCTTATTTTTTTAGATCTTTCAAAATTAGTCCTCGTGGGAACGATCTCGTACTCCGCACTCACTATATACAATCCGATTCGTGCACTTGCGAGTAAAATATTATAATTAAAATATCACATCAAGTTTTTGGTGCCGTTGCCGGGGATTAAATTAAAAAAATCTGAAATTTTGGTAGACAGTCAATTTTAGGAATTTTCGAGGATTAAAATAGTATTTCTGCTTTTAAAAAAAAAAAAAAAAATTCTTTAGAGAGTCGATACATTGACCCCCATTGTCGATGCATCGACCCCCTCTCTATTGATAGAGTGTGAATCTCGATCAATTGAGCTTTGAAAAAAAAAAAAAAAAAAAAAATTTGAAAAAAAAATAAATAAAAAAATTTAATTTTCTTGAGGTTTTCCTGCCCGAAACCTCCGCTCTATGCGTCAGTTGCATGCACACTAGGTCTTCTAAAGAAAGAACTTTAGAGCCTTTAAATTCAGAGATCGAACGTGCTTGCCGGTCAAATCGTAAGGACGCTAGATCAAGGCAGAAATTTTCAAGGGAATCATCCACTGAAGTCAGTATGACTGACAACATAAATGGGCAACTTGAATAAGAGGAAGAACCAACATTGAGAGAACTGTTCTCTCCGATCACTACAAATACCCCATTATGCATTGTATACCTCGCCACACCTGGTGGTCGGTTTGAAATTCGTACAAATGTCATTCAAATCCTTCCAATCTTTCATGGCATGGAGAGAGAAGATCCATACCAGCACGTCAAAGACTTTGTCGAAGTCTGCTCATCTGTTTACCAAAACTTCAGTGAAGAATCTGTTAGGCTACGCTTGTTTCCTTTCTCTATAAAGGATAAAGCAAAAGCATGGTTAAATTCTCTACCATCGAGATCCATAACCACTTGTTAGGCTACGCTTATTTCACCAACCATGCCGCCCAAAACCCGATTATCTTCAAAGAAGGCGACTTCTAAGTTGCCGGTTAGGCGTAAGAACGCCGCACCACCACCACCTACCCCATCGCCGGTGAGGACTCCATCACCGTCGGCATCGGAGACCACCTCCGGTTCGACGAGTGCGTCTACGCGCGAGTCTTCCTGCGAGTCCACACCAATGCCCCCACCACCCACTAATGTAATACAACCAAACGAATGGTGGGCGGCCAAGACCTTTGAGGTCGAGTACATTATCGACCCTACCCTATTCACCGATCCCGATGTGCCGGGCGAGACCCAATGGGCTCGAAACTACCTCAATAACGCCGCCTAAGAATTTTCTCAAACCAATCCGGGGTTCTTACTACCCTAGATTGGTTAGACTGTTTTACCAAGGGCTAACGGATGGCCCTACCGATGATTGCATTTTGACCAAGATCGAGGGTCGTCTATACACGATCACTCGACGTCACATACACGAGGTACTCGAGTGTTACCTCGATTTTACCCTATTCCCACCCTTCGAGGAGGACCCCCGCTTCGAGGAGGTCATGACCCGCATGACCAATGGTAAAAAGGGGTCGGGCTCCTCCATTAAGAGGGTTGACCTTTCACACTATATGTGGATGCTCGACTCGGTGATAAAGTGCAACCTTTACCCAATGCGCCACGACACCGAGCGCGTAGACAAAGTGCAACATGCACTTTATGCGGCCTTCTGTGGCCGGTGGTTCGACGCCACAAGGGTCATACTTGAGGGGATGAGGTACATTAAGGGCAAGCTGATGAAGGGCAACATGCGGCCCAAGGAGAAGATGCCTTATGCTCGGCTCATCTCGAGCATGTTGGGGTGCTACTGACGAGCCTCCTCTGAGATCTCGCCTCACGAGGTGAGGGCTACAGATCGCGTGAAGACGTTTACGAAGTCTTCATGGACCCGTAGCTACAATCTTCTAAAGCGGACCCTACCAGCTCCGGGTCCCGTTCCAGCTCAAAGCCTGATGCAAGACCAGCAGTAGCACCTCCACCACCCCCACCACCTCAGCAGGACCCACCCGTGGGTGGAGCACACCCTATCCCCGCCGAGCCATCCGTGGAGAGGATTCCCTCTCACACCACAGCCTCACCGACGCCACCTACCCACTCCGCGCCCACGACACCCACCTCATCATACCGCCGGCGCGCCGCTCCACCCGGTCCTACCATCGAGGACGTGTTGGCTCGCATGGAGGCCAACAACGAAAGGATGAACCGGAGGATAGACTTCCTACTATTTCACACCCTCCGCCACATCTATCCTACCGACTACCGCCGCTACCTCGCACAGGAGGAGGAGTGGACCGCTGGACGCACCGCCTTCCACAGAGGACCCGTCTTCCCTCCCACCACTGCAGACGCGGTTCCTTCCACATCTACCTCCGCTCCGCCGACCGAGACGCCGCAGCCACAGCCGACCACTCAGCCAGCACAGTCGCCACCACCGCAGCCGCAGCCAGCCGACTCCACCACGGTCCTGAGCACCCACCAACTTTGGCGAGGGGACTGCATAAGTCTTATATTTATTTTGTATCAGTCATGATTTTTGTACATGTATATTTTGTATGCCAATTTATTGGCGCTTTGTAAAACTTTTGATATTAATGGAAATCCCAATTTTTGTGTTAATTGTTTTCTTTCGTCAAAAATTTAAATTCCATGCTTGTGTTGTGAATACATATACGTCTGAGTCAACTGGACCACCTCACCTGCGAGTGTGGGGGGGGGGGGGGGAGTGAACCAGACAGACACACCTTGGGTTATTTTCGAGGACGAAAATTCCCAAGGTGGGGAGGATGTAATAGCCCGAAAAATCAAGCTAAACTATGACCTCGGGAATCGTGCCCGATCGGTCATAGGTTTGACCAAATGGAAGTCCAATAGTTAGCATGAGGTGTGATGAACGGATGAGATGTGACAAATTGAATGTCTATGTGGTGTGTGTTGTAAATGTGAAGTCGCATACACCTATCGCGGTGTATGTGCTCAACACAAACACGTGAGGAAAGGGATAAAAGGGTTTAATAACCCTAAATGTGTGTTTTTGGTGGTTGAGAGAGAAGTAAAGAAGAGAGAGAGAGAGAGAAAGTAAAGAGAGGAGTTATTGCAACTGATTTGGAGGGGGGATTCAAGCGATAAAAACCGGATTCAACACGGGTTGGATCTGTTAGAGCCAAAGCTGAAACCCTAGCCTTCCAACCATTTGATTTGAAATCAATTTGAGATTGATTCAAGGTAAAAAATTTTGTGAATAAAATGCATAGATCGTAGAGGCTAGGTTGTGGTTGAAAGTGGGTTAAATCATAGGATAATGGTTTAGAAAAATAGAGGAAAAAGTATGGAAGAAGATTGGGAAGAACAATGAAGGGGTTAATCGACAATTTGATTAATCGAAATTGGCGTGAAGTTGAAAGGTCGAGATTTTATTAATCGAATTGGAGTTCGATTAATCGACTTTGGATTTCGATTAATCGATTTGGGTATCGATTAATCGACTGGGAACCTCCAGTGGACCCCAGGGGTTGGAGGAAATGGCTTGAGGAAAATCAACTAATCGAAATGGGATTTCGATTAATCGATTTCAGTTTTCGATTAATCGATTTGGGATCGATTAATCGATTTTAGGAACTCGACTACTCGAATTGAGAATCGACTTTGCGAAACAGAGAATTTCGATTAATCGAATGAGATTCGATTAATCGAATGAAAATCTCGATTAATCGATTTTAAAATCGATTAATCGATATTGACTTTCGATTAATCGATTTTGGAATTCGATTAATCGACTGAGATAAAATATGTTGACTTTTGGGTTTGACTTTAAGATTCTTGGAGAGTCTTAGACCTTCTTTATTGCATCCTTTGTGATGTGTTTCACCTGTTATGTGGTACCATAGGTGGTACGTGTGGACTAGTGCACAAGGAGCCACGTGGGACCTTGATGCGTTGAGCAAACAAAGACTTGAGGTAGGGAACACCTTGAACATGTACTTTATTTTACAAGAGCATGTATGTAATAATATAGAGTTCAATTCAAATGTTTATTTGCTTAAAGATTGTGAAAAGTGTGTGTGCGTGTAACACCCATAAGAGTAATGAGAATGAGCCATCCCCAGGGGATGAAGAAGTAAAGAGATAAGAGCATCAGGTGTGATGCAAGTAAATGGATACATCCCAGGGATGTATCCAAGATTGAATCATGTTGATAGGGCCTAACTGATATAAGATAGCACACTTACACGGTGAATAACTATATGTAAGGCACCGATATTTTTGTTATTTGAGGTTTGATAGGATACCCCACCGACGTGGCGGGATATCCACGACTGACACGGCAGGATATCCGTGACTGATACGGCGGCGAAACCGTAGGCCAGTGCGGAGGCTTATCCGTACATAGTAAGCACACCCCAGGGGTGTCGAATTGAGATAAGTGAAACCCCGCCACCAATCCCCAGGGGAAAGGGGCTTGGGTACTATATTTGTATTCCCAGGGAATACATTAAAAGTGTCTATATAGATGACGATGAAGGGTATCTCATCGGGGCTCGATGCTATATTGCTCGGGGATTACTTAAGTTGAAAGTTTAAGTTTTGCTTTAGGCCTTTTCAGCATCATTCATGAGTAAATGAAAACATAAGTAATCAACAGTAATGAAATGCTTTTTAACTGTTTTCATCAATAACTACATAGACACATCATGCATGGCATATCATGGAATATATGTGAGTAATAATTTATATGTTCAACTGTGTTTGTTCCCTATTGAGCTAGGATGTAGCTCACCCTATAGACTATACGTCGCAGGTCCACTACTAGCAGCTGCCGAGGCTTCAGGAGACACTGACCCCGGTGAGTCGGACCTTGCGGCCGGTGAAGAGTTGGAGCCACCTCCTGAGGACTTCTTCTAGAGGACTCCGTTGTGCCACTTTGAGGGCTTTTTGAGAGAGTTTTGTACGGCTTGGTATGTCAAGCTTTGATTTTGTTTAAACCATGTATATAAGGAGTTGGGATTATTCTTTTGGGACGAACCATCCATGATGATTGCTATCATTGATGGTTCGGATCGGTTCTCCATTCATGCAGAGGCATGAGGGTAGAACTGTCTTTTGGGGAGTTGCTTAGTATAGATTTAAATTCAGAAATTTCGTTATTATTCTATTGCATGCTTGATATTCCAGTATTCCGTGCTTAGCTAAGGGGCACGGTCAAGATGATCGTGCTGATGGCACGGGTTTCGGGGTACCGAAATCCGGGCTGTCACAGTTGGTATCAAAGTCATTTTCTTTTAGCAATTCTGACAAGGGTTCTTTCGTCAGAACATAGGGGCTTCTGCTAACGAAACTTTAGTTTCAAATGCAGCCGCAAATGTCATCTAGAGGAAGAGGCCGACCAAGGGGAGGCCAGCAGAGGAGTCTACGTAGTGGAGATGGTTACATCTCTCCTACTAATAGAGTGCCTTTAGGAGGTACTGAGGCCCCAGGGGGCAGTAGTAGTAGACAACATGATGAAGAGGATCGAGATCATCAAGATCAAGATCTAAGAGAACAAGAAAGATTGAGAGAAAGACAAGAGGACAGAGAAGAGCGACAAAGGATAATGCACACTATGGAGACTATGGCAGCTGCCATGGCACAGCAAGCCGCATCCTTTGCAGCTCATGCATCAAGAGAACAGCAGCCACCTACACCACCTGTAGGACCTGCGTTGCCTGTGCCCTCATCTTTTACAGAGTTTAGGAGGATGAGACCTCCTTCATTTTCTGGGCAGGCAGACACAATGGCCGCTGAGAACTGGCTGATGGAGATGGAGAAAGTCTTTAGCGTGCTAACTTGCACGGAAGATGAGAGTGTGAGATGGGCAGCTTATATGTTGGATGGTGAGGCTGGGCCTTGGTGGAAGTCCGTGATACGGACTCGGGCTCAGGAGACCCTAGAGTTGCCTTGGACTTGGGAGGAGTTTGTTGAGGAGTTCAACAAACAATATTTTCCGGAAGTGGTGAGGAACCAGCTTGAGATACAATTTTTACAGTTAGTGCAAGGGAGAATGATAGTGAGAGAGTATGGGGTGGAGTTTCTACGACTTGCCCGTTTTGCTCTGGATTACGTCGCTACTGAAGTGATGAAGTCCAAAAGGTTTCAGCAAGATTTGAAGCCTGAGGTTAGGGGAGGCGTAGCTCCATTTCAACTGAGGACCTATGAAGAGGTCATGAATAAAGGACTAGTGGTTGAAGAGGAGAACACAAATAGATATAGACAGAGAGAGCAACAGAGAGGAGGAAATGAACAAGGAAGGACGGGGACCTACGAACCAGTGAACAAAAAGCTGAGGTTCGTAGCCCAAAATCAGAGACCACAGTTCCAAGGGGGTTTCGGAAGACCGGCGCAACAACAACACCAACAGAGGTTTCCATTACTTGCGTCGGGGAGACCTATTCGCTATGAGAGCTCTGCCATGTCTACTGGCGCCACTAACACACAGGGTTCTCGTACTGTTTCTTCTACACCTCGGGAGACTTGCGCAAAGTGTGGCAAGCCTCATAGGACGGTGGATTGTAGAATGGGAACTAGGGGTTGTTTTCGATGTGGCAAGGTGGGCCACTTGATCATGGATTGCCCCGAGACGGATAAGAGAAAGACGGTTTTAATTGCAGCACCACGACCAATTCAAGCAAGGAAACCGATCGTTCAGGGGAGAGCCTATGCAGTCACTGCTCAGGAAGCAGGGAACGTGCATGACGTCATCCAAGGTGAGACTCGTTAAAATTAAAGAAAATTTTTCTTTTCATTAAAATTTTAAATAGAGAAGGAGCATGCATTGGGAATTGTATAGATTCTTTCTCAATACAAAAAGTTGTATGTGAATTAAGAGTGTAAATTGATGTGTAAATTATTGTATGTATGTATGTATGCTATAGGTACTTTAAATATATATGAAAAAGGATGTTTCGGTGGTTATGACGCTCGAGTGTTGATAGACCCAGGGTCTACCCACTCATTCGTCACTCCACGTTTTGCCAAGAAGATGAAGATTGTTCCAGAGACGTTGGATTTCGTCCTATCTGTGTCTATTCCGACGGGAGAGTTAGTAGACACGGAGTTAGCTTGCAAATCCATCATTGTAGCAGTTCGAGACTTAGAGGTGCATGAATTGGAAGCAAAGTTGATACTGTTAGACATGCAGGGGTTTGATGTGATCCTTGGCATGGACTGGTTGGCGCAGCATTGTGCAACCGTCGATTGCAAGAACAAGGTAGTCATTTTCAGACCCAACACAAGAAGATCATTTCGGTTTCAAGGAGTGAGGTCGTCATCTGTGCCACTGATCTCAGCAGTAAGGATCGAGAAAATGATCAGAAAGGGTTGTAGTGGATACTTGGCTTTCTTAAAGGAGGACAAGGAAGAAAAGAACATCATTTTTGAGATAGCAGTTGTGCGAGACTTCGCTGACGTGTTTCCAGAGGAATTGCCTGGATTACTGATGTGATATTTTAATGTATGTTTTACTCGCAAGTGCACGAATCGGTTTGTATATAGTGGGTGCGGAGTACGAGATCGTTCCCACGAGGACTAATTTTGAAATATCTAAAAGAGACCAACAAATTCTAAAAATCTATGAAAATCTAATAGTATTCTACTAATTTTATGATTTGAATGGTTGATAGGATGGTGATTAATGACTACCAAAAATAAAACGTAATTGATTATTCACAAATAAAAAATAATGATAATGATAAAGATGAAGATACTAAATCCTCCCATCTTTGGTCCGTTCTTCCCATAATATAAATCTAGGGGTTAAATTATGTGATGAAATATGAGTAACAAAATCTCTTTATGGAAGATCTATGGTCAACACCCTAATAGGTTCCATGTTGCATCCACAAATCGGGACTTAGATAATTTTCATATATAGATGCGGGATCAAAGTGCGGCTAGACACACATGATCTCAGGTTCAAATAAAAATCATCCCTAAAGTGGGTGAAAATTCCAACAAGAATACCACTTACAAATCTGAAATCAAGGGCATGGCTCGGCACACTTTATTCAGATTAGGGATATTTAAGATAAAATTACCATTACAGAACCAAGATCCAGGGCATGGCTCACACCTCGATCCCTAACATAATCATAATTAAATCCACACAAACACAAAGACCATAACAATGATAGGATAAAATTACCGTCCACGGATCGAGATCCCGGGCATGGCTCGGCACACGCGATCCGGTTAGTGATGGGGATTTCATCCATTCATGATAACATAACCATAAATTAAAATCTCATATTTTAATCCCTAATTTATATTATTAAAAGCACATCCCTCGGATGGGAATCATTAGATCCCCATCTCTATAAATTTAGCCACATATTGTAAAGAATTGACATAAATAAATAAAGACGGAAAATAACATTAATTAAAATTACCTCAAACTTCAAAATAAATTACGTTGATCCACAGATGATCTTGAAAATTAATGCGAATAAACTTTGAACAAAATTTAGGAATGAGTACGGAAAAATTAAAGAACAAAGCTCTCAAAAGAAATAATAAAACTTCCCTATTTCTAGGTCTAACTATGAAAACAATGGCTAAAAATTAAGAACACTAAAACTAAATCTCTCTAAAAAAACTCTAATTCTAATCTCCAATTTACTACCTCTAACTAATTCCTCTTTCTGAAGTGTTTGAGTCCCTTTAAATAGACCCGTCGACCGCCTAAAAAGTCCCAAAAAATAGGTTTTCTGTGTCAATTTCGTGTCAAACTTAAACTCTGGCTCGATTAATCGACCCCAGAAATCCGTGAAATTCAGCACTTCTTCTTGGTTCAGACACTGCTTCGGTATTTTGGCCATAACTTTCTATCCCGAACTCGGATTGAGACGATTCTTACGCCGTTGGAAAGCTGACGAAAAGATCTACAACTTTCATGTTTTGACAATTTCGTAATTCGACCGTCTTGAAGGTCCAAATTTAGCCGCAAGTCGTACCAAGTTCTTGATTACCCGAAATTGCAGTGTTTTTGCATTATATTCAGAATTCTTGCACTGTTTTCTATACTTGGCTCATATTTACCTGAAACACTTCAAATCTAATAAATCTTATCAGATAGCCTTCATCGGACAGCTAAATATAGGTATTTAGGGGTGAAATATCCACAGTTTTCAGTACTCATCAATTACCTCCAAAAAGAGAAGTAGAATTCGCCATTGACTTAGCACCAGGAACGGAGCCTATTTCGAAGGCACCTTATAGAATGGCTCCCGCTGAGTTAAAGGAGTTGAAGGAACAACTACAAGAGCTTATGGAAAAGGGGTTTGTTAGACCGAGCGTGTCTCCATGGGGAGCACCGGTCTTGTTTGTCAAGAAAAAGGATGGGTCAATGCGACTATGCATTGACTATCGACAATTGAACAAACTCACTGTGAAGAACCGCTACCCTTTACCTAGAATTGACGATCTATTCGACCAACTGCAAGGAGCAAGGTATTTTTCCAAGATCGACCTGAGATCTGGGTATCATCAGTTGCGAGTCAAGGCAGAGGACATTCAGAAGACAGCTTTCCGGACACAATATGGACACTATGAATTCCTTGTGATGCCGTTTGGATTGACGAATGCTCCGGCGTCGTTTATGGATCTAATGAACCGAGTGTTTAAACCACACTTGGACTCCTGCGTCGTAGTGTTTGTTGATGATATACTGATATACTCCAAATCCAAGACGGAACACGAAGAACATTTGAGGATTGCTCTACAGACGCTACGTGAACACCAATTGTACGCCAAACTCAGCAAGTGTGAGTTTTGGTTGGAAGAGGTTAACTTCTTGGGACATGTCGTCTCAAAGCACGGTGTCACAGTAGATCCAGCAAAGATAGAAGCAGTAGTTAAATGGGAGCAACTAAAAATAGTGACCGATGTCTGAAGTTTTCTAGGCTTAGCAGGCTATTATCGACGTTTCGTTGAGGGGTTTTCAAAGATATCGGGACCTCTCACAAAGCTGACACGAAAAGATTCAAGGTTCGAGTGGAGTGAGGCATGCGAGAAGAGTTTTCAAGAACTCAAAACGAGACTCACTTCGACTCCAGTATTAGCGATTCCTTCAGGCAGTGGAGGATACGCCGTGTACAACGACGCGTCATACAATGGCCTTGGATGTGTACTCAACCAACACAAGAAGGTGATAGCTTACGGATCAAGACAGCTGAAAGAACACGAGAAAAATTACCCGACTCATGACTTGGAACTAGAAGCAGTCTTTTTGCGCTAAAGATTTGGAGACATTACTTGTATGGTGAGACTTTTGAAATTTTCACCGATCATAAGAGCCTCCGATACCTGTTTACACAGAAAGAGCTCAACATGAGACAGCGCAGGTGGATGGAATTCCTCAAGGATTACGATTGCTCCATACAATACCATCCGGGCAAGGCGAATGTAGTAGCCGATGCTTTGAGTCGGAAAGGTTCAGGTCAGTTAGCTTGTTTGATTTTGGGTATGCACCGATGGAAATTATTGGAAGATCTGGCATTCTACGATGCGAACATTGAGTCAAAAGCCACCGGATCCTTTTTGGCTAACATATCAGTAAAGCCAGTGATATTTGAGCATATCCATGATCTACAGATGAAAGATCCGGCATTAACAAAGATTCATCAAGACGTGAGTGAAGGTATTAGGTCGGACTTCTCAGTAAAAGAAGATGGTTCGTTGTTGTTTAAAGGCCGTCTATGCATTCCGGACAATGCCGACCTAAGACGAACGATTCTTGATGAAGCCCATAAGTCAAATTATGCTATCCACCCTGGTAGCACCAGAATGTACCAAGATTTGAAAAAGAACTACTGGTGGAGAGGACTGAAGCAAGACGTGGCCGAGTACGTGTCACGGTGTTTGACTTGTCAGCAAGTGAAGGTTGATCATAGACATCCTGCTGGACTATTGCAACCTTTACCAATCCCAGAATGGAAGTGGGAATCGATCTCAATGGACTTCATTGTTGGATTACCCCATACTACCAAGAGACACAATGCCATTTGGGTCGTCGTAGACCGATTAACCAAATCATCAACATTGGATGCGCATCAAGAAGGCCAACTCATGAATGTACTCAAAGAGCACAAAAGTGCCCTCGGTTGGTCGATAAAAGATATCAAAGGCATTAGTCCCACGGTGTGTATGCATCGAATCCATTTTGAAGACAATGCTAAGCCGTCTAGGGAACCACAGAGGAGACTGAACCCTATAATGCAAGACGTGGTCCGAAATGAGGTAATCAAACTTCTAGATGCTGAAATTATATACCCCATCTCGAACAGTAAATAGGTCAGCCCCACACAAGTGGTCCCTAAGAAATCGAGAGTCACAGTGGTGTAGAATGAGGAAAACATACTAGTCCCTACAAAAAATCAAACAGGGTGGAGAGTGTGCATTGATTATCGAAAGTTAAATTTGATGACGAGGAAAGATCACTTTCCTCTTCCGTTTATTGATCAGATGTTGGAAAGATTGGCCGGGCATGAGTACCATTGCTTCCTCGATGGCTATTCTGGGTATAACCAAATAGTCATTGCACCTGAGGATCAGGAGAAGACCACTTTTACATGTCTTTTTGGTACTTTCTCCTACCGACGAATGCCGTTTGGGCTTTGTAATGCACCAGCTACATTCCAAAGATGTATGCTGAGTATTTTTTCAGATATGGTCGAGTGATTCCTCAAGGTCTTCATGGACGACTTCTCGATCAATGGAAACAGTTTTGCTGACTGTTTGAATCATTTGTCACTAGTGCTTTAACGATGCCAAGAGAAGAACCTTGTTCTTAACTGGAAAAAATGTCACTTCATGGTTAAAGATGGCATTGTTTTGGGACATATCATATCGTCCCAGGGTATCGAGGTCGACAAGGACAAAGTTGATTTAATTGCCAATCTACCACCACCTAAGACAGTGAAAGAAATCAGATCTTTTTTGGGTCACGCCGGTTTTTATCGACGTTTTATTAAAGATTTCAGCAAGATAGCGCGACCGCTATGCAGTTTACTTTCAAAGGATGCCCCGTTCATGTTTGATGATGAATGTTTGCGAGCCTTTGAAACCATTAAGGCCGAATTGATAAAAGCTCCAATAATTCAATCTCCGAACTGGAATTTTCCGTTCGAAATCATGTGCGACGCCTCTGATTATGCAATTGGAGTTATTCTGGGGCAACGAATAGGAAAATTACCGCATGTAATCTACTATGCGAGTCGTACTCTCAACGATGCCCAGTTGAACTACTTGACCACTGAAAAGGAACTTTTGGCAGTAGTTTTCGCGTTGGATAAATTTTGATCCTATTTATTAGGATCTAAAGTCATGGTATTTACAGATCACGTTGCTCTGCGTTATCTGTTCGCTAAGAAAGATGCTAAGGCACGTTTAATTAGATGGATTTTGTTATTGCAAGAGTTCGATTTGGAGATCAAGGACAAGAAAGGCTCAGAAAATGTGGTGGCAGATCACTTATCACGAATAATTATTGAGAGATCTGACGAGCCTGTTCCGATCTTGGAGCACTTCCCGGATGAACAGTTATTCAGGATTGATTGCCCACCTTGGTATGCGGATCTTGTCAATTATCTAGTCACCGAGAAATTACCTCACCATTGGTCAAAGAATGAGAAATTCATTTTCTTAGCTCGGGTGAAACACTATTTTTTTGAAGATCCGTACTTATTCAAATATTGTCCTGATCAAATTATACGAAGATGTATTCCTGAATCTGAGCAACCACGAATCATCTCATTCTGTCATGAGTTAGCTTATGGAGGTCACTTTAGTTCCAAAAAGACTGTAGCAAAGATCTTCCAAAGTGGTTTTTACTGGCCAACGATCTTTAAGGATTGTCATCAGCACTGTAAATCTTGTCACAACTGTCAAATGTTGGGCCGAATCTCAAAGCGCAACATGATGCTGCTCAATCTAATTTTAAAAGTTGAATTATTTGATGTTTGGGGGATCGATTTTATGGGTCCTTTCTCGAATTTGTTTGGAAATACGTTCATTCTTGTCGGTGTTGATTATGTCTCGAAATGGGTAGAGGCTGTGGCGTGTAAATCGAATGATCACAGAGTAGTGATCAAATTTCTCAAGGATCAAGTGTTTTCTCGTTTTGGCATTCCAAAGGCGATAATCAGCGATGGTGGAAAGCACTTTTGCAATAAAGTGTTCACCCAATTAATGAAGAAATATGGTGTCACGCACAAAGTCGCTATGCCATACCATCCTCAGACAAGTGGCCAAGTTGAAGTCTCTAATCAGGAACTTAAGCGAATTTTAGAAAAGACAATCCATTCGAATCGTAAAGACTGGTCGCTAAAGTTGAATGACGCTCTATGGGCGTATCGAACGACATTTAAAACTCTGATTGGCATGTCGCCGTATCGGTTGGTCTTTGATAAAGGATGTCACCTCCCAGTTGAGCTGGAACATCGAGCATTTTGGGCCATTAAGTCATTAAATTTCGATCTCTTGAAATCTGGTGCCCAAAGGGGTTTCCAAATAAATGAATTAGAAGAAATCCGTGCTGATGCCTATGACTGTGCTAAATCGTACAAGGACCGTATGAAACGGGTTCATGATCACTCTATTCTACGAAAATCTTTTGTTGTTGGTCAACAGGTTCTACTGTACAATTCCCGGCTGCACCTATTTCCTGAAAAACTAAACACCCGTTGGAGTGGTCCTTTCAAAATCTCTCGAATACTCCCCAATGGGGCAGTTGATATTATCAACCCGAAGCACGGGAATGTTTTTTGAGTTAACGGTCAACGATTGAAACCGTTCCTTGAGAATGCAATTGCATTCTCTGACACTCTTCCTTTGAGTGATCCAATTGTTCACCCTGATTGAGCAATTCACAAGGTCGAGCTATCGACTTTAAACTAGCGCTCATTGGGAGGCAACCCAATTGTGTAGTTTCCATTTGGTTTTTTATTTTTTTTTATTTTGGAGTCGATGCATCGACCCTCCCATGGTCGATTAATCGACCCTTTTGGTTGATTAATCGACAGTATTAATGGAGTCTCCTTTTTCAAGGAGACTGCATTAATGCGGGGCTTGACTTTTTTATTAGTCGATTAATCGACTCCTTGAGTCGATGCATCGACTTTTCACTTTGAAATTTGTGCTATTTTTTTTAATTTTGTCAATTTTTATTTTTTCTAGAGTCGATTAATCGACTCTTTATGAGTCGATTAATCGCCTTTTAATGCGGGGCTGGCATTTTTGTCCTCGATTTAAGTCGATTCATCGATTGTTAGAGTCGATTAATCGACTTTTCCAGTTTCGGTCGTTGCGTCTTTTCACTTAAAGACGTTGCGTGTTTCAATATGTCAGGATTTATGACGCGTCCTGTTTTCAATGGAGTCGATTAATCGACTCTTTGGTCGATTAATCGATTATTTTGTGGTGTGTCCATCCCGAGAGGGCGCCTTTGCGCCTATTTAAATGGAGCACTCTCGCTCCGATTTTCATTCACTTTGTATCCTCTTTTTTCTGACTATCTCCGACATTCCGACAGTGTAATCATAGCTTCAACCTCTGTCGCGCCGCCCAACGTCCTGTAGGTCATCCACGTGATCAGCCAAGTGGTCGCTTCGCGACTCGGGACCTGTGTTTCGAATATGTTTTCGATCTCGCGGCATTTCAAGCATTGCTTGTCTGCACCGTTTCCCTCGCCTATGCGATGGCTCTCAACGTCCATTTTCTCCTCACTCCTCCTGTGATCAAAGTGTCCGAACGTGTTGTTCGATTATTCTATCAGAACATGGCATGGGTGCCCGCCTCCGTCGAGAATCAAGTCGCCTCCCACTTCACTGTCTCAATCGATGGATGGTCGCGCCCAATTTATCCGCACACCATTGCGGAGGTTTTTAACGTTTCGTGCGAGCGCCCTCACAATCACACTTTGGGTGAAGAACTCGACGAGTCTCAGGAGGATATAATCAACAAAATGTGCCGCGGCATATTTTCTTCTGGGATCGCCACTAGGCGATCCGCATTGCCGCACCAGCTTTTATTCTGGGATAGTGTGGTCTGCAGCAATCTCTGCCCCCGTGGCTACGTTTCTGAGCGCACCGGTGATCGAGTTCAGGCTCTTTATGGTGCCCACCGAAATTCGTGGATCAACGTGCCCAAGATTCTTCATGATGGCATGTGGTGATGCCATGACGAACTCACCAACCCTGCCACTGGTGAAGCCCCGTTGATCTACTTCCCCCATTATGTTATGAAATTGCTTAATTTTCTTCGTTTCCCGTTCTACCGGGATGATGATATCGGGGACCTCACCTTCTATCGTTATGGTGCAACCCAGTGGAACCGCAGTATGCGTCTCTTGGGAAATGTCCCAGATGCCCCGACGATCGTCGGCCCAACTGTCCCTGCCTTGGCCCAGACGCCAGGATGACCAACATGCACCTGATCAAGGACCCGAGGAGGGTGTGTCGCTTGGCTCGCTCCAAGCCCAAATTAACTCTTTACAAGAGGAGCAGCAGCGACAACATGGTGCACTCATGCGCCGTAGCTACTATGATCGTTCCTTCCTCCATCAGATCGGGCAGCGCATATGGCCTGATAGTTATGAGGAGATGCGCGCCAGGGCCCGCCAGGCCGAGGAGGATGGGGATGATTAGTTTATTTAGTCTAGGATTAGGATTTTTTTTTTCGTTTTGTGTTATTTTTCTTTCTTTATTTTAGGTTATTTATTTTAGGAGTCCAATCAGAAGTGTCCTTGTAATCATCGTGCTTATCAATAAAATCGTGTGTTCTCTAATCCGTTTGGGATTGCCATTGCACATTACCTATTGCATTTAGAAGAGTGAAAGCCAATATTAAAATAATAAGATATGCAACTTTTCACCTCTCTGCTGACTTGGTGTCGATTAATCGAGGGTTATACTCGATTAATCGACACAATTTTTGAAAAAAAAAAAATATATATATATATATATATATATATATGCTTTTGGGTGTCGATGTATCGACCCCATAGTCGATTAATCGACCCCTGATGAGTAGTGAAATATGATGATATTTCACCCCTAGATACTTATATTTAGCTATCTGATAATAATTATTAGATTTAAAGTGTTTTAGGTAAATACAAGCCAAGTGCAGAAAACAGCCCAAGAATTCTGAAAATAATGTCAAAACACTGCAACTTTGGGTCATCGAGAACTTGGTGCAACTTGCAGCTCAATTTGGACCTTCCAGACGGCCGAATTATGAAATTGTCAAAACACAAACGTTGTAGAGCTTTCTGTCAGCTTTCCAACGGCATAAGAATCCCTTCAATCTGAGTTCAAGACAGAAAGTTATGACTACAATACTGAGGCAGTATCTAATGCAAAGTTTGGCGGGAGTTCACGAAAATCTGGGAAGGTCGATCGATCGACCCTCCAGTCGATCGATCGACCAAAATGATAGAGTTTGAGACGGAAAAGACTTCTTAACTCATATTTTTACGGAGACGATCGATCGACCCTTTAAGGTCGATCAATCGACCCTAACTTTTCACGCTGGGACACTTCCGTGACTTGGCTATTATTTAAAGCCAAATCAAACACTTCGAGAGGGAATTTTTTGGAGAGAATTTTTTAGAGGATTATTATTCATTATTCATTTTTGGTTTTAGACTCCTCTGGGCATCTTTTGAAGGGTTCTTCTTTCTCCTTCTTCTAGGGTTCCATTTGGGTAGATTGTACTTAGGATTTGCACTGTCTTTCTTTTACATTCATAGATTGTATTTAAGAAAAGGCATTATAAACAAAGATCTTTTAGAAGAAATAAAAAGTGAAATGGCTTTGAATAAACAAGGAGATCATACACCAAAGATGAGCGGCTAAATCAATAGATCGGGGAAGATGCGATCCCCAGATAAGTACCCATATTTATGATTAATACCAATCTATTTATTGTCATCATGAAATCGTTTTGCTAAAAGTTTGTATTATTGAAAATATATTGAATGCTTGTTATGACCATTGATGGCGCGTATTAACGGCCGTAATCGCTAGATCTAGACCTGCAGACTGATCTAGGCTGCAGAGCGATTATGTACTTCCTGTTATGATCTAAACACCATGAGATACGCTATGCTTCTTACATGACTCATACCGCGATGATAGGCTGAGTCATTGTCTTTAGATAGGGTATGCCGGATTGATGATCATATTTTATTTCGAATCATTTTTATAGATGAATGATAGTGCGAATGATGCTTTAATGAAACTGTGGGTTTTAATGGTAGAAAAGGGGTACAAATCTAGGGTAGCATATTCCTTGATATCATTTAATTATTATCTTAGATTCATCAGCAATTAGTTGTTTAGATTAATTTATTTATTTTTCTTGCTTTTAGAAAAAGTGATAAATTTTTGGTTAAATTGAATTTGCCCTTTGGTACTTCCTTGGGGACGTTTTTAAATCTCTGAAAGAATTAATTAAAATTCACGTTTCCCTGTGGGTTCGATACCTTTATTCTTGCCATACTACAATAGATCTTGTGCACTTGCAAGGGTTACATTTAAAATCGATCAACCCCCCAGGGTCGATGCATCGACTTCCCAGGATCGATTAATCGACCCCACTTTTCGGACCAGAATCCTATTTGGATTCTTCTTTATTTTTTTTTTTTTTTTTTCGTCCTTGGGATCCCTTAAGCGTAAACCCCACTTTTTATTGTTTCTTTTTCGCGGGACACCTCTTTCCACTCCTACTCCAACTCTATAATTTGTTCCCTTTATATTCATCCTTAGGCTCACTTTCCATTAGCTCTTGCACAGCTTTCTCATGGCCCGCCGATTCTATCTTACCAGATCTCGGTTATCAAAGATGGAGGAGACTGCGAAAAAGCGGGAGCGCCGCTCTCATCGGACGGTCCCTTTTGCGCCTAGCAATGTTAAAATCATCGACCTCGATCCGATGATCCTTCCTTCCTGAGGAGAACCATCTAGAAAGAAGGTAAAATGTTCCAAATCTCCTACGCTGTGCATCGATACTGATATCGAGATAATTGATGTGGTTCCGTCACCGTCTCCCCCATCTCCATCTCCTATTTTCACCTCGCCGCCTCCATCCATACTATCGACGGTGTCTCATCAATTTCTCCTTGATCTTTGGAAGAAATTATTCCCTGTGCCTAAGAACATAAATTTAAGTGCACCTAAGTGGATGGGTGCGCCTAACAATGATTAACAGAGTTGGATTCATGTTTAGTTTAGGATTTAGGTTTTATTTTATTTTTTATTTTTTTTTCGTATGATTATTTCTAGCTTATTAGTTTCTCTGTTTAGTTTAGGATGTTTGTAATTTCCTAAATAGTGTAACCATATTCCCTTCAATAAATTTTTGGTCATGTTCCAATTTGATGCATACATTCTCTGCACCTGATCTTTGCGTTGAGGTACTTTTTCAAACAGATTTGGGGGTACGCTACTTCTTTCAGTCAATGCGGGCATTATCATCTTTAGGCTTGGAGGTATGCTTATCTATTTTGTGTCACTTATTTTCCCTTAAAAAAAAAAAAATTTATTATTTTGAAGTCATCATGCACATTATTTTACGATTGTTTTCAAACTTTAGTTGATGATGCATGTGAATTTAATTTTGAGAATACTGATGTCATATTCTGATTACTTGTATCTAAGATGATGAAGCCTAATGTGATATTTTATGGATAATATTGATATTCATGCTTAGAATTTTTACACTTATACCAAGCTAAGACTTAGAAATCGATGAACTGGTTTTGAACGTTGAATCTTAGGTTCTTAGTGGAGACAAAACCCGGTGAGCTTTAGAGCTAATTTCTCGTCATTGATGAGTGAATACATAAACTTAGAGTTTTCTTTGAATACGAATTTCTTTGTATAATCTCATACATTTTACTTTGGCTTGTGACTTTGCATGAAATCAAATTCATATCATTATGTTAGAACATACTGTATATCTACTCAAGACAAATAGGCAAGGTTACCATCTTTTAAGGATATAATTGAAGGTCATCTTTGGCTCGTTTGTGTTTAAAATAATCCACCTTATATAAATTTATCCTTCTAGTACCCCTTTGAGCCTGTTGAAAAATTTACCTTTATACATTCTTTGATAAGCCACGTTAACCTTTAACCCTTCACCATTTCTGAAAATTCAGCTTTACCCTTCTTATTGATGAGAAATTAGGAACGAGGGATGAGAGTGAACGAAAAGAGAGCAAGTGGAGAGTTACTGAGTTGTGATGTTTACTGAGAGTGTATGGCAAAAATATAAAAGAAAAAGGGGAGAGAAAAAGAAAAAGAAAATTGTGAAAAATAATGAAAAATATGAGGTGCTTCAAGAAAAGGAAATTCAAAAGAAAAAGAAAGTTGAGAAAAATATTGAGAAAAATAGTGAGAGATTAGAAAAGAAAAAGAAAAGAAATAGAAAAATCAAAAAGGTGTTTCCTTTCCGATTTCTCAGAAATTTTGAATCCCAACTTTCCTTTCTTTCTTACCCTTTCCTGAACCCCATTACAACCCTAAAAAGACATTCATGATCTGATCTTGCATTGGTAACTGCCTTGTGGAGAGTGAATATGTGATACTCATGACACTTAATATGACATGCTTAGGATATACAAGTATCTTCTTATGAGATTTATTTTTGTTCATTGATTGCATCGTGTTTCATTTATCATGTGAGACCTTTTTATTTGCTTTATATTGATCTCTCACATGTGTGCGAAAACTTACCCATCATCGGAGTGATTTTATTTTAAGAGTATACCTAAAGTGAGGATTGAGTCAAAACAACAGATCCGACGGTTTCCCGTTTGAACTAGTTCTGAGATGGATGAATTTTAGTTTGGGTATGCACAACTTCACGTTTAAGCATGAATGCATGAGTTATCTAACGATTTGAGCATTAGACTAATTTGACTGGATACTAGTATGATTAGTATAACATTGTTATTTAAAATTGAGAATTCGCATGTTGAATTGATTAATGATTTTGAGTTTTGAATGGTATATATGTTATCAGAATCATATTTTAAAAACTCAATTTTATCAATGGTTTCAAAAATGTATTAAAGTTTGTGGGTAACTTCACTGTAAACCCTCAGGAGACACAACTCCTCTACTAGGGATCACCTAGGGGTTTAAAGGCTTGTTGTACATGCTAAGTGCAATCGTGTTCCCTACGAAAGTGACAATTTATTTTTCTTTAGTTTGCTTTGCTCGAGGACTAGCAAAGTGTAGGTTTGGGGGTGTGATGAGTACTGAAATATGATGATATTTCACCCCTAAATACCTATATTTAGTTATCCAATGAAGGCTATTTGATAAGAATTATTAGATTTGAAGTGTTTCAGGTAAATACAAGCCAAGTGTGGAAAACAGCCCAAGAATTTTAAAAATAATGTCAAAACACTGTAACTTTGGGTTATCGAGAACTTGGTGCGACTTGCAGCTAAATTTGGACCTTCAAGACGGCCGAATTATGAATTTGTCAAAACACAAAAGTTGTAGATATTTTCGTCATCTTTCCAACGGCGTAAGAACCACTTCAATCCGAGTTCAGGACAGAACGTTATGGCTGAAATACCAAAGCAGTGTCTGATACAAAAAGTGTGCTAAAATTCACGGATTTCTGGGGGTCAATGCGACCCTTTTGGTCGATTAATCGAGGAGAAGGAGAGTCTGACACAGAATTGACTACTTTAAAGCTGACTTTTAGCCCTTTTTGCAGGGTCGATGCATCGACCCTATTGGGTCGATTAATCGACCCTAAATTTGCGGTTGGGGAGACTTATTGCGACGTGGGTTCTATTTAAAGCGACTCAAACACTTCGAAAAGAGAATTAATTTTTAAGGAAATAGGATTAGTTTTAGAGAGTTTTTTATTTATTCCTTTTTTAGAGCTTTGTTCCTTTAATTTTCAGTACTCATTCCTTCAGTTTATTATTTTTGTTCAAGTTTATTCCTGCATTAATTTCGTTTCTGAAGATCATTGTACTTTTGGATCAAAGTAATTTCTGTTGAAATTTGAGGTATTTTCAATTCATTAAATTAATATTATTTTCCCTTCCTTATTTATTTATGTCATTTAATTACAATATGTGTGGCTAAATTCATAGGGATGGGGATCTAATAATTCCCATCCGAGAGATGTACTTTTAATAATATAAATTTAGGATTAAAATATGAGATCTTATTTTATGATTGTTGTGCTAAAATGGACGGATGAAATTCCCGCCACTAATTGGGATCGCGTGTAATAGCCATGCCGGATCTCGGATCTGTAATTGCTTACCCAATCATTTTTATATGGTCTTTTTGCTTTCATCGTGTGGATCTAATTACGATTATGATCCGGGATCGAGTGTGTCGAGCCATGCCCTGGATCTTGGATCTGTAATGGTAATTTTATCTTAATTACTCCTTAATCTGAAATCGAGTGTGCCGAGTCATGCCCTTGATTTCAGATCTATGGTGGTATTATTGTTAGAATTTTCGCCCACTTTGGGAATGATTTTTATTTGAACCTGAGATCAAGTGTGCCGAGCCATGCCTTGATCCCAGATCTATATATGAAAATCATCTAAGTCCTGATTGCAGGGATGCAACGTGAAACCTATCGGAGTTTTGACCATTTATCTTCCATAAAAGATGTTTGTTTTAAATGGTATATCTCATAGCTTAATCCTTAGATTTATATTATGGGAAGAACGGACCAAAGATGGGAGGATTTAGTATCTTCATATTTATCTTTATTTTTGAATTATCAATTAAATTTCAGTTTGTAGTCAGTAATTATCATCTCATCAAACCACCTAAATCATAAGACTGGTAGAATACTGTTGGATCTTAGTAGATTTCTGGAATTGCTTGGTTTTTTAGATCTTTTAAAATTAGTCATTGTGGGAACGATCTCGTACTCCGCACTCACTATATACAATCCGATTCGTGCACTTGCGAGTAAAACATTACTATTAAAATATCACATCAATGATGCTTTAATGAAACTGTGGGTTTTAATGGTAGAAAAGGGGTACAAATCTGAGATAGCATATTCCTTGATCATATTTAAATATTATTCTTAGATTCATCAGCAATTAGTTATTTAGATTAATTTATTTTTCTTGCATTTAAAAAAAGTGATAAATTTTTTGTTAAATTTAATTTGCCCTTTGGTACTTGCTTAGGGACGTTTTTAAATCTCTAAAAGAATTAATTAAAATTTACGTTTTCCTGTGAGTTCGACACCTTTGTTCTTGCCATACTGCAATAGATCTTGTGCACTTGCAAGGGTTACACTTAAAATCGATCAAGTTTTTGGCGCCGCTACCGGAGAAATCGGCGAAATTTTGATTAATTCGGATAGAGATTTTTGTGTTTTGAATGTTTAAAAAAAAAAAAAAAAAAAAATTAATAAAAAAAAAATCAAATATAAAAATAAAAATAAAATTTTGAAATTCTTTCCCTTATTTTTCTCACTTGTAGGTAAGATTTTGTGGAATTCTTTTAGGAAGTATAGATTTTTAGGACTTCTTATTTTAGATTTTGTAAGAGTTTTTTTTTCCTTATCTTCCTCTTTTAGAAAATATCTTTTAGGATTTTCTAAAATCTAGTTATTAATTTTTATGGGACTACTTGCTTTAGGCTTTGTAGGAATCTTTCTATTATCTCCCTTCTTTTTCTCTTTTAGGTAAGATTTTATAAGATTTTGTAGGATTACCTTTAGGTTTTGAAATTTTAATTTTTGAATTTAATTTTTATTTTTGAAATTTGAATTTTAAAAAAAAAAAAATTCTTTAATTTAAATTCGAATTTTAATTTTTTTTTTTTTTTTAATTCCTTTCTTCTTTTCAATTGATTGACACTTCTCTGTCAATCGATCGACTAAACTTCTGTTGTTGGCCATCTTAGCTGAAATTTCTGTGCTGACTGAGTTTGACTTGTGAATCTCAATCAATTGAGACCCCTCTTTCAATCGATTGACGAATTAAGTCCATGTTTGAATATTTGTGTGCTTTGTGTCAATCGATTGAAACCTTTGCTTCAATCGATTGAAGCTGATATTTGTAGATTTGTTGTGGACTCAACAATCTTTGTTTTGAGCGTGGTGTATGAGCTTTACTCGTTCTCAGTACCCACATTTGCAACCGTTTAATCTTGAGATCGAACGATCTTATAGAGAGAATCGTAGAATTCAGAGGAATCAGTATCATCATACTGAAGCCATGGCAAATCAAAGGCAAGAGAGAAATGAGAATAACAACAATGGGAACGTCAATAATGGAAATAATAGGAACAATAACTTTGATGAGGGCCCTAGAACATTGGAGTATTATAATGATCTTGGTTTTTACGAGGATCAGGAATGTATCATGCATGCTCCCATTCAGGGAAACCGCTATGAATTCAAATCAGCAATGATTCAAATACTACCAATTTTCCATAGATTAGCAAATGAAAATTCGCACGTTCATCTAAATGAATTCACTGGGGTATGCAAAATGTTCAGAGTCCACAATGTCACTGATGAGATAGCTAAGCTCCGACTCTTTCCTTTCTCTTTAAGGGATAAAGCAAAAACTTGGTTCTACTCGTTAGAACCACAATCTATTCAGAGTTGGGCAGAGCTACACCGTCAGTTTCTTAAAAAATATTTTCCCATGACCAAAACCATTGAGTTGTGTCAGAAGATCCAGTTCTTTTCCCAACAACCTACAGAAACATTTCATGAATGTTGGGAACGCTTTAAGGAATTGATTAAGAGTTGTCCAAATCATCAACTGCCAAGGTGGTAGTAGGTCCAGAGTTTTTACAATGGACTAATTCCTGAAGAGAGACGCATGGTTGATGCATCTTGCGGAGGATCGTGTGCCACGAAAGAGGCTGATGAGCTGTGGGCATTGTTTGAGAAGTTATATCAAACTTCAATCCAAAATGCGACAATGAAGCGAACTACTTTAGATGTGGCAACAAAATCACATGTGTTGACCAGAAATGGATTATTTGATGTCAATAACAACACTTCAGATCTGTCAACAAAGGTTAATATGTTGTTCAAGCAAATGAACATGCTGTTAGCTGCAACTAAGCAAGCTAAGAGTCCCATCAATCCCGCTGCTTGTTCAATTTGTGACCACCCAGGTAACATGGCTAACGAGTGCCCTACCACCTTGTCATTTCTTCCTGATGAACCTATTCATCAAGAGTAGGTGAATCTGACTCAATCATATCAGCGACAAGGTAGGAACATGTACTCAAACACATACAATCCGGAATGAAAAAATTACCCCAACTTAGGATGGGGAGGATCAAACCAAACTGGACAGGTAAATCAGCAGTTCAAATCCAATCCAATGAGTGGACAACAAAATTTTCAACAAAGTTTTCAGCAGAATTTTCGCCCACAGCAGAATTCTAATTTCCAGCAGAACCCTCCTTATTATCATCCGAATTTTGATTACCGAAAAAATCATAATTTTAATCAACCTCAGCCCACCGTTTCAAAAGATTCTGATTTGGAGGAAAAGATTATGCGAAATATGCAAGCTTTCCAACAGATGATGATAGATCAATGTAGTCAACTGACAAAGCAGTTGAGTCAACGAGAGGAAGGTAGCCTCTCTAGCCAACCCATCAACAATCCTCGAGGCCAAGCATCATCTGATGAAGGACCATCAAATAGCCAACAGTTGAAAGTTGTTACAGTGCTGAGAAGTGGACGAGAGGTTGATAATCAAGTGAAAATGCATGTGAAAGCTGATGAAGAAAGAGAAGCAGTAAAAGAGAAAGAGCAAGGAAGAGAGAAGGGAAACGAAAAAGAATCAGAGAAAAGAAAAGAGAAAGAAAAAGGAAAAGAGAAAGAGAAAGAGCAAGGAAGAGAGAAGGGAAAATAAAAAGTAGAGGAAGTGTCTCCCTCAACTGTCCAACAAGGACGTGAAAAATATTCGAAACTTGAAGCTGCCCCTTATGTCCCAAAGGCACCATTCCCTGAGTGCCTAACTCCTCCATCCAGAATGGGAAAGGGACCGGCAAAAATGGAAGAAATCTTTGAAACATTCAACCAAGTAAAGATAAATCTTCCATTACTTGAAACAATCAAACAAGTTCCGGAGTATGCCAAGTTTTTCAAAGATTTGTGCACTCGTAAGAGAAAGGCTCGTACTCATGTTTCAAAGAAAGTGTTCCTGACTAATCAAGTTAGTTTGATATTGCAATTGGAAACCCCACATAAATTGAAAGACCCTGGAGTCCCAACTGTTCCATGTGTCATTGGTGGGCAACCAATTGGAAAGGTGTTATTGGATCTAGGAGCAAGTGTTAATCTGATCCCATACTCAATGTACGAGAAACTCGAATTGGGTGAATTAAAACTCACGACGGTCACTCTCCAACTGGCTGATAGGTTAGAAAGAAGACCTAGGGGTATTGTCGAGGATGTTTTGGTTGGAATAGACAAGTTTGTCTTTCCAGTGGACTTTATTATTTTAGACATGGAACCACCTGTTAAATTCATTAATCAAGTCCCCATCATCCTTGGACGTCCATTTCTCGCCACTGCAAATGCTTGCATTAATTGTCGCACGGGAGTCATGGACGTTTCTTTTGAAAATATGAAGGTTAGATTGAGCATATTCCATGCGATGAACCATTTCCCTAATGAGGATGAGGTCGAATGTTTTTACATCGATCAGATGGACGAAGTGGTGGATGAAGCATTACTATCGATGCTCACCAAAGAAGAATTTGAAACTGCTTTGTTGGCCATCTATGAAGAAAAAGGATATGAAAGGAAGCAGTCAGAAGAAACGAAGTCGAATTTATCATGTCCTAATGATAACTTATGTGAAACTGTGAGTAAGGAAGAACCATTACCTATTGAGGTAAAGGATGTGCTGACTCTATCAATTGAGCAGCCACCAACTGTGGAATTGAAACAGTTGCCTGAGTCACTCAAGTACGCTTTTCTGGGGCCACGAGAAACGTTTCCGGTGATAATTTTATCTACATTGTCAGAAGAACAAGAGCATGACCTGTTGAAAGTGCTTAAAGATCACGAGGCTATCAGATGGACCCTAGCTGATTTAAAAGGGATTGACCCATCAGTATGTATGCACAAAATAAATTTGAAAGATGAGAGTAAACCATCGAGGGAACCGCAAAGGCGACTTAATCCGAACATGCAAGAAGTCGTTTTAAAGGAAATCATTAAATTACTCGATGTTGGAATCATCTATCCGATCTCTGATAGTGAATGGGTAAATCCAGTTCAAATCGTTCCAAAAAAGTCCGAAATCACTATGAAAGAAACTGCTGAAGGAGAATTGATACCTACTCGTGAAACTACTGGGTGGCGTGTCTGTATTAATTACAGAAAATTGAACACAGCTACCAGAAAGGATCATTTTCCCCTTCCATTCATTGACCAAATTCTTGAAAAGTTAGCAGGACAAGAATTTTATTGTTTCCTTGATGGATATTCGGGCTATAATCAAGTACCGGTGTTTCCTGCAGATCAAGAGAAGACAACGTTCACATGTCCCTACGGAACGTTTACATTCCAAAGAATGCCTTTTGGCTTGTTCAATGCACCTGCCACTTTTCAAAGATGCATGTTGGCCATATTTTCGGATATGATTGACAAGTTCATCGAGGTGTTCGTGAACGACTTCTCGGTTTTTGGAAAAACATTTGGTTCTTGTTTAAATCATTTTTCACAAGTGCTGCAACGTTGTGTGGAATCCAAACTTGTTCTTAGCTGGGAGAAAAGTCATTTCATGGTTCAACAAGGGATTGTATCGGGGCATATTATTTCAAAGAAAGGAATCGAAGTCGACAAGGCGAAGGTCGACTTAATTGCAAATTTGCCACCACCGAAGAGTGTTCGACAAATTCGATCATTTTTGGGACATGCTAGATTTTATAGGCGATTCATTAAGGATTTTAACAAGGTGGATAAACCATTGTGCACCTTGCTTGGCAAAGATGTTCCTTTTGACTTCGATGAGGATTGCATGAAAGCATTTCTGAAATTACGCGAGCTCTTATCAAATGCACCAATAATCCAACCACCGGATTATTCTTTACCATTCGAACTCATGTGTGATGCATCTGATTACGCGATCGGAGCTGTCTTAGGGCAAAGGGTGAACAAATTACCTCACATAATTTACTATGCCAGCAGGACATTGATTGATGCACAACTCAATTACACCACCACCGAGAAAGAATTATTAGCTGTGGTGTATGCTCTGGATAAATTTCATTCCTATTTGCTTGGATCGAAAATAGTGGTCTTTTCAGACCACTCTGTATTGAAATATCTGTTAGCAAAGGACACGAAACTAAGATTGATCAGTTGGATCTTACTTCTCCAAGAGTTCAATTTTGAGATCAAGGATAAAAAAGGGGTCGAAAATGTTGTCGCCGATCATTTGTCAAGAATTTTGCCTGAAGAATTATCTATGCTTGAGACTATCCGTGACACTTTTCCGGATGAACATTTGATGGTGATTGATGTAACAGGTACTAAAGTTCCGTGGTTTGCAAATATCGTAAATTATTTGGTCACGGTCAGAATCCCTACTCAGGGGGGCAAGAATGATAAGAATCTCTTTTTCTCCCAAATAAAATACTATTTTTGGGATAAACCATATTTGTTCAAATTCTGCTCAGATCAGATCATCAGGTGTGTGCCCGAAGTAGAGCAACTAAACATCATAAATTTTTGTCATGCTGGAGCCTGTGGAGGCCATTTCGGAGGACAGAAGACCGCACAAAAAATCCTTCAAAGCGGATTCTACTGGCCCTCCATCTTTCGTGACGCTGCTCGATTTTGTAAAGAATGCCAACGATGTCAACAGCTGGAAGATATTTCACGACGAAATATGATGCCCCTTAATCCGATTTTAATTGTTGAAATTTTTTATGTTTGGAGGATTGACTTCATGGGTCATTTTCTCCCATCTTTCGGGTATTCATATATTCTTGTGGCTGTTGATTATGTCTCCAAATGGATAGAAGCTGTGGCAACCCGATCGAATGATCACAAGGTCGTCGTCAAATTCCTGAGAGAAAATGTGTTTAATCGATTTGGGATCCCGAGAGCAATCATTAGTGATGGCGGTTCACACTTCTGCAATAGCCATTTTGCCACTTTAATGAAGAAATACGGCGTTACCCACAAGGTTGCAACGCCGTATCGCCCGTAAACTAGTGGTCAACTGGAAGTGTCGAACCGAGAGATCAAACGAATTTTAGAAAAGACGGTGCGACCGGATAGAAGAGATTGGTCGAACCGCCTATCTGATGTTCTTTGGGCCTATCGTACCGCCTTCAAGACACCAATTGGAATGTCTCCGTTCATAATTGTCTACGGGAAAGCATGCCATCTTCCTGTTGAATTCACACAGTCAATCGATTGACCTTTGCCCCTCCATCGATTCAGGCAACCCAATTTTGTCATATCTAAAAAATAATAATAATAATAAATAAATAATTGTTTAGTTCTAGAATATTAGTTTTTAGTTTAGTTTAGGTTGTTTTTAATTCCCAAATTCGTGTAGCCACATTACCTTCAATACATTTTTATTCTCGCTTGTTTGGCATATTCCACTTTGATGCACATATTCTCTGCATCTGATCTTTGTGTTGAGGTACTTGTCAACAAGTTTGGGGGTGCACTACATATTTCAAACGAGGACATTGTCATTTTTAGGTTTGGGGGTATGTATGATTATCTATCTTTCATCACTTATTTTTTATTTTCTTTGAAAAAAAAAATAATAATAATAATTTAATTTGGAACCATCATACATGATTTACTTTGCAATAGTTTTCAAACTTTAGTTGATGATACATGTGAATTAATTTTGAGAATATTGATGTCATATTTTGATTACTTGTATCTAGGATGATTAAGCTTAATGTGATAATTTGTAGATGACTCTGAAATTCATGCTTAGAATTTTTACACTTATACCAAGCTAAGACTTAGAAATCGATGAACTGTTTTGAACGTTGAATCTTAGGTTCTTAGTGAAGACTAAACCCGGTAAGCTTTAGAACTAATTTCCCGTCATTGATGAGTGAATACATAAACTCAGAGTTTTCTTTGAATACGAATTATTTTGCACAATCTTATATATTTTATTTTGACTTGTGACTTTGCATGATATCAAATTCATATTATTGTATTATAACGTACTGTATATTTACTCAAGACAAATAGGAAAAGTCACCATCTTGTGAAGACATGATTGAAGGCCATCTTTGGCTCGTTTGTGCTTAAATGCCCCACCTCATATAAATTTATCCTTCTAGTACCCCTTTGAGCCTATTGAAAAATTTACTTTTATACATTCTTTGATAAGCCACGTTAACCTTTAACCCTTCACCATTTCTAAAAATTTAACTTTACCCTTCTTATTTCTGAGAAATTAGGAACGAGGGATGAAAATGAACGAAAAAAGAGTAAGTGAAGAGATACTGAGTTGTAGTGTTTACTGAGAGTGTATGACAAAAATATAAAAGAAAAAGGGGGGAGAAAAAGAAAAAGAAAATTATAAAAAATAATGAAAAATATGAGGTGCTTCAAGAAAAGGAAATTCAAAAGAAAAAGAAAGTTGAGAAAAATAGAAAAATATTGAGAAAAATAGTGAGAGATTAGAAAAGTAAACGAAGAGAAATAGAAAAATCAGAAGTTTGTTTCTGTCCGATTTCTCAGAAATTTCGAATCTCAATTCCCTTTCTTTCTTACCCTTTCCTGAGCCTATTACAACCCTACAAAAGACCTTCATGATTTGATCTTGCATTGGTAACTGCCTTGTGGAGAGTAAATATGTGATACTTATGACACTTGATATGACATGCTTAGGATATACAAGTATTCGTTCTTATGAGATTTTTTTTTGTTCATTGATTATATCGTGTTTCATTTATCATGTGAGACCTTTTTGCTTGTTTTGTATTGATCTCTCACATGTGTGTAAAAGCTTACCCATCATCGAAGTGATTTTATTTCGAGAGTATACCTAAAGTGAGGATTGAGTCGAGACAACATATCCGACGATTTTTCGTTTGGACTAGTTCCGAGATTGATGAATCTTGATCTTGGTATACACACACTTCACGTTTAGGCATGAATGAATGAGTTATCTAACAATTTGAGCATTAGATTAATTTGAATGGATACTAGCATGATTGATATGACATTAATATTTAAGATTGATGATTCACATATTAAAACAATTAATGTTTTGTTTTTTTTTAATAGTATATATGTTATAAAAATCATATTTTGAAAACTCAATTTTGCCGATGGTTTGAAATTTTTGAAAGTTTGTGGGTAATATGACGATATGACGATATTTCACCCCTAAATACCTATATTTAGCCGTCCGATAAAGGCTATCTGATGAGAATTACTAAATTTGAAGTGTTTCAGGCAAATACAATCCAAGTACATAAAACAGGCCAAGAATTCCGAAAATAATGTCAAAACACTGCAATTTTGGGTCATCGAGAACTTAGTGGGACTTGCAGCTTAATTTGGACCTTTAAGACATCCGATTCGGGAAATTGCTAAAACATAAACGTTGTAGAGCTCGTCGTTAGCTTTCCAACGCCGTATGAATTGCCTCAATCCGAGTTCGGGATAGAAAGTTATGACCAAAATACCGAGGCAGTGTCTGATGTAAAGTTTGGCGAGAGTTCACGAAAATCTAGGAAGGTCGATCAATCGACCAAAATGATAGAGTTTGAGATGGAAAATGCTTCTTAACACAGATTTTTAAGGAGTCGATCGATCGACCCTATAAGGTCGATCAATCGACCATGACTTTTCGAGCCAGGAAACTTGCACGACTTGGATATTATTTAAAGTCAAATCAAACACTTCGAGAGAAGAGTTTTATTTTAGGATTATTATTCATTATTCATTTTTGGTTTTAGACTCCTCTGGGCATCTTTTCAAGAGTTCTTCTTCCTTCTTCTTTTAGGGTTTCATCAGGGTAGATTGTACTTAGAATTTGTATTATTTTTCCTTTACATTCATGAAAGCATAGATTGTATTTAGGAAAAGGCATTGTAAACAAAGATCTTTTGGAAGAAATGAAAAGTGGAATGACTTTGAATGAACAAGGAGATCAAACACCAAAGATGAGAGGCTAAATCAGTTGATCGAGGAAGATGCGATCCCCAGATAAGTAACCAATTTTTATGATTAATACCGCAGTCTATTATTGTCATCATGGAATCGTTTTGCTCAAAATTGTGTTATTAAAAAAATATTAAATGCTTTGTTATGTCCGTTCAAGGGTAGAGGTCGATCATACTGTGCCCTTGATCTCGGTGATGGTAGAAGATGATCGAGAAAGGGTTGCGATGAATGTTAGCTTTTCTTAAAGGAGGACAAGGAAGAAAAGAACGTCATTTCTGAGATAGCAGTTGTGCGAGACTTCGCTGACGTGTTTCCAGAAGAATTGCCTGGATTACCTCCAGAAAGAGAAGTAGAATTCGCCATTGACTTAGCACCAGGAACGGAGCCTATTTCGAAGGCACCTTATAGAATGGCTCCCGCTGAGTTAAAGGAATTGAAGGAACAACTACAAGAACTTATGGACAAGGGGTTTGTTAGACCGAGTGTGTCTCCATGGGGAGCACCGGTCTTGTTTGTCAAGAAGAAGGATGGGTCAATGCGGTTATGCATTGACTATCGGCAATTGAACAAACTCACTGTGAAGAACCGCTACCCTTTGCCTAGAATAGACGATCTATTCGATCAACTGCAAGGAGCAAGGTATTTTTCTAAGATCGATCTGAGATCTGGGTATCATCAGTTGCGAGTTAAAGCTGAGGACATACAGAAGACAGCTTTTCGGACACGGTATGGACACTATGAATTCCTTGTGATGCCGTTTGGATTAACGAATGCTCCGGCGTCGTTTATGGATCTGATGAACCGAGTGTTTAAACCACACTTGGACTCCTGCGTCGTAGTATTTGTTGATGATATACTGATATACTCCAAATCCAAGACGGAACACGAAGAACATTTGAGGATTGCTCTACAGACGCTACGTGAACACCAACTGTACGCCAAACTCAGCAAGTGTGAGTTTTGGTTGGAAGAAGTTAGCTTTTTAGGACATGTCGTCTCAAAGCATGGTATCACTGTAGATCCAGCAAAGATAGAAGCAGTAGTTAAATGGGAGCAACCAAAGACAGTGACCGATGTCCGAAGTTTTCTGGGCTTAGCAGGCTATTATCGACGTTTCGTTGAGGGTTTTTCAAAGATATCAGGACCTCTCACAAAGTTGACACGAAAAGATTCAAGGTTTGAGTGGAGTGAGGCATGCGAGAAGAGTTTTCAAGAACTCAAAACGAGACTCACTTCGGCTCCAGTATTAGCTATTCCTTCAGGCAGTGGAGGATACGCCGTGTCTGACATGACGTCATACAATGGCCTTCGTTGTGCACTCAACCAACACAAGAAGGTGATAGCTTACCGATCAAGACAGTTGAAAGAACACGAGAAGAAATACCCGACTCATGACTTGGGAACCGGCGGTCATTTTTGCGCTAAAGATTTGGAGACATTATTTGTATGGTGAGACTTTTGAAATTTTCACCGATCATAAGAGCCTCCGATACTTGTTTACACAGAAAGAGCTCAACATGAGACAGCGCAGATGGATGGAATTCCTCAAAGATTACGATTGCTCCATACAATACCATCCTGGCAAGGCGAATGTAGTGGCCGATGCATTGAGTCGAAAAGGTTCAGCTCAGTTAGCTTCTTTGATTTTTGGTATGCACCGATGGAAATTATTGGAAGACCTGGCATTCTATGATGCGAACATTGAGTCAAAGGACACTGGATCCTTTTTGGCTAACATATCAGTAAAGCCAGTGATATTTGAGCATATCCGCGATCTGCAGACGAAAGATCCAGCATTAACAAAGATTCATCAAGACGTCAGTGAAGGCATCAGGTCGGACTTCTCATTGAAAGAAGATGGTTCTTTATTGTTTAAGGGCCGTCTATGCATTCCGGACAATGTCGATCTAAGACGAACGATTCTTGATGAAGCTCATAAGTCAAATTATGCTATCCACCCTGGTAGCACCAAAATGTACCAAGATTTGAAAAAGAACTACTGGTGGAGAGGACTGAAACAAGACGTGGCCGAGTATGTGTCACGATGTTTGACTTGTCAGCAAGTGAAGGTTGATCATAGACATCCTGCGGGACTATTGCAACATTTACCAATACCAGAATGGAAGTGGGAATCGATCTCGATGGATTTCATTGTTGGATTACCCCGTACTGCCAAGAGACACAATGCCATTTGGGTCGTCGTAGACCGATTGACCAAATCAACAAGACTTTTTGTACAACACTACGTGTATCTGCGGGAAGATTGGCGGTTATACATGAAGGAAATTGTAAGATTACATGGTATTCCAAGCGGATGGTTTTTGGATCGTGATCCACTATATACGTCCAAGTTTTGGAAGAAATTTCAAGAAGGAATGGGAACACGACTAGACTTTAGTTCACCTTCCATCCTCAAAGCGATGAATGAGCGAGTAATAGAAGACATGCTCGGGCGTGCATGCTTGATATGCAAGGATCTTTGGGATGAGTATCTCGATGCTCGAGTTCGCATATAATAACAGTTTTCAAACGAGCATTGGCATGGCACCGTATGAAGCTCTGTATGGACGACGATGCAAGTCACCTCTCAATTGGGAGGAAACAGGTGAGAAATTTATATTAGGACCGAAGCTACTTGAAGATAATGCTACCGTCGTTCGAATTATCAGAGAAAGGTTGAAGACAGCACAAAGTAGACAGAAAAGTTACGCTGATATGAAGCGGACTAGTGTTGAGTACAAAGTGGGCGAGCACGTCTTTGTGAAAGTGTCACCTATGAAAGGTGTAATGAGATTTGGCAAGAGAGGGAAGTTAAGTCCACGTTATGTTGGACCGTTCGAAATTTTGGGACGAGTAGGTGAAGTTGCATATCGCATTGGTTTACCACCGCTATTCGATCGAGTACATAATGTTTTCCACATATCAATGCTCAGAAAGTACGTAAATGATCCGTCTCATGTATTAGGGAAGCAACCTATAGAGATGTGTGAGGACATGAGCATGATAGAGGAACCAGTGGAGATTTTGGATCGAAAAGAGCAAGTACTACGCACTAAAGTAATTCCTTTAGTGCTTGTTCGGTGGAACAATCATCCTAAAGAAGAGGCTACTTGGGAACGAGAGGCCGATGTGAAGGAACAATATCCAGCCTTGTTTCCAACGACGTGAGAATTCGATGTAAACCGCAAACGTAGTTGTGAAATCTCCACGATACTGGTAATTCAATGGAAATTTTGATCCAAATTGTTCAATGGAAATTTTAGTAAAATTTTGATTAATTGAGACATTTCGACTAGTCGAATTGACAATTCGACTAATCGAAAGTTAAAACCGATTAATCGACTGGCTATGCCAGTGAGCCAGAGTTCAAAAAGAATAAGTTAGAAAATTTCGACTAGTCGAACTAGGGTTCGACTAATCGAATTTGGAATTTCGATTAGTCGAATTCACATTTCGACTAGTCGAATTACTTAAAGAGTCTAAAAGAAATTTCTGAACGTGGACAATTCGACTAGTCGAAAGGGAAATCGACTAATCGAATTGGACATAAAGGGAAAATAGATTAGTCGAAAATTTGCATTCGACTAATCGAGTTACGGAGGGAGTTGTAGAAGTTTAAAAAGGGCACACGATTTCGACTAGTCGAACTGTATTTCGACTAGTCGAAGTTAAAATTTCGACTAATCGAAACGGATTTCGACTAGTCGACTGAGTCCTTCCAGTGGGCTCCAAAGTTAGAATTTGAACCCTAAGCATTTCGACTGATCGAAATGGGATTTCGACTAGTCGAAATCGAAGCCGACTAATCGAATTAGGAAAATCGACTAATCGATTTCGGGGAGTTCCTTTAAGTTTGAAATTCGACTAGTCGAACTGAGAAATTCGACTAGTCGAGCCAACCACTATATATATGAGAAAGGGGGTTTTCAACCCATTCGACTTTTGAGTTTTTGGGCACCCGATTCCTCTTCTTCTCCGGTGATTCAACTACCTAGGGTTTGCACCATTTCCGACCATTCTCGACCGGATTTCACTTCACACACCTTCTCAAGATTGGGTAAACCCTAATCTTTGTTCTTCTTCATATTTTTTTTTCATATAAGAGACCCTATTTCCTTGCGTTTTAGCGAGAATGCCGCCTAAAACTCGATTATCATCGAAGAAGCGCTTCAAATCACGCAACGCAAAAACGCCGCACCACTACCAACCCCTTCGCCTGTGAGGACACCCTCACCATCGACATCGGACACTACGTCCGGGTCGACGAGCGCGTCTTCACATGACGCAAGCCCTATTCCACCACCACCCGTCAACCCTGAGCAACCCACTGAGTGGTGGGCAGCCAAGGTCTTTGAAGTCAAACACATTTTCGACAAAACTCTTTTTGACAAGGATGTGGTCCAAGGTGAGACCATATGGGCCCTAAACTACCTCAACAACGCCGGTCTCACCTTCCTCCTCAAACCAATCCGGAAGTTCTACTACCCGCGATTGGTTAGGTTATTTTACCAGGGCCTCAAGGATGGCCCTACTGACGATGTGGTGAAGACCACGATTGAGGGTCGTGAATACCTCATCACACGTCGTCATGTCCAAGAAGCAGTCGAGTGCTACTTGGACTATGTACCCGAGACCACATTACTACCACCTTTCCCAGAGCCGGCCAATGTCGAAGATATTCTTGCCGACATGACCAAGGGGAAAAAGGGATCGGGCACCTCGTCTAAGAGGGTTGACCTTCCACATTATATGTGGATGCTCGATTCTGTTTTTCACGCCAACCTTTACCCCATGCGCCACAGCACCGAGCGTGTCGAGTTGGTGCAACAGGCCCTCTATGCGGCCTATAACGGCCGATGGTTTGATGTTACCTTAGTCATCCTTGAAGGGATGAGGTACATCAAGGGGAAGCTCATGAAGGGCAACCTTCGAGCTAGGGATGGGATGCCCTACGCGCGCATCATCTCTAGCATTCTAGAGGCATATTCATCCGACCCAGCCTATGCCGTCTCACCCCACGAGGTGACGGCCACCGATCCGGTGAAACCATTCTCCCACACCGAATGGAACAGGAGTTACAATCTCCTGAAGAAGACTTTACCACCACCAGCTGGCGCAGCCGAGGGCGCAGCTGCAGTTCCACCACCACCCCCTCCACCACAGCCACAGCCACAAGTACCTGTCGATGGCGCAGTACCACCCCCCGTCATTCCACCAGCTGCACCGCAGCCAATCATTCCACCACCACCACCACCAGCTACACCACCACCACCTCGACCTACACCGGCGACCCCCTCTACTTCCCGTGACCACCCGCCACCACCACCACCATTGAGGAGGCTCGGCCCGCTTGAGGCGAATGGAAGCAAATAACGAGAGGATGAAGCAGAATTGATTTCCTCATGTTTCACACCCTCAAGTTCATCTACCCTCACACCTACACGATATCTTTGGCCGTGAAGAGGAATGGACCATGGCACCTGACCTTTCATCGGGGCCGGTCTTTAGACGAATTACATGATCTGGTGCTTCTACTTCCACCGCACCCCACCACCATCGGACAGCGTACCACCATCTACTTCCACTACCATTCCACCTCTGCATGAGATTCCACACCTTGATGATCGACAGAGACTTCTCATCCACTACCGCCACGACCATCCACCACCCGTGGATCGGTGACTCCGTCGACCACACCGCTCCGACTTGATCCACCAAGTGCGTAGTTGTTTTGTTTTTGTGCATTGTACATCTTTTTGTATAGGGGTGAACCATTTTTGTTTTCTGTTGTGGTCCCCATTTCAGTAACTATTGTCACTTTTGATTTTTTTTTTATATATACAATTTTGTTACTGTAATATATGGTTCATTGATTGCCTATGCCCATGTACTTGCGTGTGTGCTAAGTGATAGACCACCTCACCTCCGAGTGTGTACCACACCTTTGGGTGATTTTCGAGGACAAAAATTCCCAAGGTGGGGAGGATGTAATAACCCGAAAAATTACGTCAAACGAGGACCTCGGGATTCGTGCCCGATCGGTCTTAGGTTTGACCATGAGATAGTTCATTGATGAACTTAAGGTGAGATGAGCGGATGTGATGTGTGAACCAGTGTAGAAGAGTGGAGAGATAGAGGAGTGTGTAGAGTAACATACACCGATGGGTGTGTATGTGCTCCACACCGAGAAAAGAGATAAGATAAAAAGGGTTGAAAACCCTAATTTTCATATTTTGGTTGTTGAGAGGAGTAAAGAAGAGAGAGAGAGAGAAAGAGAGGAGTAAAGGAGCTAGTGAGGAGTTATTGCAAGTTGTTGGAAGGGGATTTCTTGCGATCAAAGCCGATTACGAAGGATCTGGACAAAAGCTGGAAACCCAAACCTTCCAACCCTACATTTAAATCAATTGAGGTTGATTTAAGGTGAGATTCTTGTGAATAAATGGTGTAGATTTATAGAATAAATTGGGGTTAAAATGGGTGGAAATTGTAGGAATATTGCTTAGAAAATAGCGAGAAAAGATTGGGAAGAAACGACAAAGAAGGCTGAATCTAGGGATTTCGACTAATCGAAATTGGGATTCGATTAATCGAAATTCACCAAGAAGTTGAAAAGTCAGATGACCACGAATTCGACTAATCGAATTGAATTTCGATTAGTCGACTTTGAATTTCGACTAGTCGAGTTGAGTGTCGACTAGTCGACTGAGAGCCTCCAGTGAGGAGTAAAAATGGGTTAAAGGGAAATCGACCAGTCGAAATTGGATTTCGACTAGTCGAGTAAGGATTTCGACTAGTCGAATTGGACTCGATTAGTCGATTTTGTATGTTCAATTATTTAAGGGAAAATTGGACAGTTAGAACAGGGGATTTCGACTAATCGATTTGGGGAATCGATTAATCGAAATTGGACCTCGACTAATCGATTTTGAGAATCGACTAGTCGAGTTGGATTTCGACTAATCGATTTTGAGAATCGATTAATCGAAATGGGACCTCGACTAATCGATTTTGAGAATCGACTAGTCGAGTTGGATTTCGACTAGTCGAACCAGGAACTCGACTAGTCGACTGACCTAGTTTTTGTTGACTTTTGATTCTTACTCCAAGACTCTAGGGGGGTCTTGAGACTTATTCATTACATCTTTTGTGATGTTTCGAGTGTGTTTAATGGTATCATAGGTGATACGTATGGAAGTGGGCACAAGGAGCCGAGTGGGACCTTGATGCATCGAATCGATAGAGACCTAAGGTAGGGAACACCTTGAACATGTACTTTATTTTACAAGAGCATGTATGTAGTGATATAGACTTCTATTCAAATATTTTACTGCTTAAAGAATTGTGAAATGTGTGTGTGTGTGACATTCATAAGAGTAAATTAACGAGCAATCCCCAGGGGATGAAGAAGTAAAGAGATAAGAGCATCAGGTGTGATGCAAGTAAATGGATACATCACAGGGATGTATCCAAGGATTGAATCATGTTTGATAGGGCCTAACTGATATAAGATAGCACACTTACACGGTGAATAACTATATGTAAGGCACCGATATTTTTGTTATTTGAGGTTTGATAGGTTACCCCACCGACGTGGCGGGATATCCACGACTGACACGGCAAGATATCCGTGACCGATACGGCGGCGAAACCGTAGGCCAGTGCGGAGGCTTATCCGTACATAGTAAGCACACCCCAGGGGTGTTGATTGAGACAAGTGAAACCCCGCCACCAATCCCCAGGGGAAAGGGGCTTGGGTACTATATGGTATTCCCAGGGAATACATTAAAACTGTCTATATAGATGACGATGAAGGGTATCTCATCGGGGCTCGATGCTATATTGCTCGGGGATTACTTAAGTTGAAAGTTTAAGTTTTGCTTTAGGCCTTTTCAGCATTATTCATGAGTAAATGAAAACATAAGTAATCAACAGTAAAACGAAATGCTTTTTAACCGTTTCATCAACAATTGCCTAGATACATCATGCATGACATATCATAGAATATATGTGAGTTATAATTTATATGTTCAACAGTGTTTGTTCCCTATTGAGCTAGGATGTAGCTCACCCTATGAACTATCGTCCAGTCCACTATTAGCATTCTTTGGGGCTTGAGGAGATCGGCCGATCGGACCTTGCGGCCGGTGACGAGTTGGAGCCACCTCCAGAGGACTTCTTCTAGAGGACTCCGCTGTGCCACTTTGAGGGATTTTACAGAGAGTTTTGTACGGCTTGGTATGTCAAGCCTTGATTTTGTGAAAACCATGTAAATAAGGTTTTGGATTATTCTTTTGGGACGAACCATCCGTGATGATTTCTATCATCGATGGTTCGGATCGGTTCTCCATTCATGTAGGGGCATGAGGGTAGAACTGTCTTTTGGAAAGTTAATTAATATAGATTTAAATTCCGCAATTTCATTTATAGTACTTTTGATGCTAGATATACCAGTGTTCCGTGCTTAGCTAAGGGCACGGTCAAGATGATCGTGCTGATGGCACGGGTTTCGGGGTGCCGAAATTCGGGCTGTCACATTTGTTGTGTCTCCCTTTCGGGTAATAACCAATTCTGGGAGTCTCATCACTATAATCACACTACTCACAATAATCGAATTGTTTATTCTCATTTGCATAATCATTTGCATCAGCATAAGCATACCACCAATCCAGTGATTTTATATTTATGCTGTGATCCTACCATAGGAAATCATCAGCTCGCCACTACTTTTTGTGCAGAGAATGACTAGCCTTGCAGGAAACTCTTCTGCCAATACAACCAATTCCACCGAAGACAATTCTTCGCCACAAAGAAAAGTTTACGTTGTTCTCAAAGGATACCAACCAAGAATTTACACTTCATGGCAATCATGTCATAGCCAAATTTATAATTTTTCTAGCCCATTATACCAAATATATAATTCCATAAGAGAAGGCAAATCTACTTTTCAAACCTATCAGACCATGCAACTCCTCGCACAATCTCCCATAATGGAAGTCAAAGAATACTCCAAATCTGAAATTTTCAACATCAGCCATATACTTAATTTTATCAGCCCACACATTGATTCCTCCATGTACCAAGAAATTAATGAAGTATGAAAAAATCATATTGTCAATAATAAAAGAAAAGTCAGACAACATTTGAGCATTCTGGTATCCAAAATTCAGGCTCAAGAAGCTCACACCCAATAACTTTATGAAGGCCTAATCTCATTACTCAAGAACTTCAATTGGGAAGAAGAAACCTTTCCTATTGAGAAAATTTCCTATTTTCTTAATATCATTGAATGGGTGAAACAAAATAATTCAATTCTTTATCGCCTTAAAAGAATCTGCATGTTTGAAAAGGCCAAACATGTACTCTCAATTGATATTTGTCAGAATATTATCTCTCAAATTGAAAACTCTGCTACTGAGATCAAACAGATTTTAGTATAGAATGATCTGTTTCTCAATCATCTCTACGGTTATTATCTCCCTAAAATCTCTTTGCTTTCTCCAAAATATCCTAATAATCTTTCACAAGGTCTTAATTGGGGTCTGATCAACCAAATCATTTTCTCCCTGTCTAATATTCCAAATTTTCCTCGCATGATTAAATTCATGGTCTTTCATACCTCCAAATGTTTGTTCAAAGATATTTATCTCACTTTTTGGATCACTAGCACTGTTGGCTGGCGATCTCGGGAACAATTCTTCCAACCTTATCAAATTTGAATTCTTTGAAAAATTAGGATGTATGAATTCTCATATGTCTACAAAACTGATCATTTTGCTTATTCTAATGCTAAAATAATTTCGCCCAAATCCTATTGGATTAATTCCTTGATATATTTTTCTCAAAAAGCCAGATTAATGATGGTCGAAGACTTTTCATCACTGATTTCCCTATGGAATATATGGCTACTCCTCAACAAGAAGCAGAAAAATTTCTTCAACAGTTAACTAGCAGGAATAATCTCTATCTGCCTGCTAATTTAAAAATTGAAGCATCTATCCAAGAAGAAGACCAGCTTCACGAATTATCTAATTCGGATAGCTCCCTATCTGGCGATTCAATATTTTATCAGAATCTGGACAATCACAGAGAACCATGAGGCTTAGCCACAAAAGCCAATCCAATCAATAAAGCTGCCAATTACAAATCTAAGAATCTTACTAGACTCCATCATTGTTTGCCAATATTGCCTTAATAATAGCCTCGCTAGCTGTCCATGACGCAACTTATGATATCATCATCCACTAAATGAAGCAATGACGCATGCCATGACGTCAGAACACAATTATCAAGGGACGAAGCGACTGCATCCAATCCACAAAACACACGTGTCCCACTCGCGACAGATTTCAACCCATTTCAAATCCGCAATCATCTATTAAAGGGTTAGCCTGAAAATTGTCCAGAACACCGAACAATTTCATATCCCTTTCTCTTCTTCCAGTGCTCTCTTATTCTCTCTGTTTTTGTTTTCATTTTGTATCAGAGAAGTGCAACTTATCGATAATCCTTCTCCTCATTTGTATATATTTATTTAATGCATGCATAGTAGTGTAATAGGAGCATAATAGTATTAAGATTCCATATGTTTTAAGTTTGTAATTACATTTTGTTTTATTAGTCATTTGTATATGAATTAAAGTTCCCTTATTCAGCTCCTCACCTCCAATCTTTCACAAGATGGATCTTGAGACAATGGGCGTACTATCAAATGGTCACTTTTTAATTCCACATGACACAAATCTGCCAAAAGTGGCCCTAAAATCATGTAGCACACATCACTCTCAAACAGGACTTTGCAACAAGTTTTTGAATTGCAACTATTTTTCTCCCTCCTAAAATTTTCGAACATTTAATTTCAGACATTCAGGCATTTACTAGCATAAATCCATCATCCCTTACATTCTGTTCGGTCTGGCCTCTACGATTAATACAACTAGCACACAGGAAAGCATAAAACTTACAGAATCCGACACGTTACTTCTCAGTTCTCACCATAATTCTCTTTGGATATCTAAAGCTTCTGATTGTTACTGAGGATTCGGGAGACGGCTGTTGGCAGCTGAAACTCGAGATCCCCACTCAAGAAGCTCTTTGCTCGTATCGTCCTTATGAACAATCACCTCGATAAAACACAAACAGTCTGCTTGCTCTCCTGTAGCCGCTTCAATTGCTTTGATCAATTCCTCTTCGGTACGTACCTACATTTCAACAAAAGTACGATAATTTAAGAAAAAAAACACGAGTCGACAAGTGGGGAATGAATCGGCTAGTCAGAAAATACCGTAAAATCGGGAAAATGTCCGGAAAAAAGCGAAAAAAAAATGGAGATTATTAAAAACTTTATAATCATGTAGTAGGCCATAAAAATTAAGTACATCGTGTATCTAAAAATTATATCGTCATTTTTTACCTATCTATAACACATGTGCGTAATGATGTAAACCATAAATCATATTTAACAAAATAAACTTTTACTTTCAAAAAGATCGTCTCTGATCACACATTCAATATTAACATAATACTCAAACATGTTTAAAAATACCAACCATAACCATCGATATTATAGAAGTTACACAATGAGTCAACAGCCAAAATATAAACAGGTAAAAATCAGAGAAAGTCAGAAAAATTTGAGAAAAAACCGACAATTAATCAGAAATTTGGAGACAAACATTTCGAAGACTTTTGTCAGTATGAGCTACCATGAAGTGAGCTGCCACAGACAGACAGTCAAGCATGGTGGTGTATTATGAAACAGAAGTGCTACAAGCTTAACTTTCTGCTCCATTAATGCCTACGCATCAGCTGCCTTAACATTCTCTGAAGTCTTATAGATGGAGGTCCCGGGTTCATTTAATGGAGGTTGTGTGTCAGTGAATTGGTCGTAAGAATATTTTTTATAGTTCTCCCGATCGTCCGATTCTACTTTGGTTAACTAGAAGGTACTTTGTTTCACAAATTTATTTTTTTCTATGTTCCAGAATATAGTTAACCAACATATTACCTAATCGATTATGATAAATTGGATTGGATTTTGTAGTCTTTTCTTTTGCAGTACCTCAAGGTGACATGATCGTGAAAGAGGTTCAAAAATCAATTTACTTTTAATAAGATTCAAAATGAAAAATTTTATTTTGGCTTTTTGACCTGGTTTCATTCAAATTTACATAATAAAAATTAGAAGAGACAAGAATTCGATGTAATAAACAGAAAGTAGGAGACACAGACCTTGGTTGTCCAACATTTGCCTTCACCGTTGTGGATCGCATCAACAAGCCCAGTATAGTCCCAGTTCTTAATTACATTGTACGGCCCATCATGGATCTCTACTTCAATCGTGTACCCTCCATTGTTGATGAGAAATATAATGCTTCTTTGACCACATCGGATCATTGTTGATATATCTTGTGCCGTTACCTGAAGGGAGGATGGAAATTCTATCTCCAGTAAGTGCAATTGATGACATGCATGCATGGTTTAAATTTTGGCCGAACTGACATATCTCAGAACTGAGACATCCGGTTTTATGCATGGAGAAGACAATTCACATAAGAATTAGTATAAAGTGCTCGACCTGAGCACCAGAGACAGCACTCAGGTTAATCTCGAACCACCAACCTCGGTATTTGTTGTGATATTTTGAGTCCCAAATCAATGATAGTTTAGTGAACTTTTTTTTATTTGTGTCCTCATTATACCTGTGCAGCTCCCGATGCTTGACCATTTGCACAAAAGGAGATTGACCCGGGTGCCACTGCTGGACTTCAGGTTGAGTACATAAGCCCAGCTCTTAACATGTAGTTAGTCTCGTATCGGCCACCATGCCTACGTACGCTTATTTTTTATATTACCCGAGACAAGTGTTCCCTGGATGATGGTCTTGTATCAACTTAGGCTGTGTCAGGGATTGCTCTTAGGAGGCAAAGAGCAGCTCTCTGCTCTGGCGCAGAGAACTTTAGTATGGAACTGTGTTTGGTTGTTAGTGCTCTTAGCTCTTTCAGAGAGTGAAAGAGCTGAATTTGGGTCTCTTTAAAAGAGCAATTTAAACCTGCTATTTTAACTGGGCTGCTCTTTGCCTCCCAAACACAGCCTTAGTTTCACGCATAGCCGAGAGGCGAATCATTTTCCTCCGATTTTAACCCTGTAGACAGGTAAAGTCCACAACATGAGCACACCAAAAGTTGGGTATGGCAAAGCTAACTTTTTTTTCTTCTTTTTTGATCTGTAAAAAGGAATTTATTTATTAGAAAAAAAAAAACAAACAGCAAGGAGCAGTTACAAGGAAAAAAGACAACACCCATAAAAAGAGAGTAAAGAAACCCGAGACTAGCCAGATTTCCTAACTATGTTGCTCAACTGTTTCGAGTTATTGTCGGAGTTTACTTAATTAAAAAAGTTTATTGATTGCCTAAGCGATAAAAAAGAAGAGGTGGTATTTGCAGAATTCCATGAGCCTAACTCAACCAAACAAAACTGGCTTGTAAGGTGAGGATTGCCCAGATTATATATAGCCTAAGGCTTCCAGCCCACAGGTGATGTGAGACTATCATTCACGCCCCCTCACATGTAACGTGTCTCTCTACATCCTTGTGGAACCTTGCTCTGATACCATGAAGAATTTCAATGACCTAACTCAATCTCACAAAATTGGCTTGTAAGGTGAGGATTGCTCATGTTATATATAGCCCAAGTGATGCGGGAAAAATCGCACGTTAACCCTAAAATAGCGTAAATCCCACAACATAGGGGGGTTAGGGTTCTCGCTCTTCAATTAAAACAAAAAAATAAGAGGAAAAATAGGGGTAGAAGAAGAAGATCCAAGGAATCGCTCTAAGCAAGAAAGTCGGCCTCACACCAAACCGCAAACGGGAGAAGAATCACTCTTCTATCGAAAAGTTATCTCAAGTTCTCTAGAATTCGCACAAAGCAAAACTCATTATTTTCGTTCATCATCAATACTAATTCTCAAAAGAAAATACAATATGTATTTATGAGGAAAAAAAAAACCTAGGAATACTACTTAAAATAAAACTCCTAATTAATCATTAAAACTTTATAATCTAACGGTCACAATTACTTTCACCATTAATCCATTTTTTATTGCGCGATCACTTTTGAAGGGTCAAACGATGTCCGATTGACATGAAATTGGTCTTGTTTGAAAGCTTATCGAAGTAGCTTTCCAACAAGATAAGAATCACACAATTCCGACACATATTAGTAGACTTATGACTATTTTTTCGATGGTTGTGCAGAAAGTGACGAGATTAATAGTAACATATCACATATATGTGCTTGACCCCTAAATAATTCAAATAAGGAAACTAGTCCTAAAACATGTCACTTATTAAAAAAATTATAATAAGAAAGGAAACTAAACCTAGATAAAATATTGCCTAAATTAATGTACACACGGGTCTTTAACGAGCTTTTTTTAAAAACCCATTCGTGGGTCCACTTTCTCTTTTGACGTCTCCTCTTTATCCGACCATGATTCAAACAAGCGGATCTAAAGTTCGCATCAATCCCTTCTACTTTGAAAAAGTTCGACCTCGAACTTTGGTTGGCATGGATCTTCACAATTGCAACCACAGACAATATATAGGGAACCTCAATCGGAAGCGGCTTGAACAAGTAAACAGGATTCCACTCGGGCTCGATCTGTTTGATCTTCGATTCACCAACGGGAATGGACGTCAACATGCAACCAACACTATCTTGGGACCTGTGAGTCATGAGTGCAATAGTCTTCATTTCAAATAATTGTGCTTCGACGATCTCGGACTCGAGAGGATTGATTGCGGCAACTTGCTCTTCAATGGTCTCGGGCTCCTCAACGGTGTTGGGATTAGTACAGATATTGACCGGAAGAGGGTTCTCATCAACCAGTACCGACTCTTCGACTGATTTTGGAGCTATCACGGGTTAAAGAAGAGAATCGATAACAATTTTAGGTGAGATGAGGTCGGCTAGGGTAACGACGGTGACGGGTTTGATTTCTTGAATGGGCTTTGGGTTGTAAATTCTTACGGGGGCTGCAACCGGCATAGAGTTTACATCGTTAATGGATTCCGTAACGGGTATAGGTTTCACAACAGTTATGGGATGAGAAATTGTTATGGGATTAGAATGGGCGGTTGGTGATGTGGTTGGGTTAACGGACAAGGGATTTGAAAGCTTAAATCTCAAAACTTCATGTCTCACCGATATGATTTCCTCTTGCAGTTTATGAAGAAAATCCTCAAGAAATTCTTGAACGAGACCCTTATTTAATGTCTCCGCTATCTGTCGTGTATTTGTTAACTCACGTTTAATCTCAAGAGTAAACGCTCGATCATATAAAACTAGCCAATATCGAGGTGTTGAATTCAAATACCTCAGACTTTGTGATCTAGTTTTCACTGCCCCCCCATGCTTGTCTAATCGTACCAATTGTCTGATACAAATCAAAGAGCTTTCGTCGATCCATGAACGATCCCATTCTAGCCATCATGAATCCATTCAACTCATACAAGGCTTCGATAAATTGTTCTTTACTCATGATGGACTTCACGTGCCGAGTGTTGAACTTGGGCTTTGATACCAATTTGATGCGGGAAAAATCGCACGCTAACCCTAAAATAGCGTAAATCCCACAAAATAGGGGTTAGGGTTCTTGCTCTTCAATTAAAATAAAAAAATAAAAGGAAAAATAGGGGTAGAAGAAGAAGATCCAAGGAATCTCTCCAAGAAAAAAAGTTTGCCTCACACCAAACCGCAAGCGGGAGAAAAATCACTCTTCTATTGAAAACTCATCTCAAGTTCTCTAGAATTCGCACAAAGCAAAACTCATTATTTTCATTCATCATCAATACTAATTCTCATAAGAGATTACAATATGTATTTATAAGGAAAAAAAAAAACCTAGGAATACTACTTAAAATAAAACTCCTAATCAATCATTAAAACTTTCTAATCTAACGGTCACAATTACTTTCACCATTAATTCTGTTTTTTTATTACACGATCACTTTTGAAGGGTCAGACGATGCCCGATTGACGTGAAATTAGTCTTGCTTGAAAGCTTATCGAAGTAGCTTTCCAACAAAACAAGAATCACACAACTCCGACACATATTGGTAGACTTATGACCATTTTTCCGATGGTTGCGCAGAAAGTGACGGGATTAACAGTAACATATCACATATATGTGTTTGACTCCTAAATAATTCAAATAAGGAAACTAGTCCTAAAACAAGTCATTTATTAAAAGAATCCTAATAAGAAAGGAAACTAAACCTAGATAAAATATTGCCTAAATTAATGTGCACACGGGTCTTTAACGGGTCTTTTTTAAAAACTCATTTGTGAGTCCACTTTCTCTTTTGACGTCTCCTCTTTATTCGACCATGATTCAAACAAGCGGATCTAAAGTTCGCATCACCAAGGCTTCCAGCCCACAAGCGATATACAAATCCTAGAACCAATTTTCATTAACAAACTAGAGAATAGTTAAATTTATTCAATCACATTTGCACGACGGATGAACTAACGATACTAAACGGACAGGCATGGGTCAAAATCTCATAAATCCGGTACATATCGGTATGCCCCCAAAACCTGTATGTATCGGACGATAGCTGCTTTGTTCTTAAAACAAAAAATACACAAAAATATCCAAATTAGCGAATGATAATTTGAAATCATCATCCAATACGAACGATAAGTTTACATTTAGGGGTTGATACATTGCAATGTATCGACCCGATGCCTTCCAATACCGATATGTATCGGACAAAGTATCAGTTCGTCCAGAATTTTGAACCATGGGCATAGGTATTTTTAACCATGACTAACCTGGAAACTCCCATCGCCTATGCAAGCAATTATGCGCTTATCTTTGGCGCCCTGAGCGTACCCAAGAGTTGCACCAACAGACCACCCAATGGACCCATATTGCATCTGGAATTCATATCTGTGTAATAACATTACGAGGAAGACATAATCGGATTATGCTTAGTTCCTTTTACGTTTCGAAAAAAGAGACACTAGGGAAGATAAGGCTTCGTAAGTACAAGGTTTTTAACATAGAATGCCTTACCCGCAATTCTCTGGTAAGCGGAGCTTTTGACAATTGAACCATGAGTCTCCCGTCTCAGCAATAACTGCAGTATCTCCATTTAACATGGTCTGTTACAGGAGTCAGATTGAAGGAGTAAACACATACTTGAAAAGAATTTACAACAAAAATATAATTTCTTCCCATCCCTCTTCCAACCATAGTGACAAAATACGGATATGGATTTAATACGGTGAGCGAAAAAGTCGATAAATACAGAAAATTACAGAAAAGGTTGAAAGAAAACGGGAAAAAGTCGGAGCTAGAAGAACTATAAAATGTATAAGACGGAAAAAAAACCGAGTTCTATTCGTATTATCTTAGTTTTACAGTATAGTTTTTCAAAAAAAATTAAAACAGTATTTTTAAAGGGTAGCTCTAAACGCGCCCACACGTTCTCTGAAAGCGCCTATGTCGAATCCCCTTAAAAACCATTGATTTCGTCGGATCAAATGATGGAGATAGTGTTTCACCCAAATCTTCTACACAAAGGATCTAGAGATCATGTCTCACCTATCAGATGGTCAATCTTTTATTCCACATGTCATAGATCCCCAAAATATGGCCCTAAAATCACGTTTGAGCGTGATGTGTGTCATTGAGGGAAAGGGGCATTTTTTGGAGATCTGTGACATTTGGAATAAAAATTGACAGTATGATAGGTGTGAAATGATCTCAAGATCTATCATGTGGAATATTGGGGTGAAACACAATCTCCATCATCAAATTCGAAGCCATCAACGGATTTTTAGGGGTTGCACACATGTGTGCTTTCAGAGAACGCGTGGGTGCGAACAGAGCTACCCATTTTTAAAATATGGGAATAAAACATATAATATGTGAAATTCGCGTATTATACTTAAATATATATTTTTTACTAATACAGATATCATACGGGTTTAGTACCTCAAGTCAAAATGGCTATTATACCCATAATATTTTTTTTAAATGCCGCATTTTGTCACCATGCTTCCAACACAAGGAATTATAGTTTAATTTAGGGACTTGATCCCTGTTTGGCAATGCTCACATGAGGCCAACTCCAGCTTCTGGCTTTGAAAACCAAAAAGACGGTAACAATTAGTGTTTGGTAAAACCCACTTCCCACACCAATTCCACTTAAAACTGATTACTGCAAATGCATTTTACATTAAAAATGTGCAGAATCCAGAAGTGGCAAAAACTGGATTCTTCATTTGCAAGAATCACTTTAAATTGGAATTAGTGAATTCAAGAGCATTGCCAGACAGGCCTTAGATCTGATGCATCAGATAGAAATTTCATCTGCCGCAAGTGTGATCAATTACGAGGGACGAGGCACCCACACCTCTTCTACTTTTACCCAACCAAAAAAATGGATAGAACACTACATTTAACGCCATTGGCTACCTGAATGCGTCTGAAGAGGATGTTGACTCTCAGAGCTTCATTATTCTCACACTTGAGAGGAATGCCAGGAGGGACAAAAATCCGGTGATAATTCTCCATGGCCGTGCTATTCTTCTTCAGCTTCTGGGCAAGCGCATTCAAGAAATCATCCATGAAAATACAACCAAAGGACAGCCCATTACCGATGGTCACACGATTGGGCTGCACCGTCACCAATTTCTCCTTTTTGATCAACAAAGAGTAACCCACAGAGCTGTAGTCGTTGAAGACAGGGCCAACGAAGATATACGCATCTGCCGATTCCACAATCTCGGCACAGAAGCTGGTGCTTATAGCACCCCAGTATGTTCCAATGAAGTGGGGGTGGTGCTCCGGCACCATCCCTTTTCCTGATGGCATAACAGCTATCGGATACCCCGATGCATTGGCTAGATCGATAAAGGCTTGTTGTGCTTTGGCAACTCTTAGATTAGGCCCACCCACTATCACTGGCTTTACTGCCTTATTCAGAAACTCAGCCGTTGCCTCCACTGCAGCCTCAAGTCCCACTTGATTGCTTAATCTGTGCGCACGGGTAATTTGGTCATCATAAGAAATCAACTTGTCCTGCATATTACTATGAATAAAGTTCACATTTTGCAAAGAAATACAGGTTACAAAATAAGTCTAATTTTTAAACTTTGCGATGAATCCCCATATATGGCAAAGATGGGAAATAAACGCAAAGACACAAAAACATAAACAGAGTAAGCATAAATAATATACCTGAACAAGATCAACAGATAATTATCATGGTTCATAATCTCGTCCGAAACCAGTACATACTGGACGATACGTTGGTTTCGGAGGTCACCGGTATGATACTCAGAATGTAACGTACGCTGCATTACATCTATATTGGTAATGTATAGGACAATTGGTATGTATCGTCCAGACGTACCGGTTTTGGAGCCGGACGATACGTACCGGAAAACCGGTATTTGAATTTATATCATGGGTGATATGGAAGGAAAGGAACCGACAGACCTTCGACAATAAGTTTGACTCCCACAGAACCATAGAGGAATCCATGTCAGAGGAATTATGTGGGTTTCTCACATCATCATTGTGCTTCGAGGACTCATCACTAAGATATTACAAGTGGGTGGAACTCAGAGCATTTTAGAGGACGAGTTCGATTGGCGGTTTGTCCCTTTAGGAGGCAGTGCTTACGTTTTCTTCTTGTTTTCCTTTTTGATTTCCCACTTTGTTTTGTTTTTGTTTAGTTGGGCAAAGCATCTCAGTGATGAGTTTAGTCTCGCATCGAACAATCACAGCCTTGTCTCTCCTCTTATAAGATCCTGGGCCTCTCCACTCATTGCCAATTGGTTTGAGTTGGATGTCCAAATTTATCACCACCCCTTTCGTTAGCTGTAAATTCATCAACTTTAATTAAATTATAGCCTTTGATTTGATTTCTTTTCTTTCTAAAAAAAACAGAAGTCAATTGATGATTAAGAAAACGCGTAAATGGCATTTGATCTCTATCCTCTGGAACGGGTACTTTGGCTAAGGTATAAGAACAATTAGATTACAACTAAACCAAGATATATGAATGAATCAAATTCTATGGTCAACAAAATGAGTGGGATCTTTCAAAAACCTTGACTTGCTTTGTAAGGAATGAGAAAGCAAACAAAACGAAGCCCAATATGAATAGGATTTCATGTAAATGAACAGAAGAGTTAGCACTGCAATTTTATGCTCCTCTGTGGAAGCCAAGTGACCTTTTTCCACCAGTTTATTTTTTATCAAAAACTTTGTTCCATAAGTTCATGATGTGAAAAATCATAAATAATTAAACCAATGAGAAGTTTCAAACATTTCACCAAAAGTTTTGACCATTTGAAGATAGCAACAAAAATAAATAAAACAAAACTGCCTGGGAAAATGTTAAATGTGGTGGCAAAAGAAGAGTATTTTAGTAGCTGTCCACTGAAATAACTGAAAATAAGGGAAAATTACCAAATTGCCACCTACACCTAACAAAAGAACCTTGAATGATGAGAAAAGTGGACAGAAAACTGTGTTGGAAATTAGCCATTATAGTAAGTATCTTTTCTTCCCCCCTCCCTTTCATGAGTCTTTGATTTCTTTTCTTTCACTCAATATACGATGAAATCGTCAACTGTCACTATAAGGTCAGAAAGTAGTAAGAATGCCATGTAAGTATAACTAAGGGTTTCTAAGCATAGTCACGATGTCGATAGTCGGCAATAAATTGGCAAGGGTCTAAGTCAGTCAGAAAAAATCAATAAAAATTGGTCAAAGTCGGTCAAAGACGGAAAAAATTGGGGAAAATAATAATTTTAAAAAATGTACACATAAAAAAATTTGAAAAATATATCATAATGTATTTCTTGTTAAAAATAATGATTTTAATGACCAAAATAATACAATAGGCAAAAGAAGAAGAAGAAGAAGATGGGAAAAAAAAAAAAAATTTGAAAAGCATCACAAATATAGCCTATTAATCGGCCGAGTAGTCGACTCGACCTATTAATTAGTGATGTAGGCGGGATGACTGCAAGTCCCCGACTTTTTTAAAAAGTCGGAGACTTTTGTGACTTTGTAATGCGGAATTAAAACCTACACACAGAGATCATGGCCAGATAAAGAAGAGACATCGAAAGAGAAAGTGAACCTACGAATGGGTTTTTAAAAAGGCCAATAAGAGATCCATGTGCACGTTATTTTAGGCAATTTTTTTATCTACGTTTAGTTTCCTTTTTTTATTAGGATTATTTAATAAATAGTTTGTTTTAGAATTGGTTTCTTTGTTTGAATCATTTAAGGGTCAGGCACATATATGTGATATATGACTCTTAATTTTGCCACTTTCAACGCAACCATCGAAAAAGTTGTCATAAGTCTATCAATATATGTCGGAATTGCATGATTCTTGTCTTGTTGAAAAGTTACTTCAATAAGCTTTCAAATAAGAGCAATTTCACATCAATTAGGCATCGTTTGACCCTTCAAAAGTGGCCGCACACTAAAAAAAGGGATTAATGATGAAATTAATTATGACCGTTAGATTAGAAAGTTTTAATGGTTGATTAGGAGTTTTAATTTTAATAGTATTCTTAAGATTTCTTTTTTTTATAAACACACATTCTAATCTCTTATTGAATAGATAATGGTTAATGAAAAATTATTTTGCAAAATTGAGAGTGAACAAAGTTTTCTTCGAGGGTGCGATTCTCTCAAAACGTAGAAAAGCAATTCTCCTTTCCGCATGCGGTTTGGTGTGAGGCCAACTATCTTCCTTGGAGTGTTCCCTTGGATCTTCTATCCCTTTTCTATTTTATCTATTGATTATTGTCAGGTAATTTATCTAATTTATTTCTTTTATTGAAGACCCATAAATTCAAAATATATTTTCCTTGTTATATTGTTGCTGGGATTTTGCTCCTAAATTCCCTTTGCACTCTTCCCAGTGCATTAAAGTACTTATATCCTCTTACATTGCACGGATAACAATGAAAAAAATAAATGGAAACTAAGTCATTTACTCCAGTTACTACACACACACACCCAACATGACTGCGCACACACCCATTAATGCATTTACGAAACTTAACAAGAACTTAAAGCTACCATGACAAGTGATCAGCATAACCTAGGAGGCTGTCATAAGTCACATAACATTAATAATTATTTTTTGCAAGGCTAAATTCCATATTTCAATTTAATTTATCTTACAAGTCTAAAAAAGGTTTACTAATTCAGAAAATATGGAAAAGATTGAGAGAGGAAGCGAACCTTGGTGCGAGAAAGAAGGGAACTGGGTCCCTACTGAAGGTTGGATAAGGGATTACGGGCAAGTTACAGCTTATGCTTATATACACTGGCTTACTTTCCTTCAGTGACGTTGATATAGCAGTATCAATCAGCTCTTGTGCATCTTCCAAATTATTCACCACTGCCTGTTCCATTTCAATTGACAAAATTAAAACTGGGACACAAAATTTCCAATTGCCGACTCAAATTATAAAGTGGTGTACAATTCATCTCGATGTGGACTGATCGGATGATCGTAAACATGGTTCAAAATTCCAAATGAAACCGACACGTATCATCTGATATGTAACAGTTTCGGAGCAGACCAGGTCGATACATTGAATGCATCAACCCATGTCTTTTTGTTTTGACCGATAAATACCAATGTATCAGCCGATACATACCAATGTATTGTTCGGAACTGATACGTATCGGTTTTAAAGTTGTACAATACATACAGAAAACCGAGATTTTGACCCATGACGGTAACCGTAGTTCTAAAACTCGGCGAGTCAATGAGTTAACTCGGCCGAGTTACTCGACTCTCCAGGATTCCGAGTTGAGTTTGATTCGAGTCAAGATTTCGCTACGATGATGCAATCAGGGTTCATAAACTGCCATTTATATAAGATAAGGTTTCAGAAACCCTATCTTTTTAAAATGTATTAAACTACTCATTTTATCATTCCATCTTTTTCTTTTCAAAATATATACTAAATTATTGAGTCGGAGCGAATCGAGTTTATTCAAGCCTTCCAGTTAACTCAACTCAACTCAACTGACTTTCGAGTTGAGTTGAATCTTCGCATTTTAAAACCATGACGGTAGCATCTCCAAATAATGGAAGACATTATCATACGCACCAATTAGACACTAAGGCACACCAATTGATGGTTGTGTATGACCTAGCTCTCTGCTAGCCCCTGCCACAGCAGAGTTCACCTGCTTTAGTTGGTTCTCATTCTCTTTTCTAACTCCCTACAAAGGAGGACTTACCTGCTCTAGCAGCAACCTCCCTGCTCTCTACTAACTCCCTACCAGAGCAAATAAATTTTGCTCTGGCAAGGAGTGAGTAGAGAGGAGGGTAGAACTGCTAAATAGGTAAATATTGCATAAAATCTTGCTATGCAAGGAGTTATCAAGAAAAAGGGGTACCTGCTAAAGCAGGTAGCAAGATGTAAACAAGGAGGATGGGAACCTGCTAAAGCAGGTGAACTCTGCTATGGCAAGGGCTAGCAGAGAGCTATGCCATACACAGCCTTAATTTTTGCCATATATATAGCCCATCCAAGATTTGGCCAATTTATTGACAATAGGAAATTTTTTAGTATAATAACTGCAATGCTTTATGCTATTATTTGGCCTGCCAAAACATGTGGTATAAAGGGATAATTAACGAAAGAGTTGGTACAGTATAAAGAGATAATTAACCAAAGAGTTGGTATTAGGTACCCAAGCCCTCAACCAACCTTGAGAAATGCACAGATATTTGTGAGTGTCTGACGAATCAGTGAAAGGTTAAAAGCGGACTTGCACTGATTTGTGTGCTCGTAAATATCTGTGCACCTTGAGGCTTGACTATTTTGGAAGGAAATTGACCTGAGCGCCACTCTCTGGTCAGGTACCTAGTACCTCAAACCAACTATTAACCAAATTTCCCTGACCTCCAACATTTTTATACCATCATGCACAGGTGATCAATTTGTTGTCTGAGCCGTTTGTTTAATCGAGTTTCCAGAGGCAAAACAGCAATTAATATGAACTAAAGAGCCACTCTACGAACCAATGTCAATAAATGGCAACTACCCTTTTATCCATGCTCAGAAACACACCGACAATGTAAAAAATTAAGAGAAGATGATGATGGTCGGAATCAACCAAACAGGTATGAACGCATTTCTGACAATGGAACATATAACAGAGTGCCAAGAAATTGCACAGTTCGGATAACAAGCTCTGTAATGGTGGCATGTGGTTTCATCAAGTGTACCATGTAATTCTAAGGACCTGATACACAGATCAGGTGGCTCAAAGATTGCATCAAAAACATCTTCATTGTGTGGTTCAAGGCGGTCAAACACTTTTAAAACGAATGGCTACCAGGTAAATCTCAAAATCAGTTTACCGTTCATTTTAAAAGTGTCACTGCTTTCAATCACACCGTAGATCTTTAGATCATGGTCTTTGAATCACACGGCGGCACACGTGATAAAAAATGGTGCCACTGCCACATGTCAAGAAAATTGATCCTTTCCAATTCTTCGTTCTGATATGAGCCTCGGATCAAAGAGAGTCCGACCAAATCCTTCAGTCCAACAGCAGTATCACCAGAACGCCCTTTATTTAAATGAATCGTGTTTTAATCGCATTTTACTCATAATTAAATCACGATTTCTTTAAAAAAATTACATTTTAAGCACAATTTTTGCAATTAAACAATTTTTTTTTCACTGTATCACTAGTGTTACTAATAAGAATCTTAATATTATTTTAAAATTTTCGTATTTCTTCCCCAACTTTGCCGAAATTGCCCTTTTTATGTCCCCTTCTCAATTTTTTTTCCCAAATTCCGACTTGGTAACTATATCAACATCAAAGTATCAGCATTTCAGTAATTCAGATCGAAGTAAAGGGGTTAAATTGTAAACTTCAGAAACTTGCCTGAAAACAAGTGACCGCCTGAAAACACCTCAATTCTTGGGAGAAATCCGGTAATCCGATCGTGTGGTGGAGAATCCGATTAGTGCCGAAGTCATTTGAATTCGGCCCGCCGCCGATACATATCACCGGAAGGTTCTCGCTGTACGCTCCGGCGATCGCGTTGATAACACTCAACCCGCCGACAGTGAAGGTGACGACGCAAGCGCCAACTCCGTGGGCACGGGCGTACCCGTCGGCGGCGTAGCCTGCGTTGAGCTCGTTACAGCAACCGACGAGGTTGAGCCCCGGCTCGGCGACCAGATGGTCGAGAAGCGTTAGATTGAAATCGCCTGGCACAGCGAAGACGTCTCGCACGCCGATTTGCATGAGCCGCCGTGCTACGTGGCTGCCTAGCGTGCCGGTTGACGTGCATATGGGTACGGGTCCACCACTGGGATCGATTTTGGCTTCCATTGTACTAGGTACACTAGTAGTAGTGTGGCTTTTGGGTTTTGGGTTTTGGATTTCTTATATAAGAAGATGATGGTGATGGAAAGTGGTTTTGGAATACCAAAGGCGGTACTTGGTTTGGAGGTATTTGATGTGATTTGATTTTGATTTTATTCTTTTTTTTTTTAGTTGAGTTTCCTAATGGGTTATCGGTGGATCGGAATCAAAGGCGTAAAAGGGTTTGAATAACGACGGCGGAGGAGAGAGGAGAGAGGAGAGAGGTTTTGTTGCCTTCCCACTGTTTTTCACGTGAGCTTGTCTCAGATGGGCGGTCCTCCCGTAATGCGCGGGAAAGAGCTCAGCGTATGAACGCCACGTGGCATATAGATTCATGTTTGAGGGCAGAAATTTAGCAGCCATTTGCTTTCACAGGTCTACCTGATATCCGACCCGTTCTACCCAAATCTCGGATCTGTGCGGGTGAGGCATCAGTAGGGATGCAGGTTCGGTGTACCGAACTGAACCCGATTTTTTTGGTATTCGGTTCGGTACACCCCAAACTGAAACTGAACCAAAATCCATTCGGTTCGGTCTGATTTATTTTATTTTTTTTTAACCCGAAACCAATCCCATTCGGTTCAGTTTAGATAAAATACCTAATTTTTTGGGATTTTTTTTATTTTTTTGGCTTACGCAACCTACTAACTCGGTTTTCGGTTTCCAGCCATCCAAATAGAAACCAAACCGAATTGGAGTTCAGTTCGATTCGGTTTGTGACGGGTTTCGATGCGATTCAGTAAAATTCAATTACCTCAATATTCAATTCAATTTCAGTGTTCGGTTCAAGACTTGCATACCTAGGCATGAGACATGTGAGATTGTCAAGTTGGGTTGGATTGGGTCTACTGAGAGGCCATGTCGAGCTGGGTAAGACGAAAATCGAAGCACACATAACCCAATAATTTGTATGTATGATGATAAAAACATAAAGAGGTTTTTCGAGCCAAGTCTAGTTTTTGAGCTAGGCATCGAGTTGAGTAGGGTCGAGCATATACCCTTGGAACATTAAGTCGGTTTTATTGCACTATCAGGTATCAGATGGGTTCGGCATATATCATTTTTCTAGTTTGAACAGTCAAAACTCAAATTATTGAGGCCTATTGATAGCAGCGCTTCAGAGCGTATAATAAAATATATTACAGTGTTTGTCATTTGAGTACCTTTATTTTTATCATTGATATTTTGTTCTTTGGAAATAAAGGTTATTGTAATTAATTTACTTGCAATATTTTTAAACTTAAGAAGATGTAATCTTGTAAAACTCAAAAATTGAACAAAAAATTACAGTGATTGAATGATTTCGAAAGGAGAATAGCCAGCAAAGTAAAATAATCTATAAAATAGATTTTACAAGGCTTTTTCACTCCAACGTAAAGTTTTTTTGTGTCTTTGTTTTTTTTTCATAGATGCTCCAACGTAAAGATAAAGAACACATAAAGTACACTTTATACCCATATTTTAATTTTAACCTATTTTATTGTTTTCAAAAATAATACTCATAATTATACCTTATTTATTAGTTTATAGAAAAATAAATTTTGAACGCCCCCTTAGCAAGTGCTCAAATATCCTTTTTTCCGAAAAAAAATTAAAAAAATTTATTAAAAAAAAAAAAAAAAGATATATATTTAACAAGACCACTATTAGATTAAAGGTGAACAACACTTTTAGATTCCTTAAACTGATCTATGACCGCCTTTGAGCACATGTCACTACTGGTTTAAAAAATAATGGTAAAACATTTCATTTATTTAGCTTTTCCTTTAAATCATTAGGTGGAGGATGAATTATTTTATTTGTTTTTAGATTGAGTTTTGCGCTCGCATTTTTAAATGGCAAAACATTTCTTTAATTCATTGTTTATTAAAAATCATACATTGAGGGTGAATGTTTTTAATTTTCTGACAACGACTCCTACGTCTATCCTTTCCTTTAATTATTGCTGTCATCGATTTATTGGTCTAAAAATTGTTACCGAAACATTTCGAAAAACTTTGCTTTTTTCTTTCCTTCTTAGTGAGGGATGACTCTCATTATCAACGAATTAAAAAATGGCTGGTATGATACATATCAGTTTTCAGCTAAACTGATACATATCGGTCAAATAAGTATCGCTATCTCATATCAGGTATTCAATATCGTATCGGCGGATATGTATCGGGTATCCGTCGATATATCTCTATTTCGATCGAGATGTTCAATTTTTCTTCTTTTTTTTTTAAAATCGGTCGATACGTATCGGTATCGGCCGAGTCGTATCGACCTTGTGCAAATTGATAGTTAGATAATACTCATAAAATTATCTAACTAGCAACTTGTCATTGACACATTTCTTATCTGGAAAAAGTAATGTCGAATAGACTATTCAGTCTATCTGAATAATATATTTTAATTTTGATGGTCAAAAATATGTGACCTATGGTATATTTTAGAGTGCACATATGAGACACTTCAGATCTACTAGTGGGTATACTTTTAAGCCTACTTTATTTAGCATGTAAACTACAAAATAGCTGTCACTTGGCACTATAAGTGGACAAATCTGTAGGGTTATTTCTAGACAATTATTTGTTTGATTAACTTTTAGTGGACCCTCCAAACAATTATTTGTTTAATCATCTTTTTGTAAATTCACAACAACTATTGTAAGAAGACTTAGTTAAAATTAAGTGCAATTGAACTTCTTGCCCCTAGGTTTTAGTCTTTATGGTATGACTTTCATATTAGAATTTCTATAAATCTAAGCTCAAATCATAAGATTAAATATATATCTCTATAAGAATATATATACCGTCTTTTTTTTATTGGGTCATCGTATCGATAATCTTCGTCAGTGAATCTGAGTTCACATTATCTCTCACACTACAAAAAATAAGACTATTAGTGGCAACTTTTTACTGTAAAAATTTGTCGCTATTAACAAAAAAATTATTAAAGTCTATTACAACTATTACCAGCATGGATATTAGCGGCAATTTTTTTGTTAATAGCGGCAGTTTTTGGCTACTACTAATAGTCTTATTTTTTGTAGTGTCATCTTCTCTAAGTTTGCCTCTAGATGGGAATAAGTTGCGTTAAGAGGAAGAGGGAGCGGTGGTCTCCTTATATAGTCACCTCTCTTTATTAACCAATCAAAGAAAAAGAGAGGAGATATACCATTTATATTAGAAAACTACTTGCTTCCTATTGACTTGAGATACGTGTGGTCAAAAGTCCAACCCAATTTTATGGAAACCCAAAGATGGGTTAAGGTGTTGATGACAAATATCCAATATTCTCCCACTTTGTCTACACCTTAACTTATATAAATATAACTTTTGAAAACGACTCTCTAGGTTGACAATCTTTGAAAAGCGGGTGACTATCCAGTTTTTATTTTTGAAAAATCATTGATTACCACTATCTCAATGCTTCATAACAATCACCTAAATTCAAGAATAATATCATTGTAATATCTCTAAAAATTGAGCGATAAACAATGACCTCGCGATCCGTGTCCGATTGATCGTAGGTTGATCAAGTGATGGTCAAACAGTAGACTTGAGAAAAAAAGTATTTGTGATGTAAATGTGACCGAGGCATGAATTAGAAGTTAGTTTAGGGTCACGTACACCTATCTCTGGTGTATGTGCTCAACACCTAAACAATGGGGTTAAAAGGGTTTAAAACCTAAAAGAGAAGTTATTTCTCTTGTCGGTTAGTGAAAGAGTTAAGAGGAGAGAGAGGGAGAGAGAAAAAGAGAGTTAATGGCAAGGAGGAATTAATGGGGCTCGATTGAAGGACGGATTTGAGCAATTAACGCCAAAATCAACGTGTGAAGAACCGTTGAAGCAAAAGCTGGAACCCTAGCCATTTAAACCAACCATTCAATCAATTAGAAGATTGATTTGAGGTAAGTTTTAGCTAGATTTAATTGAGTACATTGTTGTTCATTAACTCTAGGGGAGATGGGTTAAATTATCAAATTTAAATGATAGAAAAAAAGAAAAAAATAGAAAGAAAAGGATTTGGAAGACCAGCCCGAAAAGGGGTTGAGTTCTGGCCAAATCGATTAATCGATTAATCAATTTTGGTCCGGAAGTTAAAAAAGTAATAATGCCTAGTTCAATTAATCGATCTTGAAATCGATTAATCGATTTTGAAATTCAATTAATCGATTAGAAATCGACTAATCGACTGAGTACCTCCAGTGGCTGGAGAGCTAAGGCTTGGGAAGAACCGATTAATCGATTTGAGAATCGATTGTGGATTTTGATTAATCGATTAATCAATTGAGGACTTTCGATTAATCGATTAATCGATTGAGGACTTTCGATTAATCGATTTGGGATCGATTAATCGATTTTGGATTTCAATTAATTGATTTAGGGTTTCGATTAATCGATTTTGGCAGTTTGAGTTGATTTCTTAGTTGAACATTAAGGTTCATGGAGGGCCTTGAACCTTCCTTATTGCATCCTTATTGATGTTGTGCATGTGTTATGATATATCATAGGTGGTACGAACTAAGGCAAGCATGAGGAGCCGTGTGGGACCTTGATGCTTTGACAGTCAAACACCTGAGGTAGGGAACACCTTGAACATGTACTTTGATTACAAGAGCATGTATGTAGTGAAATAGAAATAAAATGAAGTATATAATCTCCATGTGTGTGTGTGTGATACACCAATGAAATGAATATGCTTAATCATATAATCCTTTCAATATGTGTGTATGTGACACTAAGTAAGCATATGAAAATGAGACATCCTCAGGGGATGAGAAAGTGATAAAGGCATCAGTGTGATGAGAGTAATTAGACATCCCAGGGATGTAAGAGAGATTATAAAGTAAGATTGAACAAAGACTGATAAGGCCTAATTGATATAAAGTAGCACATTTATACGGTGAATAACTATATGTAAAGCACCTGATATTTTTGTTATTTAAGGTTTAAACAGAATACCCCACCGACGTGACGGGATACCCACGACTAACTCGGCAGGATATCCGTGACCGGTACGGCGGCCAATCCGTACACCGGTGCTGTAATATCCCAAAAAATCACGTTAAACAGTGACCTCGGGATCCGTGCCCGATTGTCACAGGTTTGACCAATTAGGAGTTCAATAGTTAGCATAGAGTGTGATGAACGGATGAGATGTGATAAATTGATTGACTGTGTGGTGTGTGATGTAAATGTGAAGTCACATACACCTATCACGGTGCTTGTGCTCAACACACAAGTTAGAGGAGAGATAAAAGGATTTAATAACCCTAAATTTGTATTTTTTTGGGTTGTTGAGAGAAAAGTAACGAAGAGAGAGAGGAGTAAAGAAGGGTTGAGCAAGGAGTTATTGTGGGTGATTGGAAGGGGGATTCAAGCATTAAAGAGACCGACTCAACGCAAAGGATCCGTTCAAGCCAAAGCTGGAACCCTAGCCTTCCCAACCATTGATCTGAAATTAATTTGAGATTTATTAAAGGTAAGATTTATGTAGTTTGAAATGCATGGATTAAAGGGTTAAATTGTAGTTAGAAATAGTTTAAAATGTGGGATAAGAGCTTAGAAAAAGAAAGAAAATAAATGAAGAAAGATTTGGAAGAACAGCCAAAAGGGGCTGAATCTGACAATTTCGATTAATCGAAATTGGGTTTCGATTAATCGAAATTGGCCAAGAAGTTGAAAAGTCAGAGGACCCCGATCTCGATTAATCGAATTGAGTTTCGATTAATCGACTTTAGATTTCGATTAATCGAATTTGGAATCGATTGATCGACTGGGATCCTACAGTGGACTCCAGTGAAGAAAAGAAATGGGCTTGACGAAATCGACTAATCGAAATGAAGATTCGATTAATCGACTTAGAATTTCGATTAATCAATTTGGGATCGATTAATCGATTTTGAAAATTCGATTACTCGAATTGAGAATCGACAAGATAGAGTAGAGAATTTCGATTAATCGAATTGGGTTTCGATTAATCGAATGGGAATCTCGATTAATCGATTTGAGAATCGATTAATCGATATTGACTTTCGATTAATCGACTGGGCTAGTTTATGTTGACTTTTGAGTTTGACTTTAAGCTTCATGGAGGGTCTTGGACCTCCTTTATTGCATCTTTAGTGATGTGTTTCACATGTTATGTGGTACCATAGGTGGTACGTGTGAGCTAGTGCACAAGGAGCCACGTGGGACCTTGATGCATTGATCGAATGAAGACTTGTGGTAGGGAACACCTTGAACATGTACTTTATTTTGCAAGAGCATGTATGTAGTGATATAGAATTCAATTCAAAATGTTTTTATTACTTAAGAGTTTGTGAAAAGTGTGTGTGCGTGACATCAATAAGAGTAATTATAATGAGCCATCCCCAGGGGGTGAGGAAGTAAAGAGATAAGAGCATCAGGTGTGATGCAAGTGAATGGATACATCCCAGGGATGTATCCAAGATTGAATCACGTTTGATAGGGCCTAACTGATATAAGATAGCACACTTACACGGTGAACAGCTATATGTAAAGCACCTGATACTTTTATTATTTGAGATTTGATAGGGTACCCCACCGACGTGGCGGGATATCCACGACTGACACGACAGGATATCCGTGACCGATACGGCGGCAAAATCGTAGGCTAGTGCGGAGGCTTATCTATACACAGTAAGCACACCCCAGGGGTGTTGATTTGAGACAAGTGAAACCCCGCCACCAATCCTCAGGGGAAAGGGGCTTGGGTACTATTTGTATTCCCAGGGAATACGTTTAAAACTGTCTATATAGATGACGATGATGGGTATCTCATCGGGGCTCGATGCTATATTGCTCGGGGATTACTTAAGTTGAAAGTTTAAGTTTTGCTTTAGGCCTTTTCAGCATCATTCATGAATAAATAAAGACATAAGTAAACTACCAGTAAAATGTAATGCTTTTAACTGTTTTCATCAGTAACTGCATAGACACATCATGCATGGCATATCATGGAATATATGTGAGTAATAATTTATATGTTCAACTATGTCTTGTTCCCTATTGAGCTAGGATGTAGCTCACCCTATAGACTATACGTCGCAGGTCCACTACTAGCAGCTGCCGAGGCTTCAGGAGACGCTGACCCCGGTGAGTCGAACCTTGCGGCCGGTGAAGAGTTGGAGCCACCTCCTGAGGACTTCTTCTAGAGGACTCCGTTGTGCCGCTTTGAGGGCTTTTGGATAGAGATTTGTACGGCTTGGTATGTCAAGCCTTGTTTTAGCTAAACAATATACATGTATAAATTAAGATTATTCTTCTGGGGCGAACCATCCGTGATGATTTGTTATCATCGATGGTTCGGATCGGTTCTCCATTCATGCAGAGGCATGAGGGTAGAACTGTCTTTTGACAAATGCTTTTATATAGATTTAAATTATGCAGTTTCATTTACTATTTCATTTTTGTTTGATATGCCAATGTTCCGTGCTTAGCTAAGGGGCACGGTCAAGATGATCGTGTTGATGGCACGGGTTTCGGGGTGCCAAAATTCGGGCTATCACAGTTGGTATCAAAGTCATTTCTTTTAGCAATTCTGACAATTGTTCTTTTGGTCAGAACATAGGGGCTTCTGCTAACGAAACTTTAGTTTCAAATGCAGCCGCAAATGTCATCTAGAGGAAGAGGCCGACCAAGGGGAGGCCAACAGAGGAGTCTACGTAGTGGAGATGATTACATCTCTCCTATTAATAGAGTGCCTTTAGGAGGTACTGAGGCCCCAGGGGGCAGTAGTAGTAGACAGCATGATGAAGAGGATCGAGATCGTCAGGATCAAGATCTAAGAAAATAGGAGAGGGTGAGAGAGAGACAAGAAGATAGAGAGGAGCGACAAAGGATGATGCATACTATGGAAACTATGGCAGCTGCCATGGCACAACAAGCTGCATCCTTTGCAGCTCATGCATCAAGAGAACAGCAGCCACCTACACCACCTGTAGGACCTGCGCTGCCTGTACCCTCATCCTTTACAGAGTTTAGGAGGATGAGACCTCCTTCATTTTCTGGGCAGGCAGACACAATGGCCGCTAAGAACTGGCTTATGGAGATGGAGAAAGTATTTAGCATGCTGACATGCACGAAAGATGAGAGTGTGAGATGGGCAGCTTATATGTTGGATGGGGAGGCTGGGCCTTGGTGGAAGTCCGTGATACGGACTCGGGCTCAGGAGGCCCCAGAGTTGCCTTGGACTTGGGAGGAGTTTGTTGAGGAGTTCAACAAACAATATTTTCCGGAAGTGGTGAGGAACCAGCTTGAGATACAATTTTTACAGTTAGTGCAAGGGAGAATGACAGTGAGAGAGTATGGGGTGGAGTTTCTACGACTTGCCTGTTTTGCTCTGGATTATGTCGCTACTGAAGTGATGAAGTCCAAGAGGTTTCAGCAAGGTTTGAAGCCTGAGGTGAGGGGAGGTGTAGCTCCATTTCAGCTAAGGACCTATGAAGAGGTCATGAGTAAGGCATTGGTCGTGGAAGAAGAGAATACGAATAGATATAGACAGAGAGAGCAACAGAGAGGAGGAAATGATCAAGGAAGATCGGGGAACTACGAACCGGTGAATAAAAAGCCGAGGTTCGTGGCCCAAAATCAGAGACCACAGTTCCAAGGGGGTTTCGGAAGGCCGGCGCAATAACAACACCAACAGAGGTTTCCACTACTTGCGTCGGGGAGACCTTTACGCTATGAGAGCCCTACCATGTCTACTGGCGCCACTATCACACAGGGTTCTCGTACTGTTTCTTCTGCACCTCGGGAGACTTGCGCAAAGTGTGGCAAGCCTCATAGAACAGTGGATTGCAGAGCGGGGACTAGGGGTTGTTTCCGATGTGGCAAGGTGGGCCACTTGATCAAGGATTGCCCCGAAACGGATAAAAGAAAGATAGTTTCAGCTTCACATTCCCATTCAAGCAAGGAAGCCGATCGTTAGGGAGAGCTTATGCGATCCGTCAGAAGTTGTGGAACGTGCATGACGTCATCCAAGGTGAGACTCTTTTAAATTAAAGAAAATTCCGTTTCATTAAAATTTTAGATAAAGAAGGTACATGCATTAGGAATTGTATAAATTCTTTTTTTTTCAATACTAAATCTATATGTGAATTAAGGGTGTATTTTGATGTGTAAATTATTGTATGTATGTATGTATACTATAGGTACTTTAACTATATATGAGAAGGGATGCTTTGTTGGATATGACGCTAGAGTGTTGATAGACCCAGGGTCTACCCACTCATTCGTCACTCCACGTTTTGCCAAGAGGATGAAGATTGTTCCAGAGGTGTTGGACTTCGTCCTATCTGTGTCTATTCCGACTGGAGAGTTAGTAGACACAGAGTTAGCTTGCAAATCCATCATTGTAGCAGTTCGAGACCTAGAGGTGCATGAATTAGAAGCAAAGTTGATACTGTTAGACATGCAAGGGTTTGATGTGATCCTTGGCATGAACTGGTTTGGCAGACCTTTGCAAACCGTCGATTGCAAGAACAAGGTAGTCATTTTCAGACCCAACACAAGAAGATCATTTCGATTTCAAGGAGTGAGGTCGTCATCTGTGCCACTGATCTCAGCAATAAGGGCCGAGAAAATGATCAGAAAGGGTTACAGTGGATACTTGGCTTTCTTAAAGGAGGACAAGGAAGAAAAGAATATCATTTCTGAGATAGCAGTTGTGCGAGACTTCGCCGACGTGTTTCCAGAGGAATTGCCTGGATTACCTCCAGAGAGAGAAGTGGAATTCACCGTTGACTTAGCACCGAGAACGGAGCCTATTTCGAAAGCGCCATATAGAATGGCTCCTGCTGAGTTGAAGGAATTGAAGGAACAACTGCAAGAGCTCATGGACAAGGGGTTTGTCAGACCGAGTGTGTCTCCATGGGGAGCACCGGTCTTGTTTGTCAAGAAGAAAGATGGGTCAATGCGGCTATGCATTGACTATCGACAATTGAACAAACTCACTGTGAAGAACCGCTACCCTTTGCCTAGAATTGACGATTTGTTCGATCAGCTGCAAGGAGCAAGATATTTTTCCAAGATCGACCTGAGATCTGGATACCATCAGTTGCGAGTCAAAGCAGAGGACATCCAGAAGACAGCTTTCAGGAAACGGTATGGACACTATGAATTCCTTGTGATGTCGTTTGGGTTGACGAATGCTCCGGCGTCGTTTATGGATCTGATGAACCGAGTGTTTAAACCACACTTGGACTCCTGCGTCGTAGTGTTCGTTGATGATATATTGATATACTCCAAATCCAAGACGGAACACGAAGAACATTTGAGGATTGCTCTATATCACTACGTGAACACCAATTGTACGCCAAACTCAGCAAATGTGAGTTTTGGTTAGAAGAGGTTAGCTTTTTGGGACATGTCGTCTCAACGCATGGTGTCACTGTAGATCCAGCAAAGATAGAAGCAGTGGTTAAATGGGAGCAACCAAAGACAGTGACCAATGTCCAAAGTTTTCTAGGCTTAGCAGGCTATTATCGACGTTTCGTCGAGGGGTTTTCAAAGATATCGGAACCTCTCACGAAGCTGACACGAAAAGATTCAAGATTTGAGTGGAGTGAGGCATGCGAGAAGAGTTTTCAAGAACTCAAAACGAGACTCACTTCGGCTCCAGTGCTAGCGATTCCTTCAGGAAGTGGAGGATACGCCGTGTATAGCGACGCGTCATACAATGGCCTTGGTTTTGTATTCAACCAACACAAGAAGGTGATAGCTTACGGATCAAGACAGCTGAAAGAACACGAGAAAAATTATCCAACTCATGACTTGGAGCTAGCAGCAGTCATTTTTGCGCTAAAGATTTGGAGACATTACTTGTATGGTGAGACGTTTGAAATTTTCACCGATCATAAGAGCCTCAAATACCTGTTTACACAGAAAGAGCTCAACATGAGACAGCGCAGATGGATGGAATTCCTCAAAGATTATGATTGCTCCATACAATACCATCCAGGCAAGGCGAATGTAGTAGCCGATGCATTGAGTCCAAAGGGTTCAGCTCAGTTAGCTTGTTTGGTTTTGGGTATACACCGATGGAAATTATTGGAAGACCTGGCACTCTACAATGCAAACATTGAGTCAAAAGCTACCGGATCCTTTTTGGCTAACATATCGATAAAGCCAGTGATATTTGAGCATATTCACGATCTACAGATGAAAGATCCGGCATTAACAAAGATTCATCAAGACGTGAGTGAAGGCATCAGGTCGGACTTCTCCGTTAAAGAAGATGGTTCTTTATTGTTTAAGGGCCGTCTATGCATTCCGGACAATGCCGATCTAAGACGAACAATTCTTGATGAAGCCCATAAGTTAAATTATGCTATCCACCCTGGTAGCACCAAAATGTACCAAGACTTGAAAAAGAACTACTGGTGGAGAGGACTGAAGCAAGACGTGGCCGAATACGTGTCACGGTGTTTGACTTGTCAGCAAGTGAAGATTGATCATAGACATCCTGCGGGACTATTGCAGCCTTTACCAATCGTAGAATGGAAATGGGAATCAATCTCGATGGATTTCATTGTTGGATTGCCCTGTACTGCCAAGAGACACAATGTGATTTGGGTCGTCGTAGACCGATTGACCAAATCAGCGCACTTTTTTCCGTACAATACTATGTATACGGCAGGAAGACTGGCGGACTTATACATGAAGGAGATCGTAAGGTTACATGGGATTCCAAGCAGCATAGTTTCATATCGTGATCCACTATATACATCCAAGTTTTGGAAGAAATTTCAAGAAGGAATGGGAACACGACTAGACTTTAGTTCCGCTTTCCATCCTCAAACTGATGGGCAGACAGAGCGAGTGAACCAAGTAATAGAAGACATGCTCAGAGCATGCTTGCTTGATATGCAAGGATACTGGGATGAGTATCTACCGTTACTCGAATTCGCATACAACAACAGTTTCCAAACGAGCATTGGCATGGCACCGTATGAAGCTTTGTGATGAGTACTGAAAAATGAGGATATTTCGCCCCTAAATACCTATATTTAGCTGTCCGATGAAGGCTATCTGATGAGATTGATTAGATTTGAAGTGTTTCAGGTAAATACAAGCCAAGTATAGAAAACAGTACAAGAATTCTGAATATAATGCCAAAACACTGCAACTTCGGGTAATCAAGAACTTGGTGCGACTTCTGGCTAAATTTGGACCTTCAAGACGGCCGAATTACGAAATTGTCAAAACATGAAAGTTGTAGATCGGTTCGGCAGCTTTCCAACGGCGCATGAATCGTCTCAATCCGAGTTCGGGATAGAAAGTTATGGCCGAAATACCGAAGCAGTGTCTGAACCACAAGAAAGTGCTGAATTTCACGGATTTTTGGGGTCGATGCATCGACCCTACAGGTCGATTAATCGAGTCAGAATTTCAGTCTGACACGAATCTGACACTAAAAGTCTATTTTTTGGGACTCTTGGTCGGCTCGATGCATCGACATCCATTGGTCGATTAATCGACCCGGAAAAGTAGGCTTGGGAGACTTCCGCGCGACGGGGTTTATTTAAAGCGACTCAAACACTTCGGAGAGAGAGTTCTTTTTCAGCATTAGAATAACGTAGGAGATTAGAATTAGAGTTTTTTTAGAGAGTTTTAGTTCTTAGTGTTCTTAGTTTTTAGCCATTATTTTTTATAGAAATAGGAAGTTTTATTATTTCTTTTTGAGAGCTTTGATCTTTAATTTTTCCGTACTCATTCCTAAATTTTGTTCAAAGTTTATTTCTGCATTTATTTCATTTCTGAAGATTATCATCCGTGTGGATCAACATAATTTATTTTGAAGTTTGAGGTAATTTTAATTAATGTTATTTTCCCGTCTTTATTTATTTATGTCATTTATTTACAATATGTGTGGCTAAATTTATAGGGATGGGGATCTAATGATTCCCATCCGAGGGATGTACTTTTAATAATATAAAATTAGGGATTAAAATATGAGATTTTATTTTTATGGTTGTTGTGCTATCATGAATGGATGAAATCCCCGCCACTAACCGGGATCGCGTGTCTTAGTCATGCGGGATCTCGGATCTGTGTGATACCAATCATTGTTATGGTCTTTTACTTTTATCGTGTGAATCTAATTACGATTATGTTATCGGGATCGAGTGTCTTAGCCATGCCTCGGATCTTGGTTACAGAATGGTAATTCTATCTTAAATAATCCCTAATCTGAATAAAGTGTCTAGAGCCATGCCCTTGATTTGATTTGTATGTGGTATTTTTGTTGGAATTTTCACCCACCTTGAGGATGATTTTTATTTGAACCTGAGATCATGCGTGCCTAGCCGTGCCCTTGATCCCAGATCTATATATGAAAATCATCTAAGTCCTGATTGCAGGGATGCAACGTGGAACCTATTAGGGTGTTGACCATTGATCTTCCATAAAAGATGTTTGTTACCAATGAAATATCTCATAATTTAATCCTTAGATTTATATTATAGGAAGAACGGACCAAAGATGAGAGGATTTAGTATCTTCATCTTTATCATCATCTTCACTTTTATTTTTGAATTATCAATTGAATTTTAGTTTGTAGTCATTAATTACCATCTCACCAACCGCTTAAATCATAAAACTGGTAGAATACTGTTATATCTTCATAGATTTCTAGAATTGCTTGTCTCTTTTAGATGTTTCAACATTAATCCTCGTGGGAACGATCTCGTACTCCGCACCCACTATATACAAACCGATTCGTGCACTTGCGAGTAAAACATACATTAAAATATCACATCCAAGTTTTTGGCGCCGTTGCCGGGGATTAAATTAAGAAAATCTGAATTTTTCGAAGACAATAAATTTTAGGAATTTTCGAGGATTAAAATAGTATTTCTGCTTAATTAAAAAAAAAAAAAAAAAAAAAAAAAAAAAAAAAATTTGGGAGTCGATGCATCGACCCCCATTGTCGATGGATCGACCTTGCCTCGATTGATCGAGTGTGACTCGATCAATCGAATTTATTTAAAGAAAAAAAAAATAATAAAAATAAAAAAATAAAAAATAAAAAATAAAAAATATTTTGTTATTGGTGAAATCATGTCAATGTATGGATTCAATCTAAAATCATGTGCTATTTGTGGAAATTCGATGCACATTTCACCTATGTGTCCCTTGAATAACTCAAATTATTACCCTGAACAAGTCCAACCAAATCCGGTTTGGAACACTCATGACTGGCAGTGTCAATCTAATGACATGTGGGGTTTTAATCAACCTCTAATGTGTGATATGATGCCGTACAATGATCAAAATTCTTATCCCAACAAATTTCCTTATGAGTTTTCACAGCAAACTCAATACTTTCAAGACACAAACTCATATGAACCAGTCCAAAATTCTTCTTACTCCTTAGAATATTTAAAAGGTTTGGTGCACACCAATACTTAAAGAATTTCTAGGATGCAATCTCAAGTTAGTTAGATGATCGAGTACTTACAAAGGAAAGTTGAAATAGAGGAGTCCCTCATTGATACCGATCAGAATAAAGAACATCTTCAAGAGGACTCATCTGATTTTGTTCAAAAATATGAGGATGACCGATTGGTCACTACGCTTGAGAATGGCATAACGAGCGTGAGGTAAAAAGTGCGAGGAGAAGAGGAAATGGAATGGAGCGATACTTATGTCGAGGAGGAATTGAGAATCAAATTGAGATGAGAGAAAGAAAATGACACCCTTACAATGCACGATAAAGGGGAACATAATTTTTTCCGATCAGTGTGAATTCGGTTTAGGGAACAAACAGGAACTTCAAACCTCTTGCCCATTCGTTGAATACATAGATAATCAACGAGAATCTTAGAAAAAAAAGATTCATGGGTTTGAATCTGAAGTGTGATTTAGAATGTCAAATGCGGTGAAATGGATCATAATGGTGGCACTTGGGCACACCATGGGGGTGTAACTAAGTCCTTGAAAAGAGAAATACCGAGACAATTAAATAAATCGCTGATCTTGCTTAGAAAATTTTTCATGAAGATTTGGGATCCTGGTGGACTCGGAATGAATTTACACCTTGTAGATTAATTCCGTCTTTAAAAAAAAAAAAAAATAATAAAAAAAAAAATAAAAAAATTTGTGGTCGATGAATCGACCCCTCTGTCGATTAATCGACCCCCAAAGGGTCGATGCATCGACCTTTAGGGTTCGATTAATCGACCCTATTTTGAATAAAAAAAAAAAAAAAATTTTGGATCGATGCATCGACCCCTTTATGCTCGATTAATCGACTCTGTTGGTCGATTAATCGGGAGTCTTTATTGAAAAAGGGACACTGCATTTATGGCGGTTTTGACTTTTTCTTTCGTCGATTAATCGACTCCTTGAGTCGATGCATCGACTACACTTTTTTGAAACTTGTGCCGTTTTAAAAATCTGTCAGTTTTGTTTTTATTTGGTGTCGATTAATCGACTCTTTATGGATCGATTAATCGACTTTTACTTCGGGACCTGCGTTTTTAGTTTTTGTTTGCCTTGATTTCTGTCGATTAATCGAGTAAGTGCGTCGATTAATCGACTTTTCCACTTCCGTACGTTGCGTCTTTTCACTTAAAGACGTTGCGTGTTTTCCATGCGTCGGGACTTCTGACGCGCCTCTTTTCATTAGAGTCGATTAATCGACACTTTTAGTCGATTAATCGATTATTTCGATTGTGTCCGTCCCGAGGGCGCCTTTGCGCCTATTTAAATGGAGGAGTCTCACTACGTTTTTCATTGAGTTTGTTTTTCTGACTGCCTCCGACATTCCGACAGTGCAATCATGGCTTCGACCTCTGCCGCGCCGCAAAGACTTGTACAACGCCCTGCTGGTCATCCACGTGATCAGCCAAGTGGTCGCTTCGCGACCCGCGACCTGTGTTCCGAATATGTTTTTGATCTCGCGGCTTTTCAAGCACTGCCTATCTGCGCCGTTTCCCTCGCCTATGCGATGGCTCTTAATGCCCATTTTCTCCTCACTCCACCCGTGATCAAGGTGTCCGAACGCGTTGTTCGGTTATTCTATCAGAATATGCCATGGGTGCCCGCCTCCATCAAGAATCAAGTCGCCGCCCACTTCACTGTTACAATTGATGGGTGGTCGCGCCCAATTTTTCCACATACCATTGCGGAGGTCTTTAATATTTCATGTGAGCGCCCTCACAATCACATTCTGGGTGAGGAACTCGACGAGTCTCAAGAGGATATAATCAACGAGATGTGCCGCAGCATATTTTCTTCTGGGATCGCCACTAGGCGATCGGCGTTGCCGCGCCCGCTTTTGTTTTGGGATAGTGTGGTCTGTAGCAATCTCTGCCCCCGTGGCCACATTTCTGAGCGCACCGGTGATCGAGTTCAAGCGCTTTATGGTGCCCACCGAAATTCATGGATCAACGTGCCCAAGATTCTTCATGATGGCATGTGGCGATGCCATGACGAACTCACTAAACCTGCCACTGGTGAAGCCCCGTTGATCTACTTCCCCCATTATATTATGAAATTGCTTAATTTCCTTCGTTTCCCATTCTACCGGGATGATGATATCGGGGACCTTGCATTCTATCGTTATGGTGCGTCCCAATGGAACCGCAGTATGCGTCTCTTGGGAAATGTCTCTGATGCCCCTGCTGATGCACTGGCCCAACCGGCTCCACCACGCCAGCGCCGCGTATGCCAGGATGACCAACATGCACCTGATCAACGACCCGAGGAGGGTGTGTCGCTGGGTTCGCTCCAAGCCCAAATTAACTCTTTACAAGAGGAGCAGCAGCGACAACATGGTGCACTCATGCGCCGTAGCCACTATGATCGTTCCTTCCTCCATCAGATCGGGCAGCGCATGTGGCCTGATAGTTATGATGAGATACGCGCCAGGGCCCGCCAGGCCGAAGAGGATGGGGATGATTAGTTGATTAGTCTAGGATTAGGATTTTTTGTTTTGTGTTATTTTTCTTTCTTTTGTTTAGGCTGTTTATTTTAGGTGTCAATCTGAAGTGTCCTTGTAATCATCATGTTTATCAATGAAAAAGTATGTTTTCTAATGTGTGTGGGATTGCCAACATTTTGCAAATTACATGTTGCCTTTAGAGTAGTTGAAAAGCACCTTTAAAATGTCAATTTTCACAAATTTTCAACTCTCTGCCAAGATGGTGTCGATTGATCGAGGGTTATACTCGATTAATCGACCCACTGTTTGCGAAACAGAAAAAGAAAAAATATATATATATATATATATATATATATATATTTTTTTTTTTTTTTGGAGTCAATGAATCGACCCCAAAGTCGATTAATCGACCCCAAAGGGTCGATGCATTGACCTTCAGGGCTCGATTAATCGACCCCACCCTTTTTTTTATCTTTTTATTTTTTGCGACCGTACTCCTATTGGACCTCTAATTTGCTTCTTTTCTCACGTCCTTGGATTCCCTTAGACGTACTGCCACACTTTTCATTGTTTCTTTTTGCAGGACACCTCTTTCCACTCCTACTCCAACTCTATATATTTTCCCTTTTTATTCACCCTTAGGCTCACTTTTCATTAACTTTTGCACATCCTTCTCATGGCCCGACGATTCTATCTTACCAGAGCACGATTATCAAAGATGGAGGAGACTGCTAAAAAGCGGGAGAGCCGCTCTCATCGGACAGTCCCTTTTGAGCCTAACAATATTGAAATCATCGACCTCGATCCGATGATCATTCCTTACTGGGGAGAACCATCTCGAAAGAAGGTAAATCATTCCAAATCTCCTACACCGTGCATCAATATTGATATCGAGATAATTGATGTGATGTCGTCACCATCTCCCCCACCTCCATCCATACAATCGGCGGTGTCTCATCAATTTCCCCTTGATCTTTGGGAGAAATTGTTCCCTGTGCCTAAGAACATCAATTTAAGTGCACCAAGGTGGATGGGTCCGCCTACCAATGCCTAACAGAGTTGGATTACTGTTTAGTTTAAGATTTAGGATTTAGGATTTATTAGTTTTTTTTTCTTTCCTTTTTATTTTATTTTGTGTACTTTAGGTTGTTTTTCTTTCCTTAAATAGTGTAACCATATTCCCTTCAATATATTTTTTGTCATGTTCCAATTTGATGCACATATTCTCTGCACCTGATCTTTGTGTTGAGGTATTTTTTTCAAACAGGTTTGGGGGTTTGTTACTTCTTTCAGTCAATGTGGACATTGTAATCTTTAGGTTTGGGGGTATGATTATTTATTTTGCGTCACTTATATGTTTTATTTGGAAAAAAAAAATTTGAAAAAAATAATAATTTAATTTTGAAGTCATCATGCACATTATTTTACAATTGTTTTCAAACTTTAGTTGATGATGCATGTGAATTTAATTTTGAGAATACTAGTGTCATATTTTTATTACTTGTATCTAAGATGATGAAGCTTAATGTGATATTTTGTGGATAATTTTGATATTCATGCTTAAAATTTTTGCACTTATACCAAGCTAAGACTTAGAAATCGATGAACTGTTTTAAATATTGAATCTTAGGTTCTCAGTGGAGACTAAACCCAGTGAGATTTAGAGCTAATTTCCCGTCATTGATGAGTGAATATATAAACTCGGAGTTTTCTTTGAATACGGATTATTTTGCATAATCTCATACACTTCATCTTGACTTGTGACTTTGCATGAAATCAAATTCATATCATTATGTTAGAATGTACTGTATATCTACTCAAGACAAATAGGTAAGGTTACTATCTTTTAAGGACATGATTGAAGGTCATCTTTGGCTCGTTTGTGCTTAAAATACCCCACCTCAAATAAGTTTATCTTTCTAGTACCCCTTTGAGCCTATTGGAAAATTTTACCTTTATACATTCTTTGATAAGCCACGTTAACCTTTAACCCTTCACCATTTCCGAAAATTCAGCTTTACCCTTCTTATTTCTGAGAAATTAGGAACGAGGGATGAGAGTGAACGAAAAGAGAGTAAGTGGAGAGATACTAAGTTGTGGTGTTTACTGAGAGTGTATGACAAAAATAAAAAGAAAAAAAAAGCGGGGAGAAAAAGAAAAAAAAATTGTGAAAAATAATGAAAAATATGATGTGCTTCAAGAAAAAGGAAGAGAAAAAGAAAGTTGAGAAAAATAGAAAAAATTGAGAAAAATAGTGAGACATTAGAAAAGAAAAAGAAGAGAAATAGAAAAAATAAAAAAAGTTGTTTCTTTTCCAATTTCTCAGAAACTTTGAATCCCAACTTCCAATTCTTTCTTACCCTTTCCTGAGCCCCATTACAACCCTAAAAAGACCTTCATGATCTGATCTTGCATTAGTAACTGCCTTGTGGAGAGTAAATATGTGATACTTATGATACTTGATATGACATGCTTAGGATATACAAGTATCTTCTTATAAGATTTATTTTTGTTCATTGATTGCATCGTGCTTCATTTATCATGTGAGACCTTTTTATTTGCTTTGTATTGACCTCTCACATATGTGCGAAAACTTATCCATCATCGGTGTCTTTATATTTTGAGAGTATACCTCAAGTGAGGATTGAGTCAAAACAACAGATCCAACGGTTTTCCGTTTGAACTAGTTCTGAGATGAATGAATTTTGTTTTTGTTATGCACACACTTCACGTTTAGGCATGAATGGATGAGCTATCTAACGATTTGAGCATTAGACTAATTTGAATGGATATTAGTATGATTAGTATAACATTGTTATTTAAAATTGAGAATTCGCATGTTGAATTGATTAATGATTTTTGTTTTTGAATGGTATATATGTTATCAAAATCGTGTTTTGAAAACTCAATTTTATCGATGATTTCAAAAATGTATTGAAGTTTGTGGGTAACTTCACTGTAAACCCTCAGGAGACACAACTCCTCCACTAGGATCACCTAGGGGTTTAAAGGCTTGTTGCACATGCTAAGTGCAATCGTGTTCCCTACGAAAGTGGCATTTATATTCTTTAGTTTGCTTTGCTCGAGGACTAGCAAAGTGTAGGTTTGGGGGTGTGATGAGTAGTGAAATATGATGATATTTCACCCTTAACTACCTATATTTAGCTATTCGATGAAGGCTATCTAATGAGAATTATTAAATTTGAAGTGTTTCAGGTAAATACAAGCCAAGTATAGAAAACAGCCCAAGAATTTTGAATATAATGTCAAAACACTGCAACTTTGGGTAATCGAGAACTTGGTGCGACTTGCGGCTAGATTTGGACCTTCAAGACGGCCGAATTATGAAATTGTCAAAACACAAAAGTTGTAGATCTTTTCGTCATCTTTCCAACAGCGCAAGAATCACCTAATCCGAGTTCGGGAAAAAATGTTATGGCCAAAATACCGAAGTAGTGTTTGATACAAAAAATGTGCTGAAATTCACGGATTTCTGGGGGTCGATGCATCAACCCTGTAGGTCGATTAATCGAGGGGAAAACAGTGTCTGACACGGAACTGACACTTTAAGGCTATTTTTTTGGACTTTTTGGAGGCTCGATGCATCACTATGTAGGGTCGATTAATCGACCTTGAATTTACGGCTTGGGAGACTTGTGCGACGTGAGTTCTATTTAAAGCGACTCAAACACTTCGAGAAAAATACAATTAATTAGAGGAGAATTAGAGTTTTAGTTTTTAGCCTTTATTTTTCATAGTTAGACATAGAAATAGGGAAGTTTTATTATTCTTTTTTGAGAGCTTTGTTCCTTAACTTTTCAGTACTCATTCCTTCAGTTTATAAATTTTGTTCAAAGTTTATTCCTGCATTAAATTTCATTTCTGAAGATCATCGTACTTTGGGATCAAAGTAATTTCTTTTGAAGTTTGAGATAATTTTAATTTATTAAATTAATATTATTTTCCTTTATTTATTTATTTATGTCATTTAATTACAATATGTGTGGCTAAATTTATAGGGATGGGGATCTAATGATTTCCATCCGAGGGATGTACTTTTAATAATATAAATTAAGGATTAAAATATGAGATTTTAATTTATGGTCGTTGTGCTATCATGAACGGATGAAATTCCCGCCACTAACCGGGATCGCGTGTGCCTAGCCATGCCCGGGATCTCAAATCTATGACGGTAATTTTATCCAATCATTGTTATGGTCTTTTTGCTTTCATCGTGTGGATCTAATTACGATTATGTTCTGGGATCGAGTGTGCCTAGCCATGCCCTGGATCTTGGATCTGTAATGATAATTTTATCTTAAATACTCCTTAATATGAAATAAAGTGTGCCTAGCCATGCCCTTGATTTCAGATTTATAAGTGGTATTCTTGTTGGAATTTTTACCCACTTTGGGGATGATTTTTATTTGAACCTGAGATAAAGTGTGCCTAGCCATGCCCTTGATCCCAGATCTATATATGAAAATCATCTAAGTCCTGATTGCAGGGATGCAACGTGGAACCTATTAGGGTGTTGACCATTAATCTTCCATAAAAGATGTTTGTTCCCAATGGAATATCTCATAATTTAATCCTTAGATTTATATTATGGGAAGAACGGACCAAAGATGGGAGGATTTAGTATCTTCATCTTTGTCATCATCTTTATCTTTACCTTTAAATTATCAATTAAATTTTAGTTTGTGGTCATTTATTACCATCTCACAAACCGCTTAAATCATAAAACTGGTAGAATACTGTTAGATCTTAGTAGATTTCTAGAATTGCTTGTCTTTTTAGATCTTTCAAAATTAGTCCTCGTGGGAACGATCTCGTACTCCGCACCCACTATATACAAACCGATTCGTGCACTTGCGAGTAAAACATCACATTAAAAATCACACCAGAGATCCATAATGCAATCGATTGAGTCTTTGACAATTGTTTGTCACTCAAGATTTGAATTTAAACTCAATCGATTGAAATATGAAAATCAATTGATTGATTTTTGAATTCAAATGAAGCCGTCATTTTTGGAATTTGAATTAAATTGATTGAATCTTATAATTCAATCGATTGACCTATATTTGGCAAATTTTCTGTCCGAGCTCTATTTAAACAAAGCAATGTTTAGGGTTCAAGAGTCTTTTTTTTGGGGGGGGGGGGGGGGGCTCTCCCTTTGGGGATCTTTTTATTTTTCTTAGCATTGTTGTTTCTATTTTCTAGGTTTAGATTCTAGCTTAGTTTTATTTTACGACTTCAAGAAGAATTGTACTTGGATCAAAGTTTACCTTGGAATTGTTAAATGCTCTCAAAACTCTCTCTAACAAGGTACACAGCGGAGTCTCCTAAAAGAAGTCCTCGGGAAGAGGCTCTAACTCGTCTCCGGGCACGTAGTCTGAATCCCTCGGATCCACGTCTCCCAAAGCCTCAGCGGCTACAACCAAAGGACCTGCGGCATATAGTCTAAAGGGTGAGCTACATCCTAGCTCAATAGGGAACGACACAATGAACATATAAGTCAAATTCTCACATATATTCCATGATATGCTTAGCATGATGTATTTATGAACTTTATTGAAAACAGTTTAGAGAGTATATATGCATTGAAGTTTACTGTTGATTTACATGTTACATTTATTATCAACTGTTCATGAACTATACTGAATAGGCCTAAAGAAACTTAAATCTTCAACTTAAGTAATCCCCGAGCAATATAGCATCGAGCTCCGATGGAATACCCTCCATCGTCGTCTAAATAGACCGTTGTTATGAATATATCACTTTGAATACTACCTAGGTCCCTTTCTCATAGGCGACGGGGTTTAGTCTCATCTCAACATCCCTGGGATGTGCTACTGTGTACGGATAGACCGCGGTACCTGTGACAGCCTGGATTTCGACACCCCGAAACCCGTGCCATCAGCACGATCATCTTGACCGTGCCCCTTAGCTAAGCACGGAGCATTGGCATATCAAGCAAAAATGAAATAGTAAATGGAACTGCGAAATTTAAATCTATATAAAAGCATTTCTCAAAAGACAGTTCTACCCTCATGCCTCTGCATGAATGGAGAACCGATCAGAACCATCGATGATAGAAAATCATCACGGATGGTTCGCCCCAAAAGAATAATCTTAATTTATACATGTATATTGTTTAGCCAAAACAAGGCTTGACATACCAAGCCGTACAAATCTCTATCCAAAAGCCCTCAATGCGGCACAACGGAGTCCTCTAGAAGAAGTCCTCAGGAGGTGGATCCAACTCTTCACCGCCCGCAAGGTCCGACTCACTGGGGTCAGCGTCTCCTGAAGCCTCGGCAGCTGCTAGCAGTGGACCTGCGACGTATAGTCTATAGGGTGAGCTACATCCTAGCTCAATAGGGAACAAGACACAGTTGAACATATAAATTATTACTCACATATATTCCATGATATGCCATGCATGATGTGTCTATGCAGTTACTGATGAAAACAGTTAAAAGCATTATATTTTACTGGTAGTTTACTTATGTCTTTATTTATTCATGAATGATGCTGAAAAGGCCTAAAGCAAAACTTAAAATTTCAACTTAAGTAATCCCCGAGCAATATAACATCGAGCCCCGATGAGATACCCATCATCGTCATCTATATAGACAGTTTTAAACGTATTCCTTGGGAATACAAATAGTACCCAAGCCCCTTTCCCCTGGGGATTGGTGGCGGGGTTTCACTTGTCTCAAATCAACACCCCTGGGGTGTGCTTACTGTGTACAGATAAGCCTCCGCACTGGCCTACGGTTTTGCCGCCGTATCGGTCACGAATATCCTGCCGTGTCAGTCGTGGATATTCCGCCACGTCGGTGGGGTACCCTATCAAACCTTAAATAATAAAAGTATCAGGTGCTTTACATATAGTTGTTCACCGTGTAAGTGTGTTATCTTATATCAGTTAGGCCCTATCAAACATGATTCAATCTTGGATACATCCCTGGGATGTATCCATTCACTTGCATCACATCTGATGCTCTTATCTCTTTACTTCCTCACCCTCTAGGGATGGCTCATTATAATTACTCTTATTGATGTCACGCACACACACTTTTCACAAACTCTTAAGCAATAAAAACATTTTGAATTGAATTCTATATCACTACATACATGCTCTTGCAAAATAAAGTACATGTTCAAAGTGTTCCCTACCTCAAGTCTTCGTTCGATCAATGCATCAAGGTCCCACGTGGCTCCTTGTGCACTAGCTCACACGTACCACCTATGGTACCACATAACATGTGAAACACATCACTAAAGATGCAATAAAGGAGGTCCAAGACCCTCCATGAAGCTTAAAGTCAAACTCAAAAGTCAACATAAACTAGCCCAGTCGATTAATCGAAAGTCAATATCGATTAATCGATTCTCAAATCGATTAATCGAGATTCCCATTCGATTAATCGAAACCCAATTCGATTAATCGAAATTCTCTACTCTATCTTGTCGATTCTCAATTCGAGTAATCGAATTTTCAAAATCGATTAATCGATCCCAAATCGATTAATCGAAATTCTAAGTCGATTAATCGAATCTTCATTTCGATTAGTCGATTTCGTCAAGCCCATTTCTTTTCTTCACTGGAGTCCACTGTAGGATCCCAGTCGATCAATCGATTCCAAATTCGATTAATCGAAATCTAAAGTCGATTAATCGAAACTCAATTCGATTAATCGAGATCGGGGTCCTCTGACTTTTCAACTTCTTGGCCAATTTCGATTAATCGAAACCCAATTTTGATTAATCGAAATTATCAGGTTCAGCCTCTTTTGGCTGTTCTTCCAAATCTTTCTCCATTTATTTTCTTTCTTTTTCTAAGCTCTTATCCCACATTTTAAACTATTTCTAACTACAATTTAACCCTTTAATCCATGCATTTCAAACTACATAAATCTTACCTTTAATAAATCTCAAATTAATTTCAGATCAATGGTTGGGAAGGCTAGGGTTCCAGCTTTGGCTTGAACGGATCCTTCGCGTTGAGTCGGTCTCTTTAATGCTTAAATCTCCCTTCCAATCACCCACAATAACTCCTTGCTCAACCCTTCTTTACTCCTCTCTCTCTCTTCGTTACTTCTCTCTCAACAACCCAAAAAAACACAAATTTAGGATTATTAAACCCTTTTATCTCTCCTCTAACTTGTGTGTTGAGCACAAGCACCGCGATAGGTGTATGTGACTTCACATTTACATCACACACCACACAGTCAATCAATTTATCACATCTCATCCGTTCATCACACTCTATGCTAACTATTGAACTCCTAATTGGTCAAACCTGTAACCAATCGGGCACGGATCCCGAGGTCACTGTTTAACATGATTTTTCAGGATATTACATTGGGAATTTTCGTCCCCAAAAATAACCCAAGGGTACATGCTCCCCCCCCCCACACTCTGAGGTGAGGTGGTGTAGTTGACTCAGACGCATCTAGGTATATATGAATACAAGCATAGGATTTAAATTTGACGAAATTGAACAATTCACACAAAATTTTTTTATTTGTATTTATAATTGAAAGTTTACAATGCCAGATAAGTTGGCGTACTAAAATAATCTACAGCTATACAATAAAAAGTCAAAATAAATACAAGACTCAAGTAGTCCCCTCGCCAGTGGTGGTCTTGCAGTGCAGCTCGATCTGGTACGGATGTTCTGAGCTGGTGGGTCTGCTGGAGCTGGTTGTGGCTGCGGTGGTGGAGACCGTGCTGGCTGGGTAGTCGGAGGTAGCGGCGGCTGTGGCTGCGGCGTCTCGGTCGGCGGAGCAGAGGTAGATGTGGAAGGAGCCGCGTCGGTAGTGGCAGTGGTGGGATGGAAGACGGGACCCCTGTGGAAGGCGGTCCGTCCGGCAGTCCACTCCTCCTGAGCGAGGTAGCGGTGGTAGTCGGCCGGGTAGATGTAGCGGAGGGTGTGGAACATCAAGAAGTCCATCCTCCGGTTCATCCGCTCGTTGTTGGCCTCCATGCGAGCTAACACGTCCTCGATGGTAGGACCGGACCAAGCGGCGCGCCGGCGGTATGATGAAGTGGGTGTAGCGGGTGCAGAGTGAGCGGGTGGTGTCGGTGACGCTGTGGTATGAGAGGTAGCCCTCTCTACTGATGGCTCGGCCGGGTGTGCCCCACCCACGGGTGGGTCCTGCTGTGGTGGTGGGGGTGGTGGCGGTGTGATTCTTTATTCTGCTGCCGCCGAGGACGAGCCGGTAGGGTCCGCTTGAGCAGGTTGTAGCTACGGGTCCATGAAGACTTGGAGAACGTCTTCACGCAATCCGTAGCTCGCACCTCATGAGGCGAGATGGTGTAGTCGGGAGCGTTGGAGTAGCACTCCAACATGCTTGAGATGAGCCGCGCGTACAGCATCTTCTCCTTGGGCCGTAGGTTGCCCTTCATCAGCTTCCCCTTTATGTACCTCATCCCCTCGTGGACGAGCATGGTGGCGTCAAACCACCGGCCAACGCGAAGTGCGCGTAAAGTGCACATTTTTTCCATGCGCTCCGTGTCGTGGCGCATCGGGTATAGGTTACACTTGATTATAGAATCAAGCATCCACATGTAGTGGGGAAGGTCAACCCTCTTGATGGAGGATCTCGACCCCTTCTTACCATTGGTCATGCGGGTCATGACCTCCTCGAATCGAGGTTCCTCCTCAAAGGGTGGAAATAAGGTGGTCTCAGGGGTAAATTCGAGGTAACATTCAAGCACCTCGTGTATGTGACGACGAGTGATCGTGTACCCTCGACCCTCGATGGTGGTCTTAATCACATCGTCGGTCGGGCCGTCCACAAGCCCTTGGTAAAATAATCTCACCAATCTAGGGTAGTAGGAACCCCGAATTGGTTTGAGAAGGTTGCCGAGACCGGCATTGTTAAGGTAATTACGAGCCCATTGGGTCTCGTCCGGTACATCGGGATTTGTAAAAAGGGTAGGGTCAATGAGGTACTCGACCTCAAAGGTCTTTGCGGCCCACCATTCATTTAGTTGCACCACGTTAGTGGGTGGTGGGGGCATGGGGGTGGACTCGCGGGAAGACTCGCGCGAAGATGCGCTCGTCGAACCGGAGGTGGTCTCCGATGCCGACGGTGAAGGAGTCCTCACCGGCGATGGGGTAGGTGGTGGTAGCGCGACGTTCTTACGCCGAATCGGTAGCTTAGAGGTTGCCTTCTTCGAAGACAACCGGGTTTTGGGCGACATTTTTATAAAATAACAAAAATCTAGGGTTTAGCTAGCTCAAATTGAAGGAAAAGTACGAAATTAGGGTTTACCGTGGGTTTTGGAGGCGTTATGATTTGAATACGAGTCGAAAACCACAGAGATCCAAACCCTAGGGCGCCGGATGGTCGGAGAAGAAGAAGAAGATGAAGCGCCCAAAAATCTCCAAGCTCAAATGCTTCGAATGGGAAAGAAAATCCCCAAATTTTAATATATAGGCCCCGGCTCGATTAATCGAGTTTCAAAACTAGGTTAAGCCGCGCAAAATCGATTAATCGATTTCCCAAATCGATCAATCGAAAGTCAAATTCGATTAATCGAAAACATTTCGATTAATCAAAATCGTATTCGTTTAAAAATTTAAGTTTTAGAGCTCACTGGCGCGAGCCAGTCGATTAATCGAAATCCATTTCGATTAATCGAAATTTCAAAATCGATTAATCGAAATTCACTTCGATTAATCGAAATCGTGCAGTAACTTCCAAAAATTTCAGGATTCCTTAAGTTATTCGATTAGCCGAACTATGGTTCGATTAATCGAAATTTCAAATCGATTAATCGAATTCTACTTCGATTAATCGAAATCGTTTCTCTGTCTTAGAATTTTCAAGGTTCCTTTAAGCAAATCGATTAATCGAAACCTCTTCGATTAATCGAATTTTTATTAATTCATTCCTAATTTCTTCTAACATTTCCAGTATGTTCGATTAATCGAACATGCGGTTCGATTAATCGAATTCCCAATTCGATTAATTGAATTCCCAAAATCGATTAATCGATCCCAAATCGATTAATCAAAATTATAAATCGATCAATCGAAATTGCATTCTGTGTCTGTCCTAACCCTTATCCAATTTCCAGTCACTGGCACATGCCAATCGACTAATCGAACAAAATCGATTAATCGAAATTCCAAATCGATTTGAAATTCGATTAATCGATTTTGCCCAATTTCTGCAGATTTTCAAGTTCTTTGGTTCTTTTATTTCCTTTGGTAGTTTATGACATCAAGTGGCTCATAGTGCCCATAAAAACACATCCTCATGGTCATGTGCATACAAAAATTTGTTCCTTTTATTATACTTTGATCAAAACTTTCATTGAATTACAAGTATTGTGGAGATTTCCACAAACATGCTTGTGGTTTACATTGGATTCTCACGTCGTTGGAAACAAGGCTGGATATTGTTCTTTCACATCAGCCTCTCATTCCCAAGTAGCCTCTTCTTTTGGATGATTGTTCCACCGAACAAGCACTAAGGGAATCACTTTAGTGCGCAATACTTGTTCCTTTCGATCCAAGATTTCCATTGGTTCCTCTATCATGCTCATGTCCTCACACATCTCCATAGGTTGTTTTCCTAACACATGAGATGGATCATTCACATACTTTCTGAGCATCGATATGTGGAAAATGTTATGTGCCTGATCAAACAGCGGTGGTAAGCCAATGCGATACGCAACTTCACCTACGCGTCCCAAAATTTCAAATGGTCCAACATAACGTGGGCTTAACTTCCCTCTCTTGCCAAATCTCATTACGCCTTTCATAGGTGACACTTTCACAAACACGTGCTCGCCCACTTTATAATCGATGCTAGTCCGCTTCATGTTGGCGTAACTTTTCTGTCTACTCTGTGCTGACTTCAGCCTTTCTCTGATTATTCGAACGACAGTAGCGTTGTCTTCAAGTAGCTTTGGCCCTAAAACAAATTTCTCACCTGTTTCCTCCCAATTGAGCGGTGATTTGCATCGTCGTCCATACAAAGTGATGTGATATTTTAATGTATGTTTTACTCGCAAGTGCACGAATCGGTTTGTATATAGTGGGTGCGGAGTACGAGATCGTTCCCACGAGGATTAATGTTGAAACATCTAAAAGAGACAAGCAATTCTAGAAATCTATGAGGATATAACAGTATTCTACCAGTTTTATGATTTAAGCGGTTGGTGAGATGGTAATTAATGACTACAAACTAAAATTCAATTGATAATTCAAAAATAAAAGTGAAGATGATGATAAAGATGAAGATACTAAATCCTCTCATCTTTGGTCCGTTCTTCCTATAATATAAATCTAAGGATTAAATTATGAGATATTTCATTGGTAACAAACATCTTTTATGGAAGATCAATGGTCAACACCCTAATAGGTTCCACGTTGCATCCCTGCAATCAGGACTTAGATGATTTTCATATATAGATCTGGGATCAAGGGCACGGCTAGGCACGCATGATCTCAGGTTCAAATAAAAGTCATCCCCAAGGTGGGTGAAAATTCCAACAAGAATACCACTTACAAATCTGAAATCAAGGGCATGGCTCGGCACACTTTATTCAGATTAGGGATTATTTAAGATAGAATTACCATTACAGAACCAAGATCCAGGGCATGGCTCGGCACACTCGATCCCAGAACATAATCGTAATTAGATCCACACGATAAAAGTAAAAAGACCATAACAATGATTGGGTAAAATTACCGTCACAGATCTGAGATCCCGGGCATGACTCGGCACACGCGATCCCGGTTAGTGGCGGGGATTTCATCCATTCATGATAGCACAACAACCATAAAAATAAAATCTCATATTTTAATCCCTAATTTTATATTATTAAAAGTACATCCCTCGGATGGGAATCATTAGATCCCCATCCCTATAAATTTAGCCACACATATTGTAAATAAATGACATAAATAAATAAAGACGGGAAAATAACATTAATTAAAATTACCTCAAACTTCAAAATAAATTACGTTGATCCACACGGATGATAATCTTCAGAAATGAAATAAATGCAGAAATAAACTTTGAACAAAATTTAGGAATGAGTACGGAAAAATTAAAGATCAAAGCTCTCAAAAAGAAATAATAAAACTTCCTATTTCTATAAAAAATAATGGCTAAAAATTAAGAACACTAAGAACTAAAACTCTCTAAAAAAACTCTAATTCTAATCTCCTACGTTATTCTAATGCTGAAAAAGAACTCTCTCTCCGAAGTGTTTGAGTCGCTTTAAATAAACCCCGTCGCGCGGAAGTCTCCCAAGCCTACTTTTCCGAGTCGATTAATCGACCAATGGATGTCGATGCATCGAGCCGACCAAGAGTCCCAAAAAATAGACTTTTAGTGTCAGATTCGTGTCAGACTGAAATTCTGACTCGATTAATCGACCTGTAGGGTCGATGCATCGACCCCAGAAATCCGTGAAATTCAGCACTTTCTTGTGGTTCAGACACTGCTTTGGTATTTCGGCCATAACTTTCTATCCCGAACTCGGATTGAGACGATTCATGCGCCGTTGGAAAGCTGCCGAACCGATCTACAACTTTCATGTTTTGACAATTTCGTAATTCGGCCGTCTTGAAGGTCCAAATTTAGCCAGAAGTCGCACCAAGTTCTTGATTACCCGAAGTTGCAGTGTTTTGGCATTATATTCAGAATTCTTGTACTGTTTTCTATACTTGGCTTGTATTTACCTGAAACACTTCAAATCTAATCAATCTCATCAGATAGCCTTCATCGGACAGCTAAATATAGGTATTTAGGGGCAAAATATCCTCATTTTTCAGTACTCATCATACCCCCAAACCTACACTTTGCTAGTCCTCGAGCAAAGCAAACCAAAGAAAATAAATGCCACTTTCATAGGGAACACGATTGCACTTAGCATGTGCAACAAGCCTTTAAACCCCTAAGTGATCCTAGTGGAGGAGTTGTGTCTCCTGAGGGTTTACAGTGAAGTTACCCACAAACTTCAATATATTTTTGAAATCATCGATAAAATTGAGTTTTCAAAACATGATTCTGATAACATATATACCATTCAAAAACAAAAATCATTAATCAATTCAACATGCTAATTCTCAATTTTAAATAACAATGTTATACTAATCATACTAATATCCATTCAAATTAGTCTAATGCTCAAATCGTTGGATAGCTCATCCATTCATGCCTAAACGTGAAGTGTGTGCATAACCAAACCAAAATTCATTCATCTCAGAACTAATTCAAACGGAAAACCGTTGGATCTGTTGTTTTGACTCAATCCTCACTTTAGGTATACTCTCAAAATATAAAAACACCGATAGTGGATAAGTTTTCGCACATATGTGAGAGGTCAATACAAAGCAAATAAAAAGGTCTCACGATACATGAAAACACGATGCAATTAATGAATAAAAATAAATCTCATAAGAAGATACTTGTATATCCTAAGCATGTCATATCAAGTGTCATAAGTATCACATATTTACTCTCCACAAGGCAGTTACTAATGCAAGATCAGATCATGAAGGTCTTTTTAGGGTTGTAATGGGGCTTAGGAAAGGATAAGAAAGAATTGGAAGTTGGGATTCAAAGTTTCTGAGAAATTGGAAAAGAAACAACTTTTTTTTTCTATTTCTCTTCTTTTTCTTTTCTAATCTCTCACTATTTTTCTCAATTTTTTTCTATTTTTCTCAACTCACTTTTTCTTTTCCTTTTTCTCTTAAAGCACCTCAGATTTTTCACAATTTTTCACAATTTTCTTTTTCTTTTTCTCTCCTCTTTTTCTTTTTATTTTTGCCATACACTCTCAATAAACACCACAACTCAGTATCTCTCCACTTACTCTCTTTTCGTTCACTCTCATCCCTCGTTCCTAATTTCTCAGAAATAAGAAGGGTAAAGCTGAATTTTCAGAAATGGTGAAGGGTTAAAGGTTAACGTGGCTTATCAAAGAATGTATAAAGGTAAATTTTTCAATAGGCTCAAAAGGGTACTAGAAAGATAAATTTATTTGAGGTGGGGCATTTTAAGCACAAACGAGCCAAAGATGGCCTTCAATCATATCCTTAAAAGATAGTAACTTTGCCTATTTGTCTTGAGTAAATATACAGTACATTCTAACATAATGATATAAATTTGATTTCATGCAAAGTCACAAGTCAAAATGAAGTGTATGAGATTATACAAAATAAATCGTATTCAAAGAAAACTCCGAGTTTATATATTCACTCATCAATGACGGGAAATTAGCTCTAAAGCTCACTGGGTTTAGTCTCCACTAAGATCCTAAGATTCAACATTCAAAACAGTTCATCGATGTATAAGTCTTAGCTTGGTATCAGTGTAAAAAGTCTAAGCATGAATATCAAAATTATCCACAACATATCACATTAAGCTTCATCATCTTAGATACAAGTAATCAAAATATGATACTAGTATTCTCAAAATTAAATTCACATGCATCATCAACTAAAATTTGAAAACAATCGTAAAATAATGTGCATGAAGACTTCAAATTTTTTTTTTTTTTTTTTTTTTTTTTTTTTTTCAAATAAAACAAATAAATGACGTAAAATAATTAACCATACCCCCAAACCTAAAGATGACAATGTCCTCATTGACTGAAAGAAGTAGCGCACCCCCAAACCTGTTTGAAAAAAATACCTCAACACAAAGATCAGGTGTAGAGAATATGTATCAAATTGGAACATGACAAAAAATATATTGAAGGGAATATGGGTACAGTAACTAGGGAATTAAAAAAAAAACCTAAACTAAACAAGACAAAACAAAAAGGAAAGAAGAACAAACTAAAAAAATTCCTAAAACCTAAATCCTAAACTAAACATGAATCCAACTCTGTTAATCATTGGCCGGCGGACCCATCCACCTCGGATCACTTAAATTGATATTCTTAGGTACAGGGAACAATTTCTCCCACAGATCAAGGGGAAATTGATGAGACACCGCCGATTGTATGGATGGAGGTGGGGAGGCAAAAGTAGGAGATGACGATGGGGGAGACGGTGACGGCATCACATCAATTATCTCGATATCAGTATTGACGCACGGTGTAGGAGATTTGGAGCGATTTACCTTTTTACGAGATGGTTCTCCCCAGGAATCACCGGATCAAGGTCGATGATTTCAACATTGTTTGGCACAAAAGGGACCGTCCGATGAGAGCGGCGCTCCCGCTTTTTAGCAGTCTCCTCCATCTTTGATAATCGGGCTCTGGTAAGATATAATCGTTGGGCCATAAGAAAGATTGTGCAGAGTTAATGAAAAGTGAGCCTAAAGGTGAATATAAAGGAAAAAAAATATAGAGTTGGAGTAGGAGTGGAAAGAGGTGTTCTGTAGAAAAGAAACAATGAAAAGTGTGGCAGTACGTATAAGGGAGTCCACGGACGTGGGAAAAGTGGCAAATTAGAGTTCCACTAGGAGTGCCGTCGAAAAAAACAAAAAACAAAAACCAAAAGCGGTGGGGTCGATTAATCGAACCCTGAAGGTCGATGCATCGACCCTCTGGGGGTCGATTAATCGACAGTGGAGGTCGATGCATCGACTCCAAAAAATGATTTTTTTTTTTTTTTTTTTATCAGAGGGTCGATTAATCGATCCCTAAAGGTCGATGCATCGACCCTTTGGGGGTCGATTAATCGACAGGGGGGTCGATTCATCGACCTCCTAAAATTTTTTATTTTTTTTTTCGCAAAAAGTGGGTCGATTAATCGAGTATAACCCTCGATTAAGCGACACCATCTTGGCAGAGAGTTGAAAATTTGAAAAAAAAATGGCATTGTAATGGTGCTTTTCAACAACTCTATAGGCAACCGGTAATTTGCAAAATTGACACTCCCACACAGATTAGAAAACACACTTTTTCATTGATAAAGACGAAGATTACATGGACACTTCTGATTTGACTCCTAAAATAAACAGCCTAAACAAAAGAAAGAAAAAACACAAAACGAAAAGAAAATCCTAATCCTACACGAATCAAACTAATCATCTCCATCCTCCTCGGCCTGGCGGGCCCTGGCGCGCATCTCATCATAACTATCAGGCCACATGCGCTGCCCGATCTGATGGAGGAAGGAACGATCATAGTGGCTACGGCGCAGGAGTGCACCATGATGCCGCTGCTGCTCCTCTTGTAAAGAGTTAATTTGGGCTTGGAGCGAACCCAGCGACACACCCTCCTCGGGTCGTTGATCAGGTGCATGTTGGTCATCCTGGCATACGCGGTGCTGGCGTGGTGGAGCCGGTTGGGCCGGTGCATCAGCAGGGGCATCAGGGACATTTCCCAAGAGACGCATACTGCGGTTCCATTGGGACGCACCATAACGATAGAATGCAAGGTCCCCGATATCATCATCCCGGTAGAATGGGAAACGAAGGAAATTAAGCAATTTCATAATATAATGAGGGAAGTAGATCAACGGGGCTTCACCAGTGGCAGGTTTAGTGAGTTCGTCATGGCATCGCCACATGCCATCATGAAGAATCTTGGGCACGTTGATCCATGAATTTCGGTGGGCACCATAAAGCGCTTGAACTCGATCACCGGTGCGCTCAGAAATGTGGCCACGGGGGCAGAGATTGCTACAGACCACACTATCCCAAAACAAAAGCGGGCGCGGCAACGCCGATCGCCTAGTGGCGATCCCAGAAGAAAATATGCTGCGGCACATCTCGTTGATTATATCCTCCTGAGAGTCGTCGAGTTCTTCACCTAAAGTGTGATTGTGAGGGCGCTCGCAGGAAATGTCAAAAACCTCCGCAATGGTGTGCGGATAAATCGGGCGCGACCACCCATCGATTGAAACAGTGAAGTGGGCGGCGACTTGATTCTCCACGGAGGCGGGCACCCATGCCATGTGCTGATAGAATAATCGAACAACACGTTCGGACACTTTGATCACGGGCGGAGTGAGGAGAAAATGGACGTTGAGAGCCATCGCATAGGCGAGGGAAACGGCGCAGATAGGCAGTGCTTGAAAAGCCGCGAGATCAAAAACATATTCGGAACACAGGTCTCGGGTCGCGAAGCGACCACTTGGTTGATCACGTGGATGACTAGCAGGGCGTTGGACAAGTCTTTGCGGCGCGGCAGAGGTCGAAGCCATGATTGCACTGTCGGAATGTCGGAGGCAGTCAGAAAAAAATAGGATACAAAGTGAATGAAAATCGGAGTGAGACTGCTCCATTTAAATAGGCGCAGAGGCGTCCTCTCGGGACGGACACACGCAAAATAATCGATTAATCGACCAAAAGGGTCGATTAATCGACTCCATTGAAAACGGGCGCGTCAGAAGTCCCGACACATGGAAACACGCAACGTCTTTAAGTGAAAAGACACAACGTTCGGAAGTGGAAAAGTCGATTAATCGACGCAGTTCCTCGATTAATCGACATAAATCGAGGCAGATAAAAACCAAAAACGCATGCCCCGAAATAAAAGTCGATTAAGCGACTCACAAAGAGTCGATTAATCGACACCAAATAAAAACAAAAATTGACAGATATTCAAAACAACACAATTTTCAAAAATAGCAGTCGATGCATCGACTCAAGGAGTCGATTAATCGACTAAAAAAAGTCAACATCTGTCATAAATGCAGTCACCTAGAAAAAGGTGACACCATTAAAACTGACGATTAATCGAACAAAACAAAACAAAATCAAACGGAAACTACACAATTGGGTTGCCTCCCAATGAGCGCTAGTTTAAAGTCGATAGCTCGACCTTGGGAATCGCTTAGTCAGGGTGAGCCAGTGGATCACTCAAAGAAAGAGTGTCAGAGAATGTAATCGCATTCTCAAGGAACGGTTTCAATCGCTGACCGTTAACTCGAAAAACATTCCCGTGTTTTGGGTTGATAATATCAACTGCCCCATTGGGGAGTATTCGAGAGATTTTGAAAGGACCATTCCAACGGGTTTTTAGTTTCTCCGGAAATAGATGAAGTCGAGAATTGTAGAGTAGAACCTATTGACCAACAACGAACGATTTCCGCAGAATAGATTGATCATGAACCCGTTTCATACGGTCCTTGTACGATTTAGCACAGTCATGTGCATCAGCACGGATTTCTTCTAATTCATTTATTTGGAAACCCCTTTGGGTACCAGATTTCAGGAGATTGAAATTCAATGACTTAACGGCCCAAAATGCTCGATGTTTCAGTTCAACCGGGAGGTGACATCCTTTACCGAAGACCAACCGATACGGCGACATGCCAATCGGAGTTTTAAATGCAGTTCGATATGCCCATAGAGCGTCATTCAACTTTAGCGACCAGTCTTTACGGTTCGGATTGATTGTCTTTTCTAAAATCCGCTTAAGTTCCCGATTAGAGACTTCAACTTGGCCACTTGTCTGAGGATGGTATGGTGTAGCAACTTTGTGTGTGACACCATATTTCTTCATTAATTGGGTGAACACTTTATTGCAAAAGTGCTTTCCACCATCGCTGATTATCGCCTTTAAAATGCCAAAACGTGAAAACACGTGATCCTTGAGAAATTTGATCACTACTCTGTAATCATTTGATTTACAAGCCACGGCCTCTACCCACTTCAAAACATAATCAACACCGACATGAATGAACGTATTTCCAAACGAATTCGGGAAAGGACCCATAAAATTGATCCCCCAAACATCAAATAATTCAACTTCTAAAATTGGATTGAGCGGCATCATGTTGCGCTTTGAGATTGACCCCAAAGATTTGACAGCTGTGACAAGATTTGCAATGCTGATGAGAATCCTTAAAGATCGTCGGCCAGTAAAAACCACTTTGGAAGATCTTTGCGGCAGTCTTTTTGGAACTAAAGTGACCTCTACAAGGCAACTCATGACAGAACGAGATGATTCGTGGTTGCTCAGATTCAGGAATACATCTTCGTATGATTTGATCAGGACAGTATTTGAATAAGTACGAATCTTCGAAAAAATAGTGTTTCACCCGAGCTAAGAAAATGGATTTCTCATTCTTCGACCAATGGTGAGGTAATTTCTCGGTGACTAGGTAATTGACAAGATCCGCATACCAAGGTGGGCAATCAATCCTGAACAACTATTCATCCGGGAAGTGCTCCAAGATCGGAACAGGCTCGTCAAGTTTCTCAATAATTATTCGTGACAAGTGATCGGCCACCACATTTTCTGAGTCTTTCTTGTCCTTGATCTCCAAATCGAACTCTTGCAACAACAAGATCCACCTAATTAAATGTGCCTTAGCGTCTTTCTTAGCGAACAGATAACGCAGAGCAGCGTGATCTGTGAATACCACAACTTTAGATTCTAATAAATAGGATCGAAATTTATCCAACCCAAAAACTACTGCCAAAAGTTCCTTTTCAGTGGTCGAGTAGTTCAACTGGGCATCGTTGAGAGTACGACTCGCATAGTAGATTACATGCGGTAATTTTTCTATTCGTTGCCCCAAAACAGCTCCAATTGCATAATCAGAGGCGTCGCACATAATTTTGAACGGGAACTCCCAGTTCGGAGATTGAATAATTGGAGCTTTTATCAATTCGGCCTTAATGGTTTCAAAGGCTCGCAAACATTTATCATCAAAGATGAATGGGGCATCCTTTGAAAGTAAGCTGCATAGCGGTCGCGCTATCTTACTGAAATCTTTAATAAAACACCGATAAAAACCGGCGTGGCCTAGAAAAGATCTGATTTCCTTCACTGTCCTCGGTGGTGGTAGGTCGGCAATTAAATCAACTTTAGCCTTATCGACCTCAATACCCTGGGACGATATGATGTGTCCCAAAATAATGCCATCTTTAACCATGAAGTGACATTTTTTCCAGTTAAGAACAAGGTTCTTCTCCTGGCATCGAGCAAGCACTAGCGACAAATGATTCAAACAGTCAGCAAAACTGTTTCCATGTATCGAGAAGTCGTCCATGAAGACTTCAAGGAATCGCTCGTCCATATCCGAAAAAATACTCAGCATACATCTTTGGAATGTAGCTGGTGCATTACAAAGCCCAAACGGTATTCGTCGGTAGGAGAAAGTACTAAAAGGACATGTGAAAATGGTCTTCTCCTGATCCTCAGGGGCAATGACTATTTGGTTATACCCGGAATAGCCATCGTGAAAGTAATAGTACTCATGTTCGGCCAATCTTTCTAACATCTGATCGATAAACGGAAGTGGAAAGTGATCTTTCCTCGTCATCAAATTTAACTTCCGATAATCAATGCACACTCTCCACCCTGTTTGAATTTTTGTAGGGACCAGTATGTTTTCTTCATTCTTCACCACTGTGATTCCCGATTTCTTAGGGACGACCCATTCTCATCCGAGATGGGGTATATGATTCCAGCATCTAAAAGTTTTATTACCTCATTTCGGACCACGTCTTGCATTATAGGGTTCAGTCTCCGCTGTGGTTCCCTAGAAGGCTTAGCATTGTCTTCCAAATGGATTCGGTGCATACACAATGTCGGACTAATGCCTTTGATATCTTTTATCAACCAACCGAGGACACTTTTGTGCTCTTTGAGTACATTCATGAGTTGGCCTTCCTGATTCGCATCCAATGTCGATGATATTATAACGGGTTGAGTTTCATTCTCCCCCAGGTAGGCATACTTGAGATTTTTCGAAAGAGGTTTAAGTTCTAAGGACACTTTCTCCTCCTCTTTCGGCTTTTCCTTGATTAATTCAATTTGAGTTCCACACTCTATTTTCTTTTCTTCGCCCAGACGTGGTGTGGATTCCAACATGTGATTTACTTCTTGGATCAGTTGATCCACATCAAAATTTTCTCCAAAATGCGCAAGACAAGCTGCTAAAGGATCTTCAGATTCAGATGCATGAAATATTTCTCCTACAATTTCATCGAGTATGCATGCTTGTGCATGTTCATCATCCTCCATGGGCTGCTTGGCAATATTAAAAATATTAAGTTCCACTGTCATATTCCCGAATGACAGATTCATAATCCCGTTTCGACAATTGATCAGCGCATTGGAGGTTGCTAGGAATGGTCTTTCTAGAATCACTGGAATATTATTCTTCAAATTTGATGCCGGTTCAGTGTCTAGAACAACAAAATCTACAGGAAAGTAGAAAGAATTCACCTTGATGAGGACATCTTCCACAATTCCTCGAGGGATTTTTACGGACCGATCAGCTAACTGAAGGGTCATCGCAGTGGTCTTAAGTTCTCCCAATTCGAGCTCCTCATACACAGAATAAGGAAACAAGTTGACACTTTCTCCTAAATCCAAAAGGGCCTGATCAATACGGTTATCTCCGATGATGATCGAGATTGTAGGACAACCTGGGTCCTTGTATTTGATTGGGAGCTTTGCTTGCAACACTGAACTAACCAGCTCGGCTAAGAAAGCCTTTTTCGGAATATTGGTCTTTCTTTTGATTGTGACCAATTCCTTCAAAAATTTAGCATAAGCAGGTACTTGACGGATGGCATCCAGGAAGGGAATATTAATTTTCAATTACTTGAAAATTTCATTTATTCCTTCCACATCGCGATTTCTCAATGGTGCCATCAATCTTTGCGGGTACGGTGCTTTCAGAACAAAACTTTTCTTCTGTTCACTCTTTTCGTCTGATATTTCTTTTGCTTGTACTCTGTCATCAATTTCTTCTTTCTCTTCAGATTGCTTCTCTCTATTAGACTCTTCCTCTTCCTCTGGCAACACTACTTTGTTATCGACCTGCTTTCCAGATCTCAATGTTGTGATTGCCCGAATTTGTTGTTGATTATCCTCTTGTGTTGAAGTTGATGTTTGTTCAACAACCATTTGGCCCCTTGGGTTAGGAACAGGTTGGCTTGGAAACGAACCTTTTTCTCTTTCACAGAGAAAAGTTGCCAATTGCCCAATTTGGGTCTCTATTTAGAGATTGAGGACGTGTGAGAATGAATGAGTTTCATCAGGTCCTCAGTAGAAGGAGTTTGTGTATGAGGACGTTGGGCAACATTTCCCTGTGGGTTGTTAAATCCAGGTGGTGGAAATGTTGGCACAAAATTTTGTTGTGGTTGGTTTTGATAACCTCCCATTGGTTGCGCAAACTGAAAATTCTGGTTCATTTGCTGTGGCTGCCCAACCTGATTTTGATTGTATTGAAATTGATTCGGGTTATTGAACCCTTGCTGCTGAAATTGCCCTTGACCGTAGTTCTGCTGCGGTCCTTGGTTGAAATTTTGTTGGGGATAAAAGTTTGTCCCCTGTTTCCTGGGCTGCATTCTTTGATTATCTTGTTTTCATGAGAAATTTGGGTGGTTTCTCCAGTTATTTGGGTTATTCTCATTGAAAATGTTTCCTTGATTCCGCCCATAATTATTCACAATATTTAGCTGTTCAGATGTGTCTTCATGATAGTTCTGCATTGAAGGACAATCATCTGCCATATGCATTGGATTTGCACAAATTGAACATGGCTCGGGTTGTGTATTTACCATATGCACATTCTTCTTTACTTTCAATTCCTCCACTTGTTGAGTGAGGAAATCAATTTTAGTCATAAGATCTGGGGAATCATTTACTACGTATAGTCCTCCTTTCTTGGTTGAACTCCCGGCTTGATCACGGGCTTTGACTGGTTGTTCTCGAGTCTTTGTGAAATCTCAGTGCTGAGAATCCTAAGCCAGCTTTTCTAGGAAAGCATAAGATTCGGTTTCCTTAAGGCTCAGGAATCCTCCGCCATTCATTGACTCCACCAGATGTCTATTTGGTTGACTCAGTCCATTGTAGAAACACTGGACCAGTCTCCACTTTGAGTATCCATGGTGCGGACATTTGAGTAAGAGATCCATGAATCTATCCCAAGCTTCATATAATCTCTCATCTTCCTCTTGCGTGAAATCCGTGATTTCACGTCTAAGGGCATTCGTCTTCGCCATAGGGAAGAACTTTGACAGAAACTTTTTGACCATCTGATCCCAGGTGGTTATGGATCCCGATGGTAGAGAATTTAACCATGCTTTTGCTTTATCCTTTATAGAGAAAGGAAATAAGCGCAGCCTAACAAATTCTTCGCTGAAATTTTGGTAAACAGATGAGCAGACTTCGACGAAGTCTTTAACGTGCTGGTATGGATCTTCTCGCTCCATGCCATGAAAGATTGGAAGGATTTTGATGACATTTGTACGAATTTCAAATCGGCCACCAGGTGTGGCGGGGTATACAATGCATGATGGGGTATTTGTAGTTATCGGAGAAAACAGTTCTCTCAATGTTGGTTCTTCCTCTTGTTCGAGTTGCCCATTCATGTTATCGGTCATATTGACTTCAGTGGATGATTCACTTAAAAATTTCTGCCTTGATCTAGCGTCCTTACGATTTACCAGCACGCGATCTCGATCTCAGAATTTAAAGGTTCTAAATTTCTTTCTTTAGAAGACCTAGTGTGCATGCAAATGATGCACAGTGTGGAGGCTTTAGGCAGGAAAACCTCAGAAATTTTTTTATTTTATTTTATTTTATTTTTATTTTAAACTCGATTGATCGAGTGTGAATCTCGATCAATCGAGAGAGGGTCGATGAATCGACACAGGGGGTCGATGCATCGACTCTCGGAATTTATTTTTTTTTAATTAATTAAGCAGAAATACTATTTTAATCCCCGAAAATTCCTAAAATTTACTGTCTATCAAAAATTCAGATTTTCTTAATTTAATCCTCGGCAGCGACGCCAAAAACTTGGTGTGATTTTTAATGTGATGTTTTACTCGCAAGTGCACGAATCGGTTTGTATATAGTGGGTGCGGAGTACGAGATCGTTCCCACGAGGACTAATTTTGAAAGATCTAAAAAGACAAGTAATTCTAGAAATCTACTAAGATCTAGTAGTATTCTACCAGTTTTATGATTTAAGCGGTTTGTGAGATGGTAATAAATGACCACAAACTAAAATTTAATTGATAATTTAAAGGTAAAGATAAAGATGATGATAAAGATGAAGATACTAAATCCTCCCATCTTTGGTCCGTTCTTCCCATAATATAAATCTAAGGATTAAATTATGAGATATTCTATTGGGAACAAACATCTTTTATGGAAGATCAATGGTCAACACCCTAATAGGTTCCACGTTGCATCCCTGCAATCGGGACTTAGATGATTTTCATATATAGATCTGGGATCAAGGGCATGGCTAGGCACACTTTATCTCAGGTTCAAATAAAAATCATCCCCAAAGTGGGTGAAAATTCTAACAAGAATACCACTTATAAATCTGAAATCAAGGGCATGGCTAGGCACACTTTATTTCAGATTAGGGAGTATTTAAGTTAAAATTACCATTACAGATCCAAGATCCAGGGCATGGCTAGGCACACTCGATCCCAAAACATAATCGTAATTAGATTCACACGATGAAAGCAAAAAGACCATAACAATGATTGGGTAAAATTACCGTAACAGATTTGAGATCCCGGGCATGACTAGGCACACGCGATCCCGATTAGTGGCGGAGATTTCATCCGTTCATGATTGCACAACGATCATAAAATAAAATCTCATATTTTAATCTTTAATTTATATTATTAAAAGTACATCCCTCGGATGGAAATCATTAGATCCCCATCCCTATAAATTTAGCCACACATATTATAATTAAATGACATAAATAAATAAATAAGGGAAAATAACATTAATTTAATAAATTAAAATTACCTCAAACTTCAAAAGAAATTACTTTGATCCAAAAGTACGATGATCTTCAGAAACGAAATTTAATGCAGGAATACACTTTGAACAAAATTTATAAACTGAAGGAATGAGTACTGAAAAGTTAAGGAACAAAGCTCTCAAAAAGGAATAATAAAACTTCCCTATTTCTATGTCTAACTATGAAAAATAAAGGCTAAAAACTAAAACTCTAATTCTCCTCTAATTAATTGTATTTTTCTCGAAGTGTTTGAGTCGCTTTAAATAGAACCCACGTCGCACAAGTCTCCCAAGCCGCAAATTCAGGGTCGATTAATCGACCCTACATAGTCGATGCATCGAGCCTCCAAAAAGTCCAAAAAAACAGCTTTAAAGTGTCGGCCCAGTATCGTATTTGCTTTCCCTCGATTAATCGACCTACAGGGTCGATGCATCGACCCCCAGAAATCCGTGAATTTCAGCACATTTTTTGTATCAGATACTACTTCAGTATTTCAGCCATAACGTTCTGTCTTAAACTCAGATTGAGGTGATTCTTACGCCGTTGGAAAGCTGACGAATAGATCTACAAATGTTGTGTTTTGATAATTTCATAATTCGGCCTTTGTGAAGGTCCAAATTTAGCCGCAAGTCGCACCAAGTTCTTAATTACCCAAAGTTGTAGTGTTTTGACATTATATTCAGAATTCTTGGACTGTTTTCTATACTTGGCTTGTATTTACCTGAAACACTTCAAATCTAATAATTCTCATCAGATAGCCTTCATCGAATAGCTAAATGTAGGTAGTTAGGGGTGAAATATCATCATATTTTACTACTCATCACACCCCCAAACCTACACTTTGCTAGTCCTCGAGCAAAGCAAACTAAAGAATATAAATGCCACTTTCGTAGGGAACACGATTACACTTAGTATGTGCAACAAGCCTTTAAACCCTAGGTGATCCTAGTGGAGGAGTTGTGTCTCCTGAGGGTTTACAGTGAAGTTACCCACAAACTTCAATACATTTTTTAAATCATCGATAAAATTGAGTTTTCAAAACATGAATTTGATCACATATATACCATTCAAAAACAAAAATCATTAATCAATTCAACATGCGAATTCTCAATTTTAAATAACAATGTTATACTAATCATACTAATATCCATTCAAATTAGTCTAATGCTCAAATCGTTAGATAGCTCATCCATTCATGCCTAAATGTGAAGTGTGTGCATAACCAAACCAAAATTCATTCATCTCAGAACTAGTTCAAACGGAAAACCGTTGGATCTGTTGTTTTGACTCAATCCTCACTTGAGGTATACTCTCAAAATATAAAGACACCGATGATGGATAAGTTTTCGCACATATGAAAGAGGTCAATACAAAGCAAATAAAAAGGTCTCACATGATAAATGAAATACGATGCAATCAATGAACAAAAATAAATCTCATAAGAAGATACTTGTATATCCTAAGCATGTCATATCAAGTGTCATAAGTATCACATATTTACTCTCCACAAGGCAGTTACTAATGCAAGATCAGATCATGAAGGTCTTTTTAGGGTTGTAATGGGGCTCAGGAAAGGGTAAGAAAGAATTGGAAGTTGGGATTCAAAGTTTCTGAGAAATTGGAAAAGAAACAACTTTTTTTATTTTTTCTATTTCTCTTCTTTTTCTTTTCTAATGTCACTATTTTTCTCAAATTTTTCTATTTTTCTCTTCCTTTTTCTTGAAACACCTCATATTTTTCATTATTTTTCATAATTTTTTTTTTCTTTTTCTCCCCCCTTTTTTTTATTTTTATTTTTGTCATACACTCTCAGTAAACACCACAACTCATCATATTTCACTACTCATCAATCTCAATCAATTGATTTTGACATATGAAAATTATAATTCTCTTTATCTTCGACTAAATCAATCGATTCCTTCACGATTTTCGATGCTTCCGTTGGCTTTATGATTCAATACTCCCATGTAGCTTTCAGTTATGCTCCTGTAAGATCCAACGGTCACGAATACCTGAAACCACAAAAACTGTGTAATAACCGTCAGATTGCTTTCATCGGGTGGCTAAATATAGGTTTTAGGGTGTGAAATATGTTCATATTTCACACCTCATCAATAGGCATTTGGGGTACTCAAACAATGCTTCCCAATTCTCAAAGTTCAAACGAAGTTTCCTATAAAAACCCAAAGTAAGATAGTTGTTGCATGTTGTGTCTTACACAATTACGTAAGGACTTACGATCGCGAGGATCCATTCTTTTACGAATGGCCAGAAGATCGAATCGTGTCACCTAGTGATACGTCGGTGGAAGTAGAAGACCCAGACGTTCATAGCACTCAAACTCTTACGAATCGTGAGTGGATGAATGCTTTTTACGATGATATAACAAATAGAATGTGGGACACACAATCTCATTGACTTCATACCATAAAATAATGTTCAATAGTATCATTTAACTGATGTCTCTTTTATTGACCAACTGTTCTTCAACGCATAAATTTATGCTAACTATTTCATGCTAACACTAAACATAGGTAAATATATGCTCTCATATATAATGGAAAAATACTACATTGCTTTTATTGGTAGGCGACCAAGTGTTTATCGAATATGAGAGGATTGCTCGCGAGAAGTAATCGGACTCTTGAGGGTCTATCATCGCTCAGTCAGAATGTATGATGAAGCGATTAACATATTTCTAATGTTTATAAATACCACCTCAGATAATCATCCCACCAACCAACATTGTCATGTAGTAGGAGACTCTATTGTGATATCCCAACCCCCTCGTCTTCCCCAAATGCCAGTCATGACACATGGAGAAGCAACCCACTTTTCCCAAGAATCGGTCATTCCTCGGGTAGTATCTAGAAGTCAGGTTGAGAGTGTCTATATGCAATGCGTGTGCGATTTTTTTCACGACTTACTATTCTCTTGATTGTAGCTCTTTTGATTGTCTATGTATTTCAAAGGATGTAATGAATCTACCAATTGAATATTAAATGAGATGCTTGCACATGATTTAAAATTTTTTTAATTATTACAACTGTTGAAGATTTTAAATAATGCAATAATAATGTTATAAATTTTTGGCAGCCATGTCTGAAACTTCGGACTCATCGCATTCACCCACTGGGTCTTCATCATCACGGCTTGCGCCTCCAGCTAGGCGAAGGATCGAAGTAATAGACCTAGATCCGCTATATCGGGGGATACAGACGCATCCACAATCACAATATCATGCAGTTCCACTTACGCCTCCTCGACATCGCCATTGAGTAAGGGCATTAGAAATTCCACTCCCTTTCCAAAACCCATTCAACCTGCGCCCCACCCAACTAGCCCGATCGCCTTATCAGGCACCACATATGCGGCCCATGCCTCAGAATATTTAACCACCAGGCATTGCAAATAACCTAGTTCTTCTAAGTTCAGACTCAGAGGACGATATTGCGGAGGAGCCAATGGAGTCAGAGGATGAGGAGGACTCCAATTGAATACCTCTCATACAGCATCATCGCGATGATAGCTCAGACGATGGGAGTAGCTCCCACATTCATACGGTCACTACCTCTTACTCTTTCAATCAGGGACGTGACGACGACGCAACCTCGTAGTCATATTTGGGGTTATATATCACTTTTTCCTGTCTACTTGTATTTGTTTTAATTTTGTAATTGGATCTTCAATTAACTCGCTTTTGAATGTAATGGCCTAATGTACTATATACTCTCATCAATCGTGCAAGCGACTATTTTAGTGTTACTATGATAAGCGATCAGGTAGTATAGCTGTAGGAATCTATTTTACACAACTGCACCAACGGAAGTATTCAACTTGTCATGGATCATGCATTGCCCAAAAATGACCTTGAAATATATACGGCACGGTATCGGGTGCTCTACTGTTATTCCTATGGTCATACAATGTCCTTAAAGTAGACCGATTTTGTGCTTTTCTGGATTAATTAAAAAAATACAGGAAATCCTTTGTTTATGTGAAATGCCTGGAACCAGAGACTTTCTGAGGCCTAAAAGAACACACTTGGGGAAAGCTAGGAATCTGAGTTTGTCAAGAATCTGAGCTTTTCTAAGATTACTAGGTAAATACCCGAACATGGCCTAAGGCCATATTCAAATAGGGCTTTTTGAGCGAGGAAACCAAGCACAACTCAGAAAGTAGGCTTGTTTGCCAGATTCATAGGCCTTCCTACGTTCGGCAATTCAAGTGGGCTCCATTAGAAAATGCTACCTTTCTGAGTTTGCTGCAACTTTCCATTTTCGAGCAAAAAAGGAGAAATAGTCAGAAATTGAGGACAATGGGAGTATACTCTCATCTCAAATAGGTAGCAAATCCCTTCTCCTCCGCAATGGCTACTTCTAAGACATTTATATTCAAAGCATTTTAAAGACGCCCGTTGTCTTCTTCCCAAATGAAAATAAGTAGAGCAGCTGGGTTTTGATCCATGTTTAGAGAGAGAGAGAAAAGAACCAAAGAGAGAGAGATGCAGGGAAGGAAACGATATGAAATTTTTTTAAAAAAAAGTGTAAAAATTAGGGTTTTAGTAGGGTTTGGTCATTATACCTCTGTGTCATCAGATGAAGAGCGAGAAGAGATTGTGGGTGACGAAGGAAATCGTGTAGTTTAGAGAGAGAGAGAGAGAAGAAATGAAGAAAGAGAGACGCAGGGAAGAAAATGAGATGAAATTTTTTTTTTTAAGTGTAAAAATTAGGGTTTTAACAAGGTTTGGTTAGAGTTTATAGATTTTACCTCTGTGTCGAGATCAGATGAAGAGGGAGAAGAGATTGTGGGTGACGAAGGAAGGAAACCGTGCATTCCTGCAATGTTTAGAGAGAGAGAGAGAGAGAGAGAGGGAGGGAGAAGGAAGAGTAATGCAGACAAATTTTGAGTTTATAGTGGATTAAGGGATTATACTATATAGGGAGCTAGTAGGTAACATCATAATGCCCATGCTAGTGTATGGTAAAGATGGAGTGGGTATTTTATTCGGTGGTTTTGCTAGGTAAACTATAATTTCTTTACTTTAATTAGTTTTTTGGTGCGAGAAATCAAGGGGTTTGGTCACAAGTGGTTTTTAAAATGTTTCCATACACTGCAATCTTGAGTCTCGACATCAAAATCAAATAGAGTTAGTATCAAATGCTGAGCATAAGCACCAAGATCAGCGTTAAGGGTGATCATGTGGGGCAATGGTCAGGTCCCACACTTGATCATTGTCCCACATGATCACCCTTAACACATCTATAGCCCTTCGATATAGGAGAATCTTGACTTTCATGGTTTTTACTTTTTATAGGATGATGTGCAGACAAACTTCTCCATTTTCCAAGGGCTGTAGATGTGGTTGAACTGGAAATCCGGATCAACCTAGTTGGACTTAACCATTGCTTGATCATGTGAGCATAGTCACCAATTTGGGGTTCCGCAATAGTTCGGCGAAGTTAAAATTTGGTAAAATTCGGCAAATACGGGAAGTTCGGGGAAATATTCGGAGGAAAAATCAGTGAGAAAATTTTTAAAATAAAAATATACGGACACTACTACCTCATATTCTTTCGAGCAGGAATGACAATGACGCAACCTCATAGTCATTTATGAGGATATATGTCGCTTTTCCTGCAAACTTGTATTAGTCTTAATTTTGTAATTGGCTCTCCAATTAACCCATTTTTAATGTAATGCGCTAATGTAGTATGTACTTTCTTGAATCGTACAAAGTCACTATATAGTGTTAGTATGAAAGGCAATCGGGTAGCAAAACTGTAGAAATCTTTTTTGCACAATTGCACCGATGAAAGTGTTCAATCTCCCATGGATCGTGCATAGGCCAAAAATAACCTTCAAATATATACAGCACGGTATTTGATGTTCTACCTTCATTCCTATAATCATACGATGTCTCTAAAGTAGACCAATTATGTATTTTTCTGGAATAATCAAAAGAACACAGGAAATCCTTTGATTATGTGAAATGCCAGGAATCAGAGTTTTTCTGAGGCCTAAAAGAACACGCTTGGGGAAAGCCAGGACTCTGAGTTGGCCAGGAATCTGCAGGAAACTGAGTTGTCAAAAATTTGAGCTTTTTTGAGATAACTGGGGAAATACCCAAACATGGCCTAAGAAGGGTAACTATTTTAGCGACCACGTTGTAAACCCCTTCCAAATCATTGATTACTTTGGATCAGAGGATGGAGATCATGTTTCACCTCGATCTTCCACTGAATGGATCTTGGCATCCAATTTTGCCTATCAAATGGTCTATTTTTTATTTCACATGTCACAGATCCTAAAAAAATGGCCCTAAAATCACGTTTGAGAGTGATGTGTCATAGGATTCAAGGGGCATTTTTTAGGGATCTGTGACATGTGAAATAAAATATTGACCGTCTGATAGGTGAGATATGCTCTCAAGATCCATTGTGTGGAAGATTGGCGTGAAATGCAATCTCCATCATTTGATCCGAAGCAATCAATGATTTTGAAGGGTTGCGCATGTGGGTGCTTTCTGAGAGTGAGTGGGCGCTAATAGAGGTAGCCCACTAAAAGTCCATGGGATTATAGATAAATGGACCGAGGTACATGGAGGACAGATTTTATGTAGACAAAGTGCAGGCGGCTGATAAGGCACGACGCAATTGGCTGCAATTGTAGTGGGGCTTAGTGAACGTAGGTCAGTGCTACTAGTCATGTCATGCCACGTCAGTCACTGCACTTTGTTGTCAATGAATCTGTCCTAAGTTTATAATATTCATAGATAAATTTACATTAAATATAGGTATTAGTTACATGCATCAATCACCATAACTATTATGCTCCAATTACCAATTATTTTTATTGACTCTTAGTAGACCCTCCACCCATTGTCAAAAACAAGGAATAAAAAATAGGCCGATAATGATACATATCAGTATCTCATATCGGGTATCCGATATATATATATATATATATATATATATATATATATATATATATATATATATAGAGAGAGAGAGAGAGAGAGAGAGAGAGAGGCCAATACATATTGATATCGGCCCAGTCGTATTGGCCTCGGGCAAACTGATACTGATTTTGATACCTTGGTCAAAAAGAAAAAAGCAAATCCTCCACCGAATTTTTCTTAAAAAGTCCATGAGTAAAAGTTAGTGCAATTGACCTTTGGTTACCATTATATTCACCCCCAAAAGACTATTTTCTCACCCTATCTCCTCTGGCCGCGGGTAAGCATTGACCGCCTTTGATTGAAATGGAGATCATTTTTCATCCCAATCTCCTGAAAATTAATTTTATAGATAATGAGTCCACCATCAAACGATTAGTTCTTTATTTCTTGTGCAATATATCTCAAAAAGTGACCTTAAAATCGTACTTGAACATAATGTCTCACATAGTTTTAGGGTAATTTTTTCGGATGTGTACCACGTATAATCTAAACCTGATTGTCTGATGGTAGGCATATGATCTATAAATCCATTCTACAGAAGATGGGGACGAAAATCGAACTCTATCATCTCATGCAACAACGGTCAATGCACACTGGTTGGAAGGGAAGAGATAAGGTAAGACAGCAGTCTTTTGGGGTACACATTAGAGTACCCTTAACGTTATAGCGCATAATTTTTAACCTTATATGATTAATGGATCCCTATACTTAAAGTGTAGCATTTGAACGCAATACTATTGTTGAGATCTAATGCCACGCTACATTTGATCCCAAGAAACCACCCGTATTGATATCATTAGCCATCTGCCATGTGATCTAATTTTATTTTATTTTCATTTTTACGTCTAATCCACCCATTTTAGGTCTAATCCATCCTTAAGTCATACCCTATATACACTCATCTTGCTAAACCCCTTTTTTTCTTTTGCTCATCGGTTATAGATGCTAATAAGAGTCTTGAGATTTCAACTCTATTTACCTCTCCTTATTTATTTTACATCTCTCCACAAAGTGGCAAATGCTCACACTATTTAAGCAGAAACATCACGCCTTCATTTACTACCCTCTGAACAGGAGAAGTATTATTCCATGCGGAGATGGCATGTGACCTCATGGTCTTGGTGAAGAACTATAATAGTCCCACATTAGATAGGAAAAGTTCCTGATCATGGGCTATAAGCTAAGTGATTGCAGATGTCATATAAGAGACAGGTTTTGATAGACAATTTTACAGATATCTTATGTGGCGCAATGTGACTGACAGTAATGCTTAGGCCCCACTATGTATGCAACCAATCACATCATGCCACATAAGCTGTCTGTAAACTTGTCCATCAAAACTTGTCTGCAAACTTAGCTTTCAGACAGCTTAAGATTGATAAGAGATATAGACATCCTTTGACCACATCTAGGGCTTGAAATTGGGTAAACCGAAACTGAATTGATTTTTCGGTATTGGTTTGGCAAAAACCGATACTCAACCGAAACTTGCCGGTTTTGGTAAACCAATAACCAAAAAGGGAAAATCGATACCGGCTCGGTTCTGTTTTCATTTATTTATTATTTAATTTTTAAAGGGATTTTTTTTAATCGGTTTTTTAAAATGTTTTTTGATTTTTATCAATTTTTTTCAAATTTTTATCGGTTTCTCTTCCTATATATGAGTTTTCGGCACCCAAAACCGATACTGAACAGAATCCAAATTGGTTTTGGTTCGGTTCAGTTTTAATTGATTTGGTTATGAGTTTTCGTTTTTTTTTTCCGGCTCTACAGACATCTAATTTTTTAAGCAAGATTAAGATTAATTAGATACGCAAAAGTCGAACAAGAATTGTTATTAAACCAAGGATCAAAATTTCGGTTTCGGTGCCCACTGAAACGAAATTTTGGACCAAAATGCCAGTCATTTTGGTGTGGGGATCTAAATTTTGACCAAATTTTCGGATTTCGATTTCGGTCATGCTCAAAATTAAAATTTTGGCTGAAATTTTAATCCTTGTACTAAACCCATATCTTACAAGTGGCAAAGGTTCAATTCATAACTCATAACATTCATCAAACATTTCATTTATAATTGAAAACATTCAAAAAAAATTGATAAGCATTCATCAACTATTCCATTAGTCATATATAATTGAGAATCTCGAGTAAATTCAATAAAGCAACCTTTATAGACCGGTTAAAAGAGCATACATTATGACTTTTGCTTTGATTTTAAAAAAATCCATACGATTGTGGATAAAATATACATTAAGTATATATCGTCATCGATTTAGGCATGTAGGAATAAAAGTGTTGCAATGAAATGGAAAATCTTGCTATATTACAATAATGTCACTAAGATGAAGTTATAGCTAGTGTTAGGATTTCAACGCACACTAACGAAATCTCGATCACGACGAATGTGAAAAAATAAGAAGATGCAAGAGAATAATCACATTAAAAAAAAAAATTTACGTAGTTCATCCAATCAAAGGCTACGTTTACGAGAATATATGCACTATTTATGAACGTTTACAATGCACACACTCTCTTCTCTCTAGTACACTCTCAAACAAGATCAAATACGATCTTCTACAACCAAAACAACTATAAATCCAAGGGCATTGTCCTTCAATCGGATCTTCAATCCTCAAACAATTCTTCGATACCTTACCTCTCCAAAGTATTCACACAAGTTTCTCTCTTGAAAAATTCTCGCAAAAGCTCTCTCCAAACTCTCTAATTCGCCAATGAGTTTTTCCTTATATAAAAGTCCTGAGTCCTACATTTAACCCAAAAGAAACCGCCCAAAAAAACAGAATCTGCAAGTAACTTAGACGTCACGAGTCATCGTGGGTCACTCGAGCGAGAACCAAAGTCGCTCGAGCGACTTACACTCAAAACTTTTACCTTTGAACAGTGCCCCGGTCACTTGAACGGAAACCAAAATAGCTCGAGCGACTTCTACCCATGAAATTTCTCTTGTTAAGTGCTCACCTCGCTCGAGCGGATTTGGTTCCCACTCAAGCGAGCCAATATTGGGGTAAATCTATAATAACAATCTCCACCTATGTTTCATCCCTAATCACGTTACCACTCCAACGGACATCAACATCTGCGATAAGTGTTAATCAAGTTTAGGCAATGCCTAAAGTTATTTTGTGTAACCAGCTTGGTTATCATGTCCACTGCATTCTCTTTTGTATCGATCTTTTCAATCAATATTTCTCCATCTTCTATCATATTTCTGATAAAATGATATCGGACATCTATATGCTTTGTTCTAGAATGAAAGACGTGGTTCTTTGCTAAGTGAATGACACTCTGGCTGTCGCAGAAGATATCGGTGCTCTCATCAACCTCACCAAATTCACTAACCAAACCTTCAAGCCATATGGCTTCCTTGGTTATTTCTGTAGCCGCTATATACTCTGCTTCTGTAGTTGACAACATAGCTATTTCTTGGGGCATAGATTTCCAATTGATTGCTTCACCTGCCAAGACAAATACGTACCCCATGATTGACCTTCTATCAAGGTCACCAGCATAGTCGAAATCGACATAATCGTAGTACCTTCAAACATCAAACTATGTTCAACTGTACCTTTCAGATATCTCAATATCCATTTTTCTGCAAGTCGGTGCTCCCTACCCGAATTAGACATATACTTGCAAATCACACTCAAGGCTTGTACTAAATCTGAACGTGTACTCACCATAACATAGATCAAACTCCCAACAATATTTACATACGAAATATTCTTCATATATTCCCTTTCTTCTTGTGTAGACGGATTCATCTTTTTTGTGACTTTAAAATGCTCTGTAAGAGGAGTTGATACAGGCTTGGTATCACTCATATTGTACTTCTCAAAGATCTTTTGGATAAAAGTCCTTTAACTTAGCCAAAATCTCTTCTTCTCACGATCCCTCGTGATTTCCATACTTAGGATCTTATTTGCGGGACTAAGATATTTCATCTTAAACTTTTGGCTTAATGATTGCTTCAACTTGTTGATTTTAATTTTGCTTCTTGCTACTAGCAACATATCATCTACATAGAGAATTAGAAAGATTTTCTCTCATTTACAATACTATTTCGAGTAGATTCAACAATCATACTGCCCCCTTGTGATACCCTATACTCAATATATGCGAATCAAACTTTTTGTACCACTGTCTAACTGTTTGCTTGATACCATACAAGGATTTCTTCAACCTGCAGACCAGCGATTATGACCCTTCTGCTTCAAATACTTTAGGCTATTGCATATAAATCTCTTCCTAAAGATCTCTATAGAGAAAAGTTGTTTTCATATTCATCTATTCTAGTTTGAGATCTTTCTGAGCAACAACTGCCAACAACATGCGAATTGATATATGTTTCGCAATCAGAGAGAATATTTCATTGTAACCAATACCCTCTTTCTGAGAAAATCCTTTAGCAACTAACTTTGCTTTGAACTTCGGGATTTCACCATTATTACCTTCTTTCTTTCGAAAGACTCATTTACAAACCGAAGGCTCTCTTCCCTTTAGGAAGTCTAATGAGATCCCAAGTCTCATTCTTCAAAAGTGACTGTTATTCTTCCTTCATAGCTAACTGTCACTTTACTGCATCTATATTCATCCCAGTTTCTTGAACTGTTCTTAATTCCTCATTCTTTATGATAAGTGCAAGTATTAAAGGAACTATGTCCTTAAATTTTTTAAGACGTTTCTTTGTCCTTTCTGACATTCTCAAGGTAATCTGAATCGAAACCGGTACCTAGGGCTACAAATCTTGAGAAATTGTATCATCAGAGTCTTCATTATCTTTCTCATCTTGCTCATACCTTTCAACATCAACTTATACCTGAGGTTCACCAGATGACTGAGGTTTGTCTTCTACCTTTTTCATCGGAAACTCATCTTCGTTGAAAGTAACATCTCTTTCAACTATTACTTTGTGAGATTGTGTATTCCACAAACGATAACCCTTGACTTATTTGTCATAGTCAATCAAGACACACTTTTTGGATTTTGGATCTAACTTGAATCATTCATTTTCTTGAAGTAAATGCATATGTTGTACATCCAAACACCCTCAAGTGAGAGTAACTAACGTGTCTTCCATACCAAACCTCATATGCAATTTTTTAGTTTAATGCCGCTGAAAGCAACTGATTGACTAAGTAACATATTGTGTTCACTGCCTCTGCCCAGAACCCATGACTCAAGCCGGCTTGATTCAATATACATCGGCCTTTTTTTAATAGTATTCTATTCATCCTTTCTGCTAAGCTATTTTATTGAGGATTTTCAGAAACTGTTAAGTACCTAACAATCCCTTGATTTTCATAGTGAGCCTTAAACCCTAATGACAAGTATTTCCCACCATTATCTGATCTAGGGATCTTCACCTTTCTTTCTGTTTGTTTTTCAACCATACTCTACCACTGCTTAAATTTCTGAAACGCATTCAACTTGTTTTTAATCGGATACACTCAAACTTTTCTGGAGTAGTTGGTTCCACCCACCGAAGTGACTTTAGTCGGTCCCCATATATCAGAATGTATATAATCAATCAGCCCCTTCTAAGTATGCCTTCCTGTGGAGAAAGTGACTTTCTTCTACTTTTCCAAGATGCAATCTTCACAAAAATTTAGCTTACAAGTTTGAATATTAGAAATTGCTTTGTTCTTTATGAGCTCTGTCAGCCTACGTTCACTCGTGTAAACAAGCATCTTGTTTCACAAATCAGAGAGATCCTTAGAATCTGTCATAGCCGGAGCACCACTGTCGTTGATTGTATTGCCTACTAAAGTATATAAATTTCTCATCTTTTTATCTTTCATCAAGGTCATAGCAATACATACGACCTTTAGTTTATCGGATTCTAGGATTACTCGACATCCTATTTCATCCAATGCCTCCAACGAGATCAGATTTTTCTTCAGATCAAGCACATACCTAACCTCAGTAAGAGTGCGAACACAGTCATCAAAATTTTTAATTTTGATAGAACCGATACCCACTGCTTCACATATATTGTCATTCTCCATCATTATCGTCCCACCATTGGCTTCCTTATACTGGTCAAACCAATCCCTGTATGGACACATGTGATACGATGCACCTAAATCTAGGATTCATCTACCATCAAACTGACTGGAGCGTAACAATGCACACAATAGGTTTTCACTGGAGTCTGACTTAGCAACACTGGCCTGTTGAAGTCCCTTCATCACCCTTATCGTTATTTAATCTTTGTTTGCAATATTTGAGAATATGTCCAGATTGCTTACAGAAGTAATAGAGAGCATCATTTCTATCACTCCTAGATTTGGACTTGTTATTTCCTCTCGTTGATTTATTATCCCATCTGGACTTGTCTTTTTTGCGATTATGGTTTCGACCGCTTTCGCTCAAGAGACTAATCCCTTTAGAGTTAGATTCGAATCATTTTCTCAATTCGTCGGAAAGAATGCAATAGTCACTTCTTCGACAATAATAATATATTTATCATAAATTAATATAATAACAAGGTGCTCAAAAGATGGTGGCAGTGAGGTGAGCAAGAGAAGTGTAAGATCTTCTTCTTCAAGTTTCACCTTAATGCTCAATAATTCACTAACTGTTCTATTAAACGAATTCAAATGGTCATCAATATGCATACCAACCTTCATACGAAGGGTGTAAAGCTGTTTCGTCATGAAGAGTATGTTGGATAACGATTTTGTCATGTTGAGAGATTTAATCTTCTTCCACAAATTCACGATCGTCTTCTCGTGAAGAACATTATATAGAACTTTATCAGACAAGCACAATCGAATAGTGCTTACGACTCTTTTATCAATAGAGTTTCACACCTCATCGGGCATCTTTTCCTTCTTCCCCATCTCCTTCCCTAGTAGAGCATCATCAATGTCTTGTTGGACAAGGAGATCTGTGACTATGACTTGCCACAAAGCGAAGTTATTCTTCCATAAAAATTGCTCCACTTCGAATCGTGCATTCGAGACTTTCATCACCGTTGTAGCGTAAACCTAGAAACTAACTCTGATACCACTTGTTAAGAATTCAACCCACACTAACGAACTCCCGATCGTGATAAATGCGAAAAAATAAGATGCAAGAGAATAATCACACACAACACAAAGATTTACGTGGTTCACTCAATCGAGGGTTACGTCCACGGAAGTATATGCACTATTTATGAATGTTTACAACACACACACTCTCCTCTCTAGTGCACTCTCAAACAAGATCAAACACGATCTTCTACAGCCAAACCTCTATAAAACCCAAGGACGTTGTCCTTCAAAAAATAGAGAAGAGATCTGTCGGAATATAGCAACGATCCTGGTACAAGAACGGCTTCAATCGGATCTTTAATCCCTAAACAATTCTTCAATACTTTGCCTCTCCAAAGTATTTCCCAAGTTTCTCTTTTAAAAAACTCTCTCAAAAGTTCTCTAAGCTCTCTAATTCGTCCATGAGCTTTTCTTTATATAGAAGTCCCGAATCCTACAGCTAACCTAAGAGAAACTGCCCAAAAAATTAGAATCTGCACGAAACTTAAACTTCGCGGGTCACTCGAGCGAGAACCAAAGTCGCTCAAGCGACTTACACTTGAAACTTTTACCTTTAAACTGTGCCCCAATCGCTCGAACAGTAACCAAAATCGCTCGAGTGACTTCTACTAATGAAATTTCCCTTGTTATGTGCTCACCTTGCTTGAACGGATTTGATTCCCGCTCATGCAAACCAGCATTAGGGTAAACCTATAATAACAGTTAGGGCTCTCAATCTCATACTTTTATATACAATATAAACATTAGAGGGACTCACGGAGGGGTTGTCGCAACGGTCCGGTGGCTTAGGTTTGCACCCCAACGTCACAGGTTTGAAACCGATTCCCCTCTCCTAGAACAGGAGTATCGAGGAAAGATGAGTCGTGAGTGCACCGTTAGGTTGGGTTGGCTCACGTTGAGCATATACCTTTAACACTTCGGGCAGCCAAAATTTAGCACGGTCCGACCCGTTGACAGCCCAAATTGTCCTCATTCACATCGATTTGAGTAAAGTACGTAAGCTTCATCCCAGCTTAGTTGGACAAAGCATGTTCCGCACGTATTACCCAAAACAATGGTTTTTTTGGCGCACGGGTCAAGTTCACTGTGCCTCCTCTACTAAAGATTAGGAAATTCACATATTTTAGAGGTGCTAAATCCGTGAAAGTATTTATCGCTTCAATATTACGCTTGCCTTGACAAAACCCTGTGTGTTTTTTTTCTTGCTGATGGTCAATCGACCGTTAACGGGGTGGGCTAGGGCAGGCTCTTGGTAGCTAGATTCTTTTTAGAGGAAAGTACTTGTTTTTAGTCCAAATAAGCAAGCCCGAGCCCAGCCTCAACATAATAGGGGGCCACGTATGGCCTGAGTGCTTTATATTTTGAGCTCTAGATTCGGGCTAGTCCAATACTTTTCTTTAATATAATTAGACTTGATCGGTGCTCGAATGCCCGATAACTAAAATTCAAACACGCCTCACACGTGTTGGCAGGAAACATGCCATGATATCAGATAAATGCGTATTCAAGTCAAAATCAATTCGCTATGAATAGAGCCCAATATTATATTACTAAGGGAGAGACAAGGCATATGGGACTAAACCTCAAACACACAATGGATCACAATTGATCAGTGACTCATTCACACCAATCACTTATGAGTGAGTATTCTCAGCCGTCGATATGCATAGGGACAGATCCAAAGTTTTTGGATGGTACCTGATAGATCTTATCGGCCCAAGAGGCCATTAACGAACTAATAATACTTGCATTCGAACATCTCTCAAAATCATTCTACTCTTCTATAAATTAATTTATAAACTCAAATCAGATCCCACAAAAATAAACAAAATAAAAAAGCAATAAAAAGTAATGTAATTTAACAAGTAAAATTAGATGTCACAAACAACAAAGAACCCTAAAACTAAAACGAAATTCTCATGTCACACAACAAATCTAACCTAACCCTGTTAACATCAAATTCATATAATATAAATAAAAGAAAAATCATTAAAAAAGAACCTAAAAAACCAAAAATCAACATGGGATCTTAGAAGTGAACCACTCCATAACATGAAGAGGGGCCTTGATGAGTTCTAGAGCTATCTCCACCAAGATCGTTACACAGAGGCAACATGGGCATATACATGACAACAGCAACCTACAAAATTTGACCAAAAGAAAAGAACCCACAAAAAATCACATCTATTTATCAGAAAATAAATATATAAAGATTTCACATATAAAAATTAAGAAGTGAACCCAGTAGGATGCAGTAAAGAAAGCCAACGAACCCGACGATCCAGATGAGAACTCCGACGATGGAGATTATGAGAGAGAGGAAGGCGAAAGGGAGGCCGAGGAGAAAGCCGAGAGGGCGGCACTCGGCGTCGCAGCACATCGCTTCTTTGGGGTTTCTTCTTTTCTCTGTTTTTTGTTTCTTTTCCGAGCTTAGCCTCTTTATCAACTTTCAACAAAGCAAGAAAAATAATCTTGCTAAAAGTAACAGAAGTGGTCAACCAAATGGATAGGGTCCGTGGATCGGTCCGATATTAACCCCGCCAGACCCAGAGTTGTTTTATCGTGTTGGGCACATAGATTAGGTCTGCCGTGAAGCACCTGATCCCACCTTCGAGTTGGGTTGGGTCAAGCAAAAATCGAGTCAAGTCGGATCAGCTCAATCCCAGACCTGCCTGACTCGATAACCTTGACCCACTGGGTTAGGTGGGGTCGATTTTACCTGATCTAGCCAAATATTTACTGTAGAAGGAAAACATAGAGTTTTCATCGGGTCGAGTATATTCTCTTTAGAGCCGAGAAGCCAAAACTTAGGCTCGACCCGATCCACCACTTCCAGAATGTACACATTTAATAATGTGGTCTAAATTTTAAACTTGGACTCCCCAATTATGAGGCAATCAATGGGTCAGGTCGGGTCAAGAATGAAATATCCGACTGTCTATAGACCTTTTGCTATATTATGTTATGATAGTCAACCTATGAGACACATGGCATTAAAATGGTAAAGTTGGCCAAAAAAAATCCTTGACGGATCAAGGTTAGGTCAAGGTGTACAATCGCGACCAGATTAGGGCTTTCAGTGGTTGGGTCAACCTGATACTCAACTGGTCCGACCTGATTTTTTACCGGCTGGTTCATAAACTTGACCCGTTGGATCAAGTTGGGCATTAGGGGTGCTATCGGGTCGGTTTGAGCCGATTTTCATGCTAAACCGAAACAAAACTGATAACTATCAGTTTCTAGTTTCGCAAACTGAAACCAAAACCGATCCAATCGGTTTGGTTGGTTTTTGGGCGGAAACAAATGGGATTTAAATTTTTTAAACCTTATTAAACTTAGTTCTTTATTTTTTAGGTTTAGGTTTTAAAAGAATTTTTTTTAATTGCAACCCATTTTTACTTTTTATGTTGCACTTAAGTACCAGCTCCTTATCGGTTTCTTATTGTTTCGGTTTCAGGTTATGTAACCTTAAAACTGAAACCAAATTGATAACCCGATATCCTAAATTGTCCAAACCGAAATTGAACCGATAAGCCCCAAAATCGAAAACGAATCGAGATTTCAGTCGGACGGGTTGGTTCGGTTGATTTTCTGCACAACCCTGTCAGGCATGGGGCTTGTGATCCAAACTTCAGGTCGGGTCAGGTCAAGCAAAAATTTTTGTATAAATCATGCAAACTAAAGGATTTTTACCTAGTCAGGTCAGGTTTTTGAGTCGAGCATCAATTCAAGTTAGGTTTGCGGGTCAGGTCCAGCATATCCCTGAACTTCGTTAGGCCAGGTTGGGTTGATTCGAGTGCACCATCAGGTCAGGCGGGTCGGGTCAGGCATTTGCCCATCCTCCCGTTGCGCAGCCAAAAATTTGGCCCGATCCGACCTGTTGACAACCACAGTGGAGATGCAAAAAGAGACACAAGCCTAACCCAAAGTTTACATGGATCCGGGTCTTTCCAAGTCCAACTTTATGTGAGCCAGACCCCAACCTGATTAAATCGACTGAGGTCCTGGATCTGGATCTGGATCTGGATAGTATAAAGAAGTTATGACTGTGACTCTTTTATTTTATCTTTTGGTTGTTTTGGTGGTGTGAAGTTTAATGCTATGCCTATAATATTTCTTTCGTAGACAGGAAACACGTAATAGTTACTACTACTCAAGGCCGGTAGACTAAAGTGGAGTAGGCAAAGCGCCTACTAGGATTTGATATTGGACTAAAGTGGAGTAGGTAAAGCGCCTACTAGGAATTGATATTGGTACCGGTTTTTGCAACTAAATATTCAGTACAGGCAACGGGGGTTTCCCACTCCAAGAGCCATTTGATTGTCTTTAATCAGACGATAGAAATAATTTTTGTCCCCATCTTCTATAAATACATCTTGAGATCATAGACGACATATCAGACGGTCACTAGTTGCTTCCAAATAGCACACATCCCTTAAAGTGACTCGAGAAATCCTTCTCATAGTTTGCCCATAATCATAGTCACTTTTTGGAATGTATACCACATGGAATTAACATCTGACTGTCAAATAGATGGGCCGTGATCTAAAGATCGCTTGTATGAAATACTAGAATGAAAGACATCTCCATCATCTGGTTCAAGGTAGTCAAAATAAAAACATCTCCATCATTTTATTTAAGGTAGTCAACAGCTCACCCTCCAAAATTCTTGTTGCCCTTACCTAACATTCCGTTGCAATTACTGGTACGAATGTAGGTGAATTTGGCAGCATAGTTATCTTTATGAGATCTCTTGGGAAAATGATGTGGATTGAAAGTTCATTTAGTGGACTCATGTGTTAAAATTGACTGTCTTGAATAAGATGATGGAGATTTTTTATTTTTATTTTTATTTTTTCAGCCCAATTTGTCCCAGAGTTGATCTATACATCATGCATCACCTGTCACATAGTCAAGATATTGATTTCACATAGCACACATCCCTAAAGTTGAGAACCCCTTCAACGGGTACGCCCCTGGTATGTGATCCATGGTCTAAAGATCAGCTCCGTGAAAGATTTGGTCGAAAAATGATCTCCATCAACATTTGATCGTGTGATAGTGATCATAAATTGACACCAAAGATCTTTTTATGATAGTTTTCAAATCAGACAATTTAAATGATGCTTCCACATGACACAATTTTAAAAATACTTGGTATTTCCTTTTAAGATTAGTATATAATGGGTATCCACCTATCATGAGTGTCCACGGCAATCCATACATATGTGACTGCATGCTTCGAAGCCTGTGCACATCATGCATGACACAGATGTGCCGACTGTTTTAATGCACATGATGGGTGGACACCCAATATAAGCTAACTCTTATATCTAAATAAGGTGCATCGGCACAATTTTTTTAATTTGCCATTTTTATATCTTTTTTGTCAAATTTTTCCTATGCCCATTTATTCCAAAACCCCAATTTCCTCATTGTGCACCCACTAAATGGTCTAATAAAGTTTGTATCGACAATTAAGGGGTTATAACTAACTTCAGCTCATCTCTCACCATTAAAATTTTAATTGACTGAAACTTATTTGTTACCTCTGATCGCGCCTCTGATCTTTTTTCACCCCAATCTTTCACACAAGTGATCTTGTAAATTTAATATTGCATGATCAATTTTTTAATCCATATGGCATAAATCCCAAAAAATTAGCTCTAAAATCACATTTGAGTATGATGTGTGTCACGTGATTTGAGGGCCACTATTTGGGGATCATGTTGAATTATATGGTAATAAAAATGTCTATGAGGCACGTAGTTCATTACTATCTTAAAGACAATAGACGCCTCCACACCATTAGATAAACGTAAATACAATCGGTTCCCAACAAATCTGATTTCAAGATACAATAGACCCCGATTTTGCCAAAAGTTATATGTTATCTTCTAGATTACACTCGATCTCTAGAGAAAATCCCAGACCATTATTTTCTTTCAAATGATGGTGAAGAGACAAACTGCCATTTGAAAAATACCTCTTCGATTTCAAAAGACCGTTCAATGCCTTTTAGCCATTAGGCAGCACTCCTTCAACTTAAGAGTCATTGGAGGCAACCATTGGGCTTAAGACCCGCTGGAAGTCGCCCGCTTATTGGGCTTAGAGACGTTAGGCTTTTCTGGCCCGTGCCTCTCAAGCCTCTCTCTTTTCCTCTTTCTGTTTCTTTCTTTTATATATATATATATATATATATAATTTATTTTTCCTTCATAACTTATGCATCCCTTTAGAGCTCTATTAAAGAGACTTGGTGTGAGAAGTGTAAAGACATTGGGTTCTATTGACATATCCCATCTCTCCCACTTCACCAAGACCAATCCACATGAAAAACTTTCAACCAATCACATGAGACCAAATCAAAAATAAATGAGAGTCCTCAATTTCATGAATCTATGTAAAATAATAGCCACCCATTTACTTTTCACCTTATCAATCCCAATGGAAAGTAAAGTAACCAATAAGAAACACCAATTTTTTTTAATTTAATTATATATATTTACACACACAGTTAAAGAATTATACTAGTTTGGCATTGGATTATTATCAATATATAATGATACTCATCAAGAACCGTTATCAAGAATGTGAAAGAGAAGATTTCCTCTGAACGGGTCAACGACAACAACTAGAAGACTAAATTCGGAGGGGACATGAAGCGATCAAAAGACACCATAATGAAGGTTCTACGGTTGCGGTGAGGCATGGTACTGGGACGATCCACAGGTCTCAAGGTAATGAGAATCTCTACATAAATATTATACGTGATTTCGAGTGGAGGATCGACAATTGGTGTTGTATGGAATGCGGTTACCACAATTTTAAATCGAAAATCAGATGTAACCGATGTAGTTATAAAGTTACGTTCGAATTCGGAGTTCGAATTCCTTGGTCTAAGAATGGCCCGAGGCATACTAAGCTACCAGATCTTCCCCTCAATAATGAGCAAATTCAAGATCTTCAACTGGGTTTCTTAATAATGGTAAAGGAAAAACAAGAATCTCTGCTAATTTTTCTGATCTTTCTATCGAAGGTGGCCCTGGCCCTGAGGCCGTTCATTGGGAAGTCACGTTGTCCAATAGAGGTGTGATCATCGCTAATCCTACTAGCAAGATATCCTTATTTAAGATAAAGGCTTGGAGTTCTTCCTACTGGAGACCTGAAAAAGTAATTGGCTTATGGAAGTTAAGCAAATTCAACTTTTTTATCTATTTTTACAACTGTTCTACTGCCTTTAATCTTATCCAATCTAGATGGGATGAGATATCAGGCCACAAGGTTGCTTTCACAAGATCGTTTCCCACATGAATTATGAGGAGCTTCTTATACACTATTGGAACTCCTATCAGTTTAGCAAAATCGGCGCCAGATGCGGGGGATTTCTTGAGGCAGATCCCTACTCCATTAACTTCACCAGAGCTGAGTATGTAAGAATCAAGGTTGCTACTACTCTCTGGTGGTAGATTCCTAGAACAGTAGAACTGAAACTTAAAGAAGAGTCGATTCTCCTCGCCATCAAGATTGAACTCGAAGGACGGGGTTTTTCTTCCTTTTCCAATGCCTCTAAGATGATTTCGGAGAGTAGTGAAATGAAATTAGAACCATCGATTAGCGGAGCAGTCAGGTTGAAATCACACATTTTAAATGAATTGGGATCTCCTCCGACAAATACACAAGATCAGCAATCCTTCACGATGCGGGAGACGGCAGTCGGCAGATCAGTCTCGCGTGGCCAGAATTGGAAATCTTGATTTCGAATTTCAGGTCAACGCATCCCATGCCAACACGTGGCATCCATGCGCTACCCACTTAGCTTCCAAGTTAGGTAACCAATCCACTCTCCAAGTGTGACGACCCAAACTCTTGAACCCAAACCCTAATTAGAACCGCCCCGATTTTACCCGACCCGATTCGACTCAAAGCACACACACACACACACACACACACTCTAACTTATACAAGCTATATACCTAAACTTTTCCCTTACAACTTAAATCCCAAATCAAAACCCATCCGTAAAAGAGGAGCAATTTCTTCTTCTTCTTCGATTTTGTAACACAGTAACGCCTCGCTCCATTACTCGCGGAGTTAATTCAAATCCAAACGGTCACCTCAACCGAGCCTATAATTAGAGATTCATTCCTTCTTCTATTTCACACCAAACCATCATCTCCAAGCTCTCCTTCAAGATTTGCTCTTCTTTCTTTCCTCAAGGTAAGTTCTTATATTTTAGTTCTAGTTGATATTTTATTTTCTGTAGATTTAGTTCTAGATTAGAACTGCTAATCTTTTGTTTTATCCCTTAAGTTCTAGTTTTGTAGATAAATTTTAATATTCTAGTTTAGTTCTGATTTTCCTCTTTATTTCTAGTTTTAAAAATTATCTCTAAACTTGTTTTAAAACAGAAATTTCTAGTTCTGATTTTAAAATTCAGTTATGTAATTAAACTAAAATTATAATCTATTTTTAGGATCTGTCTTACAAACCTGATTTTACAAATCTGATTTTTATAATCTATTTTTAAATCTGATTTTATAAATTGTTTATATAAAGCTAATTTTATATTTCTGGTTTTATAATTTTAAAAACAGGAACTTCTAGTCTTATTCTGAATTTTGTTCTAATATTATATTTTTTACTCTAATTTTCCACATTTAAATATCTTCTTATAATCTGATTATCTGTAGTTTAGTATTTTATGTCTGGTTTTATTTTATTAAATCTGGACTAGTTCTATATTCTATTTTATTTTATTTTTAATAAATCTGGTTGATTAAAATGATGGGTTAAATTCTGACTTTATAATTTGATTTTTATAAATCTATTTTTATATCTTAAGGATTGAGTTTTAAATCTGGATATATATGCTGATAGTGTATTTCAAAATTCAGTTATAATAATCAGAAATTATTAATCTGGTATTCTGTATTTAATCTGAATTATTAATCTGTTTTACAATTCTGTTTTACAAATCAGATTTTTGTATAATCTGTTTTATAAATCTGATTTTTATAAATCTAATTTTATATAGTTTGTTTTATAAATCTAACTTCTTATAAATTAATTTTTATAATCTGTTTTATAACTTGTCTATTCATCCTAGTTTATAAATCTGATTTTTATAATCCGTCTTAATATGTAAGCTGATTTTATATTTTGTTATATAATATGAGTTTTCGTTCGGTTTCTATTTTAGATTATACTCTGTTTTATATTTTCATCCGACTTTATACATATAGTCTACTTATATGCTAGTCTTATATTAAAATATAATTATATTCTGATATTAAAAAGGATTTAAGAAATTGTTTAATACTAAACCAAGGGTTTTAAAATTGATTTATAAAGTTGTTTTAAATTAAGAATTTTAGATATTAAATAAGGATTTGAAATAACTAGTTAGAATCCAACTTTACATCGATAACCTACCCTAGTTCGTTCTTTCTTCTTGACCGAGTTCTCTTTTCCCCATATAACTACCTGAAATCGTGAAACTTCACACCACCTTCACAAGACCTTTGAATCTGACATCTGAGGCAAGTAGCCTATCCCATAGCATGTTTTTAATACGTACCTTATTAGTAATGATGCATTTGTTTTATATAGTATATACAATAAAAATGATAAGTAGATGGTTGAATGGTTATTGATAGCATGTATAATCCTAGACTTGTCTTTTTCAATCATGATTATTTCATTTTGATTAATGTTAGAAAAATATAAATGTCGTAAGCATTGTATAGTCAGTTTATTCCTCATATGATCTAATCAGCTTGAAATATCATATTGTGAGAATTTATAAAGCACGCTGGAAATTTGTCAAAAGAAACTGATATGAATGAATGTAGAAATGATGAATATTGTAAAGATAATTATGATATGATTTTGATTAAGATCCCCATGGGGCCGCATGGTAGTATTGGATGAACGGATCCATTTGTGTACTTCCGTAATACGAAGTAAACCCGTCAAACCGGATCGGCACGATTGACAATGGGATTGATGAAAGTATGGAGCCCTCCTATCTCAGCCAAATTTCCTCCAATACAACTTCAACCATATCCTAAAGACAAGGCTAATGTTGCTATTCCAATCTCAACTGATCCAGATTTTGGGAAAGTTTCCCATCCTATCCCAGCCGTTTCGGATTCTACAAAAGTAATTTTTGTTCCTCCAGCTTCCAATATGGGCCCACTCTCATAGGCAACTGCATCCGGAACAGGCCCTAACCGTGACCCAGATCTGGCTCAATCTTCCTCTTCTGGCTCCCAAAATGCAAAATCTAGTAACCGCAACCCAGCTCTTCCAACCAACGTTGCACGTTCCTGCATTGAACCTCTCCTTGACTCCTGCTCTTCCGCTCTCCATTCAGAGGCCATCCGATCCCCTCCATCCATGCTTATTTATTCTGCTGAAGCTATCAATCCTCCCCCGAGATTTCCACGAAATCTCAACCACAAGTTCCTTGAAAATGGTGAACATGGTAGGCGTCTGATCCTTAACCCAATGGTTGATGATGGTACAGACTACACCAGTGATGGAGGAAACAATTGGAAAGATGAACTACAAGATGACTTAGACTTCGATTTGCCAGAGGCACCTAAAAATCACTCCAATAACATCACTCCTATGCTCTCTTTCTCGGGGTCAGCTGAAGAAATCGTTGCCCAAAATCCCATTCCCCCTAGCTTGGGTGACATGTTTATGAAAAATAACGACTCCAACGAAGTCTCATCTATTGCCACTGCCAAAATTGAACTGCGCAACAAAAAGTTGGCAGAGCTTAAGAGACTAAAATGGACCTTCAAATAATCCAATTGATTTGTTTTCTGTCGGCTTCATACTTTTCTCATGATGATAATATCTTAGAATATCAAAGGTCTCGGAAGGATTAGCAAATGTGTCGCGGTAAAAAGCACCATTAGAAAGTACAAAGCCAATATTGTTACATTCCAGGAATCCAAATGGAAGGATGTCATTGCTAATAAAATGTGCTCCATTGCCCGAATTTCGATTGGGGGTGGGCTTTCAAAGACTCCAATGGTTCCAGAGGGAGGATCATCATCATGTGAGATAACTCAGTGTTCGATTGCATAAGTCAGTGAATTGGTCTGTTTAATGTTACTCTTTCATTGCTTGATAAAAGGAAAAACTGTGTGTTTCTTCTTACGACTATTTATGGTCCTTGTGTACGAGGTGTGGACATTGAGTTATGGGAGGATTTATACCAGTGGAAAATCTTAAACAATGGGTCGTAGCTAGTTTATGGTGATTTCAATGCTATAGCTCATCCTAGCGAGAGATCGTACTATAAATCATCTCCGTCTATGAGGAACTTCTTGGAATTCATTAATACTTCGAAACTCATCGATGTCCGACGGGGGGCTCAATTTACCTAGACAAATGGAAGAAGCTCTCCGACACTTTGCCGGTTTGATCATTTTTTAATTAATGCCGAGTTTAATGCCCTCTACCCCACAGCTGATTGCAAAGCCATCACACGTGTCACATCCGACCACACTCTCATTCTTTTCAACTTAAAAGGCATCGATTGGGGTCCTGCTCTGTTCTGTTACCATTGGCTATAAAACCTTGATTTTGTCAATCTTGTACCCAAATGGTGGTTTGAAGCATCTATCACTAGATTCTTTGCAAGTTAAAAACTATCATCTACAAAATTAGAACCACCAATGCTAAGGTTACAGAATTAAACATTTTTGTCGAAATCAAAGTTGTTGGCAAGATGGAAGAAACGAGAGACTTAATGACGCGGGACAACGACCCTAAATTATGTGAATGCCCATGATATGTTAATTTGTAAAAATTAAACTAATTAATTGAATAATCAATCACAAATTAAAGCGATACCTTAGGATTTCTTGAAATTCAGCTTAGGTGACCATACTTAGCTCACGTAGGGTCCAATCCAACGCGTGAGATTCGTAGGATTGCGAAAAAGGCGATCCTAGAAAAAAAAACCCTAACTCCTAGGTTGGGAGCATTTACTCGTAGTTCTCCGTGAAATCGGTAACTCTTTGGTAGGACTTTTGAATGGAAGTGATTAACGACGCAAATCGAGCAAGCTCGAGTTCAATCAAAGAAAAGGGAGAAGATTAGATGCAAGAGATTAAGGGAAAAAATAGAAGATCAAATATGAATAAGAAATTAAGAGAAAATCAAAGGTAGCATGGGCATCACACCCTTGGCCTCTCACCAAACCCACATGGGGAAGAAGACTCACTCTTCAAGCTCATCTCAAGCCAAATAAAATGCATTTTCATTAATTCATTAACAACTGTCCAAAATGGCTTACAAATTATCCTTTATAGTAACTACAAAATAAACTAACCTTAAAGTGGAAAAGTACTATGTTACCCTGAAAGGGTGACTTACATTTGACACAAAAGAAAAGGGTAAAAAGGCAAATTCCGTCACAGGCTCACTCTAGCGACAACCAAGTCATTAGAGTAATAACTGGGATTCGCTTGAGCGAGTTTTGGCCAAAACTTTTGGCCTTGATTCTTGATGCACAGTCGCTCGAACAACAATGAGCTGAGCATTTTGCCCGTGTTTCTGAAGCATTCTCGCTTGAGCGAGCATGATGTTTGCTCGAGTGAACCTATGTAGGGGCTCTCCTTAGCGACCAATCCTTACGACCTTTCCTCGGTGGATCTTGGCACTCCATGGTTCTTCCATCGCTTCTTCTTTCGCCAATACACCTTGTACGGCCTAAAATCTAAGTTCTCGTTGTCAGCATCACCATCAATTCCCTCAGACCCAAAATGTTCATCACTGATGAAAGTAGGTCATGACATCGGTCGGTTATGGCTCCTTCGTCGCTTCTTCTTTCACTGGTACACTTTGTAAGAGCCAAAACCTAGGTCCTCGGTGTCAGCGTTCCCATCAATTCCCTCAGACCCAAAAGGTTTTATCTCCGATGAAACATGCATGTAGTACTGGTCAAGTGTATTGAGACCCAAATGGTGGAACTCCTTACAACTAGCCCAAGCAGTCTCAACGCCCGGTGTCGTATGATCCTAACCTCAGTTGATTGTGTTGGGTCGCACACAGTAAACCTCTTCTCAACGAACCCAATAACCCAGCTTGCCAACCCATTCTACTAAATATTTTTGAAGCTTCTCATCAACTCTCCCGGATCTGAAAATCTTCATCACTGATAAAGTGAGAATAAGGGAATTCAAGAGGCGAATGCTCTCATGATTGGCCCATGCACTCTCGAAAGTCGGCTTGCTAACCCTCTTCCTCTCACAAATCAAAAACTCTCCGCCATGGGTGAATGCCACAAGATCTTCTCAATGACCTCATTTTTCATCTTACTCGGAGGAGGAAAAGATAGGGGTTGTGGGATTGGGACTGTGCACAAAGAAAAGACGCTTGAAAAGCAGTTCTAGGAAGCGGGGTTGAGCCTAGATGAAGAACTAGGTCTTCCACATTGAGTGTTGAACTAACTCTCATACCTTGAAGTAGCTCAAGTACATAAACCTTAGGTGTACACTTTGCTATCATCTTAAAAGATCCGTCAACGCGGGTTTGTGACTTCTTCGCGATCCCCGATGGGAATCGTTCAGGCCTAATTCGAACCATTTCATGGCCACTTGTTTGGATTTCCTGAAAGCTCACAGGCAAATCCACCCATAATTTGGAATCTCCATTGCACAAATTAATTTTAAGTATAATTTCAGCATGCATGCGTAATAAGACTCAAAACTTGAATAACAATGAGACTCGAAATGTGAAGCGTTACGCAACTTGAGACTTTGATGTGTATGCATATCTATGAACTTGATACTCTCATGTGCGTGTGACACAAATGACTCTTGTGTAGTGGACTCTACCAACACTAGTGACTCATGTGCACTCGACTCGATTAACTCGTGTGTACTTAATTCGATTAACTTGTGTGTACACGATTCAACTAACACCAACGACTCTTGGGTACTTGATTCCATCGACACTAATGGTTCTTGTGTAACCAATTCGACGGAATCACATTTACTCGACTCAATGAGCACCAACAAGTCGCATGTACCCAACTCTACTAACATCAATGACTCATAGGCAAGTGACTCGATTGATTCATGTGTGGGCGACTCAACACTATTACTCACATCAGAAATAAAAGTCTCCTCAATGCAAGCTAGACTTTCTTCGATTCTTTTTATTTACTCTTCACTCATCACGGTCCTAAGGTCATACGCATCCTCTCCCACATTCACATTTTCCGTTTCCTTAGAACGTCCTCTTTTAATCAATAAATTTTGAGTGAAAAAATTTGTGGGGCATTGATATGCAAAGTGTTCACATCCGTGACACTTGTAACGTTTGTTGCAACCACTAGTTTTGGGGTTCTCAACAATCGCTCCTTTCTTGTGATCGATTTGGGGATTCGGATGAGTATTCACGGGTTTCAATGATTGAATCCTGAAATTATATCTCTCGTGAATAATTCTTTTCCCGTGATCAATTTGGGGCTTCGTAAGAGTATTCGCGGGTTTCAATAGTTGAACCCCGAAATTATAGCTCTCTTTAGTGTAGGTGCTCCTTGACTCAAGTTGGGTATGTTTATGACATTTATCCACCTTAGCTACAAACATCGTAGAAGGTAGCAGTGCGTGAAAGGAACATACTTATCGGTAAGTCGCTTCTTCATATCCTCTCATCGTGTGATGGGCTTACTTTGAAGTGACCCTCATTGAAACTCTACATTAACCCAATAGGTTTTGGCATGGCTCACCAACCTCGTCTTGGCTAACTCAACCTTACACTCATCCAATACATCATACGAGTCAAAATACTCCTCTATGCTAGACAATCATCCCGCAAAGGATTTAGGGTTCGCCGTCCCCTCAAAATCTGAGACTTCGACTTGAATAGGCCTTAGAGAATTTCAATCAAGATCATATTCGGGTTCACAATGATGGGAGTGTCCCCTAACACTAACCTCATCGCGACTTTCGAAATGTTCCTATGATTTGGAGTGCAATAGTTTCCTTGTTTGGCTAGTTCCCTTTCATTCATCGCGATCATCATGGCCTGGATGTTCCTAAGAAAATCAGCAATCTCACTCGTACTTATGGTGATCACGACTCCATGAGATCATCGAAGATGTGATTGAAGATTAGATTATGTCCACCAACCACGGGAGACTTCAGAAGTATTTGATCAAGTGGAAGAACAAGGCCGACACGGAGAATACTTGGATTATATAGGAGAAAATTTAGCAGCTTGATCTAAATCTTTTGGACTTCTATCACAACCAGCATTCATCGAGGTTGAATCCGTCCAACCCGGGGAGAGTTGATGGAGACATCAGATTCAAGTAGTTGTCAGTGACCTTTCGAAGGCGAAAGAAGAATGTGAAAACATTTTAGTTGATTACGATTCTTTTAATAAGTAGTTTGTTTTAATATTAGTTTTTTTATTTGAATCAATTAGGGGTCAGACACATATATGTGATATGTGACTGTTAATTCCATCACTTTCTGTATAACCATCGGAAAAGTGGTCATAAGTCTATCAATATGTGTCAGAATTGTGTGATTCTTATCTTGTTGGAAAGCTACTTTGATAAGCTTTCAAACAAGACAAATTTTATGTCAATCGAATATTGTTTGACCTTTCAAAAGTAGTCGCGTAGTAAAAAAATAAGATTAATGGTGAAATTAATTATGACCGCTAAATTAGAAAGTTTTAATGGTTGATTCAGAGTTTTATTTTAAGTTGTATTCTTAGGTTTTTGGTTTGCCTTTTTAAAGACTTGTAAATAATTTATTATAACTTTTTGTTAATAAAAATTGTTTATGCAAATTTGAGAGTTTTAAACTTTCTTAAGGGTGTGATTCTCTCAAAACGGAGAGCGATTCTTCGATTTCCGCTTGCGGTTTGGTGTGAAGCCAACTCTTCTTCCATCTCTATCTTCTTTAGATCTATAATTTGCGTAAGTAGCGTAACGCTAATTATTTTATTTTCCACTAAATTCTAGATCTAGCCTATTTATTCAATAAAAATCTAAAATCAAATTACTCGTTCTTTATTAAGTAATTATTAGCCTTTTATTTTTGTACAATATCGAGAGAACCCGCTTGCGAGTTCGTTTACCGCCCTAAAACTATTGGAGATCTAGCCGTTCATAAGAACTCTAGCCTTCTAGATCCGATAAGGAACATACACAAAAAGTAACGCTATTTCGAGCTGAAATTAAAATATCTAATTGAATTTCTAAAAATCTTTGTGGGAATTTGTTATGAGAAATTGTTATTTTAATTGATTAAATTAATTTTAATTCTAATCTCAGCCCTAACATTGCATTTAGTAAGTTCCTGCATCAACTAGCCTTTATAAAATCATTGCTAAAATCCTAACCAACATAAGTAAAAAGGTGATCAACTCCGTCATTTAAAAAACAGAAGGTGCTTTTATCGAAGGCAAACAGATTCTTGATCTTACTGTTCGCTAAAGAGTGTGTCCACTCAAAGCATATCTCTAAACAGAAAGGAGTTCCGATCAAAGTGGACATAAAAAAAAGCGTACGATAGGGTCAACTGGGATTATCTTTTTTGGATGATGAAACAAATGGGCCTCGACGACAAATGACGGTCCTAGATTCACAGTTGCCTTACTTGTGCCCATTTTTCCATCATTATAAAGAGAAAAGCGTGTAGATTTTTTGAAGCTTCAAGGGGCCTCAGACAAGGATGACATTTGTCTCCTTACCTCTTTGGTATCACGAGCGAAGGGCTTTCTCTCCTATTTCAGCAAACCAACTTTAAAGATTTGGTTATGGGGTTCTCTAACCCAAGGATCAATTCCCGAGTAAATCCTCTCCAATACTTACTCTGACTTAATCTGTTTTTAGTGTTATTCCCACATATTTTCTCTTCCTTTACAAGTGTCCCATCAAAGTTTGCAATGAAATTGAGAGACTTGAAAGGAATTTTTTTTGAGATGATCTCGAAGAAAAAATAAAATTCATCTAATAAGTTGAAATAAGATTTCTAAACCCAAATTCTCTAGAGACCTCGACATCTGTTCGATTGAGGATATAAACAAAGCCCTTCTTATGAAATGGTGGTGGCATTTCAGGGATGACTCTGACCATTGGTAGAAGAAATAGTCATCAACAAATATCGTATGTGCCAAAAGGATTGGGAAATCAGCAATAATAACTATAGAACCTCTTCCCGGTGGTGGAGAAGTGTTATATCGGTGAGAGAAGATTTCATTAAAAATATCTTTTTTATTTGCGATAAAAGGGATACTATTCACTTATGGTCCGATAGATGGCTAGAAGGAGAATCGAAGCTGCATTTAAAGTTTTCAAACTTATTCAATATCGTTGTTGATCTCAAAATCAAACTAAGTGATACCTTTAGTTTGGATAACCCCACCCAATGGTACATCAGTTTCAGACAAAGACTTACCGATGTTGAAATAGTCGAGCACTCCTTGTTATTTGACATCATGAATAATGTTAAATTAGACTTGGATGGTGACGATCTCAGAGTTTGGAACTATGGTAATCAAAGAAGCCTCTCCATTAAATCTACTTTCAAATCATTGCATCCATATCACCATCTTGTGGATTGGGCCTTCATTTGAGACTACCATATTCCGACCAAAATAAGTTTCTTCTTATGGACGGTCTGTTGGATCAAACTTCCTACTATCTCCAATCTCATTAGAAGATGCATGCAAATTGATCAAATTTTTTTTTTTTTTTGTGATTGTGTAGAAGAAGACATCGACCACCTTCTCCTTACCTGTGAGAAAATATGGCCTATTTGGGAAGATTTCTTTAAAACTTATGATATCTCATCTTGCATACATAAAAACATAGTTATATTTTTTTCTGGTTGGGATCAGTGCGATGCTACGAGTATCAAAAAATGAATATGGGATCATCTTCATATTTTCACTAATTAGAATACTTGGATATCTCGAAACAACATCAAATGGAACATCTCTTCTTTTAACGCTAAGAGACTCATTCAAGATAGTATTATCACCGTTTGCAATTGGGCGATAGCGGATGGCAAAGGCGATTCTTCTCTTTTCAACATTAAAAGTTTTGAAGTGGATCAACAATTATCTTTTTTCCACTCTTTGTAAGGAGGTCTTTCTACTGTAGAGGTTATTGATTTCCCTTCCTTGTTTATTAGAGGTTTTTTCCTGGACATTCTGATTTCCTTGTGGTGTAAGTTTTTTCTCATTTCTTGCGAGTTTTTTATGCCACACAAGTACCTATTCTAATTTTCTCCGAGAAGTCCGATTTTCCAAATAGCAATATTTGAGTGCTACCTAGTGTATTCCTTGGGCTCTCTGAGGCACTAGGTTAGCTTTTATACTTTTTAATAAAACTACTTTCAAAATATATATATATATATATATATATATATATATATATATATATATATATATATATATATAATGATACATATTAAATTAATTTGGAAATAATAAGATTACCATACTTATTTATAATAGATATGTGCCACGTGAAATAAAAAATTGACCTTCCAATAATAAGCTCATGGTCTCAAAATTCATTTTGGAGAAGATTTGGGTAAAAATGATCTCCATCATATGATTCCAAACAATCAATGAGGGTTTTTAAGGGGTTTCTGACATGCGCTCTCAAGAATCCTGTAGGCGCGACCAGAGGTACCCAAACTTATTTCAGGCCCACATCTCTCTAGATGTCAAATTTTGACGTGTATTATTATTTTCTCAACATTAATGTGCCATGTGGGCGAGAACCTTTTAATGTTAAGAAAGCCCTTTATTCCTTCAATACTGTGCACTAATACAAACAGGGCTTTTCATGGGTAGGGCGAAAATTTTTGCTTGACATTTGCCTGACCTAACCCGACCCGACATGATGCCGACCCGATAAAAACTCTTATCTTTTATGCTTTTATATAATATATAATAAAATATTCGGTCGAGTAGACCTGACCTCTTAAACAACTTGAACCGAGCAACAGGTTAAGATTATATGCCCAATTGAACTAATATCAAGGTCGGGCGGTCGAATATCGGGTCAATCATACCCATTAACAGCCCTAATTACAAAGATTATGGTCCTTGAATATAAGGTTCTTGAGAAAAATCGAGTGAAAGTAAACTTTTTAACCCAATTGATCGGCTTTTCATAATTAACAAACAAACACAATTGTTCTGCCAAAAGGCTATTCATAAGCTCGATAATCTGCTTCTACCGCTGTGACTGTCTTTAAACAGATTAGCTCATGACTGTTTACTTGTAAGCCATGTGACACATATTTGATATATCCAAGAGGTTAACTAGCAATTCATCATTAACACATTTAAAAACAATCACATTGATTAAAAGAATTTAAACCATCTCATTGGTGCATTTTAATTTTAGCCATTAAACTTATGAACAATTGTTTACTTCAGAGGTTAGAATACATACATTAGATTGTTCAAATCCTTCAAGGAGTAATTTTTGGCCAACTCTAATAATACCTGAGCTACCAACTTGATGACTTGAAATTTTTGGGCCAACTCTAATATTATCTGAGCTACCATCTTAATGACTTGAATTGATCGAAGCCATATGTATCAATCAGCGGTTCCATTTAATATCAGTGATGTACTATTATTCTATCCTAGTTATTTTTTCATAGATAAGCTGGAACCGAACTTGCTACCTTGAGGTTGGATTATTGTTAACCTTCCATTCTGCTTATAGCCCAAGCCCCAATTACTCCATCCTTTTAATTACTTGCAGATAATGAGTTGGCCTAATGATGCCTCCTCCCTGTTGACATAGAAAGTTAAAAATATGGTTTGAGAGCATAACCAATGTTTGAAAGGGCAAGTGGGCTTCTATTTTCTTAGATTCTAATATAAGTGATTGTTCATATTTTTCTAACACTGATCTTAAAAGTATTCAAATTGCATAATTTTGAAGGGTACAAAAATATGTTAGTCCACTTTTTTTGTTTAATTGAAAAATAAGAGGATGGAACTGAATTGTCCTAGAAGCACTCACCTGTGAATTCACTTCCTCTCATTATTTCATTGACATGTTTTTAAGTAATATCACCCACAAAACTTTAGAAATAGGAAATCCGAGACCCATGGTGTACAAGCCCCCCAATCGTCACTAAAATATCATTGCTAGCCCCCACCGGCGGAAAATCCTTGCTACCAAGGGAAGTTTTTGCTCATATAAGAAAAAGAAGGGGCCAAAGTGTAAAAAACCACAAATTTAACTAACTCTAAATTCTAGACAAATTTGTTGAGGACAAAATGCAGGCGACTGACGTGGCACATATCACATCAGCCGCCTTCACTTTGTCTGCATAAAATCTGTCCTCCATATAACACTGTCCATGTCCAAAGGCAAATCAGATCCCACAAATGTTATAAAATTAAACAATAAAAAGTCATGTAATTTAACAAGTAAATTTACAGATGTCACAAAGAACAGAGACCACCAAATTTAAAAGAATCCTCATATCACACAACAAATCTAACTACCCAATCAATATGTAATTCATATAATATAAAAAGAATAAAGGCAAAAATCACTCTTTAAATAAAAGAAAAGCCATAATCAACATGGGATCTTAGAAGTGAACCACTTCATGACATGAAGAGGGGCCTTGATGAGCTCTATAGCCATCTCCACCAAGATGGTCACACAAAGGCAACAGGGGCATATACATGACAACAGCAACCTACAAAATTTGATCAAAAAAAGAAAACCCACAAAAAAAATCAGATCTATTTACCAGGAAACATATAAAGATTTCATCATATATATAAAACTGAAACAAAAGAACCCACTAGGATGAAAAAAAGAAAGTCAACTAACCCAACGATCCAGATTACAACTCCGACGATGGAGATGAGGAGGCAGAGAAAGGCGAAAGGGAGGCCCAATAGAAAGCCCAGAGGCCGGCATTCGAAGTCGCAGCACATCTTCTCTTCAGTTTTTTCTTTTTTTGCTTTTTGCTTCTCTTTTTCTGTTTGCTTGCTCTCTTTCTTTACCGATGCTTTTGTTTTCAACTTTCAACCCACTAAGGCACTAACAAACACGTTTCCAGGTGAAAGCGAGGTTATCCATTCGGGGTGCCTTTTATACAACTGTAGATATTTTTCTTCTCAACCCGAGTTTTAGGCGCTTAAATTATTGGCTACTTTTGAGTCATAAAATAGAGATTGGTTATCCTTATCTAAAAATGTTATTCAAAGAATCATGCTTGATGTACACCCATAATTATGATCAATTTTTAAGATGTGTGCTACATGAAAACAAAATTTAAATATCATCAAAAGATTAATTGTGTCGAAGATTGGGGCGAAAAGCGATCTCCATCATATGATTCAAAGCAATCATCAATTATAACGTGCAAAACCTTGGTTGAGAAGGAAGAATCTTGGGTTATAAATTAAGGGACTCATCATTCACGGACTGCTTTGAATCAAGCAATGCTTCAATCAGACCATAGATATCATTTTTTAATCCCAATCTTTAAAACAACAAATCATGAGATCATGACCCTACCATTAGAGGGTCAAATATTGATTCCATGTGGCACACATACCAAAAAATGAATGTGATCACAGAAACGATATCAAGCTGACTAATGGTAAAGCTCAAGGTAACAAAATGGGTATTTGACTCAGGTATCGGTCCTGGGAGGACCAATATAACGGCCGATACCGAAAAAAAAAAAAATATATATATATATATATATATATATATATATATATATATATATATATATATAGGCATTGGCCGAAACTGATACCGTATCAGCCGATACCGAGTTAGGAGATTGAGACAAAAAATGATCTCTACAGGTTAAATCAAAGCAGTCTAATCGTTTATAACATGTTCAAACCCAAGTTGAGCACTAAGAAACTCGGTTTGCAAATAAAAGTGCCCTTATCCATATATGGTATTATGCAGACCAAAATTTCAGCTGAAAACCAAAATTTTGGCCGAAATTTTGGATCCCATACAAATTTGGACCGAAATTTCGGTCCAAATTATCGTTTCGGTGGGGACCGAAATAGATAATTTCGGCCAAAATTTTGATCCTTGATGCAGACAGTGCCACGAATCCCATCTCAGATGGACCGAATGAAATAAAGGTCAGCAAGCAAATGGACCTAGCAGGTCAAGGTTAGGGTAGATCCCGACCATAGGCTAGAAAATGAACGTGGACTATACCCATTTAGAGGTTGTCAATGGGTCGGGTCAGCCCATTATCCAACCTGTATGACCTGAGTTTTTTACAAGAAATTTTATTTGCACTCCAATTTTTTTCCCTGGCAATTAAAGTATGCACTTGCCAAAACTGTTGGGTGCTTTGAATCAGATGATGGAGATCGTTTTTTGTCCCGATCTTTCATACAATAGATCTCAAGATCATGGCCTTATTACAATCGGTCGGATGCTGATTCCACGTGGCACGCATCCCAAAAAGTGACCTGAGAACCGTGTTTCACGGTATGCCATGAGCACGTTCACTTTTGGGATGTGTGCCACATGGAATCAAACATAAGATCATACACTATGATCTCAAGATCCATTCTGCCTAAGATTGGGACAAAAAACAATCCATATCATCGGATCCAAAGCAGTCAATTGTTTTTGTGCACATTCAAACCCTAGTTGTGAAAAAAGTCTTTTGAGTGCAAATAACATTACCCCATCTAGAATTTGGACCTGGACCAAATCTATTTATAGTGTACCAGTACCCTATATAGAACTTCATCCATCTAGTATGGCCGGGCATGAGATCAAACCACCATCCACTTGTACGAGAGGATCAGCAAGGACGCACCTCTAGTGTACCAGTTACCATGGCCACAATAAACACTGTGTAGCACAAACAAAACAAAGATTTCTTTGCTGTTGCAACCTTCGACTCAATAGGGGCAAAATTTTGACTTTAAATTTTATTTATTTATTTTTTCCACATGAAGCAAAAGGTAGAGTTCTTTAGATCATTTCTGAAAAAAAACTTAAAAACATCTTTATCACATATTTTTTTACGCATAAATTTGGATTATTGAATCACAATTTGTCTTTGAATTTTCAAATTTAATTTAAATTTTTGATTTTTTAAATTGATCTATACTACCTGTTGGAGCTCCACGTTGTACCAAAACAACGTTTTGAGGGGCCACGTAGAGCTCAACTTGATGTTGGAGTACCAAATTTGTACCTTCATCTTTATATATATATATATATATATATATATATATATATATATATATATAAACTTCAAGGGGTTCGGTGAGCTGGCTAGGTACCTGTTTCCAAGACCTGAGTTCGAATCCCCTCCCTCTCTTGAGGCCACCATAGAGATTTATATCCTGGGTTGAATTTGGGGTAAACACTTGATATTTACTACTTCTCAAAGGGAGCCACTACTTGCAAGCGGAAAGTTGTCCCTTGCACAGAATTTAAAGAAAGAGTTGGTATTGTGGGAACATATGACATGTGAAAATGCAATCTAGGCGTCTAATTTATAGTTTATGACCTATCTATTGCATACGATTGGAGCAAACACATAATTATATGATCTACTTTAGCCAACAGTTGAATCAGATAATAGCCTTTGACCACATTTAATCGCATTACCAAGATTATATTTCGTGATAATCTTTTGCAGCTAATATGTTTAAATCATGACCTTCAATCGAAAGTCTTGAATGGTCTTTTCACATATCAAAAGCTGCCAAACAAAAGTGGAGTGATGTGGCTACAAAAACTTGATAACACACCAATATACACTATTCTATCGGGGGTTGCTGAAAGGCAGATTTATGGGTTCTTGATCTATATTGAATGGATCTCCCCATGTTCCTTTCATTTAGTATCAATTTTGACCCATTATGCACAACAAATTTGCGTAAAATAAATTGAGTTCAATGTTCTAAAAGTTGTTGGGAGGTTCGGGCGGTAGTCGCAAGGCGGCGCTCAGGCGGGCACCCCAAGATCTAAGTGGCCCGAAAGTGCATATATATATATATATTAGGGTTGTGCAAAAAACCGACCGACCCAACCTGATCGACCGAAATTTCAGTTCGGTTTCGGTTTTAGAGTATATCGGTTCGGTTTTGGGAAAATGGCTTATCGAGTCATCGGTTCGATTTCGTTTTTAACGTAAAAAAACCCGAAACCAAACCGATAAGAAACCAATAATAGGTATTACTCAAGTGCATACAAAAAAATAGGTTGCAAGTAAAAAAAATTCTTTTAACTTTTCTTATCCCATCTTGTACATAACAAAAGTCCATAGAACAACCAAAATCCCTTCGATCGGTTGCAATTAAAAGTTTTTCTGCAAAGCCCTAAACTTAAAAGTTAAAAACACTAAAACAGCCAAAACCCAAAATCCCTTCGTTTCCTGCAAAGCCAGAGCCCTAAAAGTCTAAACCAAACCCCATTCGTTTTCTTTTCTCCAAAGCCCTAAAAGGTTAAAACCGAAGTGGTGAAACCCTTCTTGTTCCCATTCGGTCGTCCGTCTCCGCTGTCCTTTAGCTCATCGTCTCCGACGCCGATGTCGTCCATCACGATCCGGCAACCCCATACGGCACTACGACCACACTCCACAACAAGTTTCTCTCTTTATTCTCTCTCTCTCTCTCTCTCTCTCTCTCTCTCTCTCTCTAAAATGCTACAAATAAAAAAATAGATTGAAACTTCTATATATATGCTACAAATAAAAAAAGTTAAAAAACTGAGCTTTAGAAACCGAAAACCGATCGACCGATAACTATCAGTTCGATAAACTAGAAACCAATAGTTATCGGTTCGATTTTGCACGAAAACCAACCCAAACCGACCAGATAACTTGGCCCCTGCATCGAGTTTAAAACAAAGACCTACAAGTTTGGTGACCTCTACTATATGAAAACACCATCTAAACCGTTTGATTTTGAGCCCGTTATTTAAAGATATGAAGTGCAAAAGATTAGCACGAAATACAATCTTCATCATGTGATTAAATATAGTTAAAGGCTCTTATTTGATTCAACAATTGACAACAATAGATCATGCGATAAATATCGTGTTTTGCTCCAATCTTATCCACTAAGGGTCTATAGATCATGAACTTTAAATTAGACGGCCCAGATTGCGTTTTCACATGTCTCATGTCCCTAAAATGCAAAGTCTTTCTTTAACTTCAATACAAGGGCTACATTTTTGAGTGCAAGTAATGGCTCCCCTAAATTCATAACAATTAACTAAAGCAAAATACTACATTACCATTTACTACATAATTTAAAAGTTCTTCAAAATAAAAAAATTCAAATATTCAAGTTCAGCCACAACATAACCACTAATGAGATCACTATAGTTCACTCGAAAATTTTCATTTTCATCCTCATCATCTAACTTATCTAATGGTTCATCTTGAAGATCATGAGCTTTTTCATCGGAAGGAGTAAAACTCGATGAAGAAGGTTAAACCGGTCGCCCAAGGCTAAACTGGGGCGATCGGTGTGTCCAAGGGCCTGAACCGCCCGGGCAGCGGCCCCGAGCGAATTTAAGAACACTACTTGGGCTATTTACAAAAAACAAGTTATAACCAATTTTTCATTGCGATGAGAGGATTCTATTAATTTGGTGAACATTTACACTTCGGGATATGCCAAGGATGGCCGATAAATAACATTTTTAGAGATAATCTCTGAATAAAAATAACAAAGTACAAGAAACACAACAATACAATATAAAACATGGTCTTCAATGAAGAGGCCTAATAAAGTGGATGTTGAGATTGTTCCCCTCCCCCCCTCCCATGGTTGAAGTATTCTTCACTACGGAATGTCTGCATATATATCCATACCGAGTTGAAGGTGAATCTCTAGGAGTGGAATGAAGTTTGTTTTATAATATAATTTAAATTGGGAGGAACCTTAGTGACAAATATATCCAAAATCCTCCAAAATATCTCCGAAATAGGGATCGGGCGAATTGGTGATTTCTCTAAATTCGTTAAACATTCATTAATTTCAAGAAAATGAAATTTCACCAAAATTAATGAAAACATCGAGTTTATATTTAATCATTGATCTTCAGGTGTCAATATTCTAACAATCGGATTGTTGATGTTGCAAATCAGTCTTGTTTAACTGTCAGATATTAATATTAGGATTGTCAAATGGTTCATTATGTATATTTTTCTTGTTTGATTGTTGGATATTCATATCTTGACGATCGGACTATTAATTTTACATATCGGTCTTATTTGACCGTTCAAAAAATAAATAAATTTCAATCATGTGATTAAGAGCATACAATTGCCATGAAATGAATAGAGGAACCAAATATGTTTTTGCTGTTTTTTCTTTGGGTGCCTTTAGCCTCTAAATCACATTGTGGAGTACTGGAACCATTAATGGTGAAAGCATTGGTTACTCTAAATCTCAATAGTGAATGCATGTTTTTTTGTGCTATTAGCCTCTAAATCTCAATAGTGAATGCATTTTTTTTGTGCTATTAGCGTCTAAATCTCAATAGTGAATGCATTGGTTACTCTACGAGGCCGGACACCCAAGTTATCAAAAAATTAAAATAGGGAATGCACTGGTTACCCTATACCAACTCAGTTTAGTTTGCTTTAAACCTGAAGAAAAAAAATTTAAGGTAACCATCCACAATTTGAATGCATTTATGTTTATAGAATTAGTATTAGGTACCCAACTCAGACCACCACCAACAGTCCTCGGCAGTGTTACCTTAGCACTTCTACTTTTTGAATTTTTGCAGTGCAGGCACTTGGTGGCACTTGGCACATGTGCTGACACTTGGTGGAACTTGCACACTCCTCAAACAACACAAAGGATCTAGACATATATAAAAATACCACATAATACCATCAAAATGCTCATCGTTTTAACAATAATAAAATTAACTATGTTTAAAAAAATTGTGTATAGTTTAGTAATTACTAAATAAAATGTTGGGGTCGTTGAAAACGAATTTTATAATATAGTACACTCTATTTAGGTTCATGACATATATTATGTATCTTTTTGTTACATGTCTCAATTGGCTATCTAAGATTTCTCTTCATTTTGTTCTATATATGTTTTATTTAGTTAATTTATTTTTCTTAAGGCCGTGCTGCCGTATTTGAATCTTTAAATATTAGCGTACCAAACATATATTGGCACCTCGACACTTGGCACTTAATGCACAAGTGTCTAGGTAACACTCCTCGGATCAATCTCTCTTCGCTAACATTTAGAAATGCACAGGAGTATCAACTAATTTTTAAACTTCAATAAAGATATTTTTGTAAATATTTTCGTCGATCCTATGATTGCAGTCACGTATTGGTTTCTTAAATTTATTTTTGAATAATTTTATATTCCATTCATATTTTTTTACAGTTTTTTCTGAGAAATTTTAATTGTTCTTTGATATCATGCCATGTCACAGAGACGTCTTGATCTCAGCAATTGCTCATATGCATCAAGTAGCAGTTTTTGTTAGAATAGTCCCACATTGCCTGTGGGCTTGGAGGTCTTGGGCTATATATAATCTAGGCACTCCTCACCTTACAAGCCGGTTTTGTGAGGTTGAAATAGGCCCATGGAATTCTACAATTTTAAGGTAGTAACCATGGGTCAAAATATCGTCCGATACTGATACGTATTGGTTTTGGACCTCACCGATACGGTACATTCAAGGTACCGTATCGGTGCCTCTCATACAAAACTCCAAAATTTCGGACGATACATTAGAATGTATCGTCCGATACCGATACGTATCTTCCGATACGTATCAGTTTTGGGGTTGAACGATACGTATCATTTTTCCGAGATTTTAACCCATGGTAGTAACTGTGGGTTTTGAACAAAGTTGGATGTAATCAAATGTAGCAAGAGCACACAGGCTACAGTGGGCAATCTCCTAGAAAGGAATACATGTAAGCAGCATCTTTATAAAAAGTTATATGCATAGGTATAGCAATTTTTGAGTGCGAAAAAAATGAGTAGGCATATGAAGCAGAAAACATAAGCAAATGCATTTCCACGTACCTCAACGAGGAAGAGGTCAAGTTATATCAGGGCGGATGACTTTCCAAACTTGATCTCTCTTTCTCCATAGAAATGATGCAAGCAAGCCTCTCATAAACCTGCCAAAACAGTGTTACAGTAATAGTTTAAAATCTCAGCTCCACTACCAGTACGCATAGTCACAAAGACGGGGTACGGGAACAAAAAGGCAAGGGGAAAATTCAGAAAAAAATATGGTAAAAACGGCAAGTACGGAAAGAAGGGAAAAAACAGAGTACAAGAAGAGGACAGCAAGGGAAAATACAGAAAAATGGTAAAAGAAATGGAAAGTACGGGAAAAAAAAGGAAATATATATATATATATATATATATATATATATATATATATTAAAATATAAATATATATAAATATATTTTTTAAAACCTTTTTTTGGTTTAAAACAGATTTATACGGGAGAAAAACTTATAAAATGCGTTTTAAACAAAAAAATACATGTTTGATACGTTTTTGCGTATAAAACGGCTTTTTATGTCTTTTGAAAAAAACCCGTTTTATATGCATTTTTTTCAAAAAAATGCCTTTCTTGTGGATATGTCAGTACGGCAATACCATCCACGGCCAATACCAGGATAGACCGGAAATATGTCTCGTATTTTCTGGATATACCGATAATTTCAAATTGTTTAGTTTTATAAAAAAATTAATATAGCATATAACATACCATCCTAGGTTTCTCTGGTACCGGTATATACTGGCCAAGAAATTCAGTATTTTCCAAGATTTTGAGCTATGGTTACAATATTTTTCGAGAACACAATTCAAGCAACACACCGAGATAGATATGATGGGAATACTAGCCAACTTCATCATACCTCAGAAAGCTCGTTCTTATCCTCATTTGCTTTTGATCCGTCATACCTAGAAACGGCATAAAATGTTCAAAAGATGCACCTACAACCCACAAACAAAGTTAAGAACTAGGGGTCTCAATGGGCTGGGTATGGGCTGAGGTAGGTTGCCCGAATAAAAAATAGGCCTGGCCCGGCCCGGTTAATAATCAAGCCAGGTATGGGCTTGTTCCAAAAGCCCGATTAAATTGGCCCGCTTAAGTCCAGCTTGGAATTGGCCTGACTCGGTCATTTGAGGTAATTTCTATACAAATTATATAAATATTGTCAAGCGGCCCGTGGCCCAGCCCGAAATGGGCCGGGTATCGGCTGAGGTATGTAGGCCTGAATAAAATTAGCCCCGGCCAGGCCAGATTAATAAATGGGTCGAGTATGGGCTAGCTCCAAAAGCCCGATTAAAAATTGGCCCATTCAAGGCCTGGCCAGAACCCGGCCCAGCCCATTGAGACCCTATTAAGAACACATCTTATAGTTTCTAATTTTCTTACCAGTCACGAGGAATTCCAGCTTCATCTCGAGCTGAATAATTGAATGGCCCCTTCAACTCTACGTCAAACTCCTTCAACAAGTCTAGAAAATCGCGCCGCCACATTATGTTGAAGGTTATATATAATGTAGGAAAATTCGTGTAGAGGAGGATTAGCACTTGTATAAAGATTATATAAATACCTTTAAAAGTGTTGCAAGGTGTATGGCCCATTTTCTGGCAGACTGAGAGGAACCAAAATACACCAACAGCCACATGTGCAACTTCTTCATCAGCAATTTTGGCTACAATTTTTGACGTTCTGTTGTCTCCGAACCCGACCAACTTTTGGACTAGCCTTGGTCCAGCATCTAGCCCCCTTGCCTCCTGAAAAAATTGGAAACAAATTTAGTCCCATAATGAATAAATTATGCACATATATAGGCAAGGTGGGACTAAAACCACATCGTAGGTGGTTATTGCGAGGAAAACGCCATTCCCGAAAAACTAATAGTTACATTGTACGTTCAACGAAAGCCAATGCATATGCAATTGCATAGTTCATATGATACCACATTACTTAACTCATTTAGGGATGCAAGTTTTGACCCGAAAACCGGCCAAACCAAATGGGTTTGAACCAGACCGAAACTGAATCGAAACCAAAACTGAACCGAACCGATTCTGGTTCAGTTAAATTGTAGGTTCAATGAAAGCCAATTCATATGCAATTGCACAGTTCATACGATACCACAGGACTTAACTCATTTCTTAGTAAGGATATAAGTTTTGACCCGAAACAGCCCCGAAAACCAGCCAAACCAAATGGTCTTAACAGGAACCGAAACTGATTTGAAACCGAAACTGAAAAGAACCGATTCTGGTTCAGTCTGGTTTGGGGTGGTGGAAACTGAAAACCAATTAGGTAAGCTTAGAAAACTGAAAAAAAAAGGGGAAAACCCGAAGAAAACCTGAAAAAACCAAAAAATGCTAAAAAGTTAAACAAAACAAAATCGAATCGAACAGAACAGATTTTTCGGGTTTCGGTTTCGATTTCAGAAATTGAAAAAGAAAATCGAAACGATTCTTCTCAGTTCAGTTTCGGCTCTAACTGAACCGAACCAAAAACTGAAATTTTCGGTTCTCAGTTCGATTAACCGAATCTGCATCCCTATGTCTAAGCCAGAGATCAATATATCAGATGGTATCAGGACAGATCGGGTGATGCGTCTCAGTATTAGAGCAACCAAATACAGTTAAGTCGTCTCAATTATCGCCTGGTACATATACTTTGAACTATAATATTTTTACTATATCGCTAATAAAAAATTTGTATCAGCGATACTTCAGATGATACATCTCGGTATTAGCTCTTCTTTTTTTCGTCCGAAGAAATATTTTAATGGGCGAGAAGAGTATATTAAGCTCTTTCCATGTAATATCATTCTTCCATGGTAGAAGCTTTCATTGCACCAAAGAAAACTACTGAATTGATAATGACGCCAAACAGAATAGAGATTATTCTGTAGGCTAGCTTCAACAGATAATTCACAGGGAAGAACACAAGAGAATCGCCCAAAAAAACACAGAGAAACACCTCTGATTTTCAATTCAAAATTATGCAATCCAAGACTGTCTAAAATCAGCCCAAAAGCAGGAAACCTGAGTTCGAATCCCCTCCCCCCCTTGAGGCCACCCTAGGGATTTATATCATGTGCTAACCCGGCATGTGCTGAATTTGGGGTGCACATGTTCCCCTGGGATTAGGCGGGTGCTCTAAGAGGCCCGGATACCCAGGTTATCAAAAAAATAAAAATAAATAAATAAATAAATTCAACTTCGTCTCCCAGTTTCTCCCATAAACTCCTCCAGAAATGACTCATGAACTTGGTGTCACAATCTGAAGTAATGGATCGGGGAACACCATGTAAACGCACAATCTCCTTGAAGTAAAGATATGCAATCCTGGTGGCATCCATTGTTTTCCTACAGGTGACAAAATGGGCCATCATGGAAAACCTGTCAACCACAACCAAAATAGAATCCAAGGCCCGTTGGGTACGAGGTAAACCCAACACAAAGTTCATACTGACATCAAACCAAGGGGCTTCAGGTACAAGTAAAGGTGTATACATGCCCGCATTAGTGAGTGAGGACTCCCTTGGAACGCTGACAACACATAACAACACGTCACTGGGCAATTTGGGCAAATAATAGTTGGAAGATATAAAAGCCAACATCTTATCTAGCCCAAAGTGAACAATCCGGAATGCACAACTATAATCCATGAAACATATAACCATTATGCAAAATAAAATCATGTCGTTGACCATCAGTTACCTCCTGGAATATCCTCCCGAAGGAAGGATCTGCAGCATACATATCAAAGAAAACCTCAAATCCAATAACGCTAGTGCTCATGGTGGCGAGGAGAAATGAACGACGGCTCAGTGCATATGCGACACGGTTTAGACTCCCTGTTTGGTGCCTCAGCGCAAACGTGAACTCCTGCAAGTACGCCACCCACTTGGCATGTCGTCTACTCAGCTTGTGCTGGCCATTGATGTACTTCAAGGCCTCATGATCAGTGATAAGAATGAACTCCCGATGTACTAGATAGTGACGCCAATGTGCCAGGGACTAGACTATGGCATAAAACTCTAGATCATAGGTGGAATCATTTGTCTTTGATCCTGATAGCTTCTCGCTGAAAAAAGCTATTGGGCGCCCCTCTCGACTCAGAACACCACCAGTGCCAACCCCAGATGCATCACAATTTACCTCAACACCTTTTCAAAATCTAAAAGTGCTACAACTGGTGCATCTGTCATCTTCTGCTTGACCAATTGAAAATTGGCCTCCGCCTCCTCGAACCACTTGAAATCACACCCCTTGAGGCACTCTGTAATAGGAGCAATCAAAGTGCTGAAGTTTCTAATGAACGACGGTAGAAGAATGCCAATCCATGGAAACTTCGAACATCGTGCAAGGTCTTTGGTGTGGGCCACTCCAAGACCGCATCTATCTTCGACTTATCTGCATGAACACCATCAGTAGACACAACAAAACCAAGAAAAGTTACAGTCATGAAGAAAGAACACTTCTTCTGATTAACGAACAGGCGCTCCGTCCTCAATACATTAAAAACAACACGAAGATGATCAAAATGTGGCGCCCATGTCGGACTATAAATTCGGATGTCGTCGAAGTAAACGACAACGAATTTCTCCATGAAAGGCCGTAAAACCTTATGCATAAATCTCATAAATGTGTTGGGCGCATTAGACAGCCCAAAAGGCATGACCATCCACTTATACAGCCCATGTTGCATTTTAAACACTATCCTCCACTCATCTCCAGGCCTTATTCTGATATGGTGGTATTCGCTTTTAAGATCAATTTTTTAGAAGACCTTTAAACTGGACAGTTGGTCTAACATATCATCCAGGCGGGGAATTGGAAACCTGTATTTCACTATAGTTCTATTGATTGCTCTGCTAACAACACATACGCCAAGAGCCATCTTTCTTCGGAACCCAGAAGAGGAGGAACTGCACATGGGCTCATACTCTCATAGATGTAGCCCCTCTCCAACAATTCTACCACCTGTCGCTGCAAGTCTACAACTCTTCAACTTCCTTGTGACTGATGTGATACACTAGTCGATTAGGCAAACTAGACCACGAAACAAGGTCGATATGATGCTGAATATCTCCCATAGGCGGGCAGCCCAGGAGGAAGATCTTCTGGCATCAGGTCAGAAAACTCTGCTAGCAGCTGTTGCACCTCTACTGGTAAATCTGGAACTAGGTATGCTGCATTATTCCCACAAAGCAAAAAAGCATAGACCAGTGTGAAGAACTTGACTCCTTGTTTTGTGGATTTCGATGAAGCTATTGTGAACTCGAGGACGAGTTCTTTCCAACCCGGGGAGACTGATGCAGGAGGAATCGCGTCAAATGGTGCTGAGTTGTCAGATAGCACGTTGTTGACACTGAGATACCTTGAGTTGCCAGATCAGTACAAAGATAGCAGGTAATCGTGATATTTCCTAATTGGGGTAGTTTTTGGGATTTCGGTATTTAGTCATAACTTTGGCTACGGGTTTCGGAATCGCACAAATGACCGCAATTCGAAAAGCTCTTTTCGACAAGCACGTCGTGGCCACCTTTGGTGGGATTTTTTTCGAGGTCAAAATCCACTGTTTTCCCTTCCAAATCTCCATTTTTAGTTATTTCTTTCCTTTTATGGTAATATTTCCTTTAGCGTTTAGAAGGTGATTCTGAATCCGATTTGGGCCAGATTATTAGCCGAGTACTTTTATTACGTATTTTTATTTTGGCATGATCATTGGGATTTGCTATTTTTGGTAAAATTCTAATAATTAAGATTTTCAGCTATATAGCCCGGCTTGTGGGCTGATTTTAGACAGTCTTGGATTGCATAATTTTGAATTGAAAATCAGAGGTGTTTATCTGTGTTTTTTTGGGCGATTCTCTTGTGTTCTTCCCTGTGAATTATCTGTTGAAGCTAGCCTACAGAATAATCTCTATTATGTGCTATCTGACAACTCAGCATCATCTGACTCGGATCCTCCTGCATCAGATAACCATGGTTTTTAATACATGGGAGAATGTATTCATTGAATAGGAAGGGTTATTTCAAAGGACTTGACTCCCCTGATCGTCATTTAAACATCAAAATGGTGTTTAAATGAGTTTAATTTCGTTATTGGTTTAAGATGTGGGTGATCCGTAACGTCAACGAGATAGATCATACATTGAAGGGAAATGTGCCAAAAAATGGTGTTTAGGGAGATTTAAACTATCAGATATGTGGACAATAATATCAACCATTCGTTTTCAATGACTGGTATTAGCGTGCACCAATAGGATGGTTCACATCCAGTTACAATATCAACCGTTCTTTGGCTGAGACGTGTTTCAATGAGGGATTGCCACTTGGACAATTTGGATTGATCACAGATGTTTGACACATGGGATAATAGTAAATCACACTTCAATGGTGTGAGATAAAAAGTTTAATTTTAATGATGAAAATCATTTAAACACCATTTTGGTGTTTAATGTCGGTCAGGAGCCATTATCCCTATTTCAAATCATAATCGATCATATCAACGACCAATGTTCCTAAAGTCGGCGGGCGGATTCGGGCGGTTGGGTGGATTTTCGGGCGAATCGAGTGGGGCGATGCGTGGGCGGGCGCCTCAAGAACCGAGCGGTCACTATATATATATATTAGAGTATCAAAAGAGAAAATTGAAGGTTTAGAAATTATATTTAAACAAACAATTGAATTCAATTCAAGTAAATACTACATTACTACTAAATATGAAGTTCGACTTTAACCATCACAATTTCACATAATCAGGTAGTCTAAAAATATAACATATATTAAAACACATAATTGTTCATTCTGAATGTCCCTCCTCATCTTCACCTTCTTCATTTTGTAAATCAAGTTCATCATTATCAGAAGGAATGAACTCGATATCATCATCCCCTTCATCTCTCGCTTCTACATCAAGTTCCTCTTCATTAATTTCTCTCATTAGCTGTGTGACAGTTCTCGTGCTCCTCGTTGGTTGTGCTTCTTCATTTGCACCTGAAGCCTCGCCAACACCACCCCAAGTCAAGGACTCGCTGGGAAATACTTCTTCATTAGGGTCGACTAACCATTCAAGTATCGCTTCCTTGTCTTTAGAGAGCAAGATATCTTCTTTCCCCTTTCTTTTAGACCCGCAATCTAGTAGCTTGGTATTAAATTAGACATATACCAAATCATTCAACTTTGGAGTCCCAATTCTATTTCTTTTTTTTTAGTGGATTTGCGTATATAAAACAAAAATTATTTTTAATTGATATCTACATAACTGATTTTATAAATAATTAAATACAATAACAGAAATATATGCTATTATGCTTATATTCTATAAATTTATTTAGTATTTACCATCTCAAATGTGCTCCAGTTTCTCTCGCATCCACAAGAACTACATATAAAGTTCAATATTTGTAGTGCCATCTTTTGCAAGTTAGGAGCATCCGCACCATGTAATTCCCACCAAGTAGCTGTTAATAAATTTCGAAAGAAAATTAAGTTAAGAAATTATTACTTAATTGAAACCTATAAATTAAAATAATAATTAACTGTAAATTACCTGGGTCAGGCCTCTTATCTGAATGCAATACCTTCATATTCACATTCCTTTGCTTGATCGCTAAGGAATCTCCAAAAGATTTTTCCGAATTCATATAACAACTGATCTCTTGAAAAATTTCGGCACCTTGGAGTTCATGATCAATCAACTTCTTAATGCAATTGTTTACGCCATTCATAAACCACGGTGCTCCACGAATTTTTTCTTTCTTTATAGTAATAGAAAGGATTCAAGAGGTGTCCCGCTGCAACCAATGGATGCTTTAAATGCTTTTCAAATCTCTTTTTGATGATCTCCAATACCTTTTGAATTCGAGCTTCCTTGTCTTGGAAAGAGGCTTTAATTTCTCTTTCTGCCCCTTCAATGGATGCGTAGATGTATCCCATGATAGGGGGGCATCTGAATCAACCATTCGTAGAACTTTTACGAGCGGTTGGAAGACCTTCAAAGTATAAACTACGTCATTCTAAAAAGCATTGCTCAATATGATGCTCTCTACTTTCCTCCCTACCCTCTCTTTCTACCATCTGGAGTTCTTCCAATCTTCAGAGGAGAGCATGTCCCTTAATGGGAGCCTCAACATAAAAAAACTTTATAAACAGAGAAAAGCAGTAGCGAACTGTGTGACCCCAGCTCTAACAAGATCTTTTTTCTATCTTCTTTCTCATCAAAGTCAACACTCTAACATGACTGTATATAAATGTTGATACAATCTTTGCCTTTTCAACGGCCCTCTTTATCTGCGTTAGCTTACCCATATCATGAAATATCAGGTCAATCGAATGCGCTGCACAAGGAGTTCAATAAATACTCGGATAATTAATTTCTAATATCTTTGCAGCTCCCATATTGTTTGCAGCATTATCGGTGACCAATTGGAGCACTCTCTTTTCCCCTACTTCTTGTATGCACTGCTCAACCAACTCATAAATGAACTGTGCGTCATGAATTTCCAATCAAACATCAACCGATCTTAAAAAAGTTGTCCCCACACGACAATATACTAAAGATTCATTACTATACTCGTTGCCTTTCTATCTGTCCATGTGTCTGTCATGATAGAACAACCATAAGTATCCCATGCCTCTTTATGCAGGATTAATCTCTTTTTTATACTATCAACCTCATCCATCAACAAAGGAACCCCCAACTGATAATCTGAAGGAGGAATATATCCTGGCCCATATTAGCCAATTGCTTCACACATTTTCAAAAAATACTTGCTTTTAATAGTGTGAAAAGTGATGTCGTGGACATAGAACCATCTAGCAACGTGTTGGTCTACACGTCCTTTTATCTCTTTCGATAAGTGTTCCGGGAGGACGGTTTGCCGCATTTTTCCCTTTCCCTTCACTTCATCAGCTAGTTTGCGGCACACAAAAGAATCCATCGGCCCCTGAGTGCATGGTCTCTTTGATAAGAAGCGCTAACTTTCTCTAGTTACCCCCTCATTACCCTCATCACCGGAATCTATGTCCTCATCTTCATCATCACTAACAATCCGCACAGACTCCCGTATTGCCTGAGTTTCTTTTTCCTTTGTGACTTTCTTGTCCTTGATCATGTTGAGAGTGCTTAACATCTCATTTCTAGCCTCTGTTGACACATCTTTACAAGGAATTATGTCCCCCTGAACACCAGCAAGATGTTTCTTCAACCGATTAACATGTCATTCATTTTTACAAAAACTGCACGTTATTCTCTCTGGATTTGATGGATCCTTTATAAAGCAATACTTCCAACCAGGATCCCCACTATTCTTTCCGGATGCACTGGTTGATGCACAAGAAGACGACATTTGCAGTGAACTCCACATCCAAAAAAAATATCAAATAAATATTAGATTAGATATATAATTATATATATTATAAATTAATAATATTAATTAATATATATTAGCACTGCACACACATATTATATATATATATATATACACACACACACACACACACTGTGACACACATGTGCGCGCACACACACACACACACACACACACACACATATATATATATATATATATATATATATATATATATATATATATATATATATTTTTAAGTATACAAAGTTATACAAGATTAATTATTGAGTATACACAGTCACAGGCTCACAGCACAGGCGGCAGGCGCACAACATGACAGCACTGAGGCTGAGCACACACACAATAGAGCACTGAGCACACCCACACATATATTAATACATACATACATACATACATGCATATATATATATTAAGTATACAGTCAATATACACACAGTCACAAACACACCGTCACAGCCTCACAGGCTCACAGCTCACAGCTCACAGCACAACATGACAGCAGGACAGCTCTGAGGCTGAGCACACACATAGTCACAGCACATCACTGACTGAGCGCACCCACACATATATTAATATATATATATATATATATATATATATATATATATATATATATATATATATATAATTTTTAAGTATACAGTCAGTATACACAGTCTCACAGCCACAGACATGTCACAGCACAGTATGACAGCACTAATAGCAGGGAGCACACACACAGTCACAGACTCAGTCACAACATATTTGACTAGAAAATTAGATATCAATCAAATCATTTCAGACTTTTAGTATAAAACTATATATATATATTGGCACACAGCCACACACACAGTGTATAACTAACATATATATATATATATATATATATATATATATATATATATATATATATATAATATGCAAGAAAAAGAAATGCAGGGAAAGAAATGCAAGGAAAAAAAATGCAGGGAAAAAAAATTGTAGGAAAAAGAAATGCAGGAAAAAGAATTGCAGGAGAAGAAATGCAAGGAAAAAAAAATGCAGAAAAAAGAAATGGAATGAGAAGAAAATTGTCAGGGAATTAAGGGAAAAAAGCAGAGAACAAAAAGAAAGAAGAAAGAGGTAAAAAAGAAGAAAAAAAAAATACTTGTGGGCCGTGGCTGTTGCGTTGTGCCGTTGCCGGAGCACATACTGACTTGCCGGAACCGGAAGGGTTGCCGGTGCTAAGAAGAAGAAGAAGCTGCAAAAAAAATAAATAAATAAAAATGATGCAGGAAAAAAAAAATGAAAAAAAAAAGAAAAATTATCAAAAAATATATATATACCCTACATGTGGCTTGCCGGTGGTCGTCGAAAGTCGCCGGGGCTAAGAAGAAGAAGAAGAAGAAGCTGCAGGACAAAAAAAAAGATGAAAATAAAAGAAAAATGAAAAAAAAAAAAATATATATATATATATATATATATATATATATATACCCTACCTGTGGCTTGTCAGTGGTCGCCGGGGGTTGGGGCTAACAAGAAAAAGAAGCTACAAGACAAAAAAAAAAAAAAAAAAGATGAAAATAAAAGAAAATGATAAAAAAAAAATGGAAAACAAATAATATATACCCTACTTGTGGCTTGCCGGTGGTCACCGAGGCTAAGAAGAAGAAGAAGCTGCAGGACAAAAAAAAACATGAAAATAAAATAAAAATGATAAAAAAAATTTACCCTACCTGTGGCTTGCCGGTGGTCGCCGGAGGTCATTGGAGGTGTCCGGTGGTCGTCGGTTGGCTGTGGAACAGTGGAAGATAGGAGAGGAAGAGAGGAAGAGAGCCGCAGCCTGCTAGGTTACCCAAATGAAAAAAAAAAAAAAACCCCAAAAATTTCGTTTATAACCTGCCCCATCCGGACCCGAACCGACTTTGGGCCCGCCCGGTCGGCCGCCTGGGCGAGCGCCCAAACCCATTCTGACTTATATAACGCCTAACCCTTAAAGCGGCCAGCCGAATTTAGGAACATTGTCAACGATCACAAATTTTATTAGAAATTTGGATAGAAATCTTTGAACTTTGAAACACCTAAATGGTTATATCAAATTCATGGAGCAGCTGGAATCAACTCTCAAGTAATGGCTAAGACTAGACAAGAATAATGGACCATAACTAACAAAGATTTGCCATACCAAAACTCACTATGGCTAAAACTAGACCGGAATAAATGGATAATAAACAAAAGGGTACCTCTATTAGAGCCCACGCAATCACTGAAACCACCCACGACGGAAACCCCTTCAAAACCATTGATTGCTTTGGATCAGATGAAGGAGAGCGTGTTTCACCCCAATCTTCCACACAATGGATCTTGAGATCATGTCGCACTTATCAAACGGCCAGTTTTGATTCCACATGTCATAGATCCCCCAAAAACGACCCTAAAATCACGTTTGCATGTGATGTGTGCCTAGGATTCAAGGGGCATTTTTTGGGGATTTGTAACATGTGGACTAAAAAATTGAGTGGAAGATCGATAGATGTGACATGATCTCAAGATCCATTGAGTGGAAGATCGGGGCAAAACATGATCTCCATCATCTGATCCGAAGCAATCAATAGTTTTGAAGGGGTTGAACATGTGGGCACTTTTACAGATTGCGTGGGTGCTACTAGAGGTACCTAAAACAAAATAGGGATTAAAAAATGGTGAGTAATCGTGAGAATCTAATTTTGCTAGCCGTAACCAACTTTTAATTTGATTCACAAATATATTAACAGGACTTCTTGTCTTTGACTTGGTGGAGAAAAATAAGGAAGAATAAGCGGTGACGAAAATGCAGATCTGAAATGAAATCCCTATACAATACACCTAAAACAAAAAAAAGTGAACAGCAAAACTGTCTATGAGATGAAATTAAAGTGGAGCCTTATCACTCCGTGCATATGGAACCCTTCTACTATTGGGAGGGAGTTTTGCCTCGACACTCAGAGTTGCAAGGGGGAATTTTTCGGACTTTCAGCAATAAAAATTTTTAATTTCAAAAGTAAATCTGGGCCGTTCATTATAAAGATTCAGCTGATGTTCTGTTCTCTGATTTCTGTTTAAAATCATAATATACATTTATTAGTGTCCGATAAGAGATTATGAGAGTCGGCCTCTAGTATCGTTTATTGTTTTCTCCTTATTTATGAGCAATAGTGAACTGGTTTGAATCTCTGTAGATGTAGACCATATGGGTGAACCATGTAAATTTTTGGGTTGTGTGGTTTTCTTGTGTTTTCTCTCATATGTTTCACATCCTGAGTAGTGTGCGTTCCTAATAGCTAACTCTACAATAGTTAATTTCATTTTCTCAGAGGAAAAAAACACTTCAGCACTCCAAAGCAGGAAACTACCTGCACTAATGGAATCACTGCCAAACGTGCAGCAACACTCCGAGATGATTTCTCACACTCCCTCCAAAGCAAATTATGAGCGGGCATATCACCATAGCTATCAATAGAAACAAAAACAGATTAAATATCTGTCCCATTTATATGAAATTGCAGAAACTACAATATGAAAAACTTTGCTAGACAATTTATGCTCGGAATTAAGTTTGTTGATATAAGGCAAATTAGAGATTACAGCACAATTATAACAGTCGCTTAAGCAAGAATAAGGAATCATTACTTATAGGTTCAAAGTTTAAACAAAAATGATAAGTATGATGGGTGATAAACAAAGGTGTTCAACAAATATTGATGCGAATTAGAATTTTACATTATTGAATATAGAAAGACCAAAATTTAAAATAAAATAAAATAAAAAAGAATTTATCTCTAACATTAGCATACTTGGTATGCTTGAGATCAAGATTCCTGTGGAGTGAGTTGATAGAACAATCTATTGTTCAAACTGTTGATGGGTCTCTTGTTCCTATAACAAGAAAAGGGACAGTTCATGTTGGCCATATATTACTAGAGTCTACTCTTCTTGTCTCCAACATGCTAGTTAATCTCCTCTATGTTAGTAGCATAACAAAGCATCTTAACTGCATTGAAAACTTTTCCCTACCTCATTGCATTTTCAGGACCTGACAAAAGGGACCTTTGGCTGTGGTCGTCAGGAGAGGGGGTTTACTTGTTCGGGAGCCTGGAAAAGATGCCTACTCAGTTTGTTGTTGCTGCTACAGTTCCCCTTGAGACAGTTAATCTAGGCACTCTCGTCTTGGACATGCCAATTTCTCATTTACACATTTTATTTCATAGGCAGTTAGAAAACTTTGATATTTCAAAATTTCAACATGCAATCTGTCAGTTATCTGTCAGGTATCTAAACATTGTCAAACTTAGTGTTACCTACACATGTGACACGGGTACCAAGTGTCAAGGTGTCATAAATGTTTGACACGCCAATTTCTAAAGGTTCCAACATGGAGGCACGACCTTAAAAAATTAAAATTAGAAAAAAAGGAAAAAAAAAGTATATATCTTAGAGAGCCAATTGATATATGTAATGAAACGATATATAATGTATGTCTTACAGAGCCAATTCAGATATGTGATGAAAAAAATAATAATGTATGTCATGAACCTAAAAGAATACATCATATTATACAATCGTTTCAAGGAACCGAGCTTTTTATTTTGTAAATTTCTAAACTTTACACATTTTTCTAATACAACGACGGTTCATTTTAGCATGTCAAAACGACAACCATTTTTATGGTATTATATAGTATTTTCATACATGTCTAGAAGGTGTTGAAGATGTCCAAGTGCCACCAAGTGTCGAGACGTGTCCAAGTGCCATCAAGTGTCGGCACGGCAAAATCTCAAAAGTAGAAGTACCTAGGTAACAGTGGTAGTACTTCCTATTTCTTATAACGATAATAAGAGTGACACTCCATTTCAAATTGTTCATTCTGATGTTTGGAGGTCATCCCCTGTTACCTTGTTACATTTACTTACGACCACAAGGTTTCAACTGTTTTCCTCTATTCCATAAGTTCGTCAAAACTCAGTGTCAAGCTAATATGAAGGGTCTGCATACTGATAATGGTGGGGAATATGCTTCCCATCATCTTCATGAGCATGATATTTGAGTAGCAGACACTTGTTTGTGCACACTTCAACAAAATGGTCCTGCTAAATGAGAGAATCGTCATCTCCTTGAGGTTGCTCATGCCTTATTACTAGCGATGAATTACATATCTTTTTAACAATCATATGCCTACTCCTCCTGGAAGGAAAATCTCCATTTCATACTTATGCCCTAACTCATCGCTCTTTCTCGTTCCTCATCTTTTGGCTGTCTTTGCTTTGCCGACATTCCTGGTGTCCGTCGGGATAAACTTGATCCTAAGGCACTTCGATGTATTTTTCTTGGATGCCTGTCATCTCAAAAGAGATATAGTGTTATGATACCTTTTTCGAGCTTACCCCCCTTCTACTCTTCCCTTAATTCACAGCCCCTATTGGAGAGTGCTATAGAAGAGTGCACAACTTCACTGCCATATCTACATGGAGGTGAGGATATTGAGGATATCGATATGGAGGTTGAAAGGGCAGATCATAAGCATGAGGATGAAGTGCAAGAAAGTATTTCGAAAGACAAAGAAGAAGTGAAAAAGGAGGAAAATTCGAGAAAAGGAAAAATCTTTAGTAGAGAGATATGGAAGAAGAATCAGCCCACTCTCTCCCTTGAAGTAGGTCCAAGTGATGAACTTATTCCTCCTCCTGATCTGGATCTTTCCATTGCTCTTTTTAAGGGAACTTGTACTTGCACATCAAATCTCATTAGTACATTCGTGTCTTATCATGCCATTCTCCTACATATTTGTTTTTTCTCTCTTCCTTAGATTCTTGTGCCATCCTATGTTATAGAGGCTCTATCTCAGCCACAGTGAAAAGAAAAATGATACAAGAAATGAAGGCATTGGAGAAGAAGAATACATGGGAAATAACTTCCCTTTTAGAAGGGAAGAAAGTGATTGGCTGTAAATAGATCTATATTGTCAGGTCTATAAGTGGAAAGATATAAAGGAAGGCTGGTTGCGAAAGGGTTTACCTTTTGGTCCACCAATCATTGACGGTTCTAGAACCGCTAGGCCCACGCTCTCAAACTTATGGGATAGATTAGATACCCCCAGTGGCTAAGATGAACTCTATTCGAGAAGTTGCATGCAAGAGATGACCTCTCTACCAATTAGATGTTAAGAATGATTTTATTCATGGTGACCTAAAGGACACCACCATCCGGTTCTGCTCCGTAGGAAGATAAAGATCTTGTTTGAAAATTCAAGGCTCTCGACAGACTGAAGTAACCCCCTCGTGCTTGGGCAAGTTAATATATCTCACCATCACCTGTCTTAACATTGCATATGTTGTGTGAAGTTAGCCAATAAATGTATGCACCTTCGAATTGCCATATATATTCTTCATCTGATCCTCAGGTATCTGAAATCTAGTCCCGGAAAGGGTCTGGTATATGAAAACCATGGTCGTTTTGATGTTGAGGTCTTCAATAATGTTGACTGAGCTGGATATCTTAGTGATAGGATATCCATTACTGGTTATTGTACAATCGGAGTAATTCGGTTACCTAAAGAAGCAAGACAACATGTGGTGTCAAACTCTAGTACAGAAGCTGAATCCGAGTCATGTCGCAAGGTGCACGAGAAGGAATGTTGATTTGGTTTATTCTCGCAGACCTTGGAACACATGCGAAACTTTGTATAGCTTCATAGGGTGAAAACAAGGCAACCCTTCATATTGCTAAGAATCTGGACTATCATGAAAGAAACACATCAAAGTGGATTGCCACTTTATAAGGGAGAAAGTGGAATATAAAGAGTTTTGTACTCCCGAAGTCATATTGAATATCAATTAGCAAACATTCTTACTAAAGCTGTTTGGAAGTCTGGATTGCAAGAGATTATATCCAAGGTGGGCATATGATGGCTATCTATGCTCCAACTTGAGAAAGAGTGTTGGTGTGTAAAGGGAATTATTTGGGTGTGTCTTATGGTTGCTAGGAGTTTGTTTGGGGTACTAGTACTGGTATGTTTAGGTGAAAAAAGTTTCGGATAATTTTCATTTATAAATTTATGGTACGATATTAGAATGCCATAAAAATGAAATAGAAACGAAATCAATGTGTTATAGGTATGAATTTCAATATCCATATAATTCTGTGAAAGTCAGATTTGACGTCATCTGGTGGATCTAGAAAAAATTTTAAGTAGAGGGGAGAAATTGTTTTCAAATTTAAGAGATACAATCATCAATTACATAGGAAACTGATTTCTTCTTTAATAGAAACGAGTTTCTATACAAATTGATATGTTTCAAAACCGATCAGCTAAAAAACAAGGCTGATTGACCTCAAACAGGACTGAGGGCCAATCGAACTTGCTAATGCAAGAACTGTTGTTTTGAGGCTGATCGGCCTCGTTTCAAGACCGATACCTTAGGAAAAAAAAAGTATCGCCCGATTGATACATAACCCAATGTACCAGCTGATACACTGAAATGTATCGACCGATACACCGATAGACAAGGATCAAAATTTTGGGTTTCATTTCAGTTTCGGAGGGGACCGAAACCGAAATTTCGGTCGAAAATTTGAATTTCGGCCGAAAATTTGAATTTCGGCCGAAAATTTGAATTTCGGCTGAAAATTTCAACCCCATACATAATCTGACTGAAATTTCGGTCCCAAATTATCGTTTCGGTAGGGATCGAAACTGATAATTTCGGCCGATAGGTATCACCCTGGAAGGTGACCAATACGCATCGATAAACCGGGAATTCAACCATGCCAGTTTCTATTTTAAATAAAAGGATTTTCAACTATATAAGGGAACACATTTCTATAAACATTTCGGAAATGTTCCGTACCAGTCCTCGACACTGCTACACATAGGGATAGGTATGATAGGGTCTTTATGGATATTATGTGCATTAGTGATGTGGATAGGATATTTGTCTAGTCCTATATGTATATTAATGAGAAATAGTATGACTCATCATCTCAAACCCTAATTTTTGGCCATCTTTCTCGCTCCTTTCTCTTTGTCACCTTCCTCTACCTACCTAATCTAATCTATCATCTTTAATATTATTTTAAGCATATAAGGGAAGAAATGGATGGAGCTTTGATTGAGGGCTCAAATATTTATATCCTCTCTTCTGGAAGATTAAAATAGAAGAATATTCTCTTAATATGATCCATATTTCCAAACTCGGTGATAATGATGTGTCGATTTAGGCCTAGTATGATATTGACACCGTTGGGTATTTGGTATCACATAGGTATGGACTGAGAACTCCCTGCATACCTACTGCGGATACTGAAATGTTTTAATTAGTATAAGATTTAAAAATATCATTAAAACCTCGCTATTAAAATTTATGATGATATTATTACTTAAATTATAAGCTCTTATCTCTTAAATCTATAATTACTTCAATTTTGAACATGAAAAGCTTATACATAAGCTCTTATTTTTTGAATATAAAGCTTATACATGAGCTCTTATTTCTTGAACCAATAATAACTTAAATATTGAACATAAAAAAGCTTATACATCCAGAATACTCGATAAGACATTCATTGATTTAGCTTAAAATGAGGATTTTGGAAATCCTAGGCATTTAGGCAGAACTTCTAGCATTTTCAGAGTTTTAATGCATTTCACAATTTCAATACATACGCATGCTCCCTTTATTGTCTTCTAATTTGTTTTCATAGAGTTTATGATTTTCTGGTTGATTCGATAAGGAATTTCGAAGCAAAACACGAGTTGGAAAAGGAAAAGTTGTTGTAGTTATAGGGTTAATGTTAGATGTAATGTATGTTGCATACTTGTAAATGTAACATGTCATTTTTGAATAATTACTGGCAGACCGATGCCTCATCATCCACAATCGCTAATAGTTCCTTAAACATTGCTGTGTAATATTAATGTGCTAGATATACTAAAATTATTCACTTCTTTAGTGACTAAACCTCATTTTTTTTATTATTTATGCGTAAAAAGTTCCTAATTACATGTATGCAAACATAAAAAGATCGCTTATATTTAAAAACAAATTACTATCCTTTCATTGTTTTTAACTATCTTTACTATCTTTTCAAATTTTCACTATCTTTTTATAATTTTACTATATTTTCATATTTTTAAATAAATTATACCATATGAACGGTATTGATACATAGTGGACCCAAAAAGTGGTTGATACAACCATTGATCCAAAATTCTTAAACCTTGATATCTTCAACTAATGTCCAAAGATATGGGTTCATGGAGGATTTATTCCTCAATAATTTGGCTTCAATGGGTGAAAGAATCTATAGTTCCATCCATCATAGCTAACACTTGAGTTAACATATGTTATTTGCTAGATTCTGTCATTGAGGAAAGGATGCAAGTGACAAATTCACCGAATTTTGGGTGCATATTGAATTTTGGGTGGGTCAAGTGACAAAATTCGCCGAATTTTTGAAAAAATCATGAATTTGAGGTTCTACGAATTAGTCCAAATTATTCGTGATTTTTTCAAAAAACCGTGTGTTTTTTAAAATTCGTGAATAGATCACGAATAATTCCCGATCTTTTCAATTAATCGTTATTTTTAATATTTTATTTTATATTTACTTTTTAGTCTTATTTTTTATTTTTACTTTCTCTCTCCGAATATTTCCCTGAACTTGCCGAATTTTGCCAGATTTGTCCGGATTTTAACCTTGCCGAACCCCGACTTGGTGACTATGCTTCCATCCAAGGATCAAATTTTCGGCCGAAATGACCGAAATTTCGGTCAGATTTTGTATGAGGTTGAAATTTCGGTTTTGGTCCCCTCCAAAACCGAAATGAAATCCGAAATTTTGATCCTTGCTTCCGTCTGACTTGGCAGATAGGCTGTGCAACGATGGTTTGGAAAGAGGAGTTCTTGTGTATTAAACTATACATATAAATATATAATAGACTTTGAGTGGTAGAGATTTGGGTAAGGAAAATTAGATTTATAGTTTAGTGGAATCGTATTTTGGGCTCTTTATTTTGACTTCCATATCTCTTTATTTCTGATTTACTGAATAGAACAAAGATCCTATGTGGGAAATCACCCATTGGCAACCTACTAAAGGAACAAACTACACATTGAAGGCCTTGATGCAGAGTTTTCTTTTTCAGCGACAGTAGAATCAAACTAATTTAGTAGACTGCTTGAAAAAATAAGTCCTCTGATAGCATCAAGAGAAGCGTTACCAAACTACAAATCTTTCTAATTTCCAGTATAGAAATTAAGCTTACGAGGCTAGAAACTCCTATCGGCCCAAAAATGAGGCAAAATTCAATAATCCCCAAAGCTACAAAGAGCAGCTTGTCACGGAGTTACTCTTTGCGACGTAATCTCTCGTGCGGCAACTAGCTTTTCACGTACTAAATCAGCCTACTCGTGTTTCAAACCTGCACGGTAACGCATTAGGTTAGAAACTATGCGGATTCCCGAATGCAACTCATATAGCTATACGCGGTGATATTCCTAGGGGCAGCCCCACTTAGAGTTTAGGTCCGCACCGTGAGGGTGGTCATGGACCACCAACACGATAGCTCCAGCGCACGACGCAACAGGAGCGACCTAACACCTATGCGAGGCCCGAATGCGCGAACTCAAGCCCACAAGGCTATCATACGCGTTCCGTAGGGGATCACTTAGGCCAGCGACACGTCACGTGACTGTTAGATCCTTTCCCCATATATATGGTTTAAACATCAATAGTGCCTAAATGGCAGGAGGACCTCAAACCCCTTGGTTTGACATACCGCAACGCCCTCCCGCATCGCTAGCCCAACTTGACTCAGTCGCGTCCGCGTCACGTGCCCTGCTGGCACTGCATCACGACCAAATTGCCACCATGTCGCGTACTTTCCTGGCCCACGACCGAAGCTCTTGAAGTACCAATGGCGAAGCCCTCATGGCTTGGTGACACGCCGGCGATGCCCCAGCTTCAACCCACCAATGCCTGACGCACTAGTGGCACAAGTGGCCCTGCGGCTGGCTCGGATGGCCACGCCGCGAGCCCACGTCCCAAGCTGCTCATTCCTCAATTTCCTAGATTATCCAACAAATATAAAAAATTTCTTTCCTAGCGACATCAAACTACTTTAGTAGACTGCTTTAAAAAATAAGACCTCCGATAGCATAGAGGCACTACCCAGCTACAAGTCTTCCTAATTTCTAACATAGAAAAATTAAGCTTACAAGGCTAGAAACTCCTACCCATCCATAATCAGCCCAAAAATTAGGCAAAATTCAATACTCCCCAAAGCCAGCAAGAGCGACTGCCCCCTCAATCTCCTAGGCGATTCAACTAAAATATAAAAAGAGCTCACCAATCACACCTTGATAAAACTATAACTCTTATTTCTCTTTAAAAGGCTATACGAAATCACAGAGTAAGAAAATGAAGGTTAAAGGCTCAAAGGGATCCTGACTTCTACGACAACTACACAAGATAATCTCTCGTGAGCCATAAATTAAGTATAAAAACACACCCACCATGGCATTGCAAACATTACAAGAAAGAGTTTTGTAAGCGAAAAAGCCATTTTAACTTAAACCATGACCAATCCCCCTACGGTAATTTCTTCATCATTACCATAGTGATAAAATACATATATGGGTTTAATACAGCAAGCAAAAATGTCTGCAAAAAAAGGAATATACAGAAAAAAAAAAAAAAGCAGGAAAAAATTGGAAGCTAAAAAAAAGGTAATACTCGAGCAGGTTGTGACGGGGCCAATACTTGAGTTTGCGGCATGGTGCATGGTGGCACGACATGTGGTGCCAGGAGGGCACGCGACATGGGGCCATGTTGGCCCGGCGACGTGGTCGCGCTGCGAGGACGCGACACGATCGTATGAGGGTACGACGCGGAGCATCACGGACGCGACATAGCCAAGGTGGGCTAGCGATGCATGAGGCGTTGCGGTATGTCAAACCAAGGGGTTTGAGGTTCTCCTGCCATTCTGGCTGAATGACTGTCTTACCCTTATATAGGGGAAGGGAGCTTGAGAGCTATTCCCCCGCACACGGGGCCTTGCGTTGCCAGAGGGGGCGCAAGTGTCTCCTAGGCCTGAAAGGGTGGGCCTAGGACGTCGACGCAGCGATGCAGTGTGGAACCCGGGTGAGGTTGATGTATGGCTCCGGAGCGCTGCGTGGGACTCAGTTGAGCACGACAGCATGTGGGCTAAGGATGAACGTGTGCTAGTAATTCGGAACGCACACGAAGGCAAGCTGCGTGGGACTCAGTTGGGCACGCGAGCGCGAGGCACAAGGCTGTGGGCTTGGTTCGGTATGTGAGCAAGACACGGTGGCATGCGAAGCTACATGCCAAGACTGTTGCGAGCGAGGTACTAGTGCAGTGCACAGGGTGAAGCTTGAGCAGGCCAAGTTAGCGCAGCGGTGCAAGTGGCGTGTCGTAAGGGACACGATGAGCTGAATGGTAGGCCGTGAAACAGAGGCAACCATGTTGGGAGGAGTTCTCGTCCTCTAGGCGGGTGGTATCAGAGCTGATGTGCAGATGGGTTGGCTTCGTTGCACGTGGTAGCGAAGCACCGCGCGAGTTGAAAGTGCGTCGAAGGACGCCCTCGCGGCTTGGTAAGTATCGTAGGCCGATTTAGCGAAGCGCGTGCGCTAGGTGCCGATGACCATTAGATTGCACTTGTAGTCAAACATTGATCGCAACGTGAAATAGTCACCTGCTCGAGTCATGCGTGACTCCAGTCAGGTGATCATTATTCATTACCCAAACGTTTAATATGTTTTAAGTTTAAGTTTTACCATATTTAAAAAAAAATTAAAACATTTCTATTAAATACGATAAAATACAGGAATAAAATGAATAATACGTGAAAACGTGTTAGGGGAAATACATGTAATTTTCAATAATAGGGTATTATACAGGTTTAGTACGCTATGGCAAAAAGGCAAATATTATACGGATATTTTTCAAAAAGATGCCGTATTTTGTCACTATGATCAGTACATTACTAAATTTAACCGCCCAAACTACCATTATATATTTATAATTCTAGTTCTATATAGATTTCCATGGACATTTTTCTAACTAATGCATACATGCATCATGTATATATGAATAAATAACGAAAGAAGCTAAGAACAATTCTCAATGACAACAATATATATATATAGAGAGAGAGAGAGAGAGAGATTTTCTTACTTGAAGCCAAGCTCAGCTAGTCTCTGTGAACACCATGTAAAATGCCGGCTCTCGTCGTCGGCAACTCGTGCAAAATCTGAAAAGAATTGGTCTCCAAGTACCTCTCTGAATCGAGAAAAGCGGACTACAGTATCCCATGCTAGATCTATGGCATTCAGCTCTACATGTGCAAGATTATGGAGCATATAAGCATTAAGTGGCAAACCCGAACTTTTGGGAGCAGGTATCTCTTTCGGAGAAACCTGAATTGCACAACATGAAACAATCAAACACCAAGCCTCTAAGCGTATCTAACCGCTACGGAAACCAAATAAGTGCAGTGATTTCCGTAGCGTACCTAACCGCTACGGAAACCAAATAAGTGCAGTGATTTCCCTGACCAAGTGTAATTTAGTAAGCTACATCATCTTCGCCTCTTGGCACAATGCCGATCCATCCAGACCATCCAATCACTAGGCCAACAATTGGATAAGTCATACCTTGAAAACCACACTGATCGAAAATTCCAAACAATCCAATCAATGTCCTATTTTTCAACCATTCCTATAAAGATCAATTGATGATCTCCAATAATTTAACCACCTATTGGATTTTCAATATTGATCAAATACAAGACCAATAAGATGATTCAAACTCTGTTACAAAATTCTTCGAATTAAAATTTTGGAAAATACTCCGATTAGGTGGTCTGCCATAGTTTTTGTCAAATATTCACAATTTTTTATCATTGTGATACATGCTTTAATCATATATATATATTGTATATTTTAACAATATATTATTATTTTTATAAATGAGTTTGAAATCCTGAATTTGGTTACTACAGTTTCAAATCATCTGATCAATTACATATTTTCTCGATCATACCAATATACCCAATAGACCCTCCAAACATAGGCAATTGATTCAATCGCTACGAACATCCGATCGACGCTAAATTTGGGCAGTGTTCCATCCAATAGGTGGCCAAAGGATTGGACGGTCCAAATCAATTATAGACATCCAACACCCTATTGGGTTAATTCATCTACAAGCTTAAATGATATCTATATACTTCTGAATGAAGAAATATAACCCAGAACCATGGATCAAACTATTGTTGAAGTTTAGTCCCACATCGGGTAAATCATAGCCCATTGGTTTCGAATTGGATGCACAAATTTATCATGTAATTAGATCATACATTTCACCACTCCACATCACCCAATTCAATTGTCCACATGATTTGGCTCAGTCCCGCCAACACGTGCAGGGCCGTGTTGAATTATAGCCTTGGCCCTCCTCCCCTAATAAAATCCTGGGCCAATCGGTTTTGAGTTGGATGCATAGATTTATCATGGCATCAGAGCAAGCCCTTCTCCACTCCACATCACTCATTTTAATTGTCCACATGGTTTGACTCAGTCCCGCCAACATGTGCAAGGACATGTTGAAGTTTAGTCCCACATAAGGTAAATTATAGCTTTGTCTCTCCCCTTCAATCAAAATATTGTTCGATACCGATACGTATCGGTTTTGGACCAGAACGATACGGTAAAATGGGTTTTTATCGCCCCCCCCCCCCTAAAAAACAGTCAAATTATCGTTCATATCATCCGTATCGTCCAAATTATCGGTCAATTTATTGCCCGTCCCAGAACTTTGGTTTTTCTATGGTCCCTTAGAAACAGTCAAATTACCATTCATATCATCTGTTTCGTCCAATTTATCGTTCGTATCGTCCAAATTATTGGTCAATTTATCGTTCGTCCCATAATTTTAATGTATTTTTTAGGATTTAAAAAGAAAAAAAGAAAAAAATATATATACTAGGACGATACATTCAATGTATCGGCGATATATTGAATGTATCGTCCGATACGCGATACGTATCGTCCTAGGGGTTTGGACGATACGGATCGAAAATTTGATTTTTCGATCCATGCTCCCCTTATAATATCCATGGCCCTCCACTCATTGCCAATTGGTTTTGAATTGGATGCACAGAATTATCAAATTTCGGCGAAATATCAAATTATTGGCCGCTATGTATTGGTTCCGGCCCTCGCCGAAACGATAACATCATATTATCAGGGTAATATAGAAATTATCCGCCCATAATATGGTGTTTTTTTTAAGGCCCGACCCGTTTTTTTATTTTATTTTTAGTGTTTAATAAAATAAAAAATAAAAAATTGAAGGACCGGAAAATTCAAATTTTCAGCCGAAATTTGAAGTTATCGGTCAAAATTTCGGTTTCGGTGAACACGGAAAACCGATATTTTGATCCTTGCGACCAAAACTATTTTGTTTCTCTTAACACTAGAGATCACAAATACACAGCAATATATGGTATAAGAAGAACATAGAATCTATGGAAGCGTAGAACTGACCAGAGCCGGCTTGGCCGGTCGAGATGGCAGACCGGGCGGTTCAGAAACCCCGACCGGGAGACTGTCGCTGGCCCATCTCGAATAGGCGAGATGGGTGAGCCGGGACTTGGTGAGAGGGTCGCTTGTGGAGAGAACTAAAGACCCCCACTCTGCTAGAGAAGCGACGGGGGCCGTCTGATCGTGATCGGGTAAAATGGGCAATGGCTCCGGCCCGTTGGATCCCCATCTCCGGTTCTCGTTGATGGGGTTCTGTCTCCATGTTTGAAGGCCGGGCCATTGGTAGTGAGCAGAGGGAGTGGTGAAACGCTTTGTTCGGATTAACCGAGATGGCTGGGAGGCGCGCACGGCGCATTTCAGCGGCCAGGATAGCATGGTTTTAAGCTGCTGCTTCGCGTTCCTGTGGTTCACTGCATATTGTTTCACTAAAATGAGTTGAGACGCCGTACCACTTTATTATGGTGGTGCCTAGGGCTGTCAACAGGTCCGACCCGACCCGATATCTTTCACCGCCGGCTATAATTTACCTAATGTGGGACTAAACTTCAACACGTCCCATGTTGGCGGGACTGAGCCAAATCGCATGGACAATTGAACTAAGTGACGTGAAGTAGAGAAGGGTCTACTCTAATACCACGATAAGTTTGTGCATCGAACTCAATGGGTTTTAGATTTCAAACAACACTCAGAATGTCATTCCCACCTTCAATATTCAGACTATCCACCCTAATGGTCGTGTCATGGATGATAGCCTTAAAACCATCTTTATGATTTTGAACCTCTTCAAAAATTTTAGAGTTCTTTTCCTTCCACAAGTGCCATAGAGTAGTTGCGAAGGTTGTTCAAATTATGGCTCCCTTTCTATTCTTCCTCATCCCCACTTTCATGCATAGAGAACATTTATCAAACAAAAAATCATGGTTCACATTAGAAAGACCCAAGCTATACTTGATAGATCTACAAACCCATCTAGAGAAGCCACACTTGAAGAAAAGGTGGTTTGTGTCCTTATAATGATCCCAACAAGGAACACACCTAGATGGCATCATCATACCCATTTTAGCAAGATTTCCCATAGTAAGAAGCTTATCTTGGATTGCAAGCCAAGCACAAAAGGCGTGCTTAAGAATATTCTTACCATTCTAATTAAACATCTCCCATTGCACTGAAGAAGTAAAAGGCTTAATAACCCCCCAAGCTAATTTGATGGAAAAAGTTCCTCTCTTGTCTGGTTCCTAAATCCAACGATCACTAGAGTCTCCAATAGGAGGGGGATCTCACGAACAAGATTCCAAGCCACCTCCATTCTGATTGTAGTCGCCTTCGGCAAATTCTAAACCCCTTCAAGCACAATATCTTTGATTTTGGCATTGATATCAATGTTAGCTTGGATGGCTAATCTTCTGCTATACTTAGGAATCAGAGACACACCATCAACCCACAGATCAAACCAAAAAGTAGTCGCCTCCCCATCCACTAAAATAACTCTACTATTGTTTGCCACAATAGTTTTAGCTTGCATTATACCTCACTAGGCCCATGATGTGTCTCGTGGAATAGAGCAATTCTAAAGACTATCGAAATCAAAATAGATGGAACGCATGCCTTGGACCCATAGAGAATTCTCATTTTTGATCAAAGTCCAAAAGAGTTTAGCCATACCAGCTAAATTTCAGTCTTTCAAACTTTTAATTCCCAAACCGCCTTCATTCTTGGCCTACATTTTCTCTTCCAACTGATAGGATGCATCGATTGAGAAAGAGATGGCCCTCTCCATAGAAATCTGCAGAAAATATGTTCAATTTCCTTTTATGGTTTGTCTTGGAAGGTTAAAAGCACCCATCCAATAAACCTGGAAGCTGCTAAAAATCAAGATGATGAGTTCAAGTCTATCTGTATATGAAAGTAAATGCCCTTTCTAACTCTCCAGCCGGTCCTTAATTTTTTGAATAAGCAGCCTACATAAAGAATGAGTCATTCCTGAAGGGAACAAAGGAAGACTCAAATACCGAAGAGGAGGTTCATCTTTCATGAATCTCAAATTAACTTTTATTTCATCTTCCAATATACAAGCTTTGCCACAAATGAAAGCACTCTTGGAATCATTTGCCATAAAACCTGAAAACTTGTGAAATTCTAAAAGCAATCCTCTTAGTTCTTTAACCAAATTAATATCTTCTTTAATAAAAGGAAGAACATTGTCAACAAAAAGGAGATGAGAAATATTAGTCTCATTCATGAGATTGGGCATTTTAATCCTATCCTCATCAACTAACGTAAATAGAAGGGGTGAAAAAGGATCACCTTGTCTTAGGCCACACTTCCCTTGAAAGAAACCAAATGGCGTATCATTCACTAAAATAGAGAATGAAGTCGTAGTAATGACTCTTTGGTCCAATCAATCCATACATCATCAAACCCCAATTGTTTAAGAATTTCAATGGTAAAATCCCATCGGACCTTATCGTAAGTCTTTTTTATGTCAATTTTCGCACAAAGAGCCCTAGGCCCACTTTCCAAGTAAAAATTTTGCACCATCTCATGGGCTAGGAGAATATTTTCAATTATTCTCATTTCCTTAATAAAAGTAGATTGATTAACGCTCACTAACCTAGGGAGAACCAAAGCCAGGCGGTTAGCCATAATCTTCGTTATCACCTTGTATATGAAATTACATAAGGCAATAGGACAAAGTTTATCAACGATATTAGCCCCTTACTCTTTAGAAATAAGCCTCAGAAAAGTTGCATTGAGAGACTTAAGAATTCTCCTACGACTGAAAAAAATAACTTATAGCGCTTAGAAGATCTTCCCCCACGATGTCCCAGTAGCACTTGAAAAACTCAGAAGGAAATCCATCAGGGCCAAGTGCTTTCCAGAAGGAGACTCAAAAATAACTTTTCAAATCTCTTCCCTCGAAACTTCTTTAGAGAGGACACTAGATTCCTGAATATTCAACTTTCTCGCAAAAGAGATCTGAGGAATCGACTCATCACTTGAAGGATAATAGATACCTTTATAGTGCTCCACAATGAACTTCCCAATAGCCTTCGGATCAACCATGAAATTATCATTCTCATCCTTTAATTCAAACAAGTTATCATTTGAGATTCGGGCCTTCACCGATGCATGAAAAAACTGTTGGGTATTTGTGACCCACACAATAACTTTTACTCTTTTTATTGATTGACTAAAGGCTTAGAGATTTTCATTGGTAACGAGATCCTACTCCACCCAATTTTAGGAGTCAATTTTGGCATGATTGGTTTGTGGTAAGCCAATCCCCATATTTTAGTAATACGCCTCTCCCTTGAATCTTTGATGGGTTAGAATTCAAGGGCATGCTATAAAAGAGGACAACGTCCCCTCTTCATCTCCGCTCAATATTTTTGTGTCTATCGTATAGAGAGAGATATAAGTGAGGTAGTTTTGTCCTCAAGCCATCTAAGCATGCTACTTATCGGAATTCTCTGGCAGATCATTCTCATTGGCAAGGTATGTTCTAACCTTGCGATTAAATTGTTCATGATTGAAATTAATTGCCTTTAATTAATATTATTTATTTAACAATTGGTATCAGAGCCGCTAATTTCTTTTCAATAAAAAAAAAAAGCTTGGTTGGTTTGCAGAGGCCGTGAGTTCGCCGGCAGCTCTGGTGGTTGGGTTCATAGTGATTTCCCATTGCCGGTTGTTGATCTCTCCAGTACCCACTAGTTGGCCAAAGGGCATATGCATAATGATAAAAAATAAATAAATAACGTAAAACAAAGAGGTTAGAGAAGATGACGGTGAGTTTTCCTCATCTTACTGTCGCCAATACGCCTTTTCAGCTCACCGGATCGATATCGGTCAAGTCCTAGCGCCGGGGGCCATTGGCCAGCATGGTGGATTGTCACTTCTCTGATGCTTACTCTGTTAAGATCACAACTCACCATTGTCTCAGACGTCTATCCAGTGTGACCAAGGAAACACTTAGGCTGTTGTTTCCCTTCAAGAAAGTATATATATATATATATATATAATATTACGATAGCAAAAACAATCGACTTTAATATTATCAATATAATATTATCAAAAGTAAAGGAAACATATTTTAAAATTTTGTTTTATTGTAATGGGTGGCTATCCCATATAAAGCTAAAGCATCAAAGCCGGTGCTTCCCGAATTGTTTTGTAGGGTAGATTCATTACAGAATACTTTTTATTATGTTTCTACCGACTGCAAATATTAGTTTAATCCTGTAAATTTGTTTTCATCACCACACCGAGTCTAATTCGGGCTCACTTTTTCGAATGCAATATCTGGAGATATACAATTATGATTTACACATATGACCTATCATTTTTGGTCTACTCAACGAGTTATACATATTGGACTCTTTATTTGGACAGTCTAAGACTGTTTTGGACCTAAACTTTTCAATCAAAGTTCATTCAATTTATTTTATGCAATTATACATCCTTTCCTCATATTAAATAAAAATTGTTGAACCTTTTCTATTTGCTGCTCTTATACTATCATGTCATTATTCATAGTAAATTCATATGCAATTTTCTTGTTAATAAACCTTTTATATATAAACAGCATACATACAATGTCTATTCTCATGCACTTTCTTCATTGAATTAAATTTAATCAAAATTAGTATGTGGGCATTCTCTTAGATTAAAAATATGAACTATTGACATGATAGAATGCCTAGGAGCTTTAGTTCTATCTATAAAGGGATTTAGGTAGAACGGTAAAATAATCATTTATGAATGTGTAGCCAAAGTAGGTTTATAGTCTGCCCAAAGGTGACCGACCTATAGATGGCACATGATCCTTAAATTTTGAAATTCAATTTCATTAAGATTGCATGTGCATTCGTCTGTGTGAACTACTATTTCTAGCCAAAGCTGATTTAAAAAATTCATACAGATGGAATGAGTAGAATAGTCATGTGTGTCTAGGTGAGAGAAGAGCAACACTTCTAGCCTAAGCTGATGGATAGCTTTGATCAAACTGAAAATGTATCCAACTTGGTCTATGTGTGTTCTTAAACACAACTTAGGAAGACTTCGATAAGTCAAAGCTTCTGCTCCAAGGTGATGCTAAGACAATGGGTAAAGTCCGTCCCTCATAGTGAATGTTCCTTTACACATGTTTGTTTACACTCTAATTAATTCAACCTCGATCGTGGGTATGAATTTTATTTTATAAAGTTCTAATCGAACAATGTGTTGCTTGTTATTCTTTGTCATATTAGATATGAACGAATCAGTCTTACACTAATAGATGACGAATATTGAAAAACTTAATGACACCAATTATAACACCTAGTGGATGGGCCTTGATTTAACCCTTGTGTATATGGACTAAGACTTTGTTCTCACAGAGAACAAGCCAACTATACTGTCCAACGCTACTGAAACTCAAAAGGCTCAATACGCTCAATGGGACAAGGCAAATCATATGAAAATAATGATTATACGTGCTTCTATTACTGAACTCATTAGAGGTTGTATTAAAACTAGAGAAACAACCAAAGAATCATTAAAGATTATCTAAGATCAGTTCGTTGGAACAGTAAAATCCCTTTAGTACGGCTATTTGGTGTAATTTGTCAATATGCGATATGATGACAATGGGAGTCAAAAGCAGAGAAACATTGTCTTCCAAGAAGATCGTAATATTGTCATACTTATTCCTGTTGGACCTTCTTTACCTACTCTTTCTATGGCTCCTATTCCTCCTCCCATTATTGAACCCGAAGAAAACTCCATACCTGTATCCGTTCTTCATGACATGGGGACATCGAGTACAATCACTCTGACTCCATCTACTCCTGAAGAGCAATCAATTACTTTAAGAAGATCCTCTAGAGAGTGAAGATCTACCATACTGATGTGCAGTGAAATATGATGATATTTCACCCCTAAAGACCTACATTTAGCTATCCGATGAAAGCCATTTAACATGTTTTTAGATGGTTTTAGTGATTTACAGGCCGGCAGATGTGTTGAGCATGAAATAACCCACAAGTTCAGAATATAACGTCAAATTCGTGCTACTTTGGATCATGCGGAACCTATCCCGACTTGGAGCTCAATTTGACCCTTCAAGACAGTAGATTCAGAAAATTGTTAAAACACGAAAGTTGTAGAGCTCGTTGTCAGCTTTCCAACGCCACCCGAATCGCCTCAATCCGACTTCAGGATAGAAAGTTATGGCCGAAAGACCGAGGCAGTGTCTGAATGCAAAGTGCAGCGGGAGTTCACGGAAATCTGGGAGGTCGATCGATCGACCCTTTTTAGTCGATCGATCGACCAAAGACGAATTTGAGTCCGGATAGAGTTTGGCCGCGAGAAAATCTTGGAACCAAGAGTGGCGTACGTTTTGGCAATTACGGGAAAAAAAGATATTCTTGGGGGATATATATATTCATCCGGGGAGTCCTTGAGAAGAGAGGATTAGGAGAATTAGGAGCATTCTGTTTTATTCTGATTAGTTTTATTTCTTTATTTTTCTTTAGAGAGAGTTTTGTCTTACAGAGAGTTTATTCATTTTTTCTGCATTATTATCATTCTTCTGTGTTAGTTCTTTCTGCTTTTCTAAATCGTACGTACTGGGAATAAAAGCTCTTTGTGGAAATTGTTAAAGCTCTTTACGGTATTTTTATATTGATGTTAGTGTTTATTTATATTTTAATTATGTTGTTTACTTTTACTATGTGTGGCTAGTTTTATTAAGGATGGGGATCTAATGATTCCCATCCGAGGTATTTATTTATACTAATATCAATCTGTGATTGAGATGTCAGATGCCTTTTAAGACCCTAATATTTATTGAATATGGTGAAATCATCATTTCAGTCCGAGATCTAGGTGCTAATCATGCCCTATGATTTCAGATCTGTAAAAATGATTTTATCCTAGTTATCACCCATCTCGGGGTGAAGTTTTACCACAATCTGAGGTGTGAGTGTTAATCATACACTTATGGGGTGTTAATCATACATCTCCTTGATCTCGGATTGATGGTGTGACTTTATCCCAGTGGTGAGTTCCAATCACGATCTGAGGTGTGGGTGTTAATCATACACCTATGGGGTGTTAATCATACATCTCCGTGATCTCAGATCTATATTTTAGAACTCACGTGTGTATAGGGCAGTTCTTCTTTTGAGAAATTTGTTAAGGATTTCATATCTCAAACCACAGATTGGTATTTTATAAATGATAAACCAACGATGGGAGGATTTAGCATCCCAATCCTTATCTTTCATTAATTGTTTAATCCTTTAGATTTCGTTAGTATTTATCTGTGTTATTAAAAGTTACCATAATTCTAGGTTTTCAGTTACTGCATAAGATCTGTAGAAATTCTTTTAGTTAATTAATATTTCTGTTTTTTATATTTTCTAACTAATCCTCGTGGGAACGATCTCGTACTTTGCACCCACTGACTACATCACGATTCGTGCACTTGCGAGTATAAATTTTAGGACACATCACATACCATCTGATTATAAAGTCTATTTGTAAGAGGATAACGATGTTGATCTAGATCTTGATGACCCTCCTTCCTTCCTCAAAGCTATGAAGAGCAACAAATTTCAATACTGGCAGGAGGCCATGAGAGAGGAGTTGCAATCTATGAAAAATAATCATGTTTGGGAACTTTCTACTCTTCCTGATAGTCATAAGAAATTAAATGCAGATGAGTTTTCAAAAATAAAAGAGACTCGGAGGGAAATATTAAAAAGTACAATGCAAGACTCGTTACCAAGGGCTTTACACAGAGACCTGGCATTGACTTTAATGAAACACTCTCTCCCATCTCATCAAAAGATTCACTACGGATCATCCTTGCAATCGTTGCCCATTACGATATCGAGTTACACCAAATGAACGTTAAAATGTCATTCTTGAATGGTGATCTGGAAGAGAAAATTTATGTCTCAGCCAAAGGGTTTTGTAGCACATGGAAAAGAGAATCTTGTTTGCAAATTGAAAAGATTTATTTATAGATTAAAGCAGGCTTCACGACAATAGTATTTAAAATTTGATAAAATTGTGACCCAATTTGGCTTCAAAGAAAATATTATGGACCAATGTATTTACATCAAAGGGATTAAAGGGTGTTTCATCATTCTTGTTCTTTACGTTGATAATATACTTCTTGCAAGCAGCGATATTCATCTCCTACACGAAATAAAACTTTTTCTCTCAACGAGTTTTGATATAAAAGATATGAGAAATACTCAATATATTCTTAGAATTAAGATTCATAGAGATCGGGGTGTTGGACTTTTAGGCTTATCCTAGAGAGCTTATATTGATAAAGTTTTCAAAAAAATTTATATAAAAAATTATGCCTCGGTGATGCCCCTGTTGTTAAAGGCGACATTTTTAGTGAAAGTTAATGTCCAAAAAATTAAATCGAAAAAATACAAGTAAATGTCTTTAAATATGCTTCTGCTGTTGGAAGCTTAATATATGCAATGGTATGCTTAATATCAGATATCACATTCATTGTTGGAATACTCGAAAGACTATAACGAAATCCTAGTATTACACATTTTAAAGCGATGAAGAAAGTCTTACGATATTTACAAAAAATTAAAGATTTCATGCTAGTTTATAAAAGGTCGAGCGTGATTGCAGTTGTCGAATCTACAGATTCTGACTATGTTGGATGCTTGGAAACTCGAAAGTCTATCTCGGGTTTCACCTTCAAGCTTGCTCATGGAGCTATATCTAGAAGGAGCACAAAACAAAGCATAACTATAGATTCCACTATGTTTGAAGAGTTTATTGGATGTCATGAGGCAGAAAAGCTTCATTGGAGAACCAAAAGTTATGGATTCTATTGATAGACTTATTGTTATTTATTGTGACTGATGAGTAGTGAAATATGATAATATTTCACTCCTAAATACCAACATTTAGCTATCCGATGAAGGCTGTCTGATAAGAATTATGAGATTTGAAGTGTTTCAAGTAAATAAAATCCAAGTGCATAAAACAGCCCAAGAATTCCGAAAATAATATCAAAATATTGCAACTTTGGGTCATCGAGAACTTAGTGCAACTTAAAGCTCAATTTAGACTTTCAAGCCATCCGATTCATGAAATTTCTAAAACATAAAAGTTGTAGATCTTTCCATCCGCTTTCCAATGCCGTACGAATCATATCAATCCGAGTTTAGAGTAGAAAGATATGACCGAAATACCGAGGCAGTGTCTGATGCAAAAGTGGGCGGGAGTTCACGAAAATCTGGGAAGGTCGATTAATCGACCTTACACTCGATTAATCAAGGAAAGCGACAGAATCTGACACAAAAAGCATTGTTTGGATGCAGAATTAAAGGGAAGGTCAATTAATCGACCATTTACTCAATTAATCGAGTAAAGTAATTCAAGTTGAGACGGAAGTGACTCCTAGTGCAGATTTTTCAGGAGAGTCGATGCATCAACCCTACAGGGTCGATTAATCGACCCTGACTTTTCTAGCCAGGGAACCTGCAGGGCTTGGAGAGTATTTGAAGTAAAACCAACAACTCAAGAAGGAGAGCTAGATAGGACTTTTACTTTTTTTCTAGCTAGACGTAGAGATAGAATAATTATTATTTTTTTTGGAGAGATTTGTTCCTTTAATCTTGTCAGCATTCCTTTCTTCAATTTAGTATTTTTGTTCAGTTGATTCCTAGTTTAAATTTAAAAATTAGCAGAGAGCATTGTTAATTTCGTTTCTGAAGATCATCGTACCTGTGGATCAAAGAATTTCTATTGAAGGTTGAGGTATTTTTAATTAATTAAATTGATGTTATTTTTCATTCCTTATTTATTTATGTCATTTAATTACAGTATGTGTGGCTAATTTCTTAGCGATAGGGATCTAATGATTCCCATCCGAGGGATGTACTTCTAATAATATGAATCTAGGATTAAAATATGAGATTTTATTTTATGGTTATTAAGCTATCACGAACGGATGAAATCTCCGCCACTAACTGGGATTGAGTGTGTCGAGTCATACCCTGGATCTCAAATCTATGACGGCAATTTTACACAAATCATTGTTATATGGTCTTTTTGCTTTCATCGTGTGGATCTACTTACGATTATGATCCGGGATCGAGTGTGCCGAGCCATGCCCTGGATCTTAGATCTGTAATGATAATTTTATCTTAATTACTCCCTAATCTGAAATCAAGTGTGTCGAGCCATGCACTTGATCTCAGATCTATGGTGGTATTCTTATTGGAATTTTTACCCACTTTTGGGATAATTTTTATTTGAAATCTGAGATCAAGTGTGTCGAGCCATGCCCTTGATCCAAAATCTATATATGAAAATCATCCCTGAAATTAAGTCCTGATTGCAGGGATGCAACGTGAAACCTATCCGGGTTTTGATCATTTATCTTTCATGAGAGATGCTTTTCAATGATATATCTCATAATTTAATCCTTAGATTTATATTACGGGAAGAACAAATCAAAGATGGGAGGATTTAGCATCTTCATCTTTACCTTTATTTTGAATTATCAATTAAGTTTTAGTTTGTAGTCAGTAATTGTCATTTCACAAAATCGCCTAAATCATAATATTGGTAAGGTTATGTTAGTCCTTGATAGATTTCTTGAATTACTATCTCATCTTTTTAGATCTTCCAAAATAGTCCTCGTGGGAACGATCTCGTACTTTGCACCCACTATATACAATCTGATTCGTGCGCTTACGAATAAAACATCACAATTAAATTTCACATCAAGTTTTTGGCGCCGTTGTCATGGACTAAATCAAGAAAATCTGAATTTTTAGGAATTAGACAGTTAATTTTAGAAATTTTCGTGGATTAAAACAGTTTCTCTACTGAAAAAAATATATAAATAAATAAAATTTTTCTGTCCTTTGTCGATTAATCGAGTCTACCACTCGATTAATCGACCTCTGTCTCGATCGATTGAGATTCCTACTCGATCAATCGAGATTTTAAAAAAAAAAACAAATAATTTTGAAAAAATAATAATAACAAAATTAAAAATATAAAAATATAAAAATATAAAAATTCAAAGAAAAAAGAAAGAAAAAAATATATATCTCTCTTGAGATTTTCTTTCCTGAAACATCCTCTCTGTGTGTCATTTGCATGCACACTAGGTCTTCTAAAGAAAGAACTTTAGAACCTTTAAATTCTGAGATCGAACGTGCTTGCTGGTCAAATCGTAAGGACGCTAAATCAAGGCAAAAATTCTCTAGTGAATCATCCACTGAAGTCAATATGACTGACAACATGAATGGACAACTCAAACAAAAACAAGAGGAAGAACCAACATTGAGAGAACTGTTTTCTCCAATCACTACAAATACCCCATCATGCATTGTATACCCCGCCACACCTGGTGGCCGGTTTGAAATCCGTACAAATGTCATCCAAAATTTTCCAATCTTTCATGGCATGGAGAGAGAAGACCCATACCAGCACGTTAAAGACTTCGTCGAAGTCTGCTCATCTGTATACCAAAATTTCAGCGAAGAATCTGTTAGGCTACGCTTGTTTCCTTTCTCTATAAAGGATAAAGCAAAAGCTTGATTAAATTCTCTACCATCGAGATCCATAACCACCTGGGATTAGATGGTCAAAAAGTTTCTGTCAAAGTTCTTCCCTATGACGAAGATGAATGCCCTCATACGTGAAATCACGAATTTCACACAAGAGGAAGATGAGAGATTATATGAAGCTTGGGATAGATTCATGGATCTCTTACTAAAATGTCCATACCATGGATACTCAAAGTGGAGATTGGTCCAATATTTCTACAATGGACTAAGTCAACCAAATAGACATCTGGTAGAGTCAATGAATGGAGGAGGATTCCTGAGCCTCAAGGAAACTGAATCCTATGCTTTCCTAGAAAAGCTGGCCGAGGATTCTCAACACTGGGATTTCACAAAGACTTGGGAACAATCAGTCAAAGCTCGTGATCAAGCTGGAAGTTCAACCAAGAAGGGAGGACTATACGTAGTAAAGGATTCTTCGGATCTGATGGCTAAAATTAATTTCCTCTTTCAACAAGTGGAGGAATTGAAATTAAAGAAGAATGTGCATATGATAAATACACAACTCGGGCCATGTTCAATTTGTGCAAGTCCAATGCATATAGCAGATGATTGTCCTTCAATGCAGAACTATTATGAAGACACATCTGAACAGCTAAATATTGTGAATAACTATGGGCAGAATCAAGGAAACATTTTCAATAAGAATAACCCAAATAGTTGGAGAAGCCACCCAAATTTCTCATGGAAACAAAATAATCAAATAGCACAGCCCAGGAAATAGGGGACAAACTTCTATCCTCAACAAAATTTCAACCAAGGACCGCAGCAAAACTATGGTCAAGGGCAATTTTAATAGCAAGGGTTAAATAATCTAAATCAATTTTAATACAAGCAAAATCAGGTTGGGCAGCCACGACAATTGAACCAAAATTTTCAGTTTGCACAACCAATGGGAGGTTATCAAAACCAACCACAATAAAATTTTGCGCCAACATTTCCACCACCCGGATTTAACAATCCACTGGGAAATGCTGTCCAACGTCCTCCTACACAAACTCCTTCTACTAAGGACTTGTTGAAAGTTATTCATTCTCACACATCCTTAATCTCTAAAATAGAGACCCAAATTGGACAATTGACAACTTTTCTCTGTGAAAGAGAAAAATGATTGTTTCCTAGCCAACCAGTTCCTAACCCAAGGGGTCAGATGGTTGTTGAACAAATACCAACTTCAACACAAGATGATGATCAACAACAAATTCGGGTGATCACAACGTTGAGATCTAGAAAGCAGGTCAATAATAAAGTAGTGTTGCTAGAGGAGGAGAAAAATTCTGATGGAGAGAAGAAATTTGAAGAGAAAGAAGAAATTGAGGAAAAAGTACAAGTAAAAGAAACAACAGAAGAAAAGAGTGAACAGAAGAAAAGTTTTGTTCCTAAAGCACCGTACCCACAAAGATTGATGGCACCACGAAGAAATCGTAATGTGGAAGGAATAAATGAGATTTTCAAGCAATTAAAAATTAATATTCCTTTCCTGGATGTCATCCGACAAGTACTTGTTTATATAAATTTTTTGAAGGAATTGGTCACAATCAAAAGAAAGACAAATATTCCGAAAAAGGCTTTCTTAGCCGAGCAGGTTAGCTCAGTATTGCAAGCAAAGCTCCCAATTAAATACAAGGACCCAGGTTGTCCTACAATCTCAATCATCATCGGCGATAATTGTATTGATCAGGCCCTTTTAGATTTAGGAGCAAGTGTCAACTTGTTGCCTTACTCTGTGTACAAGGAGCTCGAATTGGGAGAGCTTAAGACCACTGCGATGACCCTTCAGTTAGCTGATCGGTCAATAAAGATCCCTCGAGGAATTGTGGAAGATGTTCTCATCAAGGTGGATTCTTTCTATTTTCCTGTAGATTTTGTTGTTTTAGACACTGAACCGGCACCAAATTTGAAGAATAACATTTCGATGATTCTAGGAAGACCTTTCCTAGCAACCTCCAATGCGCTGATCAATTGTCGAAACGGGATCATGAATCTGTCATTCGGGAATATGACAGTGGAACTCAGCATCTTTAATATTGCCAAGCAACCCATGGATGATGATGAACATGCACAAGCCTGCATAATTGATGAGATCATGGAAGAAATATTTCATGCATCTGAAATTGAAGATCCTTTAGCAACTTGTCTTGCACATTTTGGAGAAAATTTTGATGTGGATCAACTGATCCAAGAAGTGAATCACATGTTGGACTCCACACCGCTTCTGGGAGAAGAAAATAAAATAGGTTTTGGAGCTCCAATTGAATTAATCATGGAAAAGCCGAAAGAGGAGGAGAAAGTGTCCTTAGAACTTAAACCTCTTTCGGAAAATCTTAAGTATGCCTACCTGGGGGAGAATGAAACTCAACCCATCATAATATCATCAAAATTGGATGCAAATCAGGAAGGCCAACTCATGAATGTGCTCAAAGATCACAAAAGTGTCATCGGATAGTCGATAAAAGATATCAAAGGCATTAGTCCGACGGTGTGTATGCACCAAATCCATTTGGAAGACAATGCTAAGCCTTCTAGGGAACCACAGAGGAGACTGAACCTTATAATGCAAGACGTGGTCCGAAATAAGGTAATAAAACTTTTAGATGCTAGAATCATATACCTCATCTCTGACAGTAAATGGGTTAGCCCCACACAAGTGGTCCCTAAGAAGTCGGGAGTCACAGTGGTGAAGAATGAGGAAAACGAACTAATTCCTACAAAAATTCAAATAGGTTGGAGAGTGTGTATCGATTATCGAAAGTTAAATTTAATGACGAGGAAAGATCACTTTCCACTTCCGTTTATCGATCAGATTAAGACTAGCCGGGCATGATTACTATTGCTTCCTCGATGGCTATTCCGATTATAACCAAATAGTCATTGCACCTGAGGATCAAGAGAAAACTACGTTCACATGCCCTTTTGGTACTTTCTCCTACCGACGAATGTCGTTTGGGCTTTGTAATGCACCAGCTACATTCCAAAGATGTATGCTAAATATTTTCTCGGATATGGTCGAACGATTTCTCGAAGTTTTTATGGACGACTTCTCGATCTATGGAAACAGTTTCGCTGACTGCTTGAATCATTTGTCGCTAGTGCTTGCACGATGTTAGGAGAAGAACCTTGTTCTTAACTGGAAAAAATATCACTTCATAGTTAAAGATGGCATTGTTTTGGGACACATCATATCATCCCAGGGTATCGAGGTCGATAAAGCTAAAGTTGATATAATTGCCAATCTACTACCACCGAGAACAGTTAAGGAAATAAGATCTTTTCTAGGACACGCTGGTTTTTATCTGCATTTTATTAAAGATTTTAACAAGATAGCGCGACCGCTATACAATTTACTTTCAAAGGATGTCTCATTCCTCTTCGACGATAAATGTTTGCAAGCCTTTGAAACTATTAAGGCTGAATTGATAAAAGCCCTGATAATTCAATCTCCAAACTGGGACATCCCGTTCGAAATCATGTACGATGCCTCTGATTATGCAATTGGAGCTGTTCTGGGACAAAAAATAGAAAAATTATAGCATGTAATCTACTATGCGAGTCGCACTCTCAACGATGCCCAGTTGAACTACTCGACCACTGAAAAGGAACTTTTGGTAGTAGTTTTCGCGTTGGATAAATTTCGATCCTATTTATTAGGGTCTAAAGTCGTGGTATTTACAGATCACGCTGCTTTGCGTTATCTATTCGCTAAGAAAGAGACTAAAGCGCGGTTAATCAGATGGATCTTATTATTGCAAGAGTTCAATTTGGAGATCAATGACAAGAAAGGCTCAGAAAATGTGGTGGCAGATCACTTGTCAAAAATTATTATTGAGAAACCTGACAATCCTGTTCAGATCTTAGAGCACTTCCCAGATGAGCAGTTGTTCAGGATTGATTGCCCACCTTGGTATGCAGATCTTGTCAATTACCTAGTCACCGAGAAATTACCTCACCATTGGTCTAAGAATGAGAAATCCATTTTCTTAGCTCGAGTGAAATACTACTTTTTCGAAGATTCGTATTTATTCAAATATTGTCCCGATCAAATCATACGAAGATGTATTCCTGAATCTGAACAACCACGGATTATCTCGTTCTGTCATGAGTTAGCTTGTGGAGGTCACTTTAGTTCCAAAAAGACTGCAGCAAAAATCTTCCAAAGTGGTTTTTACTAGTCGACAATCTTTAAAGATTGTCATCAGCATTGCAAATCTTATCACAACTATCAAATGTTGGGCCAGATCTCAAAGTGCAACATGATGCCGCTCAATTCAATTTTAGAAGTTGAATTATTCGATGTTTGGGGGATCGATTTCATGGGTCCTTTCCCAAATTCGTTTGGAAACACGTTCATCCTTGTCGGAGTTGATTATGTCTTGAAATGGGTAGAGGTTGTGGCTTGTAAAACGAACGATCACAAAGTAGTGATCAAATTCTTGAAGGATCAAGTGTTTTCACGTTTTGGTATTCCAAAGGCGATAATTAGTGATGGTGAAAAGCACTTTTGCAATAAAGTGTTCACTCAATTAATGAAGAAATATGGTGTCACACATAAAGTTGCTACACCATACCGTCTTCAGACAAGTGGCCAAGTTGAAGTCTCTAATCGGAAACTTAAGTGAATTTTAAAGAAGACAATCCATCCGAACCGTAAAGACTGGTTGCTAAAACTGAATGACGCTCTGTGGGCGTATCGAACTGCATTTAAAACTTCGATTGACAAATCGCCTTATCGATTGGTCTTTGGTAAGGGTTGTCACCTCCTGGTTGAACTGGAACATCGAGCATTTTGGGCCATTAAGTCATTGAGTTTTGATCTCCTGAAATCTGGTACCCAGAGGGGTTTGCAAATAAATGAATTAAAAGAAATCCGTGCTGACGCATATGACTGTGCTAAATCTTACAAGGACCATATAAAACGGGTTCATGATCAATCTATTCTACGTAAATCTTTCGTTGTTGGTCAACAGGTTCTACTCTACAATTCCCGACTTCACCTATTTCCAGGGAAACTAAAAATCTGCTGGAGTGGTCCTTTCAAAATCTCTCGAATACTCCCCAATGGGGCAGTTGATGTTATCAATCAGAGATACGGGAATGTTTTTTGAGTTAATGGTCAAAGATTAAAACCGTTCCTAGAGGATGCAATTGCATTCTCTGACACTCTTTCCTTGGGTGATCCAATGGATCATTCTGACTGAGGCATTCATATGGTCGAGCTATCGACGTTAAACTAGCGCTCATTGGGAGGCAACTCAATTATGTGTAATTTCGTTTTGATATTTTGTTTAAAATAATAATAATAATTAAATTAAATTAAATTAAAAATAAATAAATTCACTTTTTCTCGATTAATCGACAATGGATGTCGATTAATCGACCCTTCCCCTCAATTAATCGACTCCTAGTCGATTGATCGATAGTCATAATGAGTGTTTTCTTTTTCAAAGCAGTCTGCATTTATTGTTGGCTGACTTTTTTTGATTAGTCGATTAATCGACTCCCAGAGTCGATGCATCGACTAATAGCATTGAAAATCGTGCTGCTTTTTCAGATTCTGTCAGTTTTGTTTTACTTGGAGTTGATTAATCAACCACCAGAGTCGATTAATCGACTTAAATACTGTGCATGCATTTTTTTTTTTTTTACTACCTCGATTAATGTCGATTAATCGATGGCACGTGTCGATTAATCAACTTTTCCACTTCCAGACGTTGCGTCTTTTCATTCAAAGCGGTTGTGTGTTTCGATACGACGCAGTTAAAGCCGCGCCTTTTCCAATGCAGCCGATTAATCGACCCTATAAGGTCGATTAATCGACTATATGCAGTGTGTCCGTCCTGAAAGGACGCCTTTGCGCCTATTTAAGGGCAGCAATCTCTCTCCCTTTTCATTCGATCTTTATCCTGTTTTTCCCTGACAACCTCCGACATTCCGACAGTGTTTTCATGGCCTCGTCATCTATCGCGCCACAAAGGCTTTCCCAACGTCCTGCAGGTCATCCACGGGAACAGCCACGTGGTCGCTTCGCGACCCGAGATCTTTGTTCTGAATATCTTTTCGATCTCACAACATTTTCAGACCATGCCTGTCTGCGCCGTCTCCATCGCCTATGCAATGGCTCTAAACGTCTATTTTCTTCTCAAACCGCCTATGATCAAAGTGTCCGAACGGATCGTTCGATTATTCTATCAAAACATGGCATGGGTGGACGCCTCCGCTGAAAATCATGTCAACACTCGCTTTACTGTTTCAATCGATGGGTGGTCGCGCCGCGTTTATCCGCAAACCATTGCGGAGGTTTTTAACATTTCTTACAAGCGCCCTCTCAATCACACTTTACGTGAAGAGCTCGACAGTTCTCAGGAGGATATAATCAACGATATGTGTCGCGACATATTTCCTTCGGGAGTCGCCACTAGGCGATCGGCGCTACCGCGCCCGATTTTGTTCTGGGATAGTGTGGTCTATAGTATCCTCTGCCCCCGTGGCCACGTTTCTAAGCGCATCGGTGATCGGGTTCAGGCACTTTATGGTGCCTATCGAAATACATGGCTAAATGTGCCCGAATTTCTTCATGATGGCATGTGGCGATGCCATGAGGATGCCGCCAACCCTGCCACTAGTGATGCCGCGATGATCTACTTTCCTCATTTGGTAATGAAGATGCTCAATTTTCATCGTTTCCCCTTCTACCGGGATGACAATCTCGACGACCTTGCATTCTATCGCTATGGTGCAACCCAATGGAACAGCAATATGCGTCTCCTGGGTAATGTCCCTGATGCCCCCGCTGATGCACCAGCCCAACCTGCCCCACCACGCCAGCGCCGCCGCGTCCGCCAGGACGACCAGCCTGCGCCTGATCAGGGACCCGATGAGGGTGTGTCTCTTGGTTCCCTCCAAGCCCAAATTAATTCTTTACAAGAAGAGCAGCAGCGGCAACATAGTGCGATTTTACGCCGAAGCTACTATGATCGTTCCTTCCTCCATCAAATCGGGCAGTGCATGTGGCCTGATAGTTATGATGAGATGTGCGCCAGGGCCCGCCAGGCCGAAGAAGACGGGGATGATTAATTTGTTTAGCTTAGGATTAGAATTAGGATTTTTCGTTTTGTTCTGTTTTTCTTTCTTTAGTTTAGGTCGTTTATTTTGAAAAAAAAAAAATCAGAAGTGTCCTTGTAAGCACTGTGTTTATCAATGAATAAGTGTGTTTCTAATCTGTTTGGAATTGCCTATTTTTTTGTGAATTTCATATTGTTTTTAGAGTGTAGAGGTGATTGATATTAAAAGAAAAATAAAAGAAAAACGAGAATCGGCGGAATCATTCACAAATTTCTCAGTCGATCAATTGAGGTTCATACTCGATTAATCGACGACCAAATTTGGGGTTCGATGCATCGACCCCCCTGAGTCGATTAATCGACCCCAACTTTTTCGGTTTTTTTTTGGACCGGACACCTAGTGGGACTCTACTTTTCGAGCCTTCCGTACGTCTTTGAAACACACACACTTTTCATTATTTCTTTTTGCGGGACACCTCTTTTCATTCCTACTCCAACTCTATCAATTTTCTCCTTATATTCACCCTTAGGCTCACTTTCCATTAAATCTTGCACAACCTTCCTATGACTCGACGATTCTATCTCACCCGAGCATTGTTATCAAAGATGGAGGAGATTGCTAAAAAGTGGGAGCACCGCACTCATCGGACGGTCCCTTTTGAGCCTAGCACTGTTGAAATCATCGACCTCGATTCGATGCTCATTCCTTCCTGGGGAGAACCATCTAGAAAGACGGTAAATCGTTCCAAATCTCCTACACCGTGCATCCCTACTGATATCGAGATAATTGATGTGATTCCGTCTCCACCTCCCCCATCTCCATCTCTTACCGCCGCATCCACGCCTCCATCCATACCATCGGCAGTGACTCATCAATTTCCACTTGAACTCTGGGAGAAATTGTTCCCTGTCCCTAAGAACATCGATTTAAGTGAACCAAGGTGGATGGGCCCACCTAACGATGGTTAACGAAGTTGGATTCATGTTTAGTTTAGGATTTAGGATTTCTCTTTTTGTATGTTTAGTTCTAGATTATTAATTTTTCGTTTAGTTTAGGTTGTTTTTAATTCCCTAAATAGTGTACCCATATTACCTTCACTAAATTTTTGTTCATGTTCTAATTTGATGCACATATTCTCTGCACCTAATCTTTGTGTTGAGGTACTTTTCAACAGGTTTGGGTGTGCAATACTTATTTCCATCAATGAGGACATTGTCATCTTTCGGTTTGGGGGTATGGTTATCTATTTTGCATCACTTATTTTTTTATATGAAAACAATATATATAAATAAATTAATAAATAAAATTTTGAAGCCATCATGTACACATTATTTTGCGATAGTTTTCAAACTTTAGTTGATGATGCATGTGAATTTAAGTTTGAGAATCTTGATATCATATTTTGATTACTTATATCTAAGATGATGAAGCTTAATGTAATATTTTGTGGATAATTTTGATATTCATGCTTAGAATTTTTGCACTTATACAAAGCTAAGACTTAGAAATCGATGAACTATTCTAAACGTTGAATCTTAGGTTCTTAGTGGAGACTAAACCCGGTGAGCTTTAGAGCTAAATTCCAGTCATTGATGACTGAATACATAAACTCGGAGTTTTCATTGAATACGAATTATTTTGCATGATCTCATACACTTCACTTTGGCTTGTCACTTTGCATGAAATCAAATTCATATTATTGTATTAGAATGTACTGTATTTTTGCTCAAGATAAATAGACAGAATTATCATCTTGTGAGGACATGATTGAAGGTCATCTTTGGCTCGTTTGTGCTTAAAATACCTCACCTTATATAAATTTATCCTTCTAATACCCCTTTGAGCCTATTGAAAAATTTACCTTTATACATTCTTTGATAAGCCACGTTAACCTTTAACCCTTCACAATTTCTGAAAATTCAGCTTTACCCTTCTTATTTATGAGAAATTAGGAACGAGGGATGAGAATGAACGGAAAGAGAGTGAGTGGAGAGATACCGAGTTGTGGTGTTTATTGAGAGTGTATGACAAAAATAAAAAAATAAAAAGGGAGAGAAAAAGAAAAAGAAAACTGTGAAAAATAATGAAAAATATGAGGTGCTTCAAGAAAGTGAAATTCAAAAGAACAAAAAAATAGTGAGAGATTAGAAAAGAAAAAGAAGAGAAATAGAAAAATCAAAAGTTAGTTTCTTTTCCAATTTCTCAGAAATTTTGAATCCCAACGTCCATCTCTTTCTTACCCTTACCTGAGTCCCGTTACAACCCTACAAAAGACATTCATGATCCAATCTTGCATTAGTAGCTGCCTTGTAGAGAGTAAATATATGATACTTATGACACTTGATATGACATGCTTAAGATATACAAGTATTTGTTCTTATGAGATTTATTTTTGTTCATTGATTGCATCGTGTTTCATTTATCATGTGAGACCTTTTTATTTGCTTTGTATTGATCTCTTACATGTGTGTGAAAACTTACCCATCATCGGAGTATTTTTATTTCAAGAGTATACCTAAAGTGAGGATTGAGTCGAAACAACAGATCCGATGGTTTCTCGTTTGGACTAGTTCTGAGATGGATGAATCTTAGTTTGGGTATGCACACACTTCACGTTTAGGCTGAATGGATGAGTTATCTAATGATTTGAGCATTAGACTAATTTGAATGGATACTAGTATGATTAGTATAACATTGTTGTTTAAAATTGAGAATTCGCATGTTGAATTGATTAATGATTTTGAGTTTTAAATGGTATATATGTTATAAAAATCATATTTTGAAAACTCAAGTTTATCGCTGGTTTTAAAAATGTATTAAAGTTTGTGGGTAACTTCACTGTAAACCCTCAGGCGACACAACTCCTCCACTAGGGATCACCTAGGGATTTAAAGGCTTGTTGCACATGCTAAGTGCAATCGTGCTCCCTACAAAAGTGGCATTTATTTTTCTTTAGTTTGCTTTGCACGAGGACCAGCAAAGTGTAGGCTTGGGGGTGTGATTAGTAGTAAAATATGATGATATTTTACCTCTAAGTACTTACATTTAGCTATCCGATATCTGATGAGAATTATGAGATTTGAAGTGTTTCAGGTAAATACAATCCAAGTGCATAAAACAGCCCAAGAATTCCGAAAATAATATCAAAACACTGCAACTTTGGGTCATCGAGAACTTAGTAAAACTTACAGCTCAATTTAGACCTTCAAGACGTCCGATTCATGAAATTGCTAAAACACAAAAAGTTATAGAGCTTTCCGTCAGCTTTCCAATGCCGTAAGAATCATATCAATCCAAGTTCGGAGTAGAAAGATATGGCCGAAATACCGAGGCAGTGTCTGATGTAAAAGTGGGCGGGAGTTCACAGAAATCTAGGAAGGTCGATTAATCGACCTTACACTCGATTAATCGAGAAAAGCGACAGACTCTGACATAAAAAGCATTGTTTGGCTGCAGAATTAAAGGGAAGGTCGATTAATCGACCCTTTACTCGATTAATCGAGTAACGTAATTCAAGTTGAGATGGAAGTGACTCCTAGTGCAGATTTTTCAGGAGGGTCGATTAATCGACCCTGACTTTTCGAGCCAGGGAACCTGCGGGACTTGGAGAGTATTTGAAGCAAAACCAACAACTCGAGAAGGAGAGCTAGATAGAACTTTTACTTTTTTTATAGCTAGACGTAGAGATAGAATAATTATTATTCTTTTTGGAGAGATTTGTTCCTTTAATCTTGTCAGCATTGCTTTCTTCAATTTAGTATTTTTGTTCAGTTGATTCCTAGTTTAAATTTAAAGATTAGCAGAGAGCATTGCTAATTTCGTTTCTAAAGATTATCGTACTTGTGGATCAAAGAATTTCTATTGAAGGTTGAGGTATTTTTAATTAATTAAATTGATGTTATTTTTCATTCCTTATTTGTTTGTCATTTAATTACAGCATGTGTGGCTAATTTCTTAGGGATGGGGATCTAATGATTCCCATCCGAGGGATGTACTTCTAATAATATGAATCTAGGATTAAAATATGAGATTTTATTTTATGGTTGTTAAGCTATCACGAACGGATGAAATCTCCGCCACTAACTGGGATCGAGTGTGCCGAGCCATGCCCTGAATCTCATATCTGTGACGATAATTTTACCTCAATCATTGTTATATGGTCTTTTTGCCTTCATCGTGTGGATCTACTTACGATTATGATCCGGGATCGAGTGTGCCGAGCCATACCCTGGATCTTGGATCTGTAATGATAATTTTATCTTAATTACTCCCTGATCTGAAATCAAGTGTGCCGAGCCATGCCCTTGATCTCAGATCTATTGTGGTATTCTTATTGGAATTTTTACCCACTTTGGGGATATTTTTATTTGAAATCAGAAATCAAGTGTGCCGAGTCATGCCCTTGATCCCAAATCTATATATGGAAATCATCCCTGAAATTAAGTCCTGATTGCAGAGATGCAACATGAAACTTATTCGGGTTTTGACCATTTATCTTCCATAAGAGATGCTTTTCAATGATATATCTCATAATTTAATCCTTAGATTTATATTACGGGAAGAACAAACCAAAGATGGGAGGATTTAGCATCTTCATCTTTACCTTTATTTTTGAATTATCAATTAAGTTTTAGTTTGTGGTTAGTAATTGTCATTTCACAAAACCGCCTAAATCATAATATTGGTAAGGTACTGTTAGTCCTTGATAGATTTCTTGAATTACTGTCTCATCTTTTTAGATCTTTCAAAATAGTCCTCGTGGGAACAATCTCGTACTCTACACCCACTATATACAATCTGATTCGTGCGCTTACAAGTAAAACATCACAATTAAAATTCACATCAGTGACAACAAGGTTGCTACAAATTTTATCAAGAGTGGGAGGATTACCAAGACTAACCGACACATTGAAATAAAATACCTTATTATTCGTGAAAAAATGGAGGAAGGAATTGTTAAAATTCCTCATTTGCTAATTGAAGAGATGATTGCATATCCTCTTATCAAAGGATATAGCTCCAAAATTTTTTAAGGCGCATGTGATCTGAATGGGAGTGTTAGCGACACTCGAGTACACTATTTGAGTGAGAGTTTATGTTTACAATGCATTATTTTCTTTTTTGATACTTTTATTGCAAACATTATATTTTATTTAATTGATGCATCTATTTTGATACCATCATTGATATTATTTGTGCATATGCAATGTTATTGCATGAGAGCATAAGTACTCAAATAAGGTTACTTGAGCTATTGTCTTTAGGCACCACAGTTTGTGTAACTTTTTTCCTGATAGGTGGGTGATGATTTTCATATGGCACATGCCGTAATATAGTAAGATAACATACCTTAGGGTATGAAGCAAGATGAATGAGAAGATATATACAAGAAGTTGTATTAAAGTGTATATTTCCTTAACTTACACTCATATGAATGTTTCTAGGTTACTTGGTTTCATAACATTAAAAATTGTTGTGTGCGTTCAATTTTGTAGTTGTTTGTTTATGCTTGCTAAATAGCCTAATTCAATTACTTAATTAATAAAAAAAGAGATAATTAGAAAAACGGGATGGATTTCAAAATGTTTTAGCTCATTATACTAAAACCAAAGTTTTTAGTCAATCAGGGCCCAACAGAGTGTGAAATCTATGTTCAAACCAAAGTCAATTTTGAGTGTATTACCTCATTTAGCATTATATCTGTATATAGGTTACGTTTTAAGGGTGGGTTTTCTATCATTCTTCTTCTCTTCCGGTGACTACTTCTCGGAGGTGGACTATTGTACCATGAAAATGAAGCTTTTTACCATCAGAGACTGGCCATCCGACTATTTTTTTAGGGAATCGGCCTCCTACTTATGTTTCGCAATTTTTCCCCATTTGTCCAACTATTTCCTCTCCCTATTCGCTCTTCTCGGAGGTCGTCGGAGAATAGCGACTGGATTCTCCGGCGCCACTCGGAGCGGTTTTGAATGTCATAACCTTGGGTCTGTGCCCATTTCTATCACCAAAACTTCTCCGACGCTGATTAGTTTTTTTGAGCTTTTCTCCACTGCCATCGGAGAAGGTTTACTTCTTGCGATAATGTTTAGAAGCTAGGATTTTTGCAAGTTTACTTGAAGAGGAGATCGCAAAACTAATTGGCGCCAAAAAAGGTTTGGTGTTTTCAATGGGCACAGGAGAGGAGCTCGTAAAAATTAACCACCGCCGCCGGAGAAGATTTGTGAAAAAAATAACGATGCTGGAAAAGCTACGGTGGGAATATGCCTGTTGGAGAAGACGAAGGTACTTTAGTATTATCCTATATACAAGGCCTCTCACACATGAGAAACTTTTTGCATCTCAAATCTCCTTAGAACTCTAATTTCCGTGAAATCTAGAAATACAAAAATAAATAAACATAAAGAACACTAGGTTCCCACTTCCCACTATCTATAAAAATCACAATTTGGAGATGTGTTTATGATATTGCTTATAATAATATAGAGATTACATGACTTTGAAAGTTGAAAATAAAGACTAAAAGAGAGTTATCACCTGAGGATATATTCTCCAATGGAACATAGTTTGAAAACTCGTAATCATACTAAGGACGCGCCTCTATAACTGATTCCAAGGCCTTAAGGGGAGTTATTTTACAGTAAGAGAATCCAGCAGTAGAGAGAAGGGTTTTCCATTCTTTTTTAGTCCTCTCTTTTCCTCCTGTAGTTGTCATCATTATAATGTCGTATGCATATCTTGCATGAACTAATTTGGACAACTCTCGGCTTTCCTCTATGTCCTTCACCTTCCCTCGCTCCTTCGGTATTGCCGCCTTGGAATTCTTTAGAATCTTGATGCAATCCTCGTCGTCCCAACCGTGTAGCATCCACTGCAACAAATATACATAGACCATGCATCATAATATATATATATATATATATATATATTTTTTTTTTTAATACCCTACCAGAATGCCAGCCTTCTGGGTCAATTTGACCGCCAAATCCGGTAATGGTCAAAATTGCGCTTTCACTAATTTGCATGGGCCACTTTCCAAGGGCTCATTCGAGAGCCAAGAAAACCTTAGAATCTGAGTTTGGACTCAGAATAGTAACGAGTTTCCGAGCTTTTTTCATCTTTTTGGTCGCTCGAGAGTTGTTGCTCCACCAATTTTTAAGTGAAAGCGGGTCCGTGCGTCGGAGAAAAAACATCAGAAATGATTGTATTCTGAGTTTTGGTGTACTTATCTCTTGATATACACCATAGCATGAGGTAAAGGGTTTTTGCAACCAAAGAAGTGGTCTCAGCCACTAATCATTCCACTCTTAACACTCTTTACCACGTTGAATCATATGGGAGATCTTTTTTTAGCCAATCTTTAGTAAAATAGATCTTAATATCATGGCCCAAATATTAGACAATCATATATTAATTCCATGATATTCAAATAATGGGTGTAGCATAAGAAGAGTTCTCGTGTCACTTTTGGGGATGTGTTCCATGCAAAATCAATATCTGACTGTCTTATAGGTGGGCCATGATTTGAATATCAAAATTTTCAAAGATTAGGGCGAAAAACAATCTCTATCATCTCTTTCAAGTTACTCAATGAGGTTAGCAGTGAAACCATCAGTTGAGGAGACAAAATCTTTAGCAACAAATACACGTACCCTATCTAATATTATAAAGAGCTGCTACCATCATAATTTTGTTAGAGTTTTAATTGTAAATAATGGTACCCATAATTTTGGACATTTTTTTTCGCTCCCTTTCATCTATTTAGGTGTTGCGCACTTTTTTTTTTTTGAGTTTTTCTCACAAGAGGCTCCATTATAGTGTGGGGCTATATACTCATATAAGGTGTATAGGCTCTAATTTATTTACTTAAAAGAAAAATAAATGATATATTGCACATGAGAAAGTTTGGACCTAGAACTTAAGTTTCACAAAGTATTAATTCAATTACTTGAGCAATTTACTAAGATATCTAAAAAATTTAAAAAATCACTACATATATACTTTTTTAAATGGAAATAATGCATATGCATTCTATAAAATACATTAAAATTATTAATGGTATTTTTTTACTATCCTCGTCGTTCCAATCGTGTAGTATCCACTGCAAGAAATATATATACACAATGAGTCATAATGGTTATTTTTTTTAAATGCCCTACCAATATGCGCTAAGATTCTTTAGAATCTTGGCGCAAATTCCATTCGAAGCCCTCCGATCATGCTCTTCTCATGATCGGAGGTGGCTCCATAATACTCTTAGATGGAAATTTGGAAGCCGAGGCGGCTCCATAATACTCTTTCCCTTCTCGGCTTTCCTTTTCGGCGAGGATTTGCAGATAGACTAGATAATACATCATCCGACGGAGGACGTCAATGTTTGTAGACGGCACACGAAGAGATGCGCCGAGTTGGGAAACGATCATGGGCTGTCCATGCCCTTCAATAATATCGACAATGCCGAACTCAATGGCACACTTAAGGACCATTGTGTTCACCATTGACACTATGTAGCCCCACACGAGTGCTTGAGCTCTCAATTCTTCCCTACAACTTCTCTCCATTTCCGACCTCTTGCAAAATTCATCTCTTAGTGAGCTTTTTATAGATAAAAAAATCCTAAAAATAACTTGATTGATGCTAATTTTAAGGTCATAGACTGTCGTGGTTGATAGGTTTAACGGACAGGCTGGTCACCCACCAACTTCGAATTAAAATCAAAGTTTGTATAAGGTAAACAAGGTTCCAAATCATAGTGACAAGTCGGCAATGAATCAGCCCGGGATAAAGTCGGAAAACTACAGCAAAATTAAAGAAAACTCGGCAAACATTGAGGAAAAGTCAGAAATTAAAAAATATATATATATTAAAAGTAGAAATATATATGAAAAGGTTTTAAACTAATAATATTTATTAAAAGTTAAATGTGATATATATTATATTATAAATGTGCTATAGATTATATTATATTATATTATATTATAATATAATATAATCTAATATTACCTTATAATAGTATAATATATTATATTATATTATAATATTATAATAATATTATATTATAATATTAGCTTATAATAGTATAATATATTATATTATAATAGTATAATAATATAATCTATATTAGTTTATAATAGTATAATATATCGTATTGTATTGTATTATAATCTAACATTAGCTGGACCGTTGTAGCTGCAAGCTGTAGCTTCTCGTTAGTCATGTAACTCAAATAAGTCTAGAGTTGTAGACCTTATTAGGCTACTAATTAGGCTGTAAGTCAACTAGCTTCTATAAGAAAAAGAACCAGAAAAAAGAAGACGCAACAAAGAAGCATAGAAGAAGAACCAGAGGGAGAATGTGAGAGCCCAAGAAGAAAAGAAGAAGAAGAAGAACCAAAGGGAGAGCTAATCGCCGCTGGGAGCCGATCACTACTGCTACCTCATCTTAAAAATAAGGGTTTAAAAACCCTTTTTTTTTTATCTTTAAATAAAGGCGGTTAATCGGCCAAATTGCCGACTCGCCGATTTATAGTCGATATAGCGCCGATTCGGCGATTTGGTTGACTAACTGCCGCTAATTACATCGTAATATTTAAAATCGGCGACTATCGCCGATTTTTTGAAGAAATCAGCGATGTTTGTCACTATGGTCCAAACGGCAATTTGAAATGAGTCATTGAGTTGGAACACGTGGCACTATGTGATTCGAAGGACTTGATACAAGATCAGGTGGGCCGAAGATTCTATTATAAAGACATTTCCATCACAGGATTCAAAGCACTCAACACATCCCCAGCACATGATTCAAAGCAGTCAAGGCCTTTAAATGTTTGATCTATCACTTTGACGGCATGGATTACCTACATCTTGCACCATTAATTCTGTAAGATTGTTTGAAAATCATTTTGGTGTTTAAATGATGATCAGGAGATTATAATCCTTGCCAGTGTTATTATATTATTTAAATGCACATGCATTGCATGTGCTCTTCTAAGTAATGCATTGGCGCTTCTAAGTGGTATATATATTCCAGGTTAATTTGATTTGACAACAATGCTTAGTGTAAATTTGGTGTTGTTTAGCCGGGACATTTGTTTGTGTACCAAGTGGGTGCGCAAGTTGCCTTAGCATCTTGCCTAGGGTAGTCAATCGGTCTGGATTGACCCCATATCCAATCTGCCTGAACCAATTTTTCTGCCAAGTTGGGCACATTAATTTGGTTTGTCTAAGTCAATTCGGACATGAAGCATCCGGCCTGACCTTCAGGTTGGGTTAGAGCACCCGACCCAACCCTATAATTTATATATATAATTAAGTAAAATAAGTAGTTTTGAATCAGGTCAGGTTAGGGTTTCGAGTTGGGCATCTAGTCGGATAAAGTTTTTGGATCAGGTTGAGCATATATCCTTGACCCATCAAGCAGCCATGATATTGGCACCACCCAATGCAATCCAACCCATTGACAGCCCTAACCTTTGCATAGCATACTAATTCACCTTCAAAGTGCTGCACCTTCAAATCACAATATTTACCTTCAATAAGCATTAGTATAAGGTAACTTTACCAAAGTGCTTCACCTTCAAATCACAATATTTACCATAATAATCAAAACTTAGACCAAACTTCTACTTCTATTCAATAAGCATTAGTATAAGTTAACTTTAAATTTTTTTTATGAAGGAAAATACGTTAACTTTAAATTATGAAGGAAAATACCCTAAAAAATTTAGAGGCAGTAGTAAGACGTCTTCTTTAACACCATAAAAAATAAGACTATTAGCGACAATTTTTTACAGCAAAAAACAACCGCTATTAACAAAAAAACCTATTAAAGACTATTAAGACTATTAGCGATAGTTTTTTTGTTAATGTCATCAGTTTTTGGTTGTTGCTAATAGTCTTATTTTTTGTAGTGTAATAAGGGTGGGGCCATTGTTTGGTCTACCTTTTTATGCTAAAAAGGGAGCCATTACTTGCACATGAGAAGTTAGCCCTTGCATATGGTTTATGTAATATCTGCTCCTCGAAACTTGTGTTAGTCAACCAATTGATTGAGGCCAAATGAGACTTGAATGTGTCAGGTGATTGCTTGAGGCCAAGCCCATCCAAAAATGTTGAGCACCCACATGTATCTTGATAAGTAGGTGTTATTCCTAATGACATCCATAGGACACTAATTAATTGAGTAGGTGTGGTAGTAATTAAGTAACCACACACCAAACATCTCAAATCACATGTTAAGGACCCGAACTGACTGATGATTGGTCATGATCCAAGAAGTTGCCTAAATTGGGACTGAGCCAAGGTGATGATGTGGAGATCATCATCAATGATTTAGATTTTGATGATCAAGACAATGATGATTAATATATTAAGTCAAACCTAGACCCATAAATCTAAGGGAGTCAAATGCACACACTTTTAACTATATGTGTGTACCTTGTATGAAATAAGGGCATTTCTAGTAAATAATAAATAATCCAAGGGAAAATACAAATAAATTACCTAATTTCTAAAATTAGAAATTTGAATTTTGCAAATCTCAACCCTTAATCTCATTGACTAAAATTGACTCCATCTAAGACCATAGATTTCTCTTTGGGGAAATCTAAGGTCTAAGATTGGGTTAGGTGCATGCACGACTAGATTTCTAGAATTTGGGACATTCAAAAAGATTGAGGACCTAGAGGGTGAGAAAGATCAAGGAGGAGACCAAATGGTAGGTGGAGAATAGAACCCAAGTGAGTCCCACTTCTCGCATGCGCATGCGAAAGTGGAGGAGAGAGGAGGGAGAGTGTAGGCTTGAGAAGCAAAGCCTTGCCAGTTGGTAAGCTTGTTCCCCACAAGGATTCAAAACCCTTAACTCCATTGCAAATTTCGAAGTCTATAATAGGCCTCCCTCTCTCTTTCTTCTTTCTGTCTTCCTCTATTTTATCCATTAAAGCTCCATCCAGATTTTGAAACCTCATAAATACAAAAAGTTTCAAAGAATCTATGTGCAAAATCCTAACTACAAGACTAAAAGGATCACACAAATAGTAACCAAGACTTTACCGTACCTAGTTCTCCTTAGCTTGCTGGTTTACTCCTCGTTGATTGATAAAAAGAGTTGGAATAGGGCTCAATTTAATATATGTGAGACTAGAAGAGGAGTGGACTTGATTGGTAGTGGTAGATTAGGGATTTGATGGCTAGGATGGGAGGACAAATTCAAAGTTTCTAGAGAGCTCTAATGGACGTTTGAGAGAAGAGGAAGACGGAAATGGAGAATGAAGAGGGAGCCCCTATGGATTTCGAATTTGGCTTGGGCTTGGGGGACATGGGCTGTCATGTGTCCTTCAATTTTTTCCCAATGCACTCTCACCTTTCCAAAGTATTCTCTCTCTCTCTCTCTCTCTCTCTCTCTCTCTCTCTCCCCTTTATCCCATGTGCCCATCAAACTGGTCCTCACTTTTGTCCACTTTCAACTATACATCAAGTCAACTTGTCGCTCTTTGTGGTTCTTAAAGCCATTAAAACTTGTGAATCTCAAAAGTCTATGAAATCTTGTCGTGCCTGCAAATGGGTGCCTCTTACACCTTAGATTTTCCAAAAAAAAATATAGTGCAAGATAGGTCAAATATTTGTCAAATGAACCAAGGGCTAGGATTTGTTAGAGATTTGAGAAATTTAAATTTCTAATTACTAAAATTAGAAATTTTTATTACAATTGCCCTTGAGCTCTAGTTAAAATTACAAGAAATGTCATCATTCAATACAAAGCACAAACAATTTACCATGTGTTTGTGCATCTAGTTTCTTTTAATTTTATGGGTCAAGGTCTAACTCAATACATCAAGCAATTCTATGATCAATTTTAAAATCCGATTCGTTAGCGATGATTCCCTCATCACCACTAAGGCTCAGACCCAATTCGGGTCAAACATTGGGTCAGGGTTTATCAAGAAGCAATCTGGACTGGCTACAAGGCATAAGATGTGGTGTGTATTTTACTAAATTTCTAACACACTCATTCAATTAAATGGGGTGCCTTATGGGTGTGACTAGAAATAGACATTATCCCATCAATCTAAGGAGTTCCAAACAAAGAAGGATGTGTTAGAAAATTTAGTTTTAGGAAAATTTTATAGTAGATAGTATTGGATATTTACCAAATAAATATTTATTACTTTAATAATATTTATTTATTATTAATTTAATAATATTTATTTATTTTTTATATGATTCCTTAAATTGATTGGTTCCATATTAAAATAATGCTTTTAACAACAATTGATCATTTAACCTTCAAGTCAAAATGACTTGAATTTTGAATTAATATTGGAGGGAAACTTTTTCCACCATAAGTTTAAAAGTATTATAAATGTTTTGTCCCACCTCACTATTTTACAAGAAATATTCATGGCTTATATATGGAAACTTACCTTTCATATTGTTTGACATGATAAGAAGAACACAGCTCATAGCGGCGATTCGCCGCCGCGCACGCGCGCGCGCGGGTGTGCGATGTACGAATTGCGCAATTGACGCTTTTAAGATGCACTTTGCACTTCACACGACCGCAATGTGTGCATCAGGCAGTTTCCGACCGTTCAAGGAAACGGTCGGATTCCAGATTCGAACAAACAGTTAGGATTTTGAATTCAGACAAATCAGTTGACTAAAAGATGTAACTGTTCGGATGTGAACCGCTGGATCCTTGCAACCGTTAATCGGATCGATCAGGGCCCTCGATTGTAAGCAACCGACAGACATAACCGCCACTGAAAATGTACTCTGAAAGTTATAAATAGAGGTCAGAGGAAGGATTCTAGAATACTTGCAATTTCCGAATCCTACACCTGAGCCCTCAGAATTCGTGTGCCAACCAGAGCATTCTGCGTCTTCGTTTCGTTGGGTCGCACACTACAGTACAATGTAGTGTGCGACAGATCGGTGCTTCACCGAGGCTTCATTGTATCGTAGAGGCGAATTTGCCGATATCCCGTTGCATATAGGGGGCAAATATTGTCTTAAAGACAGCGATCTAATCGCGCCTAAAAGCAATTTTTCGGTCTGTTTTCCGTCAAACTTTGTGCAATATACCAACAGGTAGTTTGCCTAAGATAGAGTCATATGAACCTAAAACTAAGAGAGTCTGCGACTATAATAATCTATTTAGGAATTCTCGATCATAGCTAACAACTAGGATCTAGGAGGTCAAAGATCAAAGTAGTTTTGTTTTAATTTCAGTTTTTAATTTTAGTTTTAATTTCAGCTTTTAATTTCTTTCTTTAATTATATCTTCTATAATTATTTTCAATTCAATAGAAATAATGAGTAACTAAATTCTTTTTATGTTTGGAACCCATATATCAAAGATCAGTATAAATAGTTAAGAGTTTCTTAGATTTCTGAATTTGTTTATTGTAATTGATTAATGAATACGAGTTGTCAAAACTTGTCTATGAGTTTTAAAAGGATTCTATGATTTCTATAATTTATTTCTCTTTGTTGTCGTTGTTGCCCTAAGATTGAGATTATTAGACTTCTATCACTCGACTATGTTGTTATTGTTGCCTTACTTAGTTTCATTAACGATTTTAATGCTAGAGAAGTTTATGTTGCCATTGTGCCTAAGATTAGTCTTTTGTTCTTATGTTGCCGTTGTGGCATTAAAATAATTATAAGGAATTCAGATAAATAGGTTATAATTAATTAAGATTATGAATCTGCGATAGCGGCCCTAAGTAATTCATTTAAATAGTTTCTATTTCAATCTCTGCACTTTAGTTTTAAATACTAAATTCGTTATTCTTTAAAGGCATTAAGAAAAAAATTTAGGAAATACCTTTCCTGTGGATCGATACCAATACATGTGCTACAATTTCCTTGTGTACTTGCAGGTGATTAGACAAGGTATAGCAAATAGTTTATCACCATCCGAACAAATCGAAATTTTGAATCATTTTATTGCAAGGATTAGTATTATTCCAAAAATCAAAATTTTCAAAATCAATTTTTTTGTGTCTAAGGGATTATTAATTTTATATGTTAAAAATATTCATTTTTTCCTCAAATCTAGTGTTTGTCCAATTTCAAGCATTTTCAACTAATCGATCGATCACCGTTGATCGCACATGATCAAAATAGTGACTCTGTTTTAAAAAAATATGGAACTTAATCAAAGTCCATCTATTAAACCATTTTCTAATAGTATTTTCCAACAATACTATATCAATTAGGCAAGTATACTCAATACTATCATACTATATCAAATAAGCAAACATAGTTTATGTTATTCTAAACTCTTGAGTCTTAGCTCATGCATCTAGTACCATCCATTTTCTATAATCAAAATCTGTGATCAGAAGTAGACAAATTCTGTAAATCTAAATTATAAATCATTCATCATAGCCATTCAATATTATTCATGTGATTCAAACTCTTAAAATAAAATAACCTTTTATTTTTCAAAGCTCAATTTATAAAAAATGACTAAAGTAAAGCCACAAAATTTTTCTATCAAACCTAATCATAAAATTGATCTTTTACTGAATTTATGGGATCACATGGTCCTAATGGGGGTGATCAATGGAGGAGTCATGCTAAGCCACTAAGGGCACATGCTCTCAACTCAAACTCTCATTGCACCATTACCATCAAAGGATGGATCATGGGCCATTCAATGTTCATCATGGGTGATGAGGAGGTGGTGTGTATCAAAGTTCAAAACCGAAAATTATTTAAAATTTCTAAATAAAACAAGATTTCTAACTCTTTTTATGAAGGATCCAAGGCTAGAATTGGACATAGTCCAAGCCTTGCCTATTTGGACCATTGGATGATCATGCATGATCATCCTAACTTCTAATTCTATCTCAGCTCCATAAATCTTAAGGAACTTTAAAAAAAATCAGGAGAAAAAGATACTTTCAAGCAAAATCCTACACTAACTATACTAGAACCTCAAAACTATAAAAGAACCAAGACTTTACCTTGAATCTTTTCTTCTAGCTTGCTGGTTTGTACTAAATTTTGTGGAGATATGGGATGGGATGGAGCTTGTTTTGAAATATGTTAGACTAGAAAAGAAGGGGAGTTCAATGGTGGTGGAGGATCAAAATTCTAATGGCGGGATGTGGAGGACTTAAGCTAGAGATCTAGGGCTCTAATGGAGGTGGCTGAAGGAAGAAGATGGAATTGAATGAAGAGAGGGAATTGAAATTCGATTCTTGCAAGGGAGGGTGGGAGACAAGCTTGAACCATGTCAAGCTTGGTCTTCCCAAGCTCACTCTCTCTCATCTCTTCTCTCTCCCTGTCGTCATGAGCATGGAAGAGTGGGTCCCACATGGGCTCACTCCCCACCCTCCATATGGTCTCCATCTTGTCTTTCTCGCCTTTTTAGGTCTTCAATTCTTATGAATGTACACTTTTCTAGCAATCTGGCGGTGCATGCCCTTAACCCAATCTTACACCTTAGTTTTTCCCAATGTCAAATCTATGGTCTAAGATGGAGTCAATCTTTGTCAATGAGATTAAAGGCTAGGGTTTGCTAGAGATTTATAAAAATCTTAATTCACTCAAAATATAAGACTATTACCAGTAGCCAAAAATCGTCGCTATTAACAAAAAACTACTGCTATTAGTTCAGTCGCTACCAAAAACTGTCGCTATTAGTCCTACCGCTACCAAAAAATGCCTTAACAATAAGTGTTGTTGAAACACCTTATTTTTGTAGTGTAATTTGTACTTTGAAAATTAGAGAAATTACTTATATTTGCCCTTGGGCTTCCTTCTTATTTACTAGAAATGCCCTTGATCCATACGAGGCACACATACATAGCTAAGGGTGTTTGTGCATTTGAATCCCTTGGATTTATGAGTTTAGGTTTGACTTGCTTTGTTGATCAACGTCACGATGATCATAAAAATCCACACCATTGATGATGATCTCCACATCACCACCTTGGCTCAATCTCAATTCGGGCAATTTCTCGAGTCTGGGTCAGTCCTCTGTCGATTCGGGTCCTTAACATATGGCTTATGATGTTAGGGTGTGGTTTACTTAATTACAACCACACCCACTCAATTTAAAGGGGTGTTATATGGGGGCCATTGGGAATAACTCATTCCCATCCAGTTATAGGAGGGTGCCTAACAGCTTTAGATGGGCTTGGCCTCAAGCACTCATCTGGCACAGTCAGGTCTCATCAAGCCTCAGTCAATTGATTGACTGACACAAGTTTCTCATTATACCCCCTTGGTTTTTGGTTTTTACCACCCTAAACCGAAATGGAATCGGTTTGGTTTGGGTCGATCTGAGTTGGTTTTCGAGCGGGTTCAGTTCGCTCAGTTTTCCATTTGGTTTCCAAATTCGGGTCAAATCTTGCATCCCTAGGTGGAGGACTTGAACCTTTTCTTTAAATAATTTATTATTTATAAATTTTAAATTTCTGACCTTTTACTGAAATATCGATGTATTTGGTTTAGAATGACCCACAACCACAACGGAGATATTTTTATTATTTTATTTATTTTTATGTATTTTTCGATTTCTCATCACACCCCCTCGGTTTTCACTTTTTGCCACTCTAAAACGAAATGGAATCAGTTTGGTTCAGGTCGGTCTGACTTGATTTTCGGGCCGGTTCTGTTCGCTCGGTTTCTGGATTCGGCTCAAAGCTTGAATCCCTAGGTGTTGGACATAAACCTTTTTCTTAAATAATTTAGGGTTGCTCTAAACGTGCCCACGCGTTCTTTGAAAGCGCCTATATAAGGGACTCCTAAAACTCCTTGATTTGGTCGGATCAAATGAAGGAGATTTTGTTTCACCCCAATCTTCCACACAAAGGATCTTGAGATCGTTTCTCACCTATCAGACGCTCAATTTTTTATTCTACATGACATAGATCCTCCAAAAAAGCCCTTAAAATCACGTTTGAGCGTGATATTTGTCATTACACACAAGGTCCATTTTTTGGGGATCTGTGAGATGTGGAATCCAAAAATGACCGTCTGATAGGTGCTACATGATCGCAAGATCCATTGTGTGGAAGATTAGAGTAAAAAACGATATCTAGTATCCTATCCGACACAATCAATGGTTTTAAAGGGGTGCTCACATAGGCACTATCAGAGAACACGTGGGAGCAATAGAGCTAGCCAATAATTATTAATATTAATTTAAAATTTCTGACCTTTTACGGAATTACCAATGTAATCGGTTTACAACGACCCACAACCACAACCAGCGGCGGACACACATATATGGACCCCACAAGCTCTCGTAAAAGCCTGTATAGGCTAGTATCAAGCTATATTTAAGGCATGGTATTTTGTTTTTAAACTAAAATTCCAATGCTCTTGGTTTTATTTGAGTTCAAATATTTGTAACTGATGATTCGGTCTCTGCAGTGAAGACCTGGCTTGGAAACAGGTTGCAAAGATTAAATGTTCGGCTGCAAATAACCAAACCAACTTTAAGTAAAAAAATCCCTTCCAACCTCTTTCTATCTTTATTCTCTCTCTCCCCCCACTCTACACTCTCCTCTCTCGTGGTTCACAACAGATATTTCTGTCTTTTCCCGATTTTTCATCTCTCTTTTTATCTCGCTAAATCCTTAAATTTTTAAGCCTTAACTTTTAAATACCTAATTAATGATATCATCATAACTTTAAATTCATTTTTAAACCCTAATTTTGAATTTCCCAAATTTTAAATTTTTACCCTTAAACTCATTTCCCTAATTTTTAAATTTCCCAATTTCCTATAACCTAAACTCATTTCCCAAAATTTTAAAATTTCCAATTTTCTAAACCCTAAATTCATTTCCCAATCTTTTTATAATTAATATTAATATTTTTATATTGGATATTTTTTTATTGGATCCGACTTTTCTGTTTATCATTTAAGCACTAAAATGGTGTTATAATAATCTTACATCATCAATGGTTGAATCTTCGGTGATCCGTTAAAGTGATGGATCATAGATTGACTTGTAATATGCCAAAAAATGGTGATTTAGATAGATTTTAAACCATTTGACTTGTAAATTATAATATCAATCGGCGTATTTAATTTTAATAATTGATATTAAAGTTTATCAATCGAATGATTCAAATCTATTTATAGGCATATTTTTTTGGGATGAGACATTTTCTACTATTAGATTGTCACTTAGATAATTTAAATTGATCACATTTGTGCTCTCCATTATATAATGATAAATCATACTTTAATAATGTGAGATAATTAAAAGTCTAATTATAATCATCGTAATTGTGTAATTGTGTAAGATCATTTAAAATATTATTTTGTTGTTTATCATTTTTATTAGAAATTAAAAAATATATATGTTTTATGATTTTTGAAAATTTAAATTTATTATTATAAAAGAGGAAAAAAATTTTATTAGCATATAAGATATTGACTATCAGATAGGAGGTGGCCCCACTTTAAGCCATTGACCACAACCGAATGATTGATTTGCCAATCCGAACATTGATTACTATACTAATATGAAGAGGACGTCAGCGCCATTAATATATATATCTTTATACAGAGGCGACTCCCTCTAGGTAGCATGAAAAGCCAAATCTATGCATTAAATATGCAGGCGTGGCTCACTATAAAGCTGCAGTTGGTTCCTGATGTGACCTGTACACTTGTCGCTCTCTCGGCTTACGGGGCAGTCGATATTTTTTAAGAGAAATGTTACTGCCACATCAGTTTTTGTTAAATCCACATCACGAATCGTTGACTACTTCGAACGAGATGATTGGCCTTTTTTTCCGGATCATCCGCAGCAGCGTGCGACTAAGGGCCTGTTTTGATAGGGGGGAAAAGAAAAAGAAATTATTTAAAAGGATAGATAATATGATACTTTCCTATTTTGACAACAAAATTGTGTCACTGAAAGTTATAAGAAAATTAAAAAAAAAATAATTCATTGAAAATTAATAAATTCTTTTACAATAAGAGGATTTCATCGAAATTTTTTTATTAATTTCTCTTTTTCTTTATCATCTATCTCTCGCTCTCTTTTTCAATGAATAAATTGAAATAAAATTAATTATTCAAAAAATTATAAAAATTAAACTAAAATAATAAATTTTTAATTTTTTTTAAAAAGAAAAAAATGATAAAAAAAAAAAAATAAAAAAAAAAATAAAAATAATAAATAAAATTAGACTTTAAAAAAATATATAATAATAATAATTTTTTAAATAAAATAAAAATAATTTAAAATATAATATAATAAAAAATATAAAAATATAAAAATATAAAAAATATAAAAAATATTTTTTTAATAAAATAAATAAATAATAAATAATAAATTAAAATACAAAATTAAAATACAAAAATTAAAAAATTTTAAATTTAAATTAAAAAATTTTTAAAATATTAAAAATACAAAAAATTAAAAGTTAAAAATTAATAAAATAAAAATACAAAAAGAAAACATATAAAAATTAAAATTAAAATTAAAAAATTAAAAATTAGAAATTAAAATTAAAAATTTTAAAAAATTAAAAATTAAAAAATAATTTTTTTTAATAAAATAAATAAATAACAAATTAAAATAAATAATAATAATAATAATACAAATTATTTAAAATTTATAAAATTTTAAAAAATAAAATAAAAATACAAAAATAAAAAATAAAATAAAATAATAAAATATATTTATAAAAAAAATAAATTAAAATAAAATATAAAAATATAAAAATTAAAAAATAAATTAAAATTTAAAAAATTTAAATAAAAATACAGAAATTAAAATTAAAAAATTAAAAATTTTTAAAAATAAAAATAAAATAATTTTTTTTAATAAAATAAAAAATAATAATAATAATAATACAAAATTTTAAAATTTTAAAAATTTTAAAAAATAAAATAAAAATACAAAAATAAAAAATAAAAAAAAATAATTTAGTAAAATAAATAAAATTAAAATTAAAATTTATTTAAAAATATAAAATAGTTAAATAATAATATAAAATTAATAAATAATAAATTAAATAATAATAATAAATTAAATAATAAAATAAAATAATATAAATAAAAGAATATTTTTATTTTTATTATTTATTTTAATTTATTTATTTATTTTATCAAAAGAGAGAGAGAGAGAGATTTTATTTTTTATTTTTTTATTTTTTATTATTTATTTATTTATTTATTTATTTTAAAAACAAAGTAAAAATAATAATAAAACTTAAATTAAATATAAAAAATTTATAAAAAGGAAAAAAATTAAAAATAATAATAAATAAATAAAAATTAAATATCTCTCTCTCTCTTTCTCTCTTTCTTAGCTCTTTATTATTATTCTTCTTTTTAGATGTCTCTTTCTCCTAATCTCTCTCTCCGAGTCTTTCTCTCTCTCTATATATTTATTTTAATTTTTCTCTCCTCAAATTTCTTTCTTAAACTCATTTTTTCTCTTTCATAATTTTTCTTTCTCTCACAAAATTTTTTTTATAATAGAAAATTAAATTTATTGAGTGTATGAGATATGCTATCGATAATGATCATTTTCTATTTTTTATGTGTCAATTACACAATCCAAACACTGAAAAACAATAAATTTCTATAAATTCCCAAAGAACTGGAATCCATTGGATTACAAAATCTTTTCCTATATTTTTCGAAAAATTGCCAAACTGACCATAAAATAAATATATATGAGAATAATATAAACAGTCCAGGTGGCTATCAATAATTGGATCATATCTTAGCAAACAAATTACACATACCATCCAATAAAAATCTTTAATATTAGTAGTAAAAAAATAAGAAAAATAGCAATATTAGCGCACCGATTTCGGCACATCATGATAGTCATTCACAAGTTCATCAGATACATAGGATGTGGTAAGATAAAATACTTTCACATGTACAAATAGAATGATTAATATACTTTCGATGGTGTACATGCCTAACACCCTATATAAATTAAAATATAAAATTAATATTTTTTTATGTTGTTTCTCAAAATAAATCACACCCTAATCTTATCTCGTTGAGGCATGAGACGCGAGATGTCTTATCTTGGGTGAGATTTAAAATCATGATCCACCCAAATATGTTGAAATCATAGGCCTACAATAAGATGATGATGTTGATTTTATGCGCGATACACATGGATATAAATCGGCATACCGGTCTAGGCCCAACGGCCCAAGCCTAGCCGGCCAAGCTAGACAATATTTGAAGAAGAATTTTAGTGAAAATGATATTTTTAATATGTTACCCAATTCATATCTTTTACATATTAGCCTATATGGATCGATATTTGACTTGATTGACCCGATATTTAAGTTCATAATAAATCAAGGTTGTTTACATGTTGTTGATGGTACCTAACCCGAAAGGTATCATATATGATTGATATTTAAAATCATCGGCACATATCCTCAAAAGTACATTTTTTATCAATACTTGTCATGTGAATTGCACATTTGACTGTTTGATAATAAGTTCATGCAAAATATAAAAATCGGTATTAGTCTTGGGTATCGATTTGTTTAAGCTCGATAAGACTCAATTAATATATTTCGGCCGATACTGATATGTATCTATTTTTTTTTTTTTTTAAAGTCTGTCTTGGCTGAAATCAAAATATATCGATTGATACCTGATACATATCGACCGATATAAGCCCGCATCGTCAGATACGGAATCAGGTTGCCCGACCAATACGTATAGGAGTCGATTTTTGACACCTTAGGTTCGTGATATCAAGATTTACTATGTAACCAAAAATGATCTCTTGCGTCATGTGGCTTTAACGGAAAAAAGGTGCGCCAGTAAAGCTTCTCTCCTCAAATAACCTCACGAGAAGTGACTACTTTTAAGTGCATCATGCTAATTATGAATAGCTTTTTGAGACTGCATATCTTGTCAATTAAGGGCCTCGAGATCCGTGAATCAACTTTATTGACACAATTGACGGTAGATAAAGGGTGTTCATCAAGCGTGACGTCCGACATTAAATAAGGCGCTGTGCCTAGTTACGCAACCGAAGTATGTGTGGCCGGCCCTACATGTAGCTGCTACGCCAACCGCCGGCTCCCACCACTATTAGCGGTCCAGCGAGAACGGGCAATATCCACATGTCTGCGCATTTAGTGCAGTGGCGTATCGAAGACGAGCCCCCAACATACAAATATGCCGACTCTAGAAGCTCCTTCAACTTTGTTTAGAGGGGTCATCCATCAACGTCATAGGAGTTGGTATAGGGTGTGTACTGCTTCCCCCTTTGTAGCCACACCTGCCTCATCACATATCAAATGGGAAATATAATTGGGAGCCATTACGTGAAAACGTAATCTGAGCCGTTAGATTTAAAGTTCATTATATATATATATATATATATATATATATATATATATATATATATATTCTTAGTCGATAAAATTAGAGTAAAATACGATATTTATCATATAATCTATTATTGTCAACTTTTGAATTAAATAATAGCCTTTGATTATATTTAATCACACATGATGAAGATTATATTTTATGTTGATCTTTTGCACTTGATATTTTTAAATGACAAGCTCCAAATCAAATAATTTAGATGGTGTTTTTTTATAGTCTTTGTTTTAAACTTGGTGCAAGGCCCAAATTTTCAAGTACAAGTAATGGCTCGTAATATAATTTGGTAATCTAATTTAAAGAAGTCAAAAGTATTGAAAATTGAAGGATAAAAAAATATACCACAAGACTTTATGTTATAGCCACCTCACTAAAACGAAGGAAAATTTCGTTGATTGCTTTAAATCAGGCGATGAAGATCACTTTTCGTCTTAATTTTCCACAAAAAAGATCTTGAGATCATAGTCTACTATTAGACAATCAAATGTTAATTCCATAAGGCACACATCCCAAAAAGAGACTCGAGAACCATGTTTGGTGGTATGTCGTGATCACCTTTACTTTTTGAGATATTTGTCACATGGAATCAACATCTAACTGTTTGATAGTAGGCCCATGATCTCGAAATTATCTTTGTAAAAGATTAGGACGAAAAACAATCCCCATCATCTAATTTAAAGTAGCAGAGAGAGTCACTAATTCCTTCATTTTATTGAGGTGGCTGTAACATAAATTGGAATTGGTGCTCGGTAACATCGGCGTTAAAATAAGTTTTTGAAATTTATATGATAACTATGGTTTGAAATCTCGCCCTAGACTAGGTGTCTCCAGCGAGACAACCAGATTAGGTTGTGATTCGTTTTGAGATGTAAAAAATATTAGTTTTATATTTTAATTTACATAAGGTGTTAGACTTCTGCTATTTTAATTATACTACTCGTTCTATTTGCATACAAACCACTATTTTATTTTACACTATCCTATCTATGTGATAATCTGGTGAATGGCTATTATGGTGTGTCCAAATCCGTGTACACTAATATCGCTATTATTCTCATTTTTTAACTGTTAATATTAAAGATCCTTAATTGAAAGGTATATGATTGATTTATAGGTGTGGTTTTTTAACTAATATGTGTTCTAATTATAAACAACCACTTTGACTGTTTAGATTGATCGAAAATAACAGTGAAGTGTTCTCTAATGGTATAATATCAAACATCAATTTTAATGGCGTAAGATCATTTAAAGAGTTAATTTTGTTTCACGCCAGCATCTCGGTCTTAGGGTTGTTCGAGACAACTCAGAAATTCGAGATTTCAAACCATGATGGTAACCGTTTATTTTTAAATTTGGTATCAACCTCCAAATTAGTAGGCCCAAAAAAGTTGGCCATCATCGGATCCACATGCATTGGAGGATTCAATTGAAACAATAATAATAAACAAATATAAAAAAAGAGAGAAAAATTAAAACAATTAATAAATTAATAAATTACCTTCTCTGTGTTTGTACCATGGTTTTAAATATTGGCTATATTCGATACATATCGGCCGATATCTATGGGGTTAGGCCTCATCCATCATAGATATACACCTTGATTCTATTTGGGGTCAAATATTGGGTCAACCAGATCAAACATTCGACCATACTAGGGCATCTACACCAAATTTTAATACCAAAAAAGCCCTTTTTACGATTTTGTTTTACATTTTTATTATTTTAAAAATTAAAAAAGCACTTAAATATCGGACGATTTAATTGATACATATATGATATAACCCAATACATATCGGCCTCGCGGACCAAGCCTTGATATATAGGACTTTAAAATCTCTCATCCGAATTGTTGATGTTTTCTCTCTTTATTTCCTTACTTCTAATGCTCTAAAAGTTTACCAATTTTGACCCACAAGATCCGCTACAAAAAATAAGACTAGTAGCGGCAGTCAAAAACTGTCGCTAATACTAATACTGCTAATAGTTTTAGTAGCTTTTTTGTTAATAGCGACATATTTTTATAGTAAAAGATTGCCGCTAATAGTCTTATTTTTTGTAGTGATCTTTTCTATCTGTTGAGAAAGCACACTAAGGTTTCGTTTCGGTTGGTTTTGCTCTTTTTGGAGGCAAAGAGTAGCTTTCTCACTTTTTGACTCCGACAGGAAACTATTTTTACATTTGTTATTACAGCTCCTTGTCTTATATTCTTTGACTGGAAACTATTTTAAGTGATAAATCTGCTCTATGAATGCTCTATCTTAGAGCAAATTTATCTGTCTTGAGAGAGAGCAGGCAAATAGTTGCTTCTGCACTTATAAAAGCTAATCTAAACATAACCTAATAGTAGTTACAAGGGACTCTTTAAATGCAAAGTAACAAGTCAAACAGTTATATTTGAAGAATACCTCCCTCTTCAAATACTTCAACAAGATTTTCAATGATGACTATGCTTTGAAGTGTTTCCATGGCTCTTCAACATTGAAGAGCTACTTTTGAGTCTTCAAAATATTAAAATAATATTTATTTTGAAGTTTTTTTTTGCATCTTATTTTTGGTTTGTAACACAACTCCATATGAAATTTTGACTTATGTGAATCGGACGGATCGTGATCATTTTTCTTTCAATTTTTTTACAAATGAATTTTATGAACACGATTAACCTATCACTATTAAATTATTTTATTTATTTATTTTTTTGATAAGACTATTAAATTATTTTTTACATGATATAAATCTAAAAAAATGACGTGTTTCGATAATTATCATCATTTTTTCTCTAAAATATAATTTAAAATAAAAATTTAAAGAGTTAGTTAAAGAGATGCACAAAATAACATAACTCTTCAACTCCCCGTAACTTTTCAAACAAAGTCTCATCAATATCTATAGCTATAACTTTTAAAGAGTAGCCTTTGGAGATGCTCAAAGTCTTGATCTCGTAGACGAGGACTTCGCCTTAGGATTTTTCAACATTAGTGATAACACGTTTTTATTTTGCCAAAAAGAAAGGGGCTCTTAGGACTTTTTAATAAATATTCAATGACCCATAACTAGGTACTTAACAACCGATGCGAATGGACGGCGCCCTTCGGGGTGATCTCGTAGTTACTATGGGATGGAGATTGGGGCGCAGATTTGAACCGAAGATCGAAAACTGATCCCGTCGAATCAAACCAAAATTGATCGAAAGCCAGCACAAAGCCAAAAATAGGGTGAGAAAGCTGAAAAAACCAAAAAATAAAAATATCCTAACGATATAAAAAAATATGAAGAATCCTAAAACCGAATGGAACCGTATCAACAAACACCGGATTCGGAACGGAACCGTACCAACCAACACCGGATTCGGATCGATTTGATTTCGATTAACTGAAATCAAAATCGAAATGTTTCAATTAGGGTTCGGTCTTACAGAAACTGAACCTAAAATCATAACTTATGTTTCGGTAACCCAAAACCGAAACTTCAGTTTCGGTTCAGTTAACCAAATCTGCACCCATAGGCCATAGGTGGAGACTGATTCTCTTTTGGTTTATTTTGCCCTTGTTTTTTCTCCCCGTCTTGAATCTGGGGTGAATCGGGATATTGCTCTTACTACCCGATCATTTGCAGGTGTTATGGCAACTTGTTTGGCTCGATGACAAACAATAACCATAGCAAGACAGTTCAACTCAGGTAATGGGTTGGTCTATGGATTTTCGTTCTTTTTAGCCACATTTCTCTCAAAACATATCGATTGGGTTCCATATTGATATGTATGGGATATATGGATGCCCATCGGCCAAACCAACTGAAGTTAACTTACTTTGAAAAACATAAAAATTAAATATATAAAAATCAATAAAAGGTTTGTCCAAAAGCAATTTTTGGTATTACTTCCGCCCATACTTATGGCATGTGGCGCGACATGAACCCAATAATTGACCTTGTTAACTTATTTTGCCTCTTCACAAAATCTATCAAGTGGCACACTCAATTAAAATTAGTCCTCTATGCACCTAATCCAATAAGTGATGACATCCAAACTCGAAACTGAGACTTGGCATAACTCGCGAGATGGAATGGTAAGTTTGTTATTATTTACTAAAAAAAGGGTATTCAAGGAATTGGAAGTGACTACTCAATTGCTCGGTTGAATAGACAGGTGGACACATTCTCTCCCTTTTCTCTCTCTCTCTCTGCTCTTTGTCTCCCGCTTTCACTGCAATTATTTGGTAAGTATTTAATAAAAAGCAGCTCAGATCACGCTGAGCTTTCTATCTTTGCAGAATGATACTTTACTGTTAAAGAGTTTCCTAGCTAAAGCAGATTGCATGCTATATATAAGAGAAAGCAAACTCGAACGAAAATGGAAGAAGAAATTCAAAAAACTCATTGAAAATTTGGTTTGAGTTGATTTGCAGATAAAAGAAAGAGATGAGGCCCAAAATCATTCTTTTCGGTGACTCGATCACAGAAGAGTCGTTTGGGGATGGAGGTTGGGGTGCATCTCTTGCCAACCATTTCTCCCGAACGGTATATAAATTTTCGTCTTATTTTAATTTTATTCTAATTTTAATGGTGATGATTTAGTCTTCTTCTTGATGGCTTTTTATTTTTTTGAATCAGTTGGATGTGTTGGTGAGAGGATATAGTGGGTATAATACACGGTGGGCGTTGCACGTGTTGGAGAAGGCTTTGTTTGCCGAAGCTGCTGCTGCGCCGTGTGCGGTCACCGTCTTCTTCGGCGCAAACGATGCGTGTCTTCCCGATAGGAGCAGCTCCTTTCAGCACGTTCCGCTCCATGAATACACCCAGAATCTCAACGCTATTATCTCTCTTATCAAGGTCTTTTTTTTTTCTCTCTCTCTCGCTCTACCTTAATCTCTCTCTAAATTTTATAGTCGTGGTTAGCATGTGGGTGGGTGACCGTCAATTGATGATCATACGGTTGTGATGGTCAAGTTTAGGTGGTTACTGATTAAGCTCTTTGCATACAATCTGAGGGATACTACGTGCACACCACTCTTACCTCGCCCACCCAATCGGCAATCGTGTGCGGATAGTAAAACTTGTTGTGCGCGTACAAATAATTTATTGGATATAAGTTAACTTTAAAAAAACAAAATTTAGAAAAATTTGTTTGCGCCGAAAAGTTACTATCAATACACTTTTTGCAAAATAATCAAACTAATTAGCGATGAAGAGTTCTTCTATCGAAAGACCAAGTTACCCCTTAAAAAATGGACCCTCTGATATGCTACCGTCTGATATACTTTGAGAAAAAACTCTAAATTGGACGGCCGTTTGGAGGTCTTAAACATAGTGACAAATTTGGTTTTTGGAAATTTTTCGGTGAGGGGTCCTTTCGGATTAACTTCGATACCATTCCCAAACAATTTGGGAAAATTAAGTTTCGGAGATTAAAAATAAAAAAAAAAATATATTTAATAATTTTTTAAATATATAAGTGAAATTTATGGAAAAGTATCGAAATTTTCCTTTGACCACGGTTTCTGAAATTGGGCGAAAATTTTCACTACAGTCCTAAAGGTATTTTCGCCATTTTATTTTTCAGAGAACCTTTTATTACTAATTAGTTTGATTGAGGACTTTTTAATTTTTTTTTCAATTTAATTAGTTTGTTAGCCCACTGGTGGTTGTACTTTTCAAGATGATTAGTAACCGTCCAATCAATTAAGAGCTTGACTTTTAACTATTTCTAAAAAGCGACATCCTTATAGACCCCTTGAAAGCCATTGATTGTTTTGAATCTGAAGGTGGTGATAGCTTTTCACCCGAATCTTCTATATAATAGATCTTGCAAGCATATGGAGCACCTACCAGACAGTCAGCATTTTATTCCATGTATGCGTGGGGTGTGTTTAGGGGTACCCTTAATCTTATTATTATTATTATTATTATTATCATGGGTACCTCATTTCGCGCCCCCACAATCTCTGGAAGCAGCCACGTCCTTGTCCCCTTCAAAGTCATTGATTGCTTCGGATCAGGTGATAGAAATCGTGTTTCACCCCAATATCAAATGGTCAATTTTTGATTCCATGAGTCCTAAATCCCTCCCAAAATAGCCCTAAAATCACATTTGAGCATGATGTGGGGCATATAATTGCCGAGCCATTTTTTCAGGGCTATGTGACACATGGAAATAAAAAATTATCATCAGATAGGTGTGACATGATCTCAAGGTTCATTGCGAGAAAAATTGGGGTGAAACAAGATCTCCATCATCCGGTCTAAAGCTATCAACGGTTTTTAAAGAGTTTGGGACGTAGGTACTTCCAGAGAACGTGTGGGTGCGAACCGAGGCCCCCTATTATTATTTGGGAGCTGAAACTTGCACATAAGATTTGTACCGGGCCACAGAATTAAAAAGAAAGACTGTTGTTTTTGGGATCTGTGCCGTATAGAACACCATCTAAGTAAAGATCGTTGAGGCCACAAATTGGATCGAAACATGATCTCTATCTTATGATTGAATCCAGTCAAAAGCCATCTTCTGATTCAATTGTTGACTTTTACAAATCTAATGATAGAGATCATGTTTTGGTGCCTTTTTTGTTCACAAAAATCTTTACATCATGGTCTCCAAATCAGATGGTTGAGATGGTGTTTCACGTGGCATAGATCCGAAATAATATATATTTCTTTAATCATGTGCCACTATACAAGTCTCTTTTTCAAGTTTTAGCTGCCTTATTATTTTTTAATATGAATAGTGAAAGGAGAAATAATAGCATGATAGTTGTTAATATGTTTTCTGGTGCACCACTAGGGCTTTCAATGGGCCGGACTGGCCCTTGAAAAGGGACCTTTTTTTTATTCTTATGGACCAAGCGCACGCCGAAACTGGCCTGAGCAAATCTTGGCCCGCCTTATTCTGGACTAGGCACCAAGTAGAAGTCTTAATTATCAACCTGCCTGGAGTGAGTGCTATGTGGAACAAGATAGTGTTGTTTAGATTATTACTCAAAAAATAAATTAAAACAAAATTTCTATCAAACATTTTTTATGCTTAAAAGCTTTAAATATCAATTGTTAAAAATTACAGTAAAATTTGACTTTTAATTTAAAATTCATTTTAATTTATTAATTTTTAAAATTAATCTATACAGCCTGTTAGACCTCTACGTTTCACCAAACTAGTGTTTTGGGAGGCCACAATGAAACAATGTGATGTTGGGGTATCTATCTTGCGCACTCCCTTCACCTTATATATATATATATATATATATATATATATATATATATATTTTGATCCAATGTATCTTTCTTTCCAACGCTTAGATAATTTTTAATAGATAGATAGAAGGCTAATATGATAATTTTTAAGTCAGGGCTGCACTTGTGAACCGATCTCAAAGTTTGAACCATGCATGGGGCACAAGCCTGGCCCATCTCGATAAGGGCAGTGTTAAAGTTTAGTCCCACATTGGATAAATTATAGCCTTAGGCTGCGTTTGGGTTAGTTCTTTTGGGACAGAGAGCAGCTCTTTTACTTTTTGGCTCCTGCAGAGAACTACTTTTACATTTGATAACACAGCTCCTTGCCTCATTTGCTCTGACGGGGAGCTATTTTAAGTGATAAACTGCTCTATGCCTATTCTATCTCAGAGCAGATTTTATCTGCTCTGACAGAGACCAGGCAAAGGGCTGCTTCTGCTCATATAGAAGCTAACCTAAATACAGCCTTATACTTCTTTACTCCATGTCACCCAATTCAATTATCCACGTGATTTGGCTCCGTCCCTCGAACGCGTGCGGGGCGAGATTATGTTGACGAATGATTACGGTAGATAGTTTATACAAATTAGTTGAGTAGAGGTCTCTCACATATATATATATATATATATTTATTAATATATTTTCTTTCAGAAGCTTTGGCCTGCCACTTTCATTCTACTCATCACACCACCTCCCATCGACGAAGACGGGCGCCTTAGGTACCATACCTCTCTTTTAAATACTCCTCTTTAAATCTTTGCTGTTTTATTATATATTACTTTTTTGTAATGATATTACGATGTTTGGATTGCACATGTGTACATCATACACTGTCTTGATTTGTGGCTATAAGTCATTCTCGTTTTTTAGTTTTCTCCATATGAACATTTTAGGTACACATCACTAAGGCATCTAACTCCGGATCAGTAACGAGTGTCGGTCGATGGAGGACCGATATCTATCGGGCAATACAATTTTTTTTTTTTTTTTTTTTTTTGTTTCTTTTTTAAAGGTGAAACAACATGATTTTTTTTTTTTTTTTTTCAAATCAAGGGGTATAGGCCAATACCCGATACCGGACCATATTGGCAAATATTGATATGACCCGATATTGGTATCGTTATCGGTATCGGTTTCTAGCAATTCCGATCGGAATCGGCTGAGTTTGATACCACACACATTACTAAAGTGCTATGTTAGGGACATTTTTTGGAATTACCCATACACAATTTGCCCTCTACTCTTTTTTTTTTTTTGATAAATCGCCGTGGCTAAAATTGTATTAGAAAAAAAAACAAAACAAAACTAATAGACTGAGCAAGGAGCACACAGAGAGCCCAACAAGAAACAAAGCAAGGGAATCCCAAAATGGATCCCCCCCCTACCCCCACTCCAAAAAAAATAAAATAAAACAAATAAATAAATAGGGATCCGCCGTCCACTCTTACTACCAATGATTTAAAAACCGGAACTGAACTTGTCAATCCAACCCCGCTCCAACCCCGCTCGACCTGTGCAGCTGTGGCTGGGTGTACAGTCCAACCTGTTGATCCGTACCATCAACAAAATTCAAGGAACAAGATCATATATATATATATATATATATATATATATATATATATATATATATATAGATTTCTCCAGTCAATCAATGTTTTTTTCTTCTAAATGTGGTGAACCAGACTTCAATGGGCTATCGCTTGTAGAACAATGAAAGGTTGACAATATTGCAACCTCAAGATTGCAGGTTCAAGCCTAGCTTACCTATAAAAAACAAAGAAAAAAACAACTTTGATGCATATCTATTAGTTTTTAAGGCAAAGGTTTAATCCAAGAAGCAAATAGCTACTTGTTTTCAATCAACGATATAGATAGAATCAGCTTCAACGATATACTACTCAGTGCCCCAATTGATCAACTTTTATGCCAACTTTTCTACTCAGTTATGTTTGAAATTTTATTACAGTTGCGTTTAGCATTAAGATTGGCTTGACCTGTTTATAGTGACATTTTGTATGAATCCAAATGAATGACAATGTAATATAAGAAATCATTCCTCTCTTTCTCTCTCTTCCTTGATCTTTACAGTAGCTTGGTTTTAATAGAACGCTTCTATAATAAGAGTCTAGACTTCTACATAAATTTGGGCCCTTTTCAGCTTCGCTTCGTTGTTTCACATTGTTTCATAATCGGAGATGATCCTCCCTTTTCTAGCATAACTCAGACTTCCAATCAGACATCCATCAAAATTTAACTTGATCGCATTTCTAGGAGGGATCCACTGAATGATCTACCCCTTTTAGCAGTCCTCTAGTTGCATGCCGGCCTCCACCCAGTTTCGTTAGAAAATCTCGAACAAAGATAAATTTGAAGATCATAGTGCTGGAGGCCTAAGATAAAGAGCTTAGTTCTCACCTGTCGAATGAAGTTTCTTCATCGATATAAAGCATTTTCTTTGAAAATACGGTTATCTTACTTTTTCCGCACAATATATAACATCAATTTGGGATGTGAATCACATCCCGAGGACCGATGCACTTCGTACTCGGGTAATATTTTGGGATGTGTGTCCCGTGGAATCAACACATGAGCCGTCTCATGGTATGCCCATGATCTCAAGATCTGTCGTGCGGAAGATTTAGAAGAAAATACTATCTACATTGTCTGATTCAATGCAGTTAAAGGGCATACTAAATTAATTTTGTGTTAATTTTGTATGGCCTTTGACTATGTTGAATCAGACGTGTAAATCGTTATGAGTGATCAAACACGGTCAACCGTCATGTGCTCCCCCTTTCAAGAAATTTTTTGCTCTGCCCCAGATGTCGAATTTTTTTCATAAATTTTGTAGCATTTATTGTACGTACCCGAAAATCGTGCCCTGGAATAATTTCTACCATCTAATAAAAGAGCTCTTAAAATGGATGGCTAAACATCTTATGCCTCTACTGAGGCATAAAAAGTGTTTTGATCAGATAGTTATAAACCTTCTTCTAGCATATAAATTTGGTATTCCATGTTTCATATGAAAAACCTAACACATGCTACAATTTCATTCAAATGTAGATACCCTTATGGGGAGAACACTTCTGGTCTCCCTGAAAGGACGAACGACTTGGCCGGTACTTACGCCAAAGCTTGCGTGTCCGTTGCCGCAGAATCGGGTCTCGCTGTCGTCGATCTCTGGTCCAAAATGCAGCAATTTACTGGGTGGGAGAAAGCTTTTTTGAGGTATTCCAAGCTTGTTCGATTGTTGATTAATGAAACTTGGTAAAGCAAATATTTTCATCTAATACCGTTCAATGTTTAGAATGCATCAATTTTATTTGTTTCTCCAAGGAGAAGACTATTAATTTGGACATGCATCTAACACCATCCATCTGTACTAAACTCTTATGTGTACAAGATGCTACATTTTTTGCGGACTAAAGACAGCTTGTTAGTCTTTGGATTAGTGAGGCAACACCAAAATCATTAGACGGTCAAAGCTTAGAAGATCTTTGATAATGGAACCTGTCAAAGAATAGCATTCGCAGATGTTAGGTCCCTGAAAATCTGTGAAAGTCGGCTTTTGACAAAATTTTGCTTCTAAAACTGCTATTCGTGGGCTTGAACTATCTATTCATGTCGTTAAGAGAGCTGTTACGAGCAGACCTGTTTTCCTTCTCGCACAACATTTCTAGGTGCACACCAATTAAGGCAAAAATAATGATAGATTTTTTTTCTTTATTGTTGCTACTAAAGATCCAAAACATGCATCACTTTGGCAAAAGTTTCTTCATACCAGCTTTTGGGTGCATAGGAACGTCTCCTACTTTTGAGTTTCTTATGGTTAAATAAAATAAATATTTTCTAGGCACACCAGATTTTGCTATCTGCACCCACTTTATTTCCATCTACTAAAACTGCTGATTAATTAAATTGCAGGGATGGTCTGCACCTCACCGCAAACGGCAACCGAATCGTGTTCGAAGAGGTGATCGAAAGGCTTAAAAATGAAGGCGGCATTAGCCTCGAAACCATACCCTTTGATCTCCCGCTCCTGTCGGAGATCGACCCTCTTGATCCCCTCAAAGCTTTCAGTAATTAAGATGATCAGAAAGTAGGTCTGAGAATGGTTTTTTGGGTCTTTATATCTCATTGGAAGCTTATTTAAAAAAAGCTAGTTTTTATTTACATATTACCTAGAGTTTATGGAAATGTGCTCTCTTTCCCTGGTGTTCCTGTGAAGAGTGTCTATGATTTATAGTCAGAGTTCCTCTTTTTCTGGAGCGTCAGCTTATTCCTTTTTCTTTTCACTAGGAAATTCTTCGGTTTTTTTTTATGAATAAATTTGGTAGCTCCAAACGTTTTCACACGCTATTTGAAAGCGCCTGCATCGGAGACTCATTGAAACCATTGATTGGGTCGTATAAGATGGTGGAGACTGTATTTTATCCTGACCTTCCATACAAAGGATCTTGAGATCATGTCTCACCTATCAGACCGTAAGTGTTTTAATTCCCCATGTCACGGTTCCCTAACATATGGCCCTAAAATCTTGTTTGAGCGTGACGTGTGTCATGAGATTCAAGATCCATTTTTTTGAGGATCTTTGACATGCAGAACAAAAATGGATAGTGTGATGGGTGCAACATGATCTCAAGATCCATTGTGGGGGAGATCGGGGTGAAACACAATCTTCACCATCAGATCTGAAGCAATCAAAGATTTTAAGGCGTTCGACGTAGGCGCTTTCGGAGAACATGTGGATGGGACCAATGCTACCCGAATAAATTAAAAAAAAATAATTAAGATATATATATATATATATATATATATATATATATATATATTGTCTTCCAATGGAGGATGGTGACCGTCCTCCAAGGTCCACGTGGCACTTAAAATGTCACCGTCCTTCAAGATCCACGTGGCACCCAAAACACTTTTTGGGTGCCATGTGGAGCACAAGTGGACAGTTTATATCAATATTAAAAAAAAAAAAATTTAACCCGTAAGTTAAAGTTTAACGGTTTTTATTGGTCCATATTTCACGGTTCAAAATATACACGGTGGGGATGAGTTTTTAAATTTTTTTTTCAAAGATGATCTAAGCAATGCACCCAAGGTCCACGTGAAAGGTTGGAGGACGGTGACTGACCGTCCTCTTATGGAGGACGGAGGCCTTTTCCTATATATATATATATATTTATTTATTTATTTATTTTGGGTACCACGTGTACGCTTGGAGGACGGTGACCGTCTGCCAAGATCCACATGGAGCTTCACGTGGCACCCAAAATACTGTTTGGGTGCCACGTGGAGCACAGGTGGACGGTATAGATTAATATTAAAAAAAAGAATTTTGAAATTATTTTTTAAAACCCACAAGTCAAAGTTTGATGGGTTTCATCGGCCCACATTTTACGGTTAAAAAAATACACGGTGGAAATGGGTTTTCAATTATATATATATATATATATATATATATATATATATATATATATATATATATATATATATATATATATATATTTCAAATATGATCTAAGTAATGCACTCGACTTTCACGTGTTATTGAAACAATATTTTGAGTGCTACGTGGAAGCTTGGAGGACGGTGACTGTCCTCCCATGAAAGACGGACACTTTTACCTATATATATATATATATATATATATATATATATATATATATATATGAGAGTGACTACTTGCACACGGGATTTGTGCTGTTGCATGTAGTTTAAAAGAGAGAATTGGTGTTTTTGGGGTCTGTGCTACTTGGAACACCATTTAAGTCGTCTGATTGGAAGTCCATAATGTAAAGGTCTTTGGTGCCAAATGTTCGAATGAAAACAATCCCTTTTCATCACAGTCAATTTGTTCACCGTGCCAATCTTTGTCACCGAAGTAGTGTTCAACGTTGCTCTCCCCCCCCTTCCCTCTCTCGGTACGCTGAATTTGCTTAAAACCTCCTAGTTATACTTATTTACATTGCACCCTGCATTTATGTTTCCTTTACATACCCCGTACTTGTAGTTAACTAGGCGTCATTTCTTTGATTGAAGGACGCCTTTGCCCGTAGTGAACATTATATATAAAATTGTCATTGTATTTTTCCTAATTTTGATCACATTTTTAACGGTGGATGAATATAGGAACTTATCCAATTTTTTTGGGTGGAACATGATTGATGCCTTCTAAGTTATGTCACCCAATTTTTGGATTGAGTGTCACATGGGGTTCACTTGGTTCGTGGGTAGCGTGTCACCCGATTTTCAGGTTTGGTTTCCCATGACGCTCACTTGACTCGTGGGTAGTGCTAAAATGCTACTTCCGTTGGTAGCAGCCCGACCCTATATATATATATATATATATATATATATATATATATATATATATATATATATATAGTTAAGGGACCCCTATATTAGAGGTTTGGCATATGAATGCTATACTAGTGTTCGGATCACATGCCACATGGTCAAATATTGGGTTTCGCTTGACATACTTGGTATATTAATTTTTTGATATCTTTGAGCACATTTTGGATCGTGGATAAGATGTTTTTTCAATTATTTTTTTGAGATGGATGTGATCATTCTTGTGCATGTTGCCTTGGCACTAGATTAGGCTTCACTTGACATCTAAACGGACTCGATCCGTGGCCAGTGACTAGACCTATGACTCACACCGATTGGACTGAAACCCGATTCATTGAAAATTTTATTAATCAATTATCCTATAAAGACTACAAAATTATATACATAGGGCCGGGATGCTGCTACCGAGGGTAGTATTATAGCGCTACTTGTAAGCCAAGTGAGCGTCATGTGGTACCAAAACAGGAAATTGAGTGTCATGGCAAGTTAGAGGGGATCAATCATATTCGACCCTAAAATTTTGGGCAGGATCTGACATTTATCTACTGCTAAAAATGTGGTCAAAGTTGGAAAAAATATAATGGCAATTTTGTAAATAATATTCCCTAAGGGTAAAGACTTCATTCAATCGAAGAAATTAAATGATGCATAGTTAATTGTCGTTTTAGAGTAGGGGGTATGTGTAAAGAAAACATAAAAGTAGGGGGTGTAGTATAAATATGCATAATTGGGGGGTTTTATGCAATTTCAACATAATATAGGGTGTTTTATGCAATTTGCAAAAAAACCCTTAATTTTATAATGTAAATTTATATTTTTAATAAAAGGAATGTAAATGACCCCTTAGCTAGCTATAAAACTTATAAATTCACTCATTATACATTTAAAATTTTGCTTTAAGACGTACAAAGGATAAAAGGAAGCCTGCATTTAGGTGTCAACGGCGGGATCGGTATTGGGTATTGGTCCATCGAGGATTGACACGTATAGACCGATATGGATCCGTCCAGATTAAAAAAATAAAAAAAGTTAAAGAGAGGTCTTGGCTGATATCTATTCCGTGTCAGCCGATACCTGAAACGTATCAACCGATATGGGCTTGTATCTATCGATACAAAGACTGATATCGATACAATATTAGGGCTAATACATATCAGCTGGCTAGAAAGTTGATACGTATTGATATCAGCCGATACTTGATACCTTGTCCTACATTATAAAAAGACAGAAAAAAGGATAAAAGGTAGCTTGGTGATAAGGACCAGATAACTGACCTTGTCTTAAGTTAGTATGTTCCCATGTGGCACCTAGTCACATGATTGGTTGCCATGTAAAGGGGCGACGAGCGACACGATGATCATAAGTATTATGAAATAATAATGATAATAAATTTAAATTTTACGATTAATGGTGTCAATCGTCAGAAGCATGAACGGTGAAATTAAATGTGGTATTAGCCTCACTACAAAAAATAAGACTATTAGCGATAGTTCTTTTGTTAATAGGAAAAAGTTTTTGGCTACTGCTAATGGTCTTATTTTTTGTAGTGGCAGCTTTTTACAGCAAAAAAACTGTCGCTAATACTCTTATTTTTGGGAAATTTGTACTTTCGGCCTTATATGTTTGCGTATTTACAGAAACAGCCCTATAGTTTTAATCCTTGCATAAATGGCCAGCTCCAAGCCTAGCCGCCTGCACGTTATATATATATATATATATATATATATATATATATATATATATATATATATATATATATATATATGCTTCTCTATGCAAGCATTGAATCTAAAATTTCTGTATCATTTTTTAACAATTTCTATCTGATGTGTCCTAAAATTTATACTCGCAAGTGCACGAATCGTGATGTAGTCAGTGGGTGCAAAGTACGAGATCGTTCCCACGAGGATTAGTTAGAAAATATAAAAAACAGAAATATTAATTAACTAAAAGAATTTCTACAGATCTTATGCAGTAACTGAAAACCTAGAATTATGGTAACTTTTAATAACACAGATAAATACTAACGAAATCTAAAGGATTAAACAATTAATGAAAGATAAGGATTGGGATGCTAAATCCTCCCATCGTTGGTTTATCATTTATAAAATACCAATCTGTGGTTTGAGATATGAAATCCTTAACAAATTTCTCAAAAGAAGAAGCGCCTATACACACGTGAGTTCTAAAATATAGATCTGAGATCACGGAGATGTATGATTAACACCCCATAGGTGTATGATTAACACCCACACCTCAGATCGTGATTGGAACTCACCACTGGGATAAAGTCACACCATCAATCCGAGATCAAGGAGATGTATGATTAACACCCCATAAGTGTATGATTAACACTCACACCTCAGATTGTGGTAAAACTTCACCCCGAGATGGGTGATAACTAGGATAAAATCATTATTACAGATCTGAAATCATAGGGCATGATTAGCACCTAGATCTCGGACTGAAATGATGATTTCACCATATTCAATAAATATTAGGGTCTTAAAAGGCATCTGACATCTCAATCACAGATTGATATTAGTATAAATAAATACCTCGGATGGGAATCATTAGATCCCCATCCTTAATAAAACTAGCCACACATAGTAAAAGTAAACAACATAATTAAAATATAAATAAACACTAACATCAATATAAAAATACCGTAAAGAGCTTTAACAATTTCCACAAAGAGCTTTTATTCCCAGTACGTACGATTTAGAAAAGCAGAAAGAACTAACACAGAAGAATGATAATAATGCAGAAAAAATGAATAAACTCTCTGTAAGACAAAACTCTCTCTAAAGAAAAATAAAGGAAATAAAACTAATCAGAATAAAACAGAATGCTCCTAATTCTCCTAATCCTCTTCATCCTCTTAATCCTCCTCATAGGACTCCCCGGATGAATATATATATCCCCCAAGAATATCTTTTTTTCCGTAATTGCCAAAACGTACGCCACTCTTGGTTCCAAGATTTTCTCGCGGCCAAACTCTATTCGGACTCAAATTCGTCTTTGGTCGATCGATCGACTAAAAAGGGTCGATCGATCGACCATACCAGATTCTGTTTCAAAATCCAAATCTTTTGGGTCAGGTCGATCGATCGACCAAAAAAGGTCGATCAATCGACCTCCCAGATTTCCGTGAACTCCCGCTGCACTTTGCATTCAGACACTGCCTCGGTCTTTCGGCCATAACTTTCTATCCTGAAGTCGGATTGAGGCGATTCTGGTGGCGTTGGAAAGCGGACAACGAGCTCTACAACTTTCGTGTTTTGACAATTTTCTGAATCTACTGTCTTGAAGGGTCAAATTGAGCTCCAAGTCGGGATAGGTTCCGCATGATCCAAAGTAGCACGAATTTGACGTTATATTCTGAACTTGTGGGTTATTTCATGCTCAACACATCTGCCGGCCTGTAAATCACTAAAACCATCTAAAAATATGTTAAATGGCTTTCATCGGATAGCTAAATGTAGGTCTTTAGGGGTGAAATATCATCATATTTCACTGCACATCATACCCCCAAACCTACACTTTGCTAGTCCTCGAGCAAAGGAGAAGATAAACAATACTGAAAAATAAACTAACAACCTAGGAAAAGTAAAGAATGCCACTTTCGTAGGGAACACGATTGCATTTAGCATATGCAACAAGCCTTTAAACCCCTAGGTGATCCTAGTGGAGGAGTTTTGTCTCCTGAGGGTTTACAGTGAAGTTACCCACAAACTTCAATATATTTTTGAAATCATCGATAAAATTCAGTTTTCAAAACATGATTTTGATAACATATATACCATTCAAAAACAAAAATCATTACTCAATTCAACATATGAATCCTCAATTTTAAATAACAATGTTATACTAATCATACTAATATCCATTCAAATTAGTCTAATGCTCAAATCGTTAGATAGCTCATCCATTCATGCCTAAACGTGAAGTGTGTGCATAACCAAACCAAAATTCATTCATCTCAACTAGTTCAAGCGGAAAACCGTTGGATCATTGTTTTGACTCAATCCTCCGTAGGTATACTCTCAAAATATAACGACGCCGATAGTGGATAAGTTTTCGCACATATGTGAGATGTCAATACAAAGCAAATAAAAAGGTCTCACATAATAAATGAAACACGATGCAATCAATGAACAAAAATAAGTCTCATAAGAAGATACTTGTATATCCTAAGCATGTCATATCAAGTGTCATAAGTATCACATATTTACTCTCCACAAGGCAGTTACTAATGCAAGATCAGATCATGAAGGTCTTTTTAGGGTTGTAATGGGGCTCGTGAAAGGGTAAGAAAGAATTGGAAGTTGGGATTCAAATTTCGAAATTAGAAAAGAAACAACTCTTTTTTTTCTATTTCTCTTCTTTTCTTTCTAATATCTCACTATTTTCTCAATTTTTTCTATTTTCTCAACTCACTTTTCTTTTCCTTTTTTTCTTAAAGCACCCTCATTTTTCATTCTTTTCACAATTTTCTTTTCTTTTCTCTCCCTTTTCTTTTATTTTTGCCATACTCTCAAGAACACCACAACTCAGTATCTCTCCACTTACTCTCTTCTCGTTCACTCTCATCCCTCGTTCCTAATTTCTCAGAAATAAGAAGGGTAAAGCTGAATTTTCAGAAATGGTGAAGGGTTAAAGGTTAACGTGGCTTATCAAAGAATGTATAAAGGTAAATTTTTCAATAGGCTCAAAGGGGTACTAGAAAGATAAATTTATTTGAGGTGGGGCATTTTAAGCACAAACGAGCCAAAGATTGCCTTCAATCATGTCTTTAAAAGATAGTAACTTTGCCTATTTGTCTTGAGTAAATATACAGTACATTCTAACATAATGATATGAATTTGATTTCATGTAAAGTCACAAGTCAAAATGAAGTGTATGAGATTATGCAAAATAAGTCGTATTCAAAGAAAACTCCGAGTTTATATATTCACTCATCAATGACGGGAAATTAGCTCTTAAGCTCACTGGGTTTAGTCTCCACTGAGATCCTAAGATTCAACATTCAAAACAGTTCATCGATTTCTAAGTCTTAGCTTGGTATCAGTGTAAAAAGTCTAAGCATGAATATCAAAATTATCCACAACATATCACATTAAGCTTCATCATCTTAGATACAAGTAATCAAAATATGACACTATTATTCTCAAAATTAAATTCACATGCATCATCAACTAAAGTTTGAAAACAATCGTAAAATAATGTGCATAATGACTTCAAAAATAAATTTTTTTTTTTTTTTTAATTATTTTTTTATTTTTTATTTCAAATAAAACAAATAAATGACGTAAAATAGTTAACCATACCCCCAAACCTAAAGCTGACAATGTCCTCATTGACTGAAAGAAGTAGCGCACCCCCAAACCTGTTTGAAAGAAGTACCTCAACACAAAGATCAGGTGCAGAGAATATCTGTATCAAATCGGAACATTACAAAAAATATATTGAAGGGAATATGGTTACATTATTTAGGAAAAGAAAAACAACCTAAACTAAACTAAACAAAACAAAAAGGAAAGAAAAAACTTAATAAATCCTAAAACCTAAATCCTAAATCCTAAACTTCCTAAACTTCCTAAACCTCGTAAACTTCCTAAACTTCGTAAACTTCCTAAACTTCGTAGATCATCATAAAAACTGGTTGATATCGACACTCAAACATCCGCATCGGTCCCCTCACTGGGCTTCAGCTTTGGAAACGCGAAATCCCACATTGCAGTGGTGATCCTACGCCTATGCAAGGAATCAGGAATCACTGCCGACGGTGGTGAAGATGGGTGTGGCACACTACTCGAGGCCAGATCCCGTCAGGAGATGGATATAATTTACCCAAGTCTCGTGGAATCGATGGTGAATTTTGAGAAGGCGGTGACGGAGGCGCATCCAAATCAATCATCTCGATATCAGTGGAGAAGGATGGGGTTGATTGGACGGAGCGATTCACTCTTTTACGTGCTGGCTCTTCCCAAAACTGAACAGGGAGAGGATCCAGATCAACGACATTGACATTGGTGAGATCCAACGGAGGGTGTGCTCCTGATAAGCGATCCCGTTTCTTTGCTGGTTCATTCATCTTCCTTAGAGTAGACCTTGTAAAATAAAGTCTGCTGGCCATTGATGAAATATGAGAAGGAAGGGTGAAGGGTGCATGGAATAAATAGAAAAGGAGTGTTTGAAATATGGTAAAAGACGTCTACGAAGCAAAACAAAGAATCCTATCGTACTAAACAACCTAAAAGTTTTGGAAACCGATCGGTCGATCGATCGACCTAGAAGTGTCGATCGATCGACTAATCTGGTCAACGAATGTGGACTAAGAAATGAAAGGCAGAGGCGATCGATCGACCAGAAATGGTCGATTGATCGACTGACATGATGTCCTCAGCAGAGTCAATCGATCGACCATGAATGGTCGATTGATCGACTGGACACTAACAGATTTTTTTTTTTTTTTTTTTTTTTTTTTTTTTTTTTTTTTTTAGCTTTAGACAAACACAAAAACAACATGGGTTGCCTCCCAAGAAGCGCTAAGTTTAATGTCGCTAGCCCGACATTCCGAAATTTATATTTTATCCCGACTGATTAGGATTGCTCAGTTCAAGATCATCAATCTTCTCAATAAAATTATCCAAAAACGGTTTCACCCGTTGCCCATTGACACGAAATGTACTTTCATTGCGCAAATTGCACAGCTCAACTGCCCCGTTGGGAAACACTCGATTGACAATGAAAGGACCGCTCCAACGGGTTTTGAGTTTTCCGAGAATGATGCGATGCAGGTTATACAACAACACCTTACGCCCCACAGTGAATGATTTTCTCAAAATAGAAGAATCATGAACACGCTTCATGCGATCCTTGTAGGATTTGGCACACTCATATGCATCAGCTCGCACTTCCTCTAATTCTGTAATTTCTAATTTTCGCTTATTCCCAGCTCTCTGCAAATCGAAGTTTAAAGACTTAACAGCCCAATAGGCCCGATGTTCCAGTTCAACAGGTAAATGACAACCTTTGCCAAAAACCATCCGATAGGGGGACATTACGATGGGAGTCTTAAATCTTTCCGATAGGCCCAGTCGTCGTTTAATTTCAACGACCAATCTTTCCGATTGGGCCTTATCGTTTCTCTAGAATACGTTTGATTTCTCGATTTGAAACTTGACTTGTCCACTAGTTTGAGGGTGGTATGGTGTAGCCACCACAGAGTGATCCATATTTCTTGGTGGCGAAAACTTTATTACAAAAGTGTTTTCCGCCATCACTAATAATTACACGTGGAGTACCAAATCTTGGAAATAATTCATTTTTGAGGAACTTAACCACCACTCTGTGGTCATTGGTTTCTTGGCGATTGCTTCCACCCATTTGAGACATAATCCACCCAACCAAGATGTATAAATTTCCAAAAGAATTTGGGAATGGACCCATGAAGTCTATTCCCCATCCGTCAAACAGTTCAACTTCCATGTTTGGATTTAAAGGCATCATATTTCTTTTTGAAATTACATGACATTTGACAATTCGCATGAAATGCAATCTTGATGACAATCTTTAAAGATTGTTGGCCAATAAAATCCACATTGGAGAATCTTTGTTGCGTCTTCTTTGAGCTAAAATGTCCTCCAGGACAACTCATGACAAAATGAGATGATTTTTGGTATTCTGTTACGGAATGCACCTTGATGATCGTCGGCACAATATTTGAGCAGTCGGGTCCTCGAAGAAATAATGCTTGGCTCGCGCTCGAAAGACAACTTTTTCGTTTTTATTCCACTGCTCAGGTATCTGATCCGTCACCAAATAGTTAATCAGATCGCATACCATGGCGAGATTCTCAGCGATGAACAATTGTTCGCCAGGAAAAGTTTCTAAAATTGGAGTCAGATCCTCAGCTTTTTCAATAATGATTCGAGACAAATGATCAGCAACTACATTCTCTGATCCCTTTTTGTCTTTGATTTCCAGGTCAAATTCTTGTAAGAGTAGAATCCATCGGATTAATCGAGCTTTTACATCTTTCTTTGAAAAGAGGTAACGAAGAGCGGCATGGTCAGTAAACACTACCACTTTTGATCCCAACAAATAGGATCGAAACTTGTCCAAAGCAAAGACTACTGCCAGGAGTTCCTTTTCGGTGGTAGAATAATTCAGTTGCGCATCATTGAGGGTGCGACTTGCATAGTAAATGACATGCGGAACTTTCTCTACCCGTTGTCCCAAAACAGCACCGATCGCATAATCCGATGCGTCACACATTATCTCGAATGGGAGCTTCCAATCTGGTGATTGGATGATAGGGGCTTTGACCAATTCTGCCTTAATGCTTTCAAAGGCATGTGTACACTTTTCATCAAAGATGAATGGGGCACCTATAGCCAGTAGGTGGCACAATGGTTTTGCAACTTTGCTAAAATCCTTTATGAAACGTCGATAAAAACCGGCATGTCCAAGAAATGACCTAACTTCTTTTACTGTTCTTGGTGGTGGGAGGTTTGAAATTAATTCTACCTTAGCTTTGTCCACCTCAATACCACGGGATGAGATGATATGTCCCAGGACGATTCCACTTTTCACCATGAAATGACATTTTTCCCAATTTAGAACTAGATTTTTCTCTTCACATCTTGCAAGAACCAGAGAAAGATGATACAAACAATCACCGAAGTTGTCTCCATAAATAGAAAAATCATCCATGAAGACTTCCGTAAATCTTTCCACCATATCGTAGAATATACTCGGATACACCTTTGGAATGTAGCCGAGCATTGCAAAGTCCGAACGGCATTCGACGATAAGAAAAGCGTTCCAAAGGGACATGTGAATGTTGTCTTTTCTTGATCCTCGTGCAATGACTATTTGATTATACCCAGAATAGCCGTCAAGGAAACAATAGTATTGGTGCCCTGCCAATCTTTCTAGCATTTGGTCAATGAATGGGAGAGGAAAGTGATCCTTTCTAGTCATGAAATTTAACTTCCTGTAGTCAATACACACTCGCCAGCCAGTTTGAACTTTCGTTGGTACTAGCTCATTCTCCTCATTTCTCACCTTAACTCCGGACTTTTTGGGAACCACTTGTGTTGGGCTCACCCATGTGCTATCGGAGATTGGATATATGATCCCAAAGATCGAGCGACAATGACCTCATTTCTTACGACTTCTTGCATTATGGGATTCAATCGACGTTGTGGTTCTCTTGAGGGTTTAGCGTTCTCTTCCAGATGAATTCGGTGCATACACACCGTTGGGCTAATTCCTTTTATATCTTTGATAGACCATCCGATCGCACTCTTGTGGTCTTGAAGTACTTCAATGAGCTTTTCTTCTTGGTCCTCATTTAAATTCGCTGAAATAATCAAGCTCGCTTATATCAATATCCAGTACGCATATTTCAAATCCATGAGGAGGGGTTTTAGTTCGGCTTTGATTTTCTTCTTCATTTGATTGATGCGATTCGTCTTCGCAATCTTCTTCTTTCTTCTTATCTTTCTTGACATTCTCCTTCTCCCAAGAGAGGCGTTGAGTCTAGCATCTCATTGACCTCTGTATCACCTTATCCACATCAAGTCTTTGCCAAAATGTGCTAAACAGCCTCTAAAGGGTCCTCATATTCTGAGAAAAAATTCATTTTCCACAATGTCATCAATCATGCAAACTTGTGCATGTTCTTCATCTTCAAGAAATTTGTTTGAAATATGAAAAATATTGATTCGGCAGTCATGTTCCCAAATGATAAATTCATTATCCCATTTCGCAATTGATTAGAGCATTCGATGTTGCGTAAATGGTCTTCCTAAAATTACAGGAACATTGTTTCTGTACTGAGGAGTGGGTTCCGTATCCAATACAACAAAGTCAACTAGAAAATAGAAGGTGTCTACTTTGATCAGAACATCTTCGATTATTCCCCTAGGAATCTTAATTGACCTCGCCAGTTGAAGGGTCATAGTGAGGTTTTAGTTCCCCAACTCAAGTTCCTTGTACACCGTGTAAGGCAACAGATTGACACTTGCTCCAAGGTCTAAGAGTGCTTGATCGATGCGATTCTCCCCTATGATGATTGAAATTGTAGGACATCCTGGGTCCTTATATTTAATTGGGAGTCTCGCTTGTAGAACTGAACTTACCTGTTCTGCTTAGAAGGCTTTCTTCGGGACATTAGTCTTTCGCTTTATCGTGACTAATTCCTTTAGAAACCTAGCATATCTTTCTTTTGTTGAATGGCGTCTAGGAAGGGGATATTTATTTTCAGTTGCTTAAACATTTCAATGATTCCTTCCTGATCGCGATTCTTCTTCGGTCCCACTAGCCTTTGAGGATATGGGGCTTTGGGTATGAAATTCTTCTCTCTCTCGTTCTTATCTTCAATCTTCTTCTGTTGTTTTTGTTGTATCTCTTCTTCTGCTACTTCCTTGTCCTTCTCAATTTCGACATCAGGCTCATGCTTCTCATCTTCTTCTGGCATTTCTACTTTGTTGTCGACTTCCTTCCCAGATCGCAATGTAGTGATAGCCTTGATCTATTGTTGGCTCTCCTCCTGAGATGAGGTCGAGGCTTGCTCAATAGCCATCTGTCCTTTTGGATTTGGGAGGTTGGCTCGGAATGATCCCTTCTCTCTCGCGAGGAGTGTCGCTGATTCTAATTGTGTCTCTATCCTTGATATCGAAGAGGTATTAGATTGAATAAACTTCCACATATCCTCACTCTGAGGATATTGATTTTGGTACGGACGTGGAGCAGCATTTCCTTGTTGATTATTGAACCCTGGTGGAGGAAAATTTTGTGCAAACCCGGGTTGACTTGTTGATTGGGAGAACTGATAATTCTGATTTGATTGCCTAGGTTGCACATTTTGATTCTGATTTTGGTAAAATTGGTTTCCTCCTCCATAGTGATGTTGGAATTGTCCTTGACCAAACTGTTGTTGTGGTCCCGATTGAAATTTTGATTCGGTATAAATTCATCCCTTGACCTCTACCTTGGGGTCTTTGATTTCCCTGTTTCCATGAGAAATTCTGATGATATTTCCAACTGTTTGGATTGTTTTCATTGAAAACATTTCCCTGATTTCGCCCGTAAGTGTTCAATGCATTCAATTGTTCACTAGGATCCTCTGAGTAATTTTATGGTGACACGACCGTCATTTGTGTGCATTGGACTCCACAATATGAGCATGGGTGCAGTTGTACATTTACAACACTTACATTTTTCTTCAATTTCAATTCCTCAACTTGTTGAGTGAGGAAATCTATTTTGTCATCGTGTCCGTGTTTCTTTCACCACATACAATCCTCCTTTCTTTCTTTGAGCTTCACCTTGATCTCGATTCTTCTTTGGTTGGTCTCATTGCTAGAGAAGTCCCATTGTTGTGAGTCTTCGCTAGCTTTTCCAAGAATTGGTAAGATTCATTTCTCTCAATCCCAAGAATCCTCCACGCTCATAGATTCAATCAAATGTCGATTAGCTTGATCTAATCCGTTGTAAAAACATTGGACCAATCTCCATTTTGAGAATGGTGAGGACATTTCAATAAGATATCCATGAATCTATCCCAGGCTTGATAGAATCTCTCATCTTCTTCTTGTGTAAAATCAGTGATTTCACGTCTTAGGGCATTAGTCTTAGCCATGGGAAAGAATTTTGACAAAAATTTCTTAACCATTTGATCCCAGGTGGTTATGGATCCAGCTGGTAACGAGTTTAACCATGCTTTGGCCTTATCCTTTATAGAGAAAGGAAATAGACGTAATCTCACAGATTCTTCATTGAAATTTTGATATACCGATGAACAGACTTCAACAAAGTCTTTGATATGTTGATATGGATCTTCTCTATCCATACCGTGAAAGATTGGTAAGATTTGTATCACATTGGTACGGATTTCGAATCTGCCACCAGGTGTTGCAGGATACGTGATGCAAGAAGGGGTATTTGTAGTAATTGGGGCGAACAACTCCCTCAGGGTTGGTTCCTCCTCATTTTCATGCTGTTGATTTTCACAACCGTTTGCATTCATTTTGAATTGAATTAATGGTCCTGCTTCTCGACTTCTAACTTCTTTTCGATTTGAGCGACACGTCGCTCAATCTCGAGATTGAGAGGTTCTAAAGATTTATCTCTGGAAGATCTCGTGTGCATACATAAAGTGCACAGAATTTTTAAATTTTTTTTTTTTTTTTTAAAACAGAATCAGGAAAATGAAAATTTTCTTGGGTCGATTGATCATTGTCTGAGTCGATTGATCGACCACAAAGATTTTTTTAAATTGCGGAGAGTCGATTGATCATTGTTTTTGGTCAATCGATCGACGAGAATTTTTTTTTTTTTTTCGAAAATTTTTATTTTAAAAAAAATTCTGATTCAAACCTACAAAGATTCTTAAAATTAATTTTCTATTTTTCAAAAGTTTTAATTTTCTACACTTTTCAAGAAGCGCCAAAAAACTTGATGTGTCCTAAAATTTATACTGCAAGTGCACGAATCGTGATGTAGTCAAGTAAAGTACATCGAGATCGTTCACGAGGATTAGTTAGAAAATATAAAAAAATGTAATTAACTAAAAGAATTTCTACAGATCTTATGCAGTAACTGAAAACCTAGAATTATGGTAACTTTTAATAACACAGATAAATACTAACGAAATCTAAAGGATTAAACAATTAATGAAAGATAAGGATTGGGATGCTAAATCCTCCCATCGTTGGTTTATCATTTATAAAATACCAATCTGTGGTTTGAGATATGAAATCCTTAACAAATTTCTCAAAAGAAGAACTGCCCTATACACACGTGAGTTCTAAAATATAGATCTGAGATCACGGAGATGTATGATTAACACCCCATAGGTGTATGATTAACACCCACACCTCAGATCGTGATTGGAACTCACCACTGGGATAAAGTCACACCATCAATCCGAGATCAAGGAGATGTATGATTAACACCCCATAAGTGTATGATTAACACTCACACCTCAGATTGTGGTAAAACTTCACCCCGAGATGGGTGATAACTAGGATAAAATCATTATTACAGATCTGAAATCATAGGGCATGATTAGCACCTAGATCTCGGACTGAAATGATGATTTCACCATATTCAATAAATATTAGGGTCTTAAAAGGCATCTGACATCTCAATCACAGATTGATATTAGTATAAATAAATACCTCGGATGGGAATCATTAGATCCCCATCCTTAATAAAACTAGCCACACATAGTAAAAGTAAACAACATAATTAAAATATAAATAAACACTAACATCAATATAAAAATACCGTAAAGAGCTTTAACAATTTCCACAAAGAGCTTTTATTCCCGACGTCAGATTTAGAAAGCAGAAAGAACTAACACAGAAGAATGATAATAATGCAGAAAAAATGAATAAACTCTCTGTAAGACAAAACTCTCTCTAAAGAAAAATAAAGGAAATAAAACTAATCAGAATAAAACAGAATGCTCCTAATTCTCCTAATCCTCTTCATCCTCTTAATCCTCCTCATAGGACTCCCCGGATGAATATATATATCCCCCAAGAATATCTTTTTTTCCGTAATTGCCAAAACGTACGCCACTCTTGGTTCCAAGATTTTCTCGCGGCCAAACTCTATCCGGACTCAAATTCGTCTTTGGTCGATCGATCGACTAAAAAGGGTCGATCGATCGACCATACCAGATTCTGTTTCAAAATCCAAATCTTTTGGGTCAGGTCGATCGATCGACCAAAAAGGGTCGATCAATCGACCTCCCAGATTTCCGTGAACTCCCGCTGCACTTTGCATTCAGACACTGCCTCGGTCTTTCGGCCATAACTTTCTATCCTGAAGTCGGATTGAGGCGATTCTGGTGGCGTTGGAAAGCGGACAATGAGCTCTACAACTTTCGTGTTTTGACAAATTTCTGAATCTACTGTCTTGAAGGGTCAAATTGAGCTCCAAGTCGGGATAGGTTCCGCATGATCCAAAGTAGCACGAATTTGACGTTATATTCTGAACTTGTGGGTTATTTCATGCTCAACACATCTGCCGGCCTGTAAATCACTAAAACCATCTAAAAATATGTTAAATGGCTTTCATCGGATAGCTAAATGTAGGTCTTTAGGGGTGAAATATCATCATATTTCACTGCACATCACTATCTCTCTTGGAAAGCGATTTCGAGATTCCACTAAAGGTCGTATAACATAGAGAATACAACAGGCTAGGTAAGATATCGAGTACAATATCTTTTTAAGTTATTGTTTTCCCAATTTTTCAAAACATTGTAGGTAGTCCAAGATATATAAGATATCGATCGATATCTTAAGTTATCGATCGATATCTTAAGATATCGGCCGGTAACTTAAGATATCGGCTGATAACTTAAAAAAGAGTTTTTTTTTTTTAGTTTTTGGATTATGGTTTACGTTAAAAGTCCATCGGCTAGATATCTTAGGATATCGGCCCGATATCTTAGGATATCGAGTGATATCCTATGATTGACAAAAACGCTAAAGTTTTCATTCCTTTCATTTTTTAATAATATTTTTAAATAATTGTAGCGCCAAGTCAAGTATAACTCTTTATAAACAATCAATTTTAATTTTAATTTTATAAATATTGTAGGTTGAAATGGATGTTCCCCTTCTTTGTCATTTTGATTTCGTACGCGTGAGAGATGATACTTACAACGGAGGACATCAGAGGATTGTCACTGTCACGGAGAATATATCATTTGATGAGTTTATAGAGAAAATGTACAAAGTCAGTCGGACACGACCGGAAGAACATTCTATTACACTTACTGTTTCATTACGCATAGGGAATGAGCTTGTATTTGCCGAATTGTTTGACTTTGATGATCTTATAAACTTATTTAGAGTATATCGTATCGGTGATGGTGTTATAAATATTTATATCGAAAAATCATTAGTTACTACTGTAGCAGAAATTTTGCCGTCTTTAGAAACATTTCAACCGTTCAAGGAAACAAACGAAGATGATCATGGTGTGGGAACAGAACATTTGATTAAAAATCAAGGAATACTGTATGAAGAGAACATTGTTGCACTGATAATAGCCGACGATGATAGAAATATGAATATAGGATTTCGCCCCTACAGTAAACTTCTGGAGCAACCCTATTCAGACATTCCGATGAGTGAAGGCGATGAAGATCAAAGATATTGTCATCAAATGAATCCGATGCATGATACATCTCAGTTCAACTTCGATTCGGTAAATCAGTGGGAAACGTTTTTAGTCGGCCTTAGTCCATATTAATGGCCTTCCGAACAAATAGCTTCGGAGCCAACGATAATCGAGCCTTCAACAGAACAGCTTCTCATACATCAAACATTCCCGCATCGGCTAACATCAATCCAAACAACTGCACATCAACCAAGCATACATCGACGGGCTCAATCCCAATCATGTAATAACCATCCAGTCGATGACGGTGATAGTGATCCTGAAAATAATGAAGCTCCGCCGTCTCCCACTTCGCGTGTTTATACTAATAGGAGAATTGATCAACCTCTGGTGGACAAAGACTATCAGCTTAATGACTCGGAAGGAGAGTATATGGATTCAGACGATGAGGAACTGTATGAAGGGGGAACGATTACCATTGGTCAGGCGTTTAGAAATAAGAAATCATTTTAAAAAGTTCTTAAAGAATTTGCAATGACAAATAATTTTCAGATTAAACCAATAAAAACCAGTCCTCTTCGAGTTACTGCGAGGTGTGTTGAAGTAGGATGTGCTTGGCGAATACATGCATCGAAATTAGTAGGCGCAGACACGTTTGCTGTGAAAACTTTCTACCCTGAACACACGTGCGGAATGCCAGCTTTTGGAAGCGGACATCACCAATGTACGACATCGTGGATAGCTTTATTCGTTAGAGATAATCTATTAAAGGGTTTTGACGAGACTCCTGCTTCAATAATTTTTGATATTGAAAAAAAATACGGTATAACAGTAGGTTACTGGAAAGCATGGAGAGGAAAAGAAATGGCGTTGAATGACATCCGAGGTAGCTGGAAGGAGCAATTTAAGATGTTATCGTCATATGTTGCCGAATTACAGCGGGTCGATCCAGACATACAGACCGAATTGTGTCTCGAACCTGAGAATGTATTTCAGAGATTCTTCGTGGCATTTGGACCTTGCATTCGAAGCTTTCGTAATACTTTACGAAAAATAATTGCGGTAGATGGAACGCATTTGCGTAGACGAAACAAGGGAGTGTTGTTAATAGCTACGAGGATAGACGGGAATAGACATTTATTTCCTATAGCGTTCGGCGTTGTACCGAAAGAAAATGAAGAGCATTGGACATGGTTTCTTGATCTATTAGGGAGACGTGTAGTCGGTGATTTTGAAGAACAGTTTGTTTTGATATCAGACAGACAGAAAGGTTTGATGGAAACAGTGAAAAAAGTTTTTCCTAACGCCTTTCACAGCTACTGTATGCGACACTTGGCTCTAAATCTGTTTGATAAATATAAGGATACAATCTCTAGACCGCTTTTCTGGGTTGCTGCCCGTGCATTTTCAGAAGCAAAATTAAAAAGAATTATGTAAAAAATAGAAGACGACGCCCCACCAGAATGTACAAAATGGATTAAAGAAATTGGTGATCATTTCTGGGCACGCGCTTATTTCCATGGGAGGCGTTATGATATGTTGACAACTAATATAGCTGAAAGCATAAATAATGTGTTGAAAATAGCCAGAGAGGAACCGATTGTGAGCATGTTAGAAACTATTCGCACAAAAGTAGTCGAATTTTATCTTCATCATCAGGAGGAAGGAAATAAAATGACACATGTGTTAACACCGATGACAGAAAAACACATTAAAAGAAATTCAGGATGGGCCCGTCGAAAAAACGTCATACCATATGGTCGTGATATATTTCAAGTTAAACGTGGTGATTACACTCACAGTGTCGATCTAGAATCGTGAACATGTACATGTAGACGTTGGGCTATTCTTGGATTACCATGTTCACATGCGATCGCCGCATTATCGCGCTGAAACAGAGAAAGAGAGATCCCCCAATTTTGTGAACACTGGTTTACCAGTGACTTATTTAGGGAAACTTATAAAGAACACTTTGTCCCGACCGTTGACAAGCGCTAATGGACTTCACAAATAAAAGACATTCAAGTTTTGCCTCCCCACAAAATACGTCAAGCCGATCGTCGGAAGAAAAGGAGAATAAGATCTAAAGGCGAAGTTCGACTACTACAATGTAAAAATTGTAACAAGTACGGTCATAACCGTCGCTCGTGTAAATTTATTAATATTTGAAATTAACTTATATTACTTCAAAGTTTGAGATTGAAAACAGATTGAGATTAGATTAGACCTAGTGGCAATCGAGCTTCCAAATGATCTCATTATAGAAGAGTATTTTTTTTTTCTCTTTTTCTTTCCTTCAACATCAACAGATTGGACCTCAATAAAAGAACGATCAACATCCACCAATTAATTAATATATATTTTTGGACTAATAATTAAGTTTTGGAATTGTGATTGAAATATATTGCTGTGCTTCTTAATAAATCATTCATTCAAACGGGATTTGAAGTTGCCAACTTCACCCCTAATCTACTAGTGATTAGCATAGAGCCCTACCAAAGATATCTAGCTTCACAATTCCAAAAGGTGGATATATTAAATCATCGGCCGATATTTTAAGTCATCGGCCGATATCTTAAATCATCGGCCGATATTTTAAGTAATCGGACGATATCTTAAATCATCGGCCGATGATTTAAATTATCGGCCGATGATTTAAGATAACGGCCGATGACTTAAAATATCGGCCGATATCTTAAATCATCAGCCGATATCTTAAATCATCGGTCGATAATTTAAATCATTGGCCGATGATTTAAGATATCGTCCGATGACTTAAAATATCGGCCGATGATTTAAGATATCGGACGATGATTTAAGATATCGGCCGATGATTTAAGTCATCGGCCGATTGGAATTGCTTCAAGAGAGGAAGGCTCCGTTGATAAATCAGGCAAGGTGAAATCTAAACATTAGATAAGTAATTGTTAGACAAATAAGATAAATTGATAACAACGAAAATAAAAATTATACAAGTTAATAAAAATTAATAAAATTAATTATTTACAATTTCATCAAAAAATATCTTTACAGACATATTTAACTCTTCTTCCCAAACGTGCACATTAGATGTCCGATTTCGGCTCTAAATTGTTGCATATATTTATCGTCGAAATCAATAGGCTGCTGTTGGGAGAAGTATTCTATATACTTCAAAACGTATACACCGCAATCCCAACCGTTTTCTTGGATCGGGAGAACGACACTGTTGAACGCCGATACCTTCCACTGTTGATCGAAAGCTGACTTCAAACCGATAGCGTAAAGAAGGCGCGGAAGGTGATTCAATAGACATTCTTTATGCGCTTCAAACCTTCTTGAGCACTCTCGGTCTGCTGGATCTATTAACTTAATTTCTCGATCAACTAATGAAATTATAGCCAACGCCCAGTGGCTATGTTTTTGGCTATGCATCGGAAGATAAATCTACACATAAACGGAACCGAAATTTTAAATAATAAATTTTATTTAAAAGCCGTTAACGTTAAATAAAGCGAAGTTTAGTATTCAAAAACGTACCGTTCCACAGTCGATCGCGTGAATTCCGCGGATATTATTTGTCAATAGTGGTTCCATCGGCTTTGAATTGTTACGAACATTTCATTCGTCACAATAGGCCTGCCACCTACTATCGATGTCATTGTTATCGATATATTTTTCAAATTTTTTCTCGTCTGCCATAAACAAGGTCTGAAACAGGATAATGTAGTAAGTAAATAAATTAGAAGAAGTTAATCAAGAGTCGTGATTGAAAAGACAAATAAAAGAAACAAACGAGCTTCCAATAAATATTTGACACCTTACCAGGGCAGACGCAGAAGCGAACCAGCTTTTTTTGACAATGGCCGTAAACATTGAATCGTTTATAACTTCAAGGACTCTCGAGTACGCGTCGATGACTTCATTGTAGAGCCACGAGCGTCCTTTGAGAACCTTCAAAAGAGCAACTGTGATCTCAACACCCCTGATAGTATTGACGATCACATTGTCCTCGTTCTCCGGCCGATTCCAAAAATTAAGCATATACTTTTGCTCCATTGATTTTGCCCCATCCTCCTCCTCCTCCACAACCAATCTTGGTTTTTTTATTATTGCTTTAGTGGTCGGAGACTTTCTCTTCTTACGAGCACGCAAGTCATAACCTTCGGCTTCATTTTTTGCAGATGATAGTTTCACTATAATTGTTTTTAGTGATGCCGGCTGTGACTCACGAGAAGGCTGCGTAAGAGGAGCACCATCATCACCCACATCAACCAAGGGTTGTTTAGTAGGCTGAGGAGCAGTAGGTTTTGGGGCAGCAGGTTTAGTGGCAGTAGATTTATGGGTAAGTTGAGGAGCGGCGGGTTTTGGGGCAGTTGATTGTTGTCTTGGTTGAGGAGCAGTGGGTTTTGGGGCACTTGACTGATGGCTTGGTTGAGGAGCAGTTGGTTTTGGGGCACTGGACTGATGGCTTGGTTGAGGAGCAGTGGGTTTTGGGGCAGTAGACTGATGGCTTTGTTGATGAGTGGTGGGTTGAGGGACAGTTGATTGAGGATAAGTGGGGGAAGGAATGAAGGTGTCAAATAGCACAGAGGTTAAAATATTATCCTGCATAATTACAAAAAAAAATATATTACAAAAAATAAAAAAATAAAAAACCGCATTAACGACCGATAATTTAACTAATCGATCGATAATTTACATTATCGACCGATAATGTACATCGGTCGATAATTTAAATTATCGGTCGATAATGTACATTATCGGTCGATAATGTAAATTATCGATCGATTAGTTAAATTATCGTCCGATAATGTAACTTATCGGTCGATAATTTAAATTATCATCCACTAATGTACATTATCGATCGACTATTTAAATTATCGTCCGATAAGTTACATCGTCGGACGATAAGTTCCATCGTCGGACGACAAGCTAATTTTGCATTAATTTGTAAAGAATTGATTTTATTCTAAATTTGAAAAGTCTTGGTTTGGTACCTTTCTTAAATGAGAGATGACCGCATCAAGATCTTTCCGTATTGCTTTATTTTCTTCTTGTAAGGCCTTCTTATCTCTCCCGAGTTGTTCAATGGTGAGTGCTTGCCCTTTGAGCAGCGTAAATGCACGCCGGAATTCTTTTTTCATGTCTTTTACAGCCATGCGGAGCGTCTTGCATTCTTTTCTAAGCTCCGTTACTTCTTTGGTTAGGTGCGGTTGCCTAACTGGCTGCTCTCTTGTTGGCTGGGGCCTAATATCCGGTTTGCCCTTTGGTTGACGTACAACGACCTCAAAATCATCCTTTTCGTCGCTGTAATCTTCGTCATCCTCATTGTCATCATCTCGGCTAATCGGCTCTTCGGCTCTTTCTTCCGGACGTGTCGCATGACTTGGGATATCATCATATTCATCTATATTTTCTTCGGAGTAAGGCTCTTCTCTTTCCTCGGTCTCTTCCTTCTTATTTTACATTTATCTTCGAATCAAAAAGTATCGAACCCATTTATATTGTAATTCGTGCTTTTCAACTTCAAGCTCTAAAATCACTGTAGACTTAAGAAATTTTTCTCTATATAAATTAGGATTACGACTGAATTTCGGGCCTTTCCATTTCATTAGCCTTGGAAATGGTTCTTTAAGCCTAATAGGAGCGGTGGCGACTGCAGGAAAGTGCTCAAATGCCCAAATCTGTAAGGCGATAGTGCATCCGTAGATATTGTATTGCCCCTTTTCTGACCTTTTCGCCATTTCCCTTCTGCCACTCGCTTTTGATATACTATCTAATAAATTATTGTAAACTATCAGGCCCCACGGTAACTTTGAACACTTCAATGTTATCTACTAATTCTAAGTACCGTGTATCTACTTCCTGGTATGTGTCCGGAAGTAAAAAAGAACATATGAAAAATAATAATGATAGTTTCAAAAAATCATCGTTGGATAAATCAGCACTGTCAATAATTTCTTCAATACAAAATCTTTTCGCCGGCTTCCCCCAAAAGAATTTGTATCGAATAGTTATTTCTTCTTTTATGGCCACCTTCTCAGACTCAGGTTCCGTCAACATGTTGAGGCCTAAAATCAAGGCTATATCGATCTCTTGCAGGAGTACATTGGTATTCTTGACCTTGAAAACATTATCTTGAACTCAAAAACTTAAAATAGCGTCAACCAAGTCTCCAACGAATCCTAATTTCTCATTCATCCTAAATAGATGACCGAATACTGAATCATCTAATATTTTCTTTCTCTCTACGTTACAGTGCATGTAAAATTTCTTAACACCAACTCCAGAACATTTTCCAATGGGCTTTAGAGTCATGGTCATTTTCAATCACTTAGTATGAACTGCAATATAAATAAAAAGCAATAAACAAAAGAAGTGATTTTGAAAAAACTACTAATCCGCTAACTTACCGATAACTTAAGTTATCAATCGATAATTTAAGTTATCGATCGATAACTTAAATTATCGGCAAGTTATCGGATTAGGTGGGAAACATTGGGGATGACTAAATGTGCTGAAATGTAAAAAAAATAAATTACCTGAAAATGTAATGTGACTTTTGTGACATTTTTCCGCTTTGTCGCCGCTATCTTGTTTTTTTCAGAAAAGTTAAACTTAAAACGTAACAGTAACAAATGAAAAGTAAAAGTAGCTTTTATACTCTCTTTTAAAGGGCGGTGGAAGTTTTTTTATATTATTTAAAATAGGTCCTTGTTGACGTGGAGCAGGCGGAGGCGGCTAGGCTTGGAGCTGGTCATTAATGCAACGGTTGAAACTATAGGGCCGTTTCTGCAAATACGCAAACATATAGGGCCGAAAGTGCAAATTTCCCCTTATTTTTTGTATTGCGTGCATCCATTTTCGGTGCAGTTGAAGCTGTTGACTACACAATTTTATTTGGCTTAATAAACTTTTAATGTTACGATCATCAAGCCATTCCTTTATGTAGCACCTAGTCATATGGTTTGGTGTGACGTTGCAGCAAAATAATACAGGAGCAGCTAAGTTACCTAGCCTTAGTAAATGAAACCTTTACCCTAAGACAAATTAGTTTATATTAACCAATCAATTCCCTTGTCACATTGTCGAAAAGAATCGAACCAATAACTGATTCATTGTATTGTTTGGTTAAGGGAAATTTACATGACCGACCCTATCAAATACACTTTTTATGTCAGAGGCCCTGTAGTTTTACTTTTACCCAAACCGACCCATTGCACGCCGAGCTGTCGCCCATCTTTTGAAATACTGAAATTACCCCCAAGGTAATAAATAACCGTCCTTTATTCAAATCCTTACTATTTACCTTTTTTACTTTTTATGTTTTCGTTCGAAGTCAGTGGAGAGGTGGTGTCGATTCGTAATTGCTGGCGCTTCATTTTTGAATCTTCAAACTACCAAAGCAGTAAGTTAGAAATTAAATTACTTTCCATTTCTCTAGAATTTTTTATTCTCCTTTCTATGGTCTATGTTTTGAATTAACTTTCTTTATCATACTGTTTTCAACACGATTATCATCGATTGTTAATGCGATCGATAACAATTGTATATACAATCGATGACGATTGCATTAACAATCGATGACGATTGTATGCACAATCGGCAATTTTTTTTATCTAGCTTGATTATCTAGCCTGATTATAAATAATCTCTTTTACTATATGAGTCACGCCTTTTAATTTTATTAAATTTCATATTCAGAAGCTGTCAAGATGGTTGTACAGCGGGCTGCTGGCAAATGTTCGCCTACTGGCATTTTGAAGGTCTACGAGGACGCTAGCCCGCAGTGGAAGGAGTTGCTAAGAGCATTAGTTTTCGGAAGAATATTTCAAATGTCAAAGGGTGTTAGTTTTGTTGGAGACGTTGTCGATGCCATGTTGAGTTTTTTGGTTGAAAAGAACCACTTCCGAATTGGGAAGAGAGATGTCTATTTTCGGAAGATAGACATTGCCTTAATACTGGACCTTGTGGTGGTTGAACTCCAACAGTATACTCCTTCCAATAAACCACATGAAAAGGAAATCATTCGATACAAATATTTTCGTGGACTACCGACCGGAAAAACTATTCGGTCTCATATAGAAAATAGATTGAGGCTAGCGAAAAGTGATGACGACTTTGCCAAGTTGGCTTTTCTATTTGTTCTGTGTATATTTCTTTTTCTCGGGTCCCACCATCAAGTGTCGGAAGACCACGTTGAACTCATCCATGCCGTGGAGAACTTCAACCAAACTCCATGGGGTCTCTACGTGTTCAATGATTTGCTGGAGTATATAGAGAAGGGCGTGACAAATAGAAAGACTGCCGACAACGATAAAGCCCTTAAGTCGTATAATATTTATAGTTGTATGTGTGTACTACAATGGTGGGCCTATGAGATGCTGCCTGACATCTCACCTCAAAGAACATCCATGATAAATCCTTTCCCCCGATTGTTGAAGTGGGCGGAGAAGCCGCAAACGAGGACGAAAGGCTACACTCTTACGAAGATGCTGGACAGCAAGGTATCATGTTGTTTTAAATACTTTAAATTTGTAAAGGTAAATTTGTAAGGACTTTAAAGAGTAAATTGGAAGATTCTGACTACCAAATCAGTCGATATCGATTGCCTACACTGTCGGTGTTGACTGCCTATGCGGTCGGTATCTACTTTCTACGCAGTCGGTATCGACTTCCTACACTATCGTTATCGACTGTAAATAAAATTGGTATAGACTCTTTAAGCAGTCGATATATTGCAGTGATTGTTTAATTTTCTCTGTAATATTTCTATATGATTTTATAGTCTGTCCTTTGTCGTAACAGATTTACGCTCCCCTTGAACTCGTTTCCTTCGAGTTGGACATACTCCTCGTAAGCGATTATCAGCGGGGTCGAAAGGCTGTTGGGGGGAAGATTGGGGGGAAGAGGAAAGAGGTTGAAGTGGTCAAGAAAACTGTGGAATTTACTTTGTAGCCCATGAAGAAAAGAAATTATATTTCTGTCAAAGAAGTTGACGAGGAAGAGTTTGAGGACGAAACAATGTCTGACGAAAACTTGTCGTCAGAAGACGTCCCCGTCCAATTAAACCGGCCTAGAAGGGACGCCGCAAAGACAATCGGTAACACACCAACCTCCTCTAATCAAGAGTTGTTGAGGAGGATTGATGGTATGGAGTTGGAGAACTTGAAAGTCAATCAAAAAGTGAGCAATTTGGAAGAGTTAGTGAACCAATTGGTGGAAGGGAATAAGCAGTTGATGGAAGAGAATAAGCTCCTCTGGACACGATACACCTCCTTTGATGACCGGCTCACTTCAAGGGATGTACAACTACAAACGGCGGATCATTTCAACAAGGTGATCCGGAAGGAGCAAGGAAAAATTATAAAACTCTTTCAAACGATTTTGGAGGTGACACCCAAGGGATGAGTCGTATTGTAGTCTGCTTTAATTTATTTCGATTGTTTATTGAATCGGTATCGATTGTAAATACAATTATTAACGATTGTATTTACAATCGATATCGATTGCAATTAGAGTCGATATCGATTGTTTGTAGAGTCGATATCGATTGGTTTCAGAGTCGATATAAATTAGTTTTAGAGGTCATATCTATTCTCTCATATCTGATTATTTATTGATTTTATTTCTTTCTGTGTTCAGGATGGTGCTGTTTTGAAGTTGTTTTCGGATGTGCCTCTCACTGCCGATATGGGACCAAAACCTGCTGGTCCAGCAGACTAGGGATCAGCTGATATGGGACCACCTCCTCCCACGCAAGAGGAGGTAGCAGCAGCTGACAATCAATACCATGATCATGATGATAAGGGTGGTCCGGTTGGTGATGAACAACCCGAGCAACCATTCGATGCTCACTTAAGGCCTAGGATTAAAGTAAAACAAATTGCCTCGAAGCCTAGGACCGAAAGAAAGCAGCAGATAAAAAAACCTACAACTGAGACGATGACTTCTGCTATGGATGAGCTAACAGATGAGCAGAGGTTCATGAATGCCATATGGACAGCTCCCGAAAAGGATGTTGAGTAAGTTTCTTATTTTCATAATTTGTCTGTTTTTTCGATGATAGTTAATTGTTAGTTAATAGTTAATTTTACTTTTGAATTTAAACTTTTGGCCATTATATTTTATGCAACACCTACGTAAGCACCGTGGGTGATTATACACTCCGGATGCATACATTTAAATAGTTGGAAGGCCAGGGACACTCAGACAATATTATAAGTAACCAAATTTCTCATATTTAATTCTTAATTTTTTTCAGTGATGCTATTTTCTATTCATATTTTCTCATAATTACGACTGCTTAAAAAAATGAGAACGATTGCATAGATAGTCGATAGCGATTGTTTAAACAATCGACACTGATTGCCTTAACAGTCGATAACAACTGTATTAACAATCGACACCGATCATCTTAACAGTCGATACTGACTTGTATTAACAATCGTTAACAATTGTCCTAACCGTCGATACCGACTGTGTATAGAATCGATAACGATTTATTGTATAGTCGATTACTGAAATTTTTTTCTTTCAGATTTTGGGAGGCTACCTAAGACTTTTGGAAGTCATTGATGACACTGCTTATCCTGAGGTAATGGATAAATGCTTCCTTATGAGCCCCACCGATTTGTCCTATATGGCCATGGATTATAATGATTTCAAATTCTTTATTGAATCTCAAAACTCAACGACCAACCATTGGCCATGCAAATCGAACAGTGGGCTACCATTAAGGAAGTAGCCAACTCAGGCAAAAAGGTACTCCAAAATTTCTTCTTCAATAGGTTGAGGGATCTGTGGGCTCACCAATGTAACACGATACATTACGATCTCTGTAAATTTTTTTTTATAATTTTCACCATTGTATCCTCTAATATAATATTCATTTCAGATATTTGTCTCAGTCCATAGTCACGATCCATTACATTGGGCGCTTGCGATCGTTAAAGTTTTAGAACGATTGGTAATAATCGTTGACTCTATTTTGGATAGGCCCTCTAAAGAGAAGTATCTCGTCCAAATGAACGTCCTGGTAAGAATTATCCATACTTACGAATTATAAATTTCTAATTTTTGTTTATTTTATCTGACTATGCTTACGACTGCATAAACAGTCGTTATCGATTTCTTATATAGTCACTATCGATTGCCTAGACAGTCGCTAACGATTGCCTAGAAAATCGATGTCGACTGCTTATACGACTGTTTTGACAGTCGATATCGACTGTATTAACAGTCGAAATCTAAGAAAATTCTGATAGTGGTAAAAATTTTCACTGTTTGTTTATCTTAGCTGCTTATCTTATCTGACATTGTACTTTTCAAAATAGACTAAATACCTACCCGCGCTTTTATATATATACGGAGACTCCACTGCATTGAACGCTGAGATCTATCCGCAGTCAAGTTCTGATTGCAGGATTAAATCGGTACCCCGACAGAGCAATGAGTGGGACTGTGGGGTGTTTGTTTTGAAATACATAGAGTATTTTATGGCGGGGAAGAAATTTGACTTCAGCCAAGACAATATGAGTTAGATCAGGGCAGAAATTGGCCAAGCCCTTGCTAAATCCACTGTCGATAGAGAAGTCGAGAAAGATACCGATGTAGAACCTACTACTGATGCACCACCCTAATTTTTTTCATAAGTTAAAATTGTATTTAATTGTAAGCAGAACATACATCAAAATTTGTAAATGAAAATTTTAATTTTTACAACATTGGACTTATTTTATAAACTTGTAATCTCAAGTATGAAAAAATATATCTGGTGAACATTCGAAAACGAAACAATAGGCTGGTTTTGGGCATATCACAGACCATATTGACAGTCATATCGACTATATAGAGAGAGTACATAACGAGTGCTTTTACAATCGATATCGACTGTATAAGCAGTCGATATCGATTGAATATACAATTGTTGTCGACTGCTTAATAAATTGATATCGACTGCGTATATAATCGATATCGATTGTAAAAAAAGTCGTTAACGATTTTTTATGCAGTTGATAACGATTGCTTATATAATCGATATCGACTGCTTATACAGTCGATATCGACTACTTATACAATCGATATCGGTTGCATTAACAATCGACATCGATTGTATACGCATTAACAATCGACATCGATATCGACTATCTATCTTGAGAAAACGCTTTGCAAATGCTTAAAAGTTCTACTAAAATATACTTCTTTACATTTGTAATAGAAATTCATCGTATATATTATATCCAAATTATAGTTAATGAACTGTGGGGTGTTGTCGTTGAAGGTAGTCGACTTCTTGTACTGTATCAACCCATCGGCCCCACTGTCATGCAACTCTTGCGATTGTGACCATACTCACTGCACCTACCATACTGTAGAACTCTAACGTCACCCTTAGACCGTATCCTTCTCTTTCTCGGACGACAGGCTTGCTTTCGATAATTATAGGGTGGTCTCACTTTTATATTTCCAGGCAGTCACTCAGCTTGGAATTCCCATTAGCTTTTATCGAGGGTGGGAAGCCACTGTTTGTCGTATGTTTGTCTAAAGCAAGCAATGAAAAATTACTTCTTACAGAAGTTATGGTAATCGTAACTTCTCAGATTGATGGCCGTCACGGCATGAGAGCAAGGCAAGCCATGAATGTGCCAACGGCGGTAAGTACACGTCTTGTGTTCCAAGTCGACGTGATGAATGAAATTTTTGGAATTGACTTGAAATTGATCACGCTCGTATGATTGAGCTCTCTTTCTACCGGCCCATTGCAGCACCTTCTTCATGTGCTCATCTGCTTTCGGGCAGAGGAGGGTGGTCCATTTATCAGATATCTATCAGCGCTTTTGAAAATAATCGATGACTTTCTCTCTAGTAGTTTTGATTAGGTCGATAATTAGTTTCTCTCAAGCTATCTTTAGTACGCTGTTCAAGCTTTCATCATTATTCGTAGTCAGGGAATTGTATTGCCTTCCTTTCATATATGCGCGTGCCTATTTGGGTCTATTTTCAAAATATATTCTACGGCCCGAGGATCAGTAGAATCTTTCATCATTTTGTTAATAAAATAATCAAATTTCTCTACTGAATATGCATGTGCGACGCTCCACTATAGACCCTTCACATTATTCCTGGGATACTTATGCTGTAAATTTTGTGTCATATGTCTCATGCAGTAGTTGTGGTGTACGTTAGGGAAGATATGTTTAACTGCCTTAATTAAACCCTTCGACCTATCCATGATAAAAATGAAATCTTCGGTAAACTCACCGATCATGAATGTACCTACCTGTTCAAGAAACTACATCCATGTATCCTCTTCTTCTAACTCGACGACGAAAAATGCTAATGGTAATATATGGTCATTACCGTCTTGCGCCGAGGCGATAAGTAGGATCTCTTCGAAACGTTCCCGTAGGTGTGTGTCATCTACAAGCAGTGTGCGACTAAGTGTATTGCGATAGCTTCTGATGTATGAGCCGAAACTCTAAAAAAATCTTTGAAACTTATCGTCAAGCATTAGTTGAAAGGATATTTGTATATTAGGATCTACCCTTTCTATCTCTTTTACGTAGGCTGGTAGAACCACAAATTGTCCTTCCCAACTGCCTCTAATATCATTAAGGACAAGTTCTTTCCCCCTCCAAATCTTAGCATATGAGATTTGTACATTATAAGCTTTTATAATATTAAACATTATCGATGTCAGGGTGTAGTCGAATCCTTCCATAAGTTTCTCCCGTACATAGTTAGCTACGAAAGAGATTATTGCATTATGGAGATCGTGCGGTCTGATCTTAGCGGCCCCGCATGTGTGAGTACTATTGAACATCTTGATTTTCAAAGTGTCGAGCCCAGTTAATTTAGACGCATGTATTCGCCATGAACAACTGGGTTCGTAGCATGCGACTGTCATTTGATAACTAGCGGTTTTCAAAGGCCAATTTTTGAAGTTTTTCTTTACCGCGTGTTCTTTCAATGCTCTTTGAAATGTTTGTTTGTCTCTGAAGATGTCTCCAACTTCAAACGTCAAATTTCGGTATTCGGTTTCTACCTCTTGATTGGAAGACTCGTCCGATGTCTCTGACATTTCGTAAGCTCCATCTGCTAAGGGATTATCAGTACCTCTCACAAAATTTTTTGGATAATCTTTTATAAACTCATCTGGTTTATCATCATAATCTTTGACGTTCTCTTCATTAGCAGGGCTTTGATGTGGTTGACTAGGCCTTTCACGAAACGGGTGATGACATGGTTGACTAGGCCCTTCACCGAACGGGTTCTGGCATGATTGACTAGGCCCTTCACCGAAAGGGTGGTTATGTGTATGGAAATAGGGTTGAGCTCCTTCGTTAATCCCCATCGATGACATAATAGAACATAATTCATGAGTCAGCCAAATTGTGAATTCACCGGGAAAGATATGACGAAAATCGTCTTCATCCTCCCCTCTTAGAGACATGTAGTCTAACTCTTGACTACAATGTTGTGACCCATGCATATTTTGTAGTGGGTCATCATATGATTCAACTGGGATATGATTTAAATCAATAGTTGCCTTCATGGTCTATATGTTTGTCGCAAAATCGCTGTCATCGCCTAACTGAACGGTATCATATGTAGGTCCTTCCTCCTCAAACTTACATGGCTGGAAGAAATGATTACTCACAAAATCAGTCCCACCTAGAGGTACTTGTTTAGCTTTGAATATGAAGGAGGATGGTTCTTTAATGATGAATACCTTTATAATGTCCAATCCAGATTTATAAAACGAAAATAGGATGGCCAAATCATCCGAATCCAAAATATCGGCAAACACAAGGGTATTCACTATCTTCATAGAGAACTTTATGAAAATTATTTCATTTGCCCTCGCAAAACTGACAGCAGAAATTCGCCTTATAAATCATTCATAAGACATACCTGTGGAAATTGTAATAACCCTCAAGCGGCCACCTTCATACAAACTATCATCGTTTATAATATGGCCATTAAAGTGACAGAGAAGAGGAATTTTCACACCAAATATCGCCTGTTTAAGAAGGAGAAGAAAGGGGTCATAAGACGAATGACAAAAAAAAAATGACAAATTGATAGCAAAAAAACTGATACACAATCGATATTGATTGTAAATAGAATCGATATCGATTGTATAGAGAATCGACATCGATTGTAAATAGTATTGATATCGATTGTATAAAAAGTCGATAACGATTGTTTATGCAGTCGTTATCGATTGTATAATCAATTGTTATCGACTGTTTATACAATCGATATCGATTCTATTTACATTCGATATTGACCGTTTAAACAGTCAATAACGATTATTTATAAAGGCTTTATCGACTCTTTCCATATATTTACCTAGTAAAATTAATTTTTCAAAATAACTTTCGATGGGGTTTACACTGGATTTGAATATACCTCACGCCGGAATGGAAAACTGCAGGATCTTTAACTCTCAATGGCAAAATGCAGGAGCTTCTTCTCCCAAACCTCTATTTTCTTCTTTCAGGTAGCAGATCTGAGGCAGGAGACGTCGTCACCTTCACCAGCTCTAACTTCTTACTAACTCTAGCATATTAAAATTAAAAAGAAGGGGATGTATTCGTGGGTTAAAGAAAGTTAGAGAAGGGGGTAATATGGACTTTTTATTCTCCTTAGGGTCGACTCGGCTTAGAGTTGGTCAGTTTGGGAAAAGGTGAAATTATAGGGCCTCTGACGTTAAAAGTGTATCTGACAGGGTCGATCACGTAAATTTCCCTTTGGTTAATGAGAGAAGTAAGTAAAATAGGTTGTACCTGCTAAATTGGAACTGAGAATGTTTTAAAAGTCATCGAACCCTGTCAGGTGGACATGATTATTTCTATTTTATTTTATATTTTTTCACCGGTAAACAAGGTTTTAAGGGGCCTCTCCCCTTATTATTGATAAGAAAAGATTACAATGAGCATATGTTGAAATCAAATCTTTCCTAAGAAGAGAGTGCAATCTCTCGGAGCTATCATATAACGATTCCCACCTAATAATCTCGTATTCATATGAAGACTTTTGTTAGAGCAGCTCGAGCAAGGAGAGCTAAATTTGGATACCTAAACATTACTTTAACTATTGCTACAATATTTTAACTTTTGCTACAGTAAAAATCACTTAAGTAGATATTATCTTTTAGCTACTCTTTTCTCTAAAATATTATTTTTAATTCTTGTTTTATTGTATTTTATTACCCACACTCAACGTTTAATATTGTTTAAATAGAAGAGAGAGAAATGTTGGATACTATAAGGATCTTCCCGCAATCAAAAGAGGAATTAAAAGAAACCTTAATGTATCTTACACCGTAGATTTTTTCATGCGAGGATTTAGTCTTAAGCGATCCGGACAATAATCCGACAATCGATGATTTGATGGAGAGCATTCTGTTTCTTTGCACACCGTAGAGAAGATGAGTTTCACTTGAATTTTTTTAATTCAATTGATACGTATATTATATGTAGAAAGAGGGACTCAACATCCCTTTAAATAGGTTAGAAACTTGTCCATTAAGGAATCTAACGGTTATAATTACCACACTTATGTTAGGGTAAAATTACAACCCTTGATATAATTGGAAACTTCTAGTTTGATCACAACTAGTATTCCACCATTTCTCTAAGTTAACAACTTGGACTGTTTGACCTTGATCATGATGTGTGACTTAAGGGTCACATAAATCCGTGAAATCCAACAATCTCCCACTTGGACCTTAAGACTAATTAGGTTGTTTTTTTTTAAAAATATTTTAAAAAATCAAGTCCAAATTGTTCCTTTAAAAAAACTTGACACGGTGCATCAATTTTAAAAATCTTAGAGAGATATATCCTTCATCTCTATTTCAAGCACCATTAGTGACGATCATGAATGCACTAGTGTACTCAATATTGACACTAGGACAGTTCTATGGTCACAAAACTAACACGATTTGAAACTTCAACGTCCTTAACCTTTATATGATTATTTTAAACAATATGGTACGAGAGATGTAGTACTCTTAAAATTTGGTCTTGTACATATTCTTGTGGAGTCCTGCTTCGTGCTACTGCATATCACTCTAATGTAACCTTACATCCCGCTTTGTGACAAATCAGTCACATTTTTATCTGAGTGAAGGCATTACCAACGTGGAGCTAACTCACGTTTAGCTCAAACAAACTTGAGTGTCGAATACTCTAGGCTATTTTGTGATAATCTCCACCATACCTTATGATAACCGTCACCATACCTTATGACAATTGTCACCTTGTTATGGGTAATGATCTCATAACCTGTAAATGATAACATGCGACAATATAATAATTTTAGCTCAAAATAAAAGCATGTATATAAATGTAGCAAAAAAGATCCATGATTAATAGCAGAAAAAAAATAATGATAACATGTCTAAATAAAAATAAATTTATAACCGAGTTAATAACTCAACAAGTCCCATTAGGGTCACGTGCTCCTTGAAAACCTTGGGTGGTAAACCCTTAGTAAGGGGATCTGCAATCATAAGCTCCGTACTAATGTGAGAAATCTCTATAATACCATCTTGAACGTTCTCATATACAACGAAATATTTGACATCTAAATGCTTATTCCTCCTAATAACTTTCCCGTGTTTCACAAACTTAGTCACAACCTCATTGTCATAATAGATGATAAGGGGGGCGATGAATGAAATCAACATTCTTTAGATCTCAAATGAAAATTTTCAAGTATAATGCATTACGAGTAGCCTCATGACAATCAATAATCTCGACATACATAGTCGAATCTGCCGTCAAAGTCTGTTTGACGCTTCTCTAAAAAATAACGTCCCCCGCAAGTAGAAACAAATAACCTGCTGTCGATTTGACACTTTTCTTACAACCAGTAAAATCAGAATCTAAGTATTCGACAACCTTAAGCTCATCTGAACCTACGATAGGTCAACATAAAATCTTTGGTTCTCTATAAGTAACAAAGTACTCTCTCCACAGCTTTCCAATGATACCTTCTGCGCAAATCCTGAATTAGACTGATATCGGCTAAGTAGGGTGACAGCGAACCTGATATCGGGACGTAGACAAACCATTGCATACATAAGACTACTTATAATTGAAGCATACTCCTATTGATCTACTTGTTGCCTTTCTGCCTCAGTTTTGGACTGTAGATCCTAGAAAATAACGTTACCCTTCAAAATTGGTGCTTCACCTGGAGTACATTTATCCATGCCATATCGTTTAAGTACTTTATTTATGTAGGCCTTCTGCAAAAGACCTAAACAATCGACAACTCCATTACAATGAATTTTGATGCCAAACACATATTCAACAATACTTTAATCCTTTATTCAAAAGCCTTGAAAAAAATTCTTGGTATTGTCGAGAAAATAAATGTCGTTACTTGCAAGTAATATATCATCCACATAAAGAACTAAAATAATATATTTGCTCCCACTATTTCTAAGATATATATAATGATTAAAAATACTTTCTTTAAACCCATAACTAGTGACAACTTTATCGAATTTCAAATACAACTGCTGTAATAACCCGAAAAATCACGCAAAACTATGACCTCGGGATCCGTTCCCGATTGGTCACAAGTTTGACCAATTAGAAGATCAAGAGTTAGTATAGGATATAATGAACGGACGAGATGTGATAGTTTGACTGATTATGTGGTGTGTGATGTAAATGAGAAGTCACTTACACCTACTGCGGTGTATGTGCTCAACACACATAAGAGGGAGATAGATAAAAAGGTTTAATAACCCTAGATGTGTATTTTTAGTTGTTGAAGGAGAGTAAAGAAGAGAGAGAGAGTGAAGAGAGTGATTAATGCAAGGAGTGAATGCTAGTTGAGGAAGAGAGATTCAAGCAATAAACGCCGGATTCGACGCAAGAGATCCGTTAGAACAAAAGCTGGAAACCCTAGCCTTCCAACCATTGATTTGAAATCAATTTGAGATTGATTCAAGGTAAAATTTTTGTAAATAAGATACATAAATTATAAGGGTTAAGTTGTGGTTAAATGTGGGTTAAATCATAGGATAATGGCTTAGAAAAATAGAGGAAAAAGTATGGAAGAAGATTGGGAAGAACAAATTTCGAAGGGTCGAACCGACAATTTCGATTAATCGAAATTGTTTCGATTAATCGAAATTGGCTGTGAAGTTGAAAGGTCGAGATTTTATTTCGATTAATCGAATTCAATTTCGATTAATCGACTTTGGATTTCGATTGATCGATTTGAGAATCGATTAATCGACTGAGAACCTCCAGTGGACCCCAGGGGTTGGAGGAAATGACTTGAGGAAAAATCGACTAATCGAAATGGGATTTCGATTAATCGATTTTAGTTTTCGATGTCGATTTGGGATCGATTAATCAACTTGAAACTCGATTGTTCGAATCGAGAGTCGACAAGAAGAATTTCGATTAATCGAAATGGGATTCGATTAATCGAATGAAAACTCGACTGTTCGAACTGGGAGTTTACTTTGCGAAAAGAAGAATTTCGATTAATCGAAATGGGATTCGATTAATCGAATGAAAACTCGACTGTTCGAACTGGGAGTTTACTTTGCGAAAAGAAGAATTTCGATTAATCGAAATTGGATTCGATTAATCGAATGAAAACTCGACTGTTCGAACTGAGAATCGACTTTGCGAAAAGGAGAAATTCGATTAATCGAAATTGCTTCGATTAATCGATATTGACCTTCGATTAATCGATTTTGGAAATCGATTAATCGAATCAGATTCGATTAATCGATTTTGGAGTTCGATTAATCGACTGACATAAATTATGTTGACTTTTGGGTTGACTTTAAGATTTTTGGGAGGATCTTATACCTTCTTTATTGCATCCTTTGTGATGTGTTTTACCTGTTATATGGTACCATAGGTGGTACGTGTGGACTAGTGCACAAGGAGCCACGTGGGACCTTGATGCATTGAACAAATGAAGACTTGAGGTAGGGAACACCTTGAACATGTACCTTATTTTACAAGAACATGTATGTAGTGATATAGAGTTCAATTCAAATATTTTACTGCTTAAAGAATTGTGAAAAGTGTGTGTGTGTGACATTCATAAGAGTAAACAAATGAGCCATCCTGTGGGATGAAGAAGTAAGAGATAAGAGCATCGTGTGATGTAGTAAATGGATACATCCTGTGGATGTATCCAAGGATTGAATCATGTTTGATAGGGCCTAATCGATATAAGATAGCACAATTACGGTGAATAACTATATGTAAGGCACCGATATTTTTGTTATTTGAGGTTTGATAGGGTACTTACCCGACGCGTGGCGGGATATCCACGCACGACACGGCAGATATCCGTGACCGATACGGCGGCGAAACCGTAGGCCAGTGCGGAGGCTTATCCGTACATAGTAAGCACACCCCAGGGGTGTTGATTGAGACAAGTGAAACCCCGCCACCAATCCCCAGGGGAAAGGGGCTTGGGTACTATTTATATTCCCAGGGAATACGGTTAAAACTGTCTATATAGATGACGATGATGGGTATCTCATCGGGGCTCGATGCTATATTGCTCGGGGATTACTTAAGTTGAAAGTTTAAGTTTTGCTTTAGGCCTTCTCAGCATCATTCATGAGTAAATGAAAATATAAGAAATCAACAGTAAAACGAAATGCTTTTTAACTGTTTTATCAATAATTGCATAGACACATCATGCATGCATATCATGGAATATATGTGAGTTATAATTTATATGTTCAACCGTGTTGTTCCCTATTGAGCTAGGATGTAGCTCACCCTATAGACTATACGTCGCAGGTCCACTACTAGCAGCTGCCATGCTTCGTGAGACGCCGATCCCATGAGTCTGACTCTAGAGGACTTCTTCTAGAGGACTCCGTTGTGCTACTTTGAGGGATTTTGGAGAGGTTTTTATACGGCTTGGTATGTCGAGCCTTGATTGTTGTTTAAAACCATGTACATAAGGAGTTGGGATTATTCTTTTGGGGCGAACCATCCGTGATGATTGCTATCATCGATGGTTCGGATCGGTTCTCCATTCATGCAGAGGCATGAGGGTAGAACTGTCTTTTTGGAAGTTAATTAATATAGATTTAAATTCTGCAATTTCATTTATAGTACTTTTGATGCTTGATATACCAGTGTTCCGTGCTTAGCTAAAGGGCACGATCAAGAGGATCGTGCTGATGGCACGGGTTTCGGGGTGCCGAAATTCGGGCTGTCACAACTGCCCAGAAGCTTGCTTAAGTCCATAAATAGACTTATTCAACTTGCAAACTAGTTGTTCTTTTTCTTTAATCACAAAATACACTGGCTATGACATGTATATGTCTTCTACAAGGTCTCCATTTAGAAAAACAGTCTTCACGTCCATTTGATGTAGTTTGAGATTGTAATGTGGAAATAAATCCATCACCATCCTCAATGAATCCTTAGAAGAGATTGGAGAGTAGGTCTCATCATAGTCAATGCCTTCCTTCTGTCTAAAACAATTTGCGACAAGTCGTGCCTTGAATCTTTCAATTTTGACACTAGAGTCTTTTTTAATCTTATAAACCCATTTTTATTCAACCGCCTTGCGATTTGCTGGCAAATCCACAAGGTCCCAAATCTTATTATTTTCTATGGACAATAACTCTTCTCTCATGACCTCCTGCCAGTATGAGGATTCATTGCTACCAATAGCCTGCTGAAAGGTCGATGAATCGTCAATATCAACAAACTCAAATTGAGCCAAATACGTATACACCTCATAGAAATCTGAAATAGCAAGTTTACGCTGGCTTTCAGATCTTCCGGGTTGAGCCAGCGGTACTAGTGAAACAAGAGGTGGAATAGGACATTCTTATTCAATTAGAGCCATCACTAGATTTGTCTGAATCAAAGTATCAACATGTATGGGATCGGGCGGTGTAGGAAGAAAAATATTACCACCAGATAAAGGCACAAAGTTAAATTCAGAGTTCTCAATAAAAGTAATATTATTCTGATGTGAACTCCCATTGGATTCACTATTCTCTCGAAATAGACTATATGGCTCTCAATAATATCAATGATTCTTTCAGGATAATAAAATCTCCAAGTCCTAGATCGATGTCCATAACTAATAAAATAACAACTGACTGTGCGATGATCCAACTTCTTAATGTTGGGATCATAAAACTTAGCTTCAGCTTCACAACCCTATCTATATAAATGTCCGAGCTTTGGATCCTTAAATGTCCATCTCTTGTAATGAGTCTCGGGTACAACCTTGCAAAGAATTCTGTTGAAAATGTAAATTGCTGTCTTCAAGGTTTTACCCCAAAACTCTTCTTTAAGTATAGAGTGACTTAACATGCTACGAACAACCTCCTGATAAGTACGATTTCTCCTTTCTGAATTACCATTTTGTTGCGGAGTGCCATGAGAAGTATATTATGGAACAATGTCTTGCTTCTGTAAGTACTCTATGAATGGTCCATGATTGATACCATCAGGTCCCATTATGTCGAAATATTCTCCACCTCTATTATAACCCATAGTCTTTATCTTCTTTCCAAGTTGGTTTTCTACTTTCAATTGATAGGTCTTGAAAACCTCTAAGGTTTGATCTTTCGTCTCTAGTAAAAAGATGTATGTGTATCTAGAGTAGTCATTAATAAAGATAATAAAATACCTTTTACCGCCACGAGCAGTAATCGAAAAAGGCCCACAAATATCAGTATGTATCAATTGCAAAATCGCAGTGGCTCGAGAGGCGGAGAACTTCCTCTATTTGAAAGTTTTACCCTTCATGCAATCTATACAATTTTTAAAATAAGTGAAATCCAATGATCTAATAATACCAGATCTAACTAATGACTCAAGTATTTTCTTTGATATGTGATCAAACCTCCTATGCCATAAGGCTATAGAATCATCCATAAGAAAAGAGCGCTTTGACTCGGAAGGTGTCGAGTTTGAGGCCTCAGTAAACAAAGCAATGGTGTGAGAAGAATTAACAGATAACAAATATAAACCATCAACTAAAATATCACGACCAACCACAGAACCATCAAAAGAAATTTTTAAATACTGTTGAAAGTAAAAATATAATCACAGTCTGTAAGTTTAGATAACGAAATAATGTTCCTCCTAAAGGAGGGAATAAAATACGTCCCATGTGAAGTCAAAGTAGGTTTAGAGTTCAAAACTAAATCATAGGTGTCGATGCTCTCCACCTGCATCACCTGATTGTTCTCAAGGAACAACCTATCCTCCTGCTTGGGTCTTCTCGTGCTTCTGAGTACCTGAAAATAGTGCGTAACATGCATAGAAGCACCTGAGTCAGCCAACCAGGAATGAAGAGGAATATCAACTGAAAATGTCTGAGAGAGTACTAAAACTCTAAGAATACCTTCAGGCTGTTTCGCTGGCCACTTCTTATAATTTACACATTTGCTCTTGAAGTGGCCTTCCTTGCTGTAAAATCGGTAATCACTTATGCTTTCAGTCTGACCCTGACCACGCGTTGCCTTTCCAAAATTTTGACCCTTGCTTTTACCCTTGTTCTGAAATTTTTATTGTGGTTGATTTGCTTTTTGATTCCTCTTAGGACCATTCTTCTTAAAATTCTTTTTATTGAAGCTGAAAATCCCTAAATGAGCAGACTCATGTCGCTCGCCTTTAAGCCTCTTTTCTTCAATGGCACATATCTGAGTTAACTTATTAAAGTCTCAATTTTGCTCTTGTGAATTATAATTCACCTTAAAAATATCGAAAGCAGGGAGGGAAGTAACCCCAATATAGACTATTAACTCTTTATTTATGTTAGGCCCGTATTCTTTAATACCCAAATAGATTTGAGACAACTTCAGTAAATAGTCTCTCACATTCCCAGTGTCGTCATACCGAAGGTACATGAGATCATGCATATAATCATATACGATCTGCTTCTTACTACCAATACATTGTTTCTTAATAAGTGCTATTAATTTAAAAGCGGTCTCGGTAGCAGGTATGCTATCCCTGAAAGAGGCACTAATGATGGCCCTGATCATTAACATGGCTAATGAGTTAGCCTTATTCTATTTCTCGAAAAATTTCTTATCCTTGGCAGGAGAATTCTGAGTAATCGCAAGTTTAGGTGTTATAGACACAAAGGACATGTCTAAAATTTCAAAACAAATATCAAGTCATTTTCCAAATATTGAAATTGGACCCAGAAAGCGGCTCAACTCCTGCTATGTGGTTGGTAATTGACAAGAGATCCATCATTGCAAAAATTTTAATTTAGAATCACTTTTTAAAAGTCAACACAAAAACCAAAACTTAATCAATTCTTTCGATTTAATTCCTTTCGCTTAAACCAGAGGTTATAATTAAAACGTATGAAGTGGCGCTATGTGCACATGCCAACTTCAAGGAAAACACTTGACAACATCACGGCTCACCTTTGGACAGACACCATGATTTACCCTTGCTTCCAATCCCATAACATACGTCATAGACCTAGCCTTTATGGTTTGATTAGAATCTGACGCTTCTTATACCTTTGGGCAAATAGGATTATCCTATCTAATCATCCAATACAAGACTATTTTATTCGCACACACTACGTCAAGTACCTATAACACCTTTGGGCCATACACAAACACTTAACGCAATGGTATGCCAAGTGATCTTAATAGAGAAAATATCGAAGATTAAGAAAGTATGAGGTTTGTGAATTGTCTACCTTTGGATAAGACCCAACTCAGTCGTTAAGCATCCCCAAAAGATTACTTGACTCCATAAACCCCATAGGAAAGAACCTAACCTTTATGATCCATAAATGCCATATTTCAGTTCTTAAAATTAGGGATCCAATGTTAAATTTATACATTGTTCAGATTAAAAATATAAAAAATAGAGTTCAATTAAACTTTAATATGTTCACATATTAATCTTTAAGTTGAATTCTTTAACATTAAAATAATATGAAATTTAATATGAAAAGATGGGGCAAAATCTCTAGCACATAACTTTAAGTGAAATAAACATGTATATTAAAACCTTAAGTGAATATTTCATGAATGATAAAACTTTATGAGTGCGCATGAGACATGTAGATTAAGTAATTAAATGCAAAAAATTCATGAATTTCAATTTAATTGCAACTTTAATTAAAAGCACTCAAATATAAAATAATTATTCGATTAAAAAATGTCAAAAAGATATCAGGTCATGAAAAAGTCATGACAGAGAGCTTTTGTATAAAAATAGACCTAAAAAACAGATTTGAAATGTCTGAGAAATTTAAAATTCATATAAAATGTCACAAAATTGGATATGTAGATAGCCCGAAAATGGCCTGAAAGAAATTGAGAATAATATGGGTCAAATGGGCCTTAAGGGAAAGCGGGTTGTGTCGAACGGGCCGAGTTGGGTCATGTATCATGGGCCAGGTTTAGTAATGGACTGGACCAGAGCCATGGGCAGGTCGGGCCATGACCCAAGTCCAGTTATCGATCGGGCCGGGTCATAGGCGGGGTTGGTCATGTGCTTATATGTGTTCATGGGCTGGGTTGGCCATGTTAATGGGTTGGTTCATGGGCTGGGTCATGGCTTGTGGACAGGACGGTTCACGGGCCGGATCATGGCATGTGGACGGGTCAGTTCATGGGCCGGGTCTTGAGCAAATATAAACTATACGACGGGTCGGATCAGATGGCCCATAAGACCCGTCGTGCAATGAAAAGGGAAACAAAAGAGTGGTTTCTTTAGGTCATCGCCACAAAATAGAAAGACAACAGAAGTCGTCTTCTTCACAGAAGGAAAAAGAGATATAGAGACCTTAAGGCCTCATTTATATGCAGCCAGTCCACACTCTTTCACCACCCAAAAGTGGCACACGGATGGCCGGTCATCTTCGGCGACGGCCGGTGTTGACCCAATTGCCGATGAACCCTCAAGAAGACCAGTAAAAAAAAACTTGAAAATAAAATAAAAATAAAACTTTCAAAAATTTTATTTGATTCCACTACAACCTGTCCAAATGCCAAAAATAATATATGTGAATAATATTTTCTGAAAAAACTATATACCGGCAAGAAAAAAAAATCGGCAAAAAGTAATCTAAGGTTTAACAAAACCCTTAACGATGAGAATCGGTACGGTAAAGTTGATCACGGGTTTGGCTCTGATACCACTTATTGGATACTATTAGGATCTTCCCGCAATCAAAAGCGGAATCAAAAGAAACCTTAGCCTTAAGCGATCCGAGCAATAATCTAGCAATCGATAATTTGACGGAGAGCCTTCTCTTTCTTTGCACACATTAGAGAAGATGGGTTTCCCTTGAATTCTTCTAATTCAATTGTTACGTATATTGTGTGTAGAAAAAGAGACTCTGCATCCCTTTAAATAGGTTAGAAACTTGTCCATCACAACCCTTGATATAATTGAAAACTTTTAGTTTGACCACAACTAGTGTTCCACCATCTCTCTAAGGCTGTGTTTGGGTTAGCCCTTTTGGGGCAAAGAGCAGCTCTTTCACTTTTTGGCTCCGGTGGAGAACTACTTTTATATTTGGTAATACAGCTCCTTGTCTCATTTGCTCTGGCGGGGAGCTGTTTTAAGTGATAAAACTGCTCTATGCCTGCTCTATCCTAGAGCAGATTTTATCTGCTCTAATAGAGAACATTCAAAGAGCTACTTTTGCTCTTATAAGAGCTAACCCAAACACAGCCTAAGTTAAGAACTTGGATTATTTGACCTTGACCATACGTGTAGAGCTGGCCAGAAACCGACCTAAACCAACCAAACCAATCAAAACCGACCCAAATTTCGATTCAATTTTTATTTTGGGACATATCGGTTCGATTTCGGTTTCGAAAAATAGAAACCTATAGTTATCAGTTCGGTTTCGATTTTAACGTTAAAAAATCAAAACCGATAGTAGTGCATGCCTGAGATTGAGGTTCTATAAAGTTATTGGGATCCCGATATGATTTTTCTATTATCTGCATGCGTGCATGTAGATGGATCTTGTTCATGAATTGACTTCTGAATTGGTTTGTGAAAAATATGCTTTTATCATTTAGGTTCTCTGTTTTCTCTCTTTATGTAAAAAACCTGAATATATTTACAAGTTGTAATTTAATGAAAATATGAAATAACTATGAAGGGTTATGTGTCATAAATCTGATCGATCTGGACAATACATGTTAGCAACCCATGTCATGCATTTGAAAAATGCTCGACATTGCATAGATCAGAGGATTGCTAAATGGATGGTTGAAAATTTTATGATCAACTATCTAAAATTTGATATGTAATTAAATGGTTAGGGTTATTTTACATTCTACTTTCGGGCTGTCTACTGTATGAATTCATGCCATCGAGACCTACCAATATGTACTAATAATCGGTGCATCTGCCCATCGATTTGGACTGTCTGATAAGTGCATTAATTTTTTAGAAATATTCTTAGCCATCTGATCAGTCACCTACTTTTGGATGGTTAATAGCGAATTAGCGATATAGGCAACAACCTATAGAGTCTTCACTGATCTGACTCTTATGAATTGACAATGGCTTCCTAATAAAAAAAAAATTAAAAAATTGAGGTTTAGAAACCGAAAATCGATCGAACTGACTGAACCGATAACTATTGGTTCAGTTTCGATTTTGAACCTTATCAGTTCGGTTTCGGTTTCATAAAATAAAAACCGATAGTTATTGGAACAGAAACCGATCCGAATCGACCCGATAACACCCACTACAAAAAATAAGACTATTAGCGGCAGCCAAAAACTGCCGCTATTAAGAAAAAACTGCCGCTAATACCCTTGTCGCTAATAGTTTTAATAATGTTTTTATTAATAGCTACAGTTTTTTGCTCTAAAAAACTGCCACTAGTAGTCTTATTTTTTGTAGTGACCCCTAATGACCTGTGACTTAAGGGCTACATAAATGTGTGAAATCCAACAAGAAAGAGCTTTATAGAGAGAAATAATATTTTATTGTTTTACCTCTTGCTACAATAATGGCTAAATTTAGCTATTAGTGTAGCCCATATCTATTTTGGAGTTGTTGATAGCTATCCTTTTGGAGCTTAATTTTGAGAGTTTGGACAACTATAATAGCTGCTGGGACATCTTTAGCTCTGCAACTGGAGATGCTCTTAGGCAATAGATACGCACATATATAAATTAACTTTTCTAAGCACATGACACACAGTAGCAAATGAGAAAGATTTCAAACTGTGCTGCACGCGCTCCACCGTACTCCTACTCCAATCGGCAGCCTGGTTCTCTCCACTGATCCATCTAACAGCCCTCGTAAGCAATCAGATACCACAATAATATCATGAAAACCACAATAATCTGAAGACCAACCATGATTGCATGGTTGGACCTGAACACAATACTTGGTAAGAGACTTAAAACAACTTTTTCCAACCAGGCAATAAAAATGTAGAGATTAAGCTCTTAAAACATAGAAGTAACCTAAAACCAAGTTTAGGTCAGAACCTAATCGTTTTCGAAGAGGTGGTAGAAATGAAAAATGAGTGCATTAGCCTCGAAACCTCCTTATTCGTCCTCCTGCCGCTCCGATCGGAGATTGAACCTCGTGACCACTTAAAGATTTCCGCAGTTAGGATGATCAACTATTCATATAATGTGTTCATTAGATTTCACATTATCATGTGGTTATATAAATGTACTCTCTTTTATGTTTTGAGTTCTTCGATTTTAAATGCTTCAGTTTAACTTTCAGCTTTCATTTGAAGCAATTGTAGATCAAAGGGTATTGACTTCAATTTTCACATGCATATTTGTTTGATTTTTTAATAAATTTTAAAAAAAATTGAAGATTTTTTTTTAAACAAACTATGGCAAATGCTGAGTAAAATGAATTGACTATTGAAGAATTTTCATGCTTACCTGTATGGAAAAAGTTGACTATGGCCCCTTACGGCAGCCCATGTGTGGACCCTTGTTATATTAGTGCTGTTTGGATAAATGTTGGTAAAATGGAGAATAGTACAGTAAAGTTAATTGTCGTTTTACTCTAATAAAATGCTGGAATCTTAGGTTTTATTGCATTTATCACCGTTTGGGTAGTTATTTTGATAGTTGGAAACGTAACATCAGTTGATATTTGATGTGTCATTGTATTGTATTATCGTCTATTATGCCCACAAAATTTTGATTGGAATATACGTGCCATATAGAACCAAAATTGGGGGTGGGGTGGTGATTGTCGTATCACTAAACTGCTGCTATTAACAAAAAACTATTAAAGACTACTAGCGGCAGTTTTTGGCTACCGCTAATAGTCTTATTTTTTGTATTGTATTTTGCTTTGGTAAAATGGAGTAAAAAGTTAGACGCTTTTTACATATTTTACGCCTCCTAAAATATTGTCAAACAGTTGTTACTATAAAAATAAGGTGTTTCAGCGGCACTTGCTGTTAAGGTAATTTTTGGTAGTGACAGGGCTAATAGCGGCAGTTTTTTGTAGTGATAGGACTAATAGCGGCAATTTTTTAACTGCCGCTATTAGTCTTATTTTTTGTAGTGTGTAAATGAAGTAAAGTGGAATACTCCATTTTACTTTACTACGTTTTACGACAAAACGCCCAAATCCAAACAAGACTCTGAAAGAACAAAAACAAGAGGGTAATACTATTCCAGGGTTACCCGGTTCACTCGCTTCCCTAGCGAACTTTGAATCGGGTCATGGTTTCTTTTGGTCTGGCTCGCGATCGATTCAGTCATAATATCTTATAAACTGGTTTAGGTATAATTTATTAAAATTTCAAAAATATCATATATTATTAACAAGATTGGAAGACTATAGCCACTCCTTTTTTTTAATTGATACGACCATTCGGCCGAGACAATTTTGAGAACTAAGGAGCAGACATATATACACATATGATAGTTGCGAAGCAGTGTAAAAAAACACCAACTATAGTAGTAAGGGTTAACTACCCGAATCTAACCCACACCTTATACAGATAAGAGTGAGAAACAACATAAAAGACGAGTATCAGAGCTCACGACCTACTCCCTCACAGTGGAGGGAGTATAGCATTGGGTTAATTAATGCCTCTTCGGTAAAAGACTAGCCATTTACTTTTAAAGGAAGAGGTTTAAATCAACAGGCCAATAGTTACTTCTTCCTTAAAATAAAATACTTTTCTTATATAAGTTTGATTTAAGATCTCAAGCGGTTTCTTAGCCACTGATATCACAATTTAATGTTCCTTCCAAAGGAAAGGCAATGTGTTTTAGGTTCAAATCACAATCACACTTATTTCAAGATTGAACAACTATGATTAAGATTAAATTGAATTGGGACCGACGTTGCTTCCACATGTCAAAACACTCTAATGTATGATTAAGAATTGTGTCAAATGCCATTTAAATGAAGATCATGTCATTCGAGTCAATGAGAGGACTCCCAACTCAACCTATCAATATGAAAATTTAATAGTACAAGATATTACATCGATCAATATTGGTTAAGGATTAGACGATTAGTTTTGAGATCATGGGTATAACATTAAACGATTAGTTTTGATTCCACATCCCACTCATCCCGAAAACGGTGACCTAAAATTACATTTGAGAGTGATATGTGTCACATGAGTTTTGTCACTTTTTGAGATGTGCTCGATTTGGATTAAGAATAGGGATCGACTCTCTTGACCGTCAGTTAAACACCAAAATAGTGTTTAAATGATTTTACACCATCAATGATTAAGGATGTGGATGATCCGAAGTCAAAGTGATAGATCATAGATTAAAGGGCAACATGCCCAAAAATAAGGTTTTAGAGAGATTTAAACCATCCGATTTATGGACTATTCTATCTTCTATCAGCCGTTGTTTATATTTTTAATGGCTGATATTATAGTTTATCAATAGGGTGGTCACACCCACTTCTTGGCATGATTCTTCGGGCTGAGACACCTTCCAATGATAGATTGCGACTTGGGAAATTTATGATAATGATATATGAGTGCCACATGGCATAATGATAAATTCTCATAACCAGAGAGTGGTGTGTGGGCTCTAGACCACAAATTTTCGTTAATAGCTCTTCTTCTTCTTTCCTTCTCTCTCCTTCTCATGGAGGATCCTCCTGATCCTCCTTCCTCTAGTGCTTTGAGATGGGCTGCACACTTCTCTTCTAGCAAACTAGCAAGTTCTTATTCAAAACTTCATTCTGTTGAAGGGCGTTAGTCGTGATGCTGATGGAAGCATTTTCTGCCCCGAAGATGAGATTTAGAAAGAAGCCTTGGGGTGGAAACAACATTGATAGGATATGTTTTGGGTTTGAAACCGTATTATTTGGAATTGAAGGCAACGATTGGTAGACTATGGAACATAAAGGGATATGTCGTCATCATGACTCTTGATGATGGTTAATTTCTTCTTGTTTAAATTCCAAAATGAAGAGGATGTAATCTTTGTTCTCAATGCTGGCATCGACAATTGGAGGGAGACCTCTTATTTTGCGGAGATGGGAGCCAAATCTAAAGCCTGAACGAGAATTGCTCGATTCTGTTCCCATTTGGATTAAACTTCCACTACCACCAATTCACTTTTGGTGGGATAAAACCCTCAGTCGGATTCTAGCGCTCTTGAAACTCCGATTCACACCGATGGCCCTACGACTACGAGATCCAGGTTACCATACGCATGCATCTGTGTTGAGATTGATGCACAGTTTAACTTCCCGGACTCGGTGCTTTTGAAATGTGAAGATGGCTCGATAATTTCTAAAAAGATTGAGTACTAATGGAAGCCTACAATATGCAAGGTATGTTCTTCATTCAACCATGGATCCGAGCGATGCCCGGTGGAGCCTAAACCTGTTGTTGTTTGGCGAGAATGGATAAGGAAGAAGTCTTCTACTGAATCGGAGGGAGTTAAAGAGGCCGTGGTAAATTAGGCGAGTGATGATCCCATGAATCTGGGATCGGCGAAAGAGGTAGTGCCTGCTCAAAATACCATAGCTCGAGGGTTGGTTGGGGAAGGCAGCAACAACATTTCTTGTAAGGGAATGGCTGATGCTGAACTTCCTTTGGATGATGAATCTTTCACCAATAATCTGAACCTCACGAATTCCGAGGGACATGATGAAAGGGTAGTTGAGAGTCCAGAACTTGGTGAGATAAATAGCAATCCTTGCCTACCTGAATTTCAGGCCATAATTTCTAGTGAGTGCCGTGGAGAAGGTAATGTAGAGGAAGCGTTAGGGGTGCTCATGGCAGAAAATTAGGGGCAGATCTCTCAAGATAACCGTGAGAAGGCTTTTGTGGATTCGACAACTTCAAATTTGGAAGGACCTTCGAAACAACAGGGCGATTATTGCCTTGGCGATTCTCTTACCAATAATATGGGCCCCACCTCTAGGAAACTGCTTATTACAGAGAATAAGTTTGATATTCTTGGCGATGATCAACCGTTGGAGATGATCGACAACAACAAGGTGAAGATCTTGTTGCTAACCAAAATCAACAAAAAATTAAATTCTAAATTAATCTGGTAAGAAGAGTGAGGCAAGAAAATTGGTGTCTAATAACAATCGGGTTGGATGGGCTGACCCTATCGAATTTTTCTCAATGAATTTGGCCACGTGGAATGTTCGCGGACTTAACCATCCTACGGGCGGAAATTAGAAGAATGGTGAGAGAATACGAGATTGGCTTGTTCTGTGTGGTCGGGACTAAGATCAAGGTCAAAATAGTTGAGAAAATTGTACGCAATATAAATAGGAGATGACTATGGATCAACAACTATTCTTCTCATGATGGTGGTAGGGTCTGGATTCTTTGGGATCCGAGAAAATTCAAAATCCAAAAACTCCGAGAATGAATAGATGGGACGTTGTTGTGTGCAAGCATTATCAGATGGTAGATATTTGATCTTTCCAGTGTCTATGCATCCAATCTAGCATCCGATAGGAGGAATTTGTTGGCTTCTATGGTCAACATTTGTCCCACAGTTACTGAGCCGTGGTTGGTGTGTGGGGACTTCAACTGTGTTCGATCTAAAGCTGAAAAAATTGGAGGACACATTGTGCCGAGCAGGATCTTGAATGATTTTAATCAACGTGTTGATACTTGTGGGTTATTTGATATGAGAGCTATTGGCAATACTCTATTTTGGAGTAATCAGTTTTTGGGACAGAGACGGATTTTGTGTAGATTGGATAGAGCTCTCACCAATGATGACTGGTGGTGCCACTTCTAGAACGTTGTTGCTGAATATCTTCCGGCTGGGGTATCTGATCATGCTCCGATCCTAATCAAGATGCATTAGACGAAGGTTGGGCCGAAACCATTCAAATATTTTCCATTGTGAAATCATCAACCTGGCTTTCAAGACGTTATTGAGGGCGCATGGAATATTTGCATTAAAGGTATCGATATGTTCATTTTTCATCATAAGCTGAGAAACGTTAAAGTGACGATTCGGTGATGGAACAATGATAAGTTTGGGTCTATTCATACCAGGGTGGCTGATGTGAGACACTCCTTGTCTCATATCCAAGCTTCTATACAACGTGACCCATTGAATCAGAATCTGGCACATAAAGAGAGGGAGGATGTGGCTTCCTTGAATCGGGAGTTGGATCTTCAGGAAGGTTTCTACAAACAAAAGGTTAAAGTTCATTGGCTTAATGACGCTAATAGAAATACTCAATTTTTCTATGCTTCTTGCAAAAGCCGAATAGCTAGTGATAGTTTATTTGCATTGGAAGATACGACTGGGAATCAACTATCGAATCTGGATTCTATCGGGAACTTTATTATTGACCACTACAAACGTATCTTCAAGCCGTCAAGCAATGCGGATATTCCAATTATTCCTTTCAAACGGGTTCTTAATGCGGAAGAAATTTCTATGCTTTCTTCGCCAATCTCTATGGATGAGATCAAGAATGTGGTCTTTAACTCTCCTACTGGCAAAGCCCCAGGTCTTGGTGGGTTCTCCGCCGAATTTTTTAAATACTTTTAGGACATTGTCGACAAGGATGTCTGCAAGGCGGTGAGCAATTTCTTCAAACGGGGTAAATTTCTCAAATCTCTTAATGCTACGTTTATTAAGCTAATTCCTAAGGAAAATGATGCAAAAAACTATTGATAAACTTAGACCTATAGCCTTGTGTAATTTTGTTTATAAAATTAGCACTAAAATTGTGGCTAATAGGCTAGCGGGAGTGCTCCCTCGGTTGTTGAGCCTTAACTACTCGACGTTTGTTAAGGACAGACGAATTACTGAAAAGATTCTCCTTGCCCATGAGATGGTTCAAAAATTTCACTTGAATCATGGCCCAAAGGCTGTGTATTAAAATTGATCTCAAAAAGGCCTATGATAGGGTTCGGTGGGATTTCATTCTGGAAATCCTTATGCAATTAAAGTTTGACAACACTTGGATCGGTTGGGTGAGAGAGTGCATTACAACACCTTCCTTCTCCATCCTTGTGAATGACACTCCTCATGGGTACTTTTGAAGCGATTGCGGTATTTGACAAGGAGACCCTTTGTCTCCCCTTATTTTTACCCTTGTTATGGAAACTTTTTCTGCTATGATGGATCACAACATAGAAGTGAGGCATATTAAATGCCCATCTCTTCTGGGTGGTCCTATTGTCTCTCACTTGCTCTTCACAGATGGTGTTCTTTTATTCAGCAATGATGATGAATCCTCGGCTATTGGCATTAAGAATATGCTCAAGGAATTTTATGATGCTTCTGGATTGTTGGCTAGTGATAGTAAGTGTTTAGTGATCTTTAGTAAAGCCTGTTGCTCACCTACTTTACTCAAAAATTTATTGCAGTTTAAAGAGGAGAATTTTCCTATAAAGTATTTGGGTTTGCTGCACTTTACTTCTAGCATGTCTCACACTTTATGCAAACCGTTGATTGATAAAATTCAGATGAGGTTTGAAAGCTGGAAGAGCCATCTCTTATCCTATGCCGGTAGATTACAACTTATAGGATCTGTTCTAAGTAGTTTTCAGGTCTACTGGACTGGTGCCTTTATGTTACCAAAGCGAACTATAAAGGAAATTGAATGTATTTTTGCTCGATTACTCTGGAAGGGGCCAGTGCTTGGGCAGTCGTTGCATCCTATTACATGGTTGAAAGTGTGCAAGCCTAAATAGGAAGGAGGGTTAGGTATTAGAAAGATAAGAGATTGGAACTTGGCTGGTATGACTAAACTATTTTAGAACCTTGCAAAAAATACAGTCTCTGTGGTCTAATGTTATGCGGGCGAAGTATATTAAGCATGAGAGTATTTGGCATTGCGCTCTCCTGGTCGATCCTTCTTGTGCCTGGCGATCCATATTGCAGGCGAGAGATATGGTTTGTGAGCGGTCTAGGGTTATATTAGGAGATGTTCTTGACACTAGTTTTTGGTTTGACCCATGGGTGGATGGGAATTCTCTTATTTCCCGGTTCAGTAGGCGGTTGATTGATCAATTTGAAATCATTTATGAGGCGTCGGTTCATGGTGTTATCTCTAATGGCAAATGACGACTTTCTAGTCCCTCTACCATGCATATGGAAGAGGCATGAAATCTAATTAGTGGGGTGTAAGTTCCTGATGGACCCTATAAGGATAATTTGATATGGGAGCCAACATGCAATGGTCTCTTCACATTGAATTATGCTTGGGAGGTTATTCGGGGATGTAGTACCTGAGTTGACTGGGCCAAGTTTGTATGGAATAATGTTAATATTCCGAAACATGCTTTCTGTGCTTGGCTTGCTGTAAATCATAGCCTCCTGACCACAGATAATCTCTGCCGCAGAAGATTGATTATCCCTTCTAGATGTGTACTCTGTTGGGGTCACTCCGAGGATATTGAGCACATTTTCTTTAAATGTGGTTTCTCAAGGTGGATTTGGGTATCCTTGAAACATAGGCTTGGTATCAAGAACATGGGTAATTCCTTAGCTGATGAGGTAACACTATGTATGGATAATACGAAAGGGAACAAAAGGAGGGTTGCTCTTATTAGCATTTCGTTTTGTATCACAGTGTGGCATATTTGGCATAAACGAAACGCGAGAATCTTTGAAGATGAGCAAAAACATAAGAAGGAAATCTTTAATAATATTTTTGATACTGTCATATATAAGATGACAGGACTTGGGTATGCAGACATGAGCAATTTTCTAGGCAACGTTTAGTAAGTTCAGGAGCAGCGTAGGATTCTTATGACCTGCTCCTAGGAGTGTCCTTCTGATGGTCATGCCAAATTGAATATCGATGGTGCGATACATAATGGAAAAACTGTAATAGGTGGTATCATCAGAATGACGAATGGGGAGGTGGTTTGTGCATTTGCTGGGCCATCCTCGTGCTCTTCTGTGATTGATTGTGAGTTACATGCTATTTTGTATGGGGTTCAGATGGCTATTGATATGAATATCAAGGATATTCTTATTTAATCTGACTGCCAGAATGCGGTGACCTGGATTTATGATATTTCAATAGTGGATTATAAGAGTAGTAATATTGTTCAGTGGATCAAGAATCAATGCAGTAAGTTCAATAGCATTGCTGTCAAACATGTGTTTAGAGAAGTTAACTCTTGTGCTGATTTTCTCGCCAATCGGGGGCTCACATCAAGTACTGTTGTGCGATGGATTGGGGATGCTAGATTACCAAATAGTTTACACTCTCTTCTTAGCAAGGTTGTAATTAATGTCTATTCTCATTTGTAATCTTTTCTAAGCAATAAATAAGGGCGAGGTCCCTCCAACCTCAGCTTGCCGATCCAAAAAAAAAGAAAAGAAGATAAATTAGGCTTTAATGTTGTGAGATAAAATGTCTAATATAATTGGAACTCCATTTGGTGTTTAAATGTCGGCCAGGAGCCATTATCCCTTAAAAAACAATGACGGTTTGTGGGTACACCGATGATCTTAAAATATGTTGTCTGGGAGATTGGGACGCAAAATGATCCCTATGGTTTGATTTAAAGCACTCAATGTTTTCGGCTAGGGTGCAAATAATGGTATCCTATCACATTTTATGTTCTTTTAAACACAAAGCTGTAATTTTATTAAAGCGAACGGAGATTACAACCATTTAGAAGGCGACCAAGTGAGATACTTAATCGGAGAAAACTAGAAAGAGAGAAAACAAAAAAAAAACAAAAAATAAAGACAAAATTCTAAACTAGAAACCCTAAACCTTAAATCCTAACTCAAAAAAGAAAAAGAATAAAAGAGTTAGTGTACAATGGGTGTCCACCCATCATGTGCATTAAAGCAGATCACACACCTGTGTGACAAGTCCATACATATCATACAGGCACAGAGATGTGTGGGCTGCCATGTCCACCCATGATGGGTGTTCACTCATTCTAGACTAACAAAAAAAAAACCCTAAACCCCATTAGAGAAGAACCTTTTCCTTTAAAACCCTAACTTGTTCACTCTCAAGTTTAACATGCCAATCTCCTTATCCTAAAATAATGGTCAAATGTGTACTTCAACTGATTTGCTCGCATATAAATATCAGCACACTTCCCATGGTTTGACCATTCTTGTATAAAGGTATCATGAGCCGGTTCACGTTTGTGAGTGATCGGCTACCCCTCATCAACTCAACCTGAGAGTTTTCCTGGCCGCCTTGGTGGATGATCATGGTGTTCAGGGTCAGGTCCTCCAGGCACTGCTCTCTTGTAGTCCGAACTGCTTGTTTCCGAATAGCGCTCGGACCTTGGCTGAGCCGAAAGCCCACGATATCCACGCGCCTCTGGCATCACTACGACACCAGATAAAATGACTATGATCAATATCGACGCCACCACGATCGCCTTTTCCTTCGAAATCGCCATTTCTCTAACTTAGCTAAGTGTAGTAGATTAGTAGGTTGTAGGAGAGAGTCATTATATATGTGTGAGTATATATATATATATGTATAGTGTGTTTGAGATAAGGAGGAGAGGTAAAGTGGCATGTCTTTTGGGAATGGTTAATGAGTCGTTTTGGCAAAATGTTTCGAAGAAGACAATCATCCAACTCATTTTTTGTCCTCCATAGCGTGTAAATTGACCATGCTTTCTCTTGTGCGCCATTAACTTCAACTTTCATATACTTTTCTTTTATTTCTATCTTCTTCTTCCTCTCATTGGCATTTGGGACCCCTAATCATATTTATTTATTAATAAAATATTATAAGTGATGCTACTCGGCGCACCGCAACTGTAATGATCATCGATCTGGCGGACTTACGTGATGGCCAACTGATGATTCCTTAGACCGACAATCCTGAATCTTTCTTTCTAGATTCTGGCTTTTGTGGGCTTCAGGACGAAGAGGCAACACTAAACCAATAAGGCCGAAAACTTCGAGTTTAAAGCCGATATCCATCGAAGAGATCTTGCATTCTATGATAAAACAAAAGGTGATACAAAATGTTGGCCCTTTATAATGTATATACAATTGGTATCTCAAAATAATGTCTAATATTATTTGAAAAATGATCCCCTAGCTCGAGTCACAGGAAATAAATCTATAACTTCAGCTTTTATTAGATGTATGTCATTTCTCCTGTTTTAAAAAGTCAAATGAGATGACATGCACTGAATGAGAGCTTGAGTCAAGGGTTTATGTCCAATGACCCATGCATCATCAATCAAAGAGATTAGTATGGCAGTACATCATGGCACTATTATAGGCATGCCTCGTAGAGAGCTTTTCACGGCGAAAGGCAGCATCAATATTGTGTTGATTGTTTGGTTAATACAGCTTCTTGCCTTAATTTCACTAAGAACAGCTCCCCACAAACACCAATTAGTGTTCAAAATGGGCGAGAGTCGGAAAGCTGCTAAAATCAGTTTTCGACTTTAGCTTTTGTGGGAAGCTAATTTAGGTGGAAGCCAACAGCTGAAGCCATGCCAAATAGGTTCCATGCAGATAGGACTAAGATCAAACAATCGTAATAGTGGATACACTATAAAAAACAAGACTATTAGTGGCAGCCAAAAACTGCTGCTATTAACAAAAAACTGCCGCTAATAGTCTTAACAATTTTTTATTAATAGTAGCAGTTTTTTGGAGCAAAAAACTGCTGCTAATAGTCTTATTTTTTATAGTGATAGTCCTAACTAGGGCTGCAACCGAGCCGAGCTCAGCCCGAGCTCGGGTCAGCTCTAGCTCGGCTCTACCTTATACGAGCCGAGCTGGAGGTCGGCTCTAGGCTCTTCGAGCTTGAAAATTCCAAGCTTTACCTCGGCTCTCCCAGCTCGAGCCGAGCTCGGGCCGAGCTTCGAGCCAAGTATGTTCTATTATAAAAAATTTCCTCTTAGTACTTTTTAAAATTTCTACTCAATTAAATATTCATTTTATGAGAGAGAAGGTGAGAGAGCTGGCATAACCCGTATGCGTGAGACTGTGACTCTATGAGAGAGAAGGTGAGAGAGCTTCAACAACAAGAGTGAAGTAGGAGCAAATATCAAAATTTTGGGTTTCATTTCGGTTTCGGAGGGGATCGAAACCAAAATTTTGGACCGAAATTTCAACCCCACACAAAAATGACCAAAATTTTTGTCCCATATTATCGTTTCGGTGGGGACCGAAACTGATAATTTCGGCCGAAATTTCGGTGATTTCGGCTGAAATTTTGATCCTTGAGAAGGAGTTGAGTACTTGAGTTATAGAAAGCAACCGTAGGTAGGAGTAACAGTGGGTACTATAGTCTATATATATATACTGAAAATTAAGCCAAGTGGGGGGCAAAAGTTCATATTTTACCCTTCAAAGTAACCGTTAGATAAACTCAAACGGTTACTTTCAAGGCTAAAATAGACCTCTCAAAGTTAATTACTTATATATATATATATATATATATATATATATATATAACAATTATAAACTAAGCCATAGAGCCGAGCCAGGTCGAGCCGGCCTTAGCTCGAGCTCGGCTCGTTATAAACTGAGCCATAGAGCCGAGCCGGGTCGAGCCGGCCTTAGCTCGAGCTCGGCTAGCTCGGCTCTCGAGCCGAGCTTTAAAGAGAAAAGCTCTTATTTTTCGAGCCCAGCGGAGCTGAGTTATCGAGCTGACTCGACTCTGTTGCAGCCCTAGTCCGGATCATGTGATGAAGAGTTTGAAAATATTCTTTGGTCGCATGTATTTAGATCACGCTCAGACAAAAATAAAGTGTTTTAGCGGCACTTGCTGTTAAGGAAATTTTTGGTAGCGGCAAGACTAATAGCGGTAGTTTTTTGTAGCGACAGGACTAATACCAGTGGTTTTTTGTTAAAAAAACAGCGGCTAATAGTCTTATTTTTTGTAGTGTCTTGAGTCACGGGATTATATCTCATGACTCTAGCTCCTATTTCATGCAAGCCTCCAACTTTCGAAAGCAATTAACCAATGGGTGGTTAGTGCGGTGGCCAAATCACACTTCAAGAATCGATGGTTCTGAGTTCAAATATCACCCTTGGTGGCCACTTCTACTAATTGGTACGTGTGATGTGTGAGTATTGCACGTATCCAGGGACTTAGTCAGGTGTTTTAAGAGGCCAGATACCCATTATAAAGAAAGCATACTTTTCAAAGTAATTGAAATGACATGCAGTCAACAGAAACTTCAGTCATGAATTTATATCTAATGATTAAGGGATCCCTACAAAAAAGTGTAGGGTTTGAACGCTATACACGGGTGTAGATTTTGAACGCTATACACGGGTGTAGATCATGTGCCATATGGCATGTGATCCCAAAACAAACACTAGTTTTAGATAGATCAACCATGACACTTGATCTAAAAAAAACTTGTTTTCATGATTCTTTTGCCTTTCTAAATTTTGGCCAAATTTTGACCTCCACTCCTTTAACTTGGTGCATTAAAAATTTCAAATTTGACCAGATTTTGGATGGTCCATAAGATATATTTTCATGATTTTCTTTTTTGAATTGACGTAATAACCTTGGGCATGTTGCCTTGGCACCCAGATGGCACTAGGGTAGCATTTGAACGCTACACTATAGTGTATTGTTTTTTTAATCTTATATTTTATATGTTTCATTTTTTTTTAATTTTATATGATCTTAGTGTATCGTTTTCATTATATATATCGGGTAGCTCTATTTGTACCCAACAAAATGGAAAAGGCACCCACATGCAAATCATCTATAGTTGTGGGTCATCCATTTAAAAGAATCTGATGGAAAGGGGTGGTTGCCACGATAATTCGAATGTTTAAGAAAAGAAGACACTTAGAATGTTTTAGCATCTTTCGGTGGTGGTCCGAATCACCATCACATATAAATCTTAAAACCTAAGCGTCCACTTTGTCGTTTTTGGCTTTTAGCTGCCGATTCGCCACGTCCAAAGCCAATATGGTTTCTCATTTAATACTTGAAAGCAGCCTTTTGGGAGACTAAGTCTGATTTTGGCTTCTCCATCCTTAGAGAGGTAGATTTGGCCTCCTTGGGATGGAGATTCCTCATCCACGGTGAGTTGGTAATAGAGGTGGCCATCAGTCTATACCCATCCACTTGGTGCGATGACATGACTTTTGGATTCTTGTGTATTGATTGTTGAGAGTGCAAACCTACTATGATTTAGATTTATCATTTTTTTTTTTAATAATACTATCCCATATTTTTTAAAAAATAAAAGAAGTAACATAATACAAAGAGATCAAAAGAAAAATTCAAAGATTAAAAGGAGTTTCGGCAATGCCATCACCCCTTTAGATCTCCAAAATGACACTAAAGCAAATTCCACCACACCCCAATACATTCATCATCCGTCGAAATCTTTAAAGCCTGCGCTCGAAAATAGACCTCTCTAATGATATTATGAAGAATTGTCTTCTTTCGATTAATCAAATTATTAAATATACGGCCATTCCGCTCTTTCCAAATGGAAGAAATGGTGATGAAAAAAGCATTTCGAATGATATGATCCTTCCTTTTCTTCCCTTTAGCTATTTCCATACATCGCTTCAATTCTTCAAGCAAAGGTAGTTTATTGTTAGTTTTGATTCCCATTCTAAATTTAATGGATCGCCAAATCCATTGAGAAAATCCACAGCCAAAAAATAAATGTTCAGTATCTTCCGAATTCGTCCAACATAAAACACACCTAGATGGAATGCTAATACTCCTTTTACATAGATTGTCCATGGTCATTAGTTTAAAATTAATTGCTTGCCATGCACAAAAAGAGTATTTAAGAATATTATCCGAATTCCATATGAAGCCTTTCCAATCAACCACCATACCTTGGGTTCTAATAGCATGTCAAGCAGACCGACGGGAAAATTCACCATCCTTAGAAGGTTCCCAAATCTATCTATCTTGTTCATCTGAGTTGGGCGCATCAATATTTCGAACATCCTTCCAAGCTCCTTCCATTCAAATCATTGAGGGAGGTGGCATTATCCACACTCCATCTTGGGCTACATCATTCACTGTAGTGGTTTCGTCAAGACCAGATTGATGTAGAAGTCGTTTGCTATAAGTAGGAATAAGGTCTTTACCATTAACCCAAGGATCAAACCAAAAGCTAGTCGAAACTCCATTCCCCAAATGTAACTGGCATTTGCATAAAATAACATCTCTGGCTGCAAGGATTCCCCTCCAAGCCCATGAAGGATCCCCTGACAAAGAACAGTTCCAAATACTTTGTCGCCCAACATATTTAGCGCGCATAGCTTGGGCCCAGAGAGAGTCATTTTGAATAATAGACCAAAAAAGCTTTGCCATACCGGCTTTATTCCAATCCGCAAGCTTCTGAATGCCAAGACCTCCTTCCTCTTTCAGTTTGTAAATTCTCTTCCAACTGAGGCTTTGCCATACCAGCTTTATTCCAATCCGCAAGCTTCTGAATGCTAAGACCTCCTTCCTCTTTCGGTTTGTAAATTCTCTTCAACTGATGGGATGCATAGATTGAGCCATCGACTGTCCTCTCCAAAGAAAGCGACAAAAGATATTCTCAATCTCTTTAAGAGTTCTCTTTGGGAGAAAAAAAGCACCCATCCAGTAAACCTGAAAGCTACTCAAAACTGAAGAGATCAAAACAAGTCGGCCAGCATGAGACAGAAAATGACCCTTCTAACTTTTTAGTCAATTCTTGATTTTTTGGATGAGAGGACTGCACATAGAATGAGCCATTATAGAAGAGAATAAGGGAATGCCCAAATACCGAATTGGCAGAAAACCTTGCTTGAAATTTAGCACATACAGGATTTCATTTTTGGCTTGGCAAGCTTCACTAAATATAACGAAACTTTTGTTATCATTAGCCATAAGACCGGAGAAGCTATGAAAGAAATCAAGAGATTCCTTAACCACTCTTACAAATTCACCGCCTTCTTTCAAAAACAGGAGGAGATCATCTGCAAACATGAGATGAGAAATACTAGGTCCACCGAGCAGGTTAGGAACAAGAATCCTCCCTTCATCAATCTTTTGTTCAAGAACACAAGTAAAGGCTTCCATGACAAGAGTAACTAATAAAGGAGAAAGAAGATCTCATTGTCTAATACCACATGTTCCTCGAAAGAAATCATGAGGGGACCTATTAATAAGGATGGAGAAGGTAGGATTAGTAATACATTGGGTAATCCATCCTACCCATATTTCATCAAAACCAATTTGGCAAAGGATATTGATAATGAAGTTCCACCTCACTCTATCATAAGCTTTTCGGATATCAATTTTGACACATAATATTTTTAATCCAGAAGTAAGGTGGAACTTTCTAACCATCTCATGAGCAAGTAAGATATTTTCAGTGATACGCCTTCCCTTCACAAAGGCGGATTGGTTCGGACTTACAAGTTTTGAAAGCACCAAAGCAAGTCTATTCGATATAATTTTTGTGATAACTTTATAGACAAAGTTGCAAAGGGCAATAGGTCTCAAAGGGTAATAGGTCTCAACTTGTCAATGGTACTAGCATCCTTTTCCTTGGGAATGAGTCTAATAAAAGTAGAATTTATAGACTTTAAAAGCTTTTTCTTTTGAAAGAAATTTCTTACCGTACAAGAGAACTCCTCCTTGGCAATATCCCAGTAGATCTTGAAAAAATTAGCAGGGAAAGCATTAGGCCCAGGCGCCTTTCCATTTGGTAAAGAAAACACCACCTTGGTAATTTCGTCATTGGAGACCGGCATTGAGAGCTTCATCGCATCTTCCGGTTGAAGATGTCTTTTAAAAGGAATGGCAGGGACGGGATCAGAACTGGAAGGGGTATAGATATTCTGATAATGGTTAACAATATAGTCACCAATCTGGCCCGGATCAACAAATCTATTCCCAACATCATCCACCATCTCATACAGATTATTCACAACTTTTCGAGAATTGACATTTGCATGATAATAACTAGTATTACGATCATCATCATTGATGCGTGGATGACGAGACTTCTGAAAGTAAAATTCCTCCTCAGTGTTTAGTTCTCTATTAAGCTCCAGTAATGCATTCATTTCCTTCTTTGCAAGATCCTCATTTAAAGGATCACCCTGAATGGAATTTTGAACGGTTGTGACCAAAGTATGGGCAACTCGAACTCTAGATTGAATAGTCCCAAAATCTCGTTTATTCCATTCCCGAATAGCCTCTTTGACGAATTTGAGCTTTTGTTGCAGAATGAACATTTCAGTACCTTCCACTTGTCGCCCCCAAGCCTTAAAAATAACATCTCTGAATCCTGTTTGAGAGGTGCACACAGTAAAGAATTTGAAAGGCTTTGGCCTCGAGTAAATATCATGATGAAATCTAGTAATCAGAGCAAAGTGATCAGAAATTCCATCAGGCAAGTACTCGACCACCACATTAGGCCATAAAGATTTCCACTGACAATTAGCTAAATCCCTATCTAGCTGACAAAGGATATGCCTATTTCCAAGAGATCAATTAGTCTAGGATAGAGAATTACCAAAGGCTTGTAAATCTCCAAGCTGACAAGCATCAAGGCAATTGTTTAATTCACTCATAATACGCCTTGGGACCAGGCGCCCCCCAACCTTCTCCTCAGGAAATCTGATACAGTTAAAGACCCCATTAAGAAGCCACGGTCCATTGATGTTAGCAGCAATGTTTAAGAGGGAGATCCATAGCAATCTTCTGTCAGAGGCAAGGCTTGAAGCATATATAGCGGACAGGAAAAATTGCGAGCCATCATTTCTTGTAACACTGACATGGACAAGTTGATCAGTTTCTGCCAATTTATCAACCAAGAATTTATCAGCATCCTACAAAATCCACACCCTTCCAAACAAATGACTGTTATAATTCATCACACTTCTCCAACTTCTATTTAGTGATCGCATAACTTTTTCACTCCAAGCCAGACTGATTTTAGTTTCCAATAGGCATAGACTCTCGAGACTTTGATCTGTAATTAATTTCTTGACTTCATTCCTCTTAATCCGGTTATTGAGATCCCAGACATTCCATGACCCACAATTCATCTAGACAGATCGGATTGCTGGGCCAACCCAGCTCTATTTCCTTTGCCCTTACCCTGCAGTTTAGGTTTAGTCTTGTGCTGTTTTGATTTAAAATTATTTGCTTCTTGCACCCCCATAATTTGAGAAATAGACACAATGCCAAATTTACTGTTTTCAAGGGCCCCAGAAGTAGAGATTCCATGACATTCAAGATGTCAAACTTATTATGTGATGAAAGACTTCTAACCTGCTGACGGGTAGAGTTGTCCTTATCTATAGTTGACTGCATATATCCGGAAGGAAACTCATCCTTACCATTAAGAGATGGCGACTCCATACTCCTCCCTGAATTCTTCTCCATAGAACTCTATCCACCTCCTGAAAAGGAAGATACATCATTGTGGCGCTTTCGGGGGCTAACTTCCTGCCAAACCCCACAACAAATTGCATCCTCCAGTGCTTGATTTGCAGGCTCTATTGCAGGTTCAAGATCGATATGCTGCCACTCTAAGAATGACAAGTTTCCACACTGGGCAGGTCTCTCCACCGCCTGAAATTCAGGCGCCATCACAGGCTCATAATCTGTTCGCTATCCCACAGATTTCTCCTCCATAGCGATATCTAAGTTACTAATATTGGTTGGGCTCCGAGAGATCCGAGTATCGACAAGTTCATAGTTTTCATTGGCCTCTGCTACCTGTGAATTTTCGGGAATTCCAGAATTGGTTCCATCTCCTTCTGTGGTCGAACCAAAAACACCATCCACACTCCCATTAGCTTGTGAGTGTCAACTTGCATCACCATCCACACCCCCATTAGCCTGTGGTTCCAGATTGATTACATCTTTCGATCACATAGACGTAATCTAGCCATCAATACAATCATTCGAACAATCCTTATTAGATTTGACCACCCATTCTTGTCTAGTCTTGATGACTATTGGGCTCTTGCTGCACTTCTCTGATGCATGTTCAAATGATGAACAATGCCTACATATGTTGGGATTCCACTCATACTCGACTTTTTGAATGAATTGTTCACCATCTTCTCTCTATAGGATAATAGTAGTAGGGAACGCAAACTCACCATCAATTTCAATGCAGACCTGTGCATATGCCAATCTAGATCTGTTCGTAGTTGGAACATCGGCATGAATCAACATTCCCATAGTGCTAGCAATTCTACTCAAGATATTCGGAGACCAGAAATGTAAAGGAAGTTTCAAAAGTCTGACCCAGATGGGGACCGATTCCATCATCTCCCTTTTAGGTTTCATCGAAGACTCTCACCTTCACAAGACCATTAGTCTTCCTCCTATTGTCCATATCCCTTCATCTAAGACCTTCCTCATGTCCTCCTCATTTTGGAATTTGAATAAGAAGAATCCCTCTTCAATTTTTATAACATTCACACATCCTCGGATCTTCCATAATCTCTCTATAGCTGCTTTTAGACCTTGATAGTAAGGCTTCATCCCAAGAACATACCCTATTAAGGTGTTTCTCCAACGTAGAGATTCTATCTGAATCTCTGCTTCAGGGCATATGACCACTCCCTTCTCGATGCTAGGGATGAACTCAAGTTTCTCATAAGAATCGGAAAGTTTGCTCTCCTTAAACAGGGAAGGTCACCTCCCCGGAGGATCTGGAGGCTTCAAAGGAACCTCCATTGTGCACTTAGATTTATCCTTTACTAGTTTCAAAGAATGCCATTTGTCGGAAAATCCTAAACCCTCACATATGTTAGGTTTGTGGGTCAGACATTTCTAGTTAGATGGTTTGTTGAGCAAAGATTTTGCTAAATGGTTGGCTCACATTATGTTTTGGGTGGCATGTTTCATCTATCACACTACAAAAAATAAGATTATTAGCGACAGTTTTTTGCAGCAAAAAACTGCTGCTATTAACAAAAAAATTATTAAGACTATTAGTGGCAAGGGTATTAGCGACAACTTTTTTGTTAATAGCGGCAGTTTTTTGCTACTGCTAATAGTCTTATTTTTTGTAGTGTCGGTTGCGGATGATTTCAGGTTTACGGTTTCACTATATATACACAGTTACTTGTATTGAGTAGTGGATGTGAGTGATTGTAAAAACCCTAATTTTTCATTTGCCTTTGACACTACAAAAAAAGAGGGTTTTAGCGGCAACTCTCCGATAGAAATACTGGTGCCTAATTATCTAAACCGCGCCGATACAAATCATAAAAGTAAAATAATAGCATAATCCGCTAAAGCTAAAACAAACCCTCATCCCAAGCTATAAGATGTCGTGCCCAACCAAACCAGATTAATATTTTTTTTTACTCTAAAACCGACTCCTCTCCCCCCCCCTCTCTCTCTCTCTCTCTCTCTCTCTCTCCTTCGAAACCCTAGCCTCCATCTCCCTCTTCGTCTCTTCTTCTTCTTCTTCTTCCTCTTCAACTCTCACTCCTTCCATATAAATACTAAAACGTTATCAAGCCCTAGCTCCTTCCATCTATCCGATTCTCTCATGGAAACGATTAGGGTTTGAACAGCCGTCGAGCTTTTTGGGTTCGATCGACTTTGGAATCTATGGAGCGTTGGATGATCAAATCTGCTTGGGTGTCTTCAGTTTTTCTCCCTGATTTTGTGGTTTTATAACCTTTTCTCCCAGAATTTTGCTTCTGTAACTTTTTCTGGTAGCCTCACGACGTTGATTTCCGGTGCCATTGCCGTTCTAAAAAAGAAGCTCGCCGGTTAAGCTGCTCAACCCTCTCAGTTTTTCGTCACACTCGAACCATGAAGCCGTCTCTTCGAACCTTTTAGTTTCAAGATCTTTGTAGTCTTCAGATCTGGAGCGGTTGAAAAGAAACTATTTTTGGTAGAAATCGAGGTAGGTTTCTTAGATCTGTGTTCTTCATGCTTTTGGTGTCGATTTTTCATCTATTTTTTTGGATGTTTAGTTCAAGAACTAGATTTTTTCTAATGTTTTCTTAGATTTAGGTTCATAGATTGTTGAGGTTTTTTACTCTTCTGGCTTTGAATTTCTACTCTGGAGAGCTTATTGGTTTTTATTTATTTTTTTGGTTTTTTAGCACTAGTACCGTTCTTCTTAATTAAAGGCTTCATTTTGGAAAATGTAGCATTTTGGTAGCTTTTTCCGGTTGGATCTTCGCTTTTAACTCTTGAACTACTGAGATAGTTTTATTTATTTATTATTATTATTTTTATTATTGTTATTATTATATAGATTTAGAATTTTTATTATTAAGCTTCAGATTCTATTTTGGAGGTGGTAGATCATCTCTGATCACGGACCCCCAATTTTCTCGGTGGTTGACCACTGATTGTTGAACTAGTTCCAAATCACAGATCGGTCAAATCTCCAAATGTTTCTGTTCATTTCATACAATTATTGGTGAGTTTGGGTTTAGATTGCAGTTTGGGTTTTAGATTTATTTTGTGTGCAATCTTTCTACCTCTTGATTTAATTGAGATTATTTTTTCCCTTTTTTTCATACAATCTTGCTAGCACATGATCAAGTACAATAACATATTCATATGTTCCACAAACAATGCATCTAAATGAAATAATATTCACTTTATATTTTAAAGTATTTTTTCAATAAAAGTAACTTTCTGATGTATGTAGTCATGAATAAGATTAGCACTATTAATGGAACAATAATAAAGGACTGTTGTTTCAGTTTTATAGTGTGGCGTTCATAAATTTTTAGGTAATTGATAAATAACGATAGTTAATTCATTTCAATCTGTGGAAAAGAAGATTTATTCATGAATAGTGTCAATGTGATAATATGAAAAATTGTGATCTAGATTCATGAGATGTGCAACAGTCATAAGAATTCATGGTGATATCAAGGAATCAGTCATTGAAAGAGGGAATTCCATGGGGTGCAAAGATGGAAAACAGAGCAACATTCCAAATGACTGATAGAGCAATAAATTCTTGCATCTAGTGGCAAACTGTGATTTAATAAATTCAGTGAAGAGATTAAAAAAAGGAAAGCCGTGTCCCAAATTATCAATGAAAGATGACAAATTGATCTCCCGTTATATTTATGTTTAGGAAGTATTATTTCAGATGGCCTGATAAAAAATCAGACTCGAAACATTGATGAATGAATATGAACAAATGGTGAGCTGATTTAAGACAAAAATGGAATTCTTAGCACTTGCCTAAAGTTTTTGAATTTCTCATTTTTTTTCCTCTTATACAGAAATTGAAAAAACTCAAAAAAATATTTTCTTGAATTTCATGTCATCAAAGGTCTTTGATTTTATTTAATTTTTCTCTTATTTTGTATGGTTTTTGGGTATGGAATTTTTTTTTTTCCTTCGATTTTATGGTTAATAGGTTTGATATGAAATGTTGTGTTTTTTCTTTGGATTTCAGGAATTTCCTTACGGTAGTGAATGACCGGCTATGGAAGGTGGTCTCTCCAAAGGATGTCTTTAGAAATTAGGGCCAAGTTTCTGTATGAAGTAAGTCACTTCTCAGTCTGCCCCTAAAAATTTTCATTATTGCACGGTCTCTCTCATGTCAAATATTTTGATAATTATTGCAAATACAAAATATGTAATGACCCTAAAATTCTGAGAACTTCTTGACTGCTTTGATAACAGTGCCCCGGCATGGAAATCGAGATAAATTTAAAATTTAAATAAAAGATTATTAATATGGGAATCTATAATCTATAGGCATGAGATATGAATTGTCACTTGTGACGCAAGTCTGAGATGCCATTTAGTCTGTTGGTAGAATAAGATACACGTGTGTGGTGTGTGTGTGCTCAGCATCGGAGCGAGTTAGTTAGAAATGGAAATATTAGGATATTTCCATTTTGTAGCTTATAAAGGAAGGAAGGTTAGGAATACCCAATCCCTCTTCTCTTTGCTCTTGTTCTCAATCCTTGCCTGCAAGCCTGTTGCTACGAAACTCCCTCTGTGAGAAACCCAAGCTTGTGACCCTAGATTTCCGATCTTCTGATTTGAGCGTAAGTCAATCGACGGGAATACGTCGATTACATTGTGAGAGCAATATGCGCCTGGGTGTTAGCGGGGTGTCGTACTTTCGGATCTTCGAAAAGTTTTAAGCGGTAAACCACTCGATTCGGATCCTAAACCCATGTAAGATTGCGATGCCGTGAAGTAAGGAACAAACTTTCGAAAGAGGTGAGTTATTATATTCATAAAGAGTCCTTGATGTCATAGGGATGCATTTATGTGTGTTTGAATGATTCATGTTGAATCATAAAAGCTAGGGTTGAAATGGGTTTGAATTCAACAAACCCCATTAATGGCTGTTTAACTGTCGGATCCGATCGATCAATTGAGAATTGATCAATCAGTCTGTAATCTGATCCATCAAACTTGAGAGTTGATCGATCGAATTTTATAAATGGCCCTTATGAAACAGAAGGGTGAATTTCTTGAGAAGTTAGAGCCCGATGTGCTCGATCGATCAAACTGGTGGTTTGATCTATCGAATTTGGAATTGATCGATCAAATTGAGAAGTGATTGATCAGGTGTGAACTGATTGATCAATTGGTAATTGATAGATCAAACAGTGATATTGATTGATCAAATCAGGGATTTGATCGATCAAATTTTATAAACACACTATGAAATAGGAGGTATGTTTTTATGAATTTTTGACTCGATCGAACAAACATGCGGATTGATCGATCCAATTGAAGATCCGATCGATCAATGATGACATTGATCGATCAAAGTTCCTCTGTTAGGAAGAAGTTGAAATGCTGGTTTTGATCGATCAATTATGGGAATTGATCGATCAACTTGAGAATCTGATCGATCAACCATGGAGTTGATCGATTAGATGTCTTTTATTCAGGTTGTGTAGGTTTGAGGCATCCGATCGATCAATGAAGAGATTGATCAATCAAATGTGAACCCGATCGATTAAATAGAGGGATTGATCAATCGACTTCCCCTGTTCTGTCTGTCTTAGAGGAAGGCATTCGATCGATCAAATGAGGAATTGATCGATCAGATGTGAATCCGATCAATCAAATATGGAGATTGATCGATCGAATTCCCTTGTTCAGCCTGTATGAGTTTTCTCGGAAAAACATTGCTGGGTGGTGTATTAATTTCTGTTTTGACACTTAGTATACTACACGTATGTTCTAGGTCAAGGTCTGGACATCTTAAAAAGCTTTAGATTTGCTAAGAAAGACTTGATCTGAGGTAGGAGAAATTCAACTTTACTTGTCTCTAATTTCGACTGCATGGTTTTCTGAGTATCTGTAATTGTTTCTTCAGTCATACAAGCTTTGTTATCTATTCTGCCATCTGTTTTTGCTATATGATTATGAGATCTTTACATGTATTGATTTAAAGTTCATGTGACGAATCCCCCTGACGTGGCAGGATACCCACGACCGGTATGGCAGGATATCCGTGTATCTGATTTGTAAACCCTTAGCACAAGTTGCTCTCCTTTGTAGAGACTTGATGTAAATCATCTATAATTGTTTATTGAACGACGATGGTCGGGGTTACCCATCGGCACACATCTGACTACCACGTGCTATATTCACGGGAGTTATTTAAGTATATAGAATTTAAGTCAATAACTACTGTACGCATGCATCTGATAACTTTGATATTAAAGTCTGTTCTTACACTGTTGTATCTGCTCTATTCATTAAAAATTATGTATTCTGATTATCTGTCTGCATCTGTTTATTTCTATTTGCACTGTCTGAGATATATTCTGAAAGCCATGCTTTACGTTTTAGATGCAAATTATTTGAGTTTCTTCTATTGAGCTTAAATGGTAGCTGACTAATGAGTAGTGAAATATGACGATATTTCACCCCTAAAGACCTATATTTAGCCATCCAATGAAGGCTATCTAATGGAAATTGTGAAGTTTTCTGAGTTTCAGGTGAAATTTGCCATTGGATGCATTAAGGAGTATAAAAGAATGTAAAGTCAAACAAACACTGGAATAATGCAACAAACCCCAACTGTTTGTTATGTCGATCAATCGACCCCATAAGGTCGATGCATCGACATAAAAAATTCAAATTCAAAGTCAATCTTGGTCGATTGATCGACCACTTGAGTCGATCAATCGACTAAATTTGAAACTTGAATTCTGGATCTAAGAGATATTAAAAGAGAAAAATCTGGAGATTCGGGGATATCTTCTCCGCTTGCATTTTTCTGTTTTGGGTTTTCTTTTTTTAGAGTTTTGGGGGGAGAGAGATTTCAGTCCGTGTGGTTCCAGTTTCTAGTTTTCATTTCCTAGTTTTAGATCTTACATTAGTTTAGTTTAATTTCTACATTCAAGAAAGGATTGTACACATTAGATTAAAGATTTTATGGATTTTTGTGGATCATTCTTTACGGTATTTTAATGTCATTTCTAATTTCTGTCTTTATTTTGTTAATTATTTCAATTATGTGTGACTAGTTTTATTAAGATGGGGATCTGATGAATCCCATCCAAAGTAGTCATTCATCGTAATAAAAATTTGTGGTTGAGATGTTAGATTCATTTAAAAGGCCTTAATGTTATTATCGATAATCGATATAATCCGATTGCAATTTGAGATCTAGGAGCTAATCATGCCCTATGATTTCAGATCTGCAATAATAATTTTATCCTAATTATTACCTATCTCAGGGTTAAGTTTTACTACCATATGAGGTGTGAGTGTTAATCATACACTCATGGGATGTTAATCATACATCTCCTTAATCTTAGATCAGTGTTTGGAATCTACCTAGAGATTGGGTTCTGAGTATTGTCTGAGGTGTGAGTGTTAATCATACACTCATGAGATGTTAATCATACATTCCCATGATCTCAGATTTGTACCTTAAAACTCACGTGTGTTTGGGGCCGGTGCTTCTTCTTAAATATTTTTTTTAAAGATCTCACATCTTAATCCACAGACTTGTATTGCATAAATGATATACCTACGATGGGAGGAATTAGTATCCCAATCCTTATATTTTATCATCTGTTTAAATTTTCATTAGTGGTTAGTGCTTATCTCATCCTCCGAATTCTTAAGTTTTTAATTTAGAAGATACTGTGATAGATTTGTGGTAATTCTTTTGGTTAATTACTATTTCTAGTTATCATTTTCTAACCAATCCTCATGGGAACGATCTCGTACTCTGCCCCCACTATCTGCAAACGTATTCGTGCGCTTGCGTGTAAAACACATTTAAAATCATAAGTTTTCGGCGCCTTTGCCGCGGATTGGGAGTAGAAAATTTAAAATTTTTAGGAAATAAAAAATTAATTTTAGAAATTTCTATAGATTTAAATTAGTATTTAAACTAGTTTTAAAAAAAAAAAAAAAATTTTGAAAAAAATTGAGATCGATCGATCGACCTAAACCCTCGATCAATCGACTCCAAAAAATTTGCAAATTTTTCCTTCGTAATCTTTTGATTTTTGAAACTTAACTTAGAATATATATATATATATATATATATATATATATATATATATATATATATTGAATTTTGAAATTTAATCCTCGATTGATCGACCTAAGCCCTCGATCAATCGAAGTCTCTTTGATCGATTGATCTACCTAAACCCTCGATCAATCGAACTAAAAAAAAAAAGAAATCTCGCATTTTGTGTGGAATACTTGTGTCTTTGTATGCACACTAGGTCCTCTAGAGATAAATCTTTAGAACCTTTCAATTTTGAGATCGAGCGAACTTGTTGTTTGAATCGAAAAGAGATCAGAATAGGGTGAGAAGCTAGAAGTGAAACATTAATTCAATTCGAAATGAATGCGAATGGTTGTAAAAATTGCACACTCAAAAATGAGGAGGAACCAACTCTGAGAGAGTTGTTTGCTCTTATAACTATAAATACACCTTCTTGCATCATATATCCTGCCACACCTGGTGGCAGATTTAAGATCCGTACAAATGTGATTCAAATCCTTCCAATTTTTTACGACATAGATAGAGAAGACCCACACCAACATATCAAAGACTTTGTTGAAGTTTGTTCGTCAGTATATCAGAATTTTAGTGAAGAATGTATGAGATTACTTTTGTTTCCTTTCTCCATAAAGGATAAGGCTAAAGCCTGGTTAAACTCTTTACCAGTTGGATCCATAACCACCTGGGATTAGATGGTCAAGAAATTTTTGTCAAAATTCTTTCCCATGGCCAAGACTAATGCCTTAAGACGTGAAATCACTGATTTTACACAAGAAAAGGACAAGAGATTTTATGAAGCCTGGGATAGGTTTATGGATATCTTATTGAAGTGTTTGCATCATAGATTCTCAAAATGAAGATTGGTCCAATGTTTTTACAATGGACTGGATCAGGCTAATCGGCATTTGATCGAATCAATGAACAGTGGAGGATTCCTTGGACTTATAGAAGACGAATCCTATCAATTCTTGGACAAGTTGGCTGAAGACTCACAGCAATGGGACTTTTTGAAAATTTGAGGTCAACCAAAAAAGAGTCGAGATCAAGCAGGAGGCTCAACAAAGAAAGGAGGATTGTATGTGGTAAAAGAAACACCCGATCTCATGGTAAAAATAGATTTCCTAACTCAACAAGTTGAGGAATTGAAGTTGAAGAACAACATGAGTGTTGTGAATGTACAATCAGACCCACGTTCATATTGTGTAAGGCCAATGCACACATTTGATGGTTGCCCTTCAATGCAGAATTACTCAGAAGACCCTTGTGTGAAATTGAACGCATTGAATACTTACGGTTGAAATTAGGAAAATATTTTCAAGGAAAATAACTCGAATAGCTGGAGATATCATCAAAACTTTTCGTGGAGGCAAGGAAATAAAAAATCTTAGGCCAGAGGACAAGGGATGAATTTTTATCCAAATCAAAATTTCAGTCAAGGACCACAACAATAGTTTGGTCAAGGGAAATTCCAACAACAACACTATGGGGGTGGAAACCAATTGCACTAAAATCAAAATCAAAATGGGCAACCTAGGCAATCTAACTAGAACTATCAATTCTCGCAACTAATGTTGGGATATCAGAACCAACCCGCACAACAACTCGGGTGTCAACCTGGTTTTGCGTAAAATTTTCCACCGCCTGGATTCAATAATTAATAAGGAAATGTTGTGCCGCGTCATCCTCAGAACTAATATCCTCAAAATGAGGATATGTGGAAGTTCATCCAATCGAATACCTCTTCAATATCAAGGATAGAAACTCAACTTGGTCAACTGGCAACACTCTTATGTGAAAGGGAAAAGGGATTATTTCCTAGCCAGCCAATTCCAAACTCAAGAGGACAGATGGTTGTCGAGCAGGCCTCAACCTCATCACATGAAGAAAATCAGCAACAAATCAAAGCAATCACAATGTTGAGATTTGGAAAGCAGATTGACAATAAAGTGGAGATGGCTGAAGAAGATGAGAAGTCTGAACTTGAAGATAAAATTAAGATGAATGAGGAAGTCGAAGAAGTGAAGAAACAAGAGAAAAAGAGTGAAGAAAAGAATGTGAGAGAAAGAAGTTTTGTGCCCAAAGCCCCATATCCTCAAAGGCTAATGGGACCAAAGAAAAATTGCGACCAGGAAGGAATAACTGAAATGTTCAAGCAGTTAAATATCAATATTTCCTTCTTAGATGCCATTCAGCAAGTACCAGCATATGCAAAATTTTTAGAGGACTTGGTAATGATCAAGAGGAAGACTAACATCCCGAAGAAAGCTTTCTTGACAGAGCAGGTAAGTTCAGTATTACAAGTGAGACTTCCGATTAAATACAAGGACCCTGGTTGTCCTACAATTTCAATTATCATAGGGAAAAATCACATTAATCAAACACTTCTAGATTTTAGAGCAAGTGTTAATCTATTGTCATACACTATTTACAAAGAACTCGAACTGGGCGAACTGAAACCCACAGCTATGACCCTTCAACTTGCTGATAGGTCAATCAAGATTCTCAGGGGAATAGTCGAGGATGTCCTGATTAAAGTAGACACTTTCTACTTTTCAGTTGATTTTGTTGTCTTGGATATCGAACCTGTTTCTAAACTGAAAAATAATGTTCGGGTAATTCTGGAAAGACCTTTCCTAACAACATCGAATATATTAATTAATTGTCGAAATAGAATAATGAATTTATCATTCAGAAACATGACCGTAGAGTTGAATATCTTTCACATTGCAAGACAACCTATTGAAGATAAGGAAGATACACAAGTATGCATGATTGATAGCATTGTGGAAAATACATTCTTTGCATCGGAATATGAGGAGCTGTTGGAGGCGTGTCTAACACATTACGGTAAAAACTTCGATGTGGATCAGGTGATTCACGAAGTTAATGAAATGTTAGATTCAACACCACTCTTGGGAGATGATGAATGGCAACTGCAAGACAAAATCAAGGAGGAAGAAAATCAAGAAGAATCAAGAGAAGAAGAGAAATTGAAGCTAGAATTGAAATCTCTCCCTGTCGATTTGAAATATGCATACTTGGACAGAGATGAAACTGATCCGGTAATTATTTCAGCAAAACTGAATGAGGATAAAGAGGAACAACTCATTGAAGTACTCCAAAATCATAAAAGTGTAATCGGATGGTCTATTAAGGACATAAAGGGTATTAGCCCAACGGTGTGTATGCACCGAATTCATTTGGAGAAAAGCGCTAAACCCTCTAGAGTATCACAACACAGATTGAATCCAATAATGTAAGACATTGTTAAAAAGGAGGTTTTAAGATAGTAGATGTAGGGATTATATATCTTATTTCTGATAGCGAATGGGTTAGCCCGACACAAGTGGTTCCCAAAAAGTCTAGAGTAACTATGGTGAAGAATGAAGAGAATGAACTGATACCAACAAAAGTTCAAACCAGCTAGAGAGTGTACATTGACTACAGAAAGTTGAATTGAATGACAAGGAAGGATCACTTCCCTCTTCCGTTTATCGATCAAATGCTCGAAAGGTTGGCAAGACATCAATACTACTATTTCCTCAATGGCTATTTTGGATATAATCAGATAGTCATAGTACCAGAAGATCAGGAGAAAACAACGTTTACACGTTCATTCGGAACGCTCTTCTATAGGCAAATGCCATTTAGGCTCTGCAACGCCCCAGCCACCTTTCAAAGATGTATGCTCAGTATATTTTCGGACATGGTGGAGAGATTTTTGAAAGTCTTCATGGATGACTTCTCAATTCATGGGGACAGTTTTAATAATTGCCTGCAAAATCTCTCTCTAGTTCTTGCGAGATGTCAGGAAAAGAACCTTGTTTTAAATTGGAAAAAATATCATTTCATGGTTTAGAGTGGTATAATCCTTGGACACATCATTTCATCCAAAGGTATTGAAGTGGACAAGGCGAAAGTAGATTTGATTTCAAATCTTCCAGCACCCAGAACAGTCAGGGAGATTAGGTCTTTCCTTGGGCATGCCGGTTTTTACCGATGATTTATCAAGGACTTCAGTAAGATTGCAAAACCTCTATGTAACCTATTTGGTAAAGACGCCTCATTTCTTTTTTATGAGAAATGCCTGAAAGCTTTTGAGGCAATCAAAGTTGAACTTGTTCAAGCCCTAATAATCCAATTTTCGGATTGGAATTTGCCATTTGAGATAATGTGTGACGCATCTGATTATGCGGTAGGAACAATACCGGGACAAAGGATGGAAAAAATTCTGTATGTAATTTACTATACAAGTCACACGCTGAATGATGCACAATTGAATTACTCCACCATAGAAAAGGAACTCCTAGCTGTAGTCTTTGCGCTAGATAAATTTCGATTCTACTTGTTGGGATCAAAAGTTGTGGTATTTACGAATCATGCGGCCCTCCGTTACCTATTTGCGAAAAAGGATGGAAAAGCTCGTTTGATCCGGTGAATTTTACTTTTGCAAGAGTTCGATTTGGAGATTAAAGATAAGAAGGGATCAAAAAATGTGGTGGCTGACCATTTATCTTGAATTATTGTTGAAAAATCTGACGAGCTAGCCCCAATCTTGGAAAACTTTCTCGATGAACAATTATTTGCGATCGAACATTCACTATGGTATGCAGATCTGGTAAACTATTTGGTGATGGATCAAGTACCAGGGCATTGGAATAAGAACAAGAAAGCTATTTTTCTAGCACGAGTAAAGCATTATTTTTTTGAGGATCCGTATTTATTCAAATATTATGTTGATCAATTATCAGAAGGTGCATTCTAGAATCTGAGCAGTTAAAAATTATTTCATTCTGTCATGAGTTGTCCTGTGGGGGACATTTCAGCTCAAGAAAGACTGTTACTAAGATCCTTCAATGTGGATTCTATTGGCTGACAATTTTTAAGGACTGTCACCAGCACTATATGGCATGTAGCAATTGCCAGATGTTAGGTAGAATTTCAAAGAGAAACATGATGCCATTCCAATTCTTGAGGTTGAAGTGTTTGATGTATGGGGAATAGACTTCATGAGCCCATTCCCGAATTCTTTTGGAAATTCATACATCCTTGTTACAGTAGATTACGTTTCAAAATGGGTCGAAGCAATGGCCTGCAAATCTAACGATCACAAGGTAGTTGTTAAATTCCTTAAGAATGAGGTATTTCTGAGATTCGGTACTCTACGCGCTATCATTAGCGATGGTGAAAAGCATTTCTGCAGTAAAGTTTTTGCTCAATTAATGAAAAAGTACGGGATCATGCATAAAGTAGCTACACCGTACCACCCTCAAATCAGTGGACAAGTTGAGGTTTCAAATCGGGAGATAAAACGTATTTTATAGAAAACGATAAAGCCTAATCGGAGAGATTGGTCGTTAAAATTGAACGATGCACTTTGGGCTTATCGGACGACATTCAAAACTCCCATTGGAATGTCACCCTTTAGGATGGTTCTCGGTAAAGGTTGTCATCTACCAGTTGAGTTAGAACACCGGGCCTATTGGGCTATCAAGTCTCTGAATTTTAATTTACAAAAATTGGGTGAGAAGCGAAGCTTAGAAATTATTGAATTGGAAGAACTAAGAGCTGATGCATATGACTGTACAAAATCTTACAAGGATCGCATGAAGCGTGCCCATGATCATTTTATTTTAAGAAAATCATTCACTGTGGGTCAGAAGGTGTTGTTATAAAACTCAAGGCTTCATTTGTTTCGGGGAAGCTTAAAACCCAATGGAACGGTCCATTTCATATAAACCAAATATTTTCGAATGGAGCAATTGAACTATGCAATCCTCGAAATGGGGGAACATTTCGAATCAATGGGCAACGGGTGAAACCATTTTTCAAAAATATCATTAAATTTTTTGATGAAGTTGCGTTAAGCAATCCTGATCAATCGGAATGAAATTAAAAATTTGGGAATGTCGGGCTAGCGACACTAAATTTAGCGCTTCTTGGGAGGCAACCCAAGTGTAAAAAATAAAAAAATAAAAATAAATTTCATAGGTCAATCAATCGAGCTTTAGACCTCAATTGATCGACAATACGACAACTGGTTGATTAATCGAGCTTTCCTCGATCGATTGACACATTTAGGTCAATGCATCGACATTCATTTGTGACATTAACTATCGCGCTTTTTCAGGGTGATATTTTATTCGATCGATCAATCACTGTGGTCACTCGATTAATCGACCTGATGCATCGCACGTTTTCAAGGAAAATTAACTATCACATCTTTTCATATGCTGCATGCGCCGTCTTCAATCAATCGACCTATATGGTCGATTAATCAACCTTTTGTACACCTGTTGATGTTTCGTTTCAATGCCTGGGGAAGCGATGTATGTCAGTGTCGATTAATCAACCTTTTGATGCATCGACATTCATTAAAGTTGCTCGTGCTCTTAAATGCCTATACATCACGACTTTTCAATGCCAGGGTCGATCGATCGAGCTATACAAGTTGATTGATCGACGTGAAGCGGTACGCCCGAGAATGAAGAGGTGCCTTTGTGTTTATTTAAGGATCGAACATCCTTTCTATTCCTCATTCTCTCCAACATTCCTCATCTGCTCCGAAGTTTTCTGACCTCTTCCTAGCATTCTCTAGATGGTGTCATCTTCTTCTGCTGGGCTTCCTCCCTGACCGAAAGGAATCATTAGAGAACGACCCAAAGGTCATTTTGCAGACAAGGAACTCTCATCGGAATACATGTACAATCTATAGGCATTCCACACAATGCCTGAGTGCGCAGTCTCTCTCGCGTACATTGCGGCTCTCAATCTCCATTTCCTGATGACGCCGCCTGCTATCAATGTTTCTGAGCGTGTGGTCTGCCTGTTCTATCAGAACATGAAGTGGGAAAAGGCATCAATTGAGACTAATGATGATGCCCACTTCACCATCTCTATTGACGGATGGGAGAGGAAGATTTATTCGGAGATGATCGCAGATGTTTTTGGCCTTCTTACTATGCGTTCATGGAACCACCAACTTGGAAAAGAACTCGACGTTGACCAGAGACCCATGATTGATGATATGTGCAATGATATCTATGCATCACGAGGAAATGCTACTAAACGATCGGCTCTACCCGCCGATATGTTATTCTAGGATATCGTCGTGTCTTCTAGTCTTTGCCCACGAGATCATATGTCAGAACGAACTGAGCCTTGGGTAAAGGCTCTGTATGGTGGTTATAAGAATCCATGACTCAATATTCTGTGGTTTTTGCACGATTCGATGTGGCGATGCCACGATGAAATCATCAACCCTCCCGCTGGAGATGCCGCGCTCATTTACTTCCCCCATCTGGTGATGCAACTCCTCCATCACCTAGGTTTCCCTTTATATCTTGATGATAATATTAGAGACCTTCCTTTTTATCGCTATGGGCTGACCAACTGGAAGCGGAGTATGCGTCTTTTGGGCAATCCTGGTGGAGCCGGCAATATTACTGCTCAGCGTTCCCCTGCCCAGCCTGCACCTCAACGCCGTCGTGTGCGCCAAGAAGAACCTGCTGCTGAGCTTGACGAAGCCCGCAATGAGGGAGTGTCCCTCGAAGTCATGCAGGCTCAGATCAACTCTTTGATTGATGAGCAACAGCGACCGTATGGTCAGAATCTTCGTTGCAGCCGCTATGATCGATCCTTCATGCATCAACTGGGCCAACGATTATGGCCCGATGGCTATGACGAGATGAGAGCTCGTGCAAGGTAGGCAGAAGAAGAAGACAATTAGAATTAGGATTTCTTTTCATTGTTTGTTTTCATTTTTAATTTTAGAATGTTTAATTTTTAAAGTTTGTTTAGATTTTAGATTTCTATTTTTAAGTTTGTGTAGGATTAGGAATTTGATGTAATAGAATAAATTTGTTAATAAAAAAATAAAAAATAAATTTCCCTTTTTAGTTTATTATGTGAAAATTTCTCCAAGTCGATCAATCGACCCAATATGTCGATTAATCGATGGTCTGTAAAAAAAAAAGAAAAGAGAAGTGAGCCTCTGTTTAGACGCACTCTTGAATAATTGACTCACACTGTCGATTAATCGAGGGTCTATAAAGTCAACATATGTTGAGTCAAGGTGTCGATTGATTGACCAACCCTCTCGATCAATAGACATGACAGTTTCCAAAAAAAAAAAAAGATATAGAAAAATCCGTCAAAAGTCTTTAGTTTTTTAGGACTCTTCCTTCTCCTCCGTAGGACTTTTTTAGCTGTTATCTAACTCTTTCTCTATTTATTTGAACAACCCTGAGGACTTCACTAAATTTGTCATTGTCAATTACTCCTCCTCCTTCTCTCAATCATCAATGGCCAGAATAATTTATTGTACACGTGCGACCATGAAAAAGATGGAGGAAATTGCCAGAAAAAGGGTAAGGCATAACGGACCACCTGTTCCATTTGATCTTACTAACATAGATGTGGTGGACCTTGATCTTGTGTCTCTTCCAATTTGGAAAGAACCAGCAAGAAAGAGAACTAACCAATCAGCCAAGCCGCCAATCAAACTGGATGATATTGAGATGATTGATCTCGAATTGCCCTCACCTATAGCCAACTCACCGTCGCCCATCCCTTCTTCTTCATCCTTACCCTCTCCAATACTACCAATATCCGGTCGTAACCCATTGGCTGCATTCATTTCAAAATCAATCCCGAGAGCGATTATTGAACTCCTCCCTACTGAAACTTGGGCCAAGCTGTATCCGGCACCTACGCTTCGGGATCTGGCCACAAGTAGTGTCGCTGAACCATCTACTCTGCCTCCCCCTGATGTGACTCCGGATTCCTCTAACCCTGGCCGTATTATCGACGCGATGTGGAATTTCGCTTTTCCCAAACCGAAGCCAGGTTCGGGACATGATGCAAATGCTTACTGAAGTTGTTGAAATATCTTTAGGATCTTTAGGATTTTTTTTAGACTTTTTAGGGTGTTTTAGGATTTATTTTGGTTTCTCTACTTTTTATGTTTTTGCTTGTTTTTAGGTAATTTAGGATTTATTAATTTATGTTTTTTAATAAGCGTAATTCGCATAGCTCCATTAATAAGTTTCTTTTTCGTTCCAAAGATACTTTTCACCTCCTCTTTATCATTTGGCATGAGTGTTCTACTGTAGGTTTGGGGGTTCCACCTCAATTTCAGTACAATGAGGGCATTGCACAGATTAGGTTTGGGGGTGGTAAATTCATAGTTTTTGGATAATTTTTGTCTTTAAAAAAAAAAAAAAAATTCAGATTTAGTCGATCAATTAAGCTACATGCCTCCATCGATCGACTGTGCATTTTGAAGATTTTTTCAAAGAAATTTGTTTTATATAACTGATTTGTGGAATTTGGAATGGTTAAATTATACAATCTTGCTGGAATAATATTGTGTGCCATTTTATTTATCATTGATATTAGGAAGGAAAAAGACAATGTGAGGATTAGCTTATAAATTTGAATTCACCTTTAAAAAAGTCATGATGTTTGACTCAGTCCGAAAAGTTAAAAATCAAGAGAATTTACCTAAAATTGTGAACTAAAGAACTTTAGTAGAGATTAAATTCAAGTGAGCTTTAGAGCCGTTTTCACGTTTTTGATGAGTACTTATATAAACTCGGAGTTATCTTTGAATATGAATTATTTTTGCATAATCTCATACATTTTGCGTCGACTTGTTACTTTGCATGACATTAATTTCATATCAGCGTGCTAGAACATATCGTATGTTTGCTCAGGACAAATAGGCAAAGTTACTATCTTTTGAGGACGTGATTGAAGGCCATCTTTGGCTCGTTTGTGCTTAAAATATCCCACCTCATGTAAATATATCCTTATAGTACCCCTTTAAGTCTATTAAAAAAATTGCCTTTATATATTCTTTGATAAGCCACGTTAACCTTTACCCCTGCCCCACCCCTGCACTATTTCTGAAAATTCAGCCTTACCGTTTTTATTTATGAGAAATTAGGAACAAGGGGTGAGAATGAATGAAAAGAGAGTAACTGGAGAGATACCGAGTTGTGGTATTTACTGAGACTATATGGCAGAAAAAAAGAAAAAAGAAAAATATGAGGTGCTTCGAGAAAATGAAATTCAAAAGAAAAAAATGAGTGAAAAAAAATAAAAATAAAATTATATATATATATATATAAATATTGAGAAAAATAGTGAGAGATTAGAAAAGAAAAAGAGAAGAAATAGAAAAATCAAAAGTTGGCTCTTTTCCAATTTCTCAGAAATTTTGAATCCTAACTTCCATTTTTTTCTTATCCTTACCTGAGCCTCATTACAACCCTACAAAAGACCTTAATGATCTAATATTGCATTGGTAACTGTCTTATAGAGAGTGAATATGTGATACATATGGCACTTGATATGACATGTTTAGGATATACAAGTATCTATTCTTATAAGATTTATTTTTGTTTATTGATTGCATCGTGTTTCATCTGTCATGTGAGACCTTTTATTTGCTTTGTATTAATCTCTTATATGTGTGTGGAAATATATCCATCATCAGTGAATTTCTATTTTGAGAGTACACCTAGTGTGAGGTTTGAATCAAAACATAAATCTTTACGGTTCACAAATAGGATAAATTTTTAGATTAATCAAATTCGGTCAGATGATAACACATGACACATTTAAGGATGAGCGATGAATTTATCTGTAAATTGAAGCATTGGCTTAACTTAACTAAGTGAGAATGACATGACATGAGTATTGTTTAAGGAGAAATTGCATGATAAAGGCAATTAACAAATCCCATAGGGTCAATTATAGAAAATGTCTTGAAGTTTGTGGGTAACTTTGCTGAAATCCCTCAGGAGATAAAACTCCTCGACTAGGGATCACCTAAGGGTTTAAAGGCTTATTGCATACGCTAATTTCAATCGTGCTCCCTACAAAAGTGACATTATTTACTTTTCCTAGGTTGTTAGTTTATTTTTTAATTTTGTTTCTCCTCCTTTGCTCGAGGACTAACAAAGTGTAGGTTGGGGGGTGTGATGAGTAGTAAAATGTGACGATATTTTACTCCTAAAGACCTATATTTAGCCATTCGATGAAGGCTATCTAATAGAATTTATAAAGTTTTCTGAGTTTCAGGTGAAACTTGCCATTGGATGCATTAAGGAGTATAAAAGAACGCAAAGTCAAACAAAGACCGGAATACTGTAGCAAACCTCAGCTGTAAAGACCCGTATTTTGAACCCGAGTTAGATTGATCCTGTGTGTATATTCGGCTCGGCAATCGACGTCACCATTTGTTTTGGATTTTTATCTAGATGTGATTGTGCGGACAGATTTTAATTTAGAGCCCATTTGGACCCTCGTGCGAAAGTTGTGCACCGACCTCGGTGTAGCGGCTCAACACCGGACTTGCGTTTTAAAATTAGAAGTGTATAATACATAAGATGTGTGTGTGTGTTTTACTTTATGAGCAATCCTATTATAAGAAGGAATTGCATTCCCATATTATACTAGGTTTTGTTAAGAGAGGATAGTTACCCAACCGTGTGAAACTCCTTCTTCTCTCTTCTTCAATCATCGTAGGAGATCGGTTTAGAAAACCTCCTTCTCTAGAACCCTCTTTGTTGAAAACACTTAAACCTTAGAAAGAACTTGAATCAACCTTGGATTCGTAGTTGGCTATTGGGAGAGGTTGAGATCATTGGGGGCGTGTTGGAGTTGTCTCTGTGAACTCGTGGGATCGATCGCGGCGCGAATCGTTGAGGAAACCCGTCGGTTTTTATCATCGCTCGAGCAAGGTATCACCGAACTCCGACATTACTTTAGTATTTTAGTCATAACGTTTTATTCCGAACTCTGATTAAGACGATTCTTTTTGTGTTGGAAAGCTAATAGAAAAATATACAACTTTCATGTTTTGACCAACTCATGAATCAATCGTCTTGATGGTTAAAAAAATATAAGAATGTTACATCAAATTGCTCGAGCGAGCTATTATCATCGCTCAAGCGAGGTATCACTGAACTCCGACATTACCTTAGTATTTTAGTCATAACTTTTTATCTCGAACTCCGATTAAGACGATTCATTTTGCGTTGGAAAGTTAATAGAAAAATATACAACTTTCATGTTTTGACTAACTCATGAATCAATCATCTTGAGGGTCAAAAAAATATGAGAATGTTACGTCAAATCGCTCGAGCGAGCTATTATCATCGCTCGAGCGAAGTATCACCGAACTCCGGCATTGCCTTAGTATTATAGTCATAACTTTTTATCTCGAACTCCGATTGGGACGATTCTTTTTGCGTCGGAAAGCTAATATAAAAATCTACAACTGTCATGTTTTGACCAACACATGAATCAATCGTCTTGATAGTCAAACAAATATGATAATGTTACATCAAATTCTAGGATTGGAGCAACTTGCCTGTTTTGACTTGTTTTTGAGGAAACGCTTAAATAGGTCTATATTATTAGTAATTAGAGTTTATCTTAATGCATGAACGTATATTGTGATGTAGATTGAGGGCGAGAGGCCATCAATAGGACCTTGCTTGACTTCGCATAACTCCGAGTTTTAGGTAGGAGAATCTCATCTTTACAGTATTTTATTTTAATTCGCATGGATATTTTGAATTAAAATCTTTGAACTTGCATATACCATTGAAATCACATCTGTAAATTGAAATTGATATGAATGACTAAAAATCTAAATCTACCTGAATCCTGAAACCTGAATCTGCTTAAGCTCTGAAGATCTGAAATCAAGAACCTGAACTATGTATAAGAGACTTCCATCTGATTATATTAGTATCTGCATTTGTTTTATGATTGACCTGAACGACCCCTCAAAAATTCCTGAACAACTTCCTGGCACAAGTTTCCCTCATTACGCAGGGGCTTGTTGCATCCTGAAAAAGGGTTCATGAACGACGATGGTAGGTAGGGTCCCATCGGCTATATTCCTGCTCTCGAGATATAGTTTACTCGGGAGGTATTTTAAGTTGAGGATTAAGTCATGAATTACTGAACTTTGCATATAGAAGTTAGAGAAACTAAGACACTGAAACACTGCATCTGTTCTTGAAACTGTTTTCACACATTTAGAAATAAATCTTACATATGATTTCTGCACCTAAATTCAGTTTATTATCTGCTTATATGTTTGACAAGCTATATTCCGATATTTGTTTTGAAACCATGTTAGTTAAAGTAAAATGCCGTAGATGTCTTTCTTCTACTGAGCTTTGTTGGTTAGCTCACTCCGACTATACGTCACAGGTTCAGGTATTGACGTGGCTATTCAGGGCTGTGAGACTGATCCTGACTACGTGCCTGAGGAAGAGCTTGAGGTTCCTCCTGAGGAGTTTTTCCCAGTATAGAACTTACTGATTTTCTTATTTGTGGTGAGAGTTAGACTTGAATTTGTGGGCCCATTTTAGTTGGATACCATAGTTTTATATTTGACGTTGATTTCTGTTATGAGCCATGTTTCGATGATGGTCGGCCATCATCGGTGGTTCTTTACTTTTAATTGCTTCCGCATTTATTTTAGCTATGGATATTTATTGCGCTTTACTCTGATATGTGCCCTGTTTGTCCGGCTTATCGTTTATTCGATAGGTTGGCGAACCGGCCTTTCCTATACCTGAGGGATTGGAAAAGTCGGGTCGTCACAGTTGGTATCAGAGCCATGGTTTTTAGATTCTCTAAGGACCCATGAGAACTAACCGTGACCCGGTACAGTTCGCATCAGAGTCATGTCGTTAGGTCCAGAATCACTAGTACTGTTTGTAATTGTCTTTACAATCAATGTTGACTGATGTTGTGGTGTTCACAATAACGGTCGATGTAGCCCCAAGATTTAGAGGCAGAGGCAGAAGTAGGACGGTGCCTTTAGAGGACATTCCTGAAGGTGTCGGTACATCAAGGGGAGTTGCCTTCGCATCCGGTTCTAATGCAGTCCCTATAGGAGCCGGAGTTGATAGAGGTCAGGGTGAAAGAATGGAACAAGTGTTGGAAAGTCTGGCCACCAACATTGCTCAGCAGACCGCATCTATGGCTCAGCAGACTGCTGCAATCGCCCATCAAGCAGAGCTGATTTCTGCTGGACAACAACAACAATCATCAGGATTTGCCAAATTCAGGAGGATGAGACCTCCAAATTTTTTTGGACAGACCGACCCCTTATCAGAGATTGGCAGCATCATCACCTGTGCAATCCGTACGACCAGCGGGTTCTAATGCTAGTGGAGCTTCAGTGGCACAAGGATCCTCTCGTGCACCATCTTTTGTTTCGGTCACTATGTGCCTAAGGTGCGGGAAACCACACAAGATCGAGGATTGTAGGAGGAACACTGGAGCGTGTTTTTGGTGTGGCGCAATCGGACACATGGTTAAGGATTGTCCTCAGGAGGACAAGGGAAGAACTAGTTCGACTTCTACTCAGAGATCGACCCGACCTACTGTTCAAGGTCGAGCTTATGCCGTGATGGCTCAAGAAGCCGAAACATCGAACGATGTGATCCAAGGTATTATTAAAAGTTGAGATGTCTTCTTATTTTATGTGTTATATATAATTGCTTGATATTTAATAAATTTTGTTAATAAGTTATGGATGAACACACATGCTTAGAAACTTTTAATTGAAACGCTTGTCTAAACTAAGCTACACTTTTAATGCATCGGGGGAGCAATGTAAGCAAAACCGGCCGAAAAGTGTTGATAGACCACAGGTCTACACATTCTTTGTTACTCCATTGTTCATTTGAGAAGTTGGGAATCATTCCCAAGGCCCTTGATTTCATCTTGGTAGTGTCAATTTCCTAACTCAATGAGCACCGATACCATGTGTCAATCGGTGATTGTGATGATCGAAGACCACGAGGACAAATGGCTGATTTGATCATTTTGAGCATGGAAGGGTTCGACGTGATACTAGGGATGGATTGGTTATCTACTTACCATGCGAGCGTGGATTGTCTTCGAAAGATTGTAACATTTCGCCCGCCGAAGAGAAAATCTTTTCGATTTTGCGGAGTCAAATCTTGTGTGATACCGTTTATCTCTGCCATTCGAGCAGACCGTATGATGAGGAGCGGGTGTTGTGGTTATCTGGCCTACTTGCAAGATCATAAGGAGGAGAAGAAAAATATTGCAGATATTATGATTGCTTGCGAGTATTCAGATGTTTTTCCTGAAGATCTACCGGGATTATCACTTGACAGGGAGATTGAGTTTGCAATTGAGTTAGCGCCGGGTACTGAACTAGTATTAAAAACTCCGTATCGAATGGCGCCTGCAGAATTGAAAGAGTTGAAGGAGCAGCTTCAGGAACTGCTAGATAAGGGCTTTATTAGACCGAGTGTGTCACCCTGGGGAGCACCGATTCTATTTGTAAAGAAGAAAGACGGTTCAATGCGGCTTTGCATCGATTACCGCCAGCTAAATAAGTTGACAATTAAGAACCGTTATCCACTTCCAAGAATTGATGATCTGTTCGATCAGTTACAAGGAGCAAGGTTCTTCTCGAAGATCGACTTGAGGTCAGGCTACCATCAGTTGAAAGTTAAGTCTGAAGACATTCAGAAGACAGCATTCAGAACCCGATATGGGCACTACGAGTTCTTGGTCATGCCATTTGGGTTGACAAATGCACCCGCGTCATTTATGGACTTGATGAACCGGATATTCAAGTCACATTTGGACAAGTCTGTAGTAGTTTTTGTAGATGACATCCTCATCTATTCAAAGACGCGAGAAGAACATGAGCAACATCTGCGAGTGGCTCTACAAACCCTTAGAGACCATCGCTATGTGCAAAACTTAGTAAGTGTGAGTTTTGGCTTGAGCGGTCATTTCCTAGGCCATGTTATCTCGAGACCCGTATTACAGTTGACCCAAAGATTGAGTCGGTGATGAATTGGGAACGACCAAAGACCGTTCTGAGAGGTTCGTAGTTTCCTCGGTTTGGCGGGATACTCTAAGGTTTGTGGAGGGCTTCTCCAAGATATCGGTCCTCTTACACAACTTATGAAGAAGAATACTAAATTTGATTGGACAGAGGTGAGAAAAGTTTTCGTGAACTCAAGAAACGATTAGCTATCGCGCCAAAGATTTGCTATACCATCGTGCAGGAGGCTTTGCAATATACAAAGGATGCATCATATGGGGTTTAGGTGTGCTTAATCGTAATGAGAGAGTCATTGCTTATGGGTCTAGACAAATTTGAAGACCATGAGAAGAATTACCCACACATGATCTTGAGTTGGCGCGTGATTTTTGCTCAAGATCCGAGGCATTACCTTTATGGGGAGACCTTCGATATATTTACCGATCATAAGAGCCTCAAGTATCTCTTCTCACAAAAGGAGTTGAATATGAGACAGCGTCGATGGATGGAGTTCTTGAAAGATTATGATTGTACCATCCAGTACCACCCCGGGAAAGCAAACGTAGTGGCAGATGCGTTAAGTCGAAAGTTCTCTGCTCAGTTATCACATCTCACCACAAGGGTGCGACGATGGCATCTTTTGGAAGATATGGCTCTAAGTAGCATGAGATTTGACGTAAAAGGTTCAGGTGCATTAATGGCTACGCTGGTGATTCGTTCGACCCTCTATGAGATCATTCGCAGACTTCAGATGAAGGATGATGAACTTATGGCTATCAGACGGGATGTGATTGGGGGAAGCAAAATAGATTTTTCTATCAAAGATGATGGCACTTTGTTGTTTAGAAATCGGGTATGCGTACCAACTAGTACTGAGCTTCGGGACACTATTTTGGAAGAGGCTCATAAGTCTATGTACGCTATTCACCCTGGCAGTACCAAGATGTACCAAGACTTAAAGAAAAGCTTCTGGTGGAGAGGTTTAAAGAAAGATGTCGCTGTGTATGTCTCGAGATGTCTTGTGTGTCAACAAGTAAAGGTGGATCATCGAAATTCGGCAGGACTGTTGCAACCACTACCGATACCTGAGTGGAAATGGGAGGCTATTTCTATGGACTTTATTTTGGGATTGCCAAGAACATTAAGAAAATACAATGCCATCTGGGTCATTGTGGATCGATTGACTAAGTTCGCACACTTCCTTCCTTATAATACGTCGTATACCGCCAACAAACTCGCAGAATTATACATCAAGGAGATAGTTAGGTTGCATGGTATACCGGTCAGTATCGTCTCCGATAGAGACCAGATGTACACATCTCAATTTTGGCAACGATTTCAAGAAGGAATGAGCTCTAGGCTCGATTATAGTACAACATTCCATCCTCAGACCGATGGGCAGACTGAGAGGGTGAATCAGATTATAGAAGATATGTTACGTGCTTGCATGTTGGATTTTCAGGGGTCATGGGACCAACATTTACCGCTGATCGAGTTCGCCTACAATAACAGTTACCAGGCTAGCATCGGCATGGCACCCTACGAAGCTTTGTATGGACGACGGTGCAGGTCTCCGCTTAATTGGGAAGAAGTGGGTGAGAAACTCATTTTAGGTCCCGAGATCGTGGAGAATACAACCAAGACAGTTCAGTTAATCCGTGAGAGACTACGAATTGCTCAAAGTCGTCAGAAGAGCTACGCTGATCTGAAAAGAAACCATGTTGAGTTTAAGGTGGGAGATAACGTATTTGTCAAAATCTCTCCTACAAAAGGCGTGATGCGTTTTGGGAAGCGTGGGAAGTTGAGTCCGCTATGTTGGACCTTTCGAGGTATTGGGCAATGAGTCACAGGTTGCCTATCGAGTAGCCTTGCCACCGCAGCTATCGGAAATGCACAACGTGTTTCATGTGTCCATGTTACGAAGATATGTTAAGGACCCGACTCACGTATTGGACTACCAGCCCATTGAGCTCCAAGAAGACCTATCCTTGGTTGAGGAACCGATACGAATCTTGGATCGTAAAGAACAAATCTTACGGACAAAGAACATTCCCTTAGTACTCGTGAAGTGGCGGAACCATTCTTCAGAGGAAGCCACATGGGAGCGTGAAGCGGAGATTCGCGAGCAATTTCCACAACTTTTCGAGTGAAGGTATATTGTAAACTATAGTTATGTAAGAAAACCATACGTACCTTTAAATTCTTGAATTTGCTTCTAAAAAAAATAAAAAAAAATAAAAAGGATAATTTCTTCAAATTCTTCAATGTTAAATTGGTTCATAACATCGATGCTTTACATATATATCTATAACGATCACACAATAAAATCTTAAATGTCATATTTATTCATTCTCGGTTAGAATCGTATGTCTGTTGGAACCCGTGTCATCAGTTAGAACATGTTACCAGGCACGTGATCATGCTTTTGAATAAGTGTTCGATTCTGACATCTGAAATTTCTGCTCAAATAATTACCAAAAGGGTGAGGTAGGTGTGTGTGCTAGGTTTGTATCATGGTGAAGTATATTTCCAGGCACGTGACACTTGGGAAGGTATGCATCCATGTACGGATGCAATCCTCTATGGCAGTATGGGATGCCACACGCAGTACATCCAGGTTACTACGGATCCCGACCCTTGAAAGCGTGCTTGGTGAAGCCTACCGCATCGCGACCAAAGTTCTTTGACTTTAGACTGCTTTATTTTGCTTTATCTTGGTGTTAGGATAAGGACTTACTGATTCGGTTTAGCTATCCGTATATTTTCGAGGACGAAAATTCTAAGGAGGGTAGAATGTAAAGACCCATATTTTGAACCCGAGTTAGATCGACTGTGTGTATTCGCCCGCAACCGACGTCACCATTTGTTTTGGATTTTATCTAGATGTGATTAAAGTGCGGACAGATTTTAATTTAGAGCCCATTTGGACCCTCGTGCGAAAGTTGTGCACCGACCTCGGTGTAGCCGCTCAACACCGGACTTGAGTTTTAAAATTAGAAGTGTATAATACATAAGATGTGTGTGTGTGTTTTACTTTGTGAGCAATCCTATTATATGAAGGAATTGCATTCCCGTATTATACTAGGTTTTGTTAAGAGAGGATAGTTACCCAACCGTGTGAAACTCCTTCTTCTCTCTTCTTCAATCATCGTAGGAGATCGGTTTAGAAAACCTCCTTCTCTAGAACCCTCTTTGTTGAAAACACTTACACCTTAGAAAGAACTTGAATCAACCTTGGATTCGTAGTTGGCTATTGGGAGAGGTTGAGATCATTGGGGGCGTGTTGGAGTTGTCTCTGTGAACTCGTGGGATCGATCGCGGCGCGAATCGTTGAGGAAACCCATCGGTTTTTATCATCGCTCGAGCAAGGTATCACCGAACTCCGACATTGCCTTAGTATTTTAGTCATAACGTTTTATTTCGAACTCTGATTAAGATGATTCTTTTTGTGTTGGAAAGCTAATAGAAAAATCTACAACTTTCATGTTTTGACCAACTCATGAATCAATTGTCTTGATAGTTAAACAAATATGAGAATGTTACATCAAATCGCTCGAGCGAGCTATTATCATCGCTCGAGCGAGGTACCACTGAACTCCGACATTACCTTAGTATTTTAGTCATAATGTTTTATCCCGAACTCTGATTAAGATGATTCATTTTGCGTTGGAAAGATAATAGAAAAATCTACAACTTTCATGTTTTGACCAACTCATGAATTAATCGTCTTGATAGTCAAAAAAATATGAGAATGTTACGTCGAATCGCTCGAGCGAGCTATTATCATCGCTCGAGCGAAGTATCACCGAACTCCGGCATTGCCTTAGTATTATAGTCATAACTTTTTATCTCGAACTCCGATTGGGACGATTCTTTTTGCGTCGGAAAGCTAATATAAAAATCTACAACTGTCATGTTTTGACCAACACATGAATCAATCGTCTTGATAGTCAAACAAATATGATAATGTTACATCAAATTCTAGGATTGGAGCAACTTGCCTGTTTTGACTTGTTTTTGAGGAAACGCTTAAATAGGTCTATATTATTAGTAATTAGAGTTTATCTTAATGCATGAACGTATATTGTGATGTAGATTGAGGGCGAGAGGCCATCAATAGGACCTTGCTTGACTTCGCATAACTCCGAGTTTTAGGTAGGAGAATCTCATCTTTACACTATTTTATTTTAATTCGCATGGATATTTTGAATTAAAATCTTTGAACTTGCATATGCCATTGAAATCACATCTGTAAATTGAAATTGATATGAATGACTAAAAATCTAAATCTACCAATCTGAAACTGAATCGCTTAAGCTCAAGATCTCAAATCAAGAACGAACTATGTATAAGAGACTTCCATCGATTATATTAGTATCGCATTTGTTTTATGATTGACTGCGACCCTCAAAATTCTGAACAACTTCTGGCACAAGTTTCCCTCATTACGCAGGGCTTGTTGCATCTGAAAAAGGGTTCATGAGCAGCGATGGTAGGTAGGGGTTCCCATCGGCTATATTTACGCTCTCGAGATATAGTTTACTGGGAGGTATTTTAAGTTGAGGATTAAGTCATGAATTCTTGAACTTTGCATATAGAAGTTAGAGAAACTAAGACACCGAAACACCTTGCATACATTCTTGAAACTGTTTCACACATTTAGAAATAAATCTTACATATGATTTCCGCACCTAAATTATTTATTATCGCTTATATGTTTGACAAGCTATATTATATTTGTTTTGAAACCATGTTAGTTAAAGTAAAATGCCGTAGATGTCTTTCTTCTCGAGCTTTGTTGGTTAGCTCACTCGACTATACGTCACCGGTTCGGTATTGACGTGGCTATTCTAGATCGATCCGACTACGTGCACGAGGAAGAGCTTGAGGTTCCTCCCGAGGAGTTTTTCGAGATAGAACTTCGATTTTCTTATTTGTGGTGAGAGTTAGACTTGAATTTGTGGGCCCATTTTAGTTGGATACCATAGTTTTATATTTGACGTTGATTTCTGTTATGAGCCATGTTTCGATGATGGTCGGCCATCATCGGTGGTTCTTTACTTTTAATTGCTTCCGCATTTATTTTAGCTATGGATATTTATTGCGCTTTACTTTGATATGTGCCCTGTTTGTCCGACTTATCGTTTATTCGATAGGTTGGCGAACCGGCCTTTCCTATACCTGAGGGATTGGAAAAGTCGGGTCGTCACATCAGCTGTATGTTATGTCGATCAATCGACCCTAGAAGGTCGATGCATCGACATAATAAATTCAAATTCAAAGTCAAGCTTGGTCGATTGATCGACCACTTGAGTCGAACAATCGACTAAATTAAAAACTTGAATTACAGATCTGAGAGATATTAAAAGAGAAAAATCTGGGGATTCGGGGATATCTTCTCCGCTTGCATTTTTCTGTTTTAGGTTTTTTATTTTTTTTTAGAGTTTTGGGGGGAGAGAGCATTCAGTTCGTGTGGTTCCAGTTTCTAGTTTTTATTTTCTAGTTTTAGATCTTAGATTAGTTTAGTTTAATTTCTACATTCAAGAAAGGATTGTACGCATTGGATTGAAGTTTTCGTAGATTTTTGTGGATCATTCTTTATGGTATTTTAAGGTCATTTCTAATTTTTATCTTTATTTTATTAATTATTTCAATTACGTGTGGCTAGTTTTATTAAGGATGGGGATCTGATGAATCCCATTCAAAGTAGTCATTCATTGTAATAAAAATTTGTGGTTGAGATGTTAGATTCATTTAAAAGGCCCTAATGTTATTATCGATAATGGATATAATCCGATTGCAATTTGAGATCTAGGAGCTAATCATGTCATATGATTTCAAATCTGTAATAATATTTTTATCCTAATTATTATCTATCTCAGGGTTAAGTTTTACTACCATCTGAGGTGCGAGTATTAGTCATACACTCATGGGATGTTAATCATATATTTTCTTGATCTTAGATCAGTAGTTTGGAATCTACCTAGAGATATTGGGTTCTGAGTATTGTCTGAGGTGTGAGTGTTAATCATACACTCAAGAGATGCTAATCATACATTCCCATGATCTCAGATCTGTACCTTAGAACTCACGTGTGTTTGGGGTCGGTGCTTTTTCTTAGATATTTTTTTAAAGATGTCACATCTTAATCCATAGACTTGTATTGCACAAATGATATACCTATAATGGGAGGAATTAGTATCCCAATCCTTATCTTTTATCATCTGTTTAAATTTCAATTAGTGGTTAGTGCTTATCTCATCCTCCGAATTCTTAAGTTTTTAATTTAGAAGATACTGTGATAGATCTGTGGTAATTCTTTTGGTTAATTAATATTTCTGGTTATCATTTTCTAATCAATCCTCATGGGAACGATCTCGTATTCTGCACCGACTATCTGCAAACCGATTGGTGCGCTTGCAAGTAAAATACATTTAAAATCACAACACTGACCCTGTTTATATATAATAGGTTCTGAGGCTAGAGTTCTAGAGTTCTCGGTAGAGAGAGTGATCCTGACTACCAACCCGAGCCGGAAGTTGAGGCAGAGGAGGAGGATACTGACACCCCTGCTGATGATTTTTATTAGTAGCTTGGTTATTAGTTATATGTTTTGGGTCCTGTACTGCACCTGTATTCTTTTTGGATTATCTGTGTGCTTGGTGGCCACCTGTCTATATTATATACTATAGATGTTTTAGATGTAGCTGTATATATTCTATAGGAACCACTATTGAGAACCATTGTTTTGAGGGATGGATGTCCATCACCAGTGGTTCTTTTTGATTCCTTTTTGAGGATGTATATTCTTTTGATTTACATATATGTAGTGTTTATTTCTCTTTCCTTTCTTTTAAGCCTTATATGATGATTTGATCTGTCACTAGTAGACAGTGTCTGCTCTGATTTTTGCTAGAAGAGCAGACACTCTTTGATTTATTCTGGGAATCATCCAGTGTATGATCCTGATGGCACGGGTTTTCAGGTGCAGAAATCCGGGCTGTCACAAAATATTTGTTCCTTGAATCGGTTCCTTGAACGTTTACCCACTTTACTAGATACCATGGCTGTGCTTGGGATTGCTTCGTGGCAATAAAGAGCAGCTGACTTAAAAGAGCAGATTTAAATTGCTCTGTTAAAGAGATCCAAATTAAGCTTTTTCACCCAAGGATCAAAATTTCGGGTTTCGGAGGGGACCGAAACTGAAATCTCGGTCGATAATTTCAATCCCATACAAAAAATGACCGAAAATTTGGTCCCATATTATCGTTTCGGTGGGGACCGAAACTGATAATTTCGGCCGAAATTTCTGTTATTTCGGCCGAAATTTTGATCCTTGCTTTCACCCACCGAAAGAGCTAAGAGAACTTACAACCAAATAGAGTCCCATACTAAAGTGCTCTGGGCCAGAGCAGAGAGCTGCTCTTTTCCTCCAAAGAGCAATCTCAAACACAGTCTATTTTCTTTTGACTTGACATCGGAATCTATTCAGTAGTTCTATTTGTATTCTTCCAAGTTACAATGAATACATTTCCGTTTATTTAGTATACACTGGTTAGATAACATCACTTTCCTGATTTTATTTTTTGTCACTCTGCAACTGATGTTCAAGCACCTTTTGGCTTTTGCTGTTATTGTTGATTTGGTACCATGAGTCGAGCCTAGTTACTAGAACATACTCAACAGACTCGGGTAGTTGCAAGGTAATGTAAAATTTTGAAAATTTTATTTTATACTTCTTAATTATTTACAAATATACCAGTCAGTCTCTCTCTCTCTCTCTTACCATTGTTTTATATGTCGATCATATATGATACATATCAGCCAATATGTTTTAGGTTAGGCTCCCTTCTGATGCAGACCCTATTTTATAGGAAGCCAAATATCGGGTCAAACATGTCAAATATAGGACCATATCTGCCCCTAACGGGCCATATCGGCCGATGTGTATTGGAGAAAATACCCTTTTTGTAATTTTTTTAAAAACTTATATATATATATTTATATATATTATTTTATAATTTTAAAAGATACAAAAGGTGCTTGAATATCTGCTGATTTGGCCGGTACATAATTGATGTATTTGATCTATATCCAGCTGATATGCCGATATAAGTTGGATTTTAAATACCTGTTCTTACCTGTTATGATCTTCATGGGTATTAAAACATGTTGTTCTACCTGTTCTTGATTGATGGCATCATGATCAAATCGACATGTAGCAAAGATGTTTTTATCTGCCTGATTCTTGAGGTCAGAGTTCTTAACCTTACTAATGCAATTTCTCTGTAAATATTTTTTCTGCTTACTTGCTTTGATCACTTTCTTGATTTGTTTATTTATTTGGGGCTTTGCTGTTATTGTTGATTAGGCTAATTTCTAATAACAGTCATGGACCTGCAATGTAGTTTAGAAATTTGAAATTTTGTTTTGTAATTTTTAATTAGTTGTAGACAAACTGGAACCGCCACAGATATTAGCAATCCTCTCTAAAGACACTATCTATGATTCCTTTAATGGACATCAAATATCCTCCTCCAAACCATAGATGCTTGAACCCACTATCACATCTCATCTCGAGTTGCCGCCTCCACTTGCTTCACTGAGTGCTTCACATTTGAGAAAATTCTCGAGTTCATTTCTTCCACAAACCCCACAATTACCATAGGGACTATCTTCCGCACTAATTTTCCTCTAGATTACAAGTGACCGTTTCACCAATCAGATAACAAATTTTTACATTTACTAGGGAAGCAGTAATTTATCCCAAATTTCTATAGGAAATTATTCCAAAACTCGAGCAAGGGAGTAGAATATAAATAGATGCTCAACTGATTCCCTGGCTCCATGATGCATAAAACACTTGCTGGGAATGCACTTACCACTGCAGATCAAATTGTTCATTCTCAAAACCCTACCCTAAGCAGCCCACCAGCAATAAATGCTAATGGTCTTCTACCCAAATGCTATAGAAATGTCAATTCTTAAAATGAGAATTTGTTTCACTTCCCCAAATACTTGGTAATCACTGCCAAAAATATAGGCATTGGGACTTTAGGAATTGACATTTCTATAGCATGTATTAAAACACTATTTTTTGTAAAGCATTTGTTTTGTCTATAATGAGCCACTGGCTCATTGCGGACAATGAGCTGTCTTGTCAGTCGTGCAGTGAGTGAAACTTTAGGCCTCGTTTGGAAATTTGTCGGGCAAAAGAGCGGTTCTTTCGCTCTTTGGCTTCAGTGGGGAATTACTTTTACGTTAACACAGATCCTCATCCCATTTTCTCTGGCGGGAAGCTGGTTTAAATGATAAAACTGCTCTCTGCTTGCTTTCTGCGAGAGCGTATTTATTTGCTCTAGCAGAGAGTAGGCAAAGAGCCATGTTTGCTCTTATAAGAGCTAACCCAAACACAACTTATGATTTTGCATTTCATCGGTTGTTTGCCTTATATCTGGTGTACATATGATGTGATAAATACCAATGACCCGCAAGTGATTTTGATTTGGAAAAAAATTAGCCCATTGTTTGACTTAAGTGATTCAGATTTCTCTTTGTGAAAGGTTCTTTTGCTCCCATCTAATTTTCTTTCTTGAAGCAGGAGAATTATTTTTCCCATCACTTATTAATTCTGTGAGTTTCTCTAGGTATTGCTTGGCAATGGGGAGATCATTTCCTTAAGAGCCTGTCTGTGACAGCCCAGAATTCCGTGCCATCAGGATCATACTCTGGATGATCCCCAAGATAAATCACGAAGTGTCTGCTCAAATAGCGGAAACCAAGCAGACACTGTCCAGCAATGGTAGATCAAGTCATTTCATAAGGCTTTCTAAAATGAAAGAAGCAGTAAAAGTATATGTATATATATCTATCAAAGGAATATACATCGTCAAAAAGGAACCAAGAAGAACCACTGGTGATGGACATCCATCATCCAAACAATGGTTCCTGTAGGATGTATAACAATACAAGAAAAAATAAAACATCTACAGAAAGTAAATATAGAAAGTGGCCACCAGGTACACCATAATCCCAAGTTTCATACAAAAATCCCAAAAAAAGAAAGACTCGTATACCCAGACTAAGGATAAAAATCGTCCGCCTGGACGTCAGTCTCCTCGTCCTCAGCCTCAGCCTCTAGATCAGGCTGATAATCAGGGTCGCTCTCGGTGCCGGGAGCTCTAGCCTCAGAACCTAAAATGTTAATAAAAATAGGGTGAGCTACATCTAAGCTCAATAGAAGAATTCCAACTAAAATGTAATGAATATGCAGGACATGATATCTTAAAACAGGAAATCAAATCAGAACGTGTGAACATGACCAAATCAGATCAAATACAGAGCTTTTAAACAAGAAACAGATGTTATGCAAGTATATGATCAGTAACTTAAATTGTACATGCTTTTTAACTTAAGAAACTCCCGTGAATATATAACACAGAGTAAACAGGAATCTACCGATAGAAAACCCCAACCAATCGTCATTCACATGAAAAATTTCAGGGTGCAACAATACCTCATCTATGGAGTGCAATTGTGTCGAGGAATTAACAAAGCAGATGCACAAGTGTGCCAGGCACGGATATACCGCCGAGTCGGTGGGAATCATCTGGTTAAATCATTAAAATCACATACACACATAGACCTCACAAATCAGATAGCAGAAATCAGGAGCAGGTTTCAGAATACAAAATCAGAAAACAGGAATTAGAAATAACATGAATTTATGAGATGCTAACATACTTGTTAAAACAGAAATCAGGGTACAGATATGAGAGAATCACGAAATCATAGTAAAAAATAGTTTAAGTTGGTTTTCCCCTACCTCAGGTCAGACCTCTTTCTAAGCAAATTCAAAGCTTTTCAGAGTGTCATGGTCTGATCCTAGACCATAAATATAGTATACTACGTGTCAGGTATGTCAGAATGTCAACTGGCGCGGTGTCCAGTAGCATTCAATTTATAAAAATAAAATAGGTCAAAAATAGGGGTGATTGATCGATCAACACCTTCATTGATCGATCAATCAACACCTTCATTGATCGATCAATCCTCCTCATTGATCGATCAATAACCCCATTGATCGATCAATCTTCTCTCAACCCTTCACAAGCAACAGAGTTAGTTGATCAATCAATAGCCTCTATTGATCGATCACCTCACATCATTGATCGATCAATAGCTCCTTTCTTCTTCACAATTTATAGAGGAAAATTGATCGATCACTGGCTCAGTTGATCGATCAATCTGTCTCATTGATCGAACAATGACCTTATTGATCGATTAATACCCTAAAATTTCAAATTTTTCTCTTCCTGTTCTCTTTGTCACCTTATACAAATTGATCGATCAATGCCTTTATTGATCGATCAATACACACAAGTGATCGATCAATACACTTATTGATCGATCAACAATGACATTTGATCTATCACTCTCTCTGTGATCGATCAACCTTCAGAATTGATCGATCAATTAGTGAATTGATCGATCAATACTCCTCGAGCTTTGAACTTTCAGAAATTCAAGTCCACTGTTCTCTCTTTAAAGCTTACATGAATTGATCGGTCAATGATCTTATTGATCGATCAATCTCCTTTATTGACCGATCAATCTAGTATTGATTGATCAATAATGACAGATCTCTGTCATTAATGGAGGTCACCTATTTTTCTTATTTAAACCTTTTTCATTAATGGATTCTAACAACCATTAATACACACACAATTACAAGCATAAAGGCTTTTATCTTGCCTAATTTAAATACACAAGCTCACATCGATTTGGGCCCTTTCGGGGTCTCGACAAACGCTCTCCAGAGAGGGTTTTGGATACGAGATTTGGGCTTTGTCACCCCTTTGACTCAGAACTGGCAATTAGCGGCTCCGCTTTCACGTGTAGTGAAGGTACACCTTCTTGCCGAATCAGAGACGATGTACTAACGTCGATTTCTCACACTCTAAGGTCACGTAAACACTAACCTAAGTGTTCTCTGTTTGTGGTTCTTCAAGGACCAACTAAACCATCATAGAAAACCTAGGGTTTACCAGAATAAGAAGAAGAAGAAGAAGCTGAACTTTCAGGTCCCCTTTCCTTCTCTTATAAGCTAAGGGACTGAAATATCTCTGACGTCCTACATGACTCGGGCTGAGGCGAGAATTTACACGTGACTTCACCTAATCATAGGTTAATATTATTTTTAATAATATAATTCTCAAAATTTTAAATCTGTCTCGATTCTTGTGTTGGGCACGCTTATCGAAACTATCAGATTCTCGTTCAAATATTTTGGGTTATTACATTATCCCCCCTTAGGAATTTTCGTCCTCGAAAATATCAGGGAGTATAAAGAACAGACAAGCATATTAATCAAAAATGAAAAGACATGCAGACATAATATGAAAAGAATGCAGGAGAAAGACAGTATACTACATATAGTCAATAAATAACAAAACTACACATATAAAAGAAGTAACAAAACTAGACATAAAGCATAGTAAGTACCTGCTGGGACGTCAGATGGTCCGGTCTCGTCAGGCGTAGGTCGGCTGGGGCGGGGTGGCGGTGTACGGTAGTCGCGAGGGTCCACCGTATGCTGATGTGCGTGGGCAATCATCGGCATGGACGTAGTGGCATATAAATGCTGCATGACGAGCTTGTGCATGCCGTCGTGGTAATCCAACCGACGATGAATCTGGCGCTGGAACGCCTCCATGCCATCCAACCGCTCATGTATGCGCCAGTTACCCTCCACGAGCTCACGGAGCATCGCTGCGACGTCGACTGAGGAAGCAGGAGGGGAATGTGATGTGGTGTGATGAGGTGGCCGACGTGGTGTGACGGGGACAGGGTGAGTGGACACCTCAGACTGAGGAGGTGGGTCAAGTGGTGCCTCCCCCTCTCCAAGCACAGGCTCAGCGGGCGCCGCACCCTCTGCAACGACAGGCTCGACGGTCTCAGCTGCTCCCTCCTCACCCTCTGGTAGCCGTCCAACTAGGAGGTTGTAGCTCTTGGTCCAATCCTTAAGGTGGAAGACTTAGTGTTGTTGACCAAGCGTGGCTCACTGGGAGCCAAACTGTACGACTCGCGGAGAGCAACGTATTGCTCCACCATCTTGGTAATCAGGCGAGCGTATGAGATCTGTTTCTTGACCCCAGACTTGATCTTCTCAGACATTAGGTCTTTGGAATTGAGGATGCCATCAATGACCAAGTCAGCCATAGAGAACCAACGGTTCTCAAAGGCAGAAAATAGGGCCTGTTGCATAACACCAGTCCGCGAGGACTTGCTCAAAAACAGGTTGAGTGTACACTTGATATAAGTATCAAGCATCCAAAACTGGTCAGGTAATTGGGCCCGGGTAATGGATTGCCCTTTCCCATGCTGACCTTAGGTCATTTTGGTGACCACATCGGGAAAAGGGACATCTTTAACATAGGGGGCATCCAATCCACAAGTCTCAATGTAAATAGACGTGCACTGAAGGGCAGCCGCTACATGAAATTGGTTGAATTTATACTCGAACTAGTCAATGGAAGTGACGAGTCGGTGTCGATTATCACCCCAACGAGTTGGTGTCGATTATCACCCCAACGAGTTGGTGTCGATTATCACCCCAACGAAGGTTCTGGAAGAATAACCTCACGATCCGGGGACAGTAGTGATCGTGGAATGGGCCGAGTAAGGGTTTCAACCTGAGTCGTTGAATGTACCCCTTGGCCCAAGCCATTTCGGGCCGATCCTCGTAAAGAGAAGAGGCGAAGACGTACTCGGGAAGAAAAGTTTTGGAAGTCCACCATGGATTGGGGACTTCACGCTCTACTTGGGTCGGGACGGGGATTTGGACGGGTGAAACCATGTTCGAAATAGGTGCCACGGGTGGCACAGAGGTCTGGGGAACTGAATCAGCGGGCAGTACGGGTGTACGAGCCCGGGAAGTGGGTACTTTATGCGAAGCGTTCTTCGTTCGCGACCCCATGGTCAAAATTGCAAAAGAAAGGACAAAAGAATGCAAAAAAAAAAGACGAAAAGAAGATGTTACCGAGCAAATGGAGTGAAATCCACTCGAATCATGCGGAAGGAGTCGAATGGCCGGAAAACCCGTCGGAAGGAAGGTAGAACGATCGGAAGTGAAGACCCTCTTGATTAATCACTCTCATGCTCGATGCAAATGACTGTTCGAAAACCCAAATGTAACTTAAATCCCTAGTATTGATCGATCAATGCTCTCATTGATCGATCAATGAAGCATCTAAATGCCCTAACCCGATGCATAGATCGATCAATCACCCACTGGTGATCGATCAATGATACCAGAATTGATCGATCAATGCACCTGTTGATTGATCAATTGTCCACTTTGATCGATCAACCAACCTTGGTGATCGATCAACACTCTCAACATTGATCGATCAATACTAAAATTGATCTATCAATCAATCAATCTCAACCCCATAAGCTAAATAGTGTTGATCGATCAATGACCTCATTGATCGATCAATCATCAATGGTGATCGATCAATAGCCTCTATTGATCGATCAATCACACCAGAAATCAACTTGTTTAAATATTTATTGTTAAATTTTAATAATGCAGACCAATAGCATTCATAAAAATGAAGGCGTACCGTACCCTACATACGGCAACCGCATAAGTCAAGCATGCATGCACAACCATGAATGTAAATCGACCCGTGAAAGTACCTTCGACGTCAGGTAAACAAATGTGGGTACTGCTCACGAATTTCAGTTGCGCGTTCCCAAGTAGCTTCCGAAGCTGCATGATTTCTCCACTTGACAAGTACCAGTGGAATCAACTTGGTCGGCAAAACTTGATCTCTATGATCCAAAATTGCGATCGGTTCCTCAATCACCGTCAGGTCCTCTTGCAACTCAATCGGCTAAAAATCTAAGACGTGAGTCGGGTGGCGCACGCATCGTCGTAGCATGAAAACATGAAAAACGTTATGCATGCTCGCCAACTGTGGTGGCAAAGCAATCCGATATGCGACTTCGCCAACCCGTCCGAGTACCTGAAAAGGGCCAATATATCGAGGACTCAGCTTCCACGCTTTCCGAAGCGCATCACGCCCTTGGTTGGCGAGATCTTCACAAAGATCTTGTCTCCAACCTAAAAATAGTGGTTAATTCCATAGCTAATCATTTAATCTAGGAATTTGTAAATTTTTCTCGAACGCATCTAAGTATACTTGAAACTCGACGTGCGTCCGATGGAGATCAGCATAGCTCTTTTGGCGACTTTGAGCAACCCTCAATCTTTCGCGGATCAACCAAACTGTCCCGGTTGCACTATCCACGATATCAGGTCCCAAAATAAGCTTCTCACCGACTTCTTCCCAATTCAAAGGAGACTTGCATCGTCGTCCATACAAGGCTTCATAAGGCGCCATCCCAATACTCGACTGATGGCTATTATTATAAGCGAACTCGATCAGAGGCAAATGTTGATCCCATAAATCATGAAAGTCCAACATATATGCACGCAACATATCCTCTATGATCTGGTTCACTCTCTCAGTCTGCCCATCTGTCTGAGGATGAAACATTGAGCTGAACTCCAGTTTAGAACCCATGCCTTCTTGAAATCGTCGCCAGAATTGCGACGTATAGAGCGGATCTCTATCACACACGATGCTGACTGGTATGCCATGTAACCAAACTATCTCTTTCATGTATAGCTCTGTAAGCTTATTGGCTGTATATGTAGTCCGATACAGTAGAAAATGTGTAGACATGTCCTTTCATGTCTTCATCATAGATGGTTCCAAAGATATGAACCATCTCAAAGCAGGACCTGTCAAGCTCTTCTGAAAGACTTTTAGCAGCAGTCTTTCATCCCCTCCATATTGGCACATGTCCCCATAGTAGGATTTCGGGTGTGATATTGGATTATCGGTGCCATTGTATTTGTCGAAGGCCGGCAATTTGAATTTGGGGGGCAAGGGGACCTTAGCAAACAAACATAGATCTGTGAAGTCCGTGGCGTGGATCTCAGCACCACCCATTTTCATTAGCTGCTTCTGTATCTTGTCCAATTGTTCTTTCAGCTATTCTGACTCTTTTGATACAGGGGCTGCTTTCTCGGCCGTTGGTTGGACTTCACTTTGGGCTACCAAGGGGTGGGCAGTTATGGGAGGAGGGTTAAGGCTGGTCAATATCCTATCATAGGCTCCACTATTCCTAATCTTGTCCTCCTCATACTACTGGTCGGCATAGTGTGCAGCGAGGGCGGGATTCTCTTATTGGTGTTGCATGGGTTGGATGGGAATGGCATGAGCGGGGGTTGGGTGAGCCCATTGGGGGTGAGGGAAAGTTTGTTGGACGATGGGATGAGTGGAAGTTTGGTTTTGGGGAGGGGCCTGATGGGGCCATTGGGCATGGGGAGTGGTTTGGAGATGATCTTGGGGTACGGGGCCATGGGAAAATTGCGTTTGGAATATGGCATGGGTTTGACCCGGGTGTGAAGGTTGGGGGTGGGTGGAATGTTGGGGGTATTGTGGAAGGTCTGGGTGTGGGGCCTCAAGGTTTGGGGCTTGTTGGGTTTGGGTAAAGGGCCAAGGATTTGGAGGGTCTTAGCCTAGTAGGCTTTGATGGGTATAGCCCATTGGGCTTTAGAGGGTTTGGGCCATGGGCCATTGGTGGGTTTGGGCTGTGGGCCCTTGATGGGTTTGGGCCATGGGCCCTGGATGGGTATGGGCCCTTGATGGGTCTGGACCATTAGACCTTGATGGGCATGGCCCATTGGGTCTTAATGGGTCTGGGCCATGGGCCCTTGATGGGTATGGCCCATTGAGCCTTAATGGGTATGGGTTATGGGGTTTTGGGCCATGGGGCCTTGAGACATGTGGGGAATGGAGGTTTGGGCCATGGGGGAATGAGGCATGGAGATTGGCTAGGGTATGGGATGGGTTCATGGATGTGGGGTGTGGAGGAGAGGAGGCATTTTGGGAAGCCTTCCACATGGAGTAGGCTTGAAACATCTCCTCCATCATGGCCATGGAAAGAGGGTCGGATGGAGATGGTGTATTTAAGGGGTGATGGGGTATAGATGGGATGGATGTGGAGGATAAATTGGGCATGGCCCCGATAAAATTGGGCATGACCCAGGTAAGTGGGAGAATATGGGGTGGATTGGAGGGATGAGGGGATGTATGGGGTATGTTTTGGGATGAAGGGGGGTATGGTGTGGAGGGGTGAGAAAAATTAGGCATGACCCGAATAGATGGGGGGATTTGTGGGGGGTTGGATAAGGCGAAAGTGGTGTATGTGAATGTGCGTGGATCGGGCCTATAGGGGGGAGATGGGAAATGGGGCATAGAGGTGGGTTGGGAGAATGAGTTTGGGTTTGCCATGAATGTGGAGGGGAAAGGTGTTGGATTTGGCATGGGCATGGTTTGGGAAAAATATGGGGAGTTGGGGGTTGAACTTTGGATGTTTTGGGAGGTAGTGGTTGGAAAAATGGGGGCGCCAAATGGGCTGATAACGGTAAAGAGTGATTGAGTGAGGGGGATGGATATGGAAATGTCTCCCGAATGGGAGTGAGTTGGAAGGTGTGACGGGTATGAGTCAGGATCGGCGTAAGCAGGGTCCACTACCCACAACATTCTACGGGAACGGGTTGGGTAAGGGTGCCTTGGATAAGGCCCAAAAATTCTCTTCCTTCTCTCCTACGGGACGACGGAGGGCAAGATGATGCCATTGTGCCGGCACCACAAGAACTCTATTTTTAGTTTTTGACTTGATTTTTATTTATTTATTTATTTTTTTAAAATTTAATTTTTGGAGAAAATTTTGAAAAACAAAGGTTCCGAGGCCTTGGAATTCCCTTCTCGGGTGGCTCTCGTACCCTAATTCAAGAACCGCGACAACGATTTCGACGTACTTCGAAAGAATCGAAGGAGGACCTTCGATCTATTGAAGACACGAAAAGCGAGGTAAACAACCCGATCCCCTAAAATGAGTCAAAAGAAGTTGCTTTCTTTTGACTAGCGGGGGCGTATTAGGTGTCGGAGATGGCAGGGCTTAAACAGAGGTACTAAACATGCTAATCGGGGGACTTAGGAGATGAGAAAGCCTCAGATTTCGGGTTACTGCTGTCTAGGTAGACTTGGCACAACTAATACATGCGCCAAGGTAGCAGGGCCTCTTTTTTATACTGGCGCAACTATTAGTTGTGCCAAGGTAAAAGTGGAGAATTTAAAGCTGGCATAACTATTAGTTGTGCCAGTTATAATTTCTCGAATTTTGCATTGGCACAACTAATACTTGCGCCAGGCAAAAATGATGCTCTAGAGTTTATGACAACAGGGAACAGCAGCCTGAAAATGAGTCTTTTTTTTGGGTTTTGTGGAAGCTAGGCTTTCGGGAACTGAGCTATTTTTGTGATTGGTTCTCGCCTCACTGCACCTAAAGGGTTTGAATCTGGTATAACTTGCTAGCACGCTCCCCAAGGATTTTAAGCTTTGGAATGGGAACCTTAATCTCTCCGGTCGATCCTCTAATATTTCTGCCATCCTAGCGAGAGTTCCTTCACCCCCGCATCCCTCAGCCTTGATCACTCCCATCATCCTACCGAACCCGCCTCCCTATCCAAAATTCACTTAGATACGAGTCCATTCCTTTAGGGCCAGGAGACCACTCCTCTGTAGTCACCCACCAGAGTCTTTAATTCCTCCAAATCCTGAACCAACGCCGTTACCCCTTCCTTCATCTGATTCTGAACCCGAGTACGGAGATCACGTTCTTCAAACTGCAACCTAAATTGCTGTATGGGTAGAAAGTGTCACCCGAAAGACTCCAAGCCGGGAGAATGAACTAACGACTGAGTGTTTGCTAAACATAGAAGAAAATGAGTGCGAAGAACATCCCGACCTATGTGAGACACTGGTTTCTGCTTTCCTAGAGGAGGAGGATTACACACTGTACCTCCCACCTTAGAGCAGCATCATTCAGGTATGCGCTCTGACCTCAAATTTAACTCACTTCACAATGACATTTGCGTCAAGCCACGCCTGGTTCGGTCAACAACCGATGTGCTTGATTCTCAAGTCGGGAACCAATTACCCACCTCTGCCTTTTCCTCAAAATAAGGATTTCACGAACATCAACCACCAGAGGGAAATATGAGAGAAAGAGAGGTTAACTTGCCACCCCCACCTCATGTTATTCCTCCACCAATTCCCGCACCTCAATCAATCCAACCACTAGCCCCCAAGGCCCATCGGCTAGGCAAAGAAATAGCACTCGAGCCAGAGTAAGAATATGACCTTCTGCGGCATCTCTAGAATATCCTAGCCTAGATATCCATACTAGAACTCATTAATAAATCGCCTGACCATCACCAGTTATTGATAAGGACACTCGAAGACACACAAGTGGATGAGGATACAATATTAGATGAGCTTCATCAAATCACTTCAGTCATGGCGCAGCCTCCAGCACTCACTTTCACAGATGCAGACATGCCTAAAGAGTCACTCTATAGGAGTGCGGCCCTCATATATCTTACGATCATAATTAGAGGTTTCTCCATACCTCATGCGTTGGTCAATACGGGAGCAGGACTCAATATTTTCCCTCTTACAATGTTAAACACGCTCGAATACACAGAGCAGTATGTTAGGCCCTCGGCACTGTCACTCACAGCTTATGATGGATCACATCGCTTTGTCAAAGGAATTATTAAACTCTTGGTTCGCCTCGGACTTGTGACGAAAGACGTTACCTTCCATGTCTTTGATTCTGCTAGTACGTATAATCTTATCTTAGGAAGAAAATGACTAGAGTCAATGAAGGCCATCGCATCCACATACCATCAATGCATTAAATTCCCATACGAGAACTCCATCGTCCGTATATACGCTGATGCACCCCTCCAGGAGATGGATACTGAGTACACGACAAGTATCCCGACAGCCCATAATTCTGTATTGAACACGGGCCACATTTAAAAGACTCAAATCCTTGGTGAGACAACCATTGTGGAAGTCCATCCCCCTATCCCTCCTAGTTCTCCCCCAACGCGTCAACGAAAATTAATGAGGAGAGAGGTTGGCCAAGACCTCTCTAAACTTTATGACATTAATCCCATCGCGACAAAGGGGTGGGATCTTATGTACCAACTTGGATCCATCCCCCACACCAGACTTGGTAAAAACAAGTAAGGTCTCGTAGGACCTATCTTTCCAATGAAAATATGCAAGTACATAGGGTTAGGTTATCAATCGGATGGCCCACAAGTCGGCTTATTCCCTACCTCACCAAAATGGTCTCTATATGACCACTTCGTCTATGAGACCACTGAGAAAGCAGATGTACCAAGGCAGAAGGAAGTCTCCTTCACTAGATCCCAAGAAGTGGAAATTGAGCGGATGACTAAAGCATTCAATGATATAACCAATTTGAATGACGATATTGATAAGTCGCTCGAAGGAGTCAAACCCTTGTTTGACACTAAGGAGCTTACAGAAGAAAGAGAGGAAGAACCTCCAAAACTCGAGCCACGAGTAAAAGATTAGGAATCCATTGATGACGAAAATTTTTATATAGCAGCCTTGCAAAAGGATAAAGAGTACCTGCACTCAACATGGGAAGAAGATGACACCCCATAAGAGGATTTTAACTCATATAGAATCCGCCTCAGCCTTGGCCTCGAGGGATGACAATTCCCTTGGGACTCCCCTTTAATCGCTTACCCATGCCAACCCCGCTGTAGGGCATGCACCAGCATATTAGAACGCTTCGCTAGTTAGACCCAACATTCTACGATAAAAGAATCGAATCACTCCAACCTCGTGACCACCATAACAAGTAATGACCTATCAGCTCGACCACCGACACAAGAAGTAGGAAATCCCAACGGTCAACTGGCTGACCAAGGGAAAAACACTCACATTCCCTTCATAGAGTTTGAAAAGGAACTTGAACTAGACACTTCTTCATCCCCAGATACGCCACAACTCCAAATATTCTGAGAATCTCTAGAGGAAGAGTGGCAACCTCCCCCGAGTGATGACTAGGACTACTGGATAGACCTCTCTGCACTCGAGTTAGCAGAGCAAACTAACCTAGGACTTCAAGCACTATCAGATCAAGAAGATGAATTCGACACCGTCTTCGACTCTAACTTAGAAGGATGGGAATGTCCTTGGGGTTCTCCCTGCATTTCTCATCGTTATCAACCTTGCTGCCAAACATGCGTGCTTATCATAACATATTATAAAGATCAAGGAAAAGAACTCGCTACTCCTGAGGATCCTTTAGGAGATCCTCCTCGGTGGGAAGAACAACTTTATTACAACTCAGAGGATGATAGTTCAATTGACTACGATCTCCAGAGCTTCTTCGAAGAAGAGGCAATCAATGTGGTAGAAGAAATTCGAACGTCAGTGCCGTTGTCGCCAACATCGCTCATTTAAAAAATCTCATCAGATGAGGACTCCAAAAAAAAAATGCTAAAATCACAACAAGTCCACATTTCTTGAAGAATCATTCAAACGGCTCCAACCGCCGTCTCGCTCCCCCAATTAGAGGAAGTAACTATCCTGATGCCCCTTGAGGCGACTGACCTTGTATCATATTTATTATAAAAAAAAAAAAACCCTAAAAATTCATAAATATAAAATCCAAAAAAATCAGAAAACCCCAAAAAAGAAAGGGAACCCTTCGTCCCGAATCAAGTTTGTGACCAACAAGGAGGCTTTTCTCCTAAGACTTCTATCTCATCTCCCGCATGAGGACATAGAGCATCTAGGCTAAACAACAAGCCAGTGATCATACCAGATGAGATACTTCGTGACTTTGAGAAAAGAATCAATAGTCTCGACCTTCACTTTACCAAAGATCTCTCAATCATAAATTGTGCCAATGAAGGGTTACCTCTCGCAAAATTGAATTTCTAGTGTAGCAATTTCACAGTATACAAGCTTATCGAGGATAAAGAAGGAACACTAGTCGCCGAGGAGACACCAAACTTTCAATGGGTTATCAAGCATTTCGATGAGCATACCCAAGCTGCCATGGAACCCACAGAAGAACTTAACTTTGGCACTAAAGAGAAACACAAGAAGCTACTGATTAGCGCAATGCTCAACGCTAAGGAACGCCAACAAATTGTACAAGTCCTACAAGAGCACCTCGATTCCTTTGCATGGTCCTATGAGGATATGCCTAGTTTAGACCTAAGTTTAGTAGAACATCGCCTCGTCTTAGAACCCGATACAAAGCCTGTTAAGCAAAAACTCCGTAGAATGCACCCACAAACCGCCCTTCAAGTCAAAGAGGAAGATGACATATTGTACAAAGTAAAATTCATCTGAGTCATCCTCTACCCCAAGTGGGTTACCAACATAGTACCTGTAGCTAAGAAAGACAGTAGAGTATGGGTTTGCATTGACTTTCGAAACCTTAACTAGGCATGCCCAAAAGATGACTTTCCACTTCCACACATTGACACTCTAGTCGACAACACCGCTGGACATGAGATGTTATCCTTTATGGACGGTTTCTCTGGCTATAATCAGATCAGATTAGCAGAGTCTGACCAAGAGAAGACTTCTTTCACCACACCATGGGAGAGATACTGTTACGTTGTCATGTCTTTTGGGCTAAAAAATGCAGGAGCCACATATCAACATGCTATGATGGCTATCTTTCACGACATGATGCATAAGTGTGTAGAAGTCTACGTCGATGACATATTAGTAAAGTCTCAATCACGAGTAGGACATGTTGAAGCACCCCGATTGGTGATACAAAGAACTAAAAAGTATCAGCTGAAAATGAACCCGAAGAAATGCGTCTTCAGAGTCACGTTTGGAAAATTACTCAGTTTCATAGTCAACAAGCGAGGGATCGAAGTTAACCCTATAAAAGTTAGAGCCATTATTGAGATGTCGCCTCCCAGTAATATCAAAGAATTACGAAGCCTGATAGGAAGATTGCAATTCATCAGGAGATTTATCTCGCAACATTCAAACATATGCGATCCTTTCTATAGACTACTTAAAGGAGGAATTAAGTACAAATGGGATGATCAGTGTTAGCAAGCCTTCAACAATATCAAGATGTATCTTCTTAACTCGCTAATACTATCACCACCAATTCCCGAAAGACCTCTAATCCTATACCTCTCGGAAAACAACAAAGTAATGGGAATAATTCTAAGACAATATGAAGAAGATGGTAAGAGAGAGAAGGCTATCTACTACCTTAGTAGGATGATGGTCGAGTACGAACGAAAATACACTTCAATAGAGAAGACCTGCCTCACACTGGTGTGGGCCTCTACCAAATTACGCTACTACTTCGGAGCACATAAAATACTAGTACTAGACCGAATGGACTCTCTAAAGTACGTATTCGAAAAGCCCGCAACATCTGGAAAGATTGCTCGCTGGCATATGCTCCTGCAAGAATTCGGTATCACATATGTCACGTAGAAGTCGATCAAAGGACAAGCAATCGTCGATTACCTTGCAGAGCTCCCACTCTCGAGCAATGAGCATACACATAAATTTCCCCGATGAAGACCTACTCACAATTCATAACGAAGAGCCCGACAAGACCTCATGGACCCTTTATTTTGACGGTGCTCTAAATCATAAAGGAAAAGGCATCGGGATAGTCCTCCTAAGCTCAAAAGGAGTTGTTATACCTAAGACTTTTCAACTAGATTTTTCTGTCACTAACAATGTCACAGAATACGAAGCTCTTATAGCTGGACTACGAGCAATGTTACAATTAGGCATTAAACAGTTAAAAACCATTGGTGAATCCAAGCTAGTAATTTTGCAAGTTATAGAAGAATGGAAAACTAAGGAAAGGAGACTAATGGTATACCTAGAAACTGCTCAATATTTGGTAAAGAAATTTGAAAGAATCTCTTTCACGTACATCCTTAGAGTAGAAAATGAGCTCCCAGATTCCTTAGCCATGTTAGCTTCGGTCATCCAAATATCTATCGGCCAAAGTACCAAAACATTCTTTGTTGAAAAACTGACAGTACCCACCCACGAGGTAGCATGGACCGTTAAGAGAACTACCAATCCTCCCCACGAGTACAGGACCAGATGAAGCAATCACTCCGAAAAATCACGTCAAGATAGAAATCAAAGTCACTATGTTCAGATTTGAAAAATCACTGATCGACAATGGACAGTCGTGGTATTTTGACATCTGGAACTTTTTAAAGTATCAATACGTCCCTCCATACTCCATGAAGATCGAACGAAAAACTATAAGGAACCGATGCGCCCGATTCTACATACTCGATGAAACTTTATATAAAAAAGCCTTTACTAAAGGAGTACTACGATGCGTCACGACCATCGAAGGACAATACATCATCAGAGAAGCACATGCTAGTACCTGCGGCGCCCACTCCGGTAGACAGAGGCTTGTCGATCAAGTTACATAACAAGGCTACTTCTGGCCGACAATGATCAAAGATTGCCACCTCTATGACCAATCCTGCAAGAAATGCCAAGAACACGCCACACTCATCAAAGCTCTATTAGTTGCATTAAACAATATGACCTTGTCGTGGCCATTTTTGATGTGGGCCTTCGATGTCATCAGACCTTTCACAGACACAGTTGGGAACACTCACAAGTACGCGTTCATACTTACAGCGACCAAATACTACACCAAATGGGTAGAAGCTAAATTTTCCGTCAGAATCACCGCTTCAACACTCATGAGGATTATCGTTTGGAATATCATCACCAGGTATGGAGTGCCTTGGATATTTGTCACCGACAACGGACCGCGATTCATCACAGAGAAGACTAGAAATACGGCATCGATCTACGCCACTCATCACCGTTCTACCCTCAAGGAAATGGACAGGCAGAAGCTATAAATAAAACATTGATTCGAATTTTAAAACACATAGTAGAAATGAGCAATAGAGTTGATTGGCCTGAACAACTACCAAAAGCATTCTGGGCCTATAGGACCTCTATTTGTACGGCCATTGGCCAAATTCCCTACCTCCTTACCTACGGGATGGAGGCAGTCCTACCATATGAGATACAAGTACCATCCTTATGGATTCAACTCGATGATGAGCTATTCTTAAATGAGAGGAGAATTGCCCTACTCACGTAGCTAGAGTAGCTCAATGAAACACGTCTAAGGGCAGCTGATAACGCTTAGGTATATCAGAGGACAGTGGCCAGAGCTTACGATAAGAAAGTCCTCGAACGCACCTTTAATATTAGAGAATTAGTCTTGAAGAAAATCATGCCTTCCAAACACACCTATCCGAAAGGAAAATTGAAACCGAACTGGGAAGGCCCTTATGTTATAACAGCTGCATACCCTGGAAATGCATACAAACTGGCGAACCAGGACGGGGAAGAATCCCTAGCCCTTGGAACGCCATGTACCTTAGAAAATACTATCCTTAGCCCTGTGATCATCACATCCTGTGGTTAAATACTTATACTTATTACCCCCGTAGTCGTCACGACCCATTCATTGGTTGTACACCTTCAATTCTCAGAATATCCTTAAGACCTCTAATTTATCGCCTACCTTTTTTTCCACTCGGGCAATCTGATTAAAGGACTAGTGTCCTACCTAACCTCTTCCAAGAGCATAAGTAACACCCGAACCTCAACCTCATTTCTCCTTTTTCCCGCCATTAGAGGAGATGTTAGAGCAAAAAAAATGAAAATGCTAGGTTCAATCAAAACTCATTATTCTTGCGCTAGCAGGATGCTTTCAAAAAAATATACATTTACATATGAAAAATTGAGTGAGAACATTATGACGAATGAACAAGTTAATGAGTTAAGGGAATCATAAGCAGACTGTGAGGACATCTCTGGTAACTTTACTAGAAGTGTATAAGCAAGCTGCGAGGGCATCTCTGATGTCCCCATACTACTGATGTCGTCGTAAGGTGGCGGGAGGAGGACAAACTCCTGCTAACCATAGAATGTGAGATTTTGATGGTACCGAAACATGGCGAAGAGCTCAATTATGGCATCCCGTATATCTCTGAGAAAAAGATTATTACTTATCCCTTGGGAAGCATTAGATATAAACTATTCCCCATATCACTGGGCCTTACCCCCCTCTTCTAGTTTTATTTCGGACGATAAATCAGAAGCCTAGGAATGAAACTGAAAACTGATGAATGATGACTGATGCAATCACCTACTATACGTACCATACTTCTCCCTTATAACCACAGGATAGGATGACCACTACCCTAAGATAGACCCCCTGTATACAATTGGCCTAATCAAAATGACCTCCCCCCGGTTCGATGACAATACCGATGAGTATTTCTTCAAAACTAACTCACCAAATACCCATGACTGCTTATAGACCCAAAGTGCTCATATCAAAACTCAGAAAATCTCCATTACATCTACACACTGGGGCAATTTTTTTGGACAAGAAGAAGAATCATATCAGAAGCGCCGACTTGTCCACAAAGAAGACGAGGAATGACGAAGTTACCATCTGGAAAGTGCTATCGAAGATACTATACTGCCAATCCTACCATGCTCCTACACTGGGGCATTTTTATTTTATTGTTTTTGTTATTTCTATCTTAGCTATTTACTTTCCCTGTTGCATTATTTTCATTTCAAAAAAAAAAAAAAAAAAAAATAATAATAATATCCACTTTTACTACTAGACCCCAGTCTAAGACACTTACTCCCCTTGACAACTAGCTAGGGGGAGCATAAAAATTACTGATAGCATTACTTTCACATGTGCAGATACGAAGCAACCTTCAACCATCACCAGGCCAGCTCAGGAAGCATCCAAGTCCCAATGACAGTCGATGGCGCTAAAAAAACTGAAAAAAGTAAAAGTAGATGTAAGAGATAACTAAAAGAAAAGGAGCCAATCAGGTACATCTAAACTAAAAAATCTCTCTATATATATATCAAAATTTTTCGTTTCTTTTTACACTCATCACCAAGGGGCATCCCCCCTATATATACAATGCACACACACGATGAATGTAAAAAAATACATATGCACCCCTACTCCCTATGCTGCCACTGAGATGGCCGATCACTGCTGTCCCCGGTATCATCAGCTCAGGTCCATAGACCGATCCTCTGAAAATACAATCCCGACACTCGGAGCCCTCAAAACCTCTAGCCAACGAGGCCTTGCCATAGAACCCCCCTCACTCGCCTGACTAACAGATCGCCTTGATCTCAAATGAGGAGGATACCTCGCATGAACCTCCTGAACAATAGAATCCTCACGAGCATCACCCCTGACATGATCACGAGAGGTGCGACGAGACTGCCCAGCCGAGGAACCCGTAGCCCTCGACTCCGACTCACCAAACTAACTAGCCAGCCTATGTATCCCTTGGTCACTCCTCGCCAGACAGTATTGTAGCTGATCTAGGGTCACCTGCATCTCTGCCTGCATCATCCGATGCGCCACCTCCAATGCCTCAACCTGAGTCCTCTGTGCAGCCATCATCTCAACAAACAGGTCATCGCGACTCTATGTCTCCCCAAGGATCCGTCTCACCTCGGGAGTGGCGCTCGCATCACCTCTAGACGCGCCTCCTCATAACCTCACCAAGTTAAGGAAAACCAATGTATATACATGAACAAAAAAAGGGAAACTTTGAAAAGCAAGGAATTATACCAGATCCATCCTCTCCTCCAGAAGTCGCTCAACCATCTCAGCGGTCACTGGATCGGCAGGGGGTGCGGAAGGGACAACAAATGTAGGCGGCTGCAACAAGAATAAACAAATATATCAGAAAAATACTATGATGACAAATAAACTATGAGCACAATAACTAAAACATACTTGAGTAGGGATAGGAGCAGACACCTGAGGGGGAGCCTCAGGAGTTGTGTCCGAAATAGCCTACACAAAGAACCAAACAAGCTAACACAAAATATATCAGAATGAAATAAAAGAAAATAACCTAAACTAAATTACACCAAACCAAAAACTTTATCTAGCTCTCGGGACGTAGAGAGGCAGCAGTCATTTCCCTCGTCTGAAGATCCTCGACAACCTAACGCTGAAATACCCACACAATGTTAGTAAAATATTAAGAGAGTGAAATAATAACACCCAATGAACTGTTATAATTAAACAAACGAGCTGAAAGATTGAGGAGACTTACCCAATGATCTAGCTCGGTCCGAAGATGAACCATCACTGGATCCTCTCGACTGGAAGAAGCAACTGAAGATGGATAAAATGTCGAAACGGGACCTCCAGTAGCGAGCTCGACTCTTTACGAATAGCTATAAACACATTAGTTAGCAAGCCCACAATGCTAACAATTAATAAAACCAAGTTCATATAGACACTTACCAATTGGTCGATCTCAGATCGCAAACTAGCCTCCACCTCTTGACTGGCCTGCTGCTGATAGCGTAACAACTCAATCATCGTCACATGACTTGTAACCTCGGCCTCCCTCTCAGACTATCTAAAACAAAACAAGACACCACAACTATATCAGAATGACCAGAAGACCAAGTCAACATAATATATAAACAATTAAACTAATAAATCAAGTCACCAGGAGCTGTCGAGTCTCTGCTAGCCGAGCCCCCAACTCATCCTCCGCTGCCCTAGCCTGAGCAACCGAGAGGGCTAAGGAGTGCAGCATCTCCTCATCCAGATGAGGAGCACACCCCATCCACTCCATCGCCCTATGGAGGGAGTCTAATGCCCCCCGCACGCTAGCAGTGAGATGGCCTTGCTCTAGTGCAGCCAGCTTCTCCCTCAATGCAGACGCCGACTCTGACTTGCCGATCGCGAAAGAGCCACTCTCGTGGAAGGGACGTGTGAAGAGGCGCCCACCGCCCAATGCACTAAACCACCTCACATACTCTTGGGCATCCGCCTCGTCACGCACCCCTGTGACCCTGGTCCCCCTAGCTCTAAAATCCGCTATCTGAAGCACCATCCGCTCTGTAAAGTTTCGACCAGGAGGGCCGATCATCCTCTTCGCCACTCTATGGTGAATCTCTGGAGGGACTCCCTGAGCCAGCCCCAACTGCTGTATCACTCGAGATGTGTGGATCCTCTCCACCCTCTTAAAATAATGGACCCATATGTCCACATCAAAGAAGGGCTGGCCAGACTGAATCACTGGCACGCCGACATCCTCCTCATCCTCGTAGGGCCTCCAAATCACCTACAACCAAACAAACGAGCTGACCCATCAATGAATCCTTAGATCCTAAAAGACTGAAATAAAATGACACAAAACATACGCACGATGATATATACCTGCCTCGCATGCATGTCCTCGAAGAGACCGCACACTGTCTGAAGATTCGAAGACCAGCGACGACCCCTCAACGCCTCCCTCCACACGAACATCTGAGGAAACGTGAATGTCACCTCCAACGGAACATCCAAACGAAGAAAAGCAAAATGGTCATACGCCCAAAACTAAAAAAAACACAAAAGAGAAATGCTGAATAGCTACCACCAAAAGATCAAGAAAAACAAAGATGCTATGACACCAACTAATTAAAACTCACCTGGAGGAAGGGAAGGAAGCTTCCAATTGTTGCGACGCCCTATCCCTGACTGTAAAGCTACTCATAGAGATGCGCCAATGCGACAACACCCAATGCATAGGTAGGGATCCAATCCAAATCCCTGAGAATCATCAAAAACAACCCGCTGACGCATCCTCGAGTCGAAGAAGAAAAGAGTACCGCATTAAGGAAGTGCATCAAGAACGCTCGGAGCACCCTATTTGTAGCCAACCCCGACTCCACCATGGGCTCTCAGCCCGCCACTATCACACAACATGCCTCATAAGACGCCTTCACCTCCGAATGGCACCTCGGAGGGACGAAGCTACTCGCGAATGTATCAAAGAACCAAGTGACTAGAACCACACCCGGCCCTGATCCACTACCTATACGGCACACCTAAAATCTCCTCACATACTGCCAAATACTCTCCTGCCATCCGCCCCGTGATCGGCTCACCCTCAAAACAAAGATTGATAATACGGACCCAGTCCTCTGGAGTCGGCAACATCATACCGACTTGAAAGAGAAGCGTTTGATGCCTCTCCCTTCACCTCTCTAAAATTGCCACGATCAGGCCACGATCGACCTGAAAGGGCTCCAGCTCTAGGATCGATCCGAAATCGAAAGACACCAATCGCGCCAGCTGAAACTCCAGCAAGGCACAATACCAAGTATGAGACTCGGTCCATGCCGAGCTGATAGCCAGCTGCGGGAGCTCCTATCGAATGAAACGCAAACAATGACAGTAAGACTAACACATACCTATGACGAAAGATAAATAAATTTAGAGCTAAAAGCAAATAAAATATGCCCCAAACACATGATAACAACTTACAATGAACACACAAAATATGATAAGAACAACTCGATAGAAACATGACCTATCTCTAGATGCGATCATGAGTGAGCACACAATCAATCATTAATGTAGGTTCGACATAAATTAGAAGGGTTTCCAGATCCTAATAAGCCTATGTCATAACCTAAATGCCTAAGAAAATGGAAGAACTCTTGCTCACGAGTACCTACCCGACCTCGAGAGAAGAAATCCTCCAGCGGGAAGTCTCTGCGATCCCGAGGTTCATCACCCCGATGCTCCTCAGCCGCGTCCTCAGCTATCTCACCCTCAGGAATCTCGCTCTCAACCCTCTCACCCTCCTCCTCAGAACCCTGCTCAATCTCGAGCACCACCTCCCTGACCTCCACCTGCTCAACCTCTGGTAACTCCTCTCTAGTTACCTCCCCAACATCCACCTCCCCGACAATGGCATCGGTTCGAGCCTCAGAGGTCTCACCTATCTCCCCCATCATCATCCTCTCTAACTCAGAAATAGTAAGAGCAGGTCTACCACCACCCTCAGACTCTATCCTAAAAGAAAGAGCTTAAAAAACTAAAGAGAATGGAAGAAACGACATCTGAAACGGATGGCTGGATCGCGAGATATCACGAAAACACGAAAAATGGAGCACAAAGAAACAAGGAAACTAGAAAATCTAAGACCAAAATGAATAGCGTGAAAAAATGAAATTTTTTTGAACTATATATAGAACACACCCAAATTGCGCGCGTAAGCTCATATGTGTAACTGAATTGCGCACCACTGTTCCCGTGCTTAATCCAGATCAAACGCTTGTAATAGAGCACGCAAAAGGATTATCGCCCGCTCACATTAACCCGACCGCCTGGTTGCACGCCGCCCACCAGACGTGTAATCATATCACGCGCCCAAACCAGCACGCGCGAATGTCAACAGTCACTTCAACAGTGATCGACCACCGCCATAATCTTGCACTCAAATCGATTAAATGACTGAAACCAGCGCTTAATAACCTTCTAACGCTCTAAAGCACGCGCTCCAGTTCGGGCGCGCAATTTGTTTCCACACCCGGAGCAAAGCGCGCGATTTCTTAGAAACCATAAAACAAAAGAAAACATGCCCAGAACAGCCCGCCTAGGCCTGAATTGAACAAACCAAACTAAACTGAACTAAAAAAATTCCCCCTACATCACTCACACGCTCCAACTAAGACCAAACTAAATAAACAAAAAATGTCCCCATCGTTTATACACTCCAACTAAGTCCAAGCTAAAATTAAAACAAAAAAATGCTCCTAACATGCCCCGATCCAAAATAAATAAACTGAATCAAACCAAACTTAAGCAAATAAGCCTCACCCTCAAAACAAGTCAAATAAGCTACAAAGTCAACCAAACCAAAAGTTACTAAATATAAACAATCACAAACAGAATTAAAAAAATAAAATAATCACTTCATAAATAAATAAAATAATTACAAAATACACCGAGGGCATACCCTTTGAATATACAACTTAAAAAAAAAAAAAAAAAAAAAACCAGCATGTTCAGGCAATGCTCGAATCTAGATTTATTTGAGAAACTAGAGATCTCAGAGAAGCCCGGAGAAAGGGTATGCCCTGAACGAATCCTAACCGTGATGACCTCTTCCCCTTGCGCCGAATCGACAGAAAAGAAAGAGTGGCTCATGGAGAGCCACTCAGGACCTATGGGACCCATCCTTAGAAGATCACCTCCCTAAAAAGGAGGAGCAACTAACACTGAATCCGCAGAGCCTACCAAGGAAAAATAGACATTGGTCACGAGAACTCTGGCCCTGCCTTATCATTGGGTTTCCTTTCTACCACTTTTTTCTCCTCCACCTCTTCCCTTAGCATGGTAGCAATTCAACTGCTACCTTGCATTCCCAATCCTGTTCATTCTCAATAACCCACGTAATAACACAACTCTTCGGGTTCAGTACCCGGGAAACAAAAGAGAGAGGAAGAAAAGACATTAATAATCAAAACAAAAATGCCCCAAAACTTTTAATCCTAAACTTGAAATAAACTTCAAAACAACAAGAACTCAAAGCTTTTAGCTCACACATTTATAAACCATACCTCCTAAGTTACCAAATGACAAGTATCACACCTTTAAACCCTTCTAATATAATTAAATCTAAACCAAACGTATACCCCTTTGAAAGACCACAATCCATGACAAACCTAGATGAACCAATGGTCACACAACACTTACCCCTTCAAGGAAACACAAATCCAAAGTAAAGTAAACAAGCCAATAAGATTTAAATACTTAACACCCATCTAGAACTTTTGAAAACTCACACCTTTTTAACAAGTGTCACCTCAATTCAAACAAAAGACTAATACAAAATACCTTAAACAAAAATAATTCTCTAAAAAGAGACCCTAACTTGTTTGGGACCCCACCAAAAAATTGCCCCAACCAAACCCATCGGAACCAAGTAAACCCTCTAAACAAACCCCATAAAACAAACTGAAATCCACGCTAAATTATATCCTAAAATAAGTCAAACAAATCAAATAAATCCAACCGATCCGTCAATAAGTTTAAACGAATAAACAAGCACGACAAAAGAAAAGTGCCTCTTTATTTATAACTCAAAAATTTTACAAGTATCACCGGAGGCATACCTCCTAAATTTACAACCCAATACGAAGACTGGGTTCAAAACTGAGACAGAGCGAGGAGCTGATTCTGCTCGGAGCGTCCAATCAGAGGCTTCAAGGAGGATTGGTTGGAAAACACATCCATCCACTTTTTACTCCTTATCTTCTGTCATCTTCACCGCCTTCGCCACCGTCTCCTCAACGCTGCCTTCACTGCTCCCTAAAAGGGATCGATGTAAAGACTAATGCCCTCATTCCCAATATCGCCCATTCCTAGAATAATGTCTCTCCAAAGCATTACCTCAGGACAAAGATCATGTGAAATAACAAATATAGGAAGAAACGACATCCCAATCGGACGGTTAGATCATCCGATATCACTAAAACACAAATTTTAGAACTCAAAGTATCCAGAAAAGGTAAAACTCAAGACTAAACCAGAGAATGAGAAACAAATGAAGGATCCCTCACTTATATAGAGTACGGACTTAATCACGCGCCCATACACATGCGCTTAATCCAGTCACACGCAACACACATGGCGCCCAATCCAAAACACGCGCTCTGATTCGAACGCCTAATTAAACCATCACCCGCGTCAACGGTGCGACGCTCCGATCATGTGCAGACTATAGACCGCACAACTCGATCAAACGACCGACTCACACCATGCAATATGAAAGGTCACCCACACAGTGATCTGGTGACGCTTTGATCACGCGCAGGCTATTAACACGCAACCTCATCAAACGACACACTCCAGACGCGCAATACGAAAGGTTGCCTGCACAGTGACCTGGTGACGCCTTAATCACGCGCAAGGATTAAAGCACATAATACAATCACACGCACACTCAGATATGTGTAAACAGCCCCTCAAACCTATGATCGCACACTCAAAAATAGGCACGCAATCGTATTGAGCAACCTAAAGCAGGCATGCAATACTTGACTTTGGAGAAAATCTACACACTCATACCTTTGTTTCCCATCTTGGTCAAAATTCTTCTGTCTAATTGCGTAGCCTCACAAGCTATTCCGACGGAAAAGAAAGACCTACTCACCCATCCCATCGCTTACCCTTACAAAGGGAGCATTGACAGCACCCACCCCCATCACGATAACGTGCACACATGCGATACCACCTCAATACCTAGTCCCATCGTAATAAATTAGCCATGCCCTCATGTACCATAGCGAAAAGCCAAAAGCAAATCTCCCGAGAATACGAGCATGCCACCAAGAAACTACGCTTAGCCGATATCCCATCGCAAACATCACTACCCGAAAAGCTCAAACAACACCTGTCACCCCACATAAAAAAGCGGAAAAGCTTGATCACGTCCCATCGCTAAAGCAAAGATCTCTCTCTCCCAAATTGATCCCCACGTCCCACCAAGACTCACCCTAGCATCCGACCATTGCCAAGTCCCATCACGACATCACTTCTACGAGACATTACATCATAATCGCCAAGCCCTGTCACAGCACAAGAGAAGAGAAGAAATCTCCGAAGTCCCCTCGTGACACTACGACACCATCGAACCGTACAAGCTATGCACAATCTAGGTAAGTATCACCCCCAGGTAAGTACTACCCACTTTTTAATTACTCGATATTGCTTATAAATATAGTTAGCTATGATTAAGTCCAAAATAGTTTCAAAACTCGTCTCTCTCAACTCGTGAATCACTGTAGCTCTCCCATAAGAGACAATCATCAGTATTTGTCGAGAAGGTTAGATGGAGTATCCGATATGCTAAGTGTCGTCTTGACAACCACACAAATGGTATGGTCCACAAATCCCATACTGGTGGATGTGCTCAGCGACATCTCAGAAGCCATATTTTTTATCATTTTACCACCAAATTGATCTTAAGTTAAATTCCCTAAAATTTCAAAATTTTAAAACCCCTTACTTACTTCCAAAAAATATGTTACTTCCGACAAAAAATGAAGAAAAAATAAAAAAACTCTTACCACTTATTCCAAAACCAAAAATCTTTTACTTCCAAAACAACAAAAAGAAAGAAACCAAGAAACCAAAATAAAAATGAACAAAGAGACTCACCTACCAAAATTCACTTCAATTACCAGTCCAAATCGACCATTCCCCTGGAAAATCGAACAATGAGTATATTTAATCTAAGAACTTATAAACGCCTATTAGAAAAGGAATGCCTGATGCGTATTGGTGTGAGCAATGACGCGCCCGGTCTGACATGACTTGCGAAAGCCTTTGACATTATATTACATTATATTATTATTGGTCCCTGAACTTTATTTATGGACATTTGTATGACGCGCCCCGGTACCTTGACTGAGTCATACCCCTTTGTTTGACTGCCCCTTGCAGTAGGTCACAACATGCTACGGGATGCCCCTTGCACCCATAGATTAAGATATGGTGTTTCTCCTTTCCATTTGACTATCACTCGTAGTAGGTTACACCATGCAATGGGATGCCCCTTGCACTCCTGAAATAGGATACACTGACTTCCCTCATCGAATGTCTATGATAGCGGGTCACGATATGTGACGGGATCGCCCTTGAGTATCCACGGCATGGAATACACCTTTCGATAGCTACCACTGGGCCCCCGAATGCTCCATTTTAGCTTGCGCTGATAGACTTCCTTTCCCAGACTACTCCGAGACTCGATCACGCGCTCCACATGGCATGTGAGATTGGATTGAGCGCTTGACAACTTGCACACAATTGGCCTACACCCGACCTAGTCTTACAGTCCTTGACCCCTAAGTTTCCTTGATTAAATGCTTCGAAAGAGGCGCTTAATTGGATTGCGCACTCCACACCAGGTGCACAATTAGTTCTAACATGATTAGTTCTCACTGAGTCGGTGACCGACTCAAAGCGATTAAGCACCGGGAGACAGGTGCGTAATTCAGTTAAATGCCTGAAATAAGGCGTTTAATTAGAAAAAAAACCTATAAAAGATTTTTTTCTTAATTCGCTCGGGTAGGTTGGCAATTTTCGAGAGAGAACGGATTTTTTTTGGGATTTCAAAACCAGAGAACTCCGAGAATGAACGTATAGAGCAACCTAGCTATGATTTCAAAATTCAAGCTTCGAATCTTTGGGATTTCTCTCCGCAGCCTCGAGCTTAGGTAAGAATTTAACCTTTAATTCCTGATCATAGTTCTTAGTTTTTTAGACTTAGGACCTTTCTTAGTTTAAATTATTGATATTAATTCGGTCTTAGACCGTAGCACCTTTTTTAGACCGTAATCTCTTATATCTGGCTCTAGTTCTCTGTTTCTAGAACCAGTCCTTAATCTGGATGTTTGATTTACCGACCCTAGGCTTTAATTCTATTCTAAAATCTTAATTTCCAGTCCTATCATTAATCTCTGGTTCTAGAACCAGTCCTTAATCATACAGTCTGATTTTCTGATTTCGGACCCGAAGTCAGTCCTAGAATTTTATAGTTTGGTTTTAACTTCTTAATTTAATACTTTTAAAAATCCTAAACATTATTTCAGTTTCTATAATTTTAGTTTCCCAATTTAATTCATAATTATAATCCAGAAATCAACTTTAAAAATCCAAAATACCATTTTTATAATTTGAAATTCAACTTACTTTAATCTCAGCCACTCGATTTGCCCAAGGGAGCTTACGGAGGGTACTCGGGAATGAGGCCAATCCTCCTTAGCATAGCGGGCCCAAAACCCCTTTTCTTAGAATTTTAGTAAAATTAATTCATTACTTCAATTAGAATTTTAGTATAATATAATTTATTGCTTTAATCTGAATTAGTAAAAGGTAGTTCTTTTATCTCAATGAAAATTTTAGTATAGTTAATTGATTATTTTAAATCAGATTTTTTTTAGTAAAGTTAATTCCTCGAGCTGGTTAGAAAAGTTGATAAAATTAGTTCATTTATTTTAATTAGATTTTTAGTATAGTTAATTCATTGTCTTAATTAGATCTTAATAAAATTAGTTTATTTGTTTTAATTAGATCTTAATAAAATTAGTTTATTTGTTTTAATCAGATTTTAATAAAATTAATTCATTACTTAAATTAAGGTTCTAGTAAAATTAGCTCTCTATTTCAATCAGAGTTGTAGTAGAATTATTATAATTGCTTAACTTAGAATTCTAGTACAATCAGCATGCTTGATTTAATTACAGTTTTATCAAAATTGATATATTTGCATTCCTAGTATGATTAGGAGACTAGTATTAATTAGACTTTTAGTAACATTAGGAAACTAAATTAATCAGAATTCTAACAAAATTAGAATAGTCAAATCAATTAGACTCCTAGCATAGTTAGGGCACTAAAATTAATTAGACTCCTAATAGGATTAGAATATTAAATTAACTCACTATAATAAATTCACATAACTAGATTCACAATAGAATTAGGAAATTTAAACCAATTAGAATCATAGCAATAACAGGGAAAGAAAAGGGAAACTAAACTATCTAAATTATAAAGAAGAGTCATAGGTGCTGACATTCATAGGCGGACGATTCAATAAAAAAGTAACCCATACCCGCTTCAAAGCGTGATCACTGACGTGTTGCAGTGTCATTAAATATCTGCTGCTGGCGATCACAACAAACTTGGAACCTTTCTAGAAAACCTCCATTTTTTAATTTTTACCTCTACCATTCCAAACACCGTATCGCTAGAGTCCACTTGGACAGAATTGGAGCCCCTGATTCAACGAGGACCGAGACGAACCCAGAAAAGGCGCACACCAATAGGGGCAGGTATAGATCATCGTGTGTATGTTTTATTTCATTTGTTTTGGTCTTTTAGGATTTGAGGCTTCATTGGGAGGTCGACTTGTTTGTTTGGTTGTAGGTGATTTGGAGGCCCTACGAGGATGAGGAGGATGTTGGCGTGCCAGTGATTCAGTCTGGCCAACCCTTCTTTGATGTGGACATATGGGTCTATTATTTTGAGAGGGTAGAGAGGATCCACACATCTCGAGTGGTACGGCAGCTGGGGCTCGCTCTGGGAGTCCCTCTAGAGATTCGCCACATAGTGGCGAAGAGGATGACCGACCCTCCTGGCCGAAACTTTGCGGAGTGGATGGTGCCTCAGATAGCTGATTTTAGAGCTGAGGGGACCAAGATTACAGGGGCGCGTGATGAGGCAGGCGCCTGAGAGCATGTGAGGTGGTTTAGTGTATTGAGTGGCGGGCGCCTCTTCACACGTCCCTTCCATGAGAGTGGTTCTTTTGTGATTGGTGGGCTAGAGTCGGCGTCAGCGTTGAGGGAGAGGTTGGCTGCGTTAGACCAGGGCCATCTTACGGTGAGTGTGCAGGGGGCATTAGATGCCCTCCACAGGACGATGGAGCGGATGAGGTGTGCTCCTCGTTCGGATGAGGAGATGCTATACTCCTTAGCCCTCTTAGTTGCTCAAGCTAGGGCAGCGGAGGATGAGTTGGGGGCTCGGCTAACAGAGACTCGACAACTCTTGGTGAGTTGATTTATTAGTTTAATTGTTTATGTATTATGTTGACTTATTCTTTCTGTTGTTCTAACATGGTTGTGGTGTCCCATTTTGTTTTTGGACAATCTGAGAGGGAGGTCGAGGTCACTAGTCATGTGGCGATGATAGGGTTGTTACGCGATCAGTAGCAGGCCGATCGAGAGGTGGAGGCCAGTTTGCGATCTTAGATCGACCGATTGGTAAGTGTCTACATGAACTTGGTTTTGTTAATTATTAGCATTGTGGGCTTACCGACTGACATGCTTATTGTTATTCATAGAGAGCCGAGCTTGCAGCTAGAGGTCCTGTTCCAATATTTGATCCATCTTTAGTTGCTTCCTCTAGTCGGGAGGATCCAGTGATGGCTCAGCTTCAGGCCGAGTTAGATCATTGGGTAAGTTCCATTCAATCTTTCAACTCTTTTGTATAATTATATTAGTTTGTTGGGTGTTATTATTTTGCTTTCTTAACATTTTATTAATATTACGTTGTATTTCAGCGTCAGGTTGTCGAGGATCTTTGGAAGAGGGAGGCGACTGCTGCCTCTCTACGTCCCGAGAATCAGGTATAGTTTTTGGTCTGGTGTAATTCAGTTTAGGTTATTTCCTTTTATTTTATTTTGATATATTTTGTGTTGGTTTGTTTGGTGTTGTGAAGGCTATTTCGGACTCTGCTCCTGAGGCTCCCCCTCAGGGGTCTGCTCCTATTCCTTCTTAGGTATGTTCTAGTTATTGTGTTCATAGTTTATTTATCATTATAGTGTTGTCTGATGTGTTTGTTTGTTCTCATTGTAGCCGCCTACGTTTGTTATCCCTACCGTGCCTCCTGCTGATCTAGCGACTGCCGAGACGGTTGAGCGACTTTTGGAGGAGAGGCTGGATATAGTATGATTCTTTCATTTTCAAAGTTCCCCTTTTTTTATGTTCATATATATATATATATATGTTTTCTTTGATTTGGTGTAATTACGCAGGTTCGTCTGCTTGAGTAGGTGCGTCTAGGGGTGATGCGAGTGTGCGCCACTCCCAAGGCGAGACAGATCCTTGGGGAGACGCAGAGTCCCGATGACTTATTTGTTGAGATGATGGTTGTGCAGAAGACTTAGGCTGAGGCATTAGAGGCGGCACGTCAGACGATGCGGGTAGAGATGCAAGTGACCCTAGATTAGTTGCAATATCGCTTGGCGAGGAGTGAGTGGGGATACATAGGTTGGCTAGTCAGCTTGGTGGATCGGAGTCGAGGGCTACGGGTTCCTCAGCTAGGCAGTCTCGTCACACCTCTTGTGGTCGTGTCAGGGGTGATGCTTGTGAGGATTCTGTTGTTCGAAAGATTTTTGCAAGGTATCCTCCTCATTCTCACTCGAGGCGATCAGTTAGTCAGACGAGTGAGGGGAGTTCTGTGGTGGGGCCTCATCGTCTAGAGGTTCCGAGGACTCTGGGCGCCGAGATTGTGTTTTCGTAGGACCAGTCTACAGAGCTCCGAGCTGATGATACTGGGGACAACGGCGCTCGTCCATCCCGGTGGCAGCGTAAGGAGTAGGGGTGTGTGTGTGTGTTTTTTTTTATTGTGTGTGCATTGTATATATAGGGGGGATGCCCCTGGTGACAAGTGTAAAAAGAAAAGAAATTTTTTGACATATATATAGAGAGATTTTTTGTTTATATGTCCTGATTGGCTACTTTTCTTTTAGTTACCTCTTGCGTCTACTTTTGCTTTTTAGTTTCTTTAGCGCCATCGACCGTCATTGGGACTTGGATGCTTTCTGAGCTAGCCCAGTGATGGTTGAAGGTTGCTTCGTATCTGCACATGTAGAGGTAATGCTATCAATAGTTTTTGTTCTCCCCCTTACTATTTATCAAGGGGGGTGAGTATCTCAGACCGGGGTCTGGTAATAAAGGTGGATATTATTATTATTATTATTATTATTTTTTTAAAAATAAAAATAATGCAACAGGGAAAACAAATAACTGAGACAGAAATAATAAAAATAATAAAATAAAAATGCCCCAGTGGTGGAGCATGGTAGTGTTGGCAGTATAGCATCTTCGGTAGCATTCTCCCGATGGTAATTTCATTATTGCTCATCTTCTCCGTGGACGAGTTGGTGCTTCTAACGTGATTCTCCTTCTGATATAAAAAAAATGCCCCAATGGGTAGATGTAATGGAGCTTTTCTGGGCTATTGATGAGCATTTTGGGTCTATAAGAAGTCATGGGTATTTGGTGAGTTAGTTTTGAAGAAAAGTTCATTAGTACTGTCATCGAACTGGGGGAGGTCATTTTGATTAGGTCAGTTGTATTCGGGGGTCTATCTTAGGGTGGTGGTCATCCTATCCTGTGGTTATCAGGGAGAAGTATGGTAAGTACAGTGGGTGATTGTGTCAATCGTCATTCATCAGTTTTTAGTTTCATTTCTAGGAGCATCCTATAAGGCTTCTGATTTATCGTCTGAAATAAAAATAGGACAGGGAGGTAAGGCTCAGTGATGCGGGGAATAGTTTGTAACTAACACTTTCCAAAAGGGGCGAGTAATAATCTTTTTCTCAAAGGGATATGGGATTCCATGATCAAGCTTCTTCGTCATGTTTCGGTGACATCAAAATCTCACATTCTATGGTTAGCAGGAGTTCGTCCTCCTACCGCCACCTTACGACGACATCTAGTAGTTTGGGGATATCAGGGATGCCCTCGCAGCTTGCTTATACACTTCAAGTAAAGTTACCAAAGATGTCCTCACGGTTTGTTTATGCTCCCCTGAGTTCATTAACTTGTTCATTCATCGTAATGCTCTCTCTCAAAATTTTGATATATGTATTCTTCGAATGCATCCTGCTAGCGCAAGAATAGAGAGTTTTGATTGAACCTGGCATCTTTATTTTTTTTTGCTCTAACGTCTCCTCCAATGGCGGGAGAAGGGAAATAAGGATCGAGTATTACTTATACTTTTGAAAGAGATTAGGTATGTCACTAGTCCTTTTATCAGATTGCCCGATAGGAAAAAAGTGGGCGATAAATCGGAGGTCTTAAGGATATTCTGAGAATTGATAACGTACGACCAAGAAATGGGTCGTGACGACTACAGGGGTGATAAGTATAAGTATTTAACCATGGGATGTAAGGATCACAGGGCTAAGGATAATATTTTCTAAGGTACACGGTGTTCCAAGGGCTAGGGAGTTCTTTTTCATCCTAGTTCGCCAGCTTGTATGCATTTCCAGGGTATACAATGTTATGACATAAGGGCCTTCCCAGTTTTGTTTCAGTTTTCCATTCAGATGGGCGTACTTGGAAGGCATGATTTTCTTTAAGACTAATTCTCCAATATTAAAGGTTCGTTCGAAGAATTTCTTATCGTAAGCCCTGGCCACTCTCCTCTGATATACCTGAGCGTGATCAGCTGCCCTTAGACGTGTTTCATCAAGCTGCTCTAGCTGTGTGAGTAGGGCAATTCTCCTCTTATCTAAGGATAGCTCATCATTGAGTTGAGTCTATAAGGATGATACTTGTATCTCATATGGTAGGACTTCCTCCATCCCGTAGGTAAGGAGGTAGGGAGTTTGGTCAGTGGCCATACGAATAGAGGTCCTATAGGCCCAGAGTGCTTCTGGTAGTCGTTCAGGCCAGTCAGCTCCATTGCATATTTCTACTATGCGTTTCAGGATTCGAATCAACATTTTATTCGTAGCTTTCGCTTGTCCATTTCCTTGAGGGTAGAACAATGATGAGTGGCGTAGATCGATGCCGAACTTCTTGCATAATTTTTTTGTCTTCTCCGCGATGAACTGTGGTCCATTATTGGTGATAAACATCCTGGGTACTCCAAACCTGGCAATGATATTCTGAACGATAAACCTCACGAGTGTTGAAGCGGTGATTCTAACATAGGATTCAGCTTCTGCCCATTTGGTGTAGTAGTCGATTGCTGTAAGTATGAACGTATGCTTGTGAATGTTCCCAACTGTGTCTGTGAAAGGTCCGATGACATCGAAGGCCCACATCAAAAATGGCTACGACGAGGTCATAGTGTTCAATGCAACTGATGAAGCTTTGATGAGTGCGGCATGTTCTTGGCATTATTTGCAGGATTAAACATAGAGGTGGCAATCTCTGATCATTGTCGGCCAAAAGTAACCTTGTCATGTAACTTGATCGGCGAGCCTCTGTCTATCGGAGTGGGCACCACAGGTATTGGTGTGTGCTTCTCGGATGATGTATTGTCCTTCGGTGGCCGTGACGCATCGTAGTAGTACTCATTTGGTGAAGGCTTCTTTGTATAACGTTTCATCGAGTATGCAGAATCAGGTGCATCGATTCCTTATCGTCTTCTGTTCGATCTTCATAGCGTATGGAGGGACGTATTGATGCTTTAAGAAGTTTCAGATATCGAAATACCATGGTTGTCCATCGTCGATTGATGATTTTTCAAATCTGAATATAGCGACTTCGGTTTCTGCCTTGACATGCTTTTCCGAAGTGATTGCTCCATTTAGTCTTGTGCTTGTGGGGAGGATTGGTAATTCTCTCTTAACGGTCCATGCTACCTCGTGGGTGGGTACTATCAGCTTTTCGACAAAGAAGGACTTGGTACTTTGGCCGATGGATATCTGGATGACCGCGGTTAAAGTGGCTAAAGAATCTACGAGCTTGTTTTCTAGTCTAGGGATGTGCATGAAAGAGATTCTTTCAAATTTCTTTATCAAATATTAAGTGGCTTCTAGGTATGCCATTAATCTCCTTTCCTTAGTTTTCCATTCTCCTATAACTTGTGAGATTACGAGCTTGGAATCATCGATGATTTTCAACTGTTTAACTCCTAATTATAGTGCTGCTCGTAGTCCAGCTATAAAAGCTTCATATTCTGTGACGTTATTAGTGACAGGAAAATCTAGTTGAAAAGTCTTAGATATGACAACTCCTTCAGGGCTCAGGAGGACTATCTCGATGCCTTTTCCTTTATGGTTTAGAGCACTGTCGAAATAGAGGGTCCATGGCGTCTTATGGGACTCTTCGTTATGAATCATGAGTAGGTCTTCATCAGGGAAATCCTAGTGTATGGGCTCATTGGTTGGGTGTGGGAGATCTGCGAGGTAATCAGCGATTGCCTATCCTTTGATCGACTTCTACGTGATGTAAGTGATATCGAATTCTTGCAAGAGTATATGCCAGCGAGCGATCTTTCATGAGGTTGCGGGCTTTTTGAATACATACTTCAGAGGGTCCATTTCAGGTTAGTACTAGTATCTTATGTGCTCCGAAGTAGTGCCATAATTTGGTTGAGACCCACACCAATGTGAGGTAGGTATTCTCCATTGAAGTGTATTTTCGTTCGTACTCGACCATCATCCTACTAAGGTAGTAGACAACCCTTTCTCTCTTACCATTTTCTTCATATTGTCCCAGAATCACTCCCATTGCTTTATCGTTCGCTGAGAGGTATAGGATAAGAGGTCTTCTGAGAACTGGTGGTGATAGTATGGGCAGGTTAAGGAGGTACTTCTTAATATTATCGAAGGTTTATTGACACTGGTCATCCCATTTATACTCAGACCCTCCTTTAAGTAGTCTGTAGAAAGGATCACATATGTCTGAATGTTGGGAGATAAATCTCCTGATGAATTGCAATCTTCCTATTAGACCTCGAAATTTTTTGATATTATTGAGAGATGGCATCTCAAGGATGGCTCTGACTTTTACAGGGTCGACTTCGATCCCTCGCTTGCTGACTATGAAACTGAGTAATTTTTCGGAGGTGACTCCGAAGACACACTTCTTTGGGTGAAGGTCAAGGCTATTGATTCTTCTCACAAAGTCACAAAGTATCTTGTCCAGTATAATCCGTGGCTTGTTGTTTAGCCTAGATGCTTTGTGTCCTCGTGCGGGAGATGGGATAGAAGTCTTAGGAGAACGGTCTCCTTGTTGGCCACAAACTTGATTTGGGACGAAGGGTTTCCTTTCTTTTTCGAGGTTTTCTAATTTTTTCAGATTTTGTGTTCCTAAATTTTTAGAGTTTTATATTTTTTCTATTTTAAAATTTTTTGATAATAAATATGATACAGGGTCGGTCGCCTCAAGGGACGTTGGGAGAGTTGCTTTCTCTAACTGAGGGAGCGAGGCGGTTGCCGGAGCCGTTCGGGCGATTCTTCGAGAAATATGGACTTATTCCAAATTTGGCATTTTCTTTTTAATCCTCAACTAATAAAACCTTTTGAATAAGTGGCGCGGGTGACAATGGTACTAACGCTTGGATTTCCTCTATCACATTGATTGCCCCTTCTTCGAAGAAGCTCTGGAGATCGTAGTCGATCGAACTATCCTCCTCTAAGCTATAATGTGGTTGTTCTTCCTGTCGAGAGTGATCTCATAAGGGATCCTCGGGGGTAGTGAGTTCTTTCCCTTGAACTTCATAATATGTTAGGATGAGCACACATGCTTGGCAGCGAGGGTAATAATGGTGAGAAATGCAGGGAGATCCCCAAGGACATTCCCATCCTTGTAAGTTTGAGTCGAAGACGGTATGGAATTCATCTTTTTGATCTGACAGTGCTTGAAGTCCTAGCTTAGCTTGCTTTGCTAACTTGAGTGCAGGGAGGTCTATCCAGTAGTCCTCATCATCACTCGGGGGAGGTTGCCACTCTTTCTCGAGATATTTCTAGAATATTTAGAGTTGTGACGCATTTGGGAATGAAGAAGTATCTAGTTCAAGTTCCTCTTCAAACTTTATAAGGACGATGTGGATGTTTCCCCCTGGGTCAATCAAATGACTATTAGAATTTTCTACTTCTTGGGCAGGTAGCTGAGTTGGTCGGTCATCACTTGCTTTTGTCATTATGAGGTTGGGATCGTTCATTCCTAATATTATGAAATGTTGGACCCAGCTAGCAAAGCATTCTAATATATTGGTATATGCCTTACAACGGGGTTGGTATGGGTGAGCAATACAAGGGGAGTCCCATGGGCATTCCCATCCCCCAAGGTCGAGGCCGAGGTAGATGCTATGCGAGTTAAGATTTTCTTGTAGAGTGTCATCTTCTTCCCATGTTGAGTGCAAGTGCTCTTCACTATCTTGCAAGGCAGCTATGTGGAAGTCTTCATCGTCAGTGGATTCCCAATCTCATACTTACGGCTCTAGTTCTGAAGGTTCTTTCTTCCTCTCTTCTATAAACTCCTTAGTATCAAATATGGGTTTGACTCCTTCAAGCGATTTATCAATATCATCATTCAGATTGGTTAGATCATTGAATGCTTTAGCCATTTGCTCGATTTCTGCTTCTTGGGATTTAGTGAAGGATATTTCCTTCTACCTTGGTACATCTGCTTTTTTAGTGGTCCTATAGACAAAGTGGTCATATAGAGTCAATTTGGATGAGGTAGGGAACAAGTCGGCTTGTGGGCTGTCTGATTGATAACCTAACCCTATGTGATTGCATATTTTCGTTGGGATGACAGATCCTACACGACCTTGCTTATTTTTGCCGAGTCTGGTGTGCAGGACATATCCGAGTTGGTACATGAGGTCCCACCCTTTTGTTGCAGTGAGATTGATGTCATAAAGTTTAGCGAGGTCTGGCTAACCTCTCTCCTCATTAATTTTTGTTGACACGTTAGGGGAGAACTAGGAGGGGTAGGGGGACGGACTTTCGTAACTGTTGTCTCATCAGGGATTCGAGTCTTTTGAATATGGACCGTGTCAATACGAAATCATGGGCTATCGAAAAACTTGTCGCGTGATCAGTATCCATCTCCTGGAGGGGTGCATTAGTGAATATATGGATGATGGAGTCCTCGTACGAGAATTTGACTCATTGATGGTATGTGGATGCGACGGCCTTCATTGACTCTAGCCATTTTCTTCCTAAGATAAGATTGTACGTACTAGCGGAATCAAAAACATGGAAGGTAACGTCTTTCATTACAGGTATAAGGTGAACCTGGAGTTTAATAGTTCCTTTGACAAAGCGACGCGAGCCATCATAAGCTATGAGTGACAGTGTCGAAGGCCTGACATCCTGCTCCGTGTATTCGAGCATCTTTAACATTGTGAGAGGGAAATATGGTACGACCAACATTGCCCTCTCACAATGTTGGTCGTACCACATTGTGAGAGCTCCTGTGTCGACCAACACATGGGGTACGAAGAATCCTCTAATTATGATTTTAAGGTATATAGGAGTCGCACTCCCATAGAGTGACTCTTTAGGCATGTCTGCGTCTTTGAAATTGAGTGCTGGAGGTTGTGCCATGACCGAGGTGATTTGATGTAGCCAATCTAATGTTGTGTCCTCATCCACTTGTGTGTCTTTAAGTGTCTTTATCAACAATCGGTGATGGTCAGGCAATTTTTTGATGAGTTCTAGTATGGATATCTAGGTCGGGATCTTTTGTAGATATCGCAGAAGGTCATATTCTTGTCCTGGATCGAGTGTCATTTCTTTACGTAGCCAATGAGCCTTGGGTGCAGATGATTGGATTGGTTGAGGTGCGAGAATTGGTGGAGGAATAACGTGAGGTGGGGATGGCAAGTTAACCTCTCTTTCTCTTACACTCCCCTCTGGTGGTTGTGCATTCATGAAATCCTTATTTTGAGGGAAAGGCAGAGATGGATAATTGGTTCCTGACTTGAGAATCGAGCATATCGATTATTGACCGAACTCGGTGTGGTTCAACGCGAATGTATTTATGAAGTGAGTGAAATTCAAGGTCAAAGCACGTACCTGAATGGTGTCGCTCCAAGGTGAAAGATACTATGTGTAATCCTCTTCTTCTAGGAAAGAAGAGACCAGTGTCTCGCATGGGTCGGGATGTTCTTCGCGCTCACTTTCTTCTATGTTTGGCAAACACTCAATCTTTGTTTTATTCTCCCGGCTTGGAGTCTTTCGGATGACACTTTCTACCCATGCAGCAATTTGATCTATAGTTTGAAGAACGTGATCTCCGTACTCGGGTTCAGAATTGAACGAAGGGAGTGGTAATGGTGTTGGTTCAGGATTCGGAGGGGTTAAAGGTTCTAGCGGGTGACTACGGAGGAATGGTCTTTTGGCCCTAAAGGAATGGACTCGTATCTGAGTGAATTTTGGATAGGGAGGTGGGCTCGGTGGGGCAATGCGAGTGATCAAGGCCGAGGGATGCGGGGCTGAAGAAACTCTCGCTAGTGTGGCAGAAGTATTAGAGGGTTGAATGCGAGTGATTAAGGTGGAAGGCTGGAAGGAGGATCGATCAGAGAGATCTACGGTGGTGACTTGAGCTGGTGTTGCCTGGTTGTGGTTGGGCATGGGGTTATTAATGATCCCTAGATTTTGATGGGGTTGGTTATTATTAGGGTTAGGATTCCTAAGCGCTTCCCAATCGATCTGATTTCGATCATTCATGTCATAGATTACATCCCTAAGGACCCAACAATCTTTTAGGTTGTGTCCCGCGTATTGATGGAAGGCACAGTATTTACTATAGTCTAGATTTGTCGGCTATGGGCGAGGTCTTTCTTGCGAGAATTGGAGGAGGTTCTGAGTGTTGAGGAGATGAAAGATGTTGGGAATCGTATTCGGTAAAGGGTGGTAGTGTTCCTGCCTCGACTGGTAGGGGCCTCTAGTTGGGTTGAAGTTTTACAGTGGGGGTACGTTATTATAGTTTGGCGCATGGGCCGGTTGATTTTGCGTCGTGTTTTGGTAGTGGTAGGTGTTGGGATATTGGTTTCTATTCTGATACTGACCCTAATTCTGGTTCTGGCCTTGGTTTTGGTTTGCATATCTTTGTTGATTAGCGCCTTAGTTTTGGTTGATGTACCGTTGTTGATTTTGATTTTGCTCAAAATTTCACGATTGGAAATTCCTGTTACCAGAGTTTTGTCCTTAGTTGACAACGGCGTTGACCTACTCGTTTCCTGAGGCTTTTATTATTATTTTTTGATTTTGATTCACTGGAAGAGCCTACTTTCAACGTGATTATGGACAGAGCAAGGTCTCTGTCTTTAATGTGTCGTGCTAGTCGGGATGCCCGAGAGTGGAGTGCAGTGAAGTTAGGGCAATCACTTATGACAAATGCGCTCTTTAACGGTTCTCTAATATTATCGATGATAATGTCCACCGAGTCCTTCTCTTTCATTGAAGTGTCGATCCTGACAGCGAGCTTTCTCCATCTGGCGACGAAGTCAGTAAATTCTTCATCAGGTCCTTGCTTGGCCGCCATCAAATCGCTAAGACTGGCCGTCTCTTGGATCAAGTATTTGTATTGGTCTAGGAATTGACCGACCAAATCGTCGAAGGTCTCTATCTTATAAAGCGAGAGTCCCACAAACCAATCTAAAGCTTTTCCTTCTAATGAGCATTGGAAATAGTGAATGAGAAATCCTTGATTATTACATATGGGCCGATAATCGTTATAAAAGAGGGCCAAGTGATGATTCGGATTTCCCGTGCCATTATATTTGATAAATTTCGGTGGTTTGAATCCTATTGGTAAGTTAAATTTAATGTCTCAACAAAATTTGTCGAATCCGAATGAGTGACTTGGGCGCTCTCTCTTGGCCATGTACTCATCGAGTATTTTAGGGAGATCTTCGATTTTAATAGTGCTATCTTTTGGAGCGACCCGTGAGCAAACCTTGTCTAGAGAGTCATCGTTGAAGGATATGTGAGCAGGTTGTCTCAATGGTGTGGCGCGGGCTGACACCGTGCTCGGGGTTGGAGGTGGCCTCTCTTGTCGTTCTTGTTCTTCTAAAAATTATTGTGACCTGATGGTTTCTTATGCAGCGGCCAATCCTCGAAGTAATTCCTCAAAGTCATCGTCTCCTCTTTGTATTCTTTGAATACTAAGCTCTACGATTTGTTGAGTAGTAAGGTTTTGTCTAGTGTTATCATCTCTCCTATTATGATTATTATCGGTGTGTGGGGTAGAGAAGGGATTTTTTTGCTCGCCAGCTATGTTAATCTCAGGTTGTCGTGGGTTGGAATTATAAAGTGATTCTTTCTCATACGCGGCGTTATTATGATACCCCCACAATGGTGGGTCTCCTAAAATCAGTCTTTGTATGCCAGACATCTTGAGTCTTTGACGAAGACTCATATATTTAAAAGAGAATCTAAATGACACGATGAAAGGAAAATAGGGAAATAAAATAAAAACTATCTAAAAAAAAGGGTTTGTAAAAGTGTCCCATCGCGATCGCCAGTCTGTTGGTGCACGTTTTTTCTGGGTTCCTCTCGATTCCCGTTGAATCAGTGGCTCCAATTCTGTCCAAGTGAACTCTAGCGATGCGGCGTTTGGAATGGTGGAGGTAAAATAAAAAGGGGGTTTTTTTCTAGGAAGGTTCCTAGTTTGTTGCGATCGCCAACTGCAAATGTTTAACGACGCTGTAACACGTCAATGATCATGCTTTAGAGTGGGTGTGGGCTACTTCTTTACTGAATTGTCCACCTGCGAACGTCAGCAGCTATGTTTCTTCTTATAATTCAAATAGTTTAGTTTTCCTTTTATTTTTCGTTATTGTTGTATTTTTAATCAGTTTAGACTTCCCAGTTCTGTTGTGAGTTTAACTGTGTGGTTTATTATAGTTGATTTAATCTAGTATTCTAATTCTACCAGGATTCTAATTAATTTCAATTTCCTAATCTTATTAGAGTTCCAATTAATTTAGTGTCCTAATGCTACTAAAAGTCCAATTGATATCGGTCTCCTAATTGTCCTAGGAATGCAGGTATATTAATTCTTAATGAAACTCTAATTAAATCAAGCATGCTAATTATACTGAAATTTTAAGTAAAGCAAGTATACTAATTGTATTGAAATTCTAATCAAAACGGATATAATAATTTGACTGAAATTCTAATTAGAGCAATTATAATAGTCCTACCAGAATTCTAATTGGAATAGGGAACTAATTCTACTAAAACTCTAATTAAAATAAAGAGACTAATTGTACTAGAATTACGACTAGAGCGAGAAATTAATTATCCTAAGATTCTAATTAAAGCAATGAATTATCTATGCTAAAATCTAATTAAAATAAGGGAACTGATTTTTTTCTAGAATTATAATCAAAGCAATGAATTCTAGGGATTAAATAAAAATAAAGCATGTAAATTAATTGTATTAAAATTCTGAGAAGAAATTATGGAACTAATTTTCTAATCCTAATTAAAGCAACAAAATAATTCTAAAAAAAAGGGATTTTGGGCTCGCTATGCTAAGGAGGATCGACCTCTTTCCCGAGTACCCTCCGTAAGCTCCCTTGGGCAAGTCGGGTGGCTGAGATTAAAGATAAATTAGATTTCGGATTATAAAAATAGTATTTTTAGATTTTCAGAGTCGATTTCGGGATTATAATTGTGAATTGAATTGAGAAACTAGAATTAAAAAACTGAAATAATGTTTAGGATTTTTAAAAAATATTAAACTAAGGAATTGAACTAAAATTTAAAATTCTAAGATTGAATTCGGGTCTAAAATCAGAAAAATAGACCGTATGATTACGGACTGGTTCTAGAACCTAAGAACTAGAACCAGAGATTAATCATAGGGCTGGAAATTAAGATTTTAGAAAGGAATTGAGTCAAGGGTTGGTGAATTAGACCGTCAGATTAAGGACTAGTTCTAGAAACGGGGAACTAGAACCAGCTATTGAAGATTACGGTCTAAAAAGGGTGCTACAGTCTAAAACTGAAAATTCAATATTAATAATTAAAACTAAGAGAAGTCCTAGGTCTAAGAACTAAAATTAAACTAAGGGGTCAAGGTTAACGGTTGAATTTTTTACCTAGGGCCGGGGTTGCAGAGATAAATCTCAAAGATTCGAAACTTGAATCTCGAAATCATGGCTATGTTCCTCTATGGTTTCGTTATCGAAGTTCTTTGATTTCGAAATCCAAAAAAAATCCGTTCTCTCAACATTGCCAGCCTCCTCTGGGGTAAATTAGAAAAAAATCTTTTATAGGTTTTTCTCCAATTAAATGCCTTGTTTTAGGCATTTAACCGAATTACGCGCCCGTCTCCCGGTGCTTAATTGCTTGGAGTCAGCCACCGACTCAGTGAGCAATCGGCTGACTTGCTCAGCAAGTTTCCTAGTTCTAACAACATTAGGACTCATTGTGCCCATTGTGGGGTGCACAATCCAATTAAGCACCTCTTTCAAAGTATTTAATTTAGAAAACTTGGGGGTCAAGGACTGTAAGACTAGGTCGGGTGTAGGCCGATTGCACGCTGGTGGTGGAGTGCTTAATCCGATCGCGCGTTTCATATGAAGTGCGTGATCAAGTCTCAGAGTGGTATGGAAAAGGGAGTCTAGTCTGGAAAGGGGACTGATTGCGCGTTTGTGGTTTGGCGTGCAATCAAATTGCGCACGTGGTTTTAGGCACGTAATTCTGGGTTGTCCGAGTTCGGGTCAGGTCTGAAATGCCAAACTATTATTTCAGCATGCATTCCGACTGTATACTATTATTTTAGTATATAGTCTCTCTACGTCGGGACTTGAGCCACAGAGCTATTGTTTCAGCCTGTGTTCAGCCATGTACTATTATTTTAGTGCATGGTCCCCGCGTTAGGGTTATGGGGCTTGAGCTACAGAGCTATTGTTTCAACCTGCTTTCAGCCATGTACTATTTTTTCAGTGCATGGTCCCAATTAAGGGTAGGGGGTCTAAAATGCAAGACTATTGTTTCAGTCTGCATTTCGACTACATACAATTGTTTCAGCCATGTACTATTATTTCAGTGCTTGATTCCCACGTTAGGGTCATAGGGCTTGAGCCACAGAGCTATTGTTTTAGTCTGTGTTTAGCCATATACTATTGTTTTAGCATAGGGTCCCAATTAGGGTTATGAGGTCAAAGGTTGATCGAACGAATTTGTATATTCCGAGAGGGCAAAATGGGGGTGTCTACACTATTGTTCAAGGTCGAGCATATGCTGTCACAGCAACTGTTGCCCTGACATCAAACGACGTCATTCAAGGTATCATTACGCTTTGAGAGTTAAATTGATTCATTGATATTCATATATTATAACATGTTTTGATAAATTTTATATTTAGAGATATTAATGACTGCTGTACACTTAAGCTTTTATGTTTTAATATATAAACTAAAGGTACCCTTGTCATGCGTCGTAAAGGTGACATGAGTCAAGCAGATGCACGAGTATTGATAGATCTCGAGTCTAGTTACTCATTTATCACTCCCCTATTCTCTGAGAAGTTAGGCATTGTTCCTAAAACCCTTGATTTCATATTGGCTGTATCAGTCCCTACGAGAAGCTCGGTAAGCATATATACGATATGTCAATCAGTTATCGTGATGATTGAGGATCATGAAACAATGAACGATATGATTACATTGAGTATGGAAGGGTTTGATGTGATCCTTGGAATGGATTGGTTGTCAGCATACCATGCAAGCGTGGATTGTCTTCGGAAGATTGTGACCTTCCGACCTCCAAAGAGAAAATCCTTTTTATTTTATGGAATCAAATTCAAAGTCGCGCCATTCATTTCAGCTATCCGAGTGGAGCGTATGATGAAGAATGGTTGCTACGGATATCTTGCTTACTTGCAAGATCATCAGGAGAAGAAAAGGGACATCTCTCTTATCACAGTTGCATGTGAATATCCAGATGTTTTCCCTGAGGAATTACCCAGATTGCCACCTGATCAGGAGATCGAGTTCACAATCGAGTTAGCACTAGGCACTGAACCATTGTCAAAGGCTTCGTACAGAATGACACCTACTGGAACTGAAGGATCAGCTTCATGAGCTATTGGATAAAGGTTTTATTAGATCAAGTGTGTCTCCTTTGGGAGCACCGGTATTATTTGTGAAGAAGAAGGATGGTTCGATGCGATTGTACATCGATTACTGCCAGCTAAACAAGATGACGATTAAGAATCATTACCCACTTCCGCGGATTGACGACCTTTTTGATTAGCTACAGGGCGCAAGGTTCTTCTCAAAGATTGATCTGAGGTCGGGTTACCATCAGCTTAAGATTAAGGTGGACGACATCTCCAAGACTGCGTTTCGCATGAGGTATGGCCCTTATGAGTTCCTAGTTATGCCTTTTGGGCTAACAAATACACCGCATTGCTCATGGACTTGATGAACCGGGTATTCAAGCCATACCTCGATAAATCAATGGTAGTTTTTGTAGATGATATCCTCATCTATTCAAAAATAAGAGAGGAACATGTACAACATTTAAGAGTAGCTCTTTAAACACTCAGGGACCACCAACTATACGCCAAGCTTAGCAAGTGCGAGTTTTAGCTTGATCAGGTCAGCTTCTTAGGCCACGTCATCTCTGAGAAGGGTATAACAGTCGATCCTACAAAGATCGAATCTGTAGTGAATTAGGAGAAATTGAAGACGGTAATGGAAGTCCATAGTTTCCTGGGCTTGGCAGGATACTATAGACGATTTGTAGAAGGGTTCTCTAAACTCTTAGGTCCGCTTACTCAACTTACGAAGAAGAATGCTAAGTTTGATTAGACAGAGCAGTGTGAGAAGAGTTTTCAAGAACTCAAGAAGTGTTTGACTACAGTACCAGTACTGGCTATACCTTCAAGTGGTGGAGGTTTTACAGTCTACACTGACGCTTCATACGGTGGATTGGGCTGTGTTCTCAATCAGGATAAGAAAGTTATCGCTTACGGATTTAGACATCTCAAAGACCATGAGAAGAACTATCCCACTCATGATTTAGAGTTAGCAGCGCTAATTTTCGCTTTGAAGATCTTGAGGCACTATTTGTACGGTGAAACGTTTGATATCTTCACAGATCATAAGAGCATCAAGTACCTTTTTAATCAGAAGGACTTGAACATGCGACAACGAAGATGGATGGAGTTCTTAAAAGATTATGATTGTTCCATCCAATATCACCCTGGGAAGGCCAATGTAGTGGCGGATGCTTTAAGCCAGAAGTCTTCGGCTTAGTTATCACATCTCATTACGAGAGTGCATCGGTGGCGCTTACTTGAGGATATGGCCTTGTGTGACACAAGGTTTGACGTTAAAGGATAACAAGTATTGATGGCCACCCTCGTTATCAGGTCAACGTTATTTGAAAATATTCATAAACTCCAAATAGTTGATGATGAGCTTATGGCCATTAGATAGGGAGTGATCAACGGATCCCGAGCAGATTTCTCCATCAGGGAGGATGGTACCTTGTTATTCCCGGATCGAGTGTGCATACCTACCAGCGTTGAGCTTCAGGACACTATTTTAGAAGAGGCTCATAAATCAATGTATGCTATATATCCTGGGAGTTCTAAGATGTATCAAGACTTAAAGAAAAGCCTCTGATGGAGAGGCTTGAAGAAGGATGTCACAGAGCATGTGTCCAGATGCTTAATCTGCCAACAAGTAAAGGTAGATCATCAAAATCCGACGAGATTGTTGCAACCATTGTCAATATCTGAGTGGAAATGAGAAGCCATTTCTATGAATTTTATATTAGGGTTGCTAAAGACATTGAGGAAACATAATGCCATCTGGGTCATTATGGATAGACTAACCAAATCTGCACATTTTCTGTCATATAGTACTTCATATACTGCCAATAAGCTTGTGGAGCTGTATCTGAAAGAGATAGTTAGACTTCATGGCATATCGATCAGTATTATGTCTGATCGCGCTCCGCTCTACACATCTTTATTCTGGCAGAGATTTCAAGAAGGCATGGGGTTCAAACTTAATTTCAGCTTAGCGTTTCATCCTCAGACATATGGGAAGATTGAAAGAGTGAATCAGATCATAGAGGATATATTGCGTGCGTGCATGTTAGATTTTTATGAGTCATGGGATCAACATTTTCCTCTGATTGAGTTTGCGTATAACAATAGTCATTAGTCCAGCATTGGCATGGCTCCCTACGAAGCCTTATATGGACGACGATGCAGATCTCCTTTGAATTGGGAGGAAGTCGGTGAGAAGCTTATTTTGGAACCTGATATCATGGACAGTACAACTGAGACGGGTGTATTGATCCGCGAGAGATTACGAGTTTCTCAAAGTTGCTAGAAAGTTATGTTAATCTTCATCGAACGCAAGTTGAGTTTCAGGTACACTTGATTGCGTTTAATACCTTGGGTTTTCCTTGTCTTCTCAATTCGTAGAGTTAACACCTGTTTTCAGGTAGGAGACAAGGTCTTTGTTAAGATGTCTCTAACAAAGGGCGTGATACATTTCGAAAAATGTGAAAAGCTAAGTCCACGTTACATTGGACCTTTTGAAGTGCTAGGTCGGGTTGGAGAAGTCGCGTATCGGATTGTTCTGCCACCACAGCTGGCAAGCATGCATAACATATTCCATGTTTACATGTTGAAGAAATATGTGAAAGACCCAACCCATGTCTTGAATTTTTAGCTGATTGAACTTCAAGAGGATCTGACTATGATAGAGGAGCCTATACAGATTCTGGTCCGTAAAGAGCAAATATTACGGACTAAGCTAATTCCACTTGTGCTAGTAAGGTGGAGGAATCATTCTTCTGTAGAGGCAACCTGGGAGCGCGAAGTTGAAATTTGTGAGCAATACCTGCAGTTATTTCATTGATAATCAAGGTAAATTTTCATTTGGATTTAACTCTTTATTGCGCAAATTTCTTGGTTACATACAATTATGTGCATGTTATCTTGCATAGAATACTGGTGTCATATTGCAGAATAACCTATGGTTCATATACGAAATGAACAGCTGTTAAAAACCTATAGTTTAAGAAACAATTTTGCTGTCATAATCTGATCGATCAAATTTGTGATTTGATCGATCAAATGCTAATTCGATCGATCAATCTAGAAAGTTGATCGATCAAACATTGTTGGGTTTTGTTCTATTTAAGAACTGTTCGATCAATCAAAATTGGAATTTGATTGATCAAATTGAAATCCGATCGATCAAATTAAACAATTGATCGATCAAATTTGTCGAGTTAGGGAGTTTTATTTTGAAATCCGATCAATCAAATTTGAACATTGATCGATTGAATCTGTCAATTTAAGTTGTATTTGGGTTTTATTTTACCCATTTGTACGATCGGAAAAACCTAATCGTTTGAGGCTTCCTTGCATCCTTTGGGTTCGAAGTGATATTCCGGCTACTTCCGGCTGTCGATGCGTCGCATTTTCACTCTGTGGATCGCGTAGTGATAATTTCTCGCTGTAAACCCTAAAATTTTCTCTTTCTTTTAGGGTTTTTTGTGCATTTTCCACATTTTAATCTATGGGCCTGTGAACCAATAACTCCTCACACAAGGTTCCTACTTCACGGGTTCGTGCACCTCTGTAGCCCTTCGAACCGGTTGCACAACCAATCGTGCCACCCGTGGCACCACCCGAACAGGTCGTGCCAACCGTTCAACCCCCACAGCCACCACTCATTACCCGAGAACTTTCAAAGGAGTGGTGGGCATCAAAGACCTTTCTGCCCGAATATGCGTTTACCCCTACACACTTTGACTGTGACAGCCCCGGATTTCGGCACCCCGAAACCCGTGCCATCAGCACGATCTTCTTGACCGTGCCCTTTTGCTAAGCACGGAACACTGGTATATCAAGCATTGTAATAGAATAATAAACGAAATTGCGGAATTTAAATCTATATCAATCAACTCCCCAAAAGACAGTTCTACCCTCATGCCTCTGCATGAATGGAGAACCGATCCGAACCATCGATGACAGCAATCATCACGGATGGTTCGTCCCAAAAGAATTATCCCAACTCCTTATATACATGGTTTTAAACAAAATCAAGGCTTGACATACCAAGCCGTACAAAATCTCTCTAAAAAGCCCTCAAAGCGGCACAACGGAGTCCTCTAGAAGAAGTCCTCAGGAGGTGGCTCCAACTCGTCACCGGCCGCAAGGTCCGACTCGTCGGGATCAGCGTCTCCTGAAGCCTCGGCAGCTGCTAGTAGTGGACCTGCGACGTATAGTCTATAGGGTGAGCTACATCCTAGCTCAATAGGGAACAAACACAGTTGAACATATAAATTATAACTCACATATATTCCATGATATGCCATGCATGATGTGTCTATGCAGTTATTGATGAAAACAGTTAAAAAGCATTTCGTTTTACTGTTGATTACTTATGCTTTCATTTACTCATGAATGATGCTGAAAAGGCCTAAAGCAAAACTTAAACTTTCAACTTAAGTAGTCCCCGAGCAATATAGCATCGAGCCCCGATGAGATACCCTTCATCGTCATCTATATAGCGGTTTAACGTATTCTGGGAATACCATATAGTACCCAAGCCCTTTCACGGGATTGGTGGCGGGTTTCACTTGTCTCAAATCAACACCCACAGGGTGTGCTTACTATGTCTGGATAAGCCTCATCGGTTTGCGCCATACCAGATCGCGGATATCCTGCCGTGTCAATCGTGGATATCCCGCCACGTCGGTGGGGTAACCTATCAAACCTCAAATAACAAAAATATCGGTGCCTTACATATAGTTATTCACCGTGTAAGTGTGCTATCTTATATCAGTTAGGCCCTATCAAACATGATTCAATCATTGGATACATCCCTGGGATGTATCCATTTACTTGCATCACACCTGATGCTCTCATCTCTTTACTTCTTCATCCCCTGGGGATGGCTTATTAGAATTACTCTTATGGATGTCACACGCACACACACTTTTCACAATTCTTAAGCAATTAAACAATTGAATTGAAATCTATATCACTACATACATGCTCTTGTAAAATAAGGTACATGTTCAAGGTGTTCCCTACCTCAAGTCTTCATTGGATCAATGCATCAAGGTCCCACGTGGCTCCTTGTGCACTAGTCCACACGTACCACCTATCGTACCACATAACAGGTGAAACACATCACAAAGGATGCAATAAAGAAGGTCTAAGACCCTCCAAGAATCTTAAAGTCAAACTCAAAAGTCAACATAACTTATCTCAGTCGATTAATCGAACTCCAAAATCGATTAATCGAAAGTCAATATCGATTAATCGATTCTCAAATCGATTAATCGAGATTCTCATTCGATTAATCGAATCTTAATTCGATTAATCGAAATTCTCTGTTCAGCCAAGTCGATTCTCAATTCGAGTAATCAAGTTCCTAAAATCGATTAATCGATCCCAAATTGATTAATCGAAAATTGAAATCGATTAATCGAAATCCCATTTCGATTAGTCGATTTTCCCAAGTCTTTTCCTCCAGCCCCCTGGGGTCCACTGGAGGTTCCCAGTCGATTAATCGATACCCAAATCGATTAATCGAAATCCAAAGTCGATTAATCGAACTCCAATTCGATTAATCGAAATCGGGGTCCACTGACTTTTCAACTTCCTGGCCAATTTCGATTAATCGAAACCCAATTTCGATTAATCGAAATTGTCAGATTCAGCCCTTTTCGAGCTGTTCTTCCCCATCTTTTTCCACACTTTTTCCTCTATTTTTCTAAACCATTATCCTATGATTTAAACCATTTTCAACTACAATTTAGACTCTACCATCTATGCATCTTATTCACAAAATTTTACCTTGAATCAATCTCAAATTGATTTCAAATCTATGGTTGGAAAGGCTAGGGTTCCAGCTTTGCTTCTAGCGGATCCCTCGCGTCGAATCCGACGTTTATTGCTCGAATCTCCCTTCCTCAACTAGCATTTACTCCTCTCTTTACTTCTCTCTCTCTCTCTTCTTTACTCTCCTTCAACAACCATCAAACTCTTGCTTTTAGGGCTATTAAACCCTTTTATCCCTTTCCTCACTTGTGTGTTGAGCACATACACCGCGGTAGGTGTATGCGACTTCACATTCACAACACACACCACCTAGGCATTCAACCCATCACATCTCGTCCGTTCATCACATTCTATGCTAACTCTTGATCTCCTGATTGGTCAAACTTGTGACCAATCGGGCACGGATCCCGAGGTCATAGTTTAGCGTGATTTTTTCGGGCTATTACATTGACAATCGACCCAAAATGACTTGGGCGATTGATTATGTCACCAAGTTGGGAATAAAACTCATGCATGAACCATTCCACGATCACTATTGTCCTCGAATAGTGTGGCTATTCTACCAACACCTAAGGAGGGGCAGTGACCGTCATCAATTAACCAACAAAATCGATGGACTTGAGTATAAGTTCAACCAATTCCACATTGCCGCCACCTTACAATGCCCCTCTAGGTATGTCGAGACTTGTGGTTTGTCGGCACCCTATATCAAGGACGTTCCATTCGAAGATGTCATTGCCAAAATGACACATGGTCAATAGGGGTCGGGTCAATAAATTACCCGAGCCCAACTCCTTGATAATTTATGGATGCTTGATACCTTTATCAAGTGTACCATCTACCCGTTTTTACATAAATCAGAGCGTAGTAGCATTGTGAAATAAGCTCTTTTTTTAGCATTCGAGAACTGTTGGTTTTCTATTTTCGACGTAGTCATCGATGGCATACTGAATGCCATGGATCGTATGTCTGAAAAGAAGGTGTCTCCAAAGAAAGAAATACCATACGCTCGACTGATTACGCGTATGGTCGAGCAATATAATGCCCTATGAGAGGCTTATAGCATGGCGCCTAGGGAGCCGAGAAGGAATAATAACATTAAGATTTTCAAACTTAAAGACTGGATCAAGAGCTACAACCTTTTAGTGAAGAGGTTATCAGAGGAACGGGTTGTACCACCAGCCCACGCAGGGGCAGAGCCTGTAGAGCGAGCTCCAGATTTGGGGAGGCACAACCCGATCTTCCACCTTAGACGGATATACCTGCTAGACCAGCCCCCATTCCTACTTGCCGACCTACACGTGGTAGCACATCTCGACGTTCTGAGTCCTCCACTATACCCTTAACAGTGTGCTAGCCGCGATCAATGAAGTTAATAGCTGGGTTCATGCGCCGATAGATGAGATGCAGGAGTTCCACCGTCAGGTGCATCGACGGTTAGACTTTCATGAAGGGATGCTCATGGATCAAAATTTCGTCCAATATCGATACGTTTCAGACGATACGTATCGGTATCAGAGGTGGATGATAGGGTACATTAAATGTACCGTATCGTTCTTTTATATGGTATATATCAAACGATACATTCAATGTATCGTTCGATACAAACCGATACTGATACGTATCATCCGATACGTATCGATTTTGAGCTCGGATGATACGTATCATTTTTTCATCATTTTGATCCATGGGGATGCTATCTCTTTTGATGTAGCAGGCATACTCTACCACTGCTACCCCCATGATCGGTCATGCTCACCTATATGTCGTTGATCCACGTGACTACTGCACCAAGCCACCCAGACCCAGTAGACTTGCACCTACAGAGCCTAGACCATCTGCTCCACCAACAGGTAATCACACTAGATCTTTTATTTAAATTTATAATTATATACAACTATTTTTGATTTTATATTTAAATTTTGATTCTGATCATGTATGTTTCCTGCATGTTGTGTTGATATTCTTTGACTGCACTTGCTTGTTATATTCGTTATCTGTCTTATGCACTCTACACTTTGTACACCCTGTCTGCGGTATATCTGCTCTGTATTCGATTTCTGTCTGCACCCTTTGAGTGACTTTTGTTAACTGTCTGTATGTCCGATCTGTATGTATGGTCGTTTGAGTCACGGTGGGGTGTTCTTCCGAGCATGTGACACTTGGGATGGTATGCATCCATGTACAGATGCAATCCTCTATGGTATTATGGGATGCCACACGCAGTACATCCAGGTTACTAAGGATCCTGATCCTCCACCAGCATGCTTAGCGAAGTCTATTGCACTGTGACCCATTCTTTAAAGTTAGGACTATTTTGTTTATGCTTAGTTCTGAGAGATTGTTAGGATTAGGGCTCACCGTAGACCTGTCTGAATATGTCTAACATTTTCGAGGATGAAAAATTCCTAAGGGGGGGGAGAATGTAATGACCCTAAAAATCTAAAACATATTTGGCTGTATTAGTATTCGTGCCTAGCATAGAAATCGAGACAAACTTAAATTTTATAATAATAATATTAATGTCGATGTTATTAATCTGTAAGCGTGTAAAGCCATAGGTCAGGTGTTATGCGAGTATGAGATTTGAGGAGATACTTGGTGGAATGCTATACATTGAGTATGATGTATGTGCTCAACACCGGAGCGAAAGATTTAGAAATGGAAATATCAAGGATATTTCCTGAGTTAGCTTATAAGAGAAGGAAGGCTAGAGAATACCCATATCTCTCTTCTTTGATATGAAATTCTGCCATTAAGCTCACTTGGGTGCTGATTTTATATTGAGTGTGGACTAGTTCAAGTTCTAGAGAACTCCCTGTGAAACCAAGGTTAGAGAAACCCTAAATTATTGATACTTTGAATTAGCGCATGAAGGAATCGACGTCTGTACGTCATATCATATTTGGAAGGCATAAATGCCTTTGGGTGTTAACGTGGAGCCGTATCTCTGGTTCATTGGTGAACTCACTTCGGCAAAACTTTTGAATTCCGGATCCGAAAAACCACCTGGAGCCAAAGTTTGCCTTGAACGACGGAAACGACGTTAAAGAGGTGAGTTACTATGTTTTTGTAGTAGTTTTGACCAAATAAATATGTAGATGCTTGAGCGTGTGTGATTCATTGAGAATCATTAGAGTTAAGGATGAAAAGGGTTAAGAATCAACGAACTGCATTTATGACAGAAATTATCATATCCGATCGATCAAATTTGGGATTTGATCGATTGAATTATATAGAACCTTATAGAACAGGAGGGTGATTTTCTGGAGGTTGATGCCCAATAAATCTGATTGATCAAATTTAGAACTGACCGATCAAATTATAAAATGATTGATCAAATGAAGAACTGATCGATCAAATGAGAAATTGATCGATCGAACTGTGAAATTGATCGATCATTTTGGGAAAATGATCGATCGAATTGTATAAATACCTTATAGAACAGGAGGTCTGAAATTTTAGAAATTTGACTTTGAAATCCGATCGATCAAACTTGAGAATTGATCAATCAAATTGAGAATCCGATCGATCAAATGAGGAAGTTGATCGATCGAATTCCCCTATTCTGTATATGTTAATTTTTGGGTTCTGATCGATCAAACTATGGAAGTGATCGATCAAATTGAGAATTCGATCGATCAAAAGAAGTGAATGATCGATCGAATACTAATCAATCAAATAGGGAAAATGATCGATCGAATTCCCTTGTTTTGTCTGTTTTGATTTTTTGGGAAAGACACTGCTGAGCAGTGCACCAATTGGTATTCCGACACCTCTGACACTTATTACACTGTATGTATGGTTTAGGTTAAAATTGAGACGCTTTAAAAAGCTTTGGATTTGCTTAGAAAAACCTGAGTTAAGGTAGGGGAAATTCAACTTAACTTATATATGATTCTGACTGCATGGTCTCATAGCATTTGTATTCTGATATATGTTTTGATTTCTGTTTTAAAAAGTATGCCTTGCATATCAATAAAAGTTCTGTCATCTTCGATTCTTGTTATCTAATATCTGTCATCTAATTCCTGATGTTATGTGATATGCATTTGATTTAAAGTTCATGTGACGAATCTCCCTTACGTGGTAGGATATCCACGACTGGTAAGACGGGATATCCGTGTATCTGATTTGTAATTCCTCCGACACAAGTTGCTCTCCTTTGTAGAGACTTGTTGTAAATTTCTACAATTGTTCATTGAACGACGATGGTCGGGGTTGCCCATCAGTAAACATCTGACTACCACGTGTTATATTCACGGCAATTATTTAAGTATATAATTTAAGCCATTAAATACTGTATGTAGAGCTTCTAAAAACTCTGAGAATAAAATCTGTTTTCTGATATTCTGCATCTGTTCTATTCTTTAAAGCTTTGCATCTGTATTTGACTATTTCTGTCTGTATTATTTGATTTGATCATCTGTTCTAAGATATGTTCTGCAAACCATGTTTTACATTTTCGATGCAATTTAATTGAGTTTCTTCTATTGAACTTAGATGATTAGCTCAACCCTGATTCTATATCATAGGTTTTGAGGCTAGGGCTCCCGGTACTGAGAGTGATCCTGACTATCAGCCAGAGCCTGAGGTTGTGGAGGAGGTCACTGATATCCCAGCTAAAAAGTGCTACCAATAGCTAGGGTATTTTTAGACTTGTATTATTTTTGGCATCTGTACCTGATATTTTGGATTATTCGTGTGCCTGGTGGCCACTCTGTTATGTATTATACTCTTTAGTTATTTTTATTTATTGTTGTATACATCTTGTAGGAACCACTATTGGGAACTATTGTTTTGGGTGATGGATGTCCATCACCAGTGATTCTTTTTAGTTTTTTTTTTTATGATGTATATTCTTATATATATATATATATATATATATATGTATATATTGTTTTCTTCTTTTTGTGCCTTTTATAATGACTCTATCTGCCTCTTTGGATAGTGTCTGCTCTGATTTCTGCTAGAGGAGCATACATTCTTTGATTTGTTCTGGGGTTCATCAATGTTTATGATCCTGATGGCACGGGTTTTCTGGAGCGGAAATCCGGGCTGTCACAATTCAACTCAAATAAAATCATTCAATGCCATTAATAAAAAAATAGATGCCCAATTTTTTTATTCAAACAAAAGATTGCATCTCAACTTATGATCCAACCTTTCAAATTAGCCAAACATTTCAAACTCTACATACCCAATTCTTTTATTCAAACAAAAAGAAGAAAAGAAAGAGAGTTAACAATCTACGGACCCCATGACCCATTTTCAAAATAAAAGAAAAAAATAAAAATAAATTTGCATCGCCTCTCCTGCCAAGTGTCCCCATGCCCCAGTGATCCGTTTGAGGTGAGTTTCAAATTGGAAAGCTTTGCCTGAAATCAAAAGGAGAACATCATTAAACTGAGATATTTATGACTTCCATCTAAGGAGTTCCCATCTAATAGGTCAGGTTGAAAATATTGGCTTGTTATATAAATAGGTTGTATTCAAGTTAGCTCAAACCCAACTCGAACCCAACTTGGTACCTGTTTGCTACACAATATATACGTATATCGTTTTTTTAACAAATCCAGGTCAGGTCCAAAAGTGGATAATAAGTCGAGGTCAAAAACTGAAAATGCAATTAAACCTATGAATCAAGAATGAGTGTAGAAAAAGTACATAATCCTGATAAATACATCTGATAAAACACATTGACTTATAGAAAATACTCAAAATTTCAATTTACGCTAATGATAAGTGAGGAATTGAACATAGACTATCTATAGATGGGAAACAGTGTTATAGATTCTTATAGTTCGCTTAACAAAATATGAAACAAAATATTGCTACTCTACAAAATATCTTGGGCAGATCGATGACAATTTTCATCTTCATTTTAGACTATATGCATCCTACTACGTAAAAAGAAGTTAATGGGCAGCAAAAATTTTCATCAATGGCAATTACATCTAGCTTAACATTCCACCTTGATTTACACCTTTTCACTATTATATGAGCCCGTGGCTGGTGTTTAGTTTTTGGACAATCAGCTGGTAGCCGTTAAAATTTAACTATTTTAGGTTCTTTAATCAAATAATAACTAATGTGATCATCATTGCATACTATTTCCAAGATGATCTTTGTTCACAAGATATTAAGCAATTACCTAATATGTTTATGAGAAGAGAATTCATGACATTAAACCCTATCCCCCACCACAAATCTCTTAAATTAATCGACGGCATCACAATGCTAGTAATGGGTTGGACCAGGGTTCACCCATTGGGCTGGTCCAGTATTAAAAACCATGATATAGAATGCCCATAGAGCAAAGACAGCCATCTACTAAAACATATCACGAGCTAACTCCTTGAATCCAAGTTCGGTGCAACAAGAATAATATTACCTTTTCGTCCAGATGAACTCCAAGTTGTTGATAAGCCTGATCAAATTCCTTACGGCTGATATCACAGATCTGTGTCCATGCTTTCCGATACTTAGCTTCTCCACTCTGCATTTAACAAGTCCAAGGATGATATTAATACCAATAAAAAATTAAACGTATAGCAGATCTCACAGATCTGTGTCCATGTCTTGCAACATAGCTTCCCCACTCAGCATTTCAAGAAGACCAAGGATGATATCGACCCCAATAAAAAAAACATATAAAAAAAAGGGACAATGGCTCCTGACCGACATTTAACACCAAAATGCTATCTAAATGATCTTACACCATGAAAATTATACTTTTTATCTCACACTATTAAAGCCAAGAACAGAACACTCTACACTCATAAGGGAGTTCTTTGAGGCTCAATTCTCACTAGGTATGGTCTTTGGAGTTATGAAATGAATCTTCACTTCAACCTTGAATCTCAGGTTCAACTGAAACTAACTCACACCAACAGGTTAAAGACATGTATTTGCTGGATGCTTCAAAGTATTACATTGTCACATTCCCCTTCTCTACATGGCTGCCTTAAATTCTCTATTTCTGAGTTATTAGACTGATAAAACATCATGAGTTTTCAATTAGGGCACTTTAGAAAAACAACCTTGAAAAATAAACGTTTTAGCAAAACAACCCCGAACTTAAACGTTTTAAAGAAACAGTACTTTCACGGTTTTCAGAACTTCAAAAACCCATGAAAGCACTGTTTTTTTTTTTAAATAATTTTAAAACGGTGTTTTCACGGATTTTTGAAGTTCTGAAAACCACGAAAGCATTTTTTTTTAAACGTTTAAGTTCGGGGTTGTTTTGCTAAAACATTTGTTTTTCAAGGTTGTTTTTCTAATTATCCCTTTCAATTACAATGAAGTTTCTGAATCTAAATCTAAACTCAGTTTCACACATAGTCAACTCACAGGAGAATACTTAGTTTTATCTACCCCCAAACCTATGATGAACGTTGTCCTCGATGTGCATTGAAGGAAACTACAAAGTGGGCAGTGTTAGGTTTATCACATATCTACATCCATCTCTCTATTTTCAGTTACAGCTGCGGTCAGGAGAGTCAGACTCTTTTCTAAATAAACAACAGCACAACAATCAAATTCAAATCATTTTGGCTACCAATTGTATATACATCAGTTGTGAAATCAGTACAAATGAAAACTTTGCAGGTGTGATAAATATATTGCAATAAAAATGCACTACAATAAGAAGTGCATGGAGGAGGAAGCTATGTGGAGACAAAAATCAAAGGCGTTATGGTTGGAGGAGGGTACAATAACACAATTTTTTTTCATTGAGTGGCAAATGGGAGGAGAAAAACTAGCTTTATACATAAGCTGGTGGTGGATGGTTGTGAGTTTACGGATGGAGAAGAAATCATTGCCCAGATTGTAAGTTTCTATGAGAAACTGTATACATGTGAGGATTGGAAAGATCAGTCCTGGATGGCTTGAGTTCAAGTGTATAACTGAAAATAAACGACAGTGGTTGGGAAGGGAGTTTTGAGATTGATGAAGTTACGGAAGTTGTAATGAAGTCTCCTAAAAATAAGGCCCCAGGACTACAAAAGGCTTTACCTCAAGAGTTTTTTCAATGTTTCTTGGACCTTATACAAAAGGCACTACAGCATCCATGAATTTTTGGACTACTAAAGAATACAATATCTCCTCCAAAACCCTTAGTCTCTCAGCAGCTTTCAACTCCGCAATTCTCCTACAAAATAGAACCATTTTTATCGGCGATGCAACTAAGATTTTCAGCTAAAATCGATATTAAAATATTTCTGTTTAGTGCAGACCTGTACAAGACGAGATCTGTTCCACTGGAACTAGGAGCCACTTCCTTCTGATCTTCAGTTTCGAGATAGGTTTGGAGTTGTTGTAGCTGTTGATCCACAGCTGCAGGAAGTAGATTAAGAGAAAATCCAAACTGGGCTAGCAAGAAATTGAAATTAAGGTATCAAGAAACAATCTTTTTATCTTTCAAGAGAACAATTATTTCAGCCTCAGCATGCACACTACTTGTCATGGTGGTGTGTGAAGAGTTGGATTTTGAGCTAGTGACCGTCGAAGGATGCATAGATCCTGTAGGAATATCCTGTTGATTTGACTGAGCTTGTTGCTCTTGAGAACCCCTGCATGAACAGAGTCTTAGAGATTGGAGTACAATGAAACAAAAATTACCAAAACATACTAGTGAGGGCGCATTGATTAGGCCTATGAAGTCACATGGAATATGAGAACTAGAGACTATCATCAAGGTTCCCTTTTTATCAGTTAGGGAGCATAACCAGTTTGCAAGTTGTGAAATCAGGGTTCCGTAACTAATTAAGCTAATACACATCAGAGGTAGTTAATCTGAGTTAATTAAGCTGAAAGTTGCCCCCTTCTGGTGTGTCTTAAGCAATGTTAATTAAGCAGGGAAGTTTTGTTACTTAATCAGAAAGCTGGTCCAATAATCAGAGTGGCCATTTTAATTAAGCAGAAAGCTGGCCTGATATTTAATTGGGAAATGAAGCAGAGCTCTCTGATGTCTAATTAAGCATTGTAAATTCTAATTCAAAAATTAGAAGAGAAGCCATTTAAAATATCAGGTCAGCTTAAACTAGAAGAGAAGCCATTTTAAATATCAGGCCAGCTTAAACTAGTACTTAAGCTGGTACTTACACTGATTCCAGGATGTTTAATAAAGCAGCTAAAAGAAGCTTCATTCCAGTACCTAAACTGGTTTTTAAACTGGCTTCTGAGTGTAGGTGTCCTCAATAAGTCGGTAGGTATAAATATAGCTATCCTTGTAAAAGTAAGGGAAGATTAAAAAAATTGGTCGGTTTGATAAGAAAAAACAATATTCAATCATCCCTAAGAACAGCCAGGCTGTTTGAGCTGCTGGTTCAAGTCGAAACAGTGGTTCTGAGTGTAGGTGTCCTCAATAAGTTGGAAGGTATAAATGAACTTGAATGACAATTTTTAAGGTCTTGCATCTGACCTCTGAATTGGCAGAACCATCCACCCATTTTAAGGGTTTTGATTGCTTTGTATCATGTTATCTGTCAACTTGCAGATGGAAGCTTTGTTACTAACATAAGCAGAAGGTATATAATGCCATTAAAACATCATTGGCAGTTACTGTTAGTGTTCTAAAATCTAGACCAGACCCCACGAACCAGTCTCAAAAGAGATCCAATTTACTTACAAAATATTCAAACCAGAACCAGTTTCAAAAGAGGTTCAATTTCCCCCATATACTCAAGAAAACCAATTCAATTACCAAACAGAATCAGACGAGTAGAACTGATTTGGATAAATTTTATATTTATGGAACCAGTTATTCTGGACTAATCACTACAACAACACGATCTCCCCTCTGGATTTTAGAAATTAGCTTAAACTTGAAGTGTTGGACATGGATATGGCACCCATTTTGAAGCATATAGGTTACACAATATAAGTGATGTGACTAAATGGGATTGTTGGCTAAAGAAAATTTGACCAGCCATAGAGATCTATTTCTCCTTAATTGTTGTCTTGTATGAATTTGTAAAATTGATCACATTCATAGAGAAGAAAGCAGGCTGTTGGCCAAACACAAACTTAAACACAAAATATTCAATCTTTGATATCCCATCTTCTCCAACTTTCAGCATTTAGCTGTATCATCAAGATTACCCATTTCCTTTTCCTACTTCCCATGTCATCTTTGGAAACTTCTTCATGCATGATGATACAACTTCCAACACTGAAAGTTACAGGCAGCTAAAAGTCCCATTTTTAATTTCTCTTCGTGGAAAGTAGATACCCCGTTAATCTACAGAACCAAATTTGAGAAGTTTAAATTGAATTCCACCTATCTATTGAAATAACATCATAACCATCACCAAATAACCACATTGAGCTTTTAGGTATTAAATTGAATTCTACCTATCTATTGAAATAACATCATAACCATCACCAAAAAACCACATTGAGCTTTTAGGTATGCCACTACAAATGTATCTGAAGAAAAAGTGAATTACCGAATCAAGAAACAGAGGCTGATTTCCTTCTAAAAATATGTGGTTGGTGCTCTTGTAGAATTCAAAGTCCCATTTCTCTCCACTTTCATGCCGCCCACTAGTGATCCAATCTATAATGAATGGCTCCCTAAACAAAATATTATTATATAGCAGTAGTATAATCTTAAGATACAAGAGTATATAAGTAAGCAACAAAAAATTTTAAATAGCAAAAACAAATAAGAGGTGAAGTATTCATTTTCGAAAATAGAATAGTAATGAATTGAGAATGTTTGATTCACATGAATAGTTTGGTTAATACCACCAAAACACAGCTTATCTACTTAATGTGGATTGTGCTCTCAGATGTTTTATATACTCTAGTTAGATAGCAGCACTTTCTATAATCTATGATACTTCTACGAAATTTTATGCATAGGCAACACACTTTGAACTACAAGTTCGATTCATGGCAAGCAGAAAATTATAGTTTTCGTGTCTTGCAGGTACGAAGTTCGATTCATGGCAACCAGTTTTCTTCTTACATGAATACGATGCGCTAGGCTCTGCACATGGGATAAAATCACGACTCTGAGGAGGCTTCCATAGCTTCTTGAATTCCAACTGCCCAAACTGGCAAAGTCTAGAAGAGTGCAAACATGAAAGATGCATGACTACTTTGCATCGACAAATATACTTAAACCCAAAGAAAAGAAAAAATCATGTACATTTTCTTTACAAGCAAAGCAGCCATTAATAGCCATCACAAAAAAAAATTAACTGCAAACAAATATAGTAAATAGGCATTATTTTAGAGAAAAGGAATTTTAGGGAGAAGGCACATTGACCATGGAGCCATTCTATAGACCATAGGATTATATCACATGCCAAGCAATCAAGGCCCTCCAAACCTTTGGTATCTCTTGGATGGGCCATAGTTCAAAATCACACATTAGAAATTTCTAACAATTTCTAACGGTCAGATCAATCACCTACATTTGGTGAGTCTTCAAAGTTACAGGCTACGTCCATAAACGAGTCCCTCAATTGTTGTGATAATTGAGTTAGCCCCATTCAAGCGGTTTCAAGAACATATTATGGTCTGGATTGATTAGCATTTGTTCCAATATGAGCAAAAGAGTTGGTGTCATTTTCTAAATGGTACCCTACAGTCTACATAATTGATTCGGTGTTCATATATGGAAACTGAATCAATGGAATTGGCATTGCAATGACAATATACGAGTAGCCGAGATTTGTAAAAACGCAATCACCTTCGTCGAAGGCTGTGGCGGAGAAGGCACTTTGAGCGATTGGGGTGGAGAATACTCACGCGTCCATCGGTGGTATCTAATTTCATATTGCTACGTAATCACAGATGAGGAAAATCAGATCTAATATAACTTCGGAAAAAAACAAAAAGGAAATTTAACATGAAAACACTCAATTATCTACAAAAACTTAGAAAAAGACTTAAATTACACAAAAAAACATAGAAAATTCTTTATTAGAGCATTCAAATTACTTCAAATCAAAGAAAACAAATTTAAAAAATACCCTAAATTACTAAAACACTCAAATTATCCACAAGAACATAGAAAGGACCCAAATTACAAAAACAACAAAGAGAAACCTTTATCACAGTTCAAAATTCAAACTACTTCAAATCTAAGAACAAGAGGCGCAAATAATACAAAGATCCAAAAAAAAGAAAAAGACACTCACACATACACTCAAACCTAAAAATCCTATCACAGCATTCAAACTACAACAAATCCAAGAAAACAAACCAAAAATAGCTAAATTATCAAAAGAACACAGAAAAATCTTTATCACAGTATTCAACTACTTCAAATGAACACCGAGATACAGATATGATAAAGATCCAAAAATAGAAAAAAATGAAAAAGGAAAAAAGAAAAAACAATAACCAAAAATCATAGAAAAATCTCTATCACAGAATTCAAACTACTTGAAATCGAAGAACAAGAAACACATATACGATTCAGATTGCATAATCCACAGATCTAAACAATCTCAAATCATTAGAAACTCGAACTCGAAACATTTGAAAAAGAAAGAAAGAAGAACACATTCGTTACCTTGGGAAGTTTATTTTGAGCGTTGAAAACTACTATGATTGTCCGATGATCGTCAAATTCTGTGAAATCAAGCATGAGAAACACGAATTCCGTTGAATCAAATGCAAAATCTATAAATAAAAAAGGGAAAAAAAATTAAATAAAAATAGATCGCCAAAGAAAACTGACCTTATGGTGGAAAAATTAGGGCCACCGATTCACTTTGATTGAAGATCTGAATACAGATGGTCGGATTTCGAGGCCAATATCAAATAGGAGAATGGGTGTTCGATTCACATCGAGCTCAATGTCCTCATCCGACCATCTAATTTTTGAGGAAAAAAGTGTTCGATTCTACATTTGCATGTGAATTGATCATAAGAAAAAATTGGATCGTCAAAAAACCCCTAATCAATCAGGCAAAGAGGGAGAGAGAGAGAGAGAGAAAGAGAGAGAGAGAGAGAGAGAGAGAGAGGGAGGCAGGGAGATGTTTTAAGAAGAGATCTTACTAGGGATTTGGCACCAAAAAAATGAGAAATCGAACCTCCCAAATCTCGATTTCCAGCCAAAACTAGGGTTTGTCGAGAGAGAGAGAGAGGAAGGCAAGAGAGAGGCTAGGGTTTCGAAGAGAAAAAGAAGAAAGGATTGAGAGAGACGCGTTTTGGGTTAGTGATAAAAGAGACGCTTGGGGGTCGACCCGATGGATTGCACGTGATATCATCACGTGATAAGAGGATTATTTCTTAAACCACTATTTTAGCTTAAAAACTACTGATTTAGGGAATGAAATATTGCACCACTATTTTATGCAATAGTTTATATTAAATTGTTACAATGGTTTTTCTCTTATTTTGACGTAGTGGTGATCGGTGCTGAAATATGACTATATTTCACACCTTAAATCCTACATTTAGCTGTTCGATGAAAGCATCTGATGGTTGTTGTGAGGTTTTGATGTTTACAGGTATTTCCGACCATTAGATCATTCAAAAGCCTAAAAGAAGGAAATTAAAGGCTATGCAAGAGCTATGGACAAAAAGGTCTAAAGAAGCATTGAGATCCGAGAAGAGAATCAATATCCATCAAGAAAGGAGACTTTACATTGAAGAGTCAATCGATTGAGGAATCATTGTCAATCGATTGACAGATGAAATAAACTTCAACCCTGAAAATCAATCAATTGAGACATGAAAATCAATCGATTGACACATAAGGCAGAAGTTCCCTAAAGAAATTCGAACTCAAATTCAATCGATTGAGACTTCTGGCTCAATCGATTGAGGCAATTAGGTTTAGGTGTGCTCGGCCATTATAAAAAGGAAGCTAAAGCTTTGAAAAAGGGCTCTATTTTTGGACTTGGTGTTGAGATCTTTTGAGACTTTTCTTTGGAGGAATTAGAAGTAGATTTGATTATTTTAGAATTTTAGGGCTTTTCACTTTGGGGAACTTCTTTTCATCTTTTTAAGGTCTTCTTCTCTCCTTCTTCTAGGGTTTGATCAGGGTAGATTGTACCTAGGATTTACATTGTTTTCTTTTAAAGCATAGATTGTATTTAGGAGAGAGCATTGTAAACAAATATCTTTTGGGAAGAAATAAAAAGAGGAATGACTTTGAATGAACAAGGAGATCATACACCAAAGATGAGCGGCTAAATCAGTAGATCGGGGAAGATGCGATCCCCAGATAAGTACCCATATTTATGATTAATACCATAGTCTAATTACTGTCATTGTGGAATCGTTTTTGCTAAAAGTTTGTATTATTGAAAATATATTGAATGCTTGTTATGACCATTGATTGCGCGAATCAACGGCCGTAATCGCTAGATCTGGACTTGCAGGCTGATCTAGGCTGTAGAGCGATTATGCTTTTATTATTTTGATCTACACATCATGAGATACGCTATGCTTCTTACATGACTCATACCGCAATGTTAGGCTGAGTCATTATTTTTAGATAGGGTATGCCGGATTGATGATCATACTTTATTTCAAATCATTTTTGTGAAGGAATGATGGTGTGAATGATGCTTTAATGAAACTATGGGTGTTAATGGTAAAAAAAGGGGGTACAAATCTGGGGTAGCATATTTCTTGATCTTATTTAAATATTGTTCTTAGATTCATCGGTAATTAGTTGTTCAGATTAATTTATTTTTCTTGCATTTAGAAAAAGTGATAAATTTTTGGTAAATTGAATCTGCCCCTTGGTACTTCCTTGGGGATGTTTTTAAATCTCTGAAAGAATTAATTAAAAATTCAAATTTCCCTGTGGGTTCGACACCCCTGTTCTTGCCATATTGCAATAGATCTTGTGCACTTGCAAGGGTTACATTTAAAATCGATCAAGTTTTTTGCGCCGTTGCCGGAGATTTCAGCGAAATTTTGATTAATTCGGATTAGGGATTTTTGTTTTTGTTTTTAGCAGTCAATCGATTGAGAATTCTTCCTCAACCGATTGACTCTATTCTGTGGTGGAGAAACTACTTGACAGACAATCGATTGAGACCTTCTTGTCAATCGATTGACTGTGTCTTGTATTTTTTTCAGCACTTCTGTGTCAATCGATTGACACTAACTTGTCAATAGATTGACACAAAAAAAATAAAAATAAATAAATAAAATCTTTAATTCTGAAAATTTGGAAGTTTGTGGATTTGAAATCTAAAATTTGGTGCTCAAAGGTTGATTTTTGATTTTCGAACTTAAATTTTTGCAGTTTAGAATTTTTGAAATTTAATTTCTAAATTAAAATTTGATTTTCTTGTGTGAATTTTGATTTTTGAATTTAAAAAAAAAAAAAACTAATTTTAGATTTTTGATTTGCAAAATCTTCTTTCCCTTATTTTTCTCTCTTAGGTAAGTTTTTGTAGGACTCTTTTAGGAAGTTTAGGTTTTTAGGACTTCTTATTTTAGTAGGATTCTTTTTCCTTATTTTCCTCTTTTAGATATTCTAGGATTTTCTAAAATTAGTTATTAATTTTTATTTTTTTAGGAAGTTTATAAATTTAGGATACCTTCCTTAAGAAATTTAGGAATCTTTTATTCTTTCCCTTATTTTTCTCTTTTAGATAAGATTCTTAGGATTGCCATTAGATTTAAAAATTTAATTTCTAATTTTAATCTTGAAATTTTAATTTTAATTTTTGAAATTCGAATTTAAAAAAAAAAAAAAAAAAAAAAAATTTATCTTGTTTTGCTTTTCTTTTCTTCTTATTTTGGCCACTGTTCATATTAGAACTCAATCGATTGAAGCTTCAGGTTCAATCGATTGAGACTGAAATATTCTCTGTTGTGATCTTTGCTTTTCTTTCAATCGATTGACATTCCTCTGTCAATCGATTGACAAAAATTCTGTGCTTGCCATTTCGGCTGAAATTCCTGTGTTAACTTGCTTTGACCTTTGAACCTCAATCGATTGAGAACAGTTCTTCAATCGATTGACTGATAAAGTCATTTCTGTGAAATTTTAAGTGTGCTTCTGTCAATCGATTGAGATCTTTGCTGCAATCGATTGAGCCTATTTTGTGGATTTGTTTTGGATTCTTCAATCCCTGTTTGTGAGCGTGGTGTATGAGCTTTACTCGTTCTCATCACCCACATCTGCTACCATTTAATCTTGAGATCGAACGATCTTGTAGAGAGAATCGTAGAATTCAAAGGAATCAGTATCATCATACTGATACCATGGCTGATCAAAGGTAAGAAATGAATGGGAACAACCAGAATATCAATAATGGCAATAATGGAAATAATAGAAATGATGGGAATAACAATTACAATGAGGGCCCTAGAACACTCAAATATTATAATGATCCTGGTTTTTACGAGGATCAGGAATGTATAATGCATGATCCCATTCCAGGAAACCACTATGAATTCAAATCAGCGATGATCCAAATGCTACCAATTTTCCATGGGTTAGCAAATGAAAATCTGCACGTTCATCTAAATGAATTCACTGGGGTATGCAAAATGTTCAGAGTCCACAATGTCACTGATGAGATAGCTAAACTCCGACTCTTTCCTTTCTCTTTAAGGGATAAGGCAAAAATGTAGTTTTATTCCTTAGAACCGCAATCTATTCGTAGTTGGCGAGCTACACGTCGGCTTTCTTAAAAAATATTTTCCCATGACCAAAGCCATTGAGTTGCGTCAGAAGATTCAATTCTTTTCCCAACAACCTACTAAAACATTCCATGAATGTTGGGAACGTTTTAAGGAATTGATTAAGAGTTGTCCAAATCATCAAGTTCCAAGGTGGCAACAGGTCCAAAGTTTTTATAATGGACTGATTCCTGAAGAGAGACGCATGGTTGATGCATCGTGTGGTGGATCATGTGCCACAAAAGAAGCTGATGAATTGTGGGCATTGTTTGAGAAGTTATACCAAACTTCGATACAAAGTGAAACACTGGGGCGAACTAACTTGGATTTGGCAACTAAATCTCATGTGTTGACAAGAGATGGATTGTATGATGTCAAAAATAATACCTCTGATCTATCAACAAAGGTTGATATGTTGTCCAAGCAAATGAATATGTTGTTAGTCATGACTCAAGCAAGCTAAAGCTCCTGTCACCCCCACTGTGTGGTCAATTTGTGACCACCCAGGTCACATGGCTAATGAGTGTCCCACTACCTTGTCATTATTCCCTGATGAACCTACTCCTCAAGAGCAGGTGAATCTGACTCAATCTTATCAACGGCAGGGTAGAAACATATACTCCAATACCTATAACCCAGAATGGAAAAATCACCCCAACTTAGGATGGGGTGGTTCGAACCAAACTGGTCAGGTAAACCAGCAGTATAGAGCCAACACAATGAGTGGACAACAAAATTTTCGCCCACAACAGAATTCCACTTCCCAGCAAAATTCTAATTTCCAGCAGAACCCTCCTTATTACCATCCGAATTCCGATTACCGAAAAAATCAGAATTTTAATCAACCTCAGGCTACCGTTTCTAGAGATTCTGATTTGGAGGAAAAGGTGATGCGAAGCATGCAAGCTTTCCAACAGATGATGATAGATCAATTCAGTCAACTGACAAATCAGCTGAGTCAACGAGGGGAAGGTAGGCTCCCTAGCCAACCCGTCAACAATCCTCGAGGTCAAGCACCACCTGATGCAGGACCATTGAATAGTCAACAGTTAAAAGTTGTTACGGTGCTGAGAAGTGGAAGAGAAGTTGATAATCAAGTGGAAATGCCTGTGGAATCTGATCAGGAAAAAGAGGAAGCAAGAGAAGCAGCAAAAGAGAAAGAAAACAAATAAGAGAAAAGAACAGAGAAAGAGAAAAGAAAAGAGCAAAGAAGAGAGAAGGGAAAAGAAAAAGTAATCGAGGATGAGTCTCCCTCAACTGTCCAACTAGGACATGAACAAGAATAAAAAATGGAACCTGCACCTTATGTCTCAAGGGCACCATTCCCTCAATGCCTAACTCCTCCATCTAGAATGGGAAAGGGACCAGCAAAAATGGAAGAAAATTTTGAAACATTCAAGCAAGTAAAGATAAATCTTCCATTACTTGAAACAATCAAACAAGTGCCTGAGTATGCAAAATTTTTCAAAGATTTATGCACTCGTAAGAGAAAGGCGCGTACTCATATTTCCAAGAAAGTGTTCCTGACTAATCAAGTCAGTTCAATATTACAATTGGAAACCCCACAGAAATTGAAAGACCCTGGAGTTCCAACTGTTCCATGTGTCATTGGTGGGCAACCAATTGGAAAAGCGCTATTGGATTTGGGAGCAAGTGTGAATCTAATCCCATACTCAATATACGAGAAACTCTGATTGGGTGAATTGCAACCCACGACGGTCACACTCCAACTGGCCGATAGGTCAGAAAGAAGACCTAGGGGAATTATCGAGAATATTTTGGTTGGAATAGACAAGTTTGTCTTTCCAGTGGACTTTGTTGTTTTAGACATGGAACCACCTGTTAAATCAATTAATCAAGTCCCCATCATCCTTGGACGTCCGTTTCTCGCCACTGCCAACGCTTGCATTAATTGTCGAACGGGAGTCATGGACGTTTCTTTTGGGAACATGAAGGCCAGATTGAACATATTTCATGCGATGAACCATTTCCCTAACGAGGATGAGGTCGAATGTTTTTACATCGATCAGATGGACGAAGTGGTAGATGAAGCATTACCATCAATGCTCACCAAAGAAAAATTTGAAACCGCATTGTTGGCCATCTATGAAGAAAAAGGATCTGAAAGGAAGCAGTCAGAAGTGACGAGATTGAGTTTATCATGTCCAGATGATAACTTATGTGAAGTTGTGACTAAGATAGAACCGTTACCCATTGAGGTAAAAGCTGAATCGACTCCATCAATTGAGGCGCCACCAACTGTGGAATTGAAACAGTTGCCTGAATCGCTCAAATACGCTTTTCTGGGGCCACGAGAAATATTTTCGGTGATAATTTCATCCACGTTGTCGGAAGAACAAGAGCATGACCTGTTGAAAGTGCTTCAAGATCACAAGCAGGCTATCAGATGGACCCTAGCTAATTTAAAAGGGATTGACCCATCAGTATGTATGCACAAAATACATCTGGAAGATGAGAGTAAACCATCGAGAGAACCACAGAGGCGACTTAATCCGAACATGCAAGAAATCGTTTTAAAGGAAATCATTAAATTACTCGATGCTGGAATCATCTATCTGATTTCTGATAGTGAATGGGTTAGTCCAGTCCAAATTGTCCCGAAAAAGTTCAGAATCACTGTGAAAGAAACTGCAGAAGGAGAATTGTTGCCTACCCGTGAAACTACTGGGTGGCGCGTCTGCATTGATTATAGAAAATTGAACACAGCTACCAGAAAGGATCATTTTTCCCTTCTGTTCAACGATCAAATCCTCGAGAAGTTAGCAGGGCAAGAGTTTTATTGCTTTCTTGATGGTTATTCGGGATACAATCAAGTGCCCGTTTTTCCACCTGATCAAGAGAAAACGACATTCACATGCCCTTATGGTACTTTGCATATCGAAGGATGCCGTTCGGCTTATGTAATGCACTTGCTACTTTCCAACGATGTATGTTGGCCATATTTTCGGATATGATTGACAAGTTCATCGAGGTGTTCATGGACGACTTCTCGGTTTTTGGGAAAACGTTTGGTTTTTGTTTGAATCACCTCGCACAAGTTTTACAACGTTGTGTGGATTCTAAACTTGTTCTTAGCTGGGAGAAGAGCCATTTCATGGTTCAACAAGGAATTGTGCTGGGGCATATTGTTTCCAAGAAAGGAATTGAAGTGGATAAAGCCAAAGTCAACCTAATTGCCAATTTTCCCCCACCAAAGAGTGTTCGACAAATTCGATCATTTTTGGGGCATGCTGGATTTTATAGGCGATTCATTAAGGATTTCAGCAAGGTGGCTAAACCTTTATGCACCTTGCTTGGTAAAGATGTACCTTTTGAATTTGATGAGCATTGCATGAAATCATTTCTGAAGCTGCGTGAACTCTTATCAAATGCACCAATAATCCAACCACCGGATTATTCTCTCCCATTCGAACTCATGTGTGATGCATCTGATTACGCTTATCGAATGAGGGTAAACAAATTACCTCACGTAATTTATTATGCCAGTAAGACGTTGATCGATGCATAGCTTAACTACACCACCACTGAGAAAGAACTATTAGCTGTGGTGTATGTTCTGGATAAATTTCGTTTTTATCTGCTTGGATAAAAAATAGTGGTCTTTTCAGACCACTCTGCATTGAAATATTTGTTGGCAAAGAAGGATGCCAAACCAAGATTGATCCGCTGGATTCTGCTACTTCAAGAGTTTAATTTCGAAATCAAGGATAAAAAGGGAGTCGAGAATGTTGTGGCTGATCACTTGTCTCGCATTTTGCTTGAAGAATCGGTTACACCTGAACCTATCCGGGACACTTTTCCGGATGAGAAATTAATGGCAATTGCTGCGACCGCTACGAAAGTTCCTTGGTTTGCCAATATCGTGAATTATTTGGTCACTGGCAAAATCCCTACTGAATGGGGAAAGAATGATAAGAACCTCTTTTTCTCCCAGATCAAATACTATTTTTGGGATGAACCACATTTGTTCAAGATCTGTTCAGATCAAATCATCAGGAGATGTGTACCAGCAGAAGAGCAACTAAGAGTTCTCGATTTCTGCCATGCTGGAGCCCGTGGAGGCCATTTTGGAGGATAGAAGACTGCACAGAAAATTCTTCAAAGCGGATTCTACAGGCCCTCCATCTTTCGTGACGCTGCTCAATTTTACAAAGAATGCCAAAGATGTCAGCAGCTTGGAAATATTTCAAAATGAAATATGATGCCCCTTAACCCGATTTTGATTGTTGAAATTTTTGATGTTTGGGGGATTGACTTCATGGGTCCTTTTCCCCCATCTTTTGGGTATTCATACATTCTCGTAGCTGTTGACTACGTTTCCAAATGGATTGAAGCTGTGGCAACCCATTCAAATGACCACAAAGTGGTGGTCAAATTTCTGAAGGAAAATGTCTTTAATAGATTCGGGTTTCCACGAGCGATCATTAGTGATGGCGGTTCGCACTTCTGCAACCGCCATTTTGCTACTTTAATGAAGAAATACGGCGTCACCCACAAGGTTGCAACGCCGTATCACCTGCAAACTAGTGGTCAGGTGGAAGTGTCGAACTGAGAGATTAAACGAATTTTAGAAAAGGACGTGCGATCGGATAGAAAGAGACCTGGTCAAACCGGCTCTCTGATGCTCTGTGGGCCTATCGCACACCAATTGGAATGTCTCCGCTCGTAATTGTCTATGGGAAAGCATGTCATCTTCTGTTGAATTAGAGCATAAGGCATTTTGGGCCATCAAAAGATTCAATTTCGACATACAAGCTGCGAGGATCAAATCGACTCATTGAGTGAATCGACGAACTACGCTACGATGCGTATGAAAATTCAAAAATGTACAAAGAAAGATACAAGCAGCTTCATGATGAGTCAATTTCTCGAAAAGAGTTTCACATTGGGCAAAAGGTTTGGCTGTTTAATTCCAGACTAAAGCTTCACCCTGGAAAACTGAAATCTAGATGGGAAGGCCCGTATCAGGTTGTTTCCATTAGTATGCATGGTGCAATTGAGATCTGTAGTCTCAAGGACAATTGAGTTTTTAAAGTCAATGGGCAACGTCTCAAACCAATGTTTGAGCCAATCACCCAGTTTAAGATTGAGGCGATGCACCTCAGTGACCCAAATGATTGATCAATGAAGAGGTCGAGCTGTCGACACTTAAACTCAGCGCTTCCTGGGAGGCAACCCAGTGTGTTTTATTTATTTTCGTTTTCATTTTTGTTTTTGTTAGTTCTAGAATATTAGTTTTTAGTTTAGTTTAGGTTGTTTTTAATTTCCAAATTAGTGTAGCCACATTACCTTCAATCTATTTTTGGTCATGTTCTAATTTTATGCACATATTCTCTGCACCTAATCTTTGTGTTGAGGTACTTTTCAACAGGTTTGGGGGTGCAATACCTATTTCAATCAATGAGGACATTGTCCTCATTGATCTATTTTTGGTCATGTTCTAATTTTATGCACATATTCTCTGCACCTAATCTTTGTGTTGAGGTACTTTTCAACAGGTTTGGGGGTGCAATACCTATTTCAATCAATGAGGACATTGTCATTTTTAGGTTTTGGGGTATAATTCTCTATCTTGCGTCACTTTCTTATTTTTCTTTATATAAAAAAATAAAAAATAAATAAAAAAATAAAAAAATAAAAAAATAAAAAAATTTTGAACCATCATATATGAATTATTTTTCGATAGTTTTCAAACTTTAGTTGATGATGCATGTGAATTTAATTTTGAGAATATCGATGTCAGATTTTGAATGCTAGTATCTAGGATAATGAAGCTTAATGTGATATTTTGTGGGTAATTTTGATATTCATGCTTAGAATTTTTACACTTATACCAAGCTAAGACTCAGAAATCGATGAACTGTTTTGAATGTTGAATCTTAGGTTCTTAGTGGAGACTAAACCCAGTGAGCTTTAGAGCTAATTTCTCGTCATTGATGAGTGAATACATAAACTCGGAGTTTTCTTTGAATACGAATTACTTTGTATAATCTCATACATTTTACTTTGGCTTGTGACTTTGCATGAAATCAAATTCATATCATTATGTTAGAACATACTGTATATCTACTCAAAACAAATAAGCATGGTTACTATCTTTTAAGGACATGATTGAAGGCCATCTTTGGCTCGTTTGTGCTTAAAATATCTCACCTTTTATAAATTTATCCTTCTAGTATCCCTTTGAGCCTGTTGAAAAATTTACCTTTATACATTCTTTGATAAGCTATGTTAACCTTTAACCCTTCACCATTTCTGAAAATTCAGCTTTACCCTTCTTATTTCTGAGAAATTAGGAACGAGGGATGAGAGTGAACGAAAAGAGAGTAAGTGGAGAGTTACTAAGTTGTGGTGTTTACTGAGAGTGTATGGCAAAAATATAAAAGAAAAAGGGGGGAGAAAATAAAAAAAAATTGTGAAAAATAATGAAAAATATGAGGTGCTTCAAGAAAAGGAAATTCAAAAGAAAAAGAAAGTTGAGAAAAATATTGAGAAAAATAGTGAGAGATTAGAAAAGAAAAATAAGAGAAATAGAAAAATCAAAAAGGTGTTTCCTTTCCGATTTCTCAGAAATTTTGAAGCCCAACTTCCCTTTCTTTCTTACCCTTTCCTGAGTCTCATTACAACCCTATAAAAAGACCTTCATGATCTGATCTTGTATTGGTAACTACCTTGTGGAGAGTGAATATGTGATACTTATGACACTTGATATGATATGCTTAGGATATACAAGTATCTTCTTATGAGATTTATTTTTGTTCATTGATTGCATCGTGTTTCATTTATCATGTGAGACCTTTTTATTTACTTTGTATTGATCTCTTACATGTGTGCGAAAACTTACCCATCATCGGAGTGATTTTATTTCAAGAGTATACCTAAAGTGAGGATTGAGTCTAAACAGCAGGTCCGACGGTTTCCCGTTTGAACTAGTTCTGAGATGAATAAATTTTGGTTTGGGTATGCACACACTTCACGAGTAAGCATGAATGGATGAGTTATCTAACGATTTGAGCATTAGACTAATTTGAATGGATGCTAGTATGATTAGTATAACATTGTTATTTAAAATTGAAGATTCGCATGTTGAATTGATTAATGGTTTTGAGTTTTGAATGGTATATATGTTATCAAAATCATATTTTGAAAACTCAATTTTATCGATGGTTTTAAAAATGTATGGAAGTTTGTAGGTACCTTAGCTGAAAACCTGCAAGAGACACAACTCCTCCACTAGGGATCACCTAGGGGTTTAAAGGCTTGTTGCATATGCTAAATGCAATCGTGTTCCCTACGGAAGTGACATTTAAATTTTTAGGAAGTTAGTTTTATTTGCGTTATATATTCTCTTTGCTCGAGGACTAGCAAAGTGTAGGTTTGGGGGTGTGATCGGTGCTGAAATATGACTATATTTCACACCTTAAATCCTACATTTAGCTGTTCGATGAAAACATCTGATGGTTGTTGTGAGGTTTTGATGTTTACAGGTGTTTCCGACCATTAGATCGTTCAAAAGCCTAAAAGAAGGAAATTAAAGGCTATGCAAGAGCTATGGACAAAAAGGTCCAAAGAAGCATTGAGATCCGAAAAGAGAATCAATATCCATCAAGAAAGGAGACTTTACATTGAAGAGTCAATCGATTGAGGAATCATTGTCAATCGATTGACAGATGAAATAAACTTCAACCCTGAAAATCAATCGATTGAGACATGAAAATCAATTGATTGACACATAAGGCAGAAGTGCCCTAAAGAAATTCGAACTCAAATTCAATCGATTGAGACTTCTGGCTCAATCGATTGAGGCAATTAGGTTTAGGTGTGCTCGACCATTATAAAAAGGAAGCTAAAGCTTTGAAAAAGGGCTCTGTTTTTGGACTTGGTGTTGAGATCTTTTGAGACTTTTCTTTGGAGGAATTAGAAGTAGATTTGATTATTTTGAAATTTTAGGGCTTTTCACTTTGGGGAACTTCTTTTCATCTTTTTAAGGTCTTCTTCTCTCCTTCTTCTAGGGTTTGATCAGGGTAGATTGTACCTAGGATTTGCATTGTTTTCTTTTAAAGCATAGATTGTATTTAGGAAAGAACATTGTAAATAAATATCTTTTGGGAAGAAATAAAAAGAGGAATGGCTTTGAATGAACAAGGAAATCATACACCAAAGATGAGTGGCTAAATCAGTAGATCGGGGAAGATGCGATCCCCAGATAAGTACCCATATTTATGATTAATACCATAGTCTAATTACTGTCATTGTGGAATCGTTTTTGCTAAAAGTTTATATTATTGAAAATATATTGAATGCTTGTTATGACCATTGATTGCGCGAATCAACGGCCGTAATCGCTAGATCTGGACCTGCAGGCTGATCTAGGCTGTAGAGCGATTATGCTTTTATTGTTTTGATCTACACATCATGAGATACGCTATGCTTCTTACATGACTCATACCGCAATGTTAGGCTGAGTCATTGTTTTTAGATAGGGTATGCCGGATTGATGATCATACTTTATTTCAAATCATTTTTATGAAGGAATGATGGTGTGAATGATGCTTTAATGAAACTATGGGTGTTAATGGTAAAAAAAGGGGGTACAAATTTGGGGTAGCATATTTCTTGATCTTATTTAAATATTGTTCTTAGATTCATCGGTAATTAGTTGTTCAGATTAATTTATTTTTCTTGCATTCAGAAAAAGTGATAAATTTTTGGTAAATTGAATCTGCCCCTTGGTACTTCCTTGGGGATGTTTTTAAATCCCTGAAAGAATTAATTAAAAATTCAGATTTCCCTGTGGGTTCGACACCCCTGTTCTTGCCATACTGCAATAGATCTTGTGCACTTGCAAGGGTTACATTTAAAATCGATCAAGTGGTATCACCGTTTTGGATTTTTCAAACGAGATCCTTTTAGGTCCGTTTGAGCCTCATGTAAGACTATTGGACTAGGGCTCATACATTATGATGGTGTATTGGCTTAACGCCAAATCCAGTGTAATCAGTGGTTCTGGTGTGAGAGCTCCACACTGAACCAAAGATCTTTTGGTGTAGGACGAAACACCTCGCTTAGGTGTATTAGTTCCACACTAGAACAAGTTAAATGGATAAGGCTTAACACCCGAACAGGTGAATATGTTTTGAAAGGGAACCAGCCTCCTTTAGTTTATAAAAGGCAAAACTTCATTTGGAAGCTACTACCCGTTTGCAAAGCCTTGGAGTTTTGGGTTTCTAGAGAGAGAGGGAGAGGTTGAGGAAGAGAACCAATTTCTCGTCGCCATTAATCGTCGGTCAAGAGCGCTAATCGCCATGTGGATTTGATTGTCAACGCGAAGAACGCCATCCACTCGATCCTTTTCAATCTGTGAAGGAAAAGTGAGTTTCATTCTTCTCAAACCCTTTTGAGGCGTTCGGAACCCCAAAATCCATGAACGTTGGGAGATCTTGATTCCGAGCTTATTATAAATGTGTGAAGGGTTCAATCCCAAGATCATGCCGAAATAATCGCAAGAAGGTTTGTTTCAAACCCATTTGGTCTTGTGTGGCGCAAGCGCCAGTGATTTCAATCTCTGTACATCGTACATGTTGCTCTTGAGAGATTAGAAGGTGAGATTCAATTTAATTTGGGTAGAATTAATTTGGTTATGATTTATGGTTGATTAGTATGCTTGAAAATGAATTTTTGGGGTAAAAAACAAACCAAGGAAAAATAAACCAAAAGGGGTGAGTGCTACATAGAAATACAGGCCAAAACGGCACTGTACAAATTCGCCGCGGCGAGCTTTGAGTGTTTGAAGACCTCGCCATAGTGAGCTACAAACCCACTGCGGCGAGGTACTATTCATAGCCAGCACGTGCTTTGTATTTTGGACATAACTTTTGACCCCAAACTCCGATTAGCGCAATTCTTAAGAAGTTGGAAAGAGGACAACGAGCCCTATAAGTTTCATAAATTAACAAATTTATGAATCAAATGTTTTAAAGGTCAAATTTGGACGGAAAGTTGGGTTAAGTTTGAAGTTAACACGAATTTTCCCATTTCCGCCTCTGTGTTGAGAAAACACTTAAGTGGTTTGAAGTCAGTAGTATTTGGAATCAATTCTTAATACATTGTCATATGATGTGATGTAAATTGAGGATTGGAGATCATTAGTATGACCTTTTCTTTGTTTCCGTTTCGCACGACTTCGAGATTTAAGGTAGGGGAAACTCACTACCAATTATATTTTTGACTGTGATTTATAGATATCATGATATAACATGCCTTTGTTTCGATTCATAGACTCTCACGATATTTTGATATAAGTGCATGAGAACTTGTGATTTAAGTTTGGAACTTTGAATTTTTTAAAGAGTGTTGAACATTCGAACTTGAATTAAGGATTTGAAATTTTTATATATATTGATACCCGCATTTAAATTTGATTTGACGTGCATTCCTTTGACTTAAGTAGTAATTTTAGAAATGGAGTTAGAACTGATCGACATGACTATATTCGAATGCTTAGAATGAAATAAGATTGGTGTGATTTGAAAATGAATTCGTTAGTCGACTGTACTTGATCAATTGAATCCTTTGAGGAATGACATTGAGTGACAGTGAGTGACATAGGACAGTGGATCGATATGGCGGTTATCCGTATACAATGTATAATGCATGGCATATATAGTGAACCGGTACAGCGGTTATTCATACGCATTTCATAACATACATAGTGAACCGGTACGGCGGTTATCCGTACACATTGCATAGCATACATAAATGAACATTGTGAGTGTGGTGAACATTGTGAATGATGTGAACTTGTGAGTGTAGTGAACACAGTGAATGATGTGAACTTGTGAATACAGTGAACTTGTGAGCAAGGTGAATACAGTGAACACAGTGGACCGGTACATCGGCTATCCGTACACAAAGAAGGAATGAATGAATGAATCCCTTACACAGTGACTTGTGGATATTGGTTCTGTGAATTGTGAATGAGTGAATGAAAGAGTGAATTCCGTACACAGTGAATAATGGATATAGAATCATTATAGTGTGAATGATGGAATCCAAACTCTGAGCATCAAATTATTAAAATATGTATAGTGAGAAGGAAAATTTGAGCTTTTGTTCAGTTATCTGCTTCTGTTTCAATCCTTGAATACATGCTCTGCTTTAGCTTTTAAATTCATTGATGAATCTCTATCCTATTTCACTTTTTGCGTCTGACATTAAATACATGTCTTATTTCTGTCTTGAACTCTGTCTTTGATTCTCACTATGTGAAAAAGCCAAAAAAATCACTACCTTAAACAGTGATTTTTTCAAAAAATCACTGTCTTTGATAGTGGTTTTTTTCAAAAAAATCACTACCAAAACAATTGTAAAAAATGTAATAGTTTTTTTTTACCACTATACAAGATAGTAGTTTATGAACTTTAACAACAACTGCTCTTAACAGTCATAGAAAAACTACTGCTTTTGGCAATGATTTTTTTATGTAATTTTTTTTTTGTAAAAAATACTTTTTTTAAAATAAAATAAAAATTACGTCAACGATTTTTTATGCAATTTTTTTAATATATATTTTTTTAATGTAATTTTATTAATATTTTTTTTAATGCTTTAAAAAAAATTATATAAAGAAAAAAAATTATTAATCTCATATTTAAACACATTCATTCAATTCAAATGCAAATTATTCAATGTCATTAATAAAAAAAATAAATGCTCAATTCTTTTATTCAAACAAAAGATTGCATCTCAATTTATGATCCAACCTTTCAAATCAGCCAAACATTTTAAACTCTATATACCCAATCCTTTTATTCAGATAAAAAAAAGAAAATAAAGAGAATTAACAATCTAAGGACTCCATGGCCCATTTTCAAAATAAAATAAAAAAATATATAAATTTGCTTCGCCTCTCTTGCCAAGTGTCTCCGTCCCTTAGTGATCAATTTGAGGTGAGCTTCAAATCGGAAAATTTCGCCTCAAATAATAAAAACAAAATTAATTATATTAGTAGAAGATATAAAAAAATATAACATAATATATTTCAAATTAAAAATAATGACTTTAATGAACAAAATAGGCGAACCTAAAGATTTTTTATGAAGAAACTGAATAAAATAGTACATAACCTAAAGGTCTTTTCCCCTTTAAGTACAAGTGAAATAAAAAAAGATAAAAAAAAAAAAAAAAAAAATCGGGTCCCATACAAAAATGACCAAAATTTTGATCCATAGTTATCATTTCTGTGGGGACCGAAACCGATAATTTCGGCAAAAATTTCGGTCATTTCGGCTGAAATTTTGATCCTTGGCTGGCCCACAATAAATTATGAGGAAAAATTGACCCAAGTTAGTGATATGTAATGCATAATTACTAGTTTCAATCACAGAGCAACATCTTTGATTGAAAAATTAATCTACCAATTTTTCAGTTTCTAAGCTCACAAGAAGTAGGAATATGTCACAACTCACGACTCAATATCTTTTCTTCAATTCGTTCAGAAATGGGACTCAATATCTTTTCTTCAATTCGTTCAGAAATGGGGTTTCTCATAATTTTCCCGAACTGAAAATAACCACTATAATATTATTAGTAAATATCAAGTAGAATGAAATAAAAAAGGCTAAAAGCTTGAGTATATGTTGTTTTTAACAGTAAAGTTTGCACGAGAATCCATTTTACCTTGGGCTCTTTGAGGAACTTGGAGAGTCCCACAACTCGGGGCAGGTAGTGGCTTCTGGGTTTCCTTGATGCTACATTTGAAAAAATCATTAGCAACCTCTGCTGAATTTGGTGCCAAGTTGTCTGAATACAACACACATGGCCTGAACATTGAAAAGAATCATTAGTTGTTTGTTTAATGCCACAATGAAGAGATGTACAAAAGGTAAAATATTAGATGAAAATTCGAAACTTTGGTAAAGAAGCGTGTTGCCTTTCAAGTGGCGCAACTGTTGCACCATTTCCATAGTGTTCCTCTAGGTAAGCAAACTGCTTCTTGAATTGGTCAACAGCATTGAAAGAAACTAGTCATCATCATAACAGTTCAAAATCAAGGTGTAGAATTATACAGTTTTAGAGTTTATTGTAGAATTATACAGTTTTAGAGTTTATCTTTAAGGTTTATGTTCAAGGAAGGCCAACAGCGGAACTCGGCCCGAAGGAGGAAAAAATAAAGAAAAAACGCAAAAATAGAAGAGGATCTACATAAATTCATCCACTAGAGTGAGGAAGGGACCATGGCAATGCCCCAAAGGGATGACCTTATGGATAAGCATTATGGTTTGAAATTTTGTAGAAACGAGTAAATTGTGAGCTAACTACATGGTGGTTTTGAATTGTGCTTGGTGCTTTTATTACAAGGTCCAAAGAAGTTTGGAAATCAAGGAGTCAAGAGTTCGGCTACTAAAACTCATTACTTCAGATTTTACGGAAAATTAAGGCTCTTCAATTCAACAAGACATAATATGCTTAAGGTTGAGGGTACCTTGGATACATGAAACCCGCAGAATCCGTTCCCTCTAAGTACTCTCTCAACATATGTTTTACTTGTATTATTATGTATTTTATAAGAACCACTATTAGGGATCATTGTTTTGGGTGATGGACATCCATCACCACTGATTCTTCTTAATTCATTTTTAAGGATATATATTTTTTTATTTTTATAGATATGCATTATTTTACTTCTCTCTTTTTAAATGCCTTATGATGACTCAATCTGCCACTAATAGATCGCGTCTGTTCTGATTTCTACTATACAGACAAATACTCTGTGATTTGTCCTGAAATCATCCAGAACATGATCCTGATGACACGAGTTTTCGGGTACAAAAATTCGGATTGTCACAAATTGACTCACCATTATCTATAGTGGAAGCAAATGCCTTTAAAGGGCTACCATCAGACTTCTATAAATAATATTTTTTAGTAATAAAACATGGTTTGACATATGAAAATCTAAGTGGATTACTTGACTTATGTATAAAGTTTTCGTCTTTTATGCTAGGTGGTCATTGTTTTGTCCCATGTGTTTGTGGTTTCGTTATTTTATGCTGATTAGAGAATATAACAAAAAAGCGTAGGTATAATTTGCCTCTTTTCTTCTTTAATCTCCTCTGTCTTGTTGACTCTAAATAAGAATGGATTATATAAGTCGCAGTTTGGTTTGCTTACACTTAAAAAAAATAAGATTATTAACAACAATTTTTTGTTAAAAAAATGTCATTATTAGTCCTGTCGCTATCAAAAACTTCCTTAACAGTAAGTGCCACTAAAACACCATATTTTTATAGTGTTATCTCACTACAAAAAATAAGATTATTAGTGGCACCAAAAATTGTTGCTACTAACAAAAAAATTTTGTTGTCTCAATAATGACATAATTAATGGAGGCAATTTTTTTGTTAATAGCGACAGTTTTTAGTTCCGCAAATAATCTTATTTTTTATAGTATCTTCATCACAATCTTTGACATTGTGGATCTTGAGATCATGTGCTTTCCATTAGATAATTAGTTTTTTCTTCCGTGTATGGCACACATCCCAAAAAGTAACTTGAAAATCTGGTGGAAGACATCACACTCAAACGTGATTTTATGTCACTTTGAGATCATGTGTCTCGTGGATTATAAAACTGATCGTACGATAGTACGCCCAAGGTCTTAAGATCAATTGCGTGGTAAGTTGGGATGAAAAATAATCTCTATCGTCCAAAGAATTAAATTAATAGTTTTCACCGTAGGTACCCTAATAATTCGGTAGGTTGAATAGAGCTACACTAATTTTTATCAATTATCTCTATTTATAATGGCATTAAATTTGAATACAATTGTAGAGTGAAAGTATACCCAAGATAATAAAATTGGTATCGGTATCAGGTATCGGTCCTTAGAGGACTGATATGAATCGGCCGATACTGATATAGATCAGTGCCTTTTTTTTTCAAAGGAAAACACTGGTATCGGCCGATATGGGCCTGTATCAGCTGATACTGATATCGAGTTAGATACTCGATACGTATCAACGCCGATACGTATCGATTTGCCGAAAAATCAGTACGTATCGGTATTGGCCGATATTTGATACTATGAGTATACTCCACTCGCCTACCTTTCTATTCGTTGATTGTTGACCATAGATTTGTGTATATATTTTAAATGTCCTATATTTAGACCTCCAACCTTTAATTTTATATAATGACCCTCTCATTCTCAGCATGTGAGATGCGTTTCTAAACTGAGCTGTGGGTCCATCTAGATGCATGGTCAATTGGAATCTTCAATCCATAGTCATAGTCATATATATATATATATATATATATATATATATATATATATATATATATAAAGGAGAGAGAGAGAGAGAGAGAGAGAGAGAGATTTATTAGTTTACCGATCCTTGAACCATTATCATGAAAAAGTGGAAAACGGATTTCACATAGAACAATGATAGTAAAAAACGGTTGACCTAACACTAAGGTGAACCATCTTATTAGGCAATGTATAGTTCTCTTGCCACAAAACTGCATAGCCTTCAATTATATAAAGCATTGGCTATGCCAAAAGCTCTTTAAAATGGAGGCTTAATGGTGATATGGGTCTGGACCTCCAGGATTCAGCCTCTTAGACTCGTATTTGGTCTTTGAACTCACTTTCTCTTTCCTCATCCACGACTCGAAAACGGTTGTCGCACTGTCAACACCTTGGGACGGCTCGGTCAACTCTCTCTCTTCCATAAAAATATAGAGTCGATGAGGTTTTGACCTCGCAACCAAGGCAATGACCAAGATTAGACACACCATGGCCCTTAGATTCCTCATTCTCCTCCAAAGTTTTCAAATGCAAGTGTAGATGGATAGAAAGGGCAGCTAGACTTCATTTATATACGCATTTTTTGCCTATTTTTTGCTTTATTTTATCATAGTGGAAAACAAACGTGTGGTAACTGTCTTCCCACCTTAACGGTCAAAAAACCTAAATAGTCCACCAACTGACCCTATTTGTTTGATATGCTTATGTGCTCTCTCCATTACCTACTTCTAAATTTTTTTTTAAAACGGAGAGAGCTTGGAGAGAGAAATTATACAATGCCCATGCTATGTCACTAGAAGATCATGGTATCGAGATCTTATTCATTGACCCAAATCAATCAGAAAAAGTACCAATAGAGAGAAGGCAATTATCTGATTGAATTTCAACTGGTTATTTTTTTTTTGTTAAATTTATTAATATAATATATCATTTGGGGTAGTTCGTGATGGGTCAATTAATGATCTTATTCATTGACCCAAATCAATGATGTGTGCATTTTTATTTGGGATCATCTACACAGATTTTGGGCACTGTATATAATGTTCGAACATCATAAGGGATGAAAATAGGGTATCCACCGTGGCCTACCAAATGCAACCACAATATTTTTGCAGTGGATGTTTTTGGGGAGATTTGGTTTAGTTGTCTTATCAATATTTTCATATTGAAGAGGAACCTTTTAGAAAGGACCAATGGAGTCATCTGAGCCACAAATCTTATGAAAAGTTTACTGTTATGATTATTAAGGTCTTGGAATCTAAAGTATCAGTTTTTTTTTTTTATGAGATTTAATGACTCAGAAGTCATACTGCTTAGATGATGCAATGAGGAGAATTGAACTATTTAAGAAATTCCTCTACAGGCCTAGGAGCTGTTATATGTTTAGTTTTTAACCCTCTCTGATTTATACTCAAACTGGTGGACCACATCTTTGATGGACCATGGCCTAAAATTGCTTCGATGGGGGAGATATTGTTATTTAGGCTCTAACTTATTAGAGCTCGCTTTATAGAAACTAAATCCGCTTAAGCGAGGTGGGTCACCGAAAATAACCAACTTACTGGTGTAAGTCATTCGAGCGATTTTGGTATTCGCTCAAACAACCAACGCACTATTTCAAAGGGCTATATCTCTGGTCTAAGTAGCCCGAGCAACTATGGTTCCCGCTCGAGCGACTCGTGACAAACGAGTTAAGCTTTGAGCATATATTTAGCAAGTTCTGCTTAAATTAGAAGTCTAATTTAGGTCTTCTAAATTTAAGGAGAAAACTCTTGGACGAATAAAAGATTTGAGATATCATTGTAAAGCTTTGGAAAACCTATCTAAGATTTTATAGACAGCTTTGGTGAGGCTTGAGTGTTCTTGTATTCTTAAGGAATCATCAATATAGTGAATCATTGTTGCCCGTGGATGTAGGCAAATTGTCGAATTATGTAAATATTGTCTCTTGTGTGATTGTGTCTGATTTTCTTTTATTTTGTATTTATATTTGATCGTTCATCATCAGATTATTGGTTAATTAGCAAGCTCCCGTTCAACAAATTAGTATCATAACTATTAGGTTTCTATTCTACGATCGGAGATAGCATTGAAGTCCGTAAAAGTTTCGAATGCGAGGTTCGAGGTTGAGAAATTCGTCGAGAAGATTAATTTCGGTTATGTCAAGTACAAGTCCAGGATATCTTGATTCAACAAGAGTTACACAAGGTGTTGAAATGACTTATGGGTAAGCCGACGGATATGTCCGATGGTGATTGGAAAGAATTTGAACTTCAAAAGTGTAGTACGATTTGGCTGTGTCTAGCAAAAGAGATTACGTACAACGTGCTGAGAGATAACTTGGCGGTCGCGTTGTGGGCTAAATTGGAGAGCTTCTACATGACAGAATCTTTGATGAGTCGTCTGTATCTCAAGAAACAGCTGTACAAATTATATATGAAGGAAGGAACCTCTCTCAACGAACATCTTAATGAATTCAATAGAGTAATATCTGAATCATTAAATGTTGGAGAAGAGGTTAAGAATGATGATAAAATACTAGTGCTTTTGTCTTCCCTCCCCGATTTCTATGAGCACCTAGTTACTACACTGCTCTATGGGAAGGAGATTATTGAATTGGAGTCAGTTACAATAACACTGCTTTGTAACGGCATGTGGAAGAAAGATTCGGATAGTGATACACAAGCAGATGACTTGTTTATTAAGGGGAGACCAGAGAACAGTAAGTCTGAAATGGATAGATCAAAGTCTAGATCTAAATCTAGAAATAGAAATATTATAGAATGCTACAAGTGTCACGAGAAGGGTCGCATCAGAAGACATTGTCGTCAGTTACAAACTAAGAGGAATGATCCACATAATAAGAAGCAAAAAGGGATTGTTGATGAGACTGATATAGTCGAACAAGCTCTGGATGATGATGGGAACTTATTGCTATTGGTTTATGATAAATACTCATAGAATGCATGGATATTTGATTCAAAGTGCTCCTACCACATGTGTCTAAATAGGGTTTGGTTCATGTCTTATAAAGAGGTGGACGGTGGGACAGTTTTGATGGGTAACAATATGACCTGTAAAATATTTGGAAAGGGGAGTATCAGAATAAAGATGCACGATGGGGTTGTAAGAATATTGATCGATGTATGTCATGCTCTAGAACTGACGAGGAATCTATATTGCTTGGTACACTAAACTCCAATGGGCTCAAGTTTACAGCTCAAGGTGACATGCAGTAGTGGCCATGGCTTGATACTCTGCCTCTGCACTGGACCTTGACACAACTGATTGCTTTTTGCTTCTCCACGAGACTAAGTTATCTCCAATGAAAACAAAGAACCCAGTTTTAGATGAAACATAACTGGACCCAACCCAATCTGCACTGTATATGCCTTTACTGAAAAACAGCAAGAACAAGCATAAGCCCAGATCAGTTAGGGTGCCAATCAAGACCATTACTAAGTAATCAATACCATTACTAAGTAATGGTATTGATTACTTAGTAATGGCCTTACTTAGTAATCCGCGAAAGCTCAATACAGGTAATAGCGTTAGCCATTAGAGTATAGCGTTTAGGACAGTTAGAGTTACTGCAGCCGTTTACTGGGGCTTCCATTCAAAGCTTATGACACTTCTCCTTCCGACCTTCCAGCACCGGGCAAGTCTCAAACTCTATACATCGTGTTACCACTTAGCAGAGTCCTGTGTTTTTAATAAACAGTCGCTACGCCCTGGTGTGTGCCGCTTTCCTACCTACAAGGATCCTTGTGGTTCAGTCTTTTTCTTGTTACGAATGAGCGAAGTGGGATTATCTTTGAAGAAAGGGGCTCTGCTATTTGGGTGGAAAGAAAAATGGGAAAGCAGCTTATACAACAACAGAGACCATAAAAAAAAAATGCCTAAGCATCACTGACCGCTCATTATCAGTGAGTGGACTGGTTGAAGGTGACAAATGAATCTCTGATTGTGATGAAAGCCAAAAAGGTTGGAAACTTTTACTTTCTATCAAGAAATACAGTGACAGGTGGAGCAGCAATATCTACGTCAAATGATATTAGTTGGTCCTCTATACAGTTATGGTATATGCGCCTGGGGCACATGTCAGAAAGGGGGATGACAAAGTTAAGAAAGAAGGGCTTGTTGAAAGGTATAAAGGGCGGCAAAGTTGATTTTTGTGATCATTATGTCTTCAGGAAACAGTGCAGGATTAAGTTTAACACAGCGATTCACACTACAAATGACATACTTGATCATATACCTTCAAGTGTATGGGGAATGGTCTTCAAAAGTTCCTTCTAGAGGTGGTGTTAGGTACTTTATCTCCTTCATTAAAGATTACTCTCGGTATGTATAAATCTATATGATAAAGAGTAAGGATGAGGTGTTGAAAATCTTTAAAAGCTGAAAAATACTGTTTGAGAATCAGACCGGAAGGAAGGTCAAGCAGTTGAAAATCGATAATGGTGGTGAGCACACCAGTGGACAGTTTTAGGAGTTCTGTGAAGAAAACGGTATTGTAAGGCACTTCATAATGAGGAATACAGCGTAACAAAATGGGGTAGCAAAACACATGAATAGAACTCTACTTAAAAAGATAAAATATATGTTATCTAATGCGAGATTGGGTGGAGAGTTCTGGGTTGAGGCAATTAGTACAACGTGCTATCTAATAAACAGACTACTGTCTATGACAATAGAGATGTTATCAGGAAAGCCTACAGATTACAGTGCATTGAGGGTCTTTAGTTACGCAACTTCCTATCATGTCAAAGATAGTAAAATTGACTTAAGAGTTAAGAATGCAATTTTCTTAGGGTATGCAGATGGCGTGAAAGGATATAGATTATGGTGTCCAAAGCAGAATAAGGTTGTGATTAGCAGAAATGTGACCTTTGATGAATCTGTTATACGAACTTCTAATAAAAATAGAGCATAAAAATTAGAGAGATGGCAGAAGATGAGTTTGAGGTGGAGTTAGAAAATCCTACAATTACTACATAAAAAAATAGTATAAAAATTTCAAGTGTAGAAACAGTTGAGAGAGAGTCAAAGCAATCCTAAGTGGGTAGAAGACCTAAAAGGAATACTAGAGCAGCAATTCGCTATGGTTATAAGGATATGGTCGCCTACGTGTTGACGTTGGATGGAAATGACCGATCTTCATTCAAGGATGCAATCAGTGGAATATATGCACGGGATTGAAAGGTCGCAATGGGTGAAGGGAAGAACTCTCTTACAAGAATCAAACTTGAGTACTGACAGATTTACCTAAAGGTAAGAGAGCCATTGTGTGACAGCCCAAATTTCTGCGTTCGAAATTCCGTGCCATCAGGATCATACTCTGGATGATCCCCAGGACAAATCACAAAGTGTCTGCTTGTATAGCGGAAATCAAGCAGACACTGTCCAATAGTGGTAGATTGAGTCAACACATAAGGCTTCACAAAAGAAAGAAGCAATTAACAATACATTAATATATATATATATATATATATATATATATATATATATATCTCAAAAGAATATACATTCCCAAAAAGGAACCAAGAAGAATCAATGGTGATGGACATCCATCACCCAAACAATGGTTCTTGATAGTGGTTCCTATAGAATGTATAATAATATAATAAAAGAAAAAGATCTACAGAAATAAATACAGAAAGTGGCCACCAGGTACACAATAATCCAGAATATCATACAAAATCCCCAACACAAATGACAACTAGTACCCAGACTAAGGATAAAAATCGTCCGCCTGGACGTTAGTCTCTTCGTCCTCGGCCTCAGCCTCTAGATCAGGCTGGTAGTTAGGGTCACTCTCGGTGCCTGGAACTCTAGCCTCTAAACCTAAAATGTTAATGAAAATAGGGTGAGCTACATCATAGCTCAATAAAAGAATTCCAACTAAAATGAATTGAATATGCAGATCATGATATCTCAAAACAGGAAATCAAATCAGAACATGTGAACAAGATAAATCAAATCAAATATTGAGCTTTTAAAACAAGAAACAGATGTCGTGCAAGTATATGATCAGTGACTTAAATTGTATATGTTTTCTAACTTAAGAAACTCCCGTGAATATATAACACGGAGTAAACAGGAATCTACCGATAGGAAACCCCAACCAATCGTCGTTCACATGAACAATTTCAGGGTGCAACAATGCCTCATCTATGGAGTGCAATTGTGCCGATGGATTACAAGCAGATGCAGAAGTGTGCCAGACTCGGATATACCGCGCGGATCGGTGGGGATCATTTGGTTAAATCATCAAATCACATACACACATAGACTTCACGAATCAGATAGTAGAAATCAGGAGCAAATTTTAAAATTCAAAATCAGAAAACAGGAATAAGATATAACAGGAATTTATGATATGCTAACATGCTTGTTAAAACAGAAATCAGGGTACAGGTATACAAGAATCATGAAATCATAGTAAAAAATAATTTAGGTTGGTTTTCCCCTACCTCAGGTCAGACCTCTTTCTAAGCAAATCCAAAGCTTTTCAAAGCGTCAAGGTCTGATCCTATACCATAAATATAGTATACTATGTGTCAGGTATGTTAGAAAGTCAATTGGCTCGGTGTCCAGTAGCATGCAATTCACACAAACAAAATAGGACAAAAATAGGGGTGATTGATCGATCAACACCCTTATTGATCGATCAATCCTCTTTGTTGATCGATCAATATCTCCATTGATCGATCAATACACTCAAATCACCTCACAAGTAACAGAGGTAGTTGATTGATCACTAGTCTTTATTGATCAATCAACACTCTTCATTGATCGATCAATACCTTAATTGATCGATCAATAACTCCCTTTTCTTCACACTTTGTCATGGCAAAATTGATCGATCACCAGCTCAGTTGATTGATCAATATGTCTTGTTGATCGATCAATGACCCCATTGATCGATCAATAGCCTAAATTTTCAAATTTTCCTCTTTCTGTTCCCTTTTGTAACTTATATAGGTTGATTGATCAATGCCTTCATTGATTGATCAATACACTCAAGTGATCGATCAATACCATTATTGATCGATCAACACCAGCCATTGATCGATCACACACTCTGTGATCGATCAATACTCAGGATTGATCGATCAATTCACATATTGATCGATCAACACCTTTCGAGCATTGAACTTCTAGGAATTTTTAGTGTTCTGTTCCCTTTTTTGTTTTATATGAATTGATCGATCAATACCTCTCATTGATCGATCAATCTAGCATTGATCGATCAATAATGACAGCTTCAGTGTCATTAATGGAGGTCACTTATTTTTCTTATTTTTGACCTATCTTCATTAATGGTTTCTCACAACCATTAATACACAAACAACACACATGTAAGGGGCTCTCATCTGCCCAATTTAAATGCATAGGCTCACCTTTAACTTGGGCCCTTTCGGGGTCTCGGCAAACGCAATACGGAAAGAGAGTTTCGGATCTAAACTCTCCGATTCGTCGCCATTACAACCCGGAATAGCAGGTGCTTGGCTCCGTCTTCACTCACAGTGCTAGCTCACATCCTCTCACGCCCACTCAACGTACCGACGTCGACTCCACATTCTCAAATCAAGAAATCTATAACCTAAATCTCTTGCTCAACAGTGGCTTCTCACAGAACTGTTCTCAACCCAATTTCCTTGCTGGGGTTTCTTAAGAACAAGAAGAAGAAGAAGAAGAATAAAGAGACTCCAGCTCTTCCTTCCCTTACAAGCCACCTAAACTGAAATATCTCTGATATTTCAGTTTAAACTCTAAACTATTCTCTGGTGTGAAGCGCGAACATGATCGCTACGGCGTAACGTGCCGCAACGACGTCCTACTCTACTCGGACCTAAGCGAGAATTCACATGTGAATTCATCTACACAAGGATTAATATTATTTTTTATAATATTAATTTCAAATTTTTTAAATATGTCTCTATTTTCGTGTCGGGCGCGCACATCGAAATAGTCAGGTTCTCGTTCAGAATTTTTGAGTCATCATACATTGAGTGCAACTGAGTTTATAAGAAGAAAGAGGATTCTTCGAAAAGTAGTAATACAAGGTGTAAGGCACGATTGTTAGCCAAGAGCTATGCGCAAAAGGAAGGAGTTGATTACAATGAGGTGCTCTCACAAGTTGTGAAACACACCACAATTCAGGTTTCATTGTCAATTGTAGCACAGTTGGACTTAGAGTTGGAGCAACTCGATGTGAAAATGATGTTTCTCCACTGTGATGTAGAGGAGGAGATCTATATGAACCAACCTAAATGGCTCAAATCTCCTAAAGAAGATAGATTAGTGTGCAAACTGAAGAAGTCCATGAACGGGTTAAAACAGTCGTCAAGACGATGGTATAAGAGCTTTGACACGTTCATGATGAGTCAAAATTACATTCAAAATGAATATGACAGTTGTGTTTACTTCAAAAGGCTAGCAGATGGCTCGTATATTTATATTTTCTTGTATATTGATGGCATGCTCATAGCTGCAAAAGCATGATAGAGATCAATAAGTTGAAATCTCAACTTGACATTGAGTTTGAGATGAAGGATCTTAGTGCAGCGAGAAATATTCCTGTAATAAAGATTAAGAGAAACAGAAAGAAAGGATAATTGTGTTTGACACAAAAGAGTTATCTAAAGAAGATACTCTCACAGAATAGGATAGAAAACTCAAAGGCAGTGAGTGCTCCATTGGCAGCTCCATTGGCAACTCACTAAAAGATGGATGAAGGAAAGAAGTAGAACAAGAACCAAAAGGAGAAGAAGGAAAGGAAGAAAAGAGCCAGAAAACTATCAAAACCGACTGGTCGAAATCCCATTTCGATCGATTGAAATTCAAAGAAGAAATATGAAGAAGCTATCAAACTTGATAAGTCGAAACCCAATTTCGACCGATCGAGATTCCAGAAGATGCCTAGAAACAAGAACTCGACTGGTGGAGTTTACATCTCGACCTATCGAGATTACAGAACAGAGAGAAGAAAAAATCATATAAAATCGAGTAGTCGAGATTACATTTGAACCTGCCGAGTTCTAAAGAGGCAGACAATCTCAATCGGTCAAGATTGCACCACTCAAGATTAGAAATTTCAGTAGAGTACGAGATTGGCAGTTTTGTAATTGCAAAGTCTGAGAATTCTTTCTTTCCCAATTAAATTTAGAGTTATTTTAGAATTTCTTTCTTAGTTTATCTCAATGTACTAGGGTCTTATGCATCTATAAATAAGGACCCTAGGTTTAGTTTTAGGGATAGCTTTTAGTTTTCAAGTTATATAGCTTTTAGTTCTTAGTTTTTTAATATTTCCTTTCATAGTTTTATAGTTTTCCAGTTTTAGAGAGTTTGTGAGATTGAAGGAATTATAAACCACCATTCTATGGTCGAATCAGAGATGATGAAGATCAGAACCACGATGTGTGGCTAGTTTCCGAAGTTTGGGATATTTTGTAAATCAAAGATAAGTTTTAATTCAAAGTTCTACTTTCTTTTCTAATTTGAATTTATGTGGTACTGATTGCAAGATTGAGATTTACTTTTGTTATTATGAATGTTTTTGAAGCATTTTATTTCTATTTTTGATAATCATTAGGATTAAATTTAATAGAATATTCACCTTCGAATTAGTACTTGTAGTCTAGTTTGATTGGTTTCATGCAATAGTGCTTACGGATTAAATTGCTAGAGATTAGATGGATTATATCGTCCCAACTAGTCCATAAATATAAATAAGATATGATTATTTTATCTAGCATTAACTTATAATGAAAAGAAAGTTATTACTCAGAATTCAAATTAGATTAGGAGTAGAATCATGAATTATTATGAATCTGCGATCAAGAGAGATCCTAGATTGTTTACTCTATTGCTTTCCAAATATGATTTTATTGTTTTCCCTAGATAATCTTAGTTAGATTTACTTCTAAAACTCTTTTTTAGTCAAGGTTTTAATTTAGATAAACAGTTAGTCCCTGTGGTACGAAACCCTTAGTACTTGCCATAGTTCCATGGACTTGTACACTTGTAAGGTTTATAGATTTTAACGATCACTTTCACGCATCAAATTTAGAGCTTACTTGAGCGGGGACCAAATCCACTCGAGCGAGGCGGGTCACCCAAAAGGGCTAACTTATTGGTGTAAGTCGCTCAAGCGACTTTGGTACTCGCTCGAGCGACCAGTACACAATTTGAAAGAGCGATTTCTCTAGTCTAAATCATCCGAGCGACCTTGGTTCCCGCTCTAGTGACCCGCGACAGACGAGTTACACTTTGAGCATATATTTGGCAAGTTGTGCTTGAACTAGAAGTCTAATTTAGGTCTTTTATATTTAAGGAGAAAACTCTTGGACGAATAAGAGAGTTGAGATATCATTGTAAAGCTTTGGAAAACCTATCTAGGATTTTGTGAAGAGCTTTGGTGAGGTTTCAATATTCTTTTATTCTTATGAAATCATCAATATAACAATTCATCATTGCCTATGAATGTAGGCAAATTGCCGAACCACGTAAATATTGTCTCTTGTATGATTGTATTTGATTTCCTTTTATTTTGGGTTCTCATTTGATCATTCATTGTGAGATCATTGGTTAATTTGCGAGCTTTCGCACAAGCATAAGTAATCTTTCTCTTGAAGTCGGTTGATTAGGACAAAATTGTATCCCTTAGAAACCGTACACGTGCATACAGTTTAAAAAAAAAAAAAATGCTAAAAAAAATCAATGTGTCAATTCTAGCCCTCTTTCTTTTTTCATACCAGGCTTTTCCTACTCCTAACGGAAGAACTTTTTCTTCCAATTGACAGAGATGATGTATAAAAATTTGGAAAATAGGGGGTTATTACTAGGTGGGCTCCGATTTTCGGGTTGGGTCAGGTCGACTGCACCTTCTGGTCGGCTCAAGTCAAGTCGCATAAGGTCAAGTTGGGTCGGCCCACTACAGAAACTAACACTGTTAGCGGCAGTTTTTTTGAGCAAAAAATTGCCATTATTAACAAAAAAAACTATTAAAGATAATTAAGACTATTAGCGACCAGGGTATTAGTGACAAAAATTTTTTATTAATAACTAATAATCTTATTTTTTGTAGTGGCAATATACCATTTTCCATTGGGTGGCCTAAATTTTGTCCCAATAACCCTTTCACATTTTGGGACACGTTTTAACAACGGAATAACGCCTATCAAAAGATTCAACCATCTGATATGCGCATTTTAATAATAATCGTTAAAAAACTATGAACAACCATCCTTAGGGTTTATAGATTGGCCATTTCAGATTTCCCAATGAATGATTTTTGGCCCTACTCTTCAGTTCGATATATAATCTCATTTTAATGACTTTTTATTTTTTTTAAAGTGTCATGTAGCGTAAAACTGGGACGGTCATGCCTCCATTTATAAATGGGCTACGATGGCCATTAATCCTATATTTAATTATTTGACAATTTAATCAATGAAGAATAATTAGCCCCCTCAATGGATGCCATTTTAAATTATGACCCATCCAATAAGTGGCCACTCAATAGGTGGGTGGAAGATAGGAGTCACCATTAGTTTCTGTGGTTATGAACGCGTTTTTTATGTTTTTGATGATGGTTATGACTTGTGAGCAAGTTTTAAAATCTTAATTTGTATCCATTTTGTGCCTCATACATACTAGTGGCTAGGGAAGTCAATGGGCCAGTCAGGCCAAGTTCGGACCGGACTTTGAACAGCTTGGTACTTAATCAGGCTGACAAACGAGTCAGGCCGAGCTTAGGCTCGATTATCAAATGGCCTAATGCCCTAGCCCAAACTGAATCAGGCCGGGCCATGAGCCAGCCCAGTCATTTACCCTTTAAGTAGTCGGGCTTTATTGGGATGGGCAAGGTTTGAGCTGGGCTTTAAAGGCTCGATTCTTAACATGGTCTATAAACTGGACCGGCCCAGCCTATTTACAAATTGGGCCAGGCCCGGCTTAAGCCAGATTATTACTCGGATCACTACCTTAGCCCAAACTCTCCCAAATCGGTTTTAATTAATCATTAAGACAAATTATTTGGAGTTTCGATTATGAATTTGTCTATGATGTGCAGAAGGCTCAGTGAGATGTGTACGAATTTCTATTTTCTTTAAAGTTTGTTTTCTCGAGGTCCACTCATTGCAGAGCTGAGGCTCATTGTCTGGAATGAGCCCAAATGAGCCCTGTGCGCATTGTGGACAAATTTTTGGATTATTATGTTAATTTATTCATATCAATTCCCTTTATTTATAAAAGAATTGATGTGATATATTGTTTTGAGCAATATGTAACCTTTGTATCGGCCCTTAAAAACTTCATTAGAAATGATCTTTTATCCATGCACAGAACCCGATACTTTTGAACCGATACATATAGTTTCTAGGAAAAAAGCCACCAAGGGGTTGTCATAACGATTGACGACTTGGATATGCTTCCAAGGTCGTGAGTTCAAAATTACTCCTCTTCTGCGATAAATGTGTGTCACGTAATGTGCATAAATCATAAAATACTCGAGGTATGGTAGAGGTGCTGGCACATTGTAGGGATCAGTCCTAGCTCAAGGGCGGAACACCCTATGTTATCAATATATAGAGGAATGCTAACCTCATTCTCTTCATTATCAGGTTTGCATGATTTCCATATCAAAATGCCCTCATTTCCATATCAAAATGCCCTCATATGATGGCATTGTTGTATATATATAAAAGGGTCAAATCACTTTTTTTTACGTTTTAATTGCACATTTATAATTTTCTTTTTATAATTATTAGTTTGTCATGACAAACTTGTAATTAAAAATTTGCCATTGAAAAAGTTAAAATGACAATTTCTGGCTCTTCATTTATCAATCAAAATGCCACCATATGAAAACATTTTGGCATGGAAAGATGCTGACTTTAGTATTCTCTCTCTCACACACACACATACACACACACATATACACACACATATATATATATATATATATATATATATATATATATATATATATATATATATATAAAAGTACGAAATTTCAACGAGTTAGGTGAGCTGGCCAGGTATCTACTTTCAAAAGCAGGATATCTGAGTTTGAATTCCCTCCCCAACCCCCTTAAGGCCACCTTAGGAATTTATATCATGTATTGATCTAGCATGTGCTGAATTTGGAGTGCACATGTGCCCCTGAGATTAGGCGGGTACTCTAAAAAGCTCGGATATCCATGTTATGAAAAAAAAAAAAAAAAAAATACAAATATAATCTAATCCTTCATAAAAAGTAAGTCTTCAACAGACTTTTAAATGATACTATATTAGCAATTATAAAATGGTTTGACATAAGGAAATTTGACGTGGCAATGCTCGAGTTTTCATAAACGTTGTTCGTTTTTTATGCTGAATCATCATAATTGTTTGAGTCGGTGGTGCATTTTAGCCGAATGTCTTTAGTAAATGAATGCTACTAATCAAAATTTGTTTACATCCCATTGACTTAAAAAATTATTTTAAATGCATCTTTCCATCATCAAAAGGAAAAAGGAAGGAAAAAGCAAGTGGGCTTTTATTTTTAAATGTCATCCCTTCACTATGTTCCAAATAGATAGTGAACATAAAATATATGTATGCTTAGGAAACTTTGTTTGGTTTGCTTATCATTAGTGACAGTTTACTAATCCTTGAAGTCAATCGAAAATAGTTGTAATAAGCTCCAATTGGCTGTTAATTTGTAAGGTCAACTATCAGCAAAAAAACAGCATGAATTTTGTCAACTACCAATTTACACTTGAAATCTACAATCATCAAACAACTTATAAAAGGTTATACTAATAAAGTACAATAAATTAGGGATGCAAGTTCGGTGTACCCAAACAAATCCAAATTTTTCGTTGTTCGATTCGGTACACCTCAAACCGAAACTGAACCGAAAAATATTTGTAGGGCTGCAATTGAGCCGGGCCGAGTCCGAGCTCGGGTCAGCTCTAGCTCGACTCTACCTTATATGAGCTGACTTGGTGTTGGCTCTAGGCTCTTCGAGCTCAAAAATTTCAAGTTCTAGCTAGCTCGGCTCTTCGAGCTCGAGTCGAGCTTGGGCCAAGCTTCGAGTAAAGTATGTTTTATTATAAAAAATGAACTCAAAATAAAAAATTGCGTACCTTTTTAATATAAATCTTTTTGAATGACACTTATCATTTGATTTGTATCTCTTTGTAGCATGATAAACATTGATGAAATTAGATCAATTGAGTGAAGTCAGTTGAGTGCATAGCTTTTTAAAAAATTTACGAAAAATAATCTATTTTTATAATAATTTGAACTCTTAAAATATGTTTGATAACTATTATATTCCCTTAATAAAATATATAAGTCAAGATGAAAATAATGGTAGATGAAAATACTAATTATTTTCTAAAAATATAAAATGATAAAAATGGCTTCACTAGTTTGATCTAATTCACTAGTCATCTCAGTTTGCTCTCAAACGGAAGTGATATTGAGAACCGTGGGTAGAAGTAACAGTGGGTACTATATAATATATAAAGTCAAATTGAAGGGTAGAATAGATCGACCTCTCAAAGTTAATTAATTTTATATATATATATATATATATATGCCGGCCTTAGCCGAGCTTGCTATTTCATTACGAAAGCCTAAACATTTCGGCTCAAACTCGAGCCAAGCTTTATAGAGAAAAGCTCTTATTTTTCATGCCGAGCCGAGCCAAGTTGTCAAGCTGGCTAGACTCTGTTGTAGCCCTACCCATTTGGTTCGGTTCAGTTCAATTTTTTTTTCTAAAACCGAAACTCATTTGGTTTGGTTCGGCTATGTTTGGTTCGGTGTGGGTAAAATACCTATTTTTTTTATTTTTTCAATTTTTTCGGGTTTTTTTTTTCGGTTTACTCAACCTATCCCCTCGGTTTTTGGTTTGAAGCCACCCAAATTGAAACCGAACTGAATTGGGGTTTGGTTCGGTTTGTGTCAGGTTTTGGTGCGGTTCGATCTGGTTCGGGACCCTCGGGTTTTGATGTTCGGTTTAAAACTTGCATCCCTACAATAAATAAATAATGGAAAAAACATTAAAAAAGTACTTCACTCATTTACCATTCAAATACTTATATAATCAAAGGCCTCGTTTGGGTGATTATGAGCTGCCTTCAGGAAAGCTTAGAATCCTTTCATCTCAGAATCTTGCAGATTTATTGCTTACTCGCAATATTTGATATTCTAGAATGCTTCCTAAGTTCTCCTATTCTTGGTTTTTTCTCATAAGAGTTTATTTTCCCTGTGTTTCTATGGTTTATTTTGTTGGAAAACATTCCGTTGCTAAGCTTAGAAACACAATTTCCCAAAAAATCTCTTAGGCCTCATTTGAGAGATCAAAAAAACTCATAATCTGAGTTTTTACTTAGAAAATGGGAAGAATCAGAGTAAATATGTCGATTTTCATTGTTCGTGAGTTTGCTTGGGGACCAACGCCTTCTAAGACTTTTTCCGAGCGAAAGCGACATGAGGACGTCAAAGCTTTTGGCTTAGAAAGTCTTAGAATCTAAGCTACTTAATGGAGGCCTGCCTAGAATTAGCCTGAGATATGCACTGGATTACCCCTAGCCCAACAGTCATTTCCCAACGATCGCGAGGTTAACAGGAGAGGAGTCAGGATTTTTTCATAGGGTGGCCATCTAATCAATTAATGTTGAAAAATTATATAATTTTTTTTTCTAAGCAAACACTAAAAAAAGGAAAAAATCTGCAAACGAAACTAGATACGAAATAAAAGAAAAGCCTATACATATCGATTAGGTTGTTCCAATAAAATTGGCCTAATTTAAAATTCCCTTGAAGAATGACTACGAGGTAACATCATCCTCGTCGTCATCCTCCAAAGAGTAGGATGATATGGCAGTACATTGCAAGGAGCCTGTGAGACCATCGAAACTGTTGAACATATTCCAATGATGGACAAGAAGACCCGACATTTTTTTATTTAATAATTTTGATGCCTTTGTAAAATTATATATGTATTAAATTTTTTTTGCTATTTACATATCTTAGTGACTTGCTCCAGTAGTAAACTTAGTGCTTCCTAAAGGTTAGGTTCTAAGTTTAAGCCTTGTTATGTATAATAAATTGCTTAATTTTTTTAATTAATTATACTAAAGCCTATACACCATATATGTGAGTATATAGATCTACAACATATTGGAGCCCCTTGTGAGAGAAATCTCTCCAACTAAATAGATGGAGGAGGGGAGCCTAAAAATAGGCCAAAATTGTAAGATTTAGTTTAAAAATTAAAGAAGAAATATTTTTTATGAAAACAACTGCCATAAAAAAGTTTGTTTGAATATTTTAGATAATTTTAGGTGGCCAATATAATTTTGGATAGATGAGAATCTATTAATATAAATTAGGATACCTAAAGCTTAGAATCAAATTTTTAGAAAGTTTGGGTGGTTAATTGACCACCTAGTCATAACATCGCTCCGCCCGGTTAATATTGAACGCAGCGCATTATGGAGAATTTATTTCAATCTCAGGCATTGCCAATCCAGTAGATGATGGATTAGTGGATAGATTAATCCATAAATATTTATTCAAATTCATTCAACGAACTAATTGATGGTTAGTGGTAATTAATCCATGAATTAAGTTAGACCAGAGTTGACCAACTTTGGAGGAGGTCTTCTTCTGTTTGGGGCGTAATAGTAGAAACAGTGTTTATTATAATCTAATTTATGGATTAGTCGTAATTAAAACCTGTAACAAAGAAGAGATTAACACACTGATTAAAATTTCCGAAAGAAACTCACCAGAAATATGATAATATATTTTAAAAGAAATGGATATTTAATATGCAGTTTATTGTCGGCTGATGAATGGTTAGTCAAATGGTAGTTAAAAGGCAGTTAATAGAAACCTGATCTGTGGTGTTGTAACGCACTAAACATGGTCAAATGCCAAGTTATGCTGTGGCTACCATCTTTTAATTAGGAGCTTTTGTGTAGATGACTTATTAGTGTGTACCAGCCAGGTGTTGGTATCCCATCCATGTGAAATGCTAGCTACCCAACTGTTGTTGAGGAGACAACACATTGCAGAGCACAACATCATCACATAGACTACAGTGAAGAGCCTCCATAAAATCAGCTGGGCAATAAAGTGTTCCAAGCTTTATCTGAAAGTACTTGCTAGGAGCAGCCCAGCTGAGACCTAGGTAATGTCCTTATAGGAGATGTATTATGAAAAAAAAAACATAAAATATATTGAACCTCGCATGGATGGACAGCCCTCAAAATTTTTATCAATGATTTAATAATGTGTCTACGATTTGAGCACAACTAACAATTCTTTTAATTCTGATCTTTTTTGAGATGAACTTAAAAATGAAAGGATTCTGAGCTATTAGGGGAAAACCAAGATCAAAGTGAGTTAAGAAAGCATCGAGGAAAAGCTAGGATTCAAAGTCTACCAGGAATTTGAGTTTTCAGGAGTCTGGGCTATTCTGAGAAAAATCAAGAAAAACTTGACCGTGGCCTCAAACAATAGAAAAGGTCGAAAATTGGTCAGAAAATACATTTATGAAAAAAATGTTGAGATTCTAACCTTTTCTCAACTCCCGAATGAGATGTAAGGGCTCCACCCATCTAAAAGTTTTAAAGAAAAATTTATATATTTTAGAGTTTTTTGCCCTTCAAATCACGAGTCAAATATCTTGCTTTGCTGCCCTAATATCACTAAAAATTTTCACCTTTGACCCAAAATTAAATAAAAAATCACTCGCTTTTATTTTCTGTTTTAAATGGTTGTTGATTGACCTTGGGTAGTTGATTTGGCACCCAACATGTTCAGACCCAACACCTCGATCTGGGCTTGAATCCATACTCCAGGGATATATATATATATATATATATACAAAGATATATGTGTGTGTGTTTATGAATTCTATTGAAGGTACTGGTCAATAGATTAGACTGTACACTCAGCCATAATCCTTGAAAATTTGCTAGGGTTACTATGGGTATTTAGTCTTTTTTCATATGGGGCTTTACACTTTGTATTAGATATGAAGTCTAATTTTGACTTCGGGTTCTATATTATAGAAATTATGGCAATCAAAACACACAACAAACAAAATGATAAGTGTTAAAAAGTGTTAATATTTAACCCATTAAACCTATAGATTGTCATCCGATGAAAGCTATTTAATATGTTTTGTATAGTTTTAGTGATTTACAGGTATGGAGATAAGTTGGGTATAAAATAGCCCCAGAGTTCAAAAAATAACATAAAATTTGCGCAACCTTAGGTCATCCATAATATGTCCCAACTTGTAGCTCTATTTGATCTCTAAAGAATCGGATTTGTAAACTTATATTCACATAAAGTTATAAAGATCGTTGTCTTCTTTCAATTGCCGCAAGAATCACGTCAATCCAAGTTTGGAGTAACAAATTATGGATAAAATACCAAGACTGTGTCTGTTGAACATGAAAATCTGGGAAAAGCAATCGATCAATTTTTAGAATCAATCAATCGATTATCGGCCGAATTTTCACGTTTTTAATACTCGAAAATGAGTTGATGTGAGCCAAAGTAAAGTATTAGGGTTACGGGAGTAACCCTATAAATTCCATGTCATAAGTTAGCATTTGGGAGCTCTCTCTTTCACATATTATTTTATTTTTCTCTCTATTTTTCAATTTTTTAGCTTTTAGAAAGGGGAATAACCCTAATTTTGTAAGAACTATTGCATGGAAGATCGAAGTGTAGCCGTTTTATTAATCAAGTAGGACTTTTGTGGATCGTAATCGGGTAATTTTAATGATTTTTTATTGTTTTATTACATTTTATTTTATGTTTTGTATAGAGATGTGTGACTTAATTTCTAGGATTTTAGAATCTAATGAACCCATCTGAGGGTTTATTCATGGATTAGATTCATGGTTGGAAATAAAATAGATGTGTGTATAATTTTATTGACATTCGTTCTTGCCTATTGTTGGAATCTAATCACAGATCCGAGATATTAGATTTAGTCATGCTCTTCTCATGATCTTAGATCTATAAATAGAAATCCTAATCTGGATTCTATTGAATAGAGTAGACTCTTTTATTCATTGTGATCTGATTCATTTCAAATATAGTGCATGCTTAAGTTCTATTGTTTAGAGATTTAGAAGGGCAAAAATACATTAGAGATTTTTTTTGATTTAATTGTTATATTTTTCATAGCTTATTGATTAGCCTTGATAATTTATATGATTTTGCTCTAGTTAATTCCAATCGTCAGACCTAATATTGTGAGTAATGAACCAAGGATGGAAGGATTTAGTACCCTAACACTTTTCTCTTTTCTCGTGATTATAATTATTATTGTGTGTTTTGTTTATATTTCCATGACAAACTTTGGTAGGCTAAGTTAAGATTGTTTTTAGTTCAAGTAAACTCTTAGATTGATATTTGAATATTTTTAAATTCTATCTGACATCTTCGTATGATCGATCTCGTACTTTACACCCGTTTATTAGGATACGACTGATGCACTTGCGAGTATTACTTTTAAATTCATATCACAAAACGTAAACACAAGATTTACATGATTCGACAATTTGTCTACATCCACGGGTGATGCTGAGTCTTTTCATTAATTTGTGAAAAGTAGGGTTACAAATCTCTTAAATCTCACCTCATATAACATAGAAAATCAAGTTTCCTTTAATATAACTCTAATATATAGTTAGAGTTTATATCTAATACAAAGTATAACCGCCCAATATAGAATATGACCAAAATACCACCGTATAACTACCTAATATATAATTAGAGTTTATAGCTAATACAAAGTATAACTACCCAATATAGCTCGACCTGCACCGCTGTGGCTGAGTGTACAGTCCAACCTGTTGATCAGTACCTTCAACAGAATTCAAGGCACAATCTCAACAATCTTTACCTTGACTTGAAATTTTCAAAGTCACCTCGAAGATACCACTGTAATGTCTTCTCGTTGTACTTCCTTCTGTATTCTTTCACCTTGAAAGCAAGGTTTCACACCCTTCAAGAGTGCAACACAATCTTCAATACTTAGTAAGATTAATCAAGTCCATTCAATGCTTGAACTTCTCCCTGGGTATGGCTTTGTCAATATGTCTGCAACATTATCTTTTGTATACACCTTCTGAGGATGAATCACACCTTCAGTTATGTACTCGCGTATCTTATGATATCAAACTGCTATATATTCTATTTTTGCATGATACACCTGATTTTTTGCTAGGTGTATGGCACTCTAACTATCATAGTGTACTGACGCCTTCTCTTGGTCCAAGCCAAGTTCCTTGACCAAACCCTTAACCCAAACTGTTTCTTTCGCTGCTTCTATAGTTGTCAAGTTGTTCACTTCTATAGTCGATAAAGCAATTATCGATTGCAACATCAACTTCCAATTAATCGCTCCAACTGCAAGTGTGAACACATAGCTTGTAGTAGACCGTCTGTTATCTAAGTCCCTTGCAAAATCTGAGTCGACATATCCTTCAACATCTTCTGATGCTTCATCTTTCTCAAATAAAATATCGTAGTCAATTGTTTCCCTCAAATATCTCATAATCTATTTTACAGCATTCCAATGCTCTTTTCCTGGAGTTCTCATGTACCTACTAACAACGCGGATCACTTGGGGAATATCGGGCCTTGTGCACACCATAACATACATAAGACACCCAACTGCACTCGCATATGACACATGTAACATATCTTCCACTTCTTTTGTGGTGGGGCACAAATTTGCACAGCTTGAAATGTGCGGCTAGATGAGTACTAATTGGTTTAGAATTGTCCATATTAAACCTGTCAAGTTCCTTTTCAATGTATTTCTTTTGAGATAACCACAATTTCTCATGCTTCCTATCCTGCCGGATTTCCATACCAAGGATTATTTTTGTAGCACCTAGATCCTTCATGTCAAACTCACTTGCTAATTGACGCTTTAATAGATTTACATGTGGAAGAATACGAAAGTAAACACAATAATCATACTCATTATGAATATAACGATTTTTTTTCACGAAGGAGTCGGAGCACTTGTACCATTACCTTGGGGATTGCTTCAAATCATATATCGACTTCTTTAATCTACACACGTAGTCCTCCATTCCCTTTTCTTTGAATCCTTCGAGCTGTTCTATATAAATTTGTTCTTCCAAATCTCTATGTAGGAAGGTTGTCTTAACACTAAGTTCTAACTCGAAATTAAAGAAGGCCATCATAGCAAGCAATACTTGAATCGATGTGTGTTTGACTATCAGTGAGAAAATCTCATTGTAGTCTACTCCCTTGCCTTTGTGCATATCCCTTAGCCATCAATCGGACTTTGTGCCTGTCATTTTCTCGTTCTAATAATGCTTCTTACTTTTTAAATACCCACTTGCACTCAATAGGTTTCTTTCCCTTGGGAAGTTCCACCACTCCCAATGTCATGATCTGAATTTTATACCTTTGATACACCTAAAATATGTGTATGTGTTTAATACTGTATTCCCCGCATACCTTGAGTTTTCAAAACGTTTTATCTAAACATGCATGTTTTGATTTTTCAAGCTTTTATATTTATTTTCGTCATTAATGAATACAAGTTATGTGGTAGCCTATTGGTTAAAGGCTTTAAATTCTAGATAAGAGGTTTAGGGATCAAACCTTGTTATGTGTGCTTTAAACCTTTATTTTAGACTTTGAGATAAAAGCCTATATACTCTTCCTTATTGTGTTGGCTTAACACCGGATAATCTCCAAAGTGTATTGTGTTGGCTTAACACCGGATAATCTCCAAAGTGTGATAAATAAGTGTCTTACGGAGAACCCTAAATTATAAGCTCATTTAGAGTCCTTCTTAAGAATAGAGCCACCAGAGACCCTAGAGACCTTAGAGAAGAAATTCTAGATCTATCTTCCTAGAACCCTTCTTTTGGAAGTGCGGTGAGACGTTGACGTATATTCTCAAGCGGCCTTCACCTTCTTCTAAAATCATCATCATTGTTGGGATCTGAATCTAATCGTGGTGGTACGATCGATCTAGGTATAGAGAAATCATGCTTTCTATTGATCTTAATATATTATTTTTTATTAATAGATTTTTATATAAATTAGTGATTTTATTTCATAGCTAATGATGGAATGATTAAATGAATGCATGTTATGATTAATAGATTTTTAATGTTAATGATGTTAGATTAAAAAGAAGTCCGATTAAATTCCACCATGTGATTTGATGTATTTTGAGGCATGCTCACGGATTGAAATCAATCGATTGACACCTAAAAGCAATTTCCGTGAATTCCCGCCAAATTTTGCATCAGATATTGCCTCGGTATTTTAGCCATAACGTTCTGTCCTGAACTCGGATTGAGGTGATTCTTATGGCGTTGGAAAGCTGACGACGAGCTCTACAACTTTTGTGTTTTAGCTAGTTTCTGAATCTGACATCTTGAAGGTCCAAATTGAGCTGCAAGTAGCACTAAGTTTCTGATGACCCAAAGTTGCAGTATTTTGATATTATTTTCAAAATTCTGGGATTGTTTTACACACCATGATCGTATGATATGCACTATAATATTTATGCACTATGATTGTGTACACTTTGATATTTACGTATCATGATTAAATGCACTTAAATTCATATGTAGTATGATATCACTCTCATGCACTTTATATGTCCCATAATGATCTATATAATTCACAATCAAGATACGTAAAATACGATGAAATGTCAAGCCATGATTAATGAGCATTAGACCGAACATCTTGTGTAAGATGGAGTCTAACTGAACAAGAGTATGATGAGCATGTTTCAGCCCAACGTCTTGAGCGGGATGTAGTTTGATATGCAATAAATAACATGATTCATTAGACCCAACGTCTCGAGTATGACGGAGTCTAACTAACAAGTGATAAGCATGATTAAGACCCAACGTCTTGAGTATGACGGAGTCTAACTAACAAGTGATAAGCATGATTAAGACCCAACGTCTTGAGCGGGACAGAGTCTAACGTGCATTAAATGACAAGAAAGATGAAATTAAAAGATATGATGCATTCATGTAATATTAATATATATGTTTACGTTCAGTTCATTTCAGCTTAGTGAGATTATACATGCCACATGCACACATACATGAAATATATCAAAATGTTATATGGCTAGGATTGATATTTTATGCTTCAATAGATTGTATGTCTGGTTCATACAAGTGTAAACTTACACCCCTTATTTATGTAGGTGATCAAATGAGATAGATGTTGCCAATGACAATGTATGGGTCTATGGCGATGAGACGGCACGTGGTGCTCAAGAAACTGGACTGAATGGCGTTGATGACTTCGTGGCCTAATTAGCTATTTTCCTTTCTAGTTAGTGGTAATTTTAAATAAATGGGACATTGATCAGTTAGTATTTTATCCAAACTGTTTAAGCTTTAAGTATGTTGGACTTGTTATTGGAATAAGAATATTATCATGGGTTTTATTTAGATTAATTAATATTTTAAAGAAATTTTATCTTCCGTTGTTTAAGGTGCTTTTAACGCCTTATTATGTTTCTATGGTTCTCGATAAGAAGGTACGGTCTAAGATCTTACAATTAAGAGGTTGTGAGATCTCGGGTCGTTACACCCAAATCTTATTTTTGTGAAGAGATTTCATCTCTTCCATCATAGATATCACTCATGCATCTCTTTCCTCCGATTTTATTGTCTCCTGAAAACAAGATGGATCTCTATTTTCAATAAATAGTACAAAAGAGTCCATATTTGACTAGTGCCCTTTTAACTCTTCTGCTCCTGCCCTTTGCAAAGCTTTGTGACACTTGATATTGTTATTGGTGCTCCATGTTGTGTAATTCTTCGTGTGAAGATTGTAGCATATTATCTTTTTCATGAGATTTTGAATCATCTACCTCCACCTCAACTGTGCTATGTCCCTTGAAAATATTTTCTTTGATTTCTCTTTCACCTTGTTTACTGATTTTCTAAATGTAAGCTTCATCAAAGATCACATCTCTGCTGAATACTGTCTTCTTTGCTGATGGATCTCACAGTTTGAATCCCTTCAATCATTTCTCATACTCAAGAAATATACAACTTTTCGACTTTAAATCTAACTTAGATTTCTGCATGACTTGTACATGGACATATGATGGGCACCCGAAAATTCTAAAAGTAGAATAATCTATAACTTTTCTCGTTCAAACTTCTTCTAGCGTTCTAAAATTGATCGTCGTAGATGGCGACCAATTTATGATAAAGCAAGTCATGTTCACTGCCTCCGACTAAAAATCCTTTTGTAGGCCCACATTTAATCTTATGCTTCTTACTCTTTCCAAGAGGGTTCTGTTCATTTGTTCTACAACTCTGTTCTGCTATGAGGTCCCTGAATTACTAAAGTAACGTACAATGTCCTCATCTTTGCAATATTCCAAAAATTCTATAGACTTATACTCTAACCCATTATTTGACGTGAGACACTTCAATTGCTTACCAGTTTGTTTCTCAACTTCTGCTTTCCATTATTTGAATTTTATGAATATTTCTAACTTGTGTTTCATGAAATAAATTCAAACCTTCCTTGAGAAACCGTTAGTAAAGGTGACAAAATATTTTACTCCTTCCTTTGATGGTTCTACCTCAGGTTCCCAAACATCTGAATGTAAATAGTCTAGCACCGCTTTACTGTTATGGACTCCAATGCTAAATCTGAACCCTACACTACTTTCCATATAAAGAATACTTGCAGAGCCCAAGCTTGCAGTTCTTCACACGCTTCAACAAATTTCATTGGTGAAGTTCCATCATCCCTTTTTCACTCATATGTCGTAAGCGTATATGCCACAAATATGTGTCATCCATACTATTATCTTTTGTAGTAGATACAAATGCTCCACCTATAATAATTTTCCTACCAATCGATATAGGTTTCCATCAAACTGACCTTTCATAATGATCATGGCCCCATTAATAACCTTTAATGCTCCACCTTCTGCTGTGTATTTACAATCATTGGAATCTAATGCACCCAAAGACATTATATTTTTCTTTAGATTCGATACATGTCTTACATTATTAAGAGTTTGAACCACACCATCAAATATCTTAATTTTTACGATTTTGATTCTAATAGTTTTACATGAAGCATTATTTTCCATCAGCACAAATCCGCTATTGAACGAATTGTATTTATCAAACCATTCTTTATTATGACACATATGCTAACAAAAATCCGAATCTAAAATCTCTGCATCAAAAAATAAATTTGTACCTGTGGGGACTGATAAAACGTCACCATCACCTTCGTCCATATTATTTTCTACAACGCTCGCCTGATCTGATGTTGAGACTTTTCTTTTTCCTTTTTTCTTATCTTTCTATTCACAAATAAACAGTTTATAGTTCCACTTCATGTGTCCCTCTTTCTTATAATGATAACAAAGAAAATGTTCCTGCATTTTTTCCCTTGATTTCGATCTGGATTTGTTTCTACTGTTGGAACCCTTTTCCCTTGATTTGCCTCTATTATGGTTCTTTCCCTATGCCACAAGACCCTCCACCTGTAGCTCCTCAACTTCTTCTGTTTCGAGAGTATTCTTCCCGTAGAGTAAAGTTGTAATAAGATGCTTATATGAACAAGAAAGATATGCGAGAATAAGAAGAGTCTTATCCTCATCTTCCACCTTAACTTTCACGCTAAATAAATAATCCTATTGAAGGTATTGAGATGCTCCAACAAATTCGATCATTCCTTTATTCGAAGAGTATAGAGTTGTTATTTTAGAAATAACTTGTTCATGAGAGATTTTGTCACGTACAGGCTTTCAAGTTTCGCATAAAGTTTGGGCGCCGACTCTTCATCAATCACGTTGTACATGACCTCATCGGCAAGGCAAAGATGGATCGTGCTGACTGCCTTCAACTCTAATTCCTCCTAGTCATCGTCGTTCATGTTTGTCGGCTTTTTCGATTTTTCATGTAATGTTCTGTGGAGACCTTGTTGCACGGGTAGATCTTTAACCCTTCTCTACAACAATCCGCAGTTACCCATTCAGTCAAATTTCTCGACCTCAAACCTGCTTGAAGATTTTGTTACTATTGTGAAGAGAAAAATAAAAACTTAGAAACCCTAGGCTCTGATACCAATTTATAAAAATTATGGCAATAAAAAATACACACAACAAGCAAAACACAAACATAAGATTTACATGGTTCGGTAATTTGCCTACATCCACTAGTGATGTTGAGTCCTTTCATTAATCTGTGATAACTAGGGTTACAAATCTCTCAAACCTCACCTCACTCAATATAGAAAATCGTCTTTCCTTTAATATAACTCTAATATATAATTAGAGTTTATATCTAATACAAAATATAACAGCCAAATATAGAATATGACGAAAATACCACCGTATAACCGCCCAATATATAATTAGAGCTTATATCTAATACAAAGTATAACCGTCCAATATAGCTCGACCCGCACAGCTGTGGCTGGGTGTACAATTCAACCTGTTGATCAGTACTGTTAAGGCACAATCTCAACATATATGAAGAAACTCAATTTTTAATTGAGGGAGGTGAGATTTGTAACCCTATTTTTCAAAGATTAAGGGAAAGTGGTCTCACATAAGTTATAAAGATCAAAACTAGTACTAGTAAAAATTTGACCTAACATAAGAAATCTTATTAGGGAACTAGGAGTTGTTCTCTTGCCACAAAACTGCGTAGTCCTAAATTATATTAATCACAGCTTCTTCTAAAAGATTTAAAATGGAGGCATAGCGTGGTGTTGAGGGTCTGGACCACCAGGACTCAGCCTTTTAGAGCCCACCAGAGGCAATTTCTCTTTCCACATCCCAGACCTGAAAATGACCGTAGCACCATTGACGCCTTGAGACGGCTCGATCAACCTCCTCCCCTCTGTAAATTGATGGAATTGACGAGGTTCTGAACTCGCAAGCAAGGCCAAGACAAAGATCAGAGAAACCAAGACCCTTGGATTCCCCATTCTTCTCTTAGATGGATAGAAAAGGCAATTAGGCTTCATATATATACAATTTGTAGTCTATATTTTGCTTTATTTTATAACAGTGGAAACCAAAGGTGTGCCTAGTTTCTATATGTATTTTGACTTTTGTGTCATGTCCTCTCTCCCACCTTAACGGTCAATAACTATATAGCCCACCAACAGATTTTCTTTATCTCACATCCTTATATGCTCTCTCCACTAGCCTACTTACAGATGAAACATAAAAAACATTGATGAGAGAAAGAAAGGATGGCATGCCCTTGCTACATCACTGTGAGATCACGGTACTCACATCGTGATTCATGTCTACCAATCTCTCTGACCAAAAGAACCAGAGCTGTTACATACCCGATGTTCCATTAAAGTGATGCATATAAGAGCCGGAACTCGTACCTCCGGCTTGGAGGAAATTTCAATAGGGTCAAGGCAATCATCTAGGCCACATTTGAGTTCATTCAAAGGTATTCACCAGCTCTCCCTGGAGACCCACCAATCCTTTCTCCCTGCTAGTAACGTAACGGGCCTCCGCAAAGAATCTACAGCACTGAGTGATTAAAATTTTCTAGTATTTGTCCCTTTTTCCTCAGAATTTCATCGATTTTTCCCCGGATCAAGAATTTGTTTACCATCAGAATTTCCAATTTTCAACATTATGATTCTGTCCAATAGTATTTCGGAACAAAATCCAATTGTAACACTAAAACATATGTTTGTTCTATAGAAATTAAGTGCCTTCCTAGCAGTATGTTCGGGAATATGCATCTCTTGCTATTGTGGAAAGTTAAATTTTGGCATATGAAATGGCTTCTACTACTCTTAGCTTTACCTATGAATCATATAGCATTCAGACTCTTTTGATTACATTTTCTAATTGGTTTTCCATATGAATACAAACAACTAACACAGTAAGAATAATTTCTTTTAATGCTAGTGTCCTCTTCCAAAATAAAAATTGGAAGAATGTGGAGCCACCCCCTTAAGCAATATGTACCTAGGTTGCAGGGGATGGGCGGTGACACCGACGAGTATTCGTCGTGATTTTGTGCTCATGTGTTCTTGGGTCACCTTTGGAATCGAAGATTGAGCATTCAAACTGCGAGATCGGATTTTTCTCTACTATAAAATATTTGTTTTGTTCAAGTAGATGATTATGGTAGTCTAAGAACTGAAGCTGTGGGAGAAAATTCTTACTGCTGATAATCTTAGAACCAGGGGCATGATCGTGGTTCCTTTCTGTATAAGCGATGGAGAATCTATTTTTCGCATTCTCATTTCCTGTAAAATGACTTTTAAATTTTGGTCGGCGGTCTTCAGGTGTTTTGGGGTTAGTTGGTGCCTTCTTGATTCTATCAAGGAGGCTATTATGGCCTGGGGCTGTGGTTGCTTTTCCGACGTTAGGAACTTTCTTTGGCAGGTGGCCCCCTTTGTGGTCATGTGGGGGCTCTGGAACGAGAGAAATCAGCATACCTTTTCAGGAAAGGTCATGGGCTTCCAAGCAAATGTTAAATCTATTTTGTTTCTATCAGTGAAACCTTTTAGAGGCGGCGATGAGGGGGGTTTGGGTCTCAAGAATCTCGTAGGCATGCGTCTGGCTTTGGGGTATTTTTGGTACCTCTCTTTCATTATTTTTTTGTGTTGTAGGACGGTTAGTCGTTTGGGGTCCTGTGGCTTAAGGTAGTGATGGCATTGCGGAAGCCTCATGTTGGCCAGCCGCTGCCCTTTGGGCTTCTTGTTGTAGTATTTTAGTTTGTTTTTTTAATAAATTAATTTACTAAACTGCAGCTGCATTGATGAATCGATTTCTTTTTTATGGGTCTTATGGGTTGTCTATTTCCTATAAATTTGGGTTCATAGTACTAAGAACCAAGTACTAGACATAGTTTCATGAAAAGATGCATTAAACAGGCATCGACAAAAAACGCATTTTGTTTCCAAAAAAAAAAAAAAAAAAAACGTCTTTTTCGAAATTCCATTTTTTTCCAGTGAAAGAAATGTTTCTTCTCCCCTTTTTTCTGCTGTAAACCCATGTTTGATCACATCATATATACTTATTATTTTTTATAATTATTAATGATTTTCAATATTTTTAATTTGTGAGAATTGCCCATTTTTCTCCAAAACTTGCTGAAATTAACCTTTATCCTTTTATTTCTAGAGCCGTTTTATTTCCGTACTTAGAGTTGGTCACCATAGTCATCAATATAGAAAACTTGAAAACTTCACTTTACATGTTTACTCCATGGTTTGAAAATACGACTCGACTCTAAAGTCAGATGTGTCTAGGTAACTCGAAGACTCATATAAACTCGATTCGACTCAAACTATAAGGGTATTTTAAGAACCTTATCTCACAAGAAAATTTTACATGTAAGGGTAGTTTCAGAACCCTAGTAACATCAACCTAGTGAAATCTTGACTCGACTCAAACTTGAAATCTTGGCAGCAAGTCGAGTAAATCAGCCGAGTTACTCAACTAATACAAGTCTTAAAACTAAGAGAAAATTATAAAAATATGCCTACTTTCAATCCTTTTTAGGAAAACACGGCTATTTCGAACAGTCTTAGGAAAATAATTTGTAAGCATTTTCTGAGAAATAATTCAACCTAAAACAACACCCGTTTTGAATTGATCAGGCATATGAAACACAGTTTAATGGGTCAAAGATAGGGTAATGCTCACCCAATTTAATGGGTCAAAATATAGGGTAATGGTTTCAATGCAATTTAATATATATATATATATATATATGGCATTTTTGCCCTTTATTTGATGGGTCAAAGATAGGGTAATGCTCACCCAATTTAGCGGGTCAAAAGATAGGGTAATGGTTTCAATGCAATTTAATATATATATATATATATATATATATATATATATATATATATATATATATATACACACGACATTTTTGCCCTTTATTTGATGGGTCAAAGATAGGGTAATGCTCACCCAATCTGTTGTATTGAATTGGAATACCTTTGATTATATTTCAACAGTGGATATGTATCGAACCATGCCCAAACTTTTTAGGTGGTACCTTATCTTTTTTGGGCACGTTGCCGTGGCATCTGATCCCAAATGGATGTCACGTGGAGCCAATGAACTGATGAGCATATTTTTCATTGAAAAACATTATTTTCCTAAAATTTTGTGAAGTAGGCATGTTTCCTAAAGTTAATTAAAAGTAGGCATGTTTTTCTAACGAGCCCTTATTCTATTCATAATGTGATACTGCTACGAGGTAAAAGATTAGATCAATGATCTAAGGAAGGAAAGATTTGTCTCATAATTGTGATGGAGGAATCACCAATTTTAAATTAGAAGATCTATCTTCATGTGGATTTTTAAAGTAGAATCCTTACACTGTGTTTGGGTTAACTCTTATAAGAGCAGAAGTAGCTCTCTGCATGTTCTTTGTCGGAGCAAAAAAAATCTGCTCTAGCAAAAAATAGATAAAGAGCAATTTTATCTCTTAAAACAGCTCCCTGTCAGGACAAATAAAGCGAGGAGCTGTGTTACCAAACATGCTAACCTGCTAACCCAAAAGCAGCCGTAGCACTTTGATGTGGAGAGGTTAGAAGCCGTTTAGGCACAAGAACATCTATGAATTTCTTTAAGAGTACCTCTGTTTGCACCAACCGAATCTTTAAAAGATCTTAAGCTTATCTTTTGAAAGAAAAAAAAAAAGCACTTAAGATCGCATGTGCTATTAAAAAGGGGGCCATTTTGGCTGTGGTGGGAAAAAATTCACTCCTATTATTTTTTAAAAGCACCCACCATTACATATAATTTTTACAAAAGAAAAATTAAATGTTTTGACCATTTTTTAGTATTTGAAACTTGACCATTATTTCTTTTTCCAATGGTTGCGTAAGACAACTTTATGTTGCATTTTTGTTTTCCTGTTTGCTTCTTTACTCTCCTTTGACTTTGTAGACTCTACTTATAGCCCCAAATTTACCTTTTGACATTGTTGACTCCTAACAGAGCTCCCCAGTCTACTTCAATTTACTAAGTTATAGTTGTGCAATTAAATCAAAAGTCATCAACAACCTTTAAAAGGTTTGACTTAGATAATATTATGATATTAGAATTTGAATAAATTCGGATATCTCTATTTTCACTCACTAAATTTCGATTTTATTTTGTTTTTTACAGGCAAGATGGACTAGAACCTGCGACCTTGAGGTTGTAATGTTGTCAACCTTTCATGCACCACAATCGAAAACCATTAATTATCTGCTTTAAATCAGATAATGGAGATCATTTTCCGTCGCAATTTTCTACACCATGGATCTTGAGGTCATGGGTGTATCGGTCAGACGGTTGGTTTTTACTCCATGTGTCACACATCCCAAAAAAGTGGCCTAAAATCACCTTTAGCATGAATTGTGTCACATGATTTTCGGGTCACTCACTACAAAAAAACAGATTATTAGTGGCAGTTTTTTGCTCCAAAATACTGTTGCTATTAACAAAAAACTATTAAAGACTTTTAGCAACAAGGGTATTAACGGTAATGCCATCAATCATATAAAGCCCTGGCTATGCCAAAAGCTCTAAAATGGAGGCATATTATGGTGTTCAGGGTCTGGACCTCCAGGACTCAGCCTCTTGGACTCTTTTTCACTCGCCGAAGTCATTTTCTCTTTCCTCATCCGAGACTGAAAAATGGCCGTAGCTCCATGAACACCTTGAGATGGCTCAATCAACTCCTTTCCATTGATAAGTTGATGAAGTCGACGAGGTTCTGACCTCACAACCAAGGCCAAGACCAAGACCAGGCACACCAAGACCCTAAGATTCCTCATTCTTCTCTAAAGTTTTCAAAATACAAGTGTAGATGGATAGCTAGTTGAATTAGGCTTCATTTATACACACTAGTCTAGTTTTTTCCTTTATTTTATCATAGTGGAAACCACATGTGTGCCTAGTTTCTATATTTAAATTTCCTTTGGCGTGATATAACTGTCCTCCCACATTATAACGGTAAAAAAAACTATAAACTCAACCAACAGATCATTTCTTTGCTTGAAATGGTTTATGTGCTCTCCCCATTAGCCAAAAAAAAAGAGACAAAGCTAGAGACCAATACTACGGCAAGATCATGGTCTACCCAGACATGTCTAGCAATGTGCCTGACCAAGAGAATGTATAAAACGAATAACTGGAAATTTTGCATATTTTCTGATATTTCTCCCCTGTTGTGAGAATTTCGTCAAATTTTTTTCCCCGAATCATTAATTTTAGCCCTCGCCAAATAATTCCCAATTCTCAACTTGAAGACTATGTGTCTAATAAGATTGCCGCAAAAAATTGCATTACGACTATAATCTGTATTGGTCATCTAGGAATGGAGTGCCTTTCCTAGTCAGTATGTTGAATATGCATTCCTTGCCCTTGTGGAAAGTAGAAATTGGCTCCTACGACTCTTGGCTTTACCCATAGATCATAGAGGTGGCGTCGGATGGCATTGAACTCTTTTGATTACTAAACTCTCTTGCGCTGTTGTCCACTTGTCCATGTCAGATCGTCTTCTACGTCGATAAATATTCAACTTCTTCTTCTTATTGGCATCCATATGAGTACAAACAAGTAACACTTAAGCAATAACTTGTCAGGTTGTGGATGCATTCGATGGTAGGTCGGCCATGACAACGATGAGCACTCATGTTTTAGTGCTTATGGGTTCTTAGGTCCGATTTGAAAGTCGTAGATTGAGTGTTCAAATCACAGGCTCTGTTTTTGCTCTGCTAGAACTTTGTTATCCTTTTTTATGAAATAAATGATTATGGTAGTCTTAGAACATTAGCTGCATTGATGAATCGATATTTTCCTTCAGAAGATTTCATGGATCATCTAGTGACTGCAAAAAATATTTTGATCGATAATAAAATTCTATCGCCAAGAAAAGACACAAGCAAAGACAAAAATGGCTAGTGAGCAACTAGCCGGAACCGAAAAGAAAGCAAATCAAAAGGGAAAAAATCAAAAACAGCAGAAATAGATTTAATAGCTTTAATCAAAACAGTTCTTAGTACTATGAACTTAAATTTACAGGGTGGGGATTACCATCTGGTCCCTGTAAATTTAAGTTCATAGTACTAAGAATCAAGTACCAGATATAATTTCATGAAAAGATGATTAAAGGGCTATGAGCATCGGGAAGAAATGAGTCATTTTATCGACAGATTAGTTAGGCTGATGAAATTCTACATGGTATCATAACAGGTACCAAAGGGATGGCCTTAAGGGGATTCCAACAAGTCTCCCACTTCCTGAGGCGGGTACCTGATATCCAAATGGAAAACTAGATAAAATTATAAAAGGGGTCCCATTTTAGTTGAATTTCAAAAGCTAAAACTTCAGTAATTTACTTTTTAGTCCTAATCAATAATGTGACACCGCTATGGCGTAAGATTAGTCAATTACAAAAGAAGTGTGAAAGTGATGGTAGATCACAAATTTTAAATTTGAAGGATATCTTCATTTGGCTTTTAAAGTAGAACCAGTGGCAATTTGATGTGGACTGGTCGAATGAAAAGATTTCGCCGAGTAAGAGACGCCCCGCAGTAGAATCTACGTAGGGACAAGAAGATCAATAAATTTCATTAATGGAGGAGGAAGATGTTATTCAACCCCTTTAAAGTTGTCATTTCCCCTTAAAAAAATATTGATCAAGTTCAAAATGGCACACGAGGGGCGCCTGAGATCGGACGTCGTTAAATAATAAAGCACTCAACGTTTAAAACATAATCTAAAGACAGAAATCCATGCTCAACACAGTAAAGTTAGAAACCTTTGTTGAGAATTTGTGACTCACAAAGTAATTTTTACCCTTTTCCTTGTTTACTTAAAACTTGATACACTAAAGACTTTGGGACTTCATTGGCAACGTGATTCCACTCCACGCAACTTTAGGAGTTGGTTTCAGCCTTATTAGTTTGTAGTAAGCCAATTCTTATTTTCTAGTGGTGCACCTCTCTCTTGAATTCTTGATGGGTTAGGATTCAAGGGCATACTATAAAAGAGGACAACGTCCCCTCTTCATTTTCACTCAATGCACTCGTGCCCATCATATAGAGGAAGATAGAAGCGAGGTAATATTGTCTTCAAGTTTCACAAGTAACTAAAATCATACGGGCTCATCGGATCGGAATATAGGCCGAATTCTCGTGGGATTATCGTCGGCAAGGTATGATCTAACTTGCCATTAAATTCTTATTGATTAAAATTAATTAGTCTTCATTAATATTATAAAACAATTACTTCACATGAGCTAGACACCCATTAAAAAAAAATAAAAGAAAAAAAAATCTAGCTTTGCCATTGGGTGTATTGTAATATTTTACATTAAAGTACAAAACAACTTTTAACTTTTGAGTTATTTATATATATAATATGTTGAATTACTAGACGGATGTTCACTCATTGAACAATAAATATAATATAATATATGTCATTTGTTTTATATTTGTATAACAATTCTAAGAGAATCATGCAGGTTGAGTGATTCTTGTGCCTTGCCGACGGTAAGATCTTTTCTTAATAGAGTAAGCGTTACAAAATTGACGGTCCACCATGCCAGCCAACGGCCCCCGGCGCCAGAAATCGATCGGTACCAGTCTCGACGCCGTCCGATGAGCCGAGAAAGCGTACTGACGACGATAATGTGAGATAACCTCACCATCGTCTTCTCCAAATGTCTCTGCAACCTTTTTTTTGTTTTTTTTCATTTGTTATTTTATGGTCTACCGGTGGGTATCTGATAGATCACCAACTGACCAGCCCATTGGCAGGCTATCAGAAAGCACATTTAACAATAGTAAAATAAAATAATAGGGCAAAGACCAAACAAAAGACTTGGAGAAGATGACCGTGAAGTTATCTTAACTTACTGTCGCTGGTACGCCTTCTCGGCTCATTGGATGGCCAACGAATCGGTACCGGACGACTCCTAGCGTCAAAGACCATTGGCCGGTGTGTTGGACCGTCCCTTTGGGACTGTTTACTTCGTTAAAATTTTCGTTCACTTTCATCCATGGGTGCTGATTCTGTGCAGGCGCTTCCAAGGAAACTGTCTTTGTTGTTTCTCTCCAAATTATATATTTATATATATTGCTATCCAATTGCCTATATATTTGTGTAATATATTTATATTTTTATGGCTATTGTGTTGTCAGTGGTTAATATATTTTATATATATAGCTATTGTGCTGTCAGTGATTAATATATTATATATATATATATATATATATATATATATATATATTGATACTCTAATTGACTATATATATAATACAATTAAAGTATTGCATTACACCCAATGGCAAAGCACCGACTTTTTATTATTATTATTTTAATGGGTGTCTATCTCATGTGAAGCAAAAACATCAAAGCTTGTGCTTACCGAATAATTCATTACAGCCCAATTTTATTATGTTTTCTGCACAATGCAAATATCATTTTAATTCTGTAAGTTTGTTTTCACCACCACATTGAGACTAATTCAGGCCCAATCTTTAAAATGCAATATCTGGAGATATATAACTCCAATTTGCACAAATGACCTATCGATTTTGGTCTACTCGACGAGTTTTATATGTTGGACTTTTTATTTGAACTGTCTGAGACTATTTTGGACCTTAAATTTTCAGTAAAAGTTCATTAAAATTATTTTATGCGATTATACATATTTCTCTCATATTATACAAAAAAATTTGTTGAACCTTTTCTACTTGCTGCTCCTATACTATCATGTCATTACTCACAATAAAATCATGTGCAATTTTTCTTTTAATAAACCTATTATATATAAATATAACACATACAATGTCTATTATCATAAACTTTCCTCATAAAATTAAATTTAATCCAAATTAGTATGTGACATTCTTCTGGAATGAAAATATGAACCTTTGAAATGATAGAATGTCTAAGAGCTTTAGTTCTATCTATGAAGGGATTTAGGTAGAACGGTAAAACAATCGTTTAGGGATGCGTAGCCAAAGTAGGTTTGTAGTCTGTCCAAAGGTGACCGACTTATGGAGGACACATTATCCTTAAATTTTAAAAAAAAAATTCATTAAGATTACATGTGCATTTGTTTGTGTGACCTACTATTTCTAGCCAAAGCTGATTTAGAAAATTTATATAGATGGAATGAGTAGAATAGTCATGTGTGTCTAGGTGAGAGAAGAGCGACACTTCTGGCCTAAGCTGATGGATAGCTTCGATCAAACCAAAAAGACATCTGACTAGATCTATGTATGTTCCTAAACATAACTTAGAGAGACTTACGATAAGTCAAAGCTTCTGTCCATAGGTGATGCTGAGATAATGAGTGAAGTCTGCTCCTCAGAGTGAATGTTCCTTTGCACATATTTACACTCTGATTAATTCAACCTTAACCCCAGGTGTGAATTTTTATTTTATAAAGTTCTAATTGAACAATGTGCTGATAGTTATTCTTTTTCATATCAGCTATGAATGGATCAGTTTCACATCAACAGATGGCTAGTATTGAAAAACTTAATAGCACCAATTATAACACCTAGCGAATGGGTCTTGATTTGACCCTTAGGTATATGGACTATGACTTTGTTCTCATGGAGGACAAGCCAACTTTATCGTCCAACATCACTGAAATTTAAAAAGCCCAATACGCTCGCTGGGATCAGGCAAATCTTATAATAATGATAATCATACATGCTTCTATTACTTAATCCATTAGATGTGGTAATAAAACTACCAAAACAGTCAAAGAATTATTGAAGATCATCCAAGACCAGTTCGTTAGAACAGTAAAATCCCTACAATACGACTATTTAGTGTAATTGGTCAATATGCGATATGATGGAAACGGGAGTGTGAGATAATTTATTCTTAAAATATTCATGTTGGCTATGAAGCTTAAAGAACAAGGAATTACAATTGAAGAAGATGTCGTACTGCATTTAGCTGTTGCTTTTTTTTCCTAAATAATTTGATATCTTTAAAGTAAATTACAATGCTCAGAAGGACAAATGGGACTTGAATCAATTGATCTTAATGTGCGTAATCGAAGAAGAGAGGCTTCGTGGAAATAAAGTCAAGTCTGCTAATTTTGGCCACAATCTTTCCTATAATCCGGCTTATAAGCCAGCTCACAAAAAGAATTTTAAGAAGAAGGGTTAGAACCAAAATTACTGCAACGATAAAGGAATTAAGAAAGACTTCAAGCTCAAAGCAGTTAAGGTCAACGATGATGATGGCTGCAACTTCTGTAAGAAGAAAGGTCATATAAAAAAAGATTGCCACTTGTGAAAAAATATTATGAAGAAGAAGCAGCGAGGAGGTATTAACTTCGCACACGTTTGCTTTGAATCAAATCTAGTAAATATTTCAGAAGGTTCGTGGTGAGTTGACTCAGGTGCCTCCGTGCACGTTTCTCATACTTTGTAGGGCTAATCAGCAGGAGAAGCCCAAGACCGGATGAGAGGCTTTTCCTCATAAATGAATAAGCGATTAAAGTTGAGGCCGTTGAGACTTACGACCTTGTCTTAGACTCTGGACATATTTTGATACTACAGGATGTTTATTTTATTCCTTCATTCCGACGGAACCTTATTTCTATATCTAGATTACTTGCTCATGGATGTTGTTTAAACTTTACTGGCGGTGATTTATCTGCTACTCTACATTCCGATTTAGTAGGACATGATTTATTGATAGACGAGTTATTTCAGCTATCTCTTGATATTGCTTCTACTTCTTCATCAGTATATGTTTCTTCTACCTCATCCGGGTCTAAGCATTCACTTTTGACAGAAAATTTTTTCATGCTTTGGCATAGACAGTTAGGTCATGCATAAAAAAAAAGACTAGAGATTATGGTCAAAAATAATATTCTTAAACCTCTCGATTTTAGTAATTTTGAAACTTGTGTTTTATGTATTAAAGGAAAATTGATAAAACAACGCAAGTTTGAAGCTTCAAGATCATCTGAGCTACTGCATCTCATTCATATTGACATTTGTGACCCTTTTCCTACTCCTTCATGTGGTGGGAAGCATTACTTTATCAGCTTTATAGATGATTTCTCACGATATACGTATGTGTATCTAATTCATTACAAATTTGAGGCACTTGATCAGATTGTAGAGGTGAATACTATGGGAAAATGGATAAAGATGATATAAATCACGAACCCTTCATCGAATACCTAAAGGAACAGGGCATAGTTCCTCAATACACTGCTCTAGGTACACCACAATAAAATGACGTCTCTGAAAGGAGAAATCGTACATATCAGGATGCCATACAGAGTATGATGATTCTTTCAGATCTTCCTGAGAATTTTTGGAGAGAAGCTCTCAAAACAGCGGTTTACATTATAAATAGGGTACCTTGTAAAGCAGCTCCTGAAACCCCATACAAGATTTGGACCGGTCACAAGCCTAGTTTGAATCATATCCATGTGTGGAGATGTTTAACTGAAGCAAAACTTTATAATCCTGAGTTAAAGAAATTTGACCATCGTATCGTCAAATGTTACTTTATAGGTTATCTAGAGCGTACTCGCGCCTATAAATTCTATTGCCCTTCAGGACCACTAGAGATTGTGGAGACTTCAAATGCAAAATTTCTTGAAGATAATATTTTTAGTGGGAGTCAAAAGAAGAGAGACATTATCTTCGAAGAAGACCGAAATATTATTTTACTTATTCCCGTTGGACCGTCCTTGCCTACTTTTTCTATGGCTCCTATTCCTGTTGGACCTTTAATATCAGTATCTATTCCTCATGACATAGGGACATCGAGTGCACCCTCTCTAGCTTCATCTACTTCTAAAGAGCAACCAATTACTTTAAGAAGATCCTCTAGAGAGCGAAGATTTGCTATGCCATCTGATTATGAAGTCTATTTGCAAGAGAATGACAATGTTGATCTAGATTTTGATGACCATCCTACCTTTCGTAAAGCTATGGAGAGTGACAAATCTCAATACTAGCAGGAGGCCATGAGAGAGGAGTTGCAATCCATGGAGAAGAACCATGTTTGGGAACTCTCTGCTCTTCCTGAAAGTCATAAAGAAATTAAATCAGATGGATTTTTAAAACTAAAAGAGAATCAGAGGGAAATATTGAAAAGTATAAGGCAAGACTCGTTGCCAAGGGTTTTACACAGAGACCTGGCATTGACTTTAATGAAATATTCTCTCCCGTCTCATCAAAAGGTTCACTACGGATCATCCTTGCGATCGTTGCCCACTACGATCTCGAGTTGCACCAAATGGACGTTAAAACGGCATTCTTGAATGGTGATCTGAAAGAGAAAATTTATATGTCTCAGCCAGAGGATTTTGTTACACATGGACAAGAGAACCTTCTTTGCATACTGGAGAGATCCATTTATGGATTAAGGCAGGCTTCACAACAATGACATTTAAAATTTGATAAAATTGTGACACAATTTGACTTCAAAGAAAACATTATAGACCAATGCATTTACATCAAAAAGGTTAAAGCGCGTTTCATCATTCTTATTCTTTACGTCGATGATATACTTCTTGCTAGTAGTGATATTTATCTCCTCCACGAAACAAAAATTTTTCTCTCAAAGAATTTTGATATGAAAGATATGGGGAATGGTCAATATATTCTTAGAATTAAGATCCCTAGAGATCGAGGTACTGAACTTTTAAGCTTATCACAGAGAGCTTATATTGATAAAGTTCTCAAAAGATTTCATATGAAAAATTATGCTCCCAGTGATGCTCCTATTGTTAAAGGCGATATTTTCAATGAAAGTTAATGTCCAAGAAATGAAAGCGAAAAAGTGCAAGTAAATGTCTGAATATGCTTCTCCTGTTTGAAGCTTAATGTATGCAATGGTATACTTACGACCCGATATCGCATTTATTGTTGGAATGCCTGAAAGATTTCAACGAAATCCTGGTATTACTCATTTTAAAGCAATGAAGAAAGTCTTACGATACTTACAACGAACTACGGATTTCATGCTAGTTTACAGAAGGTCGAGCGAGCATGTGGTTGTCGGATACACAGATTCTACCTATGCTGGGTGCTTGGAAATGTGGAAGTCTACTTCAGATTTCATTTTCAAGCTTGCTGATAGTGCTGTATCTTGAAGGAGTTCAAAACAAAGCATAACCACCGATTCTACCATGTTTGTAGAGTTTTTCGGATGCCATGAGGCTACTCGCCATACTATGTGGTTGAAATTTTTTATTGGAGAACTAAAGATTATGATTTCTATTGAAAGGCTTATTATAATTTATTATGACAACAAGGCTGCTACAAATTTCATCAAGCGTGAGAAGATTACTAAAAATAACCGATACATTGAAATTACATACCTTATGGTTCACGAGAAAGTGGAGGAAGGGATTATTAAAATTTCTCATTTGCCAACTGAAAAGATGATTGTTGATCCTCTTACCAAAGGATTAGCTCCAAAAGGTTTTAAGGCGCATGTGATCCGAATGGGAGTGTTAGAGACACTCGAGTACACTATTTGAGTGGGGTTTCTGCTTCCACAATGTATTATTCTCTTTTATAATACTTTTATTGCAAACATTATCCTTTATTTAATTATTGCATTTATTTTGGTACCATTATTATTATTATTATTATTATTATTTGTGCATATGCAATGTTATTGCCTGTAAGCATAAGTGCTCAAATAAGGTTGCTTGAGCTATCGTGATTAGGCACCACAGTTTGGAAAGCTTTTATCCTAATAGGTGAGCGATGATTTTCACATGGCGCATGCCGTAATATATCAAGACAGCATGCCTTAGCGTATGAAGCAGGACGAATGAGGGGATATACACAAGAAGTTGCATTAAAGTGTATATTTCCTGTTATCACTAAAACTACAACGAGCTCTCCAGTTTATTAATGATATTAGTATCTTGACCATGAAACTGTCATAATGGGATTTGAAGAAATGATACATTATCGGCATTCATGATCCGACATTAAGATTGTTACTGAACTTGGGAGAATGTGTGTTACATTGAAGTCTTGAGAGTAAATATTTTTTTTTTTTTTTTACAAAACTTTTAAGGATGGCCATCCGTTTTTGAACTAAATCAATCATGATGTTTTTCCTTATTTTCTAATTTTATTTTATTATATATATATATATATATATATATATATATATATATATATATTATTAAAGTTAATATGTGGTTTAAGTGGGAGATCATTGGATCGGAATATAGGCGAAATTCTCGTGGGATTATCGTCGGCAAGGTATGATCTAACTTGCCATTAAATTCTTATTGATTGAAATTAATTAGTCTTAATTAATATTATAAAATAGTTTTGTCATACTGTCGAAAAAAAGCAGTCCCAGTACTTGTGTCAAATCTTAAGGTTGCTTGAGTTTTACGAATTTTCTCCGTGGATGGATTTATTTTCAATATATTACCTTCACATCCATCAATGGTTTGAAATCTCGGTATTAGTATTCTTATTTTTCATGGCTGGTACAAGTAGAAACCATTTGTACCGGTTTCGAGGATCCCCGCCCATTCATTAAGAAAAGACTCTCGGTCAGTTCACTTCGTGGTATTCATTTTGCCTGAAAAATACACATTCCAAGTAAAATGATTTTGCAATATTGCAGTAAAATTGACTTTGTAGTGTGCAAAATTCTTGTTCCTTTCACTGCATTTAGTCCCTAAAAAATGCAATTTTTTGCTTCAATTTAACATCACCATGAAGTGAAATATCCTTGTAATTTTACTTTTTAGTTGTAGTAACTTTCCAGGCTTTAAAATAGCAACTGTTGTGACTTCTGCTTGCAAGATTTATTCTTTACGACGTGGTGGATCGTAAGTCATATTTATCACAGATAAATAACCTTTCCTTTTCACCATTGATTTTACCATGAGAAGAATGCCTAAAAAAAGATAATCCATTTTCTGTGTTAAATAGCTCTATTACGTCAAAGTGAACAAACCTTAGATTAATGTGGTAAGCTATTTACAGAGATTTTAGCCAAGGACCTAGAGAGTTTAAAGTGATTACTCTAACCATTACATGTCTTCTGTTGGGCCTAATCATAAGAATTGGATCGATTGCATACCCCCCGTTCCCTTAATCTCAGTTAACTAAGTTTACAAAAAGAAGAACTAGAATTGGCCTCATTCATTGACCCACACAATTGGTTTCTTTCTGTTAGATCTTATGGATCCTTTAGTCCCTGTAAATTTAAGTTCATACAACTAAGAATCCATTACTAGACATAGATTCTTGGGTTCCCTTTGAAGATTGAGCATTCAATTTTGTTAGATGTTATGAGTATTAGAAAATATTAGGATCATAAATCCAAAAAAGATAAATGGGCAAGAGAAATTGGACTCGAGGCACGTAATTGTTATCTTTAAAACTCTATTCGTTCCCTACTCGAGTAACTCCTCAAGTTTGCAAAAGGTTTTCAGCGAGACATTTCCAGGATACAACGAGCTCAATCTCTTGGCTACGATCCGTTACTTTACAACAGTAGAGGATCACCTCAGAAAACTCAATCTGATGAAGTACCAAAAGAAGAAAATAAGAGAATTTTCTCTAATCTGTATGCAAGAATTCGAAGGATTTCAGAGTGTCTGAAAACGGGTCCAGAGATCTGCTTATATAGATCTCAAGTGCCTTTTTAATATGACTGTTGGACCAACAGTCATATTTTAGACGTCGAATTCAAATTCGAACTGTTGCACACCTTTATAAGCGATTATAAAACGGTTAGGGTCCAACAGTCAACATTTGACCAATCCGTTTGGCCCAATAGAACTAAATTGACCCACTGATTAGTGATCCATTAGGCGAGACCCGACTCATGAATAATCTGAGCGTTGGATTTATCTGGTCAAAATGTCAAACATCTCCTTGCGACAATGCGCACGTGCAAAGTGACTAAAGCGCCAATGCACCTAAACTCCAATCGCCACGCATGCACGAACGCGGTGACTCGCCGCTAGATACTCTTCTCTTCTTATCGTCAAATAATAATAGAATGTGAAAGGTTCTATATATAGCCTAGACACTTTTCACATTTACCAATGTGAGACTATTTATTTGCATACAAAAAACGAGAACATCTATTGCCTAAAAATTAACCTACAAAACTAAGAAAGAAATCAAAGGAAGTTTTATTTTCTTTAAAAATATTTAATATATTTATTATATTCTAAACTAGTAAATAAATATAATAATGGGTTCATCTAGTCCCTCTAAATTTAAGTTCATAGTACCAAGAACCAACTAAGTAATTGACATAGTTTCATGAAAAATGTCGGAAATTAACATAACCATTGGTATTTAAAAAGGGCACCTGACCAAACAGGAGCCAATATACGAAATAATAACTATTTTATATCATTTCCAAAATAATACCCATATAGGGTTTTATCGGATAAAAAAAAAAAAAATATCTACTGAAAAAGGTATCTCAAAAACATACCTCCTACTATCTATTGTACAATGCATTATAATCTCAACTCAGTGAGGGTCAATTCCAAATCATTCAACCAAATTCATACGTATATTGTGGTTCAAAAATCATCAAATACTTGAGAGCCACAAGTTTTCCAAAGTTTTTCATTCAGGAATCTCCATATATTACAACCTCACATTATTGAGATGTCCTATAATATTTTACAAATCTCATTTTGAGTGCAAAATTCCATGTTAGAGTTACTCATAAGAAAAGCCAGTGTGCTAATATCAAATTTGGGGTGTACATAGTAACTTTCGAGTTACAAGTAGTACATGAGTGTTTCAATATTAGAGGTTCTGCCCAGCACATTCCAAATATACCCAAGGGTCCTATGGGTCTATAGGGCCAGATTCTATTCAAGGCCTTGGGCTTGAAAGCCAAGTTCTCCATAATTGCCATATTTAGTTGATTAATTTGCCCCGGCCAATTATTGATCAGTTAAACGGTTATTTTTATTTTGTTTACTAAGGGCACACCACTCTTGGACTCCAATGCAACCCATGGGTGTGTTTGGCTTGAAGTTTTATGGGTTGCATATAAAATATACTCTAATCTTATTTTATTTGCAACTCACCAGACCTTCCAATGCAATCATGTTTGGTTTGCTCCTGTACTTATCTAGGCTGCAAATAAAGCCACCGTTTTCCTTTTTGTTGTCATCAACCCAACATAGAAATATAAAACCCTAGTTAGTAGGACCAAATCCTCTATTTATCAATCACCAACATCTATATGCCACCCAAAATAACAGATTCCAAAACTCTTCAATTAATTTGTTACAGTGTTTTGGGAGGAAAGGTTGGATCCTCAATAAAAGTGCTAATATAATCCATATCCTCAATAAAAGTGCTAATATAATCCATATCCTTAATAAAAGTTACACATCAACAAACTTTATTAAATCATATTGGATTAGTAATTTAATATGATTTGACATGGAAATTGGGGTGGCAACGACCAAATATTAAATTATAATGCTGCTTGCCTTTCATTCCAAGCCGGGGATCTTTATTATATGGGGCGAGTAATCAAAACTTTATATACATCTCTTTGACTTCAAATAATTAAGTGGCTATAGAGTACGACGAGCAACCACATTATTCTACAGTACCTCCACCCCTCCCACTACCTTACATAGGGAGCTGGGCATAGCCACATATAGCAAGGCTTCATTTAATGTTTGAAGTTATTATATCGTGGGCTTCTCATATAATCTTCTTTTTTCAAGCCCTCAAATTTGTTATAAAACAATTATTAACAATTATCGCTAGCCCCCATTAATGAATGGTGCTGAGAAATGGAATTTTTTATAAGGATGGCTTTAAAACCTACCAAATTTTGTTGGAAATCTACGCTAAAAAGAATTCATTGTTTTAACTTAGATGATGGAGATCGTTTTTCATTCCAATCTTTCATACAAGGGATTTTGAGATCATGACACACCTATTAGATGGCCAATTTTCAATTCCACATGACATATATTCCAAAAATATAACCCTAAAATTATGTTTGAGCGTGATATGTATCATGTAGTTTTAGGGATACCTTTTTGGAATTTGTGCCATGTGGAATTGAAAATCAACTGTCTAATAGGTGTGCCATAGTCTCAAGATCCCTTGTGTGGAAGATTGGAGCGAAAAACGAGCATTGCCATATGATTTAAAAACAATCAATGGTTTTTAGCTTAGGTGCCCAACAAGATTCGATGGGTGCGTTTAAAGCTACCATTTTTATTAACGTCAAATAATTTCAAGCGATCCCTATCGATAAGTAGGAAAAAGTGGGATTTTATTTTACACTTTGCTTCTATATGTTTGCCTTTTGACTTGGTTAACCCAAAAATAGAGGCCACATAACCTACTTCTAGGGCAAGCAATCTTTGACTTGGAATGGCAGTTACATTATTTGTAGTTAGCTTCCCTATTTGTAGTTTGGTTTATATATATATGGTAAACCTCATGGGGTTTGCTTGTGCTGGTCACTGGTCAGGTACTCCTCCGGGAGATCTGAGTTAGAATCTCTCTTTCAAGTCACCTTAGGGATTTATATCTCGCATTGACCAGTATATTGTCACGAGATAACTTTTTCGACGCACGTGCGGCGCCTTGTTTGAGACACAACGAGACCAGCCTAACTCAGATACCAGTTTTTCATGAGGCATAACTTAACAAGGGCTATAACACTCGTGTCACGCCTCGCTGCCGCGCACAGCAAAGCCATATTTTCCAACCATTACTCTGATACTACCTATCTAGAGGACGGGAACTCCCGCATCGTGGTTGCCTTTCCTCGAGACAAACCCTCTCAGCACATCGTGTCTACTCGCGATACGCATGCCAGCACCTCAGTGCCACTTGACCTGCCTAGCTTCACCCTATGCAGTGCACTAGTTCCTCACTTCTGACAGTGGCATGCATCTCTTTATGTCATCCAAGTTAACCATCGTGTGAGGCCCACGCGATCAGCACACATGGAATATCATGCAGCTCTTCATACTATCTAATCTAAATATTGTGTGTGGCCCACGCGACCAACACACTTAGAGTACCATGTAGCTCTTCATGCTATCCAAATCAGGCATCATGTATGGCCCGCGCGAACAACACACGTCCACATCAGGCCCTCAGCTAGTGCGCACCACAGCATCCCATATAGCCTTTGAGTGCCCTCGTGAGGTCACCGACCCATGTGCACCACGACGCAGGCCCGGAGTCACATGGTAACCTCACCCTAGGTGACACATGGCATTGCCGCAACGACGTTCTAGGCCCACCCCTAACCTAGAAAGCCCATGCACTCGTCCCGCAATGCAAGGCCCCATGTGTAGGACAATAGCTCCACAGCTCCCTTCCCCCAAGTATGGTCTAAACACCAACTTGAGCTATCCAGCAGAAGAACCTCAAACCCCTTGGTTTGATATACTACCATGGCACACGGCCCTCCGCCCGTGACACATACATGCAAAGGTAGTGTCTTAGCATTAATTATGGCACACGAACTTTTATCCGTGGCACACAGTGTCATCCTCCAAGCCCACATATCTTGTGAGGTCACACATCAGTGTCACTTGCGACCATGTCGCGTTCCCATCGCGATCACGTCGTGAGGCCTTCATGGCCTCATGCCCACATAGAATTGTGTCGTGACCATGTTGCGTCCGTGCCGCAACCATGTTGCGTCCGTGTCGCGACTATATCGCGAGGCCCTCATGGCCTCATATCACGTGCCCTTATGGCACCACATGGCATACCCTCATGGCACCGCATCACGTTCAAGTCGTGACTATATCTCCTATCCATTCGACACTATATCGGGTCCGTTATTGCACCCAGATATCGCGTGCCCTCTTGACACCACATAGCGTGCCCTCTTGGCACCACATTGCGTACCGTCATGGCACCGCCTCACATGCCTTATAACACCAGGACGTCGCGTGCTCTCTTAGCACCACGTCGTGTGCTCCTACGCGGAGCACCGCATTACGTGTCTCATGGCACCAAGACGTCGCGTGCCCACTCGACACCATGTCGCGTGCCCCTAAGCAAAACACCGCATTTCAAGCCTATCATGCTTCTAGTCACCACACTAGATTGTAGCATGCATAAGGAGAGCATGCATGCGTCGCAGGGCCACGTGCCTCTGCACACATGCGCTACACAGCTAGCTACAAGGTCAGCCCGCCTTCTTGCTAGCCACAAGCCCAGCTCTAAGGTCACCATGCCTTCATGCTGGCGCACAGATTAATGAGGCCGTCACATCTTTCCTGACTCAATAAGGTCAATGTCCTCATTGACGCAATATCCCATGGGAATTACCATGCCACATCCACCAATTTGACAGTGTCAATGTCGACACTGACACCAAAACCTGCATCAGTTCCTCGTCAGTCTTCACTCGATGCAAAATGTCTCCACCAATGTCTAGCCCCGAGGTTTGGTACCTCCTCACTATCTCCTCTTGGTCTCATTCGTGCTTACGGACTAGAAACGCATTGATCATTTGCGTGACTCCGCACCAATGCAATCCATCACTATGCCACTTCGCGTGGTTCCACACCAACGTAATATATCACTATGCATGCCCCAAGCATTAGTGATTATAGCTCGCTCTAGTACCTCAACACTATGTGTTTTCACCCAAGAGCTCGCCTAGTAAATTTTTGCCTTCGAAGCATCTTAGTACATTGGTCATGCCTTTGACTCAATCTAACTACAAGGCCCTGTCACCTTGCTTGCTAGTTGATCGATGTGCATCTCTATGCACCAGGGACGTGACTTCCTCACATTCAGGGGTGTGAATTTGTCACATTTAGGGGCATAATTTTATCACATTTTCTCTCCCACTCAATGCGTTGACATCCTCGTCAACAGTCGAACTCCTACATCAGTTCCTCGACACAATCGTGGTATTTCCTAAAACATTTTCATACCAATCCAAGGAAAAGCAATGCTCATCAAATTGTACTTGTACCAGTACCTCGACTACTATCCTTCGTCTTTACTCAGGTATAATCCTAACAATTCATCGTGACGAGCCAAATGCATCCTCTATGGCGTAATAGGCGTTCACCTCATGCTACGACATAGCGCCTTGACCATCTTTTATGTCTTCACCCCACATAGTGTTCTAGCCAACTTGGTCCGATCAATATTTTACCCAGGTATCTTTATATACCAGATCCTCATACAACCAGAAGTAAATTGATCGTTATCCATCCAAGTTTGCACAACTCATTACACACCGCAGCCCTCTAAGTTCTCAACAGGCCGTCTTCACCCAGGAGTCTAGCTTTCATCAGCACTGCCGTCTAGAACCTCAACACCTCTGTGTCTTGGCTCAAGAGTTTGACCTGTGTGTGATTTGTAGAACTTCAGTACCTCTATGTATGTTTCCAACCACGAGTCTGCCACCCAAACTGTCTCAGCTTGTAACAAATTTTACAGCTCTAGTACCTCGACACTACGTGTCTTCACCCAAGAGACTGCCGGTGAGCGACCACGCCCAACCCAATGAAGTACTATGCTTCACCATGCTGAAATCTACAACACTACTTATATCTTTCAATTGTAGCAACCGACGGAACCCAGCTTCCTCGAACTTTTAGACCTGATCATCATTACAAGCCCTTCTCTATCCTGCAGTGCTCTGATACCTAAACACCTCTGTGTTTTCACCTTAGAGCCTGCCACGAGCACCTTGCTCAATCAACGATCACTTGAGATTCACTTCCTCTGAAGATACCCATCCGGCTCTCGTATTTATTTCCTCTGAAGCTATACTGGATCACCTGAGACTCACTTCCTCTTAAAGTACCTATCTGGTTCTTCCGTTGGCTTCCTCTGAAGCCACGCTGGATCTCCATCCAGCCATCCGTCTCTCACGAACATCATGCCTTATCGTCACACAACAAAGTAATGAGCTTCTGACCCCTACACTGGTCCAACCTAGCTCCATCTAGTTCTTACGATATCTCGCTTAACTGTATCCTCGATCCTGGCCCATCAACATATTGATCATTTCATTGCCGCATACCAGCGGTCTAGACCCTCATGTCATATACCAGGGACCGATTTTAAAATCTCAGCTTCCTCATGAAGTGAGAATGGAGCATCCTACTTACTCCTTGCCATCTATGGTAATGATGCTCTCAGCACCAACGTGACCCAGCGTCTCATGTTGGAGATCATTAGTGTTCATCCGTCTCGGACCGACCCGCTACTTCAACATGTGGCACTCATAGCCAACAAGTTGTTAAATGTGAATAGAGCATCCTACTTGCTCATTGTCATTTATAGCTATGGTTCTCTCAGCACCAACGTAACCCAACATCTCTTTTTCAAAGTCACTAGCGTTCATCCATCCTGGACCGACCCGCTACTGTAATGTATAGCCCTCATGGGCAATAATTATCATGAAGTGAGAATGGAGCATATCCCTTACTCCATGCCGACATGACAACAGTGCTCTCAGCACCTGTGTGACTCAACGTCTCATGTTGAACGTTACTAGTGTTGAGCATATTTTCGAAACATATAATCCAACAGTATCGTCCCTCTGCGTGCGACTCAATCACATCTCTACCGCAGACATACAACTCAGCTGTACATAAGTCATTCTTGCTGTCACGAAATAGAGCCCACCTTATCGCTCTGGCTCACCAATGTAGTCCTAATCAGAACGATCTGGCTCTAATACCAACTGTCATAGGGTAACTTTTTCGCCGCCCGTGCAGCGCCTTGCTTGCGACACAGCGAGGCCAGCCTAACTTAGATACCAGTTTTTCACGAGGCATAACCTAACAAGGGCTATAACACTCGTGCCACGCCTCGCTATCACGCATAGCAAGGCCATCTTTTCTAACCATTACTCTGATACCACCCGTCTAGAGGATGAGAACTCCCGTATTGTGGTTGCCTTCCCCAGAGGCAAACCCTCTCAGCGCATCGTGTCTACTCGCTACACACATGCCAACACCTCAGTGTCACTTGACCTGCCTAGCTTCACCATGTGTAGTACACTAGTTCCTCGCTTCTGGTAGTGGCATGCATCTTTTCATGCCATCCAAGCCAACCGTTGTGTGAGGCCCACGCGACCAGCACACATAGAGTAGCATGTAGCTCTTCATGCTATCTAATCTAAATATCGTGTATGGCCCACGCGACCAGCACACTTGGAGTAGCATGCAGCTCTTCATGCTATCCAAACTAGGCATCATGTGTGGCCCACGCGACCAGCATACATCCTCATTAGGCCCTCAGGTAGTGCATACCACAACATCCCACATAGCCCTTGAGTGCCCTCGTGAGGTCACCGACCCATGCGCACCGCGATACCGGCCCTGGGCCACATGGTAACCTCACCCTAGGTGACACATGGCATCGATGCAGTGTCACATCGCTACAGCAACGTTCTAGGCCCACCCCTAACCTAGAAAGCCCATGCGCTCGTCCCGCAATGCAGGGCCCCATGTGTAGGAGAATAGCTCCACAACTCCCTTCCTCCAAGTTTGGTCTAAACACCAACTTGAGCTATCTAACAAAAGAACCTCAAATCCCTTGGTTTGACATTCCATCATGGCACACGGCCCCCTGTCTGTGGCGTACACCTACAAAGGTAGTGTCTTAGCATTAATTATGGCACATAAACTTCTATATGTGGCACACAGTGCCATCCTCCAAGCCCACATGTCTTGTGAGGTCACACATCAGCGTTACTTGCGATTGTGTCGTGTTCGCATTGTGACCATGTTGCGAGGCCCTCATGACCTCATGCCCACATAGCACTGTGTCGTGACCATGTCACATCCGTGTCACGACTATGTCGCGTCCATGTCACGACTATGCCGCAAGGCCCTCGTGGCCTCATGTTGCGTGCCCTCGTGGCACCACATGGCATACCCTCTTGGCACCGTATCACATCCAAGTCGTGACTGTGTCTCGTGTCCACTCAATAGTATATCGGGTCCGTCATTGCACCCAAATACCGCGTGCCCTCTTGACACCGCATCACGTGCCCTCTTGGCACTACATCATGTACCGTCATGGCATCGCCTCACGTGCCTTATAGCACAGGACGCCACATGCTCTCTTGGCACCACGTCGCGTGCTCCTACACAGAGCACCGCATTACGTGCCTCATGGCACCAAGACGTCGCGTGCCCACTTGGCACCACGCCGAGTGCCCATACGCAGAGCACCGCATTTCAAGCCTATCATGCGTCTAGTCACCACACTAGATTGCAGCATGCATAAGGAGAATATGCACGCATCGCATGCCACGTGCCTCTACACACACGCTACACAGCTAGCTATAAGGTCCGCCCGCCTTCTTGCTAGCCACAAGCCTAGCTCTAAGGTCGCCATGCCTTCATGCTGGCGTACAGATTAATAAGGCCCTCACAATATGCTAACTTGGGGTCGTACATGTCCTTGGAATTAGTTGGGTTTCTAAGAGGCGGCACCTAAGTTATAAAAAATAATAATAATAAGAAGAAAAAATAAAACAATACATATCTAGCATCTCTAGCATGCAGCTGTCAGATGCTCGAGTCACATTGTGACTAAAGTCATATGATCATTTTTCATTTATATATATATATAGAGAGAGAGAGATGGGTTTTTCAATCCTCAAACCATTATATCATAAAAGAGTGGAAAGGGATCTTACATGAGGTCAAAGAGTAGTAGTAATACTAGTAAAAACGGTTGAAGTAACATATAGTTAACTTACTTCGTAATATAGAACCAGCAGTTCTCTTGCCACAAAACTGCATACTCTTAAATTATCTATAGCACTGACTTAACTTATCATGCATTGTAGAACCAGTAGTTCTCTTGCCACAAAATTGCATTCTCTTTAATTATATAGATGCATTTGTGATGGGGGCATGCGATGTGGCCATCCAGGTCAGCCGTAGGGTCATTTTTTCTTTCTGCATTATGAGCATCACTGGTGCGTCGAGGTCATGAGGGCAGTATCGAGTGCGTTGGTCATGGGCTACGAGGGCGTCACGATACGTTGGGATGAAGGGTGAAGACATGAGCGCAACACGGTCGCGACATGGCTAGTTGGGCTGGTGTTGCGGAGCATTGCGATGTGAATAGTAAAGTATGTCAAACCGAGAAATTTGAGGTCCTCCCGCCATTTCACCTGAATTACTATTTTACCCTTATATAGGGGGACATGAGTTGGGGTCCCTCGACCCTACACGTGCACTAGCCTCGTGGACTTATGTTCGTGTATTCGGGCCACGCTTGGTGCGTGGTCGGCCTAGCTACATCGTGTACTGGGGCTATCGTGTTGGTGGTTTCTAGCCACCTTCAAGGTGCGGGTTTTAGTCCAAAGGGGGCTCAGTATATGCTCGTCGCTACCTATCGCTATATCAATCGTCGTTGTCTATTGCCTTAATAATCGTCATTGCCGGCTCTAACCTGCTGCGTTACTTCGCAGGGCGAAGTATAAATGTATAGGTTGAGGTGAAGCTTGAGTAGGACAAGCCTTCCACCCTTCGTAACATCTAGGAATTCACATCGTGTGACTCATTTGGGAGAATTAGGCTGACTTAGCGCATCGAACGTTAAGTGCCACACGAGCTGACACTGTTGGACGAGTGACCCCGTGATATTTGGTATCAGAGCCATTGTGATGGCTAAGATGGAAGGGACCAACGAGGATGCAAGACGACGAACGAGGGAACGGTCAACAAGAGAACAATTTGATAGTTTGAAAGCTCAGTCGGAACAGTTCGAGTCAGTAATATCTGTAATGACATTACATGGGGAAAGACTGAATAGGCATGAGAGAATTAATGCTGACGTGGCTGAGACCGTAGAGCAACTGGCAGTAGAGGTACGAGATATAGAGGTCACGTTGGAGGAGGTACGTGACGAGATGAGCGTGCTGAAAAAGCTCAGCGTGGCAATGCCAGTTGAGGTACCAGCAGGGACGCCGATACCTTGGTTTATGTTCTCCAAACCAGAGACTTTCAAAGGCCCTCGTGAGGCGAAAGACCTCAAGAACTTTATATGGGACATAGAGGAATACCTCGAATCGCTAGGGGACCTCGATGCTAAAGTTAAGTTAAGAATTGTATCGAGATACTTGGTTGGTGATGCCAAGTTATGGTGGAGGCATCGTGTGTCAGAGGTGCGTATGGATAATAGAACAGTTGATTCTTGGGCCGATCTGAAGAAAGAGCTGCGAGCTCAATTTCTACCTACCAACGTCGGATGGTCAGTACGAAAAGCATTATCGGTGTTGAAGCATACTGGATCGTTGCACAAGTACATTAAGACTTTTACGAGCCTGATGTTAGGCATTGAAAAAATAAGCAAGAAGGATCAGATCTTCTACTTTATAAATGGCTTGACGCCATGGGCACAACGAGAGTTGACTCATAGAGGGTTGAAAACTCTTGATGAGAATTTGGCTGCTGCGGAGCGGCTAACCGAGCATTGCATTGAGAAAGAGAGGGCAAGCTAGGCATTCACTGACAATATTGACAAGCAGGCGAAGAAGCAAAATGATACAGGGCATGTGTGATTTGGTCAAGACAAGGGTAGTAGGTATGAAAAGAAGAGAGATGACAAGCCGAGCAAGAAGAGCTGCTTCCTGTTTGATTAGCCACATCTGGTGCGAGATTGTCTAGAGAAGGCCGCATTGAACGTGATGGTCGCTAAGAAAGGAAAGAAAGAAGTTGATGATGAGGAGCCCGTCGCTAGAGTAGAGGCGCTCCGGCTAATTAACTACTGAGAAAGGGTGACACCGCGGTCTTATTGGCGTGGGCCGTGGGAAGATTTAGACACCAACCATGTACAGATTTTGAGGTGTGCAGCTTTTGTTATGTACAATTTTTCTACATAGGGTGAAGGCAGGAAGCTGTCGAGGAACCGTAGCAGTGGACATAAAGTGTTGAACTTCAGAATGTGTGCCTTGGCGTCAACAAGATCGTTGACGATTTTGAGTGGAGGATGTGATGGGGGCATGTAGCGTGCTCATTCGGGTCAGCCGTAGGGTCATTTTTCCTCTCTGCGTTATGAACATCACTGGTGCGTCGAGGTCATGAGGGCGGCACCGAGTGCGTTGGTCATGAGCCACGAGGGCATCACGACACGTTGGGATGAAGGGTGAAGATATGAGCGCGACATGACCAGTTGGGCTAACATTGTGAGGCGTTGCGGTGCGAATAATAAAGTATGACAAACCAAGGGGTTTGAGGTCCTCTTGCCATTTCGCCTGAATTACTATTTTACCCTTACATAAGGGGACATGAGTTGGGGTCCCCCGACCTTACACGTGCACTAGCCTCGTGGGCTTATGTGCGTGCATACGGGCCACGCTTGGTGCGTGATCGTCCTAGCTACGTCGTATACTAGGGTCATTGCGTTGGTGGTTTCCAACCTCCTTCGAGGTGCGGGTTTTAGCCCAAAGGGAGCTCGATATATGCTCGTTGCTGCCTATCGCTATATCAATCATCGTTGCCTATTGCCTTAATAATTGTCGTTGTCTGCTTTAACCTGCTGCATTACTTCGCAGGGCGAAGTCCGAACATAGCGGTTGAGGTGAAGCTTGAGTAGGACAAGTCTTCCACCCTTCGTAGCATCTGGGAATCCGCATTGCGTGACTCATTTGAGATAATTAGGCTGACTTAGCGTATCAGACGTTAAGTGCCGCACAGGCTGACACTGCTGGACGAGTGACCCCGTGACACACGGCCATGCCAAAAGCTCTAAAATGGAGGCGTAGCATGGTGTTTAGGGTTTTGACCACCAGGACTCAGCCTCTTAGACTCAGTTTCACTTGCCGAAGTCATTTTCTCTTTCTGCATCCTAGACTTAAAAACAGTCGTAACAGCATCGACAGCTTGAGATGGCTCGGTCAACATTTTACCCTCGATAAATTGATGTAGGCGACAAGGTTCTGACTTTGCAACCAAGGCCAAAATCAAGATAAGAGACACTACGGCCCTTAGATTCCTCATTCTCTTCCAAAGTTTCAAATAATCACTAAAAAAAAACAGATTATTAGCGGTAATTTTTTGTTCTAAAAAACTACCGCTATTAACAAAAAACTATAAAGACTATTAGCGGCAAGGGTATTAACCACAGTTTTTGTTAATAGCAGCAGTTTTTGGCTGCCGCTAATAATCTTGTTTTTTGTAGTCAGCGAATAGAGAGGTCAATTAGGCTTCACTTATATACACTTTGTTAGTCTAATTTTTGCTTTATTTTATCATAGTGGAAACCACATGTGTCGCTAGTTTCTATGTGAAATTTGCCTTTTGTGTGATAACTGCCGTTACACCTTATAACGGTCAAAAAACTAGAAACTCCACGAACCGATTATGTGCTCTACCCATTAGCTTACTTAAGAAAAATATTTTAAAGCATAACTCAAAAGGGAGAAATTATGGCATGCCCAAGCTAGATCACTGCATGATCATGGTCTCCCCATCCATTTCTACCGATATGTCTGATCATAAGAACTGGACCCACTCGTGATTTCTCCCTGCTTACAGCAAAATGAGTAACGAAGAAACACATAAAAACGCATCGCTACATTACCGTCATTCAAAAGTACCCAGAATCTCCATCACGAGTAATTAAAAATTTTACATGTTAATTTTCTAATATTTCTCCCCTTTAGTGGGAATTTCATCGATTTGTTCATGAATCATGAATTCTTCCCCTCGCTGAATTAGCCCCGATTCAAAAATATTTGACTGTCCAATAAGATATCGAATTATGAATCTATAACCTGTTCTAGTCATTTAGAAATTGAGTGTCTTCCTAGTCAACATGTTTCGGCCTCTTGCTACCGTGGAAAGTTCAGAAAACGCATATAAACGGCAGGTACTACTCTTGGCTTTACACATGAAGCATATCTGTCGTCAGACTCTTTAGACCTCTCAACTCACCTATCCACTTGTCCATGTCGGATCGGCTCCTATGTCAATTAGTGTTCAAGTTAGTTCTTGTTCTTATTGGTCTTCCATATGGGTACAAACAAATGACAATGATAAAAAATATTTCTATTTGAATCTCTGCTTTGTTAAAGATTTGAAGAATGTGGAGCAACCCACATGAGAAAAATTTGTCAGATTGCAGGGGACGGTGGGCCGGCGATGACACTGATGAGCACTCTTCATGTTTTTTTGCTCATGGATTCTTGGGTTCCCTTTGAAAATTTATGATTTAGCGTTCAAATTTTGGATCTTATCTGTCATCTAGTCCTTGTAAATTTAAGTTCATACTACTAAGAATCTAGTACTCGACGTAGTTTTATGAAAAGATGTGCTAAAGAGGCATGAGAATCGGTAAAGGAACACTATTTTATTGAGAGGTTCTATCTGATCATCTATATTCTAAGTAATTTCCGGAATATTGGGAATGTCAACACCCTTATGAGGGCTAAAAGAAATGATGAATTTAACGGAGAATCGTAGATAAAAACCATAAAGGAGGTCTCCTTTTAGTTAAATTTCAATAATTTACTTATTAGTCGATGATAAAAAAATGTGTCGATTCGTCTCATAGAATATGATGGTAGAATCAGCAAATTTTATATCCAAACAATACCTTTAGAAGGCATTTAAAGTAGAACCCATGGCAAATTGATGTGGAGTGGTTGTTTGATCAGATTTCGCCAAGTCAGAAAAGCCCCACAGTGGAATCCATATAGGGATAAGAATTAATGGGGCTGGAAGATCTTATTCAACCCTTTTAAACTTGTCATTTCCCCTAAAAACAAGATTCCATCATGTTAAAAATGGAGCATGTGGGATTCCGTAGGTTTTACGCCATTTTTTAATAGAGCACTCGACGCTTAGTTATTGAAATCATAGTTTAAAGAAGTAATTAAACCAAGTTCAACATGTTAGAAAACATTTCGGTTTCGGTTATTGATAATTATCAATTACCATTATTGATTAAATTCAAAATCATACACAACAGAGAAAATTAGAAACCTCTGCTAGAGTGAACTTGGCAGTGAGGCCAAAAACCTGAGTTTTAACCTATATTTTGTCCAATTGTCCAACACTAAAAGCAGCCCAAGTTTATAAGATATGGCAATAGTGTTAGCTCACGCAGCATGTTGTGGGAACCCGGCAGCAGAATTCGTAAAAAAGTTGCGTTACGGTACCCTGTTCAAAGAACTCAGCGCGTTGAAGTGGTGCCAGTTCCAGACATAAGAAATCTATATAAAGATACAATTAACTTCAGAAAAAAATTCCATCACTTGGGTTAATAAAAATTGAAGAACTCGATAACCAAGTACCCTGCCCGTGATTCGCTGCTGTTCTAGAGAAAGTTCATGACTGACATAGCCTATGATCATAAGGATATCATCTCCGGCTTTAACGAAACCATAGTGCAAATAGATATGGAGGTGACAAAAACATTAAGTGTTGATCATACTTTCTTGATGATGAGTTTTAGATATTATAGAACATAGATTCCAAATTTGAACTGAGCCCTCAAGAATTTTGAGCCGTATTTAGGGAACCCGTTAAGTAATGTTGGTTATTTCTCTCTTAATTTCTCTAGATATGTACTGAACTTCAAACATTGTTGATAAATTTGGGTATCCATCTCAAAACAAATTGGCTATATATGAGTAGAGGGGCCCGAGATCTTACAAGAGGAGAGGCAAGGTTATAAATACCCAATGTGGGACTAAACTTCAACACACCCCCGCACGTGTTGGCTAGACTGAGCCAAATAAGGTGGACAATTGAACTGGGTGTGGAGTGGTGTGACAGCCCGAATTTTCTCAACCTAAATTTTCTGAGATACATATTTTTTTCTCTTCCAAATAAACTAAAATCAAACCAAAAGGGAAAACTCGGACCGTCAGATCGTAGATCACAATCTAATACAGAATATTTGGTACAAACATAATGTATTAAAACCTTCAGTTCTAATATCCAATATGCATAAAGTAACAGACACCACTAATGGCCAACCATAACCTAACAGTAATGTATAACAGTACAAACGCACCAAGCCTTAACTTACCAAATCCACAAATCCGAAATCTACGATCCCAAAATAGAAGACCAAAAGCGGGAGCTCCTATTCTTCAGTATGAAATCCGATTCTTCCTCAAACCTATACCTGTGACGTATAGTCGGGGGTGAGCTAACAACTAAGCTCAGTAGAAGAACAATAACAGTTACATCTTACTAATAATAGAGTTCAAAGCGGAAATAGATTAGGCATTCAAGATGAAATTCAAAGATTTAAAAGATCAGATAATCGAATGGCAGAAAAAAAGTAATAACAGGGCAAATATTTGATGATAGAAACATATTCTATAACAAGGCAGATATTCGTTATAGAAACAAAAGTTCACATTTCTTATTCACTATACTCAATTCCTAGATTTTCATGTTCACTTCACTCACTGTGTTCACATCACTCACTATATTCACCTCACTCATTGTTATCACTTATGTATGCCATAAAATGTGTACGGATCCCCCCCATACATGCCCACTATGTATGCTATACAATGGGTACGGATCGCCCCCGTACAGGCCCACTATGTATGTTATGCACTGTACACTGTGTACGGATAATCGTCGTACCGGTCCACTTATCAATGTCCACTCAGAGTCAAATGTTCATATATATTCACGATATTCTCATTCACACTCAAATACGAGGTTCAAGGTTCAAGTCTCTCGTTTCTAAGGCTCAGAGTCCAATAATCTACTCTAATTTAAGTAAGTATAGTTCAGGTCTACGATCATCCCTCATTCTAAACAAAGGCTCTTAACGTAATGATATTCCCTATTGTCTTAGTTTAACTAGAATGGGTCACAGTGCGATAGCTTTAAAATCACGCTTTTCAAGGAACGAAGTCCGTAGTAACCTCGATGTACTTTGTGTGACATCCCATAACACCATAGAGGTATTGCATCCGTACATGGACGCCTACGTTCTAAGTTTCACGTGCCTGAGAAAGAGACCTCACTATGACTCAATATCACAAATTTTCAAAGATTCAAAAGTTGTCAGATTACTAAAAACGGAGTTTCATGCTCATTCAAATTCAAAGTTCATAAGTGATCGATTTTAAATGTAACCCTTGCAAGTGCACAAGATCTATTGCAGTATGGCAAGAACAAAGGTGTCGAACCCACAGGGAAATGTGAATTTTAATTAATTCTTTCAGAGATTTAAAAACGTCCCTAAGGAAGTACCAAAGGGCAGATTCAATTTTACCAAAATTTATCACATTTTTCCTAAATGCAAGAAAAATAAATTAATCTAAACAACTAATTACCAATGAATCTAAAATAATAATTAAATGAGATCAAGGAATATGCTATCCCAGATTTGTACCCCTTTTCTACTATTAAAACCTACAGTTTCATTAAAGCATCATTCACACCATCATTCGTCTATAGAGATGATTCGTAATAAAATATGATCATCAATCCGGCATACCCTATCTAAAAATAATGACTCAGCCTATCATTGCGGTATGAGTCATGTAAGAAGCATAGCGTATCTCATGATGTTTAGATCACAACAGTAAAAACATAATAATCATGCCCCTAGATCACTGCAGTCCAGATCCGATTATATGATAGCCGTTGATACGCGCCATCAATGATCATAACAAATATTTAATATATTTTCAATAACATAAACTTTTAGCAAAACGATTCTATGATGACAATAAATCGACTATGGTATTAATCATAAATAAGGATCCTTATCTGGGGATAGCATCTTCCCCGATCTACTGATTTAGCCGTTCATCTTTGGTGTATGATCTCCTTGTTTATTCAAAGTCATTCATTTTTTTATTTCTTCCAAAAGATCTTTGTTTATAATGTCTTTTCCTAAATACAATCTATGCTTTCATGAACGTAAAGGAAAAAATAATGCAAATCCTAGGTACAATCTACCCAGATGGAACCCTAGAAGAAGGAGAAAGAAGAACTCTTGAAAAGATGCCATGAGGAGTCTAAAACCAAAAATAATAATAATGAATAATAATTTTCTAATAAATTCTCTCCAAAAACTCTAAAAAAGAAAAGTCAAAACTAACTCTCTAATTATCTCTCTCTAATTCCTCCTTTCTCGAAGTGTTTGATCCGCTTTAAATAGAGCCGAAGTTTCCCAGCCGCAGAGGTGTTCCAACTCGAAAATTTAGGGTCGATGCATCGACCTCCCAGATTTTCGTGAATTCCCGCCGAACTTTGCATCAGACACTGCTTTGGTATTTTGGTTATAACGTTCTGTATCGAACTCGGATTGAGGCGATTCTTGCTCTGTTGGAAAGCTGACAGAAATCTCTACAACATTTGTGTTTTGATAATTTTATAATTCAGCCGTCTTAAAGGTCCAAATTGAGCTGCAAGTCGCACCAAGTTCTCGATGACCCAAAGTTACAGTGTTTTGACATTATTTTCAGAATTCTTGGGCTGTTTTCTGCACTTGGCTTGTATTTACCTGAAACACTTCAAATCTAATAATTCTTATCAGATAGCCTTCATCGGATAGCTAAATGTAGGTATCTAGGGGTGAAATATCATCAGATTTTACTACTCATCAATAAGCAGGTTAAATAAGATGGATCATAACAAAACAGAACGAATCAGATGAAAGCATACTGAACAGAACAAATTAGATTCAAAAGTTGAAAACAGAACAATCAGATCATACGCGGAAATAGAGTAATTAGAATATACGCGAAAATAGAATAATCAGAACATACACGAAAACAGATTGGAAACAAAACATATCATAACATATGCGGGAACATGACGGAAACAAAATATGTCAAAGGAAACAAAGCATCAGGTCGAAAATCAAAGAAACCATGAATCAATTTATAAAATGTAATTTTCGTTGAGTTTCCCCTACCTTAAGTTCGGATCCGTTCCAAAGTAATCCAAAAGCCCTTATCCACAACCTCCAACTCTTAATATACATCACACATATGATGATGTATTAAGAACTAATTCTAATTACTAATAAATTTAGTGTATTTAAGTGTTTTCTAAAAATCGAGGCGGAAATGGGCAAGTTCATGCAAACTTAGAATTTGATCCAAATTCCTACTAAATTTTGATCATTAAAACATCTAATTCATGAGTTAGTTAATTCACAAAAGTTGTAGATCTCGTTGTCCTCTTTCCAACGCCTTAATAATCGCATCAATCAGAGTTCGAAATAAAAAGTTATGGCCAAAATACCAAAGTAATGTCGACACATCTGACCAAATTCGAACTTCGAATTCAAATTCGATGTTCGAATTTCTTCAGAAATCGATTTTCAATTTCGAACGTCGATTTCAAATTCGATATTCGAATTTTTAATTCGATGTTCAATTTTCTCGGGTTCAAAACCCTTCGGGTTGCTTCCTTTGTCTATTTTTTCCTTCAAATCTTATCGGATTCGCTCTATTTTTTCACACACACATACACTAAACTAAAAGAAAGATTTATTCTATAATCTAAACCATTAAAATCAAAGGAAAACTAAAATTTTGTCGATCGATTCCACAACTTTAAGAGATATTGCCGAAGAGGATTTTGGAGCAAAACTTCTCGATTTCTACGGCAATTCCACAACGATTGATCTCACGAGTTCTACGTTATCACGTGACGATCATCACCATCCTCAAAATGCAGACAACGATCATAAGATGGAACATTTCTTGAAAGAGAAAGGGTTTGTAATAAAAAGAGGGATTTGAACGGTCACATAGAGTGCGGAGCTTCCGGCGTGATCGTGTGGTCGAAATCTCAAGAAGAGTTCCACGGTGAGGAAGCTTTCTCTCTCTCTCTCTCTCTCTAAAATTTAAAAAGCTAACACTTAGCCATTAAGAAATCTCCTCTCCCTCTTATAACCGAATGAAACCCAAAATAAATATCTTTGATATTTATAACAAAAATTATATCCACTTAGCTTAGGTTTTGGTTTCGGTGTTAAGCGGTACACCGCAAGTTGGTGCACGACTTCACCACTAAAGGTCTGATCAAGCTCTAAATCTTAATCTGTCCGCACAAAGTTATCCTAATATTATTTAAATATTTTTTTTACACAATTTTTCCAAAATTATTTAATTATTTATTTAACAGTTAAGGCGACATTGGTTTTCGTGTCAAACACGCACAAAGAATTAGTCAAGTTTAGGTCTAATTTTACAGGTCACTACAGTCTTTCCACCTTAAAGAATTTTCATCCTTGAAAGTCGACGTGCCATATTCAAAAATGTATGAGTATAATTCAACATGCTCGAAATTAGGGTCATTACATTCACCCTCGTAATAGGAATTTTCGTCCTCGAAAATTAATCCTGATACCTGTGGTGCGTATAATAGGAAACCAATAGCACAAGAAATCGAAACCATTTAATTATAAGAAAGTTAACCCATTCATTTACAAGAATTCATCACCACCACAAAAGTTTACAGCTCAAAAACTTTCCCAGGATCATTCGACTGGCATTGCTCCTATTCTGTTGGTCTCTCCTCAAGAACTGTTTCTGAATTTCTTCCTCTGCAATGAGAGCCTTTGATATCATGCCCCCGATGGTTCCAATCTCCCACATCGCCACTCTCTCTTATATATCAGGTCGTAAGCCAAGTTAAAATTTTCGGGCTCTCATCAATTTGGTGGCCACGTGCTGAGGTGCAAATCTTGATAGTCGATCAAGCTCAGCTCCGTACTCTCGCACAGTTATCATATTCTGCTCAAGTTTTAGAAACTGTACATCCCATTGATGTCGTATGATCCTGGGAAAGTATTTATCATTAAACGTCTCTACAAATTCGGCCCAGGCTTATGGCGTATTGGAAAATTCCAGCACTCTAATTCTGGATACTGACTTCCACCATGGGTCAACTTCTCCGTCCAGTTTGAAGGCTGCCCACCGTACCTTCTCAACTTCAGTGCATTGGAGCACCTCGAAAATCTTTTCCATCTCATTCAACCACTTCTCGGCCTCAAGTGGATCGACTTGTCCCGAAAAGCTTGGAGGATGCATCTTTCTAAACTCTGTAAACCCTAAAGATTGATTCTTGGCTGCAAGTAACTCTGTTTGTTGGGCCATTGAGGCTATTTGTTGAGCCATTGAAGCCGTTTGTTGAGCCACATTGCTAGCCAAGGCTTCCAACACCTGTCTATCACTACCTCTATCATTTCCACGTGACGTACCCTCGCCTTCAGGAACAGCTGTCATGCGGACCTTTCTCGGTCTGCCTCTACCTCTGACATGTGGGGCTCCTCTGACACGTGGGGCCATATTGTTCTGTCATGTTCAATAGAAAGATTCAATCAGAAGTGATCGTGACGATCCAAAGCCTTAATCAAAATCAAACATCAACTAAGCCTTTCTATGCTACCTATGTTCTGCCAAAACGCAAAGTCATATCCTCAGGTCTCCCATAAAACCTAAAGCTGAAGCTCTGACATTAACTGCGACACATGGTGTCACAGATGACTTGCCCATATGGTGTTCTTCAGGATCTAATACCATATCTCTGATTTTCCAAAAGACCTAACGCCTAGGCTCTGATACCAACTGTGACAACCCGAATTTTCCCAACCTAAATTTTATGAGATACATCTTTTTTTTCTTCAAAATGAACTAAAACCAAACCAAATGGGAAAACTCGGACTGCCAGATTATAGATCATAATCTGATACTCAATATATGGTACAAACATAATATATAATTAAAACCTTCAGTTCTAATATCCAATATGCATAAAGTAACAGACACCAGTGATAGCCAACCATCACCTAACGGTAATGTACAACAGTACAAACGTACCAAGCCTTAACTTGCCAAATCCACAAATCTGAAATCTACGATCCTGAAATCGAAGACCAAACGCGGAAGCTCCTATTCTTCAGTATAAAATCAGGTTCTTCCTCAAACATATACCTGTGACGTATAGTCGGGGGTGAGCTAACATCTAAGCTCAGTAAAAGAACATCAATAGCAGTTACATCTTACTAATGACAGAGTTCAAAGCGGAAATAGATCAGACATTCAAGACGACATTCAAAGATTTAACAGATCAGATAATCGAATGGCAGAACAAAAGTAATAATAGGGCAAATATTTGATGACAGAAATATAATCTATAACAAGGCAGATATTCGTTACAGAAATAAAAGTTCGCATTTCTTATTCACTATACTCAATTCTCAGATTTTCGTGTTCACTTCACTCACTGTGTTCACATCACTCACTATGTTCACCTCACTCATTGCGTTCACTTATGTATGTTATAAAATACGTACGGGTCGCCCCCGTACAGGCCCACTATGTATGCTATGCAATACATACGGATCGCTCCCGTACAGGCCCACTATGTATGCTATGTATTGTACACTGTGTACGGATAACTACCGTAACGGTCCACTTGTCAATGTCCACCCAGAGTCAAATATTATCGATATTCTCATTCACACTCAGATACGGGGTTCAAGGTTCAAGTCTCACATTTCTAAGGCTCAGAGTCCAATAATCCACTCTAATTTCAGTAAGTATAGTTCAGGTCTACAGTCATCCCTCATTCTAAATAAATTCTCCTAATGTAATCATATTCCCTATTGTCTTAGTTTAACTAGATAATGCGATAGCTTCAAAATCACGCTTTACAAGGGACGAGGTCTGTAGTAACCTGAATTTACTTCGTGTGGCATCCCATAACACCATAGAGGTGTTGCATCCGTACATGAAAGCCTAAGTTCCAAGTTTCACGTGCCTTAGAAAGAGACCTCACTATGACTCACTCACAAATTTTCAAAGATTCAAAAGTTGTCAGTTTACTAAAAACAGAGTTCCATGCTCATTCAAATTCAAAGTTTATAAGCAGGTTAAATAAGATGGATCATAACAAAACAGAACGAATCAGATGAAAGCATACTGAACAGAAAGAATCGAATTCAAAAGTTGAAAACAGAACAGTCAGATCATACGCAGAAATAGAGTAATCAGAACATACGCGAAAATAGAATAATCAAAACATACGCGGAAACAGGACGGAAACAAAATATATAATAACATATGCGGGAATATGACGAGATCAAAACATGTCAAAGGAAACAAAACATCAGGTCCAAAATCAAAGAAACCATGAATCAAATTATAAAATATAATTTTCGTTGAGTTTCCCCTACCTTAAGTTCGGAGCCATTTCAAAGCAATCCAAGAGCCCTTATCCACGACCTCTAACTCCCAATTTATATTACACATACAATGATATATTAAGAACTAATTCTAATTACTAATAAATTTGGTGTATTTAAGTGTTCTCTAAAAATCGAGGCAGAAATGGGCAAGTTCGTACAAATTTGGAATTTGATCCAAATTCTCACTAAAATTTAACTATTAAAACAACTAATTCATGAGTTGATTAATTCACAAAAGTTGTAGAGCTCGTTGTCCTCTTTCTAACGCCTTAAGAATCGCATCAATCAGAGTTCAGAGAAAAATGTTATGGCCAAAATACAAAATAAGTGTCGGCACATCAGACCAAATTTGAACTTCGAATTCAAATTCGATATTTGAATTTCTTCATAAATCGATTTTCAACTTCGAACGTCGATTTCAAATTCGATGTTCGAATTTCCAATTCGACGTTCGATTTTCTTGGGTTTAAAACCCTTCGGGTTGCTTCCTTGGTCTATATTTTCCTTCAAATCTTATCGGATTCACTCTATTTATGCACACACTCATACACTAAACTAAAAGAAATATTTATTCTACAATCTAAACCATTAAAATCAAAGGGAAAAAAATCTTTTGGTGATCGATTCCACGGCTTTAAGAAATATTTTTGGAGAGGGTTTTAGAGCAAAACTTCTCGATTTCTGCGGCGATTCCACAATGATTGATCTCACGAGTTCTACGTTATCTCGTGATGATCATCACCATCCTCAAAATGCGGACAATAATCGTAAGATGGACCGTTTCTTGAAAAAGAAAGGGTTTCTAATAAAAAAAGGGGTTTGAACGGTCGAAAAGAGTGTGGAGCTTCCAGCATGATCGTGATCGTGTGGTCGAAATCTCAAGAAGAGTTCCACGGTGAGGAAGCTTTCTCTCTCTCTCTAAAATTTAAAAGGCTAACACTTAGCCATTAAGAAATCCCCTCTCCCTCTTATAACCAAATGAAACTCAAAATAAATATCTTTAATATTTATAACAAAATTATATCCACTTAGCTTAGGTTTTGGTTTCGGTGTTGAGCGATACACCGCAAGTTGGTGCACGGCTTCACCACCAAAGGTCTGATTAAGCTCTAAATCTTAATCTGTTCGCACAAAGTTATCCTAATATTATTTAAATATCTTTTTTTACACAATTTTCCTAAAATTATTTAATTATTTATTTAACAGTTTAAGGCGACATTGGTTTCCGTGCCAGACAAGCGTAAGAAATTAGTCAAGTTCGGGTCTAATTTTATGGTTCATTACAAGTGGAAAAAGGCCTGCTCTAATGCCATGATAAATCTGTGCATCCATCTCAAAACCAATTGGCTATGAGTGGAGGGGGCCAGGATCTTATAAGTGGAGAGGCAAGGCTATAAACACCCAATGTGGGACTAAACCTCAAAGGATAAAGGAGGAGACGCTACTATAGTTGAACCATGCCACCTGCATTGGACATAAGTAAGCACCCCTCCCCCCCCCACCCCCCCCCCCCCCCCCCCCAAATTCTGTTGTTGAGGAGTCGAAAGATCCTAAAGTGCAAGCAAAGGGAGAAGAGGGGTAGGGGTAGGAGCATGACGATCTTCAATAAAATAGGGAACATCCTAAAAAAAGGTAACATCCATGGAAGTGTAAAATCGATGAGTATGAAAATCATAATAATGATGATACCCTTTGGAAACAGTAGACTACCCAACAAAGAGACATCTAATAGCTTTGTCATTTATTTTTTGATGAGCAGTATGAAGGTCCTAGATAAAACAAGTACACTCAAACACACGAGGCTCAATAGAAAAAAGAGGATTTGTGGGTCTAAAAGTATGATATGGAGTATGACCCGCAAACGCCCTAGATGTAGTGCGGTTCATAAGGAAGCAGGCAGTAAGCAGTGCTAATAAGGTTTTGGCACATACATTCCACAAAGTAAGCAATGAGTCAATCCCAGAAGATGCGTGTTCTTATGCTTACTAACACCATTTTGTTGGAAAGTACAAGGTCGGGAAAATTGGTGAATAATGTCATGAATTTTCAAGTAATCAACAAATGATTGAGACATTTACTCTCCCATTATCAAACCTCAAAATTTTCACACTAGCACCATATTGAGTTTTAACAAAGGAACGAAATTCCTGAAATTTAGAAAAGACTTCACTCTTATTTTTCAACAAATACAATCATGTACACCTAGTGCAGTCATCAATAAAAGTGACATAATACTGAAAACCATCAACATAAGTAATTGGGGAGAGACCCCACACATCGGAGTGAACAATATGGAAATGAGCAACATATTTATGCATATGTGAGGGATAAGAATGTCTACACTACAAAATATAAGACTATTAGTGGCACCCAAAAACTGTCACTATTAACAAAAAATTGCTGCTATTAATCTTGTTGCTACCAAAAATTGCCCTTGTTAGTCTTATCACTACTAAAAAATGCCTTAACATAAAGTGTCGCTGAAACACCTTATTTTTGTAGTGCTAGCATATTTTGAGAGCTCAAAAACATCACAATGAAACTTAATTGAAGTACAAATAAATTAAAACTGAGAAGTAAAGTGCATAAGGTCTGAAACCCGACATATCCAAGTTTGGCATGCCACAACGATAAAGTATCTAAGCTAACACTAACAGAAAAGGAAAAAACAGAAGTAGGGACTTGTTCATCAATAACAGCAGCAATAAGTGTACTAAAATCAGCCTATAGGTAGTACAGTCCACCCCTCTCAATCCCTCTACCAATAATCCTCATAGTTAGCTCCTGAAACATACAGTAAGTAGGATAAAAAGTAACACAACATTTAAGTTTCTTTGCAATGCTACTAACAGAAAGAAGATAAGTAGCGAACTGAGAAACATGTAAAATACAAGAAAGAGACAAAGATGAGGATATGAGAATGGTCTCAACTCCTAGAATGGGAGTATAGGAACCATCAGCAATGTGAACCTAAGCAGAAGAAGAAGAGGGAGAATATACGGAGTACCCCTAAGACTCATCCATCATGTGATTAGCCTAAGTCAATGACCCAACAAAGAGCAATAGTAGTAGTCGCAGCAAAAGCTGATGAATCAGAAGTATCTGATGCTCAGAAGTTGAAGTCTCTAGATGATTTGTGGTGGAGGGTTGTGAGGCACGAAGCTCATATGACCGAAATAACTCTTCCACCTGGGATCGAAGGGAGCTTAAATCACCAACAAAGCCCTCTGGAGCATTAGTAGCAGCCAGTGATCCAAAAAGCGGTCGGGGCGGTCGGATCGTGACCCCGGGCGCCTCGACTTAGGGGTGGGGCGGCTATTAACCCTAATCTCTCTTCTCTCTTCTCTCGTCTCTCTTCTCTATTCTCTCTTCCACAACTGGCAGCCCACACTGGCAACATCGGCGACCACCGACAACTAGGTAGGGACTTTTTTTTTTTTTTTCTTTACAGTCGGTATCTTTTCTTCCATTTTTTCTTTTTTGTTTTGTAGCACAACCGACACCCGCCACATCCCACACCCCATCGGCGACACCAGCGACCATCAGTGGCCAGGTAGGGCTATTTTTTTCTATTTTTTTTCACCTTTTTTTCATTTTTTCATAAATGTTTTATTCTGTAGCACAACCGGCAACTGCCAACACCCCACCAGCAACCACCGGCGAGTCGACAACCACAGGTAGGGCCATAGGAGGTATATTTTAATTTTTTTTTTCCATTTTTTTCATTTGGACCATAGGTAGGGCCATAGGAACTTCTTCTTCTTCTTCTTCTTCTTCTTCTTCTTATTTCTGCAACTTCTTCTTCTTCTTCTTCTTAGCAGCTTCTTCTTCTTATTTTTTATTTTTTATTTCTGCAGGCTGCAACTTCTTCTTCTTCTTCTTAGCATCGGCAACCCTTTCGGCTCTCTCTTCTTTTCTTTTCCTTCTTCTCTGTTTTTTTCCCCTAATTCCCTAGCAATTTTCTTCTCCTTCTTTTTCTTTTTTCTGCATTTTTTTCTCCTGCATTTCTTTTTCCTGCAATTATTTGCTGCATTTCTTTTTCCTGCAATTTTCTTTTTCCTATATTTTTATTTTTGCAATTTTTTTTCTCCTGCATTTTTTTTTCTGCACAGTATATATATATATAATATTTTAATAATGTTATACACTGTGTGCCTGTGTGGTTGTGTCATGTGTGCCAGTTTTAGTTTATATATATAACATAATTATATATATATATATGTGTGTGTGTGTGTGCGTTGTCGATTGTGACATGTCTGTGGCTGTAATAACCCCAAATTTCATAAATCGTGTAGGTTTGATATGAGCATGTGTGTATGTGGTTTACAAGGGAACCCATGCACATGTATACAACTTAGAATGTGTATGTGTCTAACACATTAGGTGTTAAAGGCTAATTAACACCCATGTGTGGTGTGTGTGAGTAACAAGATGACAAACGCAAGTTATTGAGATAAAGGAGTCTCCCACGTGGGACTCCTTTGTGTGTTTGTTTGAGTTATTTGGGAGAGAGAGAGTGGAGAAAGGAAAGCGGTTTGTGGAGAAAAATAGTAAGGATGGTGGGATCTAAGTGATTAGATCTAATAGAAGTTAAGTGAAGTAGTGTAAAGGTGCATGGGGATTCGAGCTTCACGATTTAGACGATCACGGTGATTCTGAGAGCTTGATGGGAAGTGTGAAGTAGATCTAGGTTGTTACAACCCTCCTTTATTTCTTTAAGAAAGAAAGATCTTATCCATAGAAGATTAGAGGCATTAAAGGTATGGATTTAATACTATTTATGTTGTAATTATAGCATTTATTGTTCCTTAGAAAAGAGGGTTTGAGATAGTTAAGAGTTGGTGAGGATCGAGTTTGGAAAAAAACTCAAATCTGAATATCTTTGATCCTCGCGCGCACAAGCTTAAAGAGGGCTTAGGGAGTCTCGCAAGAACTTAAATAAGGCTATGAGAATCCTGTACCTCACTCACACGAAGACTTAAGTGTAATAGGGTTCGCTCAAGCGAGGCCTCGCGCGACACACTATAAATAACTAAACATCAATTCAGTCGCGCGAGGATTGTGCCAGTTTAGGCTCGCGCGCCCGAGCCTCAGGGGCTCGCTTGTGCGAGGAGCAAGGTACTTCACCTTGTTCTTTTCTTCTGAATTCTTTAGTAGTGTATATCTTTTGTTCTTCTAGGCATTCTTATAGGATGTTTGGATACGATTGATTATAGGATTGACACGTGGGAATTAAGTGAGTTGTGTTTGATACTATTTATTTAATCTTCGTGTGACTGCAATTGAGGTAGAGAAACTGATCGGTGTCGAAATGTGACTATATTTCGTATCTTAATTCCTATATTTAGCTAGCCGATGAAAGCATCTGATGGTGGTTATGTAGTTTCAATGTTTACAGGTGTTTCTGACCGTTAGATTGTTAATGAGTATAAAAAAGGACAATTAAAGGTTTCGCAAGAACTGTGGACCAAAAAGGTCAAAATAAGCATCGAAATCTGTGAAACAACTCAACATCCACCAGGAGAATGGAGACTCTACCCATATATGTCAATCGTTTGAGAACCAAGTATCAATCGATTAACAAGAGAGATAACTTTACCCCTCTTAGTTCGAATTCAAGTTCAATCGATTGAGGATTAAAACACAATCGATTGAGGTTATTAGGGAAAAGATTTGCTAGCTCATATAAAAGGAAAGCTACGGCTTTGTTTGAGTATCTCGAATCTCTAATCTCTAGTCTCTATCCCTTTTCTCACTCTTGGCATTCACATCTTTTCTTTTCTTTTAGGGTTTTCTCTGGGTAGGCTGTACTTAGGCTTTTGTATTTCTTTCCTTTTACAGTTTATGGAGTCATAGATTATATTTACGATAAACATTGTAAAAAAATCTCTGGATAAATAAAAAGTGCATATTTAAGAGAATGACTTCGAGTTTACAACGAGATCGCACACCAAGGATAAGCGGCTAAGTCATTTGTTCAAGGAGGATGCGATCCCCAGATAAGTAATATTTTTATGATTAACTCCACAGTTTTTTAATTTCATCATGGAATCATTCTGCTAAAAAGTGTGTTTAAATGAATATCTTTTGAATGCTTTATTATGACCGTTGATCGAGGTTATCAATAATCATAATCGCTAGATCTGTACCTGCAGGTCGATCTAGGCTGTAGAGTGATTATATATTTATGGTCGTGATTTAAGAATCTTGAGATATGCTATGCTTTTTATATGATTCATATCGTAATGATAGGTTGAGTCATCATTTTTAGATAGGGTATTCCGGATCGATGATCATGTTTTCTTACGTTTCATTTTTCTAGATAAACGATGGTGCGATTGATGTGTTATGGAATTGTAGATTTAATGGTAGAATGGTTATAAATCTGGGATAGTAAATTCCTTGATCATTCATAAAATTGTCATTTTATTTATCATAAATTATTCGTACTCAGATTAGTTATTTTTCTTGCATCTAGAATAGTGTGGCAATTATTAGCAAATTGAATTTCCTCCCTTGGTACTTCCTTGGATATTTTAAATCTCTTTAAGGATTAGTTAAATTTTACGTTTTCCTGTGGGTTCGACACCTTTGATTTTATCGTGCTACAACTGATCTTGTGCACTTGCAAAGGTACATTTTAAAACCGACCAAGTTTTCGGCGCCGCTGTCCGGGAAATTGGCAAAATTTTTATAATTCGGAAAGAGATTTGTGTGAAATTGCTTCACAGTCAATCGATTGAGATCTTCTCCTCAATTGATCGACTGTGTTCTATAGATCTGGTGTTCTGATTTGTCAATTGATTGAGCCCAAAGAGTCAATCGATTGACCATTTTGAGTTTTAATTTTTAAAATTCCAACAAATAAAAAATCTGAATTTTTAATTTCAAAATTTTGAAAATTGAAATTTTGGATTTTTAAAATTTGAATGATGAAAATTTTGAGATTTGTTGAAATTTGAAATCTGGAGCTTGAAAGTTGAATTTTGATTTTTGAAATTTGAAATTTGCAAATTGAATTTTGAAATTTAATTTCTAAATTGAATTTTGATTTTCTTGTGTGAATTTTGATTTTTGAAATTTAGAATTGGCATTTTGATTTTTGATTTGTAATATTGTGACAGCCCGGATTTCGGCACCCCGAAACCCGTGCCATCAGCACGATCATCTTGACCGTGCCCCTTAACTATGCACGGAACACTGGTATATCAAGCATAAAAAGAAATAAGAACAACTTGCGGAATTTAAATCTAATTAGAAATACCTTTCAAAGGACAGTTCTACCCTCATGCCTCTGCATGAAGGGAGAACCGATCCGAACCATCGATGATATAAATCATCACAGATGGTTCGCCCCAAAGGAATAATCCAAACTCTATACATATACATGTTTTCACAAAATAAGGGCTTGACATACCAAGCCGTACAATCTCTACTCAAAACTCCTCAAAGTAGCACAACGGAGTCCTCTAGAAGAAGTCCTCCGAGGTGGCTCCAACTCCGCCGGCAAGAAAGTCCGACTCATGGGATCGTCCCCCCTCAAACCTCGGCGTACTAATGGACCTGCGACGTATAGTCTATAGGGTGAGCTACATCCTAGCCCAATAGGGAACAAACACTGCTGAACATATAAGTTATAACTCACATATATTCTATGATATGCCATGCATGATGTAACTATGCAATTGTTGATAAAACAGTTAAAAGCATTAGCTATCGTTGATTTCTTATGTTTTCATTTACTCATGAAAATGCTGAAAAGGCCTAAAGTAAAACTTAAACTTTCAACTTAAGTAATCCCCGAGCAATATAGCATCGAGCCCCGATGACCTACCCTTCATCGTCATATATATAGACAGTTTTAATGTATTCCCTGGGAATACCATATAGTACCAAGCCCTTTCCGGGATTGGTGGCGGGTTTCACTTGTCTCAATCAACACCCACAGGGTGTGCTTACTATGTACGGATAAGCCTCCACTTTGGCCTACGGTTTCGCCGCCAACAGACGGTCACGGATATCCCGCCGTGTCCCTAAGGAACCTCAAATAACAAAAATATCGGTGCCTTACATATAGTTTTTCACCGTGTAAGTGTGCTATCTTATATCTGTTAGGCCCTATCAAACATGATTCAATCTGTGGATACATCCCTGGGATGTATCCATTAACTTGCATCACACCTGATGCTCTTATCTCTTTACTTCTTCATCCCCTGGGGATGGCTCATTCGTTTTCTCTTATGAATGTCACACACACACACTTTTCACAATTCTTTGAGCAGTAAAAATAATTGAATTGAAATTTATATCACTACATACATGCTCTTGTAAAATAAAGTACATGTTCAAGGTGTTCCCTACCTCAAGTCTTGACTTGTACAATGCATCAAGGTCCCACGTGGATCCTCATGGACTAGCTCACACACGTACCACCTATGGTACCACACAATGTAAAACACATCACAAGGGATGCAATAAAGAAGGTATAAGATCCTCCAAGAATCTTAAAGTCAAACCTAAAAGTCAACAAAATTTATCCCAGTCGATTAATCGAAATCCAGAATCGATTAATCGAACTTGGTTCGATTAATCGATTTCCAAAATCGATTAATCGAAGGTCAATATCGATTAATCGAAGTAATTTCGATTAATCGAAATTCTCCTTCATAAAGTCCATTCTCGATTCGAGCACGATGATTGTCATTCGATTAATGGAATCTGTTTTCGATTAATCGTAATTCTTCTTTACGCAAAGTAAACACACTGTTCGAACATTCGAGTTTCCGTTCGATTAATCGAATCCATTTGATTAATCAAATTCTTCTTCATAAAGTACACCTCTTTGTTGACGATTGAGTTTTCATTCGATTAATCGAATCCGATTTGATTAATCAATTTCTTCTTTTCGCAAGGTACACCTCTTTTGACAGTTGAATTTCACAAATCGATTAATCGATCCCAAATCGATTAATCGAAAACTAAAATCGATTAATCGAAATCCCATTACGATTACTCGATTTTTCCTTAAATCAATTCCTCCAACCCTTGGGGTCCACGAGAGTTTCATTCTCAAATCGTTTAATCGAAATCCAAATTCGATTAATCGAAATCCAATTCGATTAATCGGTCGTCTTCGACCTTTCAACTTCGCCAATTTCGATTAATGACCAATTTCGATTAATCGAAATTGTCGATTCCCTTTTTCTTTTCCACACTTTTTCCTCTATTTTTCTAAGCCATTATCCTATGATCTAACCCACATTTAACCACAACTTAACCCCTATGATCTATGCATCTTATTTACAAAAATTTACCTTGGATAGATCTCAAGTTGATTTCAAATCTAGGGTTGGAAGGCTAGGGTTCCAGCTTTAGCTTTTTCAGCGGATCCCTTGCGTTGAATCGGCCTCTTTAATACTTGGATCCTTCCTTCCTCAGCTAGCCTTTACTCCTTGCATTAATCACTCTTTTTACTCTCTCTCTCTTCTTTACTCTCCTTCAACAACCCAAAATACCCATCTAGGGTTATTACACCCTTTTCTCCGTCTCTTAGTGTGTGTGTTGAGCACATGCGCCTCAATAGGTATATGCGACTTCATATTTACAACACACACCACGAAATCACTCAAGCTATCACATCTCGTCCGTTCACCACATCCCATGCTAACTCTTGATCTCCTGATTGGTCAAACTTGTGACCAATCGGGCACGGATCCCGAGGTCATAGTTTTGCGGGGTTTTTTCGGGCTATTACAACCTCCCCCCCTTGGGAATTTTCGTCCCTAAAATAACCCAAGGTGTGTCTCTGGTTTCTCTCGCTTCCCCACACTTTCGTGGGAGGTGGTCTAGTTGACTCAGACGAATTTAAGTAGACACAATCACATGCATGGAACGCAAATTTTTGACGAAGGCAAACAATTAACACAAAAATTTAGCTTTTCCATTAATATCAAAAGTTTTACACAGTGCCAATAAAGTGGCATACAAGATATACATATACACAACACATGACTGATACAAAAATAAAAATAAACAAACAAAAAAAAGACTCATGCATCGCCTAGTGATCCGGTCGAGCAGTCGCCCATTTGAGGTGGCAACAACGGGTGCAGTGTCTGGAGCTGCCTGCGTTGTGGGGGGTGGCGGGTCAATGGCTGAGATGTGGATGTGGAGGAACCGCGTCTGTGGTGGGATGGAAGATGGTCCTCTATGGAAGCGGTGTCATTCCGCCCATTCTTCTTCAACAACATATCCATGTAGGTGTGGGGGTAGATGAACTGGAGGGTGTGAAACATGAGGAAATCAATCCTCCTGTTCATCCTCTCGTTATTTGCGTCCATTCTGGCCAACACCCCCTCTATGGTAGGACTGGATGGAGGCGCCGCGGTAGGATGAGGTGGGAGTCGCGCGCGGAGTGTGTGTGGTGTCAAGGTGGCTGTGTGGGAGGGAACCTCTCCACGATGGCTCACTGCAGGGTGTGCCCCACCCTCAAGTGGGTCCTGCTGAGGTGGTGGGGGTGGTGGCGGTGCTACCGCTGCTGCTGCTGCTGCTGGGGCTGCTGGGGCGGGAGCGGGACCCGGAGCTGGTAGGGTCCGCTTCAATAGGTTGTAGCTACGGGTCCATGAAGACTTGGTGAACGTCTTCACGCGATCCGTAGCCCTCACCTCGTGGGGTGAAATAGTGTAGGAGGGCTCGTCAGAGTAGCACTCCAACATGCTCGAGATGAGCCGAGCATACGGCATCTTCTCCTTGGGCCGCATGTTGCCCTTCATCAGTTTACTCTTGATGTACCGCATCCCCTCAAGGATGACCATGGTAGCATCAAACCATCGCCATGTATCGCGTAAAGTGCATGTTGCACTTTATCCACGCTACCGTGTCGTGGCGCATCGGGTAAAGGTTGCATTTTATGATGGAGTCGAGCATCCACATGTAGGGTGGAAGGTCGACCCTCTTGATGGACGTGCCCGACCCCTTCTTCCCGTTGGTCATGCGAGTCATGACCTCTTCAAAACGGGGTTCCTTTTCAAAGGGTGGAAATAGGGTAGTTTCGGGAGTAAAGTCGAGGTAGCATTCAAGCACCTCATGTATGTGCCGACGAGTGATCGTATAGAGACGACCCTCGATTTTGGTTATAATGCAATCGTCACTAGGGCCATGGGTTAGCCCTTGGTAGAACAATCTCACCAATCTAGGGTAATAGGAACCCCGGATTGGTTTGAGTAGGTTACCGAGCCCGGCACTAGTCAAATAGTTTCGAGCCCATTGGGTCTCGCCCGGTAAATCGGGATTTGTGAACAGGGTAGGGTCGATAGTGTATTCGACCTCAAAGGTCTTGGCTGCCCACCACTCGTTTGGTTGCTCCACGTTGGTGGGTGGTGGTGGCATGGGGGTGGATTCGCGGGAAGACTCGCGCGTAGATGCGCTCGTCGAACCGGAGGTGGTCTCCGATTCCGACGGTGATGGAGTCCTCACCGGCGATGGGGTAGGTGGTGGTGGTGCGGCGTTCTTACGCCTAACCGGCAACTTGGAGGTTGCCTTCTTCGAAGACAAACGGGTTTTGGGCGGCATTTTCACTAAACTAGGGTTTATCTACTTCAAATGAAAGAAAAGTTCGATTCTAGGGTTTACCGTGGTTTTCAAAGGCGAATACGGTAGATTGTGGGCGTAACGGAAAATCGAATCCTAGACCGGTCGGATAGTTGGAGAAGAAGAAGGAAGTCGAAACGCCCAAAGTCCGGAAGTTCAAATGATTTCGAATGGGGAATGAAATCCCCAAACTTATATATATAGGCCTCGGCTCGATTAATCGAAATTCCATTTCGATTAATCGAAATTTAAAACTAGGTTAAGCCGCGTAAAATCGATTAATCGATTTCTCAAATCGATTAATCGAAAATAAAATTCGATTAATCGAAAATATTTCGATTAATTGAAATCGTGTTTGTTTAAAAATTTAAAATTTTGAGCTCACTGGCGCGTGCCAGTCGATTAATCGAAATTCATTTCGATTAATCGAAATCTCAAAATCGATTAATCGAACTTAGTTTCGATTAATCGAAATCGTGCAAAAACTTCAAAAATTTTCCAAAATTTCTTAAGTATTCGATTAATCGAAATCCCATTTCGATTAATCGAAATTTCTTTCTATGCATTTTCTAACTCAACTTTTCATTTTCAGTCACTGGCACATGCCAGTCGACTAATCGAACAAGATCGATTAATCGAAATACCAAATTGATTAATCGATTTGAAATTCGATTAATCGATTTTGCCCAGTTTCTACAGAATTTAAATCTCTTTGTTTCTTTTCTTATTTTCGACAATTCATGACAGATTGGATTAAAATTTCCATTGAATTACAAGTATAGTGGAGATTTCACAACACGTTTGTGGTTTACATTGCACTTTCACGTCGTTGGAAACAAGGCTGGGTATTGTTCTTTTACATCGGCCTCTCGTTCCCAAGTAGCCTCTTCTTTAGGATGATTGTTCCATCGAACAAGCACTAAGGGAATTACTTTAGTGCGCAGTGCTTGCTCTTTTCGATCCAAGATCTCCAGTTCCTCTATCATGCTCATGTCCTCACACATCTCTATAGGTTGCTTCCCTAACACATGAGACGGATCATTCACGTACTTTCTGAGCATCGATATGTGGAAGACATTATGTACTCGATCGAATAGCGGTGGTAAACTAATGCGATATGCAACTTCACCTATTCGTCCCAAAATTTCAAATGGTCCAACATAACGTGGACTTAACTTCCCCCTCTTGCCAAATCGCATTACACCTTTCATAGGTGACACCTTCACAAACACATGCTCACTTTGTAGTCAACACTAGTCCGCTTCACATCGGCGTAACTTTTCTGTCTACTCTGTGCTGTCTTCAACCTTTCTCTGATAATTCGGACAACGGTGGCGTTGTCTTCAAGCAGTTTTGGTCCTAATACAAATTTCTCACCTGTTTCCTCCCAATTCAGAGGTGACTTGCATCGTCGTCCATACAGAGCTTCATACGGTGCCATGCCAATGCTCGTTTGAAAACTGTTGTTATATGCGAACTCGAGCATCGGTAGATACTCATCCCAGTATCCTTGCATATCAAGCATGCAAGCTCTGAGCATGTCTTCTATCACTTGATTCACCCGCTCTGTCTGCCCATCAGTTTGAGGATGGAAAGCTGAACTAAAGTCTAGTCGAGTTCCCATTCCTTCTTGAAATTTCTTCCAAAACTTGGACGTATATAGTGGATCACGATCTGAAATGATGCTGCTTGGAATCCCGTGTAATCTTACAATCTCCTTCATGTATAATTCTGCCAGTCTTCCTGCAGTATATGTGGTATTATACGGCAAAAAGTGCGCTGATTTGGTCAATCGGTCTATGACGACCCAAATGGCATTGTGTCTCTTGGCAGTACGGGGTAATCCAACAATGAAATCCATTGAGATCGATTCCCACTTCCATTCCGGTATTGGTAAAGGTTGCAATAGTCCCGCAGGATGTCTATGATCAACCTTCACTTGCTGACAAGTCAAACATCGTGACACATACACGGCCACGCGTTGTTTCAGTCCTCGCCACCAGTAATTCTTTTTCAAATCTTGGTACATTTTGGTGCTACCAGGGTGGATCGCATAATTTGACTTATGAGCTTCATCAAGAATTGTTCGTCTTAGATCGGCATTATCCGGGATGCATAGACGGCCTTTAAACAACAAAGAACCATCTTCTTTTTACAGAAGTCCGACGATGCCTTCATTCACGTCTTGATAAATCTTCGTTAATGTCGGATCCTTCATCTCGTAGATCGTGGATATGCTCAAATATCACCGGCTTTCTTGATATGTTAGCCAAAAGGATCCAAGTGTCCTTTGACTTAATGTTAGCATCATAGAATGCCGGTCTTCCAATAATTTCCATCTGCATACCCAAAATCAAGGAAGCTAATCGAGTGAACCTTTTCGACTCAATGCATCGCCACTACATTCGCCTTGCCGTGATGGTATTGTATAGAGCAATCGTAGTCCTTGAGGAATTCCATCCATCTGTTGTCTCATATTGAGCTCCTTCTGTGAACAGATATCGGAGGCTCTTATGATCGTGAAAATTTCAAATGTTTCACCATACAAGTAGTGTCTCCAAATTTTCGTAAAAATGACTGCGCCAGTTCAAGTCATGAGTCGGGTAATTTTTCTCGTGTTCTTTCAACTCTTGATCCGTAAGCTATCACCTTCTTGTTTTGGTTGAGCACACAACCAAGGCCATTGTATGACGCGTCACAGACATCCTGCGTATCCTCCATCGCTCAAGGAATTGCCAACATCGGAGTCAAGTGAGTCTCGTTTGAGTTCTTGAAAACTCTTCTCATGCCTCACTCCACTCAAACCTTGAATCTTTACGTGTCGACTTTGTGAGAGGTCCCGATATTTTTGAAAACCCCTCAACGAACGTCGATAATAGCCTGCTAAGCCCGAAAACTTGGACATCATCACTTTGTCTTTGGTTGCTCCCATTTAACTCATCGCTTCTATCTTTCTTGGATCTACCGTGACGCTGCTCCAAAAGCTAACTTCTTCCAACCAAAACTCACACTTGAGTTTGGCGATATAATTGGTGTTCACGTAGCGTTTGTAGAGCAATCCTCAAGTGTTCTTCGTGTTCGCCTTGGATTTGGAGTATATTAGTATATCATCAATCTAACACTACCACACAGAGTCCAAGTGTGGTTTAAACACTCTCATCAGATCCATAAATGACGCTGGGGCATTCGTTAATCCAAACGGCATCACAAGGAATTCATAGTGTCCATACCGTGTCCGGAAAGCTGTCTTCTGTATGTCCTCTGCCTTGACTCGCAACTGATGATAACCAGATCTTAGGTCGATCTTGGAAAAATACCTTGCTCCTTGCAGTTGGTCGAATAGATCGTCAATTCTAGGCAAAAGGGTAGCGGTTCTTCACAGTAAGTTTGTTCAATTGTCGATAGTCAATGCATAGTCGCATTGACCCATCTTTCTTCTTGACAAATAAGACCGGTGCTCCCCATGGAGATACACTTGGTCTAACAAACCCCTTGTCCATCAGCTCTTGTAGTTGTTCCTTCAACTCCTTTAACTCAGCGGGAGCCATTCTATAAGGTGCTTTCGAAATAGGCTCCGTTCCTGGTGTTAAGTCAATGGCGAATTCTACCTCTCTTTCTGGAGGTAATCCAGGCAATTCTTCTGGAAACACGTCAACAAGTCTCGCTATCTCAAAATGACGTTCTTTTCTTCCTTGTCCTCCTTTAAGAACGCTAAGTATCCACGCAACCCTTTCGATCATCTTTTTCGCCCTTCATCACGAGATCAAGGGTACGATGACGACCTCACTCCTTGAAACTGTAACGTTCTTCTTGTGTTGCGCATGCAAATAACTAGCTCGTTCTTGTAATCGACGGTCGCACAATGCTGCGGCAACCAGTCCATGCCAAGGATCACATGAAACCCTTGCATGTCTAATAAGACCAACTTTGCTTCCAATTCATGCACTTCTAAGTCTTGTACTGCTACGACGATGGATTTGCAAGCTAACTCCGTGTCTACTAACTCTCCAGTCGGGATAGGCACAGATAGGACGAAATCCAACGTCTCTGGAACGATCTTCATCTTCTTAGCAAAAACGTGGAGTGATTTAATGAGTGGGTAGACCCGGTCTATCAACACTCGGCGTCATGTCTAAATACACTTCCCTTTTCATACATAGTTAAAGTACCTATAATATATATACACATACATACAGGAATTTACACATCAAAATGCACTCTCAGTTTATATTAAAAGAATCTACACTATTCCTAATGCATGCACCCTTTCCATCTAAAATTCTTTATGAAACGAAATTTTTTTTTTTTTTTTTGTAATAAAATAAAATTTCTCACCTTGGATGACGTCGTGCACATTCCCTGCTTCCTGAGCAGTGACTGCATAGGCTCTCCCCCTAACAATCGGCTTCCTTGCTTGAATGGGTCGTGGTGTCAGAATCGCCGTCTTGCCCTTGTCTGTCTCGGGGCAATCCTTGATCATGTGGCCCACCTTGCCACATCGGAAACAACCTCTAGTTCCGATTCTGCAGTCTATAGTCCTATGCGGCTTGCCACATCTGGCACACGTCTCTCGAGGTGCGGAAGATACGGTACGAGAACCCTGTGTGATAGTGGCACCAGTAGACATGGCAGGGCTCTCATAGCGAATAGGTCTCCCCGACGCAAGTAATGGAAACCTCTGTTGGTGTTGTTGTTGCTGTTGTTGCGCGGTCTTCCAAAACCTCCTCGAAATCAAGGGTCTCGACTCGACCCACGAACCTCGGCTTTTTATTCACCGGTTCAGTTCCCCATCCTTCCGTGGTCAAGTCCTCTCTGTTGCTCTCTCCGTCATATCTCTGCTCGTGTTCTCCTCTTCTACAACCAATGCTTTGCTCATGACCTCTTCATAGGTCCTCGGTTGAAATGGAGCTACGCCTCCCTAACCTCGAACTTCAAACCTTCGAAACCTCTTGGACTTCATCACTTGAGCGACGTGTCCGAGCAAAACGGGCAAGTCGTAGAAACTCTACCCCGTATTCTCTCACGGTCATTCTCCCTTGTACTAACTGCAAAAATTGTATCTCTAATTGGTTCCTCACCACTTTCGGGAAATATTGTTTGTTGAACTCCTCAACAAATTCCTCCCAAGTCCAAGGCAACTCTGGGGTCTCCTGAGCCCGAGTCCTTATCACGGACTTCCACCAAGGCCCAGCCTCCCCATCCAACATATAAACTGCCCATCTTACACTCTCATCTTCCGTGCAAGTTAGCACGCTAAAGACTTTCTCCATCTCCATCAACCAGTTCTCAGCGGCCATTGTGTCTGCCTGCCCAGAAAATGAAGGAGGTCTCATCCTCCTAAACTCTGTAAATGATGAGGGCACAGGCAACGCAGGTCCTACAGGTGGTGTAGGTGGCTGTTGTTCTCTTGACGCATGAGCTGCAAAGGATGCTGCTTGTTGAGCCATGGCACCGCCATAGTGTGTATCATCCTTTGTCGTTCCTCTCTATCTTCTTGTCTTTCTCTCAATCTTTCTTGCTCTCTTAGATCTTGATCCTGATGATCTCGATCCTCTTCCTCATGATGTCTGCTACTACTGCCCCCTGGGGCCTCGTTACCTCCTAAAGGCACTCTGTTGGTAGGAGAGATGAAATCATCTCCACTCATAAACTCCTTTGATGGCCTCCTCTTGGTGGCCCCTCCCTCTAGGCGACATTGCTAGCATTTGAAACTAAAGTTTAGATTAGCGAAGCCCTATGTTCAACGAAAGAACCCTTGTCGATTGCTAAAAGAAAAGGCTTTGATACCAAGCTGTGACGGCCGGATTTGGCACCCGAAACCCGTGCCATCAAACGATCATCATCTTGGCCGTGCCCTTAACTATGCTGCGGAACAACGTATATCAAGCATAAAAAGAAATAAGAACAACTTGCGAATTTAAATCTAATTAGAAATACCTTTCAAAGGATGTTCTACCCTCATGCCTCGCATGAAGGAGAACCGATCCCAACCATCGATGATATAAATCATCACAGATGGTTCGCCCAAAGGAATAATCCAAACTCTATACATATACATGTTTTCACAAAATAAGGGCTTGACATACCAAGCCGCAATCTCTACTCAAAACTCCTCAAAGTAGCACAACGAGTCCTCTAGAAGAAGTCCTCCTGAGGTGGCTCCAACTCCTCACGCAAAGAAAGTCCGACTCACGGGATCGGCCCCTCAAACCTCCGGCACTGCTACTAATGGACTCATGACGATAGTCTATAGGGTGAGCTACATCCTAGCCCAATAGGGAACAAACACCTTGAACATATAAGTTATAACTCACATATATTCTATGATATACCATGCATGATGTAACTATGCGCTTGTTGATAAAAACAGTTAAAAGCATTCGTTTCGTTGATTTCTTATGTTTTCATTTACTCATGAAAATCTGAAAAGGCCTAAAGCAAAACTTAAACTTTCAACTTAAGTAATCCCCGAGCAATATAGCATCGAGCCCCGATGAGCTACCCTTCATCGTCATCTATATAGAGCTTAATGTATTCCCCAGGAATACCATATAGTACCCAAGCCCTTTCCTCGGGATTGGTGGCGGGTTTCACTTGTCTCAATCAACACCCCGGGTGTGCTTACTATGTACGGATAAGCCTCCGGACCGCCTACGGTTTCGCCACAGATCTGGGTCACGGATATCCCCGTGGTCGGGAAGGAACCTCAAATAACAAAAATATCTGCCTTACATATAGTTATTCACCGTGTAAGTGTGCTATCTTATATATCGCTTAGGCCCTATCAAACATGATTCAATCTGTGGATACATCCACGATGTATCCATTAACTTGCATCACACGATGCTCTTATCTCTTTACTTCTTCATCGCCTGGGGATGGCTCATTCGTTTTCTCTTATGAATGTCACACACACACTTTTCACAATTCTTTGAGCAGTAAAAATAATTGAATTGAAATTTATATCACTACATACATGCTCTTGTAAAATAAAGTACATGTTCAAGGTGTTCCCTACCTCAAGTCTTCACTTGTTCAACGCATCAAGGTCCCACGTGGCTCCTCGTGCACTAGCTCACACTGCGTACCACCTATGGTACCACACAAGTAAAACACATCACAAGGGATGCAATAAAGAAGGTATAAGATCCTCCAAGAATCTTAAAGTCAAACCTAAAAGTCAACAAAATTTATCCCTCGATTAATCGAAATCGTAATCGATTAATCGAACTTGGTTCGATTAATCGATTTCAAAATCGATTAATCGAAGGTCAATATCGATTAATCAAGTAATTTCGATTAATCGAAATTCTCCTTTTTCAAGCAAAGTCCATTCTCGATTCGAGCGATTGAATTGTCATTCGATTAATCGAATGCATTTTCGATTAATCGAAATTCTTCTTTTCGCAAAGTAAACTCACTGTTCGAACAGTCGAGTTTCCGTTCGATTAATCGAATCCAGTTTCGATTAATCGAAATTCTTCTTTCCGCAAGGTACACCTACTGTTCGAACAGTTGAGTTTTCATTCGATTAATCGAATCCGGCCATTAATCGAATTTCTTCTTTTCGCAAGGTACACCTACTGTTCGAACAGTTGAATTTCACAAGTCGATTAATCGATCCCAAATCGATTAATCGAAAACTCAAATCGATTAATCGAAATCCCATTTCGATTAGTCAATTTTTCCTTAAATCATTTCCTCCAACCCTTGGGGTCCACTGGAGGTTCCCAGTCGATTAATCGATTCTCAAATCGATTAATCGAAATCCAAATTCGATTAATCGAAATCCAATTCGATTAATCGAAGTCGTGGTCTTCTGACCTTTCAACTTCCTGGCCAATTTCGATTAATCGAAACCCAATTTCGATTAATCGAATTGTCGATTCAAATTCTTTCATCTTTTTCCCACACTTTTTCCTCTATTTTTCTAAGCCATTATCCTATGATCTAACCCACATTTAACCACAACTTAACCCCTATGATCTATGCATCTTATTTACAAAAATTTACCTTGGATAGATCTCAAGTTGATTTCAAATCTAGGGTTGGAAGGCTAGGGTTCCAGCTTTAGCTTTTTCAGCGGATCCCTTGCGTTGAATCGGCCTCTTTAATACTTGGATCCTTCCTTCCTCAGCTAGCCTTTACTCCTTGCATTAATCACTCTTTTTACTCTCTCTCTCTCTTCTTTACTCTCCTTCAACAACCCAAAATACCCATCTAGGGTTATTAAACCCTTTTATCCCTCTCTTAGTTTGTGTGTTGAGCACATGCGCCTCAATAGGTATATGCGACTTCATATTTACAACACACACCACGAAATCACTCAAGCTATCACATCTCGTCCGTTCACCACATCCCATGCTAACTCTTGATCTCCTGATTGGTCAAACTTGTGACCAATCGGGCACGGATCCCGAGGTCATAGTTTTGCGTGATTTTTTCGGGCTATTACAAATATATTCTTTCCCTTATTTTCTTCTCTTTGATAAGATTTTGTAGAGTTCTTTTAGAGAGTAGAGGATTGCTAGGATCTCTTGTTTAGGATTTATAGGAGTCTTTTATTATTTTCCTTCTTTTCCTCTTTTAGGTAAGATTTTGTAAGATTTTGTGAATTATTTTTAGATTTTAAAATTTTGAATTTTAATTTTGAATTTTGAAATTTGGATTTTAAAATTTAAATTTTAAATCTTAATTTTCAAATTTAATTTTGATTTTTCAAATTTGAATTAAAAAATATATATATATAATAATAATAATAATAATTCTGATACTGGCTACTGTACATCTTAGAAATCAATTAATTGAAAAATTCTCTGTCAATCGATTGAGACCGAAATATTATTTGCTGTGGAAATTTTTGAATTTTTTTCAATCGATTGACATATCTCTGTCAATCGATTGACTAAACCTCTGTTGCTTGCCTTCTCAGCTGAAATTTCTGTGCTGTCCAGCTAGACTTTTGAACCTCAATCGATTGATTTTAACAGATCAATCGATTGACGGATAAGTCTCTATTGGAATATTGTTGTGTTTTGTTTCAATCGATCAAGACCATTGTTTCAATCGATTGAAGCTGAAATTTGTGAGTTTATTGTAGATTCATCAATCCTTGTTTGGGTGTTAGTGTATGAGCTTTACTCGATCTCATCACCCGCATCTACAACCATTTAATCTTGAGATTGAAAGGTCTTGTTAAGAGAATCATAGAATCCAAAGGAATCAGTATCATCATACTAAAATCATGGCGGATCAAAGGCAAGAAATAAACGGGAACAATCAAAATATCAATAATGAAAATAATGGGAATAATAATCATGATGAAGGCCCAAGAACATTGAAATATTATAATGATCCTGGTTTTTACGAGGATCAGGATAGTATCATGCATGCCCCCATTCCAGGAAACCATTATGAATTCAAATCCGCAATGATTCAAATATTACCAATTTTCCATGGATTGACCAATGAAAATCTACATGTTCACTTAAATAAATTCACTGGGGTATGTAAAATGTTCAGAGTTCATAATGTCAGCAACGAGATAGCTAAACTACGACTCTTTCCTTTCTCTTTAAGAGATAAGGCAAAAACTTGGTTCTATTCTTTAGAACTACAATCTATCTAGAGTTAGGCAGAGTTACACCATCAATTCCTTAAAAAATATTTTCGCATGACCAAAACCATTGAGTTGCGTCAAAAAATTCAATTCTTCTCCCAACAACCTACAGAAACATTTCATGAATGTTGGGAATGCTTTAAGGAATTGATTAAAAATTATCCTAATTATCAACTTTCAATGTGGCAACAGGTCTAAAATTTTTACAATGGACTGATTTCAGAAGAAAGATGCATGGTTGATGCATCTTGTGGAGGATCATGTGCCACAAAAGAGGCTGATGAACTATAGGCATTGTTTGAGAAGTTGTATTAAACCTCAATACAAAATGCGACAATGGGGCGAACTAACTTGGATGTGGCAACTAAATCTCATGTGTTGACCAGAGATGGACTATATGATGTCAACAACAATACCTCAGATCTATCAACAAAAGTTGACATGTTGTCCAAACAAATGAACATGTTGTTAGCTGCAACCAAGTAAGCTAAGAGTCCCATCAACACCATGGTTTGTTCAATTTGTGACCACCCAGGTCACATGGCTAATGAGTGTCTAACTACCTTGTCATTCTTCCCTAATGAACCTGCTCCTCACGAGCAGGTGAATCTAACTCAATCTTATCAGCGACAGGGTAGAAACATGTACTCAAACACCTATAATCTGAAATGGAAAAATCACCTCAACTTAGGATGGGGAGGATCAAACCAAACTGGACAGGTAAACCAACAGTACAGATCTAACATAACGAGTGGACAACAGAACTTTCGTCCACAACAGAATTCTAATTTCCAACAGAATTCTCCCTATTATCATCCAAATTCTGAGTACCGAAAAAATCAGCATTTCAATCAAAATTTTAATCAATCTCATACCACTGCTTTTAAAGATTCTGATTTGGAAGAAAAGAATATGCGAAATATACAAGCTTTTCAGCAGATGATGATGAACCAATTTAGCCAATTGACCAATTAATTGAGTCAACGAGAGGAAGGTAAGCTTCCTAGCCAACCCATCAATAATCCTCGAGGTCAAGCATCACCTGATGAAGGACCATCGAATAGTCAACAGTTGAAAGCTGTTACTGTATTGAGGAGTGGGCGAGCGGTTGATAATCAAGTGGAAATGCCAGTGAAATCTAATAAGGAAGAAGAAAAACAAGCAACAAAAGGCAAGGGGCTAGAGAAGGGAAAGAGAAAGAGTCTCCTCAAATTGTCCAACAAGTACCTGAAGAAGAACTAGAAAATGAACCCCATTCCTATATCCCAAAGACACCATTCCCTGAGTGCCTAACACCTCCATCTAGAATGGGGAAAGGAGCATCAAAAATGGAAGAAATATTTGAAACATTCAAGCAAGGAAAGATAAATCTTCCATTACTTGAAACAATCAAGCAAGTTCCTTAGTATGGAAATTTTTTCAAAGATCTATGCACTCGTAAGATAAAGGCTCGACTCAAGTTTCAAAGAAAGTGTTCCGGACTAATCAAGTCAGTTTGATATTATAATTAGATGCACCTCAAAAACTTAAGGACCCTGGAGTCCCAACTGTTCCATGTGTTATAGGTGGGCAACTAATTGGTAAGGCGTTATTGGATTTAGGAGCAAGTGTCAACCTGATCCCATACTCATGTATGAGAAATTAGGATTAAGCGAATTAAAACCCACTACTGTTACACTCCAACTTGCTGATAGGTCAGAAAGAAGACCTAGGGGTATCATCGAGGATGTTTTAGTTGGAATAGACAAATTTATCTTTTCAGTAGAATTTGTTGTATTGGACATGGAACCACCAATTAAATCCATCAATCAAGTCTCAATCATTCTGGGACGTCCGTTTCTCGCAACTGCTAATGCCTGCATAAATTGTTGAACGGGAGTCATGGATATTTCTTTTGGAAATATGAAAGTCAGGCTCAATATATTTCATGTGATGAACCATTTTTCCAATGAGGATGAGGTTGACTGTTTCTACATCGATCAGGTGGATGAAGTAGTGGACGAAGCTTTACCGTCAATGGTTACCAAAGAAGAATTTGAAACTGCTTTGTTCGCCATCTGTGAGGAAAAAGAATCTGAAAAGAAACAACTATAAGAGAAGAGGATGAATGCATCAAGTGAAGACGATAAGTTATGTGAAATTAAGACTAAGGTAGAACCGCTACCCATTGTCGTAAAGGATGAGCAGACTCCATCAATTGAACAACCACCAACCGTTGAATTAAAGAAACTACCTGAGTCACTCAAATATACTTTTCTGGGACCTCAAGAAACACTGTCGGTAATTATCTCATCAACATTATCGGAAGGGCAAGAGTATAATTTGTTGAAAGTGCTTAAGGACCACAAAGGAGCTATCGGATGGACCTTAGCTGATCTTAAAGGGATTGATCCGTTAGTATGTATGCACAAAGTACATCTAGAAAATGATAGTACACCATCGAGGGAACCATAAAGACAACTTAATCCAAACATTAAAGAAGTTGTTCTAAAAGAGATAATCAAGTTACTCGATGTTGGAATCATCTATGCAATCTCTGATAGTGAATGGGTAAGCCCAGTCCAAATTATTTCTAAAAAGTCGAGAATTATAGTGAAAGAGACTACTGAAGGACAGTTGGTGCCTACACGTGAAACCACTAGATGACGTGTGTATATTGATTATCAGAAATTGAATACTACCATGAGAAAGGATCATTTTACCTTGCCATTTATTGATCAAATTCTAAAAAAGTTGGCAGGACAAGAATATTATTATTTTCTTGATGGTTACTCGGGATACAATCAAATGCCTGTGTTTCCATCGGATCAAGAAAAGACAACATTTACTTGCCCGTATGGTACCTTTGCATATCGAAGGATGCCTTTCAGTCTTTGCAATGCGCCAACCACTTTTCAACGTTGTATGTTAGCGATATTCTCGGATATGATTGATAAATTTATCGAGGAGTTCATGGATGATTTCTCGGTTTTTGGAAAGACATTCGAACTATGCTTGAATCATCTGACACAAGTATTACAACGTTGCATAGAATTTAATCTTGTTTTAAGCTGGAAAAAGAGTCATTTCATGGTTCAACAAGGAATTGTGTTGGGATATATCGTTTTCAAGAAATGAATCAAAGTCGACAAGGCAAAAGTTGACTTAATTGCTAATTTGCTACCACCTAAGAGTGTTCGACAAATTCGATCATTTCTAGGTCCTGCAGGATTTTATAGAAGATTTATCAGGGATTTTAGCAAGGTGGCTAAACCATTGAGTAAATTACTTGGAAAAGATGTTCCGTTTGAATTTGATGATGAATGTATGAAGGCATTTTTGAAAATGAGAGAACTATTATCCAATGCTCCAATAATCCAACCACCGGATTATTCGCTGTCGTTCGAACTCATGTACGATGCTTCAGACTATGCGATTGGAGCAGTCTTAGGGCAAAGGATAAATAAATTACCTCATGTGATTTACTATGCCAGTAATACATTGATTGATGTACAACTTAATTACACTACAACTGAGGAGTTATTAGCTGTGGTGTATGCATTAGATAAATTTCGTTCCTATTTGCTCGGTTCGAAAATAGTGGTCTTTTCAGACCACTCTACATTGAAGTATCTATTGGAAAAAAAGGACACGAAATTAAGGTTGATCCGATGGATCTTGCTCCTCCAAGAGTTCAATTTTGAAATCAAAGATAAAAAGGGGGTCGAAAGTGTTGTGGCTGATCATTTGTCACGAATTTTACCGGAAGAATCATCTGTATCTTAGACTATCCGTGATACTTTTCTGGATGAGCAGTTAATGGCAATTGATGCAACAACTACAAAAGTTCCTTGGTTTGCTAATATTGTGAATTATCTAGTTACTGGCAGAATCCCTACGCAATGGGATAAGAATGATAAGAATCTATTTTTCTCCCAGATAAAATACTATTTTTAGGATTAACCACAGTTGTTCAAATTCTATTCGGATCAAGTCATCCGAAAATGTGTACCTGAAGAAGAGCAACTGAGCATCATAAGTTTTTGTCATGTTGGGGCCTATGGAGGCCATTTCGAAGGACAAAAGACCGCACAAAAATTTCTTCAAAGTGGACTCTACTAGCCCTCCATCTTTCGGGACACTGCAAAATTTTATAAAGAGTGCCAACGATGTCAACAACTTGAAAATATTTCGCGACGAAATATGATGCCACTGAACCCAATTTTGATTGTTGAGATTTTCAATGTTTGGGGGATCGACTTCATGGGTCCTTTTCTCCCATCGTTCGGTTATTCATATATTTTGGTGGCCGTGGACTATGTTTCAAAATGGATAGAAGCTGTGGGAACCCGATCGAATGACCATAAAGTAGTGGTCAAATTCTTGAAAGAAAATGTGTTTAACTGATTTGGGATCCCAAGAGCAATCATTAGTGATGGCAGTTCACACTTCTGTAACAGCCACTTTGCTACTTTAATGAAGAAATATGGCATCACCCACAAGGTAGCAATGTCATATCACCCGCAGACTAGTGGTCAAGTGGAAGTGTTGAATCGGGAGATCAAACGAGTTTTAGAAAAGACGGTACGACCGGACATGAGAGATTGGTCGAATCGGTTATCTGATGCTCTTTGGACATATCGTACTGCATTCAAGACACCGATTGGAATGTCACCATTCAGGATTGTATATAGAAAAACATGCCATCTCCTAGTCGAACTGGAGCATAAAGCATTCTGGGCTATAAAAAGATTTAATTTTGACATGCAAGAGGCAGGGTCCAATCGAAGGCTACAGCTGAACGAACTAGAAGAGCTATGCTATGATGTGTATGAAAATTCGAAGATGTATTAGGAACGGTATAAAAAGCTGCACGATCAATCAATTTCCCGGAATGAGTTCCACATCGGATAAAAGGTTTGGTTGTTCAACTCCAAACTTAAGATCCATCCAGGAAAATTGAAATCAAGGTGGAAAGGACCGTTTCAGGTTGTATCCACTACCATGCATGGTGCGATTGAGATTAGAAATCTTAAGGACAATCGAATGTTCAAAGTCAATGAGCAACGACTTAAACCAATGTTTGAGCCAATGACCCAATTCAGGATTGAAGAGATGTACCTCAGTGACCCGAAAAAGTGAACAATGAAGTGGTCAAGCTGTCGACACATAAACTCAGCGCTTTCTGGGAGGCAACCCAGTGTGTTTTATTTTTATTTGTAGTTTTGATTGAAAAAGAGTCTTTCTCAATCGATTGACTTCAGAAAAGTCAATCGATTGACCTTTTTAACTCCATCAATTAATACTTGCGCTGTCAATCGATTGATGTCCCAAATCATCATCATCTCAGCCCTGCATGCATGTGCCTGACCAATCGGCACATCTACTATGTCAATCAATTGAGACTTAATTGTCGATCGATTGACAGTACCTCGAGTTAATGACCAGTCTTCAGAAATCAGAGCGCCAATCGACACATCTTATCGATTGTAGCTAATTTTAGGGGCACGTCAATGTCAATTGATTGAGACTAAAAATGTGACAGCCCGGATTTCGGTACCCCAAAACCCGTGCCATCAGCACGATCCTTCAGACCGTGCCCCAAAACTTAGCACGGAACATTGGTATAACAAGCACAATTTAACAAATAAAGCAATTAATTTTATTAAAGCGGAAAAATGTTAATATGCCCAACTAGCATATGCAAAAGACAGTTCTGCTTTCATGCCACTGCATGAACAGAGAACCGACCCGAACCATCGGTGATAATCAGATCACCCCAGATGGTTCGCCAAAAGAATAATCTAGTTTAATTACATTATTTAAAAAATAAAAGGCTTGACAAACCAAGCCGACCTAATCTGCTCACAAAACTGACTCTCTATCAAAGTGCACAACAGAGTCACCTAGAATAAGTCCTCGGGAGGAGGCTCCAACTCGTCTCCAGGTACGTAATCTGAATCACTCGGATCCATGTCCCCCGAAGCCTCCGCTATCAGGGTGAGCTACATCCTAGCTCAATAGGGAACAACACAATGAACATATAAATTAAAACTCACATATATTCCATGATATTCAAAGCATGATGAATCTATGCATTTGCTAGAAAACCAATTAAAAGCAGATGATTTACACTCAATTTACTGGTAAGTTGCATGTATTACATTACTGTTGATTTAATCATGAATGACACTGAACAGGCCTAAACCAAAACTTAAATCTTCAACTTAAGTAGTCCCCGAGCAATATAGCATCGAGCCCCGATGAGATACCCTTCATCGTCATCTAATTAAACAGTTGTAGAAACATGTATTTCCTGGGAATACGACCCAAGCCTCTTTCTCACTAGGCGGCGGGGTTAAATATCACACAACATCCCTGGGATGTACTTACGGTCACGGATAAACCTCCATGCTGTTGTACGGATTTGCAACTATACCGGTCACGGATATCCTGCCGTGTCAGTCGTGGGCATCCCGCCACGTCGGTGGGATATCCTCCAAACCTCAAATAACAAAAATATCATGTGCATTACATATAGTTGTTCATCGTGTAAGTGTGCTATCTTATATCAGTTAGGCCTCAACAGTAATTATTCAATCCTATGTATACATCCCTGGGATGTATACATACCCGCATCACACCTGATGCCTTTATTACTTCCTCATCCCCTGGGGATGTCTCAATCTCATTAAATTACTTGTTCTTAGTTACTTACATCACACAAATGCCTTTATCGCATTTTTGGTGTCACACAGGCACCCATTTTCACAAAGTATTTCACAATTTAAAAATAACTTCAGTTTGATAATTATATCACTACATACATGCTCTTGAAATTAAAGTACATGCTCAAGGTGTTCCCTACCTCAAGTCTTTGAAGCTTCTAGCATCAAGGTCCCACGCGGCTCCTTGTGCTCATGATCATACGTACCACCTATGGTACAACATAACACATGTAACTCATCACTAAAGATGTAACAAAGAATGTCTAAGACCCTCCCTGAATCTCAAGGTCAACTATAAAGTTTAAGCAAAACTGTCAAAGTCGATTAATCGATTCCCAAAATCGATTAATCAAAATGCAATTCGATTAATCGATTCCCAAAATCGATTAATCGAAATCCAAATCGATTAATCGATTCTTAAAATCGATTAATTGAAATTCAAATTCGATTAATCGATCCCAAATCGATTAATCGAAGTCTCTAACATAATGGAGTCGATTCTCAAATCGAGTGATCGAAATCACAAAATTAATTAATCGATCCCAAATCGATTAATCAAAATTTGAAATCGATTAATCGAAATTCCATTTCGATTAGTCGATTTCCCCAGGTTGCTTTCCTCTAGTGGCTGGAGCTTCTCAGTCGATTAGTCGATTTCCAAATCGACTAATCGAAATCCAAATCGATTAATTGAAATTCATTTTGATTAATCGAAATCGGGCTTCCATGACTTTTCAACTTCTGGGCCAAAATCGATTAATCGAAATCCAATTTCGATTAATCGACGGCTGATTCACTCTTTCTTCATTCTCAAACAATTTTTTCTTCATTTTCTAAGCCTTTATCCTATGATTTTAAATGTTCTTGACTGCAATTAAACCTCTATAACCTATGCATTTAATTCACACAAAATTTACCTTGATCAAATCTTAATTTGATTGGATCTCAAGGTTGGAATGGCTAGGGTTCCAGCTTTTGCTCCAAAGGGTCCTTCGTGTTGAATTCGGCTTTTAAACACTCGAATCCTTCTCCCTTAGCTTGCATTTACTCCTTGCTTAACAACTCTCTTTACTTCTCTCTCTCTTCTTAATTCTCTTCAACAACTCAAAACAATGAATTTAGGGTTCTTTAACCCTTATATCCCTACTCTCTTTGTGTTGAGCACATACACATAGATAGGTGTATGTGACTCCAGATTCACACTACACTCTACACACTTACATCATTTTCACATCACATTCGTTCATCATCTCTCCAGTCAAATAGTGAACTCCTTCTTGGTCAAACTGATGACCAGTCGGGCACGGATCCCGAGGTCACCGTTTAACGCAATTTTTTGAGTTATTACATCCTCCCCACCTTGGGAATTTTCGTCTTCGAAAATAACCCAAGGGTGTTCGGTTTGGGTAACCCCGCACCCTGGATGTCGCGTACCCACACACAATAAGGACGAACACATTTCACAATTATACAAGCAAACAAAATGACATACACATCAGATGCTGAAGAAAAGGGATCTATATTTCATAAATTTCTAAATTTTACAACTTGTTTATTTACATCTTTTCAATTACATCAAAAGTTCCATAATCGGTAAAATACAAAAAGGAACATCCTCGTCTCAGTCTCACGCCGTCCCCTCGCTAGGCTGATCTGATGTAGGGACAGGCTCCGGTGGTGGAATTGGCGGCTCCGGTGGTGTCGACTGGGGTGTCTCTATCTCTGGTGGTTGCTCGGGCTGCTGTGGTGCCGAGCCTGATGCGCAGTAGCTGATGTGCTTGGATGGAAGACTGGACCCCTATGGAAGGCGGTCCGGACTGCTGTCCACTCCTCCTCCTGAGCTAGGCGCCGCTGGTAGTCCAACGGGTAGATGTAGCGGAGCGTATGGAACATAAGGAAGTCCATCATCCGGTTCATCTGCTCGTTGTTGGCCTCCATGTGTGCCAACACGTCCTCAATGAAAGAGCTGGAGTGAGGTGCTCGGCGGCGGTAGGATGAAGTAGGTGTCGTCGCGGCTGATCGGGAGGGTGGTGTAGCTGAGGTGGTGGAAGGTGGCACAATGGGCTGCTGCCCGGCTGACACTGAGGGGTGAGCAGGGGCTCCCTCAGGTGGTGGAATGACTGGTGGGGCGTCCCCCACTGGTGGCGCTCCCCCAACGGGTGGATCCTGCTGTGGTGGTGGGGGTGGTGGTGGTGCGACCACTACCGGTAGGGTCTTCTTGAGAAGATTGTAGCTACGTCGCCATGAAGCAATGGAGAATTGCTTCACATAATCCGTAGCCCTCACCTCGTGAGGCGATACGGTATAGGCGGGGGCGTCGGAGTAGCACTCCAACATACTCGAGATGAGCTGAGCATATGGCATCTTCTCCTTGGGCCTCAAGTTGCCCTTCATCAACTTTCCTTTTATGTACCTCATCCCCTCTAGGATGAGCATGGTCGCATCAAACCATCGGCCACAGAAGGCCGCATAAAGTGCCTGTTGCACTTTCTCTACGCGCTCGGTGTCATGGCGCAATGGGTAATGGTTACACTTGATTATTGAATCAAGCATCCACATATAGTGGGGAAGGTCGACCCTCCTAATGGAGGATCCTGACCCCATCTTCCCGTTAGTCATGCGGGCGACGATTTCCTCGAATTTCACCTCTTCCTCAAAGGGTGGAAAGAGGGTGGTCTCAGGTGTAAAGTCGAGGTAACACTCAAGGACATCGTGGATATGACGACGGGTGATGATGTATTCCCGACCTTCAATGGTAGTCTTAACTATGTCGTCAGTAGGGCCATCCACGAGCCCTTGGTAGAAAAGTCTAACCAACCGAGGGTAGTAGGAACCCCGGATTGGTTTCAAAAGGTTGTCGAGGCCGGCATTTTGAAGGTAATTGCGAGCCCATTGGGTCTCGCCCGGTACCTCGGGTTGGTGAATAGGGTTTGGTCAATGACGTAGTCGGTCTCGAAGGTTTTAGCCTCCCACCACTCATTGGGTTGAAGGACATTGGTGGGTGGTGGCGGCATGGGTGTGGATTTGCGTGAAGACCCGCGCGAAGACTCGCTCGTCGAACCGGAGGTGGTTTTCGATGCTGACGGTGATGGAGTCCTCACCGGTGATGGGGTAGGTGGTGGCGGAGCGACGTTCTTACGTCGGACTGGGAGTTTAGACGTTGCCTTCTTCGAAGACAAACGGGTTTTGGGCGGCATGGTTGGTAAAATTAGCTCAAACTAGGGTTTTTATAGCTCAAATTGAAAGAAAAGGCACGAATCTAGGGTTTACCTTAGGTTTCGATGCGAAAATAGGCGATCTCGGTCAGAAATCGACAAAGAATGCTCAAAACCCTAGCTCTTCGATCGGTTGGAGAAGAAGAAGAAGAAAGAGAAATGGCGCCCAAGCTTACAATTTCGAATGGGCACCAAAAACCCCATTATATATATATATATATATATATATAGACTCGCTTCGATTAATCGAAATTCAAATTCGATTAATTGAGTTTCAAAATTAGGTTAAGCCGCGCGAAATCGATTAGTCAAAACTAAAAATCGATTAATCGAAACCATTTCGATTAATCGAAATCGTATCCTTTAAAATTTTCAAGTTTTAGAGCTCACTCACTACGTCAAAAAAGTCGAAATAAGACTGCCCAAAACCGTCTTATTTTAGAAATAAGACGGCCTAAAGCCGTCCTCACGTCCGTTCTTTTTTTGGGCGTCTTAAATTTATAAGACGGCCCTAAACCGTCTTATATTCCACAAATAAGACGATAGAAAATGACTGTTTTCGGCAGTCCTAATATAAGACGATCTGAAGCCGTCTCATATTAACCACTAAAGACGGTCACTGACCAATCAATAAGACAGCTCATGACCGTCTCTAATAAACCGTCCTTTATTGCGAGACGATCATGAGCTATCTTATTTATTATATCGGAAAGTCCTTTCTGAACCGTCCTATTTAAAAGACCGTTCAGATAAGACGGTTTGGAACCATCGTATTTTTTAAATTTTGGGAAAAAAAATTAAACAATAAGACGGTCTTAGACAGTCTTTTTTTTTAAATCGTACTAAAAAAAATAGGACTTAGACAGTTTGGTACCATGATTTACTTATGGGTGCCTATAAAAGCAATTTGGTACCATAATTTAAGTCAATCCTCCCCAATAGTTCTTTAGAAACCATCAAACAGACACAAAATTTTAAAATAATATAAATAACAAGAGTCACTCACTTCAAATGAATTTGGGTTGGTATAGCTTGTTCTACTTATCAGGTTTTCTTCTTGTAAACCATCCTCTGAATTATTTACAGTTGTTTGCATTAAGAGAAGCAAGTTAGTTTAATCCTCATATAGATGGCATAAATAATCATTAAAAAAAAAAATTACACATTACAAAGAGAAAATAGAAAGTAAATAATGAATCCAATGTCATAAGTCATTACATTCCAAAAGGAAAAAAAAAAAATTGTACAAGCTTATCCGCGCTAATGCACTTTTTGATATAAAGCCATAATGATACATAATGTATCATAGAATAACAACTCATTTCATGTTTCCTGACGTAAACCTTCAAGCTTTAAAACCTTCATAAATAGGAAGAATGTACACAACAGAACAAATAATAAGAGAAGCAAGTCAAGGAATTTCCCAATATTGAGTCCATATTTAGTGTGGTGGCAGTTACAGATTATAATAGTGTGAAGTGAAGAGCACCAAATCAGATGATCCTTCATAGTACGGTTTTAAAGCACATAATCTGAGACAAAGATTAACCTGCTCGATTGTATGGTAATTGACGCGTAGGCTCACCATCTCCAATGTCAACATCAAATACTGAGGAAAAAGTATTTTAATGAGTTAGAAAGAAACTTACAAAAGGGTGATAAGAAACTTACAGATGGAGAACTAATGACCACACAGCACAAAGTTCGCCTCTATTCAGCCCTCTTTAATGAAACACCAATACTTACACATAAGGATACAAAAATTCAGCAGCAATAACATAACAAATAACAAAATAGAACTTATAGAAAAAAGTGAAAAACAATCCACGGATATTTTTAAAGGTCCTTAAAATTTTTGGAAACTTATTCAAAATTGAATATATACATATAGGGGGTTGGGCCTGTGGCCCAATAGAAAGGTTGACATTATCGGATGACTGTAGATGCACCAAATTTCAAGAACTAAAGAAACCCAAGTTGAGGGTGTGAATTCATTTTACATTGTCAAATGTGCATCTGAGAGTATGATTTCCTACTACAAAAGTTATATACAATGTCATCTGCTATGAGCAAGGGAAAGTAAGTGATAAGCACGTCAGTCACCAGCCCATGTGAGAGTATGATTTCCACATCTTTTGCACGTCAGTCACCAACCCATGTGCTATAACAGCCAAGTAAACATCCAAGTACATGATGCTATGTAAGCCAAAATCCTAATAGCTCAGACTATAGATGACATTTAAAAATGTAAAATCTGACCAAACAATTTCGCCCCTTACGATGGCATAAAATTTGGAATTTCTTATTATTTTGCTATCCATATATTTTAGTAATTGATTTAGGTCCTCTTTGTCAATGGAAAGAGGTTTCTGTCGTAGACCTAGTTCTTGGACCTAAGCTTTGCTATTTGGAGATTTCTTAGGCCACACTTGGAACATAATTGACTAATTGAGTGGTAGAAAAGTGACTTGCAAAGCCGACCCATATAGATTGGACAAGGTGAGGATGATGATGATTAGGTCACTGTAAGATACCATCAGTTTCACAATTGCTTCCTTATATGATACCTTATAGGAAGGTATGTTAAGTATTTGGCATTTTCTACTCTTTCATCTTGCTATTGTATGATGGGCGATTGATTTTGATATTAGGAGTGTGAGAAGAGCGCATTTCAAACTTGTGTTGTGGTCTTTGGAGTTTCTGATAATTAATTTCTCACCAGAAAAAAATTATGAAACTGTTTAATTTTTCATCCTCCTGTTAGGATGAGATGGTGTCATACATTACACCAATGGATCTAAAGCTTCTCTATGGACAGGACAGATATCTTGATCCTCAATGACCAGTCAAGAAGGTTTCATTTAAGAATAGGCCCCAACTTTTAATTTGGTGCTACATCTTGCTAATAAAGAAACCACTAACACCTAGAGGAAAGTAAATAATTTATCTAAATAATAACAAATGCATGAGAGAACAGCATAGAGAAACATTATATGAAAGATTTAATAACTCATATAAGATGCAAGCAAAGAGACTTTGCAGCAAAAAATTTTACATAGGAGAAGTTAATGCATAATCATTTGACCTGTCAATGGCTCCATTGCGACACAAGGAAGAGACTCCAAAAAGACCAAGGATAAGTTTGTCAAGTTCCTCTCCAAGGTACCTCTTTTGGAAAAAAAACATTCATGATGTTGATCATAACCTGCAATTCAATCAACAACCATTACTGCATCAAAACTCAGAAATATCTTACAAGGTTCTTCTAGAACCAATATCTTACAACCAAGATGATATCAGAATCCATCAACATACCCAAATACTAAATAGGCTCTAAGATACTTTAAATAGAGTTGCATGCTATTTTTTTTATCCGTAATAGAGTCGCATGCTATAAATAATAGAAAAGATCAAACCCCAATCCAATTCAAAGAACCAATACATTATCTCTAAAATTATGATTAATTTTTCTGTTATGCAAAAACAAGATGAGCTATGGAACTTTTAAGTTGTCCAAAGTGATACATGCCCTCTCTTACTCTTCCATGAAGTCCCAATTGCTGTTTAGTACAAAAATCAAGAGTGGTAGAAGCCCTACCAAATCAACAAAGGATGTTATCTGTTTTAGTCAACTCAAGTAATGATCTTGTCACTTGATTCACTTCCCATGCTGATTGCAAATGGTCCATCATATAAACATATCTGAGCTATGTAACCTAGACCCGAGCATGCGTATCAATGTCTGACATAGATACATGGCACCAGACATAACAGTCCTACAAAACTAGGCATGTCATCATATCCATAAGATATATTCCAATTAAAGCTTCAGTTCATGTACGTAAAAATACATGAAAGCAATCCATATATATATATGTGTGTGTGTGTGTGTGTACAAACACGTTTTTGACAATGTCAACAATGAAGATAAACAATACTATTTTATTTTAAAAAATTAATCTTTCCATATTGATCAAGCATTCATCCTTGCACGTCTTCTATGTTATCGTCTTCTATGGGAGAGAAAATTTCGTTCATTCTTATTTCGAAGACTAATGGGTCCTCATAAGCATCTGCATCCCTGTTCATTCTTTTTGGAGCATCCAAGACAACATACGATTTCTCCTCCTCGGGCTTCGTATGATCTTTGCAGTAGAATACTTGCGTTGCCTGAGAAGCAAGGATAAATAGTTCATCTTCTTCTTTTGTCTTTCTCTATAATCTATCTAAATCAACAATCCGTAAATTTGTATTTGGGTCAACTTTACATCCATTGATACTATCATCAACACGTACCCAATCACAATAAAATACTGTTTCTTTTAAGTTATAGTAATCTAACTCTAAAATTTGTTGGATGACACCGTAGTACATGACATCCTCAACCACGGGGTTCGTATCCCTAGGGCCTGACACACGTGTAGTTAAAGCCTTCAAGGAGACTCCGCTATTTTGTGTTGTCATATTCTTTTCCGACTCAGCTGTATGAAATTCATACCCATTTACAAAATATGCATTATACGAAATTGTTGTAAACTTTGGACCTTCAACAAGTCTTTTCAAGGTAGAATTTTCTATAGTTTGTAGTTGTTGCTTAAGCCACGGAATGTATTCCATAACCATGTCTCTACACAGATTACTTCTACCCTGGATAGCAGGTATGTGGCTTTGTCGTAATGACTGGTACTTCCTGCACATGAAAATTTTGATGATTGTGAGCGTGAACTAACCTAACTCACAAATTAATTGCATAAATAATTGAAATCTTACTTTTCCCACTCGGCATTGCCTGCAAACTGGCTCAATACCCATTTCCTTACTTGTTGGTACTTTACATTATCAAGGAAATATTGCTTTCCTTTTTTATCTATAGGATAGCCGCATTCACTCTGATCATCCAAACGTCCTCGCTTATGACTTCCATTACTACCGTTGAGTATGAAATTCATTGAGTATGTCATTGCTTCATCCATTAGGTAGCACTCTGTAATACATCCTTCTGGATACGTTTGATTCACTACGTATCGTTTATACGTTTTCATTATCCTGATACATTTGTTGTTAATTAGAATAAATATCAAATGAGTCAAACTAAAAATAAGCATATATCTGAATATTTTATTTACCTTTCAAAAGGATACATCCATCTATATTTGACAGGTCCATAAATTTGAGCCTCCTCCACCAAGTACACAACAAGATGTATCATAGATACAAAAAAAGAAGGTGGGAAGTACATCTCAAATACGCATAGTGTGTCGACTACGTTTTCTTTCATCTTCAATAGTTCTACATGATTTATGACCTTCGAACATAACACATTGAAGAATATTGATAAATTTTGAATAGCGGCACGCAGTGCCTTTTGATCTGGCTTTTTGAAAGCATGCATCAGTAAAACGGGTAGGAGTTGTTGCATGAGGATGTGATAGTCATGCGACTTGAGATTTTTTAGTTCCCCATCCTTTAAATTCACATTATGTTTCCAATTTTCGCTATACCCAATAGGGACCTTTAAATGATATAAAGTCTCACAAACTATTTTTTTCTCTGTTGGGGAAAGAGTGTACGAAGCTTGAGGACAAGTGATCTTTTCATTCCTAACTTCAGGCCATAATTTCTTCCAACGACCAATGAATCCCATATACTCTAAGTCTTGACGAGCTGCAAGTCCATCCTTAGTCTTGCCCTTTATGTTCATAATTGTTGCAAGGAGAGTTTCTGTCATATTTTTTTCGATGTGCATCACATCCAGGTTGTGGCGAATAGGTAATTTCTGTACACACAAAGGACATTTCAATAGGTAAGATTTATGGATATGAAGAATAAAGTATAAAATGTAAGTCAAAAAATGATTATAACAAACCTCCTAATATGGCAAGTCGAAAAAGCATGACCTCTTTGACCATGGGATATCATCATTTTGACACCTCTTTCTCTTCAGGCCTGTTGGATCCTTTCTGAACTTGGTCTCGATAGTTTGCAATTTGTATAGTAGTTCAGAACCACTCAAGCGCCGAGGAGATAAACGAAGTTCCTCCTTGCCATTAAATTGTGATTTTTTATGCCTACGGGGGTCCGACATCTTTAAAAAAATTTTGTGCCTCATGTAAGCAAACTTCCTACCATGTGTCAACCACACTGATTTTGTCCCTTCACAACAAACAGGACAACCATATCTTCCAGCGGTCCTACATCCCGATAAATGAGCATATGCTGAAAAATCATGGATCGCCCATAACAGAATAACTCTCATAGTGAACTTACTCTGAGTGTAAGAGTCGTACACAACTGCTCTGGTCGACCACAAATCATTCAACTCTTTAATGAGCGGTTGCAAGTAGATGTCAATGTCATGTCCAGGACCGTTTTTACCAGGAATCAACAGTGATAGCATCGTAAACTCTTTTCGCATGCATAAAGAGGGTGGAAGATTATACGGAACAATCATGACAGGCCAACAACTGTAGGAGTTATTCTTATTACCGAAAGGATTGAATCCATCTCTGTAAGTCCTGCATTTAACATTACGTTCCTCGACAGCAAAGTCACTCGATGTACTATCTACTTGTTTCCAACATGACGAATCCACAGGATAGCGCATGGTTGCTTCGTTGGGTATTGATCCATCTTTTGCATGCCACGTCATATCCTTTGCAATCCATGGTATACTGTACATTCTTTTCAACCTAGGAGTTAATGGAAAATATCTTAATTTTTTCCACGGTACCCATTTACTATTCACTTTTGTGTCAAACACCGACTTCCACCTACTTTCATCACACGTAGGACATTCATTGCATTTTGCGTGCTCTCTCCAGTAAAGTATACAATCATTCCGACATGCATGAATTATCTCACACTCCATACGCAAGGACTTGATCATTTTCTTAGCAATATATGTTGTCTCTGGCAAAGTATTCTCTTTGGGCAAAATCTTTTTAATCAACTTTAATAATTCAGTGAAACTATTATCTGACCATTGATGTCTCGCCTTTATGCTCAGCAACTCAACAGCCACTGATAATTTAGTTTTCTCACTTTCACATGACGGAAATAAGGGTTTTACTGCATCCTCCATCAACTTCTGAAAATTAATTTTATCGGATAAATCATCTTCAACATCTCCAACCACTTCATCCATGAATGTATGCTCACTGATCCCATCTTGATTTTCAGGTAGATGACCAAATGTGTTGTTCACCATATTCATAATTTCTGGGACTTGATTATTAGTGTAATTATTAATGGGTGTACCGACCCCTTCAGCTATATGCCTTTGGGGAAAGCTCTCTCCATGATGGACCCATGTCATGTACTGCTGCCATATGCCATCACATATTAAATGTTCTTTAATAACGGCAAGTGTTTTCCTTCCTTTCGCACCATTACGACAGTTCTTACAAGGACAACAATACCAATCATCGGTCCCTAATTTATCGCTATTGGCTTTTATAAACTTAATGAATGAGTTAACTCCTTCTATATATTCAGGTGTATGCCTTCCAGCGCTCATCCACTCCTTGCTCGGAGGTATGGATATCGAAGACATCTTCTACAATAAATAAGTCCATTGTTAGAGAGAACATGATAAATTATGTTTCGAAATAAAAAATAAGACCGGACTGAAACTCCGCTTTGATGAAATAAAAACTGCAGAATATGATGTTCTTTTTTAAATGTGAGAAGATGAAATAAAAAATGCAGAATATTATGTGGAGCATTTAGTATTATACCTATCCACTGACCGGGTCCTACTCCTCTTTGGCTCATCGTCAAGCCTGCCTCTGCTACAGTCTTTTGGATAGACTAGACTTACCAATCAACGATTAGGTTTTTTCGTATTCATCTTTTATTAATATTTTTAAAGTCTAAATGCACCTAATGCACCTACACTTTCAAACATGTTTTAGTGATCACCTTTTAGGATATGTTACATGCTGATTTGGGAAAAAATGGCCTACTAATGGTACACTCATAGTTTCAGGATCCATTGTGTAAAAACAATCTTTAAAATGGGAGCTACAAGTGGCACACGAGATTTGTTCTGTGGCACATCATCTACGAAGGACTTAGTTATTTTTGAGATATGTGCCATGTGGGACACCATCTAAGCCCTTTGATTTGATGGCCATGACACAGATCTTTTATGCAAAAGATCACCATGAAATGTGATCTCAATATTTGACCGTATGATAGGTGGGCCATGATATGAAGATCTATTATGTAAAATATTCGGACTAAAGGCAATCTCTATCCTCTAATTCAAGGCAGTCAACACTCGAACCAGACCTTGCAAAGACCAAATGTTCAATTGCATATAACTTACCCATATGATACAACAAAGCACTCAGTCGGTGACCAAGTGTGGGTGTAAATAAGTATGAAACCATATTTATTCAATCCAACATCTACTGTATAAGTGGCATACAGAGAAGTAGGGTCAAAAGCTATTGTGAAATAATAACCCTGAATTGAAGTGATCGTATTAATGAATCATTAGACCTACTTCGACATCTTGTCTTTAGTAGTCAAACAGAAAAATACAGAGTAACCACCAACATAAAAATTGTAGGACGAAATATGCATCCATACCTACAGAATAATGAAATAAATTTTCTGCTAACATGATTTCATTTGAGCTAAGACTTGAAGCTATAAATTACTGGAAGAAATAACTCAATTCTTAGATGTGAACTGTGATGGCAAATCCTATAGCATCCTACTTGTTGATGTTTTTTTGTTGTGCTTTTTTCTTTTTCTTTTTTGAATTGGTAAGCTGGGCTCGAACCTGCGACCTTAATTCGCTTACTGAATTGTAGGTGACTAATGTGCTGCCATTATAGCCACTGCTTTAAAGGATTTGACATCCATGTATACATATCCATTCACGATTCAGAACTAACCTAAAATAAATATTTTTTCTTGACCTCTATATATATTTATTCTAACCACCGTCACTAGGTTGCCTCAAGGTACAAGTTGTCAAGTACTATCATTCTTGTTCTTTTTTTTTTTATAAGAAAGTACTATCATTCTTAGATGTGAACTGTGATGGCAAATCCTATAGCATGCTGCTTGTTGATGTTTTTTGTTGTGGTTTTCTTTTTTTTTTTTTTTTTTTTTGTTCTGTTTTTTTTTGGGAATTGGTAAGCTGGGCTAGAACCTGCGACCATGAGGTTGCAATATTGTCAACCTTCCATTGTGCTACAGGCCCAAAAATTAAATGGGTGACAATTACTTCCATCACTTGTGTTCATTGCTTATTGAAAGTAAATTTTTTATTTTATAAATGAAAACTTACTGGAGGAAAAGGTAAGTACTAAGAAGAATCACTATGGCAGGGATTTTGTGAGAGGGGGATACAAATACAAAAGAAAAATTTACATCATCAAGAGTAGGTCATAAATAACTAATATGTTCTTTAAGGTTCTTTCCCTAGCAGCCACATCCACCATCACATTTGTTTTCCTCCTAAAAAGGAGAGCAACTTGTAGTTTACATTCCAAAGTCCAAACCATTTGTTTCACCCAAGATAGAAGCAAGTGTCTAAGGTCCATCCGTCTTATTTTGGGTTCATTTTTTGTAAGGGCGCGACTCTCCAGACTGTCATTTAAACACCAAAATGGTGTTTAAATGATCTTACACTTAACGGTAATGAGACCAAAAATACACTTTTTGGGAGATATGGCCCATCAGATCTACGCAGTCTAATACCAACCCTTAATTCTTATTTATAATGACCAATATTAAAGTTCACCAATCGGATGGCTCACGCCATGTTGGCATTATTCTTTGGCTGAGACATGTTACAATGAAGGATTTCCACTTGGCAATTTAGATTGGTCACAGATGTGAGCCACGTGGCATAATAGTAGATGAAACTTTAATGGTGTATGATAAAAAAAAAAATTAATTTAATGATGAAAGATCACTTGAACACCATTTTGGTGTTTAAATGCTGGTCAGGAGTCATTATTCATTTTTGTAATGTCTTCTGAGTCCTCTTCAACTACAATTGGATTAAGAAGTCTCGTTGAAGAAATTCTCAAGCCTCCCAAAGTTACTCCCAATTTTGCTTCACTCGATTCTAGGTAGACCCAATGGAGCAACGCAAACTCCCTGTCACAATGTCGGAAGACAATTTTTTTTTTCCATATTAAAGTTATAATTCCATCAATAAAAAAGGAGTTACAACGGATCGGACACAGCAAGAAGCCGATATAGATGCCCTGCTAAGGACACAACTTTCATGATTGCTATGGCGTCTAACTTGCTCCCACTCAAGAAAAAATTTGGTCACCAATAAAACCACCCCAAAAGGATCAGAATGCACCAACAACAGAGAAACTAACATTTACTACAGACTGAAATTACTTACCTAAAATCTATAGTAACTCTTATGATGCAGTAGTGAAAACATGGATCAAAATATGTTTAAATAGCAGTGAAAAATTCTACCAGATCACAGATACTCTACTAAGGGAATCAACAGTTCATAGATTCAAAGGTATAGCACAGCAGTCCCCCAATAATTCACAAATAACCAACAAATTTATCTCAGTAATAGCAGCAATCATGAGTCTAAAAAGACTGAATTTTACAGCAATAAATGAAGACTCAAAGGTCTCAAAAATAGCCTAGAAAACAGAGGTCTCGCCCCTCTTTTTTTCCTTCTAAATCTCATTCTATTATTTCTCATAAAAATCTAAGTCTAGCTTGTAAATCTCGAGCAGTCCATATAGATAAAAGAAAGGAAATTTCTAACTCTATTTTCAGATCTATAAACTGTTTTTAGAAAAAAAATAAAATAACAAGAAAAATATTACTTCCAAAGATCTATTTCAGATCTATAAACTGTTTTTAGAACAAAAATAAACTAACAAAAAAATTATTACCTTTCCAAGATCGGCAACAGTGGTGGTCGAAGCCTGCAACAATGGAAGTCGAATCCGGCAACAATGGTGGTTGAATGCAATAGCGTTGATAGTCGAAGCCAGCAGCACTGGGAGTCGAAGGAAAGTCGACGGGATGGATCGGAACTATAGGGTTTTTTTTTAGAAAGATGAGAGAGATGGAGAGGGAGAGTTTTTTTAGAAAGATGAGAGAGATGGAGAGGGAGAGTCGGGATGAGAGACATTGGGAGGAAGTTAGCTAGAGACTAATTTGGGCGGGCTTCAGTTTATACCCAGCGTGATACTAATTAAGTGGGCGTGATGGTTATAGCTATCGTGATAATAAGACGGCTTATATAAGGTCTTATTTGCCGTCCTTAATTTTGACAACATCGTTAGGCATAAACCGTCTTATTTCTAAATTTAAGACGGTTAAATTTAGTCTTATTTTAAGACAAAAAACAACAGTCTTATTTTTTGTCCTTTTTAGAGGTTTTTGACGTAGTGCCTGGTGTGAGCCAGTCGATTAATCTAAATTCATTTCGATTAATCGAAATTCCAAAATCGATTAATCGAAATTTGCTTCGATTAATTGAATTCGTGCATTCCTTCCAAAATTTTTAAAATTCTTTAAGTTACTCGATTAGTCGAACTCCAGTTCGATTAATCGAAATTCCAAATCGATTAATCGAATTGTTCTTCGATTAATCGAAACCACACAAAATTCTTCAAATTCTTCAAAATATCCTAAGTTGTTCGATTAATCGAACCTCCAGATCGATTAATCGAAATCCAAAATCGATTAATCGATTAATCAAAATTTCCCTTCTTTCATTTCCTGAATCCTCATCAAATTTTCAGTCACTGGCACATGCCAGTCGACTAATCGAACAAAATCGATTAATCGAAATTCCAAATCGATTAATCGGTTTTGATCAGGTTCTTTAAACTTTTAAAATTCTCTGTTTCCTTGATTTATCTTGGTAATTTATGATACCAACTGATCCTTGGTTCTACAAAGCACATCATCATGGTCATGTGCGTATAAAATTGTGTCTATCTCATACTTTGATCAAAATCTACATTGGATTACAAGTATTGTTAAAATCCACAAACATGCTTGCGGGGGTACAATTGACTCTCAAGTTGTCAGAAATAAGGTCGGATATTGGTCTTTCACATCGGCCTCTCGTTCCCATGTAGCTTCCTCGGCCGGATGATGCTTCCATCGGACAAGTACTAGTGGAATCACTTTCGTTCGCAACACTTGTTCCTTTCGATCCAAAATCTCCACCGGCTCTTCGATCATGGTCATGTCTTCATGCATCTCAAAAGCTTGACCGCTCAATACATGGTCAGGGTCGTTAAGGTACTTCCTGAGCATAGATACGTGGAAGACATTGTGTACTGGATCGAATAACGGTGGCAATCCAATGCGGTAAGCAACTTCCCCTACTCGACCCAAAACTTCAAACGGTCCAAGATAGCGGGGACTTAGCTTCCCTCTCTTTCCAAATCTCATGACTCCCTTCATAGGTGACACTTTCACAAACACGTGTTCACCCACCTTGAAGTCTACACTCGTCCACTTGATATCGGCATAGCTTTTCTGTCTGCTCTGAGCCGCTTTGAGTTTTGCCCTTATCATACGAACATAGGTGGCATTATCTTCAAGTATTTCGGGTCCCAAAACGAATTTCTCACCCGTTTATTCCCAATTGATGGGCGATCTATATCGCCGTCCGTAAAGTGCTTCCTATGGTGCCATCCCAATGCTCGTCTGAAAACTGTTGTTATATGCAAACTCAATTAAGGGTAGATGTTGATCCCATGATCCTTGTAATTCTAACATACATGCCCTAAGCATGTCCTCAATGATCTGATTGACCCTCTCAGTCTGTCCATCGGATTGCGGATGGAATGCCGTACTGAAATCCAGTCGTGTTCCCATTCCTTCTTGAAATTTCTTTCAGAACTTTGATGTATACAGTGGGTCACGGTCCAAAACAATGCTACTTGGAATCCCATGCAAACGGATAATCTCCTTCATATATAACTCTGTTAGTCTTCCCGTCGTGTACATCGTGTTGTAAGGCAAGAAGTGCGCTGACTTGGTCAATCGATCGACCACTACCCAAATGGCGTTGTACTTCTTTTCAGTACGCGGTAGTCCAACGATGAAGTCCATAGAGATCGATTCCCACTTCCATTCCGGTATAGGTAGAGGCTGCAATAGACCTGCAAGATGTCTATGATCAATCTTCACTTGTTGGCACGTCAAACACTGCGACACGTACTCTACCACATCCTGTTTCAAGCCTCTCCACCAGTAATTCTTTCTCAAGTCTTGATACATCTTTGTGCTTCCCGGGTGGATAGCATAGCTTGACTTGTGTGATTCATCAAGAATTGTTCGTCGTAGATCGGTGTTATTCGGAATATAGAGGCGGCCCTTGAACAATGAGGAACCATCCTCCTTGATTGAAAACTCAGATGTAATGCCTTCAGTTACATCTTAATGAATCTTTGTTAGTGCTGGGTCTTTCATCTGTAGCTCATGGATATGCTCAAATATCATCGGTCTCACTGAGATATTAGCCAAGAAGGCTCCTGTAGCTTGAGACTCAATGTTTGCATCGTATAGGGCCAGATCTTCAAACAGTTTCCATCTGTGCATACCCAAAATTAAACTAGCCAATTGAGCTGAACTCTTCCGACTCAAGGTGTTAGCTACTACATTAGCCTTGCTTGGATGGTACTGTATGGAACAGTCATAGTCCTTGAGAAACTCCACCCATCTGCGCTGTCTCATATTTAGTTCCTTCTGTGTAAACAGATATCTGAGGCTCTTGTGATCGGTAAAAATCTCAAACGTCTCACCGTACAAGTAATGTCTTCAAATCTTGAGTGCGAAAATGACCGCTGCTAACTCCAGGTCGTGTATCGGATAATTCTTCTCATGCTCTTTCAACTGTCTTGACCCATACGCTATCACCTATTTGTGCTGATTAAGTACATAGCCTAAATCAGTATACGAAGCATCGCTATACACTACAAACCCTCCACTGCCTGAAGGTATAGCTAACACTGGAGCTGAAGTGAGTCTCTTCTTGAGTTCTTGAAAACTCTCTTCGCATGCCTCACTCCATTCAAACCTTGCATCTTTCCGTGTGAGTTTCGTGAGTGGCCCTGATATCTTTGAAAAACCCTCAACGAAACGTAGGTAGTGACCCGCCAATCCAAGAAAACTACGGATGTCGGTCACGGTCTTTGGTTGCTCCCAATTCACCACTACTTCGATCTTTGCTGGATCTACGGTGACACCAAGCTTCGAGACAACATGTCCTAAAAAGTTAACTTCTTCTAGCCAAAACTCACATTTGCTGAGCTTGGCATATAACTGGTGTTCACGTAGGGTCTGTAGGGCTATTCTCAAGTACTTTTCGTGCTCTTTTTCTGATTTTGAATAGATCAAGATGTCGTCAACAAACACTATGACACAAGAGTCTAGGTGTGGTTTAAACACCCTATTCATCAAATTCATGAATGACGCCGGGGTATTTGTCAACCCAAACGGCATCACTAGGAACTCATAGTGTCCGTATCAAGTCCTGAATGCAGTCTTCTGAATATCCTCTGCCTTGACTCTCAACTGATGGTATCCAGATCTCAAATCGATCTTGGAGAAGTACTTCACTCCTTGCAGTTGATCGAATAAGTCATCTATCCTAGGCAAAGGGTATCGATTTTTAATAGTGAGTTTGTTCAACTGTCTATAGTCAATGCCGCAGACATCCTTCTTCTTTACAAACAAGACCGGTGCTCCCCATGGAGACACGCTCGGTCTAACAAACCCCTTATCCATTAACTCTTGTAGCTGTTCTTTCAACTCCTTCAACTCAGCAGGAGCCATTCTATATGGTGCTTTAGACACAGGCTCCGTCCCTGGAGCTAAGTCGAGGCGAATTCTATTTCTCTCTCTGGAGGTAATTCAGGTAACTCCTCTGGAAATACATCGGCGAAGTCTCGCACAACTGCTATTTCAGAGATCACATTCTTCTCATTTTTTTGCTCCTTCAAAAATGCTAAGTATCCGCTACACTCCTTTCTGATCAATCGCTCGACCCTGACTGTCGAGATAAGTGGTAGGTGCATCGTTCTTTCTCCTCTAAATCGGAACGATATCCTTATATTCGGTCTAAAAGTGACAATTTTGTTCTTGCAATCTACCGTCGCACAGTGGGTCGATAGCCAATCCATGCCAAGGATCATGTCGAATCCTTGCATATCTAACAGAATTAGGTTCACGAGTAGCTCAAAATCGCTCCCATCCATGACCCTCCCGATCACGGAGTTGCAACCCTTCTCGATATCGACCGCTTTCCCAGTAGGAACCGTCACGGTTAAAACGAAGTCTAACTCCTCTGGGTCGACTTTCATATTCTTCGCGAAATGAGGTGTAACAAATGAGTGGGTAGACCCCGGGTCTATCAACACTCGAGTTTCGTATGACATGTCGCTTCCCTTCTTATAGATGTGTAATCCACCTAATTATACATACACATATATATCTTATTTATTATCATTATACTAGAATTTATCACATGCAAGCTTTTTCTTATGTTTTCTAAATATAGATGCACATTTTCTATCTAAAAATTTCAAGAATTGAAATTCTTTATTTAAAAGAAAGCTCACCTAGAATGACATCGTTCGTGTTCTGAGCCTCTTGAGCTGTGACTGCGTAGGCTCTTCCTTGGACGATCGGCTTCCTTGCTTGTATCGGTCGTGGAATATGTACTGAAGCCGTCTTCCCTTTGTTCACCTCAGGGCATTCCCTGATCAAGTGGCTCACCTTGCCACATCGAAAGCAACCCCGAGTGCCTACCCTACAGTCCGCTGTCTTGTGAGGCTTGCCACACTTGGCACAAGTCTCATGTGGCGTGGAAGAAGCTGCTCGAGAAGCCCCCTGTGTGACTGTAGCTCCTGTAGTAATCGCAGGGCTCTCGTAGCGCATCGGTCTTCTTGATGCAAGCAATGAAAATCTCTGCTGGTTGTTCTGCTGCGTCGGTCTTCCATAGCCTCCTTGAAATGGTGGTTTCTGATTATTTGGTATGAATCTCAGCTTTTTATTCACCGGTTCATAATTTTCCGTTCTGCTCTGATCAGTGTTCCACCTTCCCTGTTGCTCCCTCTGGCAGTATTTGTTGTTGTTTTCTTCTTCTACCACCAAGGCCTTACTCATGACCTCTCCATAGGTCCTCAGCTGGAATGGTGCTACTCCTCCCCTCACGTCTGATCTCAACCCTTGCTAAAATCGTTTTGCTCTCATCATCTCTGTGATGACGTAGTCAGGCGCAAAGCGAGCGAGTCACATGAACTCCACTCCATAATCTCTCACTGTCATTTTCCCCTGAGCAAGCTGTAGAAATTGGATTTCCATTTGGTTCCTTACTACCTCAGAGAAATACTGTTTATTAAATTCCTCAACTAATTCATCCCAAGTCCATGGCATGTCTGGGGTCTCCTGAGCCCTAGTCCTAGAAACAGACTTCCACCAAGGCCCAGCCTCCCCGTCCAACATATAGGCTGCCCAACGGACGCTCTCGTCCTCCGTGCACATTAGTACACTAAAAACTTTCTCCATCTCACTCAGCCAGTGCTCTGCCACTATGGGCTCTCCTTGTCCAGAAAAGCTAGGAGGCCTCATCCTCCTAAACTCAGTAAAAGCAGATGATGCTGGCGGTGTCGGAGCTACTGGAGGTGTCGGTGGCTGATGCTGCTCATTTGCCGTATGAGCTGCCAGAGATGCTGCCTGTTGAGCCATAGCAGCCGCCATGGTCTCCATGGTGTGCATCATCCTTTGACGCTCTTCTCTATCCTCATTTCTTTCTCTAATTCTTTCTTGCTCTCTTTGATCTTGATCCTGACGATCTCGATCACGGCTCTCTTCCTGGTCTTGGCTTCCTTGGCCACCACTGCCAGAAGCCCCTCCATCTCCTATAGGTACTCTATTTGTAGGAGAGATGTACCCATCTCCACTACGTAAACTTCTATTATGGCCGCCCCTGGGTCAGCCCCTTCCTCTAGGTAACATCACGGTCTGCACGTGAAAACAAGGTTTTTATTAGCAGAAGTCCCTATGCTCTGACAAAAGAATGATTGTCAAAGTTTCTAAAAGAAATACTTTGATACCAACTGTGACAGTTAGGATTTCGACACCCCGAAACCCGTGCCATCAGCACGATCCTCCAGACCGTGCCCCAAAACTTAGCACAGAATATTGGTATAACAAGCACAATTTAATAAATAAAGCAATTAATTTCATTAAAGCGGAAAAACGTTAATATGCCCAACTGGCATATGCAAAAGATAGTTCTACTTTCATGCCACTGCATGAATAGATAACCGACCCGAACCATCGGTGATAATCAGATCACCCCAGATGGTTCGCCAAAAGAATAATCTAGTTTAATTACATTATTTCAAAAATAAAGGCTTGACATACCAAGCCGCACTAATCTGCTCACAAAGCTGACTCTCTATCAAAGTGCACAACAGAGTCACCTAGAAGAAGTCCTCGGGAGGAGGCTCCAACTTGTCTCTAGGTACGTAATCTGAATCACCCGGATCCACGTCCCCCGAAGCCTCCGCTGCTGCTATCAGTGGACCTGCGACGTATAGTCTAAAGGGGTGAGCTATATCTTAGCTCAATAGGGAACAACACAATGAACATATAAATCAAAACTCACATATATTCCATGATATTCAAAGCATGATGAATCTATGCATTTTCTAGAAAACCAATTAAAAGCAGATAATTTACACTCAATTTACTGGTAAGTTGCATGTATTACATTACTGTTGAGTTAATCATGAATGACACTGAACAGGCCTAAAGCAAAACTTAAATCTTCAACTTAAGTAGTCTCCGAGAAATATAGCATCGAGCCCCGATGAGATACCCTTCATCGTCATCTAATTAGACAGTTATAGAAACATGTATTCCCTGGGAATACGACCCAAGCCCCTTTCTCACTAGGCGGCGGGGTTAAATATCACACAACATCCCTGGGATGTACTTACGGTCATGGATAAACCTTCGTGCTAGTGTATGGATTCGCCGCCGTACCGGTCACAGATATCTTGTCGCGTCAGTTGTGGGTATCCCGCCACGTCAGTGGGGTATCCTCCAAACCTCAAATAATAAAAATATCATGTGCATTACATATAGTTGTTCACCGTGTAAGTGTGCTATCTTATATCAGTTAGGCCTCAATAGTAATTATTCAATCCTATGTATACATCCCTGGGATGTATACATACCGCATCACACCTGATGCCTTTATTACTTCCTCATCCCCTGGGGATGTCTCAATCTCATTAGATTACTTGTTCTTAGTTACTTGCATCACACAGATGCCTTTATCGCATTTTTGGTGTCACACACGCACCCATTTTCACAAAGCTTTTCATAATTTAAAAATAACTTCAGTTTGATAATTATATCACTACATACATGCTCTTGAAATTAAAGTACATGTTCAAGGTGTTCCCTACCTCAAGTCTTTGAAGCTTCTAGCATCAAGGTCCCACGCGGCTCCTTGTGCTCATGATCATACGTACCACCTATGGTACAACATAACACATGTAACTCATCACTAAAGATGTAATAAAGAAAGTCTAAGACCCTCCCTGAATCTTAAGGTCAACTATAAAGTTTAAGCAAAACTGTCAAAGTCGATTAATCGATTCCCAAAATCGATTAATCGAAATGCAATTCGATTAATCGATTCCCAAAATTGATTAATCGAAATCCAAATCGATTAATCGATTCTCAAAATCGATTAATCGAAATTCAAATTCGATTAATCAATCCCAAATCGATTAATCAAAGTCTCTAACATAATGGAGTCGATTCTCAAATCGAGTGATCGAAATCACAAAATCAATTAATCGATCCCAAATCGATTAATCGAAATCCAAAATCGATTAATCGAAATTCCAATTCGATTAGTCAATTTCCCGAGGTTACTTTCCTCCAGTGGCTGGAGCTTCTCAGTCGATTAGTTTATTTCCAAATCGACTAATCGAATTCGGGCTTCCATGACTTCTCAACTTCTTGGCCAAAATTGATTAATCGAAATCCAATTTCGATTAATCGATTTGGCCAGATTCAGTCCCCTTTCGGGCTGTTCTTCCAAATCATTCTCAAACAATTTTTCCTTCTTTTTCTAAGCCTTTATCCTATGATTTTAAATGTTCTTGACTGCAATTAAACCTCTATAACCTATGCATTTAATTCACACAAAATTTACCTCGATCAAATCTCAATTTGATTGGATCTCAAGGTTGGAATGGCTAGGGTTCCAGCTTTTGCTCCAAAGGGTCCTTCGTGTTGAATTCGGCTTTTAAACACTCGAATCCTTCTCCCTTAGCTTGCATTTACTCCTTGCTTAACAACTCTCTTTACTTCTCTCTCTCTCTTCTTAATTCTCTTCAACAACTCAAAACAATGAATTTAGGATTCTTTAACCCTTATATCCCTACTCTCTTTGTGTTGAGCACATACACATAGATAGGTGTATGTGACTCCAGATTCACACTACACTCCACACACTTACATCATTTTCACATCACATCCGTTCATCATCTCTCTAGTCAAATAGTGAACTCCTTCTTGGTCAAACTTATGACCAGTCGGGCACGGATCTCGAGGTCACCGTTTAACGCAATTTTTTGGGTTATTACAAAAAAATTCTCAATAGATTGACTTGATTGCCTATTAACTCTGCCAGTTTCCAAGGCACCTAAACGGTGCAAATTTTTACGAAAAGGTTGTTGTCAATCGATTGACACCAGTATGTCAATCGATTGAAATTAAGCATGCTTGAGTGGATTGTATAATGTCGCATCTGCATTCCAAACGCCCTTTCAAATTCCCGCGACGTGGTGGAGGTCAACCTGTGTCAATCGATTGATACTACTTTCTCAATCGATTGATAATCACACTATATAATGAGGACACCCGTGGTCCCTTTCTTCACAAGCCTCCTCCAATCTGAGTGTTGATCTATATTTTCATTCTCCTCGTACGCGATCGAAATGGCTGCACCTGGTCCACTGATCTACCGACCACCTCGTCCTACCAACAATCTTATGCGCATCCCTAATGATGAGTACGCGGACTGATAATTTCAAACGGAGAATTTCTTCGATCTAGCCAAATATCGTCGCATTGCAGAAGCTGCTCGTTCGATTGAATTCATCGAGGCTCTGTACTTGGAGATGTTGCTCGCTCCTCCGCCTATAGATGTTTCGCTGCATATCTTGCGGATGTTTTATCAAAACATGGAGTGGGTATCAGCAACACTATCCCTAACGAGATTGCCATTCATCCGCCTCGAGATTGACAACTGGACGTATAACTTGCACGCCACTGATCTCACCCGTGCATTTAATTTCTACGTGATTCGCCCATTGAACCACCACATCAATCCCGTTGTTGATCTCAGCCAGGACCTCGTGATAAATAACATGTGTGGAGGACGGCGCGGGTCCGGTTTGTCCACTAAACGAGCCATCCTATCGATGAACATCTTGTTTTGGGACATTGTTGTGTCGAACAATCTGTTACCGCATGGCATGAAGAGCGAGAGGACGAAGAATAGAGTGTTGGCGCTTTATGCGGCACACACGAATACTTGGTTTGATGCTCCAGGATTGATGCTTGAAGAGATGTATCGGTATCACAGCGAGCGACATCGTGATCATCACCACATCAAAAAAGTGAGAAGCCATTCTTTTGCATTTCTCGCACTATGTGATGCGTCTTTTGGACCAAGTTGGGTGCCCGATTTACGATGATGAAGAGATGGGTGATATGCAATTTTATCACTATGGCACAAACGTTTGGGATAAGAGCATCAAGGCCATTCTGCGTGTTATGCCACCACCTATCGACGTCGATGATGTACCTCCTCCTCCTCCCTGACCCCGCACAACACCAACGCGACGGCATTAGACGACCACGCCCCGAAGAGGTCCCCAATTTTTGCGCCGAGGCAGCAATAGCTCACCTCGAGGCGCGGATGAATGGGAGGTATTGATCGACGTTCATGATTTCAGAGTTCCCTTCTTATGCAGATTGCCCGTGAGTCATTCCTTGGGCAAGCCGAGGACTTCATCGCAGGAGCGAGAGTGGTGACGGATGGAGAGGGAGATCCGAAAAATGATGATGATGATGATATTTAGTGTGTTCTGCTTTGTGTGTCTTAGTGTTTGTTTTTAATTTTGCGTTATTTTTGTGTTTGCAATCATGTTTGTTTTGATTTTGTGAATTGTAGTTTGTGTTAGGTTTTGTTTTATTTTGGCCATTTTGTTTATGGGAGCATGTTTTGTAATCAAATCATGATGGAATGAATGAAAATCGGAATATTCTAGTGTGTTAATTTTTTCATGTATTCTCGGATTGGTGCATATGTTCATCGATCAATCGATTGAGAACTTCAATTCTCAAATTTTCGAAAAAGAATTTTCAAGCAGTCAATCGATTGAAAAGCCTTTTTCAATCGATCAACTGTGGCAATCAATTAACATCAATTATTTGAAAGAAGTCTCTGAATCAGCGAAGGCTTTTCAGTCTAAATTCTGTCGGTATACGGTGATAGGTCAATCGATTAAGACTTATATTTCAATCGATTGACACTGTAGTAGACAAAAGATCCTTCTGTCAGAGTCAGAGAATTTTCAAACATTGTGTTCGATTGCGTGAACCTACTGAAGGGCTTTTCTGCCAAGGTTGACGCTTTGACCATGCACCATATATCAAACGTGACATCATATGTCAATCGATTAACACTCAGGGGTCAATCGATTGACTGATGTATGTTTCGGAAGAAATTGCCTCTTCCACTCTGAAAATAGAGAGATTTGAGTCCCCTTAGAGTCCGTAGTTTAGGAGGTTTCTTTGAGTCCTTAGAGAGTCCGTGTTTTAGAAACTTTTCTCTATTTATACCTCTCTTAGGATAGTCTTTTAAATCACCTTAGTCAGAAATTTTGTTTTAATCCTCCCCAAGTTTTTGCTATGGCTCCTATCCGGTACCATACCCGCTCGGCAGTCGAGAAATTAATGGAATCGGCGCAAAAAAGACTCCGTCGAGAACCGCCACTGGAATCGCTCGATTTGTCAATGCAAGAAATCATTGAGCTTGACCTTGTTTTAGATCCAGAAGTCCAATCGAGTTTTGCTCGTTCCATCGAAGCCGGCAATGATCCAATGTTGAATTTGATTTCGACCTACTCATGGGCGGAAATAAACCTGCAACCGCCACTTGTACCGCCGCCTCCTACCCCACCAATATCTCGGCCATAAGCTCCCATTCCACCACCCATCGACGGTGAAATTACAGAGGAGATGTGGCGCTATGCATTCCCACAGCCAAAGCGAGGGCGCGCTTCCAATGATGATTAAGGGATTAGGACTGTCAGTTTTAGGGTCTAGATTTAGGAGTCCTTTAGATTTTATTTTATTTTCATATTTTATATTAGGTTATTTTGAGATTATGTTTTAGAATTAGGATATTTTCCTTAAACTTTTAATAAATGTAATAAATTGCACAAGTTTATTAGAAGTTTAATTTAGTTAACTATTTGTGTTTTATATTTTGGTCACAATGCTTTTCACCTGGTCAGCCTGTTGGTCCTTGATTGCATTTAAATAGGTTTGGGGGTCTCATTTACTTTCCAGATATCCAGCCAATGAGGACATTGGACGATTCAAGTTTGGGGGGTATTTCTTTCGATTCAGATGTGTAGATTTCATATAAAAAAAAGAGGCAGTTCTCGGATTTTTAAAAATGTATCAGTCAATCGATTGAGACCATTGTCTCAATCGATCGATTGATGACCATCAGCCTATTGGAAGTTTACAATAGTCAATCGATTGAGGAAATTGAGTCAATCAATCGATTGATGAACAGTAAAACTTATCAATTTCGGAATGTGGCTTCATGGCCTTGAAGTGTAGATGACCGGAAATTCGTTTAGAGATTGTCATCATGCCATGATTGTTTCACAAATGCTCATAAATTTTGATGATGAATAATAATGTTCATGATCTATGACTAAAAATTTTGTACCATCACATTACTTTAATTCCAAAATCTGATAATTAAGCCCAAAAGTTGAAATCCTAAGATCCCAAAGAAAGACTAAAACCCAGAGAGCTTTGGAACTTTGTCCTTGTTTTTTATGAGTGCTGAAAATTTTCTGAGTATCCTTGAACTTCATTCTTAATTAGTGAATTTCCATATAGTTTATTTCGATTTGTTGATTTTGCATATGTTATAGTATTGTGCTAGAAATCATTATGTAAAAACTCAAGGCAAATAAGTATCATTACCATCATGAGAGGAGATGATCAAAGTCCATCTTTGGCTCGTTTGTGCTCAAAATATCCCACCATATATTGATTTATCTTGTTGCACCCCCTTCAGCCTCAATTGACAGATTTTGCCTTAAATATTTCTTGTGAGCTATATTAATCATTCCCCACACCGGTTTGAAAAGACCTTACCCTTTAATTTCTGAGAAATTAGGAAAAAGAGCAAGAAAAGAAATAGAAAGTTATGACAATAATAGTTGTAAGGAGTATATGGCAGAAAAATAAAAAAGAGAGCAAAGAAGAAAATATATCTTTTTGCAAGAGGTAGAGAAATATGTAAAAGTGGTATTATAAAGAAAAAGAAAGAAGGAGAAAAGTGATAAAAAGGAAAAAGCTTCTGAAAGTTTCGAAAAAGAAAGTGTGAAAAATCATAAAATCAAATGTGCTTCTTTTTCCGATTTCTCAGAGAAATTTGAATCCAATTTCCCCTTCTTTCTTAACCTTTACCCGAGCCCCATTACAACCTTAGAAAAGACCTTCTTGATCCAATCATGAGTGGTAAATACCTTGTAGAGAGAGAATATACAATGTCTATGGTGCTTGGTATATGCATGCTTAAGATACAAATATCTTTCCTAATGAATTTTATTGTAAGTTTGGGATTAAAAGTTTTGGGTCATTTTCGTGTTCATTAATGTCTTTTCTTCCTTTCTTTTTTGTATCCCACGCGTTCAACTCGAAGAGTTGTGTTTATTGAGTGGTTTATTGAGAATGGACGAGATTGGGAATGTAAGGTAGTAGTCGAATTGCGGTCATGCTAAGGGAAGAGGGGAAGATGGGATTTTTGGTTTCCCGAATAAATCTGGATTCATGCATTGTCTGAATGTGCAGATTTTTTAAGTTTCTTGTTTTAAGTTGTATATTCAGAGGGTATGCCCTCAGTGTATTTTGTGATTATTTTTTTTATTTATGAAGTGATTATATATTTTTTTTACTTCATTTGTGGCAATTTCTATTTAGTAAATTTTGGTTTATTTGGTAGCTTGCTTCGATTTATTTTGAGTGTGATGCTTATTTATTTAAATTTAGTCTGATCTTATTTACTTATTTTGATCTGGGGTGTTCTGGGAGCAGATTTTTGTTTTATTTAGTTTAGGTTCAAGTGAATGAATGATGGGGGGCTCTTTTTTTTTCTTTAGTCTTGGTATTAGTTGGAGTGTGTAGGTGATGTTGGGGCATTTTTTTTTCATTTTTGGTTTGGTCTGATGCATTTTCTTTTAGTTATCGGGGTGAATATTTCTTTAAGTCTAGAATGTTTTGGATCGGGCTTAACAAGGGTGGTTTAGGCTAATAATTAGTGTCGGAAATCACCTAATTTAGGCCTGTGAATGTGTTGTCCTGGGCTTTTTTTTTTGTGTTTCTGGAGAATTGTGCGCTTCACTCCGAGCACATAAATTAATTGCGCTTCAGAGGGTGGATGCACGTTCAGAGCGTCAGAACGTCATTAATCGTCGGTTTTCAGTCGTTTGACCGAGTTAAACACATAGTATCGGAAGCGTGATTAAGGCGGTTGCTGGTCACTGTATGGGTGACCATTGGCATTCGGGCGTCAGCGTGTAGACGCTCGAAGCGATAATGCGCTCAGTAGGTTGCGCGCAACCAAATGGTCGGGTTAGTTCGAGCGGGCGACAATTAGGTTACGAGCTCAAGACCGGTCGTGTGATCAAAATTAAGCGCGATGAGAGTGGTGCGTGATTGGTTTGAGCGCGTGAATTTATGTGCGCGATTTGGGTATGTTCTATAAATAGTTTAAAACATTTCATTTTTGTCAGGTGATCCGTGTTAGTCTTCGATTCTTTCCTTATTTCTTTGTGCTCTAATTTTCATATTTTCGTGATATCTTGCTATCCGGCCATCCATTTCGGGTGTTGTTTCCTTCGTTCTCTTCAGTCTTTCGAGCTCTTCTTTCTAGGATGGAGGGTGAGGGTATTGGTGGGTGCAACCTTACTATTTTTGAGTTGGAGAGGATGTTGGGGACGAAGATGGGTGAGAATTCCGAGGCTCGGACCGACATTATTGGGGAGGTGGATGTTGGGGAGGTACTGGAGGTTGACCAGTTGGAGATTAGGGAGGAGGTGCTTGAGATTGAGCAGGGGGCACTGAGGATGGGGTGGGAGGATTGATGATGAGATACCTGAGGGTGAGAGAGCTGAGGGTGCGGCTGAGGGTGCGAGAGCTGAGGAGCATCGAGATCGCAGACACTTCCCGCTAGAGGATTTCTTTGCTGAAGGCCAGCTAAGCACCCATGAGCAAGAGTTCTTTCATTTTCTTAGCCATTTAGGTTATAGCATAAGCTTATTAGGCTCTGAAAACCCTTCTAATTTATGTCAAACCTGCAATGATCCTTGGTTGTGTACTCACTCATGCATCATGACGGCATCTAGAGATAGGTCATATTTCTAAACAGTTGCCCTTATCACGTTTTGTGTGTTTATTGTAAATTGTTATTGTGTTTGGGGAATATTTTACTTGCTTTTAGCACTAAATTCATTTGTCTTTCGTCATAGGTATGTGTTGGCCTTACTGTTATTATTTGTATTTTATTCAATAGGAGCCCCCGCAGCTGGCTATCAGCTCGACATGGGCCGAGTCTCATACTTGGTACCGTGCCTTGTCAGAGTTTCAGCAGGCATGACTGGTGTCTTTTAGTTTTGGACCGATCCTAGTGCTGGAGCCCTTTCAGGTCGATCATGGCCTGATCGCGGTGATCTTGGAGAGGTGGAGGGAGACGCATCAGGCGCTTCTCTTTCCAGTTGGTATGATATTGCCGACTTCAGAGGACTGGGTCCATATTACCAGTCTTCATTTCAAGGTGAGCCGATCATAGGGCGGATGGCAGGACATTATTTGGAGGTGTGTGAGGAGATTTTGGGCGTACCGTATAGATCGAGTGGATCGAGACCAGGTGTAGTTCGAGTCACTTAGTTTTTTGATACGTTTGCCAGTGGCTTCGTCCCCCCGAGGCGCCATTTGGAGACGAAGGTGTCTTATGAGGTGCGTTGAGTGATAGTGGCGGGCCGGGAGCCCGTGGTGGAGCTGGAGTTAGCTACGGATAGGGTGCTTCGAGCATTCTTGATGCATTTCCTTAGTGCGGTACTCTTCTCTTCTTCGACTCAGGGATGCGTCATTGAGTTATTTTTTATGGTTCTCGGGGACTTGGATCGAGTCCCCACCTATGCATGGGGTGCGGCCGTATTGGCGCATCTGTATGAGCAGCTTTACCGTCGGGGACGAGGCGTCGCGACGATCGGAGGTTTCCTTCCCTTCCTCCAGGTGAGTTTTCGTTAATTAATGTCATGGTGTCTCTTTTTTTTTTCTTGGTTGTTTAATGGTAACACCTATTTAGTGTTTCTTCTCTTTTGTTTTCTATTTTTGGGCATATGATCACTTCGCTTTTCTTCATTCGGGGTTTCTGTTGGAGGTGAGGTTCACGTTTCTATGGATGCACTTGTGGAGGAAGGCGTTGAGGGGTCGCCGTTGGACTTCGAATCTTCAGACTATGCGAGGTCTCTTTGAGGATATGCATATGGGGCAGGTATAGATCATCATGCATATATTTTTTGTTTCGTTTCGATCTTTTAGGATCTTAGTCTCCATTGAGGGGTTGGCTTGTTTGTTTGGTTGTAGGTGATTTGGAGGCCCTATGAGGATGAGGAGGATGCCGGCGTGCCAGTGATTCAGTCTGGCCGGCCCTTCTTTGATGTGGACATATGGGTCCATTGTTTTGAGAAGGTGGAGAGGATCCACACATCTCAAGTGGTATGGTAGCTGGGGCTCGCTCAGGGAGTCCCTCTAGAGATTTTCCACAGAGTGGCGAAGAGGATGACCGGCCCTCCGTGCCAAAATTTTACGGAGTGGATGGTGCTTCAGATAGCAGATTTTAGAGCTGCTGGGGGACCAGGGTTACAGGGGCGTGTGACGAGGCGGACGCCCGGGAGTATGTGCTGTGGTTTATTGCGTTGGGTGGTGGACATCTCTTCACACGTCCCTTCCACGAGAGTGGCTCTTTCACGATCAGTGGGCCAAAGTTGACGTCGGCTTTGAGGGAGAGGTGGGATGCATTGGAGCAGGGCCATCTCACTGTGAGCATGCGGGGGGTGTTAGACCCTCTCCGTAGGGCGATGGAACGGATGGGGTGTGCTCCTTGTCCGAATGAGGAGATGTTACACTCTTTAACCTCCTCGATTGCTCAGGCTAGGGCGGTGGAGGATGAGTTGGGGGCTCGGCTAGCGGAGGCTCAACAGCTCCTGGTGAGTTAATTTATAGTTTTTTTTTGTATTATATGGACTTGGTGTTCTGGTCATTCTGACATGGTGGTGGTGTCTCATTTTATTTTACTTTGGACAGTCTGCGAGGGAGGGTGAGGTTGCTCATCAGGCGGCGATGATCGAGTTGTTACGCAATCAACAACAGTTCGACTGAGAGGTGGAGGCCAGTTTTCTATATGAGATTGATCGATTGGTAGTGTAGACACCCTCATTTTGCCTTCTCGAAATATATTTTTTGTTCGATCAACCTTTGACCTTGTTTTTAACCCTGATATAGGAACCATGCACTAAAACAATAGTACATGGCTAAACACAGGCTGAAACAATAGCTCGGTGGCTCAGATCCTGACATGGGGAGGCTATATAATGAAATGATAGTATATAGTCAGAATGCAGACTTAAACAATAGTCTTGCATTTCATTCTAGAGACCAGACCCGAACAACCCTGAATTAAGCGCCTGAAACTCCACACTTAATTCGATTGTACGCCAGACCACAAACACACAATCAGTCCCCCTTTCAGACCAAACTTCTTTTCTCAGACTTATTCGAGACTTGATCACGCGCCTAAAATCGGACACGTGATCGGATTAAGCGCCACAAAACCTACGCGCAATTGGCCTATGCCCGACCGAGTCTCATTACCCTCAACCCTTAAGTTCCCTTGATTAAGCGCTTATGACTAAATGCCTAATCAGATTGCGCACCCCCCATCACGTGCGCAGTTAGCCATAATTTTGTTAGGACTAGGAAACTCGCTAAGCAAGTCAGTCAGTCGCTCACTCAGTCGGTGACCGACTCAACGCGATTAAGCATCAGGAAACTAACGCATAATTCAATTAAACGCCTAAAATAGGACGCATAATTGAAGGAAAACCTATAAAAGCTTTTTTTCTCGAAAAGAGAGAGGAGGCTGGCAATTTTTCGAGAGAGAACAGATTTTTTTGGGATTCCGAAACCAGAGAACTCCGAGAACCAACCCATAGAGCATCTTAATCATGGTTTCGAGATTCAAGCTTCGAATCTTCGAGATTTCTCTCCGCAACCCCGACCCTAGGTTAGGATTTAAACTTTTAATTCTCAATCATAGCTTATAATCTCTAGATCTAGGAATTCTATTAATATTTTTATTTTTAGTTTTAGACCGCAGCACCTGTGTTCGGACCAAAATTTTATATATCTGGTTCCAGTTTTCTGTTTCTAGAACCAGTCCTTAATCCATCGGTCCGATATACCGATTTTAAACTTTAATTCAGTTCTAAAATCTCGATTTACAGTCCTATCATTAATTTCTGGTTCTAATCTTTTGATTCAGAACCAATCTTTAATCATACAGCCTGATCTCCTGATTTCGAACCCGAATTCAGTCCTAAAATTTTAGTTTTTAATTATAAATTGCTTATTTTAACATCTCTAAAAAAAATCTTAAATATAGTTTCAGTCTTATAATTCTAGTTTTATAATTTAATTCACAATTGCTATTCTGAAATCAACTCCGAAAATTCCCAAAGCACTATTTTACAGCGCAAAAATTCAGTTTATTTTCAACTTTAGCCACTCGATTTGCCCAAGAGAGCTTACGGAGGGTACTCGGGAACGAGGCCAATCCTCCTTAGCATAGCAGGCCCAAACCCCCTTTTTTAGGAATTTTAGAATTGATTAATTGCTTTAGTTTTATACTTTTAGTACTATTGATTAGTAAGTTTATTCTAGCATGCTTAATTAATTAAGTGTCTTAAATCTTCGTAAGACTGATTAATCTCTTTAGATCTGAATTTAATCGATCAATTCCTTACTTCAATTATAGCTAAATGGGATTAAATTCGTTAATTCAATTAGATTCTCTAGCATAGTCAATTCATTGCTTCAATTAGGGATTTTTACAAAATTAGTTTATTTATCTTAATCAGTTTTTGTAGAAAAATTAGTTTATTTGTCTTAATTAGATGTTATTAGCATTAATTCCTTTGCTTAAATCAGAGTTTCAGCAAAAATTAGTCTTTTAGTTCAATTAGAATTCTCACAGGACCGCTATAATTGCTTCAATTAGAATTTTCATAGAATTGTTATACCTTATTCAGTCAAAATTCTAGTATACCTGATATGCCTGAACGAATTAAAGTCTCACCAGAACTATTATACATACACTCCTTGTATCAGTAGGAGACTGAAACTAATTAGACTCCTAATAGAATTAGAAATCAACCTTAATTGGATTCCTAGCAGGATTGGAACAAACCTATATAACTAAATTCCTGATAGAATCAAAGGAGACTAAACTGACCAGAAGTATAACTATAAAGGGAAATAAAAGGAAATCAAACTATCTAACCCAAAGAAACAGAACGCTGCTGACGTTCGTAGGCGGACGATTCAGTATAAAAGCAACCCACACCCGCTCCTAAGCGTGATCATTGACGTGTTACAGCGTCGATAAATATCTGCAGCTGGCGATCACAATAAATCAGAAACTTTTTAGGAAACCCCTTTTATTATTTATTTTTACCTCAATTATTTCAAGCACCACATCACTAGAGTCTACCATGACAGAATTGGAAGCCACTGATTCAACAGGAACCGAGAGGAACCCAAAAAGAGCGCGCACCAACAGACTGGCGATCGCAATGGGACACTTTTTCGCTAAGGTTGCCCCGATTTAATTAATTTGGTTTTCTATTTTCCTTGCTTTATTTAATTTGGTTTTATATTTTTCTATTTTTATTTTTATTTTTATTTTGTTTCGCTTTATCACTTTTCTACACACACTTGCACGTGGATAAACTTTTTCAAAAAAAATAAAAATATAAAAAATATAAAAAAAAAAAAATTTTAAATGGTCGGCATCAGAAAATTGAATTTTAATGATAATGACCCACCCATATGGGGCTCCCATAGCGACCCCGAGTATAACGTTAGGCCTTCTCCGTGGGCAGCCCAGCATCGTGCTCGAGTAAACATGGTTAATGAGAGTGAAAAATATCCCTTCGCTCTACTAAATACCAATCATAGTAATAGCACTGAAGAAAGTGGTACTGAGAGAAGCTACCCTGATAGTCGAATTATGGACCGCACTTCCAATCCACTCACAAAAAGAGGAAAAGAAGTCGACGCATGGCTCATGTCCCAAAGACAAGTTACTCCGAGGAACATACAAAAGGAAAGGACACCGACTCCTCCACATGCTCTGACTCCCCCAACACATAACACATATACCTCTCACACCTTCTATAACAACAAGTGCCGAGGACAACCCTCTCCCAAGGCACGTAAAAAAGACACCGCCATAAACATAAACAACCTACACCAATTTTTAGATGACTACATGGCTAACAAAGAACGCTCTAGTCACACTTTCGGATTCGAAAAATTTTGTCGAGACATCGACTTCACTGTACCCACCGGGTTTAAACCACCCAAATTCAACAAATATAACGGTATGGGAAACCCGAAGCGCCTTGGCCCTATTCTGTAATAACTGTCGACCAATTCGCACCAATCAAGGACTCCTGATCCATTACTTTTTGAGATCACTAGAAGGAGAAGCCCTTGACTGGTTCGCAGCCTTACCTTTAGCTGAAATCGAAACATTCGAAGACTTAGCTGACAGATTCCTAGATCAATATCAGCACCTGACTCATGAAGAAATCAGTCTCACTGACTTGATACACACAAGAAAAGAGGACGGTGAAGACTTCTCGACATTCGCCAACCATTGGAGAAGACTTGCCGCTCGAACAATGAATCAAATAAAAGAAAGCGATGCGATAGAAATCGTGATTAGCAATACCCGAGAGCCTCTTCGTAGCATTCTCATCCTAAGTGACTATCATGACCTCACTAGCCTTTATCAACGCACCTCACGCATAGAACGTCGACTAAAGAATGGAGACCTCAGCCTTCCTACCTTAACATCCAACAGACCCTCCCCCGACAATCTCGAGACAAACACCCTAAACGAAGCCATAGACTTCAAACAAATCAATGCGAACCAAAAACAAAACCAAACTAATCCTCAACCATACCACCTATATGACCAAGCTCAAGATCTCTACACGAACCTGTACCCTGACTATAACCAACCTCTATACCCTGATCAAGACCAACCACTATACACCAACCAATACATGAACCCATACTATGCCCAAAACAAGTGCCCCAACGACACGCAAACTAACACCAACTATCACAACTCATTGTTCGATCAAACTCAACTCGCATACGAAACCGTACACTCATTTACCCCCTCCCCATTCCACCCAGCTAGCTTGATCCAAAGAATTGAACCTCCCTCAAAGCAAGACCATACTATTCACTTACAACCAACCAGCACTATCCCACGCACCTATAAACGCAAAGTTACCTTTCACCCTAAATCGATTACCAAGATCACTAAAATCCAACCTATCACCGAATCCACCCCTAAACTACTCAACCCATCCCCAAACTCGTTGCCGAGCTCAACGCGCTTATCTCCGAACCAACTCAACCTACCCTTGAATCCGATAACCTATCAACAAATGAATCAATCCCCACACCTCCCAAACCAATGACATAAACTACCCTCGAGCAGGCTCACATGCCGACTCTAGAGGTAGTTTTCAAACCAAACAATCGATGTTATACGAAGTCATTCATACTTAAATCAATCACAAAATTAATCTTTGAACCGAAATCAATAATCAAATCTTCTCTCAAAATCACCAGCCCTCTCACTTCCAAATCAACTCTGAAACTAACCCCCAAAACCGGATACAGTGCCCCACCAACCTTAAACCCGACCCCTAAACTAATCCCTACACCTACTTTAAAGCTCAAACTCGACAACAAACACATCACCCCACTAACCTCAGCATCGACTCTCAAATTAACTTCTACGCCCACTTCGGAACCTAAACTCACTACCACCTCACCAACTTCAAAACAAGATCTCGAACCCGAATCTGTTACCAAGCATACCTCCGAACCACCCATTTCACTTACTTCAGAATCAATCATTAAACCGACCTCAAAACCAACTCATGGATCAACCCCTACAGAACTCGCCACTGAACTTATCATCCCCTCAACTCCGAAACAAGAACTTAAACCCACTATTGAACTTACCGTCCCACCAACCACAAAACTGAAACCCAAACTCAAACCTATTATAAAACCTAAACTTATCATCAAACCTAAACCTAAACCTACTATCAAACCTAAACCTACTATCAAAACTAAACCTATTATTAAATCTAAACCTATTATCGAACCTGAACCTATCCTCAAACATGAGCCTATCACCGAACCTAAACCCATGACCGAACTTGAATTTGTCATCGAACAGGAGACTAAACCGATCATTGAACTTAAACCAATCATCGAACCTATCATCGATCCTGCACCCATCCACAAGCCCGAACCTTCCATCAAAGGCTAACCCACCATCAAATTCGAACCTATTGTCAAAGCTAAACCAATCATCAAACCTAAGCTGATCACCAAATACAAACCTGACATCAAGTCTCCAACTATCAGCGAATCTAAATCGACCCTCAAACCTACCGCTGAACCTAAACCAATCACCGAACACAAACCTATCATCAAACCTCAAACTATCAATAAATCCAAGCCCATCATCAAACTTGAACCCATGATTGAACTCGAGCCTGTTATCGAACACGAACCCGATACTAAAACCGAATCTATTCCTACAATGCCAACCCCACTCACCTTTGAGCCTACCACAAAACCTATCAAGGAGTCGATCATCGCTCCCACTTTTGAAATCAAACCAAACTCCAATCTTACGATGCTAATCCCCATCCAAATCAACATACCTCAAATCCCATCAAAACACGAAATCAACATCACTATTAAAATCACTTCTGATAATCATATGCAAATCTTCGTGGACCTCACAATCAAAACCTTCACCAAACTCCAATCGGCGACAAAACTACTACATCAAACTTCTGATACTTAACCTCCTCAACAAATTATAAATAAAACTTTAAAACAACCTCACGATAAACCTAAAGTGCGAATCAAACCAAACAAGCATAATCAAACAAAATTGGACCGCCCCACACGTAGGAAAGGTCAACCTTGGACTACGCCCTCGTGTTTCCTCTTTCTACTCTACCTCTGCCTTATCTTATCACTACCTTTACAATACTACCATCCCTCTCAACGGTTCCCACTCCAACTTCAATCGCAAACAATTTTCCAACCACCCGCAAACGACCTCGAAGAACTCTTTAATAACTCTATGCTTCATCTCTATGAAATGCCTTACTCCGTCGAAAAACAAAAGAAGGTCCCTCCCAATGAGGAGACCCCGGACACAAAAGACCTATCGAAGGAAGAAATCAAACGACACCACACTTATTTTGATAAACCCTATGCCATCCAAAATACAAACCTAAACATAACCTCACTCTCATCCCAGATCAACCAGATTGAAAGGGATCGAGGACCCCAAAACAATATTATCTAATCGAACGGTCACTTCGACCATCCAACATGTCCCACCAAGTGGACTTCCTGAGTCAGTCCCCTGCCAAAGGAACTGCTGTTGTACCGTAACACAATAGTAATAACAAAAAAATAGTACAAAAAAAAAATAATAATAAGAATATAGAAAAGTACAAAAAACACTAAAAGTATAAATGCCCAAAATATAAATATTCGAAAATAAAAATACTTTTCTATGCCCCAAATCCTTCGGACTCATACTCGACCGACAGCTCAAAATCGAGGAGCTACTGCTAAGAAAAGTGCCTATACAACTGCCTCACTTGGAGAATATTAAAACCCATAAGATAAGTACTTATATTATCTCGGCAACATGCCCTGGAAACAGCCACAGGGGAAGGACTTTCTGACTCTTGGAATCATAACTCAATGACCATCATATCTCATAGCCTAAACAAACATACTTATATACCTATCATCCTCGCAGTCATCACAAGGCATTCGCCAGTCATAAGTCATTATGTTCGAAACCATTTTGCGTATCATCTGACTCATTGACCATCCTCCTACTCGGGTGAATTGATCGAAAGGACTAGTGGATCATGAAATTCTCTTTCTGAAATATAGAAAAGTCTGGATTCTCATACACCCTTCCAACCATTGGAGTCGAGGTTAGAGCAGAAAAAATGAAAATATAAGGTTCCATCAAACCTCATAATTCTTGCGTTAGCAGTTTGTTTAAAATATATATATATACGGATAAGAAGCACAATCGAGCGAGAGCAATACAACGAATGAACAGTCAATGAATTCAGGAAAGCATAAGTAAATTGTGAGGACATTCCTGATATTTTCATTAGGAGAGCATAAGCAAACCGCGAGGGCCTCCCTAACATTTTCACACTACTAGACGTCTTCATACGGTGGCAAGAGGAGGACAAAACTTCTGCTAACCATAGAATTTGAGACTTTGATGGTACTGGACCATGTGGGAGAGCTCAATTATGGCACCGCATTATCCACCCAAGAAGAAAGTAGTTGATTACTATTTCAAAATTTGATCGAATAGGAAGCTACCCTCAGATCAATAAACCTTACCTCCTCTTCACCCTTTATTTTCTTTTCAAACAATGAGTCAAATGATTTTCAAAATCTCTTTCAGAATCAAACCGAAAACTCTCGAATAGCAAGTGATGCAATCACTATTTATCTATCGTACACCTCAATCATGTTGAAAGCTACGATACATGATGATCGTTCAGCACTTATAAAATCAATCCCGATATGTGGCTGAAATAATCGAACTACTTTCCAACATGAGATCATTACTAATATACTCCATGACATCTGTGAGGCCAATGAAAGTCCCACCGTTACTTGACACTGGGGCATTTTTTTTAAGAGCGTTAGCACCTTGGTAGCGATACTCAGGTCACAAGACTGATACCCCAAACTGGGGCATTTTTTAAAAAAAAAAATCAACTTAGTTCTTGCTTCCCCACCTTGAATATCCCAAACTGGGGTATTTTTTTTTAAAAAAATTTTAGCTCTTACTTTTCTGCCATAGGACCCCAAAACGAACATCTAAAACAAAACAACAGAGATACACTCAAAAAAAATAAACACCATACTCTAATACTACTCATTCCCCCTCTAATGTAACATACAATGACAAACATAAACAAACATAATAAGAGAAAAATATCGCTCATTCTCAGCAATAAAGAAAAAAAATAATATAGTTACAAACCTCTTAGGATTTAATACCCGGGATGCAAAATAAAAATGAAGAAAAGACATTAGAAACTAAAAATGCCCCAAACTTTTTAAATCCTAAGTTTATAAACAAAATTTAAAACAAAACCAAGCCCCTTAGCCTCTATTGATAGCATACACCTCCTAAATCACAAAACAACAAATGTCACCCTCACAAATATCCTCCACCTAATTAAATCTATGACAAACTCAGATGAACCAATAATTACACAACAATTAACCTCCTAAGAAACACCAACCCCCCCAAGTCAAGATAAACCAGTAGAATCTAAATATTTAACACCTATCTAGAATCTAAGAAAACTCACACTTTTCGACCTCATGATTCAAAACAAACAACAACAAAAAAAGACTAAAACTCAAGTTAAAATCAAACCTCAAACCAATAAAAAAACTTTTAATTAAATTAAATAAAAAAAGGACAAACAACAATTCATTGGAGTGAGACCCTGACTAAAAAAAAAAAAGCCCCCAATTAATCAAATAAAACCAAGTAAATTTTCTAAACCAGGCTCAATAATTCAACTTAATCTCGGGATAAACCCTGAATAAATTCAGCATAAATCCTAAAGCTCTAAACTGAACCTTAAAACAAGTCAAATAAATCAGATAAATCCAACTAATTCACAAAGAAATTTAAACGAATAAACAAGCACAATAAAAATAAAAGAAATGCACCTTCATTTATAACTTAAAATTTTACAACTATCACCGGAGGCATACCTCCTAAATTTACAACCCAAAATGAAAACCTAAAACTTTAACCTACAACCCAAAATGAAGACTAGGTTCGAAATTGAGACAAAGCAAGGAGCAGATTCTGCTTGGAGCGTCCAATTAGAGACTTTAGGGAGAATTAGTTGGAAACGCATCCCTCCACTTTTTACTCCTGCTCTTCCGCTATCTTCGCCTCCTCCACCGCCACCGTTCAACACTACCTTCACTGCTCCCTAAAAAGGATCGATGTGAAGACAAGTGCACTCATTCTCAATACCGCCCATTCCCAGAACAACACTGTCCATGAGCATCACCTCAGGACTGAGATCACGCGAAATCACGAATCTAGGAAGAAATGACATCCCAATCGGACGGTTAGATTGCCCGATATATCTAAAATAAGGATTTTAGGGCACGAAATATTCCCAAAAAGTCAATAATCGAGACTAAACCAAAATAAAAAATAAATTAAAGTTCTTTCACTTATATAGAGTATGGACTTAATCACGTGCACGGACACGTGCGCTTAATTAGATCACGCGCCACTCACGTGGCGCATAATCCAGCATACATGCTCTGACCCGAGCGCGTAATTAAACCATCGCCCGTGCCCAACGATGCGACGCTCTAATCGCGCTCAGCCCATGTGCTACGCAAACCAAGCAAATGACACACTATAAATGCACAATATGAAAGGTCACCTGTACGTTGACTATACGATGACTAGGTAATGCCTCAATCATGCGCATGGACCATAGCGCATAATCCAATTGCACGCGCACATACCCGTGCATAAATGACCCTTCAAGCCTGATATCGCATGCTCGAACTCAAGCACGTAATCAGATTGAGCGCTTGAAAATCGACACGTAATACCTGATTTTGGATGAAATTTATTCCCTCAATACCCTTCTATCCCATCGCGGCTAAGATTCTTTTATCACGTCGTGGTCACACCCTTTTGTCCCATCGCGCAGCCTCATAGGTTGTCCCAAAAAGACACACGCCCCTTACTGCATTGCCCTCATGACCCCACCAAAAAAAAGGAAGACCCCACTGCGATAACGTGCACAAGCAACAATATTACCTCAATAACCAGTCCCATCAGGATAAATTAGTCATGCCTCCATGACCCATCGCGAAAAGCCGAAGGGATACCGCCAAAAAAAAACTAAGCCAATCACGACGCAACCACAATGTGATCTCACATAACTCAAGATCTACCAAAAAAAGACAATAATATCTCATCACTAACTACGTCCAGCCGGCATCCCATCACAAACCTCACTACCTGAAAACAAAAGAAAGCTCAGACAACACCTGCCACGCCGAATAACGAAAAGCGGGAAAGCCCAGTCATGTCCCATCGCTAAGCCAACGGACTCTCTCTCTCTCTCTCTCTTCCGAATCAACCCTCAAGTCCTGTCGCGACATTATTTCTCCCCAAGACGTCGCATCACGACCTCCAAAACCTGCCACAGTGGGTCGGAAGAGAACAAATTTCCAAAAGTTCCATCGCGACATTACACCCGGATCACTGCATCACAATAATAGCCACAAAGTCTCATCGCGACACAACAACACCACGAACAGTACAAAGCTGCGTGCAACACAGGTAAGTACTGCCCACTCTCTTTTAATTACTCGATATTGCCTATAAATATAGTTAGCTATGACTAAATCAAATATTTTTAAAACTCGTCTCGCTCGACTCGCGAACCACTATAGTCCTCCTGTAAGAGACAATCATCAATGTTCGTCGAGAAGGTTAGATGTAGTATCCGGCATACCAAGTATCGTCTTGACAACCACAATAACGGTCGGGTCCACAAATCTCGTACTAGTGGATCTGCTCAGCGAAGTCTTGAGAGCCACATTTTTCCCATTTTACCATCGAATTGATCTTAAGTTAGAATCCCTAAAATCTCAAAATTTTAAAACGCCCCTTTATTTCACAAAAAAAAATAGCAAAATAAAAATAAAAATAAAAATAAAGAGAGAACAAAGCAAATAGACCTGACTCACCTTCCTTTAAATTAAACTTGAACCCGACCTTTAACTCTTAAGACCGCCTGAACCTGCAATCAAGCGCATGCACCACTGCGCAGAATTGGATCAAGCGCATACTCCACTGCACAGAATCATTGGTTCAGACATATTAAGACTAGAATGCCCAACCTAGACTACCCAATCTACAGACCAACCTCTTAACTTGCAATCGAGTGCATATCCCACTGCGCAGAATTGGATCAAGCGCATACTCCACTATACAGAATCATTAATTCAGACACATTAGAATTAAAATTCCTAATGTATCGACCTCCGATCTCCAGATGAATCAAGTGCACATGTCACTGCACAGAATTCAATTGAGCACACCTCATATGACCCCAATTTAATTATCAGCCCAAATTAGCTATTCCCCGGGAAACTGAACATTGACTATATTCAATCTAAGAACTTACAAATGTCTATTGGAAAATGAACGCCTAACGTGCATTGGTGTGAGTAATGATGCACTCGATCTGACATGACTTCCAAAAGCCATCGATATTACATGATATTTCATCTCTTTTTTATTATCGGTCCCTGAACCTTGTTTTTGACATTTGATTGATGCCCCGATACCTCGATTGCGGAAAATCTCTCTGTTAGCTCGCGCCATGCGACAGGATGCGTCATGTACCCGCAGACCCAGAATGTTATCTTTGACAGCTACCATTTACCCTTCAAATGTTTCATTTTAGCTTGCGCTAATAGATAAGAAAGTCAAGCATGTCATGTCAGTATCACCAATTCACATTTATAAATTTCTAAGAGAAGCGAGAAGACACCTCGAATGGGGTGTCTACTTCTTCGGCGCGTTCTTACTTCGTAAGAGCGCGCCAAAGAGGGGCATCTATAGACACCCCCATTTTGCCTTCTAAGAATATATATTTTTGTTCGGTTAACCTTTGGCTTTCTTTTTAACCCTGATATGGGAACCATGTACTAAAACAATAGCTCTGTGGCTCAGATCTTGACATGGGGAGGCTATATACTGAAACGATAGTATATAGTCGGAATGCAGACTAAAACAATAGTCTTGCATTTCATTCTAAAGACCAGACCCTGACAACCCCAAATTAAGCACCTAAAACCTTGCGCTTAATTTGATTGCACGCCAGACCATAAACGCGCAATCAGTCCCCCTTTCAGACCAAACTTCCTTTCTCAGACCTGTTCGAGACTCGATCACACACCTGAAATTGGGCGCGCGATCGGATTAAGCGCCACAAAACCTATGTGCAATTGGCCTACGCCCTAGCTAGTCTCATTACCCTTAACCCTTAAGTTTCCTTGATTAAGCGCTTATGACTAAACGCTTAATTAGATTGCGCACCTCCCATCACACTCACAATTAGCCCTAATTTTATTAGGACTGGGAAACTCGCTGAGCAAGTCAACCGATCGCTTACTGAGTCGGTGACTGACTCAAAGCGATTAAGCGCCAGGAAACTGACGTGTAATTCAATTAAACGTCTGAAATAGGGCGCGTAATTGAAGGAAAACCTATAAAAGCTTTTTTTCTCGAAAAGAGAGGAGGCTGGTAATTTTTTGAGAGAGAACGGATTTTTTTGGGATTCCAAAACCAGAGAACTCTGAGAACTAACCCATAGAGCATCTTAATCATGGTTTCGAGATTCAAGCTTCGAATCTTCGAGATTTCCCTCCGCAGCCCCGACCCTAGGTAAGGATTTAAACTTTTAATTCGCAATCATAGCTTCTAATCGCTAGATCTAGGAATTTTATTAATATTTTTATTTTTAGTTTTAGACCGCAGCACCCGTGTTCGGACCAAAATTTTATATATCTGGTTCCAGTTCTCTATTTCTAGAACCAGTCGTTAATCCATCAATCCAATATACCGATTTTAAACTTTAATTCAATTCTAAAATCTCGATTTACAGTCCTATCATTAATTTCTGGTTCTAATCCTTCGATTCAGAACCAATCTTTAATCATACGGCCTAATCTCCTGATTTTAGACCCAAATTCAGTCCTAAAAATTTAGTTTTTAGTTATAAATTGCTTATTTTAACATCTCTAAAAAAAATCTTAAATATAGTTTCAGTTTTATAATTCTAGTTTTACAATTTAATTCACAATTGTCATTTTGAAATCAACTCTGAAAATTGCCAAAGCACTATTTTATGGCCCAAAAATTCAGTTTATTTTCAACTTTAGCCACCCGATTTGTCGAAGGGAGCTTACGGAGGGTACTCGAGAATGAGGCCAATCCTCCTTAGCATAGCGGCCCCAAAACCCCTTTTTTAGGAATTTTAGAATTGATTAATTGCTTTAGTTGTATACTTTTAGTACTATTGATTAGTAAGTTTATTCCAGTATGCTTAATTAATTGTCTTAAATCTTCATATGACATCTCTTTAGATCTGAATTTAATTGATCAATTCCTTGCTTCAATTATAAGTAAATGGGATTAAATTCGTTGCTTCAATTAGATTCTCAAGCATAGTCAATTCATTACTTCAATTAGGGGTTTTTATAAAATTAGTTTATTATCTTAATCAGATTTGATAGAAAAATTAGTTTATTTATCTTAATTAGATGTTATTAGCATTAATTCCGTTGCTTAAATCATAGTTTCAGCAAAAATTAGTCTTTTAGTTCAATTAAAATTCTAACATGACTGCTATAATTGCTTCAATTAGAATTTCCATAAAATTGTTATACCTTATTCAATCAGAATTCTAGTATAGCCGATATGCCTGAATGAATTAAAGTCTCACTAGAACTATTATACATACATTCCTTGTACCAGTAGGAGACTGAAACTAATTAGACTCCCAATAGAATAAGAAATCAACCTTAATTGGATTCCTAACAGGATTGGAACAAACCTATATAACTAAATTCTTGATAGAATCAAAGGAGACCTAAACTGACCAGAAGTATAACTATAAAGGGAAATAAAAGAAAATCAAACTATCTAACCCAAAGACACAGAATGCTACTGACGTTCACAGGCAGATGATTCAGTATAAAAGCAACCCACACCCGCTCCTAAGCGTGATCATTGACGTGTTGCAACATCGATAAATATCTGCATCTGGCAATCGCAATAAATCAGAAACTTTTTAGGAAACCCCTTTTATTATTTATTTTTACCTCAATTATTTCAAACACTGCATCACTAGAGTCCACCATGATAGAATTGGAAGCCACTGATTCAACGGGAACCGAAAAGAACCTAGAAAAAGCACACACCAATAGGTAGGTGTCTTTATAAATATAATTTAGCATTGTTAGCATTGTGATCTTGCCAACTGATGTATTTATTGTTATTCGTAGAGAGCCAAGGTCGTTGCTGGAGGTCCCGTTTCGACATTTGATCCATCTTCAGTTGCTTCCTCTAGTCCAAAGGATCCAGCGATGGCTCAGCTTCGAGCCGAGCTAGATCATTGGGTGAGTTCCATTCAATCTTTTATCTCATTTGTGTCATTGCATTAGTTTGTTGGGTGTCATTATTTCATTTTCTTAGTAGCTTACTAACACTATGCGGTATTTCAGCGTCGGGTTGCCGAGGATCTTCAGGCGAGGGAGGCGACCGCTGCCTCTCTACGCCCGGAGAGTCAGGTATAGTTTTTTTTTTTATGTGGCGTAATTCTATTTAGGTTACTTCGTCTTTACATTATTATGACATGTCTTGTGTTAGTTTGTTTGGTTCTTTATGTAGGCTGTTCCGGACTCTGCTCTCGGGGTTCCCCCTCAGGCGTCTATTCCTATCCCTACTCAAGGTATATTTTAGTTATTATGTTTGTAATTTATTTATCATTATGGTATTTATCTGATGTATTTATTTGTTTTCATTGTAGATGCCTACGTTTGTTGTTCCTTCCATGCCTCCTACTGAGCCAGTGACCGCTACGACAATTGAGAAACTTTTGGAGGAGAGGCTGGATCTGGTATAATCCTTCCCTTTTCAAAGTTTCTTATTTTGTTCATATATATATATATATATATATATATATATATATATATATATTAGTTTTTTTTTTTACTTGGTGTGGTTATGCAGGTCTGTCAGCTTGAGAAGGGGCGTCTAGAGGCGGCGCAACCGCGCGCCACTCCTGAGGTTAGACGGATCCTCGGGGAGATGCGGAGTCACGAGGACTTGCTTTTTGAGATGATGGTGGCACAGAGGACTCAGACTGAGGCATTGGAGGCGACGCATTGGACGATGCAGGCAGAGATGCAGGTGACCCTAGATCAGCTGCAGTATCGTCTGACGAGGAGTGAGTGAGGGATACATAGGCTGGCTTGTCAGCTTGGTGAGTCAGAGTCGAGGGCTACGGGTTCCTCGGCCAAATAGTCTCGTCATACATCCCATGATCGTGTCAGGGGTGATGCTCGTGAGGATTCTTTTATTCGTGAGGTTCTTGCGAGGTATCCTCCTCATTTAAGATCAAGGCGATCAGTTAGTCAGGCGAGTGAGGGGGGTTCTATGGCGGGGCCTCGTCATCTAGAGGTTTTGAGGACTCCAGGTGCTGGGATTATATTTTCAGAAGACCAGTCTACAGACCTCCGAGCTGATGATACCGGAGATAGCGGTGGTCGTCCATCCCAGCGACAACATAGGGAGTAGGGGTGTGTGTGTGCGTGTTTATTTTGTATTCATGGCATGTGTGTTGTATATATAGGGGGGACTTGGAAGGCATGATCTTCCTCAAGATTAATTTCCCAATATTAAAGGTTCGTTCAAAAACTTTCTTATCGTAAGCCCTGGCCACTCTCCTCTTATATACCTGAGCGTGATCAGCTACCCTTAGACATGTTTCATCGAGCTGCTCTAACTGCGTGAGTAGGGCAATTCTCCTCTCGTCTAAGGATAGCTCATCATTGAGTTGAATCCGTAAGGATGGTACTTGTATCTTATATGATAGGACTTCCTCCATCCCGTAGGTAAGGAGGTAGGGAGTTTGGCCAGTAGTCGTACGAATAGAGGTCCTATAGGCCCAGAGTGGTTCTGGTAGTCGTTCAGGCCAGTCAGCTCCATTGCTTATTTCTACTATGTATTTCAAGATTTAAATCAGCATTTTGTTCGTAGCTTCTGCTTGTCCATTGCCTTTAGGATAGAATGGTGATGAGTGGCACAGATCGATGCCGTACTTCTTGCATAACTTCATCTTCTCCATGATGAACTGTGGTCTGTTGTCAGTGACAAACATCTTGGGTACTCCAAACCTAGTGATGATATTCTGAATAATAAACTTTATAAGTGTTGAAGCGGTGATTCTGACATAGGATTCAGCTTTTACCCTTTTAGTGTAGTATTCGGTCACTGTAAGTATCAATGCGTGCTTTTGAGTGTTTCCAACGGTGTCTGTGAAAGGTCTAATGACATCGAAGGCCCACATTGGAAATGGCTATGGCGAGGTCATAGTATTCAATGCGATTGATGGAGCTTTAACTAGTGCGGCGTGTTCATGGCATTGTTTATAGGATTGGACGTAGAGGTGGCAATATTTTATCATTGTCTGCCAGAAGTAACCCTATCGTGTAACTTGATAAACAAGTCTCTGTCTATCAAAGTGGGTGCCGCCCGCACTGGCGTGTACTTCTCGAATGATGTATTATCCTTCGGTAGTCGTGATGTATCATTGTAGTACTCCTTTAGTGAAGGCCTCTTTGTATAATGTTTAGTCGAGTATGCAGAATCGGGCATATCGATTCCTTATAGTCTTCTGTTCGATCTTCGTGGCATATGGTGGGACGTATTGATGTTTCAAGAAATTCTAGATGTCGAAATATCACGGTTGTCCATCGTTGGTCGGTGATTTTTCAAATCTGAATATAGCAACTTTGATTTCTATCTTGACGTGCTTTTCTGGGGTAATTGCTTCTTTCGGTCCTATACTTGTGGGGAGGATGGGTAATTCTCTCTTGACGATCCATACTACTTTGTGGGTGGGTACTATCAGCTTTTCGATGAAGAAGGTCTTGGTATTTTTTCTGACGGATATTTGGATGATCAAGGCTAGCTGCGAGCTTGTTTTCTAATCTAGGGATGTGCGTGAAAGAGATTCTTTTAAATTTCTTTACTAAATATTGAGTAGTTTTTAAGTATGTCATTAGTCTCCATTTCTTGGTTTTCCATTCTCCTATGACTTGTAAAATTACTAGTTTGGAATCACCGATAATTTGTAACTGTTTAATACCTAATTATAGTGTTGCTCATTGTCCATCTATAAAAGCTTCATATTCTGCGGCATTGTTAGTGGCAGAGAAATCTAGTTGAAAATCTTTAGGTATGACAACTCCTTCTGGGCTTAGGAGGACTATCTCGATGCCTTTTCCTTTGTGATTTAGAGCACCGTCAAAATAAAGGGTCTATGAGGTCTTATCGGGCTCTTTGTTATGAATCATGAGTAGGTCCTCATCGGGGAAATTTGCATATACAGACTCGTCACTTGGCAGTGAGAACTCCGCGAGGTAATCGGCGACTGCTTGCCCTTTGATCGATTTTTGCGTGACATAAGTGATTTCGAATTCTTGCAAGAGCATATGCCAGTGAACGATCTTTTTTAATATTACAGGCTTTTCGAATACGTACTTCATAGGATCCATTCGGGCTAGTACTAGTATTTTATGTTCTCCGAAGTAGTGTCATAATTTGGTAGAAGCCCACACCAATGTGAGATAATTCTCCTCCATTGAAGTGTACTTTCGCTCGTATTCGACCATTGTCCTACTGAGGTAGTAAATAGCCTTATCTCTCTTGTCGTCTTCTTTATATTGTCCCAGAATTACTCTTATTGCTTTATCGTTCACTGAAAGGTATAGAATTAGGGGTCTTCTGAGAACTGGTGGCGATAGTATTGGCGGGTTAAGGAGGTACTTCTTGATATTATTGAAGGCTTGCTGACACTGATCATCCGATTTGTACGCAATTCCTCCTTTAAATAGTCTCTAGAAAGGATCGCACCTATCCGAATGCTGGGAGATAAATCTTCTGATGAATTGCAATCTTCCTATCAGGCCTTGTAACTCTTTGATATTTCTGAGAGGCGACATCTCGAGGATAGCTCTGACCTTTGCAGGGTCAACTTTGATTCCTCGCTTGCTAACTATGAAGCCAAGTAATTTTTCGGAAGTGACCCCGAAGACACATTTCTTTGGGTTCATTTTTAGCCGATATTTCTTAGCTCTTTGTAACACTAGTCAGAGCGCTTCAACATGTCCTACTCGTGTTTGGGACTTCACTAATATTTCATCGACATAGACTTCTACACATTTATACATCATGTCATGGAAAATAGTCATCATGGAGCATTGATACGTGGCTCCTGCGTCCTTGAGCCCAAACGACATAACGACGTAACAGTATGTTTCCCATGGTGTGGTGAAAGAGGTCTTCTCTTGGTCGGACTCTGCTAATTTGATCTAATTATATCCAAAGAAATCGTCCATAAAGGATAGCATCTCATGTCTAGCGGTGTTGTCGACTAGAGTATCAATGTGTGGAAGTGGGAAGTTATCTTTTAGGCATGCCTGGTTAAGGTTTCGAAAGTTGATGTAAACCCGTACTATGTCGTCTTTCTTGGTGATAGGTACTATGTTGGCGACCCACTTAGGGTAAAAAATGACTTGAATAAATTTTGCTTTGTATAACTTGTCAACTTCCTGTTTAACTTGGAGGGCGGTTTGTGGGTGCATCTTACGGAGTTTCTGCTTAACAGGCTTTACATCGGGTTCTAAGACGATGCGATGTTCTACTAGACTTGGGTCTAGATCAAGCATGTCCTCGTAGGACCATGCGAAGGAATCAAGGTGTTCTTGCAGGACTTGTGCAATTTGTTGGCGTTCCTTGGAGTTAAGCATTGCGCTAATCAGTAGCTTCTTGAGTTTCTCTCCAGTGCCAAAGTTAAGTTCATTCAGCTTAGGTTTGCTTATCGAAATGCTTGATAACCCGTTGGAAGTCCAGTGCCTCCTCGGTAACTGGTGTTCTTTCTTCATCCTTGGTAAGTTCGTATACTGTAAAATTGCTATACTGGGGATCTGAGTTTGCAAACGGTAACCCTTCATCGGCACAATCTATGACTAAGAGATCTTTGGTAAGGTGAAGGTCAAGACTACTGATTCTTCTCTCAAAGTCACGAAGTATCTCGTCCTGTATGACCACTGGCTAGTCGTCTAGCTGGGATGCTTTACGTCCTCATGCGGGGAATGGGATAGAGACCTTTGGAGAAAAGTATCCTTGTTGGCCATAAACTTGGTTCGAGACGAAGAGTTTCCTTTCTTTTATGAGGTTTTCTAATTGTTTTAGATTTTATATTTATAAATTTTTAGGGGTTTCTATTTTTTCAATTTTTTTGATTTTTGATAATAAATATGGTACAGGATCGGTTGCCTCAAGGGGCGCCGAGAGAATTGCTTCCTCTAGTTAAGGGAGCGAGACGGCTGCTGGAGTCGTTCGAGCGATTCTTTGAGAAATGCAGACTTATTGTGAATTTGGCATTTTTTTTTGGAGTCCTCATCTAATGAGATCTTTTGAATCAGTGACGCTGGTGATAGCGGCACTAACGCTTGGACTTCTCTGCCACATTGATCGCCTCTTCTTCGAAGAAGCTCTTAAGATCGTAGTCAATTGAACTATCATCCTCTAGGTTATAATAATGTTGTTCTTCCCACCAAGGGGGGTCTCCCAAAGGATCCTCAAGGGCAGCGAGTTCCTTTCCTTAATCTTCGTAATATGTTCGGATGAGCGCGCATGCTCGGCAGCGAGGTTGATAATGGTGAAGAATGCAGGGGAATTCCCAAGGACATTCCCATCCTTCTAGGTTAGAGTCAAAGACGGTATCGAATTCATCTTCTTGATCTAATAGTGCTTGAAGTCCTAGATTGGCTCACTTCGCTAACTCGAGTGCCGGGAGGTCTATCCAGTAGTCCTCGTCATCACTCGGGGGAGGTTGTCACTCTTCCTCTAGAGATTTCTAAAATATTTAGAGTTGCGACGAATCTGAGGATGTAGAAGTGTCCAGTTCAAGTTCCTCTTCAAACTACAAGAGGGCAATGCGAGTGTTTCCCCTAGGTCAACTGAATGACCGTTGGGATTTTCTGCTTCTTGTGCCGGTAGCTGAGCCAATAGGTCATTACTTGTGTCGATGGTCACAAGATTGGAGTGATTCGACTCTTTTATCGTAGAGTGTCGGGTCCAACTAGTGAAGCATTCTAATATGCTGGCGCATACCCTACAACGGGGTTGGTATGGGTAAGCGATACAAGGGGAGTCCCAAGGGCATTCCCATCCCTCAAGGCCAAGGCCGAGGTGGATGCTAGACAAGTTAGTATTTTCTTATGGAGTATCATCTTTTTCTCATATTAAGCGTAAGTGCTCTTCACTATCTTGCAAGGTTGTTATGTGAAGATCTTCGTCATCAGTGGATTCCAAATCTTCTACTCGTGGGTCGAGTTCTGGAGGTTCTTCTCTCCTCACTTCTGTAAATTCCTTAGTATCAAACATGGGCTTGACTCTTTTGAGCGATTTATTAATTTTGTTGTTTAAATTGGTTAAATCATTGAACGTTTTAGTCATTCGCTCAATTTCCACTTCTTGGGATCTAGTGAAGGACACTTCCTTATGCTTTGGCACATCTTCTTTCTTAGTGGTCCCATAGGCGAAGCGGTCATATAGAGACCATTTTGGTGAGGTAGGGGACAAGTTGCTTGCGGGCCGTCCGATTGACAACCTAACCCTATATACTTACGTATTTGCGCTGGGACAATGGGTCCTATACGACCTTGCTTATTTTTACCGAGTCCGGTGTAGGAAATGTATCCAAGTTGGTATATAAGGTCCTACCCTTTTGTCGCGATAGGGTTAATGGCATAGAGTTTGGTGAGGTCTGGGCCAACCTCTCTTCTCATTAATTTTTGTCGACGTGTTGGGAGAAAACTAGGAGGGATAGGGGGACGGACTTCCGCAATGGTTGTCTCATCAGGGATTCGAGTCTTTTGAATATGACCTGTGTTCAACACATAATCTTGAGCGGTTGGTATGCTCACCGCGTAATCAGTATCCATCTCCTTGAGGGGTGCATCATCATATATACGGATGATGGAGTCCTCGTATGGGAAATTGACGCATTTATGGTATGTGGATGAGACGGCCTTCATTGACTCCAGCCATTTTTTTCTTAAAATGAGATTGTACGTACTAGCAAAATCATAAACATGGAAGGTAACAGCTTTCGTTATAGATCCGAGGTGAACTTGTAGCTTGATAGTTCCTTTGACAAAGCGATGCGACCCATCATAAGCAATGAGTGAAAGTGCGGAGGGCCTGACATCCTGCTCCGTGTATTCAAGCATTTTTAACATGGTGAGAGGGCAGATATTAAGTCCTGCTCCCGTGCCAATGAGTGTGTGTGGTACAGAGAATCCTCTAATTATGACAGTAAGATATATGGGGGACGCACTCCCGTGAAGTGACTCTTTGGGCATGTCTGCGTCTATAAAAGTGAGCGTCAGAGGTTGCGCCATAATCGAAGTGATTTGATGAAGCTCATCTAGGGTCGTATCCTCATCCACTTGCGTATCTTCAAGTGTTCTTATCAATAACTAGTGATGATCAGGTGATTTCTTGATGAGTTCTAGTATGGATATCTAGGCTGAGATCTCTGGAAATATTGCAGAAGGTTGTATTCTTTCTCTGGCTCAAGCGCAATTTCTTTGTCTGGCCGATGGGTCTTAAGTGCAGGTAGTTGGAATGGTTGAGGTGCAGGAATTGGTGGAGGGATTATGTGAGGTGGGGGAGGCAAGTTAACTTCTCTTTCTCTCAGATTCCCTTCTGACGGTTGTGCATTCGTGAAATTCTTATTTCGAGGGAAAGGCGGAGGTGGGTAATTGGTTCCCGATTTGAGAATCGGGCAAGTCGGTTGTTGACCGAACCCAACACGGCTTGACACAAATGTATTTGTAAAAGGGGTGAAATTTGAGGTTGGAATGCATACCTGAATGGTACCGCTCTAAGGTGGGAGGTATTGTGTGTAATCTTCCACTTCTAGGAAAGCAGAGATCAGTGTCTCGCATGGTTCAGGATGTTCTTTTGGCTTGCTTTCTTTCAGATCCAGCGAACGCTCGGTGGTTATTTCGTTGTCTTGGCTTGGAGTCTTTCGGGTGACACTTTCTACCCATGTAATAATTTGGGCTACAGTTTAGAGAGCGTGATCTCCATACTCGGGTTCAGAATCGGACAAAGGAAGGGGTAATAACGTTGGTTCAGGATTTGGAGAGGTTGGAGGTTCTGGGGGATGACTACGGAGGAGTGGTCTCCTAGCCCTAAAGGAATGAACTCGCATCTGAGTGAATTTTGGATAAGGAGGTGGATTCGACGGGGCGATGCGAGTGATCAGGGTCGAGGGGTGTGGGGGTGAAGGAGCTCTTCCTGGTGTGGTGAAAGTAGCAGAGGATTGAATGCGAGTGATTAAGGTGGAAGGTTGGAAGGGGGATCGACTGAAGAGATCTACAGTGGTGACCTGAGCCAGTGTGGCTTGGTTGTGGTTGGGCATGGGGTTATTGACGATCCCTAAATTTTGTTGGGATTGGTTATTATTAAGATTAGGATTCCTAAGCACTTCCCAATTGATTTGACTTCAGTCATTCATATCATAAGTTACATCCCTGAGGACCCAACAGTCTTCTAGGTTGTGTCTCGCGTATCGATGGAAGGTACAATATTTACTATAGTCTAGATTTATCGACCATGGGCGGGGTCTTTTCTGCTGGAATTAGAGGAGATTTTGAGTGTTAAGGAGAAAGAATATATTGAGAATTATATCCGATAAAGGGGGATAGTGTTCCCGCCTCGACTGGTAAAGACCTCTAGCTAGATTAAAGTTCTGCAGTGGGGGCACAATATTGTAATTCGGCACGTGGGCCAGTCGATTTTGCGTCGTGTTCTGATTCTAGTAGATGTTGGGATATTGATTTCTATTTTGATACTGGCCCTAATTCTGATTCTGGCTTTGGTTTTGGTTTATATATCTTTGCTAATTAGTGCCTTGATTTTGGTTCGTGTATCATTGCTGATTTTAATTTTCCCTAAAGTTTCATAGGTGGAAATTTTCGTTCTTAGGGTTTTGTCCTTAATTAACAACGGTGTTGACCTGTTCGGTTCATAAGGCTTTCTTATTATTTTTTATTTTTGATTCACTGGAAGAGCCCAGTTTCGATGTGAGTATGGATAGAGAAAGGTCTCCACCTTTAATGTCACGCTAGTCAGGATGCCCGAGAGTGGAGTGCAGTGAAGTTGGGGCAATCACTTATGACGAGTGCGCTCTTTAACGGTTCTCTAGTATTATCGATGATAATGTCTACCAAATCCTTCTCTTTTATTGAAGTGTCGGTCCTAGCAATGAGTTTTCTCCATCTGGTGACGAAGTCGGTAAATTCTTCATCAAGTCCTTGCTTGGTTGCCATTAGATCGTTGAGACTGACTATCTCTTGGATCAAGTATTTGTATTGGTCTAGGAATTGACTGACTAATTCATCGAAGGCTTCTATCTTATAAAGCGGGAACCCCGCAAACCAATCTAAAGCTTCTCCTTCTAATGAATGTTATAAATAATGAATGGAAAGTCCTTGATTATCACGTATGGGTAGGCAATCATTACAAAAGATGGCCAAGTGATGATTCGGATTTTTCGTGCCATTATATTTGATAAATTTCGATGGGTTAAATCCTCTTAGTAAATTAAGCTCAATGTCTTGGCAAAAATTTTCAAATCCGAGTGAGTGACCGGGGCACTCTCTCTTGGTCATATACTCATCGATCATTTTAGGGAGATCTTCGATTTTAATGGTATTGTCTTTTAAAGTGACCCGTGAGCAAACCTTGTCTAAAGAGTCATCGTTAAAGAATGTGTGGGAAGGTTGTCTCAATGGTGTCGTGCGAGCTGACACCGTGCTCAGGGTAGGAGGTGGCCTCTCTTGTTGCTCTTGTTCCTTTGAAAGTTGTCGTGACCTAATGGTTTTGTATGCGGCAGCCAACCCTCGAAGCAATTCCTCAGAGCTGTCATCTCCTCTTTGTATTCTTTGAATATTGAGTTCTACGATCTGTTGAGCAATGAGGTTTTGTCTGATGTTACCATCTCTCCCATTATGATTATTACCGGTGTGTGGGGTGGAGAAAGGATTTTCTTACTCGTCGGCCATGTTAATCTCAGGTTGTTGTGGGCTGGAATTGCGAAATGGTTCTTCTTCGTACGTGGGGTTGCTATGATATCCTCACAATGGTGGGTCTCCTAAACTCACTCTTCGTATACCAAGCATCTCGAGTCTTTGACGAAGACTCACATATATATATACATATAAAAGAGAATCTAAATGACACGATGGAAAGAAAAATAGGGAGATAAGATGAAAACTAACTATCTAGAAAAAGAGTTTGCAAAAGTGTCCCATCGCGATCGCCAGTCAGTTGGTGCGCGCTTTTTCTGGGTTCCTCTAAGTTCCCGTTGAATCAGTGGCTCCAATTCTGTCCAAGTGGACTCTAGCGATGCAGCGTTTAGAGTGTTAGAAATAAAGGGCTTTCTAGGAAGGTTCCTAGTTTGTTGCGATCACCAGCTGCAAATATTTAACGACGCTGCAACACGTCAATGATCACGCTTTAGAGCGGGTATGGGTTACTTCTATACTGAATCATCCGCCTGCGAACGTCAGCAGCTATGTCTTTTCTTATAATTTAGATAGTTTAATTTTCCTTTTATTTCCCATTATTGTTATAGTTCGGATTAGTTTAGACTTCCCAATTCTCTTTTGAGTCTAATTATGTGAAAATTTATTATGATTTATTTAATTTAGTAGTCTAATTCTATCAGGAGTCTAATTAATTTTAGTTTCCTAACACTACTAGAATTCTAATTGATATAATGTCCTAATACTACTAAGAGTCCAATTAACATCAGTCTCCTAATTGTATTAGGAATGTAGGTGTATTAATTTTAATGGAACTTTAATTAAACCAAGCATGCTGATTATATTAAAATTCTAAGTAAAGCAAGTATGCTAGCTGTATTGAAATTCTAATTAAGACGAATATACTAATTATACTGAAATTCTAACTAGAGCAGTTATAACTATCCTACCAGAATTCTAATCGGAATAGGGAACTAATTCTACTAAAACTCTAATTAAAATAAAAAGACTAATTTTACTGAAATTACTATTATAACGAAAAATTAATTGTCCTAAGATTCTAATGAAAGCAATGAATTATCTATGCTAAAAGCCAATTAAAATAAGATAACTGATTTTTCTAGAATTATGATCAAAGCAATGAATTCTAAAGATATAATAAAAATAAAGCATGTAAATTAATTGTACTAAAATTCTAAGAAAAAATTATGGAACTGATATTATAATCCTAATTATAGCAACTAAATAATTCCAAAAAAAATGAGTTTTGGGCCCGCTATGCTAAGGAGGATTAGCCTCGTTCCCGAGTACCCTCCGTAAGCTCCCTTGGGCAAATCGGATGGCTAAGATTAAAGATAAATTAGATTCATAATTATAAAAATAATATTTTTTTTTAATTTTTCGGTGTCGGTTTCAGAGTAATAACTATGAATGAAATTGAGAAACTAAAATTAATATTTAGGATTTTTAGAAATATTAAACTAAGAAATTTAAATTTAAATTTCTAGGACTAAATTCGGGTCTGAAATCAAAAAATCGGATCGTATGATTAAAGACTGGTTCTAGAATCCAAGGACTAGAACTAGAAATTAATGATAGGACTGGAGATTAAGATTTTAGAACGGAATTAAAGCCTAGGATCGATGCGTCGGACCGTCGGATTAAGGACTGGCTCTAGAAACAAAGGACTAGAACCAGAAATAAAAATTTGCAGTCTAAAAAGGGTGCTACGGTCTAAGATTAAAAATTAAAACTAATAGAATTCCTAAATCTAGAGACTAGAAGTTACGGTCGTGAATTAAAAAATTAAATTCTTACCTAGGGTCGGGGCTGCGGAGAGAAACTTTGAAGATTCGGCGCTTGAATTTCAAAGTCATGGTTAGGTTGCTCTATGTGCTCATTCTCAGAGTTCTTTGGTTTCGGAATCCCAAAAAAGTTTGTTCTCTCTCGAAAATTTTTCAGCCTCCTGGGCGAATTAAGAAAAAAATCTTTTATAGGTTTTTTTCTAATTAAACTCCCTATTTTAGGCATTTAATCAAATTACGCGTCGATTTCCCAGTGTTTAATCGCTTTGAGTCGGTCACCGACTCAGTGAGCGACCGGCTGACTTGCTCAGCGAGTTTCCTAGTCCTAACCGCATTAGAACTAATTGCGCACCCATTTTGGGGTGGGTAACTCAATTAACATTTCCTTCTAAAGCGCTTAATCGAGGAAACTTAGGGGTCAAGGACAGTGAGGCTAGGCCAGGCGTAGGCTAATTGCGCACTCGTAATATGGCACTCAATCCGATCATGCGTCTCATGATAGACGTGTGATCGAGTCTCGAGTTAGTCTGGGAAAAGGAAGTCTGGTCTGAAAAGGGACTGATTGTGCGTTTGTGATTTGGCATGCAATCGAATTGAGCGCTTGGTTTTAGGGGCTTAATTCGAGGTTGTCCGAGTCGGGCTTGAAATGTCAAGCTATTGTTTCAATTTGCATTCTGACTATATACTATTATTTCAGTATATAGTCTCCCTATGTTGGGATCTGAGCCACATAGCTATTATTTCAGCCTGTGTTCAGTCATGTACTATTGTTTCAATGTATGGTTCCCACGTCGGGAGTATGGGGCCTGAGCCATAAAACTATTATTTCAGCCTGTGTCCAGCCATATACTATTATTTCAATATATGGTCCCACATTAGGGTTAGGGGTTTGAAATGCGAGACTATTATTTCAGTTTGCATTCCGACTATATACTATTGTTTTAGTATATAGTCTCCCTATGTCAGGATCTAAGCCACAGAGCTATTGTTTCAGCATGTGTTCAATCATGTACTATTATTTCAGTACATGGTCCCACATTAGGGGTATGAGGTCAAAGGTTGACCGAACAAATTTATATATTTCAAGAGGGCAAAATAGGAGAGCAGCCTACTGCAGATCATCTGGATCAGCCAGAGAGTGTTGATGTGGGAGGCCCCTAGCCGAAGAAGGAGACGGCGCTCCGAGCCCGCATTGAGTTGTTGACTGATGAAAAGAGGGTCCTGCACAAGCTTTTAACGCAAGAGAAAGTTAGAGTAGGGATAGCAGAGAGCGAGGTCCTTCATCTGAAGGGATCTTTGAGTGTTGCCCTTTGAGCTACTGATGCCTTTATGAGTACTGAAATATGATGATATTTCATCCCTAAATGCCTATATTTAGCTGTCCGATGAAGGCTATCTGATGAAAATTATCAGATTTGAAGTGTTTCAGGTAAATACAAGCCAAGTGTGGAAAACAGCCCAAGAATTCTGAAAATAATGTTAAAACACTGTAACTTTGGGTCATCGAGAACTTGGTGCGACTTGCGGCTAAATTTGGACCTTCAAGACGGCCGAATTATGAAATTGTCAAAACACAAAAGTTGTAGAGCTTTTCGTCAGCTTTCCAACGGTGCAAGCATCACCTCAATCTGAGTTCGGGACAGAAAAGTTATGGGTGAAATACCGAAGCAGTGTCTGATACAAAAAGTGTACTAAAATTCACGGATTTCTGGGGGTCGATGCATCGACCCTTTTGGTCGATTAATCGAGGAGAAGCAGAGTCTGACACAGAATTGACTACTTAAAAGCTGATTTTGAGCCTCTTTTGTAGGGTCGACGCATCAACCCTAAATTGGCGGCTGGGGAGACCTCTGCGACCGGGAATCTATTTAAAGCGACTCAAACACTTCGAGGGAGAATTAGAAATTAGGGAGATAGGAGATTAGAGTTTTAGTTTTTTGCTTTTCTTTTTCATAGTTAGACATAGAAATAGGGAGTTTTTATTTATTCCTTTTTGAGAGCTTTGTTCCTTTAATTTTCAGTACTCATTCCTCCAGTTTATTATATTTTTGTTCAAGTTTATTCCTGCATTAATTTCGTTTCTGAAGATCATCGTACTTTTGGATCAAGTAATTTCTATTAAAGTTTGAGGTATTTTCAATTCATTAAATTAATGTTATTTTCCCTTATTTATTTATTTATATCATTTAATTACAATATGTGCGGCTAAATTCATAAGGATGGGGATCTAATGATTCCCATCCGAGGGATGTACTTTTAATAATATAAATTTAGGATTAAAATATGAGATCTTATTTTATGGTTGTTGTGCTATCAAGAACGGATGAAATCCCCGCCACTAACCGGGATCGCGTGTGCCGAGCCATGCCCGGGATCTCAGATCTGTGACGGTAATTTTACCCAATTATTGTTATGGTCTTTTTGCTTTCATCGTGTGGATATAATTACGATTATGATTCGGGATCGAGTGTGCCGAGCCATGCCCTGGATCTTGGAACTGTAATAGTAATTTTATCTTAATTACTCCCTAATCTGAAATCAAGTGTGCTGAGCCATGCCCTTCATTTCAGATCTATGGTGGTATTATTGTTGAAATTTTTACCCACTTTGGGGATGATTTTTATTTGAACCTGAGATCAAGTGTGCCGAGCCATGCCCTTGATCTCAGATCTATATATGAAAATCATCTAAGTCCTGATTGCAGGGATGCAACGTGGAACCTATTGGGGTGTTGACCATTTATCTTCCATAAAGGATGTTTGTTTTCAATGACATATCTCATAGCTTAATCCTTAGATTTATATTACGGGAAGAACGGACCAAAGATGGGAGGATTTAGTATCTTCATCTTTATCTTTATTTTTGAATTATCAATTAAATTTCAGTTTGTAGTCAGTAATTATCATCTCATCAAATCACCTAAATCATAAGACTGGTAGAATACTGTTAGATCTTAGTAGATTTTTGGAATTGCTTGTCTTTTTAGATCTTTCAAAATTAGTCCTCGTGGGAACGATCTCATACTCCGCACCCACTATATACAATTCGATTCGTGCACTTGCGAGTAAAACATTACAATTAAAATATCACATCATGCCTCTCGGAAGAGGTACAAGAGTTTGCATGGTCGTTGGTTGATCAAGTGGAATGTCCGGGAGGATAGTTTTCGCGCTGAGATTAGTGCCTTGAAGCGTGAGCTAGGCCGTTGATTCCTTCCTGCATATATAACTTTTTGCAGAGATCAGATATACAGAAAAGGGGCGTAAGAAACCCCTTTACAGATACACACATTTTGGTATACATATTTTCTTTATGTTTTTATTTTTTCTGCTTTTGTAAAAAAGAAAGAAAGAAAGCTTGACATCACACCGACTATTTTTTTTTTAGATGTGGTGTAAGCGGTGTATTTGTGAATGGAAAAAGGAAAATCTATTATATTTACACAGACTTCTCTTTTTTGTTGTTCTTTTTTTTATTAATGGGTCTCTTTAACAAAGAGCGCTTTCCACCCTGTTGTTTATTTTCTTTTTGTTTGGTCCGACGCCTCAATCCCAGGGTGAGATCTTGGGTCCCCTTTAGAGCATGGTCGAACCCTCTTTTAAGTGGTCAGATCTGGGGTGAGTTTCAGTAGTTTTCTCAAGACTGGAACATCAATCCCTTTGGACTGAGTCAAACCTTTCTCCTTACCTTGAGTCACACGTTTAACGATGTGGTTCCACAAAGACAATTCTATTTGGGGCTCAATTTGAACTAATATGAGCGACCCCAGCTGAAAAAAGGGGAACAGGGAGAGTAACCAAGAGGGCTCCCCCAACATTAATTTTATCGATCAATTCAAACCTTTCTTCCTTTTAACTTTTTCTTTTAAAACATTTTTGCTCACAACGCCCAAGGTGGGTTCGTCGTGCCTGTTTTTGCCCCATTTTTTTTACCCGTGGCGCCCTTTCGGGTTTTCATCACGTCCATGGGTTTAGCTCTCTTACCCCAAGCGCCCTTTCGAGTTTTCACCTGGTCCGCACAAGTTTATTGTTTTTATCCGTAGCACCCTTTCGGGTTTTTACTACGTCCATCTTGCTTTGAGCTTGTGTTTTTATTTTATTTTCTTTTTATTTCTTTCATCATTTTTTCTTCAAAAGTCACGACATAGATGTTGATTCCGTCATAGCCGGCTGGATGGGGTTCTGGTGTCGTCTCTCAACTCGGCTCGTGTTGACTTAACAGATACTATGACTGCTTGTGAACCTACAAAGAGGACTTTCTTCAGGGCGTAGCTTGGCCATGGGTTAGGTTAGGATTGAAGGTGTGCTGGGCTAAGAAGGTTTTCTTTATATGGCTTCAGTTTTTCACAGCATACTTTCTTCCTTGGGGGATTTTGCTGTACACGCCCCATGATTCTTTTATTTTTTCTTTTTCCTTTATCTTATTTTCAGGCAATTTCTTTTTTGAGTTTTTACTTTTTCAATTTTTTAGATTTTGATGGTAACTTTACTTCCCTTTTTTTGTATATGTACATATTATTTTTTTGGGGGGAGAAGGGGCTTATTGAAAGAAGGGCCTAGGCTCAAATGGGGTAGCAAAGGATATCATCATTTTTAGGGATATTTTTTAGCTATTGTGCTTGGAATGATGGCCTCTTTTGGGTGGTTCTTAAGCAGTCACGTATCTGTTTCACCAATACTTACCTTATCGCGATAGACTAAGCATAGAACCGTCGGACTTATCCAGCATTGATGGGCTTAGGAAGATAATCTTCGTCCATGGTGGCAAGGCAGATAGCGTATCCCTGTAGCACTTCTCGGATGACATAAGGTCCTTTCTAGTTCGGCTTGATTTTTCCTCTCGGATTGACATGGAGGAATGGGAAGATCTTCTTCAGTACAGTGTCTCCAACCTTTAGATCTCGAACGCAGACGCGTTTATTGTAAGCACGTGCGAATCACCCCTGGAACTTGAGTATAACACAAGGCTAGGAGTCTCTTCTCGTCTAACAAGTTCAATTGTTCGAAGTGGAATCTCTCTCTCTTTGCTTTGGGTAAGCCTATACGAGGATTCGGAGCGAGAGTACTTCAACCTCTGCCGGTAGGACGGCCTCAGTTTCATACACAAGGGAGAATGGTGTTGCCACTATAGCAATACGGATCGACGCTCTGTAGGCCCATAAAGTAAATGGCAGCATTTTGCTCCAATCTCGGTAAGTGACGACCACTTTCTCTAGGATGCGGACGACTGTCTTGTTTGCAGCTTTCACGGCTCCATTGGTTTGAGGTTGATAAGGTGACGAGTGATGGTGGTTGATCTTGTATTGCTCACAGAAGGTCCGGATGCGCTTATTCGCAAAGTTCACGCCATTGTCCGTGATGATATCCTTGGGTACTCCAAATCGGCACACAATATTATTTTTGAGAAACTTCTCGACGTAACAGGCCGTGATGTTAGCATATGACGCTGCTTCTACCCACTTGGTGAAGTATTCAATGGCGATGAGCATGAACCGATGTCCGTTTGATGCTTTTGAACCAATCATTCCAACAACATCAAGGCCCCAAGTAGCAAATGGCTAAGGAGTGGTCATACAGTGAAGATCGATGGTAAGAGCATGTATCAGACTGGAGTGTTCCTGACACTTGTAGCATTTCTAAACATGTTTACAGCAATCCGATTCCATAGTCGTTCCAAAGTATTCCTGTTGTAGAATTTTCTTAGCGAGCATGTGACTGCTGACGTGGGCTCTGCATACTCCCTCGTGGATCTCCTTCATGATATTGATCGCTTCACTTTCTGTAAGGCACCTAAGTAAGATGCTATTATAGGATCGCTTGTAAAGGCATTCCCCGTAAATAATGTAGCCTGTCGCTAGACGTTGAATGGTTCGTCAGTCCGTCTTAGGCGTTCCCTCAAGGAAAGTTAGTGTCTCGAGAAAATTCTTGATATTTGAGAACCAAGGTGGCTCATCATCAGGCTTTATAGGTTCCTCAATCTGTAGGTAGAAAGCTGGCTCATTTCTCTGCTCGATCATGATCGGCTTCATCTCAGCACCATAAAGGATTTCTATCATTGATGCCAATGTTGCTAGTGCATCAGCAAAGTGATTCCTTATCCGAGGGACATATGAGACAGTCACGTCCTCGAAATAAACTATCAGTTCCTCGAGGTGCTCATGGTAAGGGATCAGTTTCTCGTCTTTTGTCTTCCAATTTCCATTCATCTAGCATATGATCAACTGCGAATCGCCAAACACTCAGAGGTGAGTTACATTCAAATCGAGAGCTGCCTGCAAACCGGCGGCATAAGCTTCATACTCGGCCATGTTGTTAGTGCAAGGGAAGTTAAGCTTGATAGAGACTAGTACATGGGATCCTTTTGGTGAAATCAAACTGGCGCCAACTCCCTGACCCTCGGCATTTGCTACCCCGTCAAAGTGCATTACCCAAGATTCTTCTGCTTCTTTAGTATCGTCATGAACAGGATGTCCTCATCTGGAAACTCATTCTCAAAGGCCCATAATCTGACAAAGGATTGTCGGCAAGATGATCTACGAGTGCCTGCCCCTTAATCGACTTCTGAGTGACGTACGTGATGTCAAATTCAGACAATAAAAGCTACCATCGTACGGTTCATCCAGTAAGAGACGACTTTTCAAATAGGTATTTCAAAGGGTTCATTCAGGCCAGGAGTAGAACGGCTTGGGATAACAAGTAATGGCGTAGCCTCTGAGTAGCTCATATAAGAGCTAGGCATGCTTTCTCCAAATGAGAATAGCGCTTCTCATAATCAGTAAACTTCTTGCTCAAATAGTAAATGGTCTGCTCTCTTCTTTCCATCTCATCATGCTGCCCTAAGACACATCCCATCGAGACTTTCTTCGTGGAGAGATACATCAAGAGTGGTCTTCCCGGTTCAAGTGGCACCAAAATAGGTGGGTTAAGGAGGTAGCTTTTGATTTTATCGAATGCTGCTTGATAATCGTCATTCCATTCAATGGGTGAGTTCTTCCTTAGTAGCTTGAAGATCGGTGTGCAGATTAGGGTTAGCTGTGCAATGAACCGACTGATATATTATATTATGCCTAAGAACTCTCTAACTTCTTTCTCAGTAGATGGTGGCAGAATTTTTGTAATAGCTTTGATTTTGATTGGGTTGACCTCAATCCCTCTCCTACTGATGATGAATCCCAACAGTTTTTTAGACATAGCACCGAATGCGCACTTCTGTGGATTCAGACATAATCTATACTTTCTCAACCTCTCGAACAGCTTCTGGAGGTTTACCAAGTGATTGCTTCGCTCTGGTGACTTGGCTATCATATCTTCAACATACACCTCAATTTCTTGGTGCATCATGTCGTGAAACAGCGCAGTCATAGCTCTCTTGTACGTTACACCGGCATTCTTCAACCCAAACGGCATGACCCTATAGCAAAAGGTTCCCCAAGGAGTGATAAGTGATGTCTTCTCCTAATCTGCCTCTACCATCTTAATCTGATTATATCCTGAGAATTAGTCCATGAAAGAGAGCATTCTGTGCTTAGCAGTGTTATTGACGAAGATGTCGATGTACGATAATAGGAAATCATCCTTCGGGCTCGCCCTGTTCAAATTTCGAAAATCGATACACATACGGACCTTTCCATCCTTCTTTAGTATAGGCACAATATTGGCTAGCCACTGCGGGTATTTGGATACCATGAGAAATCTCGCGTCATACTGCTTGATGACCTCGTCTTTGACTTTCAACATCCACTCAGGTCGGAGACATCTCAACTTCTACTTAACCGGCTTCATATCAGGGTAGAGAGGCAACTCATGCTCAACCAAATCGGTATCCAAACCAGACATGCCTTCGTATGACCAGGCAAAAATGTCCTGGTATGATCGAAGGAAGTTGATCATGCTTTTTCTTTCTTCGAGATACAGCGATGTTTCGATTTTGGAAATTCGAGGAATCTCCTCAGTCCCCAGATTAACGTCCTCGATTTCTTCGACAATGGGGGTAGGGTCGTGCTCAAATTCGGTAAACCGGTCAAGGAGCTCATTGGGGAGCTCCTCCAAGGGGATATCCTCGTCCAGACTCGTAACTCCTACCTCTTCTTGTATTTTTATAGAAAAGGGGTCGATTTTACGTGGGAAGGGCATTTCAATTAAGGCATCTTTTTATGGGATTTTATCTGGAATTTTAAATGACAATATTTTTTAACTTTATATTTTTTCAATATTTTTGAAATTTTTATTTTCTTTGGACACAGACCCTTGGCAGCACGAGTCAGGGTATATACAAGGTATTGCATGCCAATGGCTTATCTCACTTTTTATAGGTTATTTTTTTTGGGAAACGGATACCAAATGTTAGGCCACTCCCCGCTTCCAGGGTTTGGAGTAAAGATGCCCAATTGCGTACCTGAGAGGTCGCTTCTTTACCTGTTTAGATGAAGGGTGGTGAGTGATACGTCTCTTTGGAGTCAGCCTCCATCATGTTGATTCCCATTTTGTCTGAGATGATATCCTCAAATGTTAACATAGTTTTATGGTGATTCACCACAGGGGGAGTTTGTTCAAGTACGGGCCGTCGTTCCTCAATGAGGGATAACGCGACCAAGTCTATCTCCAAGTTAGAGAGGGTGATGTAGGGATTGGTGGGGTGGACTGGTGTTCTGGGCTTGTGTGGGGTTAAATGGGTTACCCCATTTCGGTCAATCTTTATAACCCCGACACTCACAAATGAATTTTTTTTATGTGGCCTGGGGCGGGGTCTTTCCTCTATGTGGATCCCTCTGGCTTTTGCAGCTGCCATCGCACAAACTTTCTCTTTAGCCTCTCTCACTTCTTCTTTCGTGAGCTTGAAACCTAGCCCAAACCTGACTTTCTTATTGCCCTTAGCTATGGCAGGCACCTTCCTACCTTGCAATCTGGACTCGAGGCCCCTTCCTTTTTGATAGCCCCATTTTTGGAGCATGGCCACTGCTGCTACCATTCTACCTCCAGTTCTTGGAATGATACCCTCGATGGGCTCCAGGTGTATCGTAGACACCTCCTATTCGAAACTATAGAGGTCGACATCCTCAGCAGTGTGCAGTACATCCAACACTTTGGGTTTTTCGACGCTATTGGTGGCCTTCTCTTTCTCACTGTGCCCCTCACCGATGATTGTGATGATCTTATGCCCAGATACAAATTTGAGTTTCTGGTGTAGTGTGGAGGGTATTGCTCCAACTTCGTGCAGCCACGGGCACCCTAACAGTAAATTAAATGAGGATTTGATGTTCATCACTTAAAACAATATGGAGAAGGTCATTGGCCCAATTAGTAGCTCAAGATCAAATTCTCCCATTATCTCTCTTTGTGTGTTATCGAAACCTCTGGCGCTAGTTCTCGTGGATCTTAGCATGCAAGGATCTATCCCAATCTTGGTGGCGATTCTCAGCGGGCATATGTTTAATGCAGACCCATTATCGATCAAAACCAAGGGAATTATCATATTTCCAAACTCAACAGTTATATTTAAGGACTTTGAATGACTTCCCCCTTCCTCTGGTAAATCGGCATCCGAAAATAAAATAGCATTCGGAGCCATCACTTGACCAATTATTTGCCCGACTTCATCCGGGCTAACCTGAAGCGATACATGTGCATTCTTTAACGCCCCCATTAAAGTTTGAAAATGAGTGGGTACATCATTAACAGATCCCATACAGTGATGTGAGCTGGCATCCTTCTCAGCTGAGTCTCCAGTATGTGTTCTCGACTCATTTTCTTGAAATGATTCACTGCGCTATCTTTCTTTCCCTCTAATTGGGCTTGTGCTGCTATCGGCATTTCAAACTACTTTGAGATCTTCCCGGATCGGGTAATAAAGTCCACTATCCCTTCTCTGTGGCTGCCAGCATTGATATTTGCTTGTTCATAACTCAACGGGACCTAATGAGGATCATAGGTTAGTCCCGAGATCTGAAATGGTATAGCCACTGGTATCAGAGGCACTTGCACTACGGGCTCAAGAGGTGTGGGCAACACTTGATTTACCTCGATGATAGCTGGTTGGGTGGTAAAATTAGGCCAAATGGGGGTGATGAAGTTTGACAGTGGTGGCACTGGGAGAAAAGGGATAAGATTAGGCCATTGGTAGCTGATAGGTGCCGACGGGAGATTGGGGGTATGATGGGCTATTGGGTAATTGACGGGGGTGATGGTGTATGGTTGGTATGTATTTATATGCACATAATTGACAGGAGTGGGTGATGGAAAGTAAACCCTAAGATCTAAGGGTTCAGCTCGTGGTGTTGGGCTGGGAAAATAGTCTGATAAATTCAGGGGTTCAATCACCCCAATATTTATTTCTTCACAATTTCTCAGCAATGGTGCCACATAGCTCTCCTGGTCGCTGATGTAGTCTGATGAATTAAACTTGAACTCTTCCTTACATTCTATCATCCCGATGGTGGGTCTAGGACCTGCTCCTCCGGTAGGATGTGGAGGTAATGACACCTAATGGATGTTCGCGTGCTGGCTAACTTGAGAAGGAGCCAATAGAATTATTTTCCCGACATCGATTAAATCTTGGATTACGTGTTTCAACGAGAAACAGCGATCAGTCGAGTGACCCAAACCCTGATGAAAATTACAGTGAGTATTAAGGTCATAATTCTTTGGGGTCAGGTGAGGAGGCTGCGGTTGATAAATAGTAACTAATCCCTTTTCTGTCAGTAAAAGCAAAAGTACACTTAGAGATTGACCCAGGGGTGTAAACACTCGGTCATAGCGGGCTCTCCTCTGCTCTGGAGTCATCCGCATCCCTTGCCTATTCCCTGCTCTCTGCATCTGCTCAGTTCTGACTGGTGCTGGCTGTGCTTCTTAAAATTGGAACGGGGTTATGTTATTATTGGGCTTTGTATTGGCAATGTTTTAGACATCGGCCCCGGTTCTCTTATCGTTTCTCTGATGGCGTCCTCATAGCGATTAGCGTTCCTCACCAAATCAGCGAAGCTAGACTGCTGCTGATATACTAAAAAGTCTCAGATCACTAGCAGGGTATTTTTGGAAATCATCTCGATTTGTTCATCGTCAGGTATTCTGTTTCGAACCTGAGATGCTAGTGCTCTCCAATGCCCCAAATAATCACTGAAGGTCTCATTTAAGTTCTGCTTTAACCGGGCCAAGTCAGACTTACGCGGTTCAATGTCTATATTATAGACATATTGTTCTTGGAATAAGTGCGTTAAGTCCTTCCACGTTCTCATCATAGATGGTTCCAAAGATGTGAACCATCTCAACGCCAGACGGGTCAAACTCTTTTGAAAGACCTTTATCAACAGTCTTTCGTCCCCTCCATATTGGCCCATGTCCCCACAATAGGACTTGAGGTATACAATAGGATTGTCAGTGCCGTTGTACTTGTCAAAAGCCGACATTTTAAATTTGGGAGGCAAGGGGACCTCAGCAAACAGACATAAACCTGTGAAGTCTATGGCGTGGATTTCAGTACCACCCATCTTTAACAATTGCTTCTGTATTTTGTCCAACTGCTCTAACTCCTTAGATATGGGGGCCACTTTCTCGACAATTGGTTGGACTTCACTTTGGGCTACTAGGGGGTGGGCAATTATAGGAGGAAGGTTAAAACTGGTCAATACTCCAGCACACTATTCCTAATCTCGTCCTCTTCATACTACTGATCGACATAGGGTGCAGTGAGGGCAGGATTCTCTTGCTGGTGTTACATGGATTAGATGGGAAGGGCATGAGTGGGGGTTGGGTGAGTCCATTGGGGATGAGGGGAGGTTTGTTGGATGATGGGCTGAGTTAGGTTTTGGAGTGGGACATGGTGAGGCCATTGGGCTTATGGAAAGGTTTGAAACTAACTTTGGGATGTTGGGATATGGGTGAATTGAGGCTGATGTAAGGAATGGGTTTGAGCTGGGTATGATCGTTGTGAATGGGTGAAATTTTGGAGAAATTGTGAAGGGTATGGGTGTGAGGCTCTAAGGTTTTATTAGGCTTGGGTTTGGGCTATGAAGCCTTGGGAGGGTTGGGCGACAAAGCCTTGGTCATGATAGGATTGGGCCATGGGCCATTGATGGGTTTGGGTCATGCGCCCTTAGTGGGTATGGGCCATGGGCCCTTCTTAGTCTGGCCCATTGGGCCTTGATGGGTCTGGGCCATCTGCCCTTGTTGGATTGGCCCATTGGGCCTTGATAGGTCTGGTCCATGTGCCCTTCTTGAGTCTAGCCCATTGGGCATTGATGGGTATGGGCCATGGGTGCTTATTAGGTCTGGCCCATTGGGCCTTGATGAGTTTGACCCATTGGGCCTTGGTAAGTCTAGGCCATGGGTCCTTATTGGGTATGGCCATTGGGCCTTAATGGGTCTGGCCCATTAGGCCTTGATAGGTCTAGACCACGGGCCCTTAGTGGGTCTGGACCATGGGCCCTTGATAGGTCTGGGCCATGGGCCCTTGGTGGTTTGGGCCACGGGCCCTTGGGACATGTGGAGAATGGGGTTTTCGGCCATTGGGCCTTGGGATATATGGGTAGTGGGGGTTTGGATAGTGTGGATGATTGGGGGTTGATGGGGGTCATGGGAGAATGAGGCATGGAGGCTTGCTAGGGTATGGGATGGATCTATGGGTGTGTGGTGTGGATGAGAGGGGAAGTGTTGGGAGGCCTTCCATTTGTTATATGTTTGAAACATCTCCTCCATCATGGCCATGGTAGGGGGATCAGATGGAGATGGGTCATTTGATGGTTGGAAGGGTATGGATGGGGTGTGGGAAGAGGAAACATTGGGCACGACTCGGGTGAGGGGTGGGATATATGGTGGATTGGAAAAATGAGGTGGGGCATTGGTGTATGGATGAGGTATGTATGGGGGAGATGTATGGGGCATGGAAGTGGAAAATGAGAGAGAAAAATTGGTCATGGCTTCAGAAAAGATGGGCATGGCTTGGGTAAATGGAGGGATGTGTGGGAGATTAGATGTGGTATGGATGGATGTGGGTGGATCAGGTTGGGAGGATGAGAAATGGGGCATGTTGGTCAAGGTAGAAGATGGGTTTGGAATGGGTGTGGAAGGAAGGTGGGATAGGTTGGAGATGGCCATGGATGAAGGCATGGTTTGGGAAAATGATGGGAAAATTGGACTTTGGGTATTTTGAGAAATGGTGGAAGGGAAAATGGGGGCACCGAAAGGGCTGATTATGGTGAGGTTTGATTGGACAAGGGGGGTGGAAGTAAGGCCTATTCGGTATGGGAATGGATTGGAGAATGAGGTAGGGATGAGTCGGGATCAACATAAGCTGGGTCCACAGCCCACGACATGTCTCGGTATCGGATCGGGTACTGGTGCCTCGGATGGGGCCCGTAAAGCTTCCTCCTTCTTCCCCAACAGGATGACGAAGGGTATGATGATGCGTTGTACTGGCACCAATCAAGACTCTATTTTTAATTTTTAATTTTTTTTTTTTTTTGGATTTTTGTAAGTGAAAAGAAATAAGGGTTCCGGGGCCTTTTTGAATTCCCTTCTCGGGTGGCTCTCGTACCCTAAATAGGTCCCACGATAAAAGTTTCGAAGCGCTTCGGAAGAATCAAAGGGAAACCCCTCTATCTATTGAAGGCACAAAAACCAATGTAACAACTCGATTCCCTGAAATGAATAAAAAAGAAGTCACCTTCTTTTGACTGGCGAGGGCATATTGGGTGTCAAAAATTGCGGGGCCGAAACAGAGGCACAAAACACACTAATCGAGGAGTCCGAGATGTGAATTAGGCCACAGATTCGACTGAGGCTGCTCAAAACCAATCTAGCGCAACTATTAGTCGCGCCAGAGCAAAAGTTCTAAATTTAAAGCTGGCGCAACTAATAGTTGCATTATTGTTCTTTTGGAACCAGAGAACACAAGAGAGAATGGAATTTTTTGGGATTTTGAAACCAGAGAACTCCAAGAACAAACCCATAGAGCACCCTAGTCATGATTTCGATATTCAAGCTTCGAATCTTCGAGATTTCTCTCCGTAGCCCCAACCCTAGGTAAGGATTTAAGTTTTTTAATTCACGACCGTAACTTCTAGTCTCTAGATTTAGGAATTCTATTAGTTTTAATTTCCAATCTTAGACCATATCACCCTTTTCAGACCGTAATTCTCTATATCTAGTTCTAGTCCTCTGTTTCTAGACTCAGTCCTTAATCCGACGGTCCGACGCACCGATCCTAGGCTTTAATTTCGTTCTAAAATCTTAATCTCCAGTCCTATCATTAATCACTGATTCTAGAACCAGTCCTTAATTAGTCCTAAAATTTTAAATTATAGTTTTAATTCCCTATTTTAATACCTCCAAAAATCTTAAATATTAATTTTAGTTTCTATAATTCTAGTTCATAATTTAATTCATAATTATCACTCCGAAATCGACTCTAAAAAGCCTAAAATACTATTTTACAATCCAAAATCTAATTTATCTTCAATCTCAGTCACCTGATTTGCCCAAGGGAGCTTATGGAGGGTACTCGGGAATGAGGCTAATCCTCCTTAGCATAGCGGGCCCAAACCCCTTTTTTCTAATTAATTCAATTTCTAATTAAAATTAGAATATTTAAATTAATTAGACACCTAGTAGGATTAGGAGACTTAATTAATTAGATTTCTAATAGGATTAAGGCATTTAAATTAATTAGACTTTTAATCAGATTAGGAGACTTAATTAATTAGATTTCTAATAGGATTAAGATATTTAAATTAATTAGAGTCCTAGTAGAATCAGAAGACCTTTTTTTAAATTAGACTCCTAGTAGAATTAGGAGACCCTTTCTTAATCAGACTCCCAATAGGATTAGGAGAGAAAGTTAAATAGAATCCCAACAGGAATAGGAAAACCAAACCAGTTACACTAAAAGCAACCCACAGCTACTGACGTTCGCCGACGGATGATTCAGTAAAAGAGTTCAACCTACAAGCCCCCGCTCCCCTTAAAGCATGATCAGTGACGTGTTGCAGCGTCAATAAATATCTGTAGTTGGCGATTTCATCTTCTCAGATGTTCTTTATTTAGAATTTACCTCTTTAATTTTAGCATTTAATATTTCCTAATTTATTATTCCATCATCGGCATTGCCAAAGTCCGCTTAGGACAGAATTGGGCCATTTATTCCAGGGACCGAGAGGAACCAAAAAAAAAGCACATACCAGCAGGGGTGCCTCTTTATTTATAGGAAAAAGAAAAGTTAGGAGGGTACTTAGAGGCTAATTGGGATTAGCAATTAGGTAATGGGTCATCTAAGGTTTCCTAGGGTTTTTGAAGCCTTGAAAAATGTAAAGAGTTGTTTCAATGGTAGATGATAGGGTGAGGCTTTAAACCACTTAAGAGGTTGCACATAGATAGTTAATGGGTATAACAAAACTAGCAAAATACACCTCAAAGGTCAAGATGGTCAACAAGTCAAACCCCAATCACAAAATTCAAAGCAAAAACCTTGAGTTATTATTCATATGCCTGGCGCAACTATTAGTTGCACCAAGCATATGCACAGTAAAATAGTGATGCACAGTAGCTTTGGGAAGTCGACTGCCCGTGAGGGGACCCACCTATAACTGGCACAACTATTAGTTGTGCCAAATCCCTAGGGGGATTATCTTAGATTTACCATTTTACCCTTCGGGTTCAGAACACGGTATCTTTGCATACACAACTCCGATTGGAGTGATTCTTGGCTTGTTAGAAAGCTGAGGACCTCTACTTTTCAATGGTATAAGATTTGATCATAGTATAAGGTCACAGTTAGTCTCAATATACCACTCTTCATCCATTGCTTGAAAAAGCTAGGTTTCGGTTCGAAATGGGTTCTAAGGGTCGAGATTGGCTTCTAAGGGTTCGAGAAGGTTCCTAAGGGATCCAGGGTGATTCCCAAGGGTTTGGAATGGCTCCTAAGGTTTCAAAAGGGTTCCATACATGCCATCAAAAGCACCGAGATGCGCCTCTCTCGAAATGTGTTTCGTTCGGGCCTTAGGCCAAATTTGGGTGTCTACAGACTAGGAGGTGACAATCTTTCCTATACACAATCCTGAAGGGAGACATTTCAATCGATGTCTTGAATGCAGTGCGATATGCCCAGAGAGCATTAGATAAATGATTTGACCAATCTTTCCTATTCAGTTGCACAATTTTTTCTAAAATCCGCTTGATCTCCCGATTTGACACTTCTACTTGACCACTTGTCTACGAGTAGTATGGTGTTGCGACTTTGTGAGTGACATCATATTTCTTTATTATTTTTATAAAATGGCTATTGCAGAAGTGCAAACTGCCATCACTAATGATTGCTCGGGGAATCTAAAATCTATTGAATATATTTTCTTTTAAGAATCTGACCACCACTTTATGATCGTTCGATCGTGTTGCCATAGCTTCTACCCATTTTAAAACATAGTCGACGGCCACCAAAATATATAGATAACCGAATGATGAGGGAAAAGGACCCATGAAGTCGATCCTCCACACATCAAAAATTTCAACAACCAAAATTGGATTCAATGGCATCATATACCGTCTCGAAATATTTTCGAGCTATTGACATTATTGGCATTCTTTGTAAAATTTTGTTGTATCTCGAAAGATGGAGGGCCAATAAAATCTGCTTTGAAAAATTTTATCTTTTGTCCTTCAAAATGGCCTCCACAAGCCCCAGCATGGCAGAAATTCATGATACTCAGTTGCTCTTTTTCTGGTATGCATCTCCTGATGGCTTGATCTGAACAGAATTTGAACAAGCGTGGCTCATCCCAAAAGTAGTATTTTATCTGACAGAAAAAGAGATTTTTATCATTTGTATCCCATTACATAGGAATTCTGCCAGTGACCTGATGAGTAGTGAAATATAATGATATTTCACCCCTAAAATACCTACATTTAGCTATCCGACGAAGGCTATCTGATGAGAATTATTAGATTTGAAGTGTTTCAGGTAAATACAAGCCAAGTACAGAAAGCAGCCCAAGAATTCTGAAAATAATGTCAAAACACTGCAATTTTGGGTCATTGAGAACTTGGTGTGACTTGCAGCTCAATTTGGACCTTCAAGACGGCTGAATTATGAAATTGTCAAAACACTAAAGTTGTAGATCTTTCTGTCAGCTTTCCAATGGCATAAGAATCGTCTCAACTCGAGTTTGGGACAGAAAGTTATGACCAAAATACCGAAGCAATGTCTAATGCAAAGTTTGGCGGGAGTTCACGAAAATCTGGGAAGGTCGATCGATCGACCCTCCAGTCGATCGATCGACCAAAATGATAGAGTTTAAGACGGAAAAGAATTCTTAACTCAGATTTTTAAAGAGTCGATCGATCGGCCCTTTAAGGTCGATCAATCAACCCTAACTTTTGGCGCTGGGACACTTCCACGACTTGGCTATTATTTAAAGCCAAATCAAACACTTCGAGAGGGGAGTTTTTTGGAGAGAATTTTTTAGAGGATTATTATTCATTATTCATTTTTAGTTTTAGACTCCTCTGGGCATCTTTTGAAGGGTTCTTCTTTCTCCTTCTTCTAGGGTTCCATTTGGGTAGATTGTACTTAGGATTTGCACTGTCTTTCTTTTACATTCATAGATTGTATTTAGAAAAAGACATTATAAACAAAGATCTTTTAGAAGAAATGAAAAGTGGAATGACTTTGAATGAACAAGGAGATCATACACCAAAGATGAGCGGCTAAATCAGTAGATCGGGGAAGATGCGATCCCCAGATAAGTACCCATATTTATGATTAATATCATAGTCTATTAATTGTCATCATGGAATCGTTTTACTAAAAGTTTGTGTTATTGAAAATATATTGAATGCTAGATCTGGAATCTGCAGACATGACGATCTAGGCTGCAGAGCGATTATGTACTTCCTGTTATGATCTAAACATCATGAGATACGCTATGCTTCTTACATGACTCATACCGCGATAATAGGCTGAGTCATTGTTTTTAGATAGGGTATGCCGGATTGATCATCATATTTTATTTCGAATCATTTTTATAGATGAATGATGGTGTGAATGATGCTTTAATGAAACTGTGGGTTTTAATGGTAGAAAAGGGGTACAAATCTGGGGTAGCATATTCCTTGATCTCATTTAATTATTATCTTAGATTCATCAGCAATTAGTTGTTTAGATTAATTTATTTATTTTTTTTGCTTTTAGAAAAAGTGATAAATTTTTGGTTAAATTGAATTTTCCCTTTGGTACTTCCTTGGGGACATTTTTAAATCTCTGAAAGAATTAATTAAAATTTATGTTTCCCTGTGGGGTCGACACCTTTGTTCTTGTCATACTGCAATAGATCTTGTGCACTTGCAAGGGTTACATTTAAAATCGATCATGACCAAATAATTCACGTTATTCGCAAACCAAGGAATTTTTGTAGTTGTTGTATCTATTGTCATTAATTTCTCATCCGGGAATGTGTCACGGATGGTTTCCGATACAAATGATTCTTTAGGTAGAATTTATGACAAATGATCAGCTACAATATTTCCAACCTCCTTTTATCTTTGATTTCAAAGTTGAATTCTTAGAGGAGCAGGATCCATCGGATCAACCTTGGTTTTATATCCTTTTTTGTCAAAAGATACTTTAATGCACAGTGGTCTGAAAAGACCACTATTTTGGACCTGAAAAAATAAGAACAGAATTTATCCAACGCATACACTACAGCTAATAATTCCTTCTCGGTTGTGGTGTAATTCAGTTATGCATCAATCAGCGTCTTACTGGCGTACTAAATCACATGAGGTAATTTGTCTATCATTTTCCCTAAGACCGCTCCAATAGCATAGTCCGATGCGACACGCATAAGTTCAAAAGGGAGCGAATAATTCAGAGGTTGGATTATTGAAGCATTTGATAACAACTCTCACAATTTCAAAAAGGCTTTCATGCAATCTTCATCAAATTCAAACGGAACATCTTTTTCAAGCAAGTTGCATAATGGCTTAGCGACCTTACTAAAAACTTTGATAAATCGTCTGTAAAATCCCTCATGACCCAAAAATGATTGAATTTGGCAAACACTTTTTAGTGGAGGCAAATTAGCAATTAAGTTAACTTTTGCCTTGTCGACCTCAATTCATTTTCTTGATATGATATGCTCCAAAACTATCCCTGTCGAACCATAAATGGCTCTTCTCCCAACTTAAAACAAGTTTGGATTCTACACTATGATGCAACACCTATGAAAGGTGATGCAAGCACAATTCAAAGGTCTTCCTAAAGACAGAGAAGTCGTTCATGAATACCTCGAAGAATTTGTCAACCATATCAGAAAATATGGCTAATATACATCGTTGAAAGGTGGTCGGAGCATTACAAAGGCCGAATGGCATTCTGCAATTTGCAAACGTACTATAAGGACACATAAATATTATCTTCTCTTAATCAGCTGAAAATACAGGCACTTGATCGTACCCCGAATATCCATCGGGAAAATAGTAGAACTCCTGCCCTACTAGTTTCTCAAGAATTTGATCAATGAATGGAAGAAAAAAATGATCATTTCTGGTGGTTGTGTTCAATTTTCGATAATTGATGCAGACGCACCACCCAGTAGTCTCGCAAGTAGGCACCAATTCTCCTTCAGTAGTTTCTTTCACTATAATCCCCGACTTTTTGGGAACAATTTGAACTGGACTTACCCATTCACTATCGGATATCGCATAGATGATTCTAGCATCAAGCAACTTGATGATCTCTTTTAAAATGACTTCTTTCATGTTTGGATTAAGTCGTCTTTGTGGCTCCTTTGATGGTGTGCTCAGATATATTTTATGCATACATACTGACGGATCAATGCCTTTTAGATCAGCTAAAGTCCATTTGATAGCTTCTTTGTGATCTTTAAGCACCTTCAGCAAATCACGCTCTTTCTTTTCCGATAATGTTAATAAAATTATTATCGAGAGCATTTCTTGCGGTCCTAAGAAAGTATATTTGAGTGACTCAGGCAGTTGTTTTAATTCAACAGTTGGTGGCTACTCGATTGATGGTTTCAGTTCGGCCTTTTCCTCAATAGGCAATGGTTCCACCTTAGCCTTATTCTTCCATGACTCATCGTCTTTACTTGATGAGATCGTCCTCAGTTCTTCTGGGTGTTTCTCTTCACTTCCTGTTTCCTTGTAGATGGCTAACAAAGCTATTTTGAATTCTTCCTTGGTTAGCATTGATGATAAAACTTCGTCCACAACTTCATTAACCTGATCGATGTAGAAACAATCGACCTCTTCTTTATTAGGGAAATAGTTCATTACATGAAATATAGTCAACCTAACTTTCATGTTTCCAAAAGAAACATTCATAACTCCCATTCGACAATTGATGCAAGCATTTGCAGTTGCAAGAAATGGACGTCCGAGGATGATTGGGACTCGATTTGTTGATTTAACAAGTGGTTCCATATCCAAGACAACAAAGTCCACTGGAAAGATAAATTCATCTATTCCAACCAAAACATCCTCAATGATACCCCTAGGTCTTCTTTCTGACCTATCAGCAAGTTAAAGTGTGACAGCAGTGGGTTTCAATTCACCCAGTCCTAATTTCTCATATACTGAGTATGGGATCAGGTTGACACTTACTCCCAAATCCAGTAGCGCTTTACCAATTGGTTGCCCACCTATAACACATGAAACAGTTGGGACTCCAGGGTCCTTGAGTTTTTGTGGTGCTTCAAATTTCAATATAGAACCGACTTGATTAGTCAGGAACACTTTCTTTGACATGAGTACGTGCCCTTCTCTTATGGGTGCACAAATCCTTGAAGAGTTTGGCATACTCAGGAACTTATTTAATGGTTTGCAATGGAAGATTGATCTTTACTTGCTTAAATGTTTCAAAATTTTCCTCCATTTTTGACAAACCCTTCTCCATTCGAGATGGAGATGTCAGGCACTCAGGGAATGATGCCTTTGGGGTATGGGGAGTGGATTCAAGTTCTGAGTTTTCTCTAGGTTTCAGTTGGACAATTTCAAGAGACTCCCTCTCTTCTCCTATCTCTGGCTCTCTGTCCTTTACCGCTTCTTTTTTTTTGGATTCCACTGGAATTTCCACTTGATTATCGTCCACTTCTTAACACAGTGATAGCTTTCAACTGATGGCTAGTCAATGGTCCTTCATCAGACTATGCTTGACCTCGAGGGTTGTTGATGGGTTGGTTGGGAAGCCTGCCTTCCTCTCTTTGAATCATTTGATTAGTCTATTGGCTAAATTAGTCATTCATTATCTGCTGAATAGCTTGCATTGATTGTTGTTGAAAAGCTTACATGTTCTTCATAACCTTCTCTTCCAAATCAGTATCTTTCGAACTGGAGGTATGAGATTGATTGAAATTCTAATTTTTTCGGTACTTAGAATTTGAGTGATGATAATTAGAATTCTGTTAAAAGTTAGAATTCTATTATGGACAAAAGCCCTGTTGTCCACTTGATGTGTTAGATCTGTACTGTTGGTTTGCCTGTCCGATTTTATTTTATCCTCTCCATCCTAAGTTAGGGTGATTTTTTCATTCCGGATTGTACGTATTGGAATACACATTCCTATCTTGTCGATGATATAACTGAGTCACATTCACCTGTTCTTGAGGAATAGATTTTTTACGAAAGATCATCAGAGTGGTTGGACACTCGTTAGCCATGTGACCTGGGTGTTCACAAATTGAGCAGACAGTGGGGGTGGTGGGAGTTTGAGCTTGTTTTGTTATAGCTAACAGCATATTCATTTGTTTGGACAACATATCAACTTTTGTTGATAAATCAGAGGTATTGTTGTTGATATCATACAGCCCACCTTTTGTCAACAAATGAGATTTAGTTGCCATATTTAGGTTAGCTCTCCCCAAGGTCTCATTTTGTATTGAAGTTTGGCATAACCTCTCAAATAATGCCTAAATTTTATCAGCCTCTTTCGTAGCACATGATCCCCCACAGGATGCATCAATCATACATCTTTCTTCTGGGATCAGTCCATTGTAAAAGCTCTAAACTTGTTGCCACCTTGGAATATGATGATTATGGCAACTTTTGACTAATTCTTTAAAACGTTCCCAACATTCATGAAATGTTTCAGTAAATTGTTGGGCGTAAATCAGAATCTTTTGACGTAACTCATTGGTTTTACTCATGGGCAAATATTTCCTCAAAAATTCACGTTAAAACTCCGTCCAACTCCGAATAGATTATAGTTCTAAGAAAAAGAATCAAGTTTTCGCCTTATCTCTTAGAGAGAAGGGAAAAAGTCGTAACTTTGTTATCTCATCGATAACATTATGAACTCTGAACATTTTACACACCGTGAGAAACTCATTCAAATGAGTATATGGGTTTTCATTGCTCAACCCGTTGAAAATAGGTAACATTTGAATCATTGCCGATTTAAATTCATATAATTTTTTAGGATGGGAGCATGCATGATACTATCCCGATCTTCGTAAAGATCGGGATAATTGTGTTCTTTCAATGTTCATGGGTCCTCATCATGATTCTCATTTCTATTTTTATTATTGTTATCATGATTATCATGATTATTCCCATTTCGTCTTTGTCTTTGATTTGCCATGATTTCAATGTGATGACACTAAAGCCTATGGTTTCTATGATTCACTCTGCAAGAACTTTCAATCTCACGATTCAACGATTGTAGATGTGTGTGATGAAATCGAGTAAAGTTCATGCACCAACACACCCAAGACAAGGATTATCAAGTCCACAATAAATTCACAAATGAAGCACTTCAGGTTCAATCGATTGAATTAGTGGACTCAATCGATTGAACAAGAACACAACAGTGATCCAACAGAAGATTTATCAATCAATCGATTGATGTATCAAAATCGATCGATTGAGGTTCAAAATTCAGGCTGGATAAAATAGGAAATACAATTAAAATAGTAATCAACAAAGATCTAGTCAATAGATTGAGACAGAAAGGTCAATCGATTGACAAAATCTCAAAGTTTTACAGTGAAAAAACTAGTAACTGATATCCCAGAACTCAATTGATTGACAGGGTAACATCAATCGATTGACTTCTCTTTTTTTCTTTTTTTCTTTTTTTTTTTAAATCCAAATTTTAAATTTCAAAATTTTTTAAATTTTAAAATTCAAATTCAAATTTCAATTTCAAATTTTAAATTTCAAATTTCAAATTTGAAAATTTAAAACTTTTAAATTTTCAAAATTTTAAATTTTCAAATTTTAAATTATCGAAATTTCAAAATTAAACCAACCAAAACAATCGATCGATTGATTTTTTCAAATCAATCGATTGATAAGACAGTGAGCAACAAGCACAGAACTCAGTCGATTGATTGAAGAAGATATCTCAATCGATTGACTGTCAAGCGAAGAACACAAATCCCTATACAAATTAATAAAATTACGTCGCTTCCCCGACAGCGGCGCCAAAAACTTGATCAGTTTTTAAATGTACCCCTTACAAGTGCACAAGATCAGTTATAGTACAGTGAAATCAAGGGTGTCGTACCCACAGGGAAATGCATAATTAAATTAATTTCAAAGATACAAGGAAGTCCAAGGAAGTACCAAGGGAGAGTAAGTCAATTCGCTAAATTATTACCACATGATGCTAGAACGATAAATGTAAATCAATCTATGCAAAAATAAATTAAGACAAAGAAGATGACAATTTAAAAGATGATCAAGGAGTTTGCTAACCCTACATGTGTAACTTCTATATAATTAATCACACGATTTCATACCACATCAATATATCATCATTTATCAAGAAGAAAAATGAACCATAAAGCATGTGATTGTTGATCCGACATACCCTATCCAAAAACTATGACTCAGCCTAATGCAGTATGAATCATGTGAAAGGCATAGCGTATCTCAAAATATAAAATCACAGCAGTGAGAATCCATCACTCTGTAGCCTAGATCGGCCTGCAGGAACAGATCTAGATGGAATAACCCTTCTATGGTCATCAATAACCAAGATCGACAGCTATAAATGGGCATTCGATGATTTTTAATTAATAGTAAAGCAGTTAAGCAGTTACTCATCTAGGAGTCGCTTCCTCCTTGAAATTAATAGTAAAGCAGTTTAGCAAAATGATTCAATAACAATGATAAGAAATTATAGAATTAATAGTAAAGCAGTTACTCATCTAGGAGTCGCTTCCTCCTTGAACGAGGGGGTTTAGCCGCTCATCCTCGATCTATGAGCCCATTATAAACCAGAAGCCATCATCTAAACATACACTTTTATTTATAAAATGATATCTCCTTACAATACTTTGTTCCTAATTACAAACTATGATTCAAAAACTGTAAAGAAAAGCTATGAAAAACCTAAGAGAAATCTACCAAAAGAGAGAGAGAGGCCCCCACCCTAAGCCGTAGCATTGTTTTTATAGGGAGTGAGCAAGACAACTTCCAAAAATATGCTCAATCGATTGAATTTCCAATCTCAATCGATTGAGTTTAAATTCACTTTTTGAGCGACATTATTTGAATTTGAATTCAATCGATTGAGTTCAAATATCAATCGATTGAATTAATTCAAATTTGAAGTAGAGGGGGAAAAGTTGTCCTTCTTGTCAATCGATTGAGATTTGGTTTTCAATCGATTGACACGAAAGGGTAACATCTTCATTCTTCTTATGGATGCTGGGCTAATCACTCATTTTCACGGATTTTCGTGTTTCTGCTGGCTTCTTGATCCAATGTTCTTGTGTAAATCTTAATTATCCTCTTTTATGCTCTTTCAAGATCCAATGATCAGAAACACCTGAAGTCACTAAAACTAGACAACAGCCGTCAGATAGCTTTCATCAGATAGCTAAATGTAGAACTTAAGCTGTGAAATATAGTCGTATTTTGGCACAGATCAGTCATATCCCGTAAGACCACTGTGAGAACATAAGAGGGAAGAGTGAACTCCTCAACCACCAAGACAACCTTGACCATGTCTACGTCCTTTATCACTCCCCCTACCCCTGCCAGCAGGGGGCATGTATCTGATGTAAAGATTGCACGTTCCTGAGGAGTAGAAGAGATCGGAGTAGTGGTACGCATTACATGACGAAGCTGCTCCTCAATAAAGAGTATCCTATAGACAATGCTAAGTGAAGGAAGGGTCTCATAATGAGAATTTTTGTGCGAGTTTGCTTATAGTCATAACGAAGGCCCCAAGGAATTTGTAAATCTAGTTGCGTTCATATCGCTCTGCTACGTTGACAACAACCTCTTCACCAAACTTAGAAAAAAGCTCATAATGGCTTAGCTCTTCCCACATACTCTGAAGTGAACTGTAGTACTCCCCCATAGTAGAATCCATTTGTTACATTTTAAGTTCATCCATTTGAGTTGGTAGATCTGTGTATCATAATCAGAAGGTACTAAAGTATCTACTAGCTTACTCCAAAGTTTGGCAAGAGAATCATAAAACATGAAGGTTTTGTAGATTGACGAGTCCATAGAGTTCAAAAGCCAACCAAGAATAATAGCATTGTCGACATCCCATTTGTCAGCATCACTAGCACTAGTTCTAGGTCGAGGGGTAGTCCCAGTCAATAGAGGTGATGGTTGTGGGCTGATTTTCACTACCCATGTTCTTATAACCCCTGTCATTGCAATAAAGAGAGAAAAAAAGAAGAGTAAAAACTGACTCCAGCAATAGGTAATGAAGTAACAACAATAAATGGGACAAAAAAATATACTCAGCTCATAGAGATAGGTTTTATGCAAATATGATAGGTAGAAGAGGTGAAAGTCATTGAAAACTTGAAAGAGGGCTTCAAAAAATAAGAGAAGATCATAAATTTCATATGCAAAGACAGTATGCAGACCTAATCAACATTCATAAGCGCATTCCAATAATGGGTAGCCCAAGCGAGATAAAGAGAAAATATAAAATAAATAAAAAAGGTCCAAATTTTCAATCTTCAACAAGAGAAAGAAATAGCTATCCAAAAATAATAGGGAAATAAAATTAAATCACCCAGAAGTAGCTTCTTCAATTTCCAAAGTTACAGGTGCTAAGAACCAGAGACCGGAGGCTTCAACACAATGAAGAAGATGGGTTTTGAAAACCAACTTTAGGGGGCCCAAACACCCTTGCTGCAGAAAGTTGGTTTTCAAAATCCCCTCCTCTCCGATGGGTTTTGAGCGGCTGACTTTAGACTAGTATCGTGACATCAGCGCATGAGGTTAGCAGTAAAAATCGACAACAAGGGTTTAGGTCTTCTACTCTGATACCAAGAAGAGAATTAGGATTAGAGATATTAGGGTTTTAAAGGTTGAATGATATTAGGTTTAGGTTTAGAGTTTGAAGAGAGAGAGAGAGAGAGATGAAATTTCGTCTATCAAAAGAAATGATTGGCTATTCGATTAATTCTAATTTAATATAAAGATTACACAACATCAACAATCACCACAACACTAGATATACATGAAAACCCAATCACTGGGGGAAAACCACGAGACCGAAGTCCACAAACCAAATCCACTATGAAATAAAACAATTACAAGGAATTTCGAATGATATACCGAACACATACGCATGCCCTATCAAGCCCCCATGCAACCCAACTTCCCATCGTAGGTCGTCTTCATAGTTTCCAGATTTGAATGCTCTCCCCTATCGTTGATGAACGCACAACGATCTACCTTGAGATCCACAAGGCTATCAATCACTCACCCAAAACACTAGGGCACAATACACTCAACTCACTTGAGCAAGTTAAAAAGATGATGGTGAAGAAAGGGAGGAAAAGCCTTTTGAATAAAACTATTTTTGCAAAACAACTTATTCCAAAAGGTGAGAAGATGGAATTCTAAGGTTTACTCTCAAGGAGGTAGAAAGCTTTCACTTGCTTAACCTTCTCTCTCTTCACAGAACTTTTTTATCAAAAACCCTAAAACCCCTCAAGAGGCACGTTCATGGAAACGTCCAAAAAGCCCCTTTCCCACAAAAGACCAAGAGTGATGATGGTTGTCTCAAGAAACCACAGCGAGCTGTGATCATAGCTTGCTGTGAATAACACATCAGCTCGTTGTGGGCATCACAGCTCACTATGATCAATATCACAGTTCGTTGTAAACACTGAGACATCCCGTAGCAACAGCTCATTGTGGACACACCTATAGCTCGCTGTAAACATCACTTCTGGTCATTTAGAAAATATTTTCAAAGGAGGACTTTTAAGGATAAAGAACAGGTCATATGCTTGTACACTAAGGCAGAATCCATCCATCTTGGCCCACACATTTCCTAAGGGAGATCTACATGATTTATTGGAGTAGAATGCGACAACATGACCTAACAAGAACTTGAGAGAAGGCTTAGTGAGATTAATTCTCTCACTAGTAATTATATTAAGTTATATAATAAATGTTACATGCACTCCCATTGTCACTCTTCACACACCACCTACATAACACTAACATTAATATTCCTAACAACCTTAACAATTGGGGGCATAAACCTAGCAATTATGTGTGGAATTTGAGACCAAGTTAACGGTCATACCCAGTACACAAGGCTCCCCCGCTTTCAGTGGGGTCAAGAAGAGGTAGATGGTAGGCAGCCTCACCCCCATTTTGTAGAGGGTGATTCCAAGACTCAAACTTGTGATCTATCACTTTGGGCAGATAGCACTTGCCATCACGCCAAGATCTGACCATGCCCCCACTAGATATTTCCGAAGTACTTTTAGTTCGAAGAAGAAGAAGCCCTTCTCTCCAGCAGGTCAGAAAATCAGAGGATAGAGAGGAGGTTCCATACGGCAGATTCGGTGGATAGGCTTTTGATACTCCATTGCGAAGTCCCAATTTTATACAGAGTGGACCCCTTCAGTCTAGTAATTGGCATGATGTTTCGGCTTGGCTGGACCAACCAATGCCCAATAATCAGATCCACTCAACAATGTCGGCCATCGGATTCCCCATCAGATGGTTTCTCCAGCTTCCAAATTCATGAAACAAAAAATCTGCTATCAGTCTCAACTCCAACCTAGTTCACTGAGACACGTTCCTGATATCGATTTCTACTATACTTTAAATCTCGGTTTCGTAACAGCCCGAAACCGAGATTTAAAGTCATACAATAGGGGTTCTAGTTTGCGGGAAGTAGGTTGTCCAAATTGGGCCCAATGCATTCAAAATAGTTATTAATGGTCCTTCAGATTACCATTGAAATCTTTTTTCCTACCTTCTGAGGACCATCGGAAAAGCTGTTACAAATATTTTGAAATTATCCCAAAAAAAAAGACTTTAAATGATTTTTTTTCTTTTGCCATTTTTCCTCCAAAAATTATTAAAGAAGCAGTCTGTTATGGCTTGTTATGGCGCCTAAATAAGTTCCAGTACGTGCACCACCCATACATTACACGTCCTAATCGGTATGGGTAAATCCCTGCGAGTGGCCGACAATGGTTGGGATTCGAATTCAGAACCTTCACTTATGGTCTGATTGATGGTACGATCATGGGTGGTGCACGTACGATCTGGTCTGATTGATTAGAATCAAAACCTGACTGATTGATGGTACGATCTGGTCTGATTGATTAGAATCAAAACCTGACTAATTGATGATACGATCATGATCTCAAGATCCTTTGTGTTGATAATTGAGGTGAAAAACAGTTTCCATTGTGTGATTCCAAGGAATCAATTGTTTTCAAACCTAAGGGCCCTCAATAATCTTCTAGCACGAATAGAGGTACCCCTAATTATAGTTGAGCATCGGGACTTCAGAAAATAGTCTAGACTTTGACCCATGAATCCCAGCTAGATAAGCATCATATGGCATTCAAACCAATGTTTTTAAAACCAAATCGGAGCTTGAATTGTAAAAGGGACCGGTTCCGGTTCGGTTCAAACTGCTTCAATCGCAGTCAGACCATGGTAATTGAATCGTGACGTCATTAACAAAATTGATTAATTAAAATTAATTTGTTTAAATCGGATTCGAATTCAAATCATAAAAGAGACTGGTTTGATAATCTTTATCAGATTATTTATCGATTTTTTAGGCCTCAAATCGCTCACATTTCATTATGGGTAATCGGTAAGTTCTTTACCCGAATTTTTTAGCCGCTAAACATTATACTACAGTCTATACTGATGCTAAGAACATCCGGTTCAACAGCCCCGTCCGGTTCACTGGTTAAATCGAACGGTTTACCGGTTTACTGCGGTTCACAGAAACAACCAGCATCAACACCAAACCAAACCGCATGCTCCGCCGGTTCCTGATTAAACCGGCTGATCCGGTTTGATTTTAAAAACACAGCTTTAAACTTGATTGCAAGGTCGATTCACTATTGTTCAAAAAAGTTAAAGGCACTGCCTACCGTTGATCTAAGTGTGAATAGTGAAATGCTAAGTGTGAATTAAAAATAAAAGATGAATAGTGAAATGCTGAGTGACTTATAAAACATATACACCTTTAACATTGGTCAGAAGAATATGGTCATTGGTCCCGGCGGGGCTCGAACCCGCGACCTTCGGCTCATAAGACCAATGCTCTAACCAACTGAGCTACGGGACCATGATTGATTTATTTTAATAAATATATTTAAATAATCTATTTACCAATTTACGATAACTGTCCAATGATGATATGTGACCCATTTAAAAAGGGGCCGACCCTCCATATTGTCACTTAAGCACCAAATGACATTTAAAAGATCGTATACCATTTATTAACTTATGATCTTGAAAATCCACACCGTCAAAGTCTCAATTTAAGGGTTACGTACAAAAAATCACTTTTTGGGAGATTCGAACCATCCTATCCGTGCACTCTAATATCAACGGTTGGTCTTAATTTTGATGGCTGATATTAAAGTTCACTGATCGTATGCTTTATATCTACTTATAAGAATGATCCTTTTGTTGGATCATGTTCCAAAGGTGGATTGCTACTTGGGAAATTTAGATTGATGATAAATGTGTATACCACATGACACAATGACAAATCACACTTCATGGTGTGATATAAAAAGTGGCCTTTTAATGGTGGAAGATCATTTAAACACCATTTGGTGTTTAAATGTCGGTCACGAACCAACTTCCCCCTTTAGAAAATGGGAACAACTCTCCCAACTGTCATTTGAACACCAAAATGGTACTTAAATGGTCATATACCATGAATAGTGTAAGATGTGGGTAATCCACACCGTCAAAGTGATAAATCATAGATTGAAAGACAATGGGCCCAAATACCTTTTTTTTTTATAGAGTTTTGAACCATCAGATCCGTGCACTCTACCATCAACCGTTGTGCTTATTTTTAATGGATGATATTAAAGTTCGCCAACCAAATGATTCACATTTATGTATGAGCATGATTCTTTGTTTAAAACTTTTTCTAATGATAGATTGCCACTTGGGAAATTTAGATTGATCATAAATGTGATCCACATATCATAATAGTAAATTGATACTTCAATAGATGGAGATTAAAATTTTAAATTTAATGGTCGAAGTTCGTTTAAACACCATTTGCTTGTTTAAATGTCAGTAAGGAACCATTATCCTTTAAAAACTGGGATAATGGCTCCTGACCATGGTTTGAAATCTCATATTTTCGAGTTGTCTCAGACAACTTGCACTAAGACCTAGATGTCTCGTAGCTAGGCGAGTCATCTCGGTGGGATGGTGTGAAACGAAAATAACCTTTTGAATGATCTTATACCATTAAAATTGGCGTTTGATCTTACACCATCAAAGAATTCATCATTGTTTTGTCATGTTGTAAATATTTGAGATCAATCTAAACAATCCAAGTGGTTGTTCATGACTAGAACAACCAATTAATGGTATGTCGTCATAAAATAATTGCACCTATTAATCAATTGTATGCCGTCTTATATCAATGTTATTTGATATTAGCCGTTAAAGAATAAGTAAAATGGCAATACTAGGGTGCACGGATTTGGAAACACCATGATAGCCATTCGCGAGATCACATACATAGGATACAGTAAGATAAAATAGTACCGCGTAGACAAATAAAATGTGTAGAATGTACAAGCTTAATACCCTATATAAAGTAAAATATAAAAATAATATGTTTTATGTTGCTTCTCGGAAAGGATCACAACCTAATCTTGTCTCTTTGAGGCGCGAAATGCGAGACGCCTCGTCTTGAGTGAGATTTCAAACAATGCTCCTGACTAACATTTAGGCTGAGTTTGGGATTGCTCTTCCAGGCAAAGAGCAGCTCTCTACTCTAGCGCAGAGCACATTAATATGGGGCAGTGTTTGGTTGTAAATGCTCTTAGCTCTTTCGTAGAGTGAAATAGCTGAATCTTGCCTCCAAAGAGCGATCCCAAACATAGCCTTAAAGACCAAGTGTTGTTTAAATGTTCATAATCTATTAAAATGCCACTTTTTATCTCACACCGTTGAAGTATGATTTATCATTATGTCATGTGGCACACATCGCAATCTATCATTGGAATATGCATGTCTCAGTCCAATGAAACATGCCAATAAGTGCATGTGAACCATCGGATTGACGAACTTTAATATCAACCATTAAAGCTAAAAACAATGGTTGATATTATAGTTAATGGATTGGATAGTTTGAATCTCCCGAAAAACCCATTTTTCAGCCTGTTGCAGTTCAGTCTATGATTTATCACTTTGATGGTTCCGACCACCCACATCTTAAACCGTTGATGGTGTTAGATCATTTAAATACCAAAATGGTGTTTAAATGACGGTCAAGTGGGTCTAGCCCCGAAAAACTCGATGACCAAAGAATCAACATGCGTGCATGGACTTCAGAAGAACTCACAAAGTGTAATAGCCATGAAATATGCACATCTGTGAATCTCGTGTGCACATGCCAGTCAACAGTGCGTAGGCCACACACCAAGAGATCAAATATAGACCGATACTTGGCCAACTGATACATATTGGCTCCGATACAATATTGGGGATTGTACCAATATCGATATCGGCCGATACAAAATGGGTATCGACGATACTATACCTTTTTCATTTGATTTTTTTTATATATAAAAAAATAGCGATACGTATTTGTCCTCCATGACCCATACCCGGTACCAATACCGATACCTGATTTGGCACCTTGCCACACGGCATACTTATGGCTATGAATTGGTGGATACCCAAAAAAATCTTTTCTGAGGCTCTTTGAGGCCCATAACCGATCGACCAAAATTCTAGGTTGAGCATTTCCTCCCTGACCTAACCCAAATGCCTGACCTGAATTGCCGATACCTGACCTAGCTTAATTTGTTCAGTGTAGGACTAGTGGGTGTTGGTCAAAATTTCGGGCCCGATCAGCAAGTCGAATCAGCTAACTAAGTCGATGGGTCAGGTCAGTGGGACCCGGTCAGTAGGCCGGGTCGACTACTGGGTATCTACACAAGTCAAAGTAATTGCAAGTCATCTACACAAGTCAATGGGCCCAGTCAGTAGGTCGGTTAACACCCTCTCAGTTGCCCATGAATCTCGCCTTTCCTCTAACCATTGTCCTCTGATCATCTCCATGTTGCCTATACCTAATCTGCTTTGACCTTTCCGGTTTTTGAAGTTCTAGATTACCAGACCTGAGTTCTTGGACATTATTGAAGAGAGTTGGAAGGAAAGAGACGATGGTTCCCCCATATATCGCTTATTCATAAAATTGATAAGGCTTAAGAGTGCCTTAAAAGATTGGAATAGAAATCATATTGGGTATATTCATGAAAACATTAGAAATATTAAAGAGTTGGTCACCAAATATAAAGAAGAAATGATTGAGAAAGGTTGGTCTGCTCAAATCCAAAATGATCTTCATAAAGCCAATGTGGAGTATCATAATCTCCTCAAAGATGAGGAATCTCTTTGGAGTCAAAAGTCTCGAGTTAAATGGATGAAGGAGAGAGATAAAAATACTAAGTTCTTCCACACTACGGCCAAGGTGAGAGCGGCTCGAAAAAATATTACTATATTAGTGTTATTACCTCCAAGGATGGTGTTTTGGTTGAAGGGTTTGAAAATATTGGTAACACTGTTGCTAAAGAATTTCATGAGTTCCTAGAGTCCTCCGGTTCACAGAATAACTCGGTTATCTTGAACATCATCCACAATATTATCTCTCCGGCTCAGAATCTTGAGTTAGCTAGAAAACACCCACTGAAGCTGAAGTTTACAAGACTATACAGTCTATGGATGGAGATAATGCCCCTGGCCCTAATGGATTTTCAGGATCTTTTTTCATTGCGTGTTAGGACATTATCAAACGTGATATCCAAGCAGCTGTGAAAAAAAAATTGAGGAAGGAATTATCCCCAAATCCGTCAACTCTAATTTCATTTCTCTCATCCCTAAAGTTGAAAACCCTGTCAACTTCTCCCAATTTAGACTAATTAGTTTCTGTAATTTTTTCTATAAAATCTTTGCCAAAACCCTAGCCTTTCGTCTTTCTTTCATACTTTACTTGCCCATGAACTCATTCAAGATCTGGACAAAAAATCTCAAGGAGGTAATATTCCTTTGAAATTTGACATATCTAAAGCCTATGACCGCATTGAATGGGCTTTTTTGTTGAAGTTATGAAAAGATTTGGCTTCTCTTTTCATTGGATTAAGCTTATTTATGGGTGTCCTCTTCTTGTTGGTACTCGGTTTTGGCTGATGGTACCACGCATGGTTACTTTCATGATACTAGAAGCCTTCGACAAGGTGATCATCTCTCTCCAGCTTTATTTATAATAGCTGAGGAAGTTCTAAGTAGACGCCTCCGATCATGCATGAAAGTAATATATTCGGAACCTACTCCACCGGTAGAAATACCACCCTAGTCAGTCATCTTCAATTCACGGATGATATTCTTATATTCACCAAGAGTAGCAAAAAATACTTAAAGAACCTCATGAATTTCTTATCCTTGTATGAAGAAGCCTAAGGTCAAAAAATTAATATGGAGAAAAGCTCGTATTTTATCTATGAAAACCTCCCGTCAAACAAAATCTCAAGGATTAATTCTATTGTTGGGATCACTAAAGGCTTGCTTCCTTCAAACTATTTGAGAGTTCCTCTATTTAAAAGAAGATTAACCAAAGATTCATGCTCAAAATTGGTTGAAAAAATTTCTAGAAAAGTTGAAGGATGGAAATCCAAGCTTCTCTCGGATGGAGGAAGACTCACCCTTCTTAATCATATACTTGCGAGCATTTCCATTTATCTTCTTTCGATTATTCTAGTCCCTAATTATGTGATTGAAGCTATTAAGAGACATTTGCTAATTTCTTCTGAGATTCCTCTAATGGTAAGAATAAAGTTCACTGGACGGATTGGGATCATATCTCTAGGCTACTTACGGAACGAGGTATGGGCATTCATAAAATGAAGGACATCCATAAGACCGGAATGTCTAAACTTTGTTGGAAACTTAACAATAGGGAAGGAATGTGGACAGAATTTCTTTACAAAAAATATTGCTCCAAAACTGGCCTATGAAATTGCCCAAAAAAAAGGGATTCAAAAATTTGGTCAGCCATGCGGCCTATGATCCAAGTCACTATGCAAAACTCCTCCTGGTGTATTGGAAATGGCCAATAAACAATGCTTCGACAAGACCCGTGGTGCTCTTCTAATCCCCTCATAACATTGGTATCACAAAGCATCCCCTTGGACAAAACTATTAAAAGTTACATCATTGATGGAAATTGAAACGTCGATGAAGTTGTCAAAATAGTTGGGGTGTCTGTGGGCGCCACCATTATTAATAGCAAATCATGGACCGATGGTGAAGACAAGATTTTCTGGCAGCTCACTCCCAATGGCCAATTCACTTCAGCCTCCGCTTAGAACTCCTTAAGAGTCCACCATGACATTAGTCCGATTTGAAAAGATTTTTGGAAATGTCCAATCCCAACGAAAATGAAGGTTTTTAGTTGGAAAGTCCTCCATTCTGCAGTGTCTGTGGACTCCATGATCAAGACTCGCAAAGTTTCCATTGCCTCCAGATGCAATCTATGCCTTAGGGATGAGGAAACTCTTCAGCATCTATTTCTCGATTGCCCTCTTGCTGCTAAAGTGTGGGACCACTTTACGAATATTTTTCAAATCCCTAATTCTGGTACCAACATCTTCCTCCAAGTTAAATATTGGCTAATCTTCAAGAAAAAAAATCAAGTTGATAATATTATATGTATGCTTCCATGGATTATCCTTTGGTTTGTTTGGCAAGCCCGAAACAACCCGGGTTTTTGGAATTTGTTTTAACGGTGTTAGATGATGTACCACACCGTGTACGATGCAAATGCTCCACACAAGAACCGACCATCTTTTAGGAAAGTTTTAATTTTTTTCTATATTAATATTAGACTCATTATGAAGTGCTCGTCGACACGATTCTAACAATATATAATTTGTTAATTTTCGACAAGAATATAAAAAGTTATGCCCATTTTAAGGGATGAAGCAAGTTAAAGGGTATAACTGTAATTTTGGGAGAGAAACACCAATTCCTTCCGTGCTTACACAAACCGCTGGAACAAAATATTTTCTCAAGCTATTCAAGTCCCGTATGAATTCTTCTTCCCTATAAAAACTACTATTTTATTAAATCTCTTACGAAAAGTCATAGCTAGAATTAACGTAAAACTTTCTACCATTATAAATAAAACTTTAAAAGGTCTCTGCTCTCTATAATAAAAAATTATTCTCTCCTAAGACTTAGACGAACCGATGGCTTAAGCATTGACCTTTTTAACCAGCACTGTCGTAGATCTATCGTTTACGTTTCAAGAGGTAGACACCTATCAATCCATCATGTTCTTCTCAGATTCCGTCGCATAAGATATGCTCGATCTCGCATCGACGGGTTTTAAAAATTCTATTTAAACCTTAATATCTCATAAATTAATAGATCTGCATGTTTACTATTATACTTTTCCTTGAAAGTTATATAATTTGTAGGTCGAATAATATTTTATTTCTCTTTTCAAACAATCTTTTTGTTTGATTATTAATATTTTACCTTCTATTAGGTTTACATATTTAATATATTTTTTTTCTCTTAAATCTACATACTAATTAAACATGAATACCTTTAAGTATGACAAATTTACATATTTAGTATTTTATTTTTCTATTACAGTTGCATGATTTGTAAGTCGAGTTTATATATATATATATATATATATATATATATATATATATATATATATATTTATATATATATATATTTATATATATATATATATATAATCTCTTTATTTGGCTATTCAATATTGGACTTTTCTATTAGGTCTATATATTTAATATTTACCCTCTTTTAAATCTGTAAATTAATTAAACTTTAATATTTATAAATATGATAGATTAACTTAATTAGAATAATATCACATTGATATTGTTTATTTATAAATCTATATAAGTAATAATTTATTCCTTTTACTAAAAGCTATAATGACATTATTGTTGCAAGTCTATATTATTATTTCTTTAAAACTAATTAAGCTCAAAAATTAAACTATATTCTTATTTTATTTAAAAGAATAATAAATTACACCATCTTAAAGTTACGAGTCTGAACTCGCGGCTACGAACCCAAATTCGCGACCACGAACTCGAGCTCGCAACCATTGATGTATTGGTCCTAATATTTTAGTCATAACTTTTTACTCCGATCTCAAATTGATGTGATTCTTATGGAATTAGAAAGAAGACATCGAGCTTTACAACTTTATGTAAAATAGTCATTTCACGAATCTGACGTTTTAGAGGTCAAAATAGAGTAACTGGTCGGATTCAATTTTAAATGACCCAAAGCTACATGAATTTAGTGTTATTCTTTAATTTTCATGACCAAAGTTCCTGTGTATATTATATCTTAAGGTCTTTCGATCGATGATTATGATAAATCATAACTTAGTAATTAAAAATATATTTTAATTTAATTATTTAATTATAGTAATATATATATATATATATATATATCAATTTATCGCTTCAATGCGACCTCTTCGATAACATGAAAGATTAGAAATTCGATACCTGGTGAAAATCAAAATCTGACCTTCACATTTTTGCAATCACACTAATAACTACCTTATCATATAAGTATATTGGTGTTATGTAAATATATATATATATATATATATATATATAAACATAATAAAATCTAAATGTAAGTCTATGATGTGTGTATGATAGTGATATGCTTTCATTTTTATCATGATATATGAGTTATGAACACGTTAGGTCATACATATGCTAGTATATGAGATCATGCAAATACTTGGGCATAGTGATTTACCGAGATGGTATCTAAGCGAGGAATACATCGTATTCACATGTCTTATAACTCATGGTGGTATGGGGACATCATGACGAGTCGAGTGAGTACAAATTTGGTGTAACCTTATATACAGTGGCATATACGGTGACTCTATCACCCCGAGTTTTAATATGAGAGGAGAGGATAAGATATGAGTTATGATATGAGATTCGGGCCTTGGGCCTTAACTGTGATGAGATTATTCTATTATAGTTCGTCTTAGAATTAAGTTCTAAGAGTATGATATGAGTATGAGTACGAGATAAGATATGTTATGAGTACGATAATAAGATATCGCTGTGTAGGCAAGTAAAAGATTAAGAACTTAAGTATCTTTACGTGTCGTTCCTTGCGTAGCCATCGTAAGAATAACAACGTCTTTCAGCCAAGACGAGACTTTGAGAGACAGTGTGAGTATTAGTGTGAGTGTGTGTGAGTATGAGTATGATATGAGTTATGTTTGGCCATTATGTCTCCCCATTAGACTGGGTGGGGAGTATGAGGAGGATAGGGAGGGCGATTACATAAATTATGATATGGTGGTATGATACTATGGTGACTCTTACATACTAGCTCAAGCAGCAACTCTGACACAAATCGTATAGGATTTATGAGTAGATTCGTTACGTTCATACGATATACCGACGTATGTACGAGAATAATAAGATATGATATGTCATGAAATATGAGATATCGTAAGGAACGTTAGGATATGAGTGTCTAAATTATGATCCTGCATTTATGTTATGATATAAGTTTTACATTATGCATATGTTTTGATTATATTTTCTTTCAGTTGTTTTGTTATACTATATTTATCACTCACGTGATGCACCCACAATACACCTGAGTAATATAAGGTGGATTAGTGGCGTATCCCACTGAGTTTACGTGACTGAGTAAACTCATCCCACGAAAATCTAAACAGTTGCAGGTGATTACGTTGGTAGAGTAGACGCCGCCTATTCAGATTCCATTGACGTAGACTTCGTTAACCTATGGACGCTAAGTAACAAGAGCCTTGACAGGGCAACCCCGCTATGTACCAAGAGGACCATGGTGCTGATTTTGATCCGAGCACCGGCTATTGATATTTGTGGACTCGGTATTGAGTTGGCTTTATATTTTATTATTGACACTATGATTTTCTTTTATCAGATTTGTCTCCGACTTTTATTTCTCTTTTATTGGTGGTTTACTTGGATTTTATCGTAATTATTCAGTATTTATGACTACTTTATATTCTATCTATATGTTTTAGCTCTCACGAATTTCGTGGAATCAGATTGCACAAGAACTCTGATTAGGTGTATGTGCGCTTAGCATATTCGGAGTATGTGTGGTTCATAACTTGAAATTCTGGTCCCTCAGGATAGGGTATAATTTCGAGTCGTGACCGAGTAGTATCAGAGCTTAGGCTTTACTTTTTCGAGGACTGTATGGGTTATATAAGTATAATATATTGATTTAGGTTATCATGATTCAGATAGACCCCAGAGTTTAGATCTTTTGAGGACTTATTGGTTCGATCATTGATAATAGAAGACCCTGAGGTTCAATTTTATATTTAAAGATTTATTTAAGAATAATTTATATTGTTAGGAACTTGTGAGAAACATCATAAATGATCTAGAAGGATTGAAAAGTAATGGTTGAAAATATTCTAAAATTGAGGGGTGATTAGGTAAATAAATCTTTGAAGATTTAACTATTTAAGATTCTAGGTGATCTGAGATGCCAACTATAGGAATAGTTGATTCTAGGTTATGTTAGAAATGACAGTAATAATTGGATCAAGTGAATATCTGACTAAAGTTTAAACTTACCACACGTTAGGAGAAATTTTTGATGTCAAATCAGTGATTTTATAAATTAATGAATTAGAGTCAACCATCATCATAAAGAGAAGAGGACCCTACCTTGATGATATCAAATATTAGGTGTCAAAAATATAAAATTTTTAAAAGTGATTCAAGATTAATAAAGAATTGATGATATTAGTTTATAATCAATGCCTAATTTTCGAGGACGAAAATTTTTAAAGAGGTGAGAATGTAACGACCCTAATTTTTGTTAATTTTAAAGCGTTGACTTTTAATGAGAAGCTGAGATTATGAAGAAGTACCCAGAATCAGCACCTCATGTACATAGTTTTCGAGGATAAAAATATTATAAGGGGGAGATAATGTAGCAACTCGGATTTTTGAACTTGGTTTTAACGGTATTAGATGATGTACTACACCGTGTACGGTACTAATGCTCCACACCGGAACCCATCATCTTGTAGGAAAATTTAGATTTTTTTATATTAATATTAGATTCATTGCGAAGTGCTCGTCAACACGATTCCAACAATATATAATTTGTTAATTTTCGATAAGAATATAAAAAGTTACACCCGTTTTAAGGGATGAAACAAGTTAAAGGGTATAATTGTAATTTCGAGAGAAAAACATCAATTCCTTTGGTGCTTACAAAAACCACTAGAATAATACCTTTTCTCAAGCTATTCAAGCCACATATTAATTCTTCTTTCGTGGAGTCATTACTTGCACACGGTTTTCAAGTGATTGCACCTAATTTAAAGAAAGACTTAGTATTTTAGGGACATGTGATATGTAAAAATGCAATATGGCCATCTGATTTGAAGTTCATGATCAATAGATCTCTGATACATAAAATTGGAGCAAAACACGATACTTGTCATATGATCTATTGTAGTCAACTGTTGAATTATATAATAGCCTTTGACTCCATTTAATCAAATGATGAAAATTATATTTTGTTCTAATCTTTTGCAACTGATATCTTTAAATCATGGCCTTCAAATCAAACGGCTTAGATGTTTTTTTCGCATAATAAAGGTCGCCAAACTTGCAAGTCTTTCTTTTAAATTTGGTGCAATCCGGTGCAATCACTTGAAAATCGTGTGCAAGTAATGGCTCCCTTTATTAAATCCCTTACGAAAAGTTTTAGTTAGAATTAACCTAAAACTTTCTACCATCACAAATAAAACTTTAAAAACTCTCTGCTCTCTATAATAAAAAATTATTCTCTCCTAAAACTTAGACGATCTGACAAGAGGTGGGTACCCATCAATCCATTATGTTCTTCTCAGATCCCGTTGCGTAGGATGTGTTCGATCTCATATCGATGGGTTTAAAATTTCTATTTAAACCTTAATATCTCATAAATTAATAGATCTGCATGTTTAATATTATGTTTTTCCTTGAAAGTTGTATAATTCGTAGGTCGGGTAATATTTTGTTTCTCTTTTCAAGCAATCCTTTTGTTTGCCTATTAAAATTTTACCTTCTATTAGGTCTGCATATTTAATATATTTTCTTCCTCTTAAATCTACATACTAATTAAACATGAATACCTTTAAGTATGATAAATATGTATATTTAGTATTTTATTTTTCTATTAAAGTTGCATTATTTGTAAGTCGGATTTATATTTTGTTTCTTTTTTTTTAAATAATCTCTTTGTTTGGTTATTCAATATTGTACTTTTCTATTAGGTCTTTATATTTAATATTTTACCCTCTTTTAAATCTGTAAATTAATTAAACTCTAATATTTATAAATTTGATAGATTGACTTAATTGAAATAATACCATATTGATATTATTTATTTCTAAGTCTATATAATTAGTAATTTATCATTTTTACTAAAAGTTATAATGACATATTATTGTTACAAGTCTATATTATTATTTATTTAAAATTAATTAAATTTAAAAATTAAACTATATTTTTATTTTATTTAAAAGAATAATAGATTGCACCATCTTGAAGTTACGGGTCCGAACTCGCAGCTACGAACCCAAATTCGCGATTATGAACCCGAGCTCGCGACCAATGATGTACTAGTCCCGGTATTTTAAGCATAATATTTTGCTCCGGCCTCAAATTGATGCGATTCTTGTGACATTAGAAAGAAGACATCGAGATTTACAACTCTGTGAAATAGTCATTTCACGAAACTGACGTTTTAGAGGTCAAAATAGAGTAGCAAGTCGGGTTCAGTTTTGAATAACCCAAGATTACACGAATTTAGTGTTATTCTCTGATTTTCATGACCAAAGTTCCTATGTATATTATATCTTAAGGTCTTTCGATCGATGGTCATAATAAATCATAACTTAGTAATTATAAATATATTTTAATTTAATTATCCAATTATAGCAATCTATATATCAATTTATCGCTTCAACGTGACCTCTTCGTTAACACAAAAGGTTAGAAATTCAATACCTCGTAAAAATTAAAATCCGACCTTCACGTTTTTGAAATCACACTAATAACTACCTTATCCTATAAGTGTATTGGTATTATGTAAATATATATATATATATATATATATATATATATATATAATAAAATCTAAATGTAAATCTATGATGTGTGTATGATAGTATTATGCTTCCATTTTTATCATGATATATGAGTTATGGACACGTTAGGTCATACGTACGTGAGTATATGAGATCATGCTTATGCTTGAGCGTGATGATTCGTCGAAATGATATCGAAGCCAAGAATATATCATATTCATATGTCTTACAACTCATAGTGGTATGGGACATCATGATGAGTCGGGTGAGTGTAAATTCGGTATAACCTTATATACGGTGGCATATACGATGACCTTATCACCCCGAGTTTTAATATAAAATGAGAGGATAAGATATGAGTTATGATATGAGATTCGGCCCTTGGGCCTTAAATGTGGTGAGGTTATCCCACTATAGTTCGTCTTAGAATTAAGTTGTAAGAGTATGATATGAGTATGAGTACGAGTACGAGTACGAGATAAGATATGTTATGAGTACGATAATAAGATACCGTTGTGTAGGCTAGTAAAAGATTAAAAACTTAAGTCTCTGTACGTGTCGTTCTTTGCGTAGCCACCATAAGGGCAACAACATCTTTCAGCCAAGACGGGTCTCTGAGAGACAGTATGAGTATTAGTATAAGTATGGGTATAAGTATGATATAAGTTATGTTTAGCCATTATGTCTCTCCATTAGGCTAGGATAGAAATATATGGTGAATAGGGAGGGCGATTAAATAGATTATAATATGATGGTATGAAACTACGATGACTCTCACATGATAGCTCGAGAGGCGACTCTGGCATAGGTCGTATAAGATTTATGAGTAGATTAGTTACGTTTATACGATGTACAGACGTATGTATGAGAATACTAAGATACGGTATGTTATAAAATATGAAATATAGTGAGGTACGTTAGGATATGAGTGTTTAGATTATGGTCCTGCATTTATGTTATGATATGAGTTTTACATTATGCACATATTTTAATTATATTCTCTTTTAATTATTTTGTTATACTATATTTATCACTCACGTGATGCATTCACAATACACATGAGTAGTATGAGGTGGATTGGTGATGTATCCCACTAAATTTATGTAACTGAGTAAACTCATCATATGAAAATCTAAACAGCTGCAAGTGATTACGTTTGTAGAGCAGACGTCGGCTATTCAGATCCCATTGACTTTGACTTTATTGACCCCGTGGACACTGAGTATTAGGAGCCTTGGGAGGGCGACACCGTTGTGTATCAGGAGGACCACGGTATTGATTTTGATCCGAGCGCCGACTATTGATATTTGTGGACTTAGTATTGAGTTGGTTTTATATTTTATTGTTGATATTATAATTTTGTTTTATCGGATTTGTCTCCAACTTTTATTTCTCTTTTATTAGTGATTTACTTAGATTTTCTCGCAATTATTCAGTATTTATAACTACTTTATATTCTATCTATATGTGTTAGCTATCACGAATTTTGTGGAATCAAATTGGGCAAAAACTTTGATTAGGTGTATGTTCGCTTAGCATATCTGGGATATATGTGGGTTATAACTCGAAATTCTAGGCCCTCAAGATTAGGTACAACTTCGGGTCGTGACAGCCCTCGCTGATTTTACAAATGCCAACTTAAATTCTACAAATTTTATGACCTTAAGGGATTGTCCACTTCCTACACGCCTGTGTATGCATGATGACAGACTGGGTCTTCCCACTATTATTATTTGTTTGTAATTTGGGTGTTCTCTTGTTCTTGTTTGAGAGAGTGATGGCTTTGTCGAAACTCTCTTAGGTCGAAAGTTTTTTTGTAATTTTATATTTTTTCTTTGAATTTAATACGATTGCGAAAAAACAAAAAAAAAAAAGTAATTGCAAAGTCATGCAAATCGTAGTCATTTCTTGTCCACGCCGTGATCCTATGGGATGCTCGGGTTGAAACATGAGTACATATGAATCGACTGGGTAACACAAAATGCCAGAATCTGGACCATCACATGACGTGGGCTGTTGACTTAACCGGTCTCCTTGGGCCTACCAAACCCACTTTTCCTTCCAGTCCGGTAAATTAAGAAACGTTGATCTCAAAGAAGGGTAAGGCTATTCTCACCCATTTTCGGATTAAGGACCGCACAATTGTTTACGGACGAAAATTATTGATTGGGTTGAATCAGACGATAGAGATTCTTTTTTTACAATCTTTCAGAAAATAGATCTTAAGATCATGTCGCACCTATCGGACAATCAGATGCTAATTCCACATAGCACACTTATCCAAAAGTAGCTTAGATCATGAGCAAAAGAGTTTATCTTCACTATTAGGGACGTGTGCTACGTGAAATCAACATCTGATCGTCTGATAGGCGTGTCATGATCTTAAGATCTAATATGGAAAAGATTGGAACATAAAACAATCCCCATTGTTTTATTCAAAATAGTCAAAAGATTTAGTCCGTAAAAATATATGTGGTCCTTACTCCGTATGTGGTCCTTACTCCGAAAAGGGGTCCGAAAAGCTATACCATTCAAGGAAATTGACTCTCTCTTTCCTCCTGTCATAGATTTCTATTTTGGGGATCATACCTACCGTCCGATATAAACTTTCTTAATCTTCTCACAATCATAAGATGCTTATCTTTATAAGTATTTTATAATAACCATTAGATTATCAACTCAAATTATCATTGCCATAGATGCACTTTAACCTTAATCTTGTCTCTGGGTTCGATCTACTGCAAACGTTTGATCGCACACTCATAAAACAAATCCCTAAGAGCATCTTTAGCAGCTAATTTAAAAGCTTCATGGTCTCTATTTTTCACAAAATCACTTTCCAAAAATTTCCTAAACTAGGGAACATATAGTAGTATTCTCTAAATATATATAAACAACAAGCATTATGTTGAAATAAAAATTTATTTTTTAGGAGAACACTACAAAAAAACAAGATTATTAGCGGCAGCCAAAAACTGCCGCTAATACTCTTGCCTTTAATAGTCTTAATAGGTTTTTTTATTAATAGTGGCAATTTTTTGTAGTAGAAATATTTTCTCTCTCCTCTTACTTTCTCCCTCTCACTCTCTTCTCTAGAAGAGTTCTCTCTCCACAACGTCTCTCTTTTACCAACAGAAATAATATTTTAATACATGATTCCCTAAAATAAATAATGTTACTTGAGCATCATAGTGATAAATTTCGTTTTCGGCAACATTTCGTTAAGAGGTCATTTCGATTCATTTCGGATAAATTTTGAATAAATTTCGAGAAAAATTCAAAAAGTTTCAGGAAAATTTAGGGGAGTACAAAAAATATTAAATATAAATTATATTTAAACTTCATAAAAAGCTTATTTATTATTTTAAAAATGACAAAAATTAGAAAAGATTTATTAATTTCAGTGAAATTTCGATAATTTCGCCAAAATTAATGAAATTTCAGCGATTTCGGAGATATCATTGAAATTTCGTCGAAAGTTTCACCTGACTCCTGTTTTGGTAAATTTCGATGAAATTTCGGAGAAATTTGTCACTATGCATAGTGACAAATTTATATTTAATATTTTTTGTACTCCCTGAAATTTTTCTGAAACTTTTTGAATTTTTTACAAAATTTATCCGACATGAATTGAAATGACTTCTTACCGAAATGTTGCCGAAAACGAAACTTGTCGCGACGCTATGCTAAATATTTTATGAAAAGATATTATATAAAATATAGGGAGTTGGTTAGGTCCTCTAATGGAGGATGGTGACCGTCCTCCAAGAGTCACGTGGAGCACAAGTGGACCGTTTAGATCAATCTTAAAAAAAAAAAATTTAATTTTTTTTCTAAACTTACAAGTCAAAGTTTAACGATTTTCATTGGTCCACATTTCGCGGTTCAAAAAATACACGGTAGAGATGAGTTTTTAATTTTTTTTTTTTTTCAAAGATAATCTAAACAATGCACCCAAAGTCCATGTGGCATCGAACAAATATTTTGGATTCCACGTAGAGCTCCACGTGAAAGGTTGAAGGACGGTGACCGTCCTCCCATAGAGGACAGATCCCTTTTCCAAAAATATATAATCATTAGGGAGCCGATTAGGTCCTCCAATGGAGGACAGAGACCATCCTCCAAGACCCACGTGGAGCTTCACGTGGCACCCAAAATACTTTTTGGGTGTCACGTGAAGCACAGGTGGACAGTTTAGATCAATATTTATAAAAAAATCGAAAAATAAATTTTAAAATCACAAGTTAAAATTTAACGATTTTCATTAGTTTACATTTCACGATTCAAAATATATACAGTGGAGATGAGTATTAATTTTTTTTTTCCAAAGATGATCTAAGCAATGCACCCAAAGTCCATGTAACATCCAAAAAGTATTTTGAGCGTCACATGAAGCTCCACGTGAAAAGTTGGAGGCCTATAACTGTCCTCTCATAAAAGAGTGAGGCCTTTTCCTAATCATTATATAAATTGTCTTTTCCATAACCAATTTAGAGATGCTCGAAAGAGGACTTATGGTACGCGTGCAAGAACTTCTTCCTTTAAATGAAGAGTTAGGTTGGCCTCCGGTTCTCCAAGCGACTTGGAAAACGGGTAGCTTTCTTTTGACAAGTGGCATGGAGTTTAGTCAAGCATGCCATGCGAATAAAAGTCTGCGACTTTGAATCGAAATGAGATTCCCATTAATTGTAAAATCCAAAGTCTCCCAAATACTTATAAAATTAATGGCTACCAAGCATGGTTTCAAATATCGGCTGATCTAGATCGATGTTGACTTAAACGATCCCAAATTCTTAAGTTGGATCGTTTATATATAGGTATCGGATATGGATCCGTTAGATCGTTGTAGATCGATTGATACTGAACGATATTTACGTAAAATCACCAATCCACTGATACAAGAAACTTATACACATAAAAAATATGTTACACTTTACATCGAATATAAATTCTAAAGTAAAAAAAAAAAGGCAATTAATAAAATCCCAAGCGTCTTTTGCTAAAACAAGGTAATTAATTTTTTTCTAATGAATAAAATAAGGTAATTAATTATGATTATCTTTAACCTTCGCCCAAAATTATAAATCACTCTAAAATTTCAAGCGTCTTTTGTTAGGTTTTCGCTAGGTCACATTCGGTCTTTCCTCTTGCAAGCCTCTTCTTACCACCAAATTTTACAGAAAAAACAGTAAAGGATAATAAATTTGGGTTTGTTAGTTGTTACAATCTCACAAGTATTTATTTTTCTTTCTTTTCTTCTCAAATATTTTTCTATTAATCAGATGGTATTGGTTCGGTGTGAATCGGTTCAGGCTTCCGTTCGTTCCAATTCACCCACTGACAACGATCCATGCATTAATATGCGTGAAATTTTGAATCTCAATTTCGTTTCGGTGCTGAACGAAACCGATAAGATTCGGCCAATAATTTCATCCTTGAAACCAAGCATCCTCAAATACTTTTCTATTTTGTTTAGGATCCTAGCTCAAATAATTCATCTATATATATATATATATATATATATATATATATATATATATATATATACAAATTTTATTTATTATTTTTTTTAAAAATATTGAGTGCTTTGAATCAAGTGATGAAAATTTGCCCAAATCTTCTACACAAGGAATCTTGAGATTATGGGCCTACCATCAAATTGTCACTTTTTATTCCATGAAGCATATATTTTAAAAAGTAGCCCAAAAATTAGGTTTTAGCATGATGTGTGTCATGTGAGTTTAAGGTCACTCCTTTAAAATTTGTGTGCATGTGATATTAAAAACAGACCATTAGTGATTGATTTGAATAACATTTTTGACAGCTTATAGTGAAAAATGTTTAATTATTACAATTTTGTCCTCAAACTTTTTTGGCGTTGGGATCACCCGATCCGATCTATCGATCCTGATTCAAATCAATTTTAGGCTGACTGATCCGATGACCAATACCGATATTTGAAACCTTGCTACTAAGTAAATCTAAAAAAAGCATTAGTTATTTATTATTTGAGTGTTAATTATTTGAATTACATAACATAATATTTTTTTCATCCTTAACTGTCGACATTATAGATCTTTAGGTTATGTTATTCAAACCACACTAATTAAATAATAAAATCACGAGCCACATGTCCAAAATAATGGATTAGTTTTCTAAGCTGGTTGCCTAATACCAGTTCCTATATGGTAAGATTCGATGGATCTTTTTGTGGTCTCCTCTAAGGTGTCAAATCGGGTTTCAGCATTAGTCTAATGAGGATCGATATGGAACATTGTCTAAAAAACATAAAAATAATATATCAAAGAGGTATCGGCCGATACCCGTTCCGCATTGGCGGATACCCGATACGTATCCGCTGATACCTGCTCGTACCGGCTGATACGGATACTGTCATCTTGATTAATTCTGATATTATATCAGGGCCGATACATATCTATTGGCCCAAAAACCGATACCTATTTTCGAGATGTATCCCTATTCGGCCAATACTTGATACTTGGTCTATAGTTCTAGAAAGATCTCTAGTCAAACTGTCAAAGTCAAAAATTTTGAAAGTAAAACCAACAAACTTCTTTCAATCTCTAAACGAACCTCTGATCACAATTCACTCCCCTCTCTCTCTCTCTCTCTCTCCAAAAATGTGTCACGACAGACGCTCCCGTGATGATGACTGTGCGAATAACCGGTTCGCCATTGCCGGTAATTTTATGATCATCGCCATCTGTTCGCCATCTGTCGCCTATTCTCCGTAGCCATCATCGTACTCCTCCTCCCCCTCCTCTACGCTAGGTTCATAGGCAGACGGCAAGCGAGACGCTGAGCCACAGCCACTATGCACCACCAGAACCTACTTGGCCGAGCCATGAACCATGGCCTACCCAACACTGGACTCGACCCTTTACTCATCTCCTCCTTACCCATCTTCGTCTACAAATAATCGAATGGTACTTCTGATGAAGCCAACAGGGAGTGCGCCGTTTGCTTGAGCGCCTTAGAAGAAGATGAGGTGGTTAGGTTATTGCCTAACAGTAAGCACACTTTTCATGTTAAGTGCATAGATATGTGGTTGAAGTTCAATTTGACACGCCCAATTTGCCGGACCGGGGCCGAGCCCGATGCTCATGAGGAACCGGGCTCTGTGGTGGTCGAGGAGCCGTTGGCTCCACCGTTATGGATTGCTACTTGACATTAAAGTTCGCCAACCAAATGATTCACATTCACTTATGAGCATGATTCTTTGTTTAAAACATTTTCTAATTATGAATTGTCACTTGAGAAATTTAGATTGATCATTAATGTGCTCCACATGTCATAAATCATAATAGTAAACTGATACATCAATGGAATGAGATTAAAATTTTAAATTTAGTGGTCGAAGTCATTTAAACACCATTTGATTGTTTATTAAATGTCGGTAAGGAACCATTATCCCTTAAAAACTTGGATAATGGCTCCTAAACTTTAGTTTGAAATCTTGTATTTCTGAGTTGTCTCGGACAGCCCTGAGACCGAGATGTCTCTCAACTCGGCGACACATCTCGGTGGGATGGCGTGAAACGAAAATAATCTTTTGAATGATCTTACACCATTAAAATTGGTGTTTGATCTTACACCATGAAAGAATACATCACTGTTATGGCATGTTGTAAATATTTGGGATCAATCTAATTAAACAGTCCAAGTGGTTACTCATGTTTGGAAACTATCTTAGTAAAAGAATTGCACCCATTAATCAATTGTATACCATCTGATATCAATGGTCTTTGATATTAGCCATTAAAGAATAAGAAAAATAGCAATACTAGGGTGCACGGATTTGGACACGCCATGAAAGTCATTCGCGAGATCACATAAATAGGATACCGTAAAATAAAATAGTATCGCGTATATAAATAGAATGAGTAGTACAGCTTTAATAGTGTACAAGCTTAACACTACATATAAGGTAAAATATAAAAATAATATGTTTTATGTTGCTTCTTGGAATGGATCACACCCTAATCTCGTCTCCTTGAGGCGCGAGATGCGAGACGTCTCTTTGGCGATATTTCAAATAGTGATCCTGACTAATATTTAGGTTGTACACTACAAAACACAAGACTATTAGCGGCAGCCAAAAATTGCCGCTATTAACAAAAAAACTAATGCCCTTGCCCTTGCCAAAAAATTGTCGCTAATAATCTGTGTTTTTGTAGTGGTATTTGGGATTTCTCTTCCAGGCAAAGAGCAACTCTCTGCTCTGGCGCAGAGCACATTAATATGGGGTTGTGCTTGATTGTAAGGTCTCTTAACTCTTTTGTAGTGTGAAACAACTGAATTTGGGTCTCTTTAAAAGGATAATTTAAACCTGCTCTTTTAAGTAGGCTTTGCCTCCAAAGAGCGCTACCAAACACAGCCTTAAACACCAAATGGTGTTTAAATGATCTTACTCTAGTAACATGCGACTTTTTGTCTTACACCATTGAAGTGTGATTTATAATTATGTCATGTAGCACATATCGCAATCTATCATTAGAATATGTCTCAGCCCAATGAAGCCAATAAGTACATGTGAACCATCCGATTGACGAATTTTAATTAATAGCAGTCATTAAAACTAAAAACAATGGTTGATATTAAAGTTAATAGATCTGATAGTTTGAATCTCTCTAAAACACCATTTTTGAGCTTGTTGTAGTTCAATCTATGATCTACCACTTTAATGATTCCGATCACCCATATCTTAAACCATTAATAGTGTAAGATCATTTAAATACAAAAATTTAAACCACGATAAAAGAGTCGGTCCCAAAATACTTAATGACCAAAGATTCAGCATGCATGCATGGACATTGAAAAGAACTGAGAGTGTAATAGCCATGAAATCAGCGTATCTCAAAGTACGTGAATCCCCTGTGCACATGCTAGTCAACAGTGCGTAGGCCACACGCCAAGAAATTAAATATAGGCCGATACTTAGTCAACTAATACGTATTGGCTCCGATATTTTTTCATTTGATTTTTTTTATGTAAGAAAAATCTAGCGACAAGTATTTATCCTCCACAGACACATACTTAACACCGATACCAGATTTAACACCTTGCCACAAAGCATATTTGTGGCTGTGAATTGGTGGATACCCAAAAAAATCTTTTCTGAGGCTCTTTGTGGCTCATAATCAACTGACCGAAATTCTGGTTTGAGCATTTCATGCCTGACCTAGCCTAAATGCCTGACCTGAACGGCCGATGCCCCACCTGGCTTAATTGTTCGGGGTAGGGATGGTGGTGTGGGTCAGAATTTCGGGGCCGGTCAGCAAGTCGAGTCAGCTGACTGAGTCAATGTGTCATGTCAGTGGGCCGTAGTTGGTCGGGTCGCTATTGGGCATCTAAACAAGTTAAAGTAATTGCAAGTCATGCAAATCGAACTCATTTCCTTTCCGGCTAGTGTTCCTATGGGAATATGGGATGCTCGGGTTGAAACATGAGCACATATGTATCGACTGGCTCACACAAAATGCCGGAATCCTGACCGTCACATGACGTCGGCTGTTGACTTTACCACTCTACTTGGGCCCACCAAACCCACTTTTTCCTCCACGGCACTTAATTAAGAAACGTTGATGCCAAAGAAGGGTAAGACTATTCTCACCCATTTTAAGGGTAAGGACCCTACAATTTTTCATGGGCAAAAATTAATTGAGTTGAATCAGACCATGGAGATTCTGCTATTCCAATCTTCCAACAAAACAAATAGATCTTACAATTATGTACATGTAGCACGTATCAAACCGTCAGAAGTTGATTCCATGTAGCACACATTCCCAAAAGTGACTTAGATCATGAGCAAAAAAGTTATTTTCACTTTTAGGGGCATGTGCTATGTGGAATCAACATCTGATCATCTGATAGGAGCGCCATGATCTTAAGAAGGAAAGATTGAAACATAAAACAATCCCCTATCGTCTGATTCAGAACAATCAATGGATTTCGTCCGTAAAAATCTGTGTGGTTGTTACTCCAAAAACAGACAAGAATAGTTGTGTCATTCAAAGAAATTGACTCTTTCCTCCGTCAAAGATTTCGATTTTGGGGATCATACCTACCGTCTGATATAAACTTGCTTAATCTTGTCACAATCATAAAACGATTCTTTATAAGTATTTTATAATAACCACCAGATTATTAACTCAAATGAATGCACTTTAGCCTTAATCTTCTCTCTGACATTAACGCTCAGAGCGATTGAATACTTTTAAAATTATTTTAATGGCTATCATATAAATCTAGAAAAAACATTAGTAATTGTTTATTATTTGAGCGTTAATTATTTGAGTTACATCACAGATATAATTTTTTCATCCTGACGTTATAGATATTTAGATTATGCTTTTCTTTTTTTTGATGAGAGATTATGCTTTTCAAACCAACACTAAATAAATAATAAAATCATGAGCAACGTCCAAAATAATCGACTAGTTTTCTAAGCTGGTTGCCTAATACCATAGTCACAAAAATGCTGAATTATTAAATAATTTGTGAATAATTTGCGATTTTTATGGAAAATTGTAACAACTCAGATTTTTAACTTTATTTAACGGTATTAGATGATCTATCACTCAATGTATGGTGCTAACGCTCCACACCGAAATTCACTCACTTTAGAAATAGTCTGATTTTTTTTTATATCAATATTAGACTCATTGCGAAGTACTAACCGATTCGCTTCTAACGATCTATAATTTGTTCATTTTCGACAAAAATATAAAAAGTTACGCCCATTTGAAGAATGAAGTAGGTTAAAGGGCATAACTTTAATTTCGAGAGAGAATCACCATTTGCTTTGGTATTTATACAAAACGCTGGAAAAAGCTCCGACAGTACCATCTTTTACAACTCTTGGTCGGATCTCCATTGATTTTTCGATCTTATCAGAGAATCTTCCACCATTAAAATTCCTCATCGTCGCGACCGATCTATCGTAAAAAATGAATTCTTGGGAAAAGACTCGGGCATATCGTCTCGCGAATCCGATCTCCATCAACTTAAATTATCGTAGGATTCGAATCACGCTTTAACAGGTGGGTACTTCTAAATCCATATTAAATATTCAGTTATTTTTTAAAAATAAAACCCTAAATTTTGACAAATTTCGAGTCTTAAAAATATAAAAATTCGGCCTAAAATCAATAAGATCGTTTTTCCCAGATTTTCGTGATATTCGTCAAACTCTTCAACAGACACAGTCTCGATATTTTGGTCATAACTTTTTATTCTGAATTCGGATTGACGTGATTCGTACGGCATTGGAAATAAGACAACGAGATCTACAACTTTGTCCGAAATAGCAATTTCACAAATTTAATGTTTTTAAGGTCAAAATTGAGCTGCAAGTCAGGATACGTTTTAGATGATCCAAGGTTACACGGGTTTGACATTATTTTTTAAACTCTTGGGCTACTTTACGCTCAAATTGTCTTCAGACTTATAAATCACTAAAATTATATATAATATATTAAATAACTTTTATCAAACAATAATTTATAAGTTTAAAGGGTCAAATATTAACGTTTTTTAATACTTACAATTCTATTATCTCTTTTAAGTCTTCTACAACTCTTAAATAGACATGTGTGCCCCTTTAAAATCCGAAATACGTCCGATTACTATACCAATCTACCATCAGTTTCTATGGATATAATTAACCCCAATAAAGTATATTTTCAACTCAATCATAAAATAAATGTAGTTAAATATTTCTTATTCTCTGTTTTACTTCAATGTTTTATGTGTTATGCTTTATATTAATTTTCTTCAAAAATATAAAATGCTTAGGATTTATGTTATAGTTCATTTTTACATATATTCACCATCATCATATGCCATTCATAATGTAAAAAATCATGATAAGGCATACACATATAAGTTAAGAATAAGATATAATACATGACATAAGCCTTCGTCATGGTGGGATTGCTTTCACAGTCACGTGAAACTTGGAATGTAAGCATTCATGTACGGATGCAACCCTCTATGATAGTATGGGATGCCACACGAAATACATCTAAGTTACTACAGAATCCGTCTCTTGGAAAGCATGATTTGTGAAGTCTATCGCACAATGACCCATTTTAATTAAGTTTAAGAAAAGATGAAATAGGAATATGCTAAGATACGAGATATTAAGAAAGTGAGGACTTAATTCCATGCAAATATGAAATCGGGGCGGGAACCTAAGCCCAGAACCGAATAAAGATATGATATATTAAAATACGCTGTAAAGACCAGCTAAACATGAATTAAGTTTTACATGTGTCATACCTTACGAGCCATCGTAAGGATCTAACGCTTGCAGCCAAATCGGGTCTTAAGGACATTATAGCCTTATCTCGAACTAAGGAGAAATTGTAATTACTATGCCGGCAACTTCATCTGGTTGAATGGTGGTTTATGTTATGATATGGAGGTTAGGTGATTATCTACATATGGACTTCGCATGATAGGCTCGAGCAACGATCCTGATACAAATCGTTTAAATAAAATAAGATACGAAGTACGTTGTGTAGGCGTATGGGGTAATTAATAAGACTTACGATATGTCACGTATGCTAAGTTGATAAGACAAATAGGAAAAGAGATAAATTAGAAGCATCATGTACCCTTCATGGTATAATATATTTTTCAGTTGAATTATGATATGTTATGAGTTATGGATAATTTGGTCATTTTATTTAAATACGAATTTTATTTTTAAAATACATTGTAACTCAAGCGATTGCACACACGATCACCTGGGTAAGTTATGGTGGATCGATTGTGCAACCCATTGAGTTTACGCGATTGAGTAAATTCACCCCACTTCCAAAATCTAACAGTTTCAGGTGAAGATTCTGCTTATCTCGTCCTTGATGATACAGAAGCTGCTGATCCGGAGACGGCTCACATAAACGAGGACGTCGGCTACTACCTAGATGAGAATGTAGACCCGACAGACTTTTACAAACATTGAGAGCTTTTTTCTCTAATTTTTCATTTATTTCTTGAGAGACATGTTTTAGCCTTTGATATATTTTGTGAGTTTACGTTTGGGATCATTTTACCCTACGTGAAACTAATTTAATTTTATATCCTAGATGCATGATTAGGATTAAGTATTTCATTATATTGTCTACGTTTTTCGCTGTTAATTTATGAGCTGTTTATCAATAAATACTATCTTTAATGCCTTGTTCCATATGCTAAGTCGAATTATGAATTATGTATATGTCCGCTTATTGCCTTAACAAGTGTACGGGGTCATAACACAGAATTCTAGGCCCTCGAGATCGGATAAGGATCCTGGGTCGTGACAAAAATAAACAAAACATGAATTATTCATAAATTTTTAAAAAAAATCGCTGAAATTCGCGAAGTTCACAAATAATTTGCGAAAGTCGTGGACATCGCCGAAGTCGGCTAAGTTTCTAAATAGTAAATTACCACTTGCAACTTAAAAAGTTAAAAGTTAAAAACTTTTAATATTTTATATATATAAGGTCAAAAGTTTAAAAAGTTAAAAGTTAAAAGTAATTTAAAAGAGCTTGGGACGGCTTTTTCTGCTAGTCTCTCCTCTCTCTATTCTCAAACCCTTCGTCTCCCTCTCAAACCCTTTTCGTCTTTCTCTGCTAGTCTGCTCCTCGTCACCGAAGTTTGAACTTTGGAGTCTGAAGGATCTGGAGTCTAAGACGGCTGGAGAATCTCAAGTCTCATCTCTCTCAACTCTCAAATCTTTTGTCTCACGTAAGCTCTCTTCTTCTTAGAGTATTTTCCCCCAATTTGCTATGATTTTTTTCTGATTACATCTTTTTGTAAGTTTTATTGCATATTTTTATGAGTCTTTATTTTTTTTCTCTAATTTTTTCTCCCCAACTTACTAGATTTTTATCGGACTATTTCTCCAATTTTGGGGTTTTTATCTGATTCATTTTGTTGTTTTTGCCACTTTTTTTAAATTAAAAATAAAATAAATACAAAAAGTTTCTGCTTAATGCTATGCATGTTTGTATACATACATTGGTTTTATTAGTTTGTCATTTAAATATATATCTAAATCATAAAGTTATATATATATTACTTTTAATTATATTTTTATAATTTTTTTTATTTTTATTTTCCCGAATTCTTTCCGAACTTTGTTGGATTTTAACTTTGCCGAATTATTACCGAACCCCAATTTTGTGACTATGCCTAATACCAGCTCCTATATGGTAAGATTCAACGGATTTTTTGTGGTCTACAGTAAGATGTCAAATCGGGTTTCAGTATCAGTCTAGAGGACCGATATGAAACATTGTTTTAAAAAAATAATAATAAATCAAAGAGGTATTGGCCAATACCGGTTCCGCATTGGCAGATACTCGATCCGTATCTGCTGATACCTGCCCGTAGCGACTGATACAGATACCGATACTGCGACTGATTCTAATACTGTATCGGGGCCGATACGTATCAACTGTCCAAAAAACCGATACGTATTGTCCATACGTATCAGTATATACTTGATACCTTGTGCGGTAGGGTGTCATTCCAAGAAAGATCTCTAGTCAAACTGTCAAAGTCAAAATTTTGAAAATAAAACCAACTACCTTATGAAGAAAACATAACCCTTCTCCTTCTTCAATTTCTAAACGAAGCTCTTCTCGCAATTCACCAACAGACACCTCTCTCTCTCCCTCTCTCTCTCTCTCTCTCTCTCTCTCTAAAAATGTGTCACGACAGACGCTCCCGTGATGATGACTGTGAGAATAACCGGTTCGCCATCGACGGCGATATCATGATCATCGCCATCAGCACCCTATTCTCCCTAGCCATCTTCGTCCTCCTCCTCCTCTTCTTCTCTAGGTTCCTCACCCGACGGCAAGCGAGACGCCGAGCCAGTATGCACCACCAGAACCTAGTTGGCCGAGCCATGAACCACGACCTACCCAACACTGGGCTCGACCCTTTAGTCATCTCCTCCTTACCCATCTTCGTCTACAAACAATCGAACGGTTCTGATGAAGCCAGCACAGAGTGCGCGGTTTGCTTGAGCGCCTTAGAAGAAGATGAGATGGCTAGGTTATTGCCTAACTGTAAACACACTTTTCATGCTAAGTGCATAGATATGTGGTTGAAGTTCAATTTGACATGCCCAATTTGCCGGACCGGGGCCGAGCCCCAGGCCCATGAGGAACCAGGCTCTGTGGTGATTGAGGAGCCGTCGGCTCCACCGTTGGATTCGTCCGTTGGTGCAGGTGCAGGTACGGGTACCGGTATTGAGGGTACCGTGTCGGGGTCTTCGAAGGCTGGTGGGTCGAGTTCGCGGCTGAGCTCGTTTCGGAAGATGATCGGTCGGGAGAGATCAGAGAGGAGGACACAAGCACAACCTTGTGAACAAGGTGATGGTTTAGAAGATCTAGAGAGGGCATAAGGTTGGAATTTTTTTATATATATACTTGTAGATTCTCTTATGTGTTTTCTTGAATTTATGCAAAGAGTCCAGCCCTATCATCAAGTCTGGTGATCGGATCATCGCCTTTGTATATGTAGTTTAGGCCACCATCATATAGATTAGGTTTAGCTCTAAGATTGCATTAAAAAAATATCTCTACGGTTGGATTAAGATTCAGTAAGTGCCTAAACACAATAGATTTGGAAAAACTATGGCAGTTCATTGTTTCTGGTACTTTGGCACTCTTAATCATACAGTGAAGATGGTTTTTTAATCAATTATCGGAAGAATCCGAAATATATGATGGCTTTGTGAACCGCATGTACAAAACTAATGACCAGATCACCAAGGTTGGTGACCAGGTCGGACATATATGGAGTCACAGACTTCATCCTAGATTAAGCAACTCTTAGCCACTAGATTCTATGAATAGTTGACTGTTTCAATTGTCGAGGGACTTGAAAACTAAAGGTCAACATTTCATTGGATTCTATGGCTAAAAGGCGTTACAGTGTAGCTGGAGCCAAGGAAGATACCGTCATCCTTTTGAAGCACATTAGCTTTACATGCACTATTTCCATATGCTATATATGTAGAAATTTTTATTTAGATTTATAAGTCTATCTGAATTGGGATTATGTAACGTTTGATTATTTCTTTTATTAAGTATGTTGGATTTACATAGTAAACTTTACTTTTTTCATGACGTTTGGAGAATTTGGATCAAATATTTTTTTATCGTAATCTTTTACAGTAGGAATCTTTACATTATAATGCACCTATAAAACAGTTTTGGTCCTAAACTTTCATGCAGTAGATCTTGAGATTATGGAGCCTACCATCATACTGTCAGATTTTGATTACATAGGACACATCTGAAATAGTGAACGTGACCATGATGTACAGTCAAACGTGATTCATATTTTGGTGTGTGTGCCATGTGACCTTTTTGATTGGATGCCCATGATTTCAAGATATGTTATGCGGAAGTTTGGGACTAAAAATGATCTCCGTCATCCGATTCAAAGCAATAAAGAGATTTAAGAGATTTTTACTTTGCTCATTTCTAGTGAGGTGGCTGTAACATAAAGTCGTGTAGTAGTAATACCAGCTTGACATTGTTCATTAAAAAAATCTCTATTCGTACCTACCGAATCTCTGGTAACACCTATGCGGGAAATTATTGCCAACTAAGAATCATACGAAGGAGATGGGCTTTCTATCCAAACCTTCCACACAATGGATGTTGAAGTCATGAGTATATATCATCATAGAGTCAGTTTTTTTATTCCACATATTGCAACTTCAAAACATGACCTGAAAATCATGTTTGAGCATGTGGTGCCACCTATTTTTTGGTTGACTTTTTTAGGATGTGTGCTAGATGGCAAGGATAAAAATTTAGGCCGAAATGATCGAAATTTCGGCCAAACTTATCGGGCTCGGTCCCCACCAAAACGATAATTTGGGGCCAAAATTTTAATCATATTTTATATAGGGTTGAAAATTTTGGTTTCGATCCCCTCCGAAACTGAAATAAAACCCAAAATTTTTCTCCTTGCTGCATGAAATAAAAAAATAACCATTATTTACAAGGCAAGTCTTCCAAATTGCTGTGTGACAATTGGGATAAAAAATGTCTCTATCCTAAATTAGTCAATGATTTCTAGCGTAGGTGCAAAAGGTGCCTTTAAAGATTTGGTAGGTGAGAATAGAGCTACCCAATCGTTCAAAGAGGCGGCCTACTGCTTGGAGCCTACACGGTTCGTTGTACGCATCAATGATGGCTATAAAGACATTCTTAAATGGGGTTGTTATTTGCAACCAAGGTTTCCTTCTTTGCAATTAAAGTTTGCATGTTCAAAAACCATTAACGGCTATGAATCAGACAATGGAGATCATTTTCCGTCCCAATATCTCTCACTATGGATCTTGATATCATGGGCGTGTTCACCCAGCTGTTCAGATTTGAATTCCGTGTAGCACACATTCAAAAAAGTGAACACCAGCATAAGCATATATCATCAAACATAATTCTTGAGTTATGTTTTGGAATGTGTGCCATGTGGAATCAAGATGTGACCCTCATGGTAGACCCATAAGAATGTGTGCCATGCGGAATCAAGATGTGACTCTCATGGTAGACCCATAATCTCAAAATTTATTGGGTCGAAGAATGAGATCATAAGCGAGTTAAACCCTAGTTGCTAAGTTAGAATCTCTGATTGCAAATAAAAGTACTCTTTAAAATAAGTAAAACTATTAATACACCAATTGGTCTTTAAACTCTTTTGTTTGTTTGGGCTAAAAGAGTGAAAGTCCATAAGTATGACCCGGACTGCTCGAGAAGATTGCCAATTTTTCCCTAACAAACCATTGAAAAATTGCCATCTTTTGTTTCCTTACGGAAGCTATAAATAAAAGTCAAGGCTTTGACTCTCCCCACCGATATCATAAGGGCTCATTCGAGAGGAAAGAAAACCTATTTTTCTGATGATTTTCTACAGAAAATGACATTTCTTGAGACTTTTTGAGTTTTCCCTACATCCAAGAGTTCCTCTAGTGCTGCAGGTTTTCAGCTCATTATCTTGAGAAAGCGACCTCCTATTTTCTTTTGGAATTTGTGCAGTAAAGCTCATTTTCTGAGCCTGGGCTACAGTGGAACACAACTAGGGTTTTACCGAATCAGTTCTTGATCAACTGACAGTCACTCCTTCAATTTTCTTTAACTGTCATTTAAGAGGAGAAGTGTTACAACCACACTTTATGTTACTGTCACACCTCTTAAAACAAGTATTACTGCCACACTTTTTTAGTTACAGCCACACCACTTCAACAATGAAAACATCGTTGACTAATTTTAATCAGATGATGTAGAACGTTTTTCATCCCAAGATTTCATACAACAGATCTTTAGATCACGTGTCTACCATCAAAGAGTCAGATTTTAGTTCCATGTGGCATACATCCCAAATCGTAAACTTGAACTACTTTTAATGGTACTCTATGATCACGTTCATTTTATGAGAAGTGTGTCACTTGAAATCAACATCTGACCGTCTGATGCAAGACCCATGATCTCAAGATCTTTTTATATATGATTGGGATGGTAAAGGCTTTACATCGTTTCATTGACACTAATTAACTTGTTTAAATATTGTGGGAGTAATAAATAGGGTGTGGCAATAACACTTCTAATAGCCATTTTTTGAAAACATTGTTGATTGGTGCCATAGTTACCAAATTCGCCGATTTGTTTTTAAAAACATTTTAATCCTCATTTTTTGAAAAATTATTCTTTCACGATTAAAATGTATTTTATTAAAACAAAAGCGATTACTTGAAAAATGTGATTTTTATGTTTTAAACATATTTTTTCGCGATTTTTTCTCGATAAATTGAATAATAAGGATCAGGTTAAGGGTTTCAGTAACGGGTCCGGCTGATCCCTCAAATTATTTTTTTATTTTTTATTTTTTTCCTTCACTGATTTTTTATTGATTTCTGACTTGGTAACTATGCCTGACCCTATGTTGACTCCTATTTCTTTCATTTATATTAAATTTTTATTATAAGGTTCATGCTGGTGCACGGATAGTATTCCATGAGTACACTACAAAAAATAAGACTATTAGCGGCAGTTTTTTCTAATAAAAAACTGTCGCCATTAGTCCTGTCGCTATAAAAAACTGCCACTATTATTTTTGTAACGGTAGTTTTTTGTAGCGACAGGGCTAATAGCGGCAGTTTTTTATTAAAAAAAACTACCGCTAATAGTCTTATTTTTTGTAGTGGTAGGGCTGTCATTCGATAGAGCGACCCGATATTTTACTGAGTTGGACATCAGGAATGAGACATCCAACTCAGGTCGACTAAGAGGTGAATTGGGTCGGGTGAAAATCAGGTCGCGCCAGGTCAATGTGACCCAAGCCGATATTTTATTTGTAAAAAATATGAAAAATAGGTAGCAGTGTTATCGGGTCGGTTCAGGTCGGTTTTCATGTTAAACCGAAATTGAACCGATAACTATCGATTTTTAGTTTCTCAAATCAAAACCGAACCGATAAAAATCGGTGTTCGAGTAAGTCCTCATTGGTGTACACGTTTAAGACAACATTTCGAGAATCTGCCCGACCAAAGTGTTAAAACACATTATCAACTTAAAGTACATAAATTTTGACGATTATCCGATCAATATAACCGCTTTGATGAAAGTCATAAATACGTGCGGCTATAGGGTATGGAAAAACATAATGTGCTTTCTTGATATTTTCTTGAGAAAGTGTAGAACACAAGAAAATGTTAGAAATGCTAAGAAAATGAGTTTCTAAGTAACTCAAGAACAACCCTCTAGGAATGTGACTTTCCTCAGAAAATGGGTTTTTGTGCAGAAACTGCCGAACGAGCCCTAAGGGTGTGTTTGGGCCCGCATTCCTTTAATTAATGCTAGCTGTCCGCCTAACCAGGCGGAGAGTTGCTTTATAACTTCCCACCAATAGGGCCATCAGCCTTGAGATTTTGAGAGTCTTAAGCTAAATTAGTAAATAGGAACCAAAATTGGGCCCTATTAAAAAAAAAATCTTGGGTCACAAGCCTTTGAAGAATTGACTGACAAGGGGTCCCATTGTAAGCCCAAAATTAGGGAGCCCAAGGTGGCCGTCATGCCCGCCATTGCTCAGGGCCGACCGGCCCTACCCGCTAGAGCAAATGAGGTGGCGGGATCGAGTTTGATGCGAAATATGATTATTGCTCTCTGTCGGAGCCAATTAACCAAAGATGCTCTTTGGTGTGCGAGAGCTAACCCAAACCCAGCCTAAAAGAGTATAAACTTATGAACAGCCCTCTCAATCTCATCAAGATGTAACTGATTTTCACCTAGCTCTAACATTTTTAAGCTTGATAATCTTGTAAGAGGTTAATACAATTCAAGGCTCCAATTTGGGTGTCATGTGGCACCTAACTCAAGGATCTAGTGCCCCATAAAGGTCAATGAAGAATCATCCAAGAAATATTATAATTTAATTTTTTACCATTCAATTATGGATCAAAGGTATAAAATTTCATCACACCTTATTTGAGCAACAATTAAACCAGAAACTTTGACCCGATTTGAAAGGCAAAATATAAAAAAATAATTTTTTAGTGTAACTGGTGATCAGATGCCATATGACACCTGATCTAAGCATATAAATGCAAGGCTCACGCCATCCATCCGAATTGGTTGTCCTATTTTTTTCATCACTACAAAAAATAAGACTATTAGCGGCAGTTTTTTGTTTAGAAAACTGCCGCTATTAGTACTGTCGCTATAAAAAACTGCCGCTATTAATCCTGTTGCAACTAAAAAATGCCTTAATAGCAAGTGCCGCTAAAACCCCTTATTTTTGTAGTGTATTGTATAATGCTGATAAACTCTATTCATCAAAAAATAAACTAAGTTATAAATTAGCAAGCTTAAAGGAGCCTTTTAAGCATTAATACTATAGCACTTGAGAAAAAAGAAATACTCACTACAAAAAAAATTAACTATTGGCAGCGTTTCTAAAACGCCGCTAAAACCTAATAAAATGCCGCAAATTTAATAGCGGCGTTTTTTATGTCAGAGAAAGTATTAGGGGCATTTTTAGCAGCATTTTCGAAACACTGCTAATAATTTCACAATCGCGTCTCTTAACAAACACCGCGAATAGTTTTGTAATCGCGACACTAAACAAACGCCAGCATTTCTTCTGATAAATGTCGCGATAAGTACGTGGCCACGCCGCTAATACGTGCATAAATGCCGCTAATAATCTTACCCGCAACACTTTCAAAATGCCGGCTTTTCTTCTGATAAACGTCACAATAGGTATGTAAGTCTGCGTTTCATAAACGCCGCTAATAGGTTCCTAAATGCCGCTAATAGTCCTACAACCGCGGCACTTCCAAAACCGCAGCACTTCCAAAACACTGCAAAAACTGATATTTACTCTTTACCCCATTTGGTAATGCAGCTCTTTTACTCTTTGGCTCTAACAAAGAGCTGTTTCATATTTGGTAACGCAACTCCTTGCTCCATTTGCTCTAATGGAGAGCTGTTTTAAGTGATAAAACTGCTCTCTATTTTATATTTGCCAGAGCAAAGTTTATCTACTCTGACAGAGAGCAACTTCTACGCTTATAAGAGCTAACCCAAACACAACCAATATTTTTCTTAAGAAATTTGGATGATGCCTTTCAATCAAATCAGATAGCAACGATGGTGTTTTCATACATGACATAAGTCTCAAAAAATACAAAGCCTACGTTGTAAGTGCAAAGCCCAAAAGTTTCAAATGAGCCCTAGAATTTGAAGTAATTCTTAAAAGTAATTAAATCTTACACACCCATCTACCAAAAAAACACTTCAGTTGCAACAGAGAGATCCTAAAAACAAACAAAATTGAACAATAACATTCGCTACACATATTTGCACATTCCTTCCCAATTAGTCCTGCAACCAAACACACAAAATTACAAACATTATCAAAGCTAATTACAATTAAACGAGGCAATTACTAGCCTAATCATTGGCTCAGATAGACCCGAGGTTCCCACAGTCAGTCTTTTGAAAGCCATAACTTATTATTATTATTATTATTTGCGGCTTTTAAAAAGCTTACTTTTACGAATAATCTTTTAAAATATGCTTCAAACAGAGAGGCATACCTTTCATTTCTCACTTAGGATTTATTATTGACACTTGCATTATCCGTAAAGAAGATAATATAAAATAAAAGAAAAAAAAATATTAGTAACTTTAAGACAACCTGCATATAATGTAAGAAAATAGTCACAAGAAAGAACAAAGTTAGACGTAAGTAGAGAAATTGGATCATTTTTTGAGATGTATGGAATCATCATCTGATAATTGTGACATGATCTAAAACTCTTTCATCTAATTGGTTAGAGAAAAAAAGGATCATCATCCGAGTCAAACGACATCTAAAATTACTGGCTATCATGTAAATCAAACAAACAATTAATTTTAGATGGCTTTGCTCTGAATCTGATGATCAAAATTGTCTTTTGACTCAAATTTTTGCACTACAGATCTCGAGATCATGGGAGCCAAATCACACTAAACATATGGTAGTTCCACATGACATATATCACCAAAAGGCACCCGAGTAACAAGAGCAACAGCGTTCAGATTGGATACCTAATACCAACTCTTTCAATATATGTACGACCAATTCCACTACTGAGGCCATTCTTGGTGTCCTCTACTGTATTAATTTAAATGCTCTAAGGCTCTAAGCCAATAGCACATATCAAATTTTCAACCTCATGCAACACATTAGGTGAACCTGGCAACGCTACTGGGTACGTAGGTTTGAATTTGTTAACCTGGTAACACTATTGTGAACCATGGTTTCAAATATCAGCCGATCTCGATCTGAATCGGCCGATTCGGATCGGTTTTGGCCCAAACGATTCTAAATCCTTGGGTTAGATCGTTTGTACGTGGGTATCGGACATGGATTGGTCGGATCGCTCTGGATCGGCCAATATCGAGCGATATTTAGGTCGGATTGCCGGTCCACCGATCTCAAAAACTTATACACATAAAAAATATATATTAAACTCTACACCAAATATTAATTACAAAATAAATAAAATAAAGTAATTATGTTAATCTTCGCCTAAAATAATCAATCTTCTAAAATCCCTAAGTCTCTTCGGCTTCCTCTTACGCTGGGTCTTCTGCGTTTTTTGCTTGGTCGACTTCATCTTGCGTTGGGTCTTCTGTGTTTTTTGTTTGGTCTTTTGCTTTGTTTTACTTCCAGGCGAGAGAATGATAATGGTAAGAATTTGAACTTCTCTCAATTGCTTATAATATTATATAATAGGTGAACTCTTGATGTAGATGTGCAATAATGATTTGCAAAGACATTTTGGCTCTTGTCTAAATCAATTACTTTTTGAGTGTATTCAACATCTAAGTTTGGCTCTCAATAGCTTGCTATACAAAATAATAAGAAAACCTTAAAAATATTTTTTTTTGTTTTTTCTTTTATTATATATTATATAATAATATATGCATTATATATATATATATATACATATATATATATATATATATATATATATATATATATATATATAATAAAAGAAAAAACAAAAAAAAATATTTTTAAGGTTTTCTTATCATTTTGTACACCAAGCTATTGAGAGTCAAACTTAGATGTTTAATACACTCAAAAAGTATTGTACTTATATTTTTAAGTATAATTGGGCTATTGCTTTTTTTAATGTGGGTGTTGTAAATGTAAAATTATGGCGTATCATGAATTACATAAAAATTGACTATTAGCGACTGATTTGAACAACTTATTTGATAGCTAATAGTAAAAAATGTTTAATTATTGTAATTTTGCCCTTAAACTTTTTTGGCGTTGGGATCGCCCAATCCGATCCGCCGATCCCGATCTGGATCGATTTTAGGCTGACCGATCCATTGACCGATACCGATATTTGAAACCTTGTTGTGAACGATGGAATCATTAGTTGCAGAATCTTTGTTTGCAAAAATATTGCCCTCTATAGAATACTTAATTGGCTAGCAAGTTTTGCAACAAAAGATTCTTGCAGCCGCAGTGATGGCTTCACCGCTTCACCATTCACACCATTGATTGTCTTGAATGAGATTGTAGAGGTTATTTTTCGTCCGAATCATGACACAGTAGATCATGTGATCATGGCCCACATATCAGCCAGTCAGATTTTGATTTCATGTGGCACATAAAAAAGTGACCATGATCATAGGGTACCATGGTGCATTGTGTATAAAGGATTGGGACAAAAAACAACTCCCATCACCTGATTCAAGACCGTCAACTGTGGGAATGGGGGAAACAAAAATGGCACCGCAGGAATCTTTGGTTGCAAACGCCACCCACTTAATGGGTATCTCATAAAGGAATGTTTGCATGTTGATACTAAGATATAACTGAGGCATGGTTTCATATCAAAAATAAAAAAATAATAACAAGAACTGAGGCATGGCCTTTGGCATATATATAACCTCCCTATCCCCGGAGTGGAGTTTCATGTAAAGCTGATTTTTTTTTGCAAATTTCAAGACTTCTTAATATATTAGTTTTTAGGGAATTCAGTAGGTAAAAGATGATGGAGAGAGAGAGAGAGAGGATTACCAAATTGGCCATGAACCAAACTTTGAAAGGCCAAGAGACCAACCAGTGAGATAAACCCTATTCCTAGAAATGCCATTATCGTTATCAGCTTCTCTTACTGAACCAAACTAGGAAGGGTCTTAAGTTATAAAGAGCACTTGTAGGACTTGGTGTCAATTACAGTTTTCCATATTACACAGACGCAGGTCATAAATTATTAGCTACCTTTCAGCCAGTCAAAGCCATCCATACTGACCAAACTTTCATTAGGTCTCACCACGCAGTTTCTCTCTCCTTTTTTTTAGAGTGGAATAAACTAATTTCGCAAGTTCAACATTGCACTAGTATACCTTCTATGTCAACAAATTAAAGGTCATTACCCAGTGCATGTCTCGGGATAGAGGCCTAATCTCTGGCTTTTCAGATACCAAGGGCTGCTCTCTGGATTCTAACCAACGTCTTCACTCTTGACAGCTCAAGCCTTCTATCATTGCACCAATGCCCCTAAGCCTTCTATATCAACACCTAAATTTTATTTATTTTTAATAAATTACAAATCCTCAATATTTTTAATCTATTATTAGATTAGATAAAAAAGGAAGAAAGATTGAAGAACCACCAAGTGAGATTGATAGCAGCAGTTCAGGGTTGATGAGACAGCAGCATGTCTAGGAGCACCAAAGAGAACTAGATGTGAAAACCTCACAAGATAGTATATAGAACCTAAACTTGCACATACATCAATATATGTTGTTGGTCAATAATTCTTAAAAACATGTTGGGTATAAAGGCTTGAGAGAGTCTACAACCAGGCAACAACTGACATATACAATAGTGGCATACTAAGCTCCCAATAGAGTACTTCAATCCTTCCATCTGCCCCAAGACACACAAAAAATATACCATTTTAGACTTCAATCCTTTAAGATGCAGTATTATTTAAAAAATATACATTAAAAACTTACACTGAAGCTAACATATGATGAGGTTGTTATTAAATATTTTCTCGAACTAGTTGGGTTGAACCTGGTTGGAACCGGTCCAACCAAACCATGTAGAATCCTTGCCGGTTTAGTGTCCGGTCTGCTTTTAAAAGTTAGTGGCAACTTCAAAACTAAAAGCTCATAAAAAAAAATAATAACTTTCTACAAATTCGATTTCTGATACAAAAAATAAATGCATGGTTTTGAGAAGCAGGGAAAGCATACCTGTATTTGTTGTAAAACAAATTGGAGACCCTTCTTGATTGTTCCAAGGATAAAAGAATGGTATAGACATGTTATCGGCTTGAGCTCTCTCTGATATGCCCACTCAATAATTTTTTATAGGTCTTCTTCATTTGATTGCCATTGGCTGGAGCACAAAGCTTATAACTCACGTCATGGTCTCTTGAATTAAGCACCTTATAATTGTCACAACAAATAGGAAGATAACCTGTTAACTAGTATTGATTAAAATATACATCCATAAATGTTGAAATAGCATACAATAGGAAATTATGGACATGCTCATTGATCTGGATCATCCAGTTGAGGGGAGTATGGGACAACTCACGAATGGCCAATATAACGAAGAAAAACTACAGTCTAATGATCCCAAACAATCAAGTTTAAAATGTTTTTAACGGTCCATTGAGCAACTTCATTACAGCTCAAAAAAAGGTGCTTGACAATTATGTGTTATTCCCCTCACCACAGACGGAGACAGGGCCCTCTGTTGTTACTCCCTTCCCTTCTGATGGCATTTTGGTCCAATGGGAAGCCGGGTTTGGGTTGGCCCTTAGATAGGCCACACATCTCTTAGAGCTAGTCATATTCAGCCCAACTATCAATCGGGTGCTCATTTATGTATCAGCCCGATAGTTTCTATATAAAAGAACTTAGTTGACCAAATTACTGTCATATTTGGATTGGGCCAATTTTTAATCGGGCATTTGGAACTTAACCCATACTCGGCCAAACATATTTTTCCGTCCAGTTCGGGCTAGCCCATTTATATTGCAGGCTACCTACCTTAGCTCCATACCCGGTGGTGTTATATGGCAAATTATAAACGGTGGACAAATTTTGATAGACAATTTTGCAGGAAACTTATGTGGCGCAACATGACTAGTTGCACACAGTGGGGCCCAAGCATTGTAGCGAATCACATCGCGCCACATAAGTTGTCGGCAAAATTGTCTATAAAAATTGTCCACTGTATAGTACTGTCCGTGTTATATAGTCCATTTGAAATCATCTAAATTGGATTCATCCTATGTTTTTATCATGAACAATTAATACAGATTTGGAGTAATTATTACTCTAGACCAACTCGTGTTTTAATGGTTTCACATCTCTTGTCTACCACTACGATTGCACGAGAGGGACACCAACCGTCAATTTATTAGCTCTTGATTAAACGGTAGAGAAGCTATGCCTATGATTGAAAATTTCTAATGAACGGACAGGGAAAGTTATCTTTATTTAGGATGATGTTACTTCACACCCCTATCGTGCAGAATTTATGCTATTTTAGGATTAGTGTGCGAATTGTCTCACATCAAAGGCTAATATAATTTTCTAATTTGCACAAGCAGTACAGGAGATGAGTGTGTGTGTGTGTGTGTGTGTGTGTGAGAGAGAGAGAGAGAGAGAGAGAGAGAGAGAGATAGAGGGAGATAGAGGGGAGAGTTTAGGTTAAGCAGAAACACAAAGGTCAACAACATAATTTGTATAGGGAGATAAAAAGCTGCCATAACTTGATAAGGAAACACTATCCAAACCATTGTCATGTAAAGAACTGGATTCAGGAAATTGTGTGAGAAGAAGTGAGAAACATCTCATCAAACAAAAAAATGCAATAGCAACTAGCAAATGCCTAAAGTATGAGTATGAGGGACATAGGAAGAAAGACATTTAGGGTTTTAAAAAAAAAAAAAGGTAATAAGAAATGAAGGTAGTTGTGAACGGATATTGGGTTGTGAGAAAAAATATGATGACCACATGCTACAAGTCACAAGATCCCATAAAGAGAGACATGGGGGTAATTCTAACAAATAAAAAACAATGTAAAAAGAACCTAACAACAATAAGGCTCTTGAAGAGGCAAAGAAGTCCAAGCAAAACAAGTATTGAGCTTATCTCTTCACCTCACCTTCATTGTTGCAACCACAATCAAAAGGCTATAGCATCAAATGAAAGTCACCATATATGTCATTAACACTTGACATAGAATGCATCACAATGATCTATCATAGATTATAAGATAGTTTTCTAAGAAGATATTACCGTTCCTTCCAAGCGAGATGATTCCCGAGAGCTTTCTGTAGATCAACTCGCTTGAAATGTCTAGAGTGAATCCACTGCTTAGGAGGCCTGCGATCCAAACAAAATACTTTAACTCTCTATTGAAGCTCTTGCCGATCAAGGAGACTTATCTGTGAAAAGATATTTCTATTATGGAAGTTACATGTCATCTCAAGAGTAATATTTTCAACTATTACTGGAACTACATATGTAAATGAGGATTAAACTTTAAACATGCAATTGAATTTTGCAGTATATTAATAACAATTTATCAAAGAACTCTTTCTACCAACTTAACTGTACTACCATATAGACATGTGCTAGTTCTTAAGACTAATGGCGAGTTAAATCAATATAGATTCATAATAACCGCAACGCAGAATTTACAAATATATTTATATAAATAAATGGAAAAAAGTAAGGCTCTCCAATGGAGGACCTTCACTGTCCTCCAACCTGTCTAAAATAGGTGCCATGTGGCACCCAAAATTTTGTTTCGGTGATACATAGACTAAGGGGACAATATAGAGATCAATTTCAAAAAAAGAAAAAAAAAAAACAAAAACAAAAGAAGATTCTAATCTCCACCTTGTGATTAATACTGTTTGAAAAATAGACGATTGATTATAGTCAATTTTTTTATTTCTGCCGTAGTGATGAGTTTTCTTCTTTTTTTTAAAATGATCTATGGAGTTCATGCCCAAGTTTAGAAACAATTTTACCATGTGAAGTAGGAAAAATTTGGAAGGAAAAAGTTAAATATCATTCATTTGTAAATAAATAAATATTTGTACAGGAAGAGATTATGTACAGTGACAGTCACTACAAAAAATAAGAATATTAGCGGCATCTTTTAGAGCAAAAAACTATTGCTATTAATAAAAAACCTATTAAGACTATTAGCGGCAAGGTTATTAGCGGCAGTTTTTTGTTAATAGCGGCAGTTTTTTGCTGCCGCTAATAATCTTGTTTTTTGTAGTGAGTGATCACCGAGCAATCCCTTCTTACTAATGTAATGAGGCATCATATGATCACAATAGCATTGTTCTTTGGTGTAGCATGTGGCCTATATGAAAATATTTGCAAAGTAGTTCTTTGTTGTTTCTTAGGGCTTACAAGGTAAAATGAAAACAATACCAACAAAGTTCATTGTTCTCACCCAAAGATCATCTCGCAAACAAAACAGCTTTTCAATAACACGAAAAAACATAGTTATGATAGTGAGGAGTGCAGAACATTTACAGATTGAGTGTCGTTATCATTACATGATATGTTCTAACTTCTTCACTTATACCAGGGAATCCTTTAATATTTTTTTTTTATCGGGAATCCTTTAATATCATTCTTCACATTAATTCTAACCTACATCTTGGCCCCTCAATGCATTATTATTCTTAGGTCTCCTCAAGTTTAAATCAGGGAATCAATTGGCAAAGTGTGACAATTCAGCAATTTGCCATACCTTCAATAAATAATTAGGAAGAATCAAGAGTAAGGAAAAGAAATAGCAACTGAGTAAGTATAATTACAATTTTTTTCTAAAATATCAAATTTCTAAAAAGTCTACATTAATTGATATAGGGATGATGGCTCCTGACTGACATTTAAACACCAGAATGGTGTTTAAATGATCTTTTACCATTAAAGTTAGACTTTTAATCTCACACCATTGAAGTGCGATTATCATTATGCCATGTGGTGAACATATGTAATCAATCAAAATTGTTCACGTGGCAATCTATCATTGGAAAATGTCTCAGCCCCAAGAAACATGCCTATAAGTGGATGTGAACAATCTGATTGATGAACTTTAATATTGGCCATTAAAATTAAAAACAATGATTAATATTAAAGCCCACAGATCGGATGGTTTAAATCTCCCTAAAACACCATTTTTGGGCTTGTTGCACATCAATCTATGATCTATCAATTTGATGGTCCGGATCACCCACATCTTAAACCATAAATGATGTAAGATCATTTGAAGACCATTTTGGTGTTTAAATGATGGTCAGGAGAGTCTGTCCCATTGAAATACTGTGATTTATTTGCAAATACTGCAAAAATGAAAATTTTGCATTGGTACATGATCCATGCATTGTGGTGCGTCCACATGATCGCCAGGCTCATGGACTTTAGAAGGTGAACACATAACTACAATAGATCACGACCCATTGAAAAGGTTGTTATTCAAATGTGAATAAATACTAAAAAAAAATGCAATTTAATTGCCCATGTTTCAAAATTTTAAAAAATAAATAAAATAAAAAACGAAAAACAGTATTCTTGTAATAAAGCTCACTACCATTAAAAACTCCAAAAGATAAAAAATAAATAAAAATCTCCTTCAATGCAGAAACACATTGGAAGAATGGTCTCTAAGTCAGAATGTGGGAGTTAATCAGAAAGGAAAAGCCTCCAAAACAACTATAAAATTTAGGAAAATCAGAGAAAATGAAGAAATAATAAAAATAAACCCAATTTATGAATAAAACCCTAGATCTAAGAGAAAAACAGAACCTAGATTAATTCTTAGAGAAAAGGCATAAATTCACAGTACAAATCACATGAATCGCAACAATAAACTACAATAAGCATAAAACTATCAAGTTTCAAACCACATGCAACAGATTCTAGGTCTAGAGATCTCAGCTCTAAAATCCAAAAGATACCTCAACGGTGTTCCGAGATCGACAGTCTACCTTTGATGTTCCGATTCTCAGATCTCGAACAGAGGCAATGGATCGTTGGAATCCGATCGCGAACAATGACAAAGGACCGATGGAATTCGATTGCGAGCAACGCCGATGGATCGATGGAGAGAAGGGTTTCGGTGGGAAATAGGGTTTCGGTGGAGAAAGAGAGTGGTTTTGGAGAGAGAGAGAGTGGGTTTAGGTGGGAAATAGGGTCTCCGCGTCTATCGTCGATGGAGAGGGGTTTGGGTGGCAATATATGGCATCGTTAGACAATGAGTGTCATAAAGCGCTAATATCAGGTGGAATCCAACTATTTTGCATATTTTGCGACGCTTTATCATAAAAAATGACGCTAAATAATTTGTTTCGTGGCGTTTGTCATCAAATGCCTTAAAAAGTATCGCTAAAAGTCTTTTTTTTTTTTTTTTTTAATAGTGACTTTCTTATATTTGAAAACTGCATCAGGTGAAATACCATCTAAGCCGTCTAATTTAAAGATTATGATGGAAAGATCTTTGGGGTCAAATATTGGTATGAAAAGCGAACTCTCATCTAATTAACTACGGTCAAAGGCTATCATCCAATTCAATGCTTGACTCTGGCAAATTAAATGATAGAGATCATGTTTCATGCTAATTTCATACCTCAAAGATCTTTTCATCATGGCCTTCAAGTCAAACGGCTTAGATGGTGTTCCATGTGACATAGATCCTAAAAATTAAACAACAAAGGCCCTTTAATCATGTGCCACGATGCAAATCTTGTGTGCAAGTTTTCACTCCCGATAAATAATAGTCCATACTAAACATCCCTCATCTAATAGTTACAATCATGTGACATACTTATTTTATTTTAGCCACTTAGACAATTTGGATTGGCTAAAAAAGTTGTCAAATAGTCCAAAATGTAGGATGGTGATAAAAATCAGCAGCTACCAACTAAAGGCAAATCGTGGGAGCCATGAAAAAATCTTGATTCTACCAGGAGTATGTGCAATTATATCAGCCAAAATAAACATTAGGGTACCTCTATAAGCGTCCACACAATCTTTGAAAGCATCCACGTAGAGAACAATCTTTCTCTGAAGGCGCTCACTTAATGAAATGCAATTTTTTGGGGGGGTGAGAAAAATGTGCACCTACCTAATTTCTCCTTCAGGGGCACTCACCTTCTTTTTCATTTTTTTCGGCAACTTTTTCTTTGACCACCTTCTTTCCCGACCATTGCTCGACGACATCACTAAATCACTATCTTCTTTTTTTTTTCTTCTTCCTCTAGCGACTCTTCTTTTTCTCCGACGACTCTTCTTCTTCTCCGCCAACTAGCAACATTATCGAACTACCAACTACAATAAAAATAAATAAATAAATATAAAACAAAGAATCTAAACCTAATAAACCCAAAAAAATTATAAAATCTAAGAAAACTACCATTGAAGGTGGGTACCCACTTTCAGTTGTAAAAAGCTAGTAGTGGGCACCCACTACCAGCCTTTTACATCTAACAGTGGGTTTCCACCATTAGATTATTACATCTGATGGTGGGTGCCTACCGGCTCATGTTCAGGGTGTTTTTTTTAAAGGTTTTAGATTTTTTTAGGGTTTCTTAGGCAGAAGGAGATGAGGAAATTTTAGGAGATTTTTTAGGGTTTTCATTGTAGATGACGAAGGAGAAGAAAAAGAAGAAGAAGATGCTTTGATCATGTCAGTGTCTAGAGTTCAGGAAGAAGATGAAGAAAAAGAAGAAAAAAGGTTTCCCAATAATGCCGATATTGTTGTTGCGAAGGTTGGAGTTGGGGAGGAAGAAAAAACAAGAAAAATAAGAAGAAAAGAGTGATTTGATCTTGTCAGCGATACTATTGCGGCTGCTAGAGTTGAGGGAGAAGAAGAGAAAGATGAAGAAAATGAAGAAATAAAAAGTCAAAAAATGAAAAAAGAATAGAAAAAGGTTTATATACGGGGGCACTCACGAAGTAAAAATAAATGTGTGCCCACGGGAAAAAAATAGGTTTCTTTTTTGTTTACACATGAGTAGGGCTGTCAACGGGCCGAGCTAAGCCGGGATAAGAAACGGGTTCGGGCTGCAAAGTGTAAGGCCTGGCCCGGCCCGATAAAATGAGGTCCTTATATAAATAAAAAAACCCTTAAAAAATATCAGAAACCCGGCCTCGATAGTTAATCGGGGCGGGTTCGGGCTACAATATTTCAAAATCGGGCTGAGCCCGGCCTGGCCCGATTAGCTATCGGGCCGGGTTCAAGCTCAAATTATGTCTTTAAAAAAAAATTGGCCGGATGAAAAATCGAGCCTGTTGACAACCCTACACGTGAGAACGTGAGCGCTTTCAGAGAAATGGTGGGTGCGAATACAAGTACCCTAAACAATATAGTACCGGTACTAGCCATAATCATTGAAGCTAAAATTGAGATTTTAATTTTTAAATAGGCATTTAAAAAAGGATAGTGTTAAATGAAGCATATATTTTAAAAAAGGATAGTGTAAATGATTGATGTGGCACAACGCAATTGACTACATGAGTAGTGGGTCTCAATTAATGCAAGTCAGATCAGTCAGGCACGTCGTACCACGTCAGTGACCTACACTTTGTATGCATCAAATAGATCGGTTAAGCAAAGTAAAGATTTGTTGACTCTATGAATTTTTGGAGACTCTTGTGAATTAGATGATTTTTTGAGGGAGATAATTTTTTATCCTAACCTTTCACATCACATATTTGTAGGGATTTTAAACACCAAATAGCACCCTATTATGGTACACAAAGAGAGAAGAAACCGAACAAAAATCGAGATTTTACTTGGTAAACTTTCTAAGGGGATGAAAACCCACAGCAGTCACACAAAGAATCCACCATTTCAAACCCAAAAAGAAAATAGGGTTTGTACACCCTCTCTCTAACTCCACTGAATGCAAATAATTATGGAGATATTAGACATAGTAAAACCCTAAACCTGAAATTATCCACAACCGTTAGATGGAACATGCCTCCTAAAATATAATGAGAGCCGTGCATTAATAAATATCGTGACATCATAGGCCTTCCATAAAAACTAGTCACATATTGATTCGATGTGGCAATGTGTATGGCATTTGCTGATACACCACAATTACATTCACTTTTTAAAGATATGTCTCATGTTTTATGTGTAATCAAAATCTGACCACCTTTTATTAGACTCATGATCTTTAGAGCTATTATTTGGAAGATTGAGGTAAAATATGTTTTCCATCATCTGATTCAAAGTAGTCAACAATTTTTCGTTGACTATGTGAAGTGGCTCTAATAAATTGGTATTGCAGTTACGCCTACCTTTATTTAAATGATGGTTCTAATCTGTCACCATCCATGTCACCGATTGGATGGTGTTGAATACAACTTGAAGTTGAAAGGTAAAATGGTGATGCCTACAAAGATTAAGTGGCTCAATCATAAGGGTCTCAATGGGCCGAATATGAACTAAGGGACCTAAGCCCGTTATATACATCAAAATGCTGTTAGATTAAATCAAACCTCATTTCATAAAATTAAAAAGAAGGGCCAGACTCTCTTTACCATCATTTAAACATCAAAATGACACTTAAAATCTTACACCATCAATGATTTAAGATATAAGTGATCCGTAGTGTCAAAGTGATAGATCATAGATTAAAATATAACTTATTCAAAAATAAAGTTTTTAAGGATATTTAAATCACCCCATCTATGATTTAAGATAAAAGGTATGATTTAAATCACTTTAATGGTGTGAGATAAATTGTTGGATTTTAATGGTGTAAGATCATTAAAACACCAGTTTGGTGGTGTTTAAATGTCGGTCACCCAAAAATTGGGATAATGGCTCCAGACTAACATTTAAACACCACCAAATTGGTGTTTTAATGATCTTACACCATTAAAATCAAACCTTTTATCTCACTCCATTGAAGTGGGATTTATCATTGTGTGATGTGACACACATCTATGATTAATCTAAACGGTGCAAGTGACAATTTATTGGTAGAACATGTACCGGCTCAAGAATCATGCTTAAAAGTGGATGTAAACTTATTTTGGAATTAAAAAAAAGTGAATGTAAACCATCTCATAAGTAAATTTTAATATTCGTCAAAATTAAAAACAATCATTGATATTATAAGTAAATTTTAATATTCGTCAAAATTAAAAACAATCATTGATATTAGTATGTAAAGATTTGATGGTTCGAATCTCAAAAAAAAAAAAAGTGTAATTTTTAATGTGTAATGCCTAAACAACATTTGGTGCTTAAATAAGAGATGGGAGAGTCATTCCCTATAAAATTTCCCATCAAGCCTCAACCCCACCTCATCCATTGTCTGTATTTTATCTCCACGTGCTAGCCACTTGTAAGATGTCACATGCAAAGCAAGAGAGAGAAGGGAGAGAAGGCAGACATTTTGTTCGGAGAGAGAGAGAGAGAGAGATGATCTCTCATTTGGTTTTGGCATTTAGTTAGATTTCATTTGGTAAAAAATCGTGGGAAGAGATTCTGATTATTGTTGCTGGATCCTAGATCTAAGCCGATAACATTAAAAACTTGGAGCGAAGATTTTGGGCGTTTTTAGAGGATTTATAAGATTCGATAAGTCCCCTTAAATTCAGTTTGTTAGATTATTTTAATTTTGACTTGGCTTCTCTCTCTCCCTCCTCATCCTCTCTATAAGCTTCTGCATCCATATAAATATATGTGCATAAATCAGGTGCTCATTTGTATCTCAGAGACTCGGACATAAAAATTTGGTGAAATATCCTTATTTATCTCTAAAAATATGTATTTTTTTATATCTATATATAAGGATATTTGGTCTTTGATCTTGGTTTTACATATAGAGATTTGTGGTATTTGATGATCTGGGTTTGCTTCTATTTCTATTTTTCAATCTTGGTTCTGTTTATTTTTTTGTGGGTCTTCTTCATTTTTACATGGCAGTGATGCTTTTGAGAGAGAAGTATGGAACCAGAACAGCAAGAATATAGAAACCATCAGAATGAGAAGAAACCCAAACAGAAAAAAACACCCCAACGTGGATTGGGTGTAGCACAATTAGAGAAAATGAGATTACAAGAACAACAACAACAAAAGATCAAGAAAGATGATCCATCTTCTCAATCAGACCATTTTCCTCTGATACCACCTCTACCTCCTCATACTAGTTCTGATTTTTATCAAAGTGCCATCCTTAAATCCTCTCTCTCTCCTCCCTCCTCTCTCTCTCCTCCCTTGCCGCTGCATTCGTATGCAATCGATGGCGATTGCCACGGGTACAGCCTGCTCTCTTCCGCTCCCTTTCGATCTTCGCTGCCTAATGGACTCAATTTCAATCCTTCCCATTTGATGTTGCAAAAACAACAAAAAACACCCCAACTCTGTTCTTCAATGGTGAGGGAATTGATTTGTTTGTTTACTTGGTTTGATTTATTTGTTTACTTGGTTTCTTCCTAAAATAAGTCTAATTTGATCTGCATTACAGATGAATATATCGTCACCTTCGTCCTCTGGAGTTAATAATCTACAGATGGAGCCCCCTTCAAACCAAAGTTTTTTTAGCCACTATTATTTTCCTCCCTGGCACGAAGAAGAAAAGGTTTGTGTTCGATTGTCAGACTTTAAGTTAGGAAAAAATTCATCTTTTTGTTTGATATTTTTGATGTAGAGGCTTTAGATCTCTAATCTGTTAGAGTGCCTTAATACTTTTTTAATTAAATAAGATATTTAATAATAATAGAATGTGGATCTTTTAGTCGCACATTACATGTACATTGAAGTATTTTAGATCTCTAATCTATTAGAGTGCCCAAGATTATATTAATTGGGATTTATAAATAAATAAATATATATATATATATATATATATATATATATATATATGGAAAAAGGTGTTCGTCCTCCATGGGAAGACCATCACTTCAAGGTCCCAGGTGGAGGTCAATGTGGCATCCAAAACATTGTTTCAATGCCACATGGACATTGAGTGCATTGTTTAGATCATTTTTAGAAAATATTAATTTTGAAAATTCATCTCCACCATGTATTTTTTGAGCTGTGAAATGTAGACCATTGAAACTAGTCAAGCATTGACGTATGCATTTAAAAAGCTTTTTTTTAAATTTCTATTTTTAAAATTAATCTAAACCATCCACTCGTGCTCCACGTGATAACCAAAGAGTATTTTGGGTGTCATGTGTACCTCCACGTGGACCTTGGAGGACAATGACCGTCCTCCCTATATATATATATATATATATATATATATATATATATATATATTTTGGTGGGAAGTATTTTGAATTTTGAAGATCTCTTGAAGTTCAATCTTAATTGATTGTATTCGCCTCAATTTAAAGAGGCTTCTCTCCATTAATGAAATATAAAAAAACCATAAAAAATATAGTCTTTAGAGTTTGAATAAAACCTCTTCTAATCCTTGATTTGGTTAGAATGTAGTGTAGGTGGTTGGCATGAAACGCCCATGGCCATTTCCTATGTGCGAGCCGCCTGGATCCTCCTTCCCTGCCCCGCTTCAGATAAAAGATGAACCAACATTTGCCCTTGATAGGTTCAAATTTGAACCAACAAACCCGATTTTCAGGTTGATTTAGATTTTCTTTGTTCTTGGTTTGTGTTTCTATTGATCTGATTAAGTAATGAATGACATTTGCTCGATCTGCTTCAGTGAGGTTCAATTCGATTTGATCGGTTCTTCAGATCGAAACCCGAAGAAGAAATTTAAAGAGAATGGAGCAATGCTGGTTGAGCCTTCGCTCACCTTGGGACCTACTACTCCCCCAAATTCACAATCTAAGCAACTTCAAACAACTCTTCCAGCGACCATTTACCGCGAATTCCCGGAATTTGACTTTCACAGATCTCAAGTACGAAGAAAAACCCGTAAACCTAGTTCTCAATTCCACAATTTGATTATGATGGTTGTGTTTTTCACTTCTTCTGTGCGCTTCAATTGTAGGGACTCATGGAAGGTGCGTTTCCCGGGCCTGGTAGCTGTTACGAGCAACACCGACCTTTTTACGACTTCTTGCCACCAGGACCAATTCAACCTGAGGCGGCCTCGGATGGCCGCAGAGACGGAGCAATGAACGGTGATGATCTCAGCTTAAAGTTATAAGGGATTGTAGAGAGAGAAAGAGAGATTAGGCCATGGGACCAACCATCTCTACCTTGAAGAAACTGGACCACCAATGTACTGACTAGAGAGGCCATGTGAGGAGAGATTTTGGGCATGTGAGTTGCCAAAGAGGTGTAGATTTGTTTTGTAGTTAGTCCTGGATTTCTCTTTTTGTGTGTCTATTTCTGCTTTTTGTATATTTTTTTCGTTCTTCGCTGGTTGAATGAAGAAAGCTAATTAGAATGGTAGCAAAATAGGGAATGAGGAATATGGATATGGTTGTCTTCTCTCCTCTAGTCTTTGTGGCATATGGCCTGTGGGGTTGGTTGGGACTTGAGAGGGGCCCCTCTAGCTCCTGCTGACTTCAAAGCCGGACTGATCTATATTATGATAATATATCATAATAGAGCAATTGTTTTTCTTAAGTAGGTTTATAGGTTACAGCAATATTATAAAGTTTTATAACGGCAGAGGAGAGAATGCGCCAGGATGCACAGGATGACCCGTGGACTTGGTGGCCTGATCACATGTCCTGTGACATGATCAACTTAAAATAGCACCCGTTTCCATGGCATCCAATCAACCCAAAACAACAAATTTGACCACATTTTTAACGGTGGGAAAGTAATAAAAATAATTTTTTTTTTGGGTGTAAGTTCTGATCTAACTTTGTTTTAGTTTCTGTGGCATCCGATCCTCATCATGACATCACATGATCGGCAACTGTTAGAATAGTCCTATATTGCTTGTGGGCTTGGAGGTCGTGGGCTATATATAATCTGGGCACTCCTTAGTGTACAAGTCAGTTTTGTGAGGTTGAGTTGGGCCTGGTGGATTTCTTTACACCAAGTGGCAATGGGTGTAAAGATCTCTACCCCTAGCGCACAGTCTCGGGCCTCTTTTATAAATTTGTTAATTATAGCTAACATAACAAGAATCAATTTTTTCTAGGTTTTTTTCTTTATAGTTTCTCATATCTTTCTTACATGTACTCATAAAAAATCACCACATTTAAAATGTTCTCTAAAGTATGGTTCATATCTACCGGAGAGTTTATATTGAAGTGCTTGGATTGGATGAGAAGTCATTTAATAGTCATATTTTTGAGTTGCACAAAGGTCCTAAGTATTATTATAATATTGACAACTTGGATATGTAAAAATTGTATGTTACGGACAAGGTAACAAACTCAGTATTGGTTCTTAAAGGACCGATACGTATCGGTGGAAACAAATTGGCTCATTTTTTCTTTTTAAAGAAAAGAAAATATAGGTATTGGCCGATACTGTTACCGAGTTAGATACTCAATATGTATCAGCGCCGATACGTATTAATTTACCCAAAAACTGATATGTATTAATATCGGCCGATATTTGATACAATTGTCATGAGTAGGGTTTTGGTCCAATTTTAAAGCCATGTGAAGGTTTCAAAAGTAAATGTAACCTAATAAATATAAAAGTCGAGATTCCCTTGCATCCAATGATTTCAAAATTGGTTGTGCTACAAATAGAGTTCAACCAATTGTACCAAACCGAAGCCCTTTTGAGGGTTTGGTGAGAGTCGATAGATAATTAGGCTTAATGTGGAACCAAGCTCAAACGCTTTCACTGCTTACTTTTTACAAATGGTTTTCGGATGCCTACCAATAGAAAATGTATGAGCTGGCCTGCATTTGAGGACAGGTTTCGCATATGTCGAAGGGTACCTCTATTAGCGCACACGCAAATCTCTGAAAACGCTCACCTTGAAAATCCCTTAAAATTATTGATTGCTTCAGATCAGGTGATTGCGATCGTTTTTTCATCCCGATCATCCGTACAATGGATCTTGAGATTACGACCCAATTTTTTATTTCAGTCATGACCGAAAACAAAACCGCTATTTTGATCATTGGATTAAACAGTTAAATCTTCGGGTATTTTAGGAAAATGTCTTTGATAATATAGAGGGTGCATCTGTTTGCACCCACACATTTTTTGAATGTGCCCATGTTCTAAACCTCTTGAAAATCATTGATTGCATCGGATTAGATGATAGAGGTCGTATTTTACTCTAATCTTCCACACAATAGATCTTGTCATCATGGTACAAATATCTGACGGTTTGTTTTTTATTCCATATGTCACAGATCCCAAAAAAATATCCAATGAATCATATCGCACACATCACGCTCAAACATAAATTTAGGGCCATTTTTTGGGATCTGCCACATGAAATAAAAAATTGATCGTCTGATAGGTGCACCATGATTTCAAGATCTATGGTGTTGATCAGGATGAAACATGATCTCCATCATCAGATGCAGAGCAATCAATGATTTTCAAGGGGTATGGTATGTGGGCGCTTTCAAAGAAAGAGTGGGCCGCAAACAGAGGTACCCAAAGTATATAATAATATATACACTGTTATATAAAAATAGAGAATGGGGAGTATGCAACTGGTTGCAAGGCTGATCCCCGTAATCGGGTGCATTTTCACATGCAATGTGCCGTGATCAACTCACAACTCAAAACAGCATCCATTTTGAGTTGATCATCCATGGGATATGTATTTTAAAAAATTATTATTTTTTAGAATATTTTGGTCCTCATTTGATGGGTCAAAGATATTATAATGCCCACAAAATTAATGCATTGAATTCGAGCCCCTTTGACTACATTTTCAACGTGGATATGTATAAGATCAGACCCAAAAATTTTAGGTGACACTTGATCAATTTTATCCAAGTTTCTGTGATACTAAATCCTCGTAATGAGTGTCATATGATGCCCAAGTGGCGTCCAGACGCATAGTCCCAACCCTCATATAAATAATGTAAATATATATTATATCGGGTAATAGTTCTCTCCCTAAGGTTGAACTTTTAAGTAATCTAATCTAACATACAGCCAACGATCAAAATGTCGGAAAACCGATACATATCGTTCGGTCAAAAAATCGGTACGTACCGGATGATACGTACCAGAACAGTAGTGTACCAGACGATACATTGAATGTATCGTCCGGTATCTGCAATACTAAAGAACGATACGGTACATTTAATGTACCATATCGTTAACGTCTGATACCGATGCGTATCGTCCAATACGTATCGGTATCGGACGATATTTTGATCCATGCATGCAGCCAATAGAAGCTCAAGTGACTTCTGTCTGATGAGTATTCTAGGCATATGATCATTTCTCTATTATATAATACATTATATATATTTTTCAGCTCAAGTCCGGGCTACGTGTTAGGGCATCTAATCCAAGCCCGCCCTGAGTTAACTCAGGCCAGATCATGATTAACTCGGTTTGGGTCTTGAGCCCGGCTTTAAGCCACAAGAAATGAAGTCGTGCTTGGGAAGAGGAGGTGTACCCAAGATTATTAGTTTGGATCATGGTCACCGAATTCTCAAAATTTTGAAAATTTGGCAAATTTGAGGTTCTGGGAATAATTAATCACATTTTATTAGCAAACTTTTCAAAATTTTGCTAAGTTCACGAATAATTCATGATTTTATCAATAAATTGTGAATTTTAATATTATTTTTTTTAATTTAATTTAATTTATTTACTTTTTTCCTCTAATTTATTTTCTGAATATTTCTCGAACTTGCCAAATTTTGTCGGATTCATCTGAATTTTAACCTTGCGGTATAATTGTCGAACCCCCTATGGTAACCGTTTCCCTCGACGAGGCTTGGAACTCATTAGGGAAGAGTTTCTATGAATGGCTCGGTTAACCCTAAATTCGTTAAAGCTGCATTTGGGAAAGAGTATTTGGATTTGAAAATTTCAAATTCAAGAATTTCAAATCCAAGCATTTTAAATCCAAGATTTCAAATGTTTGAATTTACAAATCTTTTGTTTAGATGTTTAAGCAATGCATTTGAACCCTCTAGCTGCCTACCGGATTATTTTAGATTTTCTACAAGAAGGAACTATTACTTGCACACCCGAAGTTGGCCCTTGACCTTGAGGTTCGACCCCAACTTACCTACAAAGAAATTAAAACTTGGATATTTTAAGGACCCGTGTCATGTAGAAACATTATCTAAGTCGTCCGATATTTACAGCATGATCTAAATATTTGCAATACAAAAGCACAAAACAAAATCTCTATTGTATGACGCATCATAGTTAAAGGCCATGATATGTTTCAATTGTTGACCGCTTTAAATTGTACGATTGTACCAATCTTTTGCATTAAAGATTTATAGATCATGACCTCCAAATCAGACGACCTAGATGGTGTTTTTATATGGCCCAGATCCCCAAAATAACAGTCCTTTTAATTTGTGTGCAAGTGCCAACTTTGGCAAGTAATTGCTCTCTAAGTGTTCTAACTAATAATCATTAACCGGGCTCATCAAAATTTGAACCGAACCTGATCAAACACCACTAACTTGGCCGAAACTCGACCCAACCTGATTTCACCAAACCCCATTTAACCCAATCAACTCTGTAAACATTAACATGGGACTCTATATCATAGTGACAAATTTCGTTTTCTTTCACTACAAAAAATATGACTAATAGCAGCAGTTCTTTTAACAAAAAACTGCTCCAATCGGTCTTGTCACTACCAAAAATTATCTTATCAGCAAGTGCCACTGAAACTCCTTATTTTTGTAGTGAGTATTTTTTCGGTGGGAGGTCCTTTCGGTATATTTTGGATTCATTTTTATACTTTTCGAAAAAAATTCAGGAAAGTTTCGGGGATTAAAAGTATATAAAAAATATATTTAATATTTTTTTTAAAAATTACTATAATATATATTAAATTTCTAACATATATATATATATATAAACTTAAACATAAAAAAAATATCAAAATTTTCAATCAACCACCTTTTCGGCAAATTTGATGAAATTTTGCCGAATTTCGGAGAAATTTGCCACTATGTGTGTGATCACCTCTTTTTCGAACAACTTCTCATAACGGGTTTAGTGGTCAATATTAAATCAATTGACTATTGGTTTCAAATATCGGTATCGGCCTTCAGATCAGTTAGTCTACAACTGATCCAGGTCGGGATCGTTGATCATATCGGATGATCCTAAAGCAAAATTTTCTAAGCTTTAAATTGAGAATTGAATTATTGAAAATTGAATAAATTAAAAAAAAAAGAATTGCAAGGTAACACTAAATTTAGATGATATTGGATTGCTTTAATTAAAATGATTGAGATAATTTTTCAACCCTATCTTTGACACCAAAGATCTTTAGATCCGAGTGCGCCTCCCTCGCTCTCAAATAGCTAGTATGATGCCTCCGCATGGTGCATGGGAAAGGCAAAAGCTAAAAACTTGAAATCTTCAGCCCTGTTTGGCAAAGTTGCTTCTCAAAAGCACTTTTCAAAGTAAAGTATTGGATATGAAGCAATTTTTACGCAATGACATGACCACCTCTAGTTGAAAATGGTGTGTATTTTCTCAATTTTCAGCTAGAGATGGCCAAAGCGTCAGAGTGAAAAGTGCTTCTCAGAACAATATTTTACCATAAAAAGTGCTCTTCAGAATTAACTTTGCCAACCAAAGCCTTCCTGATTCATCTTGCATTTGCAGCGACCACATGAAAAGAAAGATACCAAAAGAATTTTGGAAAATTCTCAAAACCACAAGTAAGGGCTGAACCAGGGTTCTTTTCACGACCCTTTGGAACAGCATAGCGATGTGTGACGATCGTAAAATTTTATAAATAAATGAAATATTTCATTTTCTTATTTCCCAATCATGTGCCCCATCGTGCTTTTTGGTAGTCACCGTGAGTCTGTAAAGTCTTCTACTATCGCATCTGGCTCATCTTGAAGTTTGTCAGAGCCAGTGGCCCACTAGCTCAAGTCTATTATGATCTCTTCCACAAGCAATAATCCTATGACAGAAATCTCCTTAGAGATGATTTTAATATAAATGATAATGAGATCTTGGCTTTGGTGATGAGTATGAGGGAGGGATTGAAGATGCAAAATGAGTTGATAAATACCCTAAACAAAGTTTTGAAATGTTAAGAGCAATGACCATGGACTGACAAAGTTTTGAAATGTTAAGAGCAATGACCATGGACTGACTGATCGCGAGATCGGAGGCGGGCATGGCTCTGATACCATATAAGATTTTAAAATTAAATGAAATACATTATTGTACAACTAGCTTAGTTGTGAATGGTGAAAACTAGCTCAGGGGCTATAAAATTTAAAAAGGGCAAAAAAAAAAAAAAAAAATATATATATATATGTGTGTGTGCAATCCCAAGATATGTAATGCACTGGTACATTACATATCGTCTGCTACATACCGGTTCTGGATGACACGTTGGTATCTATCATCCGGTACATTATGACTAGAAATGTAATGCACCAGTTCGATACATTCAAAGTATCGTATTGGCGACCTCCGAAACCGGTACATATCGTCTAGTACGTACTAGTTTCGGACGAGATTTTGGACCATGGTTGCAACTTCTGTCTCCCGATTCCTGCAAAAGGGAGAATCTAGAAGCTGGTCCAACCTGCTTCCAATTTCTTGCCCAAGTTTAGCTTCTGTGCATCTGTGGGAATTTCGAAGCAGGCCAGCCAGCTTCTTACCAAACAATAAATCTAGCTCCGGAATCGCTTTCCAAGATCGATATGTGATTCCAGAAGGCTATGAAAAGCATTGCCAAACAAAGACAAAAGTTACCATACAAACAACTTAATGGAATGTGTAAATGTGTAATTATAGTAACCAAGTTCCGATTCGACAATCATTCGGCAGGGTGCCAGTTTGGTTTAATTAGGATAAATTCCGGGAAGGTTTAGAAAAATTTCGGAAAAATTTAAGGATGATAAAAGAATAATAATAAATTATTATTAAAATATACAAAATATATGTTAACCTAATTAAAATTCAAAAATGATTTGACAGTCTGCAGTGTTTCTGTTCATAGGACTTGGGTGGGTTGTTTCGCTGTTTCGATGCATTTTGTAGGGATGGCTGACGGGGTCGAATGGTGCCTGTATTCGATTTATAGGCCGAATGAGGCAGTCTTTGAGGCCTCCTATTTGGGCTGAATTGGGTTGCCCTGGTTGTTGTGTGGTGATTTCAACGTCATCCGCTTTGTTGGCGAGAGGAACAATCCTTCTCCTATCTCTCAGTGCATGTTGGATTTCAATGAGTTCATTGTGCATGCATGCTACTTTCTCTTGGTCGAATCAGCAAGATACACCGGCACTGGCACAGTTGGACAGGGGCCAATGCTCGATGGAGTGGGCTGCTCTCTTTGGCTCTGTTTCGCTTAAAGGTCTGCCCCGTCCTACCTCTTATCATATTCCCCTGTTGTTGGTGACCTCGCATAGCGCTGATTCGTGGGGTCCGTCTCCTCTTCGCTTCGAGAATGTTTGGTTGAGGGATCCTATCTTCCTCTTGTTGGTGCCGGTTTGATGGGGCTCCTTTATGGTGATGGGTTCGGCTGAGTATATTATCTCCATTAAACTTAAACTGCTCAAAGAGAAAATTAACGACTGGTTGAAGAAGGGTATGGACAACTGGAAGAAGCCATTGCCCAAGGTTCTTCATGATATTAATATCCTAGATAGATTGGAAGAAAGTTAGAAATCTCTCCTACAGAAATTGAGAGGGTTGCTCTTCTTCGTGAGTTTGATCGTGCTCTAGTGACAAGGAGGTGTATTGGAGATAGAGATCTAGGGAGAGATGGGTTAAGGATGGAGATAGAAACACAAAGTATTTCCATGCCTGTGCTCCGCTCGTAGGAAACGAAATACTATTCATTCTCCAATGGTGGAGAAGGTAAAGCTGCTATTGGTATGGTGCAGTTCTACGCTTCGCTATAAATTCGGACCAAGGGTGGGAGAGGCCGACGTTTGAGGGGCTCCAATTCCCCTCCATATCGGAGGAGAACAGCAGGGCTTTGGAAAATCATTTTTCAGAGGAGGAAGTTAAGAAGGTCATCTTTCAATCGGTGATAGGGCGCCGGGTCACAATGGCTTCCCTCTAAACTTTTTGAAGCATTCGTGGGGTCACCTTAAGGGTGATTTAATGGCATGAATTTTTTCGTAGCGCATTGAGTGTGTGGATTCTCGCCACAAAGCAAAGTTGTTGGGCATTATTGAAGGTGGATATAAGAAGGCGTATGATAGAGTGGATTGGCCATTTCAAGATTATATTCTGAGGCGGATGGGCTTTGGTACTATTTGGAGGAGTTCGATGCGAGCTTGCTATAACTCGGCGTCTTTTTCGGTTCTTGTCAATGGGGCATCTCATGGTTACTTTCAAAGCACTCGTGGGTTGAAACAAGGAGACCCGTTGTCTTCCTTTCTCTTCGATTTGGTGGCGGAAGGCCTTAATCTTCTTCTCCTAAAGGCTAAGCCTCTGGGATTGGTCAAAGGATTCAGCTCCTCTTTGTTGGGACCTTAATTTTTTGTGTGACATTGCAGATAGAGCTCCAAAGTCATTCTTCGATGCTATGAGGCAGTTTCGGGGCATAGAGTTAACATAGCCAAAACCTCAGCGTTAGGGATTTACCTAGATCCGATTGTCGTTTCGGAGCTAGCCTCGTGCTTTGGTGGGGTGGGCGGGCTTCCTCCTACCTTAGCCTCCCTCTATGTGGAAAAACCAACTATTGACCTTTGGGATCCAGTCATGGAGTGGTTCGAAAAAGGCTCTCTATGTGGAAGGGGAATTCTCTCTCGATGGTGGGTCGAGTGGCGCTTATCCAAGAGGTGCTTCATGTTGCACGGAAGATCACAAACTAACCAACGATCTTACGATAAACGATAAAATAAGAACGCAAAAATAGAAGAAATACAAGAGACAATATTTACGTGGTTCGGCAATATGCCTACGTCCACGGGCAGCGCTAATCCACTATATTGATGATCACACAAGAATACAAGAACACTCACGCCTCATCAAAGCTCTCCTCAAAGCCCTACATTGGCTTTCCAAAGCTTTACACCTCAACTCTCTTCTATAATTTGGCTAAGAGCTTTCCCTTACACAAATCGTACTTCTAATCTAAGAGAAACTAGCCTTACATAGAGTCTGAACATAACTGGGCCATCACAAGTTAGAATCAAACTATAATTCAACCTCCAAGTTAGAGTCCAACTATAATTCAACCTCCAAGTTAGAGTCCAACTACAATTCAAACTCTCCCAGTTAGAGTCCATCTACAATTCAAACTCTCCAAGTTAGAGCCAAATAACAATTCTCCATATGGCTCTAAGCTTGACCATGTACTCTTTCTTTTGATCATCGCTATACTCGCATCACCGTTGCCACCAGCATCCCGAGGGCGCTCAAACCTACAAAACATTGATCAAATCCAAACAATGTTTAGACTTGACAACCGGTACCACCTTTGTCATCATATTCGCGGGATTGTCCTTCGTACTCACCTTCTTCAAAGATATCTTGCCATCTTCGATTACTTTTCGTATAAAGTGATAGCCCTTTTCTATCAACTGTAACTTGTACCTTGCACCACTACTTTTTGGAGAACCTTCTTTCTTCTTAAAAACTCACTTGCACCTAATCGCTCTCTTTCCCTTGGGTAACTCAGTCAGTTCCCAAGTTTGATTCATGTAAAGAGAATTCATCTCTTCACCCATTGCGGTCTTCCATTCACATGTACATCTACCACTAATTGCATCCTTGAATGAAGACGACTCATTGTCATCCAACGTCAACGCGTAGGTGACCATATCCTTAAAACCGTAGCGAATTGGTACTCTAATATTCCTTTTGGGTGTTTCACCTGCTAAGGATTGTTCTGACTCTTTCTGTACTGTTTCTACACTTTTCTCTGATATAATAATTGTAGGAGTTTCTAACTCCACCTCAAACTGATCTTCCGCCACCTCTTCTCCATTTTTATGATCTGTTTGCTAGGAGTTTGCATAACATATTCATCAAAGGTCACATCTTTGTTGATCACAACCTTCTTCTGCTCAAGACACTATAACCTGTATCCTTTCACACCATTTGCATACCCTAAGAAAATCGTTTCTTAGCTCTTGGGTCAATTTTATTATCTCTGACATGATAGTAAGTTGTGCAACTAAAGACCCTCAATGCACTGTAATCTGTAGGCTTCCTTGACCACATCTCAATCGGAGTCTTGCACTCTATTGCTGTAAATAGTGATTTGTTTACTAGATAGCACGCTGTACTGACTGCTTCGACCCAGAACTCTCTATCCAATCCTGCATTGGATAACATACATCTTATTTTTTCAAGTAGAGTTCTATTCATACGTTCTGTTACCCCATTCTATTGCGGTGTATTCCTCATTGTGAAGTGCCTAACAATCCCTTTCTCTTCACAGAACTCCTGGAACTGTCCACTGGTGTACTCACTACCATTATCAATTCTCAACCGCTTGATCTTCCTTCCAGTCTGATTCTCAAACAGTATTTTTTATCTCTTAAAAATTTCCAACACCTCATCCTTACTCTTCATCATATAGATCTAGATATACCAAAAGTAATCATCGATGAAGGAGACAAAGCACCTGACATCACCTTTAGAAGGAACCTTTAAAGGCCCCCATACATCTGAATGTATATAGTCCAGTGTGCCTTTCGTAGTTTGAACTGCTGTGTTAAACTTAACCCTGCACTGTTTTCTGAAGACATAATGTTCACAAGAGTTAACTTTTCTTGCCTTTACACCTTTCAACAAGCCCTACTTGTTCAACTCTGTCATCCCTCTTTTTTATATGCACCCCAGGTGCATGTGCCATAACTGTGTAGAGGACAAACTGCTATCATTTGACATAGATATTGTTGTTCCACCTGTCACTGTACTCCCTGATAGAAAGTAAAGGTTCTCAACCTTTTCCGCTTTCATCACAACCAAAGATCCATTTGCCACCTTCAAAACTCCACCTTGAGCTACAAACTTGAGCCCATTGGAGTTTAGAATACCAAGCGATATGAGGTTCTTCTCCAGTTTCAGAACATGGCGTATATCGGTCAATGTTCTCACAATCCCATCGTGTATCTTTATTCTGATACTCCCCTTTCCAACTGTTTTATAGGTCATATTATTGTCCATCAAAATCGTTCCACCATCCACTTCTTTGTAAGATGCGAATCAATCTCTATTTAGACACATGTGGTAAGAGCACCCTGAATCAAGTATCTATGCATTCTACAAGTATTTATCTGAAATCACTGACAACATGTTTTCATCATCATTCGAAGCTTATTCGGCTATACTAGCCTCATCAATGACTCCTTTCTACTTCTTATCATGAGTATCGTCCCTCTTTGTTTATAACTATGGACAATGTCTTCTTTTGTGACCCTTTTTGTGACACTTGTAGCATTCTACTATCTTTCTGTTTTTGGATTTAGATCTGGACTTTGATCTACCCCTTCCTAATTTACGGTTCTCTGCTCTCCCCCTGACCAACAAGTCATTTGCTTGTGTATCACTATCCGAACCTTTCTTCCTCATGTCGTTACAAAGTACTGCTGCTGTAACCGACTCTAGTTCAATAGTATCCTTCCTATAGAGCAGCATAGTAACCAGATGCTCATAGGAATCAAGGAGGGAAGACAAAAGCAATAGTGCTTTGGCTTTATCCTTAACCTCTTCTCCAACATTTAATAATTCAGATATTATTCTATTGAATTCATTAAGATGTTCGTTGAGAGAAGTACCTACCTTCATGTCCAACTTGTACAATTGCTTCTTGAGATATAGACAACTCGTTAGAGATTCAGTCATGTAGAGACTCCAATTTAGCCCATAGCGAGGCCACCGAGTTCTCCCGCATTACGTTGTACGTAATCTCTTTCGTAGGGATAGCCGAATAGTACTATACGCCTGAAGTTTGAATTCTTCCCAATAACCATCGGACATATCTGCTGGCTTACCTAAAATCCCTTTCAATACCTTGTGCAACCTTTGTTGAATCAAGATATCCTGGATTTGTACTTGCCACAAGAAGAAATTAATCTTCCCGTCGAATTTCTCAACCTCGAACCTCGCATTCGAAACTTTTGCAGACTTCAATGTCATCTTCGATCGTAGAATAGAAACTTCGTTCTGATACCAATTTGTTGCGCGAAAGCTCACAAACTAACCAACGATCTCACAATGAACGATCAAATAAAAACTCAAAAATAGAAGAAAATCAACCACAAACACACAAGAAACAATATTTACGTGGTTGGACAATATGCCTACGTCTATGGGTAACGATAATCCCCTATATTGATGATCACACAAGAATACAAGAACACTCAAGCCTCATCAAAGCTCTCCTCAAAACCCTACACTGGTTTTCCAAAGCTTTTCATCTCAACTCTCTTCTATAATTTGGCCAAGAGTTTTTCCCTTATATAGAAGACACAAATCATACGTCTAATCTAAGAGAAACTAACCTTATATAGAGTTTGAACATAATTGGGGCATCACAAGTTAGAGTCAAACTACAATTCAACCTCCAAGTTAGAGTCCAACTACAATTCAAACTCTCCAAGTTAGAGCCAAATAACAATTCAAAATCTTCCAACCAATTTTTTTAGTCCTTTTTGATGCCCTGAGAAGCGCATCTTCTTTATAATTGGCAAGTTGCCAGTTTCTGAAAAAATTTGGGGGGCTCGGAATTCAGATGCCTAGTGATTTTAATGGTGCCCATTTAGGTAAGTAGCAGTGGAGGCTTGATGGGTACAGAGAGGATTTATGGGCTGTGGTGATCCGATCAAAGTATGTGATACCCAATTCCAGGTGGGCGAGTTTTGCCAACATTGAGAGGGGAGGTTGAGGGTGGTGGTTTGATATGGAGGGTTGTATTGAAGGCTTTCTCCGTGATATCCATTTTAAAATAGCCAATGGGGAGAAAATTCTCTTCTGGTTAGACGGTTGGTTTGGCTGTCCCTTTGGGAAGGAGTTCCTTGGGCTCTTTTCGATGCCCCCTCTTTCAATGGGCCAACTTGGTGGAGTTGGCCAATGATCTCATCCCGGCTCGTTGTTCCTTCTGGTGGTCAGTGCCCTTAGTCGGAGATTTTCTCATTAGCTTCCGGAACCTCATCCTTCGGCTGCCCGGAGCTTGGAATTTTACCCTAAGGCCGGATGCGCGTATATGGGCTCTTAAAAATAAGAGTGTGTTCAAAATAAGAGTGTGTTCTCGGTCTCTAGTTTCTATGGTGCTCTCTCCGCTCACCCTCTTTTCGCGCAGCCTTAGGTTTCCTTTGGAAGTTTCTCGTTCCCTACTATAAGATGTTGATGCATCGCCCTCTAATCAGATTCCTAGGGGCAAGATTATGGAAGGAAACTATCCCTCCAAAGATCAAATTTTTTGCGTGGACGCTCTTCAAAGAGAAAATTCTTACTATTGATTAGCTTATTCGAAGGGGAAAAGAGGTCACGAATTGCTGTGTGATGTGTGGCAAGGAGGAGAATGCTTCTCATCTTCTTATTCATTGCAAAGTGGCGCGGGAGCTGTGGAACATCATCATCAAGTCCTTCTGGATGAGCTGGGTTATGCCAGCCACGCCATACACCCTTTATTTGATGTGGGAGGATAGTAAAATGGAAGGGTTGATTGGAGATTATTGGATGGCAGCTCTCTTTGCGGTGCTGGAGAGTATATGGGGTGAAAGAAATCTACGGATTTTCGAGAGTAAAATACGCTCGGTTGGGATGATCATGAGGGCCATCAGAGACCTGGTGTGGATTTGGGTGGAGAGGGGAGGGATAGTTCCTCGAGAGGTAGCCTGTTTGTGGGATCCAGGCTGATGGCTGTCATCACTGGGTTCACTGTGGTCTTCTTTTAGTCGTGTTGGTGTATCAATCTTTGTTTTCTTTTGGTCGTATAGTTGTATTGGTTTTCCAGTGCCTTGCTGCTTCAATATAAGTTACATTACTGATCAAAAAAAAAAAAAAGTTTCTCGTTCCATCAAAAAATCGGTATTTCTGCTGGTGTGCTTGTTGGAGTAGACTGAAAATGGCAGACTTGCTTTGGAAGCAGGGGATGAATATTCGGGCTCGTTGTGTTATTTGCTTGAGTGAGGCTGAGTCAGTGTATCACTTATTGTTGCATTGCGAGTTTGCTAGGTTGGTTTGGGCTTCCATCCTAGCTATGTTCGGAGTCGATTACAGCTTTCCTTTTTTGGTGGGTGATCTGTTTGATGCGTGGCTCCATGGGCCCTTTGTCGAAGGGGGTCAAATTTTGTGGCAGAATGCTCTTTCCGCTACTCTTCGGAAGATCTGGTTGGAAAGGAACAGGTGTATTTTTGTGCATCAAAGAAAACCCTTAGTGATGGTGGCACTGCTAGCTTCCGATTTATGCTTTCTTGGGTCCTCTCTCACCCTCGCTTTCACGATCGGATGCGCTTATGTCTCTTGCGCGATTAGTGAACAAGTTTGGACCCGGGTTGAGATGCTCGGAGAGGGGGCTGTTCAGGTGTGGGGGCTGTCACCTCTGGTCCCTTCTTTTCTTTGTTGTTGCTGTTCCCTCCTTGTTGAGGTCTCTTTGTTCAGTCCCTGGCTAGTTCCTCACTTGTGGGGCTTCTTTGTTTTTTTCGTTGATTTGCAATGAAAGGCATTACCGTTCGAAAATTTTCAACATGATGTCTTTAAATAATAAAATAAAGTGTAAAAAAATTATAATCGGCATGCATTAACTATTAATAACCAAAAAAAAAATGAAATATGATAAAGCATGTATCACAATCATAAAAAATAAAAAAATTCAGTAAAATTCGAGAAAATTTTGGAGAATTGATGAATCAAGCGACTATTCAGCAAACAGCTTGTAGACCGCCTATTCAGAGAATTTTTCTAAAATTTTGATAAGTCTCGAAAACTTTGTGACAGAGTGTAACAAGCCAACGGTGGGTACTGTTGATGGAGGCCATATTTACTCAGCCACTTAATGCAGGTTTAGAAAGTAGGTTTCCATACCCAAAAAAAATTAAGAATAAAGCCATAGAGATGATGCAAAAGATGAATTGGATTTACAAAAGCCAATTCCATACAAAATCTCAAAATTGGGCTACATGTCTCGTAAAAAATCGCAAAGCATTGCAGTACAAAAACACAGAAAAATTTCAGTAGCAAAAATATTTCCAATGTTCACAAATGAGCAAAATTACATACAGTGATCGATCGGAATTAGCTATCTTTGATCACTTTATTGTCTCAGCGAGGTAGTTAGGCGACTACGACCATCCAAAAACAAAGTCGAGAACATAAACCAGCACCAGCGATAACGGGTAGAGAAGGTAAGCCACAGAGCACGTCCAGAGCGGGAATGTGGTTCGGAAGCTCGTAAAGAGACCCATTACTATGCACACAATGAGAATTATAAGCACTTCGGCTGAGAAGTCCCACGTCAATTGCCTTACGTAAACAAGGGCTAAGAAGACAGCCAAACAAAGGACATTGTTCATGGTCACCGCACCGTAGATCTGTAGCAATTCACTCCAGCAAATTAAGATGCAAATGGTCTGTAGTTTGCATAAAGAATGTATAATGCAAAATGGCTCATAATTTTTCATTCGAGAATCTGAGACGTAGCAGCATTTTTAGCTGAATTCGCAGGCCAAGTTGAGTGAGGAGATGCAACAAAGGCTGAAGCTAGAAGCCTTTTAGCCAGTGTTACCTAGACACGTGACACAGGTGACAAGTGTCAAGGTGCCAATAGATGCTTGCAAGCCAATTTCTAAAAACTCCATTAAGGCAGCATGGCCTTAGGAAAAATAGATTTAATAAATAGAATATATATAGAAAAAATATTGAAGGGGAATCTTAGAGAGCCAATTAAGATATGTAATGAAAAGATACATAATACATGTCATGAACCTAAATAAAAGTATACTACATTATAAAAATTGTTTTCAACGACCAAACCGCTTGTTTAGTAGTTACTAAACTTTACACAATTTTTTGTTAAACGAAGTTCATGTTATTGTGCTCAAAACAATGAGTATTTTGATGGTGTTATGTGGTATTTCCATACATGTGTACAAGTTTCGTGCTGTTTGAGGAGTATCCAAGTGCCACCAACTGTCGGCACGTGTGCCAAGTGCCAGCAAGTGTCAGCACGACAAAAATCCCAAAAGTAGAAGTGCCAAGGTAGCACTGCTTTTAGCTGGAATAAAGGTGCTTTGAGCCAATTTTCGTGTACCTAGTGGTCGTTGAGGGACTCAGCTGATGTATTGAAGTGGGTCTTTGAAGTAAAAGATGAGATTCATATGAGTCATTGAAAGGGCAACGGTTAGGTCCAACCAGTTCAATCCCATGTGGGATTCAACCAGTCTTAAAACCTTCGGATACAAGACAATCTTGACTTTTACGTCGTCCACTTTTGTAGCTTGACGTCAAACTACCTTCCGTATCAAAATCCCACCTATCCGAGGGTTCAAAACTCGTTGTATACCATACATAAAAGGATTCGTTTGGTTGGACCTGACTACTACCCATCATTGAAAATTTGAAATACTGTACCTAGTAATTATAAGTGTTATCTAGACATGTGGCACGGGTGCCAAGTGTCAAGGTGTCATAGATGATTGGCATACCAATTTATGGCAGCCCCACCTTAAGAAAAAATAGAACATATATTAAAAAAATAATAATAATAAATAAATATTTGAAGGAAAATCTTCGAGAGCGAATTGAGATATGTAATGAAAAAAATACATAATGTACATCATGAACCTAACTAAAAGTATAATATATTATACAAATCGTTTTCAAGGACCCAAGCTTTTTATTTTATAAGTTACTAAACTTTACACAATGCTTTTTTAAAATGCCCTTAATAAGAGTTCTAATTACTGTTAATGGTAATAGACTATTTAATTAAATAAATGGATCTTGTGCAATAAGGTAATGGACATCTTATATCCACTCTAAAACAATGGTTTATTTTATCGTGTCAAAAAGAGGAATATTTTGATGGTATTATGTAGTATTTTCATACATGTCTAGAAGTATTGTGTTGTGTTAAGGAGTGTCCAAGTGCCACCAAGTGTCGACACGACAAAAATCACAAAAGGAGAAGTTTCTAGGTAACACTGAATTCTATGATTTATCAAGGCTGAAATCTTTTCATATATGCAAAAGAAAAAGTTGTAACCAACGACCTAAACAAACCTCAGAGAACGTTAAAGAAGCAGTTCGTTGCTTCTTCCGGGTGGCGAAAATAATGGCAGAGATGGCCTCACTGGAGTTAGTAGCCAACGGCATTGCAATGAATGATATGAAGAAAGAAGGTATACTTGTAGCACTTGAGAAATTGTCAACGGCGTCTACTAGCGGATCGGCAAATGCAGCTGCAATAACAGTTCCCAGCAGCAATAGAAATACTGCTTTGGCAGTAGTCCATGAGGGATTCTCAATACTCTCTACAACCTCATCACTCGTATCTATCAGCATATCGTGCTCTTCCCTTGTTTTCTACATAAAAATTTTGAGACTTCGGATGTAACGCCATAGCCCATAGTTACCAAGTTTCGGGAAATATTCGACGAGAAAAGAAATTGCAAAAAAAATGCAAAAAAATGGTATAAGGATTGGTACCCACGAGGGTAGCATCCAAGTACTACAAATGTGGGCTAGATCACATGCCATGTGGTCCAAAACAACACCCGTTTTGGAGTGGACAGCCGCGTGGCATGTGATTCAAGAAAAAAAATTTATTTTTAAGGTTTTTATGCCCTTCAAATCATAGGTCAAACATAGGGTGATGCCCACCCACCCGGTGCATTAATTTTTTTCCAACTTGGACCACTTTTTTAACGGTAGTAAACACCCTTTTAAATATTTTTTGTATGATATCTGATCGAGCTTGGGCAATTTGTCGTGGTACCCGATCTTCGGGTTGGGTGCCACATGGCACCCACTGGCTCGAGAGTAGCGCCAAAACGCTACCCCTATGGGTAGGCATCCCAGCCCTTGGCAAAAATAGGATAGTTGTCGAAAAAATTAATAAGTAAAAAAAAGTACTGAAAACAAAAATAGGAGAACCTTTAAATCAGGGATCTTAAAATTTTCTATTTCTGAGTTTAAATTTAAAATTCATTGCTGTGATTTTTCTTGAAATGAGAAATACGAGTTTTTCATTTAAATTTTTTTTAACTAATAATTGAAAATAATGTGTTTAATCAATTACGTTGTAATTCAAATGTAAAGTTTGAGAAAAAAAGTAGTGACTTTATCAATGATTAGTGATTAAAATGCGAAAAGATTGCATAACGATTTATTCGTGATTTAAATGACTTTTCAACTAGTCAGAGAAATTTGATGGCCATGCCATAGCCATGCTTAAGATTCGGACAAGGGAACTTACCAGATGAAAGTCCGACACAAACTTTTTCGAGTAATGACCGGGATGTGGAAGAGAATGCTTAGCCTCATTAAGCCACTTTGAGATTCCTCTAACGAACTCCTCCTCATCAACATGAGTATCACCAGACGTATCAAAATCTTCCATTACTTTAGCCACAGCATCATCCTTATCCAAATCGATCGACTCAAATTGGATACCTATGATCAGAGCGCTTAACTCGGAAGTCGATAGTTGCTTATTTGAATCCAGATCAATTCTATCAAATAGTCTGTAAATAAATGCAAGAAAAGAAGTTATACAATAAGAACAGACTATTGAATGCCACAAAGTTTGAGAAAATATATAATAAAAACCAACTTTCTTATAATGGGTGTATTAGGTTCGCCATCATCAGTGAGAAGCTTTCCTAGTGCATCTTTTTGCACGTGTTGTAAAATTCCCGATATTATGTGTTTATGCTTTGCATATGCTAGTCTTCTCTTTTGAATCCAAGGCTGAAAGACCTGCACCAATATTCAAACAATAGACATCGGAATTTTGTTAGAGATGTAATATATGGTGAAATATATGTTAATGAGCAACACCGGATACACTTGTATGAGAGGTGTGCATAATGGGTTTCAATCCTACATTGAGTAAAAATATACTTGGCCTCTATGTAGCCCTCTATATAAAGGGCTTCTATCTTGTAACTCAAAACATATTGAAATAGGAACAATGTTAGAGATTTAATATATGGTGAAATATACGTTACTGAGCAACTCCGGATATACCGGTATGAGAGTTGCACATAATGGGTTTTAGTCCCACATTGAGTAGAAATATATTTGGCCTCCACGTAGCCATCTATATAAAGGGCCTCTATCTTGTAACTCAAGACATATTGGAATAGCAATAATGTTAGAGATGTATTATATGGTGAATATATTTACTAAGCAACAAATTTAACCATGTTACAAAGAAACTCCAGTCCTTCAAAGATTTTCCATGTCGGATACTAGTGTCAAACTTAAACACTTGCTGCCACAAGTATTTAGGCAATACCAAATTCTGTTTTTTCCTTTTTCTGTATAGTCTTACTTGTACAGAAATTGTATAGCTTTGATGTGTCTCGAGTAACTTAGATAATTTTTCATATATTTTAATATATGGATATGTTGCCATGCCGGAAACTTAGTATCCAATTTGGAGACCAACAAAAAATGTCCTATCTAAGTTACATAAGTATTAGCCCAGTTGCATAAAATGCAACAGAACTAGCTGTTTTCTATCAATTGTAACTCCAATTTACCAGCTTAAAATACCAAAATCAAGTTGACTAATTGGGAGATAAACTCTTATAAGATTGTGAGGGACTTTCAGCGGGGGGGAGGGAATAAAGGAAAAAAATTCATTTGGTAAATTGGGAGGTGTGCTGCTTCTCCAAAGATGAGGGAGGGTTGGAGATTAGAAACTTGGGCCAAATGAGCAAAGCCCTCCTAGGGAAATGGCTATGGAAGTTGGGAGATGAGAAGGAAACGATAAATAGTAGTGGCGGGTTATCTCCAACAAATATGGCAGATCGGATAATAGATGGAGAATATTTGAGAGCGGTAATAAATGTTCAGGGGTGGAATGGTGTTAAAATGTGGTCTGCTGATATTATTAAAGGCATCCGGTTCAGCTGGGGATCAGGAAACCAAATTCTGTCTTGGGATGATAGGTGGGCTGGCAGTAGGAGTTTGAAGGAGGAGTTCCCTAAACTGTATCGAGTTACAGTCATAGGAATTCGGGAAAAAATCGGCAAGGCGAAAAAACAAAAAAACATGAAAAAATGGGTAAAATTTGGAAAAACTTCGGAAGCATTTTGGAAAAAGTAATGGAAATATTTAAAAATATTATAAAAATAAGGAAATTTTCAGGAAAAATCTTAGAAAATGTGTTTATAACGTAAAAATAGCGATTTTTTAAGAAATACGAGTATGCGTGTTTCCGAAGTTTTATAGAAAAAAAAAGGTGTTTTAAACGATTTTTTTTTCCAAAAATCACTGATTTTGGTAACTATGGTTTCAATGAATGCAAATGCTAAGATTAGTGATATGGTGGTGATGAATAATGAGGAGAATTATTTGTACCATCTATACTAGAAGGAATCTTAGGGATGAGGAATTTGAGGCTTCTTAGTCTCTTGAATTTCTGCTCGAAGAAATAGAGCAAACAGGGACCTTCGGGTTTGGAGTTCTCTGCAAAAGGTACCTTTTCGGTTAAGTTTTTTTACCAGTTCTTGTGTAGATGGCCCCTGATTAGATTGTTGCGCGGAAGCTCTCAAATTAACCAACGATCTCACGATGAACAATCAAATAAGAACGCAAAATAAAAGGAAATCAAACACAATCACACAAGAGAGGATATTTATGTGGTTCAGCAATATGCCTACGTCCATGGGCAAAGAAGATTCATTATATTGATGATTCCACAAGAATTCAAGAACACTCAAGCGTCACCAAAGCTCTCTACAAAACCCTAGATAGGTTTTCCAAAGCTTTACAATGATATCTCAACTCCTTAATTCGTCCAAGAGTTTTTCTCTTATATAGAAGACACTAAATCCTACTTCTAATCCAAGAGAAACTAGCCAAAAACGGAGTATAATCGCAACTAAGTCATCACGGGTCGCTTGAGCGAGAACCAAATTAGTGAAAAGTCAAAGGTATACTTTCACTGATTTGTGTGCTCATAAATAGTTGTGCAACTCCTGAGGATTGGCTACTTCGACTGAAGGAGATTGAACTGGGCACCAGAGGTGACGGTACACGGCTAGGGTATGTAATAGCAACTCTTTGGGATAGAGAATTGGTATTAGGTACCCTACACTAGTGTCGTACCTGGACTCAAGTCAATCTCCCTCCGTCAACCTAGGAGAATGTGCTGAGACACAGCTATTTATGAGCAGCCAAAGCAGTGAAAGTAGAGTTTTGACCTTTCATGGATGGGTAAAGGTATCCTGGTACCATGGACCAGGTAACTTACCTGGTCCCACACTGATTTGCAGCCATGTGGCACACAATCTCATGATCAGGTGTCATGGATAGGAGTAGCTCAATCATCATAACGATTTTATGGAAAGAAAATCACAATAAAAAATATAAAAATGCACAGTCAATGGTGTCAACCGTGGGGAGAAATGAACGGCAAAATCAAATGTGATTTTACCATTATTTTATGTGCAGTTGACTGTTTTGACAGCACAGTTTTATAATTTTTTATTTTAATTTTTTTCAACAAAGTAGTTATGATGATCGAGCCGCTCCTATCCATGACACCCAATCATGAGATTGAGTGCCATGTGGCTGCAAATCAGGCAAATCAGTGTGGGATCAGGTAAGTTACCTGGTCCATGGTACCAGGCTACCTTTACCCTTCATTGATTTGGTGCTCAAAAGTCTTGCACATTCTCTAAGGTTGGTGTCGGGTGGGGTAAGTTGATAGAATTTAGAGCGAAAATGGAAAATTTTTGCACAATTTTTTTAAGAAAAGGAGTGGTTTCAAGTTTACATCCTTAGAGCTACAGTATGAAGTGAACTAGAACATAATTTTACCTTTGAGAGGTTACAATACCCTAATGTAACCATTCTCAGTCTATACATTTTTTTGCACTAGAATGGTAGTCCATTGGATGCTACGTTGATTGGATGGAAATGATATGGTAACCAATTTTCTGATGGTAAGGAACCATACAATAATCTTTGGGCCGGTATAGGGAAACCAACCCGTTCCCAATCTAGATTGAAACGGGTCATTGATTGATTGCGCGTGTACTACAAGATGCGAAAAACTCGAAGGTTGCATAAAAAAAATCTCCATCTTGTGATTCAAAGCAGTCAAACCCTCTTAAAATGAATGGTTACCATGTAAATCTCCAAACCCGGTTTAGCCATTCATTTTAAAGGAGTTTGAAAGGTTTGAATCACAAGATGGAGATGTTTTTTCAATGCAATATTTGACTCACTTGATGCCCTTCGCATCAAGTGGCACACTTGAAAAGTAGTGCCACATGTACTCAATCCGTGGACCATTTCAATCTAGATTGAGAATGGGTCAGTCACCAATATACCATCTCAATGGTCAAACAACAGAATAGAAATTGATCTTTCAACAAACTAATTGACACCGAGTACTCACAAAACAGTAAACAGCTACATAGTTTGCATCAATAGGACATCATATGCTCTAAAAAATTACGAAATTCCATCATGTAATTTCCTTGGTTTCTCAATGAAATTATTATTATTACCAATCAAAAAGAAAAAAAATTACGAAATTTGCATGCAAGAGTTTCTATTTACATGATGACTTGATCAAATTGAACTTTTATCATATTAAAAACAAATGGCAAACAGAAAAATATACAGGTTACCTGATAGAGACAGTAAGAGAGTAGGAATAGAACGGAAACAATGAGACCAATGAGGACAGATACATGTCTTCCAGAAGACATATGGAAAATTATGGGTATTTGCACGATGATAAATGGAACCACGGATAGAACCATGATCTTTGCAGCATGGCTGGTTGCTCGATCAGTAGTAATACCCGACTCTGCAAAATAATTTCAGAAAAACAAATTATAAACAATGGATGTTCTTACTAAAATGACTTCAATTAGATAAAGAAAAACAAAACATCATGGTAGTATAAGACATGATGTATTTATAACATCTAAAAAAGCTCAAGTAGTGATGTCAAAATTTTACAATTTACAACTTGAATCCTATGATTCAAGTCAAATCTCAGGTAAACGATTCGATTTTGACATAAATTCTTTTTTGGACCTGAATCCTATGCTTCAACTTGTGAATCTTAGGATTTGACTTGAATCTTGCGATTCGAGTGAATCTCACGATTCACAAACCCACTTAAGATTCAAGTGAATCGCACGATTCACAAACCCACTTACGTGAGTTTCGGCTCACGGCCCATGAAACATAAAACTTTCTTTACTTTTTGGCCCCTTAAAAACCTCTCTATAACGTAAGAAATAAGACTCGTATCTGTCATGTGGGCTATAAAATATGGGTTTCTTTCTCATCTTCGTCTCTAACACGGTAAAACCCCAAATTTGTTATTTCCTTCATAACTTTTGGTATGGAATCATAATTCAATTTTGTTTCTTGCAGACGAGTACTACAATGAAATGGATCTTAAATGCACATGAGGATTTCTATTAAAATTTTGAGGATTAGTGTTTGTTTTTTGCAGATTCATTTCAGCATCAGTCATGTACTGATGACGTTGATTCGGAGGTATTTGGCTTATATCTTTACTATTTATGAATGAAATATCATGTTATAAGATTGATTATGGACATATCTGGATGTATTTCAATTTTTTACATTTATTAGATTTTTTTCAAATTTTTTCTTCTTAAAAAAAATATTTGCAAATCTTATGATTTAATGATTCGCTTCGATTCATAAATTCCAAAATGATTTTGCGACCCTATTTGATTTCTACAACATTGAGCTCAAGTTAATAAAAGAGACTGAAAGTAGTTTATAGCAACGACCAAATAATGAAAGAGAGTGCTAAAATATGAGTATTAAGCATCATCATCATCATCAGGGGGCATAGCCAGGATTTTCTTCTGGTGGGGGCTAGCAATGATCGACATATGTTCATAGTCATTTTACCGTAGATTTGGGGGGCTTGTACACCATAGATTTGGACCATAAAAGAAGGATATATAAGAAGTATATCTTATACATTTTCAAGAGTTAAATTGAGGCTTCAGCCCCTACAGTGTTTTATGTGGCTCCACCCCTGATCATCATCACAGCCTTATTCCATCTATTTGGGATCGACTTTGTGAGTTCTAAGATGTGAGTATTAAGCAACTGAATAATAATTAGATGTGCAGTAAATCCAATTAGATTAGGGGTAGGATTAAAAGAGATGAAGTGAAGGAGGGAGAGGGAGAAGAAGAGATAAAGTAAAGAGGGTGTTGAGTTAGAGTTCCCACTCACTTTATCACTAATACATATACTGCATATATAAAGTACTAGGCACACACTAACTAATTACATAATGCACACCAACACTTCACCTCAAGTTGGAGCATAGATACCAATCGAATCATGAAGAAAATGATATGGTTCATATGTGATTCACATGATTCAAAGTGAAAATATATGAGCGCGCGTTGTAAAATGTGTAACCCATTTTAAGTAGGATTTGTTATAAAATCCTTTTTTCATTTTTAAATTTCTTTATGATAAAATATGCCCATTAAACCTATTTTATAACTATTGTTTGCACTTAGTGATAAATTTGTGCATCCAACTCAAAACCAATTGGCTATGGGAGAGGCAAGGCTACAATTTACCCGATGTGGGACTAAACTTCAACACGCCCTTGCACGAGTTGGCAGGACCGAGCCAAGTCACAAGGACAATTGAACTGGGTGATGTGGAGTGGAGAAAAGCCTGCTCTGATGTCATGATAAATCTGTGCATCCAACACAAAACCAATTGGCTATGAGTGGAGGGGCCCAGGATATTATAAGGGGAGAGATAAAGCTACAATTTACCCGATGTGGGACTAAACTTCAATACTTACATCCTTTTTGAAAGAACTTTTAAGGCTTTGTCTCCATCTATAAGAATATATGTGGAGAATCTTGAGACTAGTGGGGATTGGATTGCTTTATCATACAAATCGGGTATTTTTTTTTAAAAAATTTAACCAATTTCTTCATCTTTCAATCCCGATTTCTCTAAATGGGTGTTGTCAGTTCAATTGTTTGACATCCATTTCTTAATCTCTGTGTTTTTCCATGACTTATGATTCATCTTTTTTATGTGACTCATATCTGATGCAGATAGTTTACTTAAAAGCAGGTATTTGGAAACCATGTTAACCATTTTATTGATTTGTTAATCCATGGTTTCTATGAAGAGTTCTTTTGTTAATTTAAATGATTTCTACTTCCGAATGAAATAAGACAGATTTCCTACCCACCATTAACCAATTTATAATTTTCACTCCAAATGTATGTTGAAACCGGGTATACATCTCAAAAACACTCGTTGTGTCCTGGGAAAAAACTCCATCAATTTACCATATATATGTATATATATATATATATATATATATATATATATATATATATATATATATATATATATATAGGCAATGCTAACGTCACCCACTTAGACAATAATTCCCTTATTAACGGGCATATTTGTAAATTTACTAGGGGTAGTTTAGTAAAGTTGAGGTAGATAGTAAATGAGGTGTATGTAGTTGCAACAAATGAGGTGTCCTCATTTATTGCATACACGCCATTTGTTATCTAGTTCAACTTTACTAAATTGTCCCTAATAATTTTACGAAAATACCCTTTAATGAGGGTATTATAGTCTAAGGACAATGCTAACCTCACAATGAGGTGGGTGAGGTTAGCATTGCTCATATGTGTGTGTGTGTATATATATATATATATATATATATATATATATATATATATATATATATATATATATATATATATATATATATATATAACTTTCAGAAGATGATCAAATAATCAAGGAAGCACATTTTTTAAACTTGATTGCATAGATTATGCTTGAAAATATCTATAAAAATTGAAAGGAACAAACCGGTTAGGCTAAATTTCTTTGTATCTTGCATATCAATTGAAAGTGAATCTTCTGAAAAATCGCATTTTCCCACAACAACACACGAACCCCACAGTAACGTCAGAAGCATGACAGTTGACCCAGAAAGCAACCCCATTCCAATCAAAACTTGACTTTGAGCAACCTCTTTACTTCCCGAAAGTCCAGATACTACAAAAACAAGTATTAGTCCCATAACCAATTTGCCAAACCTAGATAAAATAAATGAAACCAAGGGAATTATGAATCGTAACAAAGATTCAATTATCATTTTGGAAGATCAGATTATAAATTTATATGACACAAACAAAATGTATGCATTTATGATGCAAACCGCAGCTTTCTCCAGTATATGATCAATAAAGAGCATAAACAACCGATAAAAAAAAGAAGCATAAACCAGCGAATAGCCTACAAGAACGAGAAAATAATCAAGAGAAACACATTCAACACTGGAATTCCCATCACAAAAAAATTAAATAACTCCTGTCTGGTCACCAATGCTCTACCTATTTTTACATATATAACAGTCCGAAAGAAGATTACAATAATCCTTTTAGGGCGGAGGCAGCATTTTTTCTTAGGGGGGTGCAACATATGGTCATCAGAGAAAATTGAGTTGTATTAGGTCAGCAGCACAAGCGCTGGGAAACTTTGTACTTGTGCCACTTTTTGGGATGTGTACCATATGGAATTAATACATGTACCATTTGATAGATGCATCGTGATCTAAAGATATTTGGTGTAAAAGATTGGATAAAAAATTGCAATTTTGATCACTTAATTCAAAGCTTTCAAAACACTGAGATCATTGCGAAAAAGTACTGATTTGAGACAAGCTATATTTCAGACGATGAAGATCGCTTTTATATCAATTTTTTACAAAATAAACCTTGAGATCATTGCGAAAAAGTAGTGATTTGATCGCACATATCATTTGGGTCCATATTCCAATTTTACACTTCTTGTTCTCACATATCATTCTGTGCCTAGACACTCATGATAATTTAAGATTTTCTTCTCAAAAGATTTTTAGCCACCACAATCCTATCATTCTTTCTCAACTTCTACATTTTTTTCCTTCAGAGTCCACCAATCATATTGCCTACCTCATTTTAGAATTATTTTTTCATGACTAGAAAGCTTAAGCTCATCCCCAGTGTCTCTAGCATTCTCTCCCTCCACCTATTCTTTGGTAGACAAGCTATATTTATATTCCTCATAGTATCCCACATCACAACGTTTCCCTAGCTAATATTACCCACGTTCGAAGATAGCTTTCAGAAAAACATGTCCATATAGGTACAGGAACCTTTGTAAAAGTTGGGATATGATGTAGTGTGTCATTTACAAAGACAGCTTAGCTTGAAGTGGATTTGTTAAAATTGGAAGAATGCTTGAAGAATGGAGATATCCAAACTTATTCCAACTGTTGAGGTATCAAATTTACGAGCCCTATGATGAAATTCTAGAAGAGAGTGGTGAAGCAGTGTCGGAGACTAGAATCAAATATTTCATAAAATCACTTTGGTTTTGTGCTTGGAAAAACAACAACTAAAGTTATTTTCTTGTTGAGGTAACTTTCGAAAAAGTTGAGACAGGAGGTAAAGCACACATATGGTTTCTATTGATTTGGAGAAGACCTATAGTAGGGTATCGAAATACATAATCAGGTTTAAATATGGTTTCTATTAATTCAAAAAGACCTATGATAGGGTGTCGAGATATATAATCTAGTGGATGTTAAAGAGAAAATGTAGTGCAAAAAAAAAAATGATTACCCAAAACATCTATGAAAGGGAGCAAACTAATCTAAAAAACTATATGTGGAGAGACAACTAAGTTCCCTATTAGAGTTGGGTTGCATCAAGGGTCTCCTTTGAGTTCTTATTTGTTCGCATCGACTATGGATGAATTAATATAAGAGTACAAGATGAGGTTCTATGGAGTATGTTGTTTATAAATGAAGTGATGTTAATTAGTCTGATGGAAAAACAATAAATGATAAGTTTTAGAGAACTGCCTTAGAATTAAGTGGTTAAAAATTAGCAAAAGAAAGATAAAATATATGGAGTACAAGTGTACAAGTTAAGTAAAGATGAGAGCTTGGAGGATGATTTTGATGGGGACATCACACAGAGGAAGGCAAATGAAAGAATAAAGAGAAAGAAGGCAGAAAACGTCAGCGGATGACTTGCAAGGAGTTCCACCGTACGAGTTTCAATACACTGGATCAGTACCACGTGCGTGTTTCATCAGTGATGAAACATTTTGAGTGTAGGAGAATGACGGGGAACGACAAAAAAAATAATATATATATATATATATATATATATATATATATATATATATTTTACTGTTCACGATGAATAGTGACGGACGTCCGTGAAATAGTGATGGACACCCGTGATTTTGCCCCCTCACTGTCCGTAGGTCACGGACGTCTGTGAGGCACTACGGACGTCCGTGGGCATCTTGACGGAGTTTTCCAAATATTGCAGAAATTGCCTATTTTAGTGTTTTATTAATATTAGGACTCTTTATTTCGAATTTTAACTATTGGTGGCCTATATATAGAGGCTTGTAAAGACTTTTTAGTTAGTTTTTTATTATTAAATGAAAAAAGAGTTGCTTTTGTGCAAATTGTAGAGAGCTTGTAAAGAGTTTTCAAACGAGGGAGTGAATCCTTCAAACCTTGAGGAGTGAGCAATCGTTTCTCGTGCGACTTGGTGCGAAGCCGACGTACAGCTGTGGTGTGAAGCCTTGGAATCTATCCTTTTATTTTATCTTTTCTCTAGTTATTGTCAGGTATTATCCTTCTTTAATTCCGTTGCTAAAAACTCAAAATCCCAAGTTTTTTTTCCCTTTTATCAAAATTATTTGAAGCCCTATTTCATTTAAAATCCCCGAGGAGTCGAGAGACGATATTGCGATTGTCGAATGATGCCCTAAACTAGAACGAATCTCGAGTTCCCTCATCGGAGTCGTTTTTATAGATCGGAAAATTTTACGCATGCAACGCTAAAATGGATTAATCTAATTGTTTTATTAATTTCATTGAATTAATTTTATGTGTTGTTTGATTGTGAATATTTTCGCTATTCAATTCATTCTAAAAGTTAATCCCACATCGCATATTAGGATTTTAGCGTTTGTCCCGCATTAGATTTGGTCAAAATTGAAAAATTAAAATCAAAATATCATAGATTTTAGTATTTAGGCTCTTCTGTATAACTAAATGGTAAGCCTAAAGGAGACATCTCAAATAGGATCTATGCAAGGTGGGCGGAGTGAAGATACATAAATAAGACTGTGATCACCGAGTGTCATCCCAATGGAAGAGATGTCTCTATAAAACATTGGTAAGACCTAAATTACTTTATGGTATCAAGTTTAGGATATGAAGAAGCATCAAGAAGACAAAGTACATGTGATTGAGATGTGTAAGCTAAGGTAGATGCATAGAGTAATAAGACGGGATATAATTAATAATGAATGTACAAGAGGAAGTTGAAAGGTGGGTGGCCTCAATTAAAGATAAAATTGCACACTGTCGGTTTAGATGGTTTGGGCATGTCCATCACAAATCTGAAAACAACCCCTGACAAAGGACTGAAACGATACATGTACAAGGAGTTAAAGGGTATACTGACCTTTTCAGGGACCTTCAAGGATACTGACATATTTTTAGATCGGTTTTCTTAAAGGGGATGGTTTCTTTAATAGGTGTCCTGGAACTTGCCTCCTATGAGTGTTGTCTTGGATAATGAGTGTGAGAAATTAAGAGAGTATAGCCTTGAAAAAAATGAGTACTGAAATAAGAATCCCAAAGCCGACCCCAAAGAGATGGAAGGAGGATTAGAAAGACAAATATCATAGATTTCTTATATCTTGTTGTTGTTATGGAGATATAGTTTCTAAAGAGTTGATCGTGGATTTCAAAGGAAAAAGTGATAAATGTAAGGAAATATGATGATAGAATGCAGAGGATTAAGAACCTCCAGCAAGAAAGAACACATGTTTTAAGAAATGGTAAAAAACAAGAAGTATGGCAGATCTTAAAAGTTACCAATTGGAAAAAAAATGGAAGTTAAGAAAGTTGTACAGTAAAGAATGAAGCATATGAAAATTTGTATGCTAAGTTGGGGACGAAAGAGGAGGAAAAGATATTTACAAATTTGTGATGACAAGTGAAAGAAAAAATAGAGATCTTGACTAGGTAACGTGCATTAAAGGTCAGAATCAAACAGTTTTGGTGAAAGAAAATAAGAAAAAGAATAGATAGAACTGATATTTTGGAGAGATGTTAAATGCAAAATATGTAAGGGAAGTATAATAAGATGGCGAACCAAATAAAGGGATAATTAACAAAGTATACTAATCTGAAGAAAAGTCAGCCTTCATAAAGATGAAAATGAAAGCACTAGGGCCAGATGGGATAACTAAAGAAGTCTAGATTAATATGTAAGAGAAGATTTCGTTGGTTGACCAAAATGTTCAAATTCCACTACCTTGTGCTGGTATGTATCAAGTGCTCGGAGGGGTGGAAGAGATACATATCTTGCCTCTAGCTTTTTACACACATAGTGGCTACTCTCTGGACCCGAACTCGCATCTTCACGCTTGACAGCCAAGCCTTTTACTATTGCATACGCAATGGCCCCTTAGTTGACCAAAATGTTCAACAAGATATTTAAAATTGGAAGAATGTATAAAGAATGGAGATATCCAAACTTATTCCAGCTATTGAGCTACTAAACTTATGAGCCATATTATGAAAATCTAGAAGAGAGTAGTGAAGCAGTGTCTAAGAAAATAATCAAATAATTAAGAAAATCAATTTGGTTTTATGCTAGGAAAATCAACTAAAGTCATATTCTTGTTGAGGTAACTTATGAAAAAATTTAGACAGGAAGAAAAGTTTACTTATGGTTTCTATTGATTTGGAAAAGACTTATGAGAGGGTATCGAGATATAAAATCCAAAACATGTATGAAAGGGAGCTAACTAATATAAAAACTATACATGGAGAGATGACTGAGTTCCCTTTTACATTGGTTGCATCAAGGATCTGCTTTGGGTCCTTATTTGTTTGCATCTATGGTGTATGTTGTTTCCAAAATGAAGTGATGCTTATTAGTCAAATGAAAAACAAGTAAATGATAAGTTAGAACATTAGAAAGTGGTCTTAGAATTATGTGGTTAAAAACTAGCAAAACAAAGATAAAATCTACGGAGTTCAAGTACAACAAAGATGAGAACTTGGAGGATGATTTGGTCAAAATTGGAAAATCATTCAATATCAAAGTAACATAGATTTCAGTATTTAGGCTCTACCGTTTAACTACATGGAGAACCTAAAGGAACATCACAAGTAGGATCTATGCAAGGTGAGCAAAGTGAAGATAAGTACATAGCGCATTGTGACTGTCATAGGTCAAAATCTCGGACGATACCGATACGTATCATCTGGTCCGCACCAATATCGCTGGCCAGTGGTGCACGATACATTGGGTATGTATCAGCAATACATAACTAATATATTTCATTTTTTTCATTGTATCCCCAATATCGTCTCGGTATTAATGGTGAATGATATGTATCAAGAAACCGACAATTTGATCCATGGAGACTGTGATATGTAAATAGTGTGTTGTGAGACTGTGATCAATGAGTGTCCTCCCAATAGAAGAAACATTTTTATAAAACATTAGGAAGACCGCAATTATTTTATGGTGTCAAGTATTGGGGTATGAAGAAGCACCACGAAGTCAAAGTACATGTGATTGAGATGTGTAAGCTAAGGTGGATGCATGGAGTAACAAGGAAGGCTAGAATTAAGAATGAATATATAAGAGGAAGTTTAAAGATGGGTGGCCTCAATAAAAGATAAAATTGCAAAATGTCATTTGAGATGGTTTGGACATGTCCATCAAAAACCTGAAAACAGCCCCTGACAAAGGATTGAAATGATACAGGTACAAGGAGATAGGTGAAGGGGACAATCAGTAAAGGCTTGGAGAAAAGGGAGAAATTAAAGGAGTTTGGGCTTGAACAAAAACGAGTGGAGAAGCAAGAGCTGGAAATTCGACCCCAAAGAGATGGAGGAGAATTAGGAGGCCAATTTATTCAGCGATAAATATATGGAAACTATGTCACCATAACAGCAACAAGATATAATAAGGAAAAGTATAATAAGCTGACCTCAAACAGAATGCTTAGGTGGCGCGATGCAAGTGGATGGCCCAACCTGCATTGCTGGGACTCACAAATCTTGCATCCCATCACGTAAGCGGTCCATTGAATGGTCTGCTGTTTGTGGTCCGCCATAAATCAGTGTCCAACTTTGAAAATTGTACATAATACACCCCCCCCCAACAAATTGTTAAATTTCTTCTATTTTGTCTTTGTTTCTTTTATTTTATCATTGTTATTAACAAATGAAGTGTGGTATAATAACTATTAGCATTTGTCGACTATCACTAAACCCCACCCCACCAGAAGAAAATCCTCGCTATGCCAAGAGAGAGAGAGAGAGAGAGAGAGAGGTAACCACTAGAACAAAGGTCTTGTGATAAACATGGTGACTACTGCCTATTGAGAGTGTCTCCAATAACACAGTTCAAAAGTAGTTGTTTTCATTATTGACGTGGCAACATTTGAAGTGTGAGTGTGTTGTGGCGTTATTTGAAGAGTCTCTTTTGGTTGCTCTTCTCCAACCACACACTTCAAACCTCATTATTTTATTATTTTCTAATTATCTTACTATTTTCTTTTTATTTTAAGAGTACTTTTAAGTCACATCAAGAAATCAAATACTAAGTAAATAGAGTTTGCTATTTCAAAATTAACACGCCAAAGTTGTCATGCAAAACCCCATAGGCCAAAGCCACATGGCTTTGCCGTGCTGGTCGGAGGGAAAATAACGTTTTAGGTGCTTTAAAAGTAGCCATTTTTTAGCTGACTAGGATTTGGCGTGTGTTATTGGAGTTGCTTTGAGACTATAAACTTAATTTGTGTTATGACCCCAAAGTACAAATGGCTTAACTTTTCGCTCCAATAGCACCTAATGCATTTTGGAATACTGGTTAGGCCCTTCACACATGGTATCAGAGCTAGCACCATGTCTTGAGTTCAAGCCCGAAGGGGGGTCAACCTGGTGAAAGGGCTACCTAAGATCCCAAAAGTGGTACTAGAGCGAATTCCACCACAAAGTGGGCCGCCATGGATGATTCCCAAAAGTGGTAACTTAGATTATCTCCAATGGTGTATCCCATTTTTTGCTTATGTGGCAAATTTGGGATATGATGCACTCCAACCATGTATCCCAAATTGCATACTTTATTATTTTTTCAAATCACAATAAAATATATTATTTTTAAAATATAGGATACTAAGTTGGTATCCTATATCTACGTAGGATATGGGATACCCTTTGGAGTGCACAACATTTTTCATCCATCCCAAATTAGAACCATTATTCAACCACATCAGATATAGGATACACCATTGGAGATGCTCTGACCGGGACATTGAGTACGTGGACATCGGTTTTGAACCACATCGCTTCTATTGGCGTCAAAAGAAGTGAAGAGGGAGCCCGAGTAGCCCGAGTACTTCAGCTTTAGGGGCAAAAAGGAGGCAAAAGACGCCATCAGGCAACAGACGTCCGTAGGCCCAACACATCCGGAATTTGGAGTGCTCACTGTTTGGTGAGCACGAACGTCCGTCCGTGACCACAGATGACGAACGTCGGTGGTCATCAGGACGGACGTCCGTAGATGTCGTGCCGCCAGAGACGAGAAGTTTTTATTTTTGCAGAAATTGCCTTTTTAAGTCTTTTATTATTATTACGACTCTTTTATTTCGAAGTAATTATTGGTGGCCTATGTAAGGAGGCTTGTAAATACTTTTTAATTAGTTATTGAATATTTTGAATGCATTATTGCTTCGGTATTCTTCTTCCCGAGATGGGTTTGGTGTGAGGCCAAGGGAGTGATTCCCAAAGCTATCTTTTTATCTTTTCTATTATCTATTTCTTTTTTCTCTTAATCTTTTACCTAAATTTGATCCCATATTCCAAAAGCCCTAATTCAATCAAACCCTAAATCCATCAAACCATAAACTTATTCCAAACCATAAGCCTATTACAAAGCCTAAACCAATTCTGCAACCCTAGTGAGAACCCGTGAATCTACATCAGATCGAAGACGAACGCCCAAGCATGGAAAAGCTAGAGTTATATCTCTAGGCCGAATCCCGCCTCAAATCTAACGGGACTTGCGCATTAGATTGGACCCTAGTCGGATCTAGCGTGATTTGCCTATCAGATTTCTCAAAGCCTAAGGTATCGAGTTAATTTTGAGATTAAGCTTGATTTAATTTTATTTAATTTCGATAAAATAGTATAAAAATCATATTCACGCATTATAGGGTTACCATCTCGCGCCAGTTTTTGGTATCGGATTGAACCGGACCCTAGTCGGGTCTAGCGTGATTTGCCTATCAGATTTCTCAAAGCCTAAGGTATCGAGTTAATTTTGAGATTAAGCTTGATTTAATTTTATTTAATTTCGGCAAAATAGCATAAAAATCATATTTATGCATTATAGGGTTACTGTCCCGCGTCAGTTTTTGGTATCAAAGCCCTAGGTTTCTAGGTTAGGGCATCTTTGCTTGTCATATTTATTTTATTGCATTATTTTTCTTTTGTGAGTCTACATTGAATTCCATATTAGAACCCTAATAGGAATCTGTGATCACCATGGATTCGAGTGAGATTCTCAATACCCTTAAAGGTATGCAAGAAGAATTGGGTGCGATTAATGCACGTCTGAATACCATAGAGAAAGCCCAAACATCCCTAGGAGTTGGTAATGATAGTTTGCGTGATCGAATCAATCAACTAGAAGCAGTTGATGAACTTGAAGATCAACACCAAGGGTGCAATAGTCGCCAAAGTAATCGGAATCGTATGAATCCTCGTAGAGATGACTACGACCTCGAAGTGCAACTCCTTAAAAATGTCAGAGTTGAGATTTCGACTTTCGATAGAAGAATGGACCCTACAGTCTTCCTCGATTGGTTTTCCGATATGGACCAACACTTTAATTGGCATGGCATGAATGACGATCGTTGTGTTAGACTCGCTAAAATGAAATTGGTTGGTCAAGCTCAACTCTTCTGGCTCAATGTCGAGCGCATAAGGGTGAATGCAGGTTGTCCTCCCATTACCTGTTGGGACGACATGAAGGAACGACTTACTAAGAAGTATGTTCCTTTATCATACCACCAACGCCTCCTCGACCAGTGGCAAAATTTACGCAAAGGTGGTATGCCCGTAACCGAGTACATTGACAAATTCAAAGAATTCATGATGAGAGTCGAAGTATTGGAAGACCCTGAAATCACTCTCTCTAGATTCCATACCAGACTACGATTTGAATTGCAAAAAGAGTTGATTTCTCACCTCGTGGAAACACTTGAAAGATGTTATGCCGTTCTTCAAGATCTTGAACGGTATTTAAAAACAATGGTGGTGAGGCGAAGCGAGCCACAACACACTGGTCCTCGTTCCGGAGAGAGACGATTTAGTGTTGGAAACCAGCCTCCCAAACCTACACAATCTGTCCCTACCAATGCGAGGTTTGAAAAGAGAAAAGGTGTAGTAGGGGAATCCTCGAGGGGTAGCTCTCAAGTAAAGTGCTATAAATGTCATGGGATGAGACACTTTGCCCCCCAATGCCTTACAAAAGACCCCCAAAGGAATCTCCTCATTGAGGGAGAGGAAGATGAAGGTAATATAGTGGTTGAAGAGGAAGTGTTTAAGCCGGACAGCACACCCAGTGATGAGGAGGGTGATGCTATTGGTCATGCTTTAGTTGTGAGGTATTTCCCTGCACAACCTCAATGGAATGAGAAGGATGATTGGCGAAGGGAAAGCATTTTCCACACCTTTGCCAGATTTGGTGAAAGAGTTGTAAAGCCATCGTGGATAGCGGTAGTTGCACCAATGTAGTGTCAACTCACGCCATACGCCGCTTGGGGCTTACACTCGAAGCCCACCCGAGACCCTATAAAGTTGCATGGGTTAACTCTTCATCCATTCCCATGTCAAAAAGGTGTTGAGTACTGATTCAGTTGGATTCTTATTCGGACACCTTATGGTGTGATGTGGTGCCGATGGAAGTGGGCCATATCATTTTGGGAAGGTCGTGGCTATACGACATGGGCGTAACTCTTTATGGTCGATCAAACATATATACGTTCATGCATAAGGGCAAAAAATCACCTCACACCCTTTGCCTCCCAAAATACCATTGACCAACAAAGTCGAGAAGAAGGGCGAGACATCTAAATCCATCAATATTGTGAGCCCTTCGAAATTTGAAAAGCTTTCTGTGGATGAGAAAGTGGCCTACGTTGTCATCACTGTTGAGAGTGCTCCCGAGTTAGTGAGAGAATACCCTAAGGAGGTTGAGTCGATCTTGAAAGAGTTTACGGATGTCTTCCCTGAAGACTTACCAAACGAACTCCCTCCTCTGCGTGATATCCAACACGCAATAGACTTGGTTTCCTGATCTACCTTATCGAACCTGCCCCACTACAGGTTGAATCCGATTGAGCACGCCGAGTTGACTCGACAAGTTAATGAGCTCCTTCAAAAGGGGTTCATCTAAGAGAGTTTGAGCCTGTGTGTCGTACCTACCCTACTCACTCCTAAGAAAGTTGGTACATGACAAATGTGTGTGAATAGCCGTGCAATCAATAAGATTACGATTAAATATTGGTTTCCCCTACCAAGGCTCGATGACATGCTCGATATGATGGTTGGTGCCACTATCTTTTTCAAGATAGACCTTAAGAGTGGCTACCATCAAGTCTGGATTCGCCCCGATGAGTGGACAACTGCCTTTAAGACCAAGGATGACTTTTATGAGTGGACAGTCATACCTTTTGGGCTTTCTAATGCCCTGAGTACTTTCATGAGACTCATGACCCAAGTGTTGAGGTCGTTTCTAAGAAAATTCCTTATTGTGTATTTTGATGACATTTTGATTTATAGTCATGAAAAGGAACAACACTTGAACCACCTTAGGATGGTTTGTGAGACCCTAAAGGGCGAGAAGTTGTTTGCAAATCTCAAGAAGTGCACCTTCATATAATATTCTATTGTCTTCTTGGGATTCATTATCTCGGCCGATGGAATGGTCGCGGACCCCGAAAAGGTTAAAGCTATTGTGGAGTGGCCCGGGTCTAAGAACATACATGATATCTGCAGCTTTCATGGCTTGGCTACTTTCTATCGTCGCTTCATCAGAAGCTTTAGCACCATCATGGATCTAATCACTGAATGCATGAAAAAGGGGGACTTCAAATGGGGTAAAGCTGCGATGAAAGTCTTTGTCGAGATCAAACAAAGGATGAGTAGTGCACTCGTCATGCACTTGCTGGACTTTTTCAAATTTTTCGAAGTAGCATGTGACGCATTGGGTGTAGGCATAGGAGGAGTGCTTAGCTAAGAGAGTCACCCAGTGGCCTATTTTAGTGAAAAGTTTAATGAGGCGAAACAAAAATACTCCACCTATGACAAAGAGTTCTATGCGGTTGTTCGATCTCTTTAGTATTGGAAACATTATCTTAGACCGCAGGAATTTGTGTTTTTCTCTGACCATGAAGCCTTACGCTTTCTTGCTTCATAGAAAAAGTTGAACCCAAGGCACGTAAAGTGGGTCGAGAACCTTCAAGGGTTCACATTCGTATTAAAGCATAAGGCCGGTGTTGAAAACAAAGCTGCTGATGCACTTAGTCATCGGATTGCGACTTTGAGCACTATGAACACCGAGATCGTCGGGTTCGAAAGATTAAAGAGTACCTCGAGTGCCCAGATTTTGGGTTGAGTACACTGTTCTCCTTAGTGACCCGACCAACACACACCCCATGTACACCATCTACGATGGGTACTTGTTTAAAGGCAATCGCCTTTGCATCCCTCACACATCATTGCGTGACTTTCTCATTTGGGAGTTACATGCTAGAGGGATAGCCGGTCATTTTGGGCGTAATAAGACCATTGCGCTCGTAGAGGATAGGTTCTACTGGCTTAGCCTAATAAGAGATGTCACCCGGGTCGTCAAACATTGTCGCACTTGCCAAATGTCAAAACAGACAAAACAAAATACTGACTTGTACACCCCATTACCCATGCCACACACATCGTGACAAGACATCTCCATAGATTTCGTGCTCGGACTTCCTAAAACTCTGAGGAAGCACGATTTCATCTTTATTGTGGTGGACCGATTTTCCAAGATGGCCTACTTCATACCTTGTTCCAAAACTTTCGATGCATCCCACATTACTAAATTATATTTCACGGAGGTAGTACGTCTTTATGGGTTGCCCAAAACCATTGTGTCTGATAGGGATGTCAAATTCACTAGTTATTTTTGAAAGACCCTTTGGCACATGATGGGCATAATGCTTCAATTGTCGACGGCTTATCACCCTCAAACGGATGGGCAAACCGAAAGCACCAATAGGAGTTTAGGGAATCTCCTTTGTAGTCTAGTCGGTGATCATATTATGACCTGGGATACCATTTTGCCCACAGCTGAGTTTGCTTACAATAATTTTGTCAATAGGTACATAGTCATGGGTCATTTTGAGGTAGTACATGGTCATAGGCCTAGGAAACCACTAGATTTGATCCCCATGTCTGCGTCCTATAAAGTGTCAGAGTTTGTCGATGCATTTACACAACACATTGATAGCTTGCATGCCGAAATTAGACAAAAGATTAATTCAAGCAACAATCAATACAAATTGTCTACGGATGCTCACATGCGTTTTAAAAAATACAAAGTGGGTGATTATGTGATGGTCCGAATTAGGCCTGAGTGATTCCCATCGGGGTTCGCAAGGAAGCTCCAATCCCAAGGCACTGGACCTTTTAGAATTTTGGCTAAGAGTGGTCCTAAAGTATACATGCTTTAGCTTCCTCTAGGTACAGGGGTTAGTTCAATGTTCAATGTGGAGGACTTGGTTCCTTACTTGGGTATCACCCCACCTCTTGAAAACCCACTCCAGCCACCTCATAGCCCGAACCCAACCTTGCAGCCTGTACCTCTTCCTTCCCTAAGCAAACAGAGAAAAGATGAAATAGAGGATATAATAAGTGATCATGCTGTCTCCGACTTGATCGACATCTACCACGAGCGTGTTTCATCGGTGATGAAACCTTTTTGGTCCAGGGAAATTGACGGCGACGTCGAGTACGTGGACATCGGTTTTGGACCACATCGCTTCTACCGACGTCGAAAGAAGCAAAGAGGGAGACCGGGTACTTCAGCTTAAGGGGGAAAAAGAGGCAAAAGACGTCATCAGGCGACAGACATTCGTAGGCTCAGGACGAACGTCCAGAATTTAAAGTGCTCACTGTTTAGTGAGCACGGACGTCCGTCCATGACCACAGGCGACGGACGTCCGTGGTCACCAGGACGGACGTTCGTGGACGTCTTGCCGCCAACAACGGGAAGTTTTTATTTTTGCGGAAATTGCCTTTTTAAGTCTTTTATTATTATTAGGACTCTTTTATTTCGAAGTAATTATTGGTGGCCTATATAAGGAGGCTTGTATATACTTTTTAATTAGTTATTGAATATTTTGAATACATTATTGCTTCGGTATTCTTCTTCCCGAGATGGGTTTGGTGTGAGGCCAAGGGAGTGATTCTCAAAGCTATCTTTTTATCTTTTCTATTATCTATCTCTATTTTCTCTTAATCTTTTACCTAAATTTGATCTCATATTCCAAAAGCCCTAATTCAATCGAACCCTAAATCCATCAAACCATAAACCTATTCCAAACCATAAGCCTATTACAAACCCCTAAACCAATTCCACAACCCTAGTGAGAGCCTGTGAATCTATATCGGATCGAAGACGAATGGCCAAGCCTGGAAAAGCCAGAGTTCTATCTCTAGGTCCAATCCTGCTTCAAAAATAACGGGACTTGCGCATCGAATTGGACCCTAGTCAGATTTAGCGTGATTTGCCTATCGAATTTCTCAAGTCCTAAGGTATCGAGTTAATTTTGAAATTAAGCTTGATTTAATTTTATTTAATTTTGGCAAAATAGCATAAAAATCATATTCACGCATTATAGGGTTACCGTCCCGCGTCACGCTCTTAGGGAAGTGTTACCTAGACACGTGGCACGGATACCAAGTGTCAAGGTGCCAATAAATGTTTGGCACGCCAATTTCTAAAAAGTTGAATACCGCAGTAGGGCCATAAGAAAAATAAAATAAATAAATAAACCATATATAGAGATAAATTGAAGGGATATCTTAGAGAACCAATTTAGATATGTAAGGAAAAGATTCATAATATACGTCATGAACCTAAATAAACACATATTATAGTATAAAATCGTTTTCAATGACCCAAACCTTTGTTTTAATGGTTACTAAACTTCACACATTTTTCTTTTGAAACAAAGTTTAATTTATCTTTGTCAAAATGATGAGCCTCTTAATAATAATATGAGGGTTTTCATATATGTCTAGAAGTTTCGTATTTTTTGAGGAGTGTCCAAGTGTCTGGCACAGGTGCCAAGTGCCACCAAGTAGAAGTGCCAAGGAGAGGCAAAAATCCCAAAAGTGTGGGCACGGCAAAAATCCCAAAAGTAGAAGTGCCAAGGAGAGAGGATAAAATCCTAAAAGTGTGGGCACGGCAAAAATTCCAAAAGTAGAAGTGCCAAAGAGAGGCAAAGAAAAAGGGTATTAGAGTGAAAGCCCTCACAGCGTACGTCACTAGTCACATCTTATGACCCCAAAGTAGTAAGCCCTTAACGAAAGTAGGAGACTACCCTCTCTAAGGTCCTCTCAAAAGTACAAAAGCAACACCCAACAAAAATTCTCTTTTACAACTCAAAGCTGAATATCAATACCAGAAATCGAATTGATAGATAAAGAGCCAGAATCCAAATTCTAAAGCAAATCAAACTCTTAAAGAAACCATCTACAAAATTACCTCCACACGTTCAATTCTCAAAGCAACTAATCTCACTGAGAATTTAGCTCCTTGAAACCGTGGAATTTCATCAGAATATTGTGACATTGATGACAACACGGATCTCAGAGACTCCCTAATACAGGACTCAAACACACAGCTATGGACCATGGTCTATCTCTCTCTAGAGAGTATTTAGCTTTAAAAGCTATGGGCCATCCGACAATTTCTACATAATTTATGCAGAGATGATTTCAAATGACCGGGTCGGGGCGGTTCTGGCCTGACTTAAACGTACCAATTTTTAATATTTGAATATAGCCCATACACAGACCGACATACTAATCGGGTAGGGCCTGGTAGGGCCATTTATATTTCAGGCTTACCTACCTTAGCCCATAGGCTGCCCATTTCAGGCCAGGCCTAAGCTGAAGCCCAGCCCGTTGAGACCTCTAGTGATATTGGGCCTTGAAAAATGAAGCTCGAGCGCATTGGCTGATTTTGTTACAAGGGCAATGGTCTAGTCCAACTAGGTAGAAACGGATTTCGATTTCAACCACATCTGAAACCCTTGAAAATAAGAGAATCTTGACTGCATGTCATCATATAAATAGTGAAAAACATGAAACTTGAGACTCCCATTTGAAGGGCTGCAAATGGGGTTGAATTCGAAATCCGATTCAACCTGGCTGGACCTAACTATTGCCCTTTTCATAATTGACCTTTTGTGGACTGATGAGCTCCATGCTCATCATCTTCATTTATTCCCTAATTTTTTCTGAAATTTTCCTTTTATCAAACTTAAAAGGGGTATCAATTGATGCAGGTGACGAGAGTTGATGTCTTTTTCAAACTGGCGGAATGAAAAGTCAAATTTCAGGAGTTGATGTCAAATGTATAGGGTTGAAGGTGTTGGGTGGAGATTTCCCTAACTTACTTTTTTGTATATGTCGTGATTACTAATTAGTGATGGAGGGCTCTCGTGAAAGTAATTAGTAAAGGAGAGTTCTCTCTCCTATACTCACCATAATGACAAAAATACCTTTAAGATATACTTCGAAGTATATCATATGGCCGTCCAATTTATCGAACATAGTTTTCTCTCTCAAGTATATCAGACATTTGTTCAGTTTAATATTTGACTTCCACCCAGTATATTAGACGGCCATCAATATACGTTCGTATATTTTATAAGGGTAATTTACTCTTTCAGATAGAAAAAACTCTCTATCACTAATTATTTTCAGAAGAACTCAGTATATCAGACGGTCGGGGGTGCTTTCGAATTATGGCAAGAATTTGGAGTCTAAGTAGGAGAGACTACGTAAAGAGTAGGTTGTTTCAAATATGAAGTTATTGCCATGGGGCCCTTTTGAATTGTGGCAAGAATTTGGAGGCAATGGGGATGATGCCCGGCATTTGCTAACTTCAGGTGCGACTTTGATTCTAGAATTAGGCCGGTGCTTTAAGGGGCACCGACACCCAGGTTATAAATAAAAGTACAAAAACAAAAAAGAGTAACCCCTTTTGAGAGGGAGTCATTACTTGCACTCGAAAATTTGGCCCTTTGACCGAATTTAAAAGAAAGACTTACAAGTTTGATGGCCTCTACTATGTGAAAACACCATCTAAATCGTTTGAATTAACGGCCATGATTTAAAGATATTATGTGCAAATGATTAACACGAAAGATAATCTTCGTCATGCGATTATTAGTCAAAGGCTATTATCTAATTCAATAGTTGACTATAATATCATATGATAAAGATCATGTTTGAATCCAATCTTATCTACTAAATATCTCTAGATCATGAGCTTCAAATCGGATGGCTCAAATTGCCTGCCTAGCTAAGCAGTAAGGCTAACTCATCTTTTACTTCACATGCCAGCATGGGCATAAAGCTATCTATTCTTCGACATCAATGGCTTTTACAGTTTTGGGCCTTTGCATTCTGGTCCATACGATTTTGATTCCATGTTAAAAAATTAATTAGGGCCCTAGTCACAAACTTCTCCGATTATTTGAAAATTTCGCGAATAATTCGCGAAGTTGATGTTATTTGAATTCATCCTGAATTATTCACAATTTTTTCAATAAATTGTATTTTTTTTTTTTTTTAACTTTATAATCTCTTTTTAAATATATTTTCTATGCAATTTTTCTTCAAATATTATCCTGAATTTTGTTGGATTTTTTTGAATTTTAACCTTACCCAATTATTGCCTAACTCTGACTTGGTGACTATGATTAGGGGAGTCAAAGAACGCCAACTAGACAGTCAATGAGCCGAGCCAACTCGAAGGATCAACTCAGCATAGCTCGAAAAAATAAAGCTCCTTTAAGGATCTTCAGCTCAGTTCACAAGCTTAGCCATGCTAGAACACTTGAAGCTCTGAGTTAGCATGAAAGCAAAGCCGAGGCTCAGCTGATATACTGACTGTCAATGGGCCGGGCTCAGCCTGAACCTAGCCCAACCTGGCCTGGTTCGGGTCAGATATGGGCTTACATAAAAAGCTTAAGCCCCAAAAGACTCGAGGCTAGTCCAGCCCAATTTTCTATTCAGGCCAGGTTCCAGCCTAATTTTTAAGTCGAAAATTAATTGGGCCGACTAAAAATCATCAAGGCTCATGCCCCAACAGAGGCCGACTAAATTAATGGGAAGGTCGGGCTGGCCCAAATCTGGCCCACCTTGAACCCGATTTTGGTCGGGTTTGGGCTTTAATAAAAGCCCAAGCCCCGACCAAACTTCTATCTAGAGTCCGGACTGAACTTCTATCTAGGCCAGGTTTGTTTGAGATTGAAAATAAACAAGTCGACCTAAATCCCGGTTCAAATCAGGTCCGGCCCATTGACAGCTCTAATATTATATATAAGCTATATATTTAATTTTTACATATAAAGAAAAGATATATAGTTCTTTTATAAATACCTGTCAATGTATAAGGAAAAGTGTTAACCACCTAGTTATATCTAATTTTCAAAACACCAAATGCCTTAACTATTTAGATATAGATATAGATACTTAAAATGTATCAAAAGAAATGAAAATTAAAGAAATAATTAAAAAAATATGATTAAACTTATTTTGACTCGATCTTAGTTCAGGTTGGAATCGAGCTTGATAAAGGTAAGCTAAAGTCCCAAAGTTTAAGAGACCATACTCTCCAAGCACGTTAATATAGACCAGTGTTTTTATTTAAAGTAAGATCCGTATTAAAGTGATAAGATTAGAGAGTACGGATTTGTTGGTGGATGACTCAGTAAAGGTTCATGTGATACCCGCCAACTTGGAGGAAGTGAATTGGTCTAAAACGTTCCTTTGCTCTGCATAAACTACAAGTAGGTATGTGTCTTATCAGAGTTCATCTCTTTTTTTGATAAGGCCATTCGGCTGAGACAACCTCGAGAATCGAGGAGGAGGCATACATACAAATGTGACAGTTACGAAGCAGCGCAAGGGATTTGTGTACGGTAGAACAGTCATATGTTTTAAGCCATTTGAAACCCGTGATCTCAAAATAAAATGTGTAAAAGATTAGAATGAAAAGTGATCTTCATTGTATGATTCAATGCAATCAAATGAAATAAAAAATTACCAGTATCTTAGATTTATATGTTAATTTAGATTGTGCTTTGATTCACGACTTTGAATCAAATGATAGAGATTGTTTTTCTTTCTAATTTTCGAGTTGACTCTAGCCAACCCGGCCTAAAGGTTAGGTGTGTTGTTTCATACGTGACCCAACCCGACCAAAAGGTTAGGTCGGATGTTTCATGCAAGGTATCAACTCGGGTATCGGTCCATGGGGACCAGTACGATACACCTTTAAAAAAGAAAAAAAAAATCAATTAGAGAAGGTATCAGCCTTTACCTGATCCGTATCAGCCGATACCGATACGATACACCTTTAAAAAAGAATAATTAAAGGAGGTATAGGCCGATACCGATACTGATACGAATATCACCCCGATACTATACCGAGGTCGTACTGGTATCAGTTGGCCAAATACCGATACGGATCGCGATACATATCGGTATCGGCCGAAACTTGATACCATGGTTTCATGCCCGACCCAACCCAACATGTAGTGTTTACCTGCCCCGACCCAATAAAAAACTCGGGTCCGGGCATCAGGTATCGTGTCAGCCTGAGAGTTGACAGCCCTAGAGTAATCCATCAGCATGCTACCCCGCAGGTACATGTCCCGCGTACCTACTTCTAATCTGTTGTATATAATTCCATGTCTAGCTATAAGAGCTCAACTATATGTGTACAAGATCTGGACCGTCCAATTAATTGGCCACCTCTTATCAGTTGTGCAGATTTTTCAAATAAAATATATAAGAAAAACATCTGTGGGTGTCTCCAGATCCACTGGACACTGATAACAGTGCCCTCATTATCTGCAATTGCTGATTGTTTACAAATTCTTCTTCCTCAATCATGACCATCCAAAAAGCAGGCAATTTATTGGATGACTCGTATTTGACTGACCAAGAATTAGTTAAATGAGATCTTTTCATAAAAAATAAACTCGGGATGAAAATAAGTAATAACGGTGCCCCTACTTGCACCAACTAAAACTCTAAAAGCACCCACTAGTAGGGTGTTTTTAGAGTTTTGATGGGTGCAAATAGAGCTAGCCAAATAATAAATAATAAAAATAAAGAGGTACCGAGAATGAGTATGGCGTCGGGAAGAGCACCGAGAACGGGAAGAAAGAGGCCACCCACAATCCCAGGCCCCAGAATCTCAAGAAGCAGCTCACTGCCATTCGATAAATACATAGCACCGAGGAACATAAGGTACCCATACACCAGAACCAGAAATAAATTCCCCAAAATAGTCGTCGTACACGGCAAAAATCCGTACGTCTGTTCGCATGTTTGAGAAGAGGACCAAAAAGATGAAGCAACGTTCGGAAGATACGAAGGTTGACGGGCATACAGGATTCCATCTGAAACCAGATCAGAAGAAGAGGTCTCTGTGATCAGACGGCTGTGACCGTCTCTAGCGAGTAGAACTGCGAGAAATACGACGAGAATTATGGGTTTTACCATTTTTTTACTTTCCTTTTCTGGAGTGGATCTCGTTATGTTTAGAGAGTATAAGAAGAGTTGGGTTGAAATGGATCTCGTTATGTTTAGAGAGAGAATAAGAAGAGTTGGGGGGGAGATGCCGTATTCAGTGCGTAGAGGTAGGTATTGGGTGCTGGCCCTGTGTAGCCTGGCTGGTGCATGTCTTAGTCTCCCTCAGTCGGCTGTCAAAGGGGCGGGTCGGGTCAGGCTAAACTTTTTGCAGCCTAATGGGAGAATAGCAATATCGGGTCGGGTAGGTTGGATTGGATGTCTCATGCTCGGCTCGACTCGACGGGTCAAATTTATTGTTTGACTTGATGAAATATCGGGTCGACCTGACCTATTGATAGACTTACTGTCAGGGATGCAAATGGGTTGGGTTGACCTGGACCCGACCTGATCGAATTGGACCTAAACAATTGAACCTGAGTGAAACTTGGATCTAAGCCTCGCACAAGTTAGAGAAGGCCCAACCCACATTATATTTGGATTGGGTCCGCTCCTTTAGATTTTAGACATGTACCCAAACCCCATCCGGACCCCATTTATATGTAGCATATGTAGAATTTTGTCATCTTTTTCAAAATAAAAGAGTTAATGAGTCATTTTTTATTTATGGGCCCGACTCTCTTGACAGTCATTAAAACACCAAAATGGTGTTTAAATGATTTTACATCACCAATGATTCAAAATGTTAGTGATCCAAACCGTCAAAATGATACATCACATATTGACATGCAACATGCCCAAAAAATTGGTGTTTTAGATATTTAAGTTGTCTGATTTGGTGGACTTTAATATCAACTATTATTTTCAATTTTAATAGCTGATATTAGAGTTCATCAATCTGATGATTCACATCTACTTATAGGCATGTTTCTTTGGGTTAAGATATGTTCCAACTATGTATTGCTGCTTTGACTGTTAAGATTGATCAGTACCACATGTCATAATGATAATCTCATTTCAATGGTGTCAAATTAAAAGTCTAAGTTCAGAGCCTTTGTCCCTTAATTTATAATTATAATTTGTGAAATATTTTGACACGAGTTTGAGGGAGAGAAATGGCCTTTGGACAAGCTGAGTGCTTGCTGATGTAGGGATAGGGGTGAGGGTTTTTTTTTAATTAATTAATTATTATTTTATTTTTTTAAAAAGCTATTCATGAGTACAAATTAATTAGTTTTAGTAATTTTTATATTCATTTCACTAGAATTATGTTAAATTAAAGGGATGATGTTTCACGAGAAATCTCTAGCTAGACTTCTTGTTAGAGGTCGTGGTAAAAATAATGCGCTGTGGTGCGAGATAGAAATGGTAACTATACATTTGAGAGCAACACCAATTTAAAAATTAGATTGGGGCCAAAATCCAAAGTTGACTTAGACCCAAGCCGATTTTCAGTTATAACGCATAGATTAAGCTTGACTAGGAATCGGATTCGCGATGGGTCCAAGATGTTTTGTTTGTATTTGATCCCATTAATTTCAAACATGTAGGGTGTAGGTGTTTGCTTCTTTTGTTTTTCTCCTTTTTTTTATTGGATAACCTGGGTGTTGGGGCTTCTTAGAGCACCCAACTAAGTCTAGGGGGCACATGCGCACCCCAAGTTCGCACATCCTTGATCAGTACAGGATATAAATTCATCTGGTTCAATGCATTTGAAGCCTCATGATGAAGGTTTGGTTGATTCAAAGCATGAAGATGAGGATTCGTATTGAGTCATTAGGGTCTTCATTTTGAAGCTCTGTGAATTAAAATCTTTTTATTTTTTAATTTTTTTAATAACTTGAGTGCTCGGGCCTTTCGAAGTGCCCGACTAATCCCAAGGTCATGTGCGCACTCCAATTTAACATGTATCGAGTCTGCACGAGATATAAATCCCTACAGTGGCCTTGAATTCGAACTCAGGTTTCTCACTTTCTACGGAGGGTAACTAATCATCAGGCCAAACCCCTGAGATTTTTTGAACCAAGGAGTAAAAATATAAAAGTCATCTTATTTGAGGAAAGCATAAGAAGAGGCAGATAAGAATTGATTGAGAGAGCTTTAGAAGTCTCTGAAAGTGGTAAAAGATACCTTGCCCATCTTTTACGAAAATTTATTCTCTTTTTCATTGTCTACGAGTTCATTGCTTCTCCTTTTACAAAGAAAGAAGCCTCACTTTTATATATATATATATATATATATATATATATATATATATACTTTTATATAAAAGTGAGAAGGGCATCTAACTTTATATACCATTTTATCACATAAAGATAAAATGAGTAAATGTTTTACCTTCGCAAAATATTATATATCTATATAATAATCTTTGAAATTGTAAATACAAAGCTATAAGAAAAAATCTCTCCTTTTGATAATTTGGTTTTTGGTTTTGAGTACCTTTAAATTCACCCCCCTAATCTTTGGGTTCACCCACACTGAAACACATGGACTGCATTGAATCAGGCGATGGAGATCGTTTATCCTCCCAATCTTTCACATAATGGATCTTTATATCATGGGCGTACTATCAAACGATCAGTGTTTTATTTCATGTTGCACACATCTCAGAAAAGTGACCTTAACATCACGGGAATGCTTAAAATTGATTTTAAGGTCACTTTTTTTAGTATACCAATGATTTTTTTCGGTGCTCAATGATTTTTTTTTTAACACCCAAAATTATCGGCCGATAATTTGAAGTTATCGGCCGATCATTTGCTAATCAATTTGAAGTTATCAGTCGATCATTTGCTAATTATCAAATTATCGGTTGATAACTTCAAATTGTCGACCGATAATTTTTGGGTTTTAAAAAAAAAAACATTTGGACACCGAAATTTCGACCTGGACCACAAGATTTTGGACAAAATTTCGTCGGGGATTTTCGATCGAAATCCCGAAATTTCAGTGGGGTTCAAAACCGATTTATTTCGGCCGAAATTTTCATCCATGTTACAAGGTATGATATCCTGGGCGATACCAATACATAACAGCGATAAGTATCGATTTTTCAGCATATCGATCCGTATCGGTTCTGACACTTCTCGGTCTTCCAGTTTGGTATCGGTATCGCCTGATACAGGTTCGTATATCCAGTTTGGTATCAGTATCGCTTGATACAGGTTCGTATCGGTTTACGCCGAGACCTTGGGTTTTTTTTTCATAAGGGCCGATATGTATCTGTATCGGCCAATTCGTATCGGTCATCCATGGACCGATACCTATACCGATACCGAGTTTCACACCTCGATCCCAAACGATTGACGCTTAATTTAAGTTGAGGTTAAGGATCAAAATTTCGGCTGAAACGCATCAGTTACGAATCCCATCAAAACGAAATCCTGAAATTTTCAGTCAAAAATCACGGCCTTCAAATTCTTGATTGATAATTTAAAGTTATCGGCCGATAATTTGCTAATCATCAAATTATCGACCGGGAATTTTGGGTTTAAAATTTATATATATGGGCACCAAAATATAGCCCGACATTTCTTCCGGTATTTTTGATCGAAATCCCGAAATTTCGGTGAAAATACCATATTCAGTTTCGGTCCCAACAGATATTTCGGTACCCAATGATTCTTTTTTTTAAATCCAAAATTATCAGCCTTCAAATTATCAGCCGATAATTTGGGTTTTAAAAAATAAAATAAAATATTATATATATATATATATATATATATATATGGGCACCGAAAGTTCGCCCTGGCCTACAATATTTCGGCCGAAATTTCGTTCGGGATTTTCGGCCCAAATCCTGAAATTTCAGTGGCGTTCGAAACTGATTCGTTCCCACTGAAATATTAGGATTTCGGCCAAAATTTTGATCCATGTTATGAGGTATGACATCCTTTGCGATACTGATACATAACAACGATACGTATCGGTTTTTCAACAAACCGATGCGTATCAGTTCTAATACTTCCCGATCCTCCAACTCCGTATCGGTATCGGCTGATACGGGCCCGTATTAGCCGATACGTATTAGGTTCGGCTGATACATATCGGGTTTGGCCGATATATCGGCCGATTCTTATTGGTCCTCTATAGACCGATACCCGATACCGAGTTTGACACCTTGATCCCAAACGATAAAGACTTCATTTTACTTGGGGTCATGGATCAAAATTTCTGTCGAAACGCTTCGGTTTCGAATCCCACCGAAACGAAATCCTGAAATTTTCAGTCAAAGATCACTGCCTTCAAATTCTCGACCGATAATTTAAAGTTATCGGCTGAAATTTCGACTTGGCCTACAAGATTTTGGTCGAAATTTTGATCCATGCTCTAAGGTATGACATCTTGTGCGATACCAATACATAACGACGATACATATCAACTTTTCAGCAAACTGATACGTATCGGTTCTATACTCCGTGGTCCCCCAACAAGGTATTGGTATCCGTATCGGTTGATACGGGCCCATATTAGTCGATGTGTATTGGGTATCAACCGATACATATCGGTCTGTGCCCAAACCTTGTGTTTTTTTTTTTTTTTTGAAAGGGCCGAATTTCACACCTTCATCCAAAACGATAGACTTCATTTTAGTTGGGGTCTTGGTTCAAAATTTTGACTGAAACTCATCGATTTTGAACCCTACCGAAATGAAATCTCGAAATTTTTGGTCAAAAATTGCGGCCTTCAAATTCTCGACAGAAAATTTGAAGTAATTGGCCAATAATTTGCTAATCACCAATAATTATCGGCCAATATTTTAAAGGCCGATAATTTTGGGTTTTAAAACAAAACAAAAAATGTATGGGCACCGAAACTTTGACTTGACCCATCACTTTCGTTTAGGATTTTTGACTGAAATCCCGAAATTTTGGTGAAAATATCGGATTCGGTTCCAACCAAAACTAAAATTTTCACCGAAATATCAGTGCCCAATGATTTTTTTGTTAAATACAAAAAATATTTTTAAAATTTATATTGTAACGGTTTATTCTACAAATAAACAGCTCTCACGTGCATTGCATGTATAGGGTCCACTAGTATATATATATATATATATATATATATATATATATATATATATATATATATATATATATATATATAGAAAAGGGATCCGTCTTTCATGGGAGTGTTAGGAATTCTACCCACTCTACGAACTCCCTAACGCGATGAACGCGAAAAAATAAGAAGATTCAGGCAAAAATTAATCACACGCACAACACAAAGATTTACGTGGTTCACCCAATCAAGGGTTACGTCCACGGGAGTATATACACTATTTTTATGAATGTTTACAATACACACACTTACTCTCTTCTCTCTAGTGCAAACTCAATTAAGATCTAGTACGATCTTCAATAACAAATCCGTTGTTAAACCAAGGACGCAGTCCTTCAAATAATAGAGAAGAGATCTGTCGGAATATAATCACGATTCTGACATAAGAACGGCTTCAATCGGATCTTCAATCCCCAAACTATTCTTCAATACTTTTTCACTCTCAAAGTATTCTCACATGAAACTTTCACCAAGCTCTCTCTAGATCCCTCAGAGAAAACTTTCTACCAATAGGCTCCAAGCTCCTTTTGGATACGTAACTCACAAATCTCCTAAGAGTTGCAAGTATTCAAAATAAATCCAAAATAGTCTCCTAATCACTTAGGAAACCTTAGCTAAATTGAACTTCCCAAAAATAGCCGATTATCAAAACTTGCGGATCTATATCCGCCAAACAGTCAATCGATTGACTTCCTAATCTTAATCGATTGACGCCGGTCAACAGTCAAGCGATTGACTTTTCAGCGTCAATCGATTGACATCAATAATTGGGATTAAACCTTATTCAACAATCTCCACCAAGGTTTCATCTCCAATCACGTCATTACCCCAACGGGCATCAACATCTTCGACAAGTGTTAATCAAGTTTAGGCAATGCCCAAACTTCTTCTGTGTAACCGGTTTCATCAACATGTTCACTGCATTCTCTTTCATAAGTGCAAGTATTAACAGAACTATGTCCTTAAACTTTTCAGGACGTTTCTTCATCCTCTCTGATCTTCTCAAGGGAGTCTGAATCGGTACCTGGGACTGCAAGTTTTGAGAAATTGTGTCATCTTCATTATTTTTCTCATCTTGCTCATGCCTTTCAACATCAACTTGTACCTAAGGTTCACCAGATGACTGAGGTTTGTCTTCCGCCTTTTTCATCGGAAACTCATCTTCGTTGAAAGTAACATCTCTTTCAACTATCACTTTATGAGATTGTGTATCCCACAAGCGATAACCTTTGACTCCTTCACCATAGCCAATCAAGACACACTATTTGGATTTTTGATCCAACTTGGATCATTACATCCCTGAAGTAATGCATAAGCCGCACATCCAAACACCTTCAAGTGAGAGTAGCTCCCATGTCTTCCATACCAAACCTCATTTGCAGTTTTCAAGTTTAATGCCACTGAAGGCGACCAGTTGACCAAGTAACATGCCGTGTTCACTGCCTTTACCCAGAACCCATGGCTCAAGCCGGAATGGTTCAACATACACCGTATTTTTTCTAGTAGTGTTCTGTTCATCCTCTCTGCTACACTATTTTGCTGAGGATTTTCAGGAACTGTTAAGTGCCTATCAATCTCTTGATTTTTACAGTAAGCCTTGAACTCTGATGACAAGTATTCTTCACCATTATCTGATCTAAGAATCTTCACCTTTCTGTCAGTCTGTTTTTCAACCATACTCTGTCACTGCCTGAATTTCTGAAACACATCTGATTTATTTTTAGTCGGATACACCCAAACTTTTCTGGAGTAGTCATCTATAAATGACACAAAGTAGTTGGCTTCACCTACTGAAGTGACTTTAGCCGGTCCCCATACATCTAAATGTATGTAATCAATCAGCCCCTTCGAAGTACGTTTTCCAGTGGAGAAACTGACTTTCTTCTGTTTCCTGAAGATACAATCTTCACAAAAATTCAGTTTACAAGTTTGAATTTCAGAAATTGCCTTATTCTCTATAAACTCTGTCAGCCCACGTTCACTCATGTGACTAAGCCTTTTGTGCCACAAATCTGAGAGGTCCTTGAAATCTTTTATAGCTGCAACACCACTGTCGCTGATTGTGTTGCCTACTAAAGTATACATATTTATCATCTTTTCACCTTTTATCAAAGTCATAGCACTACGTACAACCTTTAATTTACCAGATTCTAGAATGACTCGACATCTTATCTCATCCAATGCCCCCAACGAGATCAGATTTTTCTTCAGATCAGACACATGCCTAATCTCAGTAAGAGTGCGAACACAGCCATCAAACATCTTGATTTTGATCGAACCGATACCCACTGCTTCACATACACTGCCATTCCCCATTAAAATCGTCCCACCATTGGCTACCTTATACTGGTCAAACCAATCCCTGTATGGACACATGTGATACGATGCCCCTGAATCTAAGATCCATCTATCATCAAACTGATTGGAGCTTAACAGTGTACATAATAGGTCTTCACTGGAATCTGACTTAGCAACACTAGCCTGTTGCGAAGTCTCTTCATCACCCTTATTATTATTCAATCTCTGCTTGCAATATTTGCGAATATGTCCAGATTGCTTACAGAAGTAACAGATAATATCCTTTTTGTCACCCCTAAATTTGGACCTGCTGTTTCCTCATTGATTTATTATCCCATCTGGATTTGTCTCTTTTGCGATCATGATTTCGACCCATTTCGCTTAAGAGATTAATCCCTTCGGAGTTAGATTCGGGTTGTTTTCTCAATTCGTCGGAAAGAAGTGCAGCAGTCACTTCTTCGACGAAAATAGTATATTTACCATAAATTAATGTGATAACAATGTGCTCATAAGATGGTGGCAATGAGGTGAGCAAGAGAAGTATGAGATCTTCTTCTTCAAGTTTCACCTCAATGCTTAATAGTTCACTAACTATTTTATTAAATGAATTCAAATGATCATGAATACGCATACCAGCCTTCATACGAAGGGTGTAGAGTTGTTTCTTCATGAAGAGTCGGTTGGACAACGACTTTGTCATATAGAGAGATTTCATCTTCTTCCACAGATCTACGGTCGTCTTCTTGTGAAGAACGTTATACAGAACTTCATCGGACAAGCACAATCGGATAGTGCTTACGGCCTTCTTATCAATAGAGTTACACTCTTTATCGGACATCTCTGCCTTCTTTCCCATCTCTTTTCCAAGTAAGACATCATCAATGCCTTATTGGACCATAAAGATTTACGTGGTTCACCCAATCGAGGGCTACGTCTATGGGAGTATATGCACTACTACTATTTTTATGAATGTTTACAACACACACTTACACTCTTCTCTCTAGTGCAAACTCAATCAAGATCTAGTACGATCTTCAACAACAAATCCGTTGCTAAACCAAGGACGCAGTCCTTCAAATAATAGAGAAGAGATCTGCCGAAATATAATCACGATTCTAATACAAGAACAGCTTCAATCAGATCTTCAATCCCCAAGCTATTCTTCAATACTTTTTCACTCTCAAAGTATTCTCACATGAAACTTTCACCATGCTCTCTCTAGATCCCTCAGAGAAAACTTTCTACCAATAGACTCCACGCTCCTTTTGGATACATAACTCACAAATCTCTTAAGAGTTGTAAGTATTCAAAACACTTCTAAAATAGTCTCCTAATCACCTAGGAAACCTTGGCTAAATTGAACTTCCTGAAAATAATCAATTATTCAAAACTTGTGGATATATATCTGCCCAATAGTCAATCGATTGACTTCCTAACCTCAATCGATTGACATCGATGATTGGGATTAAACCTTATTCAACAGGGAGGACGGTCACCGTCTTCCAATCTTTCACATGGAGCTTCATATGGCATCCAAAATATTATTTCAATGTTATGTGTACATTGGGTGCGTTGCTTAGATCATCTTTGAAAAAAAAAAACTCATCTCCACCGTAGATTTTTTGAACCATGAAATGTGAACTAATGAAAATTGTCAAACTTTAACTTATGAGTTAAAAAAAAAAAATTTAATTTAATTTTTTAATATTGATCTAAACTGTCCACCTATGCTCCACGTGACATCCAAAAAGTATTTTGAATGTCACTTGGAGCTCTATGTGGATTTTGGAGGACGGTCACCTTCCTCCATTGGAGGACCTAATCGGCTCCCTATATATATATATATATATGAAAAAGGATTCTGCATTCTACGATCAACGTCCTCCAAAATCCTACATATAATTTGAGTGTCCAATCCTCTTAGAGTATCTGCCTAATCTCAGGGGTCGACTTACTAGAACTTGCCACCACATTTGATAACGACTCCACCTCATCCTAAATTGCAAGCTTAAGTCCTTGAAATCTGTGATGGGTCAAAGTGGCTTACTTCAATGAGACATGTTTCATGCCTTTCAAATGAAAGTGGCACATTTCCACTATTCATGGTCTCCTGATTGGGAGAAGTCAAAGTGTTTACCAATGTCAGAGAATTTACGGTATTTTATATACATAAAACCTTCGTTTGATGAAATTTTATCATTTAAAGATTAATTGTCAAAACGATTGGACTGAAGCAGTAGTTTTTTTTTTTCGTTACATCATTTTTTATAGGTCATAGCAAACCAACTTTTGTTATCCTCGCACTAACTAATAAAATAATAATAACAACAAATTTCAATTGGCTTTTGGAACCATGACTCTTTTTGTCTTTTTATCAGACGTCGGCAGATCGTTGTACCACAAGATGGAATAGTTTCAACGGTAAGAGATCTTCTCAGCAGAAAATGATGAAACTACCGACAGTCAGCAAGTCAATGAAAAGCATTGGTAAACCGCACGAAAGATTGACTTTTTCGCAACCTCTTTATGGATCGAGTTTGGGTCCCATCCAGGGATTTAAAGACCGATACGTATCGGGTGGCTGGTTTTGAGCAGATACTTATATGATATATCAGAAATCTATAAACCAAATTGGTCAATATTTAAGCATATTTTCTAATTTCTCAAATAATCAAAAGGGTTTTTGGCATTTATCCCCTCATATATGCCTTATTGACACTCTGCTCTCATGTTTCACTTATTTACATTGTGGCCATTTCCTTTATGCTTCATTTACTTATAAGTTATAACCATTTATAGTGATGGATTTGTGGTTGACTATTACAAAATTTTTATTTTGACTATTTTGAATCAAACGATAGACGTTGTTTTGCGGTCAAGTGGTCAAGCGGTCAGATTTTGATATTTTGGCTCCACATGATGAAATATGGTTTTTGGATTACTTTTGATATATGTGTCAAATGACATCATTATCTGGATGTATGATTGAAAGTCCATGATCTCAAGATCAAAGATCGGGGCGAAGAACAATCTCCATCAATTGATTCAAAGAAATCAAAGGTTATTTTGTCGGAAAATCTATCACTGTAGGGGGTAATAAGAAAAAGAAACATAAAAGCAAGGGACGCAATGTAAACACAAAGAGCAGAGTGCAAATAAGACAAATTTGAGGGGATAAATGCCAAAAAAAAAAACCTATGAAAAAGGCAAGTGGGAGTATGCAAGCGGTCATATTGTCACGCCACATGACATGATCAACCCAAAACAACTCGATCAGACCAAGAATTTGGTGCATTAAATTTATTGAACTTTGACCATATTTTTAACAATGGATATATATCGGATCATACCCAAAAATTTGTATGGCACCTAATCGATCTTAACCAAGTTGCCGAGTCACCCGATCCTCATGATGAATGTCACATGATGGCCAGTTGATGTGATTGCGGAGATTTCTCTATAATTGAGTATTCGAGTGCATAGCCGGGGGCCTTAATAAAAAATATAAAAGTAAAAAAATTTGCGAAAAAAGATAAATATGACCCGATAGTTGACCCCTTACCAAATCGGGTGTATATCGTATCTGATAGGGCCTAAGCCGACACATATCATCTGCCGATATGCATTACATAGAGCCGAGATTTAAAATCATGGTCCCATCCCAACCCCTATTTATAGCCTCCCAACCTCGTCCTTGTTTTGTCTTTAAGTTGATGTCTGATCAGTTTCCATGTTTAATCATCTGTCTCAACTTTTTTAAACAATTTGTATACTTTATAAGAAGGATAAATATCATAATTGTTGTGCGAAAACGTTAATAATAGCAAATATAAAACTGTATGGTGAATAGTGTCAATTGTATGAAAAATGAACTCAAAAAATTAAATATAATTTTTTATCATTCATTTTTCGTGTAATTAACTCTTTTGATCACATAATTTTGTATTTGCTTATTTTGATATTTTATTTTTTTACAATTGCTTTGATCAAAGAGTAGCTGCCTTATGTAGCGTCCGAACATATGATTGTGTGCCGTGTGGCAGCAAATTAATGTGGGACCACTTAACTTAACTGGTCCTTCGTAACAGGTTATCGTAACCCTCAATAAATTATACTTCGGTACCAGTATTTGCAATTAAAGATTTGGTCTCCACAACTAAGGATTTCCACCGTTAAAACTATTACCTTGAATCAGATAATGGAGATCATTTTTCGTCCCTGTCTTCCACACGATAGATCTTGAGATCAAGGCCACCAATCATACAATCGGATATTGATTCCATGTGGCACACACCCCCAAAATAATCATGATCTTTGGCATACCATGAGAAGGGTTCTCATATTACTTTTGGAAATGTGTTTCACATAAAATCAACATCTAACTGTCCGATAGGTGAGAAGTAATCTCAAAATCTATTGTCATGGGCCGCCTACATTAATGTAGACACTAACAATCCAAACTAGTTGGATAAATAATACCATCTGATCAAAATCCTATGATCAGCATAAAATGTACAAACGCTTTTCTAGGGAAACAGCCCTGTAACTAATATCAGCTCATTTAGGACCAAATGTATGGTAGATATAAGGCCAACCACCACTATTGGGCTCATTAGGTTATCTACTCAGTTAAAAAGTCTTCATCAGCAAAGTAATTCAATGAAGTCATTCTTTCTTCACAAGTTGTTCCTCTTTCACGTTAGCCCATCAAAAGCCTGCTACACCAAACTTCTGGAGTGAGTTGGTGTTATGTCTTAGTCAATTGAGATGCCAGAAGTGGGAGCCAAGCAAGTAAAGGGCATCCAAAAGGAAAAAAATCATTTTTGTCCCCATCGTTTTTTTGGGACTTCCATAAACGTTAAACCCTAAACTCTAAATCCTAGTCACTGATACTAAAGTACGATAAGAGTACAATTTGGCCATTAATTGAAAAAGGGTTAATAGATCCTGACCAACGTTTAAACACCAAATGGTGTTTAAAACAGTCTACAGCCACTAAATTAGATTTTTTTATCTTACATCATTAAAGTGTGGTTTCCAAATATGTCACATGGCATCGGTGGCATCGATTTATGATCAATCGAAATGGTTCATGTGACAATCCATCATTAAAGTGTTTTAGCCAAATAATCATCCATCATTGGAAATTGTTTTAGCGAAAGAATCATATACATAAGTAGTCCGATTGGCGAGTTTGAATATCGGTCATTAAAACTTAGGGATGAAAGTTTGGTGTACCGAATCAAACAGAACCCGAATTTTTTGGTGTTTGGTTTGGTACACCCCAACTTGAAACCGACCCGAAGCCCATTCGGTTCGGTTCAATTTTTTTTTTTCTGAAACCGAAACCGATTCGATTCGCTGTAGGCAAAATACCTACTTTTTTTTTTAGGGTATTTTTTTTTAAGGTTTTTTTTGGTTTACTCAACCTACCTCCTCGATTTTCAGTTTTCGGTTTTAAGCCACTGAAACCGAAACTAAACCGAATTGGGGTTTGGTTTGGTTTGTGTTGAGTTTCGGAACGGTTCAGGACCCTTAGTTTTCTGTTTGGGTTCGGTGTTCAGTTCAAAACGTGCATCCCTATTAAAACTAAACACAATGATTGTTATTTGGGTACAAAAATTATGTTCCGTCAATATTTTTATTTTTTAATTATATTTTCATAATCCATTCAAAATCTTAATATTGAGGGATTTGCACTCTAAATAAAATACTCCTAAAAGGTTGTACAGATAAAATTTTGAACTTTCGGTATGCTAAAAGTTATGAAATTGTAAGTGTATTTTAATTAAATATTTTTTTACTAGCATAGTTACAAAAGTCTCCGTCTTTTTAAAATATTCAAAAAAAGTCGGAGATTTGCAATTATCTCGACTTTATCATGGACTAATCAGCCAAATCGCTAATCAGCCAATTAATTGGCAATAATTGCGATGTGGTTAAATTTTTTCTTCATTTATACTTACAGGAAAAAAAAAAAAAAAACCTGTTTGAGTTTCCTATTTGGTACTCTTTTGTTCATTAAAATCATTTTTAAAACTTGAAATATATTATGATCTACTTTTTATATTGGTATAATTTCTTTCCCCTGATTTTTTTTTAACCTTGATCAATTTTACTCTTAAGACTTAGAGTTTGCAGATTTATTGCCTGATTCCCCACTCTGTGACTATGTTTACTTGTAAAAACAGGCACATAAAAGCTGTATAGTGGAATCAATTGTGGCCAAAATATATCACAGACCAAAGAGGTATTAGCCCAGTTGGTACACTCCCTCCATTGTGAGGGAGGAGGTCGTGGGTTCAATTGTCACGACCCGAAATTCTACCCCATCCCAAGGGCCTAGAATTCCGGGTTATGACCCGCACATATCCCGGATATGCTAAGCGGACATACACTTAATCAGAGTTATCGCGCATGTCCGATTCCACGAAATCCGTGAAAATCAACATATAACAGTGGAATATAAAGAATCATAAATGCTAAAATAGAAGTGCTGAATCTGAGAAATCCATCAATAAACAATAGTAAACGTCGGAGACAAATCCGATAAAATAGAATCATAAAATCCATGGTAAAAAGAAAGACTCAAACTACTACCAAGTCCGCAATGCTCAATAATCGGTACTCGGATCGAAATCGGCACTATAACCCTCCTGGTACTTTTCGTCACCCTCCCAAGGCTCCTCGGTACTCAAGACCATGGATCAAAATCGGTCTGGGATCGGAAGGCCGATGTCCACTCCACCGGAAATCACCTGCGGTATTAGATTAGATTATCGTGGGATGAGTTTACTCGGTCACGTAAACTCAGTGGGATATACCACCAATCCACCCCATACTTCTCAGGTGCATTGTGGGTGCATCTTGTGAGTGATAAAAATAATAGTATCTCAAAAGCGGATAGCAAAGAATGACAAAATCATATGCATATTATAAAGCTCATACCATAAATGCAAGACCATGATCTAGATCATGTCCTAACGCACTCACCATATCTCATACCTTATTATACCATGTCTTATTATCATTCTCGCACATACGTCTGTACATCGCATGAGCGTAACTAACATACTAGTGAAATCCTATACACGACTGCGTGCGAGTCACGAGCTACTATGAGACGGTCAACATAGTATCATACTACCATATCATAACGCCTCGTGTCATACTCATACTCCACCATCCAAACCCATGGGGAGACATAATGGCCAACTGACTTGTAGACATACTCATACTCATAATCTCTCCCAGAGATCCGTCTTGGCTGAAAGACGTTGTTGCCCTTACGGTGGCTACGTAAGGAACGGCACGTACAGAAACTTAAGTTATTTATCTTTTGCTGGCCTACACAGCGGTATCTTATTATCGTACTCGTAACATATCTTATTTCATACTCATAACATACTCTTATAACTTAATTCTAAGACGAACTATAGTGAGATAGCCTCACCACCGTTAAAGCCTAAGGCTGAACCTCATAACTTACTCATAATCTATACTATCATATTTGAACTCGGGGTGATAGGGTCGCCGTATATGCCACCGTTTACGAGATTACACTGAATTCACACTCACCTGACTCGTCATGGGTCCCATTCCACCATGAGTTGTAAGGCATGTGAATACGGTGTATTCCTCGCTTCGATGTCATCTCAGCGAATCACCACGCCCAAGTGTAGGCATGATCTCATACACTCTCGTACCCGTGTTCTAACATATCCTTAATTCATATAACTTGATTTAGTTACAAACACACAAAGGTCACACATCAAAAAGTTTACATTTAGGTTTTGAGTATATCTATATTTATGTTTATTTATATAGCACTAATATAATTATATAATAGGGTGATGATTGCAATTTAGGGTGCTTGACCGAATCTTAGTTCACATTAATAGGGGAATTTATTTCTAAAAGGAGTAAGGAATTCCAACAGTTTATTAATTTTCGTTTGTTTTAAAATGGAATAATTTACAAGTTTTCAATAGGCAATGACTTAGGGTATTTATTCTATATAAATACTTGCTAAAAATAATTCGACCATATTCATATAATATATATATTATATTAAATGTAACCTTAATACAAACATTAACAATAAAAGCATTTATGACAATTGTTATAAATAAACTTTTTATTATAACAGAATTATATAATAGTAATATTCATGTACAAATTTTAATAATTCATTAATTAAATGATATATAATACAACAAATAATCTTAATATTTAATATTTACTTTATTAATTTAATTCATTTCTCTAAATATCATTAATCTAATTACTAATTAATAATTGTATTATTATCAATTATTATAATAATACTAATCAAACATATAAGCTATATTTATCATTATTCAATTTATTATTCAATGAAAATATTACTTTTTAATAACTCATCACATTTACAGCCCATTATACATTTTTACTAATTATTACATTTTTTTTTTTTATCAACTAATTTATTATTTAATTAACCTAATAATATTTTACTCTTTAATATAATACCGCTTTCATACAATAATATTTATTTAACGTAATCTCTTTCGTAAAATTTATTTATTATTTTAGTTGTTAATTAATATTTTAATTTTATATTTTTCAACGGGGTAGGGAGTGGGTGTGGGTGCCACGGGATAGTAGGGCACGCGCTCCCATAGGGTTTCAATCGATTGACGGCCACAGATTCATAATAAAGTAAATAAAAATATAGGGTTCCGAAAATAAAACCCAACAATGCATCAAAGATCTCACAAAATTTTATACAAAAACAGATTTCACAAAATTTCATACAAAAACAGAATTTACAAAATTTCATACCAAAAACAGATTTCATTATTATTATAATCCTAAAATAGATTTTTAAAAAAAAAAAATAAATAAAAACAGTTTTAGATTTATTTTAAATATCCCATCGGTACGCGATCAACATATTTTACGTGATGGGATCTAAGAAGGATGAGACGGATAGATGGGTACCCACCTCTTGAAGCGTGATCGGCAGATCTATGGCGATTAGAGCACGGTGTCCACACGATGGTCCGTCCACGATTACGCCGCCTTCTATCTCCACGATCCGACGGTAGAAAACACCACGGTGTTCTTTATGATAGAACACCCAAGAGATCTAAAGGGGTCGAGTGTTTTTTTTTTTTTTTTTTTTTTTTTTTTTTTCAAGAGGATGGGGGAGATGAAGGGACGGCTAGGGTTTTGAGAAGAAGAAAACAAAAGCAAGAGGCTAGGTTTTCTTAAAGTGAAAAGTGAGGGTTTTGGACGTATCCTCTACTTAAATAGAGGTCTCCTAATTAGGTTAGGCTTCGGTGTGAAGCACTAGCACCGAGTTTGGTGCAACACTCATCATACACCACAAATAAAATAGCTAAATTTTAGGGTTGTTACATTCTCCCCTCCTTATAATATTTTCGTCCTCGAAAATTACGTACCAGTAGTGATAAGCTCCGGATATTTCTCCAAAGTCTCGACTTCTCGCTCCCAAGTGGCTTCATTCGGTGTGTGATGCTGCCACTGTACCTTGACGAAGCGAACAGACTTACCTTTGATGATTTTCTCCTTCCGATCTACAATACGAACCGGCTTCTCTATGATGGTCAGATCGTCTCTAACTCGATATCAAGGACATGAGACGGATCAGCGGTATTTATGCTAAGATAGACACATGAAACACATTGTGTATACCGCGAAGTGTTTTAAGTGAAACTCGGTATGCTACCTCACCGATACGATCTGTGATAACGAAAGGTCCACGTATCTGGACTTAGCTTTCCCCGCATTCCAAAACGCATTATACCTTTAGTCGGTGATACCCTGATGAAAACCAAATCACCAACCTCAAATTCTATCAAGCGTCTTCTACTGTCGGCATAGGCTTTCTGACGGTCTTGAGCTTCTTTCAATCTCGACGAACAACTCTAACCTTCTCGATCGTGGTTTCAACGAAGTTCCGCCCCAACATTTTTCTTTCACCAACCTCGACCCAACAAAGAGGCGTACTACAACTTCACGCATAAAGAGCTTCAAAAGGCGACATTCCGATGCTTGACTGAAAGCTATTTTTTTATGGAAACTCAATCAAAGGGAGGTGGTCATCCCAATTACCTCGAAAGTCTAAATTGCAGGCTCGAAGCATGTCTTCAACAATCGATTAACTTCGTTCGGTCGGACCGTCTCTGGATGGAAGGTCAGATCAAGTCAGTCTCGCATCTCCATTGCTTCTTGAAATTTCCTCCAATGATCGGCGAACTTCGTGTCCCCTGTCTCGACACAATGCTCACAGGAACTCCGTGAAGCTTGACTATTTCCTTCATATATGTCTCAGCCAATTTGTCCCCACTATCGTTAACCTTAAAAAGTAGGAAGTCTTGGACTTGGTCAAGCGGTCCACAATAACCCAGATGGCGTTGTGTTTCTTTGAGGTTCTAGGGAGTCCAACTATGAAATCCATAGAGATATTCTCCCACTTCCACTCGGGAATCGGTAAGGGTTGCAAAAGACCGGCCTGCTTCTGATGCTCAACTTTCACCTGCTGGCATACCAAACACCTGGAGACGTATTCAGCAATCTCTCTCTTCATATTCGGCCACCAATAATAATTTCGAATATTCCGATACATTTTTGTGCTTCCGGGGTGCACCGAATATCCAGATTTATGTGCCTCCGCGAGAATCTCATTTCGCAAGGTGTCCACATCAGGGACATATAATCTATCTCGAAAAAGAAGGGTCGATCAAATCGAATAGGAAATCGGTTTAGGGCCCACGGCTAATCGTCTTTAATCTTCAAAATTTCGGATCTAAGTGCCTGCTTTTTATACGGTCAACAAAGGAAGGCTTGACCATCATACTGGCTAGGTACACTCCTTCGCTAATTCGGTCAAGTCGCACATCCAACTGAGCAATCTCATCGAGCGGCTTCCAAGCTTTTAGACGTGCTAGCAATCCTGAAGATTTCCGACTTAGAGCGTCAGCAACCACATTTGCTTTACCCGGATGATAATTAATAGAACAATCATAGTCCTTCATGTATTCCATCCAACGTCTCTGCCTCAAATTAAGGTCCTTCTGAGAAAATAAGTATTTGAGACTCTTGTGGTCCGTAAAAATTTTGAAAGTTTCACCGTATAGATAATGCCGCCAAATCTTAAGTGCGAAAATGACTGCGGCCAACTCAAGATCATGAACCGGATAATTCTTCTCATGCGGCTTTAACTGTCTCGAGTAGTGAGCAATGGCTCTCTTCTGCTCTAACAAACATCCAAGTCCTTGGCCTTGAAGCATCTGTGTAGACCTCATAATCACCGGTCCGAAGGTAATGTGAGAATGGGAGTTGTCGTGAGTTTCTACTTCAACAAGTTAAAATTCTGCTCACACTTATCGGTCCACACAAATTTATTGTCCTTGCGGGTTAGCATAGTGAGCGGAAGTGCCAAACGAGAGAATCCTTCTATAAATTTACGATATATCCCTAAGCAGAAAACTCCTCACTTCGGTGACATTCTTAGGTGTTTGCCAATTCGCAACAGCTTCAACTTTCGATGGATCTACGGAAATCCCCGCGGCAGAAATCACGTGACCCAAGAAAGATACCTTCTCGAGCCAAAACTCACACTTACTCAATTTCGCGTACAATCTGTGCTCACGAAGAGTCTGAAGCACAATACGAAGGTGGTTCTTATGAGCTTCTTTCGTGCGAGAATAAATGAGAACATCATCGATAAATACAATGACAAACTTGTCAAGAAACTCCCTAAATACGCGGTTCATTAGGTCCATAAACACGGTAGGCGCGTTTGTGAGACCAAAAGGCATAACGAGAAACTCGTAGTGTCCATGCCTTGTTCCAAAAGCAGTCTTCGGAATATCTTCTACTCTAACTTTCAACTGATGATAACCGGACCTGAGATCTATCTTCGAAAAGTAAGTAGCACCCTGTAGCTGATCAAATAGGTCATCGATACGAGGAAGAGGATATCGATTCTTCACGGTAACATTATTCAGCTGTCGGTAGTCGATACAAAGTCTCATCGAACCATCTTTCTTCTTTACGAATAAGACCGGTGCTCTCCATGGTGATTCACTACGGCGGATAAATCCCTTATCAGATAGCTCACGCAACTGAATCTCTAACTCCTTTAGTTCTGCTGGTGCCATTCGGTACGGGACTTTCGCAATCGGTAAGGTACCGGGCGCGAGATCAATCTTGAACTCTACTTCTGGCCGTGGAAGTCTGTAAATCTTCCGGAAAGACATCGATTTAACTCCCCAACGATAGGAATATCTGAGGGGTCCGCTTTCTCATCACGTTCACCGTCAAGTGTAGCAAGTAGGGCTGCTCCTCCCTTTTTAATGCCGCGAAATTTGAACGAAGGGCTCCCTATCGGTCGGAAGGTGACTACTTTAGAAAAGCAATCAACTGAGGCGTGATAAGCCGCCAACCAATCCATGCCGAGGATTATATCGAAGTCTTGGAATCCGAGTACCACAAGATCTGCGGGTAACTCATGTGTTCCAACTACTAGGACCGTAGCTTTACAAACTTTAGATGCCATCATCACTTCCCCTGACGGCGTAGAAATCGCGAGTGTACTATCCGATTAGGCACGGCTAGCTCAATTTCAATAACAAAGTTCGGGGTAATCAAAGAGTAGGTCGATCCAGAGTCGATCAAGACCCAAGCATGACGACTGGACGAATCGACAGGTCTAGAAACTTTCATAGTTCCTGAATTACACAAGGGTTTATATTTGATCTAAGTTATACACGTCATAGCATTTTTGAAGAAAACGATAAATTAAACTCATATACAAAACAAGTCATAAAAGCAATCATAAGGGAGTAAGCTTAGAGAAAATTAGAGAGTCGTCTGTTGAGACATAGCGAAACTCGGCCTGCTGGCCGAGGTTGTTTCTTCTTCTTGACCTCTAAAATAACTATCTGCTGGTGGGTCTCGCCAGGCGATCCACGAACGAAGTGTCCGGGCTTCTTACATCGGAAACACACGCTGGAGTACAACAAACACTCACCCGGTTTATGTTTCTTTCCACACTTGGTGCAAGGTTGGTATGGAACAAAATAAGGTTTCGGTTGGGTGTTAGTTGGAGCATTCTTGGGTAAGCAGAGGTATAACACCTCTCCGGTGGGGCTGCAGGTGTCCTGTAGGTGGTGTAACTCGGCGGTGGTGCAACTTTCGATAACCGGATGCGGAGCGCTCGAATCGGACGAGTCTCGAGGAGTGCGAGGAACGCGCCTCGTCGTACGGTGCAAATCTAGAAGGAGGAGCTCTCGGAGTAAGGGATGAAGAGCCTTCATGATTTGGTTTACCCCTCTGAGTTGTTAGACGGGCTACATGCTGAGCGTGTAGATCACCATTTTCCTACTCTTGGACATCAGCTCGTTCTTCTAGCTCTCCATAGGTCAACATTCTTTGCAATTTTGCTCGATAACGGGATTGAGCCCCTTCTGAAAATGATAACACTTTTCAGCTTCATCTGCTACCAACATGGAGGCGAATCGGGAGAGTCGATCAAACTTCGCCTCGTACTCAGTCACGGATAGATTTCCTTGCTGTAGTGCTAAGAACTCGCTCTTTTTCTAAGTCTTGGTGGCATCGGTAAAGTATTTGTTATAAAATACTTCTAATCAGCCGCCAAGTCCAAAGGTTCTTCTTCTTCCTGTCGCTAATCTTTTGATGTCCACCAATTTTGTGCATCGCCTTCCAAGCACATCACGGCCCAAGGCACTTTCTCATTTTCTGCTGGAGTAGAGACTTTGAAATTTTTCTCTATTTGTGTAATCCAATCGTCAGCGGTATCAGGATCCAACTGTCCGTAGAAGTGCGGAGGTCGAGCCCTGGAGAAAGTCACATATCCGTTATAATAGTTATCAAATCGAGGCGTTGGTGGAGGTGTACCCGAACATCGATTGACAGGATTGTTCAGTTGCTGGGCAATCAGGTCCTGATAAGTTTTGGCCTGTTGTTCCAGCTACTGGTTGAACCCTTGGATCAATCTGGCAGTATCTTGTTGATGGGCCTCATTCAACTGGGCCACATACTGCTGTTGCGCAGCTGTCAACTCACGTAACATACGTGCGATTTCACTTTCATCTCCTTGGGATGAAGATCCCTCACCATTTCTTCGCGGTGCCATTGTAATCCTGTTTCAAAATTTCAAGGATTTAGAACTCATACTAATTTAAATCCCAAAGTCCACAGAAAGTAAAGCCTGAGTCTCTGATACCACTCTGTCACGACCCGAAATTCTACCCCATCCCAAGGGCCTAGAATTCCGGGTTATGACCCGCACATATCCCGGATATGCTAAGCGGACATACACTTAATCAGAGTTATCACAAGATGTCCGATTCCGAAATCCGTGAAAATCAACATATAACAAAGGGAATATAAAGAATCATAAATGCTAAAATAGAAGTGCTGAATCTGAGAAATCCATCAATAAACAATAGTAAACGTCGGAGACAAATCCGATAAAATAGAATCATAAAATCCATGGTAAAAAGAAAGACTCAAACTACTACCAAGTCCGCAATGCTCAATAATCGGTACTCGGATCGAAATCGGCACTATAACCCTCCCGTACTGGCTCACACCCTCCCAAGGCTCCTCGCATCAAAGACCATGAAAATCAGAAAATCGGGCGGATCGAAGGCCGATGTCCACTCCACCAGTGAAATCACCTGCAGCTGTTAGATTATCGTGGGATGAGTTTACTCAGTCACGTAAACTCAGTGGGATACACCACCAATCCACCTCATACTTCTCAGGTGCATTGTGGGTGCATCTTGTGAGTGATAAAAATAATAGTATCTCAAAGATAGCAAAAGAATGACAAAATCATATGCATATTATAAAGCTCATACCATAAATGCAAGACCATGATCTAGATACTGATGTCCTAACGTACCTCACCATATCTCATACCTTATTATACCATGTCTTATTATCATTCTCGCACATACGTCTGTACATCGCATGAGCGTAACTAACATACTAGTGAAATCCTATACGACCTGTGCCAGAGTCGCTGCTCGAGCTACTATGAGAGGGTCAACATAGTATCATACCACCATATCATAACGCCCTCGTGTCATACTCATACTCCACCCATGGGGAGACATAATGGCCAACCGACTTGTAGACATACTCATACTCATAATCTCTCAGATCCGTCTTGGTCCGAAGACGTTGTTGCCCTTTACGGTGGCTACGTAAGGGCAGCGCGTCTGAAACTTAAGTTATTTATCTTTTTTGGCCTACGGTATCTTATTATCGCACTCGTAACATATCTTATTTCATACTCATAACATACTCTTATAACTTAATTCTAAGATTTAACTATAGTGAGATAGCCTCACCACCGCTTAAAGCCTAAGGTGAACCTCATAACTTACTCATAATCTATACTATCATATTTGAACTCGGGGGGATAGGGTCGCCGTATATGCCACCGTTTACGAGATTACACTGAATTCACACTCACCTGACTCGTCATGGGTCCCATTCCACAATGAGTTGTAAGGCATGTGAATACGGTGTATTCCTCGCTTCGATGTCATCTCAGCGAATCACCACGCCCAAGTGTAGGCATGATCTCATACACTCGCACTGCGTGTTCTAACATATCCTTAATTCATATAACTTGATTTAGTTACAAACACAACAGTGTCACACATCAAAAGTTTACATTTAGGTTTTGAGTATATCTATATTTATGTTTATTTATATAGCACACTAATATAATTATATAATAGGGTGATGATTGCAATTTAGGGTGCTTGACCGAATCTTAGTTCACATTAATAGGGGAATTTATTTCTAAAAGGAGTAAGGAATTCCAACAGTTTATTAATTTTCGTTTGTTTTAAAATGGAATAATTTACAAGTTTTCAATAGGCAATGACTTAGGGTATTTATTCTATATAAATACTTGCTAAAAATAATTCGACCATATTCATATAATATATATATTATATTAAATGTAACCTTAATACAAACATTAACAATAAAAGCATTTATGACAGTTGTTATAAATAAACTTTTTATTATAACAGAATTATATAATTGTAATATTCATGTACAAATTTTAATAATTCATTAATTAAATGATATATAATACAATAAATAATCTTAATATTTAATATTTACTTTATTAATTTAATTCATTTCTCTAAATATCATTAATCTAATTACTAATTAATAATTGTATTATTATCAATTATTATAATAATACTAATCAAACATATAAGCTATATTTATCATTATTCAATTTATTATTCAATGAAAATATTACTTTTTAATAACTCATCACATTTACAGCCCATTATACATTTTTACTAATTATTACATTTTTTTTTTTATCAACTAATTTATTATTTAATTAACCTAATAATATTTTACTCTTTAATATAATACCGCTTTCATACAATAATATTTATTTAACGTAATCTCTTTCGTAAAATTTATTTATTATTTTAGTTGTTAATTAATATTTTAATTTTATATTTTTCAACGGGGTAGGGAGTGGGTGTGGGTGCCACTGGTAGTAGGGCACGCCACATAGGGTTTCAATCGATTGACGCCATGATTCACAATAAAGTAAATAAAAATATAGGGTTCAAAATAAAACCCAACAATGCATCAAAGATCTCACAAAATTCTATACAAAAATGTATTTCACAAAATTTCATACAAAATGAATTTACAAAATTTCATACCAAAAGATTTCATTATTATTATAATCCTAAAATAGATTTTTAAAAAAAAATAAATAAAAGCAGTTTTAGATTTATTTTAAATATCCCATCGATGCACGATCAACATATTTTACGCGATGGGATCTAAGAAGGGAGACGGATAGATGGGTACCCACCTCTTGAAGCGTGATCGGCATCTATGGCGATTAGAGCACGATGTCCACACGATGGTCCGTCACGATTACGCCGCCTTCTATCTCCACGATCCCATAGAAAACACCACGGTGTTCTTTATGATAGAACACCCAAGAGATCTAAAGGGTAGTGTTTTTTTTTTTTTTTTCAAGAGGATGGGGGAGATGAAGGGACGGCTAGGGTTTTGAGAAGAAGAAAACAAAAGCAAGAGGCTAGGTTTTCTTAAAGTGAAAAGTGAGGGTTTTGGACGTATCCTCTACTTAAATAGAGGTCTCCTAATTAGGTTAGGCTTCGGTGTGAAGCACTAGCACCGAGTTTGGTGCAACACCCATCATACACCACAAATAAAATAGCTAAATTTTAGGGTTGTTAACTCCACGCTGTTTCCCACCCTTGCCTTTACAAGGTGTGGGTTGAATTCCATTAGTTAACCCTCATCACTGTAGTTGGTGCTCCCTCACGCTGCTCCTCAACTGTCATATGTATGTGTGTTTGCTCCTCGATTCTTAAAACTGTCTCAGGCTAATTGGCCATATCAAAAAAAAAAAATATATATATATATATATATATATATATATATATATATATATATATATATATATATATCACAGAGTCTTGAAATTAAAGTTTAGCTCCACGTGATCAGAATCGAAATCTTATCTATCAAATGAGGGCATTAAATTTGTCTTGGGTTCTCCTCATCCTCTTTCACTTTTCAAGTAGCATCATTATTCATGTCATACGATCTTTTTTTTTTTTTTTTTTATATATATATCTAAGATCTCAATAATAAGGATTTTTTTCAAACTGCGTAATCTTGCATCGTACGCTTCTAGGAGAGATCATGACGGCCTGATCTAGTGAGTCACTGACTCTGACAGACTCAACAAAGAGCGAAATGCGACAGTGATGGATCTCACAGACAAGCACTGACCACTAATAAGCACGATCAGACGTTACAGGCTATTCATCAAAAACTCGCGTTATAAGATCGAGGGCTAAGATTCTATATAATCAATCGCATGTTCATTTTTCAAAAAAATGTGTGATTGCAAGAAGTAATGAAGAATATTTAGAATTGAAAGTAAGATATTGAAATATAAAAAAATCATTATCAAAATATAATCTTTAGAGTTTCAATAACTAACAGAATCCAACCCACACCTTGTAAAGACGAGAGCGGGAAACAACATAGAGGACGAGAATCGAACCCACAACCTATTCCCTCATTTTAATGTCTCGTTTTATTCTTTTATTCTTTTTTGGGTAAGTTCTAACGAAGTTCAAATATGTTTATTTATTAAATTTTTTTTTGGTGAATCTCATATTGTATTAAGAAAACAAAATACAGGAAGGGCCCAAAATGAGCAAGAAGCTCACTTGGCCAACAAAACACAAAGCAAAGAACTAGCGTAAAAACCAACCCACAAGAAGACATGTGCAACAAGAGAATCAGAAGCAATCCACCAATCCCCAATTCCCAGCTCGAATATATTTATTAAAATTAACTTTCTACAAGCATAGAAACCATCAGCTCACTTGGTTAGGAAGTCTGAAACTGGTGCTTAGAATAGAAAACGTTGTCTTCAATTTCCAACGGCGCAGATTGTGAACTTCACTTAGCCAAAAAAAAAAACAAAGCACCCATAAACAGATCAATACCATCCATTCTAAGCAGTTTAATATGGACCCTACATTAGATACAAACAGCATTCGCCCAGATTGAATGGCTACAAAATTTGAAAATTTTTGTGGCCACTTTTTGGCTAACATCAGATGGCACACTGATTTGCCACTTGAACGACATAGATTGCTCACGGAAGTGTGGCACGTGGCAAAATGTACACGTGTCAGCATCACATAAGTTGACATAGGTGACGCCCCCATTAATCCAAAGAAATAGTTTTGAACTTAGATGAGGTGAAAAAACAACTAACTAATCCCCCCATCAGAGTCATATAGAGGGGACAGTAGACAAGAACTTGTCTAAAGGCCTCATTCTAGACAATTAGTTGATGCCTTGCCAGCTGTGCAAAGGATCCACCACACGGCCTGACCTCATTAAGTGAGCGCTTTCAATAACAGGTTGGTGCAAATAGATGTTTCCAATATCTAATTATAGATTAATGGGGAGCGACGCTTTGAAGCACCTAATCCAATCAAAAGCCAACATTTGCAAATGTTAAATCCCTGAAAATATGTAAAGGTCAATTTTTGACATGGGGAGAGACGCTTTTTGCCTCTTGGTGTGCGGCAAGAAAAAAATTGGTGTGTGCATAGCATCCCTCTAAAAAATATGGCCAACATCAAAATATTTCACATGTAACTAAGGAATTCATACGCACGCCACTGAGATGCAACAAAAACAAGACTGATGGTAGATCACCAAATTTCTTCTGTAAAATACAATTTCATGGCTAAATTGCACACCCCAATCCCATGAGGAAACCTGAAATATGGTTCCATATGATGCAGTTAGAAAGGGGAGGGGTTGGGCTTCCAGTGCTGATAGAAGTGCGGTGCAGCCTCTAGTAGCCAGGTAGGATCAATAGCAATCACGTTACGCATGTAGTGCCGTTCCGTCGAAACAAGAGAATGGTAGATCACCCACTTTGGATTAACTCTGCCAAAAAAAGAAAATAACGGCCGAAGATGAAGAAATCAGAGCATGACAGGTTTATCAACTCTGTAATATAATATGATAACAGTATAAGACAAATATAAACCAATAAACATTTTTGTTTTCGGTTTGAACCATTGATTTATGTAATTAGAACTTAGAAGTAACCAATTAAGTTTATGACGAGTCCTTGAAATTGATCACTGATCCAATTTGCTTGATAACTAGTCTAGTAACATAAATGGAAGTTTAGGGGCAACCCTAATAAAAAGAAAAATTGAACTATGAACTTTGGGAGGTGGGCATCATGTCCATGGTTATCATCATCGTATGATACATAATATGATAAAAGATATATATATACCTTTTTCTAACCATATACAAGGATGCGATACAATATGATACATTGCAATATACGATACGAACGATACATGTAATTTCCATTATACTAGTTTTATGTTAAAAAAAAATTTATTGTTTATTTACCTGATGCGGTACAAAAACACTAAACCTTAAATGATGCGATTTTGAGATTAATCACAAATTAAATTGATTAATGGAAATATTCGAAATCATCCCAAACACATAAAAAATTCAATGAATTTAATTAAAACAATTAAATTAATTCCATGTAGTGTTTGCATGCATTAAGTTTTCTGATCTAAAAAAACGGATCCGATGAAGGATTCGAGTTTCGATATAGTTTAGGGCATCAAACGACAATTATGGTGTATTTGGGAAAACAAAGGCTCAAGGGATTAAATGAGTCAAAAGGGATAAATCAAAAGATTTAAAATAACAATATTTTGGGGTTTTGGAATTTAATAAAGTAAGGAAAATATTATCAGATAATAAATAGAGAAGGCTAGAGAATGATAGAATAAGAAGATAAAGGTGGAAGATGAGTTGGCCTCGCACCAAACCGCACGCAGGAATCGAAGAATCACTCTCAGTTTTGAGAGAATTGCACCCTCACGAAAGTTTAGAACTTTCAAGTTTGCGAAAGCAAATTAACCAAGAAGCAATAATAACAGTGTTTACAAGCCTTTAAATAGGCTAACCAAAATCCTAATACGAAATTAGAAGAGTCTTAATTCAACTAAAACACAAAGAGGAAATTTTGACCAAAATAAGTACAATTCTGTCAAAATTCGCGTCATTGGTCGATCGATCGGTGCCTGGGGTCAATCGATCAACTATATAAATTTATAATCTGTCCAGAGTCGCTTCTGAAATCATTATAGCTCTTGACCCATTCGATCGATCGACAGGTGGATTCGATCAATCGACTGAAACTTGTAACTTGGCTTTAAAATATGGTATCTGTTGTCCATCCTCAATCGATCGAGGCTTGGAGTCGATTGATTGACCGAGTATTTTCAATCTTCCGAATTTGAGTGATTTTTTTTTCTTCCAGTTCTTTAGTTCCGACTTTCCTTCCGCTTCTTCCGACGCTGGGAATTTGTTACGGCTCAAATTCGATGCTCTTGATCTTGATGTCCCCATCATTACCCCAAACTTTAATCCTCCTTACAAATTCCTTTCATATTTATTGATAAAAAATAATGAAGAGAAGAAAGAAATAAAAGGAAGATGTCTACGAGAATGAAGAGAATGAAGGAAAAAAATGATGATTTAACTGATGACAAAGATGATGGTGTTGATATTGGGATGGAGATGAAGACCGAAGACTTGAATTTTTCTTTTTTTAAGTTTTGGACTTATTACAAACTTACAGTGTCAAGAAACAAGTATATTGATACATAAATATACTTGTACAACTATAGGATTTCTTTTTTTATCGTAGGAGTTAGAACTTGAAATAGACATATCATATAACTCTACAAATAGATAATATACATTTACAACACGCTTATGCAACTATAGGATTTCTTTTTATATAATGATATATTGGAAAAGTTAATGACTTTATGTGGCTTTGATATTTTATCTCCACGTTATGAATCTATTAGTATTTCATAGGAATGACCATAGATTGTTATATATTTCATTTTCTTTTTCCTTTTTCAAATTTCTTATTTGTATATATTTAACTATTTTCCCTAGTGATTTATAAAAATTTTAGTGTATGTTATAAACACATCCCCAAATTAGGAAACACTTGTGTTTATCATCATATCATGTTTATAAGAAACACTTAAATTCAAGTGTATCTTATGCACCTGCATGATTTGACAATTCTGATCATGTCCTTGGAGTCTTGAGAAAATGCCCGTATGAAGGATTGAAGCCATGTAAGCAGTAAGAAACAATATGGACGATAAAAAACCATCAAAGAGTTTAGCCCTAAACAGAAATGAACGGAAAAATGAGACTTGAAATCCAACCCCAAATTAGGTGGGACAAGACAATGAATTTGATGATAAACAATCTAGAAACACACAAAATGGCAGCTCTCCGAACTCGAACCCTTCTCTTCCCGCTTGACAGCCCAAGCCTTTTATAATTGCACCAAGCTTCCATATGCCATACATATTATCTTCCTCATTGTGCATTAACAAGTAGTTTGCTAATAGATATTCACTAGCATCAATTAATTATATAAGGGATAGTGGCTCCTGACCGACATTTAAACACCAGAATGGTGTTTAAATGATATTACACCATTAAATTTGTACCTTTTATCTCACACCATAATATTATGTGATTTATCATTATGCCATGTGGCACACGTTCTGATCAATCTAAATTGTCCAATTAGAAAATATCTCAGCCCAAAGAAACATGCCAATAGTTGGATGTGAACCACTGATAGATGAACTTTAATATCAGTCATTGAAACTAAAATCAATGGTTTATATTATAGTCAACAGATCGGATGTTTCAAATCTATCAAGAATTATGATTTTTGAGTCATTTCCCTTCAATATATGATCTATCAATTTGACGGTATGGATTACCCACATCTTTAACCCTTGATAGTGTACGATCATTTAAACACCATTTTGGTGTTTAAATGACGGTCAGGAGAGTCGGGTCCATTATATAATTGTTGAGGCATAAACATGCAATCGCAATCTATATGATGCATTTCTAGTCCAGTTCATTATGTTCCTTATCATAAGTGAGTGCTAACAGGATATATATTAAAATACATTTTCAATGTCCACAGAAGATCACAAATAGATGGGGCCTGTTTATATTTTCTACACCAACCTGAAAAGCACAGATGATGGATGGATATACACTTCCTGAGAACTCCTGATAGTCTTGTACATTCCATCCTGACTGAATGCCTATTACAAGATAAATCAAATTAAAGGATTAGCGTTTAGCAATGTACCAAGGACCAAGAACTTTGTTCTAGAAATGGAAATCATGGTATCAAAACTCAGCCGATACTGATACGTATCGGTTTTGTCGAGAACCGATACTGATATGACCCCGGTACAGGTATCAAGGTGTATCAGAATCAGTATCCTTAGAAGACCGATACGGGTCAGTACTGCCGATACTGTCTTGGGATCGGCCGATATTGTCTTGGTATTGGCCGATATTGATCGATACAAAAAAAATAAAAATAAAATAATTTTTTTACTATTTTTTTATACAAAAATATCGCCACTACAGTATCGGCGTACCGTGTCCGTATCAGTTTAAGATGGACTGATACCCGATACCGATACTGATACCTTGGTGGAAATAATAAATTGGAAAAGAAATAAATTTTACGATCATTTCAAGCCTTCTTAAAACTAAAGTGACAGTACGGATACGGGTTCAATACGTTGAGCAAAAAAGCAGGGAAAAATCTGGAAGCTACAAAAGCTACACAGACCATATAAGGAAAAAAGTGTGAAAAAATGGGCTTCATGTGTCTTTCGTGTTTAGAACACAAAAAGTGTTTCAAGCTAAAATACATATATCTTTTCCAAAATTCTATGTATTAATATATTGTACCAATAATACGCATATTAAATGAGTATTTTTTTTTTGTTAAAGGAAGTTTTTTGTCACTATGCTTAAAACCTTAAATGTAATCACTATATACACATCTCAAAAAAAGGGACAATGTCATGAACATACTGCAGGACAAGTCAATTTCTTGGAAACAGTGCATAAATGAAAGAAACTCAATACAATATATCAAATAAATAATTACATTAAATCATCAATCAATTTAAAAAAGGACTCTGGTAAGCCTTACGTTTATGAAAACGTCATAACAACTGCCAAGATGATTTTTAAGTTTTGAGCTCTCTATAGCAGACTCAACTGATATAAGCTTGAGATGCTAGCGTGCTCTCTCAGGGGTTGCACTAACAAATATCGTTTTATTAGATGTTTTATAGTTAAGCCATCACACAAAATTGAATATGAAGGAATTGACACTATATTAATCTACAATAAAGAACAGGAAAGGAGCATTAGATTGAGGGAGATAAATCTTGGATGGATTAGGTGTCCTGCTATAATTCTCGATCGGCTGGAACGTATTCAACGGCCGTTTCTTTGGGAGGAGGGTATGAACAGGCGGTATCATCTTGTTAACTGGGGCACATGCCAGCTGCCTCTCGCCTGTGGTGGGCTGGGGATTCGGAGCTTAAAAAGGACTAATTTGGCCATGCTTGGAAAGTGGATATGGAGAGTGGGAAGGGAGGAGGAGAGGGATAGCCTCTGGTGGTTGGTGCTGTTCGAAAAATATGGTCTTTCCTGGGGGAGTTGGGGGATATGTCTTTCGTCTCACAGGAGTACCTCGGCGTGGTGGAGAGGTATTTGCTGCGTGTGGGAGCCTCTGGCTAAAGGGGTGCGATACAGTTGGGGATGTGGCACCCGTACACGTTTCTGGGAGGATATGTGGTTGGAGGTGGGTTTGCTTAAGGCTGCTTACCTGGACATCCTTGCTCTTTCTTCGAATCCGGACGGTAGGATTGAGGATTTTATCTCGTTGGCTAGTGGGAGGAAGGTTTAGGATGTCGGCACTAAAAGGCTCCTCAGGGACAGCGAGGTGGGGAGTTATTTGGACCTGCTAGGTAGGCTGTATGAGGCGCAACAGAACATCTTACGGGCTGATAAGAGGGTTTGGGTACTGAATCGTGATGGGCATTTCAATGTAAAATCGCTATATCGTTGGCTGTCGCGCCAACCGCTTATCAGATTCGAAGGCTGCAGATGGTTGTGGAGTGAACAAATTCCTCTCAAGATCCGATTTTTTGTTTGGGCGTTGTGTAAAGATAGAATCCTTACCAGGGACCAGCTGATTCGAAGGGATAAAGACGTCCCGATTTCGTGTGTAATGTGCTCCGATAGGGAGGAGTCCGCTGCTCATCTTTTCCTTCATTGTCGGGGGGCATCTGAGGTGTGGGGCGTCATCCTCAAATATTTTGGCACATCCTGGACAATGCTTGAGACGCCTTATCTACATTTGTTTGGCTGGGATGCGGTGAAGATGGAGGGGGAGGAAATGGTTTGTTGGAGGGCTACTCTGTTTGCCGTTCTGTGGTGTCTATGGTGCGAGAGCAACTGCAGAATTTTCGAAGAGAATAACAAACCTGTGGGAATGGTTATTAGGTTTGTTTTAGAGCTGGTTAGATCTTCGGTAGCGAGAGGTGGGGCAGGTGGCAGTCATCTCTCTTTCCTTTGGGACCCGGGTTAAGTGGGCCGTGCTTTCGGGGGCTTGGGATTTTGTTGTATTTTTAGTTTTTCTGTTGCCTGTTGCTCTTTTGATTGTGTGTCGAGGTTGTATTATGCTTCAACGCCTTGCTGTTTATCTATATATAATCTCTATTACTGATAAAAAAAAAGGTCTACATGTGATGCATACTGGATTTTTTAAATATAGAAAAGAGATAAGTTGTTGTACAAATGTCATGAATAGACAGGTGATGTGACATGACAACTGAGAAAAAGTAGGCGACGAATCCCAGTTTCCTACTAACAGGTACCTCTTTTCACGCCCACGTCCCAAACCATGGTTTTAAAACCGTTGATTGTGTCTGATCATATGATGGAGGTAGCTTTTCACGCAGATCTTTCACACAATAGATCTTGAGATCATGTCTCACCTATCCGACGGTAAGTTATTGATTCCACGTATCACATATCCCAAAAAAAATCCATAAAATCACATTTGGGCATGACATGAGCCATATGATTCAAGGGCCATTTCTTAGGGATATGACACATGTAATCAAACATTGACCGTCTGATAGATGCGCCATGATGTTAAGATCTATTGTGTGAAAGATATCAGGGTAAAATACAACTTTCACTATATGATCCGACGCAATCAACGGTGTTCAAGGGGTTCTAGGATGTGGGCACTTTTCATAAACACGTGGGTGCCAAAAGACGTACTCTTCTCCAACCGACTGACAACAGAGGAAGATGAGGTTCTCTTCTCAACCGGCTGACAGCAGAGGAAAAGCACTGGCACAAGCGAGATAACCCTAGTACGTATGGTACATATCGCCAATACCTTGATACTTGACGTAGCACTGGCATAAACGAAAAAACAACACAGATGGCCGCCAAAACTGATACGTATGGGCCGATACATATCAGTTGACCAGAAAACCAATACGTATAGCGGCATCGGTCGATATTTGATTCCTTGTTCTTAATGCTAATGAGTCCTTGGATTCTAGAGCTTAGGGAATCAAAGAATATATGCAAATTGACCTTAAAAGAGTATATGACCATCCTGATCGAAACTTCCTAGACTACATTCCACGGAGAATGAGTTGCGTGTGTGGAATTCAATAAACGGATGAACTTCCTAGGAACGCTTTATTTGAACCATTGTGATAACATACGTCTTGTTTTGAAAAATACATGTATAACATGTGTTTTTTTGCCACAACATATTAAACACGTATAATACCAATATTTTTTAATAAACTGCATATTTTCATATAATTTTCGTATTAAACACATTTTCGCGTATTAAATGTCATTTCCTGTATTTTACTGTATTATTAAAAGACTGTTTTAAAACTTCTTTTACATTTCTTTTACTTTTCGATTTTTTCTCGTTTCTTTTACGTATTTTGCCCTTTTTCTGACTTCCTCGTTCACCATATTAAACCTGTACCCGTATTTTGTCATTATATTTGAACGGGCATCAGAGGTTTCTGCTGAAGTTCAAGAGGTTTGAAGTGAGCAAACTCTCTTATCCCATTTGTTATACCACCAACAGGCATTTGGTAGCATCATCGGAAGGGCATAACCACTGGGTTTTACTACATTTTTAATGCCATTAAAGTTTAGATTTCTAATCTAGACTTCTAACATTTAGATGTTATACATGTATTTAGCACACACGGAACCTCAAATCTATATTTAGATGCTTTGGAGTAATATTTGAATTCTGAAGAATGACTGAACATATGTAAACGCTCCATTACGGGGATTATCGCTCAGAGAAACTTGATGAACTGGATTAGAGGGAGGGAGATTGTAAAGTTAGCTTCCGATTCATTTTTGAGGATTCCTTTTGAATTGGAAGCTCATCACAATTCAATGTGGAAACGATCAGCAACAGGTTTAAGTAGTCATTTTAGAGGTGCATTTTCTTGGTGGTCTCATGACACTAAATTAACTTTAAGTTGTCATGTTGATCACCAATTACCAACTCATGTGGAAAAATGAGCATGTAGTGAGAAGGGGTTGAGAAAGCACTCCCAATCTAAAGCGGTAAGGTGGAAATATCAGAGGAGACTAGCATATAAGGTGGAGCGAAGAATAGGATTAGGTTTTGGATAGCCTTTTTGTCGGTCTAGTCCAATTATTTATAGATAAGCATGTCGGAAAGTGTTGTAAAGATTGATTTGTAGGTCATAGCTTTGAGAAGCAAGGAAGGCAAGTTGGATTGGAGAGACAAGCAGGTTGACTTGAATATCATACAGTTCAGATTTCAAATTCAGGTGACTCAAAAAATTTATCCACACGTGACTGAAAAAATTGGGATTTATCAAGCCAAGTCAGTCCCATAATTTTGCCAAGTGAAAGTTATGACCCGAAAAACCTTAACTAGTTAGTCACCATGAACAACTTCTACGCAGGATGATCATTACATGCAAAATAGATACATAAATGAACATTCTACACAGAGAACATGTCACAACCCGAAATTCTATTTCTTCGCAAGGATATAGAGTTCCATGTTATGACTCGCACACATCCCAATGCGTTAAATGAACTTATATTACTAAACGTGATTGTGGGAACTGAGCTAGAAATTCCTTTCTGACTCACAAATCCTGATTAATGGTAGCACAAATCCTTGCAAATCATGACCAGTGCCATATAACCCATCAATATGACCCTTTATAAGGTGACTTTGTGATGGGGACATCCGATTCAAAGAACTGTCTATGGTCTATCGGAGGTGAAAGAAGCATCCAAAAGTATCTTGAAGGCTCCAAAATGAAGAATGAAGGTGTTCTGAAAATTAAGACAAAGATATTCGTGCTCAATGACACCCGTGATTTAGACACCGTTCTGTTTTGTGCACATCGTCGTGGACGGACGTTAGTGACCTTCGGACGGACATCCGTGAGTCTCGTCCGTAAATTGACGGCTAAACGAGTTTTGAGGCAAAATATGTCGTTTTAGAATTTTAGTGGTTTTAGGACTTTCTTATTTCGAACTTTATGTTCCGTTAGGGTTTATTTGCCTATATAAAAGCATTGTAATTACAATTTTTGTTGATGAATGATTAATGAATATTGTTTTTGCAATTGAGAGCTTTTATCAAAGTTTTCTTCGAGGGTGCGATTCTCTCAAAATTTGGAAGAGCGATTCTTCTTTCCGCGTGCGTTTTGGTGTGAGGCCACCTATCTTCCTTGGAACGATTCTTTGGGCCTTCTATATTTTTTGTTTATCGTTTCTTATTGTTAGGTAATTTATCTAGTTTATTTCTTCTATTGAAAACCCATAAACCCAAAATATCTTTTCCTTTTTATATCATTGTTGGGATTTTGTTTGTAAATTCCTAACCTTAATTTGTTGATTCCCTTTGAACGATTTAAACCCTTCGGGCCTTAAATTATTCAAGTCCTAGTAAGGAGTCAAGAGACAGCATCGAGATTATCGTTTGGTGCCCTAAACTAGATCGAAACTAGAGTCTATCTTTAGACCTATTTTCTAGATCGGGAAGTTCATATACTAACAGACGCTAAATCGAATCAATTAAATTGCCCTAATAAAGTTATTAAATATTTTATGTGTTTTGGGATTAATATCTATATCTCCGCTGCTCAATTAAATCTCAAATTAATTTTAAAATTGCATAACTAGGGTTTTGGCATTTTTACTGCATCACTTTGCTTCTATAGGCCAGAATATGATGACAGTTGTGTAAAATATCATTGATAACACAGATTTTAGTTCTTGTTTCAAGTTTATTGGTACCTAAGGCAAGAATCAAATATTTAATAGAACTAGTTTTAGTTTGTGCCAAAAAATCAACAAAACCATTTTCTTATTGAAGCAAGGAAAAGTTTAAAGAGCCGAGGAAGCATTTAATATGTTTTTTTTTAATCTTGGAGAAGGCCTTTGATAAGATGGATATTATGGCAGATGCTTAGGATGAAATACGTACTAAATGAATATATTTGGGTTAATACAAGGCATGTATGAAGGTTTGATAAATAAGGTGAGGGTTGAGTCATTATTTGTTGGGATATATTAAGGATTTGCTTCGAATCAATATTTGTTTGCATTGATTATCAATAAATTGACAGCAGAAATAGAAGATGAGGTCCATGGTGTATGTTGTTTGTTGATGATATATGATTTAAAATATCAGTCTTCTGGTATGTATCGTCCAGCTCCAAAACCGGTATGTATCGTCCGATACGTACCGGTTCTGGACAACACATTGGTATGTATCGTCTGACACATTACCAATATATATGTAATGCACCGTTATGATACATTCAAAGTATCAAACCAGTGACCTCCAAAACCGGTACGTATTGGATGATATGTACCGGTTTCGTCCGAAATTTTGAATGATGGATGATATAATGTTGTTTGATTAGATAAGGAAACAAGAAAATGATCAGTTACAGCTTTAAAGGAAAGGCCTTAGAATTCAACATGGAAAAACTTTATTGAACATGGATGGAATATATTTAGTTCAAATTTAGCAAGTAACTTCTGGCTTATACAAGTATCACCTTATGAAGGGTTGTATTGATGGGTGATATGGCACTAGACATGATTTAAACCCCTCACAGATCACTGAAACATATGGTACAAAGTTTAAATCCCTCACAGATAGAATTATGTTGCAACTATTGATTGGAATTTTACAAATTATGAACATTCGATTTTTGGGCTACAGATTGATAGGTTTGTCTTTTGATTTTATGATAGCTATTTTTCACACAAATCCAAGAGTTTTTTAAAATTATGATGTACTCTACTTGGGGGGAGGGGGAGAAAAGATATAAATTTATGAAGATCAGAGATTCTACTCTATGTTAACAGGAAAAACTATAACATCTTCAACATGGTACTAAAAGCCATATTTGTTTTTTCGAAGAAACAAAACGTTTTTTATTTTCTATATGAAAGCATACTTATAAGGAAAATAATTGGATATGACCATATTAACATGTCCATTAATTTTCATAATATCATCATGTAGACTCCACTCGGCCTCTGTGGTGCTTCGGGACAAAGTCAAAGGAAAGCTATGGAGCTTTGCGGGTATTTATAGTCCAGCGACTGATCGGGAGCGGGAAGGGTTCTGGTTAGAACTGCATGCTGTGGCCGCTCGTTGGGATTTCCCGCTTTGCCTCGTGGGAGACTACAACGCCATCCGATGGGACTCAGAGAAGCAAGGAGGACCGGCTAATCAAGCGGTTATGAGGGATTTCAACTCCTTCATTACGGATTGGGGTTTGTTTGATATTCCACTAGTTGGGGCGCAGTTTACGTGGTCGAGTCTGCAGGAATCGCCGTCCCTTAGCAGGCTGGACCGATTTCTGTGCTCTACGGATTGGCTCGACATATTCCCTGGGGCCCGACTGGAAGCTTTCGCTCGGGCCATCTCGGACCACCCCCCTATTGGGCTCACATGCGAGTCTCGCGGAAGGGGCCCTTCCCCTTTGCGGTTCGAAAACATGTGGTTAATGGATGAGATGGTCCAGCAGAAGGTTCAGGGTTGGTGGTCGGGTCATGTGCCTAACAGGACGGCTGCTTTCAGGTTCCTATCTAAGCTATGGCGGCTAAAGGATAGCATCAAGGCCTGGAATAGAGATGAGTATGGAAGGGTGCAAGTTAGAAAGGCGAACCTACTCTCTAAGCTGATGGAGTTAGACAATTTGGAGGAAACTAGAAATTTGTCGGGAGACGAAAGGGAGACCAGACTGCAGGCGAAGCTGGAGTTTAGAGAGGTATGTAGGGCCGAGGAAGTGTTGTGGATGCAGAAGGCGAAGGCTTGATGGTTCAAGGAGGGGGATGCCAATACGAAATATTTTCATGCGGTCGCTAATGCTTGTAATAAACATAAGTATTTGGGGAGCATTACGGTGGATGGGATGATGTACTGGACACGGCAAAAGTGCGGAGACGATGTCGTTGGTTTCTCTGACGGTACTCGAACGGCCTCCCGAGGCGGGCTTGGATGAGTTATATTTTCCCGCTCTATCCGAGGAAGTTAGCAGGGGGTTGGAGAGTGCCTTTACGGAGGGCGAAGTATGGACATTGATCAGATTCGGGGGTAGAAACAAAGCGCCGAGGCCGGACGGGTTTACCATGGAATTTTACCGCACTTTCTGGGAAGTCATAAAAATGGATCTGATGGAGGTTTTTGCTGAGTTCCACATGACTGGTTTCGTTGGGAGAGCGTTAAACTCTACGTTTATTACCCTCATCCCAAAGAAGCAGGGGGCTGAGGATATTTCCGACTACCGACTTATGAGCTTAACTAATTGCCTGTATAAGATTATATCTAGGGTGCTGGCCAACAGGATGAAATGGGTGATGGGGTCTATCATTTCTAAGCAGCAGGGGGCTTTCGTTCGTGGTAGGCAGCTGACGGATTTAGTGGCGGTTGCTAATGAGACTATTCATTCGGCCTTCGCTCATCGAAGGTTGGCTGTGGTTTGGAAGGTCGATATGGAGAAAGCTTACGATCAGGTCAACAGGGAGAATTTGGATTACATGCTAGAGAGGGTAGGTTTCGGGGCTACTTGGAGGAAGTGGATGCGGGGGTGCTACTCTTCTCCGTGGTTTTCGGTCTTGGTGAATGGTACGTCTGCTGGGAATTTCAAGAGCTCTAGGGGTCTCAGGCAGGGGGATCCTCTGTCCCCGTTTCTTTTCAATTTGGTTGGGGAGGCTTTGTCCGGGCTGCTCGGTCGTGCCAAGGACTTGGGCAGGCTTGCTGGGATTCAGGTGGGAGAGCAGGGCAGAACCATTATACACTTGCAATATGCGGATGATACTATTTTATTTGGGTTGGCTGATTTTACTTAGCTCCACACCATGGCGGATGTGCTTTCGGTGTTCAAGGCTGTGTCGGGACAACGAATCAATCTCTCTAAGTCTACTGTCTCCGGCATCAGGGTGGATGAGGAGTGCCTGGCTCGTCTTGCGGATTCGGTGGGTTGTGGTATTGAGAGGCTGCCCATTAGATACCTGGGCCTGCCGCTTGGGATTAGGAAGCCTTCGAGCCGTGATTGGATGCCGGTTGTGCAGAGATTCGAGCAACGATTGTCTGCATGGAAAGGAAGGTTTTTGAGTAGTGGGGGGAGTTTGATATTGGTTAAAGTGGTGTTATCGTCGACACCGATCTTCTTCATGTCCATGTTTAGATGTCCCGCCAAGATTCTCAATCGTCTGGAGAGCATCCAAAGGTCTTTTCTGTGGGAGGGGGCAAGCTCAAATAGGCGATATCACTTAGTTAATTGGGACACTTGTCAGTTGCCGATTGCTTGTGACGGCCTGAGGATCTGAAACCTTAAAAGAACCAATCTGGCGTTGCTAGGAAAGTGGATTTGGCGAGCAGGAAGGGAGGAGGAAAGGGGAAGTCTATGGTGGCGTGTTCTTAGCGACAAGTATGGGCTTTCATGGGGTGGATAGGGGATTCAGTGTTTTATCCACAGGAGCACCTCGCGATGGTGGAGAGAGATTTTGCGTGTGTGGGAGTTCATGGTGAAAGGTTTTCGATATAGCTGGGGCTGCGGCTCCCGGATTCAATTTTGGAAGGACCGCTGGTTGGAGGTGGGGCTGCTCGAAGAGATATATCCGACTATCTACGCCCTCTCGCTGAACTTGGAGGGTAGGGTTGACGAGTTTATGTCGATCATTGGGGGGAGGTGTGTTTGGGATGTTGTCATCAGAAGGCACCTTAGGGCTTGCGAGGTAGGGCTCTATCTGGATATGCTGAGTAGGCTGTATGAGACGCAGCAAAATGGGTCCCGGGTTGACCAGAGGATTTGGGTCCTGAATCAGGATGGTAAGTTCAATGCTAAATCACTATACCATTGGTCCGTCATACTGCTCACGATTAGATTTGAGGGTTTGGTCGTGGAGAGAGCCTATTCCGCTGAAGATTCGGTTCTTTGTTTGGGCTTTGTGCAAGAACAGAATTCTCACTAGGGACCAGCTGACTCGGCGGGGAAAGGATGTCCAGAGTTCGTGTGTCATGTGTTCCGATGGGGAGGAGTCCGCATCTCACCTCTTCATCCATTGTCGCATGGCTACTGAGGTGTGGGGAGCCATCATAAAAGGTTTTCGTATTGGTCCATGCCGCCGTCACCGTATTCGCTGTTGCTCAGCTGGGAAGCGGTGACGCTGATGGGGGAGGAAAGGCTCGCGTGGAGGGCGTCGTTGTTTGCCGTGTTATGGTGCCTTTGGCGTGAGAGAAATCTCAGAATTTTTGAGGAGGTATCTAAACCGGTTGGTATGGTCATTCGGTCGGCTGTGGAGCTGGTGAAGTTTTGGGCTGGGCAGGGGACGATTGGAGAAAGTAGATGTAATTTCTTGTGGGACTCGGGCTAAGGGGGAGTCTTTTCTCTCTTTCTTGTTGCTGTCCTTTTTCTTTTGACGGAGTGTCGTGATTGTATTGGGTTTCAGCACCTTGCTGGTTATTAATACAATTCTCATTACTGATTAAAAAATAAAATTAAATTAAATTAAAAAAAAAAAAAAAAGACTCCACTCGATTTGAGATACCACTTTCAAGAATAACTCCAAGCATAACGCATCATCTCACTATTAGTAAAATTAGAAAAGTTAGATCCATGGATTCCAAAGTGCAAAATAAAACACTTACTTCCAAACGACATGCATGGGCAAAAAATCCAGCTGTAATTGCCTTTCTTATTGCCTGCATGAAGAAAAAGGAAAACAGAAAAAAAGGGTAAAATTAATATCATAAAAAAAAATAGCATAAAATTTTGAAAATAGGATGCAACTGAATTATACGACAAATCTTGTAATGGAGGACAAGTAAAATTTCAAAAGAGGCTAGGCTGTTCTTAGTATATAGGTTCCAGATGGACATTTAAAACACTAAAGCTCCATAGGACCCAAACCTAGATAAGGGATCCTTAATTAGGAGTGGAGGATTGAGTCAAATTATTCTCTACCTGATGTTGGGCCAAACATAAACACTTAAATGCTTTATTATGTAAACAAACTCAATTATTTAATACAGATAACTTTCATTTTTCACTAGATTATCTTATACTATAATTATAGCCTACATTAAGCATACCTTTCAGAATAGCTGCCAAACCTATGTCTGCCACTTTAATCTTGAGTACAAGTGTCACGCATAAAAAGGGTACCCATGCTCTACATACATACTCTCCCCATATATCGGAAAATAAATTGTATCTTAATGGCTATAGTCAATGACACTTGACACAAAAGCTTATCTACAAATATTTCTGACTAACAGCCGGCTAAAAAAAAAATGTCAAATCCCTATGAACAATTTTATTACGAATGCACGTTTTTGCAGTTTCCTCTGCTAGCGATGTGTAGCAACGGACTCTGATTTTAGTGAAAAGTGGGTAAGTGTTGGCTAGAGCATAGCATGTTTTAAGCGATGCGCTAAAATGAACCCCGACTGTGGTGAGAGATAGGTAAGGGTTGGTTATGGCGTCCCCTATAAGTGACACACTGGTGAGAAGTAGGGAAGGGTTGGCTAGGTGATCCATTGTAAGCGATGCACTCAAACGAAACCCATTTATAGTGAGAACTAGGAAAGGGTTGGCTAAGGTGTCTCTTGTAACCAATGATCAACAATGATGTCAGATTACTACAAATAGTAGTCTAGGGCTCACATATCAACATAGATCTATAAAAGAAGGTTCGGAAGCTATGCATGTGACGGGGACGCCGAATACATGGACATCGGTTTTAAACTATATCGGTTCTACAAGCATCGGAAGAAACGAAGAGGAAGCCCGAGTACTACAACTTTAAGGGAGAAAATGAGACAAAAGCCGTCATCAGATAACGGACGTCCATAGGTTTTGGACGAATGTCCCTGGATAGAAGCCCTCACTGTTTAGTACATGACGGACATCCGTAACCATCACGGACGTCCGTGGGTCTGAACTCTGTAGGCGATGAACGCCTGTGACCTCCAGGACGGACGTCCGTGGAGATGTCCGCCCAACGACGAAACTTCCTAATTTTCTACGAAAACTTACTTTTTTTTAGTCTTTTTTTATTTTAGGACTCTTTTATTTGAATTATTAATTGGTTGCCTAATTAAAGAGGCTTGTAAACACAATTTAATTAGTTATTGATGAATATTGAAGAGCTTGTGCTTGCATGAAGATAGAGTCTTCTTCCCCGTGATGGGTTTGGTGTGAGGCCAAGGGAGTGATTCCCGTTTATCTTTCATTTTCTATTTTCTTATCTTTGCTATTTTCTATTTTCTTATATTTGCTATTCTCTATCTCTGTTTTTTTTTTCTAAACCCTAATCTGTTTTGTTCTTCGATTCCGAAACCCTAGTTTTCGCCTGAGCCTTAAATCTACCCAACCCTACAACCGTTGTGAGATCTAGCCCTCTACATCGGATTAACGACGAACGCCCAAGCCTAGAAAAGCTAGAGTACTATCTCTAGGCCTGAATCTTGCCGTAAAGGTAACGGGACTTGCGTATCAGACTGGACCCTATTCGGATATCGCGTGATTTACCTATCAGAAATCTCAGAACCCTAAGATATTGAGATAATTTTGCGATTAAGGTTGAATAACTTTATTTAATTTCGGTAAATCCTCATTAAATCACTATTCACGCATTTTAGGGTTCTCGTCTCGCATCAGTTTTAGTATCAGAGAGCTAGGTTTCTAGGTTAGGGCATATTTGCTTGTCATATTTCATTCTGTTGTGTTTTTTTTTTTCTTTTGTGAGTCATTACTACATTCCATATTAGAACCCTAATAGACATATGTGATTACCATGGACTCAAGTGCGATTCTCGATACTCTCAGAGGTATGCGAGAAGAGCTGGGTGCAATTAATGAGTGATTGAATATCATAGAGCAAACCTAGGCAACCTAGGGACTTCTAATGGTCGATTGCGCGATCGAATCAACCAGTTAAATGGGTTTGATGAACACTGTGATCAGCGCCGAGAGTGTGAAGGTTTGCGCTTTGAATGCGATGGTCGCCAAGATGGTCGAAACTGGAACCGCAGAGATCATCGTAGAGATGACTATGACCCCGAAGTGCAACTCCTCAAGAATGTCCGAGTTGATATTCCAACCTTCGATGGAAGAAAGGACCCTACAGTCTTCCTTGATTGGCTTTCCAACATGGACCGACATTTTGATTAGTATGGCATGAATGATGACCGTTGTGTCAAGCTCGCAAAAATGAAATTAATTGGGCAGGCTCGACTCTTCTGGGTCAATGTCAAACGTATAAGGGTGAATGCGGGTTGTCTTCCAATTACCCGTTGGGACGACATGAAGGAAAAACTTACTGAGAAGTATGTTCCTTTATCATACCACCAATGCCTCCTCTACCAATGACAAATCTTACGCCGAAGTGGTATGCCTGTGGCCGAGTATATTAGCAAAGTCGAAGAATTCATGATGAGGGCCAAGGTATCGAAAGACCCTGAAATCACTCTTTCTAGATTCCGCATCGGGTTACGATTTGAATTTCAAAAAGAGTTGATTTCTCACCCCGTGGAAACATTTGAAAGATGTTACGTTGTTGTGCAAGATCTCGAACGATATTTGAAAACATCGGTGGTGAGGCGAATCGAACCACAAAACAGTGGTCCACATTTCGGAGAAGGACGATTTAATGTTGGTAACCCTCCTCCCAAACCTACACAACCTGTATCTAACAATGCAAGGTTTGAAAAGGGAAAAGGTATAGTTGGGGAATCCTCTAAGGGTAGCTCTCAAGTGAGATGCTATAAGTGTCATGGGATGGGACACTTTGCCGCCCAAGGCCCTACAAGAAACCCCCAAAGGAATCTCTTCATTGAAGGAGAGGAGGATGACGATGAGGTATTAGTTGAAGTGTTTGAGCCGGATGCCACACCCAATGATGAGGAGGGTGATGATAGTGGTCATGCTTTAGTTGTGAGGTGTGCCCTTGCACAACCTCAGCGGGATGAAAAGGATGATTGGCGAAGGGAGAATATCTTCCACACCTGTGCCAGATTGGGTGATCATGGACAGCGGTAGTTGCACTAATGTAGTGTCAACTCATACTATACGCCGCTTGGGGCTTACACCCGAAGCCCACCCGAGACCCTATAAAGTTGCGTGGGTTGACTCTTCATCCATTCCCATGTCGAAAAGGTGTCGTGTACTGATTCAATTGGGCTCTTATTCGGGCACCTTGTGGTGTGATGTGGTACCAATGGATGTGGGTCATATCATTTTGAGTAGGCCGTGGCTCTACGACATGGACGTGACCCTTTTTTGTTGATCAAATATATGTACGTTCATGCATAAGGGCAAAAAGATCACTTTACACCCTTTACCTCCCAAAACGCCATCGACCGATAAAGTTGAGAAGAAGGCCGAGACATCTAAATCTATCAATATTGTAAGCCCTTCAGAGTTTGAAAAGGCTTCCTTAGATGAGAACGTGGTCTACATTGTCATCACTATCGAGAAAGCTCTCGAGTCTATAGGCGATCACCCCAAGGAGGTTGAGCCACTTTTAAAAGAAGTTGCGGATGTCTTCCCTGAAGACTTACCGAACGAACTCCCTCCGATGCGTGACATTCAATACACCATAGACTTAGTTCCTGGATCCACCTTACTGAACCTGCCCCACTACAGGTTGAATCCGGTTGAGCATGCCGAGTTAACGCGACAAATTAATGATCTCCTTCAAAAGGGGTTCATTCAAGAGAGTATGAGCCCTTGCGTTGTACCCACGCTACTCACACCTAAGAAGTATGAAAGTTGGCGAATGTGTGGATAGACGGGCGATTAACAAAATTACGGTCAAGTATCTGTTTCTCATACTGAGGTTCGACGACATGCTGGATATAATGGTTGGTGCCACTATCTTTTCTAAGATAGACCTCAAGAGTGGCTACCATCAAGTTCGGATCCGCCCCGGTGATGAGTCAAAAACCGCCTTTAAGAGCAAGGGTGGTCTTTATGAGTGGACGGTCATGCCATTTGGGCTTTCTAATGCCCTGAGTACTTTCATGAGACTCATGACCCAAGTGTTGAGGTCGTTTCTAGGCAAATTCCTTGTTGTATATTCCAATGACATCTTGATTTATAGTTATGACAAGGATCAATACTTGAACCACCTTAGGCTGGTTTGTGAAACCCTCAAGGGCGAGAAGTTATTTGCAAATCTCAAGAAGTGCACCTTCATGCAACGTTCCGTTGTCTTCTTGAAATTCATTATCTCGGCCGATGGAATGGTTGTGGACCTTGAAAAGGTTAAAGCCATTGTGGAATGGCCCGAACCTAAGAACATACACGATGTCCGCAACTTCCATGGCTTGGCTACTTTCTATCGTCGCTTCATCAGAAGCTTTAGCACCATCATGACCCCAATCACTAATTGCATGAAAAAAAGGAGATTTTCAATGGAGTAAAGCAGTGACGAAAGCCTTTGCCGAAATCAAACAAAGGATGAGTAGTGCACCCGTCATGCACTTGCTGGACTTTTCTAAAGTCTTCGAAGTCGCATGCGACGCGTCGGGTGTGGGTATAGGAGTGCTTAGCCAAGAGGGTCACCGAGTGACCTATTTTAGTGAAAAGTTTAATGAGGCGAAGCAAAAATACTCTACCTATGACAAAGAGTTCTATGTGGTCGTTCGTTTCTTGTGGTATTGGAAACATTACCTTAGGCCGCAAGAATTTGTGTTGTTCTCCGACTATGAAGCCTTACGCTTCTTAGCTTCTCAGAAGAAGTTAAATCCGAGGCACGCGAAATGGGTTGAATAGCTCCAAGGGTTCACCTTCGTGTTGAAGCATAGGGCCGGTGTTGAAAACAGGGCTACTAATGCACTTAGTCGCCGGGTGGCGACTTTGCACTCTATGAGCATCGAGGTCGTCGGGTTCGAGCGATTAAAGGAAGAGTACCTCGAGTGCCCAGATTTTGGGGTAGAGTACACTACTCTCCTTAGTAACACGACCAACACACTCCATGTGTACCCCCCTCCAGGATGGGTACTTGTTCAAAGGCAATCGCCTTTGTATCCCTCGCACTTTATTGCGTGACTTCCTCATTTGGGAGTTACATGTCGGAGGGTTAGCCGGGTATTTCGGGCGTAATAAGACTGTTGCGCTCGTAGAGGATATGTTCTTTTGGCCTAGCCTAATGAGAGATGTCGCCCGGGTTGTCAAACATTATCGTACTTGCCAAGTGTCGAAACAGAGTAAGTAAAATGCCGGCTTATGCACCCCGTTACTCGTGCCACACACACCGTGGCAAGACCTCTCAATGAATTTCATGCTCGGACTTCCTAAAACTCCAATGAAGCACGATTTCATCTTTGTTGTGGTGGACCAATTTCCCAAAATGGCCCACCTCATACCTTGTTCTAAGACCTTCGATGCTTCCCACATTGCTAAAGTTATTTTTTGCGGAAGTCATACATCTTCATGGGTTGCCCAAAACCATTTTGTCTGATAGGGACATCAAGTTCACTAGCTATTTTTGGAAGACCCTTTGGCACAAGATGGGCCACAATGCTCCAACTTTCTTCAGCCTATCACCCTCAAACGGATGGCCAACCGAGAGTACCAATAAGAGTTTAGGAAATCTCCTTCGTAGTCTTATTAGTGATTATGTTAGGACCTGGGATACCATTTTGCCCATAGCTGAGTTCACCTATAATAGTTCTGTCAATAGATCCATAGGCATGAGTCCCTTTGAAGTTGTACATGGTCATAAACCTAGGACACCTTTAGATTTGATCCCCATGTCAGCGTCACATAGAGTATCTGAGTTTGCTGATGCATTTGCACAACACATTCATAGTTTGCATGCCAGAATTCAACAGAAGATTAATTCAAACAACAATCAATATAAATTATCAGTTGATACTCACAACCGTTTTCAAGGAATATCAGGTGGGTGATCAAGTTATGGTCCGAATTAGGCCTGAACGGTTTCCATCGGGATCCGCAAAGAAGCTCCAACCCCGAGGTGCTGACCCTTTTAGAGTTTTGTCAAGGAGTGGTCCTAATGCATATATCTTAGAGCTTCCTCCAGGTACGGGGGTTAGTTCAACATTCAATGTGGAGGACCTAATTCCTTACCTGGGATCAACCCCACCTCCTGAAAACCCTTTCCAACCGTCTCATAGCCCCACCCCCACCCAAACCTTGCAACGGTGCCTCTCCCTTCTCCAAGCAAAAAGCGACAAGATGCGATTGAGGATATATTAAATAATCATGCCGTATCCACACGCGGCAGAGGATTTAAAAAATACTTAGTTAAATGGGTCGAAAAACCGGAGTCTGAAAACACATGGATTCATGAGAATGAGGTTCACCGATTGGACCCCGACTTGCTCGATAGCTACCACGAATGTATTTCATCGATGATGAAACCTATTTTGTCCGGGGGAATTGACGGGGACGCCGAATACATGGACATCGGTTTTGGACTACATTGGTTCTACAAGCGTCTGAAGAAACGAAGAGGAAGCCCGAGTACTACAATTTCAAGGGAGAAAAGGAGACAAAAGCCGTCATCAGATGACAGGCGTCCGTAGGTTTTGGACGACCGTGAATAGAAGCCCTCATTGTTTAGTACAGGACGGACATCTGTGACCATCACGGACGTCCGTGGGTCTGGACTCTGTAGGTGACTGACGTCCGTGACCTCCAGGATGGACGTCCGTGGAGATGTCCGCCGAGCGACAGAACTTTCTAATTTTCTGCGAAAACTTACTTTTTTTTTTGTCTTTTGTTATTCTTTTGTTATTTTATAACTCTTTTATTCGAATTATTAATTGGTTGCATATTTAAAGAGGCTTGTAAACACAATTTAATTAGATATTGATGATTATTGAAGAGCTTTTGCTTGCATGAAGAGAGTCTTCTTCCCCGTGATAGGTTTGGTGTGAGGCCAAAGGAGTGATTCTCGTTTATCTTTCATTATCTATTTTTTTTATCTTTGCTATTCTCTATCTCTGCTTTATTTTTCTAAACCGTAATCTATTTTTTTCTTCGATTTCGAAACCCTAGTTTTCGTTTGAGCCTTAAATCTACCCAACCCCACAAGCCTAGTGAGATCTAGGCCTCTACATTGGATTAACGACGAACACCCAAGCCTAGAAAAGCTAGAGTACTATCTCTAGGCCCGGATCTTGCCGTAAAGCTAACGGAACTTGCGCATCGGACTGGACCCTATTCCAATATCGCGTGATTTACCAATCAGAATTCTCAGAACCTTAAGGTATTGAGATAATTTTACGATTAAGGTTGAATTACTTTATTTAATTTAGGCAAATCCTCATTAAATCGCTATTCAAGCATTTTAGGGTTCCCGTCCCACGTCAGCATGACCCTTGGAATACAAGTACGCTAATTGAGAGGAGCGCTGATTGGTAGATGCTATGACAAGAAGGAAAATAAACATAATTTATGTCAAGAGACGGTGGATGGGAGTGAAGACTAAAGACTTGGGAGATGGGTTCAAGCTTTTCTATTCAGGGAAGAGTAATTCTACATAGAGATTTGAAGGATAAGATTATGGAGGTTAAGAGGACAAAAGTTCGGATTATAATGGTTAAAAAGTTTTTGATAAGGAACTATGAAATGTAAATAGTGCCTATGCAATGTGAGACTATGCGAAAGCGAGAAAAAGGAATTTTGGCAATCAATGGATGAAAGTACAAGGTATACTCAATAGCGAAAGCATAGTGATTGGAGGAGACTTTAACGGATGTGTGGAGAGGATAAGAAATGAGTTTATCATTTTGGTGAAACAAATCGGATGAGGGGAGCCATATTTGATTTTACTGTGACTTTTGACCTGGCCATGACAAATACATTTTGCAAGAAGAGAAACCATCTTATAACTTTCAAGAGTAGAGCGAATAAAACTGACAGATTATCTTCTATTAGGTCCAGGTCTATAACACATTTCCTTTTCCTTTGTTGGTTCTCATCATTTTCCTTTTAGTTCATTGGCTCAGTTTTCCTGCATTAAAGTTCAAGTAGGTCATTTTTTTTCCTCATTACGGGTTCTTGTAAAACCAGAGTCTGTGGTTGTTGATGAAGTAATAATGGTTACTAAACTGTTGCTCCCATTTTTATTGTTGCTGGAGTACTTGTATTTTGTTGGCGTTGCTGGAGCGTTCTTACTCGAAACATGGCTACTATATCCTGTTGTCATTTTATGAAGATGTTTCTTGAGTTTTGGAGCTGCAGTGTTCTTTTCTGTGCTGGTATATGGGTTATGGCTCTTCAGATTTGATGAGCCTGCTGTTCAACATATGATATATGGGCAGACATCCTACGTGATTAGTGTTTCCAGCATACTTTAGTCCAGATGTGTGAGGTTTGAACCATTCCATTGACGAGCTGTGAGCAGTCTTTATGGATCGGTTTTCGAAGCTAATCGATATAGATTCATTGAATGTGTGAGCATCTTATCTATTATGGATTGTTGGATATCTTTGATGGGTTACTGGCAGTGGTGGAAATTGCATACTAATTGTTTGTGGAAATGTTTGTTTGGGGTTGCTGTCACAGGACATACTGTTAGTGCTTCGACTGCCTTGAGATCTTTAAAGATGATATTTGTAAAGATGTCTGGTATTGCTGCTTCAAGATACGTGAAAATAGTTCCTGGTGCTACTAACTCGTGGGTGTTGCGATTTCTATCCCCCTCTTCTATTTCGTTTAGCGCCGATGTATGTATGTGGTGTTTTAACACGTACTCTTTGCTACCTGCTGTCCCTCCTACACTGGTGATCAACGGCTTATTTGATGTTGTATATGCAGCCACTTTATCGTCCTTATCACCTTCTACCGCTACTAGGAAAAGTAGCTCTTTGTTGACCTTATTGTCCTTTGTTTTTTGCCCTATCAATGTAAGGGGAGTTGGTTCAGGGTCTCAGTTCTTTCTATTGTTAGCAAATTGAGCATCGATGATGCACAACTCGAGGGAAGTGTTAGAGATGTAGCGTATGGTGAAATATGTGTTAGAGAGAAACACTGGATACACTAGTATGAGAAGTATGCATAGTAAGTTTTAGTCCAACATTGGCTAAAAATGTAATAGGTCTCTCTATGTAGCCTTCTAGACAAACAAACCTCTCCCTTATAAGACAACATCTTAATGAACAACTTAATCTTTTAGTGTCTGCTCTCTCCTTTTTCCTCTTCCTCCCTCTCTAATAACCCTAAATGGATTTATTTTTTTGAAACAGTAACAAAGAAAATTGTATTAAAAGAGAAAAAGAAAATGAACTACATACCTTGGCGGGAAGTAAGGAACTACCCAAAGGCAAAAGCCCACCTAAAATAAACCCTCACCCCAGGGGCAAGAGCTGGCCCACAAAGCAAAGCAGCACCCCATCTCAACCAGGAAAAATCGGCACCACTACGAGCAGCAGTCCTTCCATAGCATCATGAAGTGTTGTAACCCACCATTGAAATATGCCATCTTACTTGCGTTCCAACTAACCACCAAGTCTCTGATGTCCAGGATAACCAACGAAAATGGTTTAGCCTTATGCCTGAAGATTCTGTTGTTTCTTTCCACCCAGATAGCCCAAAAAACAGCATACACCGTGAGCGATCATATCTCTTTCCTATGGTCTTCCACGTCCATTTGTTTCCACATTTCCATCATGTGGGCAGGCCAGAAAAGGAGAACCCATTGGACATTAAAGATATTAAAAATCTTGTGCCAAATGGTTCGAGCATAAGGGCAGTGAAGCAGAATGTGGGCCACTGATTCTCTTCCCCTCATGCATAGTAGATATTTGTTACGGACTGGTATATTTATTCCGAGCAACTGATCCAGTGTTAGAATTCTCCCCCGGGTGACCAACTAGGCGAAAAATTTAATCTTAGGAGGCATCTTGACCCTCCAGAACCTAGACCATCTCCTGTTATCAGTATGGATCCGTTCACAACAGCTGATTATAGAAAGATTTCACCGTAAAGTTCCCTTTCGCATAGTATTTACATAGCCTTCGATCTTTATTTGCTGAGTTGGGAGTAATCCCCCCAATGACCCTGAGAAAATTATGATATTCCTCCATCTCCGAATCCCTCAATTGGCATCTAAGTCTAACATTCCACACCAAGTTCCCATCAAGAGAATGTACAAAATTACTGATAACTGCATCCTTCAAGTCAGAGAGCATAAATATCCTAGGGAAGGCCGTTTGTAAGGTTTGCTCCCCAACCCAAACGTCCTTCCAAAATCGATCCTCCGGCCATTGCCCCAACTAAATGGATATTTTCTCCTCTCTTTAATTATTAGCTTCTTTAATTCTATAAGGACACATCATAGATTGATAGTTTTGGATGTTTTTATAAAGAGCGAGATGACTAAAAATGACAAAGAAACATTAGAAAATAAAATGGAGGCACTTAGATGAGACAAAATAATAACCTTTAAAGAAAAATGAGTAGCCAAGAAGTGTAAAATTGTGCAAGATCTAAATGAGATATGAGGGAAATGGCGTAATGTCTTAAATGAGTTGCTAAAGAAGTGCTCGGACAGTGAAGGAATACACAAAAGGAACATATTAGTGGATCACAGAGATTCAAAAGTCGATTGTTGGGAAGAAGAATTTTAAGGAATAGAAAGAGAGCACGAACCAGAAAAGACCTTGAAAAATATAAGCTCAACAAAAGAGAAGCTAAGAGTGTTGTGAGTAAGATCAAGTATCAAGTGTATAACAATCTGGAAAAGAGGTTGGAAACACAGAGAAATCTACAAACTTGCCAAGATATGAGACAAGAAAACTAGAGATCTTGACCAGGTTGGTGCATTAGAAACAAAGTTCAAACGGTCTTCGTAAAAAAAAAAGAGGAGATAAAAAAGTGACGTAGATAAAAAAGAGGAACCAAACTAAGGGATGATAAACAAAGTACCTAAAGTTGAAATAAAAATGATCTTAGTAATGATGAAGAGCAGAAAAGCACTGTTGTCCCTTTTTATAGGAACAAAGGGTACATCCAAAATTGTGTCCGCTATCAAGGTATTAAATTTATAAGCTAGAGTAGGAAACTCGGAGAGAATAGTAAATCAATGCCTCTGACATGAATTAATTTAGATTTTCAACGAAGATAAACAACTAAGGTAATTTTCTTATTAAGGCAACTTCTGGAACAGTTTAAGGAAAGAAGGAAAACCTTAGAGATGGTTTTTATTGATTTGGAAAAATCTTATGACAGGGTGTTGGGATAGATAGCATCCTGAACTTATTGAGATTATCCACGGCATGTATGAAAAAGCGGTAACAGTTTACGAATTACCTGTGGAGAGACAAATAAGTTTCCTATCAGAGTTGGCCAGCATCAAGGGTCTACCTTGAGTCCTTATTTGTTTTCCTTGATCATGGATGTGTTAATAAGAGGCATAAGAAGATATTCCATGGTGCATGTTATTTGAGAGTGGCACGTGTAAGTATGGCCTTCATATTATGTTTTAGTGTCATGAGTGTGTGTAGTATAATTGGGTGTGAATACTCTCTCTCTCTCTCTATCTAACCTAAAACCATTAACCTAAGCCTAATACCATTATTCTGACCTTAGTACCAGCATCCAATGCCATCTTCTCTCTAACCCTAATCCTCAACTTGGTGTCAGAATAGGTTCCAAGCCTCAACTTGGTGTGTCACATCATCCCCCCCCCCCCCCCAGTTGACATCAATATGAAATCATGCTGGAAAAGCATGTCAACTTTTGACCATACTTTTTACCTAAAATGAGCATGATCTGAATCAGAACTTTATTACTTGTATCTTTGTATCTTGTTATTTTGTGAGATTGTGTCTCTAAAATAATTTAGAAGACCTTTTTGGCTGATGGATTGTCACCCAGATTTCTGTGCCCCAAGTTTTAATTCTTTATCATCATTTAAGGAAATGCATTGCATTTCATCAACAAGTGTTTTGGTTCATTTCATGTGGAGTTTTGATCAATGGTTTGAGAAAATTGGTGTGGTTCACGTATGAGATGCAACTTGTATCACTTGTGAGGCTTGATGTAACCTGATAAACAAAATTGGTATCTCTGTATTTTCAGTTTCTTTTTTGTCGATGGTGAAGATCTCACCTCAATCTCCTCTGTCTTCTTTTGTTCATAACGGTGAGAGTGTTGTGATCCCTGTCGATTGCTGCTTGGGATCTGAATGGTAGAGATGGAGGAAGTTTATGTCCAGCTTGTTTTCATAGGTGATATGGCTACATCTAGTGGAGGAGGGTTTGTATGTACCTGGGTTCTCCTCTTTCCGCCTCTCTGCTGTTTATTTTTTGCTTATTTTCCCTTCTTTGGTCAGAAATGGCAGAGGGAAACAAGCCCATGAGTTTGGACAGCCTAAGTACCAGTACCATGTCCACTAAATTGAATTCCACAATTTATTTGGAGTGGAAAAGGACCAGCACTTGTATGTCCAAGTCTGGGTCACTTTTATGCAACAAATGTAGGCCTAAAATGAATGTACCTGATGCTGAGAAATGGGATGCGGACAATGCCATTACTTAAGTTGTTTGTTCAACTCCATGGATCCCTCCATATATTGAACATTAATGTTCAATGACTCGGCTGCAAAGTATTGAAGTAAGTTGGCCGATACCTTTCCCCCTTCTGAGCATGATATCCACATCAATGAACTCAAGCAAATGATTGCTGAGTGTAAACAGAGGGACTCTTCTGTTGGGTAAAAGAGCTCAATCCCTATAAGCCTCTTTCTATATTTGGGATGAAGGTTGGAACCAAGCTTGCTAAATGCCTTGAGAGAGATCAAATTTATAAGTTCCTTGGAGGTCTCCGATCAGACTATGAGCAGACGTGTACCCAGATTCTCATTAAGAAGCCTCTTCCTACCTCGAGCACGGTCTGTGACATCTTATTTGTTGAGAAGCAATGTCGGATTGTGATGTCTACCAGCATGACTAGTCTTCCCACCCCACCTGAGAGAGCTGCCTTTGCTTCAGATATGCGTTGCCTGGAGGTAGGGGTAGGGAGAGCGATAGAGGTGGTCATCATAGTCGTGATGGACGAGGTGGTTGTTCCTCCATCACATGCTCCCATTGTGGACTTACGGGACATGACCGGGAACATTGTTATCGATTGCATGGCTATCCAGGCTTCTATTAGTGATTTCATGACCTCCCTTCGATCCCAGATGCATGAACTAATTCGCGTCGAGCTTCGGGCTGCCCGGCAACGTCTATTGATCATCCAAGCCCTCATCTTCATCGGAGAGGCTATGTATCCTATGCTCCTCTGTTCTTGTTGCGATTACTACATCCTTATCTCCTCGTTGCGTCATTAACTCAGAAGCTATTGACCATATGTAAAGTGAGACTCAGGACTATTCTTTGTATGTACCTCCTGCCAAGGTTCGACTTGTTGATGGCTCCTTTAGGCAAGTTTCTGGGTTAAGGACTATTCCTATTTCCCCTTGTCTTTCGTTATCTCAATTCTTGCATGTCTCTCAGTTGTCTACCAATCTTCTTTCTGTTGGTTGTATAGCTAAAAAGTTAAAACTCTTGGTAATATTTTATCCTTAGTGTTTTTTCAGGGGCTTAATACAAAGAGGATTGTTGGTAGGGGAGTCAGAGAGATTACTTTACTCTCTGGATGTAGCATATAGTACATCCACTATTGCTGCTGCAAATGGAACTAGAAAATCTCTTCTTCTGTTTCCCTTTTTCTATAGATAATTATGATACTTTTTCCTTGTGGCATGCAAAACTAGGTCATGTTGGTTTTCAAACCTTATGCAATATGACTCCTGAGTTTAAACATGTTTGTCAATCTCTTAAATTTCAATGAGAGGTTTGTGAAGTTATTTTTGTTTTTCACTTGCTGTAATCGTGCCAGCAGGCCTTATTTATTGAGAAACAAAAGTGAGTTTTTTTATAATTTCCAAGAGTTCTATGCTATGGCGCGTAATTAGTATGGAACGAGTATCAAAGTTCTGATATCTGATAAAAGAGGTGAGTATACTTCACATCCTTTCGATGATTACCATCGTATTCATGGCATTAGCCCTCAGTACACATGTCGTCACATTCTGGACAGAATGGGGCTACAAAGCATAAGAACAGACATCATTTGGGCTTGACGAGATGTTTACTTTATGGATGTCATCTCATGAATTGAACTCCATCGCGGATCTTAGGTGGCAGGATTCCATATCACACACTTTGGTCTGAAGATCCTATGTTCCTCCTTGAGCCTTGTGTATTTAGATCATATGCTTTCTTCTGGATCTTCATCCTTCAAGGCAGAATCTGGATTTCTATTAGATATTCCAGTGTGTTCAAGGAGTACTGTTGTTATTAATCTCAATCACGTCACTTGTACACTTGATGAATGTCACCATCTTCGAGGATGCCTTTATTTTTTTGAGGCATATGGCATGGACTTTCCTCTACAGCACTACCCCTCAGTTCTCCCAATTGGTGGCTCTTGTAACTATTACTAATTCCATGACTTCTTTGCCCTCATATCCTTTACATCCTACCGTGTTTTCTCTTGTCGCTTCTGCTGACCTTGATTTCCCTATAGGTCTTCTAAAAGGAGTTCGATAAAGGTATCCATAATGATAAGCCAACCCCAAACAGATGGGATAATGATTTGATGATGATGATAAGGATTTGCCTGACCCTTCAATGATTTTGTCAGCGAATTCAGTAGAAAAAGGTATCCATTATTCAATATCATCTTTTGGCAAAAAAGATCCAAATAAACTCTCTAACTAAAGTGTGGAGTAGAAAGTTCTACCCGAATAAATGGATTATTTGGATCTCCCAAAGATAAACGAGTAGAAGAAGAAAACAGCCAAGCCCACTACGAAATGAGAATAAGCAGACTCCAATTCCTACTTATTTTCAATAAACTAAAGAAACATAAAACTATGCTCAACCAGGACAAGGAAACAAATTACCTGTGTGTCTTTATCACAAGACTTTAAGACGATGCCCATCCGACGTACGAGTTTGCTGAGTTGCTCTCTAATTTCAACAACCTTCTTCTGCATAGAGAAAATATTCATTATTAAGGTTGATAGGATATCTAACAACTGCAGCAGATACAATAATAAGGCCCTGAAGCATGCAGACTTACGTAAAAGAGAACTAAATAGGAATGAAAACTAAACTATTTAACTGCAGAACATAAATACCCACCATGGCCTGGTAATTTACGAAATTTTTATGACACCACTGCGAAGATTTACCAGATTGGAGAAATCCTTTAAATACATTTAGGAATGTCACATGATCACCCTGCATATTGTTCAAAGATGAATCCAGAAAACATAGTGAGGGCCAATTTGGAAAGTATCTCACATGAAATTGAAAATGTGGTGTTTCAATGAAAAAATAAAATAGAAGTTTCAACAATTATATTTTATAAACACAATATGAGAGAGCCTGTCTCCACCACCCAAAACCTCAAAAAGTTATGTTTTAACAAAGAGTTAATGGAACCTCACCTTAGGCCTGAGATAAAGCCCTAACCATCCCACTTTTTGGGCCACGTGGTAGACTTTTTTGGCCACTCCAATTATCCAAATCGCTAAAAATCATATGAAGATCACTCAATGAAAAACACATGCTCGTCAGAGGTTTGAAACTATTCGATTTTGGAAGTTTAATATGGACCATTGTTCAAATCTAACATAGGGTTCATATTAATGTGCTTAGATTCAATGGTACAGATCCTCCAAAGGTCATATATTTTTTAGCTGCACAAAGGTTATAAGATGATCTGTCACTTGGGCGACTTGGATTAGTAAAAACTATGTGGCACGTGGCACCATATGGTTTAAAATTGAGAAGGCGAGGGTTGTATCTTAGGAGTAAGGTGAGGAGAGTCGATCTCCTTACAAAGGTCTTTCACAAAATTTCGAAAGTTTCAAACTTATGAAGTGGGAAACCAAAGTAATGTTACAGATCCAAGTTTTCAACCAATATGACATTAATAAAATAGTATTTGACAATGAACTGGTGAATCTAAATGCACCTTCTCTTACAAAATATTTCAAAAATCAAAGAACATGACTATTTCCATAAAACTTTCTTAGCTAGCTTACTTTTCAGTAATGTAACAAGGACTTTCAATTACATCCACAATAATCAAACAATATGACACAAAGTGTCAGTATCAGTATCAATATCAGTATCGGGTATCGGTCCATCTTGGACCAATACGGATACCGTATCGGTCGATAGATATTTTTTATTTGCAAAAAAGTAAATAAAACAATAAAAATTGGGTGTATCAAGTATTGGCCGATACTGACCAGTACTGGTCTATACTGCCCCAATATCGGTATGGGGGTGGTATCGGTATCGTTTCTCGATGAAACCGATACATATGGGTATCGACCAAGTTTTGATACCATGGCTGACCCCAAATAGATGGGACAAAGTTGATGATGATAACAAAATGATGAAATCTTCATCATTTACATAAATAATCAATGATAAAGGTATTAGTTAATAGTTGTATCTAAAAGAGTTTTTGGTGGGGACGTCGGCATCGTAGACCTAGGTTTCGGGCCACACAAGGTGTACCGCCGAAAGAAGAAGCAACGAAGGAGCCACGGGGCACCAACATCTGCCGAGAAGAAACCTTGAAGAGCCATAAATAAGGTTCACTGCCTATGTGATGGGGGAATCTCACAGTACAAGGCGGATGGAAAGTGCAAGAAGAAAGCAACAAGAGAAAATAAGGGAGAAAGAAGAAAAGAAAGCAAAGTTCGTCAACATATGACGAACAGCTGTGACATATGACGTGTTGGGATTTGAGATCCCTAATCGCACGTAAGCAATGGGTGAATCGCAATCGATTCTACACACTTCGAGAAAAGCCAAGATAATTTAATGCTCGTTGATCCGAGCCGTCAACTACCAGAGAAGATGGCATTATCTACACGCCACGTGGATCCGACGGTGATTGATGGCACCGTAGAAGGATAATCACAACTCTAGGGTTTAGGCTTAGAGAAGAAGGGAGAACTTGTGAGAAAGAAGATTTTCACCTCCATAAGTTACAATCTCTAAAAACATATATTAATAGGTAACCCTAATATGGCTGTTATACGGTGTATATCACGCACACCCTAGGGGTTGTATAAGTGGCATCTCAGCCACTCAAACCAACATCTCTCACTCAATCCCGCAGGGAGTAGTGTCATGATTAACAAATTCTCTAGAACCTAAAAATAGAATCGTGATAGCCCTCACAGAACAAAGGACCTATAGAGTGGGACCAGCCGAGATCGCATATCTCTCACATAGGTGTGTGCGCACTAAGTTGCTATCTTTCTAGTGCGCCATCACCCAAGCTTTCCTATGACTGCCCTAGTCCGCATGATCACACCGGAATATAAGACTTTCGATCTAAAATAGCAATCCCATACTATAGGCACTTATTTAACTTGTCAAAAGAATTTTAAAACAGTTTCTTCGACCCATTTTAAAAATAAAATATTTAATAAATACATACATTTTCAAAAAAAAACTATCATTTAAATCTTTTGTAATTTATGATGTCGGCAGATAAATCTTGCAGGTGCGTATCGTTGGCCCTAGGAGCTTGGTGTTGATGTCAAGGAACTTTTCCATGCAACTACATAGTTCAAATTTTGACTAAGCCGCTTTCCTAGTAGTACATGCACCCAATCATATTAGTCACAATCATCGTCATTATACACTAAAATAGCGACACCCAATCTAATGCACATATACATAAAGGTGGGTAGTTAAGGGCACGAGAGTCACCTACGAGGCTGGCATCTCGCACTATGCACTGATCAGATTGGATCAAACAGTAGGTAAGGAAGTCCAGGAGCAATCGATACTCCGAACACGTGGTCGTTCATCCACGCCGTAAAGTAGACAAACTGAACTCAATCAGAGCTCGTCAGTTCTACAATACGCAGACTAACTGACATCTATCAGCAACACTAGCCTGATTCATATTCAGGCCATGACATCATCACTAGATCATACTTGTGAATGCGTCATTCGACTCTAGGTCTCATCCCCAAACGCAACTCACACCATGTGCAATGGTGTTTAACTGATGCTACTCCCGTATGGAGTCGTTTGGAGGTAGTTATCACCTACTCGTGTAACCTATCGTTTTCTGGTACTCTAGACTTGCGATTAGCTCTTGCGAGTGGGCAAGTGGTCTACTGACGAAAGATCATTTTTTTCACGTAGAGGTGATCGCACCTACTCGCACAATCACACAATGATCAACATAAGAATATATATATAAATACTGATAAAGATAATAAATTATCCAAATTGCGCATAAACAACTAAAATGTAATGTAAAAATAAAACTCAATAATAAAATGATGTCCGTGTCTAATAAATAACAACCATGTGTAAATGAAAAATATGAAATAGTAATGAAACCATAACTCCCACTGACACCTGCACAACTTTGAGTCTACTCACTCAAAGTCTACATAAATCCATATGCCTAACATGTATCTAATAGACATCTCTCGCAATGGGTTTTGTCATAGGATCTGCTAACATTTCTCTGGAAGGAATTTGATGGAGTATAACATGTTTGTCCTTGATAAAATTTCTGATGTAATGATACTTGACTTCAATGTGCTTCGATTTCTTGTGGAATTTGAGATACTTTGCTAAATCGATGGCAGATTTGTTATCCATCCTGTGAGAGTGGGTCTTAGGCGTGAGGAATAACACCCAAGCCTCTGCAAAATCTTATGATCCAAACTCCTGACTGAACCGCAGCACAAGCAGCAACATATTCAGCTTCCATGGTGGAGAGCGCCTTCCATGCCTGTTTGTTGCTACTCCATGAAATAGCTCCACCTCCCATTAAAAATATGAAGCCAAAGGTGAATTTTTCCTCATCAAGATCATCTCTGTAAGCAGCATCAGAGTATGCGTGCACTCTCAAATCAGTGCCTCCATAGCATAACATAGTGCCTCTAAGATATCGAAAGATCCGTTTAACAACATGCCAATGTACTTGGCCTGGATTACTCTGGTAACAACTGGCCAATCTAACCGCATAACAGATATCAGGACGTGTGCACCGCATGACATACATGAGACTACCAATAGCGCTAGCATAAAGGACAGCAGACATAGCCAATTTCTCAGCATCTGTTTTGGGACACATATCCTTCCTCAACTTCGCATATTTATCCATTGGAGCCTCTACCAATTTGGAATTACTCATACGAGAACGCTCAAGGATTCTTTCTATGTAAGAAGTCTGAGAAAGACCTAAGAACCTTTTAGAATTATTCCTAACGATTTTAATGCCCAAAATGAAATTGGCCTCACAAAAGTCTTTCATCCCAAAGTTAGAGGACAACTATTCTTTGGTAGAAGCAAGTAAACACTTATCATTACCAGCTAAGAGGATGTCATCGACATGTATAGACAAAATGATGAAATGTCTACCAGACCGTTTAATATAAACACAGTTGTCTTCCTCACTCATAAGGAAGTCAAACAAGATAGCGGTCGTATGAAAACGCATGTACCATTGTCTAGAGGACTGCTTCAACCCATAAAGAGATTTTAAAAGTCTACACACTTTGGAGGTCTTACCCTTTTCGGTAAAACCAATGGGTTGTTGCATGAAATTTCTTCATCTAGATCACCATTTAGGAAAACGGTCTTAACATCCATCTGATGGAGTTTTAAGTCCATGCATACAACCAAAGATAAGATCATTCGAATTGAGGGAGATCGAGACACATGGGAGAATGTTTCATCATAATCAATTTCCTCAATCTGCGTGAATCCTTTGGTGACTAAACGGGCTTTAAATTTATCTATGGAACCATCTGCATTCCTCTTAATTTTAAAGACCCATTTATTACCAATGGCTTTACGACCAGGAGGTAAATCAACAAGTTCCCACACAAGGTTCTTCCTCATAGATCCATTTCTTCATTTATTGTAGTTATCCAATCGTCGCAATTAGGAGAAGTCATGGTATGCTGATAACTTTCACGTTCATCATCATCCATGGCTACACATGAGAATAATTCCCCTTCAATCTCAAAACTTTGCGAGGAATTTTACCATGTGTACTCCTTCGAACCTCAGGATCACCTTGAAGAATGCTCCCACTACTTATGGGATCAACAAGGGCATTCTCATTAATTTTAGATGAGCTCCCACTATCCTGAGTTGCGTCCGACAATTCATATAGCTCACTATCGATCCTGGGACACTTCTTGCTGAGATATTTATCTTCTATAAAGGTAACATTACGAGATTCGACCTCAATCGAACCTCCACGCTCTTCATGGACTAGGATATAACCCTATGAATTATCTGGATAGCGTACAAAAAAACACTCGACAGTTCGATTATCCAATTTACTTCAATTGGGCGCAGGGTTCAGTACATGACCTAAAGATCCCCAAGGGTGTAGATTACCCAGAGAAGGTGGCCTTCCTGTCCAAAATTCATACGGAGATTTTAGAACCGACTTAGAAGGGACTCTATTCAAGACATAGACGGTCGTTAGCAGTGCGTCACCCCAAAAGCTCGCAGAGAGATTAGCATATGCCATCATCGATCTGACTATGTCAAGAAGAGTTCTATTTCTTCTTTTAGCCACTCCATTCTGTTGTGGAGTATAGGTGACGCGGGACGGAATCGCAAGCTAACCCTAAAATAGCAGAATCCAGCGTGGAAGGGGCTTAGGGTCTTAAACCTTTGATTAAAATAAAATAAAAAGAAGAAGATAGGAGATCTCTGGATTCGCTCTAGAGAGGCTTGTCGGCTTCGCACCAACGGGTTTCCAAGGCTTCGCACCAAGGCTGTACGTCGGCTTTACACCAAGTCGTACGAGAAACGATTGCTCACTCCTCAGGTTTTGAAAGAATCACTCTTTCGATTGAAAACTCATCTCAAGTTCTCTAGAATTCGCACAAAGCAAAACTCATAATTTTCATTCATCATCAATATTAATTCTCATAAGAGATTATAATGTGTATTTATAAAGAAAAGAAACCCTAGGAATACTACTTGAAATAAAACTCCTAATCAACCATTAAAACTTTCTAATCTAACGGTCATAATTGACTTCACCATTAATCCCTTTTTTTATTACGCGATCACTTTTGAAGGGTCAAACGATGTCCAATTGACGTGAAATTGGTCTTGTTTGAAAGCTTATCGAAGTAGCTTTCCAACAAGACAAGAATCACACAATTCCGACACATATTGATAGACTTATGACCACTTTTCCGATAGTTGCGCAGAAAGTGACGGGATTAACAGTCACATATCACATATATGTACCTAACCCCTAAATAATTCAAATAAGGAAACTAGTCCTAAAACAAGCCACTTATTAAAAGAATCCTAATAAGAAAGGAAACTAAACCTACATAAAATATTGCCTAAATTAATGTGCACACGGGTCTTTAACGGGCCTTTTGAAAGCCCATTTATGGGTTCATTTCTTCCTTGCTGGCTTGCTTCGATTGGCCCGGTCACGATGCAAACATGCGGATCTAAATTCTCCGTCAATAGGTCATGGTGAACTGCCTAAGGATGCCAACACTTTCACAAAATAGTTTAAAATTTTCAGTAGTGTATTCACCACCTCTATCTGATCTAAGCACTTTGATTCTACGGTCCAATTGAATTTCAACTTCAATTTTATATATTTGAAAACACACAAGTGCATCAGATTTCTGTGATATAAGAAATACATGCCCATACCGAGAAAAATCATCAATGAAAGTTATAAAGTAATGACATCCATTTTTGGCGGTAAGGACGATTCTTAGGTTTTGCTTTAGTAGATGGAGGTCGATCTGTGTCACCTTTCTTCTTATCCATTCGAGGTTTCTTATTCTTTTGAAATTTGTCAGTGGGAGCTTTGCGTTTCCGATCCTCGGTGTAATGGATAAGAGGAGCTTTTGATAGAATTATGTTTATTTCTATTTCGTGCCCCAGGTGACAACATAAATCTCTAAGTTTTGATAGACACATTGAGATTGAGAATTTTCTTAGTAAGATCCCAAGAGGAGGGTAAGGAGCCTAACATGGTATTGATTTTCTAGTTTTCTGACGGGGACGCCGACATCGTAGACATTGGATATGGACCGTTTCATGTATACCAACGTCGGAAGAAGCGGAGTGGAAATCAGAAATAGGCGAAAGAGGCGAAAAGAGGCGAAACATGAAGAATTGGAGGAACTAGCAAATTCGATCGATCAAAAACTCGAAAGATGAAGAATGGCAGCGAGAGGAAAAACATATATTCTGGAGTATATAATTCGATCGATCAATCGAATTATATACTCGATCGATCGAGTTTCAATTTCGATCGATCGAATTTCTATGGCAAACTTTTGAAATATGTTTTTTGATCAATCGAGTTTCACTTTCGATCGATCGAAATCGCGCAACTTATATTTTTTTTATTTTTTTCTAAAATTCGAACTGAACTTTTAGGGGCATATTTGTCCTTTTAGAGTTTGTTTTAGGGTTTTATTTTCGTTTGAAAGGACTCCTATATAATGTCCTTAAGTTAAACAATGTAATTAATTATTGATTATTGAATGAATGAGCGTTTTGCTTTTGAGACTTGAGATGAGTTTCTCCGAGGAGTGATTCTTCTTCCCGATAAGGGTTTGGTGTGAAGCCAAGGGTGCGAAGCTCAAAAAATCTATCTTCTATCTATCTATTTCTTATAATCTCTGCTTGTGTTGATCCCATAACCCCGAATCAGCCATCGTCCTTTTGAGATCCTAAACCCTAGCTTTTCCCTAAACCATTGAATCGATTCGATTCAACAACTGTAGCCTCCATCAGACTATTAAACCCAACAATATCGAAATAGCCAGAAAACCAAAGATTCCATCATTGCACTGTGAGCACCTTAATCTGGAAATCTAGAGTTCTATCTCTAGGATCGATCCGCGCTGCAACCTAATGGATCTAACGCCTAGACTGAACCCTGCTCGAATTATACGTGATCCTCCCATGGAATACTACGAAAGTCTAAGGTATTCGCTATATTTGAAGGTTTATTGCTTAATTTAAATTCAATTCTATTTCGGCAATTATTTAATCATTGCATTCACGCGGTTTAGGGTACTGTCCTGCGTCATTTTCACTCAAGTTACTCCTCACACTCCTAAGGTCTGCTATCATCTGATTCATCTTACGAATGTGATCTTTATTCGTACACTCCTGAGGCATACGATATGCTTGAAACTCCATTTCTATAGCACGAATCATTGCGTTAGATTTTTTAGCATATGCCTCGTAAAGAGTGTCCCATAACTCCTTCGCGGTAGGATAAGACTCGTAGGTAGGAAGGAGTTCTTTGTGAAGACTTAGAAGGATAAGGTTTCGGGCTGTGTGATTATGTTTCAGCCATTTTGGTATTTCTCATCTGTAACTTTCATAGTCACAATGGGTACATCCTCATTGGGCTCGTCCATGATTTCTTCTATGGCATATTTGATATCATTCTCATCCAGGAGGATTCTCATCAGACGAGACCAATCATCGTAATTATTGCCATCTAACTTCTCAGTCTTAATCAAGTCAGCAAATAGGGATTTGGCAGCCATTTTTACCACTATTTGAAGAAAAAAAATTGTTAATTATTGGACAATAATGTTACATTTTATGTGCAATCTCCATCAATATTCTCCAAAATGTCAAAGGGATTTCTCGATGTTGAGATGACTTTATCAGTTATTAGATCGGTCTGAAAGTATCACATACCCAATTGAGCATTGCAAAAACAATCAAGATTAATCACATAACTATTGAGTATCTCACCATTAATAGTCTCAATGACAAACATGACCTACTCATCTAGATGTGCATCCAAATATATGATGGGTGAATTACGAAAGATAATCTCAACAAGATCATCGAAGATTATCAAGGTAAACGAGTCAATCATTCAACCAATTACATCTCACATAAATAATAAGATAATATATTCACAAACACAAAGTTGCGTTATCGAGTAATCTTAAAATGACTTGAGCTCATGAATAGTTCCCATATGGATCTATAGTTTAAGCCCTAAAACTATTCTTCCACAAGTAGAACCATTTATTACAACTCGAGTCATTATATGAATGCAACACCCTATGAAGCCCTAAAACTATTCTTCCATAAGTAGAACCATTTATTACAACTCGAGTCATTATATGAATGCAGCACCCTATGAAACTAATGGAACTACTCCACATCAATTGGCGCGCATCTCCTAAAAGCTCCATCACGCCTTTTGATCATTTGTGTCATAGGTACATCTCCATAAGGGTGCAAGTTCGTATTCATGCATTCACCAATTTACAAAATGAAGAAATTACAAAAAATACATCGACTCGATCTAATACAATTTGATCAATTAATAAAACATCCTAGGATGCATGTCATACTCGATAACACAACGATGTGCATAACCCACAACCAATCAACTATAAATGATCACTCATCCACGTCTCATAATAAAATAAAAAAAATTAAATTTTTAATCATCGAGGCTAATGATAATTAAATATTATGAATGATATTCACAAATTTCTGAGCAGATCAAACCGTCAAAAAGGAAATCTGACTGGTCCAATCAGTAGATCTCATCGAATAGATCAAAATCGACTACTTATGGGCCTAAATCCGATAAGTAATGAGGAAATTATTGCTAAAACAAAGAGGCAGTCAAACAATTGCAGTTTTAAAAATTGCGCTGGTGCACACGTTTGACCAATCAGATTGGACCATTCAAATCAATAAAATATGTGATATTTTGCCAAAAGGTAGTTCAGCAAGAGAACATACTATCTAACGGCTCATATTTTACAAAAGGGAAAAAGATCAATGTTAAAAAAAGTGTCAAAACAACCCAAAAGGAGGTTGTAAATGTTCAATATATATACTTTTATATTGAAGCATATTACAACTTGTTGTTAATACAGTTGGTTTAGAGTAGTCTCATATTATATCTTGGAAAAGAGGTTGGGGGTACGAATCCCTCCACCTCCAAAAACATTTTAAATTTATACCTTTGCATTAGGCAAATTAACGGACTTGGTTCAGACCCAAACCCGATTGGATCCAGCCCAAAAATTGTTGGCTAGCAACCCAAAACAGTCCAAACCCGATCTAGACTCGATCCAACATTGAACAAGACCCATCTAGATCCGGCCCAATAGCTACCCGAATGGACCCGACCCAAAACAGCAGGTACCGGACTTTTTTTTTTTTTTTAATTCTTTCCCTTCATCACCCTTTTCATCTTTTAATACCGGCAACGGGTATAAGATTAAACAAAAAAAAAATCGCTGGAATCTAATCATAAAATAAGATAAAAAAAAATTTATACTTACAAAAGCGAAGAAATCGATATGATTTGCTCTGATACTACTGTTGGGATTTGAGATCCCTAATCGCGCGAAAGCAATGGGTGGATCGCAATCGATTCTATACACTTCGAGAAAAGCCGAGATAATTTAATGCTCGTTGAACCGAGCCGTCAACTACCAGAGAAGATGGCGTTATCTACACGCCACGTGGATCTGACGATGATTGATGGCACCGTAGAAGGATAATCACAACTCTAGGATTTAAGCTTAGAGAAGGGAGAACTTGTGAGAAAGAAGATTTTCACCTCCATAAGTTACAATCTCTAAAAACATATATTAATAGGTAACCCTAATATGGCTGTTATACGATGTATATCACGCACACCCTAGGGGTTGTACAAGTGGCATCTCAGCCACTCAAATGACGGACGTCTGTGAAATTTGGATTGATGTTCGTGATTTAGACATCATTCTATTTTTGTGCACATCGTCAATGACGGACATTCGTGATCATATGACGGACGTCCGTGAAAGTTGTCCGAACTTTATGTTTTGTTAGGGTTTTCTTAGCCTATATAAAGGCATGCAAAGACTTTATTTGGGGTTGGTTAATTTTAATGAAAAAAATGTTATGCATTGAGAACTTGAGAGGAAGCTTAATGGAGAGTGAGTCTCCTTTCCCATGTGGGTTTGGTGTGAGGCCAAGGGTGTGATGCTCATGATCTATCTTGTATCTTCTTTTACCTATTCTTCTATTTTGTTTGCTACCATCTATTTCTTCTTCTTGTTTCAAACCCTAAACTCTAAATCTTGAGCTATCTTGACGTCCATCATTGTGGATTGATTCTTTTTTATACCCATTGATCCACAATCGTTGTTGGGCTTGAAATCGCTCAAATTGTGTTGGTTGATCATTCCCTTCAAAACCCCAGATAGGAGCTACGAGAATTCACCTCGATCTACGAGCAACGCCCCAACCTAGAGGATGCTAGAGTTCTATCTCTAGGATAACACCTTCGGCAATTCTAACGGACTCGCGCGCCGGATTGGACCCTAGCACCTAAGAGGAATTCAATGAAGCCCTATGGTATTGCATTAATTTGTGATTAGTTGTTAAATTAATTAGTTTAATTTCGACAAATTAGCATATCATATGCATTTACATATTTTAGGGTCGTTGTCCCGCATCAGAGTTGCACCAATGTAGTGTCGAAACACACCATCACCCGCTTAGGGCTTACACCCGAAGCCCACCCGAGACTGTACAAAGTCGCATGGGTCAAATCCTCATCTATGCCCGTGTCCCAAAGGTGTCATGTGCCGATACAATTAGCCTTGCATTCGGACACCTTGTAGTGCAATGTGGTGCCGATGGATGTGGGTCACATCATCTTAGGTAGGCATTGGCTCTATGACATGGATGTAACCCTCCTTGGACGGTCTAATATGTGCACATTCATGCATGAAGGCAGGAAGATCAAATTAAGCCCAATGCCTCCCAAAGCACCATCGGACGAGAGAGTTGAGAAGAAGGGTGGTCAATCTAAGACCATAAATATTGTGAGCCCTTCGGAGTTTGAGAAAGCTTTTTGGATGAGAACGTGGTGTACGTTGTCATCACCGTCGAGCTTGCAATCGAGTCTCTGGGCGAACACCCTAAAGAGGTTGAGCCGATTTTGAAAGAATTTGCAAATGTCTTCCCGGAAGACTTACCTGATGAACTCCCTCCAATGCGTGATATTCAACACGCAATAGATTTAGTTCCTGAATCCAGTCTACCAAAGCTACCTCATTATAGGATGAATCCGGTTGAACATGTCAAGTAGAAGCGGCAAATCAATAAGCTCTTTCGGAAGGGGTTCATCCAAGAGAGCTTGAGCCCTTGTGCCGTACCCACACTACTCACACCCAAGAAAGATAATATTTGGCTAATGTGTGTGGACAATTTGGCCATCACCAAGATTACGGTCAAGCATTGGTTTCCTATACCAAGGCTCGACGACATGTTAGATATGATAGTTGGTGCCACTATCTTCTCCAAGATAGACCTTAAGAGTGGCTACCATCAAGTCCGAAACCGCCCCGGTGATGAGTGAAAAACCACCTTCTAGACCAAAGATGATTTTTATGAGTGGATGGTCATGCCTTTTGGGCTTTCTAATGCCCCGAGCACCTTCATGAAGCTCATGACCCAAGTGTTGCGGCCGTTTCTAGGCAAGTTCCTTGTGTTGTATTTTGATGGCATCTTGATCTATAGCCATGATAAGGAGCAGCACATGACCCACCTTAAGATGGTTTGCTAGACTTCGAGGGGAGGAAAGTTATATGTGAATTTCAAGAACTGCACATTTATACAACGATCCGTTGTCGTCTTGGGGTTCATTGTCTCGCCCGACGAGATGGTTGCAGACCCGGAAAAGGTAAAGCCTATTATGGAATGGCCCGAACGTAAGAATATTTACGATGTCCGTAGTTTCCACAGATTGACTACATTCTATCGGGACTTCATTCGAAATTTTAACACCATTATGACTCTCATCACCGACTGTATGAGAAAAGGGCAGTTTCAATGGAGCAAAGCTGCACGAGGGCCTTTGCCGAGATCAAAGAGAAAATGGCAAGTACACCCATCATGCGCCTACCAGATTTCTCTATAGTTTTCGAGATTGCATGTGATGCATCGGGTGTGAGCATAGGAGGAGTGCTTAGCCAAGAAAGCCACCCGGTGGCCTACTTTAGTGAGAAGCTCAATGAGGTGAAGCAAAAAAACTCCACCTATGACAAGGAGTTCTATATAGTAATATGATCCCTGTGGTACTGGAAACACTACCTCCGATTGCACAATTCTTATGTCTTATTTTTCGACCACAAAGTTTTGCACTTCCTTGCTTCCCAAAAAAAAGCTAAACCCGAGGCACGCGACATGGATCGATTACCTCCAGGGGTTCACATTTGTGTTGAAACACAAAGTCGGTGTTGGGAACAAAGCAGCGGATGCGCTTAGTCGTCAGGTGACAACTTTGCATTTATGAGCACCAAGGTCGTCGGATTTGAGCGGTTGAAGGAAGAGTATCTTACGTGCCCAGATTTTGGGAAAGACTACACCACACTCTCCTTAATGACCCGGCAAGCACTAACCTCAATTAAGCCCTACAAAGTGAATATTTATTCAAGGGCAATCGCCTATGCATCCCTCGCACTTCATTGTGCGACTTCCTCATTTGGGAGCTACATGCCGGAGGGATTGCCGGTCATTTTGAGAGCAACAAAATCATTGCGCTCGAGAAGATAGGTTCTTTTAGCTTAGCATCATGAGAGATGTTGCCCGGGTTGCGAGGCAATGTCGTACATGCCAAGTGTCCAAGCAAAACAAACAAAATACGGGCATGTACACACCTTTGTCGGTGCCACACGCACCATGGCAAGACATCTTGATGGATTTCATGCTTGGGTTTCCCAAGACTACAAGAAAGCACGACTCCATCTTCGAGGTGGTAGACTGCTTCTCAAAGATGGCCCACTTCATATCGTGCTCTAAAACCTCCGACACAACCAATGTTACGAAATTATTTTTCGAAGAGGTGGCACTCCTTCACGGGTTACCCAAGACCATTGTGTCGGATAGGAATGTCAAATTCACAAGTTATTTTTGGAAAACCCTATGGCACATGATGGGTACCATGTTCCGGTTTTCATCAGCTTATCACCCTCAAATTGATGGCCAAACCAAGGTGACCAATAGAAGTTTGGGTAATCTCCTATGATGTCATGTTGGTGATCACACTAGGACTTAGGATTCCATTTTACCCATGATCGAGTTTACATATAACAATTCCGTCAATAGGTCCATACTAATGAGTCCATTTGAGGTAGTGCACGGTCACAAGCCAAAAACACTCCTAGATTTAATCCGTATGTCCGCATCTCACGCAAATCTGAGTCTGCTAATGCATTTTCACCCCACATTCATAATTTGCATGCCGAAATTAGGCGTAAAATTAATTTGAGCAATGATAATTACAAATTATCAGCGGATGCTCATAAGCGCTTCAAAGAATTCCAAGTAGGTGATAATGTGATAGTTCGGGTTAGGTCAGGACGGTGCCCATCGGGAATCGCGAAGAAGCTGCAAGCCAGCGGTGTCGGACCTTTTAGGATTGCAGCAAGGATTGGCCCTAATGCTTATGTTCTTGAGCTTCCTCAAGATATGGGGATAGCTCAACGTTCATCGTGGAGGACCTAGTTCCTTATCTAGATTCAACCTCACCTCCTTGCAATCCTTTTCAAACGTTTTCTACTCCCGATTCTAACCCAACCCCACAACCGATACCTCTTCCTCCTCCAAGCAAGCAAAGAAGCGAGGTAATCGAGAAGATCTTGAATGATCTTGTGGTTTCCACTCATGGTGGAGGGGTTTCAGAAATATTTAGTGAAGTGGGTGGGTAAGCCGGAATCTGAGAACACATAAGTAAATGAAGATGAGGTCTGCCGCTTAGACCCTGATATGCTCGATCAATATCACGACCACACTTCATCGGTGATGAAGCCCTTTTGGTCTGAGGGAATTGGTAGGGACGCCGACACCGTAGACCTAGGTTTCAGGCCGCACGGGGTGTACCACCAAAAAATGAAGCAACGGAGGATCCACGGGGCCCTAACATCTATCGAGAAGAGACCTTGAAGAGCAGTAAATAGGGTTCACTGCCAATGTGATGGGGACATCTCACGGTACAAAGCGGATGGAAAGTGCAAGAAGAAAGCAACAAGAGAAAACAAGGGAGAAAGAAGAAAAAGAAGCAAAGTTCGTCAGCATATGTCAGACGTCTGTGGCATATGACGGACGCCCGTGGCTTCAAACGAAAGTCCGTGAAATTCAGATGAACATCTATGATTTAGATATCATTCTGTGTTTGTGCACATCGTCGAGGACAAACATCCATGGTCATATGACGGACGTCCGTAAAAGTCGTCTTAACCTTATATTTAGTTAGAGTTTTCTTAGCCTATAAAAAGGCATGTAAAGACTTTATTTGGGGTTGGTTAATTTTAATGAAAAAAATGCTATGCATTGAGAGCTTGAGAAGAGCTTAATGGAGAGTGAGTCTCCTTCCCCATGTGGGTTTGGTGTGAGGCCAAGGGTGCCCATGATCTATCTTGTATCTTCTTTGACCTATTCTTCTATTTTGTTTGCTATCTTGTCATCTATGTCTTCTTCTTCTTTCTTATTTCAAATCCCCTAAATCCTAAATCTTGAGCTATCTTGACGTCTATCCTTGTGGATTGATTCTCTTCGATACCCATTGACCCACAATCGTTGTTGGGCTCGAGATCTCTCCAATTGTGCCGGTTGATCGTTTCTTCAAATCCCTAGCGAGGAGCTACAAGAATTCACCTCAATCTACGAGCAACGCCCCAACCTAAAGGATGCTAGAGTTCTATCTCTAGGAACACACCTTCCGCAGTTCTAATGGACTCGCGCGCCGGATTGGACCCTAGCCGAATCGACCATGGTTACCTAAGAGGAATTCGATGAAGCCCTAAGGTATCGCATTAATTCATGATTAATTGTTCAATTAATTAGTTTAATTTCGGCAAATTAGCATATCATGGGCATTCACGCATTTTAGGGTCGTTGTCCGGCATCAGTTTGCTTTACATATACAGTTCCCTTATAAATGCACTAACATCTATTTAACATATGAAATGTCAAGATTCATATTCTAAGTTTCTACGATTGGAAGACAATAAAGTTATGTTCGATTCCAGGTACAAGCATATACGATTAGTAGTAGATTCAAGAAAAAGGAGTGCGTAAATCATAGTTCAAAATTTCCGACAATACTGAAATGTATTGGTTGATATGTCTTGATATTGGTGACAGCGTAGGAACCGAAGAAAAAATTAATGCCTCAAGCATCGCCCTATACATTTCTTTTCAGTAAATATAATTTGTTGGTATCGCCGATTCAAAGTTTGAATCGGGCGATACCGAGATGATACGTCTCGATATCGACATAGGCCGATAACGAGATGGAAAATGAGATTTAAATCCTTGGCATAAATCTAACTGACCTTACGGCATTATCAAAACAAACATGAAATTTAGTGCTAGAATTTAATCTGAAAATGTGGAGTTAAATACACAATAATTGGGATTTGAATTCGAGTACCTCAGCAACAGCGAATCTCTGCTTGGCTTCATCCAACTCCTTTTGTGTCCCCCTAATGGAAACCCAGATAGACTGCAAGAAAGGCATGTAAAGATGTCAATCTCCATTATGGAAGAAGATATACCTAAGTTGATTTGACTTAAAGCAACAGTTCGATACCCCTATTGAATGATCAGATAGTAACTTGCAAAATATGACCACACAAAAGAAATGCAGTAATTTAAATAATGAAATCGTCATCCCAATATGGAAAATATGACTATACAAAGAAAATTTTAACTAAGGTTTGAAGTGTAAATTTGTACAGTCTGATAGTACATAAAGTAACGGTTAATTAAGGTTATAGGCTCATGTTAAGGAAAAATGAAAAGAATAACTTTCACCTGAACGGAGAGTACAGATGCTATAGTGATGATCTCCTCTGAACATCCAAGTGGGTTTGCTGACAAGATCATTTTGGAGATCATTGGATCCTAGAAAATACCAAAGGTTAAAAATATTGAGATTTGATAGCATAAATAACCACTTATGGCTGGATATACCGATCATTATTCTTACCAGATCCAACAGGCAGATATAGAAAACAACCATAGTTCTTGAAAGTATCAACAGCTCAAAGAAGAAATAAAATACCAGACAAACTAAACTTATTTAACAAATTCATATATGCTAATGTAGGATACGTAGAGAACTTACACCATTTAATTTCCTCAATTGCTTGCAAGCATTTTTGGAGGAATCCACGTCCTAAAGAACTAAACAAGACATCTACTGTTTATGATCTTAAATCAGCATCAAAATCGAGATTTACCACACGGTGGATCCAAACAACACATGATCTGGTTCTAATGCTCTTGTTTTCTTCATCTTTGCTAAGGCTGCTTTTACTTCAGTTTTTTATATCTCGTTGATCATCCCTTCATTTGGTTCCTCTTCTTGATAATATCCTCGCATATTTCATGGTTAACAGATCCTTAAAGTGTTATTGTCATCTACTTTTTATCTCATTCTCTTTTACCCTTTGATCTTCATCTCCAATGCACCTTACTTGGTCAAGATCTCTAGTTTTCTTTTCTCTAATCTTGGGAATTATATATATTTCTTCTCTCCTTTCGTTCTCAGCCTAGTGTATAAATTATCGTATGCTTATACTTAACTTTACTCATAACTTTCTTAGCTTCTCTTTTGGGGACCTTATATATTTCAAGATCATCTGTAGTTCTTATTCTTTGTCATTCTTTAGGGCTTGTTTGATTGCACGAATTGGCGAAACACGTTTTCAGGCCAATACATGTTTGACCTGCATTGGTATTACATGCATTAGCTCATTGTTTGATAGCACAGAAAGCCATGTGTACTGGCCTGAAACGCGCCTTCACATTGTTTGATAGCACAGAAAGCCAAGTAGCTTACACTTTTCTAGCACTGAATTGTATTAAAAGTTGACTTCCACTTATTTTTAGGGGCCTTGAAATCTATATAAATGGTTGATTAGAGGCCAAGGGGAAAAAGATGATCAAGGAAAAGAGATGGACACCGGGTAATATCAATTGACATATTTTTGGGGACCATGAAACCAAAAACCCTAAATCAACCAGAAAACTGGCCAAACCAAATCGACTCGGACTAGACGGAAATCAATTTGAAACCAAATCAAACCGATTCTGGCTCAATTCAGTTTCAGTTTTGACTGGCAAAATCCGATTAGGTAGTATGAGAATTGAAAAAAATCTGAAAAAAAAAAACTGAAAAATCAAAAAATTGCTTAAAAATATATTTTTTTTAAAAACCATTGTAATCCCCAGCCCAAATTCTATAAATTGGGCTAGAGTTAGGAGATGGGAGACACCGACAGTATATATATATATATATATATATATATATATATATATATATATATATATATATATATATATATATATATATCTTCTTTTCCACTCTTTTTATTTCAGATAATACTCCTTACACTCTTTACTCTTCCTTGCATGGCCTTTAAACCCGTTTGCTAATACTAGGAAAGCGGTAGGGTAACACTTCCCGCTTTTCTCTTTATTTGCATTTAATTAGCTCATACTGTCACTTTTATTTTGTTTACAATGGTGCACACTTGAAGCTTTTTCTTTGATTCTATAGGACTTACCGAGGTGACGGAAAGAGATACCACCATAAGTACTGGCTGACCAATGTCCTACCAGAGGAGCACACCATCTTAACTGCATAGGAGCCAAAAAAGGCGATTGAATCTATGACCACGGCATAGAGACCATAGTTGGTGCTCGCAGTTTAAATTGTTAATTCACAGCCATTTAAATGAGCCTGAGGAGATGTTGCTTGCAATATTTATGGACTGAGTTTATTGATTCAAGATTTTTCAACAGGAGCTACAACTTGCACACGAGATTTGTACAGTGGCACATAGGTTAAAAAGAAAGACTTGGTATTTTTGGGACCTGTGCCACATGGAACACCATATAAGCCATCTGATTGGAAGGCTATGATGTAAAGATCTTCCATGCCAAGGAATGGCACAAAACTCGATCTCTAACATCTGATTCCACACAATCAAATCCTATCGTCTGATTTAATGGTTGCCTCTAGTAAATCAGATGATAGAGATTGAGTTTCCTGCCAATCTTTGTTATCAAAGGATCTTTACATCATGGCCTTCAAATCGAATGGCTTAGATGGTGTTCCACGTGACACAGGTCTCAAAAATACCAAGTCTTTCTTTTTAACTCATGTGCCACGGTACAAATCCTGTGTACAAGTTGTAGCTCCCTTTATCAATATATACCCAATTTGGAGAACGGATGAAGCATTTCAATTAGTTCAAAAGGTGCACGAATAAGACGGACATTCAGTTAAAACACGAATGAAGATCTCAAGCTTCTAGTTATTTGGTAAGCCTCAAGTAGGGGAACACCTAGCCTCACACCCAAAATGAGCCACCATACCACCTAATACTATGCCTTTTGCAAACAGAAGTGGACCTGGATGTGGGACAGGTACGAGAGTCCTTGGTGCAGTGATTCAATGTTTTAAGTGCAATGAGGTTCGTTAGAGATCTTCTAAGGGTCCTAAAGATTACTTGATGCATAAAAACACTTCGTAGCATTCTCTGTCATTCCAGCAAGCACAAAGTTGCGAAAATGCATGTAGAAATGGTCGAAATAGTGGGCAATGTACAAGGGAAGGCTTTGGTGGCATTTACAGTGATGGTGACACCAATAGTAGTTAAGATGATTGATGGTTGCAGACTAATATCCTTTAAATAATGTGTACTGTCGGTGGGAAGTAGTGTGCCATCCAAGGTATCAAACTCGGTATCAGAATCACTCCATCTTCGACCGATACGTATTGGCCGATATGGATACGGTATCACCAATACTGTATCGGCCAATTTTATTTTATTTTTTGAAAAAAAGCACAAAAAGTAGAAAAAAAAATCTTTGTATCGGTCAGTATCGACCAAACCCGATGCAGTATCAGCCGATACTGAGACAGTATCGGCCGATACTGACCTGTATTGGTCCGATCTTAGTTGCACGAAGCGGCAGGAAGCGTGTAGTATGTTGGAAGTGGGAGCGTCATCAAAAAGTTAAAAAATTGAATAGTTTTATGGTCGGAAGCAGGAGCGGGAGCGAGATTCCGAAGCGGAGCGGCACGCTAAGTAGAAGGTTCCTACTACTAGGGGTCCGATACAGATACTAATACTGGAAATGGTATTGGCTCTCAACGAAACTGATATGTATCACCGCTACATATTGGTATCGGCTGAGTTTTTATACCATGGCATCGTCACAGACAGTTGGAGCACAAACAAAGGAGAACGCCGTCACCAAACAGTGGGAGAACAAACAAAGGAGATAGTGGGCAATTACCAAGCGCAAAGCTCAACGATCCCAGCAAGATGTATTGATTCAAAAGGGGAGGATAAATGCCGGTCAAACATCCGTGCTTGATTAAATTCTCCAACTAAAAGGTGTTCAATAATGAGATTTGGTATAACGTGGTACCCAATAAACATCATATGATGCTAAGGAATGATACATTTAACACCTCTTGTGGGCATAGAATGCAATTAAATTATTTAAGTAATATCCACAAATACCTACAATTTGATGTATTTTCCCAGAATTAACACAAATTAGTATTATCTATCAAGAGATTATAGTGCCATAACCATTAAATGAGAGCTTGATTCTACGTCGTTGAAAAGGATCAATGAAGTAACCAGACATCGATACTTTCCAAAGGTAAGAGTCCTGTAGCAACTAAATTCACTTTCTAGTAACTACGGAAGATTTTCACATAATATAGGATGCCCTCTCCGAGTCAGTTAGGAGAATTGGAGATACATTAAAATTCTCTGGACACATGAGAAAACAACTGCATCGGGTTGGTATCGGTATCGGTTCTCGACGAAACAGATACATATTGCCAAAACATATCGATATCTGCCCAGTTTTGATACCATGGGTAATACATTGAAAGAGAAAATCACTTATGCAGTATCCTTAAGGTGAAAATTTTTACGATAATAAAATTTACGAGTGTGTCTATCTACATCTTCTAGCATGTTTAATCAGGCACTAATATGGACAGATAGTAGATAAAGTATCATGCCAGCAATATAGGAAACAATTCATGTCACAAATATTACGAAGAGAAATTGGTGGCATACGAACATACTAATGGAATCTCAGCAACATGAAAACCAGTGGGTGATGTAAGTTTAGCGTCTTCATCAACAATGCCAAGCGAGTAAAGAACTTCAAGTGCTCTAATCATTGCCTCTGGTGCTGGAGATGCTGGCCAATCGAAGCCTAGTATATTATCTATACCAAGAGCTTTTAACTGTCAAATAGAAGAGAATCAGAAATTTGGAGACTGCAACACAGAAGTATATGGATCCATAAGAGAATGGAAACTGAAGAAAATATACAACTATTTCATTAAAACATTCGGAAGCCAACTACTAGCTTAGAGGACCATGTGAAAACTATGATCAAACTAAGCAAACAAGAGCGGCAACGCATTACATATATAGTTGATGAAAAAATGATAAAGAAGGAACTTACATACATATCCCTATAATACAAAAGGTCAGGATATTTATACTAAAAGTGACAAATATATATAATTTAAGGCTTACGATGGTAAAGTAGTATACCTAGCATTCTCTTCATGCCAAAGGGTATGGGTCAATAAAGGATGACTACTAAACCAATTAAAATTTTTCTCTCCAGTCATAGACTGAGATTAGTGGTTAGAAACCTGAATGTAGGGAGCAACTGTTGGTGTGTCACTAGTAAAAGATGGGTGTGTCATTAGAGAGTATATCACATGTATAGGAGCATTAGTGATGCACGTGGGAATGGGATCCAATTTCAAGTGGGTTATATATTAATAAGAAGGGTCAGACCATCTAACACACAACACTAATTTCCTCCAATCCAAGTTTTCTCAAACCAGAGCTAAAAGACTTCTAATCAATTAACTACAGCAATTAAAGCAGACCCTCCAGGACCTTTCTTTTGCTGATGTCACCCTACCATTGTTGGCGTCAGCTAGGTCAAACTGTTGACCTCAATGTCAGAAAGGAATACATGATTTTCATTGGAATTTCAAGGTGATTAAGCTCGTATAATTAGTTTTTTTTATTTGATGAATTTTTAATGGTTTTTCGAAGGATTCTTTGAGATTCAAAAAGTTGCACAAATTCACGAGATTCTGTGCTATCGGTTTCAGTGCAATTAATAGTACCTATTTTCGTCAAAGCTATATTTTCATAGATCAAACGAATGTACAACCAAAATCAAGATTGAGTAAGAGGCTCAGGATAGGCCAAAGACAACAAAAGAGAGCAAGGAAAAGAGAAGGAAAAAAGAAAAGAAAAAACAACTAGAACAGTAGCCGCGGCCGCCACTTAACAACATAGAAGCATAGATCGCAAAACAAAGCACCAAAAATCTCCAAAATCTTTTGTCCCTTCCCTCTCGCAAGTAGATGGGTACCCAATCTCTCCCAGGTTAGAATATACCGAATAACAGACTGCAGGGAGTTGTGTTTTCCTTCGAAATTTTGTGGTTCCTCTCCTTCCAAAAGGCCCAAAAGAAGGCACTAGGCAACATGTTGATGAGTATCTTAAGATTAGGATGGTCCGCCAAAAAAAAGACCTCAATGACATCGACTTTCCAAATAATGTCTTTCCTATTACTATTTATAGTCTACAGGAAATCATGGCAGGTTTCATATGGTTCAGAGTGTTTTATGATCTGTTTGGTGGCTGTGATGAGTACCGTAGTTTAGTATGTGTTAGGCATAATTGTGGGTGGATGTGTAATGTAAGGGTATTGTTGTTTTTACAGTATTAATACAATGACTAAAAAAGGACTCTCTCTCTCTCTCTCTCTCTCTCTCTCTCTCTCTGTGGTGATCATGTCAGAAGTTGGGATTTTGTGTTGCCTTTAGCCGAGTTTGCATATAACAATTCTGTCAATAGGAGGAGTTTAGGCATGAGTCCATTTCAGGTTGTTAGTGGTTACAAACCTAGGACACTCATTGATCTTATTCCTATATCATCATTTATAAGACTGTAAGAGTCCGTAGATGCATTTGTACCTTTCATTCATGATTTGCATGCTGAAATTAAAAAGAAGATTGCATTGAGCAATGAAAATAAAAATTCTCCATTGATTCTCACAGGAGATTCAAGGACTTTAATATATGTGATGAAGTAATGGTTTGAATTAAGCTTGAGCAATTTCCACAATGTGTCGCAAAGAAGTTACATGCCTGCGATGTTGGACCCTACTTAATTTTGAAACGTGTTGGTTTGAATGCATGTCCTAGCTCTTCCTCTAGACATGGGATTAGTTCAACATTCAATGTGAAAGACCTTGTCACATATTTAGGTCCAGCGACCATACCATCAAATCTGTTCCTACACCCTTATGATCCATCTAAGCTTATCATCCATCTTCAACCCATTCCATTACCACCACCTGTGCAACCGAGGAAAGAGATAGTTGAGAGGATTTTGCAAGACCAGATAGCTTCAACCAAAATTGGGAGATACAAAAAGTACTTGGTGAAATGGAAAGACAAGCCCAAATCGGAAAGTACATGGATTACAAAAGAAAAGCTTCAACATATAGATCTGGACTTCCCAGATCGATATCACGGTTTTAACTCATTGAGGATGCGTTCTTCACCAGGTGAGAGTTGATCGGGACATCGCACCCGCACAAGCTTAGAAGATGTACCGGAGGCGGAAGAAGCCCATAAAGACGCCCAAAAGCTGGTAGATAGGCGATGGAAGATCTATGTGCACGTGCGCGTATGAATGAAAACCCAACACTCGGAAGGCACGCACGTGAGTAGCAAAAGGAAGGAAAAAATTCGTCAGCATATGATGGACATCCGTGAACTTAGGACGGACGGAGATGAAATGGAGTGCGTTCTGAAATTTTTCGAACTGGTGTCCATGCCCCAGCACAAACATCCGTGATTTAGACTTTGTTCTGGTCTTGTGCACACCATTAAGGACGGACATCCGTGGACGAAGATCCATGACTGTCGTCCGTGAATTTTTGGATGATATTACGTTTATTGAAAATTGATTGCTTTGTGCTATCTATGAGAATTTTATGTTTAGTTAGGGTAGCCTATAAAAAGGCATGTAAAGACAATTTTAAGGATGATATTACGCTTATTGAAAATTGATTGCTTTGTACTATCTATGAGAATTCGTTGAGAGCTTTCTTCTTCCCCGAGTGTAGGGTTTGGTGCAAGGCCAATATTTTTGTTTGCGAAATTCCGATGATTGATAAATCTATCTTCTTATTTTCGATCTTCAATATTTTCAATGCAAAGCTATTTAATTAATTAAATTTAGTTTTGTTTGGTTGTTGGAAATTCTTCACAAACCCATAAAATATTCTCTTTGATTTTACACCTCTATTTCCGCGTTAGTACTTTGAAATCCTAGAATGGGATCGAAAGATGTCATCATGGTTAGTTGTTTGATGCCCTAGGCTAGAAGGAAGTCAAGTTCTATTTTAAGAACCCACGTTCAAATTCCGTAGGGATTATCGTGTCGTACTTAACACTTGATTCAGATGCTAAGATTCTCCTTAATTGAATTCTGCCATTATCCAAGGCGAATATATTGCTTTTTTAATTACACTTTAATTTCAGCAAAATTACATATTAGGGTTTTAGAGTGTGATCCTGCATCAATTTACTTTTTGGATTGATCTGCAGCTCAAGATTTCTCTGGTAGTTATTTGTGCTTGGGGATTTGTGGCTGAGTAGTTTACTACACCCTTTTTATCCTAGCATAGTTATTGGTGGAAGTCTTTTCCACTGTGCACATAGGATCAGTTGTTATCAATATTGGTGGTGTTCTTCGATTGATTTTAGCTTCCTGAAATTATCTTGGGATTTTTCCACGAGTACAACTACTTATCATGGTCTTTAGTCTCTTGTCGAGGTGTTTCCCACATGGTTGAGTGGGTTTAATCCAATAGATTGCATGTTTTTGGTTTCCTTTTGGGATAGAAAACGAATTCCAATTTAAGAACGCTTTTGTACTCTTTGCGAGCCGAGATTGCACACACTTTTCGAGGGAGTCTTCCTACTTCTCAAAGCACATCTACTAACCCACTAAGTTCTTCTGCATGAGCATGTCCAACTATGTATTCTCCTTTGTTTGCTATTTAGATCATTGAATCCGAAGCCACAGACCATATGACGGGTGAGCCTCACTTATTATTCAATCAGCCTCTCACACTATCTCGACAAGTACGCTTAGCGGATGGCTCATACATTCCTGTTTCAAGCATCGGAGATGTTTCTTTATCTGCTAATCTCTCTCTTGCTGATGTTCTTCATCCACATCTTCATGTTAATATGTTATTTATGCATCGTCTAACCAAATCTTTTAATTGTTCTGAGACTTTTTCCTTATTGCGTTCTTCAGAACTTGTGTACTAAAACGTCATTAGCACAGGATATGAAAGAGATGGTCTCTATTACTTCGGTGATGATAGGAGTGCTGCCCTTGCTTCAAGTGTACATGTTTGTCCATCCTCTAGTCATGACACTTTTAGTAAAGATATCTCGAATTTGTGGCACGCCCGTCTAGGACATGTCAATCTTCGGCATCTGTGTTTTTCCATCTTTCAAAAACACATGTAATTCCCTTAAATTCAAATGCCAAACTTGTGAACTCCCAAAACCTTCCTGTACTTCATTTCCTCCCCATAAGCATGGTAGTGAATGCTTGTTTGATCTCATGCATAGTGATGTTTCGGGACCGGCACTTAAAACCTCGTTTGATGGCTTTCGGTGTTATGTCATATTTACTGATGATCACTCTCGTTTGAACTTGTGTGTATCTGCTTAAAACTTGTGACGATGTGCTCTCAGTTTATTTACTACAGTCCAAACTTTTTTTTTTAATCGGTAAAGCAATTATATTGATAAGCAGCAAGAAGCTGAAACGGTCAATACAACGACGCATAGACAAAAACGAACGGCAACAAAAAAAACTGCATCAAACAAAGCCACGGAAACACCGATACGCCATGGGAGGCAAGGAAACCACAAAGACTATTTAGCCCGGATCCCACAGAAGAGTCTCCCCCCTTTCTTCAACGCAGCCGCTAGCCACCCATAGGCACATGAGGTCACGAGAGATTTAAGAATCATCCCCACTGGCATGCACTTACGCTCAAAGATCGACATGTTTGGCTCAAGCCAAATGCACCACGTGACCGCAAAGAAGCTGACCTTCCAGAAATCCTGCAGCTGGCCCTCGAAGCCGGTTTACGACCAAGCCAAAATTTGGAGATAAGGGGAAGAGGGAGCTGCCCACATCATACCGATAGATTTTAGAATGACCCCCCAAATTTTTTGGGCCACCCAATAGTGAATGAATAGGTGATCAGCCGACTCCTCTTGGAGGCACATCGCACAAAGGTTGTGAAGCACTTTACCCCTCCTGTGCAGTTGATCGATCATAAGAATTTTCCCTTTGAATAGCGTCCACACAAAAAAATTAACCTTAGAGGGGATGGCTGCCTTCCACAATCCAGCCCCTTGGAATTTGATTAGGGGACTATTCGAGAGCATCCAAAAGAAGGATCTGACACTGAAAACCCCGTCTTTGATAGGCGTCCAAACCCGAAAATCCAGCCTAAAAACATTCCTCCTCATTTGGTGCAGAACCGCTATCAACCGTGAATAAGAAGTCACCTCTTCAAGTCTAAGGGGCCTACGAGTGACCACCTCCCACAGCCCTCCCCCTTCAGCTTGGGCAAAGAAATCAGCACCCAGCCCATCCGGGTCCCTGGCGATGTGAAAAATATCCGGGAAAGCAAGCTTGAGTGGCCCGCTCTCCGCCCAACAGTCATCCCATAATTAGATCCGAGAGCCATCTCCCCAGTTGTGCCTTAACCCTCTGGCGAACTGCTTCCAAGTGCCACAAATCCCTTTCCACCAAGCAGAGAATGAGTAAATACTAGTGACGTTAATGCCCCAGCCACCAACCAATGAGCCGTACTTTTCCTCCAGCACAACACGCCATAGATTATCCCTTTCCTCTTCCCGACCAACCCTCCAGAACCACTTCCCTAGAAGCGCAATGTTCACCCACCTCAAATTACGGATCCCAAGGCCGCCACAGCTCATGGGCAGCTTACAAGTGTCCCAATTGACAAGGTGATACCTCTTGTCGAACCCCGATCCCTCCCATAAGAAGTTCCTTTGAATTTGTTCGAGTCTATGGATGACTCCCATCGGGCATTTGAACGTCGACATATAGAAATTAGGAAGGCTGGACATAACCGATTTAACCAAGAGGAGACGACCCCCACTGTTGAGGAGCTTCCCTTTCCATGAAGACATTCTCTGCTCAAATCTTTGGATAACCATATCTCATCCCCTAGTGAAGGGCTACCTCAGCCCGAGATACCGAATAGGGAACTTCTCCACCACGTAATTGACCATCTCTGTTAACTCTGCCAACAGTTGATCCTCAGGTCCGATCCCCGTAATAGCTGATTTGTCAAAGTTTATCTGCTGGCCCGACACAGCTTCGTATATAGATAAGACCTCTGCCAAAGATCTGAATTCTTCCACATCCGCCTTCCCAAAAAGGATGGTGTCGTCCGCGTATTGGAGGTGCGAGATGAATCACCCCTGCTAGCCCATCGGGATACTTGATATGAAGTGAAGCTGCCTCGCACGTGTAACAAGCGCTGCAAGAGCCTCGCCCACCATATTAAAAAGGAAGGGTGAGAGAGGATCGCCCTGCCGTATCCCTCTAGTGCTCTTGAAATACCCAACAGGTGATTCATTGACCAGAACCAAGAACCATGTTGAGGAGTAATAGGCCCTCATCCACCCCCTCCACCTAGATCCGAATCCAAGCCTGCCAAGCATATAATCTAGACATTTCTAATCCACCCGTCCATAAGCCTTTTCCATGTCTACCTTCCATAAAGCCGCGAGAGATCAGGAGCGGTGGGCCGAGTGCACCACCTCTTGGACCACGGCCACCAGGTCCACCAACTGTCTCCCTTGAATAAAAGCCCCTTGGTTTGCCGAAATGAGTTTTCCCATCAAAGGCTTGATGCAGATGGCAAGCACCTTTGAAATGATCTTGTACAAACAGTTAAGCAAACATATAGGACGGAAATCTGACAACTCTTTGGCGTTGTCTTTCTTAGGGATAAGCGTGATGAACCTGTCCAGTTCAAAACCTCATTCAAAACCTCAATATTATCAGCTTTAAGAGTCGGCCAAAAGTAATGGTAAAACTCCATAGTGAATCCGTCAGGTCCCAGAGCTTTTGTTCTTCCCACTTTGCTTGATGGCCAGCCACACCTCTTCTTCACTGAAGGGCAGTTCTGCCTCAGCCTTGTCGGTATCCGAAATGGTTTGAAACTGCAACCCGTCCAGTTCAGGGCGTTTTCGACCATCGGCTAAGTAGAGATTTTTGTAGAACTCTACTGCATGAGACTTTATCAAATCTGGCTCGGAGAGAGTCACGCCATCAACTGAAATCTGGCCCAAGTAGTTGAATTTATTCCTTGCGTTGGCCACCGCATGAAAGAACTTGGTGTTATTGTCTCCCGCTTTAAGCCACTGAACCTTGGCTTTTTGTCTCCAACAAACCTCCTCAGCAAAGCACTTGTCATTGAATTCCAATTTCTTCAAAGCTCTCTCCCCCTTCTTCTCCGCTTCCGAAAGATTCCTATGCTCCTCAAGGTCATCTAGCCCCTTTAAACAGCGAAGCAGCGCCTCTTTTGCTATATGAACAAGCCCATATGCCTCCCTATTCCACACCTTGATGCGGCCCTTCAGCCATTAAAGTTTAAAGACAAGTTTGAATGTTGCTGTCCCCTGTGGAGAGGATTCATTCCACCACAATGGCACCGAATCCTTGAAAGTGGCGTCGAGCAGCCACATGGTTTCAAAATGAAAGGGAGAACGCCCCTTCCCCCTAGAATCATATCGGAGCACCAACGGCCTATGGTCTAAAACAGCCCGGGCCATGCTTCCAACTCTGGCGGAAGGAAATAACTCGACCCATTCCGAGGAGCAGAGAAATCTGTCTAGACGGCTTAAAGAGGGAGCGTCCTGTAGGCTGGACCAGGTGTATCTCAAACCAGAGGAGAGTAGGTCAATTAATTCCCAATCGTTGATGAACGAGTTAAACGCGCGCATCACAACCTTATCGGGAGGCTAACCTTGCTTTTCATGAGGCCATCTGATCGCATTAAAGTCTCCCCCCCAAGCATATCGGGAAGCCCCATCTCGTCGTGATGGCGGCCAATTCGAACAAGAAATCCCCTCAATTACCCTCGTCCGTAGACCCCTAGATGCCCGAAAACGCCCAAACCGCCCCGGTGTCCCTATTTCGGAGCACCACCGAAGCGGTGTAGTGGCCCACTTTAGCATCAATTTTTCAAAAAGTGATAGGTTTCAAGCCACCAGTATGCCCCCCGAGGCTCCAATGGAGTCGACCCCCACCCATCCCCAACTGTTGCCCCCAAGAACTGACGCGACCTTGGCCTAATCACAGCTGCCCCACTTTGTTTCCTGAAACAAAATAACCCCCGGGTTGGAAGTAGCGATGATTTTTTTCACTGCATCTCTTTTAGAGATGTTGCAAATGCCCCACATTCCATGAGAAAATCTTCATCAAGAAACGATACTGCTCCCGCCCCTTAGGCACCCGGGCTCTAAACCCCCCCGGATCCCCACCATCCGACATCCCCCAATGCAATCTCGCCAACTCCCGAGATTTGGACCTCCTCTTCTTCCTGTCCGCAGATTTCCGGCTAATAAGAATAGAGCTAAACACTTCTCTGAGAGCCCCATCAGACCCTTTAAAGGACATCCCTAGTTCTCGGCCAACACAAATTAGCCTATCGATCTCATCCGCGTCGGCGAGTATGTCACCGATGTCATCAACAACAGTGGAAACAGAGTGTGCTGACTCTGTGGCCCTGGAATGCTTGAAAGAAACTTGCACCCAGCGTCCGGAGTCATCACGCCGGAGCGATCGAATCGGTAAGATCTCCGCTGACGAAGAAGCGGAAGAGGAAAGCAACTCAGAGGAAGACGAGAAAAAAGACATCGGAGTCTCCAAATGTGCATGGAGCAGAGGCTGGCTCCCAAAGAAGGTGAAAATCTGGTGCGTGAGTGCCTTCGACATTTATTAAAAAGTTCAGGTCCATCACCCAGCTGCAGTTCCCCAAAAGTTATTGGTCATACCCGAGTCCGACATCCCCCTACCCCCCTAGGCCATCATAGTTTGGGCCCAAAGATGGAGGCCAGAGAGATCCGGTCCCGTTATCCTGCAGCAGATAGATGTGTTGGGCCCCCAACCCGTTTCCATCGCTGTCTTCAAGACTAATGACCTGCATTCAGCCCGGGCCCCCTGGCAGTCTTCCTTACCACCAACAACACGTGCCGATCCCCCCTCGTTTCTCCCAGCTACTCGTGTCGGTCTCCCCTCGCTTCCCCCCAAAACACCTACTGAAACCGCCAAGCCATCCTCGAAAGCCGCTTGGTTGTCAGTAGTAGCCCCTATAGGTCCCTTCCATTGAGCAAAGCCCTTTACACGTGTCCCTTTGGCATGCACAGTGATCGGGGCTCTCCTTAACTCCTTCTGTAAGCCGAAAACCATATATTTTCTTTGTATATAAAGGGAGAAGACTCCCTTCCTCCGAGATTTGGCCACGTGGCAACCCCCAACCACTTGTCGCTTCGAAAAGCATGGGATCCTCTCTCGCTGGATGCCCCAACGTTACAAAGGACGACCTGGCTTCCTCCGTGGCACATTAAAAAAGCCAGCTCCAATCGGAAGAGTTCGTAGAGGTCAATCTCTGCATCGTGCCTGTTGAAGGTATCAACGGTGGTAGATCGAGAGAGCCGAGATCAGCTTTCCATGTCGTATCCACCGGTCCTATGATCGAGTCCTCCTCTGGCGTGTCTAACTCTTGGATCTCCGGCGGTTGTCTGAATTCTCCACCCTCTAGATCATCAGCCGATGGAGCAAGGTCCCCCGACGCCGACCTAATGCTCCCCGGCGCAGTCGGCCACCCCAGCTTTAGTTTCGACGAGGACACATCCCCCTACGAGATCATATTCCCCGTTCGGCCGACGAGATATACCCCGTTCCCAATTGGGTGGATGAGAGATGAGAAATTTTCTCCGGAACGACCGAATAAGTGTTCATGATCTCCGATGGACCCCGCTGGTTCCTGCTCCAAGTGCCTCGGGAGGTGAGCCAGCTCACCCACCTCCACATCTATAAAGATTTGAACGTTTTGTTCGCCGATCTGGATAATGCAGTATCTCGGGATGTCGTCGAGGCGATCGACAGCGACGAGGATCCGAGCAAAGCTTGTCTCCAACAGGACCGCGGTGCTCCATCCCAAGACCAAGAGAGACCCACAAAGCGAGTCGATCGCATCGAATACCTCGGAGCACCAGGCATGCAACAGAAGTCCCCAGAGTCAAATCCACAAACCCCCATCGAAAGAGACTAGGAATGCCTCCCTAGTCAACCTATCCCACCGCCAACAAGAGGCCGAGACCCGGTCGATCAGAAAATTTGTGAGGGAGCATAATCTAATTAAGGCTGCCTCGTTAGGGGAACGAAGTAAATAACTGGAAGGAGAACGAGGGGAAAGGTGGGGTTGTTCGTGAAAACCCCAACGACTATGTAACTACTTGTAAAGTTGTATGGGTTGTAGTGCATTAATGGTGAAATGAATGGTTGCCCAAAAGAAAGGTAGATTAGATGCTAATGCCAATAGTTCTTGATTCGTGCAATCCAAAATCAGTGGTCGATCTCCAAGCCCCTTCGCCTTTGTCTTCGACTCTGGCACCCTCCTTAATCACCTAAGCAAAGGAGACATTAGGGTGGACCCTACCGAAGCAGTTGTGGGTTTCACTGCGATCCGAAGGAACCGAGATATCCCTAAAATGTTTTCCTGCAAACGACCAGCCATTGTTGAGGTCCTTAGGTTGGGCGCCATTGATGACCACCTGACGCTTGGCCAGCCCTCCCAGAGGCTGGTACCGATTGTTAATGGTACGAGCTTCAGCTGTCCGCTGCACTGCCGCGGCACTGTGCACCCGACGCGGAGGCACCTCGCGCGACAACTGAAGTTGAGATTGTGGCACACCGGGCATATCCAATCTCCAACCCGCATCACCATATCAGTAAATCTGTTAAAACCAGGTTTTACTAATTTGCCTACAGTCCAAACTCAACTTGGCAAAACTACTAAGACTCTTCGATCAGATAATGGTATAGAGTACACTTTTAGTTATTTTAAGTTCTATCTTGAGAAGATGGGAATCAAGCAACAACTTTTATGTCCTACTCCAAAACAAAATGGTGTTGTGGAACGTAGGGAAGGCATCTCATGGATGCTGCGAGATCTCTTCTATGAGGAATGAATGTTCCCCAATCCTACTGGTTGGTTGCTTTAATTACAACAACTCGTTTGATTACCCCTAACCTAAGCTGCATTTCGAAAAGCCAAACTTTGTTTCATATTTCTTAGGCCTAATGTTACTTTATTTGAAGTTGAGCCTAAAGTCTTTGGATGCACCTATTTTGTTCAAGATCTCCATCCCCAAAGACAAACTTGGTAACAAAGCCCTCGTTGTATTCTTCCATGTGTAAAGGATATTGATGCTACGATCATAAGCTTAGATAATTGTTTTCCATGGATGTGACTTTTTTAGGAATATTACATATTTCTCTAATGCTTCTCATATGCAGCTAATTCCTACATCCTCTATTCAAAAAGAACAACTTGCAGCTTATCCTCTTCCAATGTCTTCTCCTCCTGCGAGTATTCCTCCAGCTCCTCCTACATCTATGTGTGATTGGCTCACTATCAAGCACTCGTATCAACGCCAAAGCAAGTCAGTTCCTCCCACTCAAACGCTTATGTTACATGACCACATAGAGGCAAGTCCTTCAGCTATACTACATCACCTTTAGTTTCACCCATTATTGTGCCTTCTTCACCTAGAGTTAATGACCTCTATTTACCTATTGCTCTTTTAAAGGTCAAATGGGTTATGTTACTACTCACTTTTTTCCCCAATATGTTTCTTATCAGGCTCTACCCCTGCAAATAGTGCATCCTCCAATATGTTTCGTATCAAGCTCTACCCCTGGCATATAGTGCATCCCTAGCCAGAGCTTCCAGTTTCTATTCCCCACTCTGTTGGTGAGGCTCTTCAGCATCTCTCCTGGTTGCCTGGCATGTATGAAAAATGACGGCTATTGAGAAATCATACATGAGAGCTTGTTCTTCCCTCCTGACAAAAATCTAGTTGGTTGTAGATGGGGGTTGACAGTTAAATTTAAATATGGTGGTACTATTTAGCATATAAAGCTTGTCTTGTGGCCAAAAGATTTACTCAGATGACAGGAATGAACTTCAGTAACATTTTCCCCAATTGCGAACCTCGCCTTTATTCATGCCATCATATCTTTAGCAACGCGTTATCATTGGCTCTTACATCAACTAGATGTTAAAATCCCTTACCTCATAGGCATTCGACTGAGGAGATCTCAGGGGGAGTATTCCGGGAAGGTTTATCGCCTTCAAATTTTGATTTATGGACTAAAGCAATCTCCTAGGGTTTAGTTTCAGCAATTCAGTACAGTTGCTCTTACCATGGGCTTCATCCGCAGCCACTCAGACCATACATGCTCTATTCATATTGGGACAGGAGGATTGAGGACTATTTTACTTGTGCATGTTGATGTCAGTGTAGTCACAGGTGATGATGTTGCCTTTATCACTCATGTTAACATAGAATTTAGCCAAGCATTTAATATAGATTTGGGTCATCCTCGATTATTTCAAGTATAGGGATTACTCGTTCTCCCATGAGATATCTCCTCTCACAGATCAAATAAGCCATTGATTTTTTGCGGGACACTAACATGCTGAGTTGTAGACCTGTCAAGTCTCCTATGGATCCCAAACACCATCTTCTTGTAACCAGTTGAGTGATAGCTCAACTAGTATCCTCTTTCCTTGTGGAAGCAACAGGTCGTGGGTTCTAATCCCCACGCCTGCTCCCGCCCTATGTGCTTCTTTTCTTGACCCTATCCGTTTACCAACCAAAAAAAAACACCATCTTCTTGTTGAGAAAGGGAAGCCTCTATCAAAACCATACGAGTATCAGTGTCTTGTTGGACGCCTTATCTATTTCACTATCACTAGGCCAGACCTCACATTTTCATATTCATTGTTGCTCAGTTTATAGATGCGCCACAAGTGCCACGTATGGATATTGTGCATTGCACATTCCGTTATATTAAGCACTCTCCTGAAAGAGGACTATTCTACCCTGATGTTGGACACCCATCTATCAGTTGCTACATTTGATTATGTTGTGGTCTTATTAATCATCGCTCTACCTCTTGATACTATGTTAATGCTTTTCTCGGAGGTAACCTGGTGGTATGGAAAAGTAAGAAACAAGATATGATTTCGAAATCTTGTCATGTCTAAGTATAGAGCCATGGCACATGGCACAAGTGAGTTCTTATGGCTTTGCTCCCCTCTCACAGAGCGTAATCTTCTCCATCTATGCCCATGCCTCTACAATGTGACAATCAGGCAGCAATTGATATATTGATTTTGTCCTTCACGAGAACGAAGCACAGTGAAGTAGATATCTACTATATTCGGGGAAAATTTCAAGCCGGTATCATTGACACTCCTAAAGTGTCCTCATGAGACTAGCCGGCGGATATTTTCACTAAGGCACTTGAGCCTGCACATCTTCAGAGTATTCTTGTCACGCTGGGCATGATTAGAGATCTATGCACCAGTTTGAGTGGGAGTAGGGATATATGTATGTATAGGGGGAATTTTAGACATGATTTTGGGTGTCTGTAATGTCTGTAACGTAAGGATATTATTGTCTTTACGGTATTAACATAAAAACCGATAGGGACTCCAACCCCAACTCTCTCTCTCTCTCTCTCTCTCTCAACCTAACCCTAATCCCAACCCATCCATTTAATTCACTAAAGTCGAGTTTTAGGACGAGCTCTGGTGGATTTTTAACCTTTATTTTGTTGTATTTTCTGCACCATTTCTATGTATTATTAAGGTATCTCAACAATTGAAGAATTCGAAGTGAATGTTAATAGTGCAAGTGAAGGTAAACATGGACTGCAGAATACCACCGTCAAGTTTGACGACACAAACTATTTGGAATGGTCATGGTCAGTTGCATTGTTCTTGAGCTCAAAAAGGAAAGTGGAATATGTAAATGGTACTATTTCTAAACCTGATTCCATGAAACATGTTGATTGGAAAAATGATAAATGCACATATTACTGAAACTGCAGTACATTGGATTAAATGCACATATTACTGATCACATATTGCCCACAAAAATTCACTGGCAATACCACATGATTTAATGACTGGATTACCTATCGGGCTACGACAAACTCCTAGAGATATTACTAAACATATAACTGGAAGTTAACTACTGTTGATGAATAATTTTGATGATACCTGGAAATATTGATACTTATTTTCATAAGTCTGTTCAGTGTTTTTATACTGTTATTGTTGGAGATAGTATTATATGTATGGTGTGTAGGAAGCAATAGTGTTAAGTATGGAGTGTAGGGTCCACAAAGTAAGTGGATATCATTAGTTATGTGGGGTGTGTCCTTAGTGAATGTAAGGGCTCCTCTATATAAAGAGATCACCTCTTGTAATTCATGGACATTACAGTAGTAACAATGTAGTCCACTTAGTGTCCTATTTTTTTCTCTCTCCCTTTTCCGCTCCATCTCTCTTTCTCTCCCATAAACCCTAAATGGCTATTCTACTCCAGTTATTTCCTTTATTATATTAGTCTATTAGTATTAACAGTTAGTGTATCTGATATTTAAATTGAGTTCGCACTGTTTTTTTTTTTTTTTTTTTTTAAGTGAGACTATATTTCCGAAAAGAAAATACAACACAAAAGACGAGCGAGAAGCTCGCCAAAGAAAAGCGAAAAACAAAAAGTAAAGGGCAAAAAGCACCTATTTGAATCAAATTTTTCACACTGTTTGAGACTTCCTGAGCTATTAGCCAATAACCTATTTGAATCAAATTTTTCATAGAAAAAGAAAGAATAAGTTCAAGAGTTATTTGTGGGAGGTTGTGAAGGAAATCTGAGATTATTGGGTGAGAGTATATGTAAATCATTTGTTTCTCTTCACATAATAGATGTAATCATGTAATGATGTAAATGAAATTGAAAGTGTGTAGAATATATTAGAGGGTTGTAACAGGTTTTCTTGTTATATGAATGAACTCCTGAGTTCTATAGATTTGTGACAGCAATTATGACACAAATTTTTTTCATTATCATTATTGTCCATATTTATACCTTCATTAGGAGTCTGCTAGTTATCGCTGATCAGACGGCATTTACAATCTGAAATCTAGGAACGTCGATTTTGGATCGTGGGATCATGGAATAGAGAAGAAAGAATAAAGAGTAGTGACCGGGACATATTCAATAAAAATCAAAGATAGATACACTTCTCATACTTGAATTAGAATAGAGAAGAAAGAATAAAGAGTAATGACCGGGACATATTCAATAAAAATCAGAAATAGATATACATCACATACCTGAATTACACAGGAAACAAGATTTGATCTTTGCATCTCTGGTATCCCTTCTGCAGGCATTTCCATGACAAAATACTCTTCTGTATATAGCCTGAAAGAAAGATTGGCCAATCAGAAAATATCATAAAAGTCAATAAAAGCTGTCAGATCAGATTATTATATAGTTGACTAGGAAGATCAAAAAAATAAATATTCAATAAACAGTGCAAAATTCCAAACGATGCAAAGGAAAAGAGCAGTTGGAATGAACAAAAGACGTACAATGAGGGACAATGGGTGTTACAGTGTAGGGTCCCCTCATTCCAATAAATTTTTTTTTAAGTCATTCTATCGTATGTTATTTCAATCAAACTTACATCTTTACAGTCAAATAAACGTTCCAAATTCTGAAGCAATAGACTGTTATTTAAATATTTACTAACCAAATTTATGTAATCAATAATAACTAATATTTTACTTGCTAGTTTATCAGACGTATAAGATCATGGTTTTAAGTATCAGCCATCTCTGATACATCATACACATCGGCCGATATGTATAGGGTTAGGCCCCATCCAATACGATATATACCACTGATTGCATATGGGGTAAATATCAGATCAAACTCTGTCGACAAAGCCTCATATTAGGTCATATCGGCCCATATCAGCTCATATTCGGTCATAGGGGCCGATATGTATCCAATCTAAACTGGATATAATACCAAAAATGCCCTTTGGGCAAAACATATTTTGATATTTTCAATTATCTATACAGTTTTTTAATATTTTTTTCCTGAAAAAAGGGACTTCTAATATCAGCCAGTTGGCTGATACATTTTTTTTTTTTTGAGACAGTAACGAAACGATATATTAAACAGAGAAAGAAAGGAGTACATACCTTAGCGGGTAGCAAGGAACTACCCGAAAAAAGACAACCCCCAAAAGAGACTCACCCCTGGGCCTGGAAGCGATCCACAGAGCATAGCCAAAAGACAGCCCCCCATCCCAACCAGATGTAACCAGCAACAGTTACTCACAGCAGTCCTCCCACAGTAGCATGAAGTGCCGGAATCCGTCACTGAACTCTACCATCTTGCTCGCATTCCAGGAGACCACCAGGTCTCTGATATCCCGAATAACCACCGAAAACGGATTTGCCCTACGCCTGAATACTCTATTATTTCTTTCCCTCCAGATAGCCCAAAACACCGCATATACCATGAGAGGCCATAAATCCTTCCTATGGTCATCGACATCCATATCTTTCCACATTTCCATCATGACAGCTGGCCACAAAAGGAGAACCCATTGGACTTTAACGATGTGGAAGACCCTATGCCAAATTTTCTGCACAAAGGAGCAATGCAACAAAATGTGTGCCACTGATTCCCTTTCCCTCATACGTAACAGACACTTGTTCAGAACCGGAATATTTTTTCGAGTCAACTGGTCTCTAGTGAGGATTCTTCCCTGGTTGACTAACCATGCGAAGAATTTTATTTTTGGCGGCATCTTAACCTTCCAGAACCCAGACCATCTTCTGGCATGTGAGACTGTTCTTTCCTGCAGCAGCAACCGATTATAGAAAGACTTAACAGAGAAGTTCCCTTTCGCAATGTATCTCCATAATCTCCGATCTCTTTTGGCGGAGTTCGGCAAAATCTCCCCAATTACTCTTAGCAAGTCCTGATACGCCCCCACCTCCCAATCCCTCAGTTGTCTTCTAAGAGTGACCTTCCATCCACCCATTGCCCAAAGTTACTGATCACCTTGTCTCTCGAATCAGAGAGAAGAAAGATCGTTGGGAAGGCCATTTGAAGGGGCTGCTCCCCTACCCATATATCTTTCCAAATTTGAATTTTACTGTCGTCTCCCCAGCTGAATATCGTTCCTTGAGAGACTTCATGGCTCGCCTCTTTCACTGCCTTCCACCATGCTGAAAACTGATTGGTGTTGCCGTTGCCATTCAGGTCCCCGGCTGATGGTCCGTATTTAGAAGAGACAATTTGCCACCAAACAGTGTTCCTTTCCCCCTTCATCACCCAATCGCCACAGCCATTTCCCTAAGAGGACCTTATTGACAAGGGTTAATTTTCTGATTCCTAAACCCCATTTTCTCTCTTATTGCAGCATTCATCCCAATTTACAAGATGAAATTTCTTTCGATCCCCCGCTCCTTCCCCTTCCCAAAGGAAGTCTCTTACAATTTTTTCCAGCTTTTTCATGACGCATATAGGATCTTTGATGAGAGACATCATGAAAACTGGAATGGATGAAAAGGTGGACCTGATGAGGGTAAGCCTTCCCCCATTGCTTAACATTTACCCTTCCAAGTAGCAAGTCTCCTTTGAAAGTGCTGAACTACCATGTCCCAAATTCGCACCCTACTCCTTTCGGCCCCAAGAGGGATGCTGAGATAGTTGATGGGAAACAATTCACTCTTGCACCGGACTTCTCTTGCCGCAAATTCGGTCTCTTGCATTGACAAATTAATTCCGACCAAACTTGATTTATGCAAATTAATTCTCTGACCAGAAACTCCCTCAAAAATAGTTAGTAAATCTGTAACCGCTTTTAACTCCTGGTCTCCATCTTCTTTGTTACAGAAGACCATGGTATCATCCGCATATTGAAGGTGCGAAATCCGCGGTCCATTAACCGCCATCAAGACTCCTCTTATAAGGTTTATCTCTTCAGCCCTCTTGAATAAGTTGTGAAGTCCCTCCCCGCCCCAGTTAAACAAAAGAGGTGATAAGGGATCACCCTGCCGCAACCCACGTTTACTTCGAAAGTAACCTTGAGGAATCCTATTGATGAGGACTAAGAACCGTACAGAAGCATAGCAACCTCTCATCCATTTTCTCCACCTATTCCCAAACCACATTCTGTATAGATTATAGTCCAAGAAGTCCCATTGGACCCTATCATAAGTTTTTTCCACATCAATCTTTAGAATCCAACCCTTTTCATTGCGCTTTTTAACGGAGTCGATAGTTTCGATTGCCGATGACGCAATATCCAAAAGCTGTCTACCCAGGATGAAAGCACCTTAAACATTTGAGATGAGCTGTTCAATTACCCCCTTTAGCCGATTAGCTAACACTCGAGCAATAACTTTGTAAGTGCAGCCAATAAGGCTGATTGGTTTGTATTCTGAAATATTGGAGGCCCCTGCACATTTGGGAATAAGAGCTATGAAAGTGGAGTTCATACTCTTGGCTACTCTTCCTGTGTCCTGAAACTCCTAAAGCATGGCCATGAAGTCAAGCCGAATAGTGTCCCAGCAACCCTTGTAGAATTCAGCAGTGAATCCGTCCGGTCCAGGCGACTTGTTTTTTCCCAAACTTCCCACAGCCTTCCTAACCTCATCTTCCTCAAACCCCTTTTCAATTTCTCTGGCTTTATTCGGATCAATGCATTGGAACGGGATTCCATCCATAACAGGTCTGTGAATGACGTCTTAATCATAGAGGTTCTCGTAGAATTCCACAATCTCATTGCGGACATTAATATGGTCCACATGCGACACCCCGTCCACGTGATTGCTGAGATGTAGTTGTTCTTTCTTCTCCCATTGGCCATGGAGTGGAAGAATTTAGTGTTGCCATCTCCCTCCCTCAGCCAATAAGCTTTCGATTTCTGCCATCAAGCCTTTTCCTCCTCTAGAATCAGCCAATTATATTCCATCTTTAGAGTGACCCTGACTTCTCTCTCTTCCTACGATAGCCTTGCAATCTCTTCCACTCTGTCCAGGACCGCTATCTCATCAAGAATGCTCTCTTTCATTTGTGGCAGTTTCCCACAAGTGTCCTTATTCCACTCCTTAATTTTCAGTTTCAGGTTCTTCAGCTTTGAAGTGAAAGTAAAGGTGGCCGATCCTACGACACTGTCTTCACTCCACCACTCACTAATTTTGATTTTGAACTCCTCGTTCTGCAACCAAGTGTTATTGAACCGAGACGTCCCCGCTCGAGATCCATTTCTTCTGTATTCACTGCAAGACAAGACAATCGGCCTATGGTCCGATATGCTTGAAGTCAACTGATGAACAGTAGGCTCGGCCACCACCTCTAAGAAATTCGTGTCACATAGAAATCTGTCCAGCCTGCACATGGTAGGGTCTTCCATCCCACTGGTCCATGTGAACCTCCCACACCAATCATCCCCGGGTCAAATAAAGCGCTTTGAGAGATGCATTCTAAAAACAACTCCATCGCAGTGATATCTATACGTCCGCCATTCTTCTCGTCCGCGCTTAGCAGCGCGTTGAAATCTCCCCCTATGCACACCAAGAAGCCCCATTTACTAAGAACCAAGGATCAAAATTTCGGCTGAAATGACCAAAATTTCGGCTGAAATTATCAGTTTCGGTCCCCACCGAAACAATAATTTGGACCGAAATTTCGGTCCAAATTTGTATGGGATCCAAATTTTCGGTTTTCGGCCGAAATTTCGGTTCAAATGTTTTTCTGTTTCAGTCAAGCCCGAAACCGAAATTTTACCCAAAATTTTGATCCTTGCTAAGAACAGCGCTAAGCTCAAAGAAAAAGTTTCTTCTGCGCCTGTTATCATTTGGCCCGTATACAGTAACAGCAGCCCACTTTTTTCCATTTCTACAATCTTGTAGGAGAGCTGCCACAAAAAAATCTCCGATCTCCGAATCCAAAATCGTATAACAATTCCGATCCCATGCTAAGAGGATTCCGCCCCTAGATCCTTCAGAATCCAGACTTCTCCACTCCCACAAACAACTAGGCAGGACATTTCTAATCACATCGCCGCACTGGCTTCTCCCCATTTTGTTTCCTGTAACCCAATGATCTTCGACTTCTAACATTTGATGACCAACTTGACCGGGGCCCTTTTGTTTGAGCGGCCCAACCCTCGTACACTCCAGCTCAAAAACTTCATATAGACCGAACTGGTTTGCTATCCCAACCCCAAATCAACTAGACCGGCCCTAGTTGGAACCTGTCCCCCACCCCCTCGATGTTGAAACCTCCTTTGTTACCCGGGCTTTCCTGTGACCCTTCCGCCTTCTTGGGTAAAACAGGCCCCACCATGACCTCGGTCTTCCCTTTCTCGCCTTTGTCCATTAGGCCTTGGCTATCTGTTTCCCCCTTTCAATGATATTTCCATATATCTTCAATAGGCTCTTTCTGTTGATGTTAGAGGAGATCCCCAACGTCATCCCTAGAGTGATGAGTTTGTCCCCCTCCCCCGGATCATTTCCGCTGGCAGTAAGCTGATACATATTCAATATATCGGATACGTATCAGCTTGAAACCTAGCCGATATGCCGATTTGCAGCAGGCTTTAAACTCATGTATAAGACCCAACTTCATCTTCATCTCAAGCAACTAAAAAGGTTCATACCCTTTTGATGCAGAAACTAACACAAACCTAATATGATGTGGCTGACATTATTTGTAAGTTAATGTAAACAATTGAAATATAAATTCACTAATTATCAAATATATATATATATATATTCACTAACAAATTAACACAGAAAATAAAGGAAATTTCAAATAAATAATTTGAATTAGGCCCAAAATAGTGTTACTTCTGCAATATGTTCCCTATAGCTAACAACTAGATCTAAAACAATTTAGGGTATTGATGTGGACATCAAGATCAAGAGCGTCAAATTTGAGCCGCAACAGGTCCCCGGCATCGGAATTAAAGAACTGGAAGAAACAGAAGAAAACAGCTCAGATCCGAAGGACTAAAGACATGTTTTAGTCGATCGATTGAATCATAGCCTTCGATCGATCAAGCTTTAGTCGATCGATCGAACCCCAGCCTTCAATCGATCGATGGTGGACAGTGAACAATTAATGAGGTGCATTTATGTTTGTCAGTCGATCGATCGAATCAGAATTTTCGATCGATCAATTTAAGTCAGTGGCCTCAGGCGAATTAATTACTTTTCAATCGATCGATCGGCCCTGGAATCGATCGATCGACTATTTGCACAAATTTTGACGAAATTTAGGCTTTAAGGGCAAACTTATCTTTTTTTTAGTTTATTTGTTTTAGGGTTTTTCTTTTTGTGAGGCCTCCTATATAAGGTCCTTAAACAATGTAATAGTTAGTTGACTATGGAATGAAAATTTGAGAGTTTACTTTGTGCAAACCATAAAAGACTTGTGAAGAGTTTTCACCCAAAAAGCGTTCTCTCAAAACGGAGAGCGATTCTTCGATTCCAACGTGCGGTTTAGTGCAAGGAAAACTCCTTTTCCATCTCTATCTTCTTTAGATCTACGGTTTGCATAAGTAGCGTAACCCTAGTTTAGTTATTTTCAATTAAATCCCAGATCTATCCTATTTTTCTCATAAAAATCCAAAATCAACCTATTTGTTCATCATTAACCCATTGTTAGCCTTTATTTTCGTACGGTATCGAGAGAACCCGCTTACAAGTTCGTTCGATGCCCTAAAACTATCGGAGATCTAGCCATTCGTAAGAACCCTAGTCTTCTAGATCTAATAGGGAATGTACACGAAAAGTAACACTATTTTAGGTCGAGATTAAATCACCTAATTGAATTTCTAGAATCTCCCGTGATAATTTGTTATGAGAAATTGCTATTTTAATTGTTTGAATTAATTTTAATCCTACTCTCAGTCTTAGCATTGCATTTAGTAAGTTCCCACATCAAATTGGTATCAGAGATTAGGTTCATCTTAATTTTATTGCATTTTATTTCAGTTGCGTTCATTAGTGTGCACGTCTGGTGTTTGACAAAAGTCATTAGTCATTTTAGTTCACATGTGTATGTCATTTCGATGTCATTTGATTTTGTCATTTGTGTCTTCATTTGTGTGCACGTCATGTGTTTGTTAAAATTCCTCAGTTGTTGTGTGGTTCATAGAATTGTGTATGGGTTGTGTTTGTGTCAAACATCATGTATGAGTCACTTACACGTCACCATGAATTTCTTACCCATCATGAAAGGGTACTAGTCGAACAAAGGAACTAGTACACACCAAATTCTTGGCAAAATCATAAAAGTCGTGATGAGATTAGAGTTACGGGGTACTCCTACCATCGTGAACCCGAGTACGGCCCTGCCGAGAGGTTCCTAAAATATCAGCATAGAGGTTTCAAATTTTGATGGATTGAGGAATCCCAAAACCTTCATGGAATGGTTGACTAGCATAGAGTACTTTGACTCGTATGACATGCCTGAAGAGTGTAAGTATAGGCTCGCCAAAACGAGGTTGGTGCACCATGCAAAAAAATATTGGGAGTGTGTGGTGTTCTGAAGTAAGTTAGGTAGAAATAAGCCCATCACACGACGGGAGGACATGAACGAACGACTCATCACTGAATATGTTCCTCTCGCACTTCCACCTTCTACGGTGTTCGGAAGCTTAGGTGGATAAGTATCATAAACACACCCAACTTGAGTCAAGGAGCACCTACACCATAGGTCAAAATATCGGACGATACCGATACGTATCGTCCGATACGTATCGTTTTTGGCCCTCAACGATACGATAAAATGGGTTTTTACCGGGTACCCACCAAAACCACATAATTATCGGACAATACGATGAAGTTATCATTCGTACCGTCCGATAATATGGCTGGTTAAAGCTGCACCATAAAAGAGTGAAATTATCATACGATAATTTCATTATTTTGACTGTGGGCCCCCCAGTCACATGTGAAGCACAAAAGGGGTTTTTTAAACCCATCTTTCGACTCATTCTTTCCCCAGCAGCCATTTTTTCACTCTTTAGGCTTGGTATTCTTTCCAATTTTTCACTCTTTAGCCCGTATCGACACTGAATCAACAACGAATCACCGAAAATCGTCGCGGAATCGCCGAAAATCGTAGAGTAGGTGCGTGTTCTACCATTTTCTCTCATTTTCTTATACTTTAGGGGTTTATTATTTCAAGATCTACCCTTAAAATTTCAAGATCTACACCTAAAATTTCAAGATCTACCATTAAATTATTTATAAAAATTAATTTAAAATGGGACATGGGATATGTGTGTGTGTGTGTGTGTGCGTGTGTGTGTGTGTGTGTGTGTATATATATATATATATATATCTCTCTTGAGTTATTTATAAAAATTAATTTAAAATGGGACATGGGACATGGGACATGGGACATGTGTGACACGTGCGCGCGCGCGTGTGTGTGTGTGTGTGACATGTGTCATGGGGTATGTGACACATCAATTACACATGTGTCGCGACACATGTAATTGATGTGTCACATGTGGCATGGGGTATGTGACACATCAATTACGCATGTGTTACGACACATGTAATTAATGTGTCACATGCATGACAAATCAATTACACGTGTCACATGTGTCGCATGTGTCATGGGGTACGTGACACACCAATTACACATGTCACACATACCCCATGATGCATGTGACACATCAGTTTCAAATAAATATGATTTTCAAATATTTTAAAAATTAGAATAATATGATTCTCTAATATTTTCAAAATTAGAATAATATCAACTAAATACTATTTTCAAATGTAATCTAAAATTTTCAAAATTTTTAGAATAATATGAAATAAATATGATAAAATATAATCTAATATTTTAAAAATAAGAATAATATCAAATAAATTTTCAAATGTAATCTAAATTTTTTTTAAATTAGAATAATATCAAATAAATTTGCTAAAGTATAATCTAATATTTTAAAAATAAGAATAATATCAAATAAATTTTTAAAAATTAGAATAATATCAAATAAATTTGGTAAAATATAATATAATATTTTAAAAATAAGAATAATATCAAATAAATTTTTAAATGTAATCTAAAATTTTTAAAAATTAGAATAATATCAAATAAATTTGATAAAATATAATCTATTATTTTAAAAATAAGAATAATATGAAATAAATTTTCAAATGTAATCTAAAATTTTTAAAAATTAGAATAATATCAAACAAATTTTATTTTCAAGTGTAATCTAAATGTTTTAATTTAATCCGATCGTTTGTTCATTCATGCAGGTAAAATAAATAAATATGGTACATGGACAAGATCCAACCTGACAATACGGCACAGCAATAGATGGTGATAGGCTCCGAATAGAATGCAAACTTTGTGGGAAAAAATTGTTTGGAGGAGGTATCACACGGTTGAAGGAGCATTTGGGTCACATTAAGGGAGAGACAAAAGGATGTCCCAATGTACCCAGAGAGGTGAGAGAAGTTGTCAGAGCCAGTTTACAAGCGGCAAAGGGAAAGAAAAAAAACAGAAGCCGACAGAGATAGAGAAATGTATGAGAAAATAAGGAGAGGAGATCCAGAGTTTCCTGCACCTGAACCTGAGGATGATGAGGATGAGGATAAGGATGAAGATGAGCAAACAGCGAGAGTCATGAGGGAGAGTGCTAGAGAAGCACGACAGCGATGAGATTAGGAAGAAGTCGATTATCGGTTTCGGTTCAGGTTGAAGGGCCCATCCATGCCTGCTGCTGGTGGCGGATCTAGTCATAGACTACATGTTGTTGATGGTGATGAGGATATTCAGAAGACTGCCGGGTTGCATAGGTCAGCATCCATGAGGGAGACCAGGTCGTCTACTGCAAGCCGTACTATAGGTCCCATGGATCTGTTCATGTATCAGATAGAAAGCTCTAAACAAACTAAATTGAGTGCAATATCACTGAAAAAATTGGGGAAGAAGCTTGGAAAATCCATTGTAAAATTTCTGATATATAACCACATTTCGAGACAGGTTGTGGAGTCGTCGTACTTCAAAAGTATGATTGATACAACTGCAGAAGCTGGTCCAGGAGTTAAAAAAACTTTCAGCATACAAGGTATTTAGGCCCTTACTAAATGATGAGCATAAGGAGATAGGAGCTTATGTGGACAGCTTTCACGAAGTATGGGATGAGAGAGGTTGCAAAATTATGTGCAATGGATGGATTGGTCCCACAAGGAAGAGTTTGATCAACTTTTTGGTCTACAGCGATGTCGGGACTGTATTTCTAAAATCAATTGATGCTTTTAAACACGCGAAGATGGTTGATTACCTCTTCCAACTAATGGATAAGGTAGCTAAAGATGTTGAAGAGAAGCGAGTTGTGCAGGTGGTAACAGACAATACCACCAATTACAAAGCTGTAAGAAGACAGTTAATGTTGAAGAGACGTCACTTGTACTGGACTTCATGTGTCGCTCATTGCGTGGACCTCATTCTTAAGGATTTGGGAAAGAGAAGCAAGGCACAGGCAATTATTCAAAAGGGAAGAACGATTATATCATACATGTACAACAGTGACAAGTTGGAGAATCTAATGAGAGATTTCACTAAGAATGAGCTGCTTCGGCCTACGATTACACGATTTGTGACACAATTTCGAGCCCTACAGAGTTTGGCTAGATATAGTCGTGAGCTAAAAACATGGTCAACTTCGAAGAATGGAGAAAATATGAGTTAGAACTCCCACGATTAAAGAGACCTGCTTTGAATGAAGTTGGTGACCTGATCTACAGCCCTCAATTTTGGGCAGATGTTGACCACCTGATCGTCGTCACTACCCCATTGGTACAAGTGTTGAGGTTGGTAGATGGTGGTGAGAAACTAATGATGGGATATTTTTACGAGTCAATGGACAAGGAAAAATTGGCTATTAAAACCAAATGCCCTATAAAATATAGATGATATTGGGCGATTATCGACAAGAGGTAGGATGCACAATTCCACAGTACTTGCATGCCGCAGGTATAACATGTTAAACTACTTATGCAGTGATTTTCATTTATTATAATCTAATATTATCCACTGTTTTCATATACTGATGAGATTGCTCATATTTGATGTATAGCACACCACTTGAATCTGGCCTTCCAGTATACGCGACGCTTCGAGTTGAGTGAGGTCAATGAAGTGTACAGCAGTTTGCTCAATGTGATCCAACGATTGCTCCCTGAGTTGGCGGGCCAAGGTCAAGCCATCAGAGATGTGAGCAATCATACCTTATAACTAATAAGTCAAATGTCATATGATTTGTTTATTGATATGTGGGTTATTGTATTCCATCTTTGTAGATTGACATATTAGTTATAAAGTATGATTACTCAAATCAAGCACGATAAACCTGTTGATTGGTAGATGCGCTATGGAGGTGATGGTCCAATACTGAGGCGGGTTGCAATGAGGGTTTTATCGCAAGCATGTTCATCATCCAACTGTGAGCTGAATTGGAGCACTTCTCTCTCATTCACACAGACAAAGAATAGGCTAACTATGGAACGATTGAAAAATTTAGTCTACTGCCACTACAACATACGATTAAGAGTTAGGAATATGCAGAGGACTAACCGTGGTAAGCAATTATATGAAGTCTTAGTTCATACAATTTTTATTTGATATAATTGATGAGGCATATACTAAAACATCTATCATATTCTACCTTACAGATAGCGAATATTTTGATCTCATCCAATTGGATTATATATTCACGAAGGATGACCCCTTGAATCAGTGGATTGAAGATAGAGAAGAGCAAGTGTTGGATACTGAGGGCACCGCATGGATGGACAATGCTGAAAGAGTAGCGGAGTAGTAGGCTTCTCAAACACCGAGGAAGAAAAGAAGATTGAATCGTCATTCAGTGGTTCGATCTGATGACGAAACGTAGCCCTGAAGTGATAATGACGACGATGGGAGTGATGATGGAGGCGATGAAACCCACGTTCGCACTAGTGGTGGAGGGGATGATGTTGATCCCTCTTATTCTTTCTCCAATATTACCTCACGGGATGATGAGTCGGTAACAATATATGACACTCCTACATTTAGAGGTGGAGGGGTTGAAGAAAGAGGAGAGTCAAAATCTTACCAAACACCACCACCACCACAAGGTCCACAAGATGATGTGGGTTATATGACTTCTAGCTTCGGGGGATTTAGTTTGCAAAACACCGAAGATTTAGCAACTAGTAACCCATACTGTCGGCCTCAACCAACCTACCCCTGGCCATATGACTTCGTTAGTCAAAATTTTGGAGGCTCGACCTTTACGTATTACACTGAGCCATATTCGCCGTTAATGCCTCAGTTTCAAGGGGGCACATATGATCATGGGTATCAATATGACAAACATTACAGGGAAAGCTCGTGCACCGATGATGATGATGATGATGATGATCACAGGGCTAAGAACCACCACGAAATTCAATGTGGCTTTAAAGTAAGTTTTTCATGTACAATATACCTTTCAATTTTGATCATGAGTCATGTACAATGTAATTTAGGTTCTGCGTTGATAAAATTATGAAATATGCATCAAATAAGCCTTAAATAAATTTAAAAAAAGTTGAAATAAATAGAAAATCATTAAATTTAATATTCCTGATTTTTTTAGTATTTTCAAGATTTTGTTGGAAGAAAAAAATGAAATTTCAATGTATCAAACCGATACATTCAATGTATCGCCGATACATTGAATGTATCGGACAATACCTGATACGTATCGTCCGGGAGGTCAGGACGATACGTATTGATTTTCCGGTATTTTAACCCATGACCTACACCAAAGAGAGCTCTAATTTCTGGGTTTCACCATTGAAACCCACGAATACTCCTCCGAGGCTCCAAATTGATCACGGGAAAGGAATTGTCCAAGAGAAATGTAATTTCGGGGTTCACCCATTGAAACCCGTGCTTACTCCACCAAATCCCTAAATTGCCAACGAAAGAGGAGTAAGTGTTGAGAGCCCTAAACATTGTAGTCGTAACAAGTGCTATAAGTGCCACACTTTGCATACCCACGCCCCACAAAATTTTCCACTCCGAATTTATTGACTAAAATAGAGTCCTAAGGAGCTAAAGAATAGGAAGGTGGAAGTGTATGACCCTTGTACCGTGATGAGTGAAGAGGAAATAGAAGAAGCGGAAGAAAGTCTAGTTTGTGTTAAAGAGACCTCCATTTCCCTTTTGAGTAGTGATGTTGAGTCACCCACATGTGAATCAGCCGAGTCACCTACGTGTGATTGGACCGAATCACGTACGCGCGATTCGTTAATGTCCGTAGCGTCAGTTGGGCATGAGTCCTTGTTGTTGGTAGAGTAAAGTGCACTAGAGTCTTTGAAGTTGGTCGAACCGACTACACACGCACCAATCGAACCACTGGCCGATGAGCCATTGGTATCTATAGAATTGGGTGCTCAAGACTTGTTGGTGCCCGTTGAGGCAAGTACACGTGAGTCTATCAGACTGGGTACCCCAATAACCATTAGTTTAAATTGAATCAAGTATCCCAGAGTCTTTGGTTTTGGTTGAAGCGAATAGGCACGAGTTACTCGAGCCGAGTGTACGTGAGCCATTAGTGCCCCTTGAGTCGATCACACATGAGTTGATCATATCCACAGAGTCGGTACGAACATGTCAGCATTCTAAATTGCATGGGATTACCATTCAGATTTTACTGAACGATGAAAATACGCAGAATGTCACTAATACATCATATTTGTTTAATGAATTTAATTACGACAATTGTGTGCTAATTCATGATAGTCCCGAGCATGTGAAACTTTTCCCGACCTTGAAAGGTAATGATGGAAGTCTAGGATTTCCTCTAGACAAGGGTATTCTTCCGATAGTTATGGTGGCAGATCTTACGCCCATTTCAATCCTTGCCACAATGTCTTTTGATTCATTCCTTGCTACCCGACCAAATGAGTCAAACCCATTTAGCCAATTCATAACCCATACTCTATCTAAGCTATATGAGAAAAGGTTGAATGAGGAGGTTGTAGAGTATCCAAACTTCATTACCAATGCGGGTAAACAGCAAGAGTATCTCACAATATGGAAGGGCAAGCCGAGAGCGGGGTATCCAAAGCGTACCGTACGTGAGCCCTATAACTCATCGGAGATGAGTTCTCCTACTTGGTGAGAATTGATGGGGACATCAAGATCAAGAGCGTCAAATTTGGGCCGTAACAGGTCCCCAGCGTCGGAATTAAAGAACTAAAAGAAACGAAAGAAAACCGCTCAGATCCGAAGGACTAAATACATGCTTTAATCGATCAATCGAATCATAGCCTTCGATCGATCGAGCTTTAGTCGATCGATCGAACCCCAGCCTTCGATCGATCGATGGTGGACAGTGAACAAATTAATGAGGCGCATTTATGTTTGTCAGTCAATCGATCGAATCAGAATTTTCAATCGATCGATTTAAGTCAGTGGCCTTAGGCGAATTAATTACTTTTCAATCGATTGATCGACTATTTGCGCAAATGTTAACGGAATTTAGGTTTTAAGGGCAAACTTGTCTTTTTTTACTTTATTTGTTTTAGGGTTTTTCTTTTTGTGAGGCCTCCTATATAAGGTCTTTAAACAATGTAATAGTTAGTTGACTATAGAATGAAAATTTGAGAGCTTGCTTTGTGCAAACCCTAGAAGACTTATGAAGACTTTTCACCCGATTCCCGAAAGAGTGATTCTTTCAAAATGGAGAGCGATTCTTCGATTCCCGCGTGCGGTTTGGTGCAAGGCCAACTCTTCTTTCAGCTCTATCTTTTTATTCTATCCTTCCCTATTTATTATCTGGTAATATTTTCCCTTTATTAAATGCTAAAACCCCAAAATATTGTTAGTTTAAATCTTTCGATCTACCCATTTTGACTAATTTAATCCCTTGAGCCTTCATTTTCCCAAACCTTTGAGTCAAGAGACGACACCATAATTATCGCTTGATGCCCTAAACTAGATCGAAACTTGAATCCTTCATCGGATCCGTTTTTCTAGATCGTTAAACTTAATGCATGCAAACGCTATATGGAATTAATTTAATTATTTTAATTAAATTCATTGAATTATTCATGTGTTTGGGATGATTTCGAATATTTCCATTAATCATTTTAATCTGTGGTTAATCCTAAAATCGCATCATTTTAAAGTTTAGCGTTAGTCCCGCATTTGGTATCGAACGAACTCACAAGTAGATTCCTTCGAATCTATGCGGAATTAACAATAAAAGGATTCCAGGTATTTGAAAATCAGAGGGCTCAAATAGAAGAAATTTTGTGTTAGGACGATTGAACGATCTTTGGAAAAGTTCGGCAATCGCATGACGGGTGCACTACTCATCCGTTGTTTGATCTCATCAAAGGCTTTCGTCACCGCTTTGCCCCATTTAAAGTCCCATTTTTTCATGCAATCTGTAATTGGGGTCATGATGGTGCTAAAGCTTCTGATGAAGCAACAATAAAAAGTAGCCAAACCATGGAAGTTGCGGACATCATGTATGTTCTTAGGTTCGGGCCACTCCACAATGGCTTTAACCTTTTCGAGGTTCGTGACCATTCCATTGGCCGAGATAATGAATCCCAAGAAGACAACAGAATGTTGCAAGAAGGTGCACTTCTTGAGATTTGCAAACAACTTCTCGCCCTTGAGGGTTTCACAAACCAAGGTAGTTCAAGTGTTGATCCTTGTCATGACTATAGGTCAAAATGTCATTGAAAGAAACAACAAGGAATTTGCCTAGAAAAGGCCTCAACACTTGGGTCATAAGTCGCAGGAAAGTACTCGGGGCATTAGAAAGCCCAAATGGCATGACCATCCACTCATAAAGACCATCCTTAGTCTTAAAGGCGGTTTTCCACTCATCACCGGGACGGATGCGGACTTGATAGTAGCCACTCTTAAGGTCTATCTTTGAAAAGATAGTGGCACCAACCATCATATCGAGCATGTCATCAAGCCTTGGTATGGGAAATCGATACTTAACCGTAATCTTATTGATTGCACGGCTATCCATACACATGCGCCACGTGCCATCTTTCTTCGGAGTGAGTAGGGCAGGTACGGCACACGGGCTCATGCTCTCTTGGATGAACCCCTTCTGAAGGAGCTCATTGACTTGCCGAGTCAACTCGGTGTGCTCAACCGGATTCAACCTATAGTGAGACAGGTTCGGTAAGGTAGATCCGGGAACCAAGTCTATTGCGTGTTGGATATCACGCAAGGGAGGGAGTTCGTTTGGTAAGTCTTCAGGGAAGACATTCGTAAACTTTTTCAGGGTCGGCTCAACCTCCTTGGGACACTCACTCACCGACTCGGGAGCACTCTCTACGGTGACAACTACGTACACCACACTCTCATCTATCGATACTTTCTCGAACTCAGAATGGCTCACAATATTAATGGCTTTAAAACGCTCGCCCTTCTTTTCGACTTTGTTGGTCGATGGCGTTTTGGGAAGCAAAGGGTGTAAAGTGATCTTTTTGCCTTTATGCATGAACGTGCATATGTTTGATTGACCAGAAAGAGGCATGTCCATGTCGTAGAGCTACGGCCTTCCCAAAATGATATAGCCCACATCCATCAGCACCACATCACACCATAAGGTATCCGAATAAGAACATAATTGAATCGGTACACAACACCTTTTCAACACGGGAATGGATGAAGAATTGACCCATGCGACTTTATAAGGTCTCGGGTGGGCTTCAGGTGTAAGCCCCAAGTGACGTATGGCATGAGTTGATATTACATTAGTGCAGCTACCGCTATCCACGATGACCCTATAATTCTTTTCACCAAATCTGGCAAAGGTGTGGAAGATGTTCTCCCTTCACCAGTCATCCTTTTCATCTCGTTGAGGCTGTGCAAGGGCACTCCTCACAACTAAAGCATGACCAATAGCATCACCCTCTTCATCACTGGGTGTGCTACCCGGCACAAATACTTCTTCAATCACTACCTCATCATCATCATCCTCTTCTTCAATGAAGAGAGTCCTTTGGGGTCTTTTGTAGGGCATTGGGCGGCAAAGTGTCCTATCCCATGACATTTATAGCACTTTACTTGAGAATTAACCCTTGAGGATTCTCCGACTACACATTTTCCCTTTTCAAACCTCGAATTGGTAGGGGCAGGTTGTGTAGGTTTGGGAGGATGATTAAATTGTCCCTCACCGAATCATTGACCACTATATTGTGGCTCGGTTCTCTTCACCACCGAAGTTTTCAAATACCGTTCAAGATCTTGCACAACGGCATAGCACCTTCCAAGAGTTTCTACAGGGTGAGAAATTAATTCTTTTTGCAAATCAATTAGCAATCCGGTGCGAAATCTAGAGAGTGATTTCAGGGTCTGCCGATACTTTTGCCCTCATCATGAACTCTTCGAATTTGGTAATGTAATCGATCACAGGCATACCACCTTGACGTAAATTTTATCACTGGTCGAGGAGGCGTTGCTGGTATGATAAAGGAACATACTTCTCAGTAAGTCGTTCCTTCATGTCGTCCCAACGGGTAATGGGAGGACAACCCGCATTCACCCTGATGTGTTCGACATTGAGCCAGAAAAGTCGAGTTTGACCAACCACTTTCATTTTAACGAGTCTGACACAACGGCCGTCATTCATGGCATACCAATCAAAGTGTTGGTCCATGTCGGAAAGCCAATCGAGGAAGACGGTAGGGTCCATTCTTCCATCAAAAGTCAGAATCTCAACTCGAACATTCTTAAGAAGTTGAACTTCAAGGTCATAATCATCTCTACGATGATCCCTACAGTTCCGGTTTAGATTGTCTTGGCGACCATCTCGTTCAAAGTGAGGACCTTCACGCTCTTGGTGTTAATCTTCAAGTTCACCCATCACTTCCAATTGGTTGATTTGATCATGTAATCTATCATTACCAACTCCTAGGGATGTTTGGGTTTGCTCTATGGTATTCAGACATGCATTAATCGCACCCAATTCTTCTCGTATAGCACTAAGAGTATCAAGAACCTCATCCGAAGCCATGGTGATCACAAGGTCTATTAGGGTTCTAATATGGAATGCAATATGGACTCACAAAAGAAAACAATGCAATAAAATAAATATGACAAGCAAAAATGCCCTAACCTAGAAAACCTAAGGCTCTGATAACAAAACTGACACGGGATGGGAACCCTAAATTGCGTGAATATGAATTTTAATGCGATTTGGCGAAATTAAATAAAATTAATTCAAGAGTAATCTCAAAACTATCACGATACCTTCGGGTTCGTGGAATTTTGGTAGGTAAATCACGCAAGATCCGAATAGGGTGTCCAATCCGATGCACAAGTCCCGTTAGATTAGAGGCGGGATCGGGCCTAGAGATAGGACTCTAGCTTTTCCAGGCTTAGGCGCTCGTCTTCGATCCGATGTAGATTCACGGGTTCGAACTAGGGTTGTAGAATTTGTTAGGTTTGATGGCTCATATGAAAACTAGGGTTTTTTATGGAAATAGGTTTTGGGTTTTGGATTATGGATTCAATATGGGTAATGAATTAATAGCAAAAATATAGAGCAAAGACAATAAAAGATCAAAAGATAATAGATGGGATAACAATAGCTTTTGAGAATCACTCCCGTGGCCTCACACCAAACCCATATCAGGCAAAAGAATATTCAAGCATAAAAGCATTCAAATATTCAATCAACTAATTAAAAAGTGTCTACAAGCCTCTATATATAAGCCACCAATAATTAATTCAAAATAGAAAAGAGTCCTAATAGAAATAAAACTAAAAAGGCAGTTTTCAGTCAAAATAGAAGTTTAAATAGCTAGTTTTATGTCACCTTGACAATGCTTCCCTTTACTTGTGTTGTGGGACAATGATGTAACTATTCTGTAGCGTTGTGGACATCGTCTCTTGACAACTGTTTCAGCCTTCTATTCTCCCTTGAAGCTATGGTACTCGGGCTTCCTCTACGCTTCTTCCGACGCCGGTAAAACTGATGCGGTCTGAATCCGATGTCCATATATGTGGCGTCCCCGTCAAAAAGACATTGTGGCATAAAATGGGGACGAGGCTTCAATTCTCATCGGCATATCATCCCCAAACCGATGGACAAATTGAAGTTCTCAATCGAAGACTAGGAAATTTATTGAGGTGTCTTGTAAGTGAACAAGTTAGAAGTTGGGATTCCATTTTACCTATCCCAAAATGTGCATATAACAATTCGGTTAATAGAACCACATGAATGAGTCCATTTCAAGTTGTGCATGGTTACAAACCTAGGACACCCATAGATTTTATTTCGATGTCAGTTCATCAGAGGTCGTCAGAGTCTACATCTACATTTGCACATCGCATTCATGAACTTCATGCTGAGATTAAAAGAAGGATTAATGTGAGTAATGAAAATATAAATTTTCTGCAAATTCCCATCGAAGGTTCAAAGAATTTCAAGAGGGTGATTTTGTGATGGTTTGAAATAGACTTGAGCGCTTCCCTCAAGGAATTGCTAAGAAGTTACAGGCTCGTAGTATATAAGATTTTGAAGTGTGTCGGTCCTAATGCTTATGTACTAGACTTACCACCATAATTGGGTATTAGGGCAACTTTCAATGTAGAGGATCTCATACCGTCCTATGACCCTGTAATTACACCACCTAATCCTTTTGAAGATTCCACATTCGATCCTATCTCTGTTTCCCTCCCTATTCAATTAGTTTCGCCTACACGTCCGTCTCATGAGATAATTGAGGATATTTTGGAAGATCAGATTGTGTCTATAAGCCAAGGGGGATTTCAAAAGTATCTTGTCAAGTGGAAGAATAAGTCAGATTCAGAGAATACGTGGATCACAAAAGAAGAATTCCAACAGATTGATCTGGACCTCTTCGAACACTATTACAGCCAATATTCATCGAGGATGAATTCTTCTAACCCGGGGGAATTTATGGGGACATCCAATTCAAAGAACCGCCTATGGTCTATCAAAGGTGAAAGAAGCGGGTGAAAGTATCACGAAGACTCCTAACAGAAGAATGAGGGCATTCTGAAGAAGTGAAGCATGGGCGTCCGTGAATTAGAAGGCTTTCTATTTTGTGCACAACGATCGTCTGTGAATACTGGGCGGACATCTGTGAGCACAGGACAGACGTCCATGAGTTGAGTTAAAGGTTTTAGTTGTTTTCGTATTTCAAATTTCTGTAATTGTTTTGTGCATGACGGACATCCGTGAATACAGGACGTGCATCCTTGAGTCAATTATTTTTTATTCGAATGTATGATTAGTTGCCTATAAAAGGCATTGTAAAGACTTTGGATTTAATGGTTATTGATTATTGCTATGCAAATTGAGATCTTTTATTAAGGTTTTCTTCGACAGTGTGATTCTCTCAAAACTTAGAAGAGCGAGTCTTCTACCTGCGTGCGGTTTGGTGCGAGGCCAACTTTCTATCCATCATATTTACTCTTATCTCAGTCTTATGTGTAAGTGCTTAATCATTTCCTAATTAATTCTATTTTGAACCTTTTGATTTCAACATACCTAGAATCCTTTCTTGTTGTTAATTTCGCTCAAATTCGAAAGAACCCACTTGGGAGTTCGTTTAAAACCCTAAACCGTTGGAGATCTAGTTATTCGTTAAGAACCCTAGTCTTCTAGACCATGGGTCAAAATATCGTCCGATACCGATACGTATCGGACGATACGTATCGGTATTGGACTAGGACGATACGATACATTCAATGTATTGTATCGTCCTGTTTGTATGGGAAGCCCTGGACGATACATTCAATGTATCGTCCGGTACATTGAATTTCCGATACGTATCGTCCGATACATATCTTTTGGAGCTCGGACGATACGTATCGGTAGAGCGAAATTTTAACCCATGTTCTAGACCTTATAGGAAACGTACGGCGAAAGTAACACTGTTTTGGGCTAAATCAAATTATTTAATTGAAATTCTCTATGTTTTCTATGTTAATTTGTTAGGAAATTTATATTTCAATTAATCACATTAATTTTCGACTAATCTCAGCCCTTCATATATGTATCGTGTTAGTTTCTGCATCAGCTTGCGACATGGTGACATGGGGGAAGACATGGGGCCATTGTAGGAGTGTTAGTGTTGCATGGAAGATCTGTGTGCCACGGGCAATTGAGAAGATTTGGCGTGGCGTGGCACCCAAAAGTATGTCAAACCAAGCACTTTCAGATCCTCCTGTTATTTTCCATCTAAACCATATATATGCTGGTTGTAGCTCAGTAACTACGAGTCGTGCTATTGTACGGATTTCTAGCCTACGGGTACTGGTATAACTCCATGTACGCCTCGTCTGCTTGAGTATCTGCATTCGGCCCATGCATACAAGTAGCGTTGCTTGGTTGCTCTAGGGCATATCTCGCGCCTAGAGCCATTGTGGTTGGGTTCGTTCCAGCCAACCGCACGGTGCAGGTCAACTCCCATTGGGAGGCCTGCCTCACACAAATCTCTGCTCACAGCCACATAAGTTGCCTTCGAGACCCAGTGTTGGCTTCAGTTGGTTGGCTGATCTAGCAGCGGACGCTAGGTGCCGCACGAGAGTTCCCATCGCAAGGAGTAACTCCATGACACGTTGCTCTCGCAATAATAATTACCCTTACATCTCTCATAAAACTTCAATATATTGAAATCAATTTCCTTTTTAGTGCCCACTAGATTATATAACTCGACACACTACCATAAATCCAAACTAGATCTCATAAATAAATGATTATTGTTGGTGCTCTACGACTCTCTTAAAATGTTGACATATGACTAACACGTTACAACTTGACATAATTATGGATCCTTCGATTATTATAAAAGGGGGCCACGGTGCTCTTTCTACATTTTCTTGATGACTTGGTAGAAAAATATTTAGTTCCACAATGTGAGATATATCAGCATTTGGGCTCTACAACCAAATCGTGGTTTTGAGGAGGCCATCTCAAACAAGTGTGATCAATGAGTTGTTTTAAGCAAAAATACTAAAAGAAACCAAAATGAAGAAGCACTATTTTTTAAATTAAAATTTTACATGTTATATACCTATAACATTTTCCTGGTCGTACTCTTCCAGCTCGTCCAGCCCTTTGTCTTGCAGATGCCTTAGATATTGGTGCCACTACCAAGTTCTCAATATCTGAAATCTATTTTGAACAATATTGGAATAATTTATGTGCAATTTATAATTTATAATTTCGCATTTCTCAAAAGATTATAAAGTCAACCATACATAAAGATAGGAAAGTGAAGGATTCAGTGAGATCCTAAGACAAAATATTTGAATTTTAATTTAGAAAAGAAAAGAAGAAAAACAAGTCTAGTAGAAATAAAACAAGCCTTGCAATCAAAATACACATTTGAAAATAATTGCAATGTGAAAAATGCCAATACCAATTGTAAATGAAGTCTAGAAAATTACGCTTGGTTCAATTCCACCAAAATGTTTAGAAATGTTAAAAAGTATCAACTTGACAATTAAATAATGACAATGAGAAGCAACTTTCCACTTTTAGAAATTATAAAATTGCAAGTTATTTAACCAGGCAAAAATACAGAGTACATACTAAGTAATGAAAGCATTAGCAAACAAAAAAAATTATAGTCATGGCTGCTGGTAATAAGCATGCAAGGAACATGAGCCATAGAAAATTGATTGAAATAAGCATTTTTAAAATAAAAATAAAAAAAGTCGTAGAGATAACTGGCACAAAAAAGATATTTTCTTAGATTATGATTTTAAATAATTTGCTTTCTTATGAGTTTCTCAAAAACATGACATGGATGAAAAAAAACCTTCATGTCAACAATACTTGCGACTAACCTATCCTAACATTAGTTATTAAAAAAAAACAGAAAAAATAAAGAAATAGCTTTTCACAAGTTACCTAGTAAAATAAGTGGTGCATCTGTTGCATGGATCTCCCACAAGGACATTTTCAATTGTTCACTAGAGCATTTGACGGAACATTACAATACAAAATTTTTCTGACCCTTGACCATTAGCAGAGTTTTCTCAAGTTCTACAGGCCCTATATCACTTGAGTTTTGTAGATATAGGTTTTAGGTTTTAGAGAGTTGAATCTTCTAGGGTTAGGAATTTAGCGAAGAGAAGAGAAAGAGGACATGAGAGTAACAGATGGCTTCGTGGGTTAGGGATACCACACTAGACTTTATAATAAAGTATCTAAAGAAATATTTAAAAGAGTTTCTTACTAGTAAAACACACTTCACTAATGTTAAAACACACACACCGACACGATATGAGAGTCTAATACATACACAATCTCCATACTCCTCAAGTTGAAGCACAAACATCAATCATGCCCAGCTTGACCAAAACATCATGGAGAAGAGATGGGCCCACTCAGGGGGTGTATCCACGTTATAGGTTGCAGGGGCCCGGGCCCCCACAAAGTTTCAAAATTGACAATAGATAGCATATAGGTAACAGAAGAAAATAGATATCTGTCCACCTAGGCCCCCATATACAGTTCCTACTTCCTAATGCCTCCACTTTTGTTTCCTTAAATTAAAAAAAATTATTTATATTTTAATATTAGACATATACTGTTTTATAGGGTAGCTGGCTACCATGGACTTTGACCACTTGTCCAACCATTAGGTTTACTATTGTACAATAGTCCAATCATCCTGCTAAAAACTACAACCACAACAGAATAGGGAGCAGTGTTTGATGCACATTCACACAGCCCACTCATCTTCTACCTCTTTCTCTCTGTCATTTGAATTTTATTTTGGTTTTTCTATGCCTAGGCTGGCATATTTTTTTTAAGATTCCTTTGTTTACACCTATAGAACCGTCGAGGGCACACACACCAAAAAAACATTAAAAATGCTACTATGAAGATAGTTTTTTGGTCCACCCTTTTTAATGATGGATCTTGACATCATGGGCGTGCCATCAGACGGCGAATTTTTTATTTCATGTGTCACACATCCCAAAAAGTGACCTTAAAATCAAGTTTGAAGGTGATGTGTGCCACATAATTTTTTAGACACTCTTTTGATATGTGTCACATGGAATAAAAAATTGACTGTTTGATGGTACAACCATGATGTCAAGATCAATTATGTGGAAGATTGGGGCAAAAAACAATCACAATGTTATGATTCAAAGCAATCAACGATTTTTAGCGTAGGTGCCTTCAAAGATTCAGCAGCTGCAAATAAAGGTACCCTTCTCTTTATTTGTTCTTATTTTATACATATTGAAATACAAGAGGCCTTTAGTAGAATTTCTGTTTTTGTGACTTTCACCTACATGTTTTAGTTTTGGCCTTTGGGTACTGATATTTACAATCATATATTTACAATCAGACATGGAAATCATTTTTCATCTTGATCTTTCACACAGTGGATCTTGAGATTATGAGTGTGCCATCAAACTGATAAATTTTGATTCCATGTGGCACACATCCCAAAGAAGTGAATATGATCATCGACGCACTATCAAACATGATGAATGTTGAGCGACTTTTTGGGATGTGTGCCATGTGGAATCAAAATTTAGTAGACCCATGATCTAAAGATCTGGTGTACGAAAGATTGGGATGAAAAAATGCTCTCTCTTGTTTGATTCAAAGCAGTCAACGCTTTTCACATGGGTAAAGTTTGGTTTAAAGAAAGAATATTTGGTTGTAACTATAAGTTATCGCAGGTGTAGTTTTGTAATTTTCTTTATGCTTTCAAAACTTAATTTCATTAACCTAAAGAAATATTGACAAGCGCTAGTAACTTAAAACAAATTTATCATTTTAAGTTATTTTCAGCTTGCAACTACACACGTCAAAATTAGCTACCCACTACCTTAGTTAGGAGTGCAAGTTTTGAGCCGAAAACCCAGTGAACCGAACTGGTCCGAACAGGCCTGAAAATCAAACCGAACCGATTCTGGTTCTGTTTGGTTTTGGATCAGAAAACCGAAAAAGATCTGAAAAACACAAAAAATAGCTTTTAAATATAATAAAAAATAAAATTTGAAACCGAACCAAAAAAACCGAAATTTTTGGATTTTAGATCGGTTTCGCTTTCAAAAAATAAAAAAACGAACTGAAACCGAACCCATTCATTTCGGTTTCAGCTTCAATTTCCAGATCGATTAACTGAATCTGCACCCCTAACGTTAGTAAATGCCGGCTAACTGCTAAGAGGTGCAACTTATGGTGGAGAAATGATCTCAACATGTAACTACTCAGGTAGAAAGTGAACATCAACCTCGATACGTTTTGTCCATTCATGGAGAACTGTATCAGACGCACTCTCAATAACTGCCTCATTGGTACAATGAAGAGGCATATTGATGGAAGGATGAAATACTATCTTGATGAAAGATCATAAACATAGGACCTCAAATGTACCATGGGCCATAGCATGGTTTTCATTCTTGGCGCTAGAGCAAGACACGTCATCTTGTTTCTTGCTTTTATATGACATAAGATTACCTCCAAGAAAAGTATCATAGCCAGATGTGGAATGGTGATCAGTGGAGCCACCTGCATAGTTGGCATCACTATAGCAACTGAAAATAGAGTGCCTAACATCATAATACAAATGTCCTTGACCAGTTGAGGATTCAATGTAGCGTAAAATATGATACACAACATCCAGGTTAGAAAATCAAGGCGAGTGCATAAACTGGCCGACAAAATTAGCATTCGCAAATTCATTAAACAAATTTTGTGCATTATAATTTCATATCCATGTTGCTCAATATAATTTGTTTATTAATTTCAAGAAACTTAGAATGGTGAGAGGCACCTACCAACTCTAATGACTCACGCGTATCGGACACGGTATCACCACTTTCATTGGGAACAAAAACTTTCGTAACCCAAACTAGGCTTTTACCCACTACCTCATCCTCATCAGGGCTCAGAAATATTTTCCTCCAATTCTCCTTGCCTCTCATCATGTTCTTCTTTAATAATCAAAGTTTGAGTGGGAACTTCCGTACGACAGAGAATAGCAAAGTGCCCTAACCATTTACACTTATAACACTTGTTTTGACCCCCATTCATAGAACTCTCAACTAGTTTCCCTTTTCTTTTATCACTACAACAAATTACCGACTTAGAGGGTTGACCATTAGAACTATTCATAACCTTGATGGGAACCATTCTAAGCTTGGTGTTGTATGAATTGGATCGCTTACTGGTCGGTGTTTCTACATAAGGTTCTAATTCTTGCACTCTAGTGTAACACTCACCTAAATCCTCAACGGGGTGAGGATTGGGCTCTTTTTGCAATTCTAGATGAAGACCTCTCTAAAACCTGGAAAGAGTGACTTGAAAGCCCTCTACTGCATCGTCTCTCATCAGGAACTCCTCCAATTTGCCAATGAATTCAATAACAGGCATGTTCCCTTGCTTCAAACCATGCCATTGGTACGAGAGACGCTGGTTGTAGGAAGGAGGGACATATTTCTCATAAAGTTTCTCTTTCATGTCCTCCCACGTCGAGATGGGTTCGCACTCGAGAGTCACTCTTCGACCCTCCATGTTGGTCCAGAAAATCTGGCCTGGCCCATAAGTTTCATTTTGGCAAACCTAAAAGGCTTTCGGGTCCGTCCTTCCATCAAAGGTTGGAGTGTTGACCTTAATGGATTTCAAGAAATTTCCATCCAGGTCGGTGTGGGGTTCACGGTATGGAGGCTCTCTCCTCCTTTCGTTATTGACTAAAGGTCTACCGTTTTCACCATTGATCGTTCGACTCAATTCGGCTAAAACTTGATTCTGGGTTTGCAACTGTGTTAGCAAAGCAGCCATCTGGGCCTTAGAGTGCCTCAAGGGCAGTGCGACTCAGATCTTGATGTATTGGTGATCACAATTCTAAACACTCGAAACACTAAAACAAAGCCAACACCTATATGCAACCTACCACGTAAACGATGCAACCTAAAATCTAAGATGAACACGAAACAATGCTAAACTGGTTGTTCCTTGATACCAAATTGATGCAGTAAAAATGCTAAAACCCTAATTATGTGATTGGAAATCAATTTAGATTTTATTGAACAGCAAAATATTAAAACCAATCCCAAAACACGTAAAATATTTAATAAATTCACTAGGGAAATTCAATTAGTTTGATTTAGAGCCCCGTTTACATTTAGTCTTTCCCGATCTAGAAAATAGGGTCCAATGATAGACTCCGATTTTCGTTCTAGTCAAGGGCACCAAGCGACAATCCTTATGTTGTCTCTTGACTCCTTTCTTGAGTTTGAATAATTTAAGGCCCAAATGGTTAAATCGTTCAAATGGAATCAACGAAAGAATCTAAATCTGGTTGAGAATTAGAAGTCAAATACCAGCAACAAAAATTAAAATAAAAAGATATTTGAATTTCGGGTTTTTAATAGAAGACACAAACTAAGTTACTTGACAATGATTGAGAAAAGGGATGAGAAGGATAAGAAGATCCAAGCAATTTCACCAAGGAAAATAATTGGCTTTGCACCAAACCCCACAGGGAAAGAAGAATCTCTCTTCGGTTGTGAAAGAATCACTCTTTCATTGAAAACTCCTCTCAAGTTCTCTAGAACTCACTAAAAAGCAAAAAGTCATTCATTAATAATCAATCAACTGTAAAAATAAAAATAAAAAATTGTCTCTACATGCCTTTATATAGGCTTAAAACCCTAAACAAAGGAAAAGTCAAATTCTCATCCAAAGTTTTTTACCACAGCCACAATATGGTCCAGATTCGTGCGCGCGAGAACTGGGTTTGCGTGCACAAGATCGATGATTCCACGTCGCTCCAAAAATTGTCGTTGCGCAAGGGCGGAAGTCAGATTCGCGCGCAATTTTTGCAGATTCTAACTCCGACACTCTGTGAGATCTTCTGCACTCGAGCCTAGAACTCGCACACGCAAAGTTGTACAGAGTGCACGTTCCTGCGTGGTCACTCTTCTTCAGCTCTCTTCCTTGTTCTGTCTTTTCCCCATGAGCATGCCTTCCCAATGTGGGCTCTTCTAGCATAGTGTTCACGCGTACATGGGTCTTCCATCCCTCTCGAAGTGCTAAGGGCTTTAAAATTTTGTGTTTCTTCTCATGATTCCCATACAAATTGTACCGGTAGATGTCCCCATCATTGGCCCGTCCTATTAAAGGCGGCTCTGTCAGGAAGCACATCCATTCTATTGGATAAGGGTTCTATCATTGGACCACGAGGACCAAGATCAAGGCAAGCCTAGACTTCATAGTATTATGGTCGAAAACAGGCTCCTGGCTCGGATGGAAAATGAACCCACCTTATTGCATGTGGGTTCTGTTTACTAACCAATCTTACTCGGTAACTAAACCCACACCATTAGATGGGGGCCCAAAGAATGTTGCCCTTACTCAGACCTTAGCTCGGACAAAAATGAACCCACCTTATTAGGTGGGGTCCCGCTTACAAACCAAACCTTAGTCAGCAACTAAGCCCATCATAGTGGATGGGTGTTCAGAGAAGGTTGACCACTGACTTGGATGGAAAGTGAACACACCCTATTGGATTGGTCCTACTTACGAACCAAACCTTAGTCGGCAACTGAACTCACCCTATTGGATGGGGGTCTCGAAAAAAGTGAAAGGGAAGTACTACAGAACAAATTCGAATTCCTTTGCAAGGGCTCCAAAATTGAAGTCTCAATCCTCAAAATGGCAAAGCAAGGGGTTATTTAAAAGCATGGGGATGGTAGTTACCAAGTTAATGAGTGGTTATGGAAGAATCTAGAAGAAAAGGGCTCGAATTGGGACATATTCGGGTGAAAATGAAGAGGGGGGAGGGTAGGATTATAAAGAGAGATCAAGAGATACTTTGGACAAAAATATGGGTTATGCACCTTGGGGAGGCCCAAACCTCATACTATGCAATTTGGAGGCTCCCAAACTGCATAGTGCATTGCACTATGCGATTTGGGGGTTCCCAGACCGTGAGAGAAAAAGATGGAGAGAGTGGATCGATTATCCATAAGGCCCTAAGTGAGGGGGTATTTTGGTCATTTTGGTGGAATATTGCTTGAGCAAGCCTCCCAACCCGCATAGTTCATCTAGAGGGCATTGTCGCCATTTTTGGAGGAATATTGCTTGAGTAAGCCTCCCAAACTGCATAGTACATCTGGAGGGCATTTTAGCCATTTTTGGTAAAATATTTCTTGGTCAAGTTAGTAAATCTCTAGTCAACACAAGTGATCTCAAACAAATCTATCACCTTCAAATTGACTAATTTGAACCGACAAAAAGTGTGCACAAATTGTACGGTTAATCAAATAGGTTGCAATATGCAAGGCCACAGACCAATAATATTGCAGAAGATGCATCCTATGAAGGAGAGACCTCATAACAACCATAAGATGCCTATCCTTACACTCCATAAGATCATTGTGTTGGGGGATGTAAGGAAAGGAGAGTTGATACATGGTCCCCATCTTGTAGCGATAAGAACGAAGACCAGAGATGTATAGTCTCCACCATTATCAGAACAAAGAGCCTTAATCCACTTGCCAAATGAGTTTGAACCATAAGAGAAAGAAGAACCAAGATTAGCTACTTCGTTGGGTCACAATTCAGTCCAATTCAGCCAGTTTATTTTTATTGATTTTGCTCAATCTCTTAGTCAAAATGAGAAGGTTATCCTTCTTTATGGGGAATCTCACAACTGGGATAGGTAGCTTGATGTTGGCATTGTATGGTTTCAATAAACCATCGGTAGTGGGAATTGGATACCCTAACCGTAGCAGTGGCAGACAAGTAAAGTGAAGATATTGTAACCACCACTTCTATTAAAGGCTTCAGTCCGATGACACAGTTTTTGGCACAATCTTTGGCTTGAATCTAATCTAAACTATGTCTACATGTCCCACTTGTTACAAAATTCTTTAGTGTAACATGTATAACATGAAAATCAGTTCTATTTGTATTCTAATTTTTAAAATAATTTAAAATTTTCTTTTACGAGCGTGCCGCCTTATTGGACTTTTGGAAGTTGGCATGCCAATAATTATGGACACTTGAGACTGGGCCATGTGCCGTGTGTCTAGGTAACACTGCTCATAATATAACGCAACACTTCAGCAATGATATGCTCTAGAAGTTGCCAAATTATTTCTTTTCCTTTCCAAATAAGATTGGCTTGCAATTATTTAAGTATGAGAAAATCAGAATTGCTAAGGTAACGACATTATCAATCTAAAAATATAAATTTAAATTTAATATGTAAAACTGATCGACTGCAAACACATATTTACCAAAAGAGCTGGGAATGGATATTACCGGATTGTAGAAACGTTGCTTTGAAAACCCACTATCCACAACATAGACAACGCCCTAGATGGTTAACAATACAGGAAATAAGATTAGCAAAGAGGCAACAAAATAGCTTGTAAAGTCAATGATGTAGAGGGGTTACTCACTTCTAAAGTCAATGATGTCTCTGCAATATTAGTTGAAATCACAACTTTCCTCTTTCCTTTAGGTGTTGGAGAAAACACAAGGTCCTGGGAAGAAACCAATGGGTTGCAGATAGAGATGAAAAGTCAACCAAACTTTTGGTGCATGGAATTCATTACGCCTAATTAGCATGAGACCGATTCACTGACCTGGTCAGCACGTGGTAACCCCGAATACAAAGGCAAAATAACTAACCCTGGGATCAAATAGTAAATAGACAAGATTATGCCAAGAAGTGATGAGTTTCCATTAGAAATGCAGTAAAATCGGTAACTTATCTTTCATTTGTTACAATTAAAGCATGTTATAAGTTCCTGAAAAGAAGCATAAGCCCAAAGATCAAAATCTCGGATGAATTGATGATACCTAGACGTATTAAGTGCAACGTCCATGATATAAAAACTCGGCCAATACCGATACGTATCGGCGATACATATCGATTTTGTCGACAACCAATACTGATACCACCCCGATACAAGTATCGGGGTGGTATTGGTATCGGCCGATACTGATCTTATCTGTTCCCTTTTTCTTTTTTTTAAAGAAAAATATTGGCCAATACAGTATCGGCTGATACTATCAGTCCAAGATTAACAGATACCGAGTTTGATACCTTTGGGTATGTCCATTGAAGCCACCCGATACAAATGTATCATCTCAGGTACCACCCGATATGGGTACTTTATAGGATATTGTATAACCAATACCTGAGATGATACATCTTGGCATCGGCAGAGACCGATACCGGTTTTAATCCTTGCATTAACCTCTGAAGTATGTTAATGGCTCAATGAAATAAAATATTAATTACAAAGCAACCATCATCTCAATGCAAGGGTTCCTTTATAACAAATACTGAGTGCATTATAGAGTGACAGTGGAATTACTAACTGATTTATCGAATGCAAACTGCAACTTGCACTTGGCAGAAAATGCACAGAAGATAGAAGAATTAGTCTTGAGAACTAAATTACATATTAGAAGTTTCAGCTCACAATTTGAAATCGTCTGGCAACCAAAAAAAGGCACAAGGAAATGCAATCCGCATCCCTAATAGTATATAATTTTTATTCTTAATCTAAGGTAAAGATAAGAGTATCTCATCTCCCTATCTAACTCAAAATTTTAACATAAGTACGAAATTAAAGCTCCTAATTTTACTTTTAAGGAATCATATTTCCTACACAAATAAGGAAACTTTTGAATTAGAAGTTCACCAGCTCCTACTTAATCAACTCTTTAAGGTTGGTTTGTGAAACCTTAAGGAGAGAAAAATTGTATGTGAACTTCAAGACATGCACATTCATGCAACACTTTGTTGTCTTCTTAAGGTTCATTGTCTCGGCGGACGGGATGGTTGCAGACCTGGACAAGGTTAAGGCCATTGTAGAATGGCGCGACCCTAAAACAATTCATGATATCCGTAGCTAGCCACATTTTACCGTCGCTTTATCTGAGGCTTTAGCACAATCATGGCACCCATCATCGATTGTATGAGAAAATGTGAGTTTCCATGGAGCAAAGCTGCGACAAGGGCCTTTGCCGAGATAAAATAGAAAATGACTAGTGCACCCCGTCATGCGCTTACCGGACTTCTCTAAAGTCTTTGAGGTTGCATGTGATGCATTGGGTGTAGGGATAGGAGTATTTAGCCAAGAAGGCCACCCAGTGGCCTACTTTAGTGAGAAATTAAATAAGGCGAAGCAAAAATACTCCACTTATGATAAGGAGTTTTATGTCATAGTCCAATCCCTTTGGTATTGACAACACTACCTTAGATAGCACGAGTCTCTTTTCTGACCACGAAGTGTTACGCTTCCTTGCTTCCCAAAAGAAATTAAACCCGAGGCATGCGATATGGGTCGAATACCTCCAAGGGTTCACATTTGTGCTGAAGCACAAGGCCGGTGTTGAGAACAAGGTAACAGATGCGCTTAGTCGTCAGGTGGTAATTATGCAATCCATGAGTACGCAAGTGGCTGGGTTTGAGCGGTTAAAGGAAGAGTATCTCGACTTCCCAGAATTTGGGGAGGATTACACCACACTCCTTAGTAATCAGGCGGGCACTAGCCACACATATACCCTACAGGGCGGGTATTTGTTTAAAAATAATCGTCGTTGCATCCCCCACACTTCATTGTGTGATTTCCTCATTTGGGAATTACATGCAGGAGGGATTGCTTGTCACTTTGGGCGTAACAAGACCACTGCGCTCGTGGGGGACCGATTTTATTGGTCAGACATCATGAGAGACGATGCTTGAATTGTGAGGCAATGTCGTACTTGCCAAGTGTCCAAGCAAAGCAAGCATAACATGGGGTTGTACACTCCTTTGCCAGTACCCCACACCATGGCAAGACATCTCGATGGACTTCATGTTTAGGCTTCCCAAGACTATTGGAAAGCAAGGCTCCATTTTTGTTGTAGTGAACCGCTTCTCTAATATGGCCCACTTCATACCGCGTTTTAAGACCTCTGATGCAACCCATGTTGCAAAGTTGTTTTTCGGAGAGGTGGTACGTCTCCACGGGTTACCCATGACCATTGTGTAAGATAGGAATGTAAGTTCACTAGTTACATTTGGAAGACCCTATAGCACATGATGGGTAATATGCTCCAATTCTGATCGACGTATCATCCTCAAACCGATGGCCAAACCAAAGCTACCAATAGAGTTTAGGCAATCTCCTTCGATGTCTTGTCGATGATCACATTAGGACTTGGGATTCTATCTTACCCATGGTCTAGTTTGCATATAACAATTTTGTCAATAGGTCCATAGGTATGAGTCCATTTGAGGTGGTGCATGGTCATAAGCCCTAGATTTGATCCCTATGTCCGCATCACATCATACACTCGAGTCCGCAGATGCGTTTGTACAACATATTAATAATTTGCATGCCGAAATTAGACGTAAAATTAATTTGAGCAATAATAACTACAAGTTATCGGCAGATTCGCATAGGTGTTTCAAATAACTCCAAATCGGTGATCACGTGATAGTTCGGGTTAGGCCTAAACGATTCCCATCATGAATCTCGAAGAAGCTCCAAGCTCGTGGTGTCGGACATTTTAAGATTGTGGCAAACCCTAATGCATATGTTCTCGAGCTATCTCAAGATATGGGGGTTAGCTCAACATTCAATGTGGGAGACCTAGTTCCTTATCTAGGCTTAACCTCACTCGTAGCAATCTGTTTCAAACTCCTACTCTTCATGAGCCTACCCCAAGCCCGCAACCTATACCTCTTCCTCCTCCAAGCAAGCCGAAAAGAGAGATAATCGAGAAGATCTTGGATGATCTTGTGGTTTCCACCCATGGTGGAGGGTTTCAGAAATATTTAATAAAGTGGGTGGGCAAGCCGGATTCTAAAAACACTTGGGTGGATGAAGGAGAAGTGCATCGCTTGAATTCCAATATGATTGACCGATACCACGAGAATACTTCATCGGTGATGAAGCCTTTTTGGTCGAGGGGAATAGATGGAGACGCCGGCATCGGAAACGTTGGTTTTGGATCGCATAGAGTTTACCGGCGGAAGAAGCAGAAAAGACAGAGCATCGATCGAGAAAAGGGCCAGAGAAGTTGGGAAGCTATAGAAGAGGACCAAAATTCAATTCTTGTCGCCCAGGCGAGAATAGGGTCGCCCAAGCGACCAGAAGCGTGAATTTGGATAAGGCCTGGTTGCTCAAGTGACCAGAGGAGGCTTTAATTTTAGGGGGCATCTCACCCAATCGAGTTCCATTCTCCCTCAGGCGAGAACCAAAGTTGCCTTAAGTGATAAAAGCTACGGAATTCCCCTTTTCGTCCTTGTTTCATCTTCTTTCCATGGATCAAAATCTCATATTTTTTATACGTATCGTCCAGCCCCAAAACCGATATGTACCGGACGATACGTATCAGTTCCGGATGATACTTTCTGGCTTTTTCCCAAAAAAAATAACAAAACCGATAATTTGAAATTATCGGACAATAATTTCAAATTATCGTCTGATACAGACGATACTTTGAACGATAATTTGACTGTTTTTTAAGGGGGGCGATAAAAACCCAATGTATCATGCAAGTCCAAAACCATCGGACAATATTTCGATCCATGTTTCTTTCTTTATTTCGCTTCTTTATCTTTTCTTACCAATGTAATTTTCTACTTTGGGCATTATTGTTCTAAACTATTTTATTCTCTTTTGGAACCTACTATAAAGGGTCCTTATGTAAGCCAAATTTAGCATTGGTTGATTTTATAAAGTGTGAACACCAAGCTTGTGAGAAGCATTAATGGAGAGTGATTCTTCTTCCCCATATGGGTTTGGTGTGAGGCCAAGGGTGTGATGCCCATGTTTATCTTTGATCTTCTCTTTACCTTTTTCTTCTCTTTACTTGCTATTTCTTGCAATTATTCCCCATCATTTGTTTACCCCAAATTTCAAAAAACCTAGCTCTTGAGCAACCTTGATGTCCATCCTTGTGGATCGACTCCAACCTTAGGTCGTCAATCTATGACCGTTCTTGGGCTCGAGATTGCCCGATTTGAGACCGATTGAACGATTCAATTCAAAGTCCTAACAAGGATCTAACGATTCCACATCGATCAACCAGCGAGCGCCCCAACTTAGAGGATGCTAGAATTCTATCTCTAAGATTGCACCTTCCACAAATCTAAACGGATCTCGCGTGCCGGATTGGACCCTAGCTGAACCAAGCATGGTCACTTAAGCGGAAATCCATGAAACTGTAAGGTATCGCTTTAATTTGTGATTAATTGTTCAATTAATTTGTTTAATTTCGACAATTATCATCTCATATTCATTTTAGGTCGTTGTCCTGCGTCACCCCACTATGGGGGAGATGTGCATATATGGGGAGGGAAAGCAAGGAGAAAAGGGACAAACGAGCAACACTGTGCAATCTCGCGCCTACGAGAATTTTGTCACAATGAATTCCCATCTATTTGGAATTGGCATTGTGACTCCTATTTCTCCATCAACTCCTGTTAAGGATAAACAATTTGCCACTCCGTTAAATTTCTATATCTAGCCCGAGACAAACTATTGTCTCAAGCGAGCCTTTAAAAGAGGAGTAATTTTCCCTTTACTGCCTCATTGTGTTTCTTCACTTCTTTCCCATTTCAAATTTTTATCATTTACAAAGGTATCACCTTCAACAAACTCCCGTGGGAGCACAGATCTATTTTTCCAAGACCAAATTTCAACCATTCAAAAAGTTTTTTTTTCAAATGGATGCATGTAATAAGGTATATCTAATTATATCTAACCTAATACATACATGATTGTTGACCATGCATATATTAGATGAAATTTGAAGATACCATTTTTCGAGATTTTATAACATTTTCTTCGTCATTTTAACATTTTTATATAAATTTGGGGCTTTTTTATAGGTAAGCTGGGAATGAACCAGCAACCTCAAGGTTATATCCAAGGGTCAAAATACCGGATTTCCGATACGTATCGTCCTGATCCTCAGGACGATACGTATCGGGTATCGTCCGATACATTCAATGTACCGGCAATACATTGAATGTATCGGTTTGATACATTCAAAAAAAAAAATCCCAAAAAAATCTTTAAAAATACCAAAAAAATATGAAAAATTATATTTATTTATTTTGTATTTATTTCAACTATTTTTGCTTTTATTTTTGACTTATTTGACGCATTATTTAGATGAATATATAAGTAACATGCTTATTTTGTGACTTAACCCAAGTCACATGCCTATTTTGTGACTTATTTTTGACTTAAGATCACATTTTTGACTTAATGTAATAGATCTTCTAACACTATTTTTGACCAGCTGATCACATGCCTATTTTATTAACAATATTTCATAATTTGATCGACGCAGTCATGCATAAACTAAATTACAATGTATATTGACAAAAATAAATTATATACTGTCAAAATTAATAGCTATGTTGATAAAAATAAATTTAATTGTATATGGAAAACTTACTTTAGAGCCACATTGAATTTCGTGGTGGTTCTTGACCCTCATGATCATCATCATCATTGGTGCACGAACTTTCCGGCCTTTGCCTATAATGTTCGCCATATTGATACCCATGATCATATATGCCCCCTTGAAACTGAGGCTTTAGCAACAAATATGGCTCAGTGTAGTACGTAAAGGCCGGTCCTCCAAAAATCTGACGAACGAAGTCATATGGCACCGGGTAGGTTTGTTGTGGCTGGTAGTATGGGTTACTAGTTATTGAATCTTCGATATTTTGCAAACTGAATCCCCCGAAGCTAGAAGTCATATAACCCATATCAGTATCATCTTGTGGACCTTGTGGTGGTGGTGTTTGATATGATTCCGACGCTCCTCTTCCTTCAACCCCTCCCATTCTAAATGTAGGAGTGTAGAACTGTGTTAATGGTGTCGAGTCATCATCCCATGCCGCAATACCTCTATAAGAATCAGAGGTACCAACATCCTCCCCTCCACCACTAGTGCCTACGTCCCCTCCACCATCATCCTCACCACTCCCATCATCACTACCACGCTGCATTTCGTCATCAGATCTAATCGCTAAATGACGATTCATTCTTCTTTTCCACCTCGGTGGTTGGGAAGCCTGCTGCTCCGCTACTCTTTCAGCATTGTCCAGCCATTCAGTGCTCTCAGTATCCAAAACTGGCTCTTCTCTCTCTTCGATCCATTGATTCAAATGGTCATCCTCCTCGAATATATAATCCAATTGGATGGGATCAAAATATTCACTGTCTGCAAGGTAGAATATGATAGATGAATTAGTATAATATGTAAGTAAGACTTCATATAATTGAGGATCTAAGACTTCATATAATTGTTTACCACGGTTGGTCCTCTGTATATTCCTGACCCTTAATCGTATGTTGTAGTGGCAGTAGACTAACTTTTCCAATCGGTCCATAGTTAGTCTATTCCTTGTCTTAGTATGAATGAGAGAGAAAGTGCTCAATTAAAAGCTCGAGTTGGACGAGGAACATGTTTGCGACAATACCCTCATTGCTACCCGCCTCAATATCGGACCATCACCTCTATAATGCATCCACCAATCAGCGGGTTTGTCGTGTTTAATTTGGGATTGCGCCAACGGGGTCCCAAATGACCCATGTCTCTTGCGAAACATGTCAATCTATAAAGATGAAACACAGTAAGGCACATATCAATAAATAGATCATAATATCACATGACATTTGACTTGTTAGTTATAAGGTATGATACTATGATTACTCACATCTCTGATGGCTTGACCTTGGTCCGCCAACTCAAGGAGCATTCTTTGGATTACATTGAGCAAACCGGTATACACTTCATCAATGTCACTCAGCTCGAAGCGTCGCGTATACTGGAAGACTGGATTCAAGTAGTGTGCTACACATCAAATATGAGCAATTTCATCAGTATATAAAAATAATGAATAAATAAATAAAAATCACTACATAAGCAGTTTAACATGTTATACCTGCTGCATGCAAGTACTGGTGAAATTGTGCATCCCACCTCTTGTAGATAATCGCCCAGTATTGTTTATATTTTGTAGGGCATTTGGTTTTTATAGCCAATTTTGCCTTATCCATTGACTCATAAATGTATCCCATCGTTGGTTTCTCATCACCATCAACCAATCTCAACACTTGCACCAACGGGGTAGTGACAGCGATCAGGTGGTCGACATCTGCCCAAAACTGCGTGTTGTAGATCAGGTCAGCAACTTCAGTGCAAGCTAGTCTCTTTGCTCGTGAGAGTCCTATTTCATGTTTATTCCATTCTTCCGACGACACCATGCTTTTCAGCTCACGCCTATATCTACCCAAACTCTGTAGGGCTAAAAACTGCGTTGCAAAACGTGTAATCGCAAGTCGGAGCAACTCATTGTTCGTGAAGGCTCTCATTAAATTGACCAGCTTGTCACTATTGTACAGGTAGGAAGTAATCCTTCTTCCCTTCTGAATAGTTGCTTGTGCCTTGCTTCTCTTTCCTAAATCCTCAAGAATGAGGTCCACGCAATGAGCGGCACACGGGGTCCAGTACAGGTGACGTCTCTTCATCATTAGTTTTAATCCAGCGGCTTTGTAATTTTCCGCATTGTCTGTTACCACCTGCACAACCCACTGCTCTCCAACCTCTTGAACTACCTTATCCATTAGTTGAAAGAGGTAATCAGCAGTCTTTACGTGTCTAGCAGCATCAACTGATTTCAAAAATATTGTCCCGACATCGCTGTAAACCAAAAAGTTGATCAAACTCTTCTTTGTGGGACCAGTCCATCCATCGCACATAATTGTGCAACCTCTCTCATCCCATACATCCTCAAAGCTTTATACATAGGCAGTTATCTCATCATACTCATCTTTTAGTAAGGGCCCAGATGTCTCGTATGCAGAAGGTTTTTTAACTCCTGGACCAACTTTTGCACTTGTATCAATCATGCTTTTGAAGTACGGCGGCTCTGTTACTTGGGTCGAAATGTGGTTGTATATAAAAAACTTGGCAATGAATTTTCCAAGCTTCTTCCCCATTTTTGTAAGTGAGATTGCACTCAATTTGGTTTGTTTGGAGCTTTCAGTACTATACATAAATGGATCAATGGGGCCTGTAGTACGGCCTCTAGTAGACGGCCTATAATCCCTCCCGGATGCTGACTTACGCAGCCCGACAATCTGCTCAACATCCTCATCAACATCAACAACATGTGGCCTATGACTAGATCCACCACCGGTAGCAGGCATAGATGGGCCCCTCAACCTGGACCGAACCCGATAATCGGCTTCTTCCTGATCTCGCCGCTGTTGTGCTTCTCTGGCACTCTCTCGTATAGCTCTCGCTATCTGCTCATCCTCATCCTCATCCTCATCATCCTCAGGTCTAGGTGATGTAAACTCTGAATCTTGCCTCCTGATTCTCTCATACATTTCCCTATCACGATCGGCTTCAGCTTTTTTCTTTCCCTTTGCCGCTTATAAACTAGCTCTGATATTTTCTTTTACTTCTCTGGGTACACTGGGACACCCTCTTGTCTCTCCCTTTACGTGAGCCAGATGCTCCTTTAACCGTGTGATACCTCCTCCTAGCAGTTTTTTTTCACAAAGCTTACACTCTATCCGGAATCTATCACCATCTATTGGTGTACCGTATTGCCATGATGGATCTAACGATCGTACCATATTTATTTATTTCACCTGCATGAATGAGCAAATGATTGCATTAAATTAAACATCTAATTTACACTTGAAAATAAAATTTATTTTTTAATTATTGCTATTTTAAAAATATTAGATTATATTTTATTAAATTTATTTGATATTATTCTAATTTTTATAAAATTTAGATTACATTTGAAATTTTATTTGATATTATTCTAATTTTCAAAAGATTAGATTATATTTTGCCAAATTTATTTGATATTTTCCTAATTTTTGAATATTTATTTGATATTATTATAATTTATGAATATTTATTTGATATTATTCTAATTTTTGAATATTTATTTGATATTATTCTAATTTTTAAAATTTTATTTGAAATTTATTTCATATTATTCTAATTATTTGAAATTTATGGGATATATCCCATAATTATGGGACATACCCCATTATTTTAATTATTTTAATTAAATGTGACCCATAATATTAATTATTTTAATTATATGTGACCCATAATTTTAAGGGTACATCTGACTGATATTGACTCATATTGACCCATAATTTTAATTATTTAAATTATTTTATAATTTTTAGGGTACATGTGACCCATATTGACCCATATTATTAATTATATTAATTATTTTGTGACCCATCATTTTAAGGGTATATGTGACCCATATTGACCCATATTTTTAATTATATTAATTATTTTGTGACCCATAATTTTAATTACATGTGACCCATAATTTTAATTATGTAAATTATTTTGTGACCCATAATTTTAATTATGTAAATAATTTTGTGACCCATAATTTTAAGGGTATATGTGACCTATATTGACCCATTTTGACCCATATTATTAATTATATTAATTATTTTGTAACCCATAATTTTGTGACCCATAATTTTAAGAGTATATGTGACCCATATTGACCAATATTATTAATTATATTAATTATTTTGTTACCCATAATTTTAATTATATGTGACGGTCACATACAATTAATATGGGTCACATATAATTAAATTATGGGTCACATTATATATGACCCATATTAATTTTAATAATAAATAATTAAAATTATGGGTCACATTGTGACCCATAAATTTAATTATATGTGACCCATATTAATTTTAAGTTTAAATTATATGTGACCCATATTAACCCCATTATTTTATTAATTATATGTGACCCATATTATATGTGACCCATATTAATTTTAATTTTAATTATATGTGACCCATATTGACCCCATTATTTTTTTAGTTATATTAATTGTTTTGTGACCCATACTTTTAATTACATGTGACCCATAATTTTAATTATTTATATTATTTTTGACCCATAATTTTAATTAGTTTAATTATTTTAATTATTTTAATATCTACCATTAAATATGGTAGATCTTTCATATTTATGGGTAGATCTACCATTAAATATGGTAGATCTAACAAATTTATGGCTAGATCTACTATATTTAAGGGTAGATCTACTATATTTATAGGTAGATCTACCCTTAAATAAGATAGATCTACCTTATTTTAACCTTTAAAACGAAATAAAACGATAGGAAAATGATAAAACACGTACCTTCGGCGTTGATCCCGAGCTTTTTTGTGCAATTCGGCGGCGATTTGGGGTGATAATAAGCAAAAAATGAGTGTTTAAATGAGGAAGAAGGAAGAAGGGGGCTGTTTTTGAAATGAAAAAAACAAAAAAAAAAAGGCCAAACCAGACCCTAAAATCGGTTGAAAAAGCTAAATCACGTGCCTGGGCCCCACAGAAAATTTGAAATTATCGTTCGTATCGGACGATAATTTCAGTCTTTTTTAAATTTTTCAATTTTTCTAAAATTATCAAACGATAATATGAAATTATCGTCCGATAATTTCATATTATCGTCCGATACGGGCGATATTTTGCCCGTATCAGACGATAATTTGAGTATTTTATATAGGGTACGATACATACCCTATGTATCGTACCGCTGACCTCCAAAACCGATACGTATCGTCCGATACGTATCGGTATCGGACGATATTTTGACCCATGGTTATATCATCGCGCACCTTCCATTGAGCTACAGGCCCAATCCCTCCAAATACGTTCAATGTCGTAACTCTAACCAACAATCCAAAAAAACATTGATAAGTTGGGTTTCTTTTCATTTTGAAATCTAGTTACTCTAAATTGATCAGTAATAGTGATAATTAGTCTAATATGCTAGATCTCATGACTACTAGTGACCAATTTCAAATAATTAGTGGGGATTGGACCTTTTCCCTTGTGGTGATGCTCTCAAGCGTGTAGCGTTGATCTCAGGAGTTCAAATCCCATGTATACAAATACTAATAAAAAATTAAAAAATAATAAGAAGAAGAAGAAATCAAATAATTAGATTTATCATCAAGTAGTATAGTAAATCCCAGATTTCGAAATCCATTACATTGTGGCACTAAATGATTTTCTATTTTAACCAAATCATCTTCCTTACTCTCGTGTTTACCTCCATATATTTTGTCTTCATTATACTAATGCTCAAACCTTTATAGTCTTTCTCAATAGTTCACAATTATCACTTATCTAGCCAATTAGCTCCACATCAACTACAAAGAATATACACCATGGAACCTCATCTTTGATTTGGTTTTTTCCAAGTCATCCATACCAATGCAAGAAAATAAGGACTCAACGCAGACCCTTGATGCAACTCAACATCAAATGGGAACTCAGTCGTCTCTCCATATGCATTTCTCACATGCATCCTGGGATGAAATTCCTCAACACCACCAAATTACAAACTCAATACCCTAACGTAGGCTTTCAACCAAATCACTAAACAGAATATGTAGATTTTTCCTCCTCTCTCTAAACTTCTACATAATGTGCTTAAGAAATTGACACTAATTGTTGATCTTCCTACCATAAATCCAAATAGGTTCTTAGAAATACTTGATTCTTGTCATAGTTAGAGAAGACGATTAGGGGTAGGTGATGAGTGGTTTAGGTTCGTAGTATTCAAGTTGGATTTGTGGTTTTAGGTTTAGGGTGAGAGGAAGAAGAAGCTGAGAGAGAGAGAGAGAGAGAAGAAAAAATAATGAGAAGGCTTACCTAAGTCTAGATGCCTTCACTATTAATATTAAGAGTAAGTCAAACATATCACATACACACCCATTTATACTATAGATACACCACCCACATACATATATACCAACACACACACATTTCAACGCCCCCTCAAGCTGGACCATACATGTCATGCATTCCCAGCTTGACAGTGATGTCTTGAAAGTAAAGGCCCAACTGCCTTAGTGAAGATATCAGGTAGTTGTTGGAAGAAGATACATCCACAAGCTCTGCAGTGTAACCCCAAATCTTCTCTCTAACAAAATGAATGTCAACTTGAATATGCTTTGTATGTTCGTGTAGGCACAGAATCCAAAGCAATTTTTCCGGTCACTTTGTTGTCATCATGTATGGGCGTATGATCATTAATCGGAAATCCAAGTTTAGAATAAGCGAACGAAGCCACAGAAGTTCACATGCACCATGAGCAATCATACTCAGCTCTCAGCACTAGATTTAGAGACAACCAATTGCTTTATACTCTTCCACGAAACAAGGTTGCCTCCAAGAAAAGCACAATACCCAGACATAGAGTGACGATCAATAACTAAGTCAGCCCAATTAGCATCAGTATATCTGAATATATGAAGGTGACTATGAGAGTGATAAACAATTCCCCATCCAGGACTAGGTTTAATAAATCTGAGAATGCAATGAACAGCGGCTAAATGAGAAGCACGAGGAGCATGCATAAACGGCTAACAAGGTTGATCGCAGAAGTAATGCCTTGGCAGCGTGAGTGTAAGATAAACCAGTGTTGAGCATAGATTTATCAAATATTTTACCATCTTATCTGCATCTTTTAATTTATTTTTACTGTCTTTTTACCTAACATGGGTTTATCTTTATGTCTTTACAGATAAAGATGAATTGTTGCAAATGTGCTAGTAAATGGAGCAATTTTGGGCTAAAGTGTATGATGGAGCACAAAAGAAAATATAAGAATGGAGGAGGGTGTGTTGATATATTTTTGAGATGCAAATAAATATCCATTTTTGCTACCAATGCTACTTTTTCTCTCTCATCTTTTCATCTCTCTCCTCATTAAATGACCTAGCATCCATCATCTCATCTCATCACACCAAGCATATAATGGTCATACTTTCTCTTACTCTTCCATCATTTCACTATTAAATGTTTTTCTATATTTTTATCTTTCCCTCTTTAGTTTATACTTTCTTTTTACTTGCCTTCTTTCACAAGGCATGGGCTTCATTGACTTTTATGATTTTGAAATATATTTTGGATGAGGTCAAGATCACATTTCTCATGATGGTGACTCTTCAAAAAGATATGGAAGAAAATTTGGTTTAACGCAAAGACTCAAACAATGAAGAAATGATTATTGTAAGAGAGCATTGGTGCTATAAATAGAGCCTTCATCTTGGAGCTAGGGGGGAGTGGTCTTAAAGTTCATTTGATTGGAGAAGGCTAGGAGGATGTTTTAGAATTTTCTTTCAAGTGTTCTTTTATGTTTATATGTAATATGTTTTAAAGAAAAAGGAATGATCTAAGAGCTACAATTTATGTAATGTATTATTGCTTCTCTTTTTATTTTACTTTGATCATGTATTTCATTAGAAGCTAGCTTAGTAGTGCTAGGGTTTTGATGAAGCATCTTTGATGTAATATATTCTCATATACATGAACCCTTAAGCTTTTGTTGGATTTATGTTCAGAAATTTGAATGAAAATTGTTTTTGTCTGTCTTTGATTGATAAAAATGCTTCTTAGGTGTGAGTTCAATCATATTTTTCTCATTATTTAAGATAAATTTTGTTAATCATTTGCTTGGTGGAAAATTGTTGATATTAAAATCGGTTATCTATTATGATTCAACATCGTATAATACATTAGATGATTTGGTTTCAATTTTTAGAAGCATAAAAAAACATATACTTTTGAATGATAAAATAAAGTTTTGATGATGGTATTTTTCATAATAGCGTGATTGATTTCTAGACTATTATGTGATTCATTTTCCAACAAATTTCTAAGGTTCATGTTCCCAGAAATATTATATTAAGGAGTATAGATTCTAAACCCTAGTACACATCTCATTCGTGTTTCTACTCTACCTATATTCTTAGTTAGATCACATTATCTAATAGGTAGCATTTAGTTTAGTTTAATATTTATCTTTGCATTTCTTAGTTTTACTTGTAATAATTTGTCTTGTTTTTAATCTTTCGCTTGATTTTATGCAAATCCTCTTAGTTTAGTATAAGTCAAATTTTATTTCTTGATTAGATTAGGATTAGATTAAATAACCTTACTTTTAGTTTTTCTCTCTCTATAAAGTCCCTGTGGGTTCGACCTCGTTCTTGCACAAGCTACACTACATCCTATTTGTGCACTTGCGAGTAAAACAAATTGGAAACAATTTGAAAACAAGTTTTTGGTATAGGTAGAGTAGAAACACGAATGAGATGTGTACTAGGGTTTAGAATCCACACTCCTTAATATAATATTTCTAGGAACATGAACCTTAGAAATTTGTTGGAAAATGAATTACATAATAGTCTAGAAATCAATCACGCTACTATGGAAAATACCATCATCAAAACTTTATTTTATCATTCAAAAGTATATGTTTTTCTATGCTTCTAAAAATTGAAACTAAATCATCTAATGTATTCAACGATGTTGAATCACAATAGATAACCGATTTTAATATCAACAATTTTCCACCAAGCAAATGATTAACAAAATTTATCTTAAATAATGAGAAAAACATGATTGAACTCACACCTAAGAAGCATTTTTATCAATCAAAGACAGACAAAAACAATTTTCATTCAAATTTCTGAACATAAATCCAACAAAAGCTTAAGGGTTCATGTATATGAGAAAATATTACATCAAAGCGGCTTCATCAAAACACTAGCACTACTAAGCTAGCCTCGAAAAAAATACATGATCAAAGTAAAATAAAAAGAGAAGCAATAATACATTACATAAATTGTAGCTCTTAGATCCTTCCTTTTTCTTTAAAACATATTACATATAAACATAAAAGAACACTTGAAAGAAAATTCTAAAACATCCTCCTAGCCTTCTCCAATCAAATGAACTTTAAGACCACTCCCCCCTAGCTCCAAAATTAAGGCTCTATTTATAGCACCAATGCTCTCTTTCTTCATTGCTTGAGTTTTTGGGTAAACCAAATTTTCTTCCATATCTTTTTGAAGAGTCACCATCATGAGAAACGTGATCTTGACCTCATCCAAAATATATTCCAAAATCATAAAAATCAATGAAGCCCATGCCTTGTGAAAGAAGACAAGTAAAAAGTAAAAAGTAAAGAGGGAAAGATAAAAATATAGAAAAACATTTAATAGTGAAATGATGGTAGAGTGAGAGAAAGTATGACCATTAAATGTTTAGTGTGAGGAGATGAGATGATGGATGCTAGGTCATTTAATGAGGAGAGATGAAAAGATGAGAGAGAAAAAGTAGTATTGGTAGCAAATATGGATGTTTATTTGCATCTCAAAAATATGTCCACACACCCTCCTCCATTCTTATATTTTCTTTTGTGCTCCATCATACACTTTAGCCCAAAATTGCTTAATTTACTAGCACATTTGCAACAATTCATCTTTATCTACAAAGACAAAAAGATAAACTTGTGTTAGGTAAAAAGACAGTAGCGTTAAATTAAAAGATGCAGATAAGAGGGTAAAATATTTGATAATTTTATGCTCAACAACTAGCCTACCCACTAAGCGCTGATACTCATGAGGGTCAGATAATAACTACCCCTCACTCTCATGGAGGGAACTCAGAATCCAAAGGGGAGGAAGCAAGCTTGCATCCAAGCATACTGGTATCACTTAGCAAATTAATAGCATATTTCCTTGAAATATCGCTTTCTTTTATCGGGCTACCTCCAAGACAAGAAAAAATTTTCAGGATGCCTAAGTCTATCACTCCAAAAATCCTACCAAATTTCTCCTTTACATGGGATATAAAAGAGGACTCCTTCCAAATAATCTCTAATCAACATACACCAACAAGATCGTATGGCCCACATGACCAAAATGATAGAAAATAATACGCTCTAAGTAGCATCTCTAGAATCACATATCAATTGTCGCTCCACCGAAATGCAAAAACCAAGCACGAGGCGACTGCTTCAAACCATATATTGGCTTCCTGAGTTTGTAAACTTTCCAATCTCCCCCGGAAGTATGAAGCCAGGTGGAGGATCCATGTAAATCTCCTCAGTAAGATACCATTCAAAAAAGCATTTTTCACATCATGTTGAGAGATGGGCCAATTCTGACGTGAGATAAAACCCTAAACTACGTGAATGATTATGAGATGTATATTCCGCCGAAATTAAACTAAATTAATTATGCAATATACTGAAAATAAACGCGAATACCTTAGGGTTTCGTAGTTTTCCATTTAGATGACCACGTTTGGGTTCGAGTAGGGTTTGGTCCTGTACGCTAGATCTATTAGCCTCACTAAAGGAGGATCCTAGAGGTAGAACTCTAGTCGCTTCCAGATTAAGGTGTCGCTCTTCGTTCAAAACGGGATCATTGGTTCTCTCAGGGTATTTTGATGCGGAATAGTTGGATGGCTCAAGTGAGAACTAGGGTTATTGAATAGGGTCGATTCAATGGTTTAGATGAAAGCTAAGGTTTAGAAATTTCGAGGTATTTGAAAGTTTGAAGGCTGAATTTAGGGTTTTGGGGAACAAAAAAAATAAAGCAGAGAAAGATAAATCAAAGAAGATTGAGATAGAAGAAGATAGATTGTTGGCTTCGTACCCTTGGCTTCACACCAAACCCTTCTCAAGAAGAAGATCCACTCTTCGTAATTGCTCATCTCAAGCAAGAAAACATAAGCTCTTTTTTCCATTAATCAAAAACTATCCCTTACAATGTTTATTTAGAGACCTTATATAGGAGGCCTCTCAAAAGAAGAAACCCTAAAACATAAAATTTACGAAACTACCATAAATTAATTACATACGAATTAAAAACCTAGGAAAACACAAAAGAAAATTTCAAAATTCAACATGACTTGCTCGAGCAACAAGCGATGCTCACTTGAGCGACTTATTCCAGAGGATTTGCTTCAGTGCTCTTCGACATCTCGCTCGAGCGATAACCAAACTCGCTCGAGTGACTTTTGGCAGAAAGTTTGGCCTTAATTTTGAAGTTGCTCGCTCGAGCGGGAAGTGAAGTCGCTCGAGAAACTTTAGGCAGTGTTTTCTCCTTTATGCTTCTTCTTGGTTGGGAAATCTCTTACGGCCCGAATCCAAGGCTCTCGATCTTGGCGTCCCCCGTCAAATTCTAATTGGTTGTAATGAAGATAAAACACGCACCGATGTCAACTTAGCCCCAAGTGCAAACGTATCATCGTAATCAATCCCATAAGTTTGCGTGCATCCATGCTCTACTAGGCGTGCCTTATATTGAGCAGCAGTGCCGTCTAGATTATGTTAACAGCAAAATTCATTTGCATCCCACAGTCTTCTTATCAGGACGAAGGGAGACCAATTCCCATGTATGATTACTCTCAAGGGCATTCAACTCATGCAAGATGGGAAAGTGTAGCATGGACATTAAGAGCCGAGAGATAGTGATAGTATCCATCTCATATAGAAAAGCCAGTAAAAAGAAGACAACCTGATAGCACACATACTTAGCCAAAGGATACTTCATAGAATGGACCTTTGCAAAATTCTTTTTGTAGTATTACTAACATCTTTAAGGGCTGAAGCACAACCTTTTCTATCATACCATACTGAGTCTAGACCATAGAATGGACCTTTTGGAATTTGGAGAATACTTCATATTTGGATTTCATGAGGTGAACCCAAGTAACACAAGTGTAGTCATTAATAAAAACAACATAATAGTGGAATCCCTCAAGAGAGATGGACCCCAAACATTGGAATGAATCAACTCAAAAGCTGAGTTGCACCTATGCATATGGGAAGGATAACATTTCTAACTTGTTTAGATAAGGTACAAATTTCATATTCAAACTTAGAGAATATGCGGATAGGTTTAAAAGTAGGGATCAAAGAGCATAAAGTCTTCAGTCTTAAAACCAACATGTCCTAATTTAGCATGCCATAAAGAGAGATATCCAAACTGCCATTGATGGAGAGATATAGGATGAAAGGTCAAGTGAGGAGAAGCAGGACACTTATATTCAACATCCAAGTAATATAGTCCTCCTCTTTCAATGCCTTTACCAACAATTCTCTTTGTAGATGGATCATATAAGATAATAAGAAGGATAAAATTAATGGAACAATTTGAATTTTTGGCAAGGCTATTAAGAGATAACAAATTAGTGGATAGATGAGGAACATGAAGTGCATGAGAAACGAGAGGGAAGATGATACCGGAATGGTTCCGACTCCTATAACATGATTAGAGGAACCATCAGCCAAGTGAGCCTGCGAAGATAGTGCTGGAGGACAATAAGAAGAATAACCCGGAGAGTCTCTAGTCATGTGGTCAGTAGCCCCGGAATCAATTATCCAAAGTGAAGATGATATAGAAGATGTTGCACAGACAAATGTAATATGTTGTGATGTAACAGAGGTAGCATGAGAATCAAGAGTCAGAATGTTGGATGATGCACCCGAAGATGAAGCCATCATACCCATACAGAAGAAAAAACACTCTGCAATGCAATCTTCAAACCAGCAACCACGCAAAATAAAATAATAATAAAATAAAATAAAAATTCAGATCATTCACTATGCAGTCTTCAAATCAGCAGCCACAGAATAAGTAGCTTGAGCACACCCGTTCATCTTCAACAAATAGAATATCATTCCAGCCATATCAAAACTCGATGATTAAAAAATAGTCTTTTGACACAAATAAATATGCATTACTTCGAGATAATCACTTCCAGAAGTTAATAATAACAAGCAAAGCTGCAGCACTTCAAACTTGTTGGAGATGGTAGTTTATGTGTGGTGTGTAAGAAGTTTTAGTGTTATGTGTGATGTGTAGTGTCGACATATTAAGTGGGTGTCATTAGTAATGCATGGTGTGTCCTTATGTAAGTAGAGTTGCTCTTCTATATAAGGAGCATATCTCATGTAACTTTGATAACACATAAATAAAAATGTAGTCCTTTTGGTTCTTACTCTCTCTCTCCTCTCTCCCTCTTATCCTATCTCTCTTCTCACAAACCCTAATGAGAGTATTCTTTTCTTAGTCATTTTTCTTATTGTATTAGTCGATTATTAGTTTTATCATGGTATCAAAGCGGGTTCGCTCTGTTCGTTGCGTCTAGCCTAGGGTTTCTCAAACAGTCTCGTTCATCTTCATCCAAGGTCCACATCTACTGCTATTGCAGCCACCAATCTGATTTTTATGGGAGTTCTCTTTCGCCTACATCGTCCATGTATTTTTTATTTTTTTTTAGGGGGAGGAGGAGATGATGATGTAGAAAAGAAGAAGATGCATGTGGTGCAGCCAAGAGCAAGAAGAAAGAAGAAAAGGATGCTGTATATAGCAGCCATTACAGGCTGTTGTGCAGCCATGGTGGGCTGTTGTTCAGCCAAAGAAAAAGAATAAAATGTAAAAAAATGGGGAAATGAAAATAGAAAAAGACTATCATATTGCAGGTCAGTGATACTCTCTTCCCCCTGTTTCATTTTTTTTAATATCTATGAGATAGAACAAAGAGCGGAAGAGAAGATGGCCATATTGTAAAGGGATTCACGATAGGTGCTCGATGAAATGCTTGAGAGGGATCAACATAACAAGTGGTTAATGGTTAAGTTTTTTCAACATGTTTTTGGCAGTACAAAGCTCCATGTTGTTGTTGATGTACTAGCTTTTATTTATGAAGATGTTTATAGCTCATGTGTTTCCCATATATCAACAATTGTTTCATCCATTTGGAAATCGAATGACTGTATAAATAGAGAGTGATGTGCAGGTTTGTAATGATGCGCTTCGGTGTTTCTTGATAGTAGCTGAGAATTTACTGTGGAGATTTTTATTGGCTGGTTGAGGCATCTATTGGTCCTTTTTTTTAACATATTTTATGGGCCTCAGCTACTACAGAGGTCACCATTGGAAATGATGATATCAGGAGATGTTAGTTATTGCGCCCTATTGTTTTTGCTGCTAGTCTTATGATGCTGCTATGCGTTGCGATGGTGATGGTAATGATGGTGTGTTACATTGCGTTCGTCATTGGGGGGTTAGCTGTAAACCTATTGTCACTGTTTCTACTGCTGAGAGACGATCTAATGCTGCACTTGTGCTTGTGAAGGTGCCGCTGGTTGTAGTGGTTTGGTGGCTGGCAATTGGTGGTATATTTTATTATCTGCTTATATGCCCTGCTCACAAGGTGTTTGATAAAATGCTCATATGAAAGAGTTCATGCTACCTCCTTTTATTGTTGCTGGGTTGTTGTTTTTTCGGTGTATGACTGATCTGTTTGATCATGAAGTGTGGATGGTGTGGCTGACATGGTGTGCCAGAATAATTATGGTATAAAAAAAAATAGAGGAAGAAAAAAAGAAGGAAAAAAGTGATTGTGGTTGTGATGCAACCTTTATATCCGTGAAGCTCTTTTTGTTGCTGCCACCTTGAGATCCATGGAGCCGCTATTGGTGCTGCTCCTAATATCCGTGAAGGCTGCTGGCTGCCCATAAATCTGTGTTGTTAAGGAAGATGTGGATGGCTGCCAATTTGATCTAGATGGATGGACTCTTGTGCGTTGTAATCCCCAATTTTTTACAAGTGTTATAAAAGGCTCATGTGTATCTTGTAACACCCCTAGATTGCACGTTGGCCATGATATTGGCTATGTAGCCATGTAATGGTGCCAAGAACAACCTTTGTAAAAGGTAGTAAGCCTATGATTGACTATAGGGAGAGGCCATAGCCACATGAGTGCTGTATAGCACCACAAAAAAGGTGAAACTAACCTTTAGTTGGACCATAGTGAGTACCATATGATCGCTTGAGTGCGAAGGTGCACCAAGACGTTAGGTGTTCACAGTAGGTACCACATGACCACTTGTTAAATCTTTAAATCTTGGGTACCAAGTTAAGACAGTATTTATTGTAAGGGGGAGTTGATGATGTAAAGCCTATTAGTGGGCAAGTTGGACTTCACCATTATGGAAGATCCAACTTGAGGGGGAGTGTCGGAGATAGTAGTTTTTGTGTGGTGTGTAAGAAGTATTAATGTTAAGTGTGGTGTGTAGTGTCGGCATATTAAGTAAGTGTCATTAGTAATGCATGGTGTGTCCTTTGTAAGTAGAGTTGCTCTTCTATATAAGGAGCATATCTCATGTAACTTTGATAACACATTAACAAAAATACAAACCCTAATGAGAGTATTCTTTTCTTAGTTATTTTTCTTATTGTATTAGTCGATTATTAGTTTTATCAAAACTTGCAGTAGTTGATCACTTCGAGCTAACCAAAAAAAATGTGAATACAGAACAGGAAGTAAAAATCACTGTGAGTACAGATCAAACCAGGCTGATGTATAAGCACCTTTCCAGATAGAAACCAAATCCAGCACCGATCAGAATTCCAACGAACATTACCAAAACCATGAAAATCCAAATCAAAATCACTGTGAATAGAAGTCACTAGCCATGTCAAACGGGGGTCTCACAAAATCTCATCCATTGAGTGTACCAGCTTCGGAAAAGATATGATAGGACAATTTGTTGCAGCAACACTATCATGGCATAGAGCACCACATAAAAAAATACATTAAAGTCAGTCCATATGATAATAAAAGGAATAATGGCTCCTGACCGACATTTAAACACCAAAATGGTGTTTAAATGATCTTACACCATTAAAATTAGACTTTTTATCTCACACCATTGAAGTGTAATTTATCCTTATGCATGTAATGCCCATCTGTGATCAATCTAAATTGTCAAGTGGCAATCTATCATTGGAACATGTCTCAGCCCAAAAAAAAAAAATGGCTATCAGTTGATGTGAATCATCTGATTGATGAACTTTCATATCAGCCATCAAAATTAAAAAACAACATATGATATTAAAATCCACAAATCGGATGGTTTAAATCTCTCTAAAACACCATTTTTGGGCATGTTGCACTTCAATATATGATCTATCACTATGACGATAGGGATCAAGCACATCTTAAACCATCAATGGTGTAAGATCGTTTAAACACCATTTTGGTGTTTAAATGACGGTCATGTGAGTCTAATGAAAATATGGCACTAAAATCTTCATAACTCTCTCAATACCTATCCAATTGACTTGAAACCGTAGCTAAGCAGTCTGTAGAGAAAAACTGATCAATTTGCATCTGATTTCAGAGGTCAAAAATGTTGGATGCTCTCAAAGGCCTCGAAAAATGTGACTGCTCTATTTTTCAGATGAAACTTAAAATCCTCGTAACTCTCTCAATTCTTAACTGAATGACTTGAAACCAAAGCCAAACAATCCGTGGAGGAAAAAGAATTCATTTCCATCTGATTTCAGAGATCAAAAAGTGCACGATGTTGTCAGGGGCCTAAAAAAATGTGACTGCCCTATATTCTGAATGAAGCTTCAGTACGCTCACAGTGGACTGTTGAAATCAGCTTCTGTAGTGCTGACTTCAGCAGTAACAAGTGATGACCCGCTCTGGTACCAAGAAGAGGATTAGTGTTAGTTGAGGAGTGGATTAGGTTGGTGGTATTAAGGTTATAATGGAGGTATTACGGTTGGATTAGTGGTTTTAGGTTTAGGTTAGACGAAGAAGATGAGAGAGAAAGATAGAAAAATAATGAGAAGGCTTAGTAAGTCTAGATGCCCTTACAAGGATTAACATTAAGAGTACGTGAAAGAAATTACATACACACCCATATATGCTCTACCCACACCATGCACATATGGATATGTACCAACACACTCATATTCTAACATATAGTGCTTCATTACTCTCCTAGAATTTCATAGTATAACTCATTACGCTTAATACCTCGACATTTTAAACAACTCAGGATATCTTAATTCATAAAAGGACCACAATGCTATTTTTCCAATTCGTCAGGCATATTTCTCGTAGTCAACTTCTTGAACAATCTGGTCAACCTAACGAGTCCCCTCCCGCCGGTTAAACTTCATACCTCTGAAAGTATCAAATCGGGTAGCAACGCTTTCCTTTTCTTCAACTTAGCTAATTTTGTTTGCACTTTTTTTGCAGATACTTTGTTAATTATTTCTTGATTTAACAGTATCAGGGAACACAATGTAGAAAGAACCATGTTTTCCATAAGGAGCAGCTCTTCATGCAACCACATAGCTTCCCTCTATATCTATTACAAGGTTTTAGGTCCACTTACTGGAGATGGTAAGAGGTTAAAAATATGTTACGAGTAACAAACAAACAAAAATGAGAGAAGAATATGTGAAGCTCGTGTCCATAAAAAGGTTGTATAAATGGATTTAAACCCTAGTTGCTTCATCCCCCCCCCCCCCTGGGTCCAAAAAAAAGATAATAATAATAATAATAAATATATGAATAAATAAATAAATATAGGTCCAACATGTAGCTATCTAGTATATGGAGGTTTGGTATGAAAATTTTCCTACCAATATAGGTCAAAATTTGTCAATAGGAATGAAAACCACACAATTCAACAAGGGAATGCTCTAACATAATCATGCACGTGAAATGGAACAAAAACTTCAAAAGCAAACACACAGCATACGCATGTATTTTAGTGCAAAAGAAAAAACAAAATCGCAGACTCAAAATATATGAAATAAGAACAAATGGCGAATGCAAAGTACCAGAAGAGTGCCTCCCAAGATTTTGAGCATCTTGTGTTAGTAACTGAACAGCAGCATCAATATCATCTTGACCTGTAAGGAATACAAGGATATCACCCATAGGTTCCTACACAAATACAAAATGAACAATAAGGAAATTGAAAACGGCACATAGTTTCAACTAACAATGGGAATCTAATATGTAAAGAGAAACACATTAATGAAGAAGCAGAGGATTTTCCAAAGTTAAAATGATCCAGCCACAGCATGATTTTGGGGAACTATTTTTGCTCCAATATGTCGAGAGTACACTTACTAGTGGACTTTTAGAGTTCCAAAAACGACATTACAATATTTCAGATGTATGTTGAGAAAATTCTTATGCAAACGACAACATGACGGAAGCCTTGAGGGACTTAAATAGCTTTTTCCTATGGAAAGTGATGTGGCTGAATATGAGGCTGACTTGAAATTCTCATTTGAAATTCTTCAGGCCAAGCTCAGCATTTGCACAAGGATCTTAGAAAGTGCCAAATTTGTCCATGAAAAGGTGGAAGACAGCATTTACCAATATTTAAACATCACCTGAGGCTTGTCAGACATTATTTTGGCCAAAGATGTATGTACAAAATATGTTTTTGATTTGCATTTGCCCCCGTCTTTAAGGGGATGCTAGAACAGTAGAACCAAAGCGTCAGTGAGTGGGTATTTCGAAATTTTAGATATATAAGTTGTGCGGACCATTTATCTAGTGAAGGCATATTTGTAGGTTTCGAGAGGTATGGAATCTTCATTCTGCACTGATGTGCATCCAACAATGGACAAGGGGACTATTGTGAGATTTCTTGCAGATCGTTCAAGAGAATGAAGCACTGGGCTTCCGGTATCCACCTATTTTTTTAGGTAGGGAACCACCATGGGTCAAAATCTCGGACGATACCGGTACGTATTGTCCGATACGTACCAGTATCGCTGGCCAGAGTTACACAATACATTGGTATGTATCGATGGCCAGTGGTACAATATACTTATTTTTCCATTGTATTGCCGATACAATGAATGTATCAGTTACGTATCGTCTTGGTTTTGAGGGTGGATGATACGTATCGGAAAACCGAGATTTCAACCCATGGGAACCACCATATGATGCTCTTACTTTTATAGGAAAGGCCTTGAGACATTTTTTTTATGATAACAGCTTGAGAAGATAAATACTGCAGGTGGATCCTATTGGAATTAGTAGGCTTCAACCATTTCTAGTTTAGATTATTTATTTGCTATGATGTAATGGACTTTATTGTAATGAATGAAATAAATAATATTTTATTTCGACGAAATCTTGACTATGCTACTATCAATTTACATTGAATTCCATCCACAGTGCCCCTCATTTCATGAAAGTCATTGTCATCATCATTATCATCACAGCCTTATCCCATCTATTTGGGGTCGGCTTTGCGGGTCCTATGCTCCACTTGTTTCTGATCAACGCTAAACTCTTTGTGACATCACAATCCTTCATGTTCCTTCTCAACCTTCCCTCCAGGTCTTCATAGGTCTTCCTCTTCTCCTACTTCCTTGTGTTTGTAGCATCTCAACTGATGCAGCTTGCCTTGTCCATGTGGCATCCTTATATGACAGATATTTAATATTTAGTGATTTTGTGGTCAATCAGTGGTTAGATTGTCATAATGGCATAACTTCTTCCTATTTCTACGAGTTGGGAGTTTAAAGGACATTGGGAGTTGAAAAGTCATTGAAGTATTTGACAAGTCAAATAGAAAATAGGTTAGTTTAATTATTGATTAATGATTGTAACACTATTTTTGTGAATTGGGCATCTATTGAATGTGTAGAAGAATAACAAGATTTGATTTTTATGTTGAGAGCTTGAAGCCTCCATTATAGAGTGAGGGAGTCCTTTAATTAGATGAGTGATTGACGCAGGACAAAACCATAAACTACGTGAGTGATAATGATGCAATCTTGCCGAAATTAAACTAAATTAATTAAGCAAAAATTAATACAAATAAATGTGAATACCTTAGGGCTCATAGTTTTCGCGTTTGGTTCGGGTAGGGTTTGGTCCGTTGCGCTAGATCCGTTAGCCTAACGGAAGGAGGATCCTAGACATAGAACTCTAGCATCTTTCATATTAGGACTCGCTCGTAGTTCAATGATGGAATCGCCAATCAATCTAGAGTTCGCGGAATCAAATCGATCTAACAGTTCAGACGAAATCTAGGGTATTTAGCAGGATCAAATAGAAATGGCTGAAATAAGTTTATGGAATCGGGGATAAAGCAGAAATAGAGAAAAAGAGATATCAAGATAACAAGATTAGAAGATAATGGACATCGCACCCTTGGCCTCACACCAAACCCATCTCGGGAAAGAATCACTCTTCGTAGTTGCTCATCTCAAGCAGAAAGCATAAGCTCTTTTCATTAATCAAAAAGCTAATTACATTGTTTATTTAGAGACCTTATATAGGAGGCCTCAAAATAGAAAAACCCTTAAAACATAATAATTACTAAATTACATTCGAATTTTTGAAAGAAAACTTGAAAAAAAATCTACTCTCGACGTGACTCACTCGAGCGACAAGTGATGCTCACTCGAGTGACTTATTCCAGAGAATTTGCTTCAATACTCTTCGACATCTTGCTCGAGCGATAACCAAAGTCGCTCGAGCGACTTTTGGCCGAGAGTTTGGCCTTATAGTTCTGAAGTTGCTCGCTCGAGCGAGACCCAAAGTCGCTCAAGCAACTATGGGCAGTGTGCTTATATTCTTCCTTCAAGTCTGGTTCTAGTTCTCGTTCCGCTTCTTCCAACACCGGCACACACGATATGGTTCATAACCGATGTCTACAATGTCGGCGTCCCCGTCAATGATTCCCTTATCTAAGGGCGTGAGTCCCTAGTCTTGGGTGAGTGATTCCCCATAGAGTCCTTGATCCTATTTTGCCACCATGTGATTATTCAATTATTTAAAAAATTCAGTTTTGGTTTAATCATTTTTTTTTAGTATTGCATCATGTGGAATTAGAGCAAGTTTGAGTCTGGTGAGAAGACGAACTATGATGGCTAGAAGAGCCAAGATGAAAGCAATTAATGAAATTTCTTGAAGCCATGCTGCGAAAAGTGAAGCACTTAGGCAACTTTATTATGGAGAACCAATTTAGACGTTTATGAGATCAAGAAAATGTTCAAATCATCATCATAGATACTTTTCATGGAGACCCCATATATGATGTCAAACATGACGATAATCGTCAAGGCAAGGATGATCAAGGAAATGAAGTAGAAGTCTCGTTGGCTGAAAGTAGTTCTAGTCCTTTTAAGGCTCATCGGACTGACGAAAGGGAACAACGTGAAATCGAGTGTATTGATCAAGAATAGTGTAGTTCTAATAAATATCAAATGGGATATGGTTACGTGGATCCATTTTTAGAGAGATTTTCGATAGATTTGTTTTCTTTAATATCGAAAATGCTCATCAAGAACTATATTACAATACATTATAATATAGACCTACAAGAAAGCAAGCCCTAAACGAAGGTGTGCCTTCATCATCAGTAACCAAAGAAGCGACAAGTACATCGAATAGAATGCGTATGCGTTAAGTAAATGGGAACTCGAGGGCGAGTTCTCGATGGAAAGGAGAATGTTGCAGCCAGCCTTGTCCAGATGGCTCTTCCATGTGGCACAATTTGATTCGTGCACATGGTGTAAGAGCTCAGTCAACTATCTGATAAATCAGAAAATAGATATGGACCATATGCAGTGTTTTTTGTGTTCTAACATGTGCTATTGAAAATAAACAGCTATCTACCTTATCGTGAATAGACAACACAGTTGAAACAGCAGCTTGCAAATAATTGGAGACAGGTTCCTCGAGATAATGTATCTGTACATTGAACCCTCTACCCTGCCATGGTTACAATAAAGTTAATATCTAGATTTTCACCTCTAGATTATTTAAATAGTGATTAAAACATCGCAAAGACAAGGCCCTTAAAAATAAAAAAAATTTGAATATAGCATCATAACTTACTTCAACGGATAGTATGGCAGGCAGCAATTTAGGTACAGAATCTTCACCCGCTTTCCCTTGACGCTTTTTGCTGGTTGACAAATAGCAAAAGAAAGTGATTCAGACTATTCAAATATTAGACTATTCAAACATACACATCACTCAGTGGAAAAAAAAGTTGAGAAATGAACCAGATTGGGAAGGAGTTCTGAAATTTAAGTAAAAATAAAATTCACCACTCTGTAATACCTTACTCTTACAGATAGTATAATAAAGAGCTGGTATAGAATCACTGGCCCATTTTTTAAGAAGGAAACGAGTCACCGTTTCTGGACACATGGCACTATTTTTCGTCAAGTGTGCCAATTGACGTGGAGATCATGATGCTTATGTCTGTGGTGTTGGAGGTTGTATCGAAAAGAAAGAAAATCCATGGTGTCCTTGGGGTCAGTCAAACCCCCTTTAAAATGAACGGATGAAAGATGTTTTGGAGATTTAGATGGTAACTGCTCATTTTAAAAGCATAGGACTGACCCTAAGACCATCATAGAGATGTTTCTTTATGAATCTTCAGCACCACAGAGTTAAGCATTGTTATCTTCACATCAAGTGGCACACTTGATGAAAATTAGTGCCCCAGCTCCAGAACCAGTGACCCATTTCATTTTAGGAAAAAAGAGGAGGGCAGTCACCCTATACAAAATATATAATTAATACAGAGCACACTTTAATGCCAACTCAGTTTAACCAGAAGTAACAAACATCCACATTCAATTCAAGGATGGGGGCAAAAACCTGGAATCAAAAAAAGCGGACATGGATTCAGCCTCAATTGTTGCAGATGAAATGATTAAACGCAACTCAGATCTACGCCGTTGGATCTGGAATAATCATGCCCGTAACTTATCTTGAAAAAAAAGTACAGAAAATACCATTAGCAACAACGGGAACAAGAACTGCCACTTGGTTATAGTTTCATTCCGTACCTTTTTCAAGAGACCCAGCAACATGTCCGTCGAAATTGATCTTTCATGGGCCTCGTCAACCATTATAACACTGGTAGTAAAACATTACAAACGAAAGGTTTATACAGCACATACTGAATTTTCCTAAAAAATTTCAAGCCTACGAGAGAGGAGACTAGATTTGAACCATTCAAAACCAAATAAGACCAGTTCATAAGCTTGAATAATCAGAACCAACAAGTTCCTACCAATATGCTTAACCATGGTTTAAAATACCGGTTTTCTGGTACGTATCGTCCAGCTCCAAAAACGTTACGTATCGCCCGGTACATAACGGTCTGGACGATACATTGGTACATATCGTCTGATACATTACCAATATATATGTAATGCACCAGTATGATACATTCAAAATATTGTACTGGTGACCTTCGAAACCGGTATGCATCGTTCAGTACGTGCAGGTTTCGGACAAGATTGAACCATGTGCTTAACCTATAAATATTCAATCATAATAAATAGTTCGCCTGTTGATAGTCTCAGTTTCTCTTACAGAAGGATCCTTTCTCGTAGGGATAGCCTGACCAAAGGGCTCGCCTTCGGGAATTCCTACCAATATGTTCATAAGTGCTACAGACCATTTACATCAAAGAAATCAAGCTTCAAAAATTAAGGTATTGTTTGGTAATGATTCTCAGGGCCTGCTTCCAGTTTTTAGGACCTGGGAATCACCTTAGCATCGATAATTGGTCTTTGGTAAGAACTGCCTCCAACTCAACTGATTCCCGCTAAGCTAGAAGATGCCAAACATGGGCAAGGATCCGAACGCCGTCTAAACCCGCTTCCAGATTCTCGCTTTTGCGCACATTGCAGAAGCGATGCTAAAACAAATGGAGCCTAAGAATCAAGAAATTAAAGTACAAATATTTTCTCGTCCATAACAATCAGTCACAAATTTCGCCGAATTTTTGAAAAAATCGTGAATAATTTGTGAATTTGAGGTTCAATGAATTAATCCTGAATTATTCGTGATTTGTGCAAAAATTCGCCTGGTTTTAAAATTTTGCGAATAAATCACGAATAATTTCCCCCGAACTTGCCGGATTTTTCCGAACTTTAACCTTGCTGTATTATTGCCAAACCCAGACTTGGTGACTATGATAATAATAACTCCTGGAGAATGTCAGCTCCATAACTCCAATTAATACCTATATTTGGTCAGAAGAGGATCATCCATCATTTCTCTAAGTAGCACACCATCTGTGAGGAATTTGATCTTAGTTACACCCTGAGAGAAGAAAAGTAATTCTTGCATTTAAAAAAAAAATTGTAGAACTCTCTGTACACAAATCCAATCAAATTGAGAAAAGGGCCTATCAAACTACATGTCCATAAAGCATTAAAGCTAAACTTTACATGCTACCTTGAAATAATGCCCAGAAATTGAACATAAAAAGAAGAGATTACAGTATTCTACCTTATTTGTAACATCTTCAAAACGAATTGTATACCCAACTTCTTCTCCAAGCTTCACACCCATCTCTTCAGCTACTCTTGAAGCAACTGTCTGTGTATTAAATAGAATCTATTACCAAGGAATAATTGAATAATATTTTCTACAAAATGACAAATTATTTTAGATGATTGATTCATTTATACTAAGCATTGTAACTGAAGGCATAATTACTAAGTCTTACTTTTTGTTAGTTAAAGAAAATATTGTTAGAAGAGACCAAGATAAAAAAGGTTTACATATCAAACGAATGATAAAAAAAGAAACAGCTTACTAATGCATCAATAAAATCCAACATTATGATCGAGCTAGGAGTGAAAATGGGCCAGATCAGGCCAAATAGGCTCTCGGGCCTGGCCTGATCTCGCCTAATGGACCAAGCCTGAGCCAGAAATTTAACCTCAACTAATACATGGAGTAAGTATTCAGTCCCCTTTTGACATAAATAAGATGGCCTAGACCTCATTTATAGACCTGAATAAACAGCCCAGGGTCTGGATAGGTTGATTAAAACCAGGCATGCTTAAGGCTCCGCCCAACACATATACACCCTTAAATCAAGGTACAGAAGATGCTTGACTTTGCCATGAAAATGAAAAATCCAGCACAGTGAAACGTCAAGAGAAAAAGATGAATTTTCAGCCATTTGATCAAAATCATTGATTGTGAAACAACAGCAACAAGAGTTACTACTATTCTTAACACAAGGTGGTCTACCTTGGATGCCATCATGGCCCCTGTAAGGCAAGAGAGAGTAAGATCGAACCTGTCTTTCCCCATTAGACTAGAGAACACCATACTGATCAACGCTGGTCCCCAAACACCATTTAGCACATGTAATTAAGGTGTCAATATCGGTATCGGTATCGGTATCGGGCATCGGTCATCATTTTTACTTTTTTTTAATGTAAAATAAAAAATAAAAAAATAGGTTGATATTTTCATAGGACAAGGTTTTAGAAACCCTATCTTTTAAAAAGTATTAAACTTCCTGTTTTAACATATCGTTCCATCGTTTTTCCTTATAAAATATTTTTTCGTTCTATAAACATATTTTTTTTTAAATATTTACTAAATTATCGAGTAAGAGCGAGTCAAGTTATCTGAGGCTTCATGTTAACTCGATCCAGTTGACTTTCAAGGCGAGTCGAGTTTTCACATTCTAAAACTATGCTTTAAACTATTTAAGTCTACAGTCAATCAATCTTCCCCTCCCTATCTAAACCTAAGAGAGTCGAAACTTTCCACAAGCACTCAATACTTCAATAGTTAACTCTAGAATAGTCAGATTCTGAAGTCAATTGTGGAAGGTCAACTGTTTGACACATAAGATTCTGAGACTTCGTAAGTCGATCGTGGAAGGTCAACTGTTTGACACGTAAGCTTCTAAGACTTCGCACACATACAATACCAGCTTCGATTGGCACACATTATATATCGTTGGAAAAGTCTCAACAAGTACTTTCCATCAATAAAACTTATGCATCAATCGGAGTCCGTTTACGGAAAGTAAATTGTTGACCTGTTCAACATAGAGGAGTTTTCATAAACACCTATCTCAAACAACCACCATTCGTCCATCACCATCTCGTCTACAATCACTCAAGGCTTCAGCAATCACTCAAGCCTTTAATGCACCGCTACTCCACCACCACTGTTATACCTCATCACTCCAAGCGCTAAACCATATATTATAGTAAGGTTGTAATTAAAGGCTATTTTATTTTTATTGTGTTTTTTTCCCTCCATAACACTAATCAGATTTTTAGATTGTGTAGAATAAATTCTAATCAGATTAATTACCTAGATATACATATAGATAGATCAAAAAGTAACAAAGAACGAAAGAACGTAAGAAAGAGAGAAATAATAAGAAATGCTAACAAATATATATGTAATAAAAAAAAAGTTTACTTGCCTCGGGCTCAGAAGTTTCAAACTCGGAGAGCCTAGAACTTGGAACATCAGCACCAGACGGATGCTTAAAGATGATGAATTCGAGGAGTATCTCAGAGTCCTGCATAAGATGGTTCCCATGGCAGGCAGGGATGATAGCAGAGTTTGGAAGCTCAATGAAAAAAAAGGCTTCTCAGTTAAATATTTTTATGATATATTAGGGCACTGGGATTGGCCCTCCCTGATTAACTGAGATGGCGCAAGTTCTAGAAAGTCAAGGGTCCACCAAAAATTCGTTTCTTTTCTTGGTCCGCTGATCAGCTTAGGAAGAGAGGCATTAACATCGGAAATAAATGCTGGCTTTGCATGAACCACACGCTCATCCACTGCGCCTTTTCTTTCAAAGTTTGGGGTGCTTTTTGCTCCGTGTTTGGAATTAGGTGGGTTGCGCCAGCTAGGGTGGACCTTTTGAAGCAATGGGCTAATAATCCTTTCAAAAAATTTAAGCAAGACTGCTGGCAGATTACAGTGTATGTGGTGATGTCGTCAATCTGGTTGGAAAGAAATAGTAGGGTGTTCCGCAGAATTAGGAACCCTTTTCGAGTGGTGGTGTGTAAGGCCAGGGTGCTTTCCATCAACGGCTCAGGGGTGGAGGAAGCCAACTTCCTCGAGCAGTGGGATACTTTAGTCCTCGGGTCATAGTGTGCTCTGTTGGATCAGGTGTGTCTTGATGGTGTGGCGCGTCATTCTCGTGGTTTCTTTTCTCCCCTGCTGCTGGCTTAGCCGGGGTCTTCCTTAGGGAGTGAGACTTTTGCTTTCTTTTTGGGTAGTTTCTCACTACCTGCTCAGGTACGCGTCGTATTATTCCTTTATTTTAATATATCTCTGTTACCGATCAGAAAAAAACAAAAACAAAAAGCTACCTATGTTTGTTTATTCAACAAAAACATCTAATTTCAATAAACCTTCCAGTAGGCAATCGGAAGAAGAATATTGATATGCATAAATAAGAGAGCTGCTACAACCCCACATCTTTACTTATTTCCCATCATTTAAAAAAAAGGCTTGCAATAATCAGTGTGCGCATAGTATTAGTTCATGTGGTAATTTCATTAATTGATGTGTATATGATTTTTTCGTAAATTGGTAAGGGGATAGAATAACTGATGTGTGGTGTGTGATAAGTAAGTGTTGGTGTGGCAGTAGAATTTCTCTTAAATAAATAATTGTAGAGTAAGATGGGAGATGAGAACACCTGAACAGCCAATCGTCTTGGTTGGGTGCAAGCTATTACCCGTCCACCCTCAGCCCAACCGGCTTCCTTTAGGTACTGACATAAAAGCATAAAAGAAGCATGTAAGTTATATCTTTGAAGGAAGATGTATCACCTAAACAAACGTCAAAAATATTAAATGCTAGGAAAATGCACCAGAAATATATTGTAAGAAGTCGATTTTCATCAAATATTTTAAATAGCTAGATTCCAGAAATTCGTTAAATAGTTTTCATAAAAGATTCTATATCCATGCAATAAAAATGAGAAGCTCAAACTGTATACAGCTAGGGCTGTCAACAGGTCAGGTCAGCTCCATACCCGACCCGACCTGATATTTTACCAGGTTGGGTACATAAACCATGGGACATCCAACCCAACCTATGGGTCGGGTCAGGTATTTGCTAGGTCGGGTCGACCCAACCCCACATCCTATATGCAAACAAGTACATAAAATAGGGAGGTCAGGTAGGGTTCTCTGGACGGCTTTAGTGCACCATCTGATCAGGTCGGGTGCACCACCAGGTCGGTTCGGGTCGTGCATTTACAATTTTCTTATTGGGCAGCCAAAATTTTGACCCAACCCGACACGGCCTGACCCATTGACAGCCCTATACAGCACACCAAATACATTTTCCATTATAATGGTCTCTTTATAATCACATTTGCAAATTATTAGTATGGCTTCAGACACAAAGACCAGCCTGAACCACCCGGGTCCATAACTTGCACAATGTGAACATAAGGGGAGAATTATACCTACTGGCCACATAAGTTAACCCAAATCACTAAACGTGTGTTTTTCGAAGAGAAGGAATGACCCAATGAGGAAAGTTCAACAAGCAAAATGATCATAAGCCTGATAACAAAAAATTTCCAGTTAATAAAATTCCCAAACGAGCCTATTGCAGCAAATCGAAATGAACAACCACCATCTTAGTGGATTCACCATCCACGTAAGCAATCAGATGAGCCAATATTGTATTTAGACAAGCCCCACAGCCAATAGTGGAAAAAACAACCCCCTGGCCCCCATAGCATTATACAGATCATAGTCAGAAAGTCTCCGACTTTTCAAAAAATCGGAAAAAATCGGCGAGTTGCAGTCATCCCGACTGCATCGCTGATTAATTGCCTGAATCAGCGGCTGGGCCGATTAATCTGTGATTTTTGTGATGTTGTCCGATTTTTTTTCCTTTTTTTCACTTACGCTTAAAGTGCAAAAAAAAATCCTTCAGGGCTATCGCTATCTCTGTTGTCTGCCCGTCTCAGAGCTCACTGCTGTTCTTCTTTTTACCCCTTTTGTTTATTAAAATCACTATTTTTAACTTGATATATATTACGATATATTTGTTCTATATATATATATATATATATTAATTTTTTTTATTTTTTTTTTTTCCCCCCTTTTTTTTTACTTTGACCGATTCGCCCAATTAGACCCATGCCAACTCCCGACTTTGTGACTATGATACTGATAAGATTTACATATAGAACTGAGAATTATAATTCCACTAAGGAATATATCCTGAAATTAAGAAGATAATAGAATTTTAATCACAATAATAAGATAATACACAATAGACTAACCTCACATTGGTAGAGCTAGCTCCAAAAACACCTTAACACCATAGACCTCATCAAGGATCAGCAAAAAAAAAAGGCTTCTTGGTTAATAATCTTCTTCCTAACCACACCAACCAAATGCCTCTAAGGCATTTAAGGATCAAGCTATTACATACTTACATTCAGCATATAACCAACTTTTATTATCTTTTAATCAATAAGCAAACTATTCTGGAACACAGGTGAAAATTAGAAAAGTGAGCACAAAAAATAAAAAATCATGCTACTCAACTTTTCCCTCCACTTCTCTCCGAAGTGAGCCTAAAATGAACTACAATACTCATTTACTTTTTTATGTGTGAACCGATTACTCTACTGCTCAAAAGGGTTGATTTCGGTATCACCCAATACGATGAACATAAACTGAGTTAGAAATAGGGTGGATTCAGTGCAGGTTTTCTTCAACATTGGATGAGCAGGAAAGCCAAAGCTGAAATGGAAGAAGACAAAACATGTGGTTTTTGGCTCTAGTCTCCTAATTTTCATGTGAACAAAAAATGACGGAGATTGAAGCATAGGGAGATTGAATCCTTTGGAGTGGCTAAGTTTCCATCCCCTAGTATCTCGAATCCTTCAAAGGATAGACTCTGAAGGGTAGAGATTAGCGGTATTGCTTAGATTACTCACTTTCCTATCTCATTCCTTCTTCAAATGATTCCATCTTCCCAATCTCTCTATTTCAAAATGGAGGTCTTTGTTTGGAGCGAGCAGATCTACATCTTCTTCGACAAATTTCAATGCATTCCAGATTACTAAGGATGATATGGTAGTTTAGCCCAAAGAAGAGGTAAGAGAAGATATCCATTGATCGAGAAATCCGTGGATTGACTATGTTATGGGAAGAGACCATATTATATGGATCTCAGAGCTGCAATAAAGAGAAGGTGGAAGCTGAAAGGCTCTGTTAAAATTATATCCATAAATGACGGGCTTTTACTTCTTAAATTGAAAACAAGAAAATTGCTTGAAAATCCTTGAACCTGGGCTATGAGTATAGGGATTGCCCAATCATTCTTAACAAGTGGGCCCCTGGTTTTAGACCAGAAAGAGATATGGTGTCTTTTGTCCCCATATGGATTAGATGACCCAAGTTTCCCTCGTATTGCTGACCAATAAATAACTTAGAAGAATTGGAAGCACCATTGGAATTGCAATCCATGATGATTCTACCAGATCATGACTTTCGTGTGAAAGGATCATATAGCGATCAAGGGGCAGGGTAAGTTCCCTAATTCTATAAGATTATTGAGGAAAACCATGGGATCAAACTCGGCCGATACCGATCTGTATCAGCTTTCCGCCATACCGATACTAATACTGATACCAATACTAGTATCAGTACACATATCGGTCAATCATGTTTTGTCTAAGCCGATAAACAGAATCGGTTGATACTCTAGTCACGTGAATAATTTTATATATTTTATAGTTATATACATACAAGTTTTATAATTTTTATAATTGTTTACGATTTTTTAAGAATCTTTTGAAAAAAAGTATTCCTTTGCCTTATGTCAATTCCTTGCCAAGCGCCCCTCTTGCACTCAGGGGCATAGCTGTGACATTCTCTACAGCCCGCATGCGGACCTTCTGCTCTTGCAAGGTACACCCCCAACAAGGTGTCCAAATTGGACTAGATGTTGGGTATCGGTCCTTGGAGGACCGATACAACACGGCCGATACCGATACGTATCGGCCTTTTTTTTTTTTTAAGAAAATAGAGGTATTGGCCAATACGTATCCCGATGCCGAGTTGAGATAACGATACATATCAGTTTGCCGAGAAACCAATACGTATCTGTATCGGTCGATTTTTTATACCATGACCCCCAAAGCATCCCCCAACTCTGCTTGACCCGCTAAGAAGAATAGTGTTTTCAAATCCCGATACCAATACATATCAGTCCCTCGGGGACTGATACCCGAGACCGTTACCAAGTTTGATACCTTATGGAAACAATCAAGTTCTTGCTCAAAAGATTGAGTTTGCGATGCGGGTAACGGACCTTTCAAAGTGTACTGAAGGAGAAAGAAGAGATTGAAAAGATCTGTGCATCATGTAGCACTTTGAATGGGCAGTTGAAGGCCCCATATGTGCATGTGCAACATCATAGAAGACCCTAGTAAGTGAAGATGTGTACATGTGATGATTCGGCCGTTGGATTACCACTTTCCATCATTAGATCTTCATCATTCTTCATTTCAGCCGTGGGATCTTCACCGTTCTTCATTCCCATTGTTGGATCTTCATTTTCCTACTTCACCGTTGAATTGTTGATCGTGCAATGGACCGTTGGTAGATGCATTTGGATTGTTGATTGTGTGGTGGACTTTTATTTTGGTCCATTGGTTTACATAAAATACTTTTATCTTATTTCATTTTAGTGTTTTACTTTAGGTCAAAGGAGTAGTGTACATACATGCAGTACATGACCATTAAATTCCTGACTTTCAACACAACCTGCGAAAAATGGTCATAACTTTTTCAATACTCATTAGAATTATGCGTTTCTTACCTCGTTGGAAAGCTACTTCGATAAGCTTTCAAATAAGACCGGTTTCACATCACTCTGACATCAATTGATTTATAAATGTTAACTTTCTAGCCCGAAACCGCCTCATAGACGGTTAGAATATCTCGAACAATATTCAGCTCATCTTCAGCCTGGCAGAAAATTATGGTGTCTTCAGCATACTGGAGATGCATAATCATACGCCCATTTATGCTGGCCATTTCATTTATGTTGAGCTGCGATAGCTAAAAGAGTTTTGCTAGTATTTTGTCTCAAATCTAGGCATACCACTCTATTTCTATTATATTGACAATTCCAAAAACCTGGTCATACTATGAGCATAGTATATGATGGCGATCAAGCGGGTATGCCCCTATCGTCTAGTGGGTCGGGATATTTCTCTTTCAAGGAAGTGTGTTGAATGTCGTTTTTCCATCCTTCCCATGTGGTCCTCTATATTGGCCTGGGGAATTCTTTCACTACATGTGGGGGAAGGAAACATAAGGATGATTACCCAAGAATAGCTCTTATGCACGCCGGGGAAGTGTTATCCCGCCAAGGCTCAATCAAAGCTTAAGCTGAGTTTCGGCTGCTCCCATTTCACTTCCCACTACTATGGGAATCATTTTTGCTTTCTTTAAAACTCGAAATGTGGTTTAGCTCCTAAGACCTACATATCAGCCCCACCAAAGCTTCCCCCACCATATTGAACAACAGCGGTGAGAAAGGGCCACCTTGACGTAACCCCCTAGAGGTTTTGAAATAACCTCTAGAGGATCCATTGACACTAATAGAGACCCATGCAGAGGAATAGCATGCTTTCATCCATTTTCTCCAACTCTCGTCGAAGCCAAATCTCCCCAACTCCAGGAACACCAGTTGGCCCTATCATACTCCTTCTCTATATCTACCTTCCAAATTGTTCTTGGGGTCTTACTTTTATAAACCGAATCCACAGCCTCTTGAGCTACGGCCACAGTATCAATCAGTTGTCTACCCACTATGAATGCTCCTTGGTTCTCCAAATTAATGAGGTTTGTGCACGGCTTGAGCCTATTTTTGAACACTTTAGCCAATCTCTTATACAAACTGCTTAGAAAACTGATGAGCCTAAAGTCTTTAATATCTTCAGCCCCTTCTTCAGAATTAACGAGATGAAAGTCGAATTAAGGCTTCTACCGACATATCCCCATTTATGAAATTCATGGAAGATATCCATTATCTCCCCTTCATCACTACCCAAAAACATCCATAGAATTTAAGAGTATACCCATCTGGTCCTGGTGTCTTATTCTTCCCACTGTTCATAATTGCCCTTTTAACTTCCTCCTCTCCAAACTCTGTTTCCATCCCCATCTGATCCGCTTCAGAAAAAATTTTGAACTCCAGCCCCTCTAGCACCGACCAATTTCAACCTTCATCCTTGTATAGATTCTCATAAAAATTTACAATTTGTTCAACAATCACTCTTTTATCTTCAAACCTGGTCTCATTCACAACTATGCTTCCCATCAACTTGTTCTTGCATCTGGCGTTAGCAACCGAGTGCAAATATTTGGTATTATTGTCACCAGAAATCAACTAGTGAACTTCAGATTTCTGCTTCAACATAATTTCCTCTTCCAAGCACTTATCATTAAACTTCATTTAACCGCCATTCTGGTTTCCCCTTCTTGTTGTGTCAAGGCCCTATAAATTGAAACATCTTTTCCTTTCTTTTTTCTGGGTGAAGGGGGCAAAAATCACATTTTTAAGCATGCATTCGCTTCGAAACTAATCAATTTTACACTATAAACTCTCTCCACATGATATATTTCCACCACTAGTCTACAAAAATCCTAAATTTCCATTCCAAAATTTGAAATGAAAACATGATGGTGAGAAAAAATTGAGAGGATACCTGAGGAATCTGCGTGGTTTTACCGCTACCCGTTTCGCCAACGACGATGGTGGTGGCATGATTCTCGACCAGGTAGAGAATCGCAGTCCGGTATTTGAAGACAGGGAGCCTCTGGCGCTGCTTCTCCAAGCTCGAGTGCCCAAATCTATTCGATTTAGAGAGCTAGAATGAGTGGAAAGAAATGGGTATTGATCGAAGAGCGAGAAAGATAGAGAATTCAAAGTGAAAAAAGGGATACCCAGAGGAGGAGAGAGGTGCGGAGAAGAAGACGATGCCGCCTTCTTCGTCGTCGAGAAGAGATGCGCGAGGCCCCCGTGATCCTGGTTTCCAGAACTGAGACATCGCAGAGCGCGCGTTAGTAGACTTGAACAGCCGTCGAGAGAGAGAGAGAGAGAGATAGAGAGAGAGGTGGCTACAATTTACAGATGAAGGATTTAAAAGCTAAAATCAGGGGTTTTAAAAACCGATACGTATCGGCATATTGGCCGGATTCTAAGCCGATATGTATCTAATATCTCGGATACTTAACGCCAAAGTGGCAGATATTGAAGAAGGTTCTTTTATTTTAAAACATATATATAATGCTGATTAAAAATAGGGAAAATTTGCATTTTCGACCCTATAATTTTGCTTATTTACAAAAACGGCCCTATAATTTCACTCCTTGCATGATAGGCCAGCTCCAAGCTTAGCCGAACCCATGTCACCTCCCACTTGCCAAGTCAGCACAGCATGATTTATTTATATTATTTATATATATAATAAGATCATACGAATTCATTCGTCGCTCCCCATTTTCTTTATCCCGTTTCCCATTAGTAGTTCAGAGTTCAGACCAACCCTAACATCGTCGCTTTTACCTGTTCAGATCAACCCTATCAACGCAAAGGATAACTGATAAGAATGAATTTTTAGCAAGAAGTTGTTTATTTAATTAGAAAATCAAAAATGGGGCGGCCCGCGATAGCGAGCCGCTACTTCAGGATAACGGTCCGCTATCCTATGATAGCAGTCCGCTATCTTAAAGTAGCGGCCCGCTATCTTGAGATAGCAGACCGTTATATCAGGATAGCGGGACGCTAGCTACCTTGACTAATTTTATTATTATTATCAATTTAGTGTTTAATTTTTATTATTTATTTTTTCCATTGTATTGATCAATTTAAAGTTTAAGGTTTAATTTTCATTTTTTTTTAATATTTGTAGATTGAAATGGATGTTCCCATTCTTTGTCATTTTAATGGGATCCGTGTTAAAGATGATACTTACAACGGTGGACATCGGAAGATTGTTGTTATCAAAGACAATATACCGTTTGATCAATTTAAGCAGAAAATGTACAATATTAGTAGGACTCAACCGGAAGAGCATTCAATTTTCCTATCCGTTTCATTGCACATCGGGAAGGAGTTGGTGTTTGCTGAATTGTCGAACTTTGATGATCTTGCGAACTTATTTAGAGCATATCGTATTGGTGATGGTGTAATAAATGTTTATATCGAGAAATCATTAATCACTCATGTCACGGAACCAATAGTGTCTTCAGACGTTCCAATGAGACAAGACGATGAAGATTAAGGATATTGTCCTGAAATGAATCAGATAGACAATACATTAATCACTCATGTCACGGAACCAATAGCGTCTTCAGACGTTCCAATGAGACAAGACGATGAAGATCAAGGATATTATCCTCAAATGAATCCGATGGACAATACATGTCAGCATAACGATGAAGCGGTGAACAACATATTTGATTGGAATCAGTGGGAAACATTTTTGGGAGGAATTAGTCCATACGAATGACCTTCTGAACAAATAGCTTCGGAGCGAACGGTAATCGAGGCCAAAGCACAGGAGCGAATACTAACCATACCTCGATGGACTCAACCCCAAGCACGTAATAATATTCCAGTCGACGACGGTGATAGTGATCCTGAAAATACTGAATCACTGCCCTCCTCGCCCACTTCGCGTGTTCATACTAATAGGGGAATTGATCAACCTATGGTGGACGAAGACTATCAACTTAATGACTCGGAAGAAGAGTATATGGATTCGGATGATGAAGAATTGTATGAAGGGGAGCCATTAACTGTCGGTCAGGCATTCAGAAATAAAAAAACCTTTCAAAAAGCCCTTAGAGAGTTTGCAATGACAAATAATTTTTAAATTAAACCAATAAAAATCAGTCATCTTCGAGTTACCGCGAGCTGTATTCAATTAGGGTGTGCTTGGCGAATACATGCATCAAAATTGGTGGGTGTGGACACGTTCGTCGTGAAGACATTTCGCCCGCAACATATGTGCGGAATGCCAGCTTTCGGAAGAGGACATCGCCAGTGTACGAATTCTTGGATAGCTTCCTTCGTGAGGGATAAATTGTTAAAAGACTTTGACGAGACTCCTGCTTCAATAATCTTTTATATTGAAAAAAAATATAGGATAACAGTAAGTTATTGGAAAGCATGGAGAGGGAAAGAAATGGCTTTAAGCGACATCCGAGGTAACTGGAAGGAGCAATTTAAGATGTTACCGTCCTATATTGTCAATTACAAATGGTTAGTCGATCCGCAATGTCTGCATCAATTATGTCGAGACTCTTTGTAGCATTTGGACCTTGCATTAGGAGTTATCGTAATACTTTGCGAATAATAATTACGGTAGATGGAACGCATTTGAGCGGATGATACAATGGAGTGTTGTTAATAGCTACGGGGATAGACAATAATAGACATTTATTCTCTATAGCATTCGGTGTTGTACCCAAAGAGAATGAAGATCATTGGACATGGTTCCTTGATCTATTAGGGAGACGCGTAATCGGAGAATTTGAAGAGCAATTTGTATTGATATCAAACCGACAGAAGGGATTGATGGAAGCTGTGCATAATATTTTTCCTAATGCATTTCACAGCTATTGTATGCGACACCTAACTTTGAATCTTTATGATACATACAAGGATATAATCTCTCGACCGCTGTTTTGGATTGCTGCTCGTGCATTCTCCGAGACAAAATTCAAAAGAATTTTATAAAAAATACAAGACCAGGCCCCCCCCAGAATGTATAAATGGATTAAAGAAGTCGGTGACCATTTCTGGGCGCGCGCATATTTTCCAGGAAAGCGCTATGACATGCTGACAATAAATATAGCTGAAAGCATTAACAATGTGTTGAAGATAGCTAGAAAAGAACCGATCGTGACAATGTTAGAAACCATTCGCACGAAAGTAGCCGAATTCTACCTTCGGCGTCAGGAAGAAGGAAATAAAATGATACACGAGTTAACACGGATGGCGGAAGAGCACATAACACGAAATTCAGGGTGGGCCCGTCGAAAGAACGTTATTCCCTATGGTCGTGATACATTTCAAGTTAAACGTGGGCAATACACTCACAATGTCGACCTAGATAAATGAATGTGTACATGCAGATGTTAGGCTATCCTTGGATTACCATGTTCGCATGCGATTGCTGCATTATCGAGCAGAAACAGGGATAAAGAGATTCCACAATTTTGTGATCATTGGTTTACCAGTGCCTTATTTAGGGAAACTTATAAAGAACAATTTGTTCCGACCGTTGATAAACGCCAATGGGCAATTATAAGGGAAGATATCGAGGTTTTACCTCCGCACAACATTCGTCAAGCCGGTCGCCCAAAGAAAATGAGGATACGATCTAAAGGCGAAGTTCGACCACTACGGTATAAAAATTGTAATGAATATGGGCATAACCGCCGCTCTTGTAAATTTGTTAGAATATAAAATCACTTTTTTTAGTCTTTTTTGGTCAATAAAATTTTTCATTGACCATGAATTATGATTTAGAGAGTTAAATTTGAATAGTGTAAACACCTACTCAGAGTCTCAAACCTAACTTAATTTGATCTTAAGGTTGTGTCTCCTCAGTTTGGTCATCCATTTTGATGAATGTCCACTGGGATTTTCTTTTATACATCCTAAAGCGATTCGTTTTCGGCGATAAATGAATTAAATGGATCAATGGCTGTGTCTCCTCGTATAGTTTTGGGAATGCATCTAGGAAAGCATTTTTCCATAGGGTTACAGAAAAATTGTCTTGTTAATGATCAATAACTTATGAATTAAAAGAATAAAGAGAGCGAGAGAGAGAGAGTTGATGATTAAATTTGTAATGAGTTTTCTTGCTGGACCTCGAAGTATACAAAAAATGCATTCATTATCCCAATAATTTGAATCATAATATACAAAATAAAATAAACAAGTCAAAAAATAAAAACTAAGTCCCAAACGTGGACAATAAATGTCCAATTTCAAATAAATTGTCGTATGTTTCTCTTCAAAATCTACTTTTTTGCCGTCAAAAGTATTCAACGATTTCAAAGATTTAAAACCCCACAATCCCAACCGTTCTTTTGGAGGGGAAGATCAACACTATTTATGATAGTAAGCTACCACTGCTGATCGAGAGCAGAACTCAATCCTAAAGTGTAAAGAAGTCGCGGCAGGTGATGTACCAACGAATCTTTGTGCGTATCAAACCTCTTCGAACACTCTCGGTCGATAGGGTCTAGAAGCTTTATAATGCGGTCCGTTACGGAAACGATAGCCAATGCCCAATGATGGTGTCTCTGGCTATGTATTGGAAAAAATATCTGCGTGCAATCGTAAATCTAATTAGTAATGTGTTAATAAAATAAACTTTAAAAGTGTGATCGCTATCAAAAAATAACTTACCGTCCCACAATCGATAGCATTAATACCGCGTGAAATACTTTGAAAGAGTGGCTCAAGCGGCTTTGCCTGGTAGCGAATCTGCCACCTGTCGCAATAGGCCTCCCATCTACCCTTTTCATCCAGTGGCTCCAAATTTTCATCACGGACAAAATTTTCAAACTCTACATGGTCCGCTATAATTAAGGTCTGAAATTTAATATGAAAATAATTCATTATTGGGCAAAAGTATTCAACGTATTTTCATCTATTAATGACGTAAAAAAAGGCAGATAAATAAATTAAATCATGAAATCAAACAATAAAAAATAAAAATGATACCAATGCAGAGGTCGATGCAAACCAGCTCCTCTCCGCCATTTCCACGAACATATTATCATTTCTACTGTCTAAAACTTTCAAATACAGATCGATAAACCTTTAAATGCTCTATGGTGACGTCTAGACCGCAGATAGTATTAATGATCACTAAATCTTCTTCTGCAGGCCGATTCCATATGCTCCTCATATATTTTTGTTCCATTGACTCTGAAACCTCTTCTTCTTGTTCTTCCACTTTTTTTCTTTTATTTGTAGTGATTTTTTCCGTTGGCAACTTTCTTTTAATTCGATTTCGAAGCTTGTATAACGTGCCCTTAGTAGAAGCAGGAATCTTCAGTAATAAGGGTTTAACAAACGCCGGTTGCGACTCAACAGTTGGCTGAGTTACTGGCGGATCAACCCCTTTATCTATATCTTCAACCGGCGGTTGGGGTTTAGAAGTTTGATTAATTGGGGCAGGGTGGTGATGACTGATTGGGGCAGGATGAGTAGAAGTGGGTTCAAAAGTTTGAGTGATTGGAGCAAGGTAACGAGGAGAAGGGGGTTTAGCAGCTGATGAGGGGTGAGGGGCTGGTTTTGGGACAGGAGATTTAGGAGTAACAAAGGTATCAAATAGTGTAGAGATAATTTCATCCTATATAAGAAAAAAAAAAAAAAAATCAGAAAAAAAAGTTAAAAAATTAGGACTGCTCTCTCAGGATAGCGGTACGCTATCCTGACTTAGCGGTCCACTATCCTGAGATAGCGGTCCGCAATAAAATTATTAAAAAATAATAGTATTTATATTAATTTTATACCTTTGTCAAATGAGATTGAACCTTTGCAAATTCGTTCATAATTACCATATTTTCCCTCTTTAATTTCTCTAACTCTTCTTTTAAACTCTTGTTCTCCCTTCCCTGAAGCTCAATTGTAAATGTCTGCCCTTTTAACATGGTGAAAGCACGTTTGAAATTGCCCTTAATTTCTTTAACAGCCTTGTATAAGGACGAACATTCTTTTCTAACCACCTTAACTTCATTTAGGAGCTCGGGATGACTAGCCGGTTGTTCTCTAATTGTTGGCTTCCCCTTTAGTTCTTTTTGATGACGTAATACGAATTCGTATTTGTTATTACCATCACTGTCAGATTCATCGTCGTCATCATTATCTTTATCATATTCTTCACTTATCTCTTTTTCTTTTAATGGGTATTCCCTTTTTTCGGTAGGGTAATCCCTTTTTTTTATCGATTTTTCAACTAACAGTTCCCTTTCTCTCTCCCTATGACTGAAGAATTATCGAACTGATAAATATTGTAGTTCGTGTTTATGATAATCAAGTTCGACAATTACCGGAGACTTAAAAATTTTTTCTCTGTAATAATTTGGAGTACGGCTGACTTTTAGAGCTTCCCATTTCAGTAGCCTCGGAAATGGATTTTTTATTTGTGTACGAGGAGTGTCGATTCCAGGAAAATGCTCCAACGCCCATATCTGTAACGCTATAGTGCAATTGTATATGTTGTATTGTCCATTTTCCGAGACTTTTGCCGATTCTCTTCTCCCAATCGCTTTTTTTATGCAATCAACTAAATTATTATAAACTTCAAGCCCTCACGGATATTGGTTGAAGCATTCTAAGTTATCAACTAACTTTAAATATTTACTATCAACTTCCTTACATGTGTCCGGAAGTAGAAAAGAGTATACAAGAAACAACAATGATAATTTCAAAAATTCATCTTCGGAAAAATGGACACTATCTATGACTTCTTCGATACGAGATCTTCTAGCCGGCTGTTCTCTAAAGAATTTGTACCGAATGGTTTCCTCTTCTCTTATAGTCATTTGCTTAGACTCATTTTCTTTAAAATTTCCCAACATATTTAATCCTAAAATTAGTGATATATCGGCCTCTTATAAAACTAACTTGGTGTTGTTCACATTAAACATGTTATCTTTTACACAAAAGCTTAAAATTGCCTCAATTAAGTCTCCAACAAAGATTAACTTCTCAGACATCCTAAACAGATGACCAAAAATTGATTCATCCAGCATCCTCTTCCTCTCTTCGTTGCAATGCATGTAAAATTTTATAACACTAATACCTGTACACTTTTCGAAGGGCTTTAACGGCTTCGACTTCGACATCTTAGTATATGTGAAAGGAACTGCATAGAACGTATTTAAACATAATTATTTATTTTTATTAAAAATCTAAAATTAATAAATAGCGGATAGCGGTCTGCTATTCCAGGATAGCGGACCGCTACTCTAGTATAGCGAACCGCTATCTTGGAGTAGCGGACCGCTATACTAGAATAGCGGACCGCTATATTGGAGTAGCAGACCGCTATTTTGGAGTAGCGTCCCGCTATCCTGGAGTAGCGGACCGCTATCCTGGAGATTTAAAAAAATTACCTCAATCGCCATTTTTCTCGTCTGGAAGGTAAAAGTGAAAGTGAAAAGTAGAAATGAAAAGTCGTTTTTTATTTTTTTAAATATCGCCGCGGCGGCGCTGTAGCGCAACGCTAATATAATGTGGCGACACTTGGAATACATGCTGACTTAGCAAGTGGGAGGTGACGTGGATTCGGCTAAGCTTGGAGCTGGCCTGTTATGCAAGGAATGAAACTATAGGGTCATTTCTGCAAATAAGAAAAATTATAGGGCCGAAAATGCAAATTTCCCTAAAAATAATATAAAAATTCTCAAAGGATATTTTTGGTATTAAAAAAAAATCGTAAAGGATATATTTGGTATTAGGTCTCATTCATATCTAAGGATGAAGATTCGGTTTGTAGAACCAAAATCGGAAATTTTGGTTTTCAATTTTGTTGAACGTATCGGTTTAGTTTTGATTTTTTTTTTTTTTTTAAAATTTTCCCAAATCGAAACCAAACCGAAACCAGAAAAAACCTAATCAATTCGTTTCGGTCTTCGTTCAGTATTTTTTCTTTTTTTTTTGGTTTCTTAACCATTTTTTTATATTTTTCAATCTCTTCCAATTCTTTTCGGTTTTCTAATCCTAACTAATAGGTTTTCAACTTCTGCCACTCAAAACCAAAACTGAAATAACACGGAATCAATTCGGTTCGATGTCAAATCGGTTTCAAACCTATTCAATTTGGACGTGTTTTTTTGTTCGGGTTTAGTTTCTGTTTAAAACTTGCATCCAATTCATATCAAATACATAGCGACCGATATGACCTTATATGAGTTGATATGACCCGATGTTTTAACTTTTTGACCTAATGTTGCACTTTTTTGACCCAATGTTTGATTTTTTGGCCCAATATTAGATCTAATCAGCCGATCAAATATAAGCCGATATTATCCCATACATGCCCATATGAACCGATATTATTTAAAAAAAATTACACAAAAGACATTTTTGGTATTATGTCGAGAGCCATATTAATTAGCCAATATAAACTGCTACAGTGTGCGATAATAAAAAAGTGTGGTGGGCAGTAGCAGCTCTCTAAATGGATGAAGGATGCCTTTATTTTCAACCTAAAATATTCTTCATTTTCAACTGGGTTATCACGTCCTTAACCGTTGATTGCTTTGAATCCGACGATAAATATCACCTCAATATTGGACACAATAGATTTTGAGCTCAGAGTTAGACCACCAAACAGCCCAATATACCTATTCCATATGGCACAAATCCTGACTGAGAACCACGTTTGTTGTAATCCAATGATCATGTTCATTATTTAGGATGTGTCATGTGTGCCACATGGAATCAAAATTTAACCGTTTGATGGTAATCTCATGATCTCAAGATCCATTGTGTTGAAGATTAGGACAAAACACAACTTCCATCGTGCGATTCAAAGCACTCAACTATTCAAGCATGTGAAACCATGTGGACTATGAAGAACGTGATATATACAACCTACTTGGGACAAGAACATCTCATTAGGGGAGAACAGAGTATCCCATTAGGCGGGAACAGGATCACAACCCCACAGCCTCTACCGCTTTTTCAAGTCTCTACTTTCTTTGAGAACATAGCATCCCATTAGGCATGGGAACATGGTCACAACCCTAGGGCCTCCTCTTCCCCTCCGGAGCCTCTACTTTCTCAGAGAACAGATCGGCTTGGGACCCGCAAAGCAGGTGCTGCAACCTGACACCAATGGGTGTCGGTGATAGATTATATATGCATAATCTCATGAGCCTAATTCAACCTCACCAAACCAGCTTGTAAGGCGATGATTGCTCCAAGTTTATATATAGCCGGAAGCTATGATAACTAGGCGATGAGGGACTCGCTCACGCCCTCTCACATATAACGTTCTCTATATCCCTTTGGTAATTAACTGCTCTGATACCATGTAGAATCCTATGAGCCTAACTCAACATCACCAAGTCGGCTTGTAAGGTGAGGATTGCCCCAGATTTATATATAGCCCACGGCTATGATACCCAGGTGATGTGGAATTATCTCTCAATATCATACCTATGTGTATTCTAAGCGCCCCACAAGCTTCTAAGTGTACCCAAATGTTGAAGGGCACTTTAGAAAAACAACCTTAAAAAACAAACGTTTCACCAAAAAATTTCAGAACTTAAACGTTTTAGAAAAACAATGCTTTCACAATTTTTTAAAGTTCTGTGATCCGTGAAAGTATTATTTTTTTAAATGAGGATTTGAGATCTCACGGATCTCTGAACTTCAAAAAATTATGAAAGCATTATTTTTTTAAAACATTTAAATTTTGGATTTTCTTACTAAAAAATTTGTTTTCTAAGATTATTTTTCTAATTTTCCCAATGTTTAAACCCCACCGTTCAATCTCGATCGTTTGATTTGATATGGTCTTTCAATGTGCACATTTAATGTGTCAATTATGCATATTGACCCTATGGTCTTTCAATGTTGGTGGAAAGCTAGATGCTCGGGCCACCAGCCCATGATGTTCTTGGTCATCAATGTGATGGGATACACCAGCATTGGTGTATGGGGTCCAACATTTGCAATGCACCTAAAGTTCGAACCTTAGTTTGTAAAACTGAAGACTCGGCTCAAAAGTCAGTTGTGTAGAGTTCACACGATGATTTGGATGAACTCGATTTGACTCAGAAAGTCAGTTGGGTTAACTACTAGCTATTCTAACATGTTTTCAAAATAAAGATCACAGTTTTTTCACGAAAAAAAATCATTGATTGATTTGAATCAGTATATGGGTATTGTTTGTTGTATCAATCTTCCAAAAAACAGATCTTAAGATCATGTCGCACCTATCAAACAATCAGATGTTGATTCCACAAAGCACACACTCCCAAAAGTGACCTAGATCATAGGTAAAGGAGTTGGCCTTCACTCTTAAGGGTGTGTGCCATGTGGAATCAACATCTGACCGTCCGATAAGCATGCCATGATTTTAAGATCTATCGTGGGGAAGATTGGAACAAAAAACAATCTCCATCATCTTAAACAAATCAATCAATAGTTTTTGTCCATAAAAAACTTTATGGCTCTTACTCCGAAAATGGGTGAGAATAGTCATACCCTATTGATAAAATAGGTAATTTTTAAAATATAAGGTTTCTCAAACTGTGTTCCATGATATAAGGGTAGTTCATGAACCTTGAATGCATCATCCTAGCGAAAATTCAACTCAACTTGGACCCAACTCGAAATCCCGGCGGGCCAAGTAACTCGGTCCAGTTACTCGATGACTCACCGTGTTTTAGAAGTTAGAACTATAGTTTGAACCTCTAGCTTTGTGCATGTCTCAAGGTCTGTTAATATGTGCCACGAGTTATCACACATCTCGGTGCACCATTGTTAAGTAGGACTCCAAATAGGCCACCTTCCGGCCGTGATTAACTCACTTACTGCCGTGATTAACACACTCTTAAGGGTGTGTGCCATGTGGAATCAACATCTGACCGTCCGATAAGCATGCCATGATTTTAAGATCTATCGTGGGGAAGATTGGAACAAAAAACAATCTCCATCATTTTAAACAAATCAGTCAATAGTTTTTGTCCATAAAAAACTTTGTGGCTCTTACTCCGAAAATGGGTGAGAATAGTCATATCATACCCTATTGATAAAATAGGTAGTTTTTAAAATATAAGGTTTCTCAAACTGTGTTCCATGATATAAGGGTAGTTCATGAACCTTGAATGCATCATCCTAGCGAAAATTCAACTCAACTTGGACCCAACTCGAAATCCCGGCGGGTCAAGTAACTCGGTCCAGTTACTCGATGACTCACCGTGTTTTAGAAGTTAAAACTATAGTTTGAACCTCTAGGTTTGTGGATGTCTCAAGGTCTGTTAATATGTGCCACAAGTTATCACACATCTCGGTGCACCATTGTTAAGTAGGACTCCAAATAGGCCACCTTCTGGCCGTGATTAACTCACTTACTGCCTACCCAGGGCCAGCCCTAGGGTATGGCAATCGTGACGGCCGCCATAGGCCCCCCAAAATATAAGGCACAAATGGACTTTTTGTATATTTAAAATTAGGCCCCCAAACCTTTTTAGGGAGTCATTACTTACACACATTTTTCAAGTGATTGCACCAAATTTAAGAAAGACTTGGTATTTTTGCACTACAAAAAATAAGACTATTAGCGGCAGTTTTTTGTTAAAAACATTGTTGCTATTAGTCCTGTCGCTACCAAAAACTGCTGCTACCAAAAATTACCTTAACAACAAGTGCCGCTGAAACACCTTATTTTTGTAGTGTTGGGACATGTGATATGTAAAAATGCAATATAAGCTGTCTGACACTACAAAAAATAAGACTATTAGTGGCAGCCAAAAACTGCCGCTATTAATAAAAAAAACTATTAAAGGCTAATAAGACTATTAGCAACGAGGGTAGTAACGGCAATTTTGGTTGCCACTAATAGTCTTATTTTTTGTAGTGTGATTTGAAGTTCATGATCAATAGATCTCTGGTACATAAAATTGGAGCAAAACACGATACTTTTCGTATGATCTATTGTAGTCAACTGTTGAATTATATAATAGCCTTTGACTCCATTTAATCAAATGATGAAAATTATATTTTATTCTAATATTTTGCAGTTGATATCTTTAAATCATGGCCTTCAATTCAAGCAGCTTAGATATTGTTTTCATATAGTAGAGGTCGTCAAACTTGCAAGTCTTTTTTTAAAATTTGGTACAATCCGGTACAATCACTTGAAAAGTGTGTGCAAGTAATGGCTCCCAACATTTTAATAAGGCCCCAATTTATTTAAAATACTCCCAATTTTTAATAAAGTAGAAGAAAAAAATCTTTCGAACATGGATTGTACAATTGTATGGTGTATGTATGTTGCCAAACACCAATATTAAAATATATATGTTGAATAACAAATATTATTTAAAGGTAATTAATTTCAATCATCAAGAATTTAAGGCAAGGTTAGAACGTACATTGCTGATGAGATTGATGCGCTTGAGAATTCTGATTCCGATATGCCACTTGTTACCTCACTTAGAACGCGAGGACAGCGCTACTTCGCTTCTATCTCCCTTTATACGATGAGCATGATTACATTGAGTGGAGATGAAGAGGGGATGTTGTCCTCTTTATAGCATGCCTTTGAATCCTAACCCATCAATGATTCAAGGGAGAGGTGTATCACTAGAAAATAGGGATTGACTTATCACAAACCAATCATGTCGAAACCGACTCCTAAAGTTGTGTGGAGTGGAATCTCGTTACTAACAAAGGTCCCGAAGCCTTTAGTCAATTAAGTTTTAAGTAAACTAGGAAAAGAGTAAAGTTATTGTGTAGGTCACAAATATCCAACAATCTCCCACTTAAGCCACACATTAACTTTAATAATATATATATATATGTTAAAAGTAAACAGCCGATGATGGATCCAGGTAGCACAGGATAGGCGCCAGCGATGATGGTAACCTATGATCTTAAGGGAGTAAGCAGTCCTAAAAGGGACGGTCAAACAGATCGGCCAACAGCCCCCGACGCTAGGAATCATTTAGTACCGGTCCGGTGAGCCAAAAAAAGCGTACCAATGACGGTAAAGTAAGGTAAATTCACCGTCATCTTCCTCAACTGTTTTTCTACAATTTTTTTTTTTAAATTTTTTTCTTTTTTTTTTTAAAATTATGCGTATGCCCTTTGAGGGCCAAAGAATGGGTTATGGAAGAGGTTGGATCACCAACCGGTGGTGGAAAAAACACCATCAACCCACCCACCAAAGCCGCCGACCAACACACCGCGCAAACCAATCGATTTTTTTTTTTTTTTTTTTTTTAAATTGAAAATAAATTAGCCTTAAACCTAGCTTTGATACCAATTGTTGAATTTAAGGCAATTAATTTCAATAATCAAGAATTTAAGGCAAGGGTAGAACGTACCTCACTGATGAGAATGATGCGCCTAAGAATTCCGATTCCGATAAGCCACTTGATACCTCACTTAGAACGTGAGGACAATGCTACCTCACTTCTATCTCCCTCTATATGATGGACACGATTACATTGAGTGGAGATGAAGAGAGGGCATTGTCTTCTTTATAGCATGCCCTTGAATCCTAACTCATCAAGGATTTAAGGGAGAGGTGTATCACTAGAAAATAGAGATTGGCTTACCACAAACCAATCATGCCGAAACCAACTCCTAAAGTTGCGTGGAGTGAAATCTCGTTACCAACAATGGTCCTGAAGCCTTTAGTCAATAAGCTTTAAGTAAATTAGGAAAAGAGTAAAGTTATTGTGTGAGTTACAAATACCCAAAAATATAGGAATCGATTATTCTATTGTATAATTCTACACACTGATATTAAAGTGTATAGGCTCTAATATATTTAATGAAAATGGAATTAACTAATATATTGTGCCTAAAGAGGTTTAAACTTAGACCTTGGGCTGTGTTTGGGTTAGCTCTTATAAGAGCAGAAGCAACTCTTTGCCTGCTCTCTGTTGGAGCAGATAAAATCTGCTCTGGAATAGAGCAGGCATAGAGCAGTTTTATCACTTAAAATAGCTCTCCGCCAGAACAAATGAGGCGAAGAGTTGTGTTACCAAATGTAAAAGTAGTTCTCCGCCAGAGCCAAAAAGTGAAAGAGTTGCTCTTTGCCCCAAAAGAGCTAACCCAAACGCAGCCATGGTGTCACTAGGGAATTACTCGGCCACTATAACACTATACTAAGTTGTGTAAAAAATTAACTTTTTTTAAAATTTAGTATAATGACTCCTGATCAAGGTATCAAATATCGGCCGATACCGATACGTATCGGTTTTTCTTTAACCGATATGTACCAGTATCGGCCCATATGGCTTGTATTAGCCGATATGTATAAGGTATCGGCCTATACCTTTTTTGAAAAAAATAAAAAAAATAGGCCGATACGTATCGGTATTGCCTGATTAAGTTTCCTCAATTTTTGATTAAGTTTCAGGCTTCGGGTCAAACACTCAAACCTTGCATCCCTTACTTCATCTGTAACTCGAGATGCAAGCGAACAATATAGAGGAAAAAAAGTAGAAGGTGCTTCCATCTTTCAAGGAAGACAGTTCACGACCATAGGCCCCCGAAATCTCAAGGTCAGCCTTGTGTCTACCTCAGCCTGAACCCGATCCGACCCAATTTGACCTATTACGTTGGGTAGTCCCCACCCATTAGGATATACGCCCTAAACATGTCGGGTCAGGTTGGGTTTTTGGGTTGGATTGGGCATATACCCTTGACACGTCGGGTCGGGTCCGGTCACATGCACTATGGGGTCAAGTCGGGCATATATATGCCAAATTCTTGTATGGCAGCCAAACTTTTTGGCCCAACCCGAACCGACCCCATCCATTGACACTACATACCAACTCTCTACACTGAACTCAAATTCATGCTAGTTAAGAGGATTTTAACCATCTGATCAAAGCAGAAAGCACACTTAACATGTATCATGATGAGGGGGGCAGGTGCACCAAATCTGAACTCTATAAGGTGAGCTCACCAACCAGAAGAAGCAATAAGTGAGTGCAACCAAGCAGAAAGTTAGGAGACAGCGACGAGCATGTGTTGAATGAAGCCTGGAGTAAATAGATTGAAGTGGTGAGTCACTCTCTCATTTTGTGTCTTTTGTTGGGTTGTCCACTTAAATGGAGACATCTCCTTTTCTCCTCTCCCACATTAAATTTTACACTCCTCGATTATCCATCGAGTTCTTACTAATGAATTGAACTGATTTTTAGGGTTTATTTTTATTTTCTTTTTGGTTTTGGGTCAGTTTCATCACTCTACTCAATGGTTTTCAGTTTCAGCCACTCAATACTGAAATCGAAACCGATACAGAATCAGTTTCGATTAAATTTGTTTTGGGATAAATCAAAATTTGTTTTCGATCAGTTCAATCGACCAATTTTTCAGTTGATTTGGATTTTCGGAATTTTTTTTTTTTTTTGAGATGTGTACCATATGGAATTAACATGCGCATCATTTTAATAGGTGCAACATAATTTAAAAATACCCAGTGTGAAAGACTTTGATAAAAAATAATTTCAAATAATAATATAAAAAAAATATCATTTAATATAAAACTGTCAATCTCCGTAAAAAATATTAGCGTCTGACATATAAGTCTGTTATTTTAAATTGTGTTTGATCACATTAAATCAGATGATGGTGATCGCTTTTTTACCAAAAAAAAAATCATGAGTGTCAAATCACATGGATTACATGATAATTTCATATGACACAAATTCCAATGGATCGCTCAAGTAGCCTGATTCGCCCATATTAAGCAGACCAAACCAAGTCATGAACCGATGATCGATTCAAACCGGTTCACAGTTAGTAGGGTTACCTAGCGAATTACTACATAAACATCAAGCTATGAAATGAAGATGCCACTACTAATTGACTATGGAGTATAACTGAGGGGCTGTGGGAATAAAAACCATGAAAAATGGTGGATTTGGATTTATGAATCCTGTAAGTCGGGCACCAAGGCTAAGCTGGGCACCAAGGCTAAGCTACACTTGGCCCTAAGCTCGAAGAGGCTTGACTTAGCCAAGCCCTATCCCAATAGCCCGGACCCAACTCAAGCTAGGGTCGATTCAAGCTTGATGAAGTGTTTACAAGTTATTTATTTTTTATATTTATTATTATTTTAGTAACATCTTAGTTATTGTAATAGCTAATAAGGTTTAAATAATACATACATATGAGGGGTAGTTGCTTTAGAGGTGCAACGTTTGAACGCTACAGTGGGATCATTAGTCACGTGACATGTGATCTAAAAAAAATAAATTATTTTTATAATTATTTTACCCCTAAAAAATATAGTCAAAGTTTGAACTCCACTCCATTTGGTGTATTCAAATTTTCAGCTTTGACCATGTTTTGGCTTGTGGTTAAGATTTTTAAGTTTTAATATTTTCTTTGTGGGGATTGACTTGATCAACCTTGCACACACGACCTTGGCGTCTACTTTTCGAATTTGATGCCACTTGGAACCCAAATAGCACTAGGGCAGCATTCAACGCTAAATGGCTAATATAGGTATAGCGTCTTGCAATCCATATATATATATATGGCTGAAGGGAGAATGCGCTCGAGCTACGCCCATATTGCTCTATGATTGACATGTGGGGTGGGGCCCACTTTACTAACTAGGGTTAAAGTTAAACTTTTTAATATTTTAAAAGTTATATTCCTTTTCAACCGTCATAATTGACTTTTTTTCAGGAAAGTCTTTTTCTTCTTCCGAAAATCAAATCTATCAACTGCTTTGAATCCCATGATGAAGGTCGTTTTTCATCCTCATCTTCCATGAGACTGATCTTGAAATTATGGGCATACCATAAGATGGTCTATTTTACTCAAAAATGTGACCCCCGATAGCGAAGCACCGACACCTCGATAGCGAGGCGGACACCCTGTATGGCGAAGCGATGATCACACTCCGATATTGAAGTGTTGACACCCCTATAGAGAAGCACTGACACTCCTCTAGTGGAGCGCTAACACTCCTCTAGACACTCCTATAGAGGAGAGTCATCATCGGAGCGTCGCCGAAGTACGTTAGCAAGAGATAGAATGGAGGCCCTTCTACTTTTGTTTCTAAAGAGAGAGAGAAGGGATAAATATCACTTAACCTAACCTAAGTTAAATGATGTAAGAGAGATGAAAACTTAATTACATTTTTCTATGCTACGTGTCACTTCCGCAACAAGGGACGTAGAGAAATCTCTAACCCCGAGCTCATAGTCCGAGGCCTCTCTCTCTCTCTATCTATCTATATATATATATATATATATATATAGAGAGAGAGAGAGAGAGAGAGAGTATATATATATATATATATATATATATATATATATATATATATATATATATATATATATAAAGCAACCCAAAATTACACATGTTATGTGGAGGGTTGCACCTAGATGCCATATCACATGTTAAGTGACATGTTCAATCTGAAACACCAACTGTTTTGAGTTGAATTGTGGGGTATGTGATTTATTTATTTTCACATTTTTGTCTCTGTTTGATGGATTAAAGATAAGGTGACATCCAATGTGATAGCCTAGATTTTAGCTCCTCGAAACTTGTGCCATCAGCACGACTCTCGAGGCCATGCCTCATATGCCTGCACGGAATATTGGTATATCCAAGCAACAATAAAGCAAAATAAAGCATAAAAACTGAATCGAACTAAATCTCTAGTTCTATATATATAACCATCAAAATAAGTAATATAAAAGATGGTTCTAGTTTCATGCCAACGCATGAGCAAAAGAACCCACCAGAACCATCAGTGACGTCATAACAGTCACCCAGGATAGTTCGCCAAAAGAATATATCATTGTTTAATTATATTTTCTCAAAAATAGTTTGACATACCAAGCCGTACAGTACTCTCTCAAAACTAAATCAACGTACGCAGGGATCCTCTAGAAGAAGTCCTCATGAGGAGGCTCCAAATTTTCTCCCAGATACGTAATCTGAATCCTCCGGATCTACGCCTCCCGAAGTAGCAGCAGCTGAAAGCATAGGACCTGTGACATATATTCTAAAGGGTGAGCTACATCATAGCTCAATAGGGAAACAACTGAATGAACATATAAGTTAATCTCTCACATATATTCTATGATATTTAGCAGCATGATGTATAAATGAATTAGCTGGAAAATGATTTAAATAACTGAAAAGATGCACTGGATATTATTGTTACTTTACATGTGTTCATTTGTTCTCAACTTACTCATATAAGACAATGATTTGGCCCAAAGGCTTAAATCATAACTTAAATATTCTCCGATTTACTATAATATCGGGCGCCCGATAGAACATCCTACATCGTCATCTAATCAGACCATTTTCATATTATTTTTCATTCATTCAATATTACCCAAGTCCCTTTCTCATAGGCGACGGGGTTTAAGTCTCATACATGCATCCCTGAGATGTGCAATTGGTGTACGGATTGGCCGTCGTACCGGTCACGGATATCCTGTCGAGTCAGTCGTGGGTATCCCGCTACGTCGGTGGGGTATTCTCCAAACCTTAAATATCAAAAGTACACTACATATTGTTATTCACCGTGTGATTGTGCTAATTATGGTAGATTGAGCCTTATCAATTCTCATTCACTTTGCTTTATATTTTCACATAGATCTCTGGGATGTAACTAGCTCAACGCATCACACAGATGCCCATTATCACATTCACATCCCCTGGGGACGTCACATACTTATTTACTTTACTTTATATTCATACATACACATACACACACTTAAGATTCACATTTTCGATGCATAAATACTCATTTCTAATCACTACATACATGCTCTTGCTATTAAAATACATGTTCAAGGCGTTTCTTACCTCATGCATATAAGTTCTCAAGCGTCAAGGTCCAATGCATTTCTCATGCTCGCACTCACTTGGATAACCTATCGTGCATCATAGCATAAGCAAAGCATCAAGAAAGATGCATAAAAGAAGGTACAAGACCCTCCTAGATCCTCAAAGTCCAAAACAAAAGCCAACAGAAACTGCTCAAATCGATTGATCGATCTCCAAAGTCGATCAATCGAATTCTCAAAGTTGATTAATTGATTCCAAATTGATTAATCAAAATTTCAAAATCGATTGATCGATTTCTCAAATCGATCAATTGATTTTTCCAAGCTCTGATTTTTCAGCCACCGGGAGTGCTCAGACGATTAATCGATTAATCGAAATCCACAAATCGATTGATCGATTTTTAAATCGATCAATCAGTTTCGAGCATTTGCCCAGCTAACTTCTGAGCCAAAATCGATTGATCGATTTTTCAAATCAATCAATCGATTTGGTCAAAAACCCAGTCCTTTTCGGGCATTTCTTCCAACTTTCTTCCTTACCATTTCTCATTCATTTCTATTTCTTTAATTCATCATTTTAACATTAATTTACTGAATTTAAGCACCACAACATATTCATTTAAATCTAACAAAAACTCACCTCAAATCAACCCTTGATAGATCCAAAGGCTTGGGTCATTGGCTAGGTTTCCTAGCTCCGATTCTACGAATTCACCTACGCCTTGTCGTCGAAATTTATAGCTCACGTGTGGCTTCAATCCGTCATTCCACCCAAATTCCCTTGCAATTACTCTCTCTTACTCTCTCTCTCTCTCTCTCTCTCTCTCCATAACTCTACACCAACCCACATTAAAGAGAAATAGCTTCTCTTAGTTATTTGTCTCCTTTTAACCCTCTCTAGCTTTGATGTAAAGCATATACACTAAAGACAGGTATATGCTATCTCTAAATTAGCTCTAACACTATGCACGTGTTCGTTCTCATCAAGGCTACTTTAACCATAGTCATCATATTGACTTTCACTTGATCAAACCTACAACCATTCGGACACGCATCCCGAGGACACTGTTCAACGCCTAAATTTCGGGGATGTTACATCCAACCAATTAGAGGCATTGATTTTGGATACCTTTGACCACATTTTCAATGATGGATATGCATCAGATCATACCCAATTTTTTTGGGTGATACTTGATCCATCTTTTCTAAGTTGCCATCGCACCCGATCCTCGTGATGGGTGCCACATGACGCCCAGCTGATATGGACGCATAGTCTCCAGTCTTATATATGTATATATATATATATATCGAACCAGTTGAGGTGTTGGGTTTGAACCAGTTGGGTGTCATGTGGTACCCAATCTTAGGATCAGGTGCCACGTGCACATGCCCAAAGCCGATCAATAACCATCTAAAAAATTTAAAAGAATATTTTTATATTGTTTATTTTTCGATCAAAGGTGAAAAATTTTCAGAGAAAACTTATGAGGCTCAAACGCATACTCTAAGATGAATGCATAAAGTATCAATAAAGGATAAAATTATAAACTCGTTACACAAGAGGAAATTTAAGTGATACTTATAAGGAAAAGTTATTTTTTTTATGATGTCATACGGCATAGATAACTTGAATGTGCCTTATATATTGTGGAGATTATAACAGTTTAGAAGCAACACTTGAGAAATAAATCCCGCCCACTTACATAATGACACTTGAGGTAGTTTGGACATATAGGTTAAAAGCAAACTTTCTTTGAAGAATTGAGATGCCAGGAAGTTTAAGAAGTAAAAGAAGAAATCTATTGAAAACCTAGACTGAAGCCAGGGGCGGAGCCACATTATAACTTGGGTGGTCAATTGACCACCCAAATATTCTAAAAATTTGTTATTAAGTTTTAGGTGTCCTAATTTATATTAGTGGATTCTCATCCATCCAAAATTATATAAAATCTTCAAACGAACTTTTTTATGGTATTTGTTTTCATAACAAATATTTCTTCTTTTATTTTTTTAACTAAATTTCATTCGAAGAGATTTCTCTCACAAGGGGCTCCACTATGTTGTAGAGATACATATTTCACATTTATGGTGTATAATCTTTAGTATAATTACTTAAAAAAATTAAGTAATTTATTATACATAACAAGGTTTGAACCTAGAACCTAACCCTCACAAAGCACTAAGTCTATCACTAGAGCAATTCACTAAGATATGTAAAGAGAAAAAAAAAACTTAATACATATATAATTTTAAAAAGGCATTAAAATTATTAAATAAAAAAATGTCGGATCTTCTCGCTCATCATCGGTAGGGGTGTCAACGGGCCAGGTCGATTCGGGCCGGATTTTTACCCGGCCGATTTAAAAAACCAAAAAAAATTTGGGCCCGGCCCTGCCTGAATAGCTAATCGGGCCGGGCAAGGTTGAGCCTGTTTATGAAATCCATAGCCCGAACCCGGCTTAGTTAGCTATTCGGGCCGGGCTTATAATTTTTTAAAGGGCATTTAAAAAAAAAAAAAAAGATTCAAGCTAAACGGGTCGGGCCGGGTTCGGACCGGACACTTTGCAGCCCGAGCCCGACCCGATTCTTATTCGGGCTTGGCCCGGCCTGACACTTTTAGCTGAAATACAAAACAATTGGGCCCAAACTTGGCCCATTCGGGCCGGGCCCGGGATGAAGCTCAACCCGTTGATAGCCTTAATCATCGGAATCTGTTCAATAGTTTCGATGGTCTCATGAGCTCCCTACAACGTATAGCCACATCATCCTACTCTTTGTAGGATGACGACGAGGATGATGCTATCTCGTAGTCATTCTTCAGGGGAGTTTTGAATTAGACCAATTTTTTTGGAACGGTCTACTCGATATGTATATGATTTTCTTTTATTTAGTATTTAGTTTTGTTTGTAGATATTTTCTTTTTTTTAGTGTTTGCCTAGAAAAAAAATTAAATAATTTTCCAACATTAATTGATTAGATGACCATCTTATGAAAAAATCCTGGCTCCGCCCCCTGACTGAAGTAGTGAGAAGTAACGCGAAAGATCTTAAAATGAAGGAGAGGTTTAGGCTCTTTAGAAGTGCCTAAAATCAACTGCCATATGCTTTTGAATTGATATTTTTTTGAGAGAGAATTAAATTGATTTCTTAACTAAGAAGGATATAGTCTATGCATGGGTGTCGGATATTAGTAGTAGGGTACCTTTATTTTTAACCCAAGATTCTTCTTTCTCAATCCGTGTTTCATGTGCTTTTAAACTGTTTGACTGTTTTGAATCAGACATTGCAGATTGCTTTTCATCCCCATCATCGACAAAGCAAATATTGTGATTAGCGCCTATCACCAAACAGTCAATTTTAATTTCACATGACACCCCAAAAAATGAACACGATCACGTTGTACATCAAACATGATTCTCGGATCACTTCTCGGGATGTGTGTCACGTGGAATCAAATTAAATCTTGCAATTTCATGAGAGGACCATGGTCTCTAGATTTAAAGTGTTTAAGATTAGGAAAAACGATTTCCATCACCAAAGTAGTCAACAATTTAAGTAGGTTAAACTCGGTTGAGAAGGAAAATTTTTGGGGTGAAAATAAGGGTGCTCTTAGTACACTTATATTAAATTTAGATGCTATAAACACAAATCATATGTGGATTAATTAGGTATCATTCTGCTTCATAAGATTATCAAACTTAGAAAGAGCCTTCTACCCATCAATCTTATTAAAAGCTGATGATTTATGTAGATGTTAAGATCCCTTAAAAAAGAGCCTTCTATGCATCAATCTCATTAAAAGCTTACCGGATTTCGATTGGATTCATGAACAAAATGATTATTCGTAAGCTTGGTAACTTGTGATGAGAGTCAATCCAAAATCTTATACCATCAAAATCTCTTTCAAATGATTGACTAATGAAATATAGTTATACTCGAATTAATCTTTAATAGAGTACAATTTTGTTCGACTAGCAAAGCATTACAAAAATTAGTTATGTTGGGATGGTCAGTAGAATTGGACTCGCCTCATCATCAAATGGTTAGTATATATTCGATGAATCTCATTTTGGATGGTCAATAAAAGAAGTACTGAATCATCAGACGGTGAGGAACATCCAGCAAATGTTAACTTTGTGATACGTTTCATTAATTGGATGGAAGCTACATTATACAAAACCTTCAGTTGTATATGATCAGCACTGGATCTAAGCCCTAATCATTATAATTGTACTCTTAAACCTCAGTTAAAAGCAATAACTGCCTCCTTTATTCGCACCAACGTGGTCAGCCGAGTCTTAATTCGTTTTAAACCAAAAAAACGAAATCGAGGCTCCGCACTTGGAGTTAGTATTAGGCGCACAGGCCGCCGTACTAAGATTGGTGTTATGTATTCTAATTGACATATGTGTATTTGAGGTATGATGAATTCTGGCCGTCGACATGGGAAGCCACCCAAACTAATTTTCTGATGCCTAAAAAGTGAGCACATGAAGCAATCGTAACCATCTGATCAATAATTTTCTTTTTGTACCATTAAATTCAGACTACGGTTGATATTCTATTTCAAAGTTTAATGATAAGATTCGATCATTAAAGGTTACCCAAAATCTGCAATGTATTTTTTTTTTAAAACTTAAGATAATCTAAAGCTTACACTCAAACTAATCCCTAAGGGATGCCCTCATTTTCAAAGTTCAGTGATAAGATTTCAATGGTATCGATCGGAGGTTAGGATTATTTATTCGATAAGATTTTTGGGTTGCCATGTAATCCACATGATGGCCATTGATATGGGCGATTTGGATTTAGTTACTAATATGTACGGTACGCTCGTACCGCACACTAGCTTAGCCTTATTTCAAGTAAAAGGAAGGGACATCCATCCACGTGGCCACAATTATGGGGACAAAAGAAAGGGTGAGGAAGTGGGTGGGCTTCCAAAAAAAACCGTGCACATGGGCAGGACATGATGCTACAAAGCTCCTTTTGACACCTCAGCTAATTATCTATTGCTTATGTACTACCGCCTACCTTTACTTGCAATCCAGAATTCTTCCTTCTCAACGCCAGCGTCACGTACTTAATTGATTGACTGCTTTGAATGCAACGGTAGAGATCATTTTCCATCTAATTCTTTGACAGAATAGATCTGGAGATTATAGGCCTACCTATAGGTGGTCAAATTTTGTTCTCATATGATACACATCCCAACAAATAATATAATTATGGGCATATATCAAATGTGATTTTTAAATCACTTTCTGATATTTGTACCAAGTGAAATCAAAATTTGAACATTTGATCCCTAAAGCTATGATATTAAGATTTATTGTTTAGAAGATTACGATGGAAGACAATTATCATCGTCACCAAAATTCAGATTGAGAAGTAAGAATATTGGATTGAAAATAAAGGTGTCCCTATAATATATATATATTTTTTATGGTAGTATCGAACAATATTGTATCTTGCATAAGGGCATGCTACAGATCAGCCACAATTGGTGGAATGGAATCTAAGCATTCAATCGTTTATTATTGTTTTGTGTAAAGAGTAATGATGTAGTGAATAGGGTGACCTTGGAACTGTATATACGATGAGTTTTTATTGGTACACGTGGCATGGCCTTGTTGGAGGAACATATAATTTTGGCCCAGATCCTTAAGCTTGGGCTACCTCATTTGCAATCGGGTTGGGTTGGATCAAATCAGTTTTAGGTCTCAACCCAAGCCCGACTCAACTCAACTAAAGAAAACCTGGGTCCGGTTGGGCTGCAACGGTTGAGCCAAATTGGGCTAGGATAAAAGGTAGGGAGTCCGGTTGAATTCGGGTCAAGAACTGTCACGGGATTTTAGGCCCTCGACAACAGAAAATTCTTGGTCGTCACAGAAACCCATTATTGTGACCCAGTTTTGAACCCAAAACCTGTCTCATGGCAGGTTTCAACCCATGAGGTCACCCGTAGCCATAAATGTTTCCGATCTCTTGTTATGGGTTACATGTGATAAAGAATTGAAGCATAAACAGAGCCAAGGGATTGGATTAGTTTTAGAAGGTGAGCCTATGGGCCGACATGGCACAAATCAGCATGCGCCTGTCGGGCTGGGTTGAGGAGTATGATCCACTTCTTGCATATGGGTAGGTAGTGTTAAAGCTATCATTTAAGATGGGAAAATTTTGATTTCACATGACGCAAATTTTAAAAAAGTGGCCCTAAAATCACATAGCATGCATCACGATCAAACATGACATTAGGGCTACATTATTGGAATTTGTGCTATATGAAATTACAAACTGATTGTCTGATGGTACATTCTTGGCCTCAATATCCCTTGTGTGGAAGATTGTAGCGAACCGCCATCTCCATCATTTGATTTAAAGCAATCAAAATTATTTTGCATAGCTGCCGATTAAGATTCCGTAGACACTAATAAAGGCACCCTTCAAATAATAGTTGCTACCTCTGTTTTGTGCACCCACTTCTTCTTTAGCCCCGATGAGTCACATAACTACTAATTTTTTTTTTCCAAAGCTCCAACAAATTGCCCAATCTACTAATATTTCTTCTTCTACTTCAGCTCAATTGAAAACCCACCTAAAATCAATCTGGTGAAACTCATCGACACTCAAACTACAACCCACTTGAAACCCTCATAATATCCACCAGAATGAAACCCATCGAAGAACCGGAGAACCACCAAAAAGAAAAGCATGAAACCCTCTTGAAACTCTATTGAAACGCACTTGAAACCAATTTGAAATCCTCTTGAAATTAGCTTACCCGAATCCCATTAAAACTCAATATAACCTCCTGAAATCCTCAATAAAACCCATGAAACCCACGAATAGATTTATTATTATTATTGTCGTCCGAGAAGAGATGTTATCATTGGAGATGATTTCGTTAGTCACTTCGGGCCAAAAGCCGAGCAAGAAAAAGAAGAGAGTACTTTTGGTACACAAACCAAGTATTTTATAAACAAAATAATAAAATATATGTCAGTGTTTATTACAATTTCTCAAATAATAAGTGAGTGCAAATAATAAATAAGTGGTTTTAGACATTCGCTTAGAGTAACTTTAAATCCACCCACTGAATCTTTGAGTTCACCCACGCTAAAACCCATTGATTGTGTTGAATCAAACGGTGGAGACCGTTTATCCTCCCAATCTTTCAGTCAATGGATCTTGAGATCATGGGCATACTATCAGACGGTCAATATTTTATTTTATGTGACAAATATTCCAGAAAAGTGACCTTAACATCACGTGCACGCTCAAAATTAATTTTAAGGTCACTTGTTTGGGTGTGTACCACATGAAATAAAAAATTGACCGTCCAATGATACTACCATGATTTCAAGATCCGTCGTGTGAAAGATTAGGACGATAAACGATCTTTATTTTTTGATTCGATGCAGTCAATGAGTATTAACATGAGTGAACTGAAAATTTTGATGGGTGGATTTAAAGGTACTCATTGGCTTAATGCAAATAGAGTGCCCTCGTGACACCATAGGAAACTTGGTGAGCCCCATGGCACACGGGATTATTTAACTTATTTTACTAATAGGGGCACAAGGAGTTAGCCAAAGTGACGGTCACATCGGCACGTGGTTGCTGATTTGGCCAGTTATTAAAAAACGAAGGCGCGACTTTGCCCTGAAACCGTTGATGACCCAAACAGCTGTATTATAGCTGTCTCTCTACACCCCATGTGACCCTCCCTTCTCAAAACTCATGCCCCTCCCTCTCTCTCTCTCTCTCTCATCACACCACCATCCTAATAGATTAACAGAAAAAACAGCTTTCAAGTTGAAGAAGATAGAGTTTTATGGTCTTCAAATCTTCATAGAATTTGTAAATTGCTAAGACCCAGATTGTTTGTTTAGCTTGTTGGCAATTTAGTGCTCCTAAATGGCACAGTTGCCACCCAAGGTCCCCAACATTTCCCCAATCTGGCCCAATTTTGGCCACCTACAACCACCCAACACCACCACTCAGCCTTCATGGGTCGATGAGTTCCTCGACTTCTCGTCCGCGAAGCGCGGATCCCATCGGAGGGCTGTGAGCGATTCGGTCGCTTTCGTCGAGTGCCCGATACTCGACGAATGCCGGGCAGCTCCCCCCACCCAAGAATTCGATAAGTTGGACGACGAACAGCTCATGTCGATGTTCACGGACGACTTTTCGGCTGTTACGATACCCCGTACCGTGTCCACATCGAACCCGTCGACGCCATCCGATCATAACAGCATTAATGACGATAAGTCTGTGCCGGCCGATCAGCAATTACGTAACGAATTGGAGGTTCAAAGCCCGTGCAATTCCGACCCACAAGGCACGCCTTCGTCTTTAGGCGGCGATCCGGTCGTTATCGATCCGAAACGGGTCAAGAGGTAGCAATGTACCTTCAATTTCTTCTTATTTTACACTAATTAGGTAGAATTTTATATTGAATTTAACTTAAGTATCTCTTAATCATCTATAATTTATCAGGATCTTAGCGAACAGGCAATCGGCCCAGCGATCGCGGGTGCGGAAACTACAGTACATCTCCGAGCTCGAACGTAGCGTTACATCGTTACAGGTATGTCGGGGGAACGAATCAGGCCTACATTGTATCGTATCGCGCCGTAGATTGATTTAAAATTTTCTACTAAATGCATGCAATTAAGATAATTATATTATCTAATGCACCTTAATTTTATGATTTTATGTTATATTTTTTCTATTAAAAAAGACTGAAGTGTCAACATTGTCGCCTCGGGTTGCGTTCCTCGATCATCAACGGTTGATTCTTAACGTCGATAACAGTGCTCTTAAGCAAAGGATTGCAGCTCTAGCTCAAGATAAGATCTTCAAGGATGGTAAGAGTTTTTTTAGTATTAATTGAGATTAATTAGCTAATTAAATAGATTTTAGCTAGATTGTCTATTTATACAATACATATGGTATATTATGCTAAGCATATATACAAATTTGGCTATAGAAATGGTTGACAATATATATAGCAACCTCTTTTTCTACCAAATAAAACTCTAAAAGCACTAATGTTTCCTATGGGTGAAGAAAAATTATGATTTATTTGTTGTGGGATGGAAAAAAATTTACCCTCCATTAATTTTAGTTGTGCATCCAGTTCTTTTTCCTCAATTCTAGCGAGTTGCACACAAGGATGAAAAATATCAGATTTCATTTCGGTTTCGGCCAAAATTTTGAACCGAAATTTAGGATTTCGGTTTTGATTTTAGTGGGGACCAAAAATTTGAACCATGGTTGCACATTTCACTAGAGACATCGAGTTTACCCCCTTTTTCGCCAAATGGGACCTTTGCCACCGTCAACATCATCTTCGACCGATCTACCACTTCGAATTCTTCCCTTACGAACTCCCTAGCATTTTCTCCCCTTCAACCTCCATAGAATCGCCGGAATCCACCGAGAGAGCTTCCGGAAAATTAAACGGCTCTTTTCTTTTTTATTCTCTTTTGCTCTCTCTTTGTCAAACTATTCGACCACCACGACCATTGTCGTTACCACCAGTCAATCACCCATGCTATTACCACCATAACTGACCACTTTCGTCGCCACCACCACTAGATGTATCGTCATCACCATTCAAGAAGGGATTCCATAATTAGAGATGATGTCATCATGCCATTGCGACACTAAGCTGAAGAAAAAAAGAGAGGAGGATATTTAAGCTAAATAACTTAGTGGGTGCATATTTTATGAAAAAATGATCAAGTGATTGATGTTATAACTTCTCTAATTAATAAGTGGCTACAAATAGAAGATGGGTGCTTTTAGAGTTTTGGTTCGCGATAAGAGAGGCACCCAAATGTTAATAATTTTTTACAAATAAATGTTGGGTAGCATTTTTTTTACCAGTTGAATCTGTGAAGAACACATACATTTCCAGCATAAAAAAACATTGATTGCCTTGAATTTGGGATGGTTTTTCTTTCCAATCTTCCACACAATAGATCTTGAGATCATAGCGCACCTATCAGACGATTAGATCTTGATTCCACATGATACACCTCTTCAAAAGTGACTGTATGACCCAATAGATCTTGAGATCATGGCGCACTTATCAGAGGGTCAGATCTTGATTCCACATGACACACATCCCCAAAAGTGAATGTATCATACGGTGTAATACAATCACTTTTGGGGACATGTATCAGGTGGAATCAAGATCTGACCCTCTGATGGGTGCACCATGAACACAAGATCTCCTCTGTGGAAGACTCCATCTTCTGATTCAAGGAAGTTAACAATTTATTTAGTGGAAATGGGCCTGTTCCTAACATATGTTTTGAAAGTGAAGTAAAAAGTTGATAATTAAGGCTGGCATTTTAAATTTAAAAAATAATGATAACGTACACTACACAACCATAGTCTACCGTGCACCCATTTGTATTTGTTGACCACAGTTAGTAGGAAACCCTAAAAACTCACACAAATTGAAATGATCTATAATCATTGATCATCTCTCCTGTTGACTCTTTGCCCATAACTTCATTGATTGTACAAAAGTAGATTGATCGCACTGGTGAGATCATCCGATCGGTATGATTATTAGATAAACCAAGCGGACATAAAAGTTGATGATTCTGCCCAGCATGCTATGATTCCCCATAACTTATAGAAAAGGTCATTCAACTTTCTTAAAAAATAAAGCATTAATGCTTTTCTCATCATGGTTTCACCTTTATAGAGAAGATTCAAATTCAAAAGAGGCCACACATCTATTTTGATTGAGACTAATATCACCTGCAAAATGTGATATTCTGATAAAATATATGCAATGGTTACGGCCACAGGAAAAGATAGCCTTTTTTTTTTTTGTAACCGAACATTCTGTTGTCGCAAACAAGGTGTCAAATTGAGTATGGTACGTATTGGCCGATATTGATACAATGCAGTATATATAAAAAAATAAATCAAATGAAGGAAGTACCAGCAGATGCCTGCTTCGTATTGGCCGAAATTATGACGACTTAGACCCACATGCTATAATATTATCCAATTTTTGGCTTAAGTCCCCGCCCCGCTTTTGTTTATGATATGGGCTTAAGTCCCCACCCAAAATATGTCATGATATATAACGTCCACAATCATATATGACTCATGATCAGGACATTTCTCTATTCAATGTGGGACTATTACAAAAATCGATACTGCAACGGATCTGATACTATATCAGGGCCGTGTCGGTATCGATTGGCCAACATACCAATATGTATCACCGATACATAATGGTATCGGCTAATACTTGATACCATTGGCTCAATCTTTCACACAATAAACCCTTCTTTTAATGAATGGTGAGGCCCCTTCAACCTCATAGTTAACTATTAAAAAAATCATTCTTTAGGACAATAGATTTTAAGATCATGATCCACATATCAGGTAGATGGACAGGTGTATATGTCCCATGGCACACATCCCTGATCATAGTGTGCAATAAGAAGGGTTCTTAGATGACTTTTGTCAAATTCCTCTGACTACTCATTAAGCAAAACCCAAGTAGCTGAGATAAAGCAGCCTTACTGCTTCAAATCAGACGATGAAGGTTATTTTTCATCACAATCCTCCACACACCAAATTTTGAGATCATTGGTCAATCATCAGACGGTCAAATATTGGTCAACATTTGACCATCTGATGGTTATGATTTCATCAAATTTGTGACTTTCTAGCCTATGACCCATCTAAAGATGGCCAATTCATTGGACGGTCCAGATCGTTATACACATACTTTAATTATAGATAAAGATAAGAGGGCACCATCATCCTCGATGGTGACTTACCTTTAAAAAGGGATGGTGATGGGTTTGTTTTGTTTACTCTTTAACGGTATATGATGCAGCACATCAGGAAGCACTGAAGAAGGAAGTAGAGAGACTAAGACACGTGTACAACCAGCAGAGCCTCAAGAAAAATGCCACCACGGCCACTCTCCCTCAGGCCTGTACGGATACAGAGAATTTCTTAACTTAATTGTTAGGCCACGTGTACCTTCCAATTGGCTTGTGGGTCCCGCGACAACCAATGGGATTGCATGACACGTGGATTTTAGTTTGGAGATGGGTGGTGGGAAAATTGTTTATTTATTTAATAGCTTTGGTGGTTATTTTTTTATTTTATTTTATCTTTTTTCTATTTTTGAGGGGAGCAAAAGATGGTGGGTTGTGGGGTTTTGTGTTGAGATATATGAGATGGTGGCATCATTTGTGTATTATTTAGCGTTCCTCTAGCGGGTCTTTTGTTAACCACTTGTAGTTTTTAATGCTCAATTAGTAATCCTCCTTAAGGGTTGCTTTATTACTTAGTTTTTTTAGATATAAATGTTAATTATGTAAAAATGTGAAAAAAAACACCCAATAAATGCCCTTTTTTCAACTTGAGGGTTAGTGTGAAAAATATAGTAATTTTCTTAAATGACGTATTAAAACTGTCGTTTATTTTCAATGACAACGACAACCGTCAATGTGATTATTGTTTTTTTGTTCAAAACGAAGATAAATTTTGCAAGGACGATGGTTTTGAGCAGTCATTTTTATTTTTGCTTGTTTTAAAAAAATATTTAAATTTTATGATGCAACAAGTTTATATCATTATTTACTGCAATTGCATCTAATAAAAATAAGACCAATAACCATCCAAATTCACAAATTTACAAATTCTCCATAATATGATCCACATATGAGATAAATAGATAAAATATTCAATATTCTTACAACTTTCATTTCTCAATCATAAAAACATAAAACAAACCAAAACCTCTCTACAAGCCTCTTCAAACAAACCAAAACCTCTCTACAAGTCATTTTTATATCATCAGGAGCTTTTTGATCAACTACTGAATAAATGAACTCTAGCCTTTAAATCCAGATTCTCTAATGCTAGACACCTGAAGCAAAACCGCCAACCTTGGGTGATAAATTTGGGAATCCATCTCAAAATCAATTGGTTATGAGTGAGGGGGCCCAAGATATTATAAAGGGAGAGACAATACTGTAATTTACCCAATGTGGGACTAAACGTCAATGCACCCCTGCACGTGTTGACGGGACCGAGCTAAATCACATGGACAATTAAATTGGGTGACATGGAGTAGAGAAGGGCCTGCTCTGATACCATAATAAGTCTGTACATCCAACACAAAACCAATTGGTCATGAGCGGAGAGGCCCACGACATTATAAGGAGAGAGACGAGGTTATAATTTACCCAATATGGGACTAAACTTCAACATTGGGAATACATATTTAAAGTTGAAATGATATGCCCACAATGCAATAAGCATTAACATGAGATTTTACCCTTAAAATTTTTCATTTCTATCGTAGCTTGTCAAGTACCTACATGAAACTAGGATGCTTGATAATCGGCTCGAGTGGATGCTTGAGCTTCATAAGTAGTTTCACTTTATACTTTTGAACCATCTCTCTTCAGATATTTAGATTTCATGCTATCTCTTCCAATCTTCTATTGCCTTCTTCATCAATTTCATATCGTTGTCTAATCACCAAATTCTTCTTGGGCTTTAAAGAGTCTACCTGCATAAATACGAATTGAAAAGAAGCACCATTCAACAAAGTTGGTGATGTGAATTTAAAAGTGTACTACTCGCAAGTGCACAAGTCGTACCATAGTAAACGGGTGTAGAGTACGAGGTCGTTCCCATAAGAATTTTAAATAAATTAAAAAAAAAAAAACTATCAATCACAGAATTCCCTAGAATTATCATAATATTAATCTAACTTAACAAGTTCGATGAATGTAAAAGAAGAATAAACTAAAAAAGATAATATTATTCAAAGAAAACAGATGAAGTTTAGGATATCATATCCTCTCATCTTTGGTTATCATCCATGAGTTCATATTTAAAGGGTGGAATATTAGAGACGAAAAATGACATAAAGATTAAAATCAATTAAAACTTTATGAAAGATTAAAACAATTAAATCGATATAAAAATCTAAGGTAATTTTTTTCCAAATCTACGAATGAAAAGAACCAAAACATTCACTGTATTAAAAATAAATCTAATCACAATGAATTAGTGACTGATTTTTGCACGAAAATCAAGATTAGAGTACCTATTCATAGATCTAAGATCATGAGAAAAATATGACTAGTTCTCATATCTCAGATTAATGATTATATCCTAAAAATGACAAAAGCATATAGGATAAAAATCACATAGGCGCTTACTAACATTCCAACCACAGATCTAAATTCATGAATGAATCCCTCATATGGGATTCATCAGATCCTATATCTCATGAAATTAGCCACATATTTCAATAAGAAAAATATAAACAATTGAAATAATTGAAATAAACTTCATTAAAATACTAGAATTTAGCATCAAAATGAATCCACACAACAACTTTAATCAATCCGCTATGATCTTCCTCCAAAAAAATTGCTAATCTACCTTCTAGAAAGCTAAAGAATGATAAAAGAAAGAGAGAAAACAAAAGACTAATGTACAAAGTGAGAGAGCTCTCTAACCCTAACTCTAACTTTGCCTTTTATAGGGTTCTTTTTAAAACTCTAATTTTTTTTCTCCAATTTTGACTAATTTTGAACCTTAAAACATAAAAATTCGGCCCAAAATCGATCGATCAATTTTGAAAATTGATCTATCGATTTTCCCAGATTTTCATAAAATTCGGCCCGACTATTCAACAGTCATAGCCTCGGTATTTTAGTCATAATGTTTTAATCCAAACTCGGATTGATGCGATTCTTGTGACATTGGAAAGAAGACACCGATCTTTATAACTCTGTGTGAAATAGAAATTTCACGAATATGATGTTTAATAAGTCAAAATAGAATTGCAAGTCAGAATAAGTTCTAGATGATTCAAGGTTGCATGGATTTGACGTTATTTTCTAAACTTTTGCACTATTTTATGCTCAACTTATCTCCCGACCTATAAATCACTAAAACTATATAAAATATATAAAATATATTTCATCGGACGACAATCTATAGGTTTAAGGAGTCAAATATTAATACTTTTCAACACTTATTAGTTGAAATTCAAGATATCTTACGAAAATGCAATCCCAAGACATGTTAATTTCACATAGTAAAGACAAGTTCAAACTATTGATTTTTTACAGTCATATATTAATCAAGGACAAGGCAACAATGACGATGAGCAAAGTTGGCACAAGATAGAAACGAAATAAGATACACTATTCAATATAATTGTGCAAAAAATAGTATAGCTTTATGAGCTCCAACTCACTTGACCCTTCAACGTTACTGTTGTGGGACTCCAACTTCAACCGTTTGCTCAACAACCTAAGCAAGTATGCTTTAAAATGAGAAAAAAAATATGATATAGTAATAGTTGAAAGATATTGTTGTAAGAGCAATTTAATAATTGACATTCCAATTAAGTCATCAATGTAAACGAAAAAAGGTTTATTTTTCTAATTTTTTTATTGTTGAGATTGTGCCTTGAATTCAATTGATGGTATTGATTAACGGGTTGGATTGTACACTCAACCACAGTTGTGCGGGTCGAGCATATTCTATATTGGGTGGTTATACTTTGTATTAGACATAAACTCTAATTATGAATTAGAGTTATATTAAAGGAACCTAGATTTCTATATTGAGTGAGGTGAGATTTGAGAGATTTGTAACCCTAGTTTTCACAGATTAGTGAAAGGACCCAACATCACTCGTGGATATAAGCAAATTTCCGAAACACGTTAATCTTGTGTTTGCGTTTTGCTTGTTGTGTGTGTTATTTGATTGCAATAATTTCTACAAATTGATATCAGAGCCCAAGGTTTTTAAGTTTTCATTTTTCTCTTCACGATGATAACAAAATCTACAAACAGGTTTGAAGTCGAGAAATTTGATGGAAATGGTAACTTCGGATTATGGTAGAGAAGGATTAAAGATATGCTTGTACAATGAGGTTTCCACAGAACGTTGTATGGAAACTCAAATAAGTCGCTGAAAATGGATGATGATGACCAAGAGGAATAAGAGTTGAAGGCGGTCAGCACGATCCATCTTTGTCTTGCAGATGAGGTCAGGTACAACGTGGTCAATGAAGAATCGACGCCCAAACTTTGGGAGAAACTTGAAAGCCTGTACATGACAAAATCTAAGACAACAACTCTATACACTTCGAATGAAGGAATGATTGAATAAGTTGCAGCATCCAATACCTTCAACAAAATTATATCTCAGTTACTTAGCATTGAAGTTAAGGTGGAAGATGAGGATAAGACTCTTCTTATTCATACATCTCTTCCTTCTTTGTATGAGCATCTTTTTATAATGTCGTTCTACAGGAAGGACACTCTCGAAATAGAAGACGTTACAATGACGCTTCTATTAAACGAGTTAAGGAAGAAACTGAGTATTGAGGAACCACAGGCGGAGGGTCTTGTGGTGTAGAGAAAGAACCATAACAAATGTTGATCAAGGAAAAATAATTTCAGTAGGGGAAATAGATCCCGATCGAAATCAAAGGGAAAATTGCAGGAACCTTTCCTTTGTTATCATTGCAAGAAGGAGGGACACATGAAAAGAAAAACCCTCCACATCAGATCAGATGAGTGTTGTAGGAATAATGCGGACGAAGGTGATAGTGACATTTTATCCGCCACCACAGGTACAAATTTAATTTCTGGTGCATGAATTTTAGATTTGAGTTATTCTTGGCATATGTGTCCTAATAAAGAATGGTTTGATAAATACAAACCGTTCAATGATGGATTTATGTTGATGAAACATAATGCGTCATGTAAAACTATTAGAGTTGGAATGGTAAAAATTAAGATGTTTAATGGTGTAGTTTGAACTTTTAATGATGTAAGATATATATCGAATATAAAGAAAAATCTAATTTCTTTGGGTGCATTAAAATCCAATGGTTGCAAATACACTGCAGAAGGTAGAGCATTAAACGTTCTTAAAGGGGCCATGAGCATTATGAAAGGTCAGATTGATGGAAACCGATATAGATTGGTAGGAAATACTCTTGTACGTGGAGCTTATGTATCTACTACAGAAGATAGTAGTACGAATGATACAGATATGTGGCATATGTGCTTAGGGTATATGAGTGAAAAAGGGATGATGAAACTTCACAAACGAAATTTGTTGAAAGATGTTAAGAATTTCAAACTTGAGTTCTGCAAGTATTGTTTATGTGCAAAGCAGTATAGGGTCAAATTTAACATTAAAGTTCATAACAACAAATCGGTGTTAAACTACGTACATTTGGATGTTTGAGAACTTGCGGTAGAACCATTAAAGGGAGGTAAAAAATATTTTGCCACCTTCATTAACGACTTTTCAAGGAAGGTTTGAATCTATTTCATGAAACACAAATCAGAAGTGTCCCTAAAATTGAAACAGTGGAAAGCAAAAGTCGAAAAATATACTGAAAAGCAGTTGAAGTGTCTTAGGTTAGATAACAAAATTAGAGTACAAGTCTACAGAATTTCTGAAATATTACAAAGATGAGGGCATTGTACGCCACTTCAGTAATCCAGAGACTCCACAGCAGAATGAAGTCGCAGAACGAATGAACAAAACCCTCTTGGAAAGAGCAGGGAGCATGATATTAAATGCAGGCCTAGAAAAGAGTTTTTGGGTGAAGGTAATGAACATGACTTACTTTATCATAAATTGGTTGCCATCTAATGCGATCGATTTGAGAACACTAGAAGAAATTTGGACGGGAAAAGTTACAAATTTTTTACTCTTAGAATTTTCGGGTGCCCAACATGCGTCCATGTACAAAGCCATGCAAAGATCTAAGTTAGATCCAAAGTCGAAAAAGTGTATATTTCTTAGGTATGAGAAATGGGTGAATGGATTCAAACTATGAGATCCCTTAGTAAAGAAGACAGTAGTTAGCAGAGATGTGGTCTTTGATGAGGCCTATATTCAAAAAATTAGTAAACATGGTGAAAGAGAAATCAAAGAAAATATTCTCAAGGAACCTAACACAGTTGAGGTGGAGGTAGATGATTCAGAATCTCAGGAAGAAGATAATTTGCTACAATCTTCACATGAAGAATTATCCAGCATGGAGAACTAGCAACAAGTCATAAAGCTTTGCAAAGGGTAGAAGCAAAAGAGATAAAATGACACCAGTCAGGTGTGACTTTGAAGATATGATCTCTTTTACACTATTTATTGGAAATAAAGATCCATCTTATTTTCAGGAGGTAATAGAATCGAAGGAAAGAGATGCATTGGTGACATCTATGATGAAAGAGATAAAATCTTTTCACAAAAATAAAACTTGAGAGTTGGTGAAACTTTTCAAGGGAGAGAAAGCAATTGGGCGCAAGTGGGTATTCAGAAAGAAAAAAGCTTCATCGGAACAGGAAAATGAACAGTACAAAACCCGGTTGGTGGCTAAGGGATATGTACAAAGGGAAGGAGTGGACTACAACAAGATTTTCTCACCGGTAGTCAAGCACACATCGATTCAAGTATTGTTTGCTATGACGACCTTCTTTAATTTCGAATTATAACAACTTGATGTTAAGACGACCTTCCTACATGGAGATTTGGAAGAACAAATTTATATGGAGCAGCCCAAAGGATTCAAAGAAAAGAGAATGAAGGACTACGTGTGTAGATTAAAGAAGTTGCTATACGGTTTGAAGCAATCCCCAAGGATATGGTTCAAGCGCTTCAACTCTTTCATGAAAAAGAATGGTTATATTCGTAGTGAATATGATCATTGTGTTTACTTTCGTGTTCTTCCTGATAGTTTTTATATATATATATATATATATATATATATATATATATATATATATATATATATATATATATTTGTTTCTTTATGTTGTTGGCATGCTTATTGCTGCTAAGAGCATATGTAAATTAATTAAAGCGTTAATTGACAAGTGAGTTTGGCATGAAAGATTTAGGTGTTGGAAAAAGGATCCTTGGCATGAAAATCCAGCGGGATAGGAAGCATGAAATATTATGGCTATCTCAAAAGAAATACATTAAAAAGGTATTGGACAAATTTAATATTGATAATGCTAAACCAACTAGTACTCCTCCTGCCGCGCATTTCAAGCTTTGTGCAAATGTATGCCCCACCACAGAAGAAGTGAAAGATATGTTACATGTGTCATATGCGAGTACAATTGGGTGTCTTATGTATGCTATGGTGTGCACAACACTCGACATTGCCCAAGCGGTCAACGTTGTTAGTAGGTACATGAAAAATTCAAAAAAAGAGCATTGAAATGCTATAAAATGGATTCTGAGGTATCTGAGGGGAACAATGAACTACGGTATTTTATTTGAGAACGATGAAGCATCAGAAGATGTTAAAGGATATGTTGACTCGAATTTTACGGAGGACTTAGATAAGAGACGGTCTACTACAAGCTATGTGTTCACACTTACAAGTGGAGCGATTAGTTGGAAGTCGATGTTGCAATCGATAATTGCTTTATCGACTATAAAAATAAAATACATGGCAGCCATAGAAGCAGTTTGGTTAAGAAACTTGATTTGGACCAAGAGAGGACGTTGGTACACTGTGATAGTCAGAGTATCATACACCTAGCAAAAAATAAGGTGTAACATGCCAGATCAAAACATATAACAACTCGATATCATAAGATACGCGAGTACATAACTGAAGGTGAGATTCATCTTTAGAAGGTGCATACAAAAGATAATGTTGCAAACATATTGACAAAGCCGGTACCCAGGGAGAAGTTCAAGCATTGCTTGGACTTGATTAGTCTCACTAAGTATTGAAGATTGTGGAACCTTGCATTCTAGGTGAAAGAATGCGGAAGGAAGGAAGTACAACGAGACGACATTACGGTGGTATCTTCGAGGTGACTTGGAAGGATTCAAGTCAAGGAGGTGATTGTTGAGATTGTGCATTAAATTCTGTTGATGGTACTGATCAATAGGTTGGACTGTACACCCAACCACAGTTGTGCGGATTGAGCATATTCTATATTGGGCGGTTATACTTTGTATTAGATATAAAATCTAATTATAGATTATAGTTATATTAAGGAAATTCGATTTCTGTATTGAGTGAGGTGAGATCTGAGAGATTTATATTCCTAGTTTTCACAGATTATTGAAAGGACTTAGAATCACCAGTGGACGTAGACAAATTGCCGAACCACAAAATGTTGAGTTTGGGTTTTGCTTGTTGTGTGTTGTTTGATTGCCATAATTTCTACATTGATAAATAAAACAAAGGGTCCATATTGAAGTTTAATTTAATATTAGACCAATCAAAGTCATCCATGTAATAGAAACAAAATTCCCGTATTGAAGTCCAATTGGGCAGTATTTCATATTCCTAATGACTTTGAAAGCAGAAAAACAAATTATAATAAGCACTAATGCCTCCTTATTTTGTTCAAAGACAACTCTAGAAGAACACCTGTTATGGAATGTGAATTGTGTCAGAAAAAAGCACATAAAGATGAAGCTTACCAAATCAGAAATGGCATGCTGCCCATAGATTGTATGAACTCTCCACTGCTCGAGGAGGGATACGACCTTAGCATAAACCTGAAAAAGGTGTCAACTCAGTAGCTGCTATGATTTAGAATGCATGGTAAAAGAGGATGTACATCTAATTTCACTACATTATATCTTGATAAACAAAAAGCCATAAAAAATGGCCTAAAAGAATTTCCATGAAGTTCAAATACAACCTAAATTTGCAACTAACCAATTAAAACCACGACCAACTAAATAAGGCCCTCTTTATCAACACTTTTCCAATTGCTATTTCATATATAGTGCTTTCAAAAATGGGTTTATCATAATTAAAAATGGTATTGTGTTGAGAAGCAACATACGATAATTTCTCAATACAATACTATTTTGATATTTTCAGCTAGAAGAGGCTAGACAAGGTATAAAAAGCCATTGTTGATGCATGTGAGAAATAAACAAAAAAAAGGTCACAAATCCTCACCAAAGAATCATTTTCAAAACCAACATAGAAAGATCTTGAGCTCAACTTTTAATTGAGTATAATCAATTAAATACCAATTTTTTGCAAGTGCACTCCTCTCCTCTGCCTTGAGTCTCTGTAGGCCATATGGCCTTACTAAAAAAAAAAGGTACTAGCTCCCCTTTAATATTCAATTTTTATAAAATATTTTATTTAATAATGGGAAGAGAACCGATCTTAGTGCTCCACATCACTTGAGACAAAGATATTTGCAACTAATACTATTGCCTGAATCCATCAGCAATACAATTACATTATTTATGGCTGGCCGGCTTAGGCCGCCGAAAAAAAAATCATTCACCTGCACCTATGCAATAACTGAGTGTCCCTAAGCTGAAATCCATTAATTGATCGGTGAATCGGAGAATAGATATATATTAGTTTTCATCTCAATCTTTCAAAAACTGGCTTTCAACCCATTATCTCAATGATGGAGCTACCCTCTTATATTATTATTATTTTCAAAAAATGAGAATTACATATTGATTACACTTCCAATATTGTATATGAACTGAAAAAAGGAAAAAAAGAAAAAAAGATTAAAAAGCATCATCACTTTCTCTTCCATTGTGAGATCAATTTATCTATTAGGCTTTGTTCGAGAGATGTGATATGTGCCTTATCTTCCAAGGATCGCATTAAAAAATTGTAATCAAATTGAAAATTGCAAGAATTAGTAGGCAAATCAAGAAAAATTTCAGTAATAGGTATCTTGATACTATAGTGGCAAACCATCTTTGAGATACCCATTAAAAAATCAGTAATATGGGTATCTTAATACTATGGGTGACTTGATTAGCACATGAGTGTAACATATGGATCCATGTTATCTGCTTTGGAAAACATTTAAAGTTCATCAAACTCGAAAAAATAAATTAAACTGAAATGAAAATGAAATGACAATGATTTAGGACTAGACCAGTGCATAATATGCTTTTATCATTTAACCAAATTGGAAATGACAAATTATGACAATGGCTAAATTCACAATTACTCACTGGAATTTTCATAGTTTCTTTGATTAACTCAATCAATTTAGTAATCATAAAAAAATAATGATAAACTAAATTTGCTAAAACAAAAAATCTCATAACTATGAGCAGATATTGTTAGTAGTATTTTAAAGCCAAATTGATTTGATATCCATCAAAATCAAAGTACATAGTAAAAAGAGGAACTCATATGTGTTGGATGTCATGCAATAGAAGAACCTTAGAAAATTTATATTCAAAACTTCAAAGTGCAAAGGTAATGAAACATGCATTGACAATTTGCTTTAATATGTGATGTTATAGCCATAAATTCAGGTGGCTCATAGATATCTGCTACCTAAGCGCAATATTGACCGACCCCCATGCATCTAATTATTCCTCATTTCAGTGAGCTGCTAGAATTTGTGTCTATGAACATTGCATATGAAAGAAAAATGCTATAAACTTTAAAAATAAAAAATGATCATTGATAAATCCACCCCAAGATCATTGCAGATTTGAGGGCTTATATACTATAAATTTGGGGGCTTGTATATAAAAGAAGGTTGTAATAATCCTATTATATATAATTGTACTGGTTAAATGGGAGTTATAGTCCCCATCCCCTGCTTACATTGGCCCAACTCCATATATGCTTCTAAGGGCGTGAAGTTTTTTTCTTTTTTTTCGTATTATAAGTCACATATTTAACTTGCGCTACTTGAAACAATTTAAATGTTTCGTAAGCTAAGTAGCCACATTTAAATCGCAACGACTTTTGAAACATTTAGGGTCTGTTTGGATATTTTTGAGGAAAATGGTGGAAATGGATTTGTAGATTTAATTGATTCCAGCTCTTTGGGAATTTATAGGAATTCATTATTTTCCGGTATTTGGATTGAGTAATTACACATAGAAAATAGAAAAAGATCACCGTCGGTATACATCTCACACCCAATAAATCCAACTTTCTATTGTGAAAAAGATTCGGTGAGAGAGAAAGAAACTAGAAGAGAGAGAGAGAGAAATTACGAGAGAGATATGGGGAGGGAGACAGAAATTAAGAGAGAGAAATTAAAAGAGAAATGTAGAGAGAGATTATGAGGGAGAAAGAGAAATCTAAGAGGGAGAGATTCATGAGAGAAAGAGAGATCGAAGGAGAGATAGCAAGATAGAGAGATCACTAGCTAGAGAGAGAGTGGTGGAGAGATAGAAGGAGAGAGAGAGAGATCGAAGGGTAGAGGGAGAGAGACTGTGCAGAAGAGATAGAGACCGTAGGAGAGAGAGATCGTATGAGAGAGACAGATCGAAGGGGGGGGGGAGAGAGAGAGAGAGAGAGAGAGAGAGAGAGAGGTTGGTCCCAACTCTTAGGGTGAGATTGGGACTTGGGAGAGAGATGTTTAGAGAGTCATTTCCGATGGATTTTATCATTTCCTACCAAAAACGTAAGATTTCATCATTTCCCCAGGAACGGAAAGTGGGCCGACTATTCTAATGATTAAGTTCTACCCAAACGCGAGAAATGGGGGCAATTCAGTTTCCTTTCCACCCATTTCTTTTCTTTTCCCCTTATCTAAGCATAGCCTTAGCGTAAAACTAAAATCATTATAACTTTCTTTTTTTCATTCCTGACTAAAGGCATATCGTACAAATTATTACCATACATAATACATGATAATATATTGCTCTTAAAATAATTGTGTATATTCATCATTATTAAGACTTTTATAAAATGATGACCTTTTATGTTATATTTTTAGTTCACAAACTAGTCTTTGAAATAATCAATCAACTTTTGTTAAGGGTCGTAAAATCACGGAAGATAACTTATTGACTCATGAACTAATATGTGATTTTTGTAGTAGTCCCCCGTAGGGCTTTATGTAGTAAGATTGGCTTGAGGAAAACCTTTGATAGATTTTATTTCAGCTATACTTGATCAACTTGGCTTCAACTCTATTTAGATATGAGAATATATTTTAAATCGCAATTCTCTATTTTTATTAAATTAAGATCCTGCAATTCCCAAATTGCCCTAATGTTAGCTATCTTAGTTTTGTGATGATCTTCTTATATCCTCTTTGAAATGTTAAAATTCGACTAAGGACATAAGCGTAACCCTTAATAGAGTTAGCTCTTATTCTGGCTTATTGTAAGCAATAAAAAAAAGCTAATTAGCCTCTCTTGTAATTTTAAAAGCATCATTTTATAATAATCTTCTTGGTTTTCAAGAAGGGTATCATCCTATATGAGATATTTGGGGCTCCATATTTTTCATATGACTAAATTAGCCTTTACATCAACCTATCAGAAAGAAATGTGCCATAAAGTCTAAATCTTAAACATGTATCCTTCGGTTTTTAGCAAATTTAGAAAAAAAAAAGGGTTTTTGGCATATTATAAATGCCACCCCTGTTTCACTTACTTATAAATAACCTGCTAATTTAATTTATAGTTTTGTGTTTAAATAACATCTTTTTCCATTAACTGAGGTTTTTAAAATGCAAGGTAAAGTTAAAGAATTATTTCTAACGCGTGAAAAATAATGTAGGTAATAAGTGCACTTTCATTTTTAGAGACAACAATTAACAAAATAATAATTCAAGGTGTTATTTAAACACAAAGATACAAATGAAATGATTATTTATAAATAAGTGCAACTAGGGTGGCATTTATAAATATGCTAAATGTGATAACCCGGATTTTCCCAACCTGAATTTTTCGAGATATATATATATATATATATATTTTAAACCAACTTAATGGGAAAATCCGGATCGTCGGGTCGTAGGGTCGTAGAATACGATCCAAATACAAAGAATACTTAGTACATCCACATACGTGTAGAAATCAAAGTAGGTAATATATATGATAATATTAAAATTTTTAGTTCTAATATCTAGCATAAACAATAACTAGCAACACCACAACTTATCAAAATCTACGATCCCAAAAATCTTATCAATCCTCAAGTCCGGTGTCCTGCTAGGTGTTATACCTGTGATGTATAGTCGGGGTGAGCTACTTCTAAACTCAGTAGAAGAAATTTAAACACAATTCATATCTTATTATTGAAATGCATAGATTTAGTGATAGATTTTCAAAATAATTTTGTATTAAAAAGAGTTGCCATTATTCCATTTTCATTTTCAAAACAAAGCGAAGCGAAAATAAAGCATATCGGAGACGAACATAGATCAGAATAAAACATAGCTATAAACAGAAGCAAATCATAAGCAAAATATATCAAAACAGAAACATGCTAGAAATGGAGACATATCATGATGATAATATAACGAAACGAAGCAACATATCATCAAATTAAAATATACAAGAACTCTGTATCAAGAAATATAACATATATGTTCGAAAGTCAAAGCATCCCATTGCGGAAATAATGTAAAAACCTCGGGGACTCAACCCCTCTTTGCACATAAAGTATAACCACATCACAATCACATAGTCATCCCGTATGTGGGGAACAAAACATATCGGGTCATAAAATCAATGAGGGGCCAAAGCATCCCATAAGCGGGAACAGAGTAAAAACCCCGGGGATTCAACCCCTCTTCGGAGACTCAACTCCTCTCTGCCACTCGTTTTTCAGATTCAAAGAGTTTTCAATTCAACTTAGCGGAATAATGAATTCGAAAATGGAATGGAGCACAAACGGATACGGAACAAAACACAAACAGATATATAAACGGAACGAAAACTGATACATAAATGGAACAAACATACACATGCGTTCAATTAAAAATTCATACCTCAAAGCTTTCATATTTTCTAAAATAGTTACAAAATGTTCTTTTACATCACATTATCTATGAATAAAATCAAAAATGCAATTAGATGGTGAATTTCCCCTATCTTAACCTCGACGTGACGCGAAGCTAATCAAAATCCTATCGATGGTTTTCCACCCTCAATCTATATCACAAGTACATGATGTATTAAGGATTAACCCTAATTACTAATAACTTAGACATATTTAAGTGTTTTCTCAAAATTGAGACGGAAATGAGCAAGTTAGTGCTAACTTAAAATTTGACATAACCTTTCCCCAAAATTTTGACCTTTAAATATTTGGATTCATAAAATGGTTAATTCACAAAAGTTGTAGATCTTGTTGCCCCTTTTCCAATGCCCTAAGAATCACATTAATCGGAGTTTGTAATAAAAAGTTATGGTCAAAATATCAAAACAGCATCGACATGCTCAGACAAAATCGACCGGTCGATTTTAAAATTTTGACCTTTAAATATTTGAATTTACAAAATGGTTAATTCACAAAAGTTGTAGATCTTGTTGCCTCATTTCTAATACCCTAAAAATCGTATTAATCAGAATTCGGAGTAAAAAGTTACGGTCCAAATACCAAAACAACGTAAGCATGCTTAGACAAAATCGACCGGTCGATTTCTCCAGATCCCAAATTACATATTGCTTTGTGAAAATCGATCGGTTGGTTTCTAAATTCGACTGATCGGTTTTTAAATTCGACCAGTCGATTTCCAAATCGACCTTTCGATTTCTCCAAAACCCAAATTACATACTGTTTTGTGAAAATCGACCGGTCGGTTTTTGACAGATTTCACCCAAACTTGGGTTTCAACTTCTCCAACCCATTTTCTCTAAAATTTTAACTCATTTCTTCTAATTCTTCACCCATAAACATAAACAACCTAACTCAACTGTAAATAATAATTTAGTATCATTTTCATACCTCAAACTTGATCGATTTCTCGATCCACGCGTTCACACCACAAACTAGGATTTCAAAGTTGATTTAGCTAATTCCTCTTGCAATTGAGTCAAAACGGAACCCACGACAACTCTACTCTTGATCACACATCATTCTTCACTCTCTTGATCGCTTATGGCACGATCACACGGTCGGTTCTCGACCGTCAAATCCACACATTCAAAATCTCTCAAATCTCACCAAAGTCAGAATCTAACGACTCCCCGCAGTACACGTACTAACCTGAGGCCAATACCTCGTAGATCAATGGAGCCGATCTGAGCTTCGGACTTCCACATGTTCGATCTCTTCTATCTTCTCTCTCTAGAAACCTAATGCCCCAAGGAAGTGAAACCAACTATTAGCTTCCAAAAGAAGCTTGTTTTGTTTTATAACTAAAGGGATTGGTTCCCTTATAAAACTCATACACCAATTTTGGGTGTTAGTTCTTATTCAAAGAACTAGATTTCGTGTGAAATAGACATACCTAATTAAGGTGTCATCTACTATATAAATGACCTTTTGGTTCGGTGTGGGGCCTACACACCCAAACCACTCATCAATCAATTTTGGTGTTGAGCAAATACACACCACCACGGTGTGTAAACTTGGTCCTAAAATCTCACACGAGCTCAAACGGACCCAAAACGATCCCGTTTGAAAAATCCGAACGACGACGTGTTTCTTAACAGACATGCACCCAATCAGGATCTATAGTCGGAGATGCGCAGTGAAATATGATGATATTTCACCCCTAAAAATCTATATTTAGCCATCCGATGAAAGCTATCTAACATGATTTATCAAATTTTCTAAGTTTCAGGACAAAGTGGTATTTAAATACATTAAGAAGCGTAAAATGGTGTAAAAAGCTGAAAGGAATTAGATGAATGAAGCAAAACAGAGGAGATTGACCATTTGACTAGGTCGATCGATCGACCCTCTTTGGTCGATGGATTGACAGTCCGCAAAATTCAAATTTAAAAATTAAAAATTTAACTTGGTCGATCGATCGACCACTTAAGTCGATCAATCGACCAAGTTCGAATTTGAATTTGAATTTGAATTTGAATATCGGATTTGGATGCTATTTAATTAAAGAAAAATATGAGGATTTGGAGGAGAACTTTCACTAGCATTTTCCTATTTTATGTTTTTCCGCTTTAAGTTTTCAAGGGCATTCAGTCCAGTGACTTGAGAAATCTCAGTATTTTATATCATAGTTTTAGATCTTAGATTAATTTAATTTCTGCATTCAAGAAAGGATTGTACGCGGTTGATTAAAGCTTTCGTGGATTTTTGTGAATCATTTCTTACGGTATTTTAATGTCATTTTCAATTTTTACATTTATTGAGTTATTTATTTCAATTATGTGTGGCTAGTTTCATTAGGGATGGAGATCTAATGAATCCCATTCGAGGGAGTCATTTATATTAATACAAATCTGTGATTGAGATGCCAGATGCTCTTAAAGGCCCTAATATTGTTATTGAAAATTGTAAAATCTGATTTCAATATAAGATCTAGGAGCTAATAATGTCTTATGATTTCAGATCTATAATAATGATTTTATTCTAATTATTACCTATCTCGGGGTGAAGTTTTACTACCATCTGAGGTGTGAGTGTTAATCATACACTCATAGGGTATTAATCATACATCTCCTTGATCTCGGATTGATAGTGTGACTTTATCCTAGTGGTGAGTTCCAATCACTATCTGATCTGTGGGTGTTAATCATACATCTCCTTGATCTTAGACCGTACTTTGAAAATTACCTAGAGATTGGATTTTGAGTATTGTCCGAGGTGTGAGTGTTAATCATACACTCATGAGATGTTAATCATACATCTCCATGATCTCAGATCTATACTTTAGAACTCACGTGTGTTTGGGGTGGTACTTTTTTTTAGATAGCTGTTAAAGATCTCACATCTCAATCCACAGATTTGTATTACACAAATGATAAACCTACGATGGGAGGATTTAATATCCCAATCCTTACCTTTTATAATCTGTTTAAATTTTAATTAGTGGTTAGTGCTTATCTCATTTTCCAAGTTCTTAAGTTTTTAATTTAGAAAATACTGTGATAGATCTGTGAAAATTCTTTTGGTTAGTTGCTATTTCTGATTTTAAATTTTCTAACCAATCCTCATGGGAACGATCTCGGACTTTGCGCCCACTGACTACATCACGATTCGTGCACTTGCGAGTACAACTTAATTTTCACAACAGTCGGCTTGAATAGTTGGCCCACATCGTCGGCCTAATATAATCGGCTCAATCGTCGGCCCAATTAGTGAGCCCAATATAGTTGGCCTAATTAGTCGACCCAACTGGTTGACCCAACAGTCGGCCCACATAGTTGGCGTATTCGGGTAGAGGTCCAAGTTAGCAAATTGGGCTCGGATTCATGTGCAACGTGCATAAACACGCATACACTCTACATAGGGTACGACTTGGGATTTTCTGCACTTGGCGCGTACTCTAATTATAATCAATGATTTTCAAGACCACATTACATAGGTTAAATGTTTGACTTAGGTCAAAACAGTCGCACGACCATCCAGGGTCAACGAGTCAACGGTAGCAAAATACGAGTTGTTACACTAAAACATATGGGGTTATTTGCAGAAGTACCCAAAAAGGATTGGATATAAATCATTTTAGCCTATTATACCAACTAAAAAAGTTTTTGAAAAGGAGAATTGATACTATTTTTTGAAAAGTAAATGACAATTTTTACAATGCCATGAAACTTTGTAAATTGAATCCTTGTGTTCTAAACAAAGGTAACCAAATCGGTCTTGGTATCGGGTATTGGTCCTTGGAGGACTAATACAACTCAGCCGATACCGATATGTATTGGCCTATTTAAAAAAGAAAAGAGAAAATAAAGATATCGACCAAAACCGATACCGTATCGACCAATACCTGATTTGGGCCTGTTTTAACCGATACCGATACCGAGTTGAGATACCGATATGTATTGGTTTGCCGAGAAACCAATACGTTTCTCCGATACGTATCGGTTTGCCGAGAAACCAATATGTTTCTCCGATACGTATCGGTTTGCCGAGAAACCCATACGTATTGATTTTTGATACCATGGTTCTAAAAGAGTTTAGTCTACAATAGGTGTCTACTCATCATGCACATTAAAATAGTCCACACATCTGTGTGATTGCATAATGTGCACGTAATTCTACGCATTAGAAGTCCGTGCATGTTATGCGGTATGGTGTATACAATCATGATAGATAGACACTCACATATTTGAAACGGGCAGTCATATATAACAACTTACGTAAGACATTAATTAATTTTAATGAATAATTATAAAAAAATTTTAACTTTTTTTATAATAAAAAATTATAAATGGAGCACATTATCTTAGTTTTCTCTACTTAACCTTTCTCCTAATTCAATGCACTGTAATATTTGCACATTCTCCAAGGTTGTCAGGAGGAGATTGCCTAATGCCAACTCTATCCGAAGCCAATAAGATAAAATCAGACTAATATACAAATGGAAGCAGAAGGAATGCAGTGTTTTGGAGAAGTTAGCGCTAAATAAAAACGAGAGGAGACATAAGATTTATGGAGCCAACTCCAAATAGATGGTATATAACAATGATGATGGCATTACAAAAAATAAGATTATTAGCAACAATTTTTTTGCTGTAAAAAAGTGTCGTTATTAACAAAAAACTATTAAGACTATTAGCAGTAATTTTTTTGTTAATAGCGGCAGTTTATGACTGCCGCTAATAGTCCTTTTTTTTGTAGTGTGATGATGAATATGAATAATCATCGGTGAAGTGAATATAGTTTAGATGCATATGCTATGAAAATTTGTGTACCGTCTTTAATCACAACCGATTACGGTGCACATGGGTCGGATCAAGCCAATGTGTCAAGTGACTCAACTCGCAATGAGTCTAGTTTAGGTTTTGATTAGGGGTGCAAATGAGTTGAGTTGGGTTAAAAATACCGACCAGTTTACTAAATGGGTCGAGTTCAGGTCCTAGTTTCTTTTTGCAAGCCCAACCTGACCTCATTACCCGACTCCCTACCTTACATTTAACCTATGTTTGCTTAAGAAGACTTAGCCCGCGTTCCTGTTAATTGGGCCGGGTTGGGTTGGGTTGGGTTGGGTTCGGGTTGAAGGTTTCAATAAATGGGTTAGGTAAGGTCGGATTGGATTCAAGTTAAACAGTTGACTCGAATCTGATCCAACCCAACTTTGACTCGTTTGCACCTCTAGAGATGGATGGATTATGGATAGACTAAGCCCATCTTCCATCCAGCCATAGATCTCTAGGCTGGGCAATGAGCCCATTTATATATTACCTAAGACTTGCTAGGGCTCAGCCTAGGCTGTAAATGGGCTGCGTCATACCAAAATTTTGGCTGCCCAACAAAAAAATTGTATATGTTCAACCATATCAGACCCGACCCGACGGGTCAAAGGTATATCTCAACTTGACCCGGAAACCTGACCTGTCTCAGTAAAACACCCCCTTTTCCCAACATTTTATATATAGAATGTAGTGGACCCAGCCCGACCTGATTTTTCCCCAACCTGACTCGATTGTACCCGTTCTCGTAGTCGACCTGACCGACCTGACCTGAAGATCGGGCTGGATGCCTCATGTCCAACTCGACCTGACGGGTCAAGTTTATGTTGCTCCACCGGGTTAAAATCTGAGTCGGGAGGGCCGGGTATCGGATCAGCTGACCCGTTGGCAGACCTAGCCGGCTCAGCTTTTCACAATCTCGGTGAAGCCGGTGGGGTATTTTGTTTCTCTCCTGAGCTTAGGCTTTTCCCGCATTCGTTTGTCCTCTTCAAATGGTTCTCTTTTAACATAAACAACCCAAATGGGATTCAAACTTTCAGATTCCTCTACCTCTTTCTTGCGCATGGTGGTATCTCTGAATTTGTTTCCTCAACAAAAAGTTCAAATCTTTTGATTAATTTCTGCAACCCCTCTTCTTCCCATGCCCAGTAATGTTAAAAAGACCAAATCTTGCAAATTGGATTTGCAGAAATTCGACATATTTGTTTAAAAATCAGCTTTTATCATCAATTTTCTCATCTGGGTATTGTAGTATAGATCATAAAAAATCAGATTCTGAGAATGAATGGGAAAGATTACTTAAACCCTTTGATCTAGAAGATCTTAGGAAATCTCTTACTTGGCTTACGCCGTACCGACTCTGTAAATTACTCCAACTCCCCCTTGATGTCGCGACTTCGATGGATATCTTCAATTGGGCAGGTACCCAGATGGGCTATTCGCATCCTTTCAATGTTTATTACGCTCTAATCGATAAACTGGGCGATGCCTGCGAGTTCAAGATTATATATAGATTGTTGGATCAGATGAAAGAAGAGGGTATAGTTTTTAGGGAGTCCTTATTCATATTAATCATTAAATGGTATGGAAAAGCCAGTTTGCCTGGGAATGCAGCTCGGGTGCTCGAAGAAATGACCGATGTTTATAGCTGTGAACCGAGTTTCCGATCATATAATGTGGTTTTGCATATACTTGTGGCAGATAATTGCTTTAGAATGGTACCCAATGTGTTTTACAGAATGCTGAATAAGGGGATTTCTCCCACTGTTTTCACTTTCGGAATCGTTATGAAAGCATTTTGTTCATTGAAGGAGGTGGACTCGGCTTGTTTGCTTCTTCGGGAAATGATGAAGCACGGGTGTGTACCTAATTCAGTTATTTATGCCACTTTGATACACACTCTTTGTAAGGATGGTAGGGTGAAGGAGGCATTGCGGCTTTTGGAAGAGATGTTTCTAATGGGTTGCTCGGCCGATACTACTACTTTTAATGATGTTATTTACGGGCTCTGCAAGCTTGGTCAAGTTTCCGACGCGGCCAAGTTAGTGGATAGAATGTTGCTTCGTGGTTGCACGCCTAATTCGGCGACTTTTGGGATTTTAATGCATGGGCTATGTAGGAAAGGGCAGGTGGATGAAGCAAGAGTTCTGTTAAATAAGGTTCCTAATCCGAATGTTGTTTTGTTTAATACACTGATCAATGGGTATTTGATGAAAGAAAGATTCGGTGATGCCAAAGCTGTTTTTTACGAGATCATGTTACCTAATCACTGTGATCCCGATATCTTCACGTACAATATTATGATCCGTGGTCTTTGTAAGGCGGGGAATATGGGTTCGGCTAGGGAACTACTGGATGAGATGTCGATGAAGGGTGTTGAGCCCAATATCATCAGTTACACAATGTTGGTTGATGGGTTTTGTAAGGAAGGTCGAATGAAGGAAGCGTTTGGTGTTTTAGAGGACATGTCCAAAAAGGGTCTTAGACTGAACATTGTAGGGTACAATTGCCTTATATCCACTCTATGCAAAGACCGGAAGATGGAAGAGGCAATGGAAATCTTCGGTAAGATCTCAAGAGAAGGATGTGAACCTGATATATTCACGTTCAATTCTTTGATTCACGGACTATGCAAAGCCGAACGAATAGAAGAAGCGTTTGGTGTTTACGAGAATTTGTTATTGAAGGGTGTGATCGCCAATAACGTAACTTTCAATACACTAATCCAAGCCCTTTCGAGAAATGGTGCATTGGAAGAAGCGATGAAACTTGTGAAGGATATGGTGTTCCGAGGCTGCACCCTTGATGTCGTCACTTATAACGGACTAATAAAAGCACTATGCAAGGATGGGGAATTCGAGAAGGGGTTGGGCTTGCTTGAGGAGATGGTAAGAAAGGGTATTGCTCCGACTAATATTTCGTACAATATTTTGATTAATGGTATCTGCAGAATGGGGAGAATACCCTATGCGCTCGAGCTTCTAAAAGAGATGCTCCATAGGGGATTGACTCCGGATATTGTTACGTATAATAGTCTCGTTAACGGTCTCTGCAAGATGGGGCGGGTTCGGGAGGCATTAAACCTGTTGGACAAGCTACAAGTAGAAGGAATTGTTCCAGACGTTATCACTTATAACACACTTATCAGTTGGCACTGCAAAGCGGGCATGATTGATGATGCCAACATGCTTTTAAATCGGGCAGTTAGCAATGGAATCATCCCTAATGCCTTTACGTGGACCATTCTGGTTAGGAATTTTGTCAGAGGTCCGATATCCTGGTATCAGGACCGTAGAGAAAATTAGAACCCAGTGAATTGAGGCTTAGGTAATTGAATTGAGGCTTCACTTGGAAAAATGGTCTCTGTATTCTTGTTACATCCCGTTGATGGCAATATTGTACTTTAATATATCATGATTTTTTATTCGTATTCTTGCCTTTAAATTCTGCTTACTAGTTTCAGATGGTTACCGATTGATCTAGATTGTTTCGAGCTCTATGATTCCCAGATCTTGATATGGACATGGATAGTTGGGATATGACGGCATTTGTTGAAATCAAGGATATGAGCTTGGATACAGGTATTAATGTTCTATTCATATCCTATTTAGATTTATAGTTTTTTTTTTTTTTTTTTTTTTTTTAAATAAATTTTTTTGCCTATAGTAACATATTTATAGCATGCCGTTTATATAGTTTTGAATAATATTATGAAGAGATGATGAAATAAAACTAAACATAATGCAACTGAATCCCCCACAAAATCTATTTAAAATCATATCATATCAATATCAGTTTCCTATGCTTGTATATGTAAGTGGGTGTCCTAGCTGGTTTTCTGGTCTAATGCTTCATGACACCTCCGTAAGCTGATGGAGCGCTTGCACATTTTCCTTTTCATCAGAGTAGCAGTCCATTGATGAAATAATTAAAAGAAAAAAAAAACATTGCATAAACTCTTATGGAGTAGGAAGTTGGAGATTTAGTATATTATAATGGAATGAAGGGTCTGTAGCCAAATTTTTATTCCTGTTTGGTTCATCTATTTTTATTAATGTCGTTTTAAATGGTTTCTTTGGAGTGCTTATGGATCTAATGAGTCCAATATCTGTGAGGAGCTAACAATGGAACTAAAGGGTGATCTCAATTTCATACTTTTCAATAAAAGGTGGATTTTTTTATCGGTAAGCTGTGATTGATCCTGCGACCTTAAGGTTATATCGTCAAGCTTACAGCCGAGCTAGAACATGTGGAAATTGATGCGGTGATGAAGGAATGCTGGTACTCTTTTGAGGTTAACAATAACATGGGGAGGAAGTTTGTTACTAAACTCATGTACTTAAAGAGAAGATAAAGGAGTGGAGTTTTCAGTTCCGCAATATTTGTAGAGACATGGAAGCTGCACATAAAGCGATAACAGAGGGAGATCCGTAAGAAATATCTTGATCCTTATCCGAAGTAGGATTGAAGCAAAGGGTTAAGTTGAAAGAAGCTCTTCAAGACCTAACTCTTCAATCAAACAAATTATCTTTTTTATTAAGACAAGTCCCCCATCCACCCAAGAGAACTATTTGATTCAGTTGATCCTACTTTTGGGGATCTGCCTTTACAACTCTTTCTTGTCCTAAGACTATGAATTCAAGATTCATCTATTTGGAGTGGCTTAAGATTAGGGATGGAGATTCGGTTTACTGAACCAAACCAAAACCGAAAGTTTCAGTTTTCGGTTTGGTTCAGCTTGAACAAAAAAAATAACCCTTTTTTTTCCGAACGTTTTTCTGATTTTTTCAGTTTTCTAATCGTACCTAATTAGTTTTTGGTTTCTGACACCCAAAAATGAACCAAACCGGAATCGGTCCGGTTCAGTTTGGCCGGTTTTCGGGTCGGATTTTGGGTGAAAACTTTCATCCCTACTTAAGATCACAGAAGATTCTTGGTGATTGTTCCAAAATTCTTTCCAGCAAAAGCGATCATCTCCCTTTCAAATTTCTTTCTTTATCTATTTATCTCTCAAGAAAATTGTTATTTCTGTTAATTTCTATAATTTTGTGTAGAAGAGGCTTTTGTCATTTTTTTTTTCGTAGTTTCTTCTGAATGATTCCCTTTTCTTTAGGAATTCAAGTAGTTGTAGGTGGATGAAAAATCTTCCTGATTAGGGACATGGATATATATTCAATACTAAAATTTGGGGCCTTAGCATATTTAGGCGCCTTCAAACGTACATTGGATTCAGGGAGCCATGTTCACAAATGAATCCTTCAGTTAGGACGGTTAAAATTACATTAAAATCCCATGGAATTTTCTATGCAGCTTCTCTAGTTTCTTCTATGGACAAAGGTGAACTCTGGGGGTGCTCTGGAGTATTTTGCTCGCTCCCAAACTCTACAACACTCCAGTCGTCTTCGTCTGCTGTGGCCGGAGTCGAGGCTCTATGAGAAGGATGGAGTTGCCCTTTATCATAGTATCGTGCAAGTGTCACCGTTTGTTTCCATATACTCTCGTCTCGTGGAGACGTATTTCCTTCATTACTCTCACGGTGTCTTCGGAATTTTCGAATCAAGTTTGTGAAAAAGAGTAGGAGGACAATAGTAGAAGTGCCCCCAGTGATGACAAAGAGCACCCAAAAGTTATCAATACTTAACCTATCATTTTCTATATCAGTTCCAGTACTCGAGCACCGGGCGGAAGATGATATCAACTCTTCTTCTAACTCCTTCAATTTTCCGTTCTCCGATAGAATTAAAATGGCTTTGGATATGTCGTCTGCTAAGGGAGAACCCTTTGGAAAGACCTGCAACGGGAGGTGGAAAAGTGTGGATTAGCAATTTGACGACTAAATTACCCTTGTTTATTTCTTAGAACTCTAAATATTGATGGAAGGGTCTCTCTCCTCCTCCCTCTCTCACACTAAATAAATTCACAATCACTTTTACCAGCTCTAGACATCCACACATGTTCATTGAATTTGACCATCTGATCTGTTGGCCACCTCTTGTATGGATCTTAGTTTAACAATCTCACTGGTCAGATGGTTCCAATTAATTCAGCCAGTAGCCCTATTCAAGGGCCTTAAGATTTAAAAGGTAAGATTTTTATGGGATTTAGTGGTTCAAACATGATACATGCAAGGATAATCAATCTCTTATGGATAGCCATGCATAAATTTATTTGAACCGTCGGATTCAAGGTAATGTTTGAGCTCATAAATCTAAATGTGAAATCAACTCAAGCTGGGTTAGACACTTGACTCCATCAAGATTCGTGAGGTCAACCATCTCATCAATCATGTGTGGAAGGCCTGTTTATGCCTCTATAATTTATTACCAAGACAAATTACTTAGCAAGTTTTACGTTGCTCTTTACTTACGAAGCCAAATCCTCCAAATCTGTAAGTGGATCCAGTGGTTGTGTAGCCTTTGCAGTATTTGGCGAGGTAGACTTTGAGATACGGAATCTCAAGGAACGCCGCAGCGATCTTGCCGCTACTGAGCTCCTCTGGATAATCGTCACTGGTCCTTATCTTCTTTATCTTGTCGGGTTTAAAACGTAGCACCTCTTCTAGGTACTTGACCACAAATGAGTCGCCATTGCACCCCACCATCGAGTTGCTCCTTTTAAGCGACTCGATATCGGTCACCTTAGGCTCCAGCCTCTGGACCGTCAACATCGATGTGAGGCTCGCAGTGAAGCTGGCCATCAAGATGCACACGACAACCAACCATACCATGATTACGACTCGGGTGAAATTGCTTCGGACTCTCTCTCCTGCAAATAATTAAAACAAACGTTATTTAAATTGTAATATATAATCATCATTCTTATCCCCTTCTTCTATCTATTTGTGATTTATATTTCTCCACTCATTTCTACTTGCACCTAAACACCATCCCTCCCCAAATATTCTTGTCACTTCTCACTACTCTCCCAAGTCAATTTGATAATTTTTGCTTTACCTCATCTATTTGCCCACTTTTTATTTTGAGTTAGTATTAGGTACCTGATCCATGCATTGCACTCATGTGTTATCGATTTTTGCCTTGGAACGAAAAGTGATCTCCTTCATTTGATTCAATGCGGTCAAATGCCTAATCCTATGTTGGATTTACATAGCAACCATTAATTTTAGGTCACATTTGACTGATTTGAATCAAACAATGGAGACCATTTTTCGTCTCAATCTTCTAAACTAAAGATCTTGAGATCATGGCACACCTATCGGACAGTAAATAGGATTCCACATGGCACACATCCCAAAAAAATGACCCGAGTACAGAGTCACATGGTGCTTAATTAGCCACTTACCTTACTAACTGATGCCTAACCATCTCTTGCCCCCTTGGAGGAATATATTTGACTTAATTAAGGAGTGGGTCAAGAGCCCAAAGGATATATTTGACTTAATTTTGGCCTCCCATTAACATGAGTTCTTTACCATGGTGTCAAGTATAGGCTGATACCGATACGTAACGATGAACGGATGTCAGTCCGATAACAATATCACACTAGTATCGATATCAGTATTGGCGATACCACCCGGCACTGCCGATAACTATATTGTTATCGACCAAGACAGTCATATTCTTTTACAGTTTTATATATAAAAAAAAAGTTTGGTTTCAATATCGGTTGAGATATATCAGTATCGGCCGATACTAAGTTTGATGCCTTGCTCTACATGACAAATAGCTCATAAATTCAAAGTCCAATCTAAGCGTACTTACTGTGTGCAAAGAAGAGGGTAGAAAAGGTAAACCAAAGCAAGGTGCCAATCTGACTCCTCCAAGGGCCTCTGAAATCTGGGTTCTTTCGATGCTCTAAGAACCACACAACGATGCCTGTGTATACGAAGATGGCCAACGTAGCCAGCCACAAAGTCTTTGTGAAAGGTTTAATGAAGACCCACTCCTTTTCCGAATCTTCAGCCTTGGTTGCAACTAGCATTGACAACCCTGATTCAACGTACGGCTGAGAGAAGTCCACGTATCGAGAACGGTTGGCTAGGATCGTTGTGTCTCCCACCACCGCATCATATTTCTATTATAATCCATAAACATGTCACCGTCACTTCACATATGAATAAATGCAAAAATATATGTGTTTTATAAGCTATCTGCAACTATTGTTACAGGGCCCTAGAGGTCTTAGCGGGTTGGGTCGGCGTAAAATGAAGCTTATTTGCGAAATGTAGGGCTGTGCAATTTTTGGACCGAACCGATCAAATCGATCGAACCAAACTGAACCGCTGGGTTTGATTCGGTTTAGACGGGTACCAGTTTGAGTTTGGTTTGAAAAAAAAGGAAAATCGAAAAGTTTAGTTTGATTTCGGTTCCAAGAAGTCTCCCCAAACCAAATCCGAACCGAACATAATATAGTTTGTAAGTATATATATATATATATATATATATATATATATATATATATATATATAAGGTTTCGATTAATTTTAAAGGGCATTTAAGTAAAATATATATTTTTATATAAAATTGTACCCTTGTCTTTAGCCTATTCTTAAATTCTAAAGCGGTACAGTATAACTTATTGGAAAATCGGTTGAGAAATTGAAAAAATTTTAATATATAAGTAAAACTTATAGAAAAATTGAAACCGATCGAACTAAAGCGAACCGAAGCGAATCGGGTTGATTTGGTTTAAGAGTTGAATAATTAAGTTTGATTTGAAAATCTAGAAACCGATTAGGAAAGGTTTGGTTTGTGATTTTGATACAAAACCAACTAAACGGAACCCAATAAATTTTGATGTGTAATTTATTCGAGAAATAACAAACTGCTCCTTTTCAAGAAGATTTGACTTTTTATCTGATCAAACCCGAAGGTTATGAAGCTTAGACTGCAAGTTTCCACATAAATGCTGATTTCAACCGATGGCAGGACCTTTTAAAAATGGGTGCTTCGGACAAAATTAGTGACAAAACCAGAGAGAGAGAGAGAGAGAGAACAATCGAGAAAAGGGTGGTTGACTACTTTGAATCAGATGATGGAGGTTGGGTTTTTCCCCATCTCCTCCAAAATAAATCTTTCAGATCTTGAGTATATAATTAAACGGCTAATATGTTGATTCCATGTGACAAACATCCCTCATTAACTAGAGAACTAAGTGCATTTATTTTCCTTTTCGGGATGTGTGTCAGGTGAGTCAGCATCTGAACTGCCTGATGGTATGCTTATGATATCAAAAACTATTTTATGTAAAATTATCTCTATCGTTTGATTTAAAACACTCAATGATTTTTGATTGGTGATCAAGAGTTTTAGTGGATGCAAATAGAGCGACTATAGAATGATGATAATACTAAAACTATTTGACTATTTTTCGTCCCAATCTTCCACACAATGATCTTGAGACAATGAGCTTATTGTCAAACGATCAATTTTCAATTCTATGAGGCACACATGTCAAAAAGGAACCTAAAAATCATGTGACACACACTATAGTTAACATTTTGTAATGTGTGCCACATGGAATAAAATATTGATCATAAGAGGGCATGCTCATAGCTTCAACCCTAAAGATCCATTGTGTGGTAGATTGGGAAGGAAAAGAATCTTCATTGTTTGATTTAAAGAATTTAATCATTTTTAGCATAAGTGTCCTCAATATTTCGGTAGAATCATAGGTCAAAATTTCAAGTAGTCGATACATATCATCCGAGTTCAAAATCAGTACGTATCGGAATAGTAAAATACAGGACGATACATTAAATGTATCGTCCGGGCATATGTATACAAAATGACGATACGGTACATTGAATGTTCCGTATCGTTCAAGTCTGACGAAATTTTGACCCATGGGTAAAACTATTATATTCCGTATTAAAACAAAGAGTACCTTTAAATCCACCCACCGAATCTTTAAGTTCACCTAAGACGAAACACATTGATTGCGTTGAATCAGACGATGGAGATTATTTTCCCCTCCAATCTTCCACACGATTGATCATGAGATCATGAGCGTACCCTCAGAGAGTCAATGTTTCATTTCATGTGGCACACATCTCAAAAAAATAACCCTAACATCATGTGCATGCTCAAAATTAATTTTAAGGACATATTTTGAGTGTGTATCACATGAAATAAAACCCGATCGTCTGATGGTATGCCCATGATCTCAAGATCCATCATGTGAAAGATTGGGGCGGTAAACAATCTCCATCATCTGATTCGATCCAGTAAACGTATTTCAGCGTAGGTGAACTAAAAGATTTGGTAGGTAGATTTGAAGGTACTCTAAAAAAATCGTATATTAAGGCTATGGATCAAAATGTCAGAAAATCGATACGTATCGTCCGAGCAAAAAATCGTTACGTATCGGACGATATGTACCAGAACAATAATGTACCGGACGATACATTCAGCCATACAAATGAACGATGCGGTACATTTAATGTACCGTATCGTTCACGTCCGATACTGATACGTATCGGTATCGGACGATATTTAGATCCATGATTAAGGTTGGTCCGGTATCGGACGATATTTGAATCCATGATTAAGGCTGGTCCTATTATCACTCAACTTTATGTCACAATCACCTCGCTTAAATAAAGAAAAAATGTGTTGATTGTTTTGAATAAGTGATGAAGATTGTTTTTCATCCCAATGTTCTGCACAATAGATCTTGAGATCATAGACCTACATGGAGGGTCAGATGTTTATCTCACATGTCAAAAAGTGATCGTGATCAAAGAGTACTAATAAATATGATTAACGTTTACTTTTTTAGATGTCTACTCTGTGGAATAAACTTCTACCAGCAACAAATGTGGTTAACGTTTACTTCTTTAGATGTCTACTTTGTGGAATAAACTTCTACTAGTACGGCGTGATCTCAAAATTTATATATTTAGTATACGGAAGATGGAGACAAAAAAGATAATTTCCTTCATCTGATTTAGAGTATTCAATGATTTTTTCTTTGTTTAAGTGCGGTGATAATCACACCGGCCGGCCTTTGTTAATTATTATCGTTATCATATTTAAAAAGTCTCACTTCTTTATTCATTTATTTATTTTTTATTTTTATTTTTTTTTACTCTGTGAATGGGCCCTCTAACAATAAACCAAAATTTCCATCGTCAGCTGTCTTAACTTTTGTATGCATGTTAAAGTCAAAATTCGTTTGCTGGAATCGTTTGACTTTGAACGATTGTGCAAACTAAATGAAGTCCAGGAGATGCATATTATTATGGGTCAAAATTTTGGGCATCAGATCCATATAAAATTGATATATATTATATAATATGTATCAAAATAATAAAATATCGGTTAATATATTAAATATATTGTCCAAATGTTTATATATAAAATAATAATATAATACATTGAATATATCATATCGTTCAATCGATACGTATCGCCCGATACAATATCGGTATCGGATCATATTTTGATCCATACTTATTATAACTTTGGGAACCGTGAAAAACCAAAATGTGCCATCACATCGACTTTGGAGACCGTGAAAAACCAAAATGTGCCATCACATCATCAGCTGTCACTTTTGTATGTATGTGTATGTGATTCTCCTAAATCTAGTGTCGTCCCACATTCAAAACTCTTTTGTTAGAATCGTTTGACTTTGATCGTGCGAATTAAATGAAGCACAGGAGATGTATATCATAACCTTTTACCGGGTCAAAATATCCTCTTAATTACTTGATACGCCACAACGGTTCATTATTTACCAAACAGAGCCTACTTAAATTTAAATTAATTTTTTTATAATGCGCTTAAATTCAAGCTAAGTGAAAACATGAGTTTGAAGAAACCGATCGGTCACTCGGTTTACATGATTACATCCACGATTCAACATGTCTCATTGGGCTAAGACATATTCTTATATGAGAAGGTTAGATTGATCAAATATATGCCATATATCCACTCCATATATCCACTTTACAGGTGTGAGATAAAGGGTGTCATTTTAATAGTGGAGGATCATTTAAACACTATTTGGTCTGTAAATGCTCATTAAGAGCAATTATCCATATATATATATATATATATATATATATATATATATATATATATATATATATATTGGTTATGTATGTAAATGTATCATATATCGGTGGGCTACGCCTATAGGTATGTACAAATTGTCGTAGATTTTGAACTATGCATCGTAGAGTGGTTGGATCATCTAAGTCATACATGTGGCATGCCAACATTTTGAACAAGGATAGTGTTATATGATGGACATATTTTATGCAGACAAAGTGCATGCATCTAATGTGACACGATGAAATTGGATACAAGTATGGTGGGATTCAATTAATGCAGGTCGGTGCTCAATTAGTGCAACCAATTACATCGCGTTATGTCAGCCAACTATATTATGTCTGCCTCAAATTTGTCCACTGTTTATAACTATGCATCAAATAGTGGTTGGATCATTGAAAACCATACATGTGGCATGCCGACATGTGGATTGCTTAGCTCAAAACCAACGATGACCAATAAGACTTGTGTGGTATCCGATTCAGAGATGCTGACACGATCGTGAGCATGGTCTGGATCAATGTCTTTAACACCAGCCTGTCAAAACTGACTATCACAGATTTCAAGGCTCATAAAATTCTCAACCCAAGTTTTAGAATCATAGAATCTTATGAGTCGGCGAAGGCCCTACTAAATAACGTTGACAATTGACTTTTCAGATTTAATTAGTTCAACTCACCTTCAAGTAGACTTGCTGCACCAGATCATCATACTTGCCATCAAAAATCTCAAAAACGTGTGGGAGATCGTACGGCAGAAGCTTGACCGCTTCTTTAAAAACGTTGATGCAGAAACCCGAAACATCCGTTACGTTACGCCTGGTGTCGTTAGTGACTGTTACGAACTGACCGAAAGCAGTCGTGCCGGGAATCCCAATCTTCATGGGGTTCGTAACAGTTGGCGAGGCCCAACCCTGCGGTACCCAAGTTGGTCCGCCTGGCCAATAAACTAGGCCCAAAGATTGCTGAGGCCCATTAAGTCTCTCGGAGAAGCCCAATTTCAATGACCAAAATCCGATATCTCTGTAAAACTTTCCTACACAATTAACAATCCGAAACACCGGTACGTTATTTAGTTCTCCATCTTTAAAACTAATTTGGCCGCTCAACCCCTTAAAATCACTAGATACGATACCCGATATCAATTCTTGGCTTTGTAACAGATTCGTCTCCAAACTCCGATACACTGCCGAAACTGCATCGTAAGCTCGTAATGCAAATATGCTCGGCTCATAGTTCACTTCTTCTGGATATTCCGATCTGAAACTTCGTCGAAATCCATCGCGAAACCCTTGAATTGACGAACTAGATTCGTCGAAGTAGGTTTTGATTCCCAACACGCCTTCCATCGAAGAGATAACGGAAGAGTTAACGGAATCTAACAAGCTAGTAAGGCCGTCCGTTGTTATCCACACGTAGCCTTTCTCCATCATTCCTAGTTGCTTTGCTTCTGCGAAGATAACGGTGGCTAACGGTAACGGCGTTTCGACCACGACGAAGACCTTGCACTGCTCGCTCTTTAACTTTTCGAGTTGGTCTCGGATAATGGTTTTCGGTTCGGAGAGTGAAGAGAGTGAAGGGAAAGCGTATGGGGTTTCGATCTCCGATCCAACGGACCGGAGCGCATCGGAAAGGAGTGTAATGGTGCCGGAAACTCCGTCGATATAGCCGTTATCTTCGTAGATTGCTATCACTCTACGCCACTCGTAGAATTCCACAATTGCAGCTATGCATCTCATCTGTACCGAATCATTACTGGCCATCCGAATTAAGTAAGGCCATCGTAACGGCGCCGTAATGGAGGTTGTGGCGAAGGAGAGTATAGGAACTTGGAATCGGCTTCTGAAGACGTCGGCAACTAACGCCGTTTCTAGCCACGTTGACGGTCCAATTAACGCCGTTACTTGTTTATTGGTGACGAGCGCTTCAGCTGAAAATAAAACGAAGAGATTAGGCTTCCATATTAAGAATGCATAGAAAATACAATGAAGAGATTAGGCTTCCATGTTAATATAGAAAATAAAATCAAGAGATTATGCTTCCATGTTAGACATGTATACGTAGATTTTTGTTCATCTTTACCTATAGAGGAAGCTCTAGAGGGATCGCCGCCTGAGTTTTGAACGGTGAGAGATATTTTTGGAGCTGTAGAGTTGCTGATATCTGCGATGGCCATTTCGATGGCCGTCTTTTGCTCTTTTCCAATTCGCGTATCGGCATCGATAATTGCAACTATGTAACGGTTCGTTTCGGTTTTGTTTTGGGCTAATGTCGGGGTTATGAGGGATACGGTTATTAGAGAGAAGAAGAGAAAGTAGGGAAGAGTGTGAGACATCTCAACACATTGAGGTACGTTGGTTGGAGCTCAATTTGTGATTTATATAGGGGAGCCCGGAACATAGAGATAAAGGTCGACCCAGTCCCAGTAAATAAAAATTTTTGTTTCCGTGTTGACTTTTACGATATTCAGAAGGAATTGATTTGCAAGCTTATATTAGTAAAAAAATGACTTACTTAGCTCTCAAGGTTCTTGTTTGAATGATTCCCAACCATAAGATATACTAAATTTTCTTTTAATTCCGCTTTCGATTGTGAGAAGATCTAATAATTTCTAATAGGAGCAACTGCAACAATATAATTAGGCTAAGAATTAGTATTAAGTGTCGAATATCTAATGGCAATACCGCTGAATAGCCATTAGAGATTTGGTAGGTGCAAATAGAGAAACCCAAAACTAATTACCTTATGAGAGAGTAATCAAGCCACATTAATGTGTTATAGATTCGACACTTAATACTAATTCTTAGCCTAATTATATTGTTGCAGTTGCTCCTATTAGAAATTATTAGATCTTCTCACAATCAAAAGCGGAATTAAAAGAAAATTTAGTATATCTTATATCGTAGAGTTTTTCACTCGAAGGTTTAGCCTTGAGCGATCCAAACAATAATCCGGCAATCGATGATTTGATTGAGGGCCTTCTCTTTTTTTGCACACGAAAGAGAAGATGAGTTTCTCTTGAATTATTCTAATTCTATCGTAGAGTTTTTCACTCGTAGGTTTAGCCTTGAGCGATCCAAACAATAATCTGGCAATCGATGATTTGATTGAGGGCCTTCTCTTTTTTTGCACACGAAAGAGAAGATGAGTTTCTCTTGAATTATTCTAATTCAATTGATACGCATATTGTGTGTATAAAGAAGGACTCTACATCCCTTTAAATAGGCTAGCCAATTAGGTTAGAAACTTGCCTATTAAGGAATCTAACGATTAAGATTACCACACTTATGTTAGGTTAAAATTTTAACCTTTGAAATAATTGAAAACTTTCAATTTGACTACAACTAGTTTTTCACCATCTCTCTAAGTTAACAACTTGAACTATTTGACTTTGACCATGACGTATGACTTAAGGGCCACAGAAATCTGTGAAATCCAACAGTCTCCCTCTTAGACCTTAAAACTAATTGTTTTTTTTAAAAAACTTTATATCTTTGAAATATTTTGAAAACCAAGTTGAAATTGTTCTTGTTCTATGCCAAAATATGACTATATTTCGCACTCTAATACCAACATTTGATTATTCGATGAAGGCAATCTAACGGCTGTTATATAGTTTTAGTAGTTTCAGGTGTTCTTGACTGTTGGATCTTGTAGAAGCATAAGAGAGCATAATTAAGGATAATATGGAAGCATTGAACCATAAAGTCAAAGGAAGCACTCGAACTGGTGGTGGTGCCAGAGCATGGAAAAGTTGTGGGACTGGGGTTCGAACCAATGGGGGTGGCTGGGCCTGAATTGGTGGTGGGGCTAGTGGTCGAGGGACAAATCTGGTGGGGATGATGGGTGGCATCTGGTTGTGGGTTTGTGACGGATCTAGGTCGATGAAACTGATACGTTGCTGAGAAGCTGATGTCGATCGGGCCCGCTGAGATGGTTGGAAGATGAGTACGACCTTGGTGTCACTGCTCTCGATCGCTTTGGGGGATGAGTTCCATGTGGAATCAACACCTGACCAGTTGATAGGTGGGTGATGGGGATGAAAACCAATCTCCGTCGCTAGATTTAAGGCAATAAACTATTTTAATCATGAAAATTTCTGGCTACAGAGATAGAATCTTCGTCAATAAATACTGATATCCCATTAAATATAAATAATATAAAATAATAAAAAATTATCCCAAGGGCACTTTTGGTATGATATCTGATTCATAGTGAGTATGTATTAGGGATATAGTCCTATATCGGCCGATATGAACCGATATTAGTTGAGGCCTAAATTGATCCATCTCCATTTATACGTATCAGATATAATCGTTATTTAAACCTATGCTTTAAAATGCTCCTAGATTGATAAAACCAACAAATTTGAATTCTTGTTGAAGCAATTTCGAATAGCCCAACATTCTCCATCGTCCGATCAATAATAAGAAGATAATGGAGTCACATATAAACATATTATAATGTGTATGCTTACACCAGATCATCTCCCTAAACATATCAATTTGCACGTTGTGTCCAAAACGGACTCTAGAGTTGAGATTTGATGTATATACTTGCAGTTAAGTATACATTGCAGCCCACTTTCTGGGTTTAGGGTCTGACCCTTTTCGATCAAATTGCTCCGATGAAGACATGTTGTTTTCCTCATAAAACCTCATAAACCAGTCCCCTATGCAAAATTTCGAACACTAGATTTACCGAGAAAAATATCGTATTACTTTTTGAGTAAGAACTCAGATTCTGAGTGTTTTGTTTATGTGGAACGAGGCCTAAGGGTGTGCTATAGATTTAACGAGGCCTAAGGGTGTGCTATAGATTTAACACCTGATACTAATTCTTTAGCCTAAGTATAAGGTTGGAGTTGAGGGCGCAGAAAGCCTCACATTCTGAGACTTTTCTGCAGTAAATGGCAAATTTGCCTCCTTTCCGAGACTTTTTTCTATTTAAGAGGTTTTTTCGGGAGTCATGTTTCTGCGACTCTTCCTCTGAAGTGACGTACTGTTTTAAGAGGTTTTATCTAAGAAGACCTTAGAATCCGAGGCTTGCTATGCATAATCCCCTCCCAGATATGCATGGGATCCCTTCGTCACGCGCCAAAATTTCGGCCGAAATTCTAAAATTTTGGTCGAAATTCCACAATTTTGGCCCAAATGCCTTGATTTTAGACTTCACCTAAACGAAATCCCGAAAATTTTGGCCAAAATATTGAAATTGCAAATTATCGGCCGATAATTTCGAGTTTTAAAAAAATAAAAAATAAAAAATTAGATACCAAAATTTCGGCCTTGCCAACAAGATTTTGGCCGAAATCCCAAAATTTCAGCTTTGGTTGGGACCGAAACCGAAACCGAAATCGGTATTTTGATCCTTTCTCCCACCAACCTAAAAAAATCCCTATAATTCCTCCCTAGTATATTTAAAAATTAAAATATTAAAAATCCCTATAATTCCTCCCTACTATAGATAAAAACACAATACAAGGTGCCCAATTAGTACGCTCCAATGTGAGAGAGTAGGTCGTGGGTTTGATTCTCGTCCTCGCCCTACCCGTCTTTACAAGGTGTGGGTTGGGTTCTGTTAGTTAACCCTCACCACTATAGTTGGTGCTTTCTCAAGCTACTCAAGAATCATTATATGTGTATGCGCACCGCTTCCTCGGTTCTGGATCGTTCAAATTAGAATGGCCGTATAAAAAAAAAAGTTCAATACCATGACATCAATGAATACTGCCTATCACCTAACTAGTAGAGCATTGCATACTTTTGTATTTTATTTAAAACTTATTTATGTTTAATATATAATATCGTGAAGTCTATTAAAAGAATAAAATTAATAAAATATAAATTGAAATTCATCCTATCCCTAGCGAATCGGGTTATGTGACAATAGCGAATATCCGATGCGTATTGGCCAATATGTATCAGGTTAGGCTCCAAACGATACGATATACACTCTCGATTTCTTCAAAGGATCTAAATCGGGTTACCATGATCAAATATTTGTTGCATATCGGGTCAGATGGCCGATATACACCTCCGATTTCTTCAAGGTAGTGTAGACTACATTTGAAAACCGATCCAGGCAGTTGTGGTCATTATCCATTTGATTGTAAGTATGTAAAATTTGAGGCTCATCACATAGACATACAGGGTTCGATGATATGCGTAATTTTCAATGGCGGACGCTAATCCAATTTATGACCATTTTCTGTGAGACACACAAAAACACAAGAATTTGCCTTGTTCGGGTATTTTCCCACTTTTCCCATAAAAACTCTGATTCGTGACAAGTTAGTTTCCTGCAGATTCCCGGCCAACTCAGATTCCAGTCTTTTTTCAGGCATGTTCTTTTAGGCATTAAAAATGCTATGATTCCTGGCTTTTCCTAGGAACGAAGGATTTCTCGTGTTTTTTTAATTTTTTCAAAAAAACACAGAATCGGTCTAGTTTAGGGACATTGTATGACCGTAGTGCATCCGATACTGTGCCGTATATATTTGAAGGTCATTTTTGGCCAATGCACAATCCATGGGAGATTGAACACTTTCATCGGTGCAATTATGCAAAATTGATTCCTACAGCTACACTATTCCGTCTTCTATCATAATAACACCTTCAAGAACCTTATAGAAATAAGGGAAGTACATTCTTCATTAGCCCACGCCATTCAGAAGCGGCTTAATTGAAAAGCCAATTACAAAATAAAAAACGGAAATAATACACAACAAAAGTGACATATAACCCAAAAGATAACTACAAGATTGCGTCGTTGCGTAATTTTCAACGGCGGACGCTAATCCAATTTATGACCATTTTCTGCGAGACACACAAAAACACAAGAGTCTGCCTTGTTTGGGTATTTTCCCACTTTTCCCATAAAAACTCTGATTCGTGACAAGTTAGTTTCCTACAGATTCCCGGCCAACTCAGATTCCTGTCTTTTTCCAGGCATGCTCTTTTAGGCATAAAAAATGCTATGATTCCCAGCTTTTCTTAGAAACGAAGGATTTCCCGTGTTCTTTTAATTTTTTCAAAAAAACACAGAATTGGTCTAGTTTACGGACATTGTATGATCGTAGTGCATCCGATACCGTGCCGTATATATTTGAAGGTCATTTTTGGCCAATGCACAATCCATGGGAGATTGAACACTTCCATCGGTGCAATTATGCAAAATTGATTCCTATAGCTACACTACTCCGTCTTCTATCATAATAACACCTTCAAGATCCTTGTAGAAATAAGAGAAGTACATTCTTCATTAGCCCAAGCCATTCAGAAGCGGCTTAATTGAAAAGCCAATTACAAAATAAAAAACGAAAATAATACACAATAAAAGTGACATATAACCCAAAAGATAACTACAAGGTTGCGTTGTTGCCACCCCCTCCTTGGAAGAGTATGAGGTAGTCATCGTAAGTATGTGGGAGCTACTCCAGTCATCCGAGCAATCATTGCGATGCTGCTGCATAGGAGGTACCCAATCGGGGTCCTGGTCATCCTTTGACTCCATCGAACTCTCTACAGTATTGTCATCTGAGTACGAACTTAGAAGCACTAGGCTATTTACAATACTTGGTGGTCGAGTAATCTGAGGCACAGGTCACATAGGTGGTGCCCGATAGGCTGATCGGGCTAGTTGCGCGGCGAGCAGGTTGGATGGATTTTGGAAAGGGCCCGAATTTTTGGTGTCCTGACTTGATGGCGATGCCCAGGAGGTGCAAGTAGAAATGAATGATGTTGTGGTAGTGGATGCGACTGTGGCCTCCGATATAGAGGATCTAGGTCTATTACTTCGATCCTTCGTCTGATAGGAGACATAGGCATTGATGATGAAGACCCTGTGTGTGATTGCGATGAGCCCGGAGTTCCCGATATGACTGCCAATAATTTATAACATTGCTACTATGTTATTTAAAATATTCAGTTATAGTAATCGACTAATTTTTTTTAATCAATCTTCAAACATCTCATTAATATTCAATTTGTAGATTCATTACATCATTTGAAATATATGCACAAACAAAAGAGCTACAATAAAGAGAATAGTAAGTCATGAAAAAGTTCACACACACATTATACATACACACTCTCTAAATACTACCCGAGGAATGACCGATTCCTGGGGGAAATAGGATGCTTCTCCATGTGTCATGACTGGCACTTAGGGAAGACAAGGGGTTGGTTTATCACAATAGAGTCTCCTACTATATGGCGGCGTTGGTTGATGGAATAATTATTTGAGTGGTATTTCTAAAACTTTAAAACGCATTAACCGCTTCATCATACGTTCTGAACGAGCGATGACAGGTCCTCGAGAATCCTGTTACTTATAGCGAGCAATCCTCCTATGTTTGATAAACACCTAGTCTCCTACTAATAAAAGCAACATAGTATTTGCTCATTACATTTGTGAACATAAAACAATTGGTCAGTAAACGAGCCATAAGTGAAATAGTACTATTCAAAATCCCATTTTATGAGATGAACTTAATGGGATTGTGCATCCTACATTCTATTTGCTATATCATCGCGAAAAGTGTTCATCCACGCACGATTCGTGGGAGTTTGAGTGTTATGAACATCCGGGTCTTCTACTTCCACTACCTATTACTCGGTGGCACTATTAGATCTTTAGGCCATTTCGTAAGTCCTTATGTAATTGTGTAGGACACAACATGCAACAACTATCTTATTTTACGTTTATATATAAAACTTCGTTTGGACTTGAAAAATTGGGAACCGTACCGTTGTTTAAGTACCCCAAATGTCCATTCTATGACATTTCGTAGTGACGCATGTCGCTTATTGAATAGTTCTTGCGGAATCATTAGGGGGTTTGAGGTGTTAAATTATTTAAGAATAAGGACTCAGAAAGTCGCGCATATTCGAATATTGCCATCGAAAAGATAATACTTTCCCCTTGGCACATGAAGCATATTTTCTCTTCTTGACATGATTTTGGAGTCCGTATCCCATCCTGACAGTACATACTGGAATAGCATATCAAAACTCACTACACAACACGTTTTGTGTTGTATCTTGGTAGTGATTACGATATCTCTATAAGTCTATCATTAGAACAATTACATCTACATGTGTACCATCAAGTGCACCTACTGCATGCTCAAACCACGGATACACGCTCAGTCAGTTTACATGGTGGTAGTCAAACCTGCAATAAAGGCATTTTAATAAAGCTATAGAGAGTAGCTCCTACACCAGAATAGACGTGAAAAGCTCTTGTCAAGAAGACCGATGGACTCTTGTTGGGAGATCCATTGTTTCTCATGTGAAGCTCAGAGGAAATTTCACATCGAGAAGACCACTTATAGAAGGTACACCACCTAGTTGGTACTGTGTTGTCGCTTCATGCCGAAGATGAGAGAGGTTGGGTTAGTTTTAATGGTGTTTGGGGGGGGGGGACGCCTGGAGCTGCTAAGGAAGGAAGAAGATGCATAATAAAGTATTGCTTTAAAAGGTAGCCTTTGTAGAGATAAAGCAGAATGGGTTTCACTACAAAAAATAAGACTATTAGCGATAGTATTTTTAACAAAAATTGTTGCTATTAATCCCGTCGCTACCAAAAATTGTCGTTATTTGTCCTACCGCTATCAAAAATTGCCTTAACAGCAAGTGCTGCTGAAACACCTTATTTTTGTAGTGTTTTGATTTGGTGCATATGTAAGAGAGCACTATACTTCCCCCAACTCGATTTCCGAGTGTTTCTGACCAAAATAGTAGGAAATGGTAAAATGGTCCCAACTTAGAAAGTAAGCAAAATTAGGTGGGTCCCATGTCCATTGCCGAATGCAAGAAAAAGTAGGAAACATGATTTTTTTTGCACTTTCCCAGCAGAAACTCGGTTTTTGAGTGAATCTCTGTATTCAAACAAGGCCTAATAAGAGAAAACTGCTTTTTTGACCTTTTCTGATGAACTCAAGAACACTTGCATGGAAACTTCTTTTCTGGGATTTTCAGGAAATATATGGTCAAATATTGGATACTTATGGGCCGATATGACTCGATATGGAACAATTACTACAAAAATAAGGTGTTTCAACGGCACTTGCTGTTAAGGCAGTTTTTGGTAGCGACGAGACTAATAGTGATAGTTTTTGGTAGCGACAGGACTAATAGGATCAATTTTTTGTTAAAAAAACTACAACTAATAGTCTTATTTTTTGTAGTGGATATCCACTGATATTATCTAACTTTAAATAATAGCATACGACATAGACAACCTTGATCCTGACGCCACCAAACACATTCCATTAGGAGAAACACATTAGACTTGATTTACTTCAATGATCTACTCAAGAATTCTATGGTAATAGATTTCGAAAAAGTTTTATAATAGGGTACGTTTAAATTCACTCTCCGAATCTTTAAAAGTACCCACATAAGTGGGTGCTCCAATGGTCAACGGGTCAATCTTGAAAGATACCCACATTTATTTTTGAAAAGCATATGTATAAGTGGGTGCTCTGGTAGTCTTCTTCTCGGGTGAGTCGTGACAACATCGATGAGGATGCTGATGTTGCCAATGATGACGTCGGTGACACCAACGCCTATACAACGACGTCGAAGAAGAAAAAGAAGAAGAGGAGGATGCTCGTTCATGTAAGTTTTAAGAGGGTTTATGGTTAGTGTTTTAAGAGGGTGTCTGATTTATAAGAAGAAAGAAGGAGAAGAAGGAGGAGGGGGAGGAGGTTGGTTCAGGTGGGTTTCAAGTGAGTTTATGGTTAGAGTTTGAAGAGGGTTTCTTAATTTTTTTTTAGAAAGAGATTATATTGAAATAGAAGGAAAAGAGAACAAAGAAAGAAGAAAACAAGACAACCCGAAACAGGGAGATTTGACAGAGGCAAATCAATTCGAGATAGGGAAGCCTACAACCCAAAAAGGATCAACCCAAAATCTAAGTTAGGGTCAAAGCAAGGAGTTCCCATGGTGTAATATCCCTAATTTTGTGAACCGTGTAAGTCGGTTGGATACACGTGTCAGTACTGCACGTTGTATTGTTTCGGATCTCCGAAAGTGCTTTAGACTCAGATATAACACCTAACTTAAGTATGTTGAGTTCATAAGGGATCCAAGCCAATTGACAAACACACATTAGTATGTGTTTCACATGGAAGCTAACCAAGGATATAAGAGAAAGGACTTCTCTTGTAAGCCATTTGCCCTTGTTTGATTTTGCTTGGAAATAGAAGAGAGAAGGAAAGAGAGAAGAACTCTCCTTGTGAAAACCTAGCACACCGAATCTTGAATTCGTTATCGATTCTCCACTCGCAACCCTCCGTAAGTTTGATCGTCGACACAAGAGGTACCATTTGATCGAGTGAGATCGATTTCCTTCTAGAAACCCATGTGTGTAGGTAGGAAACCTCTTTCATAGGGAGTTCATGGTGGTGTGATCATTGTTGAGTGAGAAGTGGGGATTGGTTGAGTGTGCAAGAGGATAATTTATCTCCGCGTACGGTGCGACACTAGTGCGAGAGGGTGGGTCTCAAACCCTTTTGATTCGTGTGGAGGAAGCGTCTATTGGTGCGTTCATTCGATCGTTGAATCCGTGAGTTAATAAGGTGAGATCTCATGGTTTAATTGTGGTTTATTATAGTTAGATCGAACATTTATTGCTCTATGAGTTAAGCAATTAATGTGGATTTAAGAAAGGGTGAGAAAAGAAAGAGAAAGAAAGTCAAAATTTGGGAATAAATGCTGAAATTCCGAAAGTCGCTTGCGCAACTTTGAGACTCGCTTGCGTGAGTTAGGCCTCAGAATAGCCTAAAAGTAAAGGGAGATCCGTCGCTCGCTTGACTGAATAAGTGCCTGGAGGAGTCGCTTGCTCGACCTTGAACTCGCGCATGTGACTAATATCAGACAGCTTTGAGAGGAAATGAACAAACACATTCGCCAGCGAGATCGCATGACCGGGGTGTGTTAGAGAGTCACTGCCAAGATGGGAGCTCACATGATCGAGGTAGTTTGGGATGTTTTGATTTTTTTTGAGAAAATTCTTTGAAACTCCTATCCTTTTATTCTTCCAAGCAGTGATAAATGCTTTTTTGATACGTTGGAATATAGGCTATGAATTGGATACGTGTGCAAGGATCTTCACTTATTTCTTATGCTTAGCGTGTTTTTGTAAGCCTTGAGGTTGGAAAATTCAATTACCTTACATATGATGTGATTTGTATAGATAGTGTGATGTGATAAGTTCGATAAGCATGTGTGTGTGTGAACTCCAAATTTGAACTGTGTAAGATCTCCAAATCCAGCTATGTAATTATCACAATACATAGTATTAAACTATATGTTAGACTGCACTATGATTTTAGGTTCACGTGGAACAAATCCCCATTGTGTACAAGTACGGTGGGATATCTGTATAGTTATACCGGCCAACGGTAACTTTAGCCGCACAAGTGAGCCTGCCAACGTAGCTCAGGGGCTTGACACTCCGGCACAAGTGACCTTGCTAATGTAGCTCAGGGGCTTGGCTTTTCACTTCGAAAATGGTTCAATTGAGCAACAATGGTTCGGGGATTCCCATTGGTATATGTGTGGCTTTCAATTCTATATTATGCTTGAGAGTTTATTTAAGTTATTGGTTTTAAATTAAAATGAAATAAGACAATATGAAACTCCGAAATAAACATGAATGTGAACTGTGTTAAGAATACGAACTTCGTGTGAGAAAAATATATATTTAAAACATGTTTTATTCGACTCATACATCTTGAAAATTTAGTTTTGTGTGAGATAAGATATGCATTGAAATCTGTCATGAAATCTATGTTTGTTATATGATATGCATGTTTATTGACAATCCCTATTGAGCTTAGACTGTTAGTTCATCCTTCAATTATACATCATAGGCACATGTGTTGATACAACTATTGAGGATTCAAGATGTGAAGAAGATCCTGATTACGTCTCTGAAGAAGAGTCTGATCTGTTACATGAGGATTACTTTCCTTACGATATTCAGAGTTATTTTGAGATTTTGTGGATAAGGCTTGGTACATCTAACCTTCATATTTAGTTTAGAACTTTGGATTCATGAAATGTAAACTAATGCTGTGAATCACTGTTTAGGTGATGGTCGGCCATCACCGGTGGTTCGTTTCGGTTTTGTTTGACTTATGATTTGCATAAGGATAAAATCGTTATTTTGTTTTGTTATACATATAGAATTGGAGTTTTTATTTGCCATATATGATGACTCTATCTGCTTTATAAGTGATATCTGCTTTGAGTTCTGCTCTCTATGTGGACATACCAAGTGTTATGATTTTGGAGATTGTCGGTAACGGCGATCTGATGGCATGGATTTCGGGATTAGGAAATTTGGGCTGTCACACATGGCTTCTAGATTCAAGCCCCATAGGACCTTCAGGTCCGTATCAATAGAACCTTCTGCTATTGCCCAATTCGCAACTAGCAACAAGATGGAGCAGAGAAGGGCTTCACTTCCTTTGGCCGAGTTTTGAAAAATCCTAGAATTTCGTTCAATCTAAACACCCCAAATGAAAGCGAAGGGAACAATGCCCCAAATCTTATTGCTGGAAGGTGAAAAAATTTGGGGGTCCATCCACCAATCAGCTGGCCGACCGAGAGAGGAAGGCAAGTAGAGATCCCAAAGATTTTGAAGATTCCGCACCAAATCTGAGAGACCTTAGAGCAATGTAGAAGCAGGTGGTTGACCGATTCCTTGTTACGCTTACACATGTATATAATCGGGATGCCTTTGCGTCGTAGCTGGTTAACCGTTAGGATGCGCTCCCAAGCCACACACCAAGTGAAGAATAGGACTTTGGGGGGCAACTTTAACTTCCACATATAAGTTCACGACATCGAGATGGAAGGAGTTTGAGAGTAAAATTTATAGAATTCAGAGATACTAAGGCGGTCAGATTTTGAGGACGAGCAGATTCTAGAATCAGGAATACCAGCCTTTGGGGTAATCACGCCAATGAGATTCCACAGCTCTTGAGGTTGAGAGTTTTCTTAAGATCTAAGTCTTCTTCTGAAGACGATAGACCAACCAGCTGGAGAGAAGTAATAAGAGATCGTAACTCCCTTATCGGTCGATAGCAAATATAGATTCTGAAACAGAAAGGAGAAGAAAAAGAAGAAAAGTGGGTTTCTTATTTAGGGTATTAAGGAGAAGAAAAAGAAGAAAAGTATTTCATGGGTTTCAAGAAGCCAACTTTCTTCCTTAGCTTCTGCTTCTTCAAAGAGTTTTTCCTAATTAAGGTTTCAGTTTAGAAAGAAAAGAAGAAAAGGTGAAGGCTTGGGTAGGGTTTTGATTTAGGGTTTTAGTTAAGAAGAAGATAGTGGGTGCACTAAAAAAAGCACACGCACCTAATCTGGAAAAGCACCCATAAAAGTGCTAAATTTTGGTTCATATGTGTGAATGTGGGGTTCTTTTCAAGATTCAATAGGTGAATTTAAAGGTACTCCTTATAAAATTACTTTAAAAGTCCTTTAAAATTCTTTAGAACCTTTTTCAAGGGTCAAGCATGTCTGCAGCCCGTGGAACAAATGTTGTTTAACGGTCAGCCGGAAATGACGACCCACTACAGGAGATACTTTTACGATCGATCGTCACAAGCGGTTACAAAATTTCTTTTTAATTCATTTCAAGTATGATTCTATTCATCTCTTCAAGTGCTTACTTTAAAATTTTAGAGGTTTTTTTTTTATATTTTTTTTCCAAAATTGATCACTTGTGCTCATCGTACTTCTTCTAACATTTAGATAAGATTCCTAGCACTTAGAATTGATCTTCTCCCTCATCTGAAACCTTCATACATTTATTTTTATTTTGAAATTCAAAAAGTTTTCTTATCCTATACTATTCCAATTTGCCCAAGGTTTTGGGTGTTTTCTTGTGCCCAAAGGATTTTGGGTCGATCATTGTGTGGAGATCAACGATTGGCTAAGGCAAGTTAATTCAGATGCTATGAAGACGGATCAGGCAGGCCGAATCCTTGTTCTGAAAAAGAGTTTGATAGGTCTTGCATCTATTGGTTGATCATATCGTAATTTGAATCCATTTTCTAGTTTGTCTACTATTGTAAATGCTCCTTTACATATGGGGACCTTCCCCCTTCCCTCTTCTCGAGGCTATCGTTCTTAATTAATTTTCATTGATTATTTCTCTTGATTCTCTTGGTTATATCCTTTATTTAAAAGATTTTATGTATATAAAAAATTTGTTCACTTTTAAAATATGGCGGAAACCCAATTTTCAAGTCGCATTAAAATATTTCAAAGTGAAGGGAGAGGGGGAGTTGGATAACAATCAGATGGCTGATATATTTTACTCTAGTGGCATTCTTTACCAATGATCATTCCCGCACAAGATGGATAGGGTCTACCTTAATTATTCAAGGCTATCAGTCACATTCCCATAGACCTGCATTTTGATTCCTTAAAATATTCTTTTAAAAGTTATTTTAAAATACCAGAATGAAGGTCTGCTATCTGTGCCTTGATAGCGCGCTGTCAACATTATAATAGCGCGCCGTTGGACCACGAGACAACACCTCTGAACTTCTGCTTTCTTTTGTGAAAATGGCTTTTTGGACTTTTCCTATTTTAGGGTTTTAGGGTATTTGATAAAATTTATTTGAAAAGGGAAAGAAGAGGACGAAAGCTAAGAGAGCTTCTTCCTCCTTGAGCAAAAATCCAAAACCCCATCCTCTTCCACCTTTTGAATTTTTTATTTGGAAAAATAGTTCATTCAAAAGGTGTTCCTTTCTTCTTCATTTTCTACATCCTATTTACTCAAGTGAGTTGAGTGTTTTAAGCCCTAAAGACTAGGGTGTATGATTGATAGCCTTATGGATCTCAAGGTGGATCGTTGTGCGTTCATCAACGGTGGAGGAGTGTATTCAAATCAAAAAATTATGAAGGTGACCCGCGATGGGAAGTTGGGTTTCTTGGGAGTTTGATAGGGCATGTGCATTTGTCGATATATCATTTGAAACTCTTTATAATCATTTATTTCATAGTGGATTTGGTGTGTGGACTTCGGTCCCGTAGTTTTTCCTAGTGATTGGGTTTCCACGTATATCTCGTGTTGTGGTGATTGTTGATATTATTGTGTAATCTCTAGATTAATTAGAATTAATCGAATATTTTGATCTAATTCCGTGGATCGATGAAATTACAATTGATATCAAAGCCAGTTCGCTTGTTTTGATTCTTTTTAAATCGAGCGTCTATAGCTTATTCGGGTATTACTGATTTACTTAGAGAGGGCATTTTCACAACATGACCTCCTCTGTTTGATGGTCACAATTATCCTTATTGGAGGCTAGGATGAGGGCTTTTCTCAGATCTATGGATATCATGATTTGATCTACGGTTGAGACTGGGTGGTCTCCACCTCAAGAAATGGTCCATTTTGATGAAATTGAGAAAATCTCTGTAAACCAGCTAACTGTTACAGTTGTGAAGAAAAGCATGCTGCCAATGATAACTCTAGAGCATTGTATGCTATTTTTAGAGTTGTAATGCTATTTTTAGAGCTGTAACAGATTCTGAGTTTAAGAGGATTTGTAACACTGAGGTGGCTAGAGAAGCCTGTAAGATACTAGAGACCACTTTTGAAGGGACTCCACAAGTAAAGATTAACAAATTACAAATGCTAACAACGCAATTTGAAAATCTTCGGATGGAAGATGATAAGAATTTTACAGACTTCTATACTAAGATAAATGATATAGTCAATGAATCCTACCTTGGAGAGAGATTCCACCCAATAAAATTGTTAGGAAGGTTCTAAGATTCTTGCCTAAAAGGTTGAGACCTAAGGTGACGACCATCTCTAAGAGGAAGGACATTGACCGGATCAATATTGATGATCTTGTGGGATCACTTCAAACCTATGAATCTGAGATTTAGGGTAGTCAAAAGAAGAAAAGTATTGCTATTTGGTCCTCTAAGAAAAAAGGATTATGATGAGGATCGTGAATGTGATAATGATGAGGACTTTGCCCAGTTTGCCAAAAAGTTTAAGAAAATTTTCAGAAATAAAGAGAATGCCGGCAAGTCCTATGAGAAACCTAATGTTCTCACCATGAAACCCCATAAGGAGCCATTGGAGAAAATTCAATGCTTTAAGTGTCATGGCTATGGGCATTTTGACTTTGAATGTCCCAACAAGAAGTAAAATGTTGGTAAATCTAAAGCCATGGCTGCAACCAATGAAGATGACACTAGTGAGGAGAGTTCCTCCGATGAGTCGGATGAGTCCCAACATGGGTTTCGAGCTTTTGTAGCATCCATTCATGAGGAGGCACAAGTTTTTCCTCTTGCTAGCTCGGTTGTTTCGGATGATGAAGAGGATGATGTGGACATATTTGAAGTCTACGATGAACTTTATCTTGTAAGTGTTCAATTGAATAAAGAAAAGATGAATTTAATCAAAGATGTGCCATCTATCACATCCTCGTGTGTTTCAAAAAATGTTGAGTATAATTTGTTAGTTGAATATGTTGTTTCTTTGGAAAATGATGTTAAGAACTTAAAGGACAAACTCAAATTTTTGGAATTTGAAGGAGCTGAATATTGCTCCAAATACCATAGTCTCTGTCATGAGAATGAAAGGCTAAAGAAGGAGATTTCTAACGAAAGGATCACCCTAACAAAATTACAAAATGCTAGGGTTGACACTCAAAAGGCTTGGGATGCATGCTGGGGATGGGGTGACAAAACCGAATTAGGTTTTAAGGAGGCTAATCACTTTGCCTCTGGGAACAAAGGTAAAGAAAAATTAACATTTGTTCCCAAACTCCCAAGAAATTCTAACAGTGAATCTTCATCCATCTTACCTCCTCTTTTGCCTACCCCCTCTCATCCTAATATGGTTAGTGTAAAACGGGCCCAAATTGTTTCTACTGTGGTAGGAAAGGACACATAAATCTCACTTGTCCTATAAGAAAAGTAGACCTATTTAGCCACAAGCATGACAAGATAGTTATCTATCGATTGAGGGCTCTTGAAAATTTAATGGAGTGGAAATGGGCGAGGAAAAATACTGTTAGTCATGTGCATCGGTGAGTACGGTCTTTGGGCTTTGTTTTTATTTTTTTTGTAGATCCTTCTCTTGTGATTATTTTCATATTTTATAATTAATTTATCTTGTTTATTGCTTTTCTGCTCGCTCAAGGGTTTTATTTGTGTTTGAACTTCTTGGTGATATTATTGTTTGATATGATGCATCTATTGTGTTTTCCATCATGAATTATGCTTGTACTATCTTTGTCAATTCGTGACTGTTGATGTGCTAGATCTACATTGTGTTCTTGATTTTCTGCACAGTTTTGAAATTGTCACATGGAAACCTTGATCTCTCATCTTCTATCCTTGTTCACTTCATAGGTTGTTGTATGCTAAGAGTGACTTCTGATCCTATAGTATATCATGTGGTTATGTGAAGCTCTCCTTACTATGGTAGTGGTTATAGTACGCACTTAATTAGTGTAAGTTGGCGTATCACTCTATAGGTTATGTGAGATAGCTTCTATTGGTTTGGATGATTTAAAAATATAGAAAATTGTGTCTTGTGAATTTTTTATTTTGCCCCAAGTGTGTGTCTTTCTTCTATATTTAAAAATTTGAAAAATCTGAGAAAAGAAAGTCTTATGGAAAAGAAAAATTGGGGGGTATACTCATGAGTAATTTGGTCATCACATTGTGAGAGCTACCCACTGCAAGCCGCTTGGATGGCTGTGCCGAGCATCTTACCCACGTATGTATTATGCCTACAAGCGTGTTCCAATCGCAGGAGAGGCAATGGTAACATGTATGACATGGTTGAAATGTGTTCTTTTTAAACCACCTTTGAGCAATGCTCCGGATAGGGATGTTTCTTCTTAGTGTGTAAGTGTACTGGTTGAACTTGGAATGTGAAGATGAGACTTCATTGTATTCATGAGAAATGTGTTGTTTGCTGTTGAAATCTTGAACATCTTTGCAGGTCTATCACTAAAATAGCTTCGTCCTAATTGTAGGATTGGATGGACCTTATTCATGATGGTTGCTTATATTTGTTTTGTGCACTGTATCATCCTTATTATCACTGATTTTGAAATTGTGTATTCCAGTGAGCATTTTCTTTTGTTAAAAAAAAAAAAATTTTTTTTTAACAGCACGCTGTTGCTACATGACTGTGCACTGTGAATACCCAATAGCACGCTATGGCTGGAACCTTATTTTCTCTATTTTTTTTGCCCCCCTTGGCTGTGAGGGCAACAACACGCTGTTGAAGTTCAACGGCGCGCTGTTGATGCCGAACAACGCGCTGTGGCTGGTCCCATTATTTTTTATAATTTTTCTGAGCCCTTGGTTGTGAGGGCAATAGTATGCTGTTAGCCGGGTTTTTTTGGTCGCCCCTTGTTTGGTTTCTTGTTTGTGTATTTTGTTCATAACTTTGGCTATGGGTATCGGAATAGCACAAATGACCCCATTTCGGAAAGCTCTTTGCGATACGCACATCGTGACTACCTTTGGTAGGACTTTTTTTAAGGTTAAAATCTACTGTTTTCCCTTCCGAATCCTCATTATTAGTCAATTCTTTCCATTTATGGTAATATTTCCTTTTGCATTTAGGAAGGGATTCGAAACCCGATTTGGGCCAGATTTTTGGTAGCTTACTTCTTTAATTACATATTTTCATATTGAACATGTTTAATTTATGACTAATTTTGGTGATTTTATGGTGAATATTTTTACTATGAATGGCTATTGTGATTTTTATGGCTTATGAATAATTGTGATGGCCATGTGGGGCTTTTGTATTGATGGTGATGTCTCCCTTTGTCAATTTCGACAAAAAAGGGGAAAAATGTTTACAACTAATGGGGGTTTTAAATTTGCTGTATGTATATTGTCGATTTGTTTGTTTTGCAGGTGATTGATCATGACCCATCTTGGCTTAGGGTAGGCATAAATTTATGGGGAGATCTAAGAGTCCATGTACTTTTTCTATTTTCTTTTTCATATAGATCAATGTATAGGTTTAGTAGGATATGTAAATATAGTTTTTTTGAAATGATGTAGACATGGTTTTTTTCGTAGAATGTGACAAGGGGGAGATTGTTAGATCCTGTTTGTCATGATCTACTCTAAAATCCGTGTAGATTTCTCTTAGGAAATGCGTGTGCCAAGGTGGATAGGGTCTACCTTGATTACTCAAGGTTGTCAGTCACATTCCCATAAACCTGCATTTTGATTCCTTAAAATGTTCTTTTAAAAGTTAATTTAAAATACTAGAGTGAAGGTCTGTTGTTTGTGCCTTGACAGCGCGCTGTGATATTGTTAACAGCGCCCTGTTAAAGTTTTAACAGCGCGCTGTCAACATTATAACAACACACCATTAGACCACGAGACGATAACTCTGAACTTCTTGTTTCTTTTATGAAAAAGGCTTTTTGGACTTTTCCTGTTTTAGGGTTTTAGGGTTTTTGATGAAAGCTTTTTGAAAAGGGAAAGAAGAGGAAGAAAGCTAAGAGAGCTTCTTCCTCTTTAAGAAAAAATCCAAAGCTCCATCCTCTTCCACCTCTTGAATTTTTGATTTAGAAAGATAGTTCATTCAAAAGGTGTTCCTTTGTTCTTCATTTTCTACATCGTACTTGTTCAAGTGAGTTGAGTGTTTTGAGCCCTAGAGATTAGGGTGTGTGATTGATAGCCTTGTGAATCTTAAGGTGGATCGTTGTGCGTTCGTCAACGGTGGAGGAGTGCATTCAAATAAAAAATTATGGAGGCGATCAGCGATGGGAAGTTGGGTTGCCTGAGGGTTTGATAGGGTATGTGCATTTGTCGGTATATCATTTAAAACTCTTTGTAATCATTTATTTCATAGTGGATTTGGTGTGTGAACTTCGGTCCCGTGATTTTTCTCAGTGATTGGGTTTCCATGTATATCTCGTATTGTGGTGATTGTTGATATTATTGTGTAATCTCTAGATTAATTAGAATTAACCGAATAGCCCGATCTAATTCCGTGGATTGACGGAATTACACAAGGCACACCCCAAAATAAAAGTGGGTGGCGGAATGTAAACATTAACACTTGATTGAAACAACCATCACCCTTATCTACAGTGCTTCAATGTCATCCAAGTCTTGGCTAAATTCATTGTGCACTCCCGTATTTCTTATCAATCTCCATCCCACCACTGTTCTTTGAGACACAAATCTCCAAATGACAAATCGATTTCCTATTCTGCGATAAGAGGATAGCGTGAAATACTTATGGCATGGTGGGGCCGAGGGCGTATTTTAGGGATTAGTCCAAACATAAGCTTGGGATACCCAAAGTTCAGGGACGTAGCCAACTGGGGCGAGTGTTGATCGGCTTATTTATATCTCTAATTAAGTCTTAACCTATTACAAGTGCCCAATGAAAATTGTAGAGTTAGTATAGGATCGTTTCCACGAAGATAGCTATTATTTATATTATTCTAGTTTTCTAAAAACTTATGTTTATCTTTAAGATTCTTAAACTACTGGAGAAATATGAATAAAGAATTTTCTAAATCTAAAGTGCATAAAAGTAAATCCTAATCCTCCAACTTTAGATTATGGACGTCAATCACAATCTTCTGCTATTGGATATTTATAAAAGTAAACAGTACCGTTATACCATATATCAATTCTTCTAGCATTGGGCATTAATCAATACTAAAGTCCTATTAACATAGATTTAATCTAATCACCAATTAACCAGAAATTTGGGCGTCAATCAAACTCTAGAAAATTAAAGATGAAAAAGTAAAAACCATTATACTAATCTACAAATTCTAACCTGAATCGTCAATTCAAATTAAAACTTGGAGATGTTTACAAAGCAGTAAATAAAAAAATAAAAATCTAAACTAGAAAGCAATAACAATTATATTTTTCACCCCTTAGCTGCACTCATCAATTGCTTATGAGAAACTACAGATATCTACTCTAATCTTCAGCTCCCAATCACAGGCGTCAATTGCTCTTAAGAAACCTCAGATATCTAATCTACTCTAACTATTTTATACTACTTGATCGAAAGATAATCCAACCTCAGTCGTCAATTGATGCTGAAATTCTTCGATGCCTATTCCTATTCCGGGCCTCCTTATTTATAGATCATAAGGGGTCGATTTACAAAACTTCTAATTCTAATAAAATTAATTAAACTATCCTAATATAATTCTTCTTCTAATTTTATTCTTTCTTCCTTTTAATAGTTGATATACTTATAGAACATTCTTTAATCTTCTGCAGCAGAGTCCTTTAAGAAATCAAAGACGATTATTCTTTTTATCGTTTTAGTGAAAAATTGTAAATGACGATTTTCTATCTTCATACTGCTCAGTCTTATGACTACTCCAACAATTCTCTGAAAAATCGTAAAGTGCGATTCTTTGGCTTTCATAGTCTTTCTGTAAAGACCCGTATTTTGAACCCGAGTTAGACTGACCCTGTGTGTGTATTCGGCTCGGCAACCGACGTCACCATTTGTTTTGAATTTTTATCTACATGTGATTGTGCGGACAGATTTTAATTTAGAGCCCATTTGGACCCTCGTGCGAAAGTTGTGCACCGACCTCGGTGTAGCCGCTCAACACCGGACTTGAGTTTTAAAATTAGAAGTGTATAATACATAAGATGTGTGTGTGTGTTTTACTTTGTGAGCAATCCTATTATAAGAAGGAATTGCATTCCCGTATTATACTAGGTTTTGTTAAGAGTGGATAGTTACCCAACCGTGTGAAACTCCTTCTCTCTTCTTCAATCATCGTAGGAGATCGGTTTAGAAAACCTCTTTCTCTAGAACCCTCTTTGTTGAAAACACTTAAACCTTAGAAAGAACTTGAATCAACCTTGGATTCGTAGTTGGCTATTGGGAGAGGTTCAGATCATTGGGGGCGTGTTGGAGTTGTCTCTGTGAACTCGTGGGATCGATCGCGGCGTGAATCGTTGAGGAAATCCGTCGGTTTTTATCATCGCTCGAGCAAGGTATCACCGAACTCCGACATTTCCTTAGTATTTTAGTCATAACGTTTTATTCCGAACTCTGATTAAGACGATTCGTTTTGCGTTGGAAAGCTAATAGAAAAATCTACAACTTTTATGTTTTGACCAACTCATGAATCAATCGTCTTGATGGTCAAAAAAATATGAGAATGTTACGTCAAATCGCTCGAGCGAGCTATTATTATCGCTCGAGCGAGGTATCACCGAACTCCGGCATTACCTTAGTATTTTAGTCATAACTTTTTATCTCGAACTCCGATTGAGACGATTCGTTTTGCGTTGGAAAGCTAATATAAAAATCTACAACTTTCATGTTTTGACCAACACATGAATCAATCGTCTTGATAGTCAAAACAATATGAGAATGTTACGTCAAATTCTAGGATTGGCGCAACTTGCCTGTTTTGACTTGTTTTTGAGGAAACACTTAAATAGGTCTATATTATTAGTAATTAGAGTTTATCTTAATGCATGAATGTATATTGTGATGTAGATTGAGGGCGAGAGGCCATCAATAGGACCTTGCTTGACTTCGCATAACTCCGAGTTTTAGGTAGGAGAATCTCATCTTTACAGTATTTTATTTTAATTCACATGGATATTTTGAATTAAAATCTTTGAACTTGCATATGCCATTGAAATCACATCTGTAAATTGAAATTGATATGAATGACTAAAAATCTAAATCTAACTGAATCCTGAAACCTGAATCTGCTTAAGCTCTGAAGATCTGAAATCATGAACCTGAACTATGTATAAGAGACTTCCATCTGATTATATTAGTATCTGCATTTGTTTTATGATTGACCTGAACGACCCCTCAAAAATTCCTGAACAACTTCCTGGCACAAGTTTTCCTCATTACGCAGGGGCTTGTTGCATCCTGAAAAAGGGTTCATGAACGACGATGGTAGGTAGGGGTTCCCATCGGCTATATTCCTGCTCTCGAGATATAGTTTACTCGGGAGGTATTTTAAGTTGAGGATTAAGTCATGAATTACTGAACTTTGCATATAGAAGTTAGAGAAACTAAGACACTGAAACACTGCATCTGTTCTTGAAACTGTTTTCACACATTTAGAAATAAATCTTACATATGATTTCCGCACCTAAATTCAGTTTATTATCTGCTTATATGTTTGACAAGCTATATTCTGATATTTGTTTTGAAACCATGTTAGTTAAAGTAAAATGCCGTAGATGTCTTTCTTCTACTGAGCTTTGTTGGTTAGCTCACTCCGACTATACGTCACAGGTTCAGGTATTGACATGGCTATTCAGGGCTGTGAGACTGATCCTGACTACGTGCCTGAGGAAGAGCTTGAGGTTCCTCCTGAGGAGTTTTTCCCAGTATAGAACTTACTGATTTTCTTATTTGTGGTGAGAGTTAGACTTGAATTTGTGGGCCCATTTTAGTTGGATACCATAGTTTTATATTTGACGTTGATTTACATTATGAGTTATGTTTCATGATGGTCGGCCATCATCGGTGGTTCTTTACTTTTAATTGCTTCCGCATTTATTTTAGCTATGGATATTTATTGCGCTTTACTCTGATATGTGCCCTGTTTGTCCGGCTTATCGTTTATTCGATAGGTTGGCGAACCGGCCTTTCCTATACCTGAGGGATTGGAAAAGTCGGGTCATCACGGTTGGTATCAGAGCCATGGTTTTTAGATTCTCTAAGGACCCATGAGAACTAACCGTGACCCGGTACAGTTCGCATCAGAGTCATGTCGTTAGGTCCAGAATCACTAGTACTGTTTGTAATTGTCTTTACAATCAATGTTGACTGATGTTGTGGTGTTCACAATAACAGATCAGTATGGCCCCAAGATTTAGAGGCAGAGGCAGTGTGACAGCCCGAATTTCGGCACCCCGAAACCCGTGCCATCAGCACGATCATCTTGATCGTGCCCTTAGCTAAGCACGGAACATTGGTATATCAAGCATCAAAAGTATAATGAATGAAATTGCGGAATTTAAATCTATATTAATTAACTTTCCAAAAGACAGTTCTACCCTCATGCCCCTACATGAATGGAGAACCGATCCGAACCACCGATGATAGAAATCATCACGGATGGTTCGTCCCAAAAGAATAATCCAAAGCCCTATATACATGGTTTTAAACAAGATCAAGGCTTGACATACCAAGCCGTACAAAATCTCTCCAAGATCTCTCAAAGTGGCACAACGGAGTCCTCTGGAGGTGGCTCCAACTCTTCGCCGTCGAAGGTCCACTCACGATCATTGCTCTGAAGCCGGCAATGCTAATAGTGGACCTGCGACGTATAGTCTATAGGGTGAGCTACATCCTAGCTCAATAGGGAACAAACACGGTTTGAACATATAAATTATAACTCACATGTATTCCATGATATGCCATGAATGATGTATCTATGCAATTGTTGAGGAAACAGTTAAAAAGCATTTCGTTTTACTGTTGATTACTGATGTTTTCATTTACTCATGAATAATGCTGAAAAGGCCTAAAGCAAAACTTAAACTTTCAACTTAAGTAATCCCCGAGCAATATAGCATCGAGCCCCGATGAGATACCCTTCATCGTCATCTATATAGACAGTTTTAATGTATTCCCTGGGAATACCATATAGTACCCAAGCCCCTTTCCCCTGGGGATTGGTGGCGGGGTTTCACTTGTCTCAATCAACACCCCTGGGGTGTGCTTACTATGTACGGATAAGCTTCCGCACTGGCCTACGGTTTCGCCGCCGTATCGGTCACGGATATCCTGCCGTGTCAGTCGTGGATATCCCGCCACGTCGGTGGGGTAACCTATCAAACCTCAAATAACAAAAATATCGGTGCCTTACATATAGTTATTCACCGTGTAAGTGTGCTATTTTATATCAGTTAGGCCCTATCAAACATGATTCAATCTTTGGATACATCCCTGGGATGTATCCATTTACTTGCATCACACCTGATGCTCTTATCTCTTTACTTCTTTATCCCCTGGGGATGGCTCATTAGTTTACTCTTATGAATATCACACACACACACTTTTCACAATTCTTTAAGCAGTAAAAATATTTGAATGGAAATTTATATCACTACATACATGCTCTTGTAAAATAAGGTACATGTTCAAGGTGTTCCCTACCTCAAGTCTTCATTCGATCATTGCATCAAGGTCCCACGTGGCTCCTTGTGCACTAGTCCACACGTACCACCTATGGTACCATATAACAGGTAAAACACATCACAAAGGATGCAATAAGGAAGGTATAAGATCCCCCAAGAATCTTAAAGTCAAACCCAAAAGTCAACATAATTTATGTCAGTCGATTAATCGAACTCCAAAATCGATTAATCGAATCTGATTCGATTAATCGATTTCCAAAATCGATTAATCGAAGGTCAATATCGATTAATCGAAGCAATTTCGATTAATCGAAATTCTCCTTTTCGCAAAGTCCATTCTCGCTCAATAAATGAAGTTTTCATTCGATTAATCGAATCCAATTTCGATTAATCGAAATTCTTCTTTTCGAAGTAATTTCATCACCGACAATGAAGTTTCCATTCGATTAATCGAATCCAATTTCGATTAATCGAAATTCTTCTTTTCGCAAAGTAGACTCCCAGTTCGAACAGTCGAGTTTCACAAGTTGATTAATCGATCCCAAATCGATTAATCGAAAACTAAAATCGATTAATCGAAATCCCATTTCGATTAGTCGATTTTTCCTCAAGGCATTTCCTTCAACCCCAGGGTCCATCGAGGTTCTCGGATTAATCGATCCTAAATCGATCAATCGAATCCAAAGTCGATTAATCGAAATCAAATTCGATTAATCAAATCGGGTCCTCGACCTTTCAACTTCTCGCCAATTTCGATTAATCGAAAACCCAATTTTCGATGTCAAATTTTCCCAATCTTTTCCATACTTTTTCCTCTATTTTTCTAAGCCATTATCCTATGATTTTGACCCACATTCAACTACAACTTAACCCCTATAATCTATGCATTTTATTTACAAAAATCTTACCTTGAATAGATCTCAAGTTGATTTCAAATCTAGGGTTGGAAGGCTAGGGTTCCAGCTTTAGCTTTTCAGCGGATCCCTTGCGTTGAATCGGCCTCTTTAATACTTGAATCCTTCCTTCCTCAACTAGCCTTTACTCCTTGCATTAATCACTCTTTTTACTCTCTCTCTCTCCCTTCTTTACTCTCCTTCAACAACCCAAAATACCTATCTAGGGTTATTAAACCCTTTTATCCTATTCTTCACTTGTGTGTTGAGCACATACACCGCGGTAGGTGTATGCGACTTCCTATTTACAACACACACCACGCAGTCACTCAAGCTATCACATCTCGTCCGTTCATCACATCCTATGCTAACTCTTGATCTCCTGATTGGTCAAACTTGTGACCAATCGGGCACGGATCTCGAGGTCATAGTTTAGCGCAATTTTTTGGGCTATTACAGGCAGAGGTAGGACGGTGCCTTTAGAGGACATTCCTGAAGGTGTCGGTACATCAAGGGGAGTTGCCTTCGCATCTGGTTCTAATGCAGTCCCTATAGGAGCCGGAGTTGATAGAGGTCAGGGTGAAAGAATGGAACAAGTGTTGGAAAGTCTGGCCACCAACATTGCTCAGCAGACCGCATCTATGGCTCAGATGCCCAATCGCCCGACAAGCGGACAACAACAACAATCATCGATTTTGCGAATTCGTGGAGGATGAGACCTCCAAATTTTTCCGATGCACAGACCGGCGATGGAAGTCAAGGTTGGTTGGATGAGATGGAAAAGATCTTCGAGGTGCTTCAAGATGTCGAGAAGGTTAGATGGGCAACCTTCAAACCGGATGGACACATGGACCATGGTGGAAGTCCGTGGCTAGACACCGGAGCAGGAGTTTCCCAATACTCCTGGACATGGGCCGAGTTTATCGAGGCTTCAACGATCGATGATTTTCCCAAGATCGTTAGGTATCGGATGGAAGTTCATTTTATCGAAATAGCAGGGACAATGTCGGCGTGAGTATGGAGATGAGTTCACGCAACTTTCAAGGTTTGCACCTCAACATGTGGCCACCGATATGATGAAGGCCGAAAATTTCACTGGGTCTTAGGCCGAGTATAGTGAGAGCGTGGCTATGTGGGAAATGGAAACATATGGAGGAGTATCACAAAGGCCCTCATAGCAGAGGAAGAAATTCAAAAGCGGTTTTTGAGAAGCAAATTCGAACAAGGATGGGTTGTACAAGGCGGCAAAAATAAGAGGCCAAGTTTACAAAGCGCCGTGAACCTTACTCAACTGCATTTTCTAGACCAACATTTTCTTCTCGACCGACCCTTATCGAGATTGGCGATCATCACCGTGCAATCCGTCGACCTGAGTTCTAATGCTAGTGGAGCTTCAGTGGGATGGGATCCTCTCGTGCACCATCTTTTGTTTGGTCACTATGTGCCTATAAGGGAAACCATACAAGACCGAGGATTGTAGGAGGAACACCGAGCGTGTTTTCGGTGTGGCGCAATTGGACACATGGTTAAGGATTGTCCTCAGGAGGACAAGGGAAGAACTAGTTCGGCTTCTACTCAAAGATCGACCCGACTTACTGTTCAAGGTCAAGCTTATGCCGTGATGGCTCAAGAAGCCGAAACATCGAACGACGTGATCCAAGGTATTATTGAAAGTTGAGATGTCTTCTTATTTTATGTGTTATATATAATTGCTTGATATTTAATAAATTTTGTTAATAAGTTATGGATGAATACACATGCTTAGAAACTTTTAATTGAAACGCTTGTCTAAACTAAGGTACCCTTTTTATGCATCGGGGGAGCGATGTAAGCAAAACCGAAGCGCGAGTGTTGATAGACCCTGGGTCTACACATTCTTTTGTTACTCCATTGTTCGCTGAGAAGTTGGGAATCATTCCCAAGGCCCTTGATTTCATCTTGGCAGTGTCAATTCCTACGGGCAACTCAGTGAGCACCGATACCATGTGTCAATCAGTGATTGTGATGATCGAAGACCACGAGACAGTGGCTGATTTGATCATTTTGAGCATGGAAGGGTTCGACGTGATACTAGGGATGGATTGGTTATCTACTTACCATGCGAGCGTGGATTGTCTTCGAAAGATTGTAACATTCCGCCCGCCGAAGAGAAAATCTTTTCAATTTTGCGGAGTCAAATCTTGTGTGATACCGTTTATCTCTGCCATTCGAGCAGACCGTATGATGAGGAACGGGTGTTATGGTTATCTGGCCTACTTGCAAGATCATAAGGAGGAGAAGAAAAATATTACAGATATTACGATTGCTTGCGAGTATTCAGATGTTTTTCCTGAAGATCTACCGGGATTACCACCTGACAGGGAGATTGAGTTTGCAATTGAGTTAGCGCCGGGTACTGAACCAGTATCAAAAACTCCGTATCGAATGGTGCCTGCAGAATTGAAAGAGTTGAAGGAGCAGCTTCAGGAACTGCTAGATAAGGGCTTTATTAGATCGAGTGTGTCACCACAGAGCACCGGTTCTATTTGTAAAGAAGAAAGACGGTTCAATGCGGCTTTGCATCGATTACCAGCTAAATAAGTTGACAATTAAGAACCGTTATCCACTTCCAAGAATTGATGATCTGTTCGATCAGTTACAAGGAGCAAGGTTCTTCTCGAAGATCGACTTGAGGTCAGGCTACCATCAGTTGAAAGTTAAGTCTGAAGACATTCAGAAGACAGCGTTCAGAACCCGATATGGGCACTACGAGTTCTTGGTCATGCCATTTGGGTTGACAAACGCACCCGCGTCATTTATGGACTTGATGAACCGGATATTCAAGTCACATTTGGACAAGTAGTAGTTTTTGTAGATGACATCCTCATCTATTCAAAGGCCGAAGAACATGAGCAACATCTGCGAGTGGCTCTACAAACCCTTAGAGACCATCGATTATATGCAAAACTTAGTAAGTGTGAGTTTTGGCTTGGCCGGTCAGATTTCCTAGGCCATGTTATCTACGAGACCGGTATTACAGTTGACCCGGACCAAAGATTGAGTGGTGATGGTGGGAGTGACCAAAGAGAGAGGTTCGTAGTTTCCTCGGTTTGGCAGATACTGAGTGGAGGGCTTCAAGATATCAGGTCCTCTTACACAACTTACGAAGAAGAATGCTAAATTTGATTGGACAGAGCAGTGTGAGCAAAGTTTTTAGGAACTCAAGAAACGATTGACTACTGCGCCAGTACTTGCTATACCATCAGGCAGGGGAGGCTTTGTAATATACAGTGATGCATCATATGGGGGTTTAGGCCGTGTGCTTAACTGTAATGAGAGAGTCATTGCTTATGGGTCTAGAGAAAGACCATGAGAAGAATTACCCACGATCTTGAGTTGGCGATGATTTTGCTCAAGATCTGGAGGCATTACCTTTATGGGGAGACCTTCGATATATTTACCGATCATAAGAGCCTCAAGTATCTCTTCTCACAAAAGGAGTTGAATATGAGACAGCATCGATGGATGGTGTTCTTGAAGGATTATGAATGTACCATCCAGTACCACCCTGAAAGCAAACGTAGTGGCGTATCGTTAGGTCGAAAGTTCTTTGCTCAGTTATCACATCTCACCACAAGGGTGCGACGATGGCATCTTTTGGAAGATATGGCTCTAAGTAGCATGAGATTTGACGTAAAAGGTTCAGGTGCATTAATGGCTACTACCGGTGATTCGCTCGACCCTCTATGAGAACATTCGCAGACTTCAGGATGACGGATGATGAACTTATGGCTATCGACGATGTGATTGGGGGAAGCAAAATAGATTTTTCTATCAAAGATGATGAAACTTTGTTGTTTAGAAACCGGGTATGCGTACCAACTAGTACTGAGCTTCGGGACACTATTTTGGAAGAGGCTCATAAGTCTATGTACGCTATTCACCCTGGCAGTACCAAGATGTACCAGGACTTAAAGAAAAGCTTCTGGTGGAGAGGTTTAAAGAAAGATGTCGCTGTGTATGTCTCGAGATGTCTTGTGTGTCAGCAAGTAAAGGTGGATCATCGGAACCACTCACCGATACTCGAGTGGAAATGGGAGGCTATTTCTATGGACTTTATTTTGGGATTGCCAAGAACATTAAGAAAATACAATGCCATCTCGGGTCATTGTGGATCGATTGACTAAGTCCGCACACTTCCTTCCTTATAATACGTCGTATACCGCCAACAAGCTCGCAGAATTATACATCAAGGAGATAGTTAGGCTGCATGGTATACCGGTCAGTATCGTATCCGATAGAGACCCGATGTACACATCTCAGTTTTGGCAACGATTTCAAGAAGGAATGGGCTCTAGGCTCGATTATAGTACAGCATTCCATCCTCAGACCGATGGGCGACCGAGAGGGTGAATCGATTATAGAAGATATGTTACGTGCTTGCATGTTAGATTTTCGAGGGTCATGGGACCAACATTTACATTGATCGAGTTCGCCTACAATAGATTACCGAGCTAGCATCAAGATGACACCCTACGAAGCTTTGTATGGACGACGGTGCAGGTCTCCGCTTAATTAGGAAGAAGTGGGTGAGAAACTCATTTTAGGTCCCGAGATCGTGGAGAATACAACCGAGACAGTTCGATTAATCCGTGAGAGACTACGCATTGCTCAAAGCGAAGAGCTACCGACCAAAAGAAACCATGTTGAGTTTAAGGTGGGAGATAACGATTTGTCAAAATCTCTCCTACAAAAGGCGTAATGCGTTTTGGGAAGCGTGAGCCGTAGTGCTATGTTGGACCTTCGAGGTATTGCGCCAGTCGGAGGTTGCCTATCGAGTAGCCTTGCCACCGCAGACTATCGAAAATACACAACGTGTTTCATGTGACCAAGTTACGAAGATATGTTAAGGACCCGACACACGATTGGACTACCACCCATTGAGCTCCAAGAAGACCTATCCTTGGTTGAGGAACCGATACTGAATCTTGGATCAGAAGAACAAATCTTATGGACAAAGAACATTCCTTAGTACTGTGAAGTGGCGGAACCATTCTTTAGAGGATGCCACATGGAAGCGAGATTCATGAGCAATTTCCACAACTTTTCGAGTGAAGGTATATTGTAAACTATAGTTATGTAAGAAAACCATACGTACCTTTAAATTCTTGAATTTGCTTCTAAAAAAAAAAAAAAAAAAAAAAAAAAGGAGAATTTCTTCAAATTCTTTAATGTTAAATTGGTTCATAACATCGATGCTTTACATATATATCTATAACGATCACACAATAAAATCTTAAAAGTCATATTTATTCATTCTCCGTTAGAACCGTATGTCATTGGAACCCGTGTCATCGGTTAGAACATGTTACCGTGCACGTGATCATGCTTTTGAATAAGTGTTCGATTCTGACATTTGAAATTCCTGCTCAAATAATTACCAAAAGGGTGAGGTAGGTGTGTGTGCTAGGTTTGTGTCATGGTGAAGTATATTTCCAGGCACGTGACACTTTGGGAAGGTATGCATCCATGTACGGATGCAATCCTCTATGGCAGTATGGGATGCCACACGCAGTACATCCAGGTTACTACGGATCCCGACCCTTGAAAGCGTTGCTTGGTGAAGCCTCATCGCGACCAAAGTTCTTTGACTTTAGACTGCTTCGATTTTGCTTTATACTTGGTGTTAGGATAAGGACTTACATGATTCGGTTTAGCTATCCGTATATTTTCGAGGACGAAAATTCCTAAGGAGGGTAGAATGTAAAGACCCGTATTTTGAACCCGAGTTAGACTGAGTGTGTATTCGCCTGGCAAACCGACGTCACCATTTGTTTTGGATTTTATCTAGATGTGATTATGCACATGATTTTAATTTAGAGCCCATTTGGACCCTCGTGCGAAAGTTGTGCACCGACCTCGGTGTAGCCGCTCAACACCGGACTTGAGTTTTAAAATTAGAAGTGTATAATACATAAGATGTGTGTGTGTGTTTTACTTTGTGAGCAATCCTATTATAAGGAGGAATTGCATTCCCGTATTATACTAGGTTTTGTTAAGAGAGGATAGTTACCCAACCGTGTGAAACTCCTTCTTCTCTCTTCTTCAATCATCGTAAGAGATCGGTTTAGAAAACCTCCTTCTCTAGAACCCTCTTTGTTGAAAACACTTAAACCTTAGAAAGAACTTGAATCAACCTTGGATTCGTAGTTGGCTATTGGGAGAGGTTGAGATCATTGGGGGCGTGTTGGAGTTGTCTCTGTGAACTCGTGGGATCGATCGCGGCGCGAATCGTTGAGGAAACCCGTCGGTTTTTATCATCGCTCGAGCAAGGTATCACCGAACTCCGACATTGCCTTAGTATTTTAGTCATAACGTTTTATTCCGAACTCTGATTAAGACAATTCTTTTTGCGTTGGAAAGCTAATAGAAAAATCTACAACTTTCATGTTTTGACCAACTCATGAATCAATCGTCTTGATGGTTAAAAAAATATGAGAATGTTACGTCAAATCGCTCGAACGAGCTATTATCATCGCTCGAGCGAGGTATCACCGAACTCCAGCATTGCCTTAGTATTTTAGTCATAACTTTTTATATCGAACTCCGATTGAGACGATTCGTTTTGCGTTGGAAAACTAATATAAAAATCTATAACTTTCATGTTTTGACTAACACATGAATCAATCGTCGTGATAGTCAAAAAAATATGAGAATGTTACGTCAAATTATAGGATTGGCGCAACTTGCCTGTTTTGACTTGTTTTTGAGGAAACGCTTAAATAGGTCTATATTATTAGTAATTAGAGTTTATCTTAATGCATGAACGTATATTGTGATGTAGATTGAGGGCGAGAGGCCATCAATAGGACCTTGCTTGACTTCGCATAACTCCGAGTTTTAGGTAGGAGAATCTCATCTTTACAGTATTTTATTTTAATTCACATGGATATTTTGAATTAAAATCTTTGAACTTGCATATGCCATTGAAATCACATCTGTAAATTGAAATTGATATGAATGACTAAAAATCTAAATCTAACTGAATCCTGAAACCTGAATCTGCTTAAGCTCTGAAGATCTGAAATCAAGAACATGAACTATGTATGAGAGACTTCCATCTGATTATATTAGTATCTGCATTTGTTTTATGATTGACCTGAACGACCCCTCAAAAATTCCTGAACAACTTCCTGGCACAAGTTTCCCTCATTACGCAGGGGCTTGTTGCATCCTGAAAAAGGGTTCATGAACGACGATGGTAGGTAGGGGTTCCCATCGGCTATATTCCTGCTCTCGAGATATAGTTTACTCGGGAGGTATTTTAAGTTGAGGATTAAGTCATGAATTACTGAACTTTGCATATAGAAGTTAGAGAAACTAAGACACTAAAACACTGCATCTATTCTTGAAACTGTTTTCACACATCTAGAAATAAATCTTACATATGATTTCCGCACCTAAATTCAGTTTATTATCTGCTTATATGTTTGACAAGCTATATTCTGATATTTGTTTTGAAACCATGTTAGTTAAAGTAAAATGCCGTAGATGTCTTTCTTCTACTGAGCTTTGTTGGTTAGCTCACTCCGACTATACGTCCACAGTTCGTATTGACATGGCTATTCGTATCGTGAGACGATCCTGACTACGTGCCTGAGGAAGAGCTTGAGGTTCCTCCTGAGGAGTTTTTCCCAGTATAGAACTTACTGATTTTCTTATTTGTGGTGAGAGTTAGACTTGAATTTGTGGGCCCATTTTAGTTGGATACCATAGTTTTATATTTGACGTTGATTTCTGTTATGAGCCATGTTTCGATGATGGTCGGCCATCATCGGTGGTTCTTTACTTTTAATTGCTTCCGCATTTATTTTAGCTATGGATATTTATTGCGCTTTACTCTGATATGTGCCCTGTTTGTCCGGCTTATCGTTTATTCGATAGGTTGGCGAACCGGCCTTTCCTATACCTGAGGGATTGGAAAAGTCGGGTCGTCACACTTTCACTCTTCAGAAATCGTAAATAACGAGTTTTCATTCTATTCAGTTGGTGGAGCTTCGTCTTTTAGTTCTTTCGTCATTCTTACTATTTTTTGAGTTTAATTTGGTGAATATTAACACTTTGACTCTATTTTACTATTTTTTCTTAATATCTGCATATCAACAATTTATTAGTAGCAAACTAAGTCCTAGCATCACTAAGTTAAGGGTGATAAATTGGTAAATTATATGACTGATCATACCCCCAAACTTAAGCTTTACTAGTCTCTAGCAAACAAGGAAAAATAATTATTTTAAAATAAAATTTAAATGCCACTTTCGTAGGGAGCACAATTGCATTTAGCAGATGCAACAAGCCTTTAAACCCCTAGGTGATCCCTAGTGGAGGAGTTGTAGTCTCCTAAAGGTTTTCAGTGAAGTTACCTGCAAACTTCAAACATTTTTGGATTTTTCAAAACTTTTTTTTTTTTTCTAAATCAAAAAGGCAAAAACTAACTTAACTAATTTAATCACCACATGGTTATTATGATTTTACAATTTACACATCTTTTATTTTTACTTTTTATCATGAAAATTATCCTTGATCAGAACTCAAACAATTTCGATTCTTGTAAAGCGTGGAGTGTGTGTGTATCAGTGAATAATTTATTCTTCCTAAATTTTTCTAAACTGCAGATTTAGAAAATATTTTTATCCAAACTCTCACTATTGGCATACTCTAAAAAAGAATATCAAAAGTTTTTGGGTTCTCTCAATATGATATATATGATAAATTCAAAGGATTTTTGACTGAAACAATAAATCTCATTGAATGGATAATCAATTCTGTTCATATGATTTCTTTGTTGATTCATAGTATCTACAACGTATATCTCTACTAGGCTTAATCTTTTATAGATCGTAAATCATAAAGGTCTTTTCTTCAGCTTTTAATGGGGCTTTAGGTTTCAGAAAGTGTCAAAGAAAGGTAGATAGGATTCAAAAGTTCTTTTCCGAGAATTTAACTCTTCCTTCTCTATCTTCTTCTTTTCATATCAGCATCAGTAAGTATAAAAAAAGTTGGATAACTTCTTCCCATTTTATTATTTTTAAATCACATTCTTCATCATTTTTTTTCCTCAGTTCGGAAGACTTTTTGCTTCTCTTTTTGTAGAATTGTTATTTTCTATTCAAAAATCATCTTTTTATGATTTTTCATTCCTTTCCCATATTTTCATCTTTATCTCTTCTCATTGTACCCTTTTTGTACCATATCCCTTATATATATATTACTCATACTCCTTTCACTCCTCTTCTTCCTTTCTTTTCTATTTTCTAAACTCTCAGAAAATTGTAAGGGTTAAAGGTGGAAAGCTTTGGGTAGTACATATGGTTAAAGGTTTATAAAATTATGGAATAAAGAAATTTTTGATTTAGGCTTCTAATATGGGTTCAAAGGGTAAATTTTCTCTGGGATTTTGGCTTTTTGGATCTGGTTTATCAAAAGATGGCTTCTGATCATTTTCATAATTTACTAGATTGGATGTCTTATTGCTTTGATATATTTAATAGATAGTTTCTAAACAAACAAATAATCAGTCATAGAATATTTTGATTCTAATTTCAACAATGTGAGATTTCTCACAAAAATTCAAAAAGTTCAAAGAATTTTTGGCATGAATAGAAACAGTCTCTCTCTCAGAATGACAAGAGGGATAATAGCTCTAAAGCTCACTAGCTAATATATTTTTTGAAGCTATATTCTGAATATTGCAGTTTAAATTAATTTATAGTTTCAAACATTCATCTTTTTTATACAGTGCTCAAAAGAGACTAAACATGAATTGCAACTGTTCTATCGTTATGATTGTTGAACTTTTACTATGGTGGATCATAAAAATTTCAGATTTTAAATTTTCTATCATATTCACATGTGATGTTTAAATTAACAATTTTTTTTTTAAACTACTGAAAATATAAATAGAGAAAATTTTCTCTGCAAAAATAAACTAAACTATTATATACAAGTGTATATCCCCTCAAACTTAAATCCGGCAATGCCCTCATTGGCATTAAAAATAGGAGATACTAAGAAAATTTACCTAAAATTTTTTGTTATCTTTGATTTCTTACCAGTTGTGAAAAAGAATTCTGTAGAGAATATTTCCCCCCTAACTTGAGGAAAACACAATGGTCTTACTTTTCAGAGACAAAAATAACAAAAAATGTTAGTGATTAGTAATAAAAAGAATAAAAGCTAGTATGTTAGTATTATAATTACTTACATCTATTGATATGACACCGGTTGGAAAAAGAATTCTTACGAATGTCTCCCCCAAACTTGAGAAGAAAAATCATTTTGTTTAATCACATATTATAACCATCAAAAATTAAAAAGTAAAAAGAAATGTTAGTAACATTAGTTAGTCAAAAGAAAAAGAAAATATTATATATTTATGGGTATTTACAATGGTTAGAATTAAAACTAATACTACGAACATTATTACATTGAAGAAAATAATCCTAGGAAAAATCTAGACACACACTAATTTATACTAGATACCGAAACATTCGAGAGAAATGCTCTTCGATAAAGATCGGTCCTCGGCCTCTAACTGCCTTTAATCAGAGTCTCATATCCTCTCCTCTCAGCAATAGGAGCTTCAACCGTTGAGGGGTTGCTACTCCAAGTGCTGTCAGAACACTCCTTATTGCCCTTCAAAATCCCTCCCCCGAATAGAACACATCCTTGAGCTTCTTTGGGAAGAAACACACTGACACGGAGATGGTTCTGTGAAGTGTGGGGAAAGGAACACAACTCACTGTCTCATCCTACACCTATATTGCTCCCTTGCGAAGACTACATGAAGAGAATGTAGCCTAAGCGAAGGGAGAAGATAAGCAATGGAGAGGGGTGGCGGGGAGATCAAGGATGGGATGGGAGATGACATTGGAAAGCACACCCCATCCTCGTTGAGAAGGAACGTGCATTCAGGGTGGGTGGTTAAGGTATAAGGGTTAAGAAGTGGGGGAAAATGGGTTCTTCGAATGAGTTTAGAGATTTGGGTTAGGTTTAGGGTTAAGAGTGGTCTCGGTGGATGATTCAGCATTAGGGACGGGTTGCTAGTGCTTTAATTTTTCTACTTTCTTTACTGCAGTTGTTGTGTAAATTAAGTTGTACTCGCAAGTGCACGAATCGCGATGTAGTCAGTGGGTGTAGAGTATGAGATCGTTGTCACGAGGATTGGTTAGAGAATTTAAAATCAGAAATAGCAATTAACCAAAAGAATTACCACATATCTATCACAGTATCTTCTAAATTAAAGACGTAAGAATTTGAAAGATGAGATAAATACTAACCACTAATTAAAATTTAACCAATTATAAAAGATAAGGATTGGGATACTAAATCCTCCCATCTTAGGTTTATCATTTGTGCAATACAAATCTGTGGATTTAGATGTGAGATCTTTAACATTTATCTAAAAAGAAGCACCGCCCCAAACACACGTGAGTTCTAAAATATAGATCTGAGATCACGGAGATGTATGATTAACGTCTCATGAGTGTATGATTAACACTCACACATCGGACAATACTTAGAACCCAATCTCTAGGTGATTTTCAAAGTACGATCTAAGATCAGGGAGATGTATGTTTAACATCCCATGAGTGTGTGATTAACACCCACACCTCAGATAGTGATTGAAACTCACCACTGGAATAAAGTCACACTATCAATCCAAGATCAAGGAGATGTATGATTAACACCCCATGAGTGTGTGATTAACACTCACACCTCAGATGACAGTAAAACTTTACCTCGAGATAGATAATAATTAAGATAAAATCATTATTGCAGATTTGAAATCATAGGGCATGATTAGCTCCTAGATCTCAGATTAAAATCAGATTTTACCATTTTCAATAACAATATTAGGGTCTTTAAAAGCATCTGACGTCTCAATCACAGATTTGTATTAATATAAATGACTCCCTCGGATGGGGTTCATTAGATCCCCATCCTTAATGAAACTAGCCACACATAATTGAAATAAATAATAAAATAAATGCAGAAATTAAAAATGACATTTAAAATACCGTAAAGAATTATCCACAAAAATCCACAAAAGCTTTAATCCAAAGTACGTACACCTCCTCCTTGAAAGTGAATCCAAATCAGAAAACTAAGACTTATCTTCCTCTCTCTCAAAATGAATATTCCAAAAATAGTTCAAGAAACTGGGAGTCAATGCTCTTATACTTTGAAAAGCTGAAAACTAAACAGAAGAATGCGGAATGAAAATAACTACCCCCGGATCCTCAGAATTTATCTCCTTAAATAGTACTGAGATCGGCCACTTCAAATGCAAATTCAAAACTCCAATTTGAATTTGGTTGATTGATCAACCATATCGACCATATCAGATTTTGTTTTTCAATTTCCTAGTCCTCCGGATTATGTCGATCGATCGACCAATAAGGGTTGATTGATCGACCTAGTCAAAAGGTCTTGCTTTTCTTTATTTGTCACTTCCTTTCCGCTTTTTAGCCATTTTGTGCTTCCTAATGAGTTTAATGACCACTTTGTCCTGAAACTTAGAAAACTTGACAAATCATGTTAGATAGCTTTCATCGAACGACTAAATATAGATTTTTAGGGGTGAAATAACCTCATATTTCATTGCACATCATACCCCCAAACCTATACTTTGCTAGTCCTCGAGAAAAGAAGTGGATGAACAAAACTGAAAAGTAAACTAGCATCCTAAGAGAATTGAAGAATGCCACTTTCGTAGGGAGTACGATTGCATTTAGCATATGCAACAAGCTTTTAAACCGCTAGGTGATCCCTAGTGGAGGAGTTTTGTCTCCTGAGGGTTTTCAGTGAAGTTACCCACAAACTTCAAGGTATTGATTATGTGAAATTTGTTAATTGATCTCATTGCGCATTTCTTCCACAAGTAATATGCATGCCATATCATTTTCATTGATACTTAGTTAAGCTACACTAATGCTTCAATTTGCAGATAAATTTTTTGTCCATCTTTAGATGTGTCAATGTGGTCGTCAGATCAAATAATTTTTTATCATGAGAATTTATCTTATTTGTGAACTGCATAGATTTCTGCTTTGATTCAAACCCCACAGTAGGTGTACTTCTCAAAATAAAATTACTCTGATGATGAGTTCATTTTCGCTCACAAGTGAGAAATCAATACAAGGAAAACAAAAAGGGTCTCACATGATAGAAAAGAAAAAAAAATGTAACATAATCAATGAATAAAACTAAATCTCATAAGAACAGATACTTGTATATTCTAAGCATGTCATATCAAGTTTCATAGGTATCACATATTTGTTCTCCACCAGGCAGTTACCAATACAAGATCGGATCATGGAGTTCTTTTATAGGGTTGTAATGGGGCTCACGTAAGGGTAAGAAAGAAATGGAAATTCGGATTCAAAATTTCTGAGAAATCGGAAAGAAAACTAACTTTTGATTTTTTTTTTCTATTTCTCCCTTTTTCTTTCTTTTTTCTTTTCTTCTTTCTCACTATTTCTCTAGTTTTCTCAATTTTCTTTTCTTTTCTCCCTCAATTCACTTCTTTTGACTTTTTTGCACCTCATATTTTGTATTCTTTTTCAAATATTTCTTTTTCTTTTTCTCCCTTTCTTTTTACTTCGATATAACTTCTTAGTGATCACCACTACTTGGTATCTCTCCACTTACTCTCTTTTTGTTCATTCTTATCCCTAATTTCTCAGAAATATGCATGGTAAAGTTAATCTTTTCGAAAGGTGAAGGATTAGAGGTTAATGTGGCTTATCAAAGAAATTTTAAAGGTAAAATTTTTAAATTGGCTCAAAGGGGTACTAATACGACAAATTTATATGAGGTAGGGTATTTTAGGCACAATCGAGCCAAAGATGGCCTCCAATCATGTCCTCAAGAGATAGTAACTCTGCCTTTCTTGTCTCAAACAAACGTATAATACGTTCTAGAACAATGATATAAAATTAATGTCATGCAAAGTTACAAGTCAAAACAAAATATATGAGATTATGCAGAAATAATTCGTATTCAAAGACAACTCCGAGTTTATATTAGCACTCATCAAAGACGGGAAATTGGCTCTAAAGCTCATCGGAGTTTAATCTCCACTAAAATCCTTACAGTTCACAATTTAGATAAATTTTCATGATTTGAGCTCTGTGAACTGAGTCAAACACTAGAAACTCCTTTAGAGCGGGTTTAAGATATGTCAATTTCACCTTAGCACTTCTCTCCTAAGAACAATGAAACGAAATTGCATTTAATATCCGTTTTAGATTGCATAATTTATCAAATTTTAAATTCCACACAAAACTTCACTTTGCTCAGTCGATCGATCGACCAAGAAGGGTCGATTGATCGACCAAATCTGAAAAGTTGTATCATTTATTATTTATTTATTTTTTTAATTTATTTTTTTTGTTGAAATATGTATGAAATAAGAGAGACGACACCCCAAAACCTATATTGTGCAATGTCCTCATTGGACCAAAATTAATGGGGGCACCCCCAAGCCTGTAAAGAAAATACTCAAAGATCAAACAGGCAAAGGAAGTGAGACGCATAAGTGAAACTGAAAGAAAATTAATTGAAGAAAATTACACTTATTCAATCCAGAAAATATGAAATCCTAAAGCTACCTAAGAACAGAAAATAAGCAACTAAAAATTCAATCCTAAATTTCCTAAAATATCCTAAATTTGTAGAACATCCAAAAAACTTTTGATTTCGACACTCAAACATCCACATCGGTCCCCGATCGTGGCTTCGGATGCGGAAAAATAAAATTCCACATCGCTGCAGTTATACTCCCTAGATTTAAAGAATCAGGAATCACATCCGGGGGCTGTGGTATTGACGGGTTTGACGTACTACTCGTGGCCAGATCCCGAAGTGTTGGAGCCGGATACAACTTCACCCACATCTCAGTTAGTATGAGATCAATAACCTCCTTGGGGATTGATCGAGGAATGAATGCAGCCAATGGAGATGGTGGTTGTATATATGAAATGGAAGGAATGGGTGATGGTGAATTTGGGATAAGGGGCGGTGATGGAATCGCATCCAAATCAATCATCTCTATATCGTTGGAGAAGGTTGGGGTGGGCTTGGCTGATCTATTCGCTCTTTTTCGTGGTGGCTCTTCCCAAATCTGAAAAGGAATAGGATCCAGATCTATCACAGTGATGTTGGTTAGATCCAATGGAGATTGGAAATCATGAGACCGCTCCCTTTTTCTTGCTGGTTCATTCATCTTCCTTAAAGTTGACCTTGTAAAATAGGTTCTTCCGACCATTGTGAGGATACGAGACGAAGGAGATGGATTGATGATGAAAGGAGTAAGCAAGGCTTTAGGGTGTTGGGTATAAATAGAGATAGAGTGTTTGAGATTGGCTAAAAGAGTTCTACGAAGGACAACAAAGAATTGTAAAATATGGTCGATCAATCGACCATATCAGATTTTGTTTTTCAATTTCCAAGTCCTCCAGATTATGTAGATCGATCGACCTAGTCAAAAGGTCTTGCTTTTCTTTATTTGTCACTTCCTTTCCGCTTTTTCACCATTTTGTGCTTCCTAATGAATTTAATGACCACTTTGTCCTGAAACTTAGAAAACTTGACAAATCATGTTAGATAGCTTTCATCGAACGGCTAAATGAAGATTTTTAGGGGTGAAATATCCTCATATTTCATTGCACATCAACAGCCAAGAGCTCGACTCTATGTATTTTGAAAATTTTATCAAGTCTTTTGCTAAAATCACTTGGCTTAAGTTCTTCCATCATGGGGTTTTAGGGTTGAAAGAAGACGGAAGAAGAAAGGTTATGATATGGTCTTGGTGTGGGATAGGTATGGATTTATAGGGAATGGCTTGGCTTTGAACCGTCACCTCAAGTTAAATGCTGAGGTGTAGGTTCCTAGGGTAGGATGGTTTGCAAGTGGCAAAATTGAATGCCTTGCATGTCCATTTCCTCTTCAAATTTAAATGGTTTTTAATTCCAATGTAACTGATGAAACTGATCACCGGGTTCTCCTGTTCCCCAAAATTGTCGTTGGCAATTCTGGATAACAATCACGAGACTATACGTAATCGTACTCACTACGATTGGACTCTACATTCACAAAAAATTATAAATCTATACTCTTTTCAAGTGAGAAAAGTATTTATGATTTAATAAAAAAATCATCAAGAGTTTTTTTTTTAACACTACTAATGTACATATGTTACACGTGTTTGCTATGGGTGAGTCGGTAGCTCGACGGTGTAGACACCCAAATTTGGCCCAAGGCCTGATCGAAACATATTTCGAGAAAGGCACTTTTTTGAGCTTTTGATGGCATGTATGGAATCCTTAGGAATCATCCCAAACCTACCCAGGCCCATTGGCCCAGACCCATCAAGGGCCCGTGGCCCAAACCTACCAAGGGTCCATGGCCCAAACCTATCAGTGGCCCATGACCCAAAATGACCAAGGGTTCATGGCCCAAACCCGAACCCCCCACTCATACCTTCCACAATACCCCCAACATTTAACCCAACCTTCACAGTCGGGTCAAACTCATGCCATACCTCAAACCCAATTCTCCCATGGCCCCACACCCCAAGGCCATCTCCAAACCTTCCCCCATACCCAATGGCCCTATCAGGCCCCACCTAAAAACCAAATTTCCATCACCCAACAAACCTTTTCTCACCCCCAACGGGCTCACCCAACCCCCACTCATGTCATTCTCATCCAACCCATGCAACAACAATAGGAGAATCCCGCCCTCGTTGCACACTATGCCGACCAGCAGTATGAAGAGGACGAGATTAGGAATAGCGGGGCCTATGCTGGGGCTTTGACCAACCTCAACCCTCCTCCCATAATTACCCATCCCCTAGTAGCCCAGAGCGAGTCCCAGCCAGCTGTTGAAAAAATGGCCCCCATATCCAAAGAATCAGAACAGTTAAGGGAGCAACTAGACAAGATCCAGAAATAATTGTTAAAAATGGGTGGTGCTGAAATCCACGCCACAGATTTCACGGATTTATGTCTGTTTGTCGAGGTCCCCCTGCCCCCCAAATTTAAAATGCCAATATTCGACAAGTACAATGGCACAGGCAACCCGATTGCACACCTCAAGTCTTATTATGGGGACATGTGCCAGTACGGGGGGGACGAGAGACTGCTAATAAAAGTCTTTCAGAAAAGTTTGACCGGACCGGCCCTAAGGTGGTTCACATCTCTTGAACCATCCATGATAAAGACATGGAAGGATTTGACGCATTTATTCCAGGAACAATATGTCTATAATACTGATATTGAACAGCGCAAGTCTGATTTGGCCCGTTTAAAACAGAATCCCAACAAGACCTTTGGCGACTATTTGGGGCGTTGGAGAGCACTGGCAGCTCAAGTAAGAAATAGAATACCAGACGATGAGTAGATAGAGATGATTTCAAAGAACACTCTACTAGTGATTTTCGATTTTCTTGTATATCAACAACAGTCCAGTTTTGTTGATTTGGTGAGGAATGCCAACAGCTGTGAGGATGCCATCAGGGAAGGGCGGTTGAGTAAGAATGCTTCAGGGGGCCCTAGCGGGGTTAGGAGGTTTACTGAGTAGAAGAACGACAGGAGGATAGGGGCAGAGGTGCAAAATGTTGCGAACACTCGGCCCAATAATAATAATGTAGCCCCGTTCCAATTCCAAGCAGCGCAACTAGCTCCCGTTAGGATAGGGCTAGTACAAAGAGCAGGGAATGGGCAGGGAATGCAAATGACCCCGGAGAGGAGAGCCCATTATGATCAAGTCTTTACGCCTATAGGGCACTCCCTGAGTGTACTTTTACCATTATTAATTGAAAAGGGTTTAATAACTGTTCTCCAACCACGACCTCCTCCCAATTCGATTCCATATAATTTTGACCCTAATACTCATTGCAATTTTCATCAGGGTCCGGGTCACCCGACTGATCACTGCTTCCCATTGAAGCATGTGATCCAGGACTTAATCGATGCTGGAAAGATCATTCCCCCTGCACCCGCCCAAGCAAACCAGCATGCGAATTTCCATCAGGTGCCTTTACCACCACACCCTACTGGAATAGCAGGTCCTAGACCCACCATAAGGATGGTAGAGGAATTTGAAGAAGAATTGGAGTTTGATTCGTCAGACTTCATTTGTAATCCAGAAATGTTTGTGGCACCAAGGCAGAGAAATCTAGGAGAAGGAACTGTTGGGGTGATTGAACCCCTGAATCTGGCAGATTATTTTCGTACCCCTACACCAACAGTTGAACCCCTAGATCTTAGGGCCTATTTCCCACCATCCACTCCCATTAACTACGTATAAATGAATGCGTATCAACCATATTCCACCACCCCCATCCATTACCCAATAAACCAACAAACCCCCGATCCCCCACCACCAATAAATTACCAATGGCCTGCTCCCACCCCATTATCGTCAGCTCAATCAGATGCAAACTCTACCACCCCTGTCAATTCTCTCATGGCCCATCAAACCCCTAACTCTCCGCTTGCACCAATCAATTATCAATGGCCTGCACCCACACCATTACCCCCGGTGCAACCACCATTAAACCTCACCACCCCTACCTGGCCAAATTTTGCTACCCCCCCATCCATCATGGAGGAAAGCTAAGTCTTACCTACCCTCCCAGAGCCATTAGTACATGCACTCCAGACACAGATAGCCATACTATTCCAGCTCTCAGGACCAACCTATGATCCACATCAGATCTCGCTGAGCTACGAGCAAACCAACGCTAACGCCGGCAGCAGCAGTAGAGAGGGAGCCTTGGACTTTGTTACTAGGTCGGGGAAGATCTCGAGACAGCCTGAGACAGCGGCAGCAATAGCAACAACAGCAGCAGCACAAGCCCAACCCGTGGGGAAGAAAGAGAGCACTGTGAATCCGTTTGAGAAGATGAGTCGAGAACATATACTAGAGACTCAGCTGAAAAGAATGTCGGCCCATATTATTGTATGAGATTTATTGATGACATCCCCACTCCATTTCCAAGCATTAATGGGGGCGTTGAAAAATGCTCATGTATCACTTCAAGTCAGCCTGGATGAAGTTGGGCAGATAATTGGTCAAGTGATGGCTCCCAATGCCATATCTTTTTCGGATGCAGACCTGCCAGAGGAGGGAAATAGTCATTCTAAACCTCTCAACATCACTGTAGAATATGGGAACATGATAATTCCCTTGGTTTTAATTGACAATGGATCTACATTGAACGTGTGCCTATTGAGAACTGCCACCAAAATTGGAGTGGACCCCTGCATGTTGAGGCCAACAAGGACGAGTGCTCGAGGTTTTGATAACACAAGGCGGGAGATCATGGGAGAAGTTGACCTAATCGTGAGACCCATAACCTTTTCAATACCATTCCAAGTGATGGATATCAAATCCTCTTTTAATCTACTGATAGGACGCCCATGGTTGCATGAGGTTGGGGCGATACCTTCTACCCTCCATCAAAAATTGAAATTCATATCAGGACAAAAGGTGATCATCATCATTGGTGAAGGGCACGATGAGAAAGACAAGGCCACCCACAACATTAAAAATCCTAAGGTAGTGGATGTGCCACATACTAAGGAAGACACCGACCTGCACAGTTTTGAATATGAGGTGTCGGCTGTAGGCCCAAAACCCCCTAGAAACATGACTTCAGCAACCAACGGCAGAATAGAAGTAGCGGTGGCTATGCTCCAAAAATGGGGCTATCAGAAAGGAAGGGGTCTGGGACCCAAATTACATGGCAGAAGAGAGCCAGTTGTGGCTAAGGGATAGAAAGTAAGATTCGGGCTAGGATACAAGCCCATAGAGCAAGTGGTCCGAGAGGCCAAAGAGAAAGCCAGGGTCGCCGGGGTTGCAAGAGCTCGAGGAATCAACATAGAAGAGAAACCTCACCCTAGGCCGCACATTAGGGATTCTTTTGTCAGTGCAGGGGTCGTAAAGATTGATCAAAATGGGGTAACCCATTTGACCCCACACAAACCCATAGCCCCAGTCCATCCCACCAATCCCCAGATCTCCCTTCCTACTTGGAGATAGAATTGGCCGCGTTGTCCCTTTTCGAGGAACGACGGTAGGTACCTGAACAAACTCCCCCTGTGGTGAATCACCACAAAGCCACGTTAACGTTTGAGGACATGATCTCAGACGAAATGGGGATCAATATGATGGAGGCTGACTCCAATGAGCCATATCAGTCAGCACCCTCCATCCCAACAGGTAAAGAAGCGGCCCCTCAGGTATGCAACTGGGCATCTTTGCCCCAAACCCTGGAAGTGGGAGTGGCCTAATATTTGGCACCTGTTTCCCAAAAAAAAATAACCTATAAAAAGTGAGAGAAGCCCTTGGCGAACAATACCTTGTGTATATAACAACCTACCTTGCCATGGGCCCGTCTCCGAAGAAAACAAAAATCTCAAAAACATGAAAAAAACACAAAATCCTAAAAACATTGAAAAAATCTAAAGTTCAAAAAAATTGTCATTTAAAATTTCAGGAAATGCCCCACAAAAGGATGCCTTAATCAAAATGCCCGTCCCACGTGAAATCGACCCCTTCCTTATAGAAATACGAGAAGAGGTAGGGATCACGAGTCTGGATGAAGATGTCTCCTTCGAGGAGCTCCCCGATGAGCTCCTTGACCGATTTGCCGACTTTGAGCATGGCCCTACCCCCATTGTCGAAGAGACCGAAGACGCTAATCTAGGAACTGAGGAGGTTCCCGGGATAACCAAAATCAGAACGTCATTGTCGCCTGAGGAAAGAAAAAACATGATCGACTTCCTTCAGTCATACCAAGACATTTTTACCTGGTCGTACGAGGACATGCCTGGTCTGGATACTGATTTGGTCGAGCATGAGTTGCCTCTCTACCCTGATATGAAGCCAGTCAAGCAAAAGTTGAGACATCTCCGACCCGAATGGATGCTAAAAGTCAAAGACGAGGTCATCAAGTAGTATGAAGCGGGGTTTCTCATGGTATCCAAATACCCGCAGTGGCTAGCCAATATCGTGCCCATACCAAAGAAGGATGGAAAGGTCCGCATGTGTATCGATTTTCGCAATTTGAACAAAGCGAGCCCAAAGGATGATTTCCCATTACCACACATCGACATCTTGGTTGATAACACGGCTAAGCACGGGATGCTTTCATTTATGGATGGATTCTCAAGATACAATCAGATCAAAATGGCAAAGGTTGATCATGAGAAGACAACGTTCATTACCCCCTGGGGAACCTTTTGCTATCGAGTCATGCCATTCGGGCTGAAGAATGCCGGTGCAACGTACCAGAGAGCTATGACTGCACTATTTCATGACATGATGTACCGAGAGATTAAAGTGTATGTCGACGACATGATAGCCAAATCACCGGAGTGAAGTGACCATCTGGTAAACCTTCAGAAGCTGTTTGAAAGGCTGAGGAAGTATCGACTACGTCTGAATTCACAGAAGTGCGCATTTGGTGCTATGTCAGGAAAACTATTAGGATTCATCGTCAGCAGGAGGGGGATCGAGGTCGACCCAATCAAAGTCAAAGCCATTACTAAAATGCCACCGCCGTCTACCGAGAAAGAGGTTAGAGGATTTTTGGGCAGAATATAGTATATCAGTCGATTCATTACACAGCTAACTCCAATCTGCACGCCGATCTTCAAGTTACTAAGGAAGAATTTGCCTGTTGAATGGAACGACGATTGTCAGGCAGCGTTCGAAAAAATCAAAAGATACCTCCTTAATCCACTTGTTTTGGTACCACCTGAGCCAAGGAGACCACTCTTGATGTATCTCTCCACGACTGAAGTTTCGATGGGATGTGTCCTGGGGCAGCACGATGAAACAGGAAGAAGAGAGTAGGCCATTTACTATATGAGCAAGAAGTTTACCGATTACGAGACGCGCTACTCTCATTTGGAGAAAGCATGCCTAGCTCTTGTATGGGCTACTCAAAGGCTCCACCACTATTTGCTATCTCAGGCGGTTCTGCTCTTGGCTCGAATGGACCCATTAAAATACCTATTTGAAAAGCCAGCTCTCACTGGACGAACCGCACGATGGTAGCTTTTATTATCAGAATTCGACATCACGTACGTCACTTAGAAATTGATCAAGGGGCAGGCGCTTGCTAATCATCTTGCCAACTGATGAGTAGCGAAATATGATAATATTTCACCCCTAAATACCTACATTTAGCTATCCGATGAAGGCTATCTGATGAGAATTACTAGATTTGAAGTGTTTCAGGTAAATATAATCAAAGTGCAGAAAATAGCCCAAGAATTCTGAAAATAATGTCAAAACACTGCAACTTTGGGTCATCGGGAACTTGGTGCTACTTGCAGCTCAATTTGGACCTTCAAGATGTCATATTCAAGAAATTTCTAAAACACCAAAGTTGTAGATATTGTCGTTAGCTTTCCAACACCGTAAGAATCGCCTCAATCCGAGTTCAGAATAGAAAGTTATGGCCAAACTATCAAGGCGGTGTTTGATGCGAAGTTTGACGGGAGTTCACGAAAATTGCTTTTAGACCTCAATCGATTGAGAATTAAGTCTCAATCGATTGACATGAGAAGACAACTTTTTTCTTACTTAAGAGTCAATCGATTGAGATTTAATTCTCAATCAATTGAGGAATTAGGGATAGGGTTTGGTCGACCTTATAAAAAGGAAGCTACGAGTTTTGAAAAGGGGGGATAATTAGTTTTAGAAGAGTTTTGTTTTTTTGGTAGAGGTAGAGATAGAGAGAGTTTTTATTATTTCTTTCCCTTTTGAGGGCTTTATTCCTTTAATTTTCAGTATTCATTCATTCAGCTTATTATTTTTATTCAGTTGATTCCTACATTAATTTCGTTTCTGAAGATCGTCGTACTTTTGGATCAAAGTAATTTCTATTGAAGTTTAAGGTAATTTTAATTCATTAAATTGATGCTACTTTCCCTTCCTTATTTATTTATGTCAGTTAATTACAGCATGTGTGGCTAAATTCATAGGTATGGGGATCTAATGATTCCCATCCGAGGGATGTACTTTTAATAATATAAATTTAGGATTAAAATATGAGATCTTATTTTATGGTTGTTGTGTTATCACGAACGGATGAAATCCCCGCCACTAACTGGGATCGAGTGTGCCGAGCCATGCCCTGGATCTCAGATCTGTGACGGTAATTTTACTCTAATCATTGTTATATGATCTTTTTGCTTTCATCGTGTGGATCTAATTACGATTATGATCCGGGATCGAGTGTGCCGAGCCATGCCCTGGATCTTGGATCTGTAATGGTAATTTTATCTTAATTACTCCCTGATCTGAAATCAAGTGTGCCGAGTCATGCCTTTGATCTCTGATCTATGGTGGTATTTTTGTTAGAATTTTTACCCACTTTGGGGATGATTTTTATTTGCATCTGAGATCAAGTGTGCCGAGCCATGCCCTTGATCCCAGATCTATATATGGAAATCATCTATGAAGTTAAGTCCTGATTGTAGGGATGCAACATGGAACCTATCAGGGTTTTGACCATTTATCTTCCATAAAAGATATTTTTCTTCAATGGTATATCTCATAGTTTAATCCTTAGATTTGTATTATGGGAAGAACAGACCAAAGATGGGAGGATTTAGTATCTTCATCTTTACCTTTATTGTTGAATTATCAATTAAATTTTAGTTTGTAGTCAATAATTGTCATCTCACAAAACTAGATCATAATATTGGTAGGCTACTGTTAGTTCTTGGTGGATTTATGAGATTACTATCTTGTCTTTTTAGATCTTCTAAAATAGTCCTCATGGGAACGATCTCGTACTCCGCACCCACTATATATAATCTGATTCGTGCGCTTGAGAGTAAAATATCACAATTAAAAAATCACACCACCAACAATCCTTTACCTGATTATGAGCCTTTGAGAACTGAGTTCCCCGATGAGGACATCCTGTTTATGACTGAAGACGATGCTGAAGAAGCAGAAGAATCATGGGTAATGCACTTCGACGGGGCAGCAAATGTCGAGGGACAAGGAGTTGGCGCCATCTTAATTTCATCAAAAGGATCCCATGTACCGATCTCTATCAAGCTCAACTTCCCTTGCACTAACAACATGGCTAAGTATGAAGCTTGCGCCGTTGGTCTGCAGGCGGCTCTCGATCTGAATGTAACTTACCTTCGAGCATTTGGCGATTCATAGTTAATCATATGCCAGATAAATGGTGACTGAAAGATGAAAGACGAGAAACTGATCCCCTATCATGAACACCTCGAGGATCTGATAGCTTGCTTCCAAGATGTGACTTTCTCCTACGTCCCCCGGATAAGGAATCGCTTTGTTGACGCATTAGCAACTTTGGCGTCAATGATTGAAATCCCCTATGGTGTTGAGATGAAGCCGATCGTGATTGAGCAGAGGAATGAGCCGGCCTTTTACCTCCAGATTGAGAAACCTACAAAGCCTGATGATGAGCCACCTTGGTTCTCAGATATTAAGAATTTCCTCGAGACTCTAACTTTTCCAGAGGGTACATCCAAGACAGACCGATGAACCATTCAACATTTAGCGGTAGGTTACGTCATTTGCAGAGAATGCCTCTACAAGCGATCATACAATAACATCTTACTCAGGTGCCTCACTGAAAGTGAAGCGGTCAATATTATGAAAGAAATCCATGAGGGAGTATGTGGAGCCCACGTCAGCGGTCACATACTCGCTAAGAAAATCCTACGGCAGGGAAACTTTTAGACCACCATGGAATCAGATTGTTGCAAACATGTTCAAAAATGCTACAAGTGTCAAGAACACTCCAGTCTGATACACGCTCCTGCCATTGATCTTCACTGCATGACCACTCCTTAGCCATTTGCTACCTGGGGCCTTGGCGTTGTCGGAATGGTTAATCCGAAAGCATCAAACGGACATTGATTCATCCTCTTCGCCATCGAATACTTCACCAAGTGGGTAGAAGCGGTGTCATATGCCAAAATCACGGCCAGTCACGTTAAGAAGTTTCTTAAGAACAATATTATATGCCGATTTGGAGTTCCCAAAGATATCATCACGGACAATAGCACAAACTTTACGAATAAGCGCATTCGAGACTTCTGCGAGCAATACAAGGTCAAGCACCATCGCTCATCCCCTTATCGGCCTCAAACTAATGGAGCCGACAGTCGTCCGCATCCTTGAGAAAATGGTCATCACTTATCGAGATTGGAGCGAAATGCTGTCATTTGCTTTGTGGGACTACTGAATGTCGATCCGTACCGCTACAGGGGCAACACCATTCTCCCTTATGTATGGAACCGAGGCCGTCCTCCTGGTATAGGTTGAAGTACCCTTGCTCCGAATCATCATAGAATCAGGCTTACCCGAAGTAGAAAGGGAGAGATCACGCTTTGATCAGCTGAACTTACTGGACGAAAAGAGACTCCTAGGCTTATGCCATACCCAAGTATACTAGGGGCGAATCGCACGCTCTTACAATAAACGTGTCCGTGGTTGAGATCTAAAGGTAGGAGACACTGTGCTGAAGAAGATCTTCCTATCCCTCCATGCCGATCTAAGAGGAAAGTTTAAGCCAAATTAGGAAGGACCTTACGTCATCCGAGAAGTGCTGCCGGGATACACCATCCGCCTCGCTACCATGGACGGAGATCATCTTCCTGAGCCCATCAATGCTGGATACGTCGGACGGTTCTACTCTTAGTCTATCGCGATAAGGCAAGTGTTGCTGAAATAGATACATGACTGCTTAAGAACCACCCGAAAGAGGCTATCATTCCAAATATAGTAGCAAAAAAAAAAACATCCCTAAAAATGATGATATCCTTTGCTACCCCATTTGAGCCTGGGCCTTTCTTTTAATAAACCTATTTCCCCCCAAAAAATATATACTTGTACATATACCAAAAAAAAGAGAAAGAGAAAAGATGAAGTAAGGTTACTATCAAAATCCAAAAAAATAAAAAAAGCAAAACCTCAAAAAGAGATTGCTTAAAATGGAGCAAAAAGAAAAAGAAAAAAAAATGTGTATAGAAGAATCATGGGGCATGTACAGTAAAAACCCCCAAGGAAGAAAGTATGTTGAGAAAACTGAAGCCGTATCAAGGAAACCCTTTTAGCCCAGCATACATTCAAATCCTAACCTAACCCCTGGCCAAGCTACACCTTGAAGGAAGCCCTCTTTGTAGGTTCGCAAGCCGTCATAAAATCTGTTAAGTCAACATGAGCCGAGTCGTGAGACGACACCAGAACCCCATTCAGCCGGCTATGACGGAATCGACATCTATGTCGTGGCTCTTGAAAAAAAGAAAAAAAGAATAAAAAATAAAATAAAAGCTCAAAGCAAGATGGACGTGGTGAAAACCTGAAAGGGCATTACGGGTAAAAACAGTGGGCTTGTGCGGACCAGGTGAAAACTCGAAAGGGCGCTTGGGGTAAGAGAGCTAAACCCATGGACGTGGTGAAAATCCGAAAGGGCGCCACGGGTAAAAAAAGGGAGATAAAAAAAAGAGAAGAAAAAAATTGAAAAAGAAAGGTTTGGACTGATTGAGAAGATTGATGTTTGAGGAACCCTTTTGTTACTCTTCCTGTACCCTCTTGTCCGACTCGGCTGCTCATGCTAGTTCGAATCGGGTCCCGACCAGAATTGTCTTTGTAAAATCTTCACCCTCAAACGTATGACCCGAGGCAAGGAGAAAGGTTTAACTCAATTCAAAGGGATCAATGTTGCGACCTTGGTAAAATTCAGAAACTCACTCATGTCCGACTGCATGAAAGAGTTTGACTATGCTCAAAATGGGACCCGTTACTCCGTCTCACTATCAAGGGATCAAAAATAAAAAAAAAGAAGAAAAGCCAAAAAAAAAAAAAAAAAAAATCAAGAAAAATCCAAACACAAAAAAATGTGTATATATTTCTACTCATTTTCATGTACATATTTCCACCATTATATTTCAATCTCAAAAATGAAGAAAAATAATAAAAAATCTCTAAAAACAAAAATCCAAAATATATATATATATATTGAAAATGAAAAAGTGTAGGTAGAAATCTACTTTTTCTTCTGTTGTTTAGGATGTATTTTTATGTATAAACAAAAGGGACTGACGTTTTCTCGAGAATGTGCAGGAACATCACACGGTCCAAAGCCTCGAAGCGGGCAACTTCTTAGCGATAGACAAATCAGATAAAGCATCTCACCATCGATGTCAGGTCAAAAAAAAAAATGATGATGAAAATCATTTCGAAAAGAAAAAGAAATCTATGCTTTCATGCTACGCATAGCTACGCACTCGCATATTTTCGATGCGGTAAAATGTCAATATTTTATCGACAATGCAGTTGTGCAAAATTAATGTCCTAAGTCTAAGGCACGCCTTGGATTCTGGATCCTTCTTTAAGGAAGGAGCAACGGTGTTAGTCCCGATCAAACAGTCAATGTTTCGATCAAGTCAACTCCACTGCTAAATTTTTTGAGCCAAGCGCTGTCTTTGGGTTCATGTGAACTTAAGTGTCTTAAGCTTCAGATTCTCCGTTGGAAAAGGTCAATTGTTGGTTGAGACTAACCTATTGAGAATGAGATTATGTGTCAATCGAACTATGTGCAATCATGCATTCAGGTTCATTTCCCTTTTATTTTCTGCAGGCTTAAAAACTGTATGGGTAGTGGTATCCCTATAAAGTGTACGCCATGCGTCTGGGTATCCGTATGATGGTCGTTTGTCCCCGTAAATTATACCCGGGCAGGTTCGGGTCAGGGCTTCCATCGCCTTTGTTGTTGCTTATTGTCCCTGATGGGTGCATGATTATGCATAGTTAATTGATAATTATGATCATTGTCAACAGATACCAGGATTGGATGCCTCCTTTTAGGAGGTGCCCAATGTTTGGCTGGATCTGTTCAAGGAGGTCGAAACTGGATACTCTTGGTCATGCTGAGTTGAGGCATGCTTTCGGAAAAATGGCATGCACTCCCAAAAAGCGTTGTGACATCTATTCACTTCGCTCGGGTGGTCATGCTAAATAAACTTTGGGATCGATGGGTTCGCCCAAAGATCTCGAACCCTGCTTTCAGCAGGGGCACCAACGAATAATCCAATGAGGTCATCAAATACCTTGTAGGATTGGACGCAAACTGTAGAGCCTTGAGTGTGTTTATTTCGTGCCTATCTTTGAATGTGGGTCGATCACCCCTCTTACTTACGAAGCTGTTGCATTCAGAATGAATCTCGAACATCAATCACCTTCAAATCATCTCGAGAAGTAGACATTTTTCCTGACTAATGGGCTTTCGCAACTCGAGAGGCGAACATTTTTCCCAGCTATTGGGCTTTCGCAACTTATTCTACCTCGGTTATGCCCAGTAATGTCGCTAAGCGCTTGGGAACCGATTACCTCAAGAAACAAATGATTAGCCTGACACCCCAGGGCTTTTATTTTCTCACCGTGTTACTCACCCGATGTTTGAAGTTCGCTCTGAATATAGCGGACCCGACAGTAATGCCTTGGGCCTCTTTGAATGTCTCTTTTCTTTGGCATACAATCACTAGTGATTGGATACCAAAGAGGGGCATCTGTAGTGTAATAGCCCAAAAAATCACGCTAAACTATGACCTCGGGATCCGTGCCCGATTGGTCACAAGTTTGACCAATCAGGAGATCAAGAGTTAGCATAGAATGTGATGAACGGACGAGATGTGATGGGTTGAATGCCTATATGGTGTGTGTTGTGAATGTGAAGTCGCATACACCTACCGCGGTGTATGTGCTCAACACACAAGTGAGGAAAGGGATAAAAGGGTTTAATAGCCCTAAAAGCAAGAGTTTGATGGTTGTTGAAGGAGAGTAAAGAAGAGAGAGAGAGAGAGAGAAGTAAAGAGAGGAGTAAATGCTAGTTGAGGAAGGGAGATTCGAGCAATAAACGTCGGATTCGACGCGAGGGATCCGCTAGAAGCAAAGCTGGAACCCTAGCCTTTCCAACCATAGATTTGAAATCAATTTGAGATTGATTCAAGGTAAAAATTTTGTGAATAAGATGCATAGATGGTAGAGTCTAAATTGTAGTTGAAAATGGTTTAAATCATAGGATAATGGTTTAGAAAAATAGAGGAAAAAGTGTGGAAAAAGATGGGGAAGAACAGCTCGAAAAGGGCTGAATCTGACAATTTCGATTAATCGAAATTGGGTTTCGATTAATCGAAATTGGCTAGGAAGTTGAAAAGTCAGTGGACCCCGATTTCGATTAATCGAATTGGAGTTCGATTAATCGACTTTGGATTTCGATTAATCGATTTGGGTATCGATTAATCGACTGGGAACCTCTAGTGGACCCCAGGGGGCTGGAGGAAAAGACTTGGGAAAATCGACTAATCGAAATAGGATTTCGATTAATCGATTTCAATTTTCGATTAATCGATTTGGGATCGATTAATCGATTTTAGGAACTCGATTACTCGAATTGATAATCGACTTGGCTGAACAGAGAATTTCAATTAATCGAATTTAGATTCGATTAATCGAATGAGAATCTCGATTAATCGATTTGAGAATTGATTAATCGATATTGACTTTCGATTAATCGATTTTGGAAATCGATTAATCGAATCAGATTCGATTAATCGATTTTGGAGTTCGATTAATCGACTGAGACAAGTTATGTTGACTTTTGAGTTTGACTTTAAGATTCTTGGAGGGTCTTAGACCTTCTTTATTGCATCCTTTGTGATGTGTTTCACCTGTTATGTGGTACCATAGGTGGTACGTGTGGACTAGTGCACAAGGAGCCACGTGGGACCTTGATGCATTGATCAAATGAAGACTTGAGGTAGGGAACACCTTGAACATGTACCTTATTTTATAAGAGCATGTATGTAGTGATATAGATTTCAATTCAATTGTTTAATTGCTTAAGAATTGTGAAAAGTGTGTGTGCGTGTGACATCCATAAGAGTAATTCTAATAAGCCATCCCCAGGGGATGAAGAAGTAAAGAGATAAGAGCATCAGGTGTGATGCAAGTGAATGGATACATCCCAGGGATGTATCCAATGATTGAATCATGTTTGATAGGGCCTAACTGATATAAGATAGCACACTTACACGGTGAATAACTATATGTAAGGCACCGATATTTTTGTTATTTGAGGTTTGATAGGTTACCCCACCGACGTGGCGGGATATCCACGACTGACACGGCAGGATATCCGTGACCGATACGGCGGCGAAACCGTAGGCCAGTGCGGAGGCTTATCCGTACATAGTAAGCACACCCCAGGGGTGTTGGATTGAGACAAGTGAAACCCCGCCGCCAATCCCCAGGGGAAAGGGGCTTGGGTACTATATGGTATTCCCAGGGAATACGTTAAAAACTGTCTATATAGATGACGATGAAGGGTATCTCATCGGGGCTCGATGCTATATTGCTCGGGAATTACTTAAGTTGAAAGTTTAAGTTTTGCTTTAGGCCTTTTCAGCATCATTCACGAGTAAGTGAAAACATAAGTAATCAACAGTAAAACGAAATGCTTTTTAACTGTTTTCATCAATAACTGCATAGACACATCATGCATGGCATATCATGGAATATATGTGAGTAATAATTTATATGTTCAACTGTGTTTGTTCCCTATTGAGCTAGGATGTAGCTCACCCTATAGACTATACATCGCAGGTCCACTACTAGCAGCTGCAGCGGCTTCAGGAGACGCTGATCCCGGTGAGTCGGACCTTGCGGCCGGCGAAGAGTTGGAGCCACCTCCAGAGGACTTCTTCTAGAGGACTCCGTTGTGCCACTTTGAGGGCTTTTTGAGAGAGTTTGTACGGCTTGGTATGTCAAGCTTTGATTTTGTTCAAACCATGTATATAAGGAGTTGGGATAATTCTTTTGGGACGAACCATCCGTGATGATTGCTGTCATCGATGGTTCGGATCGGTTCTCCATTCATGCAGAGGCATGAGGGTAGAACTATCTTTTGGGGAGTTGATTGATATAGATTTAAATTCCAAAATTTCGTTATTATTCTATTACAATGCTTGATATACCAGTGTTCCGTGCTTAGCAAAGGGCACGGTCAAGATGATCGTGCTGATGGCACGGGTTTCGGGGTGCCGAAATCCGGGCTGTCACATGTAGACACCCAAATTTGGCCCAAGGCCCTATCGAAACACATTTTGAGAGAGGTGCCTTTTTGAGCTTTTGATGGCATGTATGGAACCCTTAGGAATCACTCTAAACCCTTAAGAATCACCCTAGATCCCTTAGGAACCTATCCCGAACCTTTAGAAACCAGTCCCAACCCTTAGAACCCATTCCAAACCCTAAACCTAATCTTCTCGAGCAATGGATAAAGAATGATGCACTAGGACTAGCTGAAGTCTTCTACTAATATCATATCATATATCATTGGAAAGAGGGTTTCTCCAGCTTTCCAACGAGCCAAGAATCACCTCAATCGGAGTTGTATATCAAAAGTTACGACAATTCGAAAATCAGGCTCTTTTGGAGGGATTTTTGCCTGGCGCAACTAATAGTTGCGCCAGGCCATTTTCCCCCTGGATTTGCTTGGCGCAACTAATAGTTGCACCAGGTCTTTTTCCCCTAGAAATGGCCTGGCGCAACTAATAGTTGCGCCAGGTATAAATGGGTCCCCCCACCCCTCGTGAAGCCAACTTCCAGGCTACTGTTCGTTACTGTTTTATTGTGCATTTGCTTGGCGCAACTATTAGTTGAGTTAGGCATATGAACAGTGAATGTTAGATTTTGTCCCAAAATTTATGATTGGGGTTTGACTTATTGACCACCTTGACCTTTGGGGTGTATTTTTCTAGTTCTGTTGCACCCATTCACTAAACCCCTTAAGTGGCTTAAGGCCTCATCCCATCATCCACCATTGGAGGACCTTCTCACATATTTCAAGGCTCCAAAAATCCTAGAAAACCTTAGATGTTAGCTTACCTAATTCTTAACAATGTTTAGCATCTAAACACCCTCCTAATCCACCCATTTCCTATAAATAGAGCCCCCCTCCCCTTGGTTTAAGGGTTGAGAATTTTGGCCTAAGAGAGAAAGATCTTAAAGTGAGAAGATCTTTCTCCCTTTGGTGCACACTTCCCATACAAATTCAAGAATTTCAAAACCTCATTTGAGTGATATTTTTCACCTTAGATCCCTTAGTTTAGGTATATGCTACCCATTCACCTTCCCTCTCTACCTCTTAGTTAGCAAGCCTTAGAGGTTAGAACTCCTCTTTCTACCATACAAGCCTTCAAAAGCTCATCAAAGCAAGCCAAAGCAAGGCTCTCCTACGGTGCTACAAGGGCCCGAGGGCTCTAGCTCTCCCCTTTCTTCTCCTATCTCCTTTTGGCATTCCCTACTCTCTCATTTGTGTCGTTACGCCGCCGAATTTTTGGTAGGAACGGAGGGGCACAAATAGGATTGGAGGCCCATTTGGGCAAGAGGGAACCATTTCCTTGTCTTTTATATCACTTTATTTTTTGCCATAAGTAGAGACCGCGTTAAGCAGGTTGATCGGGTGCCTAACACCTTCCTGATCGATAACCGAAGCCCCTACCCAAGAGCCTTTGGTGTGGACCAGATTCAGAGTCATATTTTTAGCACTTCGATGCTCATAAAAATGAACTAGGTATCCCGGGACACCGAAAGCTCCGGGTAGTGACTCTATATTTTTTTGTTAGAGAGCGCATCGTCACGACGGGATCGTCTCGAATCCCACGGTTGCACAGACGGGTCCATGAGGAATTCAATACCGATTCAGGGGAGTTGATGTGCCTCCCGTAAAAATATTTCCTCCTGGGGTACCAACTGTTGGCGAGGAAGAATAGTTACTCTCTCTTGTGTTAGTCCAGTTTGTTAATTGCTTAACCTGAGTTTCTAACTCTGTAACAGATTCCAGGAGAGTGTTGAGTAACCGCGTTTGTACTCTGCCATGTTGCAACCAGCTATCAACTATTTGTGACAGGGCTTCCTCTGTAATCGTGTGGTCTGGGGTTATTGTGGGGGGAAGAGGTGCAGTTGGAGATTGGGGCACCAACTGAGTTGGGCCATGGTTAAGACCACAGGCTTCTCCTTTTTGAGATGTTGGGTACGATTTTATACCCACCAGAGATTGAAGTTTTGCTATCCAAACTTTTATTTTTAGAAAATAATTCATCATTGATTTTAATTTATATAATCCTCCTTGCTTAGGAGGTATATCCCTTAAATTCTTTGAATCAATATCTCCCGGTGCTTGGTTTTGCATCGGTTACTCGCTGAGGGTCTCAGAGTTCCCAAGCTTCTTCTGTCGTTAATGTTCGAAACATTCCACCACAGACAACATCAATCTTATGCCGGGTTTGGTCATTCAAACCTTCATAGAAAGTGAGCACTATTTGCCAATTCGTTACCTTATGACGAGGACACTTGTGCAGAAGATCTTTAAGGCGATTTCAACATTCCCAAAGAGATTCATTTGGGAATTGATGAAATGTTATAATAAGATGCCAGATCTTATTCATTTTACAGATTGGGAAGAACTTCATAAGAAACATACGCTCCAATTCGTTCCAATTAGCAATCGAATTTCGGGGCAAGGAGTGTATCCACTGCTTTGCTCTGTCTCTATGAGAATACAAGAACAATCTTAATCGAATAGATACTTCTGATAAGTTCTCAATTCAAATAATGGTGCATACTTTTATGAACTGATTTAAATGTGAATAGGGATCTTCATCCATTAGCTCGTGAAAAGTAGGGAGTATTTGGAACACATTGGGTGTAACTTCAAAAGTCCTATTACCGGCTGTAGGGGTAACTGAATACACGGGAGAGATGTAAGAGGTGTCAATGCATAGTACTCCCCCAATTTCTTGGTTACAATTTGGTTTTTACCTGCCATTCTGAATGGAATTTGAAACAAGGCAGGTTTTCTAGAAAAGTTATTAGTTTTGTTTTGATTTTATATGATTTTTATTTTAGAAGGTAGAGAGAAAAAAATCTGAGCTTCTAAATTTCGTGACTGACAAAAGTTGGAAACTTTTGATTCGTTGTGCCGAATAAACATGCAAAAGTTTTAAGAAGTGATAAAAGAGAATAAAAATATAAAGAAATTTTAAAAGAGAAAGATAAATACTTGTTTTCCTTAGATTAACAAAATAATAAGAGCTATCCCCAGCAACGGCGCCAAAAACTTGATCGGCTTATTTATATTTCTAATTAAGTCTTAACTTATTGCAAGCGCACAACGGAAATTGTAGAGCTAGTATAGGATCGCTCCCACGAAGATAGCTATTATTTATATTAATTTTATTTTCTGAAAACTTATATTTTTCTTTAAGATTTCCTAAACTACTGGAGAAATATGAATAAAGAATTTTCTAAATCTAAAGTGCATAAAAGTAAATCCTAATCCTCCAACTTCAGATTATGGTCGTCAATCACAACCTTTTGCTATTGGATATTTATAAAAGTAAATAGTACCGTTACACCATATATCAATTCTTCTAGCATTGGGCGTCAATCAATACTAAAGTCCTATCAACATAGATTTAATCTAATCAATAATTAACCAGAAATTTGGGCGTCAATTAAGCTCTAAAAAATTGAAGATAGAAAAGTAAAAACTATTACACTAATCTACAAATTCTAACTTGAGTCGTCAATTCAAATTAAAACTTGGAGATGCTTACAAAGTAGTAAATAAAAAAATAAAATTCTAAACTAGAAAGCAATAAAATTATATCTTTCACCCCTCATCCGCAGTCGTCATTTGCTTAAGAGAAACTACATATATCTACTCTAATCTTCAGCTCCCAATCACAGGCGCCAATTGCTCTTGAGAAACCTCAGATATTTAATCTACTCTAACTATTTTACACTACTTGATCAGAAGAAAATCTAACCTCAGTCGTCAATTGATGCTGAAATTCTTCGATGCCTATTCCAATATTGGGCCTCCTTATTTGTAGATCATAAGGGGTTGGTTTACAAAACTTCTAATTCTAATAAAAGAAATTAAACTATCCTAATATAATTCTACTTCTAATTTTGTTTTTTCTTCCTTTTAATAGTTGATATACTTTTAGAACATTCTTCAATCTTCAGCAGCAGAGTCCTTTAAGAAATCTTCTTCATCAATCTTCTCGGATTCGTGATTTGCAGAACTTCTTATTCAATAGATCTTCTAATTCTGGTTTAGGGCGGTGTAATTCGCACATGATCAGCAGCAGTGAGATGAGCTTCAACTGTAAAATCGTTAATACTGATTTTCTATCTTTGTTCTTCATTGGAAAATTGTAGTTTACGATTTTCTAGTTTCATTAAGGTTCATAGAGGGAAATCATAAAAGACGATTCTTCTTTCTGTCGTTTTGCTGGAAAATCGTAAATGACGATTTCTATCTTCATACTGTTCACTCTTATGACTACTCAGACGATTCTCTGGAAAATCGTAAATGTAGACACCCCCATTTTGCCCTCTCAGAATATACAAATCTGTTTGGTCAACCTTTGACCTCGCCCGTGACTTTGTAGAAAGGACTTACCTTCTCTGGAAATTTCACAATCCTAACATGGGAATCATGCGCTGAAATAATAGTACATGACCCCTAACCCTAAATTGGGGACCATATGCTGAAACAATAGTATATGGCTAAACACAGGCTGAAATAATAGCTCTGTGGCTTAGATCATAATGTAGGGAGACTATATACTGAAACAATAGTATATAGTCAATTGCATGCAAACCCACAGGCATGCAATCAGTCCCCTCTCAGACCAGACTTTCTTTCCCCAGACCACCTCGAGACTCAATTTCGCATCCCACATGGCATGCGTGATCGGATTAAGCGCCCTACCACAGGCGTGCAATTGGTCTTTGCCCGACCTAGTCTCATAGTCCTTGACCCCCAAGATTCCACGATTAAGCGCTACGGATGAAATGCTCAATCGGATTGCACACTCTGAACAAGGTGTGCAATTAGTCCTAACGTGATTAGAACTAAGAAACTTGGCTGAGCCAGTCAGCTGATCGCTCACTGAGTCCGTGACGGACTCAAAGTGATTAAGCATTGAAAAATCGGCGGGCAATTCAGTTAAACTCCTGAAACAGGGCGTTTAATTAAGAGAAAACCTATAAAAGAACTTTTTTATTTCAGCCCAAGGAGAGGAAAAATAAAGTGGAGGACAGAAAAATAAAGAGAGAACAGAGCGAATACAGAGAGAAACAGAGCCATGACTTCGAGATTCGAGTTTCAAGTCCTCCGTGTCCAAACTTCGAATTTCTAGATTCCTCTCTGTAGCCCCGACCTTAGGTAAGAAATTAGTTTTTAGTTCCCGACCTTAGTTTCAATTCTTAGATTTAGGTTTTTTTTAGTTTTAACCATTAATATTAAAATTTCAGTCTTAGATCGTAGCACCCTTTTATACTGTAATTTTAATATCTGGTTCTAGTTCTTAGTTTCTAGAACTAGTCCTCCATCTGACGACCTAATCATCGATCCTAAACTTCAATTCTATTCTGAAATCTTAATCTCCAGTCCTATCATTAATCTCTGGTTCTAGTTTTCAGTTTCTAGATCCAGTCCTTACGGTATGATTTTTTGATTTCGGTCTTGAATTCAGTCCTTAGATTTTTTAAATTCTAGTTTTCCATTCCTCAATTTAAGATTTCTAAAAATCCCAATTTATAATTTTATTTTTTTTAGTTTATAGTTTCATAATTTAATTCATAATTATAACCCGAAATTATTGACTTAAAAAATTTAAAAATTCAAAAAGTACTATCTTATAATCCAAAATCCAATTTGCTTTAATCTCAGTCACCCGATTTGCCCAAGGGAGCTTACGGAGGGTACTCGGGAACAAGGCCAATCCTCCTTAGCATAGCGGGCTCAAAACCCTTATTCCTAGAATTTTAGTAAAATTAGTTCCTTTATTTTAATTAAAATTTTGTAATACAATTAATTCATTGCTTTAATTAGAATTTTAATATAATTAGTTTATTTGCTTTAATTAGAATTTCAGTAAAATTAGTTCATTCACTTCAATTAGAATTGCAGTAAAATTAGTATATTTGCTTTAATTAGAATTTCAGTAGAACTAATATATTTGCTTTAATTAGAATTTTAGTATAATTAGCATGCTTGATTTAATTAGAGTTTTACTAGAATTAATATAGTTGCATTCCTAATAGGATTAGGAGACTTAATTAATTATACTTTCAATAGGATTAAAATATAAAACTAATTAGACTCCTAGTAGGATTAGGAGACGTAATCAATTAGACTTTTAATATGAGTAAAATACTAAAATCAATTAGATTTCTGATACGATTAGGAGACTAATAATAATTAGACTTCTAGTAAGATTAGGAAACTAAAGTAATTAGACTTCTAATAGGATTATAATATTTAAACCAAGTAACTTACACTAGGACTAGGACATTAAGATTAATCCACCATAATAAATTCACACAGTTAGACTCATAGTAGAACTAGGAAACTTAAGCCAATTAGAATTACAACAATAATAAGGAAAGAAGGAAAAACTAAACTATCTAAATTAGAAGAAGTGCCAGTGCTGCTGACGTTGGCAGACCAATGATTCAGTAAAGAAGTAACCCACACCTGCTCTAAAGCATGATCATTAACGTGTTGTAGCATCGTTAAATATCTGCAGCTGGCGATCACAACAAACTAAGAATCTTCCTAGAACCCCCCCCCTCCCCCCCCTTATTTTCAACATTCACAACAGTGCATTGCCAGAGTCCGCTCAAGACAGAATTGGGCCACTGATTCACCGGGGATCGAAAGGAACCCAGAAGAAGCCCTCACCAACAGTAAAGTACGATTCTTTGGCTTTCATAGTCTTTCACTCTTCAGAAATCATAAATAACGAGTTTTCATTCTATTTAGTTGGCGGAGCTTCGTCTTTTAGTTCTTTTATCATTCTTATTGCTTTTGAGTTTATTTTGGTTGATATTAACACTTTGACTCTATTTTACTATTTTTCCTTAATATTTGTATACCAACAACTTATTAGTAGCAAATTAAGTCCTAGCATCACTATGTTAAGGGTGATAAATTAGTAAATTATTTGACTGATCTAGTGTAGGCTGATGCCTACACTCAATTTTAGTTTCTTTTAATTTTTATATATCTATAAGAAGAAATTTCATTAACCATCTTTATATTCACCCCGTTTGACTCGTTGCAAATAAGAAAAACTTATGTTTTTCCTTAAAAAGAAACAACCATATCTCCTCACCAGTCCCCACCCCTTTCTTATATATATATATATATATATATATATATATATATATATATATATATATATATATAATGGGTATATGCTTTGGAGTGCATAAATGAATCCATAAACTCGAATCTTAGATCACATGCCACGTGATCCCAAAACAACACTCTTTTTAGGATCATGTGTCACGTGGCATGTGATCTATAAAATAAATTTTTAAAAATAAATTTTTTTGATGGTCAAACTTTGGGTATTGTCCCATACATCCAAGTGCATTGAATTTTTCTCCATTTGACCACATTTTGGACAGTAAGTATGCATCATATCATATCCAAACCTTTTGGGTGGCCTCTGATCATCTCAAGCAAGTTGTTGTTGCACCTAATCCATTGTAAGTATGCCATGTGGACCCCAAGTCAAATGCATGGATCCACCATGCATTCCAACCCAAATCCTCAGGCCTCTCTCTCTCTCTCTCTCTATATATATATATATACATATATAGAAATTAATAAATTAAAGAAAAAAATAAAAAGAAGATGAGAAAGAGAAGAGAGGCTACACGAGAGGCTACATTGTGAAAATCTTGATTTTTTTCATTAATCACTGTGTGCCTTTAAATAGACTTCTGTTTACACATATAATGAAGATAAACACAATCCCTAAGATTTCTAATCTTAACAAACTTCTTTTAAGATCTTAATCCTAATCTTAAACTTTGGTTAATAACAACCCTAGAAATTCTCTATTACTTCCATGCAATCGCATGTTCCTTTGAAGAAGACATGCGTCATGCGATTGGTTAAAAGAAAATAGACCTTTAGATCTTCGCGGTGATAGGGCCGAAAAATGCTTCGATCGTGTTTGTTGGTGGTCACTGTCTGTGAAGTTTATCTCTGTTGCATCTCGCTCATATTGGAGTCTGTCGCAGCCAGTGATCCACTAGATCAGGTCTGTCATGATCTCTCCCAAAAGTAATTGAAGACGAATCATACGACACAACTCTCTTTAAAGAGATCTTAAAGAAAGATGATGAGATCGTGAGGCTATAATGAGTGGTTATTGGAGGGATAAAATCTAAAAATTATTTTAAAAAAGAGTGGATTGAAAAAGGCATGAGCCATATTAGGGCTCTGATACCATTTAAAAATTACTAAAATAAAGAAGAAACTAAGAAGAAGATGAGAAAGAGAAGAGAGGTTGCACGAGAGGCTACATTGTGGAAATCTTGATGCTTTTTGTAATAACCCGAAATTTTCAAAAATGTTGAATCGTTGACCTTTCACGAGAATGCGACCTTTTGGCTGATTTGACCCAAGTCAAATATTTGACCTATGTAACGTGGTCTCGAAACCCCACTAGTTATGATTGGAGTATTCACCGAACACATTAAATCTCAACTCATACCCTATGTAGAGCGTAGGCATATTTGTGCATGTTGTACACGAACCCGAGCCCAAGCTTGAACTTGGACCTCAATCCAAATTTCAACTCGAACCGAGAGTAGACTCGAGCCCAATAATCCAACCTATTACATAGCACGTAAACTTGAACATGGGTTTATATGTGTAAATGTACATCATAGATTTCCTAACATTGCTACGCCCGACTATGCGTACGTGTTCGGTAAGGCACACGATACCTCCTTGAAACTTTTGAGTTTAATTAATTTAGAAAAAAATGTATTTTGTGTGAAAAGTGGTGCAGTTAGATAATTAGTTAACCGAAATATGGGAAGGCACCAACAGTAGAAGATTGGGTTTATAAGTGAGGCTGGATCTTGTGTTGTGACCCATGATGAGAAGCCCGTGCACCAACTCACGGTGTGCCAGCTTAACACCAAATTGGACCCCAAAAACTATGTTTTAGTTTGAGCCATTTCACATAGGCCAAGTGCGCAAGCCTGGCACGACACGCTGTACACGTGTGCAACCTAGAGACAATTTTTTAAAAATAGAACATTAGTAAGGTATTATAAGGATTAAGGCTGGACCAATCGATTAGTGTAATATCCCGAAAAATCACGTTAAACAATGACCTCGGGATCCGTGCCCAACTGGTCATAGGTTTGACCATGTAAGAGTTCACAAGTTAACGTAGAATATGATGAACGGATGAGATATGAGAATTCGAGTGAATATGTGGAGTGTGATGTAAATCTGAAGTCACATACACCTATTACGGTGCATGTGCTCAACACACAAACTAGAGGAGAGATAAAAGGGTTTAATAACCCTAAAATAGATGTTTGGTTGTTGAGAGGGAAGTAAAGAAGAGAGAGAGAGGAGTAAAGAAGGTGGATAAGCAAGGAGTTATCGTGAGTGTTTGGAAGGGGGGATTCAAGCATTTAAAAGACCGATTCGACACGAGGGATCCACTAGAAGCAAAGCTGGAACGCTAGCCTTTCCAACCCCTTTGACCAAATCAATTGGAGATTGATTGAAGGTAAAATTCATGTAAATTAGATGCATAGATTGAAGGGTTAAATTGTAATTAAAAATAGCTAAAATCATAGGAAAATGGCTTAGAAAAGAAAGAAAAATCATTTGAAAAAAGATTGAGAAGAACAGCCAAAAGGGGGCTGAATCTGGCCATTTCGATTAATTGAAAGTGAGATTCGATTAATCGATTTTAGCCAAGAAGTTGAAAAGTCAAAAGACACGATTTCGATTAATCGAACTGAGTTTCGATTAATCGATTTTGATTTTCGATTAATCGATTTTGGTATCGATTAATCGACTGGGAACCTCCAGTGAACTCCAGTGGAGGGGAGAAAAGAACTTGGAAAAATCTACTAATCGAAATGGGATTTCGATTAATCGATTTGGAATTTCGATTAATCGATTTGGGATCGATTAATCGATTTTGGGAATTCGATTACTCGAATTGAGAATCGAATGGATAGAGTGGAGAATTTTGATTAATCGAATTGGGATTCGATTAATCGAATGGGAATCTCGATTAATCGATTTTGAATTTCGATTAATCGATTTTAGAAATCGATTAATCGAATCAGATTCGATTAATCGATTTTGGAGTTCGATTAATCGACTGTGCCAGTTTTTGTTGACTTTTGAGTTTGACTTTAAAATTCTTGGAGGGTCTTGGACCTTCTTTGCTACATCTTTAGTGATGTATTTCGTATGTTATGTGGTACCACAGGTGGTACGTGTGAGCTTGGGCACAAGGAGCCACGTGGGACCTTGATACATGATCAAACAGAGACTTGAGGTAGGGAACACCTTGAACATGTACTTTATTTTGCAAGAGCATGTATGTAGTGATATAGAATTTAATTCAAACTGTTTTTGTTTCTTAAGAGTTGTGAAAAGTGTACGTGTGTGACATCTAAAAGAGTAATCATAATGAGCCATCCCCAGGGGATGAGGAAATAAAGAAATAAGAGCATCAGGTGTGATGCAAGTGAATGGATACATCCCAGGGATGTATCCAAGATTGAATTATGTCTGATAGAGCATAACTGATATAAGATAGCACACTTACACGGTGAATAACTATATGCAAAGCACCTGATATTTTTGTTATTTGAGGTTTGATAGGATACCCCATCGACGTGGCGGGATACCCACGGTGTGGCGGGATATCCGTGACCGTCTGGCTAAAACCGTGAGGCGGTCGAGAGCTTATCCAGTACGATAGCACACCCCAGGGGTGTTGAGTTGAGATAAGTGAAACCCCGCCACCAATCCCCAGGGGAAAGGGGCTTGGGTACTATTTGTATTCCCAGAGAATATATTTAAAACTGTCTATATAGATGACGATGAAGGGTATCTCATCGGGGCTCGATGCTATATTGCTCGGGGATTACTTAAGTTGAAAGGTTAAGTTTTGCTTTAGGCCTTTTCAGTGTCATTCATGAATAATTAAAAGACATGAGTAAACTACCAGTAAAATATGATTATTTTCAACTGTTGTTCATCAGTAACTGCATAAATACATCATGCATGGCATATCATGGAATATATGTGAGTTGTAATTTATATGTTCAATTGTGTTCTATTCCCTATTGAGCTAGGATGTAGCTCACCCTTTAGACTATACGTCGTAGGTCCACTATTAGCAGCTGCCGAGGCTTCAGGGGACGTTGACCCTGGTGAGTCAGACCCAGCACTTGGAGACGAGTTGGAGCCACCTCTTGAGGACTTCTTCAAGAGGACTCCGTTGTGCAGCTTTGAGAGTTTTGTGAGATTATTGGTACGGCTTGATATGTCAAGCCTTGTTTTTGGTTAAACAATGTAATTAAAGTTTAGGATTATTCTTTTGGGCGAACCATCTGTGATGATTAGCTATCATCGGTGGTTCGGATCGGTTCTCCATTCATGTAGAGGCATAAAGGTAGAACTGTCTTTTGAGAAATATCTATGTGATAATTTAATTTCGCAGCCTTATGTATTATTTTAGTTCAGCTCATTGCTTGATATACCAATGTTCCGTGCATAGCAAGGGGCACGATCAAGATGATCGTGCTGATGGCACAAGTTTCGGGGTGCCAAAATTCGGGGCTGTCACAGTTGGTATCAAAGCCATTCCTTTTAGCAATTCTGACAATCATTCTTTTTGTCAGAACATAGGGACTTCTGCTAACGAAACTTTAGTTTCAAATGCAGCCGTCAATGTCATCTAGAGGAAGGGGCCGACCGTGGGGAGGCCAACAGAGAAGTTTGCGTAGTGGAGATGATTACATCTCCCTACCAATCGCGTACCTTTAGGAGGCAGTGAGGCCCCAGTGGGCAGCAGTAGTAGACAACAAGAGGAAGAGGATCGAGATCGTCAGGATCAAGATCTGAGAGAACAGGGGAGAGTGAGAGAAAGACAAGAGGATAGAGAGGAGCGACAAAGAATGATGCATACCATGGAGACCATGGCAGCTGTCATGACACAACAAGCCGCATCCTTTGCAGATCATGCAGCGAGAGAACAACAGCCACCTACACCACCTGTAGGACCCGCACTGCCTGTGCCTTCATCCTTCACGGAGTTTAGGAGGATGAGACCTCCTTCGTTTTTTGGGCATGCAGACACGATGGCAGCAGAAAATTGGTTGATGGAAATGGAGAAAGTTTTTAGCGTGCTGACATGCACGGAGGACGAGAGTGTAAGATGGGCAACCTACATGCTAGACGGGGAAGCTGGGCCTTGGTGGAAGTCCGTGATACGGAATAGGGCCCAGGAGACCCCAGAGTTGCCGTGGACTTGGGAGGAGTTTGTTGAGGAGTTCAACAAACAGTATTTTCCAGAAGTGGTGAGAAACCAAATGGAGATTCAGTTTCTACAGTTAGTGCAGGGAGGATGACCGTGAGAGAGTATGGGGTTGAGTTTCTACGACTTGTCCATTTTGCTCCGGATTATGTCGTTACCGACATGATGAAGTCGAAGAGGTTTCAGCAAGGCTTGAAGCCTGAAGTTAGGGGAGGAGTAGCTCCATTTCAGCTAAGGACCTATGAAGAGGTCATGAGTAAAGCACTTGTGGTTGAAGAGGAGAATACAAATAGATATAGACAGAGAGAGCAACAAAGAGGAAGCAATGATCAAGGAAGAACGGGGAACTACGAACCGGTGAATTAAAAGTCAAGGTTCATGGCCTAAAATCAGAGACCACAGTTCCAAGGGGTTTCGGAAGACCGGCGCAGCAGCACAACCAACAGAGATTTCCACTACTTGCGTCGGAGAGACCTTTACGCTATGAGAGCCCTGCCATGTCTATTGACGCGACCGTCACACAGGGTTCTCGTACAGTTTCTTCCGTGCCTCGGGAGACTTGTGCAAAGTGTGGCAAGCCTCACAGGACAGTGGATTGCAGAGTGGGAACCAAGGATTGTTTCCGATGTGGCAAGGTGGGCCACTTGATCAAAGATTGCCCGGTGGTTGATAAGCGAAAGACGGTTTCAGTTGTTGCGCCACGACCCATTCAAGCACGGAAGTCGGTCGTTCATGGGAGAGCCTATGCAGTCACTGCTTAGGAAGCAGGGAACGTGTACGACATCATCCAAGGTGAGGTTCTTTTAAATAAAGAAATTCTAATTTCATTAAAATTTTAGATAGAGAAGGTGCATTCATTAGGAGTTGTGTAGATTCTTAGTCTAGATACTAAATTTATATGTGAATTAGGGGTGTAAATTGATGTGTAAATTATTGTATGTATGTATGTATACTATAAGTACTTTAACTGTATATGAGAAAGGATGCTTCGTTGGATATGACGCTAGAGTGTTGATAGACCCAGGGTCTACCCACTCATTCGTCACTCCACATTTTGCCAAGAGGATGAAGATCGTTCCAGAGGTGTTGGACTTTATCCTATCTATGTCTATTCCGACTGGAGAGTTAGTGGACACAGAGTTAGCTTGCAAATCCGTCATCGTAGCAATTCGAGATCTGGATGTGCATGAAATGGAGGCAAAGTTGATACTACTGGACATGCAAGGGTTTGATGTGATCCTTGGCATGGACTGGTTGGCACAACATTGTGCAACAGTCGATTGCAAGAACAAGGTGGTCATCTTCAGACCTAACACAAGAAGATCATTTCGGTTTCAAGGAGTGAGGTCATCACCTATGCCACTGATCTCAGCAGTAAGGGCTGAGAGAATGATCAGAAAGGGTTGCAGTGGATACTTGGCTTTCCTAAAAGAGAACAAGGAAGAAAAGATAGAAGCAGTGGTTAAATGGGAGCAACCAAAGACAGTGACCGATGTCCGAAGTTTTCTTCGGTTAGCAGGCTATTATCGACGTTTCGTCGATGGGTTTTCGAAGATATCGGGACCTCTCACGAAGTTGACACGAAAGGATTCAAGATTTGAGTGGAGTGAGGCATGCGAGAAGAGTTTTCAAGAACTCAAGACGAGACTCACTTCAGCTCCAGTGCTAGCGGTTCCTTCAGGCAGTGGAGGATACACAAAGTACAGTGATGCGCTGTACAATGGTTTGGGTTGTGTGCTCAACCAACACAAGAAAGTGATAGCTTATGGATCAAGACAGCTGAAAGAACACGAGAAAAATTACCCGACTCATGACTTGGAGCTAGCAGCAGTCATTTTTGCGCTGAAGATTTGGAGACATTACTTGTATAGTGAGACATTTGAAATTTTCACCGATCATAAGAGCCTCCGATACCTGTTTACACAGAAAGAGCTCAACATGAGACAACGCAGATGGATGGAGTTCCTCAAGGACTATGATTGTTCTATACAATACCATCCAGGCAAGGCTAACATAGTAGCCGATGCTTTGAGTCGGAAGAGTTCAACATAGTTAGCTTGTTTGATTTTGGGTATGCACCGGTGGAAACTATTGGAAGACTTGGCACTCTATGATGCAAACATTGAATTGAGAGCTACAGGATCCTTTTTGACTAACATATTAGTGAAACCAGTAATATTTGAGCATATCCATGATCTACAGGGGAAAGATCCGACATTAACAAAGATCCATCAAGACGTGATTGAGGGCATCAGGCCAGACTTCTCAGTAAAAGAAGATGGTTCCTTATTGTTCAAAGGTCGTCTCTGCATTCCATACAATGCCGACCTAAGACGAACAATTCTAGATGAAGCCCACAAGTCAAATTATGCTATCCACCCTGGTAGCACCAAAATGTACCAAGACTTGAAAAAGAACTATTGGTGGAGAGGTTTGAAGCAAGACGTGGCCGAATACATGTCACGGTGTTTGACCTGTCAGCAGGTGAAGATTGATCATAGGCATCCTGCTGGACTATTGCAGCCTTTACCAATACCAGAATGGAAGTGGGAATCGATCTCGATGGATTTCATTGTGGGATTACTGCGTACTGCCAAGAGACACAATGCCATTTGGGTAGTCGTAGATCGATTGACCAAATAAGCGCACCTCTTACCTTACAATACGATGTATACAGTAGGAAGACTGGCAGACTTATACATGAAGGAGATCGTAAGGTTACACGGGATTCCGAGCAGCATAGTTTCAGATCGTGATCCACTATATACGTCCAAGTTTTGGAAGAAATTTCAAGAAGGAATGGGAACGCGACTAGATTTTAGTTCAGCTTTCCATCCTCAAACTGATGGGCAGACAGAGCGAGTGAACTAAGTGATAGAAGACATGCTCAGAGCGTGCACGCTGGATATGCAAGGATATTGGGATGAGTATCTACCGTTAATCGAATTCGCATACAACAACAGTTTCCAAACGAGCATTGGCATGGCACCGTATGAAGCTCTGTACGGACGACGATGTAAATCACCCCTCAATTGGGAAGAAACAGGTGAGAAGTTTATTTTAGGGCCAGAACTACTTGAAGACAACGCCACTATCGTGCGAATAATCAGAGAAAGGCTGAAGTCAGCACAGAGTAGACAGAAAAGTTATGCCAACATCAAGCGGACTAGTGTCGACTATAAAGTGGGTGAACACGTGTTTGTGAAAGTGTCGCCGATAAAAGGCATAATGAGGTTTGGCAAGAGAGGGAAGTTAAGTCCCCGTTATGTTGGACCATTTGAAATTTTGGGACGCGTAGGTGAAGTTTCTTATCGCATTGGATTACCACCGTTATACGATCGGGTACATAACATTTTCCACATATCAATGCTCAGAAAGTATGTGAACGATCCATCACATGTGTTAGGAAGTCAACCTTTGGAGATGTGTGAAGACATGAGCATGATAGAAGAACCGGTGGAGATCTTGGATCGAAAGGAACAAGTACTGCGCACTAAAGTGATTCCCTTAGTGCTTGTTCGATGGAAAAATCATCCGAATGAAGAGGCTACATGGGAACGAGAGGCCGATGTGAAAGAACAATATCCAGCTTTGTTTCTGACCACTTGAGAGTCAAATGTAACCCGCAAACATGTTTGTGGATTTTAACGACACTTGTAATTCAATGGAAGTTTTGATCAAAGTATGATAAAGAAACAAAATTTTTATGCACACATGATCTTGAGAATATTTTTCGTAGACCAAAGGATCAGTTGGTATCATAAACCACCTAGATAAATCAAATAGACAGGGAAACTTGAAAATCTACAGAAATTGAGCAAAACTGATTAATCGATTTTCAAATCGATTAATCGATTTTCAAATCGATTAATCGATTTGGAAATTCGATTAATCGATTTGGCTCGATTAGTCGACTGGCATGTGCCAGTGACTGGGAAAGTGAATAAGGATTAGAAAAATGACAGAGTGAAATTTCGATTAATCGATCTTGGTTTCGATTAATCGATTTAGGTTTTCGATTAATCGAATTGAAGATTCGATTAATCGAACAAATTGAGAATTTTGAAAGAACTTAGAAGGATTTTGTGAAATTTCGATTAATCGAGGAGGAATTCGATTAATCGATTAGTGGTTTCGATTAATCGAACTGGAAATTCGATTAATCGATTGACTTAAAGAAATTAGAAAAATTTGAAGTATGGGGAACGATTTCGATTAATCGATATGAAATTCGATTAATCGATTTGAGATTTCGATTAATCGAATCAAAGTTCGACTAATCGAATAACTTAAAGAATCCTGAAAATTTTGAAAGGACTGCACGATTTCGATTAATCGAAGTGAAATTCGATTAATCGATTTTGAATTTCGATTAATCGAAATGGATTTCGATTAATCGACTGGCTCGCGCCAGTGAGCTCAAAAAACTTGAAATTTTAAACGGATACGATTTCGATTAATCGAAATGGTTTCGATTAATCGATTTTGACTTTCGACTAATCGATTTTGGAAATCCATTAATCGATTTCGCACGGCTTAACCTCATTTTGAATCTCGATTAATCGATTTTGGATTTTGATTAATAGAGTCGGAGCCTATATATATAAATTAGGGGATTTTGTTCCCCATCCGAAATCATTTGAGCTTTTCAGTGTTGGGCGCCTTTTCTCCTTCTTCTCCGGCCATCCATCTGAGCTAGGGTTTTGGATTTCCTTCGTCGATTTCGGACCAAGGACGCTAACTTTCACCACGAAACCTACGGTAAACCCTAATTCAACTCTTTTTCTTCAAATTCGAACCATAAAACCCTAGTTTCTTGAATTTTCGCCATAATGCCGCTGAAAACCCCCGGTTGTCTTCGACAAAGGTGACCTCTAAACTCTCAGTTCGGCGTAAGAACGCCGCACCACCACCACCTACCCCATCACCGTCGGCATCGAAGACCACCTCGGGTTCGACGAGCGCATCCTCGCGCGAGTCTTCACGCGAATCGACACCCATGCCGCCACCACCCACTAACGTACTACAACCCAATGAGTGGTGGGAGGCGAAGACCTTCGAGGTTGAATACATCATCGACCCAACCCTCTTTACGAACCCCGATGTACTGGGTGAGACCCATACCTACGCACCTTTGGGTTATTTTCGAGGACGAAAATTCCCAAGGTGGGGAGGATGTAATATCCCAAAAAATCACATTAAATAATGACCTTGGGATCCGTGCTCGACTGGTCATAGGTTTGACCATGTAAGAGTTCACAAGTTAATGTAGAATATGATGAACGGATGAGATGTGAGAATTCGAGTGAATATATGGAGTGTGATGTAAATCTGAAGTCACATACACCTATTACGGTGCATGTGCTCAACACACAAACTAGAGGAGAGATAAAAGGGTTTAATAACCCTAAAATAGATGTTTGGTTGTTGAGAGGGAAGTAAAGAAAAGAGAGAGAGGAGTAAAGAAGGTGGATAAGCAAGGAGTTATCGTGAGTGTTTGGAAGGGGGGATTCAAGCATTTAAAAGGCCGATTCGACACGAGGGATTCGCTAGAAGCAAAGCTGGAACCCTAGCCTTTCCAACCCCTTTGACCAAATCAATTGGAGATTGATTGAAGGTAAAATTCTTATAAATTAGATGCATAGATTGAAGGGTTAAATTGTAATTAGAAATAGCTAAAATCATAGGAAAATGGCTTAGAAAAGAAAGAAAAATCATTTGGAAAAAGATTGGGAAGAACAGCCAAAAGGGGGCTGAATTTGGCCATTTCGATTAATCGAAAGTGAGATTCGATTAATCGATTTTAGCTAAGAAGTTGAAAAGTCAAAAGACACGATTTCGATTAATCGAACTGAGTTTCAATTAATCAATTTTGATTTTCGATTAATCGATTTTGGTATTGATTAATCGACTGGGAACCTCCAGTGAACTCCAGTGGAGGGGAGAAAAGAACTTGGAGAAATCGACTAATCGAAATGGGATTCCAATTAATCGATTTAGAATTTCGATTAATCGATTTGGGATCCATTAATCGATTTTGGGAATTCGATTACTCGAATTGAGAATCGAATGGATAGAGTGGAGAATTTCGATTAATCGAATTGGGATTCGATTAATCGAATGGGAATCTCGATTAATCGATTTTGGAAATCGATTAATCGAATCAGATTCGATTAATCAATTTTGGAGTTCGATTAATCGACTGTGCCAATTTTTGTTGACTTTTGAGTTTGACTTTAAGATTCTTTGAGGGTCTTGGACCTTCTTTGCTACATCTTTAGTGATGTATTTTATATGTTATGTGGTACCATAGGTGGTACGTGTGAGCTTGGACACAAAGAGCCACGTGGGACCTTGATGCATGATCAAACAGAGACTTGAGGTAGGGAACACCTTGAACATGTACTTTATTTTGCAAGAGCATGTATGTAGTGATATAGAATTTAATTCAAACTGTTTTTGTTTCTTAAGAGTTGTGAAAAGTGTGCGTGTGTGACATCTAAAAGAGTAATCATAATGAGCCATCCCCAGGGGATGAGGAAATAAAGAAATAAGAGCATCAGGTGTGATGCAAGTGAATGGATACATCCCAGGGATGTATCCAAGATTGAATTATGTCTGATAGGGCCTAACTGATATAAGATAGCACACTTATACGGTGAATAACTATATGTAAAGCACCTGATATTTTTGTTATTTGAGGTTTGATAGGATACCCCACCGACGTGGCGGGATACCCACGACTGACGCGGCAGGATATCCGTGACCGTCTGGCCGGCGAAAACCGTAGGCTGTCACGGAGGCTTATACGTACCTGATGGCACACCCTAGGGGTGTTGAGTTGAGATAAGTGAAACCCCGCCACCAATCCCCAGGGGAAAGGGGCTTGGGTACTATTTGTATTCCCAGAGAATATATTTAAAACTGTCTATATAGATGACGATGAAGGGTATCTCATCGGGGCTCGATGCTATATTGCTCGGGGATTACTTAAGTTGAAAGGTTAAGTTTTGCTTTAGGCCTTTTCAGTGTCATTCATGAATAATTAAAAGACATGAGTAAACTACCAGTAAAATATGATTATTTTCAACTGTTGTTCATCAGTAACTGCATAAATACAACATGCATGGCATATCATGGAATATATGTGAGTTGTAATTTATATGTTCAATTGTGTTCTATTCCCTATTGAGCTAGGATGTAGCTCACCCTTTAGACTATACGTCGTAGGTCCACTATTAGCAGCTGCCGAGGCTTCAAGGGACGTTGACCCTGGTGAGTCAGACCCAGCACTTGGAGACGAGTTGGAGCCACCTCTTGAGGACTTCTTCAAGAGGACTCCGTTGTGCAGCTTTGAGAGTTTTGTGAGATTATTGGTACGGCTTGATATGTCAAGCCTTGTTTTTGGTTAAACAATGTAATTAAAGTTTAGGATTATTCTTTTGGGCGAACCATCTGTGATGATTAGCTATCATTGGTGCTTCGGATCTGTGATGACCCGACTTTTCCAATCCCTCAGGTATAGGAAAGGCCGGTTCGCCAACCTATCGAATAAACGATAAGCCGGACAAACAGGGCACATATCAGAGTAAAGGGCAATAAATATCCATAGCTAAAATAAATGCGGAAGCAATTAAAAGTAAAGAACCACCGATGATGGCCAACCATCATCGAAACATGGCCCATAACAGAAATCAACGTCAAGTATAAAACTATGATATCCAACTAAAATGGGCCCACAAATTCAAATCTAACTCTCACCACAAATAAGAAAATCAGTAAGTTCTATACTGGGAAAAACTCCTCAGGAGGAACCTCAAGCTCTTCCTCAGGCACGTAGTCAGGGTCAGTCTCACAGCCCTGAATAGCCACGTCAGTACCTGAACCTGTGACGTATAGTCGGAGTGAGCTAACCAACAAAGCTCAGTAGAAGAAAGACATCTACGGCATTTTACTTTAACTAACATGGTTTCAAAACAAATATCGGAATATAGCTTGTCAAACATATAAGCAGATAATAAACTGAATTTAGGTGCGGAATTCATATGTAAGATTTATTTCTAAATGTGTGAAAACAGTTTCAAGAACAGATCACGGTGTTTGATCTTAGTTTCTCTAACTTCTATATGCAAAGTTCAATAATTCATGACTTAATCCTCAACTTAAAATACCTCCGAGTAAACTATATCTCGAAGCGGGAATATAGCCGATGGGAACCCTACCTACCATAAATGCGTTCATGAACCCTTTTAGGATGCAACAAGCCCCTACGTAATGAGGAAACTTGTGCGGGGAAGTTGTTAGAATTTTGAGGGTCGTTCGGTCAATCATAAAACAAATGCGAGATACTAATATAAATCGGATGCAAGTCTCTTATACATAGTTGGGTTCTTGATTTGATTTTTGGAGTTTAAGCGATTCGTGTTTGAGATTGAGTAGATTTAGATTTTCAGTCATTCATATCAATTTCAGTTTACAGATGTGATTTCAATGGCATATGCAAGTTCAAAGATTTTAATTCAAAATATCCATGCGAATTAAAATAAAATACTGTAAAGATGATATTCTCCTACCAAAAGTCGGAGTAATGCGAAGTCAAGCAAAGTCCTATTGATGGCCTCTCGCTCTCAATCAAAATCACAATATACGTTCATGCATTAAAATTAACTCTAATTACTAATAATATAGACCTATTTAAGTGTTTCCTCAAAAACAAGTCAAAACAGGCAAGTTGCGCAAATCCTAGAATTTGATGTAACATTCACATATATTTTTGACCATCAAGACGATTGATTCATGAGTTGGTCAAAACATGAAAGGTGTAGATTTTTCTATTATCTTTCTAACGCAAAAGGAATCGTCTCAATCGAAGTTTGAGATAAAAAGTTATGGCTAAAATACTAAGGCAATGTCGGAGTTCAGTGATACCTCGCTCGAGCGATGATAATAGCTCGCTCGAGCGATTTGACGTAACATTCTCATATATTTTTAACCATCAAGACGATTGATCCATGAGTTAGTCAAAACATGAAAGTTGTAGATTTTTCTATTAACTTTCCAACACAAAACTAATCGTCTCAATCGGAGTTCAGGATAAAACGTTATGACTAAACTACTAAGGCAATGTCGGAGTTCGGTGATACCTCACTCGAGCGATGATAATAGCTCGCTCGAGCGAGCTACAGCGACGCGATTTTGCTGGTTTTCACCTGAATCGAAACCCATACATCCCAAAGAAAAACCCATGGCTAATCTAATGATTTAATCAAAAAGTTTAATTAAAACGTACCTTTAATCTAAGGATTCCTAGATTAGAAATGAGTCACGCGAATGTAGCTTCGGAACGAAACCGACGGGTTTCCTCAACGATTCGCGCCGCGATCGATCCCACGAGTTCACAGAGACAACTCCAACACGCCCCCAATGATCTCAACCTCTCCCAATAGCCAACTACGAATCCAAGGTTGATTCAAGTTCTTTCTAAGGTTTAAGTGTTTTCAACAAAGAGGATTCTAGAGAAGGAGGTTTTCTAAATCGATCTCCTACGATGATTGAAGAAAAGAGAAGACGGAGTTTCACACGGTTGGGTAACTATCAAACGACTACGGTTCTTCACGGCACTCACGTCTCTTCCTCTCTTAACAAAACCTAGTATAATACGGGAATGCAATTCCTTCTTATAATAGGATTGCTCACAAAGTTAAACACACACACACATCTTATGTATTATACACTTCTAATTTTAAAACTCAAGTCCGGTGTTGGCGCTACAAGGTCGGTGCACAACTTTCGCACGAGGGTCCAAATGGGCTCTAAATTAAAATCATCGCAATCACATCTAGATAAAAATCCAAAACAAATGGTGGCGTCGGTTCAGGCGAATACACTCACGAGTCCGATCTAACTCGGGTTCAAAATACGGGTCTTTACATTCTACCCTCCTTAGGAATTTTCGTCTCGAAAATGTACGGATAGCTAAACCGAACTGCGGTAAGTCCTTATCCTAACACCAGTATAAGGCAAAATTGAAACAGTCTAAAGTCAAAGAACTTTGGTCGCGATGCGGTAGGCTTCACTAAGCACGCTTTCAATGGTCGGGATTCGTAGTAACCTGGATGTACTGCGTGTGGCATCCCATACTGCCATAGAGGATTGCATCCGTACATGGATGCATACCTTCCCAAGTGTCATGTGCCTGGAAACATACTTCACCATGACACAAACCTAGCACACACACCTACCTCACCCTTTTGGTAATTATTTGAGCAGAAATTTCAGATGTCAGAATCGAATACTTATTCAAAAGCATGATCACATGCCCGGTAACATGTTCTAACTGATGACACGGGTTCCAACAGACATACGGTTCTAACCGAGAATGAATAAATATGACATTTAAGATTTTATTGTGTGATCGTTATAGATATATATGTAAAGCGTCGATGTTATCAACCAATTTAACATTGAAGACTTGAAGAAATTCTCCCTTTTTTTTTTTTTTTTTTTTTTTTAAAGACGCAAATTCAAGAATTTAAAGGTACGTATGGTTTTCTTACATAACTATAGTTTACAATATACCTTCACTCGAAAAGTTATGGAAATTGCTCGCGAATCTTCGCTTCACGCTCCCATGTGGCTTCCTCTGAAGAATGGTTCCGCCACTTCACGAGTACTAAGGGAATGCTCTTTGTCCGTAAGATTTGTTCTTTACGATCAAAGATTCGTATCGGTTCCTCAACCAAGGATAGGTCTTCTTGGAGCTCAATGGGCTGGTAGTCCAATACGTGAGTCGGGTCCTTAACATATCTTCGTAACATGGACACATGAAACACGTGCATTTTCGATAGCTGCGGTGGCAAGGCTACTCGATAGGCAACCTCGCCGACTCGGCCCAATACCTCGAAAGGTCCAACATAGTGCGGACTCAGCTTCCCACGCTTTCCAAAACGCATCACGCCTTTTGTAGGAGAGATTTTGACAAATACGTTATCTCCCACCTTAAACTCAACATGGTTTCTTTTCAGATCAGCGTAGCTCTTCTGACGACTTTGAGCAATGCGTAGTTTCTCACGGATTAACCGAACTGTCTCGGTTGTATTCTCCACGATCTCGGGACCTAAAATGAGTTTCTCACCTACTTCTTCCCAATTAAGCGGAGACCTGCACCGTCGTCCATATAAAGCTTCGTAGGGTGCCATGTCGATGCTAGCCTGGTAACTGTTATTGTAGGCGAACTCGATCAGCAATAAATGTTGGTTCCATGACCCCTGAAAATCCAACATGCAACCACGTAACATATCTTCTATAATCTGATTCACCCTCTCAGTCTGCCCATCGGTCTGAGGATGGAATGCTGTACTATAATCGAGCCTAGAGCCCATTCCTTCTTGAAATCGTTGCCAAAACTGAGATGTATACATCGGGTCTCTATCGGATACGATACTGACCGGTATACCATGCAGCCTAACTATTTCCTTGATGTATAATTCTGCGAGCTTGTTGGCGGTATACGACGTATTATAAGGAAGGAAGTGTGCGGACTTAGTCAATCGATCCACAATGACCCAGATGGCATTGTATTTTCTTAATGTTCTGGGCAATCCTAAAATAAAGTCCATAGAAATGGCCTCCCATTTCCACTCAGGTATCGGTAGTGGTTGCAACAGTCCTGCCGGATTTCGATGATCCACCTTTACTTGCTGACACACAAGACATCTCGAGACATACACAGCGACATCTTTCTTTAAACCTCTCCACCAGAAGCTTTTCTTTAAGTCCTGGTTCATCTTGGTACTGTCAGGGTGAATAGCGTACATAGACTTATGAGCCTCTTCCAAAATAGTGTCCCGAAGCTCAGTACTAGTTGGTACGCATACCCGATTTCTAAACAACAAAGTGTCATCATCTTTGATAGAAAAATCTATTTTGCTTCCCCCAATCACATCCCGTCTGATAGCCATAAGTTCATCATCCGTCATCTGAAGTCTGCGAATGTTCTCATAGAGGGTGGAACGAATCACCAGTGTAGCCATTAACGCACCTGAACCTTTTACGTCAAATCTCATGCTACTTAGAGCCATATCTTCCAATAGATGCCATCTTCGCACCCTGCCACTACGTTTGCTTTCCCGGGGTGGTACTGGATGGTACAATCATAATCTTTCAAGAACTCCATCCATCGATGCTGTCTCATATTCAACTCCTTTTGTGAGAAGAGATACTTGAGACTCTTATGATCGGTAAATATATCGAAGGTCTCCCCATAAAGGTAATGCCTCCAGATCTTCAGAGCAAAATCACTGCGCCGCCAACTCAAGATTATCGTCGGGTAATTCTTCTCATGGTCTTTTATCTAGACCCATAAGCAATGACTCTCTCATTCGTTAAGCACGGCCTAAACCCCATATGATGCATCATCAGATATCGCAAAGCCTCCCTTGCCTGATGGTATAGCAAGTACTGGCGCAGTAGTCAATCGTTTCTTGAGTTCCTGAAAACTTTGCTCACACTGCTCTGTCCAATCAAATTTAGTATTCTTCTTCGTAAGTTGTGTAAGAGGACCTGATATCTTGGAGAAGCCCTCCACAAACCTTCATAGTATCACCAAACCAGGAAACTACTGAACCTCGTAACGGTCTTTGGCTATTCCCCAATTCATCGACTCAATCTTCTTTGGGTCAATGTAATACCGGTCTCGGAGATAACATGGCCTAGGAAACTAACGCTCAAGCCAAAACTCACACTTACTAAGTTTTGCATATAGCGATGGTCTCTAAGGGTTTGTAGAGCCACTTTCGCGAGATGTTGCTCGCATGTTCTTCGCGTCTTTGAATAGATGAGGATGCCATCTACAAAAACTACTACAGACTTGTCCAAATGTGACTTGAATATCCGGTTCATCAAGTCCATAAATGACACGGTGCGTTGTCAACCCAAATGGCATGACCAAGAACTCTAGTGCCCATATCGGGTTCTCAACGCCTCTTGAATGTCTTGAGACTTAACTTTCAATTGATGGTAGCGACCTCAAGTCGATCTTAGAAGAACCTTGCTCCTGTAATGGCGATCGACGGATCATCAATTCTTGGAAGTGGATAATAGTTCTTAATTGTCAACTTATTTAGCTGGCGGTAATCGATGCAAAGCCGCATTGAACCGTCTTTCTTCTTTACAAATAGAACCGGTGCTCCCCTGGGTGACACACACTGTCTAATAAAGCCCTTATCTAGCAGTTCCTGAAGCTGCTCCTTCAACTCTTTCAATTCTGCAGGCGCCATTCGATACGGAGCTTTTGATACTGGTTCAGTACCCGGCGCTAACTCAATTGCAAACTCAATCTCCCTGTCAGGTGGTAATCCCGGTAGATCTTCAGGAAAAATATCTGAATACTCGCAAGCAATCGTAATATCTGCAATATTTTTCTTCTCCTCCTTATGATCTTGCAAGTAGGCGGATAACCACAACACCTCTCTCATCATACAGTGCCTTTCGAATGGCGTAGATAAATGGTATCACACAAGATTTGACTCATAAAATCGAAAAGATTTTCTCTTCAAGCGGAATGTTACAATCTTCGAAGACAATCTACGCCGCATGGTAAGTAGATAACCAATCCATCCCTAGTATCACGTCAACCCTTCCATGCTCAAAATGATCAAATCACCGTCTCGTGGTCTTCGATCATCACAATCAGCGATTGACACATGGTATCGGTGCTCACCGAAGTTGCCGTAGGAATTGACCGCCAAGATGAAATCAAGGGCCTTGGGAATGATTCCCAACTTCTCGTGACAGGAGTAACAAAGAATGTGTAGACCGGTGGTCTATCAACACTCGCTTGGTTTTGCTTACATCGCTCCCCCGATGCATAAAAAGGGTACCTTAGTTTAGACAAGCATTTCAGTTAAAAGTTTCTAAGCATGTGTGTTCATCCATAACTTATTAACAAAATTTATTAAATATCAAGCAATTATATATAACACATAAAATAAGAAGACATCTCAACTTTTTATGCATCGGGGAACACGTCGTTCGATGTTTCAGCTTCTTGAGCCATCACGGCATAAGCTCGACCTTGAACAGTAGGTCGGGTCGATCTTTGAGTAGAAGCCGAACTAGTTCTTCCCTTGTCCTCCTGAGGACAATCCTTAACCATGTGTCCGATTGCGCCACACCGAAAACACGCTCCAGTGTTCCTCCTACAATCCTCGGTCTTGTGTGGTTTCCTGCACCTTAGGCACATAGTGACCGAAACAAAAGATGGTGCACAAGAGGATCCCTGTGCCACTGAAGCTCCACTAGCATTAGAACCCGCTGGTCGTACGGATTGCACAGGTGATGATGCTGCCAATCTCTGATAAGGGGTTGGTTCAGAAGAAAATGTTGGTCTAGAAAATGCAGGTTGAGTAAGGTTCATCATGCTTTGTAAACTTGGCCCTCTTATTTTCATAAGTACCTGACTGCCCTTGTACAACCCTGTCCTTGTTCGGCTGACTGCTTCTCAAAAACTGCTTTTGAATTTCTTCCTCTACTATGAGGGCCTTTGACAGTACTCCTCCATATGTTTCCATTTCCCACATAGCCACGCTCTCCTGTATACTCGGCCTAAGATCCAGCTGAAATTTTCTAGCCTTCATCATATCGGTGGCCACATGTTGAGGTGCAAACCTTGAAAGTCGCGTGAACTCATCTCCATACTCACGCACTGACATTGTCCCCTGCTTCAGCTCGATGAACTGAACTTCCATCTGATGCCTAACGATCTTGGGAAAATCGATCGTTGAACGCTTCGATAAACTCAGCCCATGTCCAAGGAGTATTGGGAAACTCCTGCTCCCGGTGTCTAGCCACGGACTTCCACCATGGTCCAGCCTGTCCATCTAGTTTGAAGGTTGCCCATCTAACCTTCTCGACATCGGTGCACTGAAGCACCTCGAAGATCTTTTCCATCTCATCCAACCAACCTTTAGCTTCCATCGGGTCGGTCTGTCCAGAAAAATTTGGAGGTCTCATCCTCCCAATTCGCAAACTCGATGATTGTTGTTGTTGTCCAAACAGAAATCAGCTCGCTTTGTTTGGCGATTCTGACGATCTCGGTGGCCGGACTTTCCAACACTTGTTCCATTCTTTCACCCCACCTCTATCAACTCCGGCTCCTATAGGGAATGCATTAGAACCAGATCTGAAGGCAACTCCCTTGATGTACCGACACCTTCAGAATGTCCTCTAAAGGCACCGCCCTACCTCTGCCTCGCCTCTAAATCTTGGGGCCCATCTTGATCGTTATTGTGAACACCACAACATCAGTCAACATTGATTGTAAAGACAATTACAAAGCGATACTAGTGATTACGGACCTAACGACATGACTCGATGCTACATGCGGTCACGGTTAGTTCTCATGGGTCCTTAGAGAATCTAAAACCATGGCTCGATACCAACCACGTGACCCGACTTTTCCAATCCCTCGGGTATAGGAAAGGCGGTTAAGCCAACCCTATCGAATAAACAATAAGCCCGACAAACAGGGCACATATCAGAGTAAAGCGCAATAAATATCCATAGCTAAAATAAATGCGGAAGCAATTAAAAGTAAAGAACCACCGATGATGGCCAACCATCATCGAAACATGGCTCATAACAGAAATCAACGTCAAGTATAAAACTATGATATCCAACTAAAATGGGCCCACAAATTCAAGTCTAACTCTCACCACAAATAAGAAAATCAGTAAGTTCTATACAGGGAAAAACTCCTCAGGAGGAACCTCAAGCTCTTCCTCGAACGCGTAGTCGAAATTGATCTCACGTACACGAATAGCCACGTCGATTACTGAACACACGAACAAAGCTCGAGAAGAAAGACATCTACGGTATTTTACTTTAACTAACATGGTTTTAAAACAAATATCGAAATATAGCTTGTTAAACATATAAGCAGATAATAAACTGAATTTAGGTGCGGAAATCATATGTAAGATTTATTTCTAAATGTGTGAAAACAGTTTAAAGAACGAATCGATGTTTGATATCTTAGTTTCTCTAACTTCTATATGCAAAGTTCAATAATTCATGACTTAATCCTCAACTTAAAATACCTCCCAAGTAAACTATATCTCGAGAGCAGGAATATAGCCGATGGGATCCCCTACCTACCACCGTCGTTCATGAACCCTTTTTCAGGATGCAACAAGCCCCTGCGTAAAGAGGGAAACTTGTGCCAGGAAGTTGTTCAGGAATTTTTGAGGGGTCGTTCAGGTCAATCATAAAACAAATGCAGATACTAATATAAATCAGATGCAAGTCTCTTATACATAGTTCAGGTTCTTGATTTCAGATTTTCAGAGTTTAAGCAGATTCAGGTTTCAAGATTCAGGTAGATTTAGATTTTCAGTCATTTATATCAATTTCAGTTTACAGATGTGATTTCAATGGCATATGCAAGTTCAAAGATTTTAATTCAAAATATCCATGCGAATTAAAATAAAATACTGTAAAGATGAGATTCTCCTACCAAAACTCGGAGTAATGCGAAGTCAAGCAAAGTCCTATTGATGGCCTCTCGCTCTCAATCTACATCACAATATACGTTCATGCATTAAAATTAACTCTAATTACTAATACTATAGACCTATTTAAGTGTTTCCTCAAAAACAAGTCAAAACAGGCAAGTTGCGCAAATCCTAGAATTTGACGTAACATTCTCATATATTTTTAACCATCAAGACGATTGATTCATGAGTTGGTCAAAAAATAAAAGTTGTAGATTTTTCCATTAGCTTTCCAATGCAAAATGAATCGTCTCAATAGGAGTTCGGGATAAAAAGTTATGGCTAAAATACTAAGGCAATGTCGGAGTTCAGTGATACCTCGCTCGAGCGATGATAATAGCTCGCTCGAGCGATTTGATGTAACATTCTCATATATTTTTGACCATCAAGACGATTGATCCATGAGTTAGTCAAAACATGAAAGTTGTAGATTTTTCTATTAGCTTTCCAACACAAAAAGAATCGTCTCAATCGAAGTTTGGGATAAAATGTTATGACTAAAATACTAAGGCAATGTCGGAGTTCGGTGATACCTCGCTCGAGCGATGATAATAGCTCGCTCGAGCGAGCTACAGCGACGCGATTTTGCTGGTTTTCACCCGAATCGAAACCCATACATCCCGAAGCAAAACCCATGGCTAATCTAATGATTTAATCAAAAAGTTTAATTAAAACGTACCTTTAATCTAAGGATTCCTAGATTAGAAATGAGTCACGCGAATGGAGCTTCGGAACGAAACCGACGGGTTTCCTCAACGATTCGCGCCGCGATCGATCCCACGAGTTCACAGAGACAACTCCAACACGCCCCCAATGATCTCAACCTCTCCCAATAGCCAACTACGAATCCAAGGTTGATTCAAGTTCTTTCTAAGGTTTAAGTGTTTTCAACAAAGAGGATTCTAGAGAAGGAGGTTTTCTAAATCGATCTCCTACGATGATTGAAGAAAAGAGAAGACGGAGTTTCACACGGTTGGGTAACTATCAAACGACTACGGTTCTTCACGGCACTCACGTCTCTTCCTCTCTTAACAAAACCTAGTATAATACGGGAATGCAATTCCTTCTTATAATAGGATTGCTCACAAAGTTAAATACACACACACATCTTATGTATTATACACTTCTAATTTTAAAACTCAAGTCCGGTGTTGAGCGACCACACCGAGGTCGGTGCACAACTTTCGCACGAGGGTCCAAATGGGCTCTAAATTAAAATCTGTCCGCACAATCACATCTAGATAAAAATCCAAAACAAATGGTGACGTCGGTTGCCGAGCCGAATACACACACAGGGTCAGTCTAACTCGGGTTCAAAATACGGGTCTTTACAGGATCGGTTCTCCATTCATGCAGAGGCATGAAGGTAGAACTGTCTTTTGAAAAAATATCGATGTGATAATTTAATTTCGCAGCCTTATGTATTATTTCAGTTCAGTTCATTGCTTGATATACCAATGTTCCGTGCATAGCAAGGGGCACAATCAAGATGATCGTGCTGATGGCACGAGTTTTGGGGTGCCGAAATTCGAGGCTGTCACAATTAGGGTCGACTAACTAGGCTAACTAGTTGGGTCGACTGATTGGGCCAACTATTTGGGCCTCAACTAGAATCCTTGAATAAGTGAAAAATATCCAAATTGTGTGTACTAGAGTCACACTGGAACCAAAACTCTTTTAAGTAGATAAGACTTACACTCTTGTGGTGTTGCCGCTTAACATCAGAACTTAACCTTAATATAAAGGTAAAAGCTTCTCAAGCAAGCTTATTGCTTGCAAAGCTTTGAGAGAGAAAGTGAGAGAGAGAGCTTTCTTCTTCTTCAAACCATCTCCTGATATTGGATTTCGAGGTCGCTTCGCAAACTCAACATCCTTTGCGAAGGATTCGACACCGACATCGCACAAGCTCCGTCTTTCATTAATTTCGACTGCGGAGAAGCTTTGAACTTCGGTAGTGATTAGATCTAGGAGAACGAGAGTTGGTGGGTTTAAATGGTTGTGAACCGATCATTGGGGATTCGTCATACGGGATTGAGGAAGTTAAGATCCGTGTGTGTTGGGGTGGAGCTATGCCCTGAGCTTCCTTGATTCATATCGTCATGAGAGTCCACGAATCGACATCGAAATCCTATTCGACAACGGTCTCATAGGCCGCGAGAACGACCGAGAAAGATGAGCATTTTAAATGTTGAATTATGATATTAATTATGCCTACGCTTAGATTCGTGTGTGTGTGAATATTTATTAAGAAAAATGGAAAATTTAGGGAAAAATAAACCGAGAAAGAGGATGCCCGAGTGAGCTACTGAATCTATCAAAATTGAACAATCGATTTTGATAGGATTGAGATATACAGGTTTTCTGAAGGAATCAAACGATCGATTTTCCTAAATCGATCGATCGATTTTGAAATCGAATGATCGATTTTGAAATTGATCGATTGATCTGATAGAGGTGCCAATTTCTGAAAGAAATCAAACGATCGATTTGGAAATCGAACGATCGATTTGGAAATCGATCAATCGATTTCCCTTATTTCTGGCTATTTTAGTTTTTTGTTGGAAAAACCCAGGGAGCTTTGAGCTATCTATTTTCGATACTATTGGCACGTAGTACAATGTTAATGCAATCTAGGTTAAGAACGGGGAATGTGAAAGAGGATTTGGATCACTTTGAAAGTCTTTGAACTTAAGGTAGGGGAAATTCATCCACTTGTACTTTTTATTTTGATTCATAGATGCCTTTGATATTTGTTTTATTTCACTCCATGACTCCACTACGTGAAAATTGAAAAAAAACAACGACCCAAAATCGTTGTAAATTTCCTAAGCAACGGTTTTGAGCCGTGGTGACGACCGTTGTTTATAAAGCAGTGGTTTTGCTAAACCACGGCTCCAAACCGTTGTAGATTTACCTCATAAACAACGGCCCATGTCAGTTGCTAAATTACAACAGTTATGAGCTGTTGTTCCTTACAGAAAAGGTTTGTTATTTTTCTGACTAAATCACGGTGTAAGTCAGTGGTATATGTCCGTTGCAAATGGACAACGGTTGTGAGCCGTTGTTCCTTGTAGAAAAGAGTTGTTATTTTTCTGCGGAAATCATGACCTACGTCAGTGGTATATGTCCGTTGCACAGGTACAACGGTTTGTAGCCGTTGTTCATTATAGAATAGAGTTTTTATTTTTCTACCAAAACAACGATCTAAGTCAATGGTATATCCGTTGCAAAAGTACAATGGTTGTGGGCCGTTGTTAATTTAGTATACAAACAACGGTTATGGACCGTTGTTTTTCTTAAATTTAAAATAAAAATAAAAATGCATAGCTTCCATTTTTGTTTTTGTAATTGGAACCTGTTATAACTATTGTATCAATCACATATCACCCTAGAAGGGAAAAAAGTGTACATTATTCAACTGAATAAAAAAATAATAAGTCAAACAAAATTGATTTAAAATCAGAAAACTGTGGCGCGAATATTGCTTGCAGTTGATACAATGAAAAATGTAATTGCACAAAAACATATAGTAATTTACGCCTTAGAAATTCGAGCTTAAAAATCAACACTTTCCTAAATTATTTTACAGATCAAATGTAAACTAATTCTTTTTAATAGCTATTAAACTTGGTAAATAGCTTCGGAAACATGCAGCCGATTTGAGCAAGCAAATACTTCCATCTTCAACAGCAATATCGGCACCATGCATCGAGGAGTCAATAAACATGGTCCAGCCAAATGCACTGCTACTTCTTGCATTATATTATAAGCCTTCTTCGTAATAGTATCTAATCCTCCCATGATCTGTAATATTAAACATATGAAAGACATCACAAAAAATGAATATAATAAACAAAGGCTAATCGAACTTTCGTCTCAACTTATTAGTTCCTGGCAAAACAGCTATAGTCATTATTACTTCAACAATGAAGAGAAAAAAAAATTACCTGAATTTTATAATCCTTAAGCAAAGGATTATCCAAAGCAAGTTGCTTGTTGATATCCATGCAATCAATGATATCTCCATTCTCTGTCTACAACAAATCGCATACAACAATTATTAAAGCATGTATTATGGAAGCATTAAGACCAATAACTGTTGGAGAAACCAGAACTAGATGTATTTTCTGAATAGTAGTCAACAGTGTAAGGACAGGGCTGCTTTGGATTGTTGCAGTTAGGTCCCAACGTACATAGCTCATGGCTGCAAGGTAGGTGTTTGCTCGTGGTCGATTTTGCTGAGCTATAGTCGCTCAGATCTTTATCCTGCATAATAAATGCTCCAAATACCAGGGAGCACCTGCCAATCAATCATCGGAAATAAGTGCTAAACCTGTTACCAAGTCTTAGCAATACAATTTGAAAACTTACATAAAATAAAAGGTTGACAGTGAAACCTCCAGCATCTGCAAAGTGAAATAAAATAAAATAAAAGGTGTCACCTACTCATTATTTTCTAGGTCTGCCATTTGTTGCAGATACAGCATGACCACCTCCCTCAGTCTTCTATAGATCAGACTTCAAAATGTATAATACAAGGTTGCACGGGACTTTACAAGGCTTCTAGGTCTTACAACCAAATATACCACTTTTTATCCAACTGAATTATGAGCATTCCCTTTAAACCAAGGCTTGACTAGAAGCGAATCTGATTCTCTAAGAACACTAGCAAGATTGAAATTCCCATTTAAGTGGATATCCACCAATGCCATTAACCAGCTGTCAGACCAAGTGAGAGTGTGTTTCTTTGAGCACAACAGAAAGACTGGAATCTCCAATGAAGCGGATATCCACCAATGTTATAAAAAATGAACCGGAGTGCCAGTAGGATCAAAATCCGACCAGGGTTGATCCCTCTGCCAGACTAGACTAAACTGCTAGCCTGCGTTATGACCGCCCCCAACTGCCAAACAGTTCAATCACTAGGCAAGGTGGCTGGCAGTCCCTAGAAAACCTTCGCTCAGGTGATTGTGCAGTCACCAGAATGAAAAACAAAAATTCTGACGGGAAAGCACATAAAAATATTTACTAAACAAAAATTTGGGGTTAAGGGTATCAATTGAGAGAGAGAGAGAGAGAGAGAGAGAGAGAGAGACCAGCGAATGCAGCCATTTCCGGTAACCATATCACCGGCCGGAAAGCATTCATCTGCCTAGATCTAAATCTAGATTGGGAGAGACAGAATCTGAAAATCGTTTTCCAGCAACCACCTCACTGCCTGGCAGAGGTCAATCCATCTAGATCTAAAATAGAAGGAGAAAGACAGGACTTGCATTCTATTTTAGTGTTCCTGTGAAATATCTATTATAATAACATATATACACCTTATATTAATTTATATAATATTTTGTGTTTTCAATTTTTTTTCTTATGAAGTCACAGTCAGCTGACAGATCAGACTGAGGTCGAACTGTGTTGAATAGATCGGGGCACCTCGCTAGTGCGACCCCCTGTTTGATTACATATCACTTTACAACATTACTGTCCACTCTTAAGGTATGCTCTCCAGTATCTACACTACATTCCTTGCCAACATTCATTCATCAAAGTTAGTTGAAGCCAATAGTCATGCACAGAAGTTCATGTCTTTTTTGTCATTTTTCATATTAAAATATTAAAAGGAAGAAAAGTGCAACGACAGAAAAGGAACAGAGGGAATGAGAGATTTAGAAACCTCTAATGGGAAGTTCTATGGTAAAGCAACTTGTTGAACAAGACTGCCATTTTCACCTAATGAGCACGTTTACTTAATTTATCATTTCAAAATCCTCAGTTTCAACAAATCAAATGTCAACCACAATGAACATGGCAAGGATGCTTATCTACTAAAGCAAACTACCAATGATCAGTAAATTTATAGCATGGAGCATTCAAAGCATTATTTAATAGCTACATATATTTCCTGTTAGTGTATGTTCTGTTTGTCACTAGTAGTCAACCTGATAAATAAGAACATTTAAACTTTTATTTTCTCCACCATATATGTTACTTCTCTCTTACCATTAAAACTGTTATAAGAACCCATTTATAATTTGCACTAAAATACAAAAAAGTTGTAGTTATTCAATTTTAGGTTTTGGGGTTTCTCGCACAAGATCATGTGATAACCATGATACTAATATTTCCACTGGTTTTTTTGTTTTTTTTTAACAAGATAAGATTTAATTATATTAATGAGGATATTAGAAAAATACATTATAAAATGAAAGTGGTAAGAATACCCACAACACGATCTGTAGCAGACGTATAGTTTTGAACTAAAATACACAACGTTGTAGTTATTCAGCAAACTTTTTTTTGGTTTCTTTGCACAAAATCATGTGATAACACCAAAATACACAAAGTTGACAAAATCATGTGATAACACCAAAATACACAAAGTTTTAGTTTTTTTAGTTTCTCGCACAAAATCATAGGATAACAAAATCAGAAATCTATTCAACATATCCGATATGCATTTTAAAGAAAAGGGTACAGATATTTGCAACTGAAAATTTGGCCTATTAACTAGTACTCAACATATGCCATATGCATTTTATCTATTCATTAGCTAAAGGCATACTACAAATACACCAAAAACAGAGATGGAGTTAGCAAGATTTAGAATTATGTACACATTAGAAAAACCATCAGAATATACTGGTTTAGACAATAAAATGGGGACTAGTATCCTAGTCGCTTCCTTGATCAAACATGAGGACCAGAGTCCTCAATTTCTTCCAAGACGGATTTCACTAAAAGAAAACCCTGCTAGATTCAATCCCATAGCAGACCCAAATGGTTTCTGAAAAGCTCCATGCAGAAGCTGGGTCTCCTCACATTTAGCCTCAAGAAAATGTATCTAGATCTCTGACCATCCTTTCTATTTGTTATTCAAAATCTCCATTTGCTGAGTAGTGGTAGCGGGCTCGGGGGAGACAATTTCAAGAGCCAGTTGCAAACATTAGTGTGCAGAGCTGGAGTCTGGACACGAAGCCCCGATTTACAAGACAATTCAGCAGAAGAACAACCAGTTTAAGGGTGTGGTCGAGTTTAATGGGATGCAGTTTGTTGGGCAACCATGCAACATCAAGAAACTTGCCGAAAAGGATGCGGCAGCTGAAGCGCTGCTGTGAGATAAAAGGGTATGATAAATCAGAATTCAAGGGTGTGAGAAAAAAGTTATAAATTTAATCGGATGGTTCACTCTCTTAATCAATTGATCTCGAGAATTTTCCAATCTAAGCTTCAATCTAATTTAGACAAAGGCAAAGAATTTGTCTATGATGGGTGGTGCAAACATCATTGGATGTGATATGCACGGACTTTATAGTGCATGGAAATCTGGGTGCATCACAAGGTCACCTCGATATACAGTCCATACTCCATCCCATTATGGTCAGACTACCATCATAGACAAACTCTATTGCCAACTCCCAAAATTGTGTATACCTACATAATTGATGATCCGATCACTAATATTGGTGTTCGGGTCGGTCACCTAATACTAGATGGGAAATTAGAGTGGGGCCCACAACAAGAAGACTCCAAGAACAGTGAGATTGTCGTATCAAAACTCAAAACTCCACAAACGAGGGGCTTAGATTTCTTCCAAATTTATATACAAATTCCCTTCAAAGTGAGGAAAAACAAAAGAATATACAAATAAAAAACATAAAAATAAAGAACTCTGTCACTCAAAAGCTCAATAAAAACAAATTGGGCCAAAAGCTCTTCGGATCTCAAACCAACTATCTATAGCTTATGGTATTAAGCTCCAATAAAAAGTAACACATCACACGACAACCTTTTCGGAAGAAACCCAAAAAGAAAAAACAGAAAAAAAGAAAAAGAACCTCACTAGATTCAATTATAATTACTATTTCTTTCTTGTATTCCCTTTTAAACTTTTTTATGATGAGATAAGATTTCTATATTAGTGTCAGCATTGCGCTGGTTTATATATTCGGAGCATACTAAGATCGGGCCATGCATGCCAAGGAATAAATGAGATTTGTTGATGCTTCTAAGAAGCAAAAGCCCCATCCCTTATTCATCTTTAGTCAGTCACGCGGCCAAGTCAAACTTAAAAAACATAAAATTTATTCACATCAACTAAAAATTTCTAGATGTAACATTTTAACAATCACAATTTTTTTTTTCCTAAATCCTAGAAATTAACAATACCCATGATATATGGTCAAACATATTAAAAAGAAGCCATCAAAATACTAGTAAAAAGAAATACTTTAAAAGTCCCATTATGAAGGTTTACCTTTCGAATGGATATATCCATCGATATCGAACAGGACTACATGTTAGCACCTCATCCGCCAAGTGAACAACAAGGTGTATCATAGAAATAAAAAATGAAGGCGGGATATACTTTTCAAACACGCACAGTACTTCGACCATGCGTCTCCTCATGTTTATAAGCTCAACCCAATCTATAACTTTGGAACATAGGATATTAAAAAATATTAACATTTGTCGGATAGCTGCTCTCAATGGCTTTTCTTTCTTGAATGCATGCATCAACAACACGGATAGTAGTTGTTGCATGAGGATATGATAGTCATGTGACTTCAGGCCTTTCAGTTGAAAATCCTCTAAACTTATGTTATACTTCCAATTTGCACTGTATCAAATGGGAACTTTCAAATTATACAATGTTTCACAAATTAGTTTTCTTTCATCTCGAGATAAGACAAATGGAGCTTTAGGGCAATACACCTTGTCATTTTTCTGCACAATCTATAAATTTTCTTTATCTTCATATCTTTAAGATCATATCGGGCCTCAATTCCATCCTTACTTTTACCCTTTGTATCCATAATTGTTGCAATTAAATTTTCCGTAATATTCTTTTCCACATGCATTACATCCAAATTATGACAAACGGGAAGATCCTACATTTATAAAGTAAAAAATTAATATTCAAACAAAGTTTATTGGAGATCACATAATAAAATGAAAGGAAAATTTTATCACCTTCCAATATGGTAAGTCAAATAGGATTGATCGCTTTGACCATGCACAACTCTCTTCATTCGTGAACTTTTTCCTCTTCTTTCCTGCTGCCTTTCCGAATGTGGTATGAATTGTTTCCATTTTGCTTAAAACTTCTGAACCGCTCATACGGCGTGGATGTTTCTTATGTTCTTCATTACCATTAAATTAGAATTTCTGAGTTCTGAAAGAATGATTTAAATCTGTAAGGAACTTTCGGTGGCCCATGTAAGCAAATTTCTTTCCGTGATATAACCATACGGAGTCAACCTCTTCACTACAAATAGGACAACCATATCTTCCTGCTGTCCTACAACCCGAAAGATGACCATATGCTGAAAAATCATGTATAGCCCATAATAAAATTCCTTTCATGTTAAACCTAGTTTTTGTATAGGAATTATATGTTATTGCTCCAGTGGACCACAATTCATTTAATTCTACAAGAAATGGCTGCAAGTAAACATCAATGTCATGTCCAGGACCATTGGGTCAGGAAATTAATATGGTCAACATCGTAAACTCCTTGCGCATGCATAATGATGGAGGGAGATTGTAGGGAACAATCATAACAGACCAACAACTATAAGAGTTATTCTTATTGCCAAAAGGATTGAATCCATCTGTGGCAAGTCCTAGACTAACATTATGTTTCTCTAAAGTGAACTCTTTCCACTGAACATTAATTGATTTCCAACAAGAAGAATCTACGGGATGGCGCATGTGACTGTCATTTGCAACTTAGCTTGCATGCCACGTCATTTTCTCTGCAATCCACGGTACACTGTACATTCTTTGTAGCCTTGGAGTTAATGGAAAGTATCTTAACTTCTTCCATGGTAACGGCTTAGCCCTCGGCTTTAAAGCATTTGTTGGCTTCCATCTGCTCGTACCACACATAGGACAAGTATCCTTATTTGCATGATCTCTCCAATATAATATGCAATCATTGGAGCATGCATGAATAATCTCATATTTCATACGTAAAGACTTGATCAACTTTTTTGCATTGTATGTGGTATCTGGCAAAGTATTTTCTTTAAAAAGTATATTTTTTATCATTTTCAACAGCTCTGTGAAGCTTTTATCAGACCACTGATGCCTAGCTTTCATGCTCAACAACTCAATCGTGATTGATAATTTTCTGTGCTCATTTTTACAAGATGGATATAAAGGTTCTAATGCACATTCCATCAAGTTACTATACCCCGCATCATCATGTAAATCATGTGGACGTTGCTCGTCATCTTCATCATAAGCATCATTTAAGCAAGCATCTAAATCTTGATCGAACACCTCCGAATGTGTTATTCAACATATCTTCCATTCTTGGAAACCTATCTTCGTTTGGGTTAGAAGTCGATGTAGTACTAGTCCCCAAATTGGTATTACTATTAGAAAATGATTCTCCATGGTGCTTACATATCGTGTAAGACTTATCTATACCATCACAAAATAAATGTTCCATAATAATCACGAGGCTATGCTTTTTAAGATTTTGATAGTTGACACAAGGACAACAACACCAATCAGGATCTTCTATATTTTCTTTTGCGAATTTGATAAATGAATGAAGACCTTCGATATATTCCACAGTTGTATGATTTGCCGTCATCCACTCTTTACTTGGGATTGTTGAAGACATATTTTACAAAACTAAATGAATCGAAAAAAAAATAAAATAATAATAATAATATAACTAAAGATCAACGAAAAAGATATCTCAATTTAAAATAATAAAAATATAACTCAATTTAAAATTCTGCAAGGAAAAGGGCATACCACTACACCAAATCACAACAATGAAGGAAAAAAATTGAAGTTGTAGAGAGAGAGAGAAAGAGAGAGAAAGTACAAGTGATAGGTGACTCATTCGAGCACATCTCAAAAGTGGAATCACTAATCAGGTCTAGGTTGGTGAGACCATGTTGTGCAACTTGACCCATATTTCTGCAGTTTTGATTTTGCAGATCTCAGATCAGCCTCAACAATCTAAGGATATCTCTCACAGTACTAAGCCAAAAAGTGCATATTATATGTTGTTGGAAAGCTTAGGTAGCCCTCTAAAATTTTCATGCCCGGAGTTTCTCTCAAAACCCTATGGATTTGTCACAATTTTCATTCTCAGTTCAGGTATGAGTCCTAAAATTTGACAATTTGATACCAACTCTTAGACAAGGGTCTAATCCCGAATTAAGGCCACTAGATTAAACTTTAGAGACTATTTTCATTGGATCTTTGCCCAGTGGAAATGCCCTCAAGCGTAAAGCATTGAGGTCAAGGGTTTATTTCCCATGCTTACTTATGAAAAAAATAGTGCCATCTCATATAAATACCTCATAAAAATGTGATGAAATGAGATCATTCCCACCATTTATGTATCCTACAGTATAGATATATAATCAGTAATAAGTATGTCCTAACCCATTTATTAAATTGGGCATAATAGTGCAGCCCATACCTAGCCCAGAGCGAGCCAGGTGAGGCCGGTTTTTAGAGCCGTAAAGGTATTGAGCATAATATAGGTTTGAACCATTAATTCATCTTAGTTTTTAATTAGAATCATTTGGTCAAGTAAACCCTTTAATAGTGTGTTGGTGTGCGTGTAGTGAGGAAATCTCATTCAATAAGTAAAAAGACTCATAAATTTTATTTATGATGAAAAGAGACTCATATATATTTTAAGATATCTCAGACGTGTGATGCACATGGAGAGAGAGAGAGAGAGAGAGAGAGAGAGAGAGAGAGAGATGCAAATGAACCATTTTTTGTTTTATAAAAGTGTGTTTCAATAGTACCATTTTTTTTTACAATGGTACCATTTATCCATATTGTTTAAATATTTTGCGTTTGTAGTACGGTGCACTCTAATAAGAATATTTTTTGCCCCGAACTTCTAAGCCATCACTCAGATCAATCTGCTTTGTATCACATGATGGGTAGGCAACCCAAGTCTAAAATTGAAATACTCAAATCAATCTGATAACACCAAAATTTTCTTCAAGCATGCGGGTAAGAAAACAATCAATTGGGCATCTACTCTTAATCCAAAATCATCATTATTATCTAATCGGAATCAAACCAATTTCAAATTATTACTTGTAACAGCCACTAAATCCAATTATTCATACGCAAACCAAAACAACACACTTACACAAATTCTGACACAAGGGTACCGAACTAGATTCTATGGGCAGGACAACTTAGTTGGGAAGGTTGTCGGTTGCCGCAGTGGGGTGGAGAGAGAGAGAGAGAGTAAGTGGAAAATAAAATAAAATCTTATTTGAATGGGGGTTAGTGATAGGGGGGTGCAATTGCATGGTGAGTGTGGATCCACAACTGAATTGATAGATGTACAGTTAAGTATAAGTTGTCTGAGGAGATGGCTTGGATCCTCAAATCAATGTAAATTTTCGGTGGCCAAATATATGCCACTCAATAGTTTTGATTTATGACCACTTGTTCCCATATAGACTACTCGAGCATCATAAATGTCGAATTGAATGGCCTTGGGTTCAAACACCTGATGCTTCATCATATGGATCAATTGCTGGCTCTTATATGGTTAATAAAGCTAGCAATTAAAAACCGCCCACTACAAAATCCTTTCATTGGATCGATAGGATCAATTTGGCATGGTGTAATTTGGAAGCCATGGATCATACAAGATGCGACACATCAATTTGAATGACAGTTTTTTTTTTTCTGTGCTCGGTCAATTAGAATGACACTTTTGTTTATATAAACTCTTCTATCCGATTTTGATACAAACTATATTTGACCCTTCTTTACACTAAGTTTGCACCACCTTTTCTGCATAACTAAGATTCGAGGGTAGTAGTCAGGTCCAATCAATTGAAATCCAGGAGTTCAACTGCTATGAATTAAAGTCCTTTTACGGAAGGAGAGCTTTACTTTTACAGCTTCCATTTGATAAGTTGATGCAGAAGCACTCTACTTATCATGTCATAAGAAGTAACCATTGAAACGATATGGAACCATTTATTTATCTATTTACATTTACACCTATTTACTATTTCTTTTATACCTAGTAGCGGTACAATATTTGACTTGGTCTGTATCAGAGTCAAGGATTTCTGATTCTGAATGTCGGTTCATCCACAACAGCAATTGAAAACCTAGAAGACTACTCGGTTGGAAGAAATCCACCACCACCACTCCACTGCTAAGCTAAAGAGTAAATGATTTAGTCAAGATCATCTTCTATTAAGGATTATAGCTGTGATTTTCCATTCAAAATAAGAAAAGCGAAATTGTAAGTTAGCCAAAATGATCTTTGAGCAGAGAAATATAATGCATTCACGAGTCTTAAAAAAACCTATGGAGAATAATGGCTATTGTTGAATATATATATATATATATATATATATATATATATATATATATATATATATATATATATATATATATATATATATATATGTTGTGTAACTCGAAAAAGTTCAAAAACAACTCACTCCATTATCAACAGGCCTTTGAGTTAAATCAATCCAATTGCCCAATCATAGTTTTTTTGTCGGTAAAGCATGAAGCAAACCTTCCTCAAGTTTTTCAAGTGAGTTCTACATTGGATTCACTGAGGTTTTAGGTGAGTCAACATGAAACAAAACTTAACTCGATTTTTATTTTTTTTATAGCCCAAGTGTTCGGGCCTCTTAGACCACCTGACTAATCTCAGGGGCACATGCAGACCCCATGTTGGCACCCAAGTTTGCAAGTGCTGGGTCTGCACAGAATATAAATTCCTAGGGTGGCCCTCAAGAGTAGGATTCGAACTCAAATCTCTTTCTTCCTGAGGCGGTACCTGGACCTCACAATAAAAAGTTTTAAATTTAAGAAAAGTGTTTAGAGTCCAAAAAATTGTCCACCATCAGTTGTTGACGACTTAATGCATGTTTCTTTTGTTCCTATTCCAAGTATCATTTATCCAGTATTTATATATACTTAATATGGTTTAGTAGCCAGGAAGGGGCCTTGAAGTGTATATTGTCCAACCAAAGTCAGTTGTTTATGGGATCGTTTCAGCCAAAGACACCGCCCAAAGGCTTTTTCTTAATAAAGATAACTTTTCTATATGTTGTACTCATGGATTAATATCTATAACAATATATATTAGTATTGTCATGCTGTTGTATGCTCATTGTGGCCCACCCTCTGAAATGGACACCCACATGGCTGCTGCATCTAGTGGAGAAATGAATCTAAAACAAGACATGGGCACCAAACATCTTGCATCTAACAAAGGGAAGTTATGTAACATTAAATGTCTCAATCAAATTACTAAATGTGGAGAACAAACAAAATTCAAGAGAAACTTTATAAAAATTCAAAGCACACTAGTTAACATCTTTCAGACTACTTTTAAGATATTTCTTCTCAATAAGCTGGAAGAGGAGGTTTTGTAGTTTTGGTTTATATAATTATGAAAAATTATAGATATTAAAATCCAAAAACAAAATGACAAGAACTACAGATACCACAACATAAATTGACGTAAGGTCAGCCGATATGGATGAATAATGTAGTGAGTAGTGACACTCAATTGGCGAGGCTGTAAAATATCCCAAACAGAGGATAAGCAACCACACTGTATTTGCATGATTTGAAAAGCAAATCAATTGCAAGCCAAAGAGAACCACGTAAACAATTGAACAAAATGCATCAGGGCTAAAGGAATTGAGATACATTGCTCATCATCTGATCGAAATGCGGACAAATAAGAAGAACAACATAAATGCAAATGCTCATAAACATAGTCAAACTAATGTAGCTAAAGGAGGATGGGGTGTTATGCAAAGAACTAATATCAATGATTCAAACAAAAAAAAAATTTATAGATCTCAAATATAATTCAAAAAAGCATCACAAATATTTGCTCAAAGAATAATTTTCGAGAATACTGGGAAATATACCTTCAAGCTGTGATTTCCTTCAAGCACATCAAGATGAGGGTCTTCCAATGGGGCTAAGATCAAGATATGTTGATCTACAACCCCTAAAAGCAAGAAAAATCCCTCTTCTTATCAGAATCGTGCATCAACAAACACCTAAGAGATCTGAATCAAACAACAAAAATATATTATTTTCTAGTGAAGAAGTACAAAGAGAAAGAGAGATAAAGAGAGAGGGGTATATGGGGGACTTGCCTTTGTGGAAACAAAGTTCTTCATAGGGCCTTCGTCGTTGCCTTGTGCAAATCTGACAGGAAAATTTAGAGCAAAAAGAAATCGTTTTCGATTTTGCTAGGGCCTTTGTCGGGGAAGAAATCGTTTTCGATTTTGCTGGGAAAAAGAACAAAAAGAAGATGAAGAACAGTTAGTTTTAGGGCTCCCGTGCGAAGAGGGGAAGACGAAGAACAGTTAGTTTTAGGGCTCCCGTGTGAAGAGGCTTTAAGGTTTAGGGTTTAAGATTTTTGACGCAATAGAAGAGGAAGAAGATGGGTTATAGGGCTCGCGCGCGAAGAAGAGGGGTTTTCGGGCTCCCGCGCGAAGAAGAAGTGTTTTCGGGCTCCCGCGCGTGCTGAAACGAAAGGGGTTTGCACAAAATTTGGTTTATAAAGGATGATGTTGGTGCCCATTACTTTTAGAAAGTAAGGTCATGGGTTCAAACCCCCTTACTTTCACTTTAAAGGGTCGTTGCATGTAAATTACCTCTGATTTGAGCCGTTGTTTTATCTACAATGGCCCATGGCCGTGGTTTTTATTAAAACGGTGGTGTTGTTTTTCCTTCATTTTCACGTAGTGCTCGTAGCTTGTGGGGCATTCGTTGGTTTTGTTTCTTGACTCATAGTTCGTGTGATATTCGTCGTTTGCTTTTGACTCGTAACTCATAAGATATTTATTTATTTTTAGAATTTTAGAACTCGTGACAATTTGCGTGCTCAGCTTGAAAGCTTTGAAAATAATAAGTTCCTCATATAAGTCTTGAACTTTGCATAAGAATTTATTAGTTCTTGAAACGGAGAAAGAAATTGAGGTTTGCTGTGAGTTATTAAATGATTATTATGTGCTAGCATTTCATGTTGATTTAAGGTTCACTCGAACAAACCCCCCTACTTCTTGAACCGTGTTGACGGTAAACTTGACATGCACAAATTTCCCTCATAATGCAGGGGCTTGTCGCACTCCCGAAAATTGTTCATTGAACGATGATGGTAAGGTTTCCCATCGAAAAATCTTCGACTCCCAAGCTATAATTGCTTGGGAGATTGATTAAGTTATGATTTAAGTCATTTATTAAGATAAGAAACTGCATGTTTTGATACGAAAACATTTTGTTGAGTTCAGTCACTAGAATTCTGTCCCAGCACAATTGTGTTTGATATCTGCTACGATATCAGTCATTTCATTTATGCTTCGTTTTCATTATTAAACCTGTTATGGAACCATGTCTTATTTTTGTTCTAATTCTGTCATCAAATCCATGTTTTGTTTCCACTTTTGTTCTATCATTGAATCTATTGCTCTATTTCGGCTCTAGAATTCTATCACTAATCTATACATTGATATGATAAATTATAAATGGTATTAAAATTTTCTCTACTGAGCTTAGACTGTTAGTTTACCTCGACTATACGTCACAGGTACAGATTGTGATCAGAACCTTAGGCTTGAAGAAAACCTCGAGTCGGTATTGGAGAGGAACGCGGACCTTCCGCATTGGGGATTTTACCCATAGTTCATTGGTAATTAAACTGGGTGTATTGTAAACTTTTATACTTTAGACTTGGTACATTTTGGGAATAGTTCTTTTGTGTACAACTATTGCCACCATTGTTTAGGCGACGATTGGCCGTAGCCGGTGGTTGGTTTATTTTGATATTTCCTTTTTGTCCACAATGTAAATAGGAACAATATTTTGATGTATGTAATATCCGCATGATTTTCGCATTTAGTGGATGTACCAAATAAGTTCTATCATCAGATTGTGTTTTGCGATCTGGCGGTCTGGGTTTTCCCATTTGGTTTAAAGTTAAAGAAAAAAAAAAATTTCAAAAAATTATGTTGAGAAAATCCGAGCTGTCATAGTTGGTATCAGGGCCTAGGCTTTAGGTCTTATGGGAGACTTAGATCCATAGCTCTAAGTGTAGGAATATGACATTAGGTTCTGTCTAAACATAGGCTATGAGTGTTAGAGTTTTGTCAGGGAATTGGGACCATCTGTTAATCAAAACCTTTATTTCATTTTGACAGATCGGTATGGCGCCTCGCAAAAGAGCAAAGACTGTATGCACCGAAGAGAATGATCACGAACAAACTAGGCAGCTACTGGAAACAATGGTCAACACGATGGCCCAACAGACTGCATTGCTTGCTGTGATATTACGAGAAACTGTGCACACCTCTCCATTCGCACTAGTTGAGTTAAGCTCACGGTGTGGAAATCAACACAAGATGGAGAAGTGTAGATGGGTCACATGTGCATGTTTTAGGTGTGGGCGAATTGGACATCTGATAAGAGACTGTCCCAAATTGGAGAGAGGCGACGACGTCGGCAACAACTTAGAATCCCTCTCAGTCCATAGTTCAGGATCGTACCCTTGCCATCTCTGCACGAGATGCTCAGGCAGCCAGAGGAGTTATCCAAGTGCCCTCTCGCTTTTCAGATCCAGTAGCAGCTAGAGTATCAGCAATGCGACAAACCTTACGTATCTCCTCATTCGCATTGATACATGCGCAAGATGCACAAAGCAACATAGGACATAAGAGTGTAGGCGCGCATCAGGCGCATGCTTTAGATGTGGTCAGGTGGGACATCGGGTGAAGGATTGCTCATAACGAATCAAGGGAAGATGACATCAACATCAACTTCGGGATCATCTCTACCTACAATTCAGGGTTATACCGATGCCGCATCGACGCAAGATGCCCATGCGGCGAATGAGTCATCCAAGGTAAAAGTTCATTATGGATTGTTAAGATTTTACTTTATTCTCCATTGGTGAATATCCTTGAAAATTGTGTGCTATTGTGACATTTTGATCATATCATGACGCCATCATATATACCCCTAGAGATGATTCTTACTTATGACATGTTAGAGAAGTTATAAATGACTTTGACGATCGAGTAGATCATGAATAAGTGATGACTTCGAGAGGTGATGGTAAATCACGGATAAGAAATTAAGATGCTACGAAAATGGTGAATTTTGAAAGATCATGGAATTGAATTAAAGTTTGAAATTTAACTAAATAGGTGGAAGTGCCATCGCCCCTAAACAAAGCGCCGACGCTTCGTTTTAGGGGCGCTAGTGCTTCGATAATTTTTATTTGATCTTTTTCGAAGCATTGGCGCTCCTAAAATGAGGCGCCGACACTTCGTTTTAGGGGTGTCAACGCTTCGTTTTGGGGTGTTAGCGCTTCGCTCCCGAGGTGCTAGCACTCCGTTATTAGGCGCCACATTTTTTGAATAAAATATACATGAAAAGTAAGTCTAACAGTTTCTTGGAATAATATATTTTTATAATAATTTGAACTTTTGAAATATGCTTGATAACTATTGTATTCCCTTAATAAAATATATAAGTCAAGATGAAAAATATGGTAGATGAAAATACTAATTGTTTTTTAAACATATAAAATGATAAAAATGACTTCACTAGTTTGATTTGATTCACTAGTTATCTCAATTTGCTCTCAAACGGAGGTGATATTGAGAACCGTGGGTCGGAGTAACAGTGGGTACTATATAATATATAAAGTGAAAATTAGGGCAAGTGGGGGCCAAAAGTTCCTATTTTATCCTTCAAAGTAACCGTTGAATAAACTTAAAAGGTTACTTGGAAGGGTAAAATAGACCTCTCAAAGTTAATTATATATATATATATATATATATATATATATATATATATATATATATATATATATAAACCGAGCCATAGAGCCGAGCCGGCCTTAGCTCTAGCTTGGCTCTGTTCATTCGAGCTACAAACTGCCCAGCTCGGCTTAGCTCTCGAGTCGAGCTCTAAAGAGAAAAACTCTTATTTTTCGGGCCGAGCCGAGCCGGCTTAGCTCTGTTGCTGCCCTATCCCTATCGATTATTTAAAATATGTGTATCTATCTCGCACTATCGACAATTAGTTGCTTTGATCTTTGATCTTCTGAAAATTCATTGTTCTCTTATACTAAGATCCGTATGGGTTTTACCAAGTAATAATTGGAAGGCGTGGTTGTGCTCTACAGGGGCTTGATACCATGGTTGGAGAGCGTGAAACCCAATTGTCATGTGGACAAAAACAGAGGATTTCCATAGCGAGGGCGATTTTGAAGAACTCCAAGATCCTACTTCTTGACGAAGCGACAAGTGCATTGGACGCCGAGTCTGAGCGCATAGTCCAAGATGCACTCGTAAGGATAATGTTAAATCATCTGTCCATTAAGGCAAAATGTCCTAAATCATCTGTCCATTGATGCTTTACACGGCTAAGAGATGGTATTCCTGAGGTAAAATAACTATGCTTATTATTTTTATGGAACCATCCGCGATAAGACTGGAAGTTAAGGTCTCCTTTCATTTTCAAATCAAATTCTAATAACTTTGATAGATATAACATATAAGGGCCATCCATGGAATTTTGGGAGGGAATGCAACTGATCAACTTTAGATGTTGATGAACTCTTTATTTTTTTGTTGCTATAATCTTGTGGAGTTGCCTGTCTAATGTGAGATATTCCATTAATGTAATGGTAGATGGTTCATTCTCATTTGAGAGAATTATTTCTTCTACTTTGCTAAGCTCCCAACATGCCTAAGTTTGTTGACATTTCTGGATATATTTGCAGAGCAACCCCATTGCTAGGTGGCATATTTGCCAAGGTTCAATCAACAATATTTCTTTTTCAGCCGATGGAACTTATTTGGCTATTGTTGGATGAGATGGTACTGCTTTGATCTAAAAAATGGTGGTAGATTCACCCACTTTAGTGAGAGAACTTGAGGCTAAAAAGGTCATTACCTAGTGCTAGTCTTGTGCTGATGAGGTGTTGGGAGGGGTTGACGGACACATACTTAACTTTTGACTTTTTACGTACAAAGTAGCTGCTCTCTAGACTGAAACCAGTCTTTGCAGTCTTGGCAGCCCAAGTTTTTTACCATCGCATCAAGTAATGACCCCTTAGAGAGAGAACTTGAGCCAACTCAATTGAGTGAATGTACAACTTTGCCTATATCTATTTTTGTATGGTTACATATAGTATGGAGTACTTACTATGTCCCAACTACTCTGTTTGTATTTTCTTGGTTTTGATTTCCTCCAAAGATCTTTGCCATGCTGAAGTCGGAAATTTTGGGGTTCATCTCTTCATGTAACAAAATGTTGCTTCCTTTCAAGTCTCGATGAATTATTCTTAACCTCGAATCCCGATGAAGATAGAGGAGTCCTCTAGCAATTCCTTCGATAATGTTGAAGCGCTTCTTCCAATCTAGCAGCCCTTGCTTTGTTGGATATGATGAGATTCACATATATCTATGGGTTTGAGTTCTTAGTCAATGCATAAGAGAAAGAAGAGAAGACTTACAGCTAAAACAAAACTTTTTAATGAAAATTTTGGGTTGTAAGGGGAAAACCTTACCAAAAACAAAGGAATCCAAATTTTTGTTGGGCAGATATTCATAAAGTTACATTTTCTCTTCACCTCGAATGCAACAACCTAGAAGCCTAACAAAATTTCTATGCTGCAATTTTACTATCAATATAAGCTCATTCTTGAACTCTTCTATCCCTTGTCCAGACCTCTTGGACAATCTTTTTATAGCTATTTCTTGTCCCCCATGTAGGTTGCCCTATAAAAAAAACAAAAAAAAACTCATAAGAATGTCTAGGGGTCTCAATGGGTTGAGCCGGGCCAGTTTCAAGTTTTAATGGGCTGAGTATACTCATATTGGCCCAAGTACTTACCATACATTAGCCCATACCCAACCATGACGGGTTGGGCCGAGCCGGCCCAGGGGTCACCCGGCAATTTCTAAAAAAAATAACTCCTTTGAACCATTAGATTTGTATGATTATGTTGGAACTTTTGAGAGTTTCCACATGCAAATAGTTCCACTTGGCCAAAAGCTGTGATACCTCCACAATCTAGATTATGGACCAGCTAGTTATCCTATACCAGCTGACTAGTTTAATTGGTAAAAAAACACAAGTGAACATATGGGGTTCGATGCCACTCTTATTCAGTGCTCAACAAAATCTTCTTGTTGGTCATCCCAAAATATGGTTATGGAAGCTTTTGTTTGCATGTGTTTATGATTCACTTGATTTTCGATTTGGCCAACTTGCAGGAAATTTCTCATTTTATGTGTATTGCGGTGTTTTATTACATTATGCAGGATTCCTTTGAGATCCCCCAAGGTCAATCTTCGAGGGATGATGGAGATATTGAGTTAGGAACACGAGTTCCGGAAACTGCAGAAGTGGGATTGGATAACTTCTTCAAATATGTAAAGAAAAAATTCTCTTTTAAATTATTGATTTTTTTCTTTGTGCTGCTCGGGAAGTATTAAGGTAGTTGAAACCCCTATACGAACCTGAATGGGCATGCCTGGGTGGCTAGTTGGTCGTTTGATGAATATTATATACAAATATTTCTGTAGTATTATGTATATAATAATTATATATATTATATGCATATGTTATAATGTAATCTTTTATAAATATATTATAATAGCTTGAGCATCTAAGCAGTGACTTGGGCTCAAATCAGCATATGCATATGTTATAATATAATCTTTTATTTGTATTAGAAAAAATATGAAGTCACCGTTTGAATGTGCTGCAAATCTTCCAAACTAAGGAGATTCTTTAACTCAATCTTTGTGAACGTAAAAGGGGAATCTTAGTAGAATTCCTTTGTTTACATGTCATGCTTTAAGATAAATTTGTTTTTGTTATCTGATTAGAAGCTTCATCATATCAGAAGTTCATAACTTTGAATTGAAATTCAATCAAATCTAACTGATCCATAAACAGTCATCTTTCCCCCTTTTCGTTGGTAAACTTAATCAAGCTTGCAAGTGAAAAAACAAATGGTTCTATCAATAGAATTTTGATATTAAAACTAAATCAGTCAGATGAACTACTGTGCCTAGGGACTTAATCGGGTTGCTGTAAAAGGCTCAGATATCCATCATCAGAAAAAAGAAAGAGAGATCCCAAAAGGGTTGGAGCCTAAGATGCAGTGCTAACCTGATTGAAGATCAAGGCACTAGTTACCAGGTTTTCTCTAACAGCCTACCACACTGAAAATTGATTTAAATACCTCATTTAGTGTGTTACCATTTATTTTACTTTCTAATTTTGTGAATTGTGAACTGTGTACAATGGTGCCAAATCTTTGATTGCAAATAATCCTACTCATTGATGTATATATAAAATGGAAACAATTTGTTGTATGTGAATTGTCAATATATTCCTCTAACTAGTATGATGCAAGAAAAACCGACAAGAGAGTTTTGGCTTTAAAATCGAAGCAACGACTCAAATCTCTCACCTTTAAATCATGAATCACTAGGGTCAACTCACTCAAATTATTTGTCAAAAAGAGGCGACGGCTTGGCCTAGTGAAAACAATTGAAAATAGAAATTCTACAAGTCACCTAACTAAATTTGGTAACTGTACATATGTTGAAATTTAGCTCCACAGAAACCCCATGTTTTGTACATCTAGCTCCTTATGTAAAGGAGCTTCTTCAGGTAGAAATCTCAGGCTCTGACCCTCATTAACACTTTAAACTCCTGTGAGATTAGTTTAAACCTTTGGTTGCCTTAGTTTAGTAAAGCAAGTTTGGTCCACTATAGTTTTTTTTATCAGCTGTTTTTATTTTCTTCGGTTTGTTTTGGTTTTTGGTGAAGAATGAAACTTGATATTGAGTTGTTAATAAGTTGTTCGACCATTCAAGTGCATTCAACTAAAAATGCAAAGGCAAGTTGTTCGACCACTACTCATTTTTTATGCATTTATTGGGTTCTCTTTTTTCCCACAAATTATAAAATATATAATATATTTTGTCCTAGAAAGAGAGATTAAAATCCCCCCACTGTTGCAGATTTGTAGCTACTTGAGCTGCAATGTGCTATTGATTTTTGATCAACCAGCTTATATGCAAATTCAATACCTCGGTGAGTTGATGGAAATGTATGCGAAGTGTAAAATACTTACGACGTGCACTAGTTGGTACATGACCTATCCACCTAATGCTAACTCATTGTGGTTCGTGGGAGCTTTGCCGATGTTGGTTGGCACCTTATTTTCTCCATTTTCAATCTCAGATAGTGGTTTGTGAGTGTTGGTGTCAATTCCTTTTTCACTTCTTTTTTCAATTCATAAATTCCATGCTTGTGAATGGATATCACTCTTTGGTGCTGGGCATAAGGTTTATCTATTTATTTTTTGTCAAATTTATGTGCATCATTCTAGCCCTTTATTTCTTCATGCCCCAATTTTGTATATAGGCCGACTTGAAGTTGTATTATATAAACTTGGACTAAACCAATGTGAACTTGCATGAGCTAATATAGTATTATATAAATTGAGATGATATTAGATTCTAAGAGCTGAACTGAGGTGAACTTATATATATATTTGAAATCAAGCCAGCAAAGCACTCTTGGCAGAGCATATGAAAGCTCAGAAGAAGAAGAAGAAACCATTTAAGGTATTGAGATAAGAACATATGAACGATCCTTGCCTTGTTATTCCATCTCAACTTACAAGCTCTATTCTAAGGAGCAGCCGATTCCAGGTAGTTTGAATTTAGCTTTGTTAAATTCTTTATGTAGATATCATACTCAAAAACATATTGTTATCATTTGCCTTCTATCTATCTCAGATGGAGATACTTTGCTTGAGCGAGCGAGATCTATTGAAACGTTAGAATTTTGTCCTGTTCTAATCATTGGTGATTTCTTTCTTATGCAGTGTTGTTGATCAGTTCAGGAAGCAGTTTGCTCATCTTGAGGAAAATGATGATAAAAGTGAACCTGTGGTGCCATTGGAGAGGAAGCATGTCTCTCTCCCAAGGTAATACTCTCAATTAGTACAGTTACTTCCAAATCACTTTACTTCTTTTCCTATTGTATATTGCAGTTGTATTCTAGTTCTCTGTGAAAGTTGTCAGTTAGTGGAAGAACTCATTATCCTCATATATAGGTCCTTGGAACTAGTTTAGCATTGGAACTAGTTTAGCACACAATTATACATATGTATCCTCATATATAGGTCCTTGGAACTAGTTTAGCACACAATTATACATATGACCTCAAGTACGTACTTTGATATATAGTCATCCTCTCGTTATCCCAGTGCTTTTGTAACTTGTCCAAGTGCTTCAGTACACATACTGTAAATAGTAGCAGCACACGAATGGCACCAATTCTGACAATGACACAAGGATAACAAGAGATGGCTTTAAGCCGTCTCTAATAACATTAAATTACTTATTGAAAACGGTCAAAAGCCGTCTCTAATCATAAGAGATAACTTATTAGAGACGGCTTTAAGGTGTCTCTAACATATCTTTGGAGACGGCTTATGGTCGTCTCTAATAATCTTGACTATTAGAAAGGACTCTCATTTAGTCTCTAAAGACAATGGAGACGAAACTATTTGAGACTACATGGAAGCCATCTCCAATACTATTGGAGACAGCTTAGACACCTTAAGAGATGGCCAAAAGCCGTCTCCAATAAACACATTTTTTGTAGTGTATGAAAGAAATTTATCAAAAATCAAAATGTAATTACCATTAAATTTAGATGACATTTGACTTCTTAGACTCAAATGATACGCAAATGATCTTTAGATCAGGGTGCCCCTATCAGACGGCGGACATCACATACAACTAGGCCTTCACATATCAAAACTTGCCTAAGTTAAGTTCGAGCTAGGGCTTATCCTTGGCTCTTAAGGCCGACCTATTAAGTTATTTTTTTAATGTTTGAGGGGTGATGCTGACCTATTAATTTTATTTTTTTTAATGTTTGAGGGGTGATTGACCACCTAGTCACTCTCATTTCCCAACCATTTCATACGAGGAAAAAACAAAGGCCTTTGACTTTTAATGGGTAATACATGCCTTTCCGCTATAAAAATAGTTGACTTCATTGAATCGGACAATAGAGATCATTTTTCGTTCCAATCTTTCACACAATAGATCTTTAGATCATGACACACCTATAATACCGTCAGATCTTGATTACATGTGGCATACATTTTGAAAAGTGACACTTGAGAATCCTTTCTCATGGTACACTTGTGATCACAATCACTTTTGGGGATGTGTGCCACATGGAATCAAGATCTCACCATTTGATATGTGTGCCCTGATCTCAAGATCTACTTTTTGTGGAAGATTGGGACGAAAATCGATCCCCATCGTTTGATTCAGGGCAATCAACGATTTTTTATAATGAAAATGTGTGTTCTTCACAGAAAAATAGGTGCAAATAATGCCATCCCTTCTTCATATAGAGATTCTTATTGGGCCCTTCATTCAAATTTCAAATCTACCGGTTCCTAAAAGTCTCCTTTGAAACTTGATAAATGGAAGATTGGGTTAAGGGTGATTGCCTTGAATCATACGATATAGATGTCTTAGTCAAGGGTTTCCACCTATCAGATGCTGATAGGTGGAAACGATAGAGATCTATGGGCAGAAAAACGATAGAGAAGTCGTCAGCTAGAGACTTAGAGTCATTCAACGGTAGAAATTCCATCTATACGTGTGACACGCACAGTTGACCACTAGAAGCTTTGAACGGTATCAATTCATGCGACCTCTAAAATCTAATGATTTTGATCATCTACTATTACGGGCTATACTATATAAGAAGAAGCCCGTATATAATAAACCCACATATCTCCATCATCGCCTGTTGAGATGCCGCACTGTTTTTCCTACTTTCTCTTATTCTCTCTAATCCTCTGCCTCAAACAACCAATATTTGCCCAAAACAATACCGAAACCAACCGGTACATAGCCCTAATTATTGATGCCGATACACGAATCGGAAAAGAGCAAAAGACCGCCATCGAAATCGCAATCATCGACTTCAACACCAACTCTTCAGCTTCAAATCTATCTCTCACCATTCAAAACTCTAGCGGTGATACCTTTAGAGCTGCGTCTATAGGTAAACCAACCTTAGTCACTCAATTCTTTGAATTAATCAAAAATTTGGAGAAATTCTCTAAATACTTGGTATCCCCATCTTTTTGGGGAATAGTGAATAATCACCATTTTATTTATTTATTATCTATTTATTTATTTATTTTAATGGGGTTTCCAGCCTCTTAGAGCACCCGACTAAATCCCCCACTACGAGCAACACCGAGACATCACCCGTACAGAGTAGTAGAGATAATTCCCTGTGAATGAATTGACCAGAATATAATTACCCGACGTGGTAGTAAACATCAGCAGCACGCCTTGCACGTGTTGAAGGGAATAAGCCAAATCAGGTGAAAACTTGAACTAGGTGATGTGGAGTGGCAAAGGGCCAAAATTTCGGTTCAAAATTTTCGGTGTCGGTCAAGCTCCGAACCAAAATTTTATCGGATATTTTGATCCTTGTCTTATACCATGAAAATTGTTAATACCGGCAAACTACATCGTAAACTTATACGATATTTTAAAATTAATTATTATTTTATCTTCCAAATTTTTTTTTCTCGTGCTTTTTCCGAATTTATCAGAATGATTGCTGAATCCAAATTTGGCTACTATGAAACTACCATGCTAATCTCCTTACAAAGCATGTTTGCCTTTACTTATTTTTCAGCCAAGGAGCTCATCGACAGGCATCAAATAATGGCGATAATCGGACCTTCAACGTTGCAAGAAACATCGTTAGTTGCCGATATCGGAAATCGAGAAAAAGTTCCTGTTCTCTCTTTTGCCACACCCGCCGTTACCCCACCGTTAACGTCGTTACGATGGCCTTACTTAGTTCGCATGGCGAGCAATGATTCCGTACAGATGAGATGCATAGCCGCAATCGTTAAATCGTATAATTGGCCTAGAGTGGTAGCGATTTACGAAGATAACGGCTACGCTGAAACCAATTCCGGCACCGATACACTACTTGCTGATGCACTCCGAATCGTTGGATCCGATATCGAAACCCGGTACACGTTCCCTCCATTATATTCACTCTCTGATCCGAAAACCTTTATCCGACAGGAACTAGAGAAGTTAAAGAGGGAGCAGTGCAAGGTCTTCGTAGTCGTAGAAATGTCGTTACCGTTAGCCGCCATTATCTTCGCGGAGGCGAAGCAACAAGGAATGATGGAGAAAGGGTACGTGTGGATAACAACAGATGGTGTTACTAGCTTGTTAGATTCCGTTAACTCATCCATTATCTCTTCAATGGAAGGAGTGTTAGGGATCAAAACCTACTTCGACGAATTCAGTCCGTCGAATAGACAGTTTCGTAACAGATTCCGGCAAAGCTTCCGATCGGAGTATCCAGAAGAAGAGAGTCATGAGCCGAGCATCTTCGCGTTGCGAGCTTACGATGCCGTTTCGGTGGTGTATCAGAATTTGGTGAGGGATACGATACAAGGCCAAACATTTGCATCGGCAGTCTTAGCCAGCCATTTTAACGGATTAAGTGGAGAAATCAGTTTTAAGGAAGGTGAACTAAATAACGTACCGGTATTTCGGATTATTAATGTTGTGGGAAAAAGTTACAGAGAGGTCGGATTTTGGACGCCGAAATTGGGCTTTTCAGTGAAATTTAATGGGCCTAGTAAAGAATTGGGCCTAATCTATTGGCCTGGGGGCCCACATTCGGTGCCCAATGGGTGGGCTCCAAAGCCCTTGAAGATTGTGGTTCCTGGAGAGTACTCTACTGTGCAGTTTTTGAGAGCAATTAAGGACCCGAAACGTAACATAACGGTCGTTTCGGGTTTCTCTTTCGAAGTTTTCGAAGAGGTTGTTAAGGCTTTGCCGTACGATCTACCACACGAGTTTGAAATATTCAACGGCACGAATGATGAGCTGGTGCAGCAAGTCTATTTGAAGGTATGATGAAAAGTCCACGTTTGACTATTTTTGTAGTTCCTATGGGTTGTAGGCAAGGATCAAAATTTAGACCGAAATTTCAGTCTAAATTATCGATTTCAGTACTCGCTGAACCGATAATTTAGACCGAAATTTTGGTTATATTTTGTATGAGACTCAAATTTTTGGTCAAATTATTGATTTTCGGCCGAACTTTTGGCCCAAATTTTCGGTTTTGGTCATACCCGAAACTAAAATTTTGATCTTTGGTTGTAGGGCCCCAAGAATGAGATATCTAGATAACAACAGTATATAAGTGATCATTAGACTAGATAATTTAGAAGCCTTTGATTGGATGTATCTCTGTCAGGTCCGGCCAGGTCAAAATTTTGCTGCTGGACCGAAAATTGGCACATGCCCAAGTGGACCTGACCCGACTATATGGTTAAAGGATATATGCCAACCCAACCCAGCTAAAAACCTCCTATTTTCCTTGATTTTACATGTAAAAAATATCTGCTTGGGTCTGGTCAATCCGACCTAACCCAACCTTGTACTTGACCCAACAAAACCCAAACGTCGGCTTAGTTGGTCATGCACGGCCCGCCCCATGGGCCAGGTCAAGGTTATGTACGACCTGGTAAAAACCTGGCTCAGGCAAGCATGTGGTCGACCCGACCTCTTGACAGGCCGAATCGCACTGCAAAAAAAAGATTATTAGCCGCAGCCATAAACTGCCGCTAATACCTTTGCTGCTAATAATCTTAATAGTTTTTTTTGTTAATAGCAGTACTTTTAACTGCAAAAAAACTGCCGCTAATAGTCTTATTTTTCTGTAGTGTCGGATTGTTAATATCATTCAAGCGAATCTTTAGCTAGTCAATACATGTGTCAGGTTTATCGAATGAGTGGTTTAGAGAGACAATAGTTGGCTATTTGGGCAGGGTGGATTCAGTCGGGGTTTAACAGGCCCAATTTCGTAATTGGGTTTGAAACTTAGCTTGAATCTGGGCCGGAGATAAATCGGGTAGGCCAGGCCCATGCTATAATCTAATAGACTAAACCCGAGCCCTGTTTGATGGAAACCCACGGCGGACAAGTTCGGGCCGGGTTTGCAGATTCAAGTCAGGCTCGAGCTAATTTTTCTGGTTTGGCCTAGGACTAGGACGTAGTTTTTCAGGTTTGGGCAAGGATTTGGGCCAGGCGGGATTTTAGACCAGGTTTTTAAATTTTGGGCTCGGATTCAGACTTGGGTTGGCTTTCGGAGTTCGGGTCCAATCACAATCTTTATAGGCAGTCCAAAGAACTTCAAGTACAACCCCAAATGGGTTGCATTGAAAGATTTGTGCGTTTCAAATAAAGCCACCCTTTGTTTATGACTTGGTTTGATAACATGGAGTATATATATATATATATATATATATATATATATATATATATATATATATATGGAATAGAGGACGGTCATCCTCTTTCAAGGTTTCAGATGGAGGTTCACGGGCATAGAGATATATCTCTGTGCCTATTGATATGGGCGTGACATGTAACGTATTTTTGTGAAGTGACCGATGTTGCTTTATAATCATTTAACCATGTTTTAATTAGGATTACCTTTCTTTAAAAAAAAATACATAATCATTTTGAAATACCCTATACTTGACCACATGAATGTCAGAACTCCACTAACCCATCTTTTTTTCACTAAAAGGGTGTCAGCGCTTCACTACCGAGGTGTCAGTGCCTCGCTATCCAAGGTGCCAACGCTTCTCTCTCGGGTTGCCAGTGCTTCTCTATCGGGATGCCAACACTTTACTATCGAGGTGTCAATGCTTCTCTCCCAGGGTGCTAGCGCTTTCTTACCGAAGTGTCAACGCCTCTCTATCGAGGTGTCAGCGCTTCTCTTCAGCGGTGTTTGACGGCCTCATTAATCTGTGCGCCAGTATGAAGGCATGACGACCTTGGAACTGGGCACTTAGCTAGCAAGAAGGCAAGCGGACCTTGTAAGCTAGCCGTGTAGCACGCGTGGGCGCAGAGGCATGTGGCCCTGCGATGTGTGCATGAGTCCCTGATGCATGATGCGACGGTAACCCGAACTAAGCTGCGATCTAGTATGGTGGCTAGACGCGTGAAGGGCTTAGAATGCGGTGCCATGGGGGCACGCGACGTGGTGTCATGAGGGCACGCGAAATCTTGGTGCCATAAGGCACATAATGCGGTGCTCCGCGAATGAGCACGCGACGTGGTGCCAAGAGGGCACGCGACGTCTTGGTGTCATTAGGCACGTAGTGCGGTGCTCCGCGTTGGGGCATGCGACGTGGTGTCAAGAGGGCAAGCGACGTCCAAGTGCTAAGGAACATGAGGCGGTGCCATAGTGGCACGCGATGTGGTGTCAAGAGGACACGCGACATCTAGCTTGTATGGCAGGCTACGCGGTGCCAAGAAGGTACGTGATGCGGTGCAAAGAGGGCACGCGGCATTTGGGTGCAATAACAGATCCGATATGGTGTCGAGTAGACACGAGACATAGTCACGACGGAAACGTGATGCGGTGCCATGAGGGTACGCCATGTGATGCCATGAGGGCACACGACATGAGGCCATGAGGGCCTTGCGATATGGTCGCGACACGGACGCGACATGGTCGTGACACAGTGCGATGTTGGACATGAGGCCATGAGGGCCTCGTGACGTGGTCGCGATGGCGCACGCGACATACGTCACGCCGGCGATGGTCACAACAAGCCATGTGGGCTTGGAGGATGGCACTGGGTGCCACGGTCAGAGAATCATGTGCTATGTTTAATGGCAAGACACCACCTTTGCAGGTGTGTGCCACGGGCAGGAGATCGTGTGCCATGGGGGTATGACAAACCAAGAGGTTTGAGGGTTTTCTGCTACTTTGCCTAAGTTGGTCTTTAGACCATATATAGGGGGAAGGGAACTGTGGAGCTATTCTCCCACACATGGGGCCTTACGTTGTGGGACGAGCGCATGTGCTTTCTAGGTTAGGGGTGGGCCTAGAACATCGCTGCAGTAATGCGGCGCTGCGGCGATGCCATGTGTCACCTGGGGTGAGGTTACCATGTGGCCCCGCGCCGGCGTCACGGTGTACATGGGTCGGTGACCTCACTGGGGCACTCGAGGGCTATGTGGGACGCAGTGGCACACACTAGCTAAGGGCCTGGAGCGGAGGTGTGTTGGTCGTGTGTACCACATCCGATGCTTGGTTTGAAGAGCATGAAGAGCTGCATGCTACTCCTAGTGTGTTGGTCGCGTGGACCACACACGTTGGTTGGCTTGGATGGCATGGAGAGAGGCATGTCTTTGTCTTAAGCGAGGAACTAGTGCACCGCACAGGGTGAAGCTGGACAGGCTAAGGGGCACTGAGGTGCTGGCATGTGTGTCACAAGTAGACACGATGCATTGAGTGGGTTCGCCTCGAGTGAAGGCAACCACGATGCGGGAGTTCCCGTCCTCTAGGCGGGTGGTATCAGAGTGATGGTTGGATATGAGCTGTGCGCGGCAGCGAGATGTGGCACGGGCGTAATAACCAATATTAGGTTATGCTTTGTGACAAACTGGTATCTGAGTTAGGCTGGCCTCGCTGTAGCTGCAGCGAGGCGCCGCACGGGTGTCGAAAAAAGTTACCCCGTGACAGGTGTCTACGCTTCACTATCGAGGTGCCAGTGCTCCGCTATCGAGGTGTCAGAGCTTTGCTATCGGGGGCCCACATTTTTGAATAAAATAGATTTAAAAAAGTAAGTCTAACACTTTCTTGGAAAAAGGAAGAGAAGAGAGAAAATAAATAGCGCTCTAAAAAAGTCAAGTATGATTGTTGAAAGGGAATATAATCTTAAAAATATTTTAAAAGTTTTAACCCTAGTTAGTAAAGTGAGCCCTATACCATATATTGTTTATAGAGCAGTCTGGGCGTATAGAAATCTCTACACCCGAGCTCTTTCTCCCCTCAATCATATATATATATATATATTGGATAGCTTATTGCATCCCAATCTTGCATGTTGACTAATGGAGGAAATTTTTTTATTATTAAATTACTTTAATATAGATTCCTATCTTGCAAGAATGTATAGGATTCCTTTGGTTTTTCATAGATTCTTAGCGTCCAAGAGTATATAATATTCCTTCATTTTTTCCAGTTTGGATAACAATATTGGTAGTTTCAAAAATGAAGGAAAATGATAGTTTGATAATTTGTGACTTAAGGAGGACTTTTATATTGTCTGAGGACTTGGCAAATTGATATTTCAAGGAGTACCCTCGTACTCTAAACTCAAAAAATAACAGAAAATTGAGCTCTATTTTTTCGATATTTAACACAACAAAAAAAGAGACTACTAGCGGCAGTCATAAACTATCGCTATTAACAAAAAACTGCCACTAATACCCTTGCTGCTAATAGTCTTTATAGTTTTTTTGTTAATAGCGACACTTTTTAGTCACAAAAAACTGTCGCTAATAGTCAAATTTTATCGTGTAAGTTTGATCCAAATTGTGGAAAATGACAGATTTGTAAACCCTTCAAATTCCAAACACCCTCTCAAAGGTTAAAACTGATGGTGTCTTTTATCGGTGATAATAGAATTTCGATGGTGCGATCAGCGACATAACGATCCTAGCCAACCGATCTATGTACGTGGACTTCTCTCAGCCGTACGTTGATTCGGGGCTGACAATGCTGGTGACAAGTGAGTCTAAGGATTCAGCCAAGGCATGGATGTTTATGAAACCCTTCACAAAGAACATGTGGCTGGTGACTGGTGCTAGTTTTGTGTACACCGGATTTGTGGTGTGGGTCTTAGAGCATCGCCAGAACCCAGATTTTAGGGGCCCTTGGCGGATCCAAATAGGCACCTTGCTATGGTTCATATTCTCTACGCTATTCTTTGCGCACAGTAAGTACCTAAACCTGAAGAACAATTGGATCATTGAAATTAGGGACTTGCTGTAAAATTTTGTTTTTTCGTTTTTTTTCTTTTAGATTGTAAATTGATCTAAATGTATAATTATTTCAAGCTCCTCTTGACATTGAAACAGAGTTTTAGTTGTCTCAGGAGCTCCACATGGGCCTTGGAAGAGGGAACCGGCTCTCTCTCTCTATATAAAGAAAAGGTGTTCGTCGTCTATGAGAGAATGGTCACTATCCTCCAAGGTTTCACGAGGCATCCAAAACACTATTTCGATGCCCCGAGTGCATTGCTTGGATCTTCTTTGAAAAAATAAATTGAAAGCTCATCTCTATTAGGTATATTTTGAGCCAAGAAATGTGTGGACAATTAAAAGTTGTCGAACTTTGACTTGTACTTAAAAATAGTTTATTTCAATATTTTCCCCCGTGCTCTGTATAACACCCAAGCAGTGTTTTGAGTATCACGCGGACCTCCATGTAGACTTTGGACGACGGTCAACATCCTCCTATGGAGGATGGATCTGACTCATTTTGGAGTTCCCAAACAAGCAATTTTCATATATATATATATATATATATATATATATATATATATATATATATATATGAGCAATGCTAATTTCACTCATTTCATTGTGAGATTGACATTGTCCTTATACACTAATACCTTTATTAAAGGATATTTTCATATTGTTAGGGGTAATTAGTAAACTCAAACTAGATAAAATGTGGTGTTTGTAATAAATGACGAGAATATAATTACAATAAATGAGGTGTCCTCATTTATTATCTAGTTTAACCTTATTATACTGCTCATAATAATTATACTAAAATACTCTTTAATAAGAGTATTATTGTCCATATCAAAAAAACAAAAAAAAAGTATTATTGTCAAAGGAGAATACTAACCATACAATAAAGTGACTGAGGTTAGCATGACCATATATATATATATATATATATATATGCTCCTTGGAAGCAAGAAAATGCTAGTTTTTAAATCTATTGAATTCTGAAATTTATTTTATTTTCTAAATTTTTTCAATGACCCCAATCATTAGTTCACATAGGGGCCAGCCACCTATCTCCTAGCTAAACTAAGTTACCTAGACCTTGAGAGTTGGCTACTTTTGTATATTAATTGGTGATTGTCCGTCATCAAATATCAGCTGTTAACAGCCATAGTTACCAAATTCACAAAATGCTTGAAAAATCGCGAATAATTCGCAAATTCAAGGTTCTAATAATTACATGTAAAAATTTTGAAAACTTTGTAAAAATTGTGCCTAATTCACTTTTATTTTCTTCTATAAAACATGATTTTAGATATTTTAACTTTTTGTTATCGTGTTTTTTATATTTTTCCTCCTGGCTATTTCCCCAAACTTGCCAAATGTATTGGTTTTTCGAAATTTTAACCTTGTCGAATTATTGTAGAACTCCTACTTGGTGACTATTTCTTTTTTTTTTAAAACTTGGTGATTATTTCAAAATCTTTAAAATGTATAATTTTTTATTGGGTACGGCTATTTTCACCCATGTAATAAAGTACTATATGATTTTTTCACGAACAAAAACCATTGACTGATATGAGTCAGACGATGAAGATTGTATTTTGCTCCAATCTACCTCATGAGTCATGATAGATCTTAAAATCACGGTGCGCCTATCAGACAGTTAGATGCACATGACATACGACCCTTAAGTCCACAAAAATGAAGGTCAACTCCTTTTCGCATAACCTAGGTTATTTTTGGGGATGTGTGTCATGTGGAATCAACATCTGAGGGTTAGATAGGCACCTCATGATTTTAACATTTTATCATGAGGAAGATTGGAACAAAAAACAATCTCCATCATTTTTTATTAATTTTTATTTTTGAATTAAAACCTATTAATTATTTGCAGGGGAGAGAGTTCAAAGCAACTTCACTCGAATCGTAATAGTAGTATGGCTGATTGTCGTGTTTATACTGACATCAAGCTACACAGCGAGCCTCACATCTTTTCTAACGGTTCAGCGGCTCGAGCCGAAGGTAAACGACATCGAGTGGCTAAAGATGAGCAACGCCACCGTCGGGTGTCGCCTGCACTCCTTCGTGTGCAACTACATTGTAGATGTGTTGCAATTTGACTCGCGAAACGTTAAGAAGCTCCGCAGAACTGATAAATATCTCGCGGAACTCAGTAGCCGGAATATCTCCGCCATGTTCCTCTGCGCTCCCTATGCCAGACTGGTAGTTGGCAAGTACTGCAAGGGGTACACCATCACCAGACTCCCTTACAAATTTGGTGGATTGGGCTTTGTAAGTTTCCACAACTTAGCAATATTCTATTGGAAAATTAGAATGAGCAGAACTCAAATCACAGACCAACAAAGGACGATGTAAGTGGATGGCCCAACAGGCATTTATAGGATCCACTGCAATTGCATCACGCCATGTAAGCGGTCTGCTATTTGCGGTTCGTCATATATCATGGCGTACCATATTACAATTAGTTTTTGAGTTTATGTGGCACACAATCTAAAAAGTGATCAAAAAATCACATTTGAATCCTCTTGTATGCCACTTGGTTTTCATGAAGTGATTTTTTGGGATGTATCAGGGACAATAAAAACTGATCATCTACTGGTAGGCCCATAATTTGATCATTGGTATGGAAGATTTATTTATTTATTTTTAATAGATATAATAAAACAAATCTCTATTGTCTCATTCAAATCAATCAATAATTTTCTAATATGGTGGTGATTTTCTAATATGGTGGCTTTAGATCATTTTCAGCATCGAGAGCTAAATTTGAGTAGCTAAACACCACTTTAGCTACTATATAGTATTTTAGCTATTGCTAATACTACAAAAAATATGACTATTAGCGGTAGCCAAAAACTGCCGCTATTAACAAAAAACTGCCGCTAATACCTTTGCTGCTAATAATCTTTAATAGTTTTTTGTTAATAGTGGTGATTTTTTGCTCTAAAAACTTGCCGCTAATAATTTGTTTTTTGTAAAGTAAAAAACACTCTAACAGACTGTGACGGGGTCAATACTTCTAGCAGCTTTGGCGCCGAGGCGGCACGACATGTGGTGCCCGGAAGGCACGCGACATGAGGTTATGAGGGCTTGGCGACATAGTCACGCTGCGGTCGCGACACAGTTGCATGGGAAGATGATGTAAGGAGTTATGGGCGTGTTGGTTGAGGACTTGACACTGTGTGCGACGGGCAGGAGGCGTGCGCCATGGGAGTATGTCAAACTAATACGTCTGAGGTCCTTTGATTGTTTACCCATAGATGGTGTTTGAACCATTTATGTGGGCAAGGTGCTGGATGAGATGTCATGTCTTTCACCCACAAGGGGCCTTGCGTCACTAGAGGGGGCGCAAGTGTCTCCTAGGCCTGAAATGGTGGGCCTAGGACGTCGACGCAGTGATGCCGTGTGTCACCCAGGGTAAGGTTGAGGTATGGTCCCGAACTACGCGTCGCAGTGCATACAGCTGGGCAACTTCACGTGAACACTTGAGGGTTGCGTTGAACTTTGTAGAGCACCGCAGCACGAGGGTCCGATGCACACAATTATGGCTTGGTTCGGTATGTTGGTAGGACATATTGGTATGAGATGGTATGAGGCGTGACATGCCAATTCTGGTGCGAAGCGAGGTACTTGTGTAGGGCACGTGAGAGTGCAGTTGAGCAGACCAAGCATAACACAGTGGTGCAAGCGAGCGTGTCGTAAGTGGCACGATGCATCGGATGGTAGGCCTTGGAAAGAAGATAATCACGAGCGGAAGTTCCCGTCCTCTAGCTGGGTGGTATCAGAGCTGGTTGGAAGTTTGGTTGGCTTTATTGCATGTTGCAGCAAGGCACCGCGCGAGTTGGTGGTGCGTCGAGATGAGCACCCCTGTGATAGTTGGTATCAGTGATTGACTGGCCTAGCTTCAGAAGTTAGGCACCGCACGCGAAGGCACGTCTAAAGGAGTGACTTCGTGACATTTAGGTATCAGAGCTAGCTTCAATCCAGAAGGGATGATACTGATGAGCTAATTGGTGTTAGCGGGGCACGAGACATCCCTGAGCTAGTTAAGACGTGAAGGCCTTGGGACCGCATAACCAGATTGATCCGGAGAGGGTGACGTTGGGGAAGGCGAGGACCTAAGAACTAGATTGGAAGTTAAAGCTATCGGGGAGGTGCCAAACCTCGGGACTAGATATTGGATGTCAGCATGGCAGGGTGTTGACGCGAACAGGCTGGGAGGAGTTGGCGGGGTCAGTTCACTGCGATAATGCGTTAACGAGGACGTTGACATTATGGAGTGGTGGAGGCCACGGGGTCAATACTTCTAGCAGCTTTGGTGCCGGGGCGGCACGACATGTGGTGCCAAGAGGGCACGCGACATGGGGCCATGAGGGCTTGGCGATGTGGTCGCGCTGTGGTCGCGACACAGTCGCATGGGAAGACGATGCGGGGAGTCATGGGCGTATTGGTTGAGGACTTAACACTGTGTGCCACGGGCAGGAGGCGAGTGCCATAGGAGTATATCAAACTAATACGTTTGAGGTCCTTTGGTTATTTACCCATAGATAGTGTTTGGACCATCTATGTGGGAGAGGTGCTGGATGAGATGCCATGCCTCCCACTCACACGGGGTCTTGCGTCATCAGAGGGGGCGCAACTGTTTCCTAAGCCTGAAAGGGTGGGCCTAGGATGTCGACGCAGTGATGTCGTGTGGAATCCAGGGTGAGGTTGAAGTATGACCCCGGATTACGCATCACGGTGCATACAGCTGGGCAACTTCACGTGGACGCTTGAGGGCTGCGTGGGACTCTGTAGAGCATGGCAACACGCGGGTTCGATGCACACGATTGTGGGATTGATTCTGTATGTTGGCAGGACATGTTGGCATGAGACGGCATGAGGCGTGGCATGCCAATTTTGTTGAGAAGTGAGGTACTTGTGCAGGACACGTGAGAGTGAAGCTTGAGCAGGCTAAGCATGACACAATGGTGCAAGTGAGCGTGTCGTAAGAGGCACGATGCATCGGATGGTAGGCCTTGGAAAGAAGGTAACCACGAGCGGGAGTTCCCGTTCTCTAGGCGGGTGGTATCAGAGCTGATTGGGAGTTTGGTTGGCTTTGTTGTATGCTGTAGCAAGGCACCGCGCAGGTTGGTGGTGCGTCGAGATGAGCGCCCCCATGACAGTTGGTATCAGTGATTGGCTGGCCTAGCTTCGAAAGTTAGGCGCCGCACGCGAGAGCACGTCTAAAAGAGTGACTCTGTGACTAGATACTCTATTTTAGCGACTCCTTTCTTTAAAATATTATTTTTCATTCTTATTTTTTTATTTTACTACCCACACTAACTTTTAAAAATTCAAATTGGCATTTCACGATCAATCGTGACATCAATGGAATGCAATCCTGCTATTCATGATCAATCGTGAACTTTTCACGATCAATCATGACTCTAATTTCATGCAATCATATTTTTTCACGATCAATCGTGACTTTTCATAATCAATCGTGACTCTAATTTCATGCAAATCCTGATTTTTTACGATCAATCGTGACTTTTTCATGAGCAATCTTGAAATACACTCATGCTAAAAATCTTTGATTGCTTTAAATCAGATGATGGAGATCATGTTTCGCTCTAATCTTCCACACAAGTGATCTTGAAGCCATGAACGTACCATCAGATAGTTAATTTTTTATTCCACATGTCACAGATCCCAAACACGTGACCCTAAAGTCACGTTTGAGCGTGATGTTTTCCACATGACTTTAGGGCTATGTTTTTGGGATCTGTGTTGTGTGGAATAAAAAAACTAACTGTCTGATGGTATCTTCCTAGCCTCAAGATCCCTATTGTAGAAGATTGGAGGAAAAAATGATCTCCATCGTCAGATATAAAGCAATCAATAATTTTTAACATGGGTGTATTTCAAGATTTAGTAGGTATATTTAAAGGAACTCTATTTTTATTCTTATTTTACTATTTTACTACTAGATAAGAGAGAGAGAGAGAGAGGAGAGAGAAAGAGTGTTATCCTTTAAAAAAAGTATTATTTTAATGTTTAGCTACTGCTACAGTAATAGTTAATTTAACTATTATTGTAGCAAATATGTATTTTAGATATTGAGATAGCGTGCCTGTTGGAGTGGATCTTTTGAAAATGAATAGCTATTTTAGCGTTTTTGAAGCGTTTGGCTCTCCTATTGGAGATGCTCTTAGAGATTCTGAGGGTTCAAATAAGGATACCCATTGCTATGTACGAACTTCCAAAGCTTGAGCTTAGAGTCCTTAGACAAGGACGTATTGACGACATGGGTCAAAATAGCAGTTTTCCGATACGTATCGTCCCGACCTCCAGGACGATACGTACCGGGTATCGGCCGATACATTCAATGTATCGGCGATACATTGAATGTATCAGTTTGATATATTGAAATTTTTTTTTTCAAAAAATTCTAAAAAATATTTTAAAAATTAAGAAAAATAAATATAATGATTTTCTATTTATTTCAACTTTTTTTAAAATTTATTTAAGATTTATTTGATGCACATTTCATAATTTTATCAACGTATAACCTAAATTTCATTGTGCATGACTCATGATTAAAATTAAAAGGTATATTGTACATGAAAAATTTATTTTAAAGCTATATTGAATTTCATGGTGGTTCTTGGCCCACGTGATCATCATCATCGGTACACGAGATTTCTTTATAATGTTGGTCATATTGATACCTATGATCATATGTGCTCCCTTGAAACTGAGGCATTAGCGACGAATATGGCTCAATGTAATCGGTAAAGGTTGGTCCTCCAAATATTTGACCAACGAAGTCATATGGCCCGGGATAGGTTGGTTGTGGTCGATAGTATAGGTTACTAGTTGCTAAATTTTTGGTATTTTGCAAACTAAATTCTCTGAAGCTAGAAGTCATATACCCACATCATCTCGTGAAACTTGTGGTGGTGGTGGTGTTTGGTAAGATTATGACGTTCCTCTTCCTTCAACCCCTCCACCTCTAAATGTAGGAGTGTCATACATTATTACCGGCTCATCATTCCATGATGCAATACCTCCATAAGAATAAAGATCAACATCATCCGCTCCACCACTAATGCTAGCGTGAGTTTCATCGCCTCCATTATCACCCCCACCATTACCCCATCGTTGTCATTATCACTATCAGACTGTGCTTCGTCATCAGATCCAACCACTGAATGACGACTCAATCTTCTTTTCCGTCTCGGTGGTTGGAAAGCCTGCTCCTTCGCTACTCTTTCAATATTATCTAGTCATGCGGTGCCCTCAGTATCCAACACTGGCTCTTCTCTCTCTTCGATCCACTTATTAAAAGGGTCATCCTCTGTGAATATATAATCCAATTGGATGGGATTAAATATTCACTATCTGTAAGGTAAAATATGATAGATAAATTAGTATGCCTCATCAATCAGATCAAATAAAAATTGTATGAACTAAGACTTCATATAATTTCTTACTACGGTTGGTCCTCTGCATATTTCTGACTCTTAATTACATGTTGTAGTGGTGGTAGACTAACTTTTTCAATCATTCCATAGTTAGCATATTCCTTGTCTTCATGTGAATGAGAGAGAATATGCTCCAATTCCGCTCACAGTTGGACGAGGAACATGTTTGCGATAAAACCCTGATTACAACTCGCTTCAATATCGGGCTATTACCTCTATAATGCATCCACCAATCAACGGATTTATCATACTTGATTTGGGATTGCACCAACGAGGTCTCAAATGACTCATGTCTCTTGCAGAATATGTCAATCTACAAAGATGGAATACAATAACCCACATATCAATAAAAAGATCATCGTCTGATTCAACGCCAAAAACCAATAGTAGCTCTTTTGTCTTTAGTGATAGGAAGGAATCTAAATAAGATACCCTTCTCACTTATATATATATATATATATATATATATATATATATATATATATATGCATGCGTGCAGTGTGTGCATGTATATCTTGAGGCCCCAGGCAATGTGTCCGGATGCAACTCTTAGGAATACGCCTAGACAAATTAGGCACCATGTAGAAGAGCAGGTGTCACAACTAGTACTTAAATCAAGATCAATAAGGTTTTATTCAAATTTTTTAGGCATGATCTAATACATATCTACCATTAAAAATGGGGTCAAAGGTACTCAAAATCAATGCATCAACTTGATCGGGCACACCTTATTTTTTTACGCAACAACTGGAAGCCAAAAGTATAAACAAAAAATAATTTCTTTTTAAATCACATGTGTCATGACTAATCAATCCAAAAGAGGTGTTGTTTTGAGTTGATAATATCACATGGCATGTGATCTAGCACTCAGGTGAAGTCCTAGAGGGCTGCGTTCCAATGTGTCGGGATTAAAAATAAATGATTTTAAAAAGGGAGCCATTACTTGCACATGTTGTTCAAGTGATTGTACCAAATTGCACTGAATTTAAAAGAAAGACTTGTAAGTTTGACGGCCTCGACTATGTGAAAACACCATCTAAGCCGTTTAATTTGAAGGTCATGATTTAAAGATATTAATTGCAAAAGATTAGAAGAAACTATAATTTTCATCATTTGATTAAATGGAGTCAAAGGCTATTATATAATTCAATAGTTGACTACAATAGATCGTATGACAAATATCGTGTTTTGCTCCAATTTTATATACCAAAGATCTATTGATCATGAACTTCAAATTAGACGGCCCATATTGCATTTTTACATATCACATGTCCCTAAGATATTATGTCTTTATTTAAATTCGATGCAATCACTTGAAAAATGTGTGCAAGTAATGGCTCCCTTTTAAAAAAATAACTTATAGAGTTCACCCGCTTTTTAAGTGGTTGCACCGAGGTTTAAAAAGACTTTGTATATTAGGAACATGTGAAAAGGCAATCTGGGCCGTCTGATTTAAAGTTTATGATCTATAGATCCTTAGTGGATAAGATTGCCATGAAATATAATCTTCATCATGTGATTAAATATAGTCAAAGGCTATTATTTGATTCAACAGTTGACAATAATAGATCATATAATAAATATCGTGTATTGCTCCAATCTTATCCATTAAGGATCTATTGATCATGAACTTTAAATAAGATGGCCTTAGATTGTATTTTCACATGTCACATGTCCCAAAAATACAAAGTCTTTCTTTAAACTCGGTGCAATCACTTAAAAACTGTGTGCAAGTAATGACTCCCTAACTTCTATTGTCTGCACTTCCCATTGCAGGTCTTTCCAAAGGGTTCTGCTTTAGTCCACGACGTCTCCCAAGCCATTCTAAAACTTTCAGAGAACGGAAAACTAAAATATTTAGAAGACCAACTGTTCTCTTCTTTCATCAACTGTGAAAGGTCCAGCACTAACATAGAGAATAGTGGGAGCTTAGGTCTCGATATCTTTTGGGGGCTCTTTGCCATCACTGGGGGCACTTCCACTATAATCCTCATACTCTTCATTGTTGAGTTGATTCGAAAATTTCGAAAACATTGCGGGGAATCTGACGGTAATGCATCTTCAAGCGATGAGAGTATATGGAAACGGACGGTGATACTTGCACGATACTTTGATAAAGGGGAACTACATCTTCCTCAGAGGAACTCGACTTCGTCCCTAGCGGATAAAGATGATTGGTGTTCATATGTGAGCGAGAACCACACTCCAGAGCACCCACAAAGTTCACCTATTTCCACAGAAGAAGCGAGAGAGAATGCTTAAGTATTTGATTAGCTCTACTAATTTGATGGTATTATGTGGTGCGCTTGAAGGCTCCTTAAAATACCACCCTCCAAATTTTATTAGAAAATATAGCGGCCAATTGTTTCATGCTTATAGAGATTGACACATAGAATTTTGTCCCCTATACCATGCGTTACATGATGGAATGGTTGAAATAATATAATATAATTTCACGACCCCGAACTCTTACCTTACTATAGAATTTCGTGTTGTGACCCGTGGAACATATAACTCATATATATATATATATATATATATATATATATATATATATATATATATAAAGAAAATCGGTCACTTTAGGTATTGAGGTGGAATTTTCTATGATGATCATGTGAATCATGTAGGTTTAAAATGATGGCATGCATATAAAATTAAGGTTTGAGATTTTATATATGGGACACCATTTTGACATCATGTACTGATACATTTTTCAGTTAATAATAATAATAATAATAATAATAATAATAAAATATAATGTTTTCAATCATGTCAAATTAGGTGTCAGGTCAGGTTGGGCATATACACTCGACTCTTCAGGTTAAGGTCGGGATAGGTGTCAGGTCGGGTTGGGCATATACCTTTGACCCTTCGAGTATTAGGTCGAATCAGGGTGCACCATCAGGCCAGGTCAGGTCAGCATTTGTCATTTACCAATCGGACAGTCAAACCTTTAACACGACCCATTGAGAACCCTACTTTTAAGTTCTAAATTATATGTTTATTTTTATTTTTTAATATTATTTTAACATAAATATGATTTATATGATGATCATGTGAATCATGTGGCTTTAAAATGATGGCATGCATATAAAATTCAGGTTAGAGATTTTATATATGGAACACCATTTTGACACCATGTACTGATACATGGTGCAAGTGATTATTATACATTTTCTGTCACATTTTAAAGTTATATTTTTATTTTGACACCATGTGTAATGCACATGCATTTTTATGAGATTTATAGTTAATGATTATAAGGTTTTAACTATATAACTAATAAACCGATTGAATGTCAAATGACATAAGGTGGTCTGTCAATTGCATGAACTAAATTCTTGTACATGTTCCAAAAATTAGTAAGCTACATGACTCTTTGCTCTTTTGATGGTATGCACATGAACATATTTTCATGCGCCACATGGTTTCCAATTATTTTTTCGGATGAAAAATTAAAACGAAAATTGAACCGTTCTATTTACAATGATCGAATTTTTAATGATACTATGACCGATAACCATTAACTATTATGAATCAGAAGATGGAGATCATTTGTCGCACAATCTTCCACATAATGTATGAGATCATGGGTATACCGGCAATCAACTTTTGATTTCAGGTGTTGCACGCTTCAAAACGTGATCGAAAATCATGTTTGAGCATGATGTCTGTCACATAATTTTTAGTTACTGTTTTGGGATGTGCGTCACGCAGATTAAAAATTGACCGTCTAATGATACACCATTTACCTCAGGAACATCATATAGAAGATCGAATTGGAAATCAATTTTGAATGACATCATAGTCGAATACCATTGACTGTTTTGAATTAGACAATAACGGTCGTTTTCGTCCAAATCGTAAATCTTGAGATCATGAGTGTACTGACAGTTAATTTTTTGTTGCATATGGTACAAATAAAACATCCCAAAAAGTGATCAAAAATCACATTTGAATATGATGCGTGCCCCATAATTTTCGATCATTTTTTTGGGATGTATGCAATAGAAATCATAAATTGACCGTTGATCGATTTAGAATGTAACCCTTGCAAGTGCACAAGATCTATTGCAGTATGGCAAGAACAGGGGTGTCGAACCCACAGGGAAACGTGAATTTTTAATTAATTCTTTTAGAGATTTTAAAAACATCCCTAAGGAAGTACCAAAGGGCAGATTCAATTTTACCAAAAACTTAACGCACTTTTCCTAAATGCAGAAAAATAAATTAATCTAAACAATTAATTACTGATAAATCTACGAACAATATTAAAATGAGATCAAGGAATATGCTACCCCAGATTCGTACCCCTTTTCTATCATTAAAACCCACAGTTTCATTAAATCATCATTCACACCATCATTCATCTAGAAAAATGACTTGAAATAAAATATGATCATCAATCCGGCATACCCTATCTAAAAACAATGACACACTAACATTGCGGTATGAGTCATGTAAAAAGCATATAGCGTATCTCATGATATTTAGATCCGACAATACATAATCGCTCTCTGACCTAGATCACTGCAGGTCCGGATCTAGCGATTACTGGCCGTTAATCTGGCGCAATCAGCAACGGTCATAACAAAGCATTTAAAATATTTTCAATCACACAAACTTTGAGCAAAACGATTCCATGATAACAATAATAGACTGTGGTATTAATCATAAACATAGGTACTTATCTGGGATCGCATCTTCCCGATCTCTTGTGGCTCATCTTTGGTGTTTGATCTCCTTTTTCTTTCAAAGTCATTCCTCTTTTATTTCTTCCAAAATATATTTGCAATTGTTTTTCCTAAATACAATCTATGAATTTCTCGAGAAAATAATGCAAATCCTAGTACAATCTACTGAATAAACCCTAGAAGAAGGAGAGAAGAAGACTTGAAAAGATGAAGAAAATATTCCCCCAAAGTGAAGAGCCCTCAAAACTAAAAATAAAGAATGAATAATATTCTAATTGCAAAAATAATAATCCCCTGGGAAACTCGTGGCTTCCCTTTTTATAATAGCCTAACCCTAATACCTCTCTCGATTGACATCTAAGAGTAATTTTCGTGAATTCCCGCCTAGCTTTGCATCAGATACTGCCTCGGTATTTTGCTCATAATTTTCTGTACCGAACTCGGATTGAGGTGATTCTTGAAGCGTTGGAAAGCTGACGACGAGCTCTACAACTTTTATGTTTTAGCAATTTCCTGAATCTGACGTCTTGAAGGTCCAAATTGAGCTGCAAGTCGCACTAAGTTCTCAATGACCCAAAATAGCAGTGTTTTGACATTATTTTCGGGATTCTTGGGCTGTTTTAGAAACTTGGACTGTATTTACCTGAAACACTTCAAATCTAGCAAATCTCATCAGATAGCCTTCATCGGACGGCTAAATATAGGTATTTAGGGGTGAAATATCATCATATTTCACTACTCATCAACCGTCTGATGGTACACCATTGATCTCAAGATCCATTATGTGAAAATTTGAAAAGAAAATCGATCTTTATCATCTGGTTCACATCAGTTAATGATTTTTCGAATGTAATGCACTTAGATATTTGATTGGTATAATTAGAGTTATCCTTTAGAGGAAAGACTTGCTATTTGGAGGACTTATGTCAAGTGGAATCTTCATCTTAGCCATCGGATTTGAAGGTCATGTTCTAAATATGTTTAATGCAAAAGATTGGTATAAAATAAAATATCTATTATATAATTCAAAGCAGTCAAATATAGCTGAGATGATGACCATTTATTGTGTTAAGTCATATGATAGAGATCAAAGATCTTTAAAATATCACATTTAAATCAATGCCCAAAAACCATTGATTGTTTATGAGCATACCATCAAATCAGCCGATAGGGTCCTTTCAAATAAATTTCGAAAAAAATTCAAAAAAGTTTGGGAAAAATACCAAGGAGTACAAATCTTATTTATTATTTTAATAATTTATTATTCTTGAAAATCTTATTTATTATTTAAAAATGGCTGAAATTAAAATAGTTTCATTAATTTCGCCCAAATTAATGAAATTTCAATGATTTCAAGGAAATCACCGAAATTTTATAACCCCTCTTTCGGAGAATTTCAAAGAAATTTGTCATTATGCGTTTGATGATGGTGCCACCAATTAAGGTCTCTGTCGCCTGATTTGAAACAATAAATGGGAGTTGAATGCCCGACCCAACCCCATTGATGTAATCAAGCCAATCCAACCCGACTCCGACATGGTAGAATACCCTTATTTTTTATGAGTAGCTTTAGTAACACCCACAAAATCTTTATGGGCACCTATGCAAAAGACCATTGATTGCTTAAACGGTCAATTCACGTGGCACATATGCCAAAAAATGGCCATAAAATCTTGACTCAGGTTAACTCAATCCGACCCAACTCAACCCAGTGCCTCTTGGTTGATTCAAGCCGATCCAAAATGGTGTTTAAATAATCGTACACTGTTAATGGTTTAAGACGTGGGCACTCTATTAAACCGGGGCACTCTAAAACTTTAAAGTAATAGATTATAATTATTATTATTTTTATAGGAATAGATTTTTTATTGATGTTTCAAAAAGCCACTTAAAATATATTGATGTTTCATTTATTCTTGCATATCTACGAGTGGTGCTAATAAAAACATTCGAATTTTTTTTTTTACCATCCTCACATTACTTTATAATTCATTCATAAAAGGTATGTTTTAAAGTACTTTTGTTTCATAAAATAAATTGTAAGCAATATTTATTTATTTATTAATAAATTGAGAATAATCTTATAAGTATCATTTGCAACTTATTCAATACATTTAGAATAATCTTATTTGATAACGAGTTATATATTTTGGGCATCTAAAATATTTTTTTTATATTATAATTTATATGTCAAAATAGAGGGTAAAAGAAGCACGATATCATGGACAAGGTATTATTTTCACATAATTGATCTTGAGATCATGGTTCACCCATCAAACGATTATATATTAATTCCACATAGTACACGTTTCCAAAACTAACTAACAAAACTATTAATAGTCCACCAAATCACCAACTAAGTCTATATGCACTCATTTGATATATACCTTATTTTTATTATGTAAGTATTAACTTTCTTATAAGAATTGTCATTTTCATCAAAAAGTCACTTATAGTATATTGATGTTTCTTTCATTCGTCCAGGTTTACTTGTGCTCCTCCCACAAACATCTGAAAAATATTTAATCATTCTCTCACTAATATTATCTTTCATTCATAAAATGTACATATTGTTTTATGAATAAAGAATTATTTTAATTGGTCATACATTATATATGTTGGACATTTGAAATGACTTTTATTTAGCAATATTATCAGAATGCTATAGATAATAACTTATTTTTCAAGTTATATAATCTCAATTTTTTTATTTTTTACTTAATAAAAATCATTCTTAATAACTAATTTTGTTTATGCTCATAATTTCAGCTTGACATCTTTCCAATATTTTAAAGTATTATTGCACTGGCACTAGCTAAAGGTTTAACACCACTCTGTTTTGGAAGATGCAACTGTAGGTTAAGACCACTCTTATTTGGAGGTTGCAACTGTAGATTATAGTCTTTCAAGTCAAAGTGCAACATATAATTTACTCAAATCATCTTACACAGTCGTACATATGCCAAAGCATTAAATATGAGACCACGGATGATGAAGACAATAAAATCCTCAAAAAGGTTAAAGTCGAGAAGGAATAAATACACATTTCGATTTAATTGAATTATCAAGATTATACTTATTTGTTATTTTTTTCTTCATCTTCTATAGTTGATAATGTAAGTTATATTTTTGTTAAAAAAAATTTATTAAATTTTTTATAATTTTAAATTATACATTGTGAAGACATATGAAACATAGTAATAATTCATTTTATTTTATGTTCAATAAATCATAAAACATAGTAATAAACACTTGAAATACTATATTTTTTTTATGTTCAAATCTCCCAATAGATGTCTAAAAATCAAGTTCAATTATTTAAAAGTCCTAATATGCATTTGCACGTGCCTTTTTACTAGTATATATAAAAAGCAACCTCCCCATTTAAATTAGCAACTTTTTCTCTCACCGAGCCAAGCCTATATAAAGCAGCCTCCCCATTTAAATTAACAACTTTCTCTCCTTTCTCTCTTACTAAGCCATGCCTCTATTAATTTAACTTTTCCTTTGCACCTACCCAGCCGCCCACCTCCTTCTCTCTCTAACTATTTACTCCTCTCTAACTATCCCATGCAGCCCTAGCCACCATTAAAACCAGCCACTCATCCTCTGTCGTCTCCTTCTATTGAAATCCCAAATAATATCTGTCTCTCTCTCTCTCTCACTCTTTCTCTCTCTCTATATATATATATTCCCAGCCAGCCAGCCCCTTCATACGTTCCAAGCAGTCACCCACCATTCTTCTTAAACCACCGAATCAACCACCAATTCCCTTGGATCTTCTCCTCCATGAAACTCCATCACCGAACATCATTACCACTTCGATCTCTCACCATTAATATACAATCCTTGGACTGTTGCTCCACTTTGTTTCTTGTATAACACCGAACCATAAAAACTCCTCATTTCTGCTCAACCATGAAGTACAGCCTTAATGCACCTCTCTAGTTAAATCCCTTCTTATTCAATACATAAAGAAGAAGATGGCGCACCACTACCACCGCGACACCAATTACGAACACTTCTCTCGCGATGTTTAAACAAATTTCAACAACTAAGTGTTGTGCCATACACGGAGGCGTTTTGATTCGGTTGAAGAATCTGAGTCGCCGCGACGCGTCGAAAATTCGAACTATGTCACTCTGTATCTGAGCCGAAACAATGCGTCATATTTGATTTGCATCAACGTGAACCCATAGATCCGAATCAATCAAATCTTTGCGGACACGCTTCAACAAGTGGGTGCCTTTCTATCTATCCAAATCTACGCTTTTACATTATATGATGAATATATAATGAATTTAGGAAAACTAAAATTTCTTAGGTTTTGTGTGGATTCACAAAACGGTTATGGTCAAAGGGTTGACCCTATGGTTGAACCCATCGGTCCAGAACTATAGTGCACTATTCCCTTCCATGACATCTAAGTTTGCCGGCAAAATAGATCCCACATCAAGAATGGATTGTTGCCCTGTTTTATTTTGTTGTGCACTCGATGTGGAGGTCTAAGTTTGACCGTTTCAATTTTGATGATTTGATCAGTTTTTTTTACCTCAGTCAAACTTTAGACTCCCCATAAATTTTGATGTTTTTTTACATCTAATGGCTCACATTAATATGATTGTATTTATTCTCATGAACTTTAGTATTAAAAAAAAAACTTGTGGATGTATTGATTTTATACTTAGAATATTTTCTGCACTTGTTTTGAAAATATGCACTTACATTGGCCAAAGGATTCAGTTTGACCCATTAAATTAAGCGAACCACAGACGTATGATTCGAGGCCTATAAATCTAAATAAAGATTATCTAGCCATCTGTTAAATCGATGGTTAGATTTTAATTATAATAAATAAACCTCGATCTTTACACTACAGCATAACCACAGAAAAAAAATTCCTGCACTTTATGCTTATGACACCTTAGTCTAGGGTTTGAATTGACCTTTTTAGATCTCAGGTTTTTGGTTGAATCAGGTCAATGGTCAAAACCCACTTTTTCTATGACACCACACAGTTATCAAACTCGATGTCTCATATCCGATTTATTCAATCCTTAAAATGGACCTTAAATATCATATAAGCCTTTGTGAAATTTTGAATCATTCAAGACACCTCGATAATCGTGTTTAACATGATCTTTACCCAAATTGATGACTTTCTAGATAACGGTCGAAACTTCGAGAGACCTAAATATCTTATACCCTGAATATATCTATAAGTTTAGATCGATCTAAATTGGATTATATCTACCATGAAAATCGTGTAACAAGAATCCGACGGTCGAAACTTGTTTGAGTCATACGGGAGTCAATTCTTAGCCAAATTTCACAAATGACCAGTCCATTTTCATCAGATCGACAAGATCTATCTGATGAGATCAATACAAAACTTTGAGTTACGTATTTTAGAACTCAGGTACCTTCATCGTAGGTCACCTTCTTCTCTCTCTTAAAGATGAGCGAGGCACCCTTAGTTACTTTTAGACCACTCTTTAACCTTACAAGATCTTAGAGTTTATTGCAATATTTGAGAGTTAAAATCTAACTCACCCTTTCATTAATACCAATTTGATACCAGTATTTCAAATATCTCCTTATGATTGAATTGTGTGTTTGAATCATAGTTTGAAATATTACAAGTGATATTAGTCTCCTGTGGTTAGATGTTTTCTTATTATATGCTTTATTTATATTGTGTGACATCCATCATTTAGATGGTACGTTAGGGCATATATATATATATATATATAGGTTAAAAAGAAATAAGATATGATACATGACTTTAAGCATTCGTCATGGTGGGGTTTCTTTTACGATCACGTGGAACTTGAAATATAGGCATCCATGTACGGATGCAACTCCTTATGGTAGTATGGGATGCCACACGAAGTACATCCAGGTTACAACGGAACCCGTCCTGTGAAAAGCGTGGTTTGTGAAGCCTATCGCACTGTGGTTCATTTTAATTAAGTTTAAGAAAAGATAGAATATGAATATATTAAACTACGAGATGTTAAGAAAGTGGGGACTTAAGCCCACACAAATTAGAAAGCGGGGAGGGGACCTAAGCCCAAAATCGAATAATGTTATGATATATTAAGATACGTTGTGACAGTCAGCAAAATATGAATTAAGTTTCTACGCGTGTCATATCTTGCGTACCACCGCAAGATTCAACGTCTACAGCCAAGACGGGTCTGAAGGACACTATGATAGGTTTGTCTCGAATTAAGGGGACATTATGGTTACTACGCGTGCAACCTCATTGGGCTGGATGATGGTTTATGTTATGATATGGAGGTTAGGTGGTTATCTACACGTGAACCTCGCGTGATAGGCTCGAGCAGCGATTCTGGCACAGATTGTTTAAATAAAATAAGTAAGATACGAAGTACGTTGTGTAGGCGTATGGAGTAATAATAAGACTTTCAATATGCCACGTAAGTTAAGTTGACAAGACAAGTAAGAAAAGTATAAGTATTAGAAACATAAAAATCTGTTAAGTTCTTTCAGCTTATTTGAGATGAAAAGTTTATGAGATTTTTCTGTATGTTAGTTATATGTATAATTATAAGAGTTTCACTTTCACTCACAAGGTTGCACTCACGATCACCTGGGTAGATTGTGGTGGATCGATTGTGCAACCCATTGAGTTTAGGTGACTGAGTAAACTCACCCCACCAAAAACTAACAACAGCAGTTGAAGATATGGACTATATTGTCTGATGGACTTGATGTATTGGAAGATGATACGGATTATAAGGGTGACGACTTGAATGATCAGCTAGACGACGTCAGGTATATATTAATTGTTTAGAAAGATCTTCCAGTAGTTGACCGAACCTCTATTTTCGGTCAGTTTGTTTATTGGACTCAAAATTCAATGTAAGCTTATTGAAATGAATTTATAATGTAGAAGAATTTCTTGTTCACGATTTTTGGAAGCCTAGTTTTATGTAATATCTAGTAAGATATGTATGTCCACTTATCGCCTTAACAAGCGTGCGGTGTCATAACACGAAATTTTAGGCCCTTGAGAACGGCTAGGATTTTGGGTCGTGACAACTACTTAGTGTAAAGACCCGTATTTTGAACCCGAGTTAGACTGACCCTGTGTGTGTATTCGGCTCGGCAACCGACGTCACCATTTGTTTTGGATTTTTATCTAGATGTGATTGTGCGGACAGATTTTAATTTAGAGCCCATTTGGACCCTCGTGCAAAAGTTGTGCACCGACCTCGGTGTAGCCGCTCAACACCGGACTTGAGTTTTAAAATTAGAAGTATATAATACATAAGATGTGTGTGTGTGTTTTACTTTGTGAGCAATCCTATTATAAGAAGGAATTGCATTCTCGTATTATACTAGGTTTTGTTAAGAGAGGATAGTTACCCAACCGTGTGAAACTCCTTCTCTCTTCTTCAATCATCGTAGAAGATCGGTTTAGAAAACCTCCTTCTCTAGAACCCTCTTTGTTGAAAGCACTTAAACCTTAGAAAGAACTTGAATCAACCTTGGATTCGTAATTGGCTATTGGGAGAGGTTGAGATCATTGGGGGCGTGTTGGAGTTGTCTCTGTGAACTCGTGGGATCGATCGCGGCGCGAATCGTTGAGGAAACCCGTCGGTTTCGTTCCGAAGCTCCATTCGCGTGACTCATTTCTAATCTAGGAATCCTTAGATTAAAGGTACGTTTTAATTAAACTTTTTGATTAAATCATTAGATTAGCCATGAGTTTTGCTTTGGGATGTATGGGTTTCGATTCGGGTGAAAACCAGCGAAATCGCGTCGCTGTAGCTCGCTCGAACGAGCTATTATCATCACTCGAGCGAGGTATCACCGAACTCCGATATTGCCTTAGTGTTTTAGTCATAACGTTTTATCCCGAACTTCGATTGAGACGATTCTTTTTGTGTTGGAAAGCTAATAGAAAAATCTATAACTTTCATGTTTTGACCAACGCATGAATCAATCATCTTGATGGTCAAAAATATATGAGAATATTACGTCAAATCGCTCGAGCGAGCTATTATCATCGCTCGAGCGAGGTATTGTCGAACTTCGACATTGCCTTGGTATTTTAGTCATAACTTTTTGTCCCGAACTCCGATTGAGACGATTCTTTTTGCGTTGGAAAGCTAATAGAAAAATCTATAACTTTTATGTTTTGATCAACTCATGGATCAATCGTCTTGACAGTCAAAAATATATTAAAATGTTGCATCAAATTCTAGGATTGGCGCAACTTGCCTGTTTTGACTTGTTTTTGAGGAAACGCTTAAATAGGTCTATATTATTAGTAATTAGAGTTTATCTTAATACATGAACGTATATTGTGATGTAGATTGAGGGCGAGAGGCCATCAATAGGGCCTTGCTTGACTTCGCATAACTCCGAGTTTTAGGTAGGAGAATCTCATCTTTACAGTATTCTATTTTAATTCGCATGGATATTTTGAATTAAAATCTTTGAACTTGCATATGCCATTGAAATCACATCTGTAAACTGAAATTGATATGGATGACTGAAAATCTAAATCTACCTGAATCCTGAAACCTGAATCTGCTTAAGCTCTGAAAATCTGAAATCAAGAACCTGAACTATGTATAAGAGACTTGCATCTGATTTGTATTAGTATCTGCATTTATTTTATGATTGACCTAAACGACCCCTCAAAAAAAAATTCCTGAACAATTTCTTGGCACAAGTTTCCCTCATTACGCAGGGGCTTGTTGCATCCTGAAAAAGGGTTCATGAACGACGATGGTAGGTAGGGGTTCCCATCGGCTATATTCCTGCTCTCGAGATATAGTTTACTCGGGAGGTATTTTAAGTTGAGGATTAAGTCATGAATTACTGAACTTTGCATATAGAAGTTAGAGAAACTAAGACACCAAACACCGTGATCCGTTTCTTGAAACTGTTTTCACACATTTAGAAATAAATCTTACATATGATTTCTGCACCTAAATTCAGTTTATTATCTGCTTATAGGTTTGACAAGCTATATTCCGATATTTGTTTTGAAACCATGTTAGTTAAAGTAAAATGCCGTAGATATCTTTCTTCTCGAGCTTTGTTGGTTAGCTCACTCGACTATTCATCAGTTCGGTCTTGGCGTGGCTATTCGTGTATGAGGTGATCCACGACTACGTGTCTGAGGAAGAGCTTGAGGTTCCTCCTAAGGAGTTTTTCTCAGTATAGAACTTACTGATTTTCTTATTTGTGGTGAGAGTTAGACTTGAATTTGTGGGCCCATTTTAGTTGGATATCATAGTTTATACTTGACGTTGATTTCATTATGAGTTATGTTTCATGATGGTATACCATCATCGGTGGTTCTTACTTTTAATTGCTTCCGCATTTATTTTAGCTATGGATATTTATTGCGCTTACTCGATATGTGCCTTGTTTGTCCCGCTTATCGCTTATTCGATAGGTTATGGCGAACCGCCTTTCCTATACCGAGGGATTGAAAAGTCGGGTCAACAGCTTGGTATCAGAGCCATGGTTTTTAGATTCTCTAAGAACCCATGAGAACCAACCGTGACCCGTCTGATTCACATCGTAGTCATGTCGTTAGGTCCGAATCACTAGTACCGTTTGTGGACCTTTACAATCAATGTTGATGATGTTGTGGTGTTCACAATGATGGATCAAGATATGGCCCCAAGATTTAGAGGCGAGGCGGAGGTAAGACGGTGCCTTTAGAGGACATTCTGAAGGTGTCGGTACATCAAGGGAGTTGCCTTCGCATCCGGTTCTAATGCTCCCTATAGGAGCCGGAGTTGATAGAGGTCGGTGAAAGAATGGAACAAGTGTTGGAAAGTCGGCCACCAACATTGCTCGGCCAGACCGCATCTATGGCTCGGATCATGCAATCGCCAGAAGCGAAAGCTGATTTTCTTTGGACAACAACAACAATCATCAGGATTTGCGAATTTAGGAGGATGAGACCTCCGAATTTTTCTCGACGCATCAATTGATGGAAGTCAAGGTTGGTTGGATGAGATGGAAAAAGATCTTGAGGTGCTTGATTGCAGATGCCGAGAAGGTTAGATGGGCAACCTTCAAACTGGATGGACAGTGGACCATGGTGGAAGTCCGTGGCTGACACCGGAGCAGGAGTTTCCCAATACTCATTGGACATGGGCTGAGTTTATCGAAGCGTTCAACGATCAGTACTTTCCCAAGATCGTTAGGCATCAGGTGGAAGTTTAGTTCATCGAATGAGCGAGGACAATGTCGGTCGTGAGTATGGAGATGAGTTCACGACTTTCAAGGTTTGCACCTCAACATGTGGCCACCGATATGATGAAGGCCAGAAAATTTCAGCTGGGTCTTAGGCCGAGTATACAGGAGAGCGTGGCTATGTGGGAAATGGAAACATATGGAGGAGTACTGTCAAAGGCCCTCATAGCAGAGGAAGAAATTCAAAAGTGGTTTTTGAGAAGCAGTCAGCCGAACAAGGACAGGGTTGTACAAGGGCAGTCAAGTACTTATGAAAATAAGAGGGCCAAGTTTACAAAGCCGCCAGTGAACCTTACTCAACCTGCATTTTCTAGACCAACATTTTCTTCTGGACCGACCCCTTATCAGAGATTGGCAGCATCATCACCTGTGCAATCCGTACGACCAGCGGGTTCTAATGCTAGTGGAGCTTCAGTGGCACAGGGATCCTCTCGTGCACCATCTTTTGTTTCAGTCACTATGTGCCTAAGGTGCGGGAAACCACACAAGACAGAGGATTGTAGGAGGAACACTGGAGCGTGTTTTCGGTGTGGCGCAATCGGACACATGGTTAAGGATTGTCCTCAGGAGGACAAGGGAAGAACTAGTTCGGCTTCTACTCAGAGATCGACCTGACCTACTGTTCAAGGTCGAGCTTATGCCGTGATGGCTCAAGAAGCCGAAACATCGAACGACGGGATCCAAGGTATTATTGAAAGTTGATATGTCTTCTTATTTTATGTGTTATATATAATTGCTTGATATTTAATAAATTTTGTTAATAAGTTATGGATGAACACACAAGCTTAGAAACTTTTAATTGAAACGCTTGTCTAAACTAAGGTACCATTTTTATGCATCGGGGGAGCGATGTAAGCAAAACCGAAGCGCGAGTGTTGATAGACCCTGGGTCTACACATTCTTTTGTTACTCTATTGTTCGCTGAGAAGTTGGGAATCATTCTCAAGGCCCTTGATTTCATCTTGGCAGTGTCAATTCCTACGGGCAACTCAGTGAGCACCGATACCATGTGTCAATCAGTGATTGTGATGATCGCAGACCACGAGACAATGGCTCATTTGATCATTTTGAGCATGTAAGGGTTCGTCGTGATACTAGGGATGAATTGGTTATCTACTTAGCATGTGAGCGTGGAGTGTCTTCAAAAGATTGTAACATTCCGCCCGTCGAAGAGAAAATCTTTTCGATTTTGCGGAGTCAAATCTTGTGTGATACCGTTTATCTCTGCCATTCGAGCAGACCGTATGATGAGGAACGGGTGTTGTGGTTATCTGGCCTACTTGCAAGATCATAAGGAGGAGAAGAAAGATATTACAGATATTACGATTGCTTGCAGTATTCGGGATGTTTTTCACGATCTGATCTATCGGGATTACCACGCGAGAGATTGAGTTTGCAATTGAGTTAGCGCCGGTCTTGAACCGATCAAAAGCTCCGTATCGAATGGCGCCTGCAGAATTGAAAGAGTTGAAGGAGCAGCTTCAGGAACTGCTAGATAAGGGCTTTATTAGACCGAGTGTGTCACCCTGGGGAGCACCGGTTCTATTTGAAAAAAAGAAAGACGGTTCAATGCGGCTTTGCATCGATTACCGCCAGCTAAATAAGTTGACAATTAAGAACCGTTATCCACTTCCAAGAATTGATGATCTGTTCGATCGCCATAAGGAGCAAGGTTCTTCTCAAGATCGACTTGAGGTCGCTACCATCGGTTGAAAGTTAAGTCCAAGACATTGAAGATGCGTTCAGAACCCGATATGGGCACTACGAGTTCTTGGTCATGCCATTTGGGTTGACAAACGCACCCGCGTCATTTATGGACTTGATGAACCGGATATTCAAGTCACATTTGGACAAGTCTGTAGTAGTTTTTGTAGATGACATCATCATCTATTCAAAGACGCGAGAAGAACATGAGCAACATCTGCGAGTGGCTCTACAAACCCTTAGAGACCATCAGTTATACGCAAAACTTTGGAAGTGTGAGTTTTGGCTTGAGCAGGTCAGTTTCCTAGGCCATGTTATCTCTGAGACCGGTATTACAGTTGACCCAACAAAGATTGAGTCAGTGATGAATTGGGAACAGCCAAAGATCGTTACGGAGGTTCGTAGTTTCCTCGGTTTGGCAGGATACTACAGAAGGTTTGTGGAGGGCTTCTCCAAGATATCAGGTCCTCTTACACAACTTACGAAGAAGAATACTAAATTTGATTGGACAGAGCAGTGTGAGCAAAGTTTTCAGGAACTCAAGAAACGATTGACTACTGCGTCAGTACTTGCTATACCATCAGGCAGGGGAGGCTTTGCAGTATACATTGATGTATCATATGGGGGTTTAGGCTGTGTGCTTAACCAGATTGAGAGAGTCATTGCTTATGGGTCTAGACAGCTAAAAGACCATGAGAAGAATTACCCGACGCATGATCTTGAGTTGGCACGTATGATTTTTTGCTCAAGATCCGAGGCATTACCTTTATGGGGAGACCTTCGATATATTTACCGATCATAAGAGCCTCAAGTATCTCTTCTCACAAAAGGAGTTGAATATGAGACAGCGTCGATGGATGAAGTTCTTGAAAGATTATGATTGTACCATCCAGTACCACCCCGGGAAAGCAAACGTAGTGACAGATGCGTTAAGTCGAAAGTTCTCTGCTCAGTTATCACATCTCACCGCAAGGGTACGAAGATGGCATCTATTGGAAGATATGGCTCTAAGTAGCATGAGATTTGACGTAAAAGGTTCAGGTGCGTTAATGGCTACACTGGTGATTCGTTCCACCCTCTATGAGAACATTCGCAGACTTCAGATGACGGATGATGAACTTATGGCTATCAGACGGGATGTGATTGGGGGAAACAAAATAGATTTTTCTATCAAAGATGATGACACTTTGTTGTTTGGAAACCAGGTATGCGTACCAACTAGTACTGAGCTTCGGGACACTATTTTGGAAGAGGCTCATAAGTCTATGCACGCTATTCACGGCGACAAGATGTACCAGACTTAAAGAAAAGCTTACGGTGGAGAGGTTTAAAGAAAGATGTCGTTGTGTATGTCTCGAGATGTCTTGTGTGTCAAGTAAAGGTGGATCATCGAAATCCGGCAGATCTGCAACCACTACCGATGCACGAGTGGAAATGGGAGGCCATTTCTATGGACTTTATTTTGGGATTGCCAAGAACATTAAGAAAATACAATGCCATCTGGGTCATTGTGGATCGATTGACTAAGTCCGCACTTCCTTCCTTATAATACGTCAGTATACCGCCAACAAGCTCGCGAATTATACATCAAGGAGATAGTTAGTGCATGGTATACCGATAGATCTTATCCGATAGAGACCCGATGTACACATCTCGGTTTGTACGATTTTAAGAAGGGATGGGCTCCAGGCCCGATTACAGTACGGAATTCCATCGTCAGACCGATGGGCGGACTGAGAGGGTGAATCAGATTATAGAAGATATGTTACGTGCTTGCATGCTGGATTTTCAGGGGTCATGGGACCAACATTTACCGCTGATTGAGTTCGCCTACAATAATGATTACTGTGCTAGCATCGGCATGGCACCCTAAGCTTTGTATGGACGACGGTGCAGGTCTCCGCTTAATTGGGAAGAAGTGGGTGAGAAACTCATTTTAGGTCCCGAGATCGTGGAGAATACAACCGAGACAGTTCGGTTAATCCGTGAGAGACTACGCATTGCTCAAAGTCGTCAGAAGAGCTACGCTGATCTGAAAAGAAACCATGTTAAGTTTAAGGTGGGAGATAACGTATTTGTCAAAATCTCTCCTACAAAAGGCGTGATGCGTTTTGGGAAGCGTGGGAAGCTGAGTCCGCGCAATGTTGGACCTTTCGAGGTATTGGGCCGAGTCGGCGAGGTTGCCTATCGAGTAGCCTTGCCACCGCAGCTATCGAAAATGCACAACGTGTTTCATGTGTCCATGTTACGAAGATATGTTAAGGACCCGGCACACGTATTGGACTACCAACTCATTGAGCTCCAAGAAGACCTATCCTTGGTTGAGGAACCGATACGAATCTTGGATCGTAAAGAACAAATCTTACGAACAAAGAGCATTCCCTTAGTACTCGTGAAGTGGCGGAGCCATTCTTCATAGGAAGCCACATGGGAGCGTGAAGCGAAGATTCGCGAGCAATTTCCACAACTTTTCGAGTGAAGGTATATTGTAAACTATAGTTATGTAAGAAAACCATACGTACCTTTAAATTCTTGAATTTGCTTCTTTAAAAAAAAAAAAAAAAGGAGAGAATTTCTTCAAAATCTTTAATGTTAAATTGGTTCATAACATCGATGCTTTACATATATATCTATAACGATCACACAATAAAATCTTAAATGTCATATTTATTCATTCTCGGTTAGAACCGTATGTCTGTTGGAACCCGTGTCATCAGTTAGAACATGTTACCAGGCATGTGATCATGCTTTTGAATAAGTATTCGATTCTGACATCTGAAATTTCTGCTCAAATAATTACCAAAAGGGTGAGATAGGTGTGTGTGCTAGTTTTGTGTCATGGTGAAGTATGTTTCCAGGCACGTGACACTTGGGAAGGTATGCATCCATGTACGGATGCAATCCTCTATGGCAGTATGGGATGCCACACGCGGACATCCAGTTACTACGGATTCAGGCCCTTGAAAGCGTGCTTAGTGAAGCCCTCTATCGCGACCAAAATTCTTTGACTTTAGACCTGCTTTGATTTTGCTTTATCGTGTTAGGATAAGGACTTACCGCAGCTTCGGTTTAGCTATCCGTACATTTTCGAGACGAAAATTCCTAAGGAGGGTAGAATGTAAAGACCCGTATTTTGAACCCGAGTTAGATCTGACTGTGTGTATTCGCTCAACCGACGTCACCATTTGTTTTGGATTTTTATCTAGATGTGATTGTGCGGAATGATTTTAATTTAGAGCCCATTTGGACTCGTGCAAAAGTTGTGCACCGACCTCGTGTAGCCGCTCAACACCGGACTTGAGTTTTAAAATTAGAAGTGTATAATACATAAGATGTGTGTGTATTTTACTTTGTGAGCAATCCTATTATAAGAAGGAATTGCATTCCTCAGATTATACTAGGTTTTGTTAAGAGAGGATAGTTACCCAACCGTGTGAAACTCCTTCTCTTCTTCAATCATCGTAGGAGATCGGTTTAGAAAACCTCCTTCTCTAGAACCCTCTTTGTTGAAAACACTTAAACCTTAGAAAGAACTTGAATCAACCTTGGATTCGTAGTTGGCTATTGGGAGAGGTTGAGGTCATTGGGGGCGTGTTGGAGTTGTCTCTGTGAACTCGTGGGATCGATCGCGGCGCGAATCGTTGAGGAAACTCGTCGGTTTCGTTCAAGCTCCATTCAATGACTCATTTTTAATCTAGGAATCCTTAGATTAAAGGTACGTTTTAATTAAACTTTTTGATTAAATCATTAGATTAGCCATGGGTTTTGCTTTGGGATGTATGGGTTTCGATTCGGGTGAAAACCAGCGAAATCGCGTCGCTGTAGCTCGCTCGAACGAGCTATTATCATCGCTCGAGCGATGTATCACCGAACTCCGATATTGCCTTAGTATTTTAGTCATAACCTTTTATCCCGAACTCCGATTGAGACAATTCGTTTTGCGTTGGAAAGCTAATAGAAACATCTACAACTTTCATGTTTTGACTAACTTATGGATTAATCGTCTTGATGGTCAAAAATATATGAGAATGTTATGTCAAATCGCTCGAGCGAGCTATTATTATCGCTCGAGCGAGGTATTATCGAACTTCGATATTGCCTTGGTATTTTAGTCATAACTTTTTGTCCCGAACTCCGATTGAGACGATTCTTTTTGCGTTGGAAAGCTAATAGAAAAATCTATAACTTTTATGTTTTGACCAACTCATGGATCAATCGTCTTGATAGTAAAAAATATATGAAAATGTTATATCAAATTCTAGGATTGGCGCAACTTGCCTGTTTTGACTTGTTTTTGAGGAAACGCTTAAATAGGTCTATATTATTAGTAATTAGAGTTTATCTTAATGCATGAACGTATATTGTGATGTAGATTGAGGGCGAGAGGCCATCAATAAGACCTTGCTTGACTTCGCATAACTCCGAGTTTTAGGTAGGAGAATCTCATCTTTACAGTATTCTATTTTAATTCGCATGGATATTTTGAATTAAAATCTTTGAACTTGCATATGCCATTGAAATCACATCCAGAACCGAAATTGATATGGATGGTGAAAATCTAAATCTACGAATCAATCTCAACCTGAATCTGCTTAAGCTCTGAAAATCTGAAATCAAGAACCTGAACTATGTATAAAAGACTTGCATCTGATTTGTATTAGTATCTGCATTTATTTTATGATTGACCTGAACGACCCCTCAAAAAAAAATTCCTGAACAATTTCCTGGCACAAGTTTCCCTCATTACGCAGGGGCTTGTTGCATCCTGAAAAAGGGTTCATGAACGACGATGGTAGGTAGGGGTTCCCATCGGCTATATTCCTGCTCTCAAGATATAGTTTACTCAGGAGGTATTTTAAGTTGAGAATTAAGTCATGAATTACTGAACTTTGCATATAGAAGTTAGAGAAACTAAGACACTGAAACATTGCATCTGTTCTTGAAACTGTTTTCACACATTTAGAAATAAATCTTACATATGATTTCTGCACCTAAATTCAGTTTATTATCTGCTTATAGGTTTGACAAGCTATATTCCGATATTTGTTTTGAAACCATGTTAGTTAAAGTAAAATGTCGTAGATGTCTTTCTTCTACTGAGCTTTGTTGGTTAGCTCACTCCGACTATACGTCACAGGTTCAGAATGCTTGGCGTGGCTATTCGTGTGAGACTGATCCTGACTACGTGTCTGAGGAAGAGCTTGAGGTTCCTCCTGAGGAGTTTTTCCCAGTATAGAATTTACTGATTTTCTTATTTGTGGTGAGAGTTAGACTTGAATTTGTGGGCCCATTTTAGTTGGATATCATAGTTTATACTTGACGTTGATTTCTGTTATGAGTCATGTTTCAATGATGGTATACCATCATCGGTGGTTCTTTACTTTTAATTGCTTCCGCATTTATTTTAGCTATGGATATTTATTGCGCTTTACTCTGATATGTGCCTTGTTTGTCCGGCTTATCGTTTATTCGATAGGTTGGCGAACCGGTCTTTCCTATACCTGAGGGATTGAAAAAGTCGGGTCGTCACACTTAGACTCAAATGATACACAAAAGATCTTTAGATCATGGTGCCCCTATCAGATGGCGCACATGACTTACAACTAGGACTTAGCATATCAACACTTGCCTAAGTTAAGGTCAGGCTAGGGCTTACCCTTGGCTCTTAAGGCAGACCTATTATTTTTCTGTTTGAGGGGTGATTGACAACCTAGTCACTCTCTCATTTTCCAACCATTTCTTCCGAGGGAAAAAATAGGCCTCAGACTTTTAATGGGTGGTGTTATTTGCACTCATTTTTCTTGTGAAGAATACATGCCATTCCACTATAAAAAGCATTGACTTCCTTGAATCGGACTGTGGATATCGTTTTGCGTCCCAATCTTTCACACAATAGATCTTTAGATCATGGTGCGCCTATCAGACGATCAGATCTTGATTCCATGTGGCAAACATTCTCAAAAGTGACACTTGAGAATCCTTTCTTATGATACGCCCACGATCACAATCACTTTTGGGGATGTGTGCCACATGGAATCAAGATCTCACCATTTGATATGTGTGCCCTGATCTCAAGATCTACTTTTCGTTGAAGGTTGGGGCGAAAATTGATCCCCATCGTCTGATCCAGGGTAATCAACGATTTTTTATAGTGAAAATATGTGTTATTCACAAGAAAAACGGGTGCAAATAATGCCTTCCCTTCTTCATATAGAGATTCTTACTCGGCCCTTAATATAAATTTCAAATTTACTGGTACCTAAATGTCTCCTTCGAAACTTCAATGACGCCGGTATTTACAGCGGAAGATTCAGTCTCCAGTCTCTAGAATCAAGGGAATCGCCTTGAATCAGGCGATATAGATCATTTTTCATCTTAATCAAGGGTTTCCAGCTATCAACATCTGAAAGGTGGGCCATAATCTTAAGATCTGTTTGACGAAAAACGATCTCCACCGTCTAATTTAAGACAGTGAAGGTTTCTAATGGTGGAACCTCTGGCGGTAGAGACGGAATCTTGGATTGTAAATATAGTATCCAACTTCAAAGCAATCAAAATAAGAGTCAGAACTAAGAAGTCGTTCGTTAGAGTCAGTCAACGGTAGAAATTACATCTACACACGCACGGTTGACCTCTAGCAGTTTCGAACGGTTTCCAATTAATTTCATGGTAGAAATGAATAAAATGACTTTTATCATCTATTACGTGCTACTCGCTTTCACTAACAGTATATATATAAGAAGACGCCCGTATATCATAAACCCACATCATCTCCATCATCGCCTCTTGAGATGCCGCACTGTTTTCCCTACTTTCTCTTCTTCTATCTAATCCTCTGCCTCAAACAACCGTTATTAGCCCAAAACAATGCCGAAACCAACCGTTACATAGCCCTAATTATCGATGCCGATACAAGAGTCGGAAAAGAGCAAAAGACAGCCATCCAAATCGCAATCATCGACTTCAACACCAACTCTTCAGCTTCAAATCTATCTCTCACCATTCAAAACTCTAGCAGTGATCCCTTTAGAGCTGCCTCTATAGGTAAACCAACCTTTGTCACTCAATTCTCTGAATTAATTAAAATTTTGGAGAAATTCTCTAAATACGTGGTCTCCCGAACTTTTTGCTGAATATTCACCTTGTTATTTATTATTTATTTTTTTATTTTAATGAGTTTCCAGCCTCTGAGAGCACCCGACTAAATTCCCGGATACGTGCAACACCCGCACATCACTGGTACCGATTAGTAGGGTTAAATCCCTGTGAATGAATTCGCAAAGTGGAGGAGCCTAGAGTATTATAAGGGGAGAGACGAGGCTATAATTACCTCATGTGGTAGGTACTAAATCCCGTCAGGACGCCCCCGCATGTGTTGACGGGATTAAGTCAAATCACGTAAAACATTGAATTGGGTGATGTGAAATGACAAAGGGCTTGCTCTTATACCATGATAAATTGTTAACACATGCAAACTACATCATAAACTTATTCTATACTTTAAAATTAATTATTATTTTATATTCCAATTTTTTTTTCTTGAGTCTTTTTATTTATTTTTATTTTTTTTGAAAAAAAGTTATATTAAGACAGAAAGAGGAGGATACAATAAGAAAGAGGAGATTTGTGAGGAACAAATCTTCCTCAAAACAAGAGAAGAGACAAAACAGGGTTAAAACATGGGCACTTTAGAAAAACGACCTTATAAAAGAAACGTTTTAGATTATTATACAAGCTTCAAACGTTTTAGAGGAAAAGACATTTGCTGTATTTTAAACCTCTAATTTATGTGAGATTTGCAAAAACGTCGCACGTGCGACTAATTTAATCAGGAGAAATATACTAAACTACCCTTCTATAAAGGGTACTTATGGGTTTTTTTCCAGATCGAATTCCTGCGCAGCCTCTTCTCTTAAGCCGAGGGGTCGTTTCAGAAGAAGAAAGAAAGATCTGAAGAAGGTTAGATCTGAAGCCAAGGTTCTCGTTCCAACCCTGCGCAACTTCTTCTCTTAGCCCTGGGATCATTTCAGAAGAAGGTTAGATATGAAGGAAAAAAATTCATTCCCGCTTCCACTTGATCATTCTGCTGAATAATTAATTGCCAGTTTGATCGGATTGGCGATGAGGCTCGAGAAAATAACGGTCAAGGAGAAGAAGATGAGCTTACCGAGGTCTTCCACGATTTTTTTACCCGCGAATGCAGCTCGGATCTTTGACAAGGGTGTTGGTACCGTGGGTAAGGTTCAAAAATAGGCCGATTAAGACGAGTAGAGTAAACAGCGATTTGATCTTAACAATGGCTCATCGAGGACCATGATTTAGACAACATTCCTCCATTTCCGATCGATGATTCAAATGATCCATGAAAATTATCTATTACAGATAAAAACAAATAAAATTAGATCTATTCTGCCGATAGACAAAAAAATGCCCATTCCCGCTTCTAAACTACCTTTTATAGAAGGGTAGTTTAGTATATTTCTCTTGATTAAATTAGTCGCACGTGTGATGTTTTTACAAATCTCACATAAATTAGAGGTTCAAAAAACAGCAAATGCCTTTTCCTCTAAAACGTTTGCATCCTGTATAATACGCTAAAACGTTTCTTTTATAAGGTTGTTTTTCTAATTATCCCTTAAAACAGGGACTAAAAACAAAACAGGGGCAAAACAGGGACTAAAAACAAACGGAAAGAGGAAATTTCCTGAGTCTTTTCTGAATTTATCGGAATGAATGCTGAATCCAAATTTGGCTACTACGAAACTACCTGCTAATATCCTTACAAAACATATTTGCCGTCACTTATTTTTCAGCTGAGGAGCTCATCAACAGGCACCAAATAACGGCGATAATCGGACCGTCAACGTTGCAAGAAACATCGTTAGTTGCTGATATCGGAAATCGAGAAAAAGTTCCTGTTCTATCTTTTGCCACACCCGCCGTTACCCCACCGTTAGCTTCGTTACGATGGCCTTACTTAGTTCGCATGGCGAGCAATGATTCAGTACAGATGAGATGCATAGCCGCAATCGTTAAATCGTATAATTGGCGTAGAGTGGTAGCGATTTACGAAGATAACGGCTACGCTGAAACCAATTCCGGCACCGATACACTACTTGCTGATGCACTCCGAATCGTTGGATCCGATATCGAAACCCGGTACACGTTCCCTCCATTATATTCACTCTCAGATCCGAAAACCTTTATCCGACAGGAACTAGAGAAGTTAAAGAGGGAGCAGTGCAAGGTCTTCGTAGTCGTAGAAATGTCGTTACCGTTAGCCGCCATTATCTTCGCGGAGGCGAAGCAACAAGGAATGATGGAGAAAGGGTACGTGTGGATAACAACAGATGGTGTTACTAGCTTGTTAGATTCCGTTAACTCCTCCACTATCTCTTCGATGGAAGGAGTGTTGGGGATCAAAACCTACTTCGACGAATCCAGTCCGTCGAATAGACAGTTTCGTAACAGATTCCGGCAAAGTTTCCGATCCGAATATCCAGAAGAAGAGAGTCATGAGCCGAGCATCTTCGCGTTGCGAGCTTACGATGCTGTTTCGGTGGTGTATCAGAATTTGGTGACCGATACGATACAAGGCCAAACATTTGTATCGGCAGTCTTAGCCAGCCATTTTAACGGATTAAGTGGAGAAATCAGTTTTAAGGAAGGTGAACTAAATAACGTACCGGTATTTCGGATTGTTAATGTTGTGGGAAAAAGTTACAGAGAGGTCGGATTTTGGACGCCGAAATTGGGCTTTTCGGTGAAATTTAATGGGCCTAGTAAAGAATTGGGCCTAATCTATTGGCCTGGGGGCCCACATTCGGTGCCCAATGGGTGGGCTCCAAAGCCCTTGAAGATTGCGGTTCCTGGAAAGTACTCCACTGTGCAGTTTTTAAGAGTGATTAAGAACCCGAAACCTAACATAACGATAGTTTCGGGTTTCTCTTTCGAAGTTTTCGAAGAGGTAGTTAAGGCTCTGCCGTACGATCTACCACTCCAGTTTGAAATATTCCATGGCACTTATGATGAAATGGTCCAACAAGTCTATTTGAAGGTATGATGAAAAGTCCACGTGGGACTATTCTCGTAGTTCTTATGGGTGGTAGGGCCCCAAGAATGAGATATCTAGATCGCAACCGTGTATTAGTGGTCATTGATCTAGATAATTTAGAAGCCTTTAATCGGATGTATCTCTGTCAATGGGTTAGGTCCGGTCGGGCCAAAATTTTGCTGCTGGACCGAAAATTGACACATGCCCAACTGGACCCGACCCGACTATATGGGTCAAGGGTATATGCCGACCCGACCCAGCTAAAAACCTCCTATTTTCCTTGATTTTACATGTAAAAAAAATCTTCTGGAGTCCAGTTGACCCGACCTGACCCAACCTTTTACTTGACCCAACAAAACCCAAAGGTCGGCTTAGATGGTCATGCACGCCCGACCCCACGGGCTGGGTCAAGGTTCTGTACCTGACCTGGTAAAAGCCTGCCTCAGGCAGGCATGTTGTCGACCCAACCTCTTGACAGGCCGAATTGGATTATTAGTATTATTCAAGCGAATCTTTAGCTAGTCAATACACGTGTCCGGCTTTGGACGATCAAGTCCAATGAGTGGTTTAGATGATGCATACAGTACTTGGCTATTTGGGCAGGGTGGGTTGAGCCCAATTTTCTAATTGGGTTTGAAACGTAGCCCGAATCTGGGTCGGAGATAAATTGGGTCAGGTCAGGCCCATGCTGTATGCTCTATAGACCAAGCCTGAACCCTGTTTGACAGAAACCCACGCCGGACAAGTTCAGGCCGGGTTTTCAGATTCAACTCAGGCTCGAGCTAATTTTTCTGGTTTGGCCTAGGACTAGGACCTAGTTTTTAAATTTTGGATTCCGATTCAGACTTACGTTGGCTTTTGGAGTAAGGGTCCAGTCACAATCTTTATATGCAGTCCAAAAACTTCAAGTGCAACCAACAAATGGGTTGCATTGAAAGGTTTTTGTGTTTTCAAATAAAGTCATCCTTTGTTTTCAACTTGGTTGGATAAAATGGAGTGTATATATATATATATATATATATATATATATATATATATATATATATATATGGAAAAGATGTCCATCCTCCAAGGTTTTAGGTGGAGGTTCATGGTCATAAAGATATCTCTTCTCTATCAGGGTGCCAATACCTCGTTATTGAAGTGCCAACGCTTCTCTCCTGAGGTGCCAGTTAGCGCTTTTCTACCGAAGTGCTAACGCTTCTCTATCGAGGTATCAGTGCTTCTCTCCAGGAGTGTCAGTGCTTCTCTATTAGGGTGTCAGTACTCCGCTATAGAGGTGCCAGAGCTTTGCTACTGGAGGCGCACATTTTTAAGTAAAAGGGTTTTTTGCATATACCCCTCGTGTTATGCTAATATTATAAGAAATTCCCTGAGTTATGAGTATTTATTCTGTAGCCCCTACTTTTGTGTTTCTGTTTCATATAACCCCCTGCCGTTAACTAGTTGTGAGTTTATGGACGGAAAGCCTATTTTGCCCTTAATGAAGCCAATATTTTAAAAATACCACCTTTCTAAAAGGCCCTTCATTCATCTATATTTACATGTCATGTCATTAAAGTTTATCACCATTCTAAAAGGCCCTTAATTCACCTTTATTTACAAGTCATGCCATTATAATTGACCACTATTCTAAAAGGAGTACCTTCAAATCCACCCACAAAACCTTTGAGGTCACCCACGCTGAAACACATCGACTGCATTGAATCAAATGATGGAGATTTTTTATCGTCCCAATCTTTCATGAGATCGATCTTTAGATCATGGGTGTACCATCAGACGGTCGATTTTTTATTTCATGTAGTACACACCCTTAAAAGTGACATTAATATCAATTTTAAGCATGCACGTGATGTTAAGGCCACTTTTCTGAGATGTGTGCCACGTGAATAAAACACTGACCATTTGATGGTACGATCATGATCTCAAGATCCATCATGTGAAAGATTGGGAGGACAAATGATCTCCATCGTTCGATTCAATTCAATCACCGTGTTTCAGCGTGGGTAAACTTAAAGATTCAGTGGGTGGATTTAAAGGTACTCTTCTAAAAGGCCCTTCATTCACCCATCATATTCAAGACTCATCTGATGGGTGATTCCCCCATTAAAGCATGCCAACGTTTGGACGAATACTCAACCAATGGAGGATTTGTGGCAAATGATGCAATTATTATTGAAAAGAAAACCTTAAATCTATATGTTCCACTCAAAATACTCGTCCCTCAAATTTCCTATATGATTATCCATTTTTAGGAATTGGATTGCCTAACTGCGTCTGTTTCCATCCACCGAATCTTTGAGTTCACCCACACTAAAACACATTGATTGCATTGAATAAGACGATGGAGATCGTTTAGGCATACCATTAGACGATCAGTGTTTTATTTCGTGGCACACATCTCAGAAAAGTGACCTTAACATTACGTATACGATTAAAATTAATTTTAAGGTCATTTTTTTGGGTGTGTACCACATGAAATAAAAAATCAACCATCTGATGGTGCCACCATGATCTCAAGATCCATCGTGTGAAAGGTTGGGACGATATACAATATCCATCGTCCGATTCAATGCAATCAACCGTCTGATGGTGCCACCATGATCTCAAGATCTATCGTGTGAATGGTTGGGGCGATAAACAACCTCCATCGTCCAATTCAATACAGTCAACAGTCTGATGGTGCCACCATGATCTCAAGATACATCGTGTGAAAGGTTTGGACGATAAATGATCTCCATCGTCCGATTCAATGTAGTCAACCGTCTAATGGTGCAACCGTGATCTCATGATCCATCGTGTGAAAGGTTGGGACGATAAACGATCTCCATCATCCGATTCAATGCAGTCAAGTATGGCAACCGAAAGGTTATTCACTACAAAAAAGAAGACTATTAGCAACCATTTTTTGCAGTAAAAAATTGTTGTTATTAATTAAAAAACTACTAAAGGCTGTTATGATTATTAGCGGCAAGGGTATTAGCGACAGTTTTTTGTTAATAGCGGTAATTTTTTGCTGCCGCTAATAATATTATTTTTTGTAGTAATATAACCTTTAAAATATTTTAAAAGTTTTAACCTTAGTTAGTAAAGTGGGTCCCATGTCACATGTCATTCATAGAGCTATCTGAGAGTAGAGAAATCTCTACATCGGAGCTCTTTCTCCCCTCAACTATATATATATATATATATATATATATATATTATTAAATTGCTTTAATATAGATTGTATATAAAAATCCTATACATGAATTATACAATCTTAGTCCACACGCAAGATTATATAATATGCCTTCATTGTCCACCATTTTTTATTGTTTCAAAAAAAATATTGGTAGTTCAAAAAATGAAGGAAAATAAATGCTTGATATTTTGTGACTTGCGGAGGACTTTTATACTTTCCAAAGACTTGGCAATTTGATATTTCAAGGAGTACCCTTGTACTCTAAACTCGAAAAGTATGAGAAAATTGAGCTCTATTTTTCCGATGCTTAAGTTTGATCCAAATTATGAAAAATGACGGATTTGTAAACCCTTTAAATTCCAAACACCCTCTCAAAGGTTAAAATTAATCTGATGGTGTCTTTTATCGGTGATAATAGAATTTCGATGGTGCGATTGGTGACATAACGATCCTAACCAACCGATCTGTGTACGTGGACTTCTCTCAGCCGTACGTTGAGTCGGGGCTGACAATGCTGGTGACAAGTGAGTCTAAGGACTCAGCGAAGGCATGGATGTTTATGAAACCCTTCACAAAGACCATGTGGCTGGTGACTGGTGCTATTTTTGTGTACACCGGGTTTGTGGTGTGGGTCTTAGAGCATAGCCAAAACCCAGATTTTAGGGGCCCTTGGCGAATCCAAATAGGCACCTTGCTATGGTTCATATTCTCTACGCTATTCTTTTCACACAGTAAGTACCTAAACTCGAAGTACAACTGGATCATTGAAATTAGGGACTTGTCGTTGTAATATTGATTTTTTTTTTTAAATTAATCTAAATTTATAATTATTTCAAGCTCCTCTTGATATCAAAACCAAGTTTTATGTTTCTGAAGCTCCACATGGACCTTGGAAGAGGGAACCGACTCTCTCTCTATATGTAGAAAAGGTGTTCGTCGTCTATGAGAGAATGCTCACTATCTTCCAAGGTTCCGCGTGGCGTCCAAAATATTGTTTCGATGCCACAAGTGTATTACTTGGATCTTTTTTGAAAAAATAAATTGAAAGCTCATCTCTACTAGGTATTTTTTGAGCCATGAAATGTGTGGACGATTAAAAATTGTCAAACTTTGACTTGTACTTAAAAAAAGTTTATTTCAATATTTTCCCCCGTGCTTTGTGTAACACCCAAATAGTGTTTTTGCTGCCACGCGGACCTCCACATAGACTCTAGACTACGGTCAGTGCCCTCCCATGGAAGATGGATCTGACTCATTTTGGAGGTCCCAAACAAGCAATTTTCCGCGCCCACCCATGGAGGATGGATCTGACTCATATCGGAGGTCCCAAACAAGCAATTTTCATATATATATATATATATATATATATATATATATATATATATATATATATATATATATATATATATATATATAAGCAATGCTAATTTCACACAATTCATTATGAGGTTAACATTGTCTTGTACACTAATACTTTTATTAAAGGATATTTTCATATTGTTAGGGGTAATTAGTAAACTTAAACTAGATAAAATGAGGTCATTACAAAAAATAAGACTATTAGCGGCAGTTTTTTGCAACAAAAAGTATCATTATTAACAAAAAAAACTCTTAAGGCTATTAGCGGCAGTTTTTTTGTTAATACTAAATGACGAGTATATAATTACATTAAATGAGGTTTCGTCATTTATTATCTAGTTTAATTTTATTATACTATTCAAAATAATGTTACTAAAATACTCTTTAATAAGAGTAATATTGTCCGTATAATTAGCCTGAGCATCAGGTCACATAAGGGCCACCTAGCACCGAGCTAAAAGATTTTTCCTAGGCCTTGAGAGTTGGTTACCTTTGTATATTAATTGGTGATCGTCCGTCATCAAATATCAGCTCTTAAAAGCCATAGTTACCAAATTCACAGAATGCTTTAAAAATCGCGAATAATTGGCAAATTCAAGGTTCTACTAATTACATGCGAATTTTTGAAAACTTTGTGAAAATTGCGTGTAGTTCACTTTTATTTTTCTTCTATAAAACGTGATTTTAGAAATTTTAACCTTTTGTTATCTTATATTTTATATTTTTCCTCCGACTTTTTCTCCAAACTTGCCAGATGTGATGATTTTTCAAAATATTAACCTTGCCGAATTAATGTCGAACTCCTACTGTGACTTTTTTTTTTTTTAAACTTTGTGATTATGTTAAAATCTTTAGAATGTATAATTTTTTATTGGGTATGGCTATCCGCATCCATGTAATAGTAAGTACTACATGATTTTTTTACGGACGAAAATTATTGACTGATATGAATCAAACGATGAAGATTTTATTTTGTTCCAATCTACCTCACGAGTCATGATAAATCTTAAAATCACGGTGCGCCTATCAGACGGTCAGATGCACATGACATACGACTATAAGTCCATAAAAACGAAGGTCAACTCCTTTTCCCATATAACCTAGGTAATTTTTGGGGATGTGTGCCATATGAAATCAACATCTAACCGTTAGATAGGCAGCTCATGATCTTAACATTTATCATGGGGAAGATTGAAACAAGAAACAATCTCCATCATTTTTTATTAATTTTTATTTTTGAATTAAAACCTATTAATTATTTGCAGGGGAGAGAGTTCAAAGCAACTTCACTCGAATCGTAATAGTAGTATGGCTGATTGTCGTGTTCATACTGACATCAAGCTACACAGCGAGCCTCACATCTTTTCTAACGGTTCAGCGGCTCGAGCCGAAGGTAAACGACATCGAGTGGCTAAAGATGAGCAACGCCACCGTCGGGTGTCGCCTGCACTCCTTTGTGTGCAACTACATTGTAGATGTGTTGCAATTCGACCCGCGAAATGTTAAGATGCTCCGCAGATTTGATAACTATCTCGCGGAACTCAGTAGCCGGAATATCTCCGCCATGTTCCTCAGCGCTCCGTATGCCAGACTAATAGTCGGCAATTACTGCAAGGAGTACACCATCACCAAACTCCCTTACAAATTTGGTGGATTTGGCTTTGTAAGTTTCCACAGCTTAGCAATATTCCATTTGAATATTATAATGAGCGGAACTCAAATAACAGACCAACAACGGATTACATACGTAGTGCGGTGCAAGTAGATGGCCCGACATGCATTTATGGGACCCACTGCACTTGCATCGCGACATGTAAGCAGTTTGTTGAATGATCTGTTGTTTGCGGTCCGCCATATATCATGGGTGTACCATCCTACAATTAGTTTTTGATTTTATGTGGCACACAATGTAAAAAGTGATCCAAAAAAATAACATTTGAATCCTGTTGTATGCCACTTGGTTTTCATGAGGTGACTTTTTTGGGATGTATCATGGAATAAAAAACTGATCATCTACTCGTAGGCCCGCAATTTGACCATTGGTATGGAAGATTTATTTATTTATTTTTAATAGATATAACAAAACAAATTTAAGGAGAGCTAAATTTGGATAGCTAAACACCACTTTAGCTACTATTATAGTAAAAAATACTCCAATAGACACTCTATTTTACCTACTCCTTTATTTAAAATATTATTTTTCATTCTTGCTTTATTATTTTACTACCAACACTAATTTTTAAAAATTTAAATTGACATTTCACGATCAATCGTGACATCAATGGAATGCAATCTTGCTATTTACGATCAATCGTGACATCAATGGAATGCAATCCTGCTATTCACGATCAATTGTGACTCTAATTTCATGCAATCATATTTTTCATGATTAATCGTGACTTTTCACGATCAATCGTGACTCTAATTTCATGCAAATTCTAATTTTTCACGATCAATCGTGATTTTTTCACGAGCAATAATACACGCATGCTAAATTTTTTTGATTATTTTAAATCAGATGATGGAGATTGTGTTTCGCTCTAATCTTCCACACAAGTGATCCTGAGGCTATAAGCGTACCATCAAACGGTTAATTTTTTATTCTCGATGTCACATATCCCAAAAACGTGGCCCTGAAGTCACATTTGAGTGTGATGTTTTCAACATGACTTTAGGGCCATGTTTTTGGGATTTGTGTTGTGTGGAATAAAAAAACTAATCGTCTGATAGTATCTTCCTGACCTCAAGATCCCTATTGTAGAAGATTGGAGCAAAAAACGATCTCCATCTTCATCTATAAAACAATCAATAATTTTTAGTAGGAGTGAATTTCAAGATTCAATAGGCTCCTAAATTTAATTATTACTGTAGCAAATATGTATTTTAAATATTGGGATAGCATGCTTGATGGAGTGAATCTTTTGAAAATGAATAGCTATTTTAGCGTTTTTGAGGGGTTTGGCTCTCCTGTTGGAGATGATCTTAGAGATTCTGAGGGTGCAAATAAGGATACCCATTGCTATGTACGAAAGCTTGAGCCTAGAGTCCTTAGACAAGGAACTAGGGGCTGGGTTAGGGCTATATATATATAATTATTTAACAACAAAATCTATATTAAAAATGGGGTTGCTATTAACCCCTACCAAATATTAATCTCCCATTAAATACAGCTAATTAAAAAATGTGGACAACTTTGCATTAGACGATGAAGATTGTTTTATAGTGGCAATTTTTTGCAGCAAAAAACTGTCACTATTAACTAAAAAACTATTAAGACTATTATCGACAAGAGTATTAATGGGAGGTTTTTTGTTATTAGTGGCAATTTATGGCTGCCGCTAATACTCTTATTTTTGGTAGTGAATCTTCCACACAACAGATCTTAAGATCATGGGCATATTATAAGATGGTCAATTACATATCCTATAAAAATGACCTGAAGGCGACATGACACACATAATTCTCACAAGTCATTTTTTGGAACGTGTACCCCACGGAGTGAGAAATGGGATACGTATATCTTGAGGCTCCAGACTATGGTCAAGTCGTGGCAACTCTTTATTGATCGATTGATTCTTATTCTTTTAAACACACGAACACACACACTCTCTCTCTCTCTCTCTCTCTCTCTCTCTATATATATATATATATATATATATATATATATATATATATGTATATGTGTGTGTGTGTGTGTGTGTGTGTGTGTGTGTATGTATATCTTGAGGCCTCGGGCTATGCATTCGGATGCAACTCTTAGGGCTACGTCCAAACCAGCTAGGCACCATGTGGAGGAGCGGGTCCCACAACTAGTACTTAAACCAAGATCAATGAGGTTTCACCCAAACTTTTTGGGCATAATCTGATACATATTGAAAATGGGTCAAAGGTGCCCAAAACCAATGCACCAACTTGGTTGGGTGCACCTTTATCTTTGAAGCATATATCAAATAGAAGCCAAAAGGATAAAATAATAATTTTTTCTTTTTAAATCACATGCGCCATGGCTGATCAACCGAAAACATGCTTTTGCTGATCAACCCAAAACATGGTATGCGATCTAACGCTCAGGTGCAGCCCTTCCGATGTGTCCGGATTAAAAATAAATGATTTGAAAAAAATAACTTCTATTGTCTGCACTTCCCATTGCAGGTCTTTCCAAAGGGTTCTGCTTTAGTCCACGACGTCTCCCAAGCCATTCTAAAACTTTCAGAGAACGGAAAACTAAAATATTTAGAAGACCAACTGTTCTCTTCTTTCATCAACTGTGAAAGGTCCAGCACTAACATAGAGAATAGTGGGAGCTTAGGTCTCGATATCTTTTGGGGGCTCTTTGCCATCACTGGGGGCACTTCCACTATAATCCTCATACTCTTCATTGTTGAGTTGATTCGAAAATTTCGAAAACATTGCGGGGAATCTGACGGTAATGCATCTTCAAGCGATGAGAGTATATGGAAACGGACGGTGATACTTGCACGATACTTTGATAAAGGGGAACTACATCTTCCTCAGAGGAACTCGACTTCGTCCCTAGCGGATAAAGATGATTGGTGTTCATATGTGAGCGAGAACCACACTCCAGAGCACCCACACAGTTCACCAATTTCCATAGAAGAAGCGAGAGAGAATGCTTAAGTATTTGATTAGCTCTACTAATTTGATGGTATTATGTGGTGCGCTTGAAGGCTCCTTAAAATACCACCCTCCAAATTTTATTAGAAAATATAGCGGCCAATTGCTTCATGCTTATAGAGATTGGCATATCTAGAATTTTGGTCCCCTATACCATGTTAGAATTATAAGCTAGACCGACCCATTTGGCCCATTTTGTCTTTTGGGTCATTGGCCCATTTGCAATTATATTGGTCAATCTTGGAACTCTTTTTTTTTTGTCATAGGAAATTGGTGTATTTAATGTAATGTCTTGAGAATATGGAATATACTTTGAGAATGTAATTTTCTATCTTTTTCTAGGCTAGGTAGTTGCTTTGGAAGTGTATATTTATTTATTCCCGGTTTTGTATTGTGGGCTATTTTTATCACTCATGTATTTTCATTTTACAAGTCATATGAATGAAATTTGAAAGGTTCTAAGTGGTATATCACTGTAGTCTTCATTTTTGGTGTTTTTCTACACGAGAGAACAACTTTCTTCTCTTTAGAGTGTCAACTTCTTACAATCCTAGTTGGTGTAATCCAAAAAGTGGTATTAGAGCTTGAGATTCATGGCTTCCAACACTACAAAAAAAGAGCGTTTTCGTGGCGGCTCTCCGATGGAAGTACTGGTGCCCATTTATCTAACCCGCCGATACAACTCGGGTAAAATAAGCAAACCCATTTATTTCATTTTCCCTCTCTCCCACTCTTCCCTAAATCAATCCCCTCTCTCTCGCTCCATTTCCCTCACGCTCCATCTCCCTCTTCGAAACCCTAGCCTTCATCGTCCTCTTCCAAACCCTAGCTGGAGATTTAAATGACAGAACCGAAAGGAGATCTGTGTTGAAGGTTAGAGATGACGCCATTGAAGTGGAGATCTGTGTTCAAGGTTGGAGACGACGCCATTGAAGAAGAGATCGGCGTTGAAGGTTTTCTTTTCATCGAGATCGAGTTTTGGAGCTATCGTTTCACCATTTGGCGGATGGAAATCGAGTATTAGAGCCCTCGCTCTGTGATCACCTCTCGATTCCTGTTTGTCATTTGGTTTTCGATCTATATCATTGATCCGTGGAGGATTCTTCAGTTTCAAAGGTAAGGTCTATGAAACCCTAATTATTTGATATTGAATCGGTGATCTGTTGCTCTAAAATCTTTCAAATCTGTTCATTTCTAATTTCGTTTTTTTTTTTTTTAAATATAAAGCTCGATATTCAGGTTTGTGTTTTTGATTTCATCGTTCATAGATCTATTTTGTAAACTTGTGCAAATTGTCAGTATTGGCGTTCGAATCATCCCATAGAAACTTGTATTGAACAATTTCATCGTTGATAAATCTATTGTGTATATTAGTACTTTTTTTTTTTGGGTAAGTAGTGCAAAATGTTGGCATTGTAGTTTGAATCGTTCGCTAGAAACTCATATTGGAAGATAAACTGTTATAGCATTTTTTATTTTGATTAGTATTGCTGAAACAAGTTACTGACAACAGTATTAATTTTGATTTTGATATGTTGATTTCAGGGCTCTAAAGTTGTGTGTATGCACAGCTGAAAGTGCATTTTAGGGATATATATATATATATATATGCATCTTAATGGTTTGATGAAATGCCTCAAAGAATTTTCTTCTATTGGATACTTTTATTTATATTTTTTTTAAAAACATATTTTTGTTTCTAACAGTTTCCAGTTTAGTCAATTTGATGGATCTTGAGATCATGGACGTACCATCATGGATGGTCAAATTTTTATTTCACGTGGCACACATCCCAAAAAGTGACCTTCAAATCAGATTTGGGTGTGATGAGTTTCACAAGATGTTAAAGTCACTTTTTTAAGATGTGTGCATCGTCAAATAAAAAACTGCCCGTTTGATGGTACTCCCATGATCTCTCATGATCCATCGTATGAAAGATTGGGATGGAAAATGATCTCCATCGTCTGATTCAAAGCAATTAATTGGTTTTCAGTGTAGATGAACTCAAAGATTCGGTAGAAAATTTAAAAGTACGCTTTTTGATTATAAGTTTCAATCTTCTCTTAGATATTCACAACTTCTAAGTTCAAATAGAGCTTTACTCTGACTTTTCTTAGGCTCCATGTTTGATGGAAAACAAACATAAAATACATAGGGCACGCGCTAGCTCCTTCAATTTCATTACTTATGATGCCTATTGAAGGTTTGCTATGGATAGTTGGATACGAATACTTTATTAATTTGTAATCTGTATTTTTCAATTTTGTCCTGGTGCGTTGCTGGAATAGCCAATGATATAATCATGGTATCAAAACTTGATAGATACTGATATGTATCTATGAGTTCATTGTACAATGGGCCTCAGAGTTTATAGCATTAACTGCAATTGTTGCTTATACTGAGAAATGCATATGTGTTGTCAACTAAGCTTTATTTTTCTTTTTCTTTTATAATTATCAATATTGCTTAGAAACTTGATTTGCTATGCATTGGTAAAGACTTCCCTTTGAGCTACTAGTAATGTAGGCCTTTTTGTTGTCGGAAGCATATGTTTAGCTCTTTTACTCAATAATACAACTTTCAAAAAGAGAAGAAAAAGAAATGTGTTAAAAGGTCCTAATCTCGAATTTTGAAAGAAATTTCTGACTTGGTGAATTATTTGATTATTCTAGTGGACTTTATATTAAATTGAACTTGGAGATCTAAAGACTGATTGCAAAGCCAAGTTTGAGTTTCTGAAAATTGAGCATGAATATGTAATTGTGTGTGTGTGTGCATATGTGGTCCAAGTTGATTGATGTACTTAGTCTCTTTGCTTTGCGTTTTTTTTTTTTTTTTTTTCATGTTTGTGGTATTGAAGTTCTGTGCAACCAGTCTTTTGATTTCTCTTCGGCAAATGCCTCCTTTGGTCAGCATGGGATAAGATCCCTAGTGTGGCCTCAAGTGCTATAGACATCATGCCTTGAGGTTCATATCTAAGATTTATTGGTTTTCCTTTTACTAGATTCTTGTGCTTCTATCATAACAATCTACAAGTGTTTGTTTCAGGTCTTTGATGTACATGCTCAACACATCTCAGTTGGCATTCCTTGATTTTTTTCTTTATAGGGGGCTACCCCAAAATTTCTTATTGCATACACTTTAATTGGATTCTTCCTTCCTACTCCACACATCCCACCATAGCATATACATTTCTACCACATGTACTTTGTATTCTTGGCACTCCTGTGTCACAAAACAGTGCATGTTTTACAACCACTATATAAAAATGTCCCTGCAATTAAGTCATACTTGTCGATCAAACAACACAGTTTTCCTGCCTATACTTTGCACATTGTGCATTGTTCCTCTTATACATCTTCAAACAAGATGCATACACGCTATAAATTTCTAATTTAATAATTTGCTTGACCACCATAAATCATTTTTATTGTTATGGAGAGTCATATAGTTATCTTTCTTGATCTTGCAGAGTTACAAGAGGTAGATGCTGCCAAAAATTGGCCTATTAGGAGTGGGAAGATTCCAAAGACTCTCCGGTTTGATCCTTCAAAGTCCCAAACTAGTGGATTATTTGTAGCAAAGTTTGTGAAATTGGCAATGTAGTTCAGGTATTTTATCTTAGAGCTGCTAGTAATATTCTGTCATTATTTTTTATTTTGTGCACAAAAAGGTTATAAAAGCCTCAAGGGCACGTGTGGAATCCCTATGTTGCGAAAGTTAATCATGAGAAAAATGGGTTTTCATATGTTTGATGTCGGCACTTTCCTCGGAAAAACATTTCATTTTCCCAGAAAAGGGTAGAAAGTGTTTTTCACCCCTTAACCCGGAGTTTACTTTCTCCCCGGTGTAGGGGGTGGGGGATTTGGAAATTAGTGACGAAAGCTTCTCCCTCTGCCCTAGTACCTAAATCTCTCTATACCTGTATCTCTACAACTTAGGTGTTAGGATTCTCTACTATAAAAGCTTCTTCTCTCTCTCTCTCTCTCTCTCCATCAAAACCCTCATCCATCTCATGCTTCTCCTATAAGGAGTTGGAGATAGGAGAGCTATGGTAATATTGATTAGAGTTTAGGTGGTTTAGGGTTGGGGTTTGAGAGAAGAAAATAAAATAAAAAGGTAGGTTTAAATATGCTTATTGAGAAAGTACTACTCATTAGCTTTTGTATCACTACAAAAAATATGGGTTACGCCTATGGTTGGAATTAAGCGGCAGCGTAGATATCACCTAACCCGACTCTAGTTCTGGGCAGTTAATAAATGCCACCAGCAATAGTTGGGCCAACCCGGCTACCCACTCCATTGGGCCTCTATATTTGTCTCTTTCCTCGACGCTCAATGTGAAGACCCAGACCCACATACCACCATATTGTCAGGTTCTGGGCTTAGGTCCCCTCCCCGGTTTTGTTTTTAGCATGGGCTTAAGTCCCCACTCAAAACGAGTCATGTCATGTAGCGTCCGCAGTCGCATATAGCCCAGAGTCAGGACTTTTCCCTATCCAATGTGGGACTATTACAATCCCCTCACCTTATAAAAGAGCTGTCCTCGACTCTGATACCATTCTGTGAAGACGCAGACCCACATGCACCATATTGTCATGTTCTGGGCTTAGGTCCCTGCCCCGATTTTGTTTTTAGGATGGGCTTAAGTCCCCACCCAAAACGCGTTATGTCATGTAGCATCCGCAATCACATATAGCCCAGAGTCAGGACAAAAAATTATGTGGGACTATAATTTTTTTTGCATTAGATTTTTTAAAAATCAATTTCACATAATTATTTCTCGTATGCCTTGAAGGAGTTCTTATTGATCTTTATGGCTGACATAGTATGCTCTGTTTTTCATTTGCATGCCCTGCTAAAACTCTCAGTTTTATTATTGGAATATATGAACCTTGAGAGTTTTGACATATGTTTGTGGTACTGGTTACAGATGCCTAGAAATTCGTTCCAGAGGACGCTTGCAATAGTGAAGAATGGAGTCACACCAACTTTAGATCTAGTGCGAATTGCAGAGGCAGGGTGCAGAGATGGATCGATTCGTCCAAATCAGGTCTGCCTTTTTTATTAGATTTATATTTTATGTTTGTTTCTATATATGTTTTTTAGGATTTAATAGAAATTTTCCCTGACATACAACATCTTTCTCTTGATAGGTGTAAATTTCTGAGTCATTTTGTGGTGAGGCCTTGTGACTTCAACAGGATTCTGGCTAATTTCCAATCATCCCTTCAGAGACAACACCAATGCAAATTGTTCGTCTATTTAATAATGCAGTTTGATTTACTTTGAATTTCTGAGGTGAGTTTCTGTTTTTTAATTAGTATTTTTGAATTTTCAATGGAAAGATCTTTTTTAATTAGAACTCATAATTTGTTTTTATTTTGTAATTTAGGATAATCCAGTTGGAACAGGATTTAGTTTTGTGAAAGACGAAACACTATATGTGAAAAGTGATGTAGAAGCAGCAACTGATTTAACCTCCTTGTTGAAGGAGTTGTTTAATAGAAATGAGAGACTTTAGAAGAGTCCTTTGTTCCTTGTAGCAGAGTCTTATGGAGGCAAATATGTTGTTACTGTTGGGTTATCGATTCTAAATGCTATCCAAATTGGTGAATTGAAGCTTAAACTTGGAGGTAATCCCATATATATTTATTTATGAAACCTCTAAACCCTCTTAAAGTGCCATGGAACTATAGATAAAACAGTCATTAACTAGAAATCTATGATAAAGGATGATTTAGGTGCAAAGCAGTAAAAAGATTTGCAACCAATTTCAAAAATGATCAATATAATGGTTGGGATTTATATTTAATTCAATTGCTTTTGTGTTTAATTTTGTTTTGATTAATGTGCCATAGAACTGTAGATAAAATAGTCAACAACTAGAAATCTGTGATAAATGGATGTGGGTTTTCTTAGATTTTGTCAAAGTATTTAATAATTTGAGTAATCGGATTCGATAATGGAGGATTTGGATACTAACAAATAAAAAATTTGCAACCAATTTCTAGACAGATCAATCTAATGGTTGGGATTTATATTTAATTTAATTGCATTGATTCCTCTTTTTTTATTGTTTGGGTGGGCTGACCGATGTTACTTAATTTGGTCAATCATGAATTGGGTACTGCATATTAGTGGTTAGTTTGAATTGGTCAGATTAATTAGGTTTATATATTTAGAAAGTATACATTTATTAGGATTCTATTATAATTAGATTAGCAATTTTTTTATCTTATCATAAGATTTAAGTTCAATTAGAAGGCTTGTAATTGTGTAATACTTATAGGCGTATGAGAGATTAACGGAATTAACGTTTAATATTCTATCGATGTAGTCTCTTTGGATCTCTCTTCCTTCTTCTCTTTCTTAAAATTGTCACATCGAACCAGTTCAACCCGTTCATAGTTCAATTCAGAGCGATTGGTCTGAATTGATTAATTAGGTGTATCTGATTTTCTGGTGAGTAGTCTTTTTTAATTAGGTGTATCTGATTGCTCTGTTTTGATTAACAAATTTTATTCCATTTTTTATATTACATTGATTCCTCTTTTTTTATTGTTTGGGTGGGCTGACCTATGTTACTTAATTTGGTTAATCATGAATTGGGTATTGCATATTAGTGGTTAGTTTGAATTGGTCAGATTAATTAGGTTTATATATTTAGAAAGTGTACATTTATTAGGATTCTATTATAATTAGATTAGCAATTTTTTTATCTTATCATAAGATTTAAGTTCAATTAGAAGGCTTGTAATTGCATAATACTTATAGGCGTATGAGAGATTAACGGAATTACGTTTAATGTTCTAGCGATGTAGTCTCTTTGGATCTCTCTTCCTTCTTCTCTTTCTTAAAATTGTCACATCGAACCAATTCAACAGTTCGTAGTTCAATTCAGACCGATTGGGCAATACAAGTAAATTGACTAGTTAATGGGAACTATTTTGCTTTAAAGCAAAATTAAAATTACAAAGAGGAGATTTGAACCTAGAGACTTCATTGTTTTCAAGTTTTATAGCTAATCAAGTGGTCATATGCAATTATTTTATTGAAGACTGCAAATTTATATCATAAAATTAATAAATACTTTTAATAGTCATCTTACCCTTAGCGAATTGAGTTCGCTTGATAATAGCGAATTGCAAACCGAGAACCCCAATTCAAATCCAGTGAACTAACTAAGTTTGGAGCTGACAAGAGTACTAAGAATTCTGAATTGAAATGAAGTTTTCATGGGGTCCTCTTCTCAGAGACGTATCCCACCTCGACAGCAATGGCGCCCAACAATCAACAAGTTGAAATCTGGTCTCTTCTCATCAACTTTTTTTTTTCTTTTTTCGTTCTTTTTTTTTAGTGGAATCTACATATGCTAAACAGACCCAACCTGAGGTTTAATAGAAAGGCCTGAGCACAGCTCAAGTCTGATGACAACACAACCGAAGTGTCCATTTCCTCTTCTATTTCAGGCTTGAATTTTATCCAGCCTGAACCACGTCCAACTTTTAAGCCTTTTCCAATATGTATTGAATAATAACCAACACATCCGCCATTTGTTTTTTCAGTTGTAAATAAATTTCGATTATTTGATGAAAAAATAAATGAATGGTTCGATATTTTATACTGGAAAATATTTTTGTAGCTTCAAAAAAAAAATTCAAATACCTAAAAAGGGCTTCGGCCTCAACCCAATCTTCAGTCGATGACGCAAATGGATAGTTTGAATCGCGGTCTTTTAACCAAGAGAACCCATCTCTAAATGAAAATGTAGATTTTACCATTAAAAATGTGGAGTTCCATCGAGTTGCGACATCTAGAGATAATCCTCTTGCAATGTGCCTAGCATTTGCCTTTACCCAAATATTAAAATTTTGTTGACAGGATGGTGATGATTTAATATACTTGATGCTCTCCCTAATATTTTCAACAATATCTTTTATATCTTTCAACCTATCTTGCACAATTAAATTGAGAATATGCGCGGAACATCGAACGTGAAATAACTTACCTCCAATTGGAAGCAAGTTTCTTCTAGTAAGATGTTCTCTTAAAGATTTAGTCATAACATTATTATTTGATGCATTATCTAATGTTATAGAAGAAATTTTCTGCTCTAATTTTCATTCAATGATACATGATAAAATATGATAAAAAAGAGCTTGACCCGTGTGAGGATAAGGGATCAAAGGGAAGTTAATCACATGATTTTGCAAGTTCCAACTCTCATCAATAAAATGAGCAGTTAAACACATATACCTAAGTTGTTGATTAGAAGTCCAAATATCCAAGGTGAAGCTAATCTTTCATGATATTTTATGAAATAAGTCATATAATTTTACTCTATCTTTTTTATAGACATCAAAGTAATCTTTTTTAATTGTGTTACGAGAAACCATTTTATGTTTGGGTTGTAGACCTTTACATAAGTCAATAAACCTTACGTGACTAACAAATTTAAATGGTAATTCATACAAAATTATCATCCGAACAATTAGCTCACGACATTTATTTGGCTCAAACTTATAGTTACCAACTCCTCCTTTTCCATCCACACACAATTGTTGTTGTTTATTATCAATATTGACTTCTTTATTTTGGGACAAGTAATTTCGGCATGTCTTTTTAAATGGCTAGTTCCACTATTTCTACTACCAGCACCTAAAAGTGCCTTACAAAGCTTACATTCCGTTTTGAGGACTCCCCCAACCGTTACTTCGTTAAAATAATTCTAGGCACTAGATGCCTTTCTCTTTTTTTTACGATCAATATGATCATTAGGGTTTACGGTAGAGGGTGAAGGAATTATTGGATCAATGGGCATTGTGGAGGTAGATGGACCCACACCACCTGTCGGTGATGGATTTTCTTCAAGAGGAGGACTGATATTAATATCAATATCATCGTCCGATGCCTCTATCTCTTCGATGTCACTGCCCTTAAATAGATCAAAGGGATTTGCCATATCAAATATAAATATATAATTCGAATAATTTTTACAGATATGACAGATTTGAATGTAATCAGATATTAAACTAATCAGCTTAATACCACATTAATTGCAAAATTTTAAATAAAAAATTAATCACTGATTTTAAACTAATAACTGATTTTTAAAAAAAATAAATTTAATCACTCTAAGCAGATTTGAATATAATCAGACATTAAAGTATTAAACTAATTAGTTTAATACAACAACAATTGCAAAATTTTAAATAAAAAATTAATCACTGATTTTAAATTAATAACTGATTTTTAAAAAATAAATTTTAATCACTAATTTGAATATAATCACATATTAAACTAATCGGTTTAATAATAATACCACAGCATGACAGTAAGCACTTGCAGAATTTTAAATAAAAAATCAATCATTGATTTTAAATTAATAAAATAATAAAATAAAAATTTAACTTAAAAATAAAACTTATTGGGGGAATGGTAAAGCTGCGCTGGTGGACTAATGGTGTTGGTGGTGGTGTGCAGTGTGGTGGCGGCGTCGTGGTGGTGCGTGGCCTAATCAGATTGTCGACGAAGAACCCCTAATCAGATCGGTGTCAAGGCGACATAGATAGAGGGTTGGGCTGGGTAAAGAAAGAGAGAGGGTTAGGTTGGGTAGAGAGAGGGTTGGGCTTGAAGAGAGAGGGTTGACCGGTTGGGCTAGGTAGAGAGAGAGGTTGGGGAGAGGATTGGTCGATTGGGCTAGAGAGAGAGAGAGAGAGAGATGTTGGGACTGGTAGAGAGAGGGTTGGGCTGGGAAGAGAGAGAGAAAGAGGCTGGGGCCGGTTGGGCTAGGTAGAGAGAGGGGGGCTGGGTAGAGAGAAAGAGGTTAGGAGTTGGGACTGCCGAATTGATAGAGAGACAGAGGGTTGGGCACTTGGGTTGGGTAGAGAGAGAGAGAGAGAGGTTGGGACTGGTCACTGGCAGAGATATAGAGGGTTGGCTGGTTGGGCTGGGTAGAGAGAGAGAGAGAGGTGGTGCCGGTGAGAGAGGGTTGTGGTGGTGCTGGCTGGTTGCTGTGGTGCCGGCTAAGAGGGCTGTGGTGGTGCTGGCGAGAGACTTGAGAGAGACAAGCAAGGGTTGCGGTGCCGGCAACTGCGAGAGAGAATCGAGAACCGAGCGAGCGCTGTGGAGGTTGCTGAAGCTTTCAAAGAAGGAGATGGAGATTTGAGATGAGAATGAGATGGAACCCTAATTTGTGTGGTTATAAAGGGTAGTTTTAAGGAAAATTACAATTTTAACCCCCTATCCAACCGTTGAACGGTAATAAGAGGGGTTAATACAGTAATTTATAAACGCGCCGAGTTCGGGCTGGGCTTACTGGCCCGTTAGTTTTAATATAAATGATGGCCCGTTTATTTCACTCGTCAAAGCTCGAACCCGAACCCGTGTATATTCGGGCTTAGCCCGGCCGGCCTATTTACGAAGTTTCTCACAAATTTTGGCCCGAACCTGGCCCAGACGGGCCGGTCCCGGGTTGAAACCTGACCCGTTGACAACCCTACCCATAATTTACTACAAAATACAAGGCTATTAACGGCAACCAAAAACTACTGCTATTAACAAAAAACTGCCACTAATGCCTTTGTTGCTAATAGTCTTTAATAGTTTTTTGTTAATGGAGCAAAAAACTGCCGCTAATAATTTATTTTTTTGTAGTGATTTATATGAGACTTTGAAAGATGGGTGGTTTGGATGATCCAAACAGTATCCCTGACGCTAATGTTGGACCACATAGGGCCCTAAAATTTGTGTTAGTCAATGTTTAAATAGAAATAGCATGTGGGTTGTAGATAAGTCGGAAGGCCGTACGTATCATGGGCCTTGAGGCTCATGCCCACTTAAAGACCGTTGATATTTGCATAGGTCTCAAAGTCCATATTGCAATGATGATTTAAATATCACCTTAGAGCATCTCCATCAAATTCTCTATAAGCAAAAAGGGCAAGCAAAATCACTATTTTGGCGATTGAAGAGCAAAAAACTCGCTCCAGCAGATTCGCTATGAGACCTATGAAAGATGACGATTCCTACTGAAATTTCATCGATCTATGAAATTGAATCGGGTATTCGATTAATTCTAATTTAATCTAAAGATTACAATAATGCCAACAATCACCCACAACACGAGATATACGTGGAAATCCAATCATTAGAAAAAATCACGGGATCAAATTAAGTCCACACACCAAATCCACTATGAAATAAATGATTATAAAGAGTTTTGAATGATATACCGACAAATGCACATGCCCTATCAAACCCCCATGCAATCCAACTTCTTATCATAGGTCGCCTCCATAGCTTTCCGATTTTGATGCTCTCCTTTATCGTTGACGAACGCACAACGATCCATTTTGAGATCCACAAGGCTATCAATCACACACTAATTTCTAGGGCTCAACACACTCAACTCACTTGAGCAAGAACACTCAACTCACTTGAGCTAATAGAAATAAAATGTTGATGAAAAAAGAAGGAACCTTTGAATCAAAATCAATTTTACAAATCATAATAGTTTCAAAGGTTGAAGAAGATAGAGCGTTAGAGTTTTCTCACAAGGAGGAAGAAGCTCCTATCTTGCTTAACCTTCTCTCCTATTTTCAAATTTTTTTATCAAGACCCTAAAACCCTAAAAAGCCAAAAAGTTCAAAAACCCCTCTTTCACAAAAGAAACCTGAAGTGAGGACTGGTTGTCTCAAGGTACCACAACGAGCTGTGATTCAAGTGACAACGTGTTGTGGTGACAGCTCGTTGTGAGAACTATTACTACTGGCTATGAGTACAATGACAACATGCTGTGATCACGAAGACTCCACAACAACAACAACTCGCTGTGGGCAAATCTTCATGTTCTTTTAAAGAACCACATTTTAAAGTCTTTTGACTTTTTAGCAGATAGGTGACGGATGTGACAAATAACTTTGATCAGTTAAGGTAGAGCTCATCCATCTTGGCATACAATTATCTTAAGGGAGATCTACCCGAATTTTAGAATAGAACGTGACAAACAAGATCTAACACCCACTTCACCCACTATTAATAATAAATGCTTATTCATTCGCTATTAATAAAATACTATTAAATCTTTTTCTCTCTCCACTTGCCATATATTTTAAATATATATTAAAATAAAAACAAAAAATATTATTTTAAAGGAAGAGTAGCTAATATAACTATTATTACTGGAATCTATTTTAAAGAGGCAATAACTAAAATAGAGAGTGGGTTCAAAAGGAAGGATTTTAGCTCTTCAAATTTAACTATCCTTAGTTGGAGATATCTTATGTATTGGCTTTGGCTTGGCTAGAGTTGATATCTGCTATATTGATAACATCTCTGCCCTCTCGGCCAATATCAAACGTTATGTCCAATACATATCGGTTTAATATCCAAAATCCTTTTATTTTATTTTGTGGAGACATACACCCGAACTCTTATTTAGCTGCATGTTACATTTTGAGTTTCTTCTCAATTCAGCTTTTAATATTCTTAAACAATTGACTTCTTTGAATCATATGGTAGAGATTTTTTTTTTATCCTAATCTTCGACATGACAGATCTTGAGATCATAGGCCTATCATCGAACGGTCAGATTTTGATTTGACATAGTACAATCCCAAAAAATGAATATGATCATGAGTTTATATCAAACATGGTTCTAGGCTCACTTTTCGGGAGTTGTGCCATGTGAAATCAAAATATGGCCATATGATGAAAGGATCATGATCTCAAGATCTATTGTGTTGAGGATTAGAACTAAAAACAATGAGGATTAGAATAAAAACAATCTTCATCATCCGTGTCAAAGCAATCAAAGGTCTAAGCATGTAAAATTGGGTTGAGAAGGAAGAATATTAAGTTGTAAATGAAGGTACTTTAAAAGAAAGTACCCACTAGGGCCACCACCCATATTCTCCAACCGATTTTAATGTTTATATATGTTAAAATAACTTTAGAGTACCTTTAATCCACCCACTAAATCTTTGAGTTCACCCACGCTGAAACACATTGATTGCATTGAATCAAACGATGGAAATTATTTATCATTCCAATCTTTCACATAATGTATCTTGAGATCATGGGCATACCATCAGACGGTCATTTTCTTACTTCACGTGATAAACACCCAAAAAAATTACCTTAAAATTAATTTTGAGCTTCCACATGATGTTAAGGTTACTTTTTTGGGATGTGTGCCATGTGAATAAAACACTGACCATTTGCTGGTACACTCATGATCTCAAGATCCATCGTGTAAAAGATTGGGAGGATAAACAATCTCCATCACTTGATTCAATGCAGTCAATGTTTTTTAGTGTGGGTGAACTGAAAGGTACTCATAACTTTATTATGTTTCTATATTTGTAGAATATATATATATTAACTTAAATATAATTATTATAAATATTTTATTAATTAAAATTTTAATTAAATTAAAAATAAATCATTTTTTTGTCTCAGCATGCATATCACACCATCTCCCGAGACAGGAGATGTCTCGGTCTCAGAGGTGTTCGAGACAACTCGGATTTCCGAGATTTCAAACCATGGCGGAACCCTACGTGGCCCAGCTTGGGTCAGATTTGGGCTCAAATAAAAATCCCGAGGCGGACTCGATTTTGTATAAGGGCGAAGTTCAGCTTTATTTTGAGGATGAAAATATTTGTTCCTCTCAATGCCCAGACTGACCAAGCCCAATTATTTTAAGGGAATAAGTCAGGCGGGCCTGTAATCGGCCTGACCCAAACTCTATTCGAGTTGGGTTTGAGCTTAGCTTTAAAGCTCGAGCTCGAAAAGACTAAGGCCAACCCCGGCCAAGATTTCTATCCGTGTCGAGTTAGGGCCTTGGTTTTTGTAGTAAAAAATAATTAAGCCGACCAAAAGCCCTGCCTGTAATTGATAGTCGTATTTATTCACATTATAGTAGGGGTGCAGCTTCCGTTAACCGAACCGAACTGAAACGAAAAAATCAGTTTTACAAAAATCTGAGCCCCGACCGAACTTTTTCGGTTTTGATTAACCGATATTTTCAAGCCTCAAACCGAACCGAACCGATTTCAGTTTTGGTCGGTTCAGTTTTCAGTTTTCCTTCATATTTTTTGTATTTTAAAATTTTTTTGATTTTTTTGGATTTCTCACCCTACCCAGCCGGTTTTCGGTTTTCAGGTACCAAAACTGAAACCGAACCGGGCCAAATTGGGTCGGTTGAGTTTCGGTTTTCAATCGGATTCGGTCATGTTCGGGCTGGTGGCTTTTCGGTTCAAACTTGCACCCACTACATTATAGTAAGGTTTGAAAGCTGATGATAACTTTTTATTTGATCATAGAATTTTGATGCGGCAGTTGGTGACATAACAATCCTACCTTATCGTACTCGTTACGTTGAATTCTCATATCCTTATGCTGAGTCAGGGCTAGCAATCTTGGTACCTACTGAGTCTAAGTATATGGAGAATGCCTGGATATTCGTGAAGCCCTTTACAAAGAGTTTATGGGTGGCTACGGGCGCCATTTTTGTGTACACATCAATTGTCGTGTGGTTCTTAGAGCATCAGAGGAACCCAGAATTTCGAGGTCCCTGGAGAAGGCAAATCGGTACCTTGATGTGGTTCATCTTCTCCACTCTCTTCTTTGCACATAGTGAGTACCTGATACTATTACTTTATATTAAAAAAAAAGTTGTAATATGTTTTGCAACCAGAGGGTCTTTCTTTCGCAACCAAGGTTTGCACTTGCAAAAGCTGTTGACTGCTGTGATTCTGACGATCAAGATTGGAGATCATTTTTCATCCTAATCTTCTACAGAGTAGATCTTGAATCATGGCTACCATCAGACGGTCACATGTCGATTCCACATGACACACATCAAAACGTTACTTGAGGACTTCATTTGATGGTAATCGATGATCACTTCACTTTTTGCGATTTGTGCCATATGAAATAAAAAATTGTATATACGCTACAAAAAAAAAGACTCAGTGGCAGTCATAAACTGCCGTTATTAATTAACAAAAAAACTGTCGCTAATACCCTTGTCGCTAATAGTCTTAATAGTTTTTTTTGTTAATAGTGGCACTTTTGGGTTGCAAAAAACTGTCGCTAATAGTCTTATTTTTTGTAGTGACATGTACGTCCATGAATTCAAGATCCATTGTGTGGAAAATTGGGATGAAAAAAATTGATTCATATCATCATCTGATTCAGAGCAGTCAACAATTTTCACAATGGATTACACTCATAGCGAAGAAAGAATTTTTATTTATTTATTTATTTTTGAAAGAAAGTTATATTAAGATGGAAAGAGGAGGAAACAGAAAGAGGAGATTTGTGAGGAACAAATCATCCTCAAAACACGAGAAAAGACAAAACAAGGACTAAAAACAAAACCCAAGAGATCCCAACACAACCCAGTACAAACCCAAGCCGCAACAATCTCTAGTTGCAAATAATGTTTCCCTACATTTTAGAGTAACAAAATTCCATTATTCCTAATAATCTCTATGAATAGTTGACTAATGGAATTCGATCAACTCCACTCATTTAGTCATAGACAACAAGCCAACTTATCTTGTTAGCCGTGGCTTAGTTTAGACCTTCAGCCATACACAGATTCTTATTCTTTTTAAGGTTTGAGTGTCTCAAGCAAGGATCAAAATACCGGAATTGGTTTCGATTTCGGTCCCAATTGAAACAAAAAAATTTACCGAAATTTGGCTGAAATCTTGTGGGCCAAGCCGAAATTTTGGTGCCCAATTTTAAATTTTTAAACAAACCCAAAATATCAACCCTCCAAATTATCGGCCGATAATTTGCTAATCACCAAATTATCGGCCGATAATTTGAAGGGTCGATATTTTAGCCGAAATTATGGGGATTCCGTTTCGATTGGGTCCGATACTGATGTGTTTCGGCAGAAATCTTAAGATTTTGGCCAAAATTTTGATCCATGGTCTTAAGGATCACTCATTGCAGAGCTGACATGGCATAGATTAAGGCTGTCAATGGGTTGGATTGACTTGATCACCGGTGGGGTGCATAATTTGAGTCATTTGACCTGTCAGCTGGGATCAAGCCTCCGACCCAAATTTTGGCCAGCAGCGGGTTAAGAGCCGTAACCGAGGAGATTATTATATTTATTTGCAATGAACCATTGGCTTATTGTAGAGTGAAGACAAATTCCATACTATATTGTGCAGTACTGAAAAAAACACGCACAAACACAATCAATGAAAATATAATGGCCGTCGATATACATGTGGTTAATGCAGCAAAATTCAAAGTTTATGGAAACCCAAATTTTATGGAAACATTTTAAGTCCCTTCTTTTTTCAACTGATTCTTTAAAGGTGTTTGAGGGAGCGGGAGCTTCTCAATCCTCCATAACTTTTCTTTGTGGGCCTTGTTCATTTCGGAGGGCTTTCTGCTTATGTTTTTAGTTAAATTCTTGTTTCTATTTTTTTTTTCCTCTCTTCAATTTTCTTTTATCTTCTTTTTTTATTCATATTTCTCTTAGTAAAGGTTAATTGGGTCTGTATCAGTTCCACCCTCCCTATACCTACCACTACGTGAAAAGAAAAAAAAGCGACTCTCAATATTAGTGGTCGTTTCAAGAAAACGACTGTCTTTGAGAGTTGAGGAGACAATTGTTAAAAAAGCAATAAATTTTTATTATTATATATGGTACCAACATTGGTTAATGGCATTTTGTAATAGTTAAAGCGCCATTGCTTGATTTAATGGTAAAAGGCTTGGCCTGTAAGTGCGAAGGCACGAGTTTGAGTCAGGAGAGCAAGCACTTTGTGTAAAAAGTCAAAGGTTAGGTTTATCTCCAATCCACTCTCCCAGGAACCTATATGTATTGGACCAACGACACAAGATAATGGCCTTTTTTAGTGAAGCTGCCCGCCAATTGCACGGTGACACGTCAGCCACCTGCACTCTCGCCCATTTATAAGAGGTTACCCCAGCTCAAACTTTGCCCATTGCCACCCCTTTTTGTGACGTAATTGTAAATAATTTCTTTGGGTTCCGTTTGCTTGCACAAGCCACTAGATATTAATTATTAGAAATTGAACTCAATTAAGACTACCATAAGCATCTTTAAATTCAAATTTTATGGTTAAAATCAAGTGAAAGTGTGACAGCCCGAATTTTTGCACCCAGAAATCCGTGCCATCAGAATCATACTCTGGATGATCCCCAGGACAAATCGCGAAGTGTCTGCTCGTATAGCGGAAACCAAGCAGACACTGTCCAATAATGGTAGATCGAGTTATCACAAGGTATTTAAAATAGAAAGAAGCAATGAAACAAACATGTATCTAAATATATAAAAACATACATTCCCAAAAAGGAACCAAGAAGAACCAATGGTGATGGACATCCATCACCCAAAACAATGGTTCTTAATAATGGTTCCAATAGAATGTATAGTAATATTATAAAAGGAAGAAAATATCTACAGAAAGTAAATACAGAAGTGGCCACCAGGCGTACAATAATCCAAAGGTTTACACAAAATCCCACAAATAGCGTATCAGATACTCGTGACTAAGGATAAAGTCGCCTCACCGACGCCGCCTCTCTCCCTGCCACCTCCGGATCAGCCGGTAACTCGTAACCTAAAATTGATTTAGAAAACAAGGTAAGCTACATCTTAGCTCAATAGAAGAATTCCAACTAAACGAATTGAATATGCAGATCATGCTATCTCATAACAGAAATCAAATCAGGAACGTATAATTATGACGAATCAAACTAAAAGCTGAGATTTTATGCAAGAAATCAGATGTTATGCAAGTATATTATCAGAGTACTTAAATTGTGTGTATTTAACTTAAGAAACTCCCGTGACTATATATGAGATAAAACAGAATGTCCGATAGGAAACCTCAACCAATCGTCGTTCACATGAACAATATTGAAAGTGCAACAATGCCTCACTATGGAGTGCAATTGTGCCGAGGATTGAAAGCAGGTGCACAAGTGTGCCAGGCATCGGATATACCGTCGGGTCGGTGGGAATCATCTGGTTTAAATCATCAAATCACATACGTATATACCTCATGATCGAGATAGCGTAATCGTAAGGAAGTTTCGTAATCGAATCAGAAATGTAAATAAAAGATAGCAGGAATTTATGATATGCATACATGCTTGTTAAAAACAGAATCAGGGCACAGATATAAAATAAACATGAAATCATACTAAAAAATAGTTTAGGTTGGTTTTCCCCTACCTCAGGTCGATTTATCTTCTAAGCAAATCCAAAGTCTTTTCAATGTGTCAGGGTTTGATCCTAGACCATAAACATAGCACTTTAAGTGTTAGGGATATCAGAAAGTTAACCGGTACAATGCCCGGTGGTATTTAACCCATAAAACCAAAACTCAATAAAACAGGGGTGATTGATCGATCACCACTCTTATTGATCGATCACCTATCATCATTGATCGATCAATACACTCATTGATCGATCAATAACCTCTCTTCTACTTACATTTAACACAGCTCAAATTGATCGATCACCACTTGGGTTGATCGATCAATACATCCTGTTGATCGATCAATGCCCTCATTGATCGATCACTAACCCATTTTCAATTTTTTTTCCTCTTCTGTTCACATTATCTGCCTATACAGATTGATCGATCAATGCCTTCATTGATCGATCAACACCCTACAGTGATCGATCAATACCTATGTTGATCGATCACCAACTGTCATTGATCGATCACTCTCTTGTTGATCGATCAATGCCCAGGATTGATCGATCAATGCCCAATTTGATCGATCAATGCCCTTCGGGCATTGAACTTCCAGAATTTTGGGGCTTCTGTTCCCCCTTTCTGTCTTATACAGATTGATCGATTAATGGTCTTCATTGATCGATCACCACTTGTCATTTATCGATCAATGTCTTCATTGATCGATCAATAATGACAGAAACTCTGTCATTAATGGAGTTCATCTCCAACCCTATTTTAACCCATTTTTCATTAATGGTTCTCAACAACCATTAACACAACATCAATGTACATACATGGGCTTCTCATTTGCCCCTATTTAAATATACAGACTCACCTTTGCTTGGGCTCTCTCGGGGTTTCGGCAAATCATTCCGGATGAGGGTTTCGGATCTATCTCTCGGGGTTCGTCACCGATCTGAGTCCGACGAGCAACCCTTTAGCTCCGGTTCAGCATGCAGAGACTTCATACACATACCTTAGACCATACCTAAGCTCATTTCATTGAACTCTACCTACCCTAGCTTAGGAAACTCATCCTCTCACTCTTGCTAACCCTGTTTTCTCTCCAAAAACCCTCTTGAAAACCCACCTAGCTACAGATCCATTAGCTACTGGAGCAAATAGGGCAAGAGAAGGAGAAGAAGAAGAAGTGGATCTCTCCCTAAGTCTCCCTTCCTTCTCTTATAAGTTACTAAACAGATATTTCTGTTTTGCCCCTAGTTCACGTTCCGGTATGGAGCACGAACACGGTTGCTACGGCGCAACGTGTCACATTGCCCCTCTACACAACTCAGACTTAAACGAAAATGTACATGTGAACTCATCTGATCACCGTAAAATTTTATCTTAACTAATATTAATTCTAAAGTTTTAAGTCAGCCTTGATTTTCATGTTTATGAGATCGATCAAAACAAAGTTCGTGTTCGATTTCGTGGTCAAAGACTAATGCTTTTTATGGTATATTGCAGATAAATTGGGGATTTTTTGGCAATTCAAATCACCTCACTCATACATTGAATGAATGACTTTTGGGGATCTTAGAAATCGTGACCATTTCTTTTATCTAAACCTCTTTGGAGACAAACTTCAAAGAGGTTTGGCTTTGGGTTGAGCAAAAATCTTGTCAGGTCGAGTTTTTAGGTCAAGCAAGATCTGGTCGGGTCGGACATATGTCATTTTCTCATTAGGCAGCCCAAATATTTCGATGTCTACCAAGCTGCCGCGCTACATCCCTATAAATTATTGGATAATGTCATTGCAGAGAATCCTTGTCTTTTTTTCCAAATGATTAATTATTTCTCTCTTTATCTCTCATCAATTTCTCTTGCCATTTGTTCTTTTTGGTCTCATATTGTAAACAAATTGAAGAAACACAACGTACAAAAGAAGAAACACTTATGGGTAATGCTTAGGAAGATGGAGTCCTAGTTGATATAACATTAAATTATTTGCAGAGGAGCGGGTCGAGAGCAACTGGGCTCGAAGCGTAATTGTTGTATGGCTGTTCGTGGTGTTTGTGTTGACATCAAGCTACAGAGCCAGCCTCACATCCATGCTTACGGTCAAGCAACTGGAGCCACCATTGATGATTAATGGGATAATAGGGTACCAAGGGTCCCCCGTTTGTGTTGAGGTACCTAGAGGAGGTGCTACATTTCAGGCACAGCAGGATCAAGTTGATTGGAAACATCGATGAATATCCCTACGAATTTAGCAGCGGTAACATCGACGCCGCAGTCCTCGAGATTCCCTATATCAAAGCCTTCTTGGCTAAGTATTGCCAAGGGTACACCACCATCGGATCAACTTACAGAGTCGGAGGAATTGGCTTTGTAAGTAGTCTTCAACAAAACTCAAAAGAGACTGCAATTACAGCTGTTAACGGATCGGGCCCGATTCGGGTGAGGCTTGTAGTAAAATAAAGGTTTGAGCGTGAAAGCACCCGGGACAAGCACGGCCCGGTTTTGTATCCAGGCCATTTTTTTAGGATATCTGGGTACCGTTATTCTCACCCCAAAAGATTGCTTTCTCACCTCATTACTCCACCTGGCATGCATTGAACGCCTGTGAATAAGATGATGGAGATAATTTTTTTACCAATCTTCAAAACCATAGATATGTAGATCATGAGCCTACCATAATACCGTCTGTTTTTATTACACGTGGCAAATATCTTAGAAAGTCACCCTAAAATCATGCTTGAGAGTGAACGTATGTCACATGATTTTAGGGTAACTTTTTTGGGATGTGTGCTACGTGTAATAAAAAAATGAAATGAGAGTCTGATGGTAGGTTCATGATCTATAGATCCATTGAGCAAGATCGGAACAAAAGCAATCTCTATTATTTGATTCAAAGGCAGCCAATGCATGATGGCTGGAGGAGATTTGATGAGAAAGCAGTCTTTTGGAGTGAGAATAACCCTACCCAAACGATAATCAGGTCGATTAAAACCCGGCCAGGCTCAACCAAGCTGGAATTTTTAAAGGAAAAAAGTTAGGGCTGGACTAAACTCAGGCTTGGGCTTCAATAAAAAGCCCGAGCCTGACCCAATTTTGTATCAGGGTGATGTTCGATCGTGCCTAATTTTTAGGGTCGAAGTAATTGTGTTTCTTAAAAGTCACACCCTAACCCAACCAGCACGGCCCTTTGGCAGCCCTAAACTATTGAGTTAGTACTTCCATAGTTAACAAATTCGCCGACTTTTTGAAAAATTGTTCCTTTCGCTATTAAAACACATTTTTTTTCTCAAAAGAACACGATTAATTGAAAAAGAAAGAGATTTTTACGTTTTCAGTTTTTTCGGTGATTTTTTCAAGATAAAATTAATAATTTGGATCCAAGTGGATCAAGTTGATCCCTCAATTTATTTAATTTTTTTCCCTTTTTTCCATTTTTTCCCATTTTTTTCTTTTTTCTCCCTTCCTATTTTTTTCTTGATTTTCGACTTGGTAACTATGGGTACCATAGATCAAAATATCGTCCGATACCGATACGTATCGGTATCGGACCCTAACGATACGGTACATTAAGTGTACCGTATCGTCTTATATATATGTAAATGCCGGATGATACATTCAATGTATCATCCGGTACATTACTGTTCCGGTACGTATCGTCCGATACGTGATACGTACCGATTTTTTTGATCGGACGATACATATCGATTTTCCGGCATTTTGATCGTGATGAGTACTTCATACCCCCACTTTATAGCAAGGGTGGTGCATGGGTCAATATTCCTCTCCCAAAACAGTCCAACTTAAATAAGTACGCCGACATTTATGAAAATGAAGATAAATGAAAGTACGCTTCTACCTTTAATTGCGATATGATGTACCGGTGTTTCAGTGACGATCCATGCACCATCCATTCATGAACGGGTGGGCATCTAATACTGGTAACGGGCATATGCATAAGCTACACTATGTATGAATGTGATTTTGTATAAATGACAGTATGGTCTCATCAAAGGGCAATGGTCAGGTCCTATCAGGTAGAATTGGATTTGGAGTCCTACACCATCTGCTGCCCTTGAAAATAGGAGAATATTGATTTTGTTGGTTTTCACTTTTTATATCATGACGTGTAGTCAAGATTCTCCTATTTCTAAGGACAACGGATGGGGCAGGACTCGAAATCCGTTCTACCTAGTAGGACCTGAACATTACCCTCTCAATGCCATCAAATAACGCTAACTAATGTAAAGTAGAAGTCGGTTAGACCAGCGGTGCCTAAAGATTTCAGTAAAAAAAAATCAACTCTATGAGTCAATTTGATTTCCTTTGTCCGCTATTACAATAGAGATAAAGATGCATTTTTAGGTAAACACACTTAGTGGGAATTTTCTTGTAATTTCAAATCACCTTTTCCTTCAGACATTGATTGAATGGCTTTTTTCTGAACCTTGGTCCTCGTGACAATCCTTTTTCTTCTAAGATTTTCCGAAGTAGTATAATCTGCTAAAACTTTCTTTAGAGTACTAATAATTTTCTAATCGTCTCATAAATTTGTCTTAATAAGTCACTACTTTCTTCCATCTCCCATTGCAGGTTTTTCCAAAAGGTTCCTACATTGTCAATGATATCTCTCAAGCAATTCTAATGTTAGAGGAGAAGGGAAAACTAAGGGAATTGGAAGAAAACTTTTTGAAAACTTTTTCTCTTCTTCCAAATGTTCAAGTAACGGTGCCAACGGACACAGTAATGGTAGCTTAAACCTTGGTAACTTCTGGGGGCTCTTTCTCATCACGGGGACCACTTCTACTTTCGTTCTTCTACTCTTCCTTGCTCAGTTGCTTGGAAATTTCCGAAGACACGTTAAGGACTATGAAGGCAATGCATCTTCGAGGGATGAGAACATTTGGAAATGGATGGTAATACTTGTACAGTACTTTTATAGAGGGCAGATTCATTTTCCTCAAATGGCTTCAATTTCAGCCGCTGTGGATACAAGTGGTAGGAGTTTCACGAGCTCCGTAGAACTCACCTACGATGGTTCAATTTCAGCCGTTGTGGATACAAATGATGTGAACGAGCATAACGTTGCAGAAAACATTCAGACTTCACCTACGCTGGTTGAAGGATCGAGAGAAAATTCTTAAGGAAATTTGGTCTGGGTGTATTGTAATTGTAGTGTTATTAACAAGGATTTAATAATCAATACAGATCGGCATATCGGCCGGGTCGCATTGGCTACGTATTGGCTAAACCAGCTGCCGACATTCAAGTGCCTTTTTTTATTCTAAAATATAGAAAATATATAAAAGTTTAAAATAATAGTTTTTTCCCCAAAGTGCATTTTTGATACTATTTTCAGCTCAATATATATATATATATATATATATATATATATATATATATATATATATTGAAAAAGGGAAAAGGGAGGTAGAGATTTCTCTTCGCTCCCCCAATGGAGGGCGGACACATGGAAAGTGCTTTTGCACTAACTCAGGTTAGCCACAGCAGGGGTTTCCTACTGTCAGTGTTAGGTAAAGTAGGTAGTAGGGAAATATTGCCGGCTATACCTCGCCGGAAGGAAGCGTTGTTCCCAAGGGGAAGGGCTTGTCGAATGTAATGGCAGTAAAATAATTCAAAAATTAGTACAGGTTCCTTCTTTTCCCTCCTTATTCAGGCTCACTTTTTCTATTGTTTTATTTCCTCTCTTTGGCTTACAACTTTCAGTAAAATAATTTAAATTTGATACTCATATCACGTAGTTCAATAAAATTTCAAATGTCAAATTAGTCGATTTTGTTCAATTTCAAATATCAATAAGTTCGGTTCAAATTCAATGATCAATCCAATGGTTCAATTCTATTTCAAATATCAGTTTGATTGTACTTCAAACCTCAGTTTAATCAAATTTCAGCTATCTGATCATTTAGTTCAATCTGATAATTCAAGCTTCAACGAAAATTATTTGTACGATATAATACAATTTATACATCACTTTCAACCAGAAACTCAAAGTCATCTATGTCAGTTCATACATGTATCAAGATTCAAAATCTCCTAGTGATTCTTTATAAATCGAACAGTGTTTGCTTAAGAATAATTGGTATGTCATAATCAACTGTGGAGTGTGCTTAGTAACTCTCAGGTTATGAATAGTACAAGCATGGTTCAATGCTAGGGTTTGAACCCAGTGCATTCCTAACATTGCTAAGGGTTTTATAGGTCTATTGCTATAAGTTCTATACAAGGCCCTGGAAGCCTAATTTTATTGTAATTGGCTTATTTAGTCAGTTCAATAGTCGTACTGATCAAACTGTGCCACCGATCAAATATTTTTAAGTGTTGTGTTTGTTCACAAAACTGAAACGCATCACCGATCTGTATCGGTATCAGCGATTTTTGATACCACACTTTTAAATCCCTTGCGTCCAAGGGTTTTAAAATCACCCACTTAGAGTTTAACCGATTGGACCTGACCAAAACACTCTCTACCCCCCAATATAGGAAAATTATAAATGGCGGGCAGGTTTTGTGTAGGCAAAGTGCAGGCAGTTGATATGGCGACGTGACTGGCTGCCCCGACCTGCATTGCTTAGGCCACACACTTGCAGCCAATTACGTCGCGACACGCCAGCCGCATGCACTTTGCCTGCACAAAATCTGCCTGCCATATAACTGTACAGTCCTGCCCCCCAATATATTACCAAGGTTAGAGAATATTTTCCAAGTGTAATTAATACTAAAATAGTTCTACAAATGGAGAAATCAGGGTTACCTAATTCACTCATTGCCCCTGCAAATCGCGAACCGGTTTGATCCTTTGATCGAACCGTGGCCAGTTAACCAAAGTGTCCAAAGTCTTACCAACGAACCATCAAAGAAGCTTACACAACGTCCACTATATATTATATAGGGCACTTAAGAAAAATCAGGTACGTTTCTCTAATTTTCCCTATTATATATTAGATATTTATACATTATGAATACTTAGATTTCAAATTTATCAAAATAATTTTTATTTTATATTGAAAAATCATCCTACCCTTGTGAACCTGGTTCGCTTGTAATTAGCGAATCGCGAATTACGAACCCCAATTTGAACAGAAAGAACCCGCGAATCAGGTAACATTGGGAGAAATTAAACCTTCAATACTGAAGTTTGAGCCTTGTATTTTTAAGTCGTCTTTAAATTATCCTTCTGATTCTATCAAATTTGACGGGTTATGCTCGGTATGAATCAGCTACAAGGCTAATACTAAAATGTAATCACTTGTTGATAAGGCTTCAATTAGACTACAACTCCAATAAAAAAATTTAAGCAGTTTCTCTTGATACTTCTATAGACATAGGTGACCGCTGAGGGTGCTCTGGAGTGTTGTTCTGGCTCGCATACTCTACGGAGCACCAATCACCATCGTCCACTGAGGACATAGTTAACGCCTTTTGACGAGAATGAAGCTGCCCTTTATCGAAGTACCGTGCAAAAACCGCTGTCCGTTTCCATATACTCTCGTTCTTTGGAGAAGCATTGTCTTCGAATTCCGCACAATATCTTTGAAATTTACGAAGCAAGTGAGCAATGAAGAGTATAAGCATTATAGTAGAAGTGCCACCAGTGATGACAAACAGACCCCAAAAGTTTTCAAGGCTTAAGCTACCACTGGTGTCGTCATTAATGCTGGTGCTTGCGCATTTGGAGTGAGAAAAAAGGTTTTCTTCTAACTCCTTCAATTTTCCGTTCTCTGATAGGGTTAGAATGGCTTCCGAGACATCGTCGGCCAAGGGAGAACCCTTTGGGAACACCTGCAGAGGGAGGTGGAAGAAAAAGGTGAATCTTATTATATATAAATGTTGGAGGTTAGGTCGGATCTAGGCCCCTGATCCGGCACATACGTCACTTAGAGCATGAAATCAACAGAGAAGAGATAAGTTGGACATTGTCGAGAGCATCGTGGTGATTTCAATTAACGGTGCCATCAATGTCATTGGATCCTTGTGACGTAAAGATCGGTAGCCTTCTCCTCAAGTAGTTGAAGTTTGGGCTGCCAATCACTTCGTCTCGGTTTTTTTCGAAGTTCAATCGAGTAGGAGTATTTGAAAATCTAAATCTTTGGCCGCTTCTTAGACTCACATGAATTGAGATTGACCATCCAATTTATTAATGGATTGAACATCCATGGTCAGACAGGGCGGGTATTAGCCATGCCAGGCCTAACCCGATCAGAAGGTCGGGTCGGATCATTCATGCCTGACATGACCGTCAGGTCAAGTTTATGGGCCGACCCAATCTAACCCATTGACAACAAAAACTTTGGCCTGACCCAACCCGACCCATTGACAGCCCTAGACATATTGCTTCAACTAGAATTATGCCTAAATGGAAAATGGTAAAGTTGGGGAGTGGGGACTACTCACAAAGCCAAATCCTCCAAATCTGTAAGTAGGACCGGTGGTAGTGAAACCCTTGCAGTACTTGGAAAGGAATACTTTGAGATAAGGAATCTCGAGGAATGCGGCGGCGATATTGCCGCTATTGAGCTCCGCCGGATAATGATCACCACTATTTATCTTCTTAATGTTGTTGCGTTTGAAGTGCAGCACATCTTGAAGGTACTTCAACACAAAAGAGTCACCATCACAACCCACCATGGCATTGCTCCTCCTTAGCCACTCGATGCTAATCACCTTCGGCTCGAATCGTTGGACCGTTAGCATCGATGTGAGGCTCGCCGTGTAACTTGATGTCAATATAAATACGACGATCAGCCATACCACTATTACGATTCGAGTGAAGTTGCTTTGAACTCTCTCCCCTGGATATGATAAATATTTAAATGAAAATTTTTACGATATTTTACCATTTAATAAAGTTTTAGAAAAACTGGATGTCACTATTTTCTTAATATTTTAGATTCTTTGGTATGTGAAGAAGAAAATTGTGAAAGCAAATTTTTAATTTTTAAAGTTTTGTAAGTTCTTAGATGCTATTTTGATAACTCCCTATATGTATATGTATATATATATATATATATATATATATATATATATATATATATATATGAAAAGCTGGCCGTCCTCCAGGGTTTTAAGTGGATGTTTATGTGTCATTTAAAATATTGTTTTAATGCCACATGGACCTCGAGTGCATTGCTTAGATAATTTTTTTTTAAAATAATTTTAAAAATTCATCTCCACCGTGCAATTTTTGAGTCGTGAAATGTAGATTTTGAAACTAGTCAAACATTGACTTACACTTTTAAATTTTTTTTTTCGAATTTTTTTTTTTTTAAATTGATCAAAACCATCCACCCGTGCTCCATTTGGCAACCCAAGAGTGTTTTGGATGCCATGTACACCTCCCGTGGACCTTAGAGGACAGTGACCTTTCTCCCATGAAGGATGGAAGTGGCTCCCATATATATATATATATATATATATATATATATATATATATATATATTGACAATGGTGAAGTCCATTCAGGTTGAACTGCATTTCAAGTTCAACAACGTTTTGCAACCGTTGGATATGGGAGAATCTTGTCTTTCATGATTTTTATTTTTTATAAGATCACATGCAGTCTCCCATATTTTCAAGGGCGGTAGATGGGATTAAACTCGAAATCCGGTTCAACCTGTATCCACAAACCACAAAATTTTTGTTCCATAGTACAAAATCTTTGTTCCACAAACTCAAGAACCTAAAAATTTCGTAGAAGTCTTATTTTCCTAAACTTTTTGAAATGATATAAAATTTTGAAAATTTTCTTTCAAAGTCTTGTTTTTCCAAATAATTTTTTTTAAAAATAAAAGCATTATCTACTGTTGATCTAACAGTCTAACAGTGAATGGTGAAACATTTAATCAACGGTAGCAATTTTTGCAACCGAAGATTCTTGCAGTGCAACTAATGGTTTCACCGTTGACCGCCCTAAATCAGATAATAGAAATCGTTTTTTATCCCAATCTTTCACACTTTAGATCTTGAGGTTAGTGCCCACATATCAGATTGTCCAATGTTGATTTCACGTGAAGAGCTCCATGCTCACAGAGTCACAGTGTACCATGGTATCCCATGATCACGATCACTTTAAGGATTTGTGCCACGTGCAATCAACATCTTATAAGATCACTTTAAGGATTTGTGCCACGTGCAATCAACATCTTATAAGTCTCTCTCAGCACAAGCATGACACGTCTACCCTACTAGATATATATACCCTAGGTACTTACTGTGTGCGAAGAAGAGCGTAGAGAATGTGAACCATAGCAAGGTGCCTATTTGGCTCGGCCAAGGGCCCCTGAAATCTGGGTTCTGCCGATGCTCTAAGAACCACACAACAATTCCCGTGTACACAAAAATGGCACCGGTGACCAACCATAAAGTCTTGGTGAATGGCTTCATGAACATCCACGCCTTTGTGGAATGCCTTGATTCGGTGGCCACCAGCATAGATAGTCCTGACTCAACGTACGGCTGAGAGAACTCCACGTATAGAGAACGATTGGCTAGGATCGTTGTATCCCCGACCACGGCGTCGTAATTCTATTTTGGACACACATAAGACACCATCAGTTTTGTCTAATGTGGAGAATAAGACAAAATAAATTAAGGGTTCTATGTTTCGCATGTAAGTAGCGTATAATTGTTAATATACATTGCCATCAGTTGCCACAAATTTTGATAGATCATAATTTACTGGTGTAGGTATGCAAGTTCGGGTACCGGAACAAACCGAAAACGAAAAATTCGGTTTCAGTTTGGTTCATCCAAAGCTGAAACGATCTGAATCAAAACCGAAAAAATCATAATTACATTTTTGGGGTTACGTTATCATACTTTTCTCATTATTATTATTATTATTTTTTTTTTATAAGGATACTTTTCTCATTAAAAGCCAAGTTATCATGCAATTGAGAAGAAGGCATTAAAACAAGGTGTATAAGACTTACAAGCTATCTGTAGTTACGTAACTTAGTGTACATTTGTTTGAAATTTAGCCTAGGAAGGAAACAAAAAGTCACTTTCACAAACCTTTCGGATCGGTGAACTTGTCGGTAATAAGATTTTAAAATCGGTACAAATGGGCCATATATAGGCATGCAGTGAGGCCTAAAAAGTTGACTTTTGACCTAAATGGGAGCAATCTTACTTTATAACCGTTCGATGAAAGTAAATCTTGACTTTAACCTTTAATTTATAAGTTTAGATTGACGTCACGGTCTCTCTCATTCAATGGTTACAAAAATCAATTAAGAGTTAATGAGGGTCCACCCATCATCGGTGGACACAACCTTCCATACTTATAAGAAACTGCATAACGGGCATGGATTTCCAAGTTCCAACACAAAACTCTTTACACGGCATAGAATCAAATATGTGTGAATTGCTTTACTGTGGATGATAAATGGATACCCATCATTGTCTAACTCATCAATCAAACATCATATTATATTATATCATATTATATTATATTATATCAAATAATGTTTAAAGCTAACAAATGTGACATACGGTTAAATAATAGCTTAAGAATACGTCTCAAAAAAATATGGCCGAGAGGCCCGAGATGTTATCAATATATGCTGATATAGGCTGATATGGCCTCTGGCCAAGGCAATATGAAAAATCATCATTGCAATATAGACCAATGCAGATCTCAACGGTCTTTTAGTGGGCATGGGCCTCATGGCCCATGTAAGGCCATGGTACATACATGGGCCTTGAGACTAACTCATCTAAATTAAACTTCATTTTATATAAAATAAATAAATTGATAGGTAATAATCTTTTGACCCGAGCTACTATTAGTTGCACATCACAATAGTTATTTTAGAGTCATATACGGCCGAACATTAGCTTTAGGGATATTGTTTGGATCATCTAAACTACCCATCTTTCAAAGTCTCATATATAAAGTAAGGGTATGTCTCAAGGTTACCTCTTCGTGCCCACAGGTGCCTACTTTGAAATCTATCCTACTTTGAAATCTATTGATTGCTTGAAATCATATCATAAAGATTATTTTTCACCTAATCTTTGACCTTATGGATCTTGAGATCATGGAGCACCTTTGAGACGGTGAAGATTTTGATTCCATGTGGTCTCAAATCCCAAAAAGTAGCCTTAAAATCACGTTTGGGCATGATGTTTACCATATGAGTTTGGGGCTACTAGTACTATGTGGGATCTTTGCCATGTGTAATCTAAATCTTAACCGTCTAGTAGGTGTACCATAATCTCAAGATCCATTGTGTTAAAGATTGGGGTGAAAAACGATTTCCATCATCTGATTTCAAGTAGTCGCCCACCAATAACTGACATAGAAGGCTTCTAAACATGTTTTGTAGAGGCCTTACGTGCCGTATGTGCCCTGATGGAATTCTGGACAAATGAAGACTGGGCAATGGTCAGGTCCTATCAGGTTGAATCGGATTTCGTTCTACTTCATTTGTTACCCTTGGAAATAAGAAAATTTTGACTATGCTTCATGTTATAAAAAGTGAAAATCAAGAAAGTCAATATTCTATTATATCCAAGGGCAGTGGATGGAGTGGGACTAGAAATCCCTCGTAGGACCTGACCATAGCCCAAACTAATGCAACGCCTGTGGTCTTAGATCAATCACTATTCTATTTGGTGCTTGTGCCCAACAACCTAATATGAATTAACTGACCGTTGACTTTTGAACGTACCTTCAAGTAAACTTGTTGCACCAGATCATCATACGTGCCGTTGAATATTTCAAACTGGTGTGGTAGATCGTACGGCAGAAGACGTACCACCTCTTTGAAAACCTCAATACAGAAACCCGAAATTTCGGTTACGTTACGTGAGCCCTTAGTTACACTCACAAATTGACCGAAAGCAGTTTGGCCAGGGATGCCAATCTTCATGGGCCTTGAAAGAGTAGGTGTGGCCCAACCTCTTGGCGCTATAGTTGGCCCTCCAGGCCAATAGATCAGGCCCAATTTCTTAGTGGGACCATTAAACTTCTCGGAAAAGCCCAATTTCGGTGTCCAAAATCCGACATCTCTGTAACTCTTTCCGACAACATTAATTATCCGAAATACCGGTATGTTATATATTTCTGCGTCTTTAAAACTGATTTCTCCACTTAATCCGTTAAAACTGCTAGATAAGACTGCCGATAACAACGTTTGACCTCGTATTGGATTAGTATGCGAATTCCAATATACAACCGAAATGGCATCGTAAGCTCGTAATGCGAACATGCTCGGCTCATGGCTTTCTTCTTCTGCGTATTCCTCTCGGAAATTTTGCCGGAATTTGTGGCGAAACGCTCGAATCGACGGACTAGATTCATTGAAGTAGGTTTTTATTCCCACCACGCCTTCCATCGGAGGGATAATGGAAGAGTTAACGGAATCTAACAAGCTAGTAACGCTGTCAGTTGTAATCCACACGTACCCTTTCTCCATCATTCCTCGTTGCTTCGCCTCTGCCAAGATAACGGCGGCTAACGGTAACGACATTTCTACGACTACGAAAACCTTGCACTGCTCGCTCTTTAACTTCTCGAGTTGGCGTCGGATAACGGTTTTCGTATCGGAGACTGAAGAGAGTGAAGGGAAAGCGTATCGTGTTTCGATCTCCGATCGAATGGAACGGAGTGCATCAGAGAGGAGAGTAATAGCACCGGAATCTCCACCGACATAGCCGTTATCTTCGTAGAGTGCAATCACTCTGTGCCACCGGTATGATTCCACTATTGCAGCTATGCATCTCATCTCTGCCAACACATTGTTCGCGATCCGAACTAAGTACGGCCATTTTAATGATGTCAGTGACGGAGTAATGGTGACTGTAGCGAAAGAGAGAACCGCAACTCGTTCTCGGTTTCCGACGTCGGCAACAAGTGCCGTCTCTTCCCAGGTTGACGGTCCGATTATTGCTGTTACTTGATGCTCGTTGATGAGCTGTTGAACTGAAAAAAAAAAAAACAAAGTATTACTGCCACACCAAAAAAAGGTTACGCCCAAACCATTAATAAAAATTCTCCATATTTTAAATCATTTCACACCATTTTTTCTCCTTGATATTTGCACATTAGTCTACTCAAAGGTCAGGTTAGGAAAGAGGGATCCGGTTGAGTCTAATTTCATAATTTTGGTGTGGTAGTAACATTTCCAAAATAAAAGAAAAAGTGCAGGCTGACATGCTAAACATGCATATATGTAAACTTTTAATCATCTACCTGAAGACGCAGCTCTAAAGGGATCACCGCTGGAGTTTACAACGGTGAGAGATAGATTTGAAGCCAGAGAGTTGTTGTTGTTGAAGTCGGTGATAGCAATTTCGATCGCGGTCTTTTGCTCTTTTCCGATTCGCGTATCGGCATCGATAATTGCAACTATGTAACGGTTGGTTTGAGTAGTATTTTGGGCTAATATTGGTATTTGGAAGGAGAGGAGGAAAGAGAAAAAGAGAAGGCACGGAATAATTTGAGACATCTCAGTGTATTGAATGAGCTCAGTTTGGTTTACCACTAGTTTGGTTTACCACTATGCTAGCAGCCATGCATGACTTATATATATAGAAAAGGAGGGTGTTTTATTCAGAGTTTCTTATATACAATTAACTCATCTCTATAACTACACGTGGCTATTGATCAAATGATACCGCTCATACAAGTTATTCAACTGTTTGACTTTTTCGATGACTTGTAAAACGTCATAGTTTTACTTCAAAGTTTAAGCCACAGTTCTGACTTAGATTGGGTACCTTTTTTTGCATTTAGCCAATCTTGCAAGGGACCTTCAGCAACCTGCTTTGAATCGCACCATCGAAATTATTGTTTGCCTCGCACAATGCATAAGTCTTTACATTATGGATATATCTACCATCAGACGGTCGTTTTGCAAGTTTCATGTAGTTCTCGTTCCAAAAGGTGACTTGAAAAATCAGGTTTGAGAATAATGCGTGCCATGTTTGGAATAAAAAACTGACCGTCTGATAGTAATCTGATAATGTTAAGATCCTTGGGTGGAAGGTTGAGGCCATAAAAGATTTCCATTAATGATTCAAAGCAGTCAATGCTTTGTTAGCATAGGTGCCCTGAAAAATTGGGTGGGTGTCAATAAAAAGTCTTCAAGATTATCAAATTCCATAAAGAAACTTCGAATTGAAGAAAGAGTCTTGGTATATCATAAAAACAAAGAAACAAAAAGAGAGTGTTAGTATTCGGTGTTTCCCGAACACAAAAAGAAACTATCTTAGTGAAACTAAAACCTTTAAAATGTGTCTGATATAAGTGCCTGATCAGTGATGCAACTTCTCTTCCCAAACTTTGTAGTGACAAGGATACCGAATCTCTCTTAAAAGTTCCTAACCATTTGATCAAGCGATTATGTGGAAAGCCAGACGATCCAGATTTAATATCATATGCACGTAAATAAGTAAATAATATAAACATGCTACTTCGATGCCAGACGTCAAGCTATTGTCAAAGTTAATGTATTGGTCCTTTTCACGTCAGAATTAATAATATTTGACCCTAAATCAACCGTGAGAGTACAAAGGAAACGCGTAAAAGCTGTAACGCGTTTTCATCAAGTCCAAGTAGGGCTCTCAATGGGTCAGGCCAGTCCGGCCGAAAAGAGTGATATCTTATATCAAACAAATCCAGCCGCCCAGTATCCGGATAGGGATGTTGCAACCCAGATCAATCCAGGCCGGGCTTGGGTTGAGTGTCTCCCATCCGCACCAGGCCCAAATATTATATATATATATATATATATCTTTTTAAAGTTATAATTTTTTTTTATGTAGTTAAATATGATTTAGTTAAATTTTTTTTATATTTTTAAAATTATATTTTTATTCTACTTATTATTTCCTTTTTTATTTATTTGAAACAATAATGATGAATGTTTGTGCATATATTTTTTGGTTGGACAAATTGAATGGCTTAATTTATTTTCAAGCAACCGTTGTTCAACAAACTAAAATAAAATATTTGAATAAAAGCATGTACCTGAGCCTCTATAATGGTGATATAATTATTTAATTAAATTTTAACCTTCTTCAAACTTTTATTAGAAAAAAAACAATCCAAACCCAATTTTTTTAGAAAAAATAGCCCCAAAAAACAGCCTTAAAAAAATATCCCAACCAAATTTTATTATATAAAAAAAATCGAAAAAACTGAAAAACACCCAAGCGCCGCCCAATAGAGGTCGAGCTTAGTAAATACATCGTAGCTCAAAGTTAGGGCGACCGAAAATTGGGAACTCGGCCCGAGTAGGTTAGGGCCGGATTGAACCTTAGCTCGGCCCTAATCCGGCCAATTGAGAGCCCTAGGTCTAACGCATTGAACCCTCAAAGGGTTTCAGCCAGGGATTTTAAAAGGGAGACATTACTTGCACACGTTTTTCAAGTGATTGCACCGAATTTAAAGAAAGACTTGGTATTTTAGGGACATGTGATATGTAAATATGCAATATGGGTCGTCTGATTTGAAGTTCATAATCAATAGATCTCTAGTACATAAAATTTGAGCAAAACACGATACTTGTCATATGATATCTTGTAGTCAACTGTTGAATTATATAATAGCCTTTGACTCCATTTAATCAAATGATGAAAGTTATATTTTGTTCTAATCTTTTGCAATTGATATCTTTAAATCATGGCCTTCAAATCAAACGGCTTAGATGGTGTTTTCACATAATAGAGGTCGCCAAACTTGTGCAATCACTTGAAAAGCGTGTGCAAGTAATGGCTCCCATTTAAAAACTGATACATATCGACATATTTGTCGGGTCTCAAAGCTAATACGTACTAGATATATTGGATACTTATCGGTAAAACCGATATTAAACAACATTCTTTTAGTTTAATATATTAAAATAATATTAATAATTTAAAAGAGTAAATATTTGCCCACAGTTCGTTTTTTCAAATTATGTCCTATTCATATTCTACACATATCGGCTGATATGACCACATAAAAGCCAATATGGCCTAATATTCGACTTTATTGACTTGACACTTGATTAGAGGTGGAAATTTCGTAAACAAAATTATAACCGAAATTCCATAAATAGATGAGTCGAGTAAATGAAGGATTACGATTATTCAATTAATTATCATCCCAATAAAGCGAACGTTGTCGTAGATGCACTCAGTAGAAAGACTTTAGGATTTTTTGCCCGATTAAAAACTTGGAGGCCCCTGGATGAACTAGCAGAAGAAGATTTTTATTTCCAAGAAATCGAAGAAGGTGTATATCTAGCAAAAATTCTGATAAATCCATTCATCGTGGACAAAATTAGGGAACTGCAGCGAACGGATCCGAAAATTCTAAGAATTATTAAAACTATGTATAAAGAATCAAAACCTGATTTTAATCTCAGAACGGATGAAACACTACTCTTTAGGCGAAGATTGTACATGCCCAATGACCCTAATGTAAAAAAGGAAATACTCGATGAAGGTCATAAATCAGGGTACTCAGTACACTCAGACATCACTAAGATGTACCAAATTTGAAGAATTGGTACTGGTGGCCGAACATGAAGAGAGAAATAGCCGAATATGTGTGAAGACCCAGACCCACATGCCACAATATTGTCCGGTTTTGGGCTTAGGTCCCCGCCCCAATTTTATTTTTGGCATGGGCTTAAGTCCCCACCCAAAACACGTCATGACATGTAGCGTTCGCAATCACATAAAGCCCAAGGTCAGGACTTTTCCCTCTCCGATGTAGGACTAGTACAATCCCCCCACCTTATAGAAGAGCCGTCCTCGGCTCTGATACCATTCTGTCAATCCAAATGCTAAATCAATTTATAGATTATATATATGTCCGCTTATCGCCTTAACTAGCGTGCGGTGTCATAACACGGAATTCTAGGCCCTCGAGATCGGGTAAGGATTCTAGGTCGTGATAATATGTATCAAGATGCTTAGTGTGCCAACAAGTCAAAGCAGAACACAAAAAATAAGCTGGTTTCATTCAACCCTGACCCATTTCGAAGTGGAAGTGGGAAAATATATCAATGGACTTTATCGTTGGTCTGCCAAAAATGTTGAATAAGAACGATGTCATTTGGGTAATAGTTGACAGATTGACAAAGTCTGCACATTTCTTACCATTTTAAACCACTGCAGATGGAAAAAAGCTCGCTGAGACTTACCTGAAAGAAATCGTAAAATTACACAGTGTGCTAGTGAGCATCGTGTCCTATAGAGACTCGAAATTCACTTCAAAATATTGGACTACCTTCCAAACAACGTTGGGGACTCGCCTGGATTTCAGTACTGCTTTCCATCCGCAAACTGACGGGCAAATCGAAAGGGTTAATCAAGTAGTCGAAGATATGTTGAGTGCCTGTATGCTCGACTTCCGAGGGAATTGGGACCATCACCTCCCTTTGATCGAATTCTTTTACAACAATAGCTATCAGGCAAACATCGGAATGTCTCCTTTTGTGGCATTATATGGTAGAAGTTGTAAAACACCTTTGTGTTGGGATGAAGTCGGAGTAAGGAAGATGGTTGAACCCAAATTAGTCCAAACCACGACTGAAAAAGTCAAACTGATACGTGAACGTCTTAGAATAGCTCAAGATCGTCAAAGGAAGTATGCCAACCCCTACCGTCGTAACTTAGAATTCGAGGTACCACATTTCTACTTGAAAGTTAAAATTAATTAAAATTTTGCTTGTATTTGAACAAAAAAATCCTTTTGCTAGGTTGGCGAACATGTGTTTATTCGCGTCTCATCGACCAAAGGAGTTATGTGTTTTGGAAAGCGCAGGAAGCTGAGCCCCAGATACATTGTAACGGCCCTAAAATTTTGATAACGTCTGACTGCTTTGATATCCGTGTCTAGCACAGAAATCGAGATAAATTTAAAATTTAAATAAAAGGATATGAAAATGGGAATCTAAAATCGGTGAACGTGCGAAGTGATGTGTCACTTACGACGCAAATCTGAGGTCCGATAGGATCCATTGTAAGATGTTAGGTGGTACGTGTGAGTGTGTGTGTGCGCTCAACACCGGAGCGAAAGTTAGAAATAGAAATATCACAGATATTTCCATTGGTAGCTTATAAGAGAAGGAAGAGAGTTGGATTCTCACCCTACTCCCTGTTCTTGAAAATTTGTAGTTAAGAGTTCTGAAGTTCTGTGAGAAACCTAAGCTTGAGAAACCCTCGGTTACGAAACCTTGGGGTTAGAACGTAAGGCAGAGAAGTTGTGTGTGTTAATCTGTTTGAAAGAGCAAAGCACGCCTGCGCGTTAGCGTGAGACGCAACCTCTGGTTCCTTGGAGAACCCACATTGACGAGCTCCCTGATCCTGACCCGAGACCCTCGTGGACCTCGGATGCCGTGAACTAAGAAGCAATCATCCGAATAGGTCAGTTATTATGAGTTTTAGTAGATTTGAGTGTCATAAATATGGGTTTAAGAAGGGCTTGATGATTCAAAGTGAATCATAAAAGCTAGGGTTGTGATGGGTTTAATTTTTACAAACCCCATTAATGACAATTTAACTGTCATGCCTAATCGATCAATTGAGAATTGATCGATCAATCCATGAATCTAATCAATCAACAGAAGGGTGTGATCAATTAAATTTTATAAGGCCTCTTAAAACAGAAGGGTGACTTTTCTTGGGAAGTTAGAGCTCGATATGCTCGATCGACCAAACATAGGGATTGATCGATCGAAATTAGTACTGATCGATCAAATTATGAAGTGATCAATCAGGTGTGAATAGATCGATCAATTGCGAATTGATTGATCAAACTGTGAGTCCAATTAATCAAATCGGAGATTTGATCGACCGAATTTTATAAGCACACTGTGAGAACAGGAAGTAGGTTTTTCTAAAAATTTGACCCGATCGATCAAACATGAGGATTGATCAATTAAATTTAGGTCTTGATCGATCAAATGAGAGATTGATCGATCAAAGCCAAGACTGTTCTATGAATATGAAGAAGGTGGGTTTGATCGATCAACAGTGGATATTGATCGATCAATTTGGGAATCCGATTGATCAGTGAATAGAGTGATCGATCAGATGTCCTCTGTTCTAAAGGTGCAGGTGTAAGGCATTCGATCGATCAATGAAGAAATTGATCGATCATATGTGAATCCAATCGATCAAATAGGATGATTGATCGATCGAACCCCCTGTTCTTGAACTATTTTCTGTTTTGGGTTTTGGGAAGCAAACACTGAGGGGCAGTGTTTTCTTTTTAGTTCTAACACGAAGTATACAATATGAATGATCTATGTCAAAGCCTGGGCACCTTAAAAGGCTTTGGATTTGCTTAGAAAGAAAAATTCGGAGGTAGGGGAAATTCAACCTAAGTTGTATCTCATTTTCATTGCATGGTTTCTTTGAGTATCTGTATCTATTTTTCTTCTGTTATGCAAGCTCTGTATCTGTCTCTGCATCTGTTCTGATATCTGACTCTGAGGTTTATTTGTATTGACTTTAAAGTTCATTTGACGAACCCCACTGACTCAGCGGTATAACCGTAACCGGCACGGCGGAATAATCGCGCATCTGCTTCGAAAATTATCGGCATAATTGGACTCCTTAGATGAGGCATTGTTGTATTATAAAATTGTTCATTGAACGACGATGGTTGGGGTTACCCATTGGCACCTCTGGCTACCACATGTTATATTCACGGGAGTTATTTAAGTATAAAGAAATTAAGATGATAACTACTGTACGCATGCATCTGATTACTCTGATGACAAGTTCATTTCCTTTGTTTTTGCATATGCTCTGTTCATTTAAAAGCCCTGCATGCTGATTATTTCACATCTCTGATCATCTGTCTACATTTATTCAATTCTGTCTGTATTATACATGATCTATCTGTCTGAGTTACTTCCTGTACATCATGTTTTACATTTCAAATGTAATTTACTTGGATTTCTTCTATTGAGCTTAGATGGTAGCTCACCCTGTTCTATAATGATAGGTTTTGAGGCTAGGGTCCCTGGTACGGAGAGTGAGCTGCATCATCACGAGATGAGAGGCTAAGGAGGAGGACAAATATCCAAAGTGCAGAGTTTTACCCTTAGCCTGAGTATTTTAGTCTTGTATTTTGTAGGTTTCTGGATATGTATTTTGGATTATTTGTGTGCCTGGTGGCCACCTTCTGTATTATATTTTTTATAGATGTCGTTACTTGTAATTATATACATTCTATAGGAATCACCATTGGGAACCACTGTTTTTGAGTGATGGATGTCCATCACCATTGGTTCTTCTTGATTCCTTTTTGAGGATGTGTATTCTTTTATTCTATATATACATTGTTTATTCTCTTTCTTTTCTTTTGAGCCTTATATGATGACTCGATTTGTCACTACTGGACAATGTCTGCTTTGATTTCCGCTTGATGAGCAGACACTCTTTGATTTTGTCCTGGGGATCATCCAGAGTATGATCCCGATGGCACGAGTTTTCGAGTGCAGAATTTCGGGCTGTCACAGTTGGTATCAGAGCTTAGGCTTTAGGTTGAACTACGGGTTCATGTTGGATTGTATTCACAATCTATATACTGATCCTTGTTGTTGTTTTCACAATGACAGACCAGTGCTATGACCCCTAAGTTTAGAGGAGGAGGTAGTGGTGGAAGAGAAGGATAAAGAGAGGTTTCTTTTCAAGAGATTCCCGATGTTACGAGTGCATCAAGGGGATTGGGGTTCCTATCGGGGGACAATGCAGTTCCCGTAGGACGTAGAGGAGGCAGAGGAAGTAGTGATGGAAGAATGGAGGAGGTGTTGGAAGCCTTAGCTACCAACGTCGCTCAGCAAACCGCTGCTTTGAATCAACAAGTAGCTAGACCACCTCACCAACCCGGCGGTTTTGCCGAGTTTAGGAGAATGAGACCTCCTAACTTCTCGGGTCAAATTGATCCCATTAAAGCTGAGGGTTGGATAGAGGAGATGGAGAAATTGTTTGAAGTGCTCCAGTGAGCTGATGTGGAGAAAGTGCATTGGGCCACTTTCAAGTTAGATGGTGATGCCGGACCTTGGTGGAAGTTAGTATCACGGAATAGGGGGAGGGAATTCCCTAATACTCCTTGGACTTGGGAGGAGTTTACTGAAGTCTTCTACAACAAATATTTTCCAAAGATAATGAGACATTAGTGGGAGGTTAAGTTCATTGAGTTGAAGCAAGGGGCTATGACAGTGAGGGAATATGGTGTTGAGTTTGATCGGTTATCTAGATTCGCACCACAGCATGTAGCCACTGAGTTGATGAGAGCTCGTAAATTTTAGCTTGGCTTGAGGCAGAACTGATGTGATATTTTAATGTGATGTTTTACTCGCAAGTGCACGAATCAGTTTGTATATAGTGGGTGCGGAGTACGAGATCATTCCCACGAGGACTAATTTTGAAATATCTAAAAGAGACAAGCAATTCTAGAAATCTATTAAGATCTAACAGTATTCTACCAGTTTTATGATTTAAGCGGTTGATGAGATGGTAATTAATGACTAAAAAAATAAAACTTAATTGATAATTCAAAAGGAAAGGTAAAGATGATGATAAAGATGAAGATGCTAAATCCTCCCATCTTTGGTCCGTTCTTCCTATAATATAAATCTAAGGATTAACTTATGAGATATTTCATTAGTAACAAGCATCTTTTATGAAAGATCAATGGTCAACACCCTAATAGGTTCCATGTTGCATCCCTGCAATTAGGACTTAGATGATTTTCATATATAGATCTGGGATCAAGGGCATGGCTAGGCACACATGATCTCAGGTTCAAATAAAAATCATCCCCAAAGTGGGTGAAAATTCCAACAAGAATACCACTTATAAATCTGAAATCAATGGCATGGCTAGGCACACTTTATTCAGATTAGGGAGTATTTAAGATAAAATTACCATTACAGAACCAAGATCCAGGACATGGCTCGGCACACTCGATCCCAGAACATAATCGTAATTAGATCCACACGATAAAAGCAAAAAGACCATAACAATGATTGGGTAAAATTACCGTCACAGATTTGAGATCCCGGGCATGGCTCGGCACACGCGATCCCGGTTAGTGGCGGGGATTTCATCCGTTCATGATAGCACAACAACCATAAAATAAAATCTCATATTTTAATCCTAAATTTATATTATTAAAAGTACATCCCTCGGATGGGAATCATTAGATCCCCATCCCTATAAATTTAGCCACACATATTGTAAGTAAATGACATAAATAAATAAAGACGGGAAAATAACATTAATTAAAATTACCTTAAACTTCAAAATAAATTACGTTGATCCACAAGTATGATGATCTTCAGAAACAAAATTAATGCAGGAATAAACTTTGAACAAAATTTAGGAATGAGTACTGAAAAATTAAAGGGAACAAAGCTCTCAAAAGAATAATAAAACATCCCTATTTCTATGTCTAACTATGAAAAAGAATGGCTAAAAACTAAGAACTCTAAAAACTAAAACTCTTTCCTAAAATCTATCTAATTAATTCCTCTAAAAAAATCCTCTTTTTCCGAAGTGTTTGAGTCGCTTTAAATAGACCCTCATCGCGGGAGTCTCCCAAGCCAATATTTTCGGGTCGATTAATTGACCAGGGAGGGTCGATGCATCGAGCCGCCAAAAAGTCCCAAAAATTAGGTTTACAAAGGTCGGGTGTCGACTGACCGCCTCGATTAATCGACCCCAGAAATCCGTGAAATTCAGCACTTTTTCTTGGTTCAGACACGGCTTCGGTATTTCGGCTATAACTTTCTGTCCCGAACTCAGATTGAGGTGATTCTTACACCGTTGGAAAGCTGACGAAAAGATCTACAAGTCCAAATTTAGCCGCAAGTTGCACCAAGTTCTTGATTACCCAAAGTTACAGTGTTTTGACATTATATTCAGAATTCTTGGACTGTTTTCTATACTTGACTTGTATTTACCTGAAACACTTCAAATCTAATCAATCTCATCAGACAGCCTTCATCGGACAACTAAATATAGGTATTTAGGGGTGAAATATCATCATTTTTTAGTACTCATCATACCCCAAACCTACACTTTGCTAATCCTCGAGCAAAGCAAACTAAAGAAAATAAATGTCACTTTCGTAGGAAACACGATTGCACTTAGCATGTGCAACAAGCCTTTAAACCCCTAGGTGATCCTAGTGGAGGAGTTGTGTCTCCTGAGGGTTTACAGTGAAGTTACCCACAAACTTTAATATATTTTTGAAATCATCGATAAAATTGAGTTTTCAAAACATAATTTTGATAACATATATACCATTCAAAAACCAAAATCATTAATCAATTCAACATGCGAATTCTCAATTTTAAATAACAATGTTATACTAATCATACTAATAAAATCTCATATTTTAATCCCAGAACATAATCGTAATTAGATCCACACGATAAAAGCAAAAAGACCATAACAATGATTGGGTAAAATTACCGTCATAGATTTGAGATCCCGGGCATGGCTCGACACACGCGATCCCGGTTAGTGGCAGGGATTTCATCCGTTCATGATAGCACAACAACCATAAAATAAAATCTCATATTTTAATCCTAAATTTATATTATTAAAAGTACATCCCTCGGATGGGAATCATTAGATACCCATCCCTATAAATTTAGCCACACATATTGTAAGTAAATGACATAAATAAATAAAGACGGGAAAATAACATTAATTAAAATTACCTTAAACTTCAAAATAAATTACGTTGATCCACAAGTATGATGATCTTCAGAAACAAAATTAATGCAGGAATAAACTTTGAACAAAATTTAGGAATGAGTACTGAAAAATTAAAGGGAACAAAGCTCTCAAAAGAATAATAAAACATCCCTATTTCTATGTCTAACTATGAAAAAGAATGGCTAAAAACTAAGAGCTCTAAAAACTAAAACTCTTTCCTAAAATCTATCTAATTAATTCCTCTAAAAAAATCCTCTTTTTCCGAAGTGTTTGAGTCGCTTTAAATAGACCCTCATCGCGGGAGTCTCCCAAGCCAATATTTTCGGGTCGATTAATTGACCAGGGAGGGTCGATGCATCGAGCCGCCAAAAAGTCCCAAAAATTAGGTTTACAGTGTCGGGCTTGTCGACTGATCTCACTCGATTAATCGACCCCAAATCCGTGAAATTCAAAGACTTTTTCTTGGTTCGTACACGGCTTTATTTGCCATAACTTTCTCGTCCCGAACTCAGATTGAGGTGATTCTTACACGCTGGAAAGTCAAAAAGATCTACAAGTCCAAATTTAGCCGCAAGTTGCACCAAGTTCTTGATTACCCAAAGTTACAGTGTTTTGACATTATATTCAGAATTCTTGGACTGTTTTCTATACTTGACTTGTATTTACCTGAAACACTTCAAATCTAATCAATCTCATCAGACAGCCTTCATCGGACAACTAAATATAGGTATTTAGGGGTGAAATATCATTATTTTTTAGTACTCATCATACCCCCAAACCTACACTTTGCTAGTCCTCGAGCAAAGCAAACTAAAGAAAATAAATGTCACTTTCGTAGGAAACACGATTGCACTTAGCATGTGCAACAAGCCTTTAAACCCCTAGGTGATCCTAGTGGAGGAGTTGTGTCTCCTGAGGGTTTACAGTGAAGTTACCCACAAACTTTAATATATTTTTGAAATCATCGATAAAATTGAGTTTTCAAAACATGATTTTGATAACATATATACCATTCAAAAACCAAAATCATTAATCAATTCAACATGCGAATTCTCAATTTTAAATAACAATGTTATACTAATCATACTAATAAAATCTCATATTTTAATCCCAGAACATAATCGTAATTAGATCCACACGATAAAAGCAAAAAGACCATAACAATGATTGGGTAAAATTACCGTCATAGATTTGAGATCCCGGGCATGGCTCGACACACGCGATCCCGGTTAGTGGCAGGGATTTCATCCGTTCATGATAGCACAACAACCATAAAATAAAATCTCATATTTTAATCCTAAATTTATATTATTAAAAGTACATCCCTCGGATGGGAATCATTAGATCCCCATCCCTATAAATTTAGCCACACATATTGTAAGTAAATGACATAAATAAATAAAGACGGGAAAATAACATTAATTAAAATTACCTTAAACTTCAAAATAAATTACGTTGATCCACAAGTATGATGATCTTCAGAAACAAAATTAATGCAGGAATAAACTTTGAACAAAATTTAGGAATGAGTACTGAAAAATTAAAGGGAACAAAGCTCTCAAAAGAATAATAAAACATCCCTATTTCTATGTCTAACTATGAAAAAGAATGGCTAAAAACTAAGAACTCTAAAAACTAAAACTCTTTCCTAAAATCTATCTAATTAATTCCTCTAAAAAAATCCTCTTTTTCCGAAGTGTTTGAGTCGCTTTAAATAGACCCTCATCGCGGGAGTCTCCCAAGCCAATATTTTCGGGTCGATTAATTGACCAGGGAGGGTCGATGCATCGAGCCGCCAAAAAGTCCCAAAAATTAGGTTTACAAAGGTCGGGTTTAGGTCGACTCGATCACGCCTCGATTAATCGACCATAAATCCGTGAAATTCAGACTTTTTCTTGGTTCGCATACACGGCTTCGTATTCCGGCTATAACTTTCTGTCCCGAACTCAGATTGAGGTGATTCTTACACCGTTGGAAAGCTGACGAAAAGATCTACAAGTCCAAATTTAGCCGCAAGTTGCACCAAGTTCTTGATTACCCAAAGTTACAGTGTTTTGACATTATATTCAGAATTCTTGGACTGTTTTCTATACTTGACTTGTATTTACCTGAAACACTTCAAATCTAATCAATCTCATCGATGACCTTCAACTAAATATAGGTATTAGGGGTGAAATATCATCATTTTTTAGTACTCATCATACCCCCAAACCTACACTTTGCTAGTCCTCGAGCAAAGCAAACTAAAGAAAATAAATGTCACTTTCGTAGGAAACACGATTGCACTTAGCATGTGCAACAAGCCTTTAAACCCCTAGGTGATCCTAGTGGAGGAGTTGTGTCTCCTGAGGGTTTACAGTGAAATTACCCACAAACTTTAATATATTTTTGAAATCATCGATAAAATTGAGTTTTCAAAACATGATTTTGATAACATATATACCATTCAAAAACCAAAATCATTAATCAATTCAACATGCGAATTCTCAATTTTAAATAACAATGTTATACTAATCATACTAATATCCATGCAAATTAGTCTAATGCTCAAATCGTTAGATAGTTCATCCATTCATGCCTAAACGTGAAGTGTGTGCATAACCAAACCAAAATTCATTCATCTCGGAACTAATTCAAACGGAAAACCGTTGGATCTGTTGTTTTGACTCAATCCTCAGTTTAGGTATACTCTCAAAATATAAAGACACCGATAATGGATAAGTTTTCGCACATATGTGAGAGGTCAATACAAAGCAAAATAAAAAGGTCTCACATGATAAATGAAACACGAAGCAATCAATGAACAAAAATAAATCTCATAAGAAGATACTTGTATATCCTAAGCACGTCATATCACGTGTCATAAGTATCACATATTTACTCTCCACAAGACAGTTACTAATGCAAGATCAGATCATGAAGGTCTTTTTAGGGTTGTAATGGCGCTCAGGAAAGGGTAAGAAAGAATTGGAAGTTGGGATTCAAAGTTTCTGAGAAATTGGAAAAGAAACTCCTTTTTGATTTTTTCTATTTCACTTCTTTTTCTTTTCTAATCTCTCACTATTTTTCTCAATTTTTTTTCTATTTTTCTCAACTCACTTTTTCTTTTGAATTTCCTTTTCTTGAAGCACCTCAGATTTTTCATTATTTTTCACAATTTTCTTTTTCTTTTTCTCCCCCTTTTTCTTTTTATTTTTGCCATACACTCTCAGTAAACACCACAACTCAGTATCTCTCCACTTACTCTCTTCTCGTTCACTCTCATCCCTCGTTCCTAATTTCTCAGAAATAAGAAGGGTAAAGCTGAATTTTCAGAAATGGTGAAGGGTTAAAGGTTAACGTGGCTTATCAAAGAATGTATAAAGGTAAATTTTTCCAATAGGCTCAAAGGGGTACTAGAAAGATAAATTTATTTGAGGTGGGGCATTTTAAGCACAAACGAGCCAAAGATGGCCTTCAATCATGTCCTTAAAAGATAGTAACTTTGCCTATTTGTCTCGAGTAGATATACAGTACATTCTAACATAATGATATGAATTTGATTTCATGCAAAGTCACAAGTCAAAATGAAGTGTATGAGATTATGCAAAATAAGTCGTATTCAAATGAAACTCTAAGTTTATATATTCACTCATCAATGACGGGAAATTAGCTCTAAAGCTCACTGGGTTTAGTCTCCACTGAGATCCTAAGATTCAACATTCAAAACAGTTCATCGATTTCTAAGTCTTAGCTTGGTATAAGTGTAAAAATTCTAAGCATGAATATCAAAATTATCCATACAATATCACATTAAGCTTCATCATCTTAGATACAAGTAATCAAAATATGACACTAGTATTCTCAAAATTAAATTCACATGCATCATCAACTAAAGTTTGAAAACAATCGTAAAATAATGTGCATGATGATTTCAAAATTAAATTTTTTGTTTTTTTATTTTTTTTTTATTTTTTTTCAGGTAAAACATATAAATGACGCAAAATAATTAACCATACCCCCAAACCAAAATATGACAATGTCCGCATTGACTGAAAGAAGTAGCGCACCCCCAAACCTGTTTGAAAAAAGTACCTCAATACAAAGATCAGGTGCAGAGAATATGTGCATCAAATTGGAACATGACAAAAAATATATTGAAGGGAATATGGTTACACTATTGAGGGAATTAAAAACAATCTAAACTAAACAAAACAAAAAGGAAAGAAGAAAAAAAAAAACTAAAAAGCCTAAATCCTAAATCCTAACCTAAACATGAATCCAACTCTGTTAATCATTGGCAGGCGGACCCATCCACCTCGGGTCACTTAAATTGATATTCTTAGGCACAGGGAACAATTTCTCCCAAAGATCAAGGGGAAATTGATGAGACACCGCCAATTGTATGGATGGAGGTGGGGAGGTGAAAGTAGGAGATGAAGATGAGGGAGATGGTGACGGCATCACATCAATTATCTCGATATCAGTATTGAAGTACGGTGTAGGAGATTTGGAGCGATTTACCTTTTTTCGAGATGGTTCTCCCCAGTAAGGAATGATCATCGGATCGAGGTCGATGATTTCAATATTGTTTGGTACAAAAGGGACCGTCCGATGAGAGCGGCACTCCCGCTTTTTAGCAGTCTCCTCCATCTTTGATAATCATGCTCTGGTGAGATATAATCGTCGGGCCATGAGAAAGATTGTGCAGAGTTAATGAAAAGTGAGCCTAAAGGTGAATTTAAAGGGAAAAAAATATATAGAGTTGGAGTAGGAGTGGAAAGAGGTGTCCACCAAAAAAGAAACAATGAAAAGTGTGGCAGTACGTCTAAGGGAGTCCACGGTTGTGAGAAAAGTGGCAAATTAGAGTTCCAATAGGAGTGCCGTCGCAAAAAAAACAAAAAAAACCAAAAAACGGTGGGGTCGATTAATCGATCCCTGAAGGTCGATGCATCGACCCTTTGGGGGTCGACATCGATAATGGGTCGATGACTCCCAAAAAAAAAAAATTTTTTTTTTTTTTTTTTTGCAACATAGGGTCGATTAATCGATCCCTAAAGGTCGATGCATCGACCCTTTGGGGGTCGATTAATCGACAGAGGGGTCGATTCATCGACTTCCTAAAATTTTTTTTTTTTTTTTCGCAAACAGTGGGTCGATTAATCGAGTATAACCCTCGATTAATCGACACCATCTTGGCAGAGAGTTGAAATTTTTTTTATTTTTTTTTTAAATGGCATTTTAATGGTGCATTTCAACTACTCTAAAGGCAACCGGTAATTCGTAAAATTTTGACAATCCCACACAGATTAGAAAACACACTTCTTCATTGATAAATACGATGATTACATGGACACTTCTGATTTGACTCCTAAAATAAACAGTCTAAACAAAAGAAAGAAAAACAACACAAAACGAAAAATTCTAATCCTAGACTAATCAAACTAATCATCACCATCCTCCTCGGCCCGGCGGGCCCTGCCGCGCATCTCATCATAACTATCAGGCCACATGCGCTGCCCGATTTGATGGAGGAAGGAACGATCATAGTGGCTACGGCGCAGGAGTGCACCATGTTGTCGCTGTTGCTCCTCTTGTAAAGAGTGAATTTGGGCTTGGAGCGAGCCAAGCGACACACCCTCCTCGGGTCCTTGATCAGGTGCATGTTGGTCATCCTGACGGACGCGGCGACGCTGGCGTGGGGGAGCCGGTTGGGCTGGTGCATCAGCAGGGGCATCAGGGATATTTCCCAAGAGACGCATACTGCGGTTCCATTGGGACGCACCATAACGATAGAATGCAAGGTCCTCGATATCATCATCCCGGTAGAACGGGAAATGAAGAAAATTAAGCAACTTCATAACATAATGGGGAAAGTAGACCAACGGGGCTTCACCAGTTGTAGGTTTAGTGAGTTCATCATGGCATCGCCACATGCCATCATGAATAATCCTGGGCACGTTGATCCATGAATTGCGGTGGGCCCCATAAAGTGCTTGAACCCGATCACCAAGGCTCAAACGTGCGTGGCACAGGGCGTAGATTGCCATGACCACACTATCCCAAAACAAAAGCGGGCGCCGATCGCCTAGTGGTGATCCCAGAAGAAAATATGCCGCGGCACATCTCGTTGATTATATCCTCCTGAGACTCGTCGAGTTCCTCACCCAAAATGTGATTGTGAGGGCGCTCGCACGAAATATTAAAGACCTCCGCAATCGTGTGCGGAAAAATCGGGCGCGACCACCCATCAATTGTAACAGTGAAGTAGGTGGCGACTTGATTCTCGATGGAGGAGGGCACCCATGCCATATTCTGATAGAATAACCGAACAACGCGTTCGGACACTTTGATCACGGGTGGAGTGAGGAGAAAATGGGCATTGAGAGCCATCGCATAGGCGAGAGAAACGGCGCAGATAGGCAGTGCTTGAAAAGCCGCGAGATCAAAAACATATTCGGAACATAGGTCGCGGGTCGCGAAGCGACCACTTGGCTGATCACGTGGATGACCAGCGGGGCGTTGTACAAGTCTTTGCGGCGCGGTAGAGGTCGAAGCCATGATTGCATTGTCGGAATGTCGGAGACAGTCAGAAAAACAAACTCAATGAAAATCGTAGTGAGACTGCTCCATTTAAATAGGCGCCAAAGCATCCTCTCGGGACGGACACACGCAAAATAATCGATTAATCGACCAAGACGGTCGATTAATCGACTCCATTGAAAACGGGCGCGTCAGTAGTCCCGACGCATGGAAACACGCAACGTCTTTAAGTGAAAAGACGCAACGTCCGGAAGTGGAAAAGTTGATTAATCGACGCACTTACTCGATTAATCGACATAAATCGAGGCAGATAAAAACCAAAAATGCATGCCCCGCAATAAAGGTCGATTAAGCGACTCACAAAGAATCGATTAATCGACATCAAATAAAAACAAAACTGACAGATTTTCAAGACAGCACAATTTTCAAAATGTGCAGTCGATGCATCGACTCAAGGAGTCGATTAATCGACTAAAGAAAAAGTCAAACCGTCATAAATGCAGTCTCCTTGAAAAAGGAAACTCCATTAAATACTCTCGATTAATCGACCAAAAGGGTCGATTAATCAAGCACAAATGGGTCGATGCATCGATTCCAAAATTATTATTATTATTTTTTTTTTTTGAAAAAAAAAACAAAACAAAACAAAACGGAAAATACACAATTGGGTTGCCTCCCAATGAGCGCTAGTTTAAAGTCGATAGCTCGACCATGGGAATAGCTCAGTCAGGGTGAGCCAGTGGCTCACTCAAAGAAATAGTGTCAGAGAGTGCAATTGCATTCTCAAGGAACGGTTTCAATCACTGACCGTTAACTCGAAAAACATTCCCGTGTTTCGAGTTGATAATATCTACTGCCCCATTGGGGAGTATTCGAGAGATTTTGAAAGGACCACTCCAACGGGTTTTTAGTTTCCCCGGAAATAGATGAAGTCGGGAATTGTAGAGTAGAACTTGTTGATCAACAACGAACGATTTCCGCAGAATAGATTGATCATGAACCCGTTTCATACGGTCCTTATACGATTTAGCACAGTCATATGCATCAGCACGGATTTCCTCTAATTCATTTATTTGGAGACCCCTTTGGGTACCAGATTTTAGGAGATCGAAATTCAATGACTTAACGGCCCAAAATGCTCGATGTTCCAATTCAACCGGGAGGTGACATCCTTTACCAAAGACCAACCGATACGGTGACATGCCAATCGGAGTTTTAAATGCAGTTCTATACGCCCATAGAGCGTCATTCAACTTTAACGACCAGTCTTTACGGTTCGGATTGATTGTCTTTTCTAAAATCCGCTTAAGTTCCCGATTAGAGACTTCAACTTGGCCACTTGTCTGAGGATGGTAAGGTGTAGCAACTTTGTGTGTGACACCATATTTCTTCATTAATTGGGTGAACACTTTATTGCAAAAGTGCTTTCCACCATCACTGATTATCGCCTTAGGAATGCCAAAACGTGAAAACACTTGATCCTTGAGAAATTTGATCACTACTCTGTGATCATTAGATTTACAAGCCACGGCCTCTACCCATTTCGAAACATAGTCAACACCGACAAGAATGAACGTATTTCCAAACAAATTCGGGAAAGGACCCATAAAATCGATCCCCCAAACATCAAATAATTCAACTTCTAAAATTGGATTGAGCGGCATCATGTTGCGCTTTGAGATTCGACCCAGCATTTGATAGTTGTGACAGGATTTGCAATGTTGATGACAATCTTTAAAGATCGTCGGCCAGTAAAAACCACTTTGAAAGATCTTTGCTGCAGTCTTTTTGGAACTAAAGTGACCTCCACAAGCTAACTCATGACAGAACGAGATGATTCGTGGTTGCTCAGATTCAGGAATACATCTTCATATGATTTGATCAGGACAGTATTTGAATAAGTACGAATCTTCGAAAAAATAGTGTTTCACCCGAGCTAAGAAAATAGATTTCTCATTCTTCGACCAATGGTGAGGTAATTTCTCGGTGACTAGATAATTGACAAGATCCGCATACCAAAGTGGACAATCAATCCTGAACAACTGTTCATCCGGGAAGTGCTCCAAGATCGGAACAGGATCGTCAGATCTCTCAATAATTATTCGTGACAAGTGATCGGCCACCACATTTTCTGAACCTTTCTTGTCCTTGATCTCCAAATCGAACTCTTGCAACAACAAGATCCACCTAATTAAACGTGCCTTAGCGTCTTTCTTTAGCGAATGCAGATAACGCAGGCAGCGGCGTGAAATACCACAACTTTAGATCCTAATAAATAGGATCGAAATTTATCTAATGCGAAAACTACCGCCAAAAGTTCCTTTTCAGTGGTCGAGTAGTTCAACTGGGCATCGTTGAGAGTGCGACTCGCATAGTAGATTACATGCGGTAATTTTTCTATTCGTTGCCCCAAAACAGCTCCAATTGCATAATCAGAGGCGTCGCACATAATTTCGAACGGGAACTCCCAGTTCGGAGATTGAATTATTGGAGCTTTTATCAATTCGACCTTAATGGTTTCAAAGGCGTACAAACATTTATCATCAAAGATGAATGGGGCATCTTTTGAAAGTAAGCTGCAGAGCGGCCGTGCTATCTTACTGAAATCTTTAATAAAACGCCGATAAAAACCGGCGTGGCCCAGAAAAGATCTGATTTCCTTCACTGTCCTCGGTGGTGGTAGGTCGGCAATTAAATCAACTTTAGCCTTATCGACCTCAATACTCTGGGACGATATGAACAATGCCATCTTTAACCATGAAGTGACATTTTTCCCAGTTAAGAACAAGGTTCTTCTCCTGGCATCGTGCAAGCACTAGCGACAAATGATTCAAACAGTCAGCAAAACTGTGTCCATGTATCGAGAAGTCGTCCATGAAGACTTCCAGGAATCGCTCGACCATATCCGAAAAAATACTCAGCATATATCTTTGGAATGTAGCTGGTGCATTACAAAGCCCAAACGGCATTCGTCGGTAGGAGAAAGTACCAAAAGGACATGTGAAAGTGGTCTTCTCCTGATCCTTCGGTGCAATGACTATTTGGTTATACCTGGAATAGCCATCGAGAAAGCAATAGTACTCATGCCCGGCCAATCTTTCTAACATCTGATCGATAAACGGAAGTGGAAAGTGATCTTTCCTTGTCATCAAATTTAACTTCCGATAATCAATGCAAACTCTCCACCCTGTTTGAATTTTTGTAGGGACTAGTATGTTTTCTTCATTCTTCACCACTGTGATTCCCGATTTCTTAGGGACCACTTGTGTGGGGCTGACCCATTTACTGTCCGAGATGGGGTATATGATTCCAGCATCTAAAAGTTTGATTACCTCATTTCGGATCACATCTTACATTATAGAGTTCAGTCTCCTCTGTGGTTCCCTAGAAGGCTTAGCATTGTCTTCCAAATGGATTCGGTGCATACACACCGTCGGACTAATGCCTTTGATATCTTTTATCGACCAACCGAGGGCACTTTGGTGCTCTTTAAGTACATTCATGAGTTGGCCTTGCTGATTCGCATCCAGTGTTGATGATATTATAACGGGTTGAGTGTCATTCTCCCCTAGGTAGGCATACTTGAGATTTTCCGGAAGAGGTTTAAGTTCTAAGGATACTTTCTCCTCCTCTTTCGGCTTTTCCTCGAATAATTCAATTTGAGTTTCACACTCTTTTTCCTGTTCTTCACCCAGACGTGGTGTGGAGTCCAACATGTGATTTACTTCTTGGATTAGTTGATCCACATCGAAATTTTCTCCAAAATTTGCCAGACAAGCTGCTAAAGGATCTTCAGATTCAGATGCATTAAATATTTCCTCTACAATTTCATCGAGTATGCATGCTTGTGCATGTTCATCATCCTCCATGGGCTGCTTGGCAATGTTAAAAATGTTGAGTTCCATTGTCATATTCCCGAATGACAGATTCATGATCCCATTTTGGCAATTGATCAGTGCATTGGAGGTTGCTAGGAATGGTCTTCCTAGAATCACTGGAATGTTATTCTTCAAATTTGATGCCGGTTCAGTGTCTAGAACAACAAAATCTACAGGAAAGTAGAAAGAATCCACCTTGATGAGGACATCTTCCACAATTCCTCGAGGGATCTTTACGGACCGATCAGCTAACTGAAGGGTCATCGCAGTGGTCTTAAGTTCTCCCAATTCGAGCTCCTTATACACAGAATAAGGCAACAAGTTGACACTTGCTCCTAAATCCAAAAGGGCCTGATCAATACGATTATCGCTGATGATGATCGAGATTGTACGACAACCTGGGTCCTTGTATTTGATTGGGAGCTTTGCTTGCAACACTGAACTAACAAGCTCGGCTAAGAAAGCCTTTTTCGGAATATTGGTCTTTCTTTTGATTGTGACCAATTCCTTCAAAAATTTAGCATAAGCAGGTACTTGACGGATGGCATCCAGGAAAGGAATATTAATTTTTAATTGCTTGAAAATCTCATTTATTCCTTCCACATCGCGATTTCTCAGTGGTGACATCAATCTTTGCGGGTACGGTGCTTTCGGAACAAGACTTTTCTTCTGTTCACTCTTGTCATTTGATATTTCTTTTGCTTGTACTTTGTCATCAATTTCTTCTCTCTCTTCAGATTTCTTCTCTCCATCAGACTCTTCCTCCTCCTCTGGCAACACTACTTTGTTATCGACCTGCTTTCCAGATCTCAACGTTGTGATTGCCCGAATTTATTGTTGATTATCCTCTTGTGTTGAAGTTGATGTTTGTTCAACAACCATTTGGCCCCTTGGGTTAGGGAACAGTTGGCTTGAAGCGAACCTTTTCTCTTTCGAGAAAGGATGCCAATTGCCCAATTTGGGTCTCTATTTTAGAGATTGAGGACGTGTGAGAATGAATGAGTTTCATCAGTCCTCAGAGAAGGAGTTTGTGTATGAGGACGCTAAGGTGATTTCCTGTGGGTTGTTAAATCCGTGTGGTGGAAATGTCACAACAAAATTTTGTTGTGGTTGGTTTTGATAACCTCCCATTGCGAAATGAAAATTCGGTTCATTTACCGTCGCCCAACCTGATTTTGTTTGTATTGCAATCGATTCGGGTTATTGAACCCTTGCTGCTGAAATTGCCCTTGACCGTAGTTCTGCTGCGGTCCTTGATTGAAATTTTATTGGGGATAAAAGTTCGTCCCCTGTTTCCTGGGCTGCATTCTTTGATTATCTTGTTTCCATGAGAAATTTGGGTGGTATCTCCAGCTATTTGGGTTATTCTCATTGAAAACGTTTCCTTGATTCCGCCCATAATTATTCACAACATTTAGTTGTTCAGATGTGTCTTCATGATAGTTCTGCATTGAAGGACAATCATCTGCCATATGCATTGGACTTGCACAAATTGAACATGGCTCAGGTTGTGTATTGACCATATGCACATTCTTCTTTTCTTTCAATTCCTCCACTTGTTGAGTGAGGAAATCAATTTTAGCCATTAGATCTGGGGAATCCTTTACTACATACAATCCTCCTTTCTTGGTTGAACTCCCGGCTTGATCACGGGCTTTGACTGATTGTTCTCGAGTCTTTATGAAATCTCAGTGCTGAGAATCCACAGCTAGCTTTTCTAAGAAAGCATAAGATTCGGTTTCTTTAAGGCTCAGGAATCCTCCGCCATTCATTGACTCTACCAGATGTCTATTTGGTTGATTTAGTCCATTGTAGAAACACTGGACCAGTCTCCACTTTGAGTATCCATGGTGCGGACATTTGAGTAAGAGATCCATGAATCTATCCCAAGCTTCATATAATCTCTCATCTTCCTCTTGCGTGAAATCCGTGATTTCACGTCTAAGGACATTCGTCTTCGCTATAGGGAAGAACTTTGACAGAAACTTTTTGGCCATCTGATCCCAGGTGGTTATGGATCCCGATGGTAGAGAATTTAACCATGCTTTTGCTTTATCCTTTATAGAGAAAGGAAATAAGCGCAGTCGAACAGATTCTTCGCTGAAATTTTGGTAAACAGATGAGCAGACTTCGATGAAGTTTTTAACGTGCTGGTATGGATCTTCTCGCTCCATGCCATGAAAGATTGGAAGGATTTGGATGACATTTGTCCGAATTTCAAGCCGGCCACACGGTGTGGCGGGGTATACAATGCATGATGGGGTATTTGTAGTTATCAGAGAAAGCAGTTCTCTCAATGTTGGTTCTTCCTCTTGTTCGAGTTGCCCATTCATGTTGTCAGTCATATTGACTTTAGTGGATGATTCACTTAAAAATTTCTGCCTTGATCTAGCGTCCTTACGATTTGACCGGCAAGCACGTTCGATCTCAGAATTTAACGGTTCTAAATTTCTCTCTTTAGAAGACCTAGTGTGCATGCAAATGATGCACAGAGTGGAGGTTTCAGGCAGGAAAACCTCAAAATTTTTAATTTTTTTTTTTTTTTTTTTTTTTTTTTTAATAAAAATCGATTGATCGAGTCACACTCGATCAATCGAGGCAAGGTCGATGCATCGACAATGGGGGTCGATGCATCGACTCCCAACAAAATTTTTTATTTTATTTTATTTTATTTTTTTTATTTTATTTTTATTTTAATTAAGCAGAAATACTATTTTAATCCTCGAAAATTCCTAAAATTTACTGTCTACCAAAAATTCAGATTTTCTTAATTTGATCCCCGGCAGCGGCGCCAAAAACTTGATGTGATATTTTGCTGTGATGTTTTACTCGCAAGTGCACGAATCGGTTTGTATATAGTGGGTGCGGAGTACGAGATCGTTCCCACGATGACTAATTTTGAAATATCTAAAAGAGAAAAGCAATTCTAGAAATCTATGAAGATCTAACAGTATTCTACCAGTTTTATGATTTAAGCGGTTGATGAGATGGTAATTAATGACTACAAAAATAAAACTTAATTGATAATTCAAAAGGAAAGGTAAAGATGATGATAAAGATGAAGATGCTAAATCCTCCCATCTTTGGTCCGTTCTTCCTATAATATAAATCTAAGGATTAACTTATGAGATATTTCATTGGTAACAAACATTTTTTATGGAAGATCAATGGTCAACACCCTAATAGGTTCCACGTTGCATCCCTGCAATTAGGACTTAAATGATTTTCATATATAGATCTGGGATCAAGGGCATGGCTAGGCACACATGATCTCAGGTTCAAATAAAAATCATCCCCAAAGTGGGTGAAAATTCCAACAAGAATACCACTTACAAATCTGAAATCAAGGGCATGGCTAGGCACACTTTATTCAGATTAGGGAGTATTTAAGATAAAATTACCATTACAGAACCAAGATCCAGGGCATGGCTCGGCACACTCGATCCCAGAACATAATCGTAATTAGATCCACACGATGAAAGCAAAAAGACCATAACAATGATTGGCCACAGATTTGAGATCTGGCATGGCTCAAACACGCGATCCCGGTTAGTGGCGGGGATTTCATCCGTTCATGATAGCACAACAACCATAAAATAAAATCTCATATTTTAATCCTAAATTTATATTATTAAAAGTACATCCCTCGGATGGGAATCATTAGATCCCCATCCCTATAAATTTAGCCACACATATTGTAAGTAAATGACATAAATAAATAAAGACGGGAAAATAACATTAATTAAAATTACCTCAAACTTCAAAATAAATTACGTTGATCCACAAGTATGATGATCTTCAGAAACGAAATTAATGCAGGAATAAACTTTGAACAAAATTTAGGAATGAGTACTGAAAAATTAAAGGGAATAAAGCTCTCAAAAGAATAATAAAACTTCCCTATTTCTATGTCTAACTATGAAAAAGAATGGCTAAAAACTAAGAACTCTAAAAACTAAAACTCTTTCCTAAAATCTATCTAATTAATTCCTCTAAAAAAATCCTCTTTTTCCGAAGTGTTTGAGTCGCTTTAAATAGACCCTCGTCGCGGGAGTCTCCCAAGCCAATATTTTCGGGTCGATTAATCAACCAGGGAGGGTCGATGCATCGAGCCGCCAAAAAGTCCCAAAAATTAGGTTTACAGTGTCAGTTTCGTGTCAGACTCTGACTCTGCCTCGATTAATCGACCTATAGGGTCGATGCATCGACCCCAGAAATCCGTGAAATTCAGCACTTTTTCTTGGTTCAGACATTGCTTTGGTATTTCGGCCATAACTTTCTGTCCCGAACTCGGATTGAGGTGATTCATGCGCCGTTGGAAAGCTTACAAAAAGATATACAACTTTCATGTTTTGACAATTTCATAATACGGCCATCTTGAAGGTTCCAATTTAGCTGCAAGTCGCACCAAGTTCTTGATTACCCAAAGTTGCAATGTTTTGACATTATATTCAGAATTCTTGGACTGTTTTCTATACTTGACTTGTATTTATCTGAAACACTTTAAATCTAATAGATCTCATCAGATAGCCTTCATCGGACAGCTAAATATAGGTATTTAGGGGTGAAATATCATCATTTTTCAGTACTCATCAAGAACCTACAAAAGGATGTAGCAATGTGGGAGATGGAGACATATGAGAGTGTGATGTCCAAAGCTCTCATCGCAGAGGAGGAGAACCAGAAACAATTCGCTTGGAGAGATAAGTAAAATAAGGAGAGGTCTTATCAAGGAGCATCTCAGGATCCTGAGCATAATAAGAGGGCTAGATTCTCTAGACCTCCTAGGTATCCTTCTCACTCCCGACCAGCTATATCTTCCGGCCCGAGTTCGTATTAGAGGTCGTCTGTACCTGCACCATCCAGACCATTCAAACATCTGGTTCTTCTGTCAGTGGAGTCTCCATAGCCCAGGGATCTTCATGGGTCTCTTCATTTACTCCGGCTCCTTTGTGTGCAAAGTGTGGGAAACCACATAAGACAGAGGACTGCAGGAGAGATACAGGGGCATGCTTTAGGTGTGGCACGATGGACCAACTGGTTAGGAACTGCTCAGAGGAGAGCAAGGAGAGCAAAGAGCGGGCTGGATCGGTATCCACACAAAGATCGTCTCGACTTTTTGTTCAAGGCCGAGCAAATGTCGGCACCGCAACTGATGCCGTGACATCAAATGATGTCATTCAAGGTTTCCTTACACTTTGAGGGTTAAATTTATTAGTTTATTCATATACTATATCATGTTTCGACGAATTGATGCATGTAGATGTTTATGTTTATTGTGCATTTAACTTTGTATGTTTATTACACCAATCAAAGGTACACTTGTCATGCGACGTATGGGAGATGAGAGTCGAGTAGATGCTCGAGTATTGATAGACCCTGGGTCTAGTCATTCGTTCATCACTCCGTCATTTTCTAAGAAGTTAGGCATCATGCCCAAAACCCTCAAATTTATCTTAGCCGTAAACATCCCTACAGGAAGCTCAGTCAACGCGAATACAGTATGCCAGTCGGTGATCGTGATGATTGAAGATCACCAGACGATGACGGACATGATCACATTGAACATGAAAGGGTTTGATGTGATACTTGGAATGGATTGGTTGGCAGCATACCATGCGAATGTGGATTACCTTCGAAAGATTGTGACCTTCCGACCTCCAAAGAGGAAATTTTTTCGCTTTTGTGGAATCAAATCCAAAGTTGTGCCGTTCGTTTCAGCTATTCGAGCGGAGCGCATGATGAAGAATGGATGTTGTGGATATCTTGCCTACTTGCAAGATCATCAGGAGAAGAAGAGGGGCATCGCTCTTATAACAGTTGCTTGCGAATACCCTGACATTTTTCCTGAAGACTTACCCGGATTGCCACCTGATCGTGAGATTGAGTTCGCAATTAATCTAGCACTGGGTACGGAACGGTTGTCAAAGGCACCGTATAGAATGACGCCTGCAGAGTTAAAGGAACTGAAGGAGCAGCTTCAGAAGCTTTTAGACAAGGGTTTCATTAGGCCATGTGTATCTCCTTGGGGAGCACCGGTGCTATTTGTGAAGAAGGACGGTTCAATGCGGTTGTGCATTGACTACCGTCAATTGAATAAGATGATGATTAAAAATCATTACCCACTGCTGCAAATAGATGACCTCTTTGATTAGTTATAAGGTGCAAGGTTCTTTTCAAAGATTGATCTGAGGTCGGGTTACCACCAATTGAAGATCAAGGAGGACGACATTTCTAAAACCGCTTTTCATACGAGGTATGGGCATTATGAATTTTTGGTTATGCCATTTGGGCTAACGAACACACCGACGTCATTCATGGACTTGATGAACTGGGTATTCAAGCCGCACCTCGATAAGTTAGTGGTAGTATTTATTGACGATATCCTCATATATTCAAAGACAAGAGAAGAGCACATTCAACATTTATGAGTTGCTCTTCAGACACTCAGAGACAACCAACTGTATGCCAAGCTTAGTGAGTGCGAGTTTTGGCTTGATCAGGTCAGTTTCTTAGGCCACGTTGTTTCTGAGGACGGTATCACCGTCGATCCTGCGAAGATTGAATCGGTAGTAAATTGGGAGCAACCGAAGACCGTGACCAAAGTTTGTAGTTTTCTTGGTTTGGCAGGGTACTATAGATGGTTTGTTGAATGGTTCTCTAAACTCTCAGGTCCACTTACGTAGCTTACAAGGAAGAATGCTAAGTTTGAGTAGACGGAGTAGTGTGAGAAGAGTTTTCAAGAACTCAAGACACGTCTGACTACAGCGCCAGTGTTAGCTATACCTTCTGGTGGAGGAGGTTTTGCTATATATAGCGATGCGTCTTATAGTAGTTTGGGTTGTGTTCTCAACCAACATAAGAAGGTTATCGCGTACAGCTCTAGGTAGCTTAAGGATCACGAAAAGAACTATCCCACACATGATCTAGAGTTAGTTGTAGTGATCTTTGCTTTAAAGATATGGAGACACTATTTATACGGTGAGACATTTGATATCTTCACCGATCACAAGAGCCTAAAGTACCTGCTCACCTAGAAGGATCTGAACATGTGACAAAGACGATGGATGGAGTTCTTACAAGATTATGATTATTCCATCCAGTATCACCCTGGGAAGGCCAATGTAGTGGCGGATGCATTGAGTCGAAAATCTTCAGTACAATTAGCTCATCTCATGACAAGAGTGCATCGATGGCATTTGCTTGAGGATATGACCTTGTGTGATGCGAGATTTGATGTGAAAGGTTCTGGAGCTTTAATGGCTACCCTGGTTATCAGGCTGACACTGTTCGAGAATGTCAGCAAGCTTCAGATGGTCGATGATGAGCTTATGACCATTAGACAGGGTGTTATCAGTGGAGGATGATACCTTACAGTTATCAGGGGATTAGAGCAGATTTCTCCATTATGGAGGATGATACCTTACTATTCAGGGATAGAGTGTGCATACCTATCAATGTTGAGCTCAAAGACACTATCTTAGAGGAGACTCATAAATCCATATATGCTATACATCCTGAGAGTACGAATATGTATCAGGACTTGAAGAAAAGCTTCTGGTGGAGGGGCTTGAAGAGGGACATAGCAGAATACGTGTCCAGATGCTTCGTCTGCCAACAAGTCAAGGTAGATCATCGGAATCCAGTGAGATTGTTGTAACCTCTGCCTATACCAGAATGGAAATGGGAAGCTATTTCTATAGATTTTATACTTGGATTGTCACAGACGTTGAAGAAACACAATGGCATCAGGGTCATTGTGAACAGACTAAGTCGACACATTTTCTACGATACCGCACTATGTACATGATGTGATATTTTACTTGCAAGTGCACGAATCGGATTGTATATAGTGGGTGCAGAGTACGAGATCGTTCCCACGATGACTAATTTTGAAAGATCTAAAAAGACAAGCAATTCCAGAAATCTACTAAGATCTAACAGTATTCTACCAGTCTTATGATTTAGGTGATTTGATGAGATGATAATTACTGACTATAAACTGAAATTTAATTGATAATTCAAAAATAAAGATAAAGATGAAGATACTAAATCCTCCCATCTTTGGTCCGTTCTTCCCATAATACAAATCTACGGATTAAACTGTGAGATATACCATTGAGAACAAATATCTTTTATGGAAGATAAATGGTCAAAAACCCTGATAGGTTTCACGTTGCATCCCTGCAATCAGGACTTAGATGATTTTCATATATAGATCTGAGATCAAGGGCATGGCTCGGCACACTTGATCTCAGGTTCAAATAAAAATCATCCCCAAAGTAGGTAAAAATTTCAACAATAATACCACCATAGATCTGAAATCAACGGCATGGCTCAGCACACTCGATTTCAGATTAGGAAGTAATTAAGATAAAATTACCATTACAGATCCCAGATCCAGGGCATGGCTCGGCACACTCGATCCCGAATCATAATCGTAATTAGATTCACACGATGAAAGCAAAAAGATCATATAAGAATAATTGGGTAAAATTACCATCACAGATCTGAGATCCCGGGCATGGCTCGGCACACGCGATCCCGGTTAGTGGCGGGGATTTCATCCGTTCTTGATAGCACAACAACCATAAAATAAGATCTCATATTTTAATCCTAAATTTATATTATTAAAAGTACATCCCTTGGATGGGAATCATTAGATCCCCATCCTTATGAATTTAGCCGCACATATTGTAATTAAATGACATAAATAAATAAATAAGGAAAAATAACATTAATTTAATGAATTGAAAATACCTCAAACTTCAACAGAAATTACTTGATCCAAAAGTACGATGATCTTCAGAAACGAAATTAATGCAGGAATAAACTTGAACAAAAATATAATAAACTAGAGGAATGAGTATTGGAAATTAAAGGAACAAAGCTCTCAAAAAGGAATAAATAAAAACTCCCTATTTCTATATCTAACTATGAAAAAGAAAAGCAAAAAACTAAAACTCTAATCTCCTATCTCCCTAATTTCTCATTCTCCCTCGAAGTGTTTGAGTCGCTTTAAATAGATTTTCGATCGCAGAAGTCTCCCTAGCCACCAATTTAGGGTCGATTCATCGACCCAAGAGGGTCAAAATCAGCTTTAAAGTAGTCAATTCCGTGTCAGACTCTCCTTCTCGATTAATCGACCCCTAGAAATCAGTGAATTTCAGCACACTTTTTGTATCAGACACTACTTTGGTATTTCAGCCATAACTTTCTGTCCTGAATCGGAATAAGGTGATTCTTATGCCGTTGGAAAGCTGACGAAAAGATCTACAACTTTTGTGTTTTGACAATTGCATAATTCGGCCGTCATGAAGGTCCAAATTTAGTCGCAAGTCGTACCAAGTTCTCGATGACCCAAAGTTACAGTGTTTTGACATTATTTTCAGAATTCTTGGGCTGTTTTCCACACTTGGCTTGTATTTACCTGAAACACTTCAAATCTAATAATTCTCATCAGATAGCCTTCATTAGACAGCTAAATATAGGTATTTAGGGGTGAAATATTATCATATTTCAGTACTCATCATACCCCCAAACCTACACTTTGCTAGTCCTCGAGCAAAGCAAACTAAAGAAAATAAATGTCACTTTCGTAGGGAACACGATTGCACTTAGCATGTGCAATAAGCCTTTAAACCCCTAGGTGATCCCTAGTGGAGGAGTTGTGTCTCCTGAGGGTTTACAGTGAAGTTACCCACAAACTTCAATACATTTTTAAAATCATCGATAAAATTGAGTTTTCAAAATATGATTTTGATAGCATATATATCATTCAAAACTCAAAATCATTAATCAATTCAACATGCGAATTCTCAATTTTAAATAACAATGTTATACTAATCATACTAGTATCCATTTAAATTAGTCTAATGCTCAAATCGTTAGATAACTCATCCATTCATGCTTAAATGTGAAGTGTGTGCATACCCAAACCAAAATTCATCCATCTCAGAACTCGTTCAAACGAGAAATTGTCGGACCTGTTGTTTTGACTCAATCCTCACTTTAGGTATACTCTTGAAATAAAATCACTCCGATGATGGGTAAATTTTTGCACATATGTGAGAGATCAATACAAAGCAAATAAAAAGGTCTCACATGATAAATGAACACAATGCAATCAATGAACAAAAATAAATCTCATAAGAAGATACTTGTATATCCTAAGCATGTCATATCAAGTGTCATAAGTATCACATATTCACTCTCCTCAAGGCAGTTACCAATGCAAGATCAGATCATGAAGGTCTTTTTGTAGGGTTGTAATGGGGCTCAGGAAAGGGTAAGAAAGAAAGGAAAGTTGGGATTCAAAATTTCTTAGAAATCGGAAAGGAAACACCTTTTTGATTTTTCCATTTCTCTTCTTTTTCTTTTCTAATCTCTTACTATTTTTCTCAATATTCTTCTATTTTTCTCAACTTTCTTTTTCTTTTGAATTTCATTTTCTTGAAGCACCTCATATTTTTCATTATTTTTCATAATTTTCTTTTTCTTTTTCTCCCCCCTTTTTCTTTTATATTTTTGTCATACACTCTCAGTAAACACCACAACTCAGTAACTCTCCACTTACTCTCTTCTCGTTCACTCTCATCCCTCGTTCCTAATTTCTCAGAAATAAGAAGGGTAAAGCTTGAATTTTCAGAAATTGTGAAGGGTTAAAGGTTAACGTGGCTTATCAAAAAATGTATAAAGTTAAATTTTTCAATAGGCTCACAGGGGTACTAGAAGGATAAATTTATATAAGGTGAGATATTTTAAGCACAAACAAGCCAAAGATAGCCTTCAATCATATCCTTAAAAGATGGTAACTTTGCCTATTTGCCTTGAGTAGATATACAGTACATTCTAACATAATGATATGAATTTGATTTCATGCAAAGTCACAAGCCAAAATAAAACGTATGAGATTATACAAAGTAATTCGTATTCAAAGAAAACTCCGAGTTTATGTATTCACTCATCAATGACGAGAAATTAGCTCTAAAGCTCACTGGGTTTAGTCTCCACTAAGAACCTAAGATTCAACATTCAAAACAGTTCATCGATTTCTAAGTCTTAGCTTGGTATAAGTGTAAAAATTCTAAGCATGAATATCAAAATTATCCACAAAATATCACATTAAGCTTCATCATCTTAGATACAAGTAATCAGAATATGACATCAGTATTCTCAAAATTAAATTCACATGCATCATCAACTAAAGTTTGAAAACAATCGTTAAATAATGTGCATGATGACTTCAAAGATAAAAAATTTCTTTTCTTTTTTTTTTTAATAGAAAAATAAGTGACGCAAAATAGATAATCATACCTCCAAACCTAAAGATGACAATGCCCGCATTGACTGAAAGAAGTAGCGCACCCCCAAACATGTTTGAAAAAGTACCTCAACACAAAGATCAGGTGCAGAGAATATGTGCATCAAATTGGAACATGACCAAAAATTTATTGAAGGGAATATGGTTACACTATTTTAGGGAATTACAAAAAAAAAACAACCTAAACTAAAAAAATAAAATGCTAGAAATAAACATGAGAAAAAAATAAAATAAAAGAAAACCTAAATCCTAAACGAAACCAAACGGAAACTACATAAGTGGGTTGCCTCCCAATGAGCGCTAATTTAAAGTCGATACTCGACCTTGTGAATTGCTCAATCAGGGTGAGCAATTGGATCAATCAAAGGAAGAGTGTCAGAGAATGCAATTGCATTCTCAAGGAACGGTTTCAATCGTTGACCGTTAACTCGAAAAATATTCCCGTATTTCGGGTTGATAATATCAACTGCCCCATTGGGGAGTATGCGAGAGATTTTGAAAGGGCCACTCCAACGGGTTTTTAGTTTCTCCGGAAATAGATGAAGTCGGGAATTGTAAAGTAGAACCTGTTGACCAACAACGAAAGATTTTCGTAGAATAGAGTGATCATGAACCCGTTTCATACGGTCCTTGTACAATTTAGCACAGTCATAGGCATCAGCACGGATTTCTTCTAATTCATGTATTTGGAAACCCCTTTGGGCACTAGATTGCAAGAGATCAAAATTTAATGACTTAATGGCCCAAAATGCTCAATGTTCCAGCTCAACCGGGAGGTGACATCCTTTACCAAAGACCAACCGATACGGCGACATGCCAATCAAAGTTTTAAACGCCGTTCGATACGCCCATAGAGCGTCATTCAACTTTAGCGACTAGTCTTTACGATTCGGATGGATTGTCTTTTCTAAAATCCGCTTAAGTTTTCGATTAGAGACTTCAACTTGGCCACTTGTCTGAGGATGGTATGGCATAGCGACTTTGTGCGTGACACCATATTTCTTCATTAATTGGGTGAACACTTTATTATAAAAGCGCTTTCCACCATCGCTGATTATCGCCTTTGGAACGCCAAAACGAGAAAACACTTGATCCTTGAGAAATTTGATCACTACTCTGTGATCATTCGATTTACACGCCACAGCCTCTACCCATTTCGAGACATAACCAACACCGACAAGAATGAGCGTATTTCCAAACGAATTCAGGAAAGGACCCATAAAATCGATCCCCCAAACATCAAATAATTCAACTTCTAAAATTGGATTGAGCGGCATCATGTTGCGCTTTGAGATTCGGCCCAACATTTGACAGCTGTGACAAGATTTGCAATGCTGATGACAATCCTTAAAGATCATCGGCCAGTAAAAACCACTTTGGAAGATCTTTGCAGCAGTCTTTTTGGAACTAAAGTGACCTCCACAAGGCAACTCATGACAGAACGAGATGATTCGTGGTTGCTCAGATTCAGGAATACATCTTTGTATGATTTGATCAGGATAGTATTTGAATAAGTACGGATCTTCAAAAAAATAGTGTTTCACCCGAGCTAAGAAAATAGATTTCTCATTCCTCGACCAATGGTGAGGTAATTTCTCGGTGACTAGATAATTGACAAGATCCGCATACCAAAGTGGACAATCAATCCTGAACAACTGTTCATCCGGGAAGTGCTCCAAGATCGGAACAGGATCGTCAGATCTCTCAATAATTATTCGTGACAAGTGATCTGCCACCACATTTTGTGAACCTTTCTTGTCCTTGATCTCCAAATCGAACTCTTACAGCAATAAGATCCATCTAATTAAACGTGCCTTAGCATCTTTCTTAGCGAACAGATAACGCAGAGCAGCGTGATCTGTGAATACCACGACTTTAGATCCTAATAAATATGATCGAAATTTATCCAACGCGAAAACTACTGCCAAAAGTTCCTTTTCAGTGGTCGAGTAGTTCAACTGGGCATCGCTGAGAGTACGACTCACATAGTAGATTACATGCGGTAATTTTTCTATTCGTTGCCCCAGAACAGCTCCAATTGCATAATCAGAGGCGTCGCACATGATTTCGAACGGGAAGTCCCAGTTCGGAGATTGAATTATTAGAGCTTTTATCAATTCGGCCTTAATGGTTTCAAAGGCTCGTAAACATTCATCATTGAAAACGAACGGGGCATCCTTGGAAAGTAAACTGCATAGCAGTCGCGCTATCTTGCTGAAATCCTTAATAAAATGCCGATAAAAACCGGCGTGGCCCAGAAAAGATCTTATTTCTTTCACTGTCCTAGGTGGTGGTAGATTGGCAATTAAATTAACTTTGGCCTTGTCAACCTCGATACCCTGGGACGATATGATATGTCCCAAAACAATACCATCTTTAACCATGAAGTGACATTTTTCCCAGTTAAGAACAAGGTTCTTCTCTTGGCATCGTTCAAGCACTAGTGACAAATGATTCAAACAGTCAGCAAAACTGTTTCCATGGATCGAGAAGTCGTTCATGAAGACCTTGAGGAATCGCTCGACCATATCCGAAAAAATACTCAACATACATCTTTGGAATGTAGCTGGTGCATTACAAAGCCCAAACGGCATTTGTCGGTAGGAGAAAGTACCAAAAGGACATGTGAAAGTGGTCTTCTCCTGATCCTCAGGTGCAATGACTATTTGGTTATACTCGGAATAGCCATCGAGGAAGCAATAGTACTCATGCCCGGCCAATCTTTCCAACATCTAATCGATAAACGGAAGAGGAAAGTGATCTTTCCTCGTCATCAAATTTAACTTTCGATAATCAATGCACACTCTCCACCCTGTTTGAATTTTTGTAGGGACTAGTATGTTTTCCTCATTCTTCACCACTGTGACTCCCGATTTCTTAGGGACCACTTGTGGGTAACCCATTTATCGCCGGAGATGGGGTATATAATTCCAGCATCTAGAAGTTTGATTACCTCATTTAGGACCACGTCTTGCATTATAGGGTTTAGTCTCCTCTGTGGTTCCCTAGAAGGCTTAGCATTGTCTTCCAAATGGATTCGATGCATACAAACCGTGGGGCTAATGCCTTTGATATTTTTTATCGACCAACCGAGGGCACTTTTGTGCTCTTTGAGTACATTCATGAGTTGGCCTTCTTGATGCGCATCCAATGTTGATGATATTATAACGGGTTGAGTTTCATTCTCCCCCAGGTAGACATACTTGAGATTTTCCGGAAGAGGTTTAAGTTCAAAGGATACTTTCTCCTCCTCTTTCAACTTTTCCTTGATTAATTCAATTTGAGTTCCACGCTCTATTTCTTTTTCTTCTCCCAGACGTGGTGTGGAGTCCAACATGTGATTCACTTCTTGGATCAGTTGATCCACATCAAAATTCTCTCCGAAATGCGCAAGACAAGCTGCTAAAGGATTGTCAGTTTCAGATGCATGAAATATTTCCTCTATGATTTCATCGAGTATGCATGCTTCTACATGTTCATCATCCTCCATCGAGTATGCATGCTAGGAATGGTCTTCCTAGAGTCACTGGAATGTTATTTTTTAAATTTGATGCTGGTTCAGTGTCCAACACAAAAAAGTCTACAGGAAAGTAGAAAGAATCCACCTTGATGAGGACATCTTCCACAATTCCTCGAGGGATCTTTACGGACCGATCAACTAACTGAAGGGTCATCGTAGTGGCCTTAAGTTCTCCCAACTCGAGCTCCTTGTACACAGAATAAGGCAACAAGTTGACACTTGCTCCTAAATCCAAAAGGGCCTGATCAATACGGTTATCGCCGATGATGATCGAGATTGTAGGACAACCTGGGTCCTTGTATTTGATCGGGAGCTTTGCTTGTAACACTGAACTAACTTGCTTGGCTAAGAAAGCCTTTTTCGGAATATTTGTCTTTCTTTTAATTGTGACCAATTCCTTCAAAAATTTAGCATAAGCCGGCACTTGACGGATGGCATCTAGGAAAGGAATATTAATTTTTAATTGCTTGAAAATCTCATTTATTCCTTCCTCATCGCGATTTTTCAGTGGTGCCATCAATCTTTGCGGGTACGGTGCTTTAGGAACAAAACTTCTCTTCTGTTCACTCTTTTCTTCTTATGTTTCTTTTGCTTGTACTTTATCATCAATTTCTTCTTTCTCCTCAGATTTCTTCTCTCCATCAGACTTTTCCTCCTCCTCTGGTCACACAACTTTGCTATCGACCTGCTTTCCAGAGCTCAATGTTGTGATCACTCGAATTTGTTGTTGATCATCCTCTTGTGTTGAAGTTGATGTTTGTTCAACAACCATTTGGCCCTTTGGGTTAGGAACTGGATGGCTCGGAAACGATCCTTTTTCTCTTTCACAGAGAAAAGTGGCCAATTGCCCAATTTGGGTCTCTATTTTAGAGATTGAGGATGTGTGAGAATGAATGAGTTTCATCAGGTCCTCAGTAGAAGGAGTTTGTATATGACGACATTGGGCAGTATTACCCTGTGGAATGTTAAATCCAGGTGGTGAAAATATTGGCACAAAATTTTGCTGTGGTTGGTTTTGATAACCTCCCATTGGTTGTGCAAACTAAAAATTCTGGTTCATTTGCCTTGGCTGCCCAACCTGATTCTGATTGTATTGAAATTGATTCGGGTTATTGAACCCTTGCTGCTGAAATTTCCCTTGACCGTAGTTCTGCTGCGGTCCTTGGTTGAAATTTTGTTGGGGATAAAAGTTCGTCCCCTGCTTCCTGGGCTGTATTCTTTGATTCTCTTGTTTTCATGAGAAATTTGGGTGGTTTCTCCAGCTATTTGGGTTATTCTCATTGAAAACGTTTCCTTTATTCCGCCCATAATTATTCCATTACATTGGATGTGTCTTCATGATAGTTCTGCATTGAAGGACAATCATCTGCCATATGCATTGGACTTGCACAAATTGAACATGGCTCAGGTTGTGTATTTACCATATGCACATTCTTCTTTAATTTCAATTCCTCGACTTGTTGAGTGAGGAAATCAATTTTAGCCATCAAATCCGGGGAATCCTTTACTACGTATAGTCCTCCTTTCTTGGTTGAACTCCCGGCTTGATCACGAGCTTTGACTGGTTGTTCCCGAGTCTTTGTGAAATCCCAGTGCTGAGAATCCTCAACAAGTTTTTCTAGGAAAGCATAAGATTCAGTTTCCTTAAGACTCAGAAATCCTCCGCCATTCATTGACTCCACCAGATGTCTATTTGGTTGACTCAGTCCATTGTAGAAACATTGAACCAGTCTCCACTTTGAGTATCCATGGTGTGGACATTTGAGTAAGAGATCCATGAATCTATCCCAAGCTTCATATAATCTCTCATCTTCCTCTTGCGTGAAATTCGTGATTTCACGTCTAAGGACATTAGTCTTTGCCATAGGGAAGAACTTTGACAGAAACTTTTTGACCATCTGATCCCAGGTGGTTATGGATCCCGATGGTAGAGAGTTTAACCAGGCTTTTACTTTATCCTTTATAGAGAAAGGAAACAAGCGTAGCCTAACAGATTCTTCGCTGAAGTTTTGGTAAACAGATGAGCAAACTTCGATAAAGTCTTTGACGTGCTGGTATGGATTTTCTCTCTCCATGCCATGAAAGATTGGAAGGATTTGAATGACATTTGTACGAATTTTAAACCGGCCACCAGGTGTGGCGGGGTATACAATGCATGATGGGGTATTTGTAGTGATCGGAGAGAACAGTTCTCTTAATGTTGGTTCTTCCTTTTATTCAAGTTGCCCATTCATGTTGTTAGCCATACTGACTTCAGTGGATGATTCCCTTGAAAATTTCTGCCTTGATCTAGCGTCCTTATGATTTGACCGACAAGCATGTTCGATCTCTGAATTTAAAGGCTCTAAAGTTCTTTCTTTAGAAGACCTAGTGTGCATGCAAATGACGCACAGAGCGGAGGTTTCGGGCAGGAAAACCTCAAGAAAATTAAAAAAAATATATTTATTTTTATTTATTTATTTATTTTTTCAAATTCCTATCTCTAATTTTATTTTTTTATTTTTTTATTTTTAAAATTAAAATTTGAATTTAAATTAAATTTTAATTTTTTTTTTTTTTTTTTTTAAATTCGAATTTTAAAAATTAAAATTAAAAATTTAAATTTTAAACCTAATGGCAATCCTACAAAATCTTATCTAAAAGAGAAAAATAAGGGAAAGAATAAAAGATTCCTAAATTTCCTAAAGAAGGTATCCTAAAAGTCTATACTTTCTAAAAAGACTCCTACAAAATCTAAAATAAGAAGCCTAAAAATTTCAACTTCCTAAAAGACTCCTACAAAATCTAAAATAAAAAGCCTAAAAATCTCAACTTCCTAAAAGACTCCTAAAAAAAATACTTACCTAAGAGAGAAAAATAAGGGAAAGAAGATTTTGCAAAGCAAAAATCTAAAATTTGATTTTTTTTTTTTTAATTAAAATTAAAAATCAAATTAAAAAAAAAATATATATATATATATATATATATTAATTAAAATTAAAATTTGAATTTAAAATAAAGAAATTTTTTTTTTTTTTAAATTTGAATTTCAAAAATAAAAATTAAATTCAAAAATTAAAATATAAAATTTAAATTTCAAAATCTAAAGACAATCTTACAAAATCCTATAAAATCTTACCTAAAAGAGAAAAAGAAGGGACAGAATATAAAGATTCTTACAAAGCTTAAAGCAAGTAGTACCACAAAAATTAATAACTAGATTTTAAAAAATCCTACAAAATATCTAAAAGAGGAAGATAAGGAAAATAAACTCCTCAAAAATTTAAAATAAGAAATCCTAAAAATCTAAACTTCCTAAAAGAACTCCATAAAAACTTACCTAAGAGAGAAAAATAAGGGAAAAAATTTTGATTTTTTTTTTTAATTAAAATTCAAATTCAAATTTAAATTAAATTTTCATTTAATTTTTTTATTTTTTTTTAAAGCAGAAATACTATTTTAATCTCCGAAAATTCCTAAAATTTACTGTCTACCAAAAATTCAGATTTTCTTAATTTAATTCCCGGCAACGGCGCTAAAAACTTGATGTGATATTTTACTCGCAAGTGTACGAATCGGATTGTATATAGTGGGCGCGGAGTACGAGATCGTTCCCACGAGGACTAATTTTGAAATATCTAAAAAGACAAGCAATTCCAGAAATCTACTAAGATCTAACAGTATTCTACCAGTCTTATGATTTAGGTGATTTGATGAGATGATAATTACTGACTACAAACTGAAATTTAATTGATAATTCAAAAATAAAGATAAAGATGAAGATACTAAATCCTCCCATCTTTGGTCCGTTCTTCCCATAATACAAATCTACGGATTAAACTATGAGATATACCATTGAGAACAAATATCTTTTATGGAAGATAAATGGTCAAAAACCCCGATAGGTTCCACGTTGCATCCTCGCATCAGACTTAGATGATTTTCATATATAGATCTGAGATCAAGGGCATGGCTCGGCACACTTGATCTCAAGTTCAAATAAAAATCATCCCCAAAGTGGGTAAAAATTTCAACAATAATACCACCATAGATCTGAAATCAACGGCATGACTCGGCACACTCGATTTCAGATTAGGAAGTAATTAAGATAAAATTACCATTACAGATCCAAGATCCTGGGCATGGCTCGGCACACTCGATCCCGGATCATAATCGTAATTAGATCCACACGATGAAAGTAAAAAGACCATATAACAATGATTGGGTAAAATTATCGTCACAGATCTGAGATCCCAGACATGGCTCGGCACACGCGATCCCGATTAGTGGCGGAGATTTCATCCGTTCTTGATAGCACAACAATCATAAAATAAGATCTCATATTTTAATCCTAAATTTATATTATTGAAAGTACATCCCTCGGATGGGAATCATTAGATCCCCATCCCTATGAATTTAGCCGCATATATTGTAATTAAATGATATAAATAAATAAATAAGGAAAAATAACATTAATTTAATGAATTGAAAATACCTCAAACTTCAACAGAAATTACTTGATCCAAAAGTACGATGATCTTCAGAAACGAAATTAATGCAGGAATAAACTTGAACAAAAATATAATAAACTGGAGGAATGAGTACTGGAAATTAAAGGAACAAATCTCTCAAAAAGGAATAAATAAAAACTCCCTATTTCTATGTTTAACTATGAAAAAGAAAAGCAAAAAACTAAAACTCTAATCTCCTATCTCCCTAATTTCTCATTCTCCCTCGAAGTGTTTGAGTCGCTTTAAATAGATTCTCGATCGCAGAAGTCTCTCCAGCCGCCAATTTAGGGTCGATTCATCGACCCAATAGGGTCAAAATCAGCTTTAAAGTAGTCAATTCCGTGTCAGACCTCCTTCTTCTCGATTAATCGACCCCTAGAAATCAGTGAATTTCAGCACACTTTTTGTATCAGACACTACTTCGGTATTTCAGCCATAACGTTTTGTCCCGAACTCGGAATGAGGTGATTCTTGCACCGTTGGAAAGCTGACGAAAATATCTACAATGTTTGTGTTTTGACAATTGCATAATTCGGCCGTTGGGAAGGTCCAAATGTAGCCGCAAGTCGTACCAAGTTCTCGATGACCCAAAGTTACAGTGTTTTGACATTATTTTAAGAATTCTTGGGCTGTTTTCCACACTTGGCTTGTATTTACCTGAAACACTTCAAATCTAATAATTCTCATCAGATAGCCTTTATCGGACAGCTAAATATAGGTATTTAGGGGTGAAATATCATCATATTTCAGTACTCATCATACCCCCAAACCTACACTTTGCTAGTCTTCGAGCAAAGCAAACTAAAGAAAATAAATGTCACTTTCGTAGGGAACACGATTGCACTTAGCATGTGCAACAAGCCTTTAAACCCCTAGGTGATCCCTAGTGGAGGAGTTGTGTCTCCTGAGGGTTTACAGTGAAGTTACCCACAAACTTCAATATATTTTTGAAATTATCGATAAAATTGAGTTTTCAAAATATGATTTTGATAGCATATATATCATTCAAAACTCAAAATCATTAATCAATTCAACATGCGAATTCTCAATTTTAAATAACAATGTTATACTAATCATACTAGTATCCATTCAAATTAGTCTAATGCTCAAATCGTTAGATAACTCATCCATTCATGCTTAAATGTGAAGTGTGTGCATACCCAAACCAAAATTCATCCATCTCAGAACTCGTTCAAATGAGAAACCGTCGGACCTGTTGTTTTGACTCAATCCTCACTTTAGGTATACTCTTGAAATAAAATCACTCCGATGATGGGTAAGTTTTTGCACACATGTGAGAGATCAATACAAAGCAAATAAAAAGGTCTCACATGATAAATGAAACACAATGCAATCAATGAACAAAAATAAATCTCATAAGAAGATACTTGTATATCCTAAGCATGTCATATCAAGTGTCATAAGTATCACATATTCACTCTCCACAAGGCAGTGACCAATGCAAGATCAGATCATGAAGGTCTTTTTGTAGGGTTGTAATGGGGCTCAGGAAAGGGTAAGAAAGAAAGGAAAGTTGGGATTCAAAATTTCTGAGAAATCGGAAAGGAAACACCCTTTTGATTTTTCTATTTCTCTTCTTTTTCTTTTCTAATCTCTTACTATTTTCCTCAATATTCTTCTATTTTTCTCAACTTCCTTTTTCTTTTGAATTTCCTTTTCTTGAAGCACCTCATATTTTTCATTATTTTTCACAATTTTCTTTTTTTTTTCTCCCCCCTTTTTCTTTTATATTTTTGCCATACACTCTCAATAAACACCACAACTCAGTAACTCTCCACTTACTCTCTTTTCATTCACTCTCATCCCTCGTTCCTAATTTCTCAGAAATAAGAAGGGTAAACCTTGAATTTTCAGAAATGGTGAAGGGTTAAAGGTTAACGTGGCTTATCAAAAAATGTATAAAGGTAAATTTTTCAATAGGCTCAAAGGGCTACTAGAAGGATAAATTTATATAAGGTGAGATATTTTAAGCACAAACGAGCCAAAGATAGCCTTCAATCATATCCTTAAAAGATGGTAACTGTGACAGCCCGAATTTCGGCACCTCGAAACCCGTGCCATCAGCACGATCATCTTGACCGTGCCCTTTTTGCTAAGCACGGAACACTGGTATATCAAGCATCAAAAACACTATGAATGAAATTGCAGAATTTAAATCTATATTAATTTACTTCCCAAAAGACAGTTCTACCCTCATGCCTCTGCATGAATGGAGAACCGATCCAAACCATCGATGATAGAAATCATCACGGATGGTTCGTCTCAAAAGAATAATCCCAACTCCTTATGTACATGGTTTTAAACAACAATCAAGGCTTGACATACCAAGCCGTACAAAACCTCTCCAAAAATCTCTCAAAGTGGCACAACGGAGTCCTCTAGAAGAAGTCCTCTGGAGGTGGCTCCAACTGCCACCGTCCGCAAGGTCCGACTCACGGGATCGCTCCTCAAGCCTCGGCAATGCTAATAGTGGACTGACGATAGTCTATAGGGTGAGCTACATCCTAGCTCAATAGCGAACAAACACAGTTTGAACATATAAATTATAACTCACATGTATTCCATGATATGCCATGCATGATGTATCTATGCAGTTGTTAATGAAACAGATTAAAAGCATTTCTTTGATTACTTATATTTTCATTTACTCATGAATGATGCTGAGAAGGCCTAAAGCAAAACTTAAACTTTCAACTTAAGTAATCCCCGAGCAATATAGCATCGAGCCCCGACGAGATACCCATCATCGTCATCTATATAGACAGTTTTAACCATATTCCCTGGGAATACAAATAGTACCCAAGCCCCTTTCCCCTGGGGATTGGTGGCGGGGTTTCACTTGTCTCAATCAACACCCCTGGGGTATGCTTACTATGTACGGATAAGCCTCCGCACTGGCCTACGGTTTCGCCGCCGTATCGGTCACGGATATCTTGCCGTGTCAGTCGTGGATATCCCGCCACGTCAGTGGGGTACCCTATCAAACCTCAAATAACAAAAATATCGGTGCCTTACATATAGTTATTCACCGTGTAAATGTGCTATCTTATATCAGTTAGGCCCTATCAAACATGATTCAGTCCTTGGATACATCCCTGGGATGTATCCATTTACTTGTATCACACCTGATGCTCTTATCTCTTTACTTCTTCATCCCCTGGGGATGGCTCATTTTGATTACTCTTATGGGTGTCACACACACACACTTTTCACAAACTCTTAAGAAATAAACATTTGAATTGAGTTCTATATCACTACATACATGCTCTTGTAAAATAAAGTACATGTTTAAGGTGTTCCCTACCTCAAGTCTTCGTTTGATCAATGCATCAAGGTCCCACATGGCTCCTTGTGCATTAGTCCACACGTACCACCTATGGTACCATATAACAGGTAAAACACATCACAAAGGATGTAATAAAGAAGGTATAAGATCCTCCAAAAATCTTAAAGTCAACCCAAAAGTCAACATAATTTATGTCAGTCGATTAATCGAACTCCAAAATCGATTAATCGAATCTGATTCGATTAATCGATTTCCAAAATCGATTAATCGAATGTCAATATCGATTAATCGAATGTCAATATCGATTAATCGAAGCAATTTCGATTAATCGAAATTCTCCTTTTCGCAAAGTCCATTCTCGCTCAATAAATGAAGTTTTCGATTAATCGAATTCAATTTCGATTAATCAAATTCTTCTTTTCAAAGTAATTTCACCGTCAACAATGAAGTTTTCCTTCGATTAATCGAATCCAATTTCGATTAATCAAATTCTTCTTTTCGCAAAGTAGACTCTCGACAAATGAAGTTTCACAGTTGATTAATCGATCCCAAATCGATTAATCGAAAACTAAAATCGATTAATCGAAATCCCATTTCGATTAGTCGATTTTTCCTCAAGTCATTTCCTCCAACCCCTGGGGTCCACTGGAGGTTCTCAGTCGATTAATCGATTCTCAAATCGATCAATGGAAATCGGGGTCCTCTGACCTTTCAACTTCCTGGCCAATTTCGATTAATCGAAACCCAATTTGACATTAATCGAATTGTCGATTCAAATTTCTTCGATTCAGTTTCTTCCCAATCTTCTTCCACACTTTTTCTTCTATTTTTCTAAGCCATTATCCTAAGATTTAAACTATTTTCAACTACCATTTAGCCTCTATAATCTATGCATTTGATTTACAAAATTTTACCTTGAATCAATCTCAAATTGATTTCAAATCTAGGGTTGGAAGGCTTTAGCTTTTTAGCAAATCTCCTGCGCTTGAATCGGCCTCTTTAGTACTTGAATCCTTCCTTCCTCAACTAGCCTTTACTCCTTGCATTAATCACTCTTTTTACTCTCTCTCTCTCTTCTTTACTCTCCTTCAACAACCCAAAATACCCATCTAGGGTTATTAAACCCTTTTATCCCTCTCTTCTCACTTGTGTGTTGAGCACATATACTGCGGTAGGTATATGCGACTTCACATTTACAACACACACCACATCGACATTAAGTTTATCACATCTCATCCGTTCATCACACCTCATGCTAACTATTAGACTTCCATTTGGTCAAACCTATGACCGATCGGGCACGAATCCCGAGGTCATAGTTTTAGCGTGATTTTTCGGGCTATTACATCCTCCCCACCTTAGGAATTTTTGTCCTCGAAAATAACCCAAGGTTTGTCTGTCTGGGGCACGCCCCCCCCTCACTCTCAGGTGAGGTGGTCTATATTACTTAGACGCATTCAACAGTTACAATACAAGTATGGAAGTACATTAATAAAGGAAACAATTCGACCAAAAAGTTTGATTTATATTTAAACTTTGGAAATTTACAATGCCAGATAAATTGGCGTACAATACAATTGACAGGTATACAATCAGAACTCAAAAATAAATACAGCCGACAGTGTGACCGTAGTGGTGTGTCTGCTGGAGCCGGGCTCTGGCTGCGGTGGAAGCGTCACAGCTGGAGCGGATGTGGATGTGGAGGAACTGCCGTCGCAGTGATGGGAGGGATGACGGGTCCTCTGTGGAAGGCGGTGCGTCCAGCGGTCCACTCCTCCTCCTGGGCGAGGTAGCGGTGGTAGTCCGTCGGGTAAATGTAGCGGAGGGTGTGGAACATCAAGAAGTCCATCCTTCGGTTCATCCGCTCGTTGTTGGCCTCCATACGAGCCAACACGTCCTCGATGGTAGGACCGGATGGAGCGGCGCGCCGGCGGTAGGATGAGGTGGGGGTCGCGGCGCTGAGTGGTGTGTGGTGGTGAGGGCTGTGGTGGAGGAACCCTCTCCACGGATGGCTCTCCGTGGTGTGCCCCACCCACGGGTGGGTCCTGCTGAGGTGGTGGGGTGGTGGCTCTGCCATCGCTCCGGCCAAGGGCGGGAGCGGGACCCGGAGCCGATAGGGTCCGCTTTAGGAGGTTATAGCTACGGGTCCATGAAGACTTTGTAAACGTCTTCACGCGATCCGTAGCCGTCACCTCGTGAGGCGAGATGGTGTAGGATGGCTCGCTGAGTAGCACTCCAACATGCTCGAGATGAGGAGACGAGCATAGGGCATCTTTTCTTTGGGCCTCATGTTGCCCTTCATCAACTTGCCCTTGATGTATTTCATCCCCTCTAGGATGACCATCGTGGCGTCGAACCACCGGCCACAGAAGGCCGCGTAAAGTGCATGTTGCACTTTATCCACGCGCTCGGTGTCGTGGCACATCGGGTATAGGTTGCACTTGATTATGGAATCAAGCATCCACATGTAGGTGGAAGGTCAACCTCTTATGGAGGAGCCCGACCCCTTTTTCCCGTTGGTCATACGGGTCATGACTTCCTCAAAGCGGGGTTCCTCCTCGAAGGGTGGGAATAGGGTGGTCTCTGGGGTGAAATCGAGGTAACACTCGATTACCTCGTGAATGTGGCGACGAGTGATCGTGATAGAGCGACCCTCGATCTTGGTTATACGATCGTCGGTAGGGCCATTGGTTAGCCCTTGGTAGAATAATCTCACCAATCTAGGGTAGTAGGAACCGGATTGATTGAGAAGATTGCCGAGACCGGCATTAGTTATGTAGTTTTGAGCCCATTGGGTCTCGCCTCGCACATCGGGATCGGTGAAAAGGGTAGGGTCGATGGTATATTCGACGAAGGTCTTGCCGCCCACCATTCATTTGGTTGCTCGACATTGGTGGGTGGCGTGGCATGGGGTGGATTGGGAAGACTCACAGAGACGCTGGCCGTCGAACCGGAGGGTGGTCTCCATTCGACGGTGACGGAATCCTCACCGCGATGGGGTAGGTGGTGGTGCGGCGTTTACGCCTAACCGCAACTTAGAGGTTGCCTTCTTCAAGATAGACGGGTTTTAAGGCATTTCGAGACAATCTAGGGTTTATCTAGTTCACTTGAAGGGAAAAACACAAATCTAGGGTTTACCTTAGGTGTCGATGTGAAAATGGGTGTGAATCGCCGGAGAATCCAAACCCTAGGGCACTCGGTTGGTTGGAGAAGAAGGAAGAAGGTGAAGCGCCAAAACCCCAAAGCAAGAAAATTTTTCGAATGGGGAATAAAATCCCCAATCTTATATATATAGCCTGCGGCTCGATTAATCGAAATTCAGAATCGATTAATCGAGATTCAAAACTAGGTTAAGCCGCGTAAAAACGATTAATCGATTTCCCAAATCGATTAATCCAAAGTCAAATTCGATTAATCGAAACCATTTCGATTAATCGAAATCGTATCTAATTAAAATTTTAAATTTTTAAGCTCATCGGATGCGAGCGATACCGATTAATCGAAATCCATTTCGATTAATCGAAATTCCAAAATTGATTAATCGAATTTAATTTCGATTAATCGAAATCGTGCTGTAACTTCTAATTTTTTTCCAGAATTTCTTAAAGGATTCGATTAATCGAATCCATTTCGATTAATCGAATTTTTGAAATCGATTAATCGAAATCTACTTCGATTAATCGAAATCGTCCATTTGATTTCAAATTCTCGTAAGTCCCTTTAGTAAATCGATTAGTCGAAATATAATTCGATTAATCGAAATTTCAAAATCGATTAGTCGATTCTAAATCGATTAATCGAGATTCCAATTCGATCAATCGAAATTGGTTTTCTATGTATATTCTAACTCTCCTTTGAATTTCCAGTCACTGGCACATGCCAGTCGACTAATCGAACAAAATCGATTAATCGAAATTCCAAATCGATTAATCGATTTGAAATTCTTTTGTCCGATTTCTCTGAATTTCAATCTCTTTCTTTCTTTCACTATTTTTTTTTTTGACAATTTATGACAGATTGGATTAAAATTTCTATTGAAGTACAAGTATAGTGGAGATTTCACAAACATGTTTGTGGTTTACCTTGAATTCTCACGTTGTTGGAAACAAGGCTGGATATTGTTCTCTCACATCGGCCTCTCGTTCCCAAGTAGCCTCTTCTTTTGGATGATTGTTCCACCGAACAAGCACTAAGGGAATCACTTTAGTGCGCAGTACTTGTTCTTTTCGATCCAAGATCTCCACTGGTTCCTCTATCATGCTCATGTCCTCACACATCTCTATAGGTTGCTTTCCTAACACATGAGACGGATCATTCACGTACTTCCTGAGCATCGATATGTGGAAAACATTATGTACTCGATCAAATAGCGGTGGTAAACCAATGCGATATACAACTTCACCTACTCGTCCCAAAATTTCGAACGGTCCAACATAACGTGGACTTAACTTCCCTCTCTTGCCAAATCTCATTACACCTTTCATAGGTGACACCTTTACAAACACATGCTCGCCCACTTTGTAGTCAACACTAGTCCGCATCGGCGTAACTTTCATCTACTGGTTTGTCTTCAACCTTTCTCTCGATAATTCGACGGTAGCATTATCTTCAAGTAGTTTCGTCCTAATACAAATTTCTCACTGTTTCCTCCCAATTGAGAGGTGACTTGCATCGTCGTCCATCTGAGCTTCATACGGTGCCATGCCAATGCTCGTTGAAAACTGTTATTATATGCGTAACTCGAGCATCGGTAGATACTCATCCCAAAGATCCTTGCATATCAAGCATGCACGCCCGAGCATGTCTTCTATTACTGTTCTGTCTGCCCATCAGTTTGAGGATGGAAAGCTGAACTAAAGTCTAGTCGTGTTCCCATTCCTTCTTGAAATTTCTTCCAAAACTTAGACGTATATAGTGGATCACGATCTGAAACTATGCTGCTTGGAATACCATGTAATCTCACAATCTCCTTCATGTATAAGTCTGCCAATCTTCCTGCTGTATATGTAGTATTGTACGGCAAAAAGTGCGCTGATTTGGTCAATCGGTCTACGACGACCCAAATGGCATTGTGTCTCTTGGCAGTACGGGGTAATCAACGATAAAGTCCATTGAGATCGATTCCCACTTCCATTCTGGGATTGGTAAAGGTTGCAATAGTCCAGCAGGATGTCTATGATCAACCTTCACCTGCTGACAAGTCAAACATCGTGACACATACTCGGCCACGTCTTGTTTCAGTCCTCTCCACCAGTAGTTCTTTTTCAAATCTTGGTACATTTTGGTGCTACCAGGGTGGATAGCATAATTTGACTTATGGGCCTCATCAAGAATCGTTCGTCTTAGATCGGCGTTGTCCGGAATGCATAGACGGTCCTTAAACAATAAAGAACCATCTTCTTTTAATGAGAAGTCCGACCTAATGCCTTCACTCACGTCTTGATGAATCTTTGTTAATGTCGGATCTTTCATCTGTAGATCGTGGATATGCTCAAATATCACTGGCTTTACTGATATGTTAGCCAAAAAGGATCCAGTGTCCTTTGACTCAATGTTCGCATCATAGATTGCCAGGTCTTCCAATAATTTCCATCGGTGCATACCCAAAATCAAAATCGAAATAACCTTTTCGACTCAATGCATCGCATACATTCGCTTTGCCTTGATGGTATTGTATGGAGCAATCGTAATCCTTGAGGAATTCCATCCATCTGCTACTGTCTCATGTTGAGTTCTTTCCGTAAACAGACATATCGAGGCTCTTATGATCGGTGAAAATTTCAAGGTCTCACCATACAAGTAATGTTCCAAATCTTAAAAATGATCGCCGCTAGCCAAGTCATGAGTCGGGTAATTTTTCTCGTGTTCTTCAAATTGCCTTGATCTGTAAGCTATCACCTTCTTGTGTTGGTTGAGTACACAACCAAGGCCATTGTATGACGCGTCACAGACACGGCGATCCTCCACCGCTCAAGGAATCGCTAACATCGGAGTGAAGTGAGTCTCGCTTTTGAGTTCTTGAAAACTCTTCTCGCATGCCTCACTCCACTCAAACCTTGAATCTTTTCGTGTCAGCTTTGTGAGAGGTCCCGATATCTTTGAAAACCCCTCAACGAAACGTCGGTAATAGCCTGCTAAGCCCAGAAAACTTCAGACATCGGTCACCGCTTTTGGTTGCTCCCATTTAACCATCGCTATCTTAGTCCGGATCTATGTTACACCATGCTTTGAGACGACATGTCCCAAAAGCTAACTTCCTTCCAACCAAAACTCACACTTGCCGAGTTTGGCGACAATTGGTGTTCACGTAGCGTCAGAGAGCAATCCTCAATGTTCTTCTTCGTGTTCCGCCTTGGATTTGGAGTATATCAAGATATCATCAACAAACACTACGACGCAGAGTCCAAGTGTGGTTTAAACACGCGGTTCATCAAATCCATAAACGACGCCGGAGCATTCGTTAATCCAAACGGCATCACAAGGAATTCATAGTGTCCATACCGTGTCCGGAAAGCTGTCTTCTGAATGTCCTCTGCTTTGACTCGAATCGATGATACCCGGATCTCGTCGATCTTTGAAAATACCTTGCTCTGCAGTTGGTCGAATAGATCGTATTCTAGGCAAAGGGTAACGGTTCTTCACGTTGAGTTTGTTCAATTGTCGATAGTCAATGCATAACCGCATTGACCCATCCTTCTTGACAAACAAGACCGGTGCTCCCCATGGAGACACGCCGTCTAACAAACCCCTTGTCCATAAGCTCTTGTAGTTGTTCCTTCAACTCCTTTAACTCAAATGAGAGCCATTCTATAAGGTGCTTTTGAAATAGGCTCCATTCCGGTGCTAAGTCAATGGCGAATTCTACTTCTCTTCTCGAGGTAACCTGCAATTCCTCGAAACACGCCAAGTCTCGCTCCGCTATCTCAGAAATGACGTTCTTTTCTTCCTTGTCCTCCTTTAAGAAAGCTAAGTATCCACTGCATCCCTTTCTGATCATTTTCTCGGCCCTTACTGCTGAGATCAGTGGTACAGATGACGACCTCACTCCTTGAAACCGAAATGATCTTCTTGTGTTGGGTCTGAAAATAACTACCTTGTTCTTGCAATCGATTTGCACAATGTCATACCAACCATCCATGCCAAGGATCACATCAAACCCTTGCATGTCTAACAGTATCAACTTTGCTTCTAGTTCATGCACCTCTAAGTCTCGAACTTCTACAATGATGGATTTGCAAGCTAACTCCGTGTCTACTAACTCTCCAGTCGGAATAGACACAGATAGGACAAAATCCAACGTCTCTGGAACAATCTTCATCTTCTTAGCGAAACGTGGAGTGACGAATGAGTGGGTAGACCCGGGGTCTATCAACACTCGAGCGTCATATCCACCGAAGCATCCTTTTTCATATATATTTAAAGTACCTATAGCATACATACATACATAGTTTGCACATCAATTTTCACTCTTAATTTACATACAGCTTTTTGTATTGAGAAGAGAATCTATAAAATTTCTAATGCATGATCCTCTCTATCTAAAATCTTAACGAAATGGAAATTTCCTTTAATTTTAAAAAGGGTCTCACCTTGGATGACGTCATGCACGTTCCCTGCTTCCTGAGCAGTGACTGCATAGGCTCTCCCCTGGACGATCGGTTTCCTTGCTTGAATTGGTCGTGGTGCTGCAACTGAAACCGTCTTTCTCTTATCAGCCTCGGGGCAATCCTTGATCAAGTGGCCCACCTTGCCACATCGGAAACAACCCCTAGTTCCCGATCTACAGTCCACCGTCCTATGAGGCTTGCCACACTTTGCGCAAGTCTCCCGAGGTGCGGAAGAAACAGTACGAGAACCCTGAGTGATGGTGGCGCCAGTAGACATGGCAGGGCTCTCATAGCGAATAGGTCTCCCCGACGCAAGTAATGGAAACCTCTGTTGGTGTTGTTGTTGTTGTCTACGCGGTCTTAAACCCCTTGAAACTGGGTCTCGATTCGTGCCCATGAACCTCGGCTTTTGTTCACCGGTTCATAGTGCCCGTTCTTCCTTGTTCACTTCCTCCTCTCCGCTCCCTCCCTATATCTCTATTGTTCTCCTCCTCTACAACCAACGCCTTGCTCATGACCTCTTCATAGGTCCTCCTGAAATGGAGCTACGCCTCCCTAACCTCGCTTCAAACCTTCAAACCTCTTGGACTTCATCACCTCAAGATGACGAGTCCGGAGCAAAACGGGCAAGTCAGAGAAACTCTACCCGATTCTCTCACCGCATCCTCCCTTGTACTAACTGTAAAAATTGTATCTCTAGTTGGTTCCTCACCACTGAAAATATTGTTTGTTGAACTCCTCAACAAACTCCTCCCAAGTCCAAGGCAACTCTAGGGTCTCCACGAGGCGAGTCCGTATTACGGACTTCCACCAAGGCCCAGCCTCCCCATCCAACATGTAAGGCCCATCTTACACTCTCATCTTCCGTGTAAGTTAGCACGCTAAAGACTTTCTCCATCTCATCAACCAGGTCTCGCCATTGCCAGAAAATGTAGGAGGTCTCATCCTCCTAAACTAAATGATGAGGGCAGTGCAACGCAGTCCCATGTGGTGTAGGTGGTCACGTTTCTTGATGCATGAGCCGCAGGATGCGGCCTGTTGTGCCATGGCAGCTGCCATAGTCTCCATAGTGTGCATCATCCTTTGTCGCTCATCTCTGTCCTCTTGTCTTTCTCTCAATCTTTCTTGTTCTCTTAAATCTTGATCTTGATGATCTCGATCTTCTTCATCCCGTTGTCTACTACTACTGCCCCCTGGGGCCTCAGTACCTCCTAAAGGCACTCTATTTGTAGGAGAGATGTAACCATCTCCACTACGTAGACTTCTTTGGTTGCCTCCCCTTGGTCGGCCTCTTCCTCTAGACGGCATTTATTTGCATTTGAAACTAAAGTTTAGTTAGCGAAGCCTATGTTCGACGAAAGAACCCTTGTCGAATTGCTAAAAGAAAATGGCTTTGATACTTAATCAGGATACCCAATTTCGCACTCGAAACCCGTGCCATCAGCACGATCATCTTGACCGTGCCCTTTTTGCTAAGCACGAAACACTGGTATATCAAGCATCAAAAACACTATGAATGAAATTGCGGAATTTAAATCTATATTAATTTACTTCCCAAAAGACAGTTCTACCCTCATGCCTCTGCATGAATGGAGAACCGATCCGAACCATCGATGATAGAAATCATCACGGATGGTTCATCCCAAAAGAATAATCCCAACTCCTTATGTACATGGTTTTAAACAACAATCAAGGCTTGACATACCAAGCCGTACAAAACCTCTCCAAAAATCCCTCAAAGTGGCACAACGGAGTCCTCTAGAAGAAGTCCTCCGAGGTGGCTCCAACTCGTCCACCGGCCGCAAGGTCCGACTCATGGGATCAGCGTCTCAAGCCTCGGCTGTTTGCTAATAGTGGACTCGGACGATAGTCTATAGGGTGAGCTACATCCTAGCTCAATAGGGAACAAACACTTGAACATATAAATTATAACTCACATGTATTCCATGATATGCCATGCATGATGTATCTATCTGATGTTGTTAATGAAACAGCAGTTAAAAGCATTTCGTTTCTTGTTGATTACTTATATTTTCATTTACTCATGAATGATGCTGAGAAGGCCTAAAGCAAAACTTAAACTTTCAACTTAAGTAATCCCCGAGCAATATAGCATCGAGCCCCGACGAGATACCCATCATCGTCATCTATATAGACAGTTTTAACCGTATTCCCTGGGAATACAAATAGTACCCAAGCCCCTTTCCCCTGGGGATTGGTGGCGGGGTTTCACTTGTCTCAATCAACACCCCTGGGGTGTGCTTACTATGTACGGATAAGCCTCCGCACTGGCCTACGGTTTCACCGCCGTATCGGTCACGGATATCCTGCCGTGTCAGTCGTGGATATCCCGCCACGTCGGTGGGGTACCCTATCAAACCTCAAATAACAAAAATATCGGTGCCTTACATATAGTTATTCACCGTGTAAATGTGCTATCTTATATCAGTTAGGCCCTATCAAACATGATTCCCTTGGATACATCCTCGATGTATCCATTTACTTGCATCACACCTGATGCTCTTATCTCTTTACTTCTTCATCCCCTGGGGATGGCTCATTATGATTACTCTTATGGGTGTCACACACACACACTTTTCACAAACTCTTAAGAAATAAACATTTGAATTGAGTTCTATATCACTACATACATGCTCTTGTAAAATAAAGTACATGTTCAAGGTGTTCCCTACCTCAAGTCTTCGTTTGATCAATGCATCAAGGTCCCACGTGGCTCCTTGTGCATTAGTCCACACGTACCACCTATGGTACCATATAACAGGTAAAACACATCACAAAGGATGCAATAAAGAAGGTATAAGATCCTCCAAAAATCTTAAAGTCAACCCAAAAGTCAACATAATTTATGTCAGTCGATTAATCGAACTCCAAAATCGATTAATCGAATCTGATTCGATTAATCGATTTCCAAAATCGATTAATCGAATGTCAATATCGATTAATCGAAGCAATTTCGATTAATTGAAATTTTCCTTTCGCAAAGTCCATTCTCGTCAACAATGAAGTTTTCGTTCGATTAATCGAATTCAATTTCGATTAATCAAAATTCTTCTTTTCGCAAAGTAATTTCACTGTTCGAACAGTCGAGTTTTCATTCGATTAATCGAATCCAATTTCGATTAATCGAAATTCTTCTTTTCGCAAAGTAGACTCCCAGTTCGAACAGTCGAGTTTCACAAGTTGATTAATCGATCCCAAATCGATTAATCGAAAACTAAAATCGATTAATCGAAATCCCATTTCGATTAGTCGATTTTTTCTCAAGTCATTTCCTCCAACCCCTGGGGTCCACTGGAGGTTCTCAGTCGATTAATCGATTCTCAAATCGATCAATCGAAATCCAAAGTCGATTAATCGAAATTAAATTTGATTAATCGAAATCGGGGTCCTCTGACCTTTCAACTTCCTGGCCAATTTCGATTAATCGAAACCCAATTTTGATTAATCAAAATTGTCAGATTCAGCCCCTTTCGAGTTGTTCTTCCCAATCTTCTTCCACACTTTTTCTTCTATTTTTCTAAGCCATTATCCTAAGATTTAAACTATTTTCAACTACCATTTAGCCTCTATAATCTATGCATTTGATTTACAAAATTTTACCTTGAATCAATCTCAAATTGATTTCAAATCTAGGGTTGGAAGGCTAGGGTTCCAGCTTTAGCTTTTCAGCGGATCCCTTGCGTTGAATCGGCCTCTTTAGTACTTGAATCCTTCCTTCCTCAACTAGCCTTTACTCCTTGCATTAATCACTCTTTTTACTCTCTCTCTCTTCTTTACTCTCCTTCAACAACCCAAAATACCCATCTAGGGTTATTAAACCCTTTTATCCCTCTCTTCTCACTTGTGAGTTGAGCACATATACCGCGGTAGGTATATGCGACTTCACATTTACAACACACACCACATCGACATTAAGTTTATCACATCTCATCCGTTCATCACACCTCATGCTAACTATTGGACTTCCGTTTGGTCAAACCTATGACCGATCGGGCACGGATCCCGAGGTCATAGTTTTAGCGTGATTTTTCGGGCTATTACAGTAACTTTACCTATTTGCCTTGAGTAGATATACAGTACATTCTAACATAATGATATGAATTTGATTTCATGCAAAGTCACAAGCCAAAATAAAATGTATGAGATTATACAAAGTAATTCGTATTCAAAGAAAACTCCGAGTTTATGTATTCACTCATCAATGACGAGAAATTAGCTCTAAAGCTCACTGGGTTTAGTCTCCACTAAGAACCTAAGATTCAACATTCAAAACAGTTCATCGATTTCTAAGTCTTAGCTTGGTATAAGTGTAGAAATTCTAAGCATGAATATCAAAATTATCCATAAAATATCACATTAAGCTTCATCATCTTAGATACAAGTAATCAGAATATGACATCAGTATTCTCAAAATTAAATTCACATGCATCATCAACTAAAGTTTGAAAATAATCGTAAAATAATGTGCATGATGACTATTGAATTCACATGCATCCACAAAATATCACATTAAGGTATTGATCAATCAATGAAGGGTGTTGATCGATCAATAAAGGCTATTGATCGATCAACTACCTCTGTTACTTGTGAGGTGAGTTGAGGGTATTGATCGAACAATGGGGCTATTGATTGATCAACAAGGAGGATTGATCGATCAATAAGGGTGTTGATCGATCAATCACCCCTGTTTATGTCCTATTTTGTTTGTGTGAATTGCATGTTACTGGACACCGAGCCAGTTGATTTTCTGGCATACCTGACACATAGTATACTATATTTATGGTCTAGGGTCGGACCATGATGCCTTAAAAGGCTTTGGATTTGCTTAGAAAGAGGCATGACCTGAGGTCGGGGAATTCAACTGAAATTACATTTATTCTTAATCTCATGGATTCCAAATGTTCTACATATAACTGCATAGTCTGATTTTACTTTTCAGTCATGTTTAGCATATGTGTGACAACTCTGTTATGTATTTGACTCCTGCTATCTGACACCTGTCATCTGTCATCTGATTTCTGTTAAGTATAATATGTCTGTATGTGATTTGAGGTTTAATACTCTGACGAATTCCACCGACTCGACGGTATATCCATTTATGGTACAATCGTGCATCTGCTTGGAAATCCTAGGCACAATTTTACTCTGTAGTTGAGGCATTGTTGCATTCTTGAAATTGTTCATGTGAACGACGATGGTTGGGATTACCTATCGGACCAAATCTGGCTACCACGTGCTATACTCACGGGAGTTATTTAAGTTTATTATTCTAAGTCATTAAACACTATATCCATTACATTCTGTAAATTCTGATACGATTTGTCTGCTTTGATAAATTCTGTATTTCTGAAACATCTGTTGCATCTGTTCAATTCTGTCCATATCTTCTACTATCATGTTTTACAATTAAGATGCAAGTTTAACTGAAATTCTTCTACTGAGCTTAGATGGTTAGCTCACCCTGCTTCTACAATAATTATAGGTTCTGAGGCTAGAGCTCCGACCAAAGCGACTCGACTACCACGATCTAGAGTGAGGTCGAGGACGAGAGGCGGCGTCAAAGTGACGATTTCTATCCATAGTTTGGGTATACTAGTCTGCTATTTTAGGGATTTTGTATAAACTTTGGATTATTGTGTGCTTGGTGGCCACTTCTGTATTTACTTTCTGTAGATATTTTTCTTTTATTGTATTATTATACATTCTATTGGAACCACTATCAGGAACCATTGTTTGGGTGATGGATGTCCATCACCAGTGGTTCTTCTCGGTTTCTTTTTGGGAATGTATATTCTTTTGAGATATATATATATTAGACATGTCGTATTTATCTTTTATTTCTTTTAAAATGCCCTGTGTGCTGACTCGAACTACCATTGCTGGATAGTGTCTGTTTGATTTCCGCTATACAAGCAGACACTAAATGATTCGTCCTGGGGATCATCCAGAGTATGATCATGATGGCACGGATTTTCGATCGCAAAAATCTGGGCTGTCACACCCACTACAAAAAATAAGACTATTAGCGGCAGCCAAAAACCGCTGCTATTAACAAAAAACTGCCGCTAATACCCTTGCCACTAATAGTTCTAATAGTTATTTTTATTTTTATTTTTTTTAAAAGGCTCTACACCGACGACTGATTCTTAAGCCGTCGAGCATATTTTTATTATTGCCGTTGATTATTGCTATTGTTGCAAGTTTTATTCTAGACTTGTGTTTTCACACTTCTATCGAAGAAATGTCAATTTTATTGTCTTTTTCTTGTTGCTTCAGTTTAACTTACTAATTTCCTACAAATTATAGTTGAAATGAGTCGAGCGCAAGCTGCAATTTGCAATACTATTACATGTCAAAATCTGACATTTGCAGACGTCAATGCCCCTAAAAGATGTACATGTCAGTTTTGAGTGGTGAAAGATCGAATTCGAATTCAATAGATATAATGGAAGTTGGCGCTAACCCCATTATTCCTAAAAAAAATCTGTAGGGACACCACATAGTGCAAGATATTTTTTACATTACATCTTATATTACTTTTTTAGTTATTTTATTTTCTTCAAAGTTTGAACTTTTGCTATGGATGCAGGTCGTTGGGAATCGGATAAGCCCCCATCGTTGTTTGTGTCAGGGAATAGTGTTTGACTTAGAGAAAAAAATAACTCTACACATTGATGTGACAGCCCAAATTTTCCCAACCTAAATTTTTTTTGAGACATATATATATATATATATATATATATATATATATATATATATATATATATTTCTTTTAGACCAAAATCAAATGGGAAAACTGGGATTGCCAGATCGTAGATCATAATCTGATACAGAATATTTGGTATAAACATAATGTATAATTAAAACCTCCAATTCTAATATCCAATATGCATAAAGTAACAGACACCAGTGATGGCCAACCATCACCAACAGTAATGTACAACAGCACAAAAGTATCAAACCTTAACTTACCAAATCCACAAATCTGAATTCTATGATACCACAATAGAAGACCAAAAGTGGAAGCTGTTATTCTTCAATATGTAATCTGAGTCTTCTTCAAACCTATACCTGTGACGTATAGTCTGGGGTGAGTTAACATCTAAGCTCAGTAGAAGAACATCAATAGCAGTTACATCTTACTAATGACAGAGTTCAAAGTGGAAGCAGATTAGACATTCAAGACGAAATTTTTAAGGATTTAACAAATCAGATAATTGAGACATATCAAAAGCGATAACAGAGCAGATATTTGATGACAGAAACATAATCTATAACATGGCAGATATTCGTTACAGAAATAAAAGCTTACATTTCTTATTTACTACACTCAATTCCCAAATCACTGTGTTCACTTCACTCACTGTGTTCACATCACTCACTATGTTCACTTCACTCACTGTGTTCACTTATGTATGCTATGCACTGTATACTGTGTACGGATAACCGCAGTACCGGTCCACTTGTCAATGCCCACTCACAGTCAAATGTTCAGATATGTTCTCGATATTCTCATTCACACTCAGATACGAGATTCAAGGTTCAAGTCTCTTGTTTCTAAGGCTCAAAGTCCAATCTTCCTAATTAGAGTTCACTTCCCATAGCTTCTATTTCGAATTCAAGGTTTGTATGTAATTTCAACTAAGGAAAACAGAGCAAGTCGAATCACAAACAAAAGCAAAACGAATCAAATTAAATAGAACAAACAGTTCATCAGAATGAATCAGATCAAGACATAACTGTACGAAATGAATCGGATCAAAGAAAGAAACTGAACAGTCAAATCATATGTAAAAATATGATGGAAACAAAACATATCAGGACAGAAATCAAGAATCGGATCGGATATCAAAGAAACTATGAATCAAATTCACAAAATGTAATTATACGTTGAGTTTCCCCTACCTTAAGTTCGGAGCCGTTCCAAAGCAATCCAAAAGTCCTTATCCATGGCCTCCAACTTTAAATCTACATCACACATGCGATGATGTATTAAGAACTAATTCTAATTACTAATAAATTTGGTGTATTTAAGTGTTCTCTAAAAATCGAGGCAGAAATGGGCAAATTCGTGCAAACTTGGAATTTGACCCAAATTCCTACTAAATTTTGACCATTATATAAATTGATTCATGAGTTGATTAATGCACAAAAGTTGTATAGTTTGTTGTCCTCTTTCCAATACATCAAAAATCGTATCAATCGAAGTTCGGGGTAAAGAGTTATGGCCAAACTACCGAAGTTATATTGGTATTTAAGTTAAAACATGCTAACGTAGAACTTGGCCTAACTTCTAGCTCAATTTTGATCCTCAAAACAATTTATTCATCAATTGGTTAATTCATAAGAGTTGTATATTTAGTTGTCCTCTTTCTAACGCCTTAAAAATTGTATCAATCCAAGTTCAGAGTAAAATGTTATAGCTAAAATACTAAAGTAGTATTGACACTTCAGTCCAATTGATCAATCGGATTTTCTCATTGATCGATCAAACCATCACATTGATCGATCAAACCAATATTGATTGATCAATTTTCTCATTGATCGATCAAACCATCACATTGATCCATCAATTTCCACATTGATCGATCAAACCAACATTGATTGATTAATTTCCTCATTGATCGATCAAACCATCACATTGATTGATCAAACCAACATTGATTGATCAATTTCCTCATTGATTGATCAAACCATCATATTGATCGATCAATCCTTAAATTTGATCGATCAAATCCCAAATTTGATCGATCAATCCTATCGGACATGAACTTCCAGAAAATACACTTTTTGTTTCTATAGAAGCATATATAATTCGATCGATCAATCTTCCAGATTGATCGATCAATTACCTAATTTGATTGATCAAAGATGGCAGTTTCTGTCATCAATGTCGATCATTAATCTTGGCCTATTTTCATCCAAATCTTTGATGATCTTCATCGAATCACACACACATACACACTAAACTAAAACCAGGGTTTATTCTATAATCTAAACTATTAAAATCAAAGAAAAACTAACCTTTCTTTAATCGATTTTGCGACCTTAAGAATCATTTTCCAAAAAGGAGTTTTCAAAATGAAACTTCGGATTCTTACGGCGATTCTACAGCGATTGATCACTATGACTTTAATATGACGTTTTGTACGATCACGGATCGATTTCAACCTCTTTGAATCGCGGAAGATGACGACGAGATGATTGGTTGGCACTCGTTTCAAATTCAAAGGTTTCCAATCGTTGGGATTTGGTAGGAAATGAAACCCTTGTGGTGATCAGAGCCAAGCATTTTGCGAAGAGTGCGGAGTTCAAGGCACGATCACGATCTTCTTTCAAGCCTTCTCTTTCTTTCTCTCTCTCTCTCTCTCTTCAAATATCATTCAAGCAACCCATGCCTCTCTCTTATACCCTAAAACCCAACCAAAATATCTAGATATTTTTTTACAGCAAATTCTATCCACTTACCTTAGACTTAGCTTCGGTGTTGAGCGGCACACGGTGCGTAGGTGCACGACTTTCACACTAAAGGCCCAAACACACATTTAAACCTTAATCCGTCCGCACAAAGTTATCTTAATATCATTTAATGATTTATTATTATATAAAAATCATGGAGACATCGATTTCCATGTCGGACACATACACGGGGTCAGTTGAGTTCGGGCTCGAATTTTTTTCAGATCATTACATTCTTCCCACCTTAAAAATTTTCATCCTCGAAAATCGACGTGCCATATTTAAAAAGGTATGAGTATAATTCAACATGGTCGAAAATAGGGTCATTACATTCTTCCCACCTTAAATATTTTCATCCTCGAAAATCGACGTGCCATATTCAAAAAGGTATAAGTACAATTCAACATGCTCGAAAATAGGGTCATTACATTCACCCCTCCTAATAGGAATTTCCGGCCTCGAAAATTGATCCTCATACCTGTGGAGAGTATAATAGGAAACTAATAGGAGAAGAAACTGAAACCATTTAATTATAAGAAAGTTAAACCATTCATTTACAAGAAGGCATCACCACCACAAAAGTTTACAGCTAAAAAAAAACTGACTCCAAAGATGCAAAGCATGGAGTTCATACAAAAGATCGAAGACATTAAGTACCTACAAGGTGCAAACCCAACTCTTGAGTTTGTGACCAACTCACCTATGAATGTGTTTCGTTTCTTATGTGAGGATAATCTCTTATCCAATGGCCAACCTGTCCTCATTTAAGGCATGCGCCCTTAGCCCACCAACAGTCATCAGACTTATGGCCTTTCCCACACCGTACGCAGGACTCAACCGATGCTGATGAAGTACTGCGTGAAGGTTGTTGCACCCCTGACATGACAACAACAGTAGGATGTGAAAGGCAGAAAGGTCTCGAAGACATAGGCATGGATGGTCTCGAGTACGCAGTCTGAGCAGGCTGAATAGATGCAGGCGTCAATAGTCTCGGTCCCGTGCTGATCGGCTCAGATGCATAAGATTGCGTTTGACTGGTGTCGCTCCTATTCTATTGGTCTCTCCTCAAGAACTATTTCTGAACTTCTTCCTCTGCAATGATAGTCTTTGATAGCACGCCCCCTAAGGTTTCCATCTCCCACATCGCCACTCTCTCCTGTATCTCAGGTCGTAAGCCAAGCTGAGCCCTCATCAATTCGATGGCCACGTGTTGAGGTGCAAATCTTGATAGTCGATCGAACTCAGTTCCGTACTCTCTCACAGTTATCATATTCTGCTCAAGTTTTATAAACTGTACCTCCCACTGATGTCGTATGATCCTGAGAAAGTATTTATCATTAAATGTCTCTACAAATTCTGCCCAAGTCCATGGCGTATTGGGAGATTCCAACACTCTAATTCTAGATACTAACTTCCACCATGGGTCAGCTTCTCCATCCAGTTTGAAGGCTGCTCACCGTACCTTCTCAACTTCGATGCATTGGAGCACCTCGAATATCTTTTCCATCTCATTCAACCACTTCTCGGCCTCAAGTGGATCAACTTGTCCTGAAAAGCTTGGAGGATGCATCTTTCTAAACTCCGTAAACCCTGAAGATTGGTTCCTGATTGCGAGTAACTCTGCTTGTTGGGCCATGGAGGCTGTCTGTTGAGCCATTGAAGCTGTCTGTTGAGCCATATTACTAGCCAAGGCTTCCAATACCTGTCTGTCACTACCACTACCATTCGCACGTGACGTATCCTCGCCTTCAGGAACATCCATCATGCAGACCGCTCTCGGTCTACCTCTAGCTCCTCTGACACATGGAGCCATATAGATTTGTCAGGATGAAACAAATTTTCATTAAAAGTGATCGTGAAGATCCAAGGCCTTAATCACATAACCTAAGCTTCTCTATGCTCCCTTTATTTTGACAAGACCGAAAGTCCTATCCTCAGGTCTCCCATAAGACCTAAAGCCTAAATTCTCGCATTAACTACGAGACATGGTGTCACATATGACCCGGTCATATGATGTTCTTCAGGATCTAATACCATGTCTCTGATCTCCCAGAAGACTTAACGCCTAGGCTCTGATACCAACTGTGACAGCCCAAATTTTCTCAACCTAAATTTTTTTTGAGATATATATATATATATATATATATATATATATATATATATATTTTTTACACCAAATTCTATTCACTTACCTTAGACTTGGCTTCGGTGTTGAACGGCACACGGTGCGTAGGTGCACGACTTTCACACTAAAGGCCCAAACACGCATTTAAACCTTAATCCGTCCGCACAAAGTTATCTTAATATCATTTAATGATTTATTATTATATAAAAACCATGGAGACATCGATTTCTGTGTCGGACACATACACGGGGTCAATTGAGTTCGAGCTCGAATTTTTTTCAGATCATTACATTCTTCCTACCTTAAAAATTTTCGTCCTCGAAAATCGACGTGCCATATTAAAAAAGCTATGAGTATAATTTAACAGGGTCGAAAATAGGGTCATTACAATTGATCTTGTAAAGTTCAATTCAAGGTCCAAACGCCCAAGAATAGGTTTGCAGATGCTGCATTTAATTTTTTCTTTTCTGTTCAATGTTAGCTTATCTTCTCTTTGATTGGATATTTTTCTGTTATTTTCATGAGGGTAGAAGTACTCCTACTTGTGTAGTAAAAAAAACTTAAATTTGTTGATATTGTGAACTGAGTTTGTTACTTTTGTGAAACAGAGGATGGAAGGCCTAATTCAAACAAGAGACGGGTATGCGAGGATCAGATGGTATTACACATGACATATTTGTTTGGGATTGACAGTCCACATTTGACTAGATTTTCCTTTTTTTTTGTTTTTTTAAGTTTTCCCGATTCTACAGACCAACTGAACATCAACACCGATGACAATGTTAATATTTTGGTCATAGATAAGTCGAAATGACATGATGTAGATTTGTTGAAAAGCAAACTTGATGGAGATAATTCGACTTGGAAGGTATGTGACATGGTCGCACCTAGTGCTGAAAATCATTTCAAAGGATGGGTGGGCATATGTGTTGAACTTTATTTATTTATTTTTTCTTATCTGTATTTCTCTTGTTAAAGTGGTGAAAGTATTCGAAATATTTTTAAGTTTTCATATCATGTGGTAGTTTTAGGTAAAAAAAATATGCTTTAAGTGTAAAAAATAATAGAAAGTTGGGCAATAGAGTGGGAGGGTGAGAAGAAAATATATATTTGGGTTTGAGTGATGCTTAGGATTTCTGAAATATATATATTTCGATTTCTTAAATTAATGAATATATATATTTTTTTAAAAGTATATAAAAATGACAGCCTAAAACTATCGTTTTTCTTCTCATCTCTGACCGTCGTTGTATGAAAGAAAATGACAGTTATAATGGGTCGTAAAAAAATTAGTGCGATTTTTTTTTAAAAAAAATTACGTGTAAAAACGACAGCTCAAAATTGTTGTTTATAGTCAACAGTCGAAGACAGTCATTATTTTCATGAAATAAACGACGATCTAAAACTGTCGTTGAAAAATACTACTTTTTTTTCTAAGAAAGCTCACTCGACTGTCTAAAATTATCGTTTTTTGGGAAAACGACAATCATTGGCTGCTATTTTTTTTTTATTTTCACGTAGTGTTACCATCCTCTATGTCAACATCCTAGTACCTGCTTTAGCAGGTACCCCTTCTCCTTGATAACTCCTTGCATAGCAAGATTTTATGCATGATTTACCTGCACTAGCAGTTCTATCCTCCTCTCTAGCAAATAAAATCAGCTCTGACAAGGAGTGAGTAGAGAGGAGGGTAGAACTGCTAAACAGGTAAATCATGCATAAAATCTTTCTATGCAAGGAGTTATCAAAGAGAAGGGATACCTGCTAAAGCAGGTACCGGGATGTTAACAAAGAGGATGGTAACCTGCTAAAGCAGGTGAGCTCTGCTATGGCAGGGGCTACTAAAGAGCAATGTCATACGCAGCCTAAGTTCCCAATTAATACTTGTTACATGAATGTGATTAATTGAGATTAATCATGGATCATTACGCGATTAAAGAAGATCATTTCTCCTTAAGCATTGATAGCCAAATCTGAGCGTCATATATATATATATATGAAGAGTGAAAAAATTTATTAAGTAAAAGAATAGAGCAAAAAATGAAAGAATATATATAGACTAGTCTATTAGTGGAGGTTTTTTCCCGGTCACTCCGATTTCCTCCTGATGTAGGTTTTTTCCCTTTGAATTTTGGGTTTCCTACATTTGCCCTGGTAACTATCCTGATTTTCTCCGGAATCCAATTTTCCAGATAGCAATGCTAGTGGCGCGTATATGTGCTTTTATCGGGCTTTCCGAGGCATATGTATAGCTTTTATTAATAATATAAATAATTTTCAAAAAAAAAATTAGTGAGAGCTTCGGTGTTTATTTTTTGGTAGTTCAGCTTGAGGTTATAGGGTCCTCACCCTTTCTTATTAAAGAAAAAAATAATTGGGATGATTACATACATGTGTACGATAAAAATAAATCATCTCTGATTGGAGAGTGAAGAAGAAAAGGACAATCTTCATTCGAGAACCATTGAAAAGTTCATTCAGACTCATTCCCGATTTATCCAGAAGGTCAACACACTTGTTAGTTTCTCTATATGTATGAGAGATTGAACATGAATCAAAATCTTTCAATGTCCTCTGAATGTCGTTGATGAGGTGAACAAGACGCCAAGGTTTTTTGTATTTGTCTTCAATGCATTGGACAACTACCAGATTATCTAATTCAATAAGCAAATTTCTAATTTCCATATTCCGTGTCATTAGAATATCATACTTAATTGCTAGTAGTTCTATCTCAATGATGTCCTTGCTATAGATCGGCCTTGCAAATCGTGCCATCAACTTACCCTCATAGTTTCGGAAAATTTCTCCAATACCAGTTTTATCCTTAGCGAGAGATCCATCCGTATTTAATTTGATTACTCCCGAAGGAGGCTTGGACCAACGGACATGATCATAAGTTTCCTTGACAGAGTGAAAAATATTCCATAAGGAGAGCAGATCCCCATCCTGTACAGAACAGTTGACACAGTTTTTCCTTTCAATTTTGATGATTATCTCTTCAACAATAAGATTAAGGAGAATTACTTTGTGGGTTTGGGTATTGTCAAAAATTCTTCTGTTGCGCTCTCTCCATATGTTCTAGATGAAAGTCGAGAAGGCGATATGGATCATCCTTGATTTTTTGCTCTTTCCCTTTGCTTTCTCCATTCAATACTATAATTCTTCTTTAATCTTACCAACAACACACTTTCCAATCTGCAGTCTAAAGAGAAGTGATCTCCAAATCCACTTTGAGTAGCCACATTCAAAGAAAATGTGGTCATTAGTCTCACAGGAACTCCAACAGAGAACACATCTCGATATAATAATGAGACCCATTTTACACAAGTTCTCCAGAGTAGGTAATCTTCGATTGATACATTGACATGCACAGTAACTATGTTTGGGAATATAATTTTGGTGCCAAATAAATTTACACCAGAAAGTGATCAACGCAACCTCTCTGATCGCATTCCAGGCATGTTTAAGGATGAGCTCACCATCAAATGCTTATATCCAAACCAAACGGTCTGAATTATCTGCACGGGGGGATAATGGCCTCTGATTTCTTCCCAAGCATTTTGCATTCTGTGAGTAGTTGGGCTGGGTAGACTCCATTCACCATTCACAAAAACCTCATTTACCTTGGCATCTTCATGAATACCAGAATGTAAGATCATTCTCCTTCCATATTTCTGAAGTAATGTGTAGTTTCCAACCCATGGATCATTTCAAAATTTAATTGCAGAACCATCACCAATAACTTACTGGGTGTTTTCCATGATTGTGTCTCGGACACACATTATTCCTCTCCAAGACCAAAAGGCATTATTGTAAAGGTTGCACGACCAACAATCCTGATGTCCAAGGTATCTAGCAATCATCCATCTAGCCCATAATGAAGTTTTATTATAGATGAGATTCTAGAAGTTCTTCACCATACCAGCATCATTCCAATCTCGAAGCTTGCGAATGCCAAGTCCTCCCTCTTTTTTTGGTCTACACACTTTGTCCCAACTTACCATGTGGATGCAGTTGGAGTCATTAGTGCCATTCCATAAAATTTTAGAGAATATGCCTTCAATCTCATCTAAAGCTCTCCGTGCTAGTAGAAAACAACCAGACTAAAAGATCTGGAAGTTGTTGAGTACTGATTGAATTAATTTCAAACACCCTACAAATGATAGGAATAAACTTTTCCAAATGTCAATACAGGTTCTGATCTTGTTTAACAAAGTACCACAATGCGAATAATTCATTCTACTGGAAAACATAGGTACACCTAGATTTCTCATCGGAAGTTGTCCTTCTACGGATTGCAATTCATTACTGATATTGTCTTTATTAATGCATGCTTCACTAAAGATGATAGAGCTTTTCATAGGATTGATTTTGAGATCCAAAGCATAGGAGAACTCATTAAGAACCTTCTTAATTTCTCTGGTCGAGCTCTCATCATCATTAGAAAAGAGAAGTCATCAGCAAACATAAGGTGAGAGACCGATGGGGCATTGTCAATATATGGGATTTTGATGGTTCCTTGACAAACTTTCTCTTCTAGGGACACAGTAAGGACCTCCATTACTAAAGTAAAAAGTAATGGTGAGACAGGGTCACCTTGGCGCAGCCCGCATCTACTGGAAATGAAACCCCTCAAGGTTCCATTTATATTCCCCGAAAATTTCGGGGAAGAGATGCACTCTTCGATCCAACTAGACAAAGTCTCATTAAACCCCAATTGAGCCAAAATATTTAGAATAAAGTCCCATCTAACTTTATCATAGGCTTTTTGAATGTCAATTTTCACATAGAATGCTTTAGGCCCATTAGATAGATGGAATTTACAAGCCAATTCATGAGCTAGCAAGATGTTCTCATTGATCTTTCTCCCTTAATAAAAGCAGATTAGTTAGGACTAATAAGATCAGAGAGAAGCTGCGCCAGTCTATTAGACAAAATTTTAGTTATTACTTTGTGAGAGCTTCAATGTTGCCATCAGCGTGGCTAGCTATTCCGATTAAAGGGATCATCAAAGGTTTATTGCAAATACTCTTGGAATTTCCATTATATTTCCCATGATATTCACCTGAGGCTGGGGAGGTAAATCACGAAGACGTGAAAACACCATCAGTTGGGTTGGGCCTAAGAAGGCACAACAACAACGTTAATTGCTTACTAGGAGTGGCCATGGGCTAGGCCTAAATTTTCCCAAATTTTAATCGATCCTAAAAAATTGTTACAAGTTTGGCACGTTTTATAATCGGGCTAGGCCGGGCTAGAGCGAGCTTTTTATGACCAAGCTAACTACTAAACTAAGAAATCATTATTGCAAACTAAGAAACCATTTTTAATAGCCAAACAAACATTGAGTTTTGTGTCTTCAATGTTATGGTTCAAAATAATTGAATTGAAATAAGATTCCCAACTTAAAAAAAAGACACACATGCCTACTTATATATATATATATATATATATATGTTGAAATTAAAAGTGTACCACAGGTAACATCGGCAGGTACGAGTGCAAAAGCAACATCGTTGGCGGTAGAAACACGAGAAAATTGTGGAGTGGTGACTTATTTGGATCGGCGATATACTACCTTTCTTCCTTTCGCTGTTGCTTTGATTCTCAAGCTTAATCTGATGATGAATTTCAAATATTTTTCAAATCAATAACTTTTGACCTGAAGATGAGTCGTAATCAAAAATCTATGTTAGAAAATGGAAATTGAGCTAGATGTAGCTCATATTTTCATTTTTTGATAGATTCAAAGTTATAGTTTTTGAAGCAAGATGCAATTAAAAAGTGAAATGGAGCAAGATTAGAAAAGAGCAACAAGAGATCTGAACAAGCTTCTTCACGTAGTCGGAAACGCCATCAGAGATGAGAGCGGTCATGTCTTTTGTTGATCCTCTATCCCTAATCGATTTACCAAGAACACAAATGCCTTAAATCAAGGCCAGAGATAGAAGAGAATCAGCTCATATTTACGCTTGTAGAAGAGACCCGCGGATAATATGAAGTATGATGCAATTATAAAATCAGAGATCTTAGCATTATATCAAATCAATGAAATGAAAATTGGAATTGAACTATTGAAATCAAAATCAAAGTTAGAAAAACAATTGAAATCAAAAATCAAAATCATAGATCTGAGCATAATATCTGGAAAGCTATTGAAATTAAATATAAAAGTTAGAAAACTAGAATTGAGCTAGATTTAATTAGTTCTCATACTTACGTTTATCGATGCATTTGAGGCAATCTTTATCTGCAATCAAGTATGGTTCAATCTTAGATCAAAACCCTAACACATCAATAGGGGAGATCAAATCATTCACAATAACGAGAGATTCAATGTGACTGAGGTCCCTATTGATTGAAAATTGGAACTCAAATCAGAAATTGGAGGGTTTTAGGGTTGAGCGAGAGGATGGGGTGAGAGAGAAGGCCTTAGACCCTCAACCTAATCAAAAGCGAGAGGGATTTAGGCTTTGAACATTAACTTGATCGATTATATGAGGGATTGAGCGAGAGCAAGAGGGATTTGAACATCAAATTGATCGATCATATTAGGATTTGAGTGAGAATTTTTGTTGTGCGAGACATATTTAGGGTTTGAGTGAGAGATTTGAGCGAGAGCGATTTTTAATTTTTTTTTAGCGAGAGCGATTTAGTGAGAGAAGATGGGTCGATCGTTGGGATATAGGATATGTATATAAGCCCGGTAGAGTGGGTTATGGGTTAAGCGGAGTGGGTTGGCTCTCGTTGGTTGACCCAATTATGTTATCGTTGTTGGCGGTGCTTTATCAATTGCCCAGAATTACCGACGGGTAAAACACTATTTTTTGTAGTGAGATACCCAAGTGGATGATTGACTCATTCCATACTAGAAATAATCGCAGGAAATCGTTTGATAACACTGATTCCTATTTCTCAATGATATCCCACGATCCAGACAATTGGCTGAATCCCGTGAAACCATTTCATGTGCAAATAGTATTCGAGCAGATCTTTACTCAAAGTAGAACATAAACCTAAAAGAATTAAAGAGGCCCATTCAAGAACAAGAAAATTACATCGTGATTTGGATCCCGATGACACAATACATCAATGAGAGGTTAGTTTGAGATTTTTTAATTCTAAGAGTTTTCAAAGAAAGAACAAAATGATTTCTCAAATAGTCAAAAGAAAAAGCAAAATGGGTAGTTCTATTTATAAAAAGAAAATTGAAAGAACTTGAAAAAGTAAATCCAATTTCATTATTTGGATTGACGAACTAATCTATTAGTGAGAGCTTCGGTGTTGCGATCAGCCTGGCTATTCCGATTAACAGGATCATCAAAGGTTTCCTACAAAGACTCTTGGAATTTCCATTCTATTTCCCATGAATAATGATCTTCGCTTGAGGCTGGGGAGGTAAATCACAAATACGTGAAAACACCCTCAATTGGTGTTAAAATTATAAAATAAAGAAGAAAAGAAGAAGATGAACGATAGAAAGAAGAAGACACATTGCCGCAATCGATTACATTGTTTACGGCTTGTTACTGTATTTTCACACAAGAAAGGGTATAAATAAGATTACAAATATAACTGTCAGCGGTTATCTAGAAGTGGGTATGAACATGGGTAAGTGGATAGTTATCTAATAAGGTATATTCTAATACTCCCCCTCAAGTTGGAATGTGAACGTGAGAACATCCAACTTGAAAGATAAATAGTTATGCAATTACGTAACAACCACAGATATTCACGATATATCTCTCAAACTCAATCTTGCTTGTTGGTGGTCACCGCTTGTCTAGTCCATCACTGTCGCATCCCGCTCATCTTAGAGTCTGTCGGAGCTAGTGGCTAGATCAAGTCTGTTATGATCTCTCTCAACTACGAATCATATGACAAGTCTCTTTAAAGAGATCTTGAAAAAATAAAGATCCAAAGAAAATGTAGGAAAAGATATCCACATAGATATAGAAGGCCAGAGAAAATGTGAGAAAAGACATTCACGTAGAATATAGAAGGCTAAAGAAGATATAGGAAAAGACATCCACATAGAGTATAGAAGGCTAAGAGAAAATATGATAGTAGAAGCAATGTCTGGATCATGGCTCTGATACCATGTTAAAATTATAAAATAAAGAAGAAAAGAAGAAGATGAACGATAGAAAGAAGAAGACATATTGCCACAATCGATTACATTGTTTACGACTTGTTACTGTATTCTCACACAAGAAAGGGTATAAATAAGATTACAAATATAACCATCAGCGATTATCTAGAAGTGGGTATGAATATGGGTAAGTGGATAGTTATCTAATAAGGTATATTCTAATAATTGGGTTGTCACTGCAAAATAATTTGATTTTTCTTGAAAGCTAGTTCTCAACTAGATTTTTGAAATATGTAAACATCAGTTTTAGCATAGAATGATACACCAATAAAACCTTGAAAAATTTTCAATGTGCAGAACGTAATTTCAATAACCTTTGAATGATGTAATGGTAGATGGATCCCAAGAAGTGAACATAATATCAATAAGCTTTCAAATATGAATGTTTCCCCATCGAATGTACATTTGATTCTCTCATGCCAAATATGTCATATTGTGGCGGCGCCTCAACAAAGATGATAGACTTCTACCCGAAGCAAATTTTTGAATGAAAGCAAGTTCATCTTGAAGAGAAGCTGTGCCATCTTTTCTTAATTTAAATCTCTTTAAGATTGATTTCCAAACCCAAGAGGAGTAAGAGCACTTGACAAAAAGGTGATCAATAGTTTTACCATCACTCCAATGTAAGACACAATGTCAAGGGATGTCCACGCTTCATGAAATTATCGAGAGTTGGCAATCGGTAGCTACTCGCCAACCAAGCAGAAAAGCTTGCTTTGGAACCTGATAACGTTGCCAAATGAATTGTTTCCAATTCACCTTAGGTTCAACCATACGAAGTTACGAACAGCTTGCCAACCATGTTTAAAAATAAACCATCCATTGGGAGAATTCTTTTAGATTGCTATCTTCTTTCAAAGCATTGGAATGACGGTATTGATAAGTTTCTTTAATTATGGATTGCATACGATCAGTGGCTTTCGATGGACGAATCCAATTTCCTCCATTGGTAATGAAAGTAACTATGGCTCCGATCCATCATTAAAATCGAATTGGTGAAAGATCCTCTTGCAAATAGGAGCACAATAGGTCCATTCTCTAGCCAGTTGGATCACTCCAATGATGTATCACACATTTTGTAAGAAGTCGTCTCTTACCTTCATGATTCCTTGCCAAGCGCAAGACTATTTAGAGGAGGTATATCAGCCCAAAGATCCTTGGTCATTGCCAATATATTTAGCCATGGTCCATTGTCTCCAAAGGCAATGTTTGCTAGTGATAAGGTTCCAAAGGAGTTTCTATAGGCCAGCCTTTTTCCCATCTTTAATATGCCTAAGTCCCAAACAACTTTCTAACTAAGGTGATGGCTGAAGATAACAAGAGAGGGACCTTTCCAACAGAAGCTTGAGAGGATAGATTCAATTTTTTTAACAACTTTGTTTGGAAGGTTGAAACCGAAGTTCCAGAAGAGTTGCAGACTGTTTAAAACAGATTTGATGAGTTCCAAACAGCCTGCAAAAGACCAGAAGAGGGATTTCCAATCAGTCACCTTGCTATGAATGTGATCAATAAGAGGTTGGCAAGTTGAAATAATCATCTGTTAGGAATTCTAGCCACACTACGAACTCCCTATCGCGATGAATGCGGAAAAATAAGAAGATTCAGGCAAAAATTAATCACATGCACAACACAAAGATTTATGTGGTTCACCCAATCGAGGGCTACGTCCACGGGAGTATATGCACTATTTTTCTGAATGTTTACAACACACACACCCTCTTCTGTCTAGTGCAAACTTAATCAAGATCTAGCACGATCTTCAACCACAAATCTGCGGTTAAACCAAGGACGCGGTCCTTCAAATAATAAAGAAGAGATTTACCGGAATATAGTCACGATTCCGACACAAGAACGGCTTCAATCGGATCTTCAATCCCCAAGCTATTCTTCAATACTTTTTTTCTCAAAAGTATTCTCCCATAAAACTTTTTACCAAGCTCTCTCTTTCCTTAGAGAAAAACCTTCTAACAATAGGCTCTAAGCACTTTTTGGATACGTATCTCACAAATCTCCTAAGAGTTGCAAGTATTCAAAACACTTCTAATAATAGTCTCCTAATAACTTAGGAAACCCTGACTAAAGTGAGATGTGGTTGGGATTATACCTTATTCAACATCATCCTAGTCTAGAACAAAGGCAACCCAGATACTTGTAAGGATCCTTTAGAGAAGCCAAATATATTGAGGATTTCAAGGGTATTCGACCATCCTTGACTAAAGTAGATTGTACTCTTTTGATGGTTTGCTTAGAGCCTAGACATGGTGTGAAATTGAAAAAGGAGATCTTTAATGCCTCTAGCCGAAGCAACATTATCAAAGGAGAATAGTAATAGATAGTTTGCAAAGATTAAATGGGAGATGTACGTGAGGGCAGTTGGCAATTTGGGGAGATGTAATGAGGCCCTCACTAGTTTTATGTTCCATCAAGCCGAAAAAAGCTTTCATAACCAAATTTAAAAGGTATGGAGAAAGAGGATCTCCTTGATGTAGACAACAATTGCAAAAAAAAAAATCATGAGGACATCCAATAATCATGATTGAAAATTTGGGACTAGATATGCGTTAGCCATCATTTCCAACCAATCCATTTTTCAGTGAAACCTAGTTGGGAGAGGATGGATGGAATAAAAGATTAATTCACTTTATCAGAGGCTTATTTTATGTCAATCTTAGCACAGAGCCTGGTCTACGCATACACTGTCTAAACTGCCAATCAAAATATTGAACTTATTGAAGAAGTTCTAATAAAGTGTAATATCAATGCACAAGAGCCCAGTGTAGAGGCTAATCCAGGTTGCTCATTTTGGATCCAACGATTATAGAGATCTGGGTCTGAGAAACTATTTAATCTATGATGGTCCTCATACAGAAAAATGTTACAGGCGATGCCGAAGCTCTACTACAGGTTGGGGCCTTACTCTTATTGTACTGCAACATCATCAAGCTTGCTTAGCAAAATATAAAAATACTTGAAAAACTACATTCAAATGGATGGTAATATACAAGACTGCAAATGTACCACCCAATAGTAATCTCATGCTAACGTATGAACTGTTTGTAAGGCTATGATTTATTTGCAACCCTCTCAAAATTATTCAAGCAGTTTCTCTTGGTCCTGATATGGACATTGGTGAACTCTGAGGGTGTTGTGGAGTGTGATTATTGCTCGTAAAATCTATGGAACACCAATCATCTTTATAAATTGCGGACGATGCCCGTGCCTTTTGAGGAGTATGCAGCCCTTTATCGAAGTACCGAGCAAGCATCACCATCCTTTCCCACACACTGTCATCCCTAGGAGATGCATTTCCTTGGGATTCCAAGCGATGTCTTTGGAATTTTCGCAGCAAGTTAGCAATGAATAGTACAAGGATTATAGTGGAAACGGCTCCCTTGATGGCAAATAGCCCCCAAAAATTATCGAGGCCTAAGCTACCGCTGTTGTCCACTTTATTGCCGGTACTTGCGCATTTATCGGAAGAAGAATAAAGTTTGTCTTCTAACTCCTTCAATTTTCCGTTCTCCGATAGTTTTAGAATGGCTTTGGAGACGTCATCTGCCAAGGAAGAACCCTTTTGAAAGACCTGTAGTGGGAAGTAGTGGAGAAAGAGAAGAATTATTAGATGATTTACGAAAATTAAATTAATTTTCGTAAATTAATTTTTTTTTTATGAATGTAAAAGATAAAGATATAAATTAATTTTCTAACATTTGTTATCAGAGCTATTATTGAAGTGTTAGCATTAAATGCCCAACCCATCCACTATATCGAATGCACAACACATTTGGCCGGGTTGTGCGCATATATGCTAAGAGATGTATGCCACCTCGAATAAAAAACTGACCATCTACGTTCATGACTTCAAAATCCATTGTGTAGAAGATTGGAACAAAAATGATCTTAATTATGTCCGAGTGTCTATTGTCATTTGACTAACTCATATACAATTGAACATGCTTAAGGTAAGGGACACTTACAAAGCCGAAACCTTCGGACCGATAAGTGGGTCCAGTGGTGATGTACCCCTTGCAGTACTTGGCAAGGAATAATTTGAGATAGGGAATCTGGAGGAATGCAGCCGAGATTTCGCCGCTATTGAAAGCGGCCGGGTAATCGTCACCACTGTGTATTTTCTTAATGTTCCTCGGGTTGAAATTTAGCACATCTTCAAGGTACTTGCATACAAACGAGAGAGCGTCGCACCCCACCATGGCATTGCTCCTCTTTAGTGACTCAATGTCAGTCACCTTCGGCTCGAGTTGCGCGATAGTTAGCATGGACATGAGGCTGGCCGTGTAGCTCGATGTCAAAACAAAGACAACCAAGAGCCATACTGCAATTACGATTCGAGCGAAGTTGCTTCGGAGTTTTTCCCCTGCAAATAATAAAAACAAATGATTAAATTGGATGATGGCAAATTGGCAATGATGAAGCTCTGGTTGGTAAAACCCACTTCTTGATATGACTCTTTCCCCAATCTTCGGTAAAGGTAGCCTGGTTTCATGGACCAAGAAACTTACCCGATACACTAATTTGCAGCTATGCAGCACCCAATCTCATGATCAAGTGTCAAAAATAAGTGGCTTGATGATTATAACTACTTTAGGAAAAAAAATTAAATACAAAAAATAAAACTGCACGGTAATGATATCAACTTAAAGTGGTACTACTGATCTAAAAATAATTGCTTCTTGCGCAGCCGCAAGTGATTTCCCAACACTACAAAAACAAGGTATTTCAGCGGCATGTACTGTTAAGGGCCGTAGCGGCAGTTTTTTGTAGTGACAAGACTAGTAGCGGCAGGTTTTTATTAGGGCACTTCAGAAAATCAACCCTCATTTTGAAACGTATTAGCTTATTATACCGAATTGAAACGTTGTAGAAGAAAAGGGTTTTTACGATTTTTTAAAGCTCAGAGATCCGTAGAAATAAAATACCAAAATGTGAGATTACAATTATACCCTTCTTCTCCACAAAACCTTCAATCCGGAGTTCGCTTTTCTCGCCGAAACTTGGCTTTGTATGGCACATAATCAACAACGGAACCTGAATGGATCACGGACGGCCACTCTACGATCGGGCATGCGTCCCATGATGAATCAAAGCTCGATCAGCTCCCCGGCCTCTCTGCGATCAGGCATGTCCGATACTCTACCGCCGGCAACAATCAGCTCCCCGGCCTTAAATACGCAAAAGAACTACGAGCAATACACGAAAATTCAGATAATTCCCAAATCATGTTCTTTAATTACCCTAAAAAAAAAAATCGAATGTAAAGTAACTTACTCACCGGGATCAGAAAATGTGGTTGCTCGATCACTGCCATCAGTTGTGGTCTTCGGCTCGGCGGAGACCACCTTGGGCCGCCAGTCGGCGTTCTTGGGCTGTGGAGAGTGCTCAAGGCGCCATCGAAATTTCTGATTTTGACGATCGATTGAGGAATTTTTTTGAATTACAATGAAAAAGGAAGAGAAAGATGACCTGATTACTCGATCTTGGATCTCAGATCTTGATCGATCGACTTGCAATGAGATCTGATGCAGAGATGAGGAGATCTAGAATTTGAGAGATTAGGAAATGGTTTGACTGAGAAGATCAGACGGTGGAGATGGAGCGAGGTAACTCATCTTCTTCCCCTTTCACTTCCTCTGTTTTGCAAACCCTTTTAACTTTTTTTCTCCCTTCTCTTCCTCTGATTTTGCAAACCCAACATTTTTTCCCATTTCTCTTCTTGTGGTTTTGCAAACCCTTTTAACTTTTCCTCTTGCTTTGGTTTTGCATTTAACTTTTAGTTAATTATTAATTTCCATTCTCGTTTTAGTTGGGGTCTGTAGAAGAATCGGAGAGTGGAGCCGGCAAGTGCGGTGGGGTTGGCTGCCGTGTTGATATCTCGGTTGTCCAGTGCGATTGGAAACGGGGTGAAAGCCGAGTTCCGGCATGGTGTGGTGTGGTTGGAAATATGGTGAAAGTCAAGTTCCGGCGAGAAAAGCTCACAGGAAAAAAACTCCGGCAGTTTGTAAAACAAGAAGAGAAGGAAAAAAAAGTTTGAACGTTTCGGAAAGAAGAAGGGTAAAATTGTAATCTCACAATTAATGATTTTATATCACACAGATTTTTAAGCTTTAAAAAATTGTGCAAACCTTTATTTCTAAAAAGTTTACTTTTTATATAATACACTAAAACTTTTGAAAAAAGTGGATGTTTTGCTAATTTTCTCTTTTTATTATTAGCAGGAGTTTTTAGCTGCCGCTAATAGTCTTCTATTTTGTAGTGTGAGAATTCAAAAAAGCTTAGCGCCCCCTCCCATAGACCTGTGCCCTCCATTAACCTAGCCCGACCCCAAAAAAGCTTAGGGAGCCCCTTCCAAAGACCTGGCCCCTCCATAAACTTAGCCTGACCCTAGGGGCAAGATCTAACACTATTATTGACGGTTATTTTAATAATTTGATCATTGTAAAAAGGATAATATATATGTATTATATTAATGGATTTAAAATATATGACTAAAAGAGAGCAGGAGTCAGACAATGATTACGGGCTTTAACTTAGCCTTATACAGCCCAATATGAAAAATTATAATGAGTCAGAATGGGAAACAACATACTATTTATGGATGCTTACATGGCGTGATATAGGTGGCTGCCCGATGTGCATTGTTGGAGCCCTACTACGCTTGCATTGCCCCACATCAGTAATCCATTGAATAGTCTGTTATTTCCTGTCCACCGTATAACATTGTTCGCCCAATGTACAGTAAACTTTTGATTTTGAGACCCTTGCTCAGCTCCGTAACCCAACTTTTTGTGCCCTAGCCCTAAGGTTATCTAGTCGAGCCAGGCGAGCTAACAAACGAGCCCGTTACTATTAGCAGCTATATCCAAATTCCCCCCCCCCCCCCCCCTATTGAATTCTATATAATATACTTTTTTTGAAAAATTATAAACCTCATATCTTAAACCCCATACAAATCCTAGACAACAGGCTTGGACGGTAAAATTACCATTTTACCCCTGTAACTGTATCTGGTATATGGCTAGGGTTTAACCTCTAACATATAGCATTACTCTTCTTTTTTTTTAAACTCTCAACCCCTCAATCCGAACCCGACCCAACCCTTTCAGCAACAACTAATGGGAGGTCAGTCCGATTGGGTAAACTAGGTCTCAATAAAACGGAGGCAGTTGGGTCAATATGGGCTGGTTTAGGTAGTGCTCAGGTCAAGAAAACTCAACTCAAGTTGACCCGTTAAACAAATAGGTAGGAATTTTAAACTGAACGGACTACGTCGGATAAAAATCTAAACGGAAACCCGACTCATTGTAGGTTGCAACCCATCTGCACCGCAAACTACAGTTAACTGCATGGCGTCCTGCATTATATAAAGAATAGTTGAGCCTTAGAAGGAGCTAATTAAGGGTCTATATGAGGCACTCACTGTGGACGAAGAAGAGCGTAGAGAATGTGAAAGACAACATGGTGCCCAGTTGGCTGCGCCATGGGCCTCTGAAATCTGGGTTCCTCGGATGCTCTAAGAACCACACGATGATCCCTGTGTACATGAAAGCAGCGCCAGTGACCATCCACAAAGTCCTGGAGAAGGGTTTCATGAACGGCCACGCCTTCTTCGAACCCTCAGACTTAGTCGGCACCAACATCGATAGCCCGGACTCAACGTACGGCTGAGAGAACTGCACGTACCGGGTACGGTTGGCTAGGATCGTTATGTCACCCACCACGGCATCATAATTCTATTATCATATGTAAAATTGCTTTCAGTTTTGATTTATTTTTTTTATTATAATTATTCGGGGTTGAAGAGTCCCCACCCTTATATATATTGATTAGTGTAGATTACATGCGATATGAAATACAAATTAAATCTTCTCTTAATGGAGAATTAATAATAGGGGGAGGTAAGATCTAGCCAATAAATAACAGAAAAAAATGAAGGGATAATTAGAGAAACATGCCTCAGAAACAAACTTTTTAGCAAAAAAAGACTCGACCTCAAACACTTTATAAAAATGGTACTTTCACAGATTTTGAATCTTCAGAAAATCGTGAAAGCATTGTTTTTTTAATGTTTTTAAAAAATAGATTTTTTCACGATTTTCTGAAATTCTAAAATCCGTGAAAGCACTTTTTTCTAAAACATTTGAGATCAAGTCTTTTTTGCTAAAAAATTTGTTTTTGAGGCATTATTTTCTAAAGTGCCCAACAACTAATGACTCATCTACAATGATTCTAGCAAGAAGATCAACACTAAAATTTGATTTTCTCCATATTCGATTCTGTAAGTTTCTGTTTTTAAAATAATAAAAGTGTAAAAGGAAAAAAAAATTAAAACTAATAGGCCATATTTTTTTGGGGTAACATTACTCGCACCCTATGAAACTGCTTTCTCACCCAAATGTTAAAAAACTCTACTAAAAAAGGACTCTTTTAAAACTCACACGCCTACTTAAATATTTGTTTTTTTCCCTTTACCCGGGTGAAAAGGTAGTCTCCTCGGGTGTGAATAACGGTGCTCTCTTTTTTTTCTTAATAATTAACCAATGGGCTATCTTTACTACTATGGCCTACACACATCACGCTTATATCAGCCCATATATTTTCACATGGGCTGATATTAACCAACCTGATATTTTATCCTGTATTGAGTAGGGAGTGTATACTGTATCAGAGGGCTTTAACCTGATTCATATATGCCAATATGTTTTATATATATATATATATATATATATATATATATATATATATAGAAAAAGCTTTCGCCCTTCAATCTTTCACGTGAAGCTTCACATGGCATCAAAAATATTATTTCGACATTATATGGACGATCACCATCTTCTATTAGAGGACCTACTCCGCTCCATATATATATATATATATATATATATATAGCCAATTTTAAAAAGCATGATCGTACCTTGAAATACACTTGTTGCACTAGATCATCATAGGTGCCGCCGAATATTTCAAACTCGTGAGGCAGGTCGTATGGCAGAGCTTTGACGACCTCTTTGAAAACATCGATAGAGAAACCCGACACATCTGTTACGTTACGTTTCGGGTCCTCAGTCACTCTGACAAATTGAGGGAAGGAGTTTCTTCCGGGAACCCCAATCTTCATGAGCTGTGTAGCCCACCCTTTTGGCACCGGACCTGGGCCCCCAGGCCAATACACCGGGCCCAAAGCCTTATTAGGTCCATTAACAATTTGGGAAAAGCCTGAATTCTGCGTCCAAAATCCGACTTCTCGGTAACTCTTGCCGACAACATTAACAATTCGAAATATCGGAGAGTTAGCTAATTCCGCATCCTTAAAACTAATTTCCCCACTTAATCCACTAAAATTGCTGCCTAGGAAACCCGATACCAACTTTTGGCTTTGTATTGGGTTCCTCTCCAAATTCCGAACCACTACCGAAACGGCATCGTAAGCTCGTAACGCGAAGATACTTGGTTCATAGTTCTCTTCTTCTGGATATTCCGATGCGAAATTTTGTAGAAATCTGTTACGAAACCTTTGAAATGGCGGGTCCAACAGGTTAAAGTAGGTTTTAATTCCTAGCATGCCGTCCATCGGGGAGATCACGGAGGAGTTAACAGAATCTAACAGGCTAGTAAGGCCGTCTGTTGTTATCCACGCATACCCTTTCTCCATCATTCCTAGTTGTTTTGCCACTGTGAAAATAATAGCAGCTACCGGTAAGGGCGTTTCTACGACTACGAAGACCTTGCACTGATCACTATTCAACTTCTGCAATTCATCTCGAATAAAGGTTTTGGGATCGGAGACAGAAGATAAGGGAGGAAATGCGTACCGGGTTTCAATCTCTGATCCAACGGATCGGAGGGCATCGGCGAGCAGTGTAACAGCACCAGAATTGCTGCCAACATAGCCGTTATCTTGGTAGATTGCTATCACTCTACGCCACTCATACGATTCCACAATTGCAGCTATACATCGCATCCGCCCTAAATCACTGTCGGCCATTCGAACTAGGTGAGGCCATCGCAATGAGGTTAATGTCCCTGGAACCGCGGATGTAGCGAAAGAGAGAATGGGCACTTGTGCTCGGTTTCCAATGTCAGCAACTAACGCCGTTTCTTGCCATGTTGATGGTCCGATTATGGCTATTACTTGATGCCCGTTGATGAGCTTCTTGGCTGTGGGAAAAAAAACTACGAAATCTAATATTTTTGTATGGAGAATGGGCATTCATGTGACATGTCAGGCATTCATACCATGGTTTTAAATATCGGCTAGATATCTAATACATACGGGCTGATATGTATCGAAAGAGGGCCCCTCCGATATGATATACACCCCGATTTGACATAAGATTAAATATCGAGTAAAACTGGTCAAATATCCGCCCATATGGGTCTTATTGGCCTATATGTATAGGATAAAAGTGGGGCTAAAATTACAAATGACATTTATGTAATTTTTTCAAATTTGTATACATTTTTTAATAAGTTTAAAATAAAACACACTTAATTAAATGTAGGTTGGTTTGGCCGATAGGTATCCAATATCGGCTAGGGACCCAACTAATATGCGGACATGTATCGGTTTTCAAATCCGTGATCCATATGTAAATTTCCAATAACCTATAGACTAGTTGGTATACCTGTAGAGGCAGCTTTGAAGGGATCCCCGCCGGAGTTCTGAACGGTGAGAGATAGTGGTGAAGCATCAGTGTTGTTATTGAAATCTGCTATTGCGATCTTGATGGCGGTCCTTTGCTCTTTTCCAATTCGGGTATCGGAATCGCTAATGGCAACTATATAACGGTTGGTTTGGGTGTTATTTTGGGCTGATACCGGTACTTTGAGGTAGAGGATTAGAGAGAGAAAGAGAAAGTAGTAAAAGAAATGAGGCATCTTTTAACTCCTGGTGATTGAGATGCTTTGATTTGCTATTTTGGGGCATATTGTATAGGGGATGAGGTTCTCTCTTACTCTTTACGTGAGAGTGTGGATGGTCATCTGTTTTTTTCTGAAAAGTGAAAAGTTAACGGGCAGCTGCGTGAGTGGATCGAAGGCAGCCCTACGTCTACCTTTATTCTACTCGTGAGATGCGTTGGTTTGTAACTCTTAAATTGTCGACAACGACGTAACTACTGATTCCACACTAGGGCTGTCAACAGGTCGGAGCGGGTTGTGTCGGACTAAATTATCCCATTGAAAGGGTTTCTTTGTGAGCCCAAAAAGTTAACCTCATGGAATCGGCCGAAGGCTATCAACGGGTCGGGCCAGAAAAAAAAATTCGGCCCATTTGAAAGATGGAACACGCTCGATGACATGGTTCAGTTCAGATTTGACTTTTTGCAGCATAGGAGATGATTACCCAAGAAAAAGAAATCCCTGGGAACAATGAAAAAGAAAAAAAGGATATCTTGGTAGCAAAAACTATAGGGGAGCTGTATTAGCGAGATCCAACTATGAACAGCTGCCCAAAAGAGAAAGGTGCACCTGACTTGACTCGTTAAAAACCACCTATTTTTCATATTTTCTTATATATAGATTATGGGGTCGAGTAGACCCGACCCGACTCGACTAAACCTCTAGTCGACCTGAAACGACCCAACTCGAAGGTCAGGTCAGATGTCTCCTATCCGACTCGACCAGTCAAGTTTATGTGGCCGACCTGATAAAATATCGAATCGAGTTGGATTGGTATTGGGTCAACTTGACCTGTTGACAACCTAAGGGAAACTTGTCCCTGAAATTTTGAACTAGAGCCTGACTGCATCGATATGCTTGCCCGATACGGGAATCGAGACAGATTTAAAAATTTTGAAATTTATATTATTAGAAATAATATTAAGCAGTAGTTAGGTGAATTCACGTGTGAATTCTCACTTAAATCCGAGTCTTGAAAGACGTTGATGCGGTGTGATACGCCATGGAAACTACGTAGGTGCTTCACACCGGAGCCAAGCTTAGGGAGTAAACTGAAATATCATAGATATTTCAGTTCCTTAACTTATAAGAGAAGGAAGAGGGGTTGGGCAAACCTATCTTCATCTCTACCCCCTGAAATTCTGAAGAATTTGGAGCCCTTGCTAGAACCTAGAAGCCACTTCTTTGAAGAAACACACTTGAGCGAGAGATCTAGGTTAGAGATTCCTCGATTTGAGAGCGTGTAACCGACGACGGTTCATCGAGTGTCTTATGAGGGCGTGAATTAGCGTTAGAAGTTGAAACAAAGCCAAACATCAACTATTCTGGGTTGCGTTCGCGACGAAACTGAGATTTTAGTTCCGAAACCTTCCCGAATTTGTGTTTGCCAAAACCCCGAAAGGGCCCAATTAGAAGTGAGTTTTTACTCTTGAAAAGAGGGGAAATTAAGCCTCATTAGTATGTGTGTAAGTGTGTGTATGTGTGGTTGTTGGAAACCATAAGTGAAAGGGTAAAATGGGTCAAAACAAGTGACCGCCATTAATGACAGTGATGCTGTCATTATTGATTGATCAATGGGAAGATTGATCGATCAATACTTGAGTGATCGATCAATGAGAGGCATTGATCGATCAATTTGTATAAAAGTTAAGTGGGAACAGTAAGAGCAGTTTGTTAGAAGTTCTGTGCCTGAGGGTATTGATCGATCAATTTGTTAATTGATCGATCAATTCTGAGGATTGATCGATCAACAGGAAGAGTGATCGATCAATGACAAAGATTGATCGATCAATGAGAGGCATTGATCGATCAATTTTTATAAAAATAGTGTGGGAACAGGAAGAGGGAAATTTAAATTTTAACCTGGTGATTGATCAATGGAGGAATTGATCGATCAATGAAGATGGATTGATCGATCAACTAAGGTGTTGATCAATCAATTTTTCCTTATCAAAAATGAAGCATGAGAAGCTATTGATAGATCAATTAAAGCATTGATCGATCAATGAGAAGAAGTGATCGATCAACAAAGGCTGTTGATCGATCAATTTACCTTTGTCATCTGGGTGTATTTTGGAGGGTTGATGTATCAATGAAGTCATTGATCAATCAATGAGAAGAATTGATCGATCAATAAGGAAGGTGATCGATCAATCACCCCTATTTCAGCCTATTTTGATTTGGTAAATTGAACAACTACTGGACACCGCCCCAGTTGACATTCTGACATTCCTGACACTTACTGCGTTGTATTTATGGTCTAGGATCAGACCATAACTTCCTGAAAAGCTTTCGATTTGCTTAGAAAGAGGTCTGATCTGAGGTAGGGGAAATTCAACCTAAAATGTATCTGACTATGATTTCATGATCCTTTCATATCTGCATCCTGATTTCTGTTTTAAAAAGCATGTTTGCATATCAGTAATCTCTGTTATCTTTGATTCCTACTTTCTGATTTCTGTATTCTGAAACATGTTCCTGATTTCTGATATCTGACTCTTGAGGTCATATGTGTGTATGTGATTTGAGGATTTAACCAGAGGATCCCCACCGACTCGGCAGTATATCCGTGCCCTGGCATAATCGTGCATCTGCTTTATAAATCCCTCGACACAATTGCACTCCATAGATGAGGCATTGTTGCACCCTAAAATTGTTCATATGAACGACAATTAGTTGGGGTTTCCTATCGGCATATTCCTGATTACTTTGTGCTATATAGTCACGAGACTTTCTTAAGTTAGAAATATTTGCAATTTAAGTCACCAAAGATATATATATGCATAACATATGTTCTTGTTTGAAAACTCAGTACATGCCATCTGATTGATCATGCTTGCAGATTTTGTTTTGATTTCCTGTTTTGAGATACTACCTGCATATCATGTCTTACATTTTCAGTACAATTTTAGTTGGAATTCTTCTATTGAGTTAGGACGTAGCTCACCCTGTTTTTTATAATAATTATAGGTCCTGAGGCTAGAGCTCCTAGCACTGAGAGCGACCCTGATTATCAGCCTGATCCAGAGGCTGAGGCCGAGGAGGAGGATACTGATACCCTAGCTGACGAGTTCTATTAGCTGTCTGGGTACTAGTTGTCGTTTATTTTAAAATTTTTGTATGATACTCTGGATTGTTGTGTGCCTGGTAGCCACATTTTGTATTTATTTCTATAGATGTTTTTACATGTATTATTATACATTCTATAGGAACCATTATCAGGAACCATTGTTTTGGGTGATGGATGTCGATCACCAGTAGTTTTTTTTTGTTCCTTTTTGGGAATGTATATTCTTTTGATATATATATATATATATATATATATATATATATATATATATATATACATATTTTGTTTCTTATTTCTTTCATTTTACGCCTTATATATGATGACTCGATCTACCACTGCTGGATAATGTCTACTTGATTTCCGCTATACGAGCAGACACGTCGTGTTTCGTCTTGGGGATCATCCAGTATATGATCCTGATGGCACAGATTTTCGAGCACGAAAACCCGGGCTGTCACAAAACTACTGTTTATACACATCCGGATGCAACCTTAGAGGGCTGCACTCGAACGCCAAATCACATGCCATGTGGAATAGTCAACCCGAAATATCACTCTTTTTGTGTTAATTGACCATGAGGCATATATATATATATGGGATAAAGGCTCCTAACCGACATTATGGTGTTTAAATGATCTTCCACTAAGGGTGTTATCGGGTTGGTTCGGATCGGTTTTGGGGCAAAATCGAAACCGAATCGATAACTATCGATTTCTATTTTATGAAACATAAATCAAACCGATAAGGTTCAAAACCGAAACCGAACCGATAACTATCGGTTTAGTTGGTTCGGACGGTTTTCGGTTTCTAAACCTTAATTTTTTATTTATTTTTATTAGGAAGCCATTGTCAATTCATAAGGGTCAGACCATTGAAGACTCTGTAGGTTGTTGCTGATGAGTAGTGAAATATGATGATATTTCACCCCTAAATACCTACATTTAGCCGTCCGATGAAAGCAATCTGATGAGAATTATTAGATTTGAAGTGTTTCAGGTAAATATAATCCAAGTGCAGAAAACAGCCCAAGAATTCTGAAAATAATAGCAAAACACTGCAACTTTGGGTCATCGAGAACTTGGTGCTACTTGCAGCTCAATTTAGACTATCAGGACATCAGAGTCACGAAATTTCCAAAACACAAAAGTTGTAGAGTTTTTTGTCCGCTTTCCAACGCCATACGAATCATGTCAATCTGAGTTCGGAGAAGAAAGATATGGTCGAAATACTGAAGCAGTGTCTGATGCAAAAGTGGGCTGGAATTCACAAAAATCTGGGAGGTCAATGCATCGACTCTTTTGCTTGATTAATCGAGTCATAGAGAATAGTCTGACACGGAAGTGACTTTAAAGCAGATTTTTAGGGATTCTTTGGAGGGTCGATGCATCGACCCTACAGGGTCGATTAATCGACCCTGACTTCTCGAGCTGGGACACCTATGCAACTTGGAAACTATTTAAACTCGAACCAACACTTCGAGTAGAGAATAATTTTTAGAGATTTAGAGTTTTTATTTTTTAGAGTAGACGTAGAGATAGAGATATTCTTTATTCTTTTAGAGCTTTGTTCCTTTAACTTTTCAGTATTCCTTCCTTCAATTTATTATTTTTGTTCAGTTCATTCCTACTTTAAATTCAAAGATTAATAAAAAGCATTGTTAATTTTTCTTCTGAAGATTATCGTACTTGTGGATCAAAGAATTTCTATTGAAGTTTGAGGTATTTTTAATTCATTAAATTGATGTTATTTTCCCTTCCTTATTTATTTTTGTCATTTAATTACAGCATGTGTGGCTAATTTCTTAGGGATGGGGATCTAATGATTCCCATCCGACGGATGTACTTCTAATAATATGAATTTAGGATTAAAATATGAGATTTTATTTTATGGTTGTTATGTTATCACGAACGGATGAAATCCCCGCCACTAACTAGGATCGAGTGTGCCGAGCCATGCCCTGGATCTCAGATCTGTGACGATAATTTTACCCCAATCATTGTTATATGGTCTTTTTACTTTCATCGTGTGGATCTACTTACGATTAAGACCCAGGATCGAGTGTGCCGAGCCATGCCCTGGATCTTGGATCTGTAATGGTAAGTCTATCTTAATTACTCCCTAATCTAAAATCAAGTGTGCCAAGCCATGCCCTTGATCTCATATCTATGGTGGTATTTTTGTTAGAATTTTTACCCACTTTAGGGATAATTTTTATTTGCATCTGAGATCAAGTGTGCCGAGTCATGCCCTTAATCCCAGATCTATATATGAAAATCATCTCTGAAGTTAAGTCCTGATTGCAGGGATGCAACGTGAAACCTATCAGGGTTTTGACCATTTATCTTCCATAAAAGATGTTTTTCTTCAATAGTATATCTCATAGTTTAATCCTTAGATTTATATTATGGGAAGAACAGACCAAAGATGGGAGGATTTAGTATCTTCATCTTCATCTTTACCTTTATTTTTGAATCATAAATTAAATTTTAGTTTGTGGTCAATAATTGTCATTTCTCAAAACTAAATCATAATATTTGTGGGGTACTGTTAGATCTTGATAGATTTCTTGAATTACTGTCCTATCTTTTTAGATCTTCAAAAATAGTCCTCGTGGAAACGATCTCGTACTCTGCACCCACTATATACAATCTGATTCGTGCACTTGCGAGTAAAACATCACAATTAAAAATCACATCAAGTGTTTGGTGCCGTTGCAGGGGACTAAATTAAGAAAATCTGAGTTTTTGGGAAATAGACAGTTAATTTTAAGAATTTTCGGGGATTAAAATAGTAATTCTGCTAATTTAAAAAAATAAATAAATAAATAAAATAAAATTCTTTTCTCTGTCCTTTATCGATTAATCGAGTATACCACTCGATTAATCGACCACTGTCTCGATTGATCGAGTTTCTGACTCAATCAAACGAGATTCAAAAAATTTTTAAAAATAATAATAATAAAAAATTCATAAATTTCATTTTTAAAATTTGAAAAAAATATATATATATAAAAAAGAAGAAAAATAAAATTCTCTTGAGGTTTTCCTGCCTAAAACCTCCACTCTGTGTGTCATTTGCATGCACACTAGGTCTTCTAAAGAAATAACTTTAGAGCCTTTAAATTCTAAGATCAAACGTGCTTGCCGGTCAAATCGTAAGGACGCTAGATCAAGGCAAAAATCCTCTAGTGAATCATCCACTGAAGTCAATATAACTAACAACATGAATGGGCAACTCGAACAAGAGGAAAAATTAACATTGAAAGAACTATTTTCTCCAATTACTACAAATACCCCATCATGCATTGTATACCCCGCCACACCTGGTGGCCGGTTTGAAATCCGTATAAATGTTATCTAAATCCTTCCAATCTTTCATGGCATGGAGAGAGAAGATCCATACCAGCACGTTAAAGACTTCGTCGAAGTCTGCTCATCTGTTTACCAAAACTTCAGCGAAGAATCTGTTAGGCTACGCTTGTTTCCTTTCTCTATAAAGGATAAAGCAAAAGCCTGGTTAAACTCTCTACCATCGGAATCCATAACCACCTGGGATCAGATGGTCAAAAAGTTTCTGTCAAAGTTCTTCCCTATGGTGAAGACGAATGCCCTTAGACGTGAAATCACGGATTTCACGCAAGAGGAATATGAGAGATTATATGAAGCTTGGGATAGATTCATGGATCTCTTACTCAAATGTCCACGCCATGGATACTCAAAGTGGAGATTGGTCTAGTGTTTCTACAATGGACTGAGTCAACCAAATAGACATCTGGTGGAGTCAATGAATGGCGGAAGATTCCTGAGCCTCAAGGAAACTGAATCTTATGCTTTCCTAGAAAAGCTGGCTGAGGATTCTCAATACTGGGATTTCACAAAGACTCGGGAACAACTAGTCAAAGCCCGTGATCAAGCCGGAAGTTCAACCAAGAAGGGAGGACTATACGTAGTAAAGGATTCCCCAGATCTGATGGCTAAAATTGATTTCCTCACTCAACAAGTGGAGGAATTGAAATTAAAGAAGAATGTGCATATGATAAATACACAACCTGAGTCATGTTCAATTTGTACAAGACCAATGCATATGGCAGATGATTGTCCTTCAATGCAGAACTACCATGATGACACATCTGAATAGTTAAATGTTGTGAATAACTATGGGCGGAATCAAGGAAACATTTGCAATGAGAATAACCTAAATAGTTGGAGAAACCACCGAAATTTCTCATGAAAATAAGATAATCAAATAATACAACCCAAGAAACAGGGGACGAACTTTTATCCCCAACAAAATTTCAACCAAGGACCGCAGTAAAACTACGGTCAAGGGCAATTTCAATAGCAAGGGTTCAATAATCCAAATCAATTTCAATACAATCAAAATCAGGTTGGGCAGCCACGGCAATTGAACCGGAATTTTCAGTTTGCACAACCAATGGGAGGTTATCAAAACCAACCACAACAAAATTTTGTGCCAACATTTCCACCACCCGGATTTAACAATCCACTGGAAAATGCTGCCCAACGTCCTCATACACAAACTCCTTCTACTGAGGACCTGATGAAACTTATCCATTCTCACACATCCTCAATCTCTAAAATAGAGACCCAAATTGGGTAATTGGAAACTTTTCTCTGTGAAAGAGAAAAATGATCGTTTCCTAGCCAACCAATTTCTAACCTAAGAGGTCAAATGGTTGTTGAACAAACATCAACTTCAACACAAGATGATGATCAACAACAAATTCAGGCGATCACAACGTTGAGGTCTGGAAAGCAGGTCGAAAACAAAGTAGTGTTGCCAGAGGAGGAGGAAAAGTCTAATGGAGAGAAGAAATCTGAAGAGAAAGAAGAAATTGAGGAAAAAGTGCAAGCAAAAGAAACATCAGAAGAAAAGAGTGAACAGAAGAAAAGTTTTGTTCCTAAAGCACCGTACCCGCAAAGATTGATGGCACCACGAAAAAATCGCGATGTGAAAGGAATAAATAAAATTTTCAAGCAATTAAAAATTAATATTCCCTTTCTGGATGTCATCCGCCAAGTGCTTGCTTATGCAAAACTTTTGAAGGAATTGGTCACAATTTAAAGAAAGACCAATATTTCGAAAAAGGGTTTCTTAGCCGAGCATGTTAGTTCAGTGTTGCAAGCAAAGCTCCCAATTAAATACAAGGACCCAGGTTGTCCTACAATCTCAATCATCATCAGCGATAACCGTATTGATCAGGCCCTTTTGGATTTAGGAGCAAGTGTCAATTGTTGCCCTACTCTGTTTACAAGGAGCTCGAATTGGGAGATCTTAAGACCACTGCGATGACCCTTCAGTTAGCTGATCGGTCCGTAAAGACCCCTCGAGGAATTATGGAAGATGTCCTCATCAAGGTGGATTCTTTCTACTTTCCTATAAATTTTGTTGTTTTAGACACTGAACCAACACCAAATTTGAAGAATAATATTCCGATGATTTTAGGAAGACTTTTCCTAGCAACTTTCAATGCGCTGATCAATTGTCGAAATGGGATCATGAATCTGTCATTCGGGAATATGACAGTGGAACTCAACATCTTTAATATTGCCAAGCAACCCATGGAGGATGATGAACATGCACAAGCATGCATACTCGATGAAATCGTAGAAGAAATATTTCATTCATCTGAAATTGAAGATCCTTTAGCAGTGTGTCTTGCGCATTTTGGAAAAAATTTTGATGCGGATCAACTAATCCAAGAAGTGAATCACATGTTGGACTCCACACCGCTTCTGGGAGAAGAAAAGAAAATAGATTTTAGAGCTCCAATTGAATTAATCATGGAAAAGTCGAAAGGGGAGGAGAAAGTGTCCTTAGAACTTAAACCTCTTCTGAAAAATCTTAAGTATGCCTACCTGGGGGAGAATGCAACTCAACCGGTTATAATCTCATCAAAATTGGATGCGATTCAGGAAGGCCAACTCATGAATGTACTCAAAGAGCACAAAAGTGCCCTCGGATGGTCGATAAAATATGTCAAAGGCATTAGTCCGACGGTATGTATGCACCGAATCCATTTGAAAGACAATGCTAAGCCTTCTAGGGAACCACAGAGGAGACTGAATCCTATAATGCAAGACGTGATTCAAAATGAGGTAATAAAACTTTTAGATGCTGGAATCATATACCCCATCTCTGACAGTAAATGGGTCAGCCCCACACAAGGGGTCCCTAAGAAGTCAGGAGTCACAGTGGTGAAGAATGAGGATAACGAACTCATTCCTACAAAAATTCAAACAGGTTGAAGAGTGTGTATTGATTATCGGAAGTTAAATTTGATGACGAGGAAAGATCACTTTCCACTTTCGTTTATCGATCAGATGTTAGAAAGATTGGCCAGGCATGATTACTATTGCTTCCTCGATGGCTATTTCGGTTATAATCAAATAGTCATTGCACCTAAGGATCAAGAGAAAACCACATTCACATGCCCTTTTGGTACTTTCTCCTAACGAAGAATGTCGTTTGGGCTTTGTAATGCACCAGCTACATTCCAAAGATGTATGCTGAGTATTTTTTCGGATATGGTCGAACGATTCCTCAAAGTCTTCATGGACGACTTCTCGATCCATGGAAATAGTTTTGCTGACTGTTTGAATCATTTGTCGCTAGTGCTTGCACGATGCCAGGAGAAGAATCTTTTTCTTAACTGGGAAAAATGTCACTTCATGGTTAAAGATGGCATTATTTTGAGACACATCATATCGTCCCAGGGTATCGAGGTCGATAAGGCTAAAGTTGATTTAATTGCCAATTTGCCACCACCGATGACAGTTAAGAAAATAAGATCTTTTCTGGGACACGCCGGTTTTTATCAGCGTTTTATTAAAGATTTCAGTAAGATAGCACGACCGCTATGTAGCTTACTTTCAAAGGATGCCTCATTCCTCTTTGATGATAAATGTTTGCAAGCCTTTGAAACCATTAAGGCTGAATTGATAAAAGCCCCGATAATTCAATCTCCGAACTGGGACTTCCCGTTTGAAATCATGTGCGACACCTCTGATTATGCAATAGGAGCTATTCTGGGACAACGAATAGAAAAATTACTGCATGTAATCTACTATGCGAGTCGTACTCTCAACGATGCCCAATTGAACTACTCAACCACCGAAAAGGAACTTTTGGCAGTAGTTTTTGCGTTGGATAAATTTCGATCCTATTTATTAGGATCTAAAGTCGTGGTATTCACAGATCACGTTGCTTTGCGTTATCTGTTCGCTAAGAAATACGCTAAAGCACGTTTAATCAGATGGATTTTGTTGTTGCAAGAGTTTGATTTGGAGATCAAAGACAAGAAAGCCTCAGAAAATGTGGTGGCAAATCACTTGTCACGAATAATTATTGAGAAGTCTGATGATCCTGTTCAGATCTTGGAGCACTTCCCAGATGAACAGTTGTTCAGGATTGATTGCCCACCTTGGTATGCGGATCTTGTCAATTACCTAGTCACCGAGAAATTACCTCACCATTGGTCGAAGAATGAGAAATCCATTTTCTTAGCTCGGATGAAACACTACTTTTTCGAAGATCCGTATTTATTCAAATACTGTCCCGATCAAATCATACGGAGATGTATTCCTGAATCTGAGCAACCACAGATCATCTCATTCTGTCATGAGTTAGCTTGTGGAGGTCACTTTAGTTCTAAGAAGACTGCAGCAAAGATCCTTCAAAGTGGTTTTTACTGGCCGACGATGTTTAAGGATTGTCATCAGCATTGTAAATCTTGTCACAACTGTCAAATGCTGGGCCGGATCTCAAAGCGCAACATGATGCCGCTCAATCCTATTTTAGAAGCTGAATTGTTTGATGTTTGGGGGATCGATTTTATGGGTCCTTTCCCAAATTCGTTTGGAAATACATTCATCCTTGTCGGGGTTGACTATGTCTCGAAATGGGTTGAAGCTGTGGCGTGTAAAACAAATGATCACAAAGTAGTGATCAAAATTTTCAAGGATCAAGTGTTTTCACGTTTGGTATAATCAAATGATGGTGGAAAGCACTTTTGCAATAAACTGTTCACCCAATTAATGAATAAATATGGTGTTACACACAAAGTTGCTACACCATACCATCCTCAGACAAGTGGCCAAGTTGAAGTCTCTAATCGGGAACTTAAGCGGATTTTAGAGAAGACAATCCATCCGAACCGTAAAGACTAGTCGCTAAAATTGAATGACGCTCTATGGGCGTATCAAACTGCGTTTAAAACTTCGATTGGCATGTCGCCGTATCGGTTGGTTTTTGGTAAAGGTTGCCACCTCCCGGTTAAACTGGAACATCGAACATTTTGGGCCATTAAGTCATTGAATTTTGATCACCTGAAATCTGGTGCCCAAAGGAGTCTACAAATAAATGGATTAGAAGAAATCCGTGTTGATGCATATGACTGTACTAAATCGTACAAGGACCGTAGGAAACGGGTTCATGATCAATCTATTCTACGTAAATCTTTCGTCGTTGGTCAACAGGTTCTACTCTATAATTCTCGACTTCATCTATTTCCGGGGAAACTAAAAACCCGTTGGAGTGGTCCTTTCAAAATCTCTCGAATACTCCCCAATGGGGCAGTTGATGTTATCAATCAGAGATACGGGAATATGTTTCAAGTTAATGGTCAAAGATTAAAACCATTCCTAGAGGATGAAATTGCATTCTCTGACACACTTTCCTTGAGTGATCCAATGGCTCACCCTGACTAAGCAATTCACATGGTCGAGCTATCGACATTAAACTAGCGCTCATTGGGAAGCAACCCAATTTTGTTTGATGTCTTTTTGGTTAGTTTATATAAAAAAATAAATAAATAAATAAATTTTTTTTACTTTTTCTCGATTAATCGACAGAAGAGATCGATTAATCGACCCTTCCACTCGATTAATCGACCGTAATGATGGTGTCTCCTTTTTCAAGGAGACTGCATTTATGAGGTGGCTGACTTTTTGATTAGTCGATTAATCAACTCCTAGAGTCGATGCATCGAGTAATTAGCGTTGAAAATTGTGATCACTTTTCGAATTCTGGCAGTTTTGTTTTATTTGGAGTCGATTAATCGACTCTATATGTGTCGATTAATCGACTTTTATTTCTGTGCAAGCGTTTTTGTTTTTTTTTCTGCCTCGATTTAAGTCGAGTAATCGAGGGTCTGTGTCGATTAATTGACTTTTCCACTTCCGGACGTTGCGTCTTTTCACTTAAAGGCGTTGCTTGTTTCCATGCGTCGGAACTTATGACGCGCCTGTTTCCAATGGGGTCGATTAATCGACTATTTGAGGTGTTTCCGTCCCGAGAGGACGCCTTTGCGCCTATTTAAAGGCAGCAGTCTCTCTTCGATTCTCATTCGATTTGTATCCTGCTTTTCCCCTGACTGCCTCCGACATTCCAATAGTGTGATCATGGCTTCGACCTCTGCCGCGCAACAAAGGCTTTCCTAACGACCTGCAGGTCATCCACGTGAGCAGCCAAGTGGTCGCTTCATGACCCGAGACCTGTGTTCCGAATATGTTTTCGATCTCACGGCATTTCAGGACATGCCTGTCTGCGCCGTTTCCCTCGCCTATGCAATGACTCTCAACGTCCAATTTCTCCTCACTCCGCCTGTGATCAAAGTGTCCAAACGGGTCGTTCGGTTATTCTATCAGAACATGGCATGAGTGACCGCCTCCATTGAGAATCATGTCACCGCCCACTTCACTGTTTCAATCGATGGGTGGTCGTGCCCCGTTTATCCGCACACCATTGCGGAGGTTTTTAACATTTTGTGCGAGCGCCCTCACAATCACACTTTGTGTGAAGAGCTCTACGATTCTCAGGAGGATATAATCAACGATATGTGCTGCGACATATTTTCTTCAGGAGTCACCACTAGGCGATCGGTGTTACCGCGCCCGATTTTGTTCTGGGATAGTGTGGTCTGTAGTAACCTCTGCCCCCGTGGCCACGTTTCTGAGCGCACCGGTGATCGGGTTCAAGCACTTTATGGTGCCCACCGAAATTCATTGACCAACGTGCCCGGGATTCTTCATGATGGCATGTGGCAATGCCATGAGGATATCGCCAACCCTGCCACTGGCGATGCACCATTGCTTTATTTTCCTCATTATGTTATGAAGTTGCTTAATTTCGTTCGTTTCCCGTTCTACCAGGATGACGATCTCGGGGACCTCGCATTTTATCGCTATGGTGCAACCCAATGGAACCGTAGTATGCGTCTCTTGGACAATGCCCCTGATGCTCCACCACGCCAGCGCCGCCGCGTACGCCAGGATGACCAGCCTGCGCCTGATCAGGGACCCAAGGAGGGTGTGTCTCTTGGTTCGCTCCAAGCCCAAATTAACTCTTTACAAGAGGAGCAGCAGCGGCAACACGGTGCAATCTTGCACCGAAGCTACTATGATCGTTCCTTCCTCCATCAGATCGGGTAACACATGTGGCCTAATAGTTATGATGAGATGTGCGCCAGGGCCCGCCAGGCCGAAGAGGATGAGGATGATTAGTTTGTTTAGTCTAGGATTAGGATTTTTCGTTTTGTGTTATTTTTCTCTCTTTAGTTTAGGTTGTTTATTTTAAGAGTCAAATCAGAAGTGTCCTTGTAATCATCTTGCTTATCAATGAAATAGTGTGTTTTCTAATCTGTTTGGGATTGCCAATATTTTTGCATATTTCATGTTGCATTTAGAGGAGGTGAAAATCAAAAATGAAATAACAATATATGCGATCTTTCACTTCTCTGCCCACATGAAGTCGATTAATCGAAGGTTATACTCGATTAATCGACCAACAGTTTTCGGGAAAAAAAAATAAAATAATAAATAAATAAATAATAATAATAATAATAAATTTTGGGGAGTCGATGAATCGATCCCGAGAGTCAATTAGTCGACCCCCCAGGGTCGATGCATCGGCCTCCTAGGGTCGATTAATCGACCCCCACTTTTTGAGATTTTTTTTGGAACGGACCCCTATTGGGACTCCATCTCTCCACTCTCCATTCGTTTATGGGATCCCTCAAGCGTAACGCACACACTCGTCCTTGTTTCTTTTTGTGGGACACCTCTTTCCACTCCTACTCCAACTCGATCAATTTTCTCCTTATATTCACCCTTAGGCTCACTTTCCATTAAATCTTGCACAACCTTCTCATGGCCCGACAATTTTATCTCACCAGAGCACGGTTATCAAAGATGGAGGAGACTGCTAAAAAGCGGGAGCGCCGCTCTCATCGGACGGTCCCTTTTGAGCCTAGCAATGTTGAAATCATCTACCTCGATCCGATAATCATTCCTTCCTGGGGAGAACCATCTAGAGAGAAGGTAAGTCGTTCCAAATCTCCTACACCGTGCATCAATACTGATATCGAGATAATTGATGTGATTCCGTCACTACCTCCCCCATCTCCATCTCCTACTGTCGCCTCACCGCCTCCATCCATACCATCGGCGATGTCTCATCAATTTTCCCTTGATCTTTGGGAGAAATTGTTCCCTGTGCCTAAGAACATCGATTTAAGTAAACCAAGGTGGATGTGTCCGCCTACCAATGATTAACGGAGTTGGATTCTTGATTAGTTAGGATTTAGGATTTATTAGTTTTTTTTGTTTAGTATAGGTTGTTTTGAATTCCCTAAATAGTGTACCCTTATTCCCTTCAATAAATTTTTGGTCATATTCCAATTTGATGCACATATTCTCTGCACCTGATCTTTGTGTTGAGGTACTTTTCAACAGGTTTGGGGGTACAATACTTATTTCAATCAATGAGGACATTGTCATCTTTTGGTTTGGGGGTATGATTATTTATTTTGCGTCACTTATTTTTTATATGAAAAAAAAATAAAATAAAAATTAACTTTTTCTCGATCAATCGACAATGAGGGTCGATTGATCGACCATCCACTCTCGATCAATCGACCTCTTCGAGTCGATCAATCGAGAGTAGTATTTTAAAAAAAAATGAAAATTTTTTTAATTTTGAAGTCATCATGCACATTATTTGGCGATTGTTTTCAAACTTTAGTTGATGATGCATGTGAATTTAATTTTGAGAATATTGATGTCATATTTTGATTACTTGTATCTAAGATGATGAAGCTTAATGTGATATTTTGTCGGTAATTTTTATATTCATGCTTAAAATTTTTACACTTATACCAAGCTAAGACTTAGAAATTGATAAACTATTTTGAATGTTGAATCTTAGGTTCTTAGTGGAGACTAAACCCGGTGAGCTTTAGCGCTAATTTCCCGTCATTGATGAGTGAATACATAAACTCAAAGTTTTCTTTGAATACGGATTATTTTGCATAATCTCATATATTTTATTTTGACTTGTGACTTTGCCTGCAATCAAATTCATATTATTATGTTAGAATGTACTGTATATCTACTCAAAATAAATAGACAAAGTTATCATCTTTTAAGGACATGATTGAAGGCCATTTTTGACTCGTTTGTGCTTAAAATACCCACCTTATATAAATTTATCTTTCTAGTACCCCTTTGAGCCTAGTGAAAAATTTATTTTTATACATTCTTTGATAAACCACGTTAACCTTTAACCCTTCACCATTTCTGAAAATTCAGCTTTGCCCTTCTTATTTCTGAGAAATTAGGAACGAGGGATGAGAATGAACGAAAAGAGAGTAAGTGGAGAGATACCGAGTTGTGGTGTTTACTGAGAGTGTATGGAAAAAATAAAAAGAAAAAAAAGAGGAGAAAAAGAAAAAGAAAACTGTGAAAAATAATAAAAAATATGAGGTGCTTCAAGAAAATAAAAAGAAGAAAAAGGAGTGAGAAAAGAAAAAGGAGTGAGAAAAGAAAAAGAGAAGAAATAGAAAAATCAAAAGCTGTTTCCTTTCCGATTTCTCAGAAATTTTGAATCCCAACTTCCAATTCTTTCTTACCCTTACCTGAGCCCCACTACAACCCTAAAAAGACCTTTATGATCTGATCTTGCATTAGTAGCTACCTTGTGGAGAGTAAATATGTGATACTTATGACACTTAATATGACATGCTTAAGATATACAAGTATCTTCTTATGAGATTTATTTTTGTTCATTGATTGCATCGTGTTACATTTATCATGTGAGACCATTTTATTTGCTTTGTATTGATCTCTCACATGTGTGCGAAAACTTACCCATCATCGGAGTGATTTTATTTCAAGAGTATACCTAAAGTGAGGATTGAGTCAAAACAACAGATCCGACGGTTTCCCGTTTGAACTAGTTCTGAGATGGATGAATTTTGGTTTGGTTATGCACACACTTCACATTTAGGCATGAATGGATGAGTTATCTAACGATTTGAGCATTAGACTAATTTGAATGGATACTAGTATGATTAGTATAACATTGTTATTTAAAATTGAGAATTCGCATGTTTAATTGATTAATGATTTTGAGTTTTGAATGTTATATATATTATCAAAATCATATTTTGAAAACTCAATTTTATCGATGGTTTTAAAAATGTATTGAAGTTTGTGGGTAGCTTCGCTGTAAACCCTCAGTAGACACAATTCCTCCACTAGGGATCACCTAGGGGTTTAAAGGCTTGTTGCACATGCTAAGTGCAATCGTGCTCCCTACGAAAGTGGCATTTATTTTTCTTCAGTTTGCTTTGCTTAAGGACTAGCAAAGTGTAGGTTTGGGGGTGTGATGAGTAGTGAAATATGATGATATTTCACCCCTAAATACCTATATTTAATCATTCGATGAAGGCTATCTGATGAGAATTACTAGATTTAAAGTATTTCAGGTAAATACAATCCAAGTGTAAAAAACAGCCCAAGAATTCTGAAAATAATAGCAAAACACTGCAACTTTGGGTCATCAAGAACTTGATGCTACTTGCAGCTCAATTTAGACCATCAAGACGTTCGATTCACGAAATTGCCAAAACACAAACGTTGTAGAGTTTCTGTCAGCTTTCCAACTCTGTAAGAATCATATCAATCCGAGTTCAGAGTAGAATGATATGGCCGAAATACTTAAGCAGTGTCTGATGCAAAAGTGGGCTGGAATTCACGAAAATCTGGGAGGTCGATGCATCGACTCTTTTGCTCGATTAATCGAGGCACAGAGAATAATCTGACACGAAAATGACTTTAAAGGAGATTTTTAGGGATTCTTTGGAGGGTCGATACATCGACCCTGACTTGTCGAGCTGGGACACCTATGCAACTTGGAAACTATTTAAACTCGAACCAACACTTCGAGTAGAGAATAATTTTTAGAGATTTAGAGTTTTTATTTTTTAGAGTAGACGTAGAGATAGAGATATTCTTTATTCTTTTTTAGAGCTTTGTTCCTTTAACTTTTCAGTATTCCTTCCTTCAATTTATTATTTTTGTTCAGTTGATTCCTACTTTAAATTTAAAGATTAATAAAAAGCATTGCTAATTTCATTTCTGAAGATCATCGTACTTATAGATCAAAGAATTTCTATTGAAGTTTGAGGTTTTTTTAATTCATTAAATTGATGTTATTTTCCCTTCCTTATTTATTTATGTCATTTAATTACAGCATGTGTGGCTAATTTCTTAGGGATGGGGATCTAATGATTCCCATCCGATGGATGTACTTCTAATAATATGAATTTAGGATTAAAATATGAGATTTTATTTTATGGTTGTTATGTTATTACGAACGGATGAAATCCCCACCACTAACTGGGATCGAGTGTGCCGAGCCATGCCCTGGATCTCAGATCTGTTACGGTAATTTTACCCCAATCATTGTTATATGGTCTTTTTACTTTCATCATGTGGATCTACTTACGATTATGACCCAGGATCGAGTGTGCCGAGCCATGCCCTGGATCTTGGATCTGTAATGGTAAGTCTATCTTAATTACTCCCTAATCTGAAATCATGTGTGCAGAGCCATGCCCTTGATCTCAGATCTATGGTGGTATTTTTGTTAGAATTTTTACCCACTTTAGGGATAATTTTTATTTGCATCTGAGATCAAGTGTGCCGAGTCATGCCCTTGATCCCTGATCTATATATGAAAATCATCTCTGAAGTTAAGTCCTGATTGCAGGGATGCAACGTGGAACCTATCAGGGTTTTGACCATTTATCTTCCATAAAAGATGTTTTTCTTCGATGGTATATCTCATAGTTTAATCCTTAGATTTGTATTATGGGAAGAACAGACCAAAGATGGGAGGATTTAGTATCTTCATCTTCATCTTCATCTTTACCTTTATTTTTGAATCATAAATTAAATTTTAATTTGTAGTCAGTAATTGTCATCTCACAAAACTAGATCATAATATTGGTGGGGTACTGTTAGATCTTGATAGATTTCTTGAATTACTGTCTTGTCTTTTTAGATCTTCAAAAATAGTCCTCGTGGGAACGATCTCGTACTCTGCACCCACTATATACAATCTGATTCGTGCGCTTGCGAGTAAAACATCACAATTAAAAATCACATCAGTTGCCTACATCGCTAATTCGCTATTAACCATCCAAAAGTAGGTGATTGATCAGATGGCTAAGAATATTTCCCAGAAATTAATGTACCAATCAGACAATCCAGATCAATGGGTATTTTCTATATAATTTTATTTTAAATAAAAAATGATAAATATATGAGAACAATTCAGGAAACCAAAATCCTAAATGCAAAACTCCAAATCCCAAATCAACACAAATACAAACTACAAAGGGAGTCCTAAAAAAACTCAAAATCACACATTCGAATACATTATACAGAAATCACAATTAAACAAAATGGGGTCTTAAAACCCCATAAATACACATCCTTTAAACTCATTACCAGTCCCCAAAGCCTTTAACTTAAATGGTTCTTCCAACAACAGAAAAACATATCAGAATATAAGATTTCAAAGGGGAAAAACAGACTTCTTTGTTTGCAACCTAAGTTTTGTATGCACTATGCACTTATGCAGCCGTATAGCACCACTATCGGTTTCTTATCAGTTCGGTTCGATTTTTTAACGTTAAAATCAAAACCGAATCGATAACTATCAATTTCTATTTTTCAAAACCGAAACCGAACCGAAATTTAGGTCATTTCGATCGGTTTGGACTACTCGGGTCGGTTTTTGCACAGCCCTAGCTTCCACCATTAAAATGTCGCATTTTAATGTGCCATCTAGCACACATCTATGATTAATCTAAATTTTCCAAGTGAATATGTATCGGATTAGGCAAAAAATTTTGTATGACACCTAATCGATCTTCTCCAACGTGTTGTCGCACCCGAACGTCGTGATGGGTAAGATATGGTGCCCACCAAGTAGGAACACATTACGCATGATTCGGCTGAACCCGAGGTGCCCAACTCGGTTTTAAAAATTGGATCAGGTGGGTCCCTTATCAGGTTGACCGGCCCATTGACAACCTTAGAAATTATAATTATACACAATGAGCTGCCAGCTGACAAACGTGTACCACGTAAACGGATATGTATACTGTTTAGACCATGCGTGTGACTTAAGGTCCACCTAAGTAGACGACAGTTGATTTGCTGATTGGTGGCAAAAAAGAAAATATTTGAATCGTTAGTAAGAGGAAAGGGAAATGGATTCAAAGAGACCGCGTTTATCTTGTTGGCTAAGGGCCCTCGGATTGTTGGGTTCTCATTGAAACTTAGGCTTGTCAACACTTGGGGTTTATTCGAGAGTCAAGAAGTCTTTCTAAAATCGGTTTTCTCAACATTTTCTTAAGAGTTTCTTCTGTTGGGGAGTTTTTCTTGGGTTGCCGGTTCTACTGACATTTCCCGTTGAAAGAGATATATTTTATTGGAAGATTTTTTCGTAGGAAACCTAATAAATTGAGCTATTGAGAGTATAATCCACTACTAGAAAATCAGTAAATTAATTCTTTAAAAAAGTGTGAGCCAACGTCTTTATTAACTATCAACTGCCGCAATTAAGCATATGGCTAGTAAGAGTTCATCGTCTCTATTAATTTAAGCATATAATAATTAAATAAATAACTCAATTAAATTCATTAAGCCTAGTGTCTTCATGAACCTGTAAAACCAACTATTACTACAAAAAAATAAGACCATTACAGCAATTTTTTACTACAAAAAACTGCCGCTATTAATAAAAAAACTATTAAGATTATTAGCAGCAAAGGTATTAGCGGAAGTTATTTTTTTAATAGCGACAGTTTTTGACTACCGCTAAGTCTTATTTTTTGTATTGTATATGGTAGAATTTCTTATCAAAAAAAAAAAAAACTATATTATAGAATTTAGTACCATACCGTAACTCAGTTCATGTTCCTCTCAATCAAGACCGTCAAATAAATGGGTCTTCTCTTTTATGGACCATGAACCAATAGCTATAGGGATTAGAAAGTTATGACCAGTCACGCAACGTCCCCATGTATCGACTCGATTGGCTTCGGCTTGGGAAGGTCCATAACTGAAAACAAATCGAACTTTTTAGTTTTTCATTTTGCCAAACCGATAATCTTCCAAACTAGACGAAAACCGATGGTTCGGTCTGGTTTTGTCAATTCGGCCCAAAAAATGCACAAACCGGTGTAGGATCGACATTGTAGTGTTGGACTCACTTTTGCCGCAGCTTGTACCGCAACCCCAGGGACAACAACAACCCCAACCCCGATCCCCTCAATTCCCACTTGTGCCCCTAGACTTTCATGTCCCAACCCAACAAAGGGCTTTTGCACCACCACCAGTCCATGGGCCTGCCCCAGCAGTAGTTCCCGCTCATCATCCACCAGCAGGTCGAGTCCATTGTTGGTCTGCACTTGTAGTACCACCTTATCTACCTGGATACTTCGTACTCCCCTATCAACCCTTTATAGGCAAAAAACATCAACGAGGAGTGCGGCACAGCCTCGTCTTAGTAAGCTCAGACTCTTCTTCTTCGTCTGAGAGGGAGCTACTGATGCCCCGACGTTGTGATTTATTCAACAATTTTGACGTTGCGACTGGGTCCCTGAAGTGTACTACGACTTCCTCCCACTCATTTGATGGTAACAACGATGACGATGCCTCTTCTCCTTTAGCATATTAGTTTTCACGTTTAGTAAGAACTTGCCTTTTATTATGGATTATATTAGGCCAAAAATTTGTATATTATGGCATAATCGAATATGCTACTATGGTTTTCCAGTTTGTAATATTAGTAAGCTTCTATTCGCACTACTTTTTGCTCTAATTCTAACGTACACATAACATACTAACAATCGTATTAAAAATGTGACGACCCGACTTTTCTAATCCCTCAGGTATAGGAAAGGCCGGTTCGCCAACCTATCGAATAAACGATAAGCCGGACAAACAGGGCACATATCAGAGTAAAGAGCAATAAATATCCATAGCTAAAATAAATGCGGAAGCAATTAAAAGTAAAGAACCACCGATGATGGCCGACCATCATCGAAACATGGCTCAAAACAGAAATCAACGTCAAGTATAAAACTATGATATCCAATTAAAATGGGCCCACAAATCCAAGTCTAACTCTCATCACAAATAAGAAAATCAGTAAGTTCTATACTGGAAAAAACTCCTCAGGAGGAACCTCAAGCTCTTCCTCAGGCACGTAGTCAGGATCAATCTCACAAATTAATAGCCAATGGGTGAGCTAACCAACAAAGCTTAGTAGAAGAAAGACATCTACGGCATTTTACTTTAACTAACATGGTTTTAAAACCAATATCGGAATATAGCTTGTCAAACATATAAGCAGATAATAAACTGAATTTAGGTACCGAAATCATATGTAAGATTTATTTCTAAATGTGTGAAAACAGTTTCAAGAACAGATGCAGTGTTTCAGTGTCTTAGTTTCTCTAACTTCTATATGCAAAGTTCAGTAATTCATGACTTAATCCTCAACTTAAAATACCTCCCGAGTAAACTATATCTCGAGAGCAGGAATATAGCCGATGGGAACCCCTACCTACCATCATCGTTCATGAACTCTTTTTCAGGATGCAACAAGCCCCTGCGTAATGAGGGAAACTTGTGCCAGGAAATTATTCAGGAATTTTTGAGGAGTCGTTCAGGTCAATCATAAAATAAATGCAGATACTAATATAAATCAGATGCAAGTCTCTTATACATAGTTCAGGTTCTTGATTTCAGATTTTCAGAGCTTAAGCAGATTCAGGTTTCAGGATTCAGGTAGATTTTGATTTTCAGTCATTCATATCAATTTCAGTTTACAGATGTGATTTCAATGGCATATGCAAGTTCAAAGATTTTAATTCAAAATATCCATGCGAATTAAAATAGAATACTGTAAAGATGAGATTCTCCTACCTAAAACTCGGAGTTATGCGAAGTCAATTAAGGTCCTATTGATGGCCTCTCGCCCTCAATCTACATCACAATATACGTTCATGCATTAAGATTAACTCTAATTACTAATAATATAGACCTATTTAAGTGTTTCCTCAAAAACAAGTCAAAACAGGCAAGTTGTGCCAATCCTAGAATTTAACGTAACATTCTCATATATTTTTGGCCATCAATAGGATTGATCCATGAGTTTGTCAAAACATGAAAGTTGTAGATTTCTCCATTAGCTTTCCAACTCAAAAAGAATCGTCTCAATCGGAGTTCGGGATAAAAAGTTATGACTAAAATACTATGGCAATATCGGAGTTCGGCAATACCTCGCTCGAGCGATGATAATAGCTCGCTCGAGCGAGATCCTTCAGAACTTTCTCGCTCGAGCGATGACAAAAGATCGCTCGAGCGAGGGCAGAGAATGCCTTTTTGAGTATTTTAGTGTATCCTCGCTCGAGCGATGATAATAGCTCGCTCGAGCGAGCTACAGCGACGCTATTTCGCTCGTTTTTACCCGAATCGAAACCCATACATCCCAAAGCAAAACCCATGGCTAATCTAATGATTTTAATCAAAAAGTTTAATTTAAACGTACCTTTAATCTAAGGATTCCTAGATTAGAAATGAGTCACGCGAATGGAGCTTCGGAACGAAACCGACGGTTTCCTCGATGATTCGCGCCGCGATTGATCCCACGAGTTCACAAAGACAACTCCAACACGTCCCCAATGATCTCAACCTCTCCCAATAGCCAACTACGAATCCAAGGTTGATTCAAGTTCTTTCTAAGGTTCAAGTGTTTTCAACAAAGAGGGTTCTAGAGAAGGAGGTTTTCTAAACCGATCTCCTACGATGATTGAAGAAGAGAGAAGACGGAGTTTCACACGGTTGGGTAACTATCAAACGACTACGGTTCTTCACAGCACTCACGTCTCTTCCTCTCTTAACAAAACCTAATATAATACGGGAATACAATTCCTTCTTATAATAGGATTGCTCACAAAGTTAAGCACACACACACCTCTTATGTATTATACACTTCTAATTTTAAAACTCAAGCCCGGTGTTGAGCGGCCACACCGAGGTCGGTGCACAACTTTTGCACGAGGGTCCAAATGGGCTCTAAATCAAAATCTGTCCGCACAATCACATCTAGATAAAAATCCAAAACAATTGGTGACGTCGGTTGCCGAGCCGAATACACACGCGGGGTCAGTCTAACTCGGGTTCAAAATACGGGTCTTTACAAAAAAACTCATATTAAAATTGTATTTTGAGAATCTACTCAACAAAAGTCTTCAACACATTACTGATTAAACATATATAAAATTTGATGAACATCCGATCAATATAATCTATGACAACCCGAATTTCTGCGCCCGAAAATTCGTGCCATCAAGATCATACTCTAGATGATCCCGAGAACAAATCACGAAGTGTCTGCTCATATAGCGGAAAACAAACAGACACTGTCCAACAGTGGTAGATCAAGTCATTACACAAGGCTTTATAATTGAAAGAAGCAATGAACAAAACATGTATCTATGTATATATCTCAAAAAGTATACATTCCCAAAAAGGAACCAAGAAAAACCACTGGTGATGGACATCCATCACCCAAAACAATGGTTCATGATAATGGTTCATGATAATGGTTCTAATAGAATGTATAATAATACAATAAAATAAAGTCTACAAAAACTAAATACAGAAAGTGGCCACCAGACACACAATAATCCAGAATATCATACAAAATCTCCAAAACAAATGACAGCCAGTACCCAGACTAGGGATAAAAATCGTCCGCCTGGACGTCTGTCTCCTCGTCCTCAGCCTCAGCCTCTAGATCAGGCTGGTAATCAGGATCGCTCTCGGCACCTGAAACTCTAGCCTCATAACCTATAATTATTGTAAAAACAGGATGAGCTACATCCTAGCTCAATAGAAGAATCCCAACTAAAACGTAATGAATATGCAAGACATGATATCTCAAAGCAAGAAATCAAATCAGAACATACAAACAGGGCAAAATCAGATCAAATACTGAGCTTTTAAACAAGAATTAGATGTTATGTAAGAATATATATCAGTGACTTAAATTGTATATGTTTTCTAACTTAAAAAACTCTCGTGAATATATAACACGGAGTAAACAGAAATCTACCGATAGGAAACCCCAATCAATCGTCGTTCACATGAACAATTTCAGGGTGCATCAATGCCTCATATATGGAGTGCAATTGTGTCGAGGGATTACAAAGCAGATGCACAAGTGTGTCAGGCACAGATATACCGCCGAGTCGGTGGGGATCATCTGGTTAAATCATCAAATCACATAAATACATAGACTTCACAAATCAGATAGCAGAAATCAGGAGCAGGTCTTAGAATACAAAATCAGAAAACAGGAATCAGAGATAAGAGAAATTTATGATATGCTAATATGCTTGTTAAAACAGAAATCAGGATGCAGATATGAAAGAATCATGAAATCTTAGTAAAAAACAGTTTAAGTTAGTTTTTCCCTACCTCAGGTCAGACCTCTTTCTAAACAAATCCAAAGCTTTTCAAAGCGTCATGGTCTCATGGTCTGATCCTAGACCATAAATATAGTGTACTATGTGTCAGATATGTCAAAATATCAACTGGCGCAGTGTCCAATGGTGTTCAATTTAAAAAAATAAAACAGGTTAAAAACAAGGGTGATTGATCGATTAACACGCTTATTGATCGATCAATCCTTCTCTTTGATCGATCAATGTCCCTATTGTTCAATCAATACCCTCAAACTACTTCATAAGCAACAGATGTAGTTGATCGATCAATAGCCTTTATTGATCGATCAACACCCTTCATTGATCGATCAATACCTGAATTGATCGATCAATAGCTCCTTTCTCCTCACACTTTGATAGAGTAAAATTGATCGATCACCAGCTCAGTTGATCGATCAATGACCTTATTGATCGATCAACAACCTAAACTTTCAAATTTCCCTCTTCCTGTTCTCATTGTCATTTTATACAAATTGATCGATCAATGCCCTCATTGATCGATCAATTCATGTCAGTGATCGATCAATACCATTATTGATCGATTAACCTACGCCATTGATTGATCACTCTCTCTGTGATCGATCAACACCCTTTGAGCCCTTAACTTTCAAGAACAATTACTCCTCTGTTCTCTTTTAAGGCTTATATGAATTGATCGATCAATACCCTGATTGATCGATCAATACCTCTCATTGATCGATCAATCTGGTATTGATCGATCAATAATGACAGTTCCTCTGTCATTAATGGAGGTCACTCCTTTGACCTTATTTCAAACCCTTTCTCATTAATGGTTTCCAACCATTTCTTCACACGCATAAACACATAATAAGGGGCTTTAAACCTATCTAAATTAGATGCACAGACATACCTTTATTTGGGCCCTTTCGGGGATCCGACAAAACGATCCGGAAGAGGGTTTCGGATCCGAAACTTGGGCTTTATCGCCGGTGTGGCTCTGACCAGGAATTTATCGACTCCGATTTAGCACACAGAGGTCTCACACACACAGACTACACTTGAGCTCGTTTTATTGAACTCACCCTACCTCTAACTCAACTGACACATGATCTCAGTATTCCTAACCATATTTCCTCGAAGGATACACTCGGGACCCAACCAATCCACAGGATTCTAGCTCAAGAACAAGAGGAAGAAGAAGAAAAAAGATCTCTCCAGGTCTCTTCCTTCCTTTATAAGCTACCTAAACTGAAATATCTCTGATATTTCAGTTTACACCCTAAGTTTGACTCTGGTGCGAATCGTGAACACGATCACTACGGCGTAACATGCCGCATCGACGTCCTACACGACTCGGATCTAAGCGAGAATTCACACGTGAATTCATCTACACAAGGATTAATATTATCTCTTATAATATTAAATTCAAAATTTTAAATATGTCTCGCTTTTCGTGTCGGGCACGTATATCGAAACAGCTAATTTCTTGTTCAGAATTTTAGGGTCGTTACATAATCGCTTCAATGAACGACATAAATACATGCGCAGAGAAGAAGACATTGCTGTTTCTGACATTTTCTTGAGAAAGTGATGAACACAAGAAAAAGTTAAAAACAATAAGAAGGTGAGTTTTTGAGTAACTCAAGATCGTTTGCAAGGAAAATAATTTTCTGTGAATTTGAAGTTTCTTCGTAGAAATAGAGGTGCTCATTTTCTAAGATTTCCACATAAATGCTCAAAAAATGTCAAACGAGGCGTTAACCTTTACAGCCAAGGCTAAATTTTGAGGGCCTTATGATAGGGCGTAGGCCTTTCAGTAAAAACTCTAAAATTTTATGGCAAGGCCCGATACGTCATTACAAGTTTCTAATGATAAACTTTTAATTATAAACCCTCCATCGACATCAAAAAATGTCATCTAATTCCTCAGTGGTATAAGCGTAACTCCACGTGGCATTGAAACACTATTTTGATGCTACATGAAATTAGGACACATTCAAATATTACAAGTTTGAATAGGGCATGGTCCAAGTGTATCAGTCCACGGAGGACCGATAAGTATTGGCTGATACGATGCGATACTAATAAAAAAAGAGAATCAAATGAAGGAGCTGTCAGCCGATAACCAATCTGTATCAGTCGATAACTGCTATGGATCGGCCAATACCGATACCACAACGGCCCTAATTAGCCAAGATACCGATATGTATCGCCGATACGAATCGGTATCAGTTGATACTTGATACCATGGGCACAACTGATTTTTCCATTGTTCTCACCATTGACTGCCATGAATCAGATGATGGAGATCGTTTTTAGTCCCAATCTTTCACACAATAGACCTTTTCTTTAATGAATGGTGAGGCCCCTTCGACCTTTAAAAAAAAAATTCTTTCACACAATAGATCTTGAGATCATGGGACGCCTATCAGATAGATGGTCAATTGTATATTTCCCGTCGCACACATCTCTGTTCATAGTGTACTGTATGAAGGGTACTTAGGCATGGTATAAAAAATCGGCCGATACTGATACGCATCGGTATCTCAACTTAGTATCGGATATCGTATCGGCCAATACAGTATCGATTTTGGCCGATAAATCTATTATTTATTTATTTATTTTTAAAATAGGCCGATATGTATCAGTATCGGCCGAGTCGTATCAGTCCTAGATCGATACCCAAGTCCAATACCGATTTGGACACCTTGTTCTTAGGTCACTTTTGCCAAATTCTAAAGAAAACTTACTGCTTCAAATCAGACGATGAAGGTTGTTTTTCGTCCCAATCTTTCACACAACAAATCTTGAGATCATGAGTCTATCATCCGACGGTCAAATATTGATTCCGTAATAAAAATTTGACTATATAATGGCTATGATTTCATCAAATTTTATAACTTTCTAGCGTCACCCATCTGAAAATAGTCGATTCATTGGACGGTCCAGATCGTTATACACATACCGTACATTTTTTATAAAGATAAGAGGGCACCATCATCTCCGATGGTGCTGAACTCTAAAAAGGAATAGTGATGGGTTTGTTTTGTTTACACTTTAACGGTATATGATGCAGCACATCAAGAAGCACTGAAGAAGAAAGTAGAGTCTCGATTAAGACACGTGAACAATCAGCAGAGCCTCAAAAAAAATGCCAGCTCGGCCAATGTCCTTCAGGCATGTACACTGTTAGGCCACGTGTACCTTCCAATTGGCATGTGGGTCCCGCGGCAACCGAATGGGATCAGATGACACGTGGATTTTAGAGATGGGTGGTGGGGAAATTGTTTATTTATTTAATAGCTTTGGTGGTTATTTTTATTTTACTTTTTGAATTTTAACTTTTACTATTTTTGAGGGGAGCAAAAAATGGCTCTGGGGTTTTACGTTGAGAACTTGAGATACATGAGATGGTCGTATCATATGTGTATTATTTAGTGTTTCTCTAGGGGTTCTTTTGTCACCAACTTGTAATATTTAACACCCATTAGTAAATCATTGTTAAGGGTTGTTTTATTACTTAGTTTTTTTAGATATAGATGTCAATCATTGTTTCACCATGTGAAAACGCGAAAAAAAATTCCAATCAATGTCGTTTTTAAATAACGATAGTCTTCGAGTCTTAAGAGTTTGGTTTAAAATTTTGACTGATATTTTAAAATATCGGCTGAATTATATCGGTTTCGATCAGCATCGAAATAATAATTCAAATTATTGTTTCAGCTTGGCCAAAATATTAGAAGTTCAAAATATCGGTTGGTAATCTAAAATTATCGGCCAATAATTTCAAGGCTATTTTTAGAGTCTTTTGCAAAAAACAAAAAAAAAAATTGGCACAAAAATTTAGGCCGAAATTATGAAATTTCGATCAAATTTTTGGTTTCAGTCATGCTTGAAACTGATATTTTGATCCTTGCTCAAGGGGGCTGTTTTAAAAAACGCAGTAGTTTTCAAAAATGACGCCTTAAAATTATCGTTATTTTCTCGAAGAACGACAGGCATCAACTGTCAAACAATAATAACAGTTCATGCAATCATTTTATGTCCAAGGTATCAAATATCGGCCGATACCGATACATATTGATTTTTGGGAAAACCGATATGTATCGGTGCCGATACGTATCGGCATCCAACTCGGTATCGGTATGTATCCGCCGATACGTATCTTTTTTAATTTTAAAAAAAAAAAAAAAAAATAGGCCGATACGTATCAGTTTCGGCCGATACGATTCGTATCGATCCTCCAAGTACCGATACCCAATACCAATACCGATACCAATTTTGTTAAATTGATTATGTCTTTTTCAATAAAAAAAATATATGTCTTTATTTTTAATCAATGTACATAATTGATCTTTCATTCAAAATAAGGATAAATTTTGTGAGTACAGAAAGGACGATAGTTTTGAGCAGTAATATATATATATATATATATATATATATATATATATATAAATTTCATGATACATTATATCATTATTTTTTGAAATTGCATCTGAAAAAATAAGACTGATAACCATCCAAATTCACAAATTTACAAATTCTCCAAAATAAGATCAACATCTTTAGATAAATAGATGGAATAATCATTAGGGTAGCTGTGCACCCCTCCTCGGCTTCACGATTTGTGGCGGCGCCGAGGCAGCGCGGATGCACACCGCCTTTGATAATCAAGCATTTCAATCTTTTAAATTATTTCTCAAACTCCGTTAAACCATGATTCACATAATTTACCATATATATATATATATATATATATATATATATATATATATTTCTAAAATATCGCGGAAAATGCTTTTTGTTTCTCATAATTGAGGAAAACGTTTTTTATTTCATTTTCAAAGTAATTGCGGAAACATTGTTTAAATACATTTTTATTTAAATTCCTAGTCACTTTAGCCTAATCGAGCAAACTCGGGCTTACAACTTTAACGTAAGTAAATACTACTAAGTGCAGAATTATAAATAAAATAATTCAAAGAGATTTTTTCAAAAGTTAAACCTTGAAAAGCCAACATACTTTAAAGTTCCAATACAAGTTACATCAATAGTTTTTCTCAAAAGTATTGGATTTAAAACAATAAACAATGAAAGAGAAAGATTCTATCAAAATCAGGTGTGTAAGTGTTGGTAGCTCTTATAAGTAAAATGAGCTCCAACTGTCAGCTCAATGATCGCTCCTGGATCCTTCATTGTCCAGCTCCTCTAGCTTTGGTTTGGTGGCTGCTAACTGTTTTCTAAAATTTTTGGGTCATTAAACGACTGTAAGCGATGAATCTTAATAAAGTCTTAACGAATTTTGTAATGGATTTTCAATACAAGTAGTATAAGAGAATTTCATATATACAAATGCAAGTGAGGTTTCCAACAATAGTGAAGCATATAAATTGCTTATGATTAATTAAGATTAAACTAATGTCAAACAGGAATTCTAAGTATGATGACATTAAGCAAATTCTATCTAGCATGAGGATAAGTAATCATAATTCGCACAAACATTCAAATTATCATACCACATTATTAACTAAGTATGAAAATATTATTCTATAGATTTACAAGTATCAAGATTTACAAGGTACGTTAAATTTCATAGGATTATTTATACGTCAATTACTGCTTTGTTACACCTAGTTTATTAGTTACGTTATTTATTTATTAGTGCCTTTTAATTAATTCGGTGTGATACCAGACACCAACCATGATCCAAGATTCAAGATTACAGATGTCAATATTGTGCAGACAAATGTTGGGACTCTCCGTCATTTAGTTAATCAAGACAAAAATTAATGACCTTGTTGGTCTAACTAGACCCAATCCTCAACTGATATTTAAATAACTCTTTCAAGTACGAGGTTCTCATACAAGCTTGCTCATGAGAACATCGATAACCTATGTGAGGTTTTTACGTTCAAGATAGTATCCTCTTACCACTTTCGAGATTTTAGGATTATTTATCAAATAATTAATATTTAAGATTCAATATATTCAAGATTTTCATATTTGAATTCAGTATTCAAGTATACTTCTTTTAGAAGTCCAATATTCAATTTCTAGATCAAGATCCCTTGCGGGTTCAGATTCAAGTACCCATTTCGAGTTCAAGTTCAAGTTCAAGTTCAAGTACTAGTTCAAGTTCAAATTCGAATGTCACTGACACTACAAAAAAATGAACTTTTAGCGACACACTTTTTGAGGCATTTGATGAAAAACACCGCGAAAACAAATTATTAGTGTCATTTTATGATAAAGCATCGCAAAATATGCGAAATAGTTGAATCCCACCTAATATTTGCGCTGGTTTCCCCAACAATTTCCCGCATATAACACTCATTGTCTAAATACATACAAAGACACCTCATAAAACCCCTCACTCTTTCTCTCTCGACCCGACGCCAAACGCGGGATATATTCCCGCCCAAACCCCTCTCCGTCGATGAGAGACGCGGAGACCCTATTTCCCACCCAAACCCACTCTCTCTCTCTCTCTCTCTCTCTCTCTCTCTCTCTCTCTCTCCAAAACCACTCTCTTTCTCCACCACCGAAACCCTATTTCCCACCCAAACCACTCTCTTTCTCCATCGATCCATTGGCGTTGCTCGCAATCGGATTCCATCGCTCATTTGCCATTGTTCGCAATCGGATTCCAACGATCCATTGCCGCTGTTCGAGATCTGAGAATTGGAACATCAAAGATAGATTGTCAATCTCGAAACACCATGCGTATATCTCGGAACACGGTGCTTAGATCTCGGAACGCCGTTGAGGTATCTTTTTGATTTTAGAGCTGAAATCTCTAGACCTAGAATCTATTGTATGTGGTTTGAAACTTGATAGCTTTATGCTTATTGTAGTTTATTGCTGCGATTCATGTGATTTGTACCGTGAATTTATGATTTTTCTCTAAGAATTGATCTAGGTTTTATTTTTTTCTCTTAGATCTAGGGTTTTATTCTTAAATTGGGTTTATTTTTATTATTTCTTCATTTTCTCTGATTTTCCTAAATTTTATAGTTGTTTTGAAAGATTTTCCTTTCTGATTAACTCACATTCTGACTTAGAGACCATTCTTCCAATGTGTTTCTGCATTGAAGGAGATTTTTTTTTTTTTTTATCTTTTAGAGTTTTTAATGGTAGTGAGCTTTATTACAAGAATATTGTTTTTCATTTTTATTTTATTTTATTTTTTAATATTTGAAACATGGGCAGTTAAATTGCATTTTTTTTTAGTATTTATTCACATTTGAATGACAACCTTTTCAATGGGTCGTGATCTATTGTAGTTATGTGTTCACCTTCAAAAGTCCATGAGCTTGGCGATTATGTGGACACACCACAATGCATGGATCATGTACCATGGGCAGTTAAATTGCATTTTTTTTAGTATTTATTCAGATTTGAATGACAACCTTTTCAATGGGTCGTGATCTATTGTAGTTATGTGTTCACCTTCTGAAGTGCATGAGCCTGGCAATCATGTGGATGCACCACAATGCATGGATCATGTACCAATGCAAAATTTTCATGTTTGTAGTATTTGCAAATAAATCACAGTGTTTCAATGGAACAGACTCTCCTGACCAAAATGGTGTTCAAATGATCTTACATCATTTATGGTTTAAGATGTGGGTGATCCAGACCATCAAATTGATAGATCATAGATTGGCGTGCAACAAGCTCAAAAATGGTGTTTTAGGGAGATTTAAACCATCCGATCTATGGGCTTTAATATCAATCGTTGTTTTCAGTTTTAATGGCCAATATTAAAGTTCATCAATCAGATGGTTCACATCCACTTATAGGCTGTTTCTTGGGGCTGAGACATTTTCCAATGATAGATTGCCACTTGGACAATTTTGATTAATTACATATGTTCACCACATGGCATAATGATAATCACACTTCAATGGTGTGAGATTAAAAATCTAACTTTAATGGTATAAGATCCTTTAAACACCATTCTGGTGTGTAAATGTCGGTCGGGAGCCATTATCCCTATATCAATTAATGTAGACTTTTTAGAAATTTGATATTTTAGAAAAAAAATTGTAATTATACTTTCTCAGTTGCTATTTCTTTTCCTTACTCTTGATTCTTCCTAATTATTTACTGAAGTTATGACAAATTGCTGAATTGTCACACTTTGCCAACTGATTCCCTAATTTAAACTTGGGGAGACCTAAGAATAATAATGCATTGAGGGGTCAAGATGTAGGTTAGAATTAATGTGAAGAACGATATTAAAGGATTCCCGATCAAAAAAAAATATTAAAGGATTCCCTGGTATAAGTGAAGAAGTTAGAACATATCATGTAATGATAACGACACTCAATCTGTAAACGTTCTGCACTCCTCACTATCATAACTTTGTTTTTTCGTGTTATTGAAAAGTTGTTCTGTTTGCAAGATGATCTTTGGGTGAGCACAATGAATTTTGTTGGTATTGTTTCCATTTTACCTTGTAAGCCTTAAGCAACAACAAAGAACTACTTTGCAAATATTTTCGTATAGGCCACATGCTACACCAAAGAACAATGGTATTGTGATCATATGATGCCTCTTTACATTAGTAAGAAGGAATTGCTCAGTGATCACTGCCACTGTACATAATCTCTTCCTATGCAAATATTTATTTATTTATAAATGAATGATATTTAACTTTTTCCTTCCAAATTTTTCCTACTTCACATGGTAAAATTGTTTCTAAACTTGGGCATGAAACCCATAGATCATTTTAAAAAAAGAAGAAAACTCATCTCTACTGCAGAAATAAAAAAATTGACTATAATCAATTGTCTATTTTTCAAACAGTATTAATCACAAGGTGGAGATTAGAATCTTCTTTTGTTTTTGTTTTTTCTTTTTCTTTTTTTTGAAATTGATCTCTATATTGTCCCCTTAGTCTGTGTATCACCAAAACAGAATTTTGGGTGCCACATGGCACCTTTTTAGACAGCTTGGAGGACAGTGAAGGTCCTCCATTGGAGAACCTTACTTTTTTCCATTTATTTATATAAATATATTTGTAAATTCTGCATGGCGGTTATTATGAATCTATATTGATTTAACTCGCCATTAGTCTTAAGAACTAGCACATGTCCATATGGTAGTACAGTTAAGTTGGCAGAAAGAGTTCTTTGATAAATTGTTATTAATATACTGCAAAATTCAGTTGCATGTTTAAAGTTCAATCCTCATTTACACATGTAGTTCCAGTGATAGTTTCCTGCAAAATTATCTATCAAAATCTGTCCACCATTTATAATTTGCCATATAACACCACCGGGTATGGGGCTAAGGTATGTAGCCTGCTATATAAATGGGCTAGCCCGAACTGGACCGAAAAATATGTTTGGCCGAGTATGGGTTAAGTTCCAAATGCCCGATTAAAAATTGGCCCAATCTGAATATGGCAGTAATTTGTTCAATTAAGTTCTTTTATATAGAAACTGTCGGGCTGATACATAAATGAGCTCGCCCGACCAACCCAGCCCGATTAATAGTTGGGCTGAATATGACTAGCTCTAAGAGATGTGTGGCCTATCTAAGTGCCAATCCAAACCCGGCTTCCCATTGGACCAAAATGCCATCAGAAGGGAAGGGAGTAACAACAGAGGGCCCTGTCTCCGTCTGTGGTGAGGGGAATAACACATAACTGTCAAGCACCTTTTTTTGAACTATAATGAAGTTGCTCAATGGACCGTTAAAAACTTTTTAAACTTGATGGTTTGGGATCATTAGACTGTGGTTTTTCTTCGTTATATTAGCCATTCATGAGTTGTCCCATACTCCCCTCAACTGGATGATCCAGATCAATGAGCATGTCCATAATTTCCTTTTGTATGCTATTTCAACATTTATGGATGTATATTTTAATCAACACTAGTTAACAAGTTATCTTCCTATTTGTTGTGACAATTATAAGGTGCTTAATTCAAGAGACTATGACATGGGTTATAAGCTTTGTGCTCCAGCCAATGACAATCAAATGAAGAAGACCTACAAAAAATTATTGAGTGGGCATATCAGAGAGAGCTCAAGCCGATAACATGTCTAAACCATTCTTTTATCCTTGGAACAATCAAGAAGGGTCTCCAATTTGTTTTACAACAGATATAGGCATGCTTTCCCTGCTTCTCAAAACCATGCATTTATTTTTTCTATCAGAAATCGAATTTGTAGAAAGTTATTATTTTTTTTCATGAGCTTTTAGTTTCGAAGTTACCACTAACTTTTAAAAACAGACCGGACACTAAACCTGCAAGGATTCTGCATGGTTTGGTTGGATCGGCTCCAATCAGGTTCAACCCAACTGGTTCGAGAAAATATTTAATAACAACCTCATTATATGTTAGCTTCAGTGTAAGTTTTTAATGTATATATTTTAAATAATACTGCATCTTAAAGGATTGAAGTCTAAAATGGTATATTTTTTGTGCGTCTTGGGGCAGATGGAAGGATTGAAGTACTCTGTTGGGAGCTTAGTATGCCACTATTGTATATGTCAGTTGTTGCCTGGTTGTAGACTCTCTTCAAGCCATTATACCCAACATGTTTTTAAGAATTACTGACCAACAACATATATTGATGTATTTGCAAGTTTAGGTTCTATATACTATCTTGTGAGGTTTTCACATCTGGTTCTCTTTGGTGCTCCTAGACATGTCTTGCCTCATCAACCTGAATCGCTGCTATCAATCTCACTTGGTGGTTCTAATTCTAATTATGTCTTGATTTGGATACCTCCCAATGTCACACGGGTGATCACCTAAGCGTAATGGGGACCACCTAGGCTAAGGTCATCTAGTGACCAGACCCGAATCGCTTGGGCACCTAGAGGCTGACTATGGCACGTACAGGCAACTAGAGATGGCAATGAATAAGGCTTGTGTTGGGCCCTAAATGGGCCTTAAATAGACTGATTTTAAATTGGACCTAAGAGAATAGCAAAGCCTAGTAATTAAGCCTAGATATCAGGACTAGAACTGGCCCATTTATTAGGGCCTAGTGGGTTTGGGCTCGGTCTTAATGCAAATGCTAAATACGGTTAAGCTCATCTAATTTAGTTCTCAGGTCTGAGGTGCCAGAAAAGACCCAATCCACAAAATGAATTAGACAAAGCCAGCTGAGGCACGACAAGCTACCCAACCCTGTGCAACCTTATAGCTAGAGGTCAAGTTCTTATTATTGTGACCTGATTTCCAAAAACCCTTCAGTAGCATCATGCTGAGAGTCATCACTCGGCAATTGCCTGCAAGGCTGCAATTTGAACGCCAAAAGACCTCAAAGATTTTTTAAGCTATTTTCTCTTTCACAAAGGGAAATTGAGTATAAGTATAAATTTTGTAATACATGATACCTCTAAAGTCTTCAAACAGCAATTTCTCGAATTTTCAATAGGAATGAACGGATAGAAACCATGATAGATCCAAATCTTGAATTATTTTAGGAACGTTGAACATCTTATTCCACAAACTCATTCCAATGATTCCATTAGCGATGCAAATAGTTCATAATTTTACGTTGGATGTAATTGAGTGAGTGATTTTTAAATTTCTTTGGACACACACCTTGCCAACAAATTTTGGTTGAAGTTCTCTAATCTTAACCCAAATGTTGTTGCTTTTAGATAAATTCAATGTGCTTTAGGTTTTATTCATGTATGCGTCTTCATCTGGAGAGGCCTTGTTCTTGTTGTGGCAGCTTGAAGGTACTTTTTTATTAGGTGCCTAGTCTGTTCATGGCATATTTAATAAACGAGGTTGGATTTATTAAAACCGAAAAATCTCACAATGAAGAGGGTTGCATTCCCCTATAATATTACTATTGTGCCAATTTTTTGTTCATTCTGTACTTCAAATTGCTTGTTATAATACTTTTGATGGTTTGCTTGTTTCATTAATCTCATGTTCTTTATACAGTGAAATCCGCAAGTATCAGAAGAGCACTGAGCTTTTGATTAGGAAACTCCCATTCCAGAGGCTGGTTCGTGAAATTGTTCAGGACTTTAAGGTGAGAGAAAGAAGGTTAATTTTTTTATATATTATTTGGATTCTGTATATTATTGCGAACACTGTTCTATTTTTTTGCTTACGGTTTATGTGTTGTTCATGTGAGGGGGTGTAGACGGATCTTCGTTTCTAGAGCCATGCAGTTCTCGCACTGCAAGAAGTAGCGGAGGATTTGAGGACACAAATCTCTGTGCTATCCATGCCAAGTGTGTCACCATCATGCCCAAAGACATTCAGCTTGCCGGGAGGATTCATGGCGAGAGGGCTTGATTGATGGGTGTTTTCTGATCTCCACCCTGCAGTCATCACTATGCAGTAGCTATACATATTAGCTTTTAGCTATATAGGCACTTTTCTCAGGTACATTGGTTTGGCAGAATATGAAAAGGATTGCTACTTTTCTTTTTGGGTTGTTTGGAGCAGAGGACTAAGGACCAAGTTGGTTGTTAGCTGTTGGTAGGTTCTGCTTATGATTTGTTTGATCTCGGTGTCGGTGACTTAACTCTTAGAGTATTCTAAAGCTCCGGCTATCGTGGGTTGCCGAGTGAGCTCCCTACAATGAAGGGATAAGTGCAAGAAATCCAGACCCAACTAGCTGAAAAAACAGCCATGATGGACGCTCAAATAGAGAAAAAAGTAGCAGAAAGAATGGCCATATTGGAGGCCCAAATGGAAGAAAAGTTGGCAGAAAAAACGGCTGCAATGAAGTCCAAGATGCAAGAATTTATGAAGATGATGCAAAGTTTAACACAGGTATATGTAACTATTCTTTTCTTTTTTTTGTAGTATTTATTCATTCAGATACAATTAAAAAAAGCTAATAGTTATTATCCCATTTGAGATTCTGCAATTCCCTCTTCTTTTCAGGGATATTATGCTCATGTCATAGCAGGGATATTATGCTCTCTGTTGTACTTGGTGTTTTGAATGAATGTTTTGCAAATACAGCATGACTGTTTACAATTGGGAAATGGTGTTCAGTGACATGGAAGTTGGCAATGAAAGAGTTGCTAGCAGTTCCAAATCTCCATTTTCAAATCACATATTTAAAATTGCTTTGCAAGATATAGTTTTGGTATGGGTATATAGGTGGTAGAGTGGGTACTCGAATTACTTTATGGTAGTTTGAGTGTGTGACCACCTTGGCGAGTCCATCTCATAACTAATTAAACGAGGCAGTCATGCTGCAGTTTCTGCTAACTTTAACCTACTACTAGTTGTATGACCACGTTTTACAATCAATTATTAGTGGTTTGTAGTTAAGAATATTTTCTTATGCACTTATGCGACTATACAATTAATAGTGGCTCTTTATATTTGTTTTTATCTTGCCACATCTTTTAATTGCAGTTGGATTAGTCATTGATTGACACTACAAAAAATCTTGAAAAGGCAGTGAAAAAGAAAGAATGTACTTGCTCTGAAGGGCTGAGTGTTGACTCTCTCTTTGACTTTCTTGTCTTCTAGAAGAAGAAAGAAGAAGAACTAGTTAAATCACATTTTTTTAAAGAGGAAATAGTTGCACATAGTTGCTGAAAGAGCTGAGTCTCTTTATCTCTCTTCTTGACATGTCAACCTACAAAAGCATTTATGTTAAGAGTTAGTCTACAATGGGTGTCTATCCATCATGTGCATTAAAGCAGTCCACACATCTATGTGATTGCATGATGTGCATGAACTTCAATGCATTAAAAGTTCGTGCATGTTGTGCAGTAACATAGATGTGTGGACTGATGTGCCCACCTATGATAGGTGGACACTCATTGTAGACTAACTCTTATGTTAAAGTAATAACTTATAAGCTAATACAGTTTATAACTCTTTTTTTCTTCGATAAGTGAGCTTGAGGTTGTGGGGTCGTCAGCCCTTCATTATGCAAAGCAAATATGTACAAGGACGTTATAACTTTATGAGTTACTTATAACTTGTAAGTTACATAGTAATAGTAAATATATAATATATATATTTATATCCTAAAAGCCGAGACACAGGAGTAGTAGGTGTACCTTGCGCCAAGGTGCGTCTAGATGTGCTCCTTTACTGACACGGTTTACAACTATGATAGTTGTGATTGTGTCTAGTTTTGTGCACATAAAATCCTGCACTTTAATATTATATGCAAGTCGGCTTTGTGAGCCAATTTCTCTACCTACGCCTAACTACATTCTTTCTTGTGACTATTTTCTTACATTATATACAGGTTACGCTAAAGATACTAATATTCCTTTTTCTTTTGTTTTATATTTTCTTCTTTACAGATAATGCAAGTGTCAATGATAAATCTCAAGGGAGAAATGAAAGGTATGCCCCTCTATTTGGAGCATATTTTAAAAGATTATTTGTGAAAGTAAGCTTTTGGACAGCCGTAAATAATAATAATAATATGTAATATCCCGAAAAATCACGTTAAACAGTGACCTCGGGATCCGTGCCTGATTGGTCACAGGTTTGACCAATTAGGAGTTCAATAGTTAGCATGTAGTGTGATGAACGGATGAGATGTGAAAGTTTGAGTGACTATGTGGTGTGTGATGTGAATGTGAAGTCGCATACACCTATCGCGGTGCATGTGCTCAACACACAAGTGTGAAGAGAGATAAAAGAGTTTAATAACCCTAAATCTCTATCTTAGGTTGCTGAGAGAGAAGTAAAGAAGAGAGAGAGAGGAGTAAAGAAGGTGGTTGAGCAAGGAGTTATTGTGGGTGATTGGAAGGAGGATTCAAGCACGAAAGAGGTCGATTCAACGCAAAGAATCCGTTCAAGCCAAAGCTGGAACCCTAGCCTTTCCAACCACTTGATTTAAAATGAATTTGAGATTGATTGAAGGTAAGATTTTTGTAGTTTAAATGCATGGATTGAAAGGATGAATTGTAGTTAGAAATGGTGTAAAATGTAGGATAAAGACTTAGAAAAATGGAGGAAAAAGTAAGGGAAGAGATTGGGAAGAACATCCAAAAAGGGGCTGAATCTGGCCATTTCGATTAATCGAAATTGAGTTTCGATTAATCGATTTTGGCCAAGAAGTTGAAAAGTCAGAGGACCCCGATCTCGATTAATCGAATTAAGTTTCGATTAATCGACTTTGAATTTCGATTAATCAACTGGGAACCTACAGTGAACCCCAGTGGAGGAAAGAAAAGAGAATGTAGAAATCGACTAATCGAAATGAGAGTTCGATTAATCGATTTGGAATTTCGATTAATCGAATTGGGATCGATTAATCGATTTTGGAAACTCGATTACTCGAATTGAGAATCGACTGGATAGAATAGAGGAATTCGATTAATCGAATGGGAATCTCGATTAATCGATTTTAGAATTGATTAATCGACATTGAATTTTGATTAATCGATTTTGGAAATCGAATCAGATTCGATTAATCGATTTTGGAGTTCGATTAATCGACTGTGTCAGTTTTTTTTTACTTTTGAGTTTGACTTTAAGATTCTTGGAGGGTCTTGGACCTTCTTTATTACATCTTTAGTGATGTGTTTCACACGTTATGTGGTACCATAGGTGGTACGTGTGAGCTTGGGCACAAGAAGCCAGATGGGACCTTAATGTATTGATCAAATAAAGACTTGAGGTAGGGAACACCTTGAACATGTACTTTATTTTGCAAGAACATGTATGTAGTGATATAGAATTCAATTCAAAATGTTTTTATTGCTTAAGAATTGTGAAAAGTGTGTGTGCGTGACATCAATAACAGTAATTATAATGAGCCATCCCCAGGGGATGAGGAAGTAAAGAGATAAGAGCATCAGGTGTGATGCAAGTGAATGGATACATCCCAGGGATGTTTCCAGGATTGAATCATGTTTAATAGGGCCTAACTGATATAAGATAGCACAATTATGATGTGTCCTAAAATTTATACTCGCAAGTGCACGAATCGTGATGTAGTCAGTGGGTGCAAAGTACGAGATCGTTCCCACGAGGATTAGTTAGAAAATATAAAAAACAGAAATATTAATTAACTAAAAGAATTTCTACAGATCTTATGCAGTAACTGAAAACCTAGAATTATGGTAACTTTTAATAACACAGATAAATACTAACGAAATCTAAAGGATTAAACAATTAATGAAAGATAAGGATTGGGATGCTAAATCCTCCCATCGTTGGTTTATCATTTATAAAATACCAATATGTGGTTTGAGATATGAAATCCTTAACAAATTTCTCAAAAGACGAACTGCCCTATACACACGTGAGTTCTAAAATATAGATCTGAGATCACGGAGATGTATGATTAACACCCCATAGGTGTATGATTAACACCCACACCTCAGATCGTGATTGGAACTCACCACTGGGATAAAGTCACACCATCAATCCGAGATCAAGGAGATGTATGATTAACACCCCATAAGTGTATGATTAACACTCACACCTCAGATCGTGGTAAAACTTCACCCCGAGATGGGTGATAACTAGGATAAAATCATTATTACAGATCTGAAATCATAGGGCATGATTAGCACCTAGATCTAGATTTGAAATGATGATTTCACCATATTCAATAAATATTAGGGTCTTAAAAGGCATCTGCCATCTCAATCACAGATTGATATTAGTATAAATAAATACCTCGGATGGGAATCATTAGATCCCCATCCTTAATAAAACTAGCCACACATAGTAAAAGTAAACAACATAATTAAAATATAAATAAACACTAACATCAATATAAAAATACCGTAAAGAGCTTTAACAATTTCCACAAAGAGCTTTTATTCCCAAAGACGCATTTAGAAAAGCGAAAGAACTAACACAGAAGAATGATAATAATGCAGAAAAAATGAATAAACTCTCTGTAAGACAAAACTCTCTCTAAAGAAAAATAAAGAAATAAAACTAATCAGAATAAAACAGAATGCTCCTAATTCTCCTAATCCTCCTCAATCCTCTCTTCCTCTTCTAGGACTCCCCGGATGAATATATATATCCCCCAAGAATATCTTTTTTTCCGTAATTGCCAAAACGTACGCCACGTTCCAAGATTTTCTCGCGGCCAAACTCTATCCGGACTCAAATTCGTCTTTGGTCGATCGATCGACTAAAAAGGGTCGATCGATCGACCATACCAGATTCTGTTTCAAAATCCAAATCTTTTGGGTCAGGTCGATCGATCGACCAAAAAGGGTCGATCAATCGACCTCCCAGATTTCCGTGAACTCCCGCTGCACTTTGCATTCAGACACTGCCTCGGTCTTTCGGCCATAACTTTCTATCCTGAAGTCGGATTGAGGCGATTCGGGTAGCGTTGGAAAGCTGACAACGAGCTCTACAACTTTCGTGTTTTAACAATTTTCTGAATCTACCGTCTTGAAGGGTCAAATTGAGCTCCAAGTCGGGATAGGTTCCGCATGATCCAAAGTAGCACGAATTTGACGTTATATTCTGAACTTGTGGGTTATTTCATGCTCAACACATCTGCCGGCCTGTAAATCACTAAAACCATCTAAAAACATGTTAAATGGCTTTCATCGGATAGCTAAATGTAGGTCTTTAGGGGTGAAATATCATCATATTTCACTGCACATCAAATTACACGGTGAACAACTATATGTAAAGTACCTGATACTTTTATTATTTGAGGTTTGATAGGGTACCCCACCGACGTAGCGGGATATCCATGACTAACACGGCAGGATATCCGTGACCGATACGGCGGCGAAACCGTAGGCCAGTGCGGAGGCTTATCCGTACACAGTAAGCACACCCCAGGGGTGTTGATGTGAGACAAGTGAAACCCCGCCACCAATCCCCAAGGGAAAGGGGCTTGGGTACTATTTGTATTCCCAGGGAATACGTTTAAAACTGTCTATATAGATGACGATGATGGGTATCTCATCGGGGCTCGATGCTATATTGCTCGGGGATTATTTAAGTTGAACGTTTAAGTTTTGCTTTAGGCCTTTTCAGCATCATTCATGAATAAATAAAAGACATGAGTAAGATACCAGTAAAAACGTGATGCTTTTTAACTGTTTTTCATTCTGTATCTGCATAGACACATCATGCATGGCATATCATGGAATATATGTGAGTGATAATTTATATGTTCAACTGTGTTCTGTTTCCTATTGAGCTAGGATGTAGCTCACCCTATAGACTATACGTCGCAGGTCTACTACTAGCAGCTGCCGAGGCTTCAGGAGAATGACCCTGACTGCACTCTAGCACCTGGTGACGAGTTGGAGCCACCTCCTGAGGATTTCTTCTAGAGGACTCCGTTGTGCAGCTTTAAAGGTTTTTGAGAGATTTTTGTACGGCTTGGTATGTCAAGCCTTGTTTTGATCAAACAATGTATATACATAGATTTGGGATAATTCTTTTGGGCGAACCATCCGTGATGATTAACTATCATCGATGGTTCGGATCGGTTCTCCGTTCATATAGAGGCATGAGGGTAGAACTGTATTTTGAGAAATGCTCATACAGAAATTTAATTCCACAGCTTCTTTACTATTTCAATTCAATTCGTTGCTTGATATACCAATGTCTCATGCATAGCTAAGGGGCACGGTCAAGATGATCATGCTGATGGCACGGGTTTCGGGGTGCCAAAATCCGGGCTGTCACATAATAAGTTATGACTTTTAAAAGCCTGGTTGCGGGAACCTCGGGTCTATCTGAGCCAGCGATTAGGCTAGTAATCGCCTCGTTTAATTTGCAATTAGCTTTGATAATGTTTGTAATTTTGTGTGTTTGGTTGCAGGATCAATTGGGAAGGAATATGCAAATGTGTAGCGAATGCCATTGTTCAATTTTGAATTGTGGATTCCCTCTGGTTGAAGTTTTAAAATAGTTTTATTTGTTTTTAGGATCTTTCTGTTGCAACTGAAGTATTTTTTTGGTAGATGGGTGTGTAAGATTTAATTACTTTTAATAGTTACTTCAAATTCTATGGATCGTTTGAAACTTTTGGGCTTTAGAAGGCTTTGTATTTTTTTGAGACTTATGTCATGTATGGGAACACCATCTTTGCTATTTGATTTGACTGAAAGCCATCATCTAAATTTTTTAAGAAGAAAAATATTGGTTGTATTTGGGTTAGCTCTTATAAGCGTAGAAGCACCTCTCTGTCAGAGTAAATAAACTTCGCTCTCGCAGATAACAAACAGAGAGCAGTTTTATCACTTAAAATAGATCTCCGTCAAAGCAAATGAGGCGAGGAGTTGTGTTACTAAATATGCAACAACTCTCTGTTGGAGCCAAAGAGTAAAAGAGCTACATTACCAAATGGGGCAAGGAGCAAATTTCAATTTTCGCGGTGTTTTGGGAATGTCGTGGTTGTAGGACTATTAGCGGCGTTTATGAACCTATTAGCGGCGTTTATTAAACGCCGACCTGCATACCTATCGCGGCGTTTATCAAAAGAAATGCCGACGTTTTGGAAGTGCTGCTGGGAGGACTATTAGTGGCGTTTATGCACATATTAGCGGCGTTTAGGAAACGCCGGGTCACGTACTTATCGCGGCGTTTATCAAAAGAAATGCTGGCGTTTGTTTTGCGCCGCAATTATGAAACTATTCGCAGCATTTTTGAAGTGCCACAATTGCGAAACTATTTGCGGCGTTTCTGAAACGCCGCTAAAAATGCCCCCAATACTTTCCCCAACATCTCAATTATAGGCGTTTGTGAAAACGCCACTATTAAATTTGCGGCGTTTTATTAGGCTTTAGCGGCGTTTTAGAAATGCCGCCAATAGTCAATTTTTTTGTAGTGGACTTATATCTATCAATCATTCAATTCCAGCAATTCATTCAAATCAGAAGTCTAAGTCGAGTTTTTAAGTTCCATGACTTGATCCTTAGGAAGGATCTCGTTGGTTCACACTCATACTAAGTGTTACCTCAGTTTAGAGTCCAAAAAGGATTTATGTTTATCATTGTTGATGAAAGAGGCTAGCTCAATTATCTCTAATTGAAGTTTAAGGCATCGGGGTGTCCGTTTCTAATAATTTTACGTATTTATATGAGTTAGTCAACTGATTGGCCACTCATCGATAGATCAATACTCTTACTCCTAAAAAATATCCTAAGGCTTTGATAGCTTTCTCATTTGAGCATTGTAAGGCTCATTGGAGACTCAAGAGAGTATTTACTCATTCTATATTTTTCGGATATGAGCCTTGGGTCCATTCCATACTTACTAACGACTCACTTGGGTCTTGGGTCCAATGGATCATGGTCTTATTCCGTTTATTTTACGGATTGGAGCTCAGGGCCAACCACTTGTCCATGATTCGGTGCGATACTAGACACCAACCATTGTCTAAGATTCAATATTCAAGATGCCAATGTTGCACAGACAAATGTTGGAACTCTCTGCCATTTAATTAATCAAAACAAGAATCAATGGCTATATTGGTCGAACTAGACACAATCCTCAGCTGACATTTCAAACTCTTTCATGTACGAGATGCTCATAGGAGCTTGTTCATGAGAACAACAATAAGCTATGTGAGGTTTTCAAGTTCAAGATAGTATCCTCTTTCCATTTTCGAGATTTTAGGATTCGTTATCAAATAATTAATATTCAAGATTCAATATATTTAAGATTTCCATATTTGAGTTCAGTATTTAAGTATACTTCTTTTAGAAATCTAATATTCAATTTCCAGATCAAGATCTCTTACGGGTTCAGATTCAAGTACCCATTTCGAGTTCAAGTTCAAGTACTATTTCAAGTTCAAATTCAAGTTCAAGTTCAAATACTAGTTCAAGTCAAATTCAAGTTCAAGTTCAAGTTCAAATTTGAATGTCACTGACTTATATCTATCAATCATTCAATTCCAGCAATTCATTCAAATCAGAAGTATAAGTCGACTTTTCAAGTTCCATGATTTGATCCTTAGGAAGGATCTCGTTAGTTGACACTCATACTAAGTGTTATCTCAGTTTATAGTCCATTAAGGACTTATTTTTAGTATTGTTGATGAAAGAGGCTAGCTCAATTATCTCTAATCGAAGTTTAAGGCATCGGGGTGCATGTTTCTAATGATTCTACATATTTATTTGAGTTAGTCAAATGATAGACCACTCATCAATAAATCAATACTCTTACTCTTAAAGAATATTCTATGGCTTTGATAACTTTCTCATTTGAGCATTGTAAGGCTCATTGGAGCGTCAAAAGAGTATTTACTCATTCTATGTTTTTCGGATATGGGCCTTGGGTCCATTCCATTCTTATTAAAGACTCAATTGGGTCTTGGGTCCAATGGGTCATGGTCTTATTCCATTTATTTTAGGGATTAGGCCTCAGGGCCAACCACTGGTTAAAGATTCGGTGTCATACCAGACACCAACCATGGTCCAAGATTCAATATTCAAGATGTCAATATTGCACAGACAAATGCTGGCACTCTCCGCCATTTAGTCAATCAAAACAAGAATCAATGACCCTATTGGTCTAACTAGACTCAATCCTTAGCTGATATTTCAATAACTCTTTTAAGTACGGGGTGCTCATAAGGGTCTGTTCATGAGAACAGCGATAAGCTATGTGAGGTTTTCAAGTTCAAGATAGTATCCTCTTTCCACTTTTGAGATTTCAGGATTCGTTATAAAATAATTAATATTCAAGATTCAATATATTCAAGATTTCCATATTTGAGTTTAGTATTCAAGTATACTTCTTTTAGAAGTCCAATATTCAATTTCCAGATCAAGATCCCTTGCGGGTTCCGATTCAAGTACCGATTTCGAGTTCAAGTTCAAGTTCATATTCAAGTTCAAGTTCAAGTACTAGTTCAAGTCAAATTCATGTTCAAGTTCAAGTTCAAATTAAAGTTCAAGTTCAAGTACTAATTCAAGTTCAAATTCAAATATCACTAACTTATACTTATCAATCATTCAATTCCAGCAATTCATTCAAATCAGAAGTCGAAGTCGAGTTTTCAAGTTCCATGGCTTGATCCTTAGGAAGGATCTCGTCGGTTCACACTCATAGTAAGTGTTACCTCAGTTTAGAATCCAATAAGGACTTGTGTTTATCGTTTTCAATGAAAGAGGCTAGGTCGATTATCTCTAATCGAAGTTTAAGGCATTGAGGTGTCTGTTTCTAATAATTCTATGTATTTATTTGAGTTAGTCAACTGATTGACCACTCATCGATAGATCAATAATACTCTTACTCCTAAAGAATATCCTATGGCTTTGATAACTTTCTCATTTGAATATTGTAAGGCTCATTGGAGAGTTAAGAGAGTATTTACTCATTTTACATTTTTCGGATATGGGCCTTGGGTCCATTCCATTCTTATTAAAGACTCACTTGGGTCTTGGGTCCAATGGGCCATGGTCTTATTCTGTTTATTTTAGGGATTGGGCCTCAGGGCCAACCACTAGTCCATGATAGGTCTTTGGGTCACGTATTTGGAGTTAAACAAGTCCAATCCTATGGGTTTCAAGGTTCATGGGTCATTTCTTATATGGTTTGGGTCTTACTAGATCAAATTCTAGGTATACGAGCCTTTTCAAGATCCGGGGCCATTTTATGTTTACCCGTTTATGGGCCTCTATAAATTTCTTTTAAAAACACTTTTGGGTTGGGTCATAGCCTAGAAAAATCATCTAAGGCTTACCAAAATTCTATTTACCAATTATTTAGCATTTTAGGCCCTTGCGGCCATCTAAAGGTTCAGTCCAATGACTCAGTTGACCAAGTCACCATAAGTCCCATCACAAGTTGCTCTCACAGTACTACTGTTATTAGGTATTTCTCATATGGTCACGGGTTTTGAGGTAAAGACAAGGTTCTGACTAAAATCTTCAAATTATGGATTTCTCCACATGCCATGTGGTTGTCATAATATAAACCTTGCATTTTTTTATATGGCGAACTTTTGTCCTAAAGCTTTAATATTTTTCGGGGTGATACAACGTATATACATACTGTTTTTATCCTCTTCAAAGTGATGACAAATTTTAATAAATAATATAAAAGGTTTTACAGTTAAGGGGCTCTCACAAATACGTTGGGAGAGTCGTGTTCAAAGTATTAAAGCAATAAGGTATCAAACTCCTGAAATAAGAGATGCTCTACTTATCCTAGTAGAGTCTACCTATGAAAATGATGGCAAAAGTTCTAATGAAGTGTAATCTCTCGCAACAAATGAACTTGAGACTTATGAGTTGTTATTAGCTATATTATTTGGGACAGTGTATTGTTTGCTATACATATTATTAGCAAGTTTCTTCAACAAGAAAGTATGAATATTAGTATTGTTCTTCAGCATTTAGAAGGACTCATTACCTATTTTAAAAAATATAGGGAAAATGAATTTGTGAAGGCCCTAATTGAAGCTAATGAAGTTGTGAGAGAAATGAGGATTGAGCCTATATTTCGTGAAAAGCGCATTGTTCGAAGAAAGAAACAATTTAATGAGGATGCAAGTGAAAAAGTGTCATAATCAGCTGAAGAATCTTTCAGAATTAATTACTTCTCATATATTATTAATCAAGGTCTTTCATCACTTGAGTATAGGTTTGAACAGTTTAAAATATATGAGCAGCATTTTGGACTTTTGATTGATTTGAAAAAACTAAGTTCGGTCAGTGATGAATGTTTGAAGACTTTTTCCGTAAATCTTGAACATATGCTCAAACATGAAGAGCATATTGATATTAATGGATTGGATTTATCTGAAAAATTGAAAGTTTTGAAAGATACTTTACCAAAAGAAGTAAAAATACTGATTGAAGTACTGAACTATTTGAAACAAATGGATGGTTGTTACCTAAATTCTGGATTGCTTATAGGATACTGCTGACTATACCAGTTACAGTTGCCTCTGGTGAAAGAAGTTTTTCAAAATTGAAGTTGATGAAATCATATCTTCGGTCAACAATGTCGCAAGAAAGATTAAATGGATTAGTTATGTTATCTATTGAAATTGATATGGTGGATAATATTGACTATACAACTTTAATCAGCGATTTTGCTGCTAAAAATGCAAGAAGAGAAATATTTAAATGAATTCTTTTAAGTAATTGTATAATATGCTGTACAAAAAATAAGACTATTAGCAGCAACCATAAACTACCGCTATTAACAAAAAAACAACCGCTAATACCTTTGCCGCTAATAGTCTTAATAATTTTTGGTTAATAGCGGCAATTTTTTATAGTAAAAAGTTGTTGCTAATAGTCTTATTTTTTGTAGTGATAAATAATATTTTTACATTTATGTTTATATTTTTCTAAAACATAACACCTTATTTTTTCTTTTTGACTGCAGATGAACAAGTTCAGAGATACCAAAAAGTTATTACTTGGATTACTCTATCTATCGGGTATGTTCTGCTATTTAGCTTTACTCTTTTGGTATTATATTTTCTTTTAATATATACTTTCATTATATTATTAATTGCATTTTCAAATTATATGTAGTTGAATGGGATATGTAGATATATCTAATTTAGGAATATGAATATTGTTTTATTTGTCAAAAAATAGTTGCAATTTTTTTTTTTTCAAAGTAATATTGAAGAGGGGTCTCTCCATTTTAAGAACTCGCCTTGGGCCCCTAATATTTCAGGGCCGGCCCTGGCCCTCATACAGCGATACTGAAGCTCCACTATGGTTTGGGACCTTATTACTCTTATTGTAATGCAACCTCAAGCTTACTTAGCAAGAAATAAAAATACTTAGAAAAACTACATTCAAATGGATGGTAATGTACAAGACTGCAAATGTACCACCCAATAGTATTCTCATGCTAAACGTATGAACTCTTTGTAAGGCTATTATTTATTTGCAACCGTCACAAAATTATTCAAGCAGTTTCATTTGGTCCTGATATCGACATTGGTGAACTCTGAGGGTGTTGTGGAGTGTGATTATTGCTCGCAAAATCTATGGAACACCAATCGTCTTTATAAATTGAGGACGATGCTTGCGCCTTTCGAGGTGTATGCAGCCCTTTATCGAAGTACCGAGCAAGCATCACCGTCCGATCCCATACACTGTCATTCCTTGGAGATGCATTTCCAAGGGATTCCAAGCGATGTCTTTGGAATTTTCGCAGCAAGTTAGCAATGAATAGTACAAGGATTATAGTGGAAACGGCTCCCGTGATGGCAAATAGCCCCCAAAAATTATCGAGGCCTAAGCTACCGCTGTTGTCGACGTTATTGCCGGTAGATGCACATTTAGTGGAAGAATAAAGTTTGTCTTGTAACTCCTTCAATTTTCCGTTCTCAGATAGTGTTAGAATGGCTTTGGAGACGTCATCTGCCAAGGAAGAACCCTTTTGAAAGACCTACAAGTAGTGGAGAAAGAGAAGAATTATTAAATGGTTTACCCCATATTATTATAAAAAATTTTTTTATGAATGTAAAAGATAAAGATATAAATTAATTTTCCAACATTTGGTATCAGAGCTATTATTAAAGTATTAGAATTAAATGCCCAACACATATCTGAGTTGTGCACATATCTCCTTATATGTATGCCATCCATGGTCTAAAAATCCATTGTGTAAAAGACTGAAACAAAAAACGATCTCAATTATCCGATTTTCATATGCTAAGGAATAGTAATCCAGTGCACTTGTTGATGCTTGACAATTTGGGCAAAAGGATATTGACCTGAGTGTCTATTGTCATTTGACTAACTCATATACAATTGAACATGCTTATGGTAAGGGATACTTACAAAGCCAAAACCTTCGGACCGATAAGTGGGTCCGGTGGTGATGTACCCCTTGCAGTACTTGGCAAGGAATAATTTGAGATAGGGAATCTGGAGGAATGCGGCCGAGATTTCGCCGCTATCGAAAGCGAACGGATAATCGTCACCCCTGTGTATCTTCTTAATGTTCCTCGGGTTGAAATTTAGCACATCTTCAAGGTACTTGCATACAAACGAGAGAGCGTCGCACCCCACCATGGCATTGCTCCTTTTCAGTGACTCAATGTCAGTCACCTTCGGCTCAAGTTGCGCGAGAGTTAGCATGGACGTGAGGCTAGCCGTGTAGCTTGATGTCAAAACAAACACTACCAAGAGCCATACTGCAATTACGATTCGAGCAAAATTGCTTCGGAGTTTTTCCCCTGCAAATAATAAAATGGAAAAATTAACTTGGATGATGGCAATGATGAAGCTCTAGTTGGTAAAACCGACTTCTTGAAATGACTCTTTCCCCCAATCTTCAGTAAAGGTAGCTTGGTTCCATGGACCACGAAACTTACCTGGTCTAACACTAATTTTCACGGACGCAGCACTGAATCTCATGATCAAGTGCCAAAAGTTAGAGCGGCTTGATGATTATAATTATTTTAAGAAAAAAAATTAAAATACCAAAAAATAAAACGGTACAGTCAATGATGTCAACTTAAAGTGGTACTACTAATCTAAAAATAATTGCTTCTCGTGAAGCCGCAACTGTTTTCCAGAAAAAAGCTTAAAACTGAGAGAGAATCTGAAAGTTTTCCTGACACCCTCTTATGTATTCCCACATTTGGAAGAATCAGGAGGCAGAAGTGACACTGCCCTAAACAAGAGCTAAAAGAACACTGATTGAGGTTTTGCTGAACCGACAACCCTACAGCTGCCAAGCACCATTAGGATTGCTAAGAGTTAGTCTCTCATCCAATGCATTTAGTCCAAACCCAAGGATCAAAATTTCGGTTTCGAGCATGACTGAAACCAAAACCAAAATCTGATATTTCGGCCAAAAACTGAAATTTTGGGTCCCATACAAAAATGACTGAAATTTCGGTCCAAATTATCATTTCGGTGGGGTCCAAAGATGATAATTTGGACCGAAAATTTTGGTCATTTCGGCCGAAATTTTGATCCTTGGTCCAAACATATATAGGGCTGGCAACCGGCCCGATTAGGGCGCCCCTCCCAAAGACCTAGCCCCTCTAAAAACCTAGCCGGACCCTAGGGGCCAAGTCTAACACTACTATCACTACAAGAATAAGGTGTTTCAGCGACACTTGCTGTTAAGACAGTTTTTGGTAAAGGCGGGACTAATAGCAGCAGGTTTTGGTAGCGATAGGATTAAATGTATAATATGTAGTTTATATTTTTTGTAGTGTATTGAAGGTTATTTTAATAACTTGATTGTAAAATGTATAATATGTAGTTTATATTTATATTAATGGATTTAAAATATATAACTAAAAAGAGATGCAAGGGTCAGACCATGATTAGGGGCTGTAACTTACCCATACATGGCCCGATATGGAAAATTTTAATGAGCGAATGAGAAACAACTGACTATTCAATGGACGCTTACGTGATGCGATATAGGTGGCTGCCCCAACTTGATATAGGTGGCTGCCCCAACTTGCATTGCTAGAGCTCCACTTCACTTGCATTGCCCCACATCAGGAATCCATTGAATGGTCTATTGTTTGCTGTCTGCCATATAACATTGACCGTCCAATATAGGGCAAACTTTGGTTTTGAGACCCTAGCTCAGCTCTGTGACCCAAATTTTTGTGCCCTAGCGCCAAGATTATAGAGTCAAGCCAGGGGAGCTAACGAGCTGGCCAGCCCGTCACTTTTACCAGCTTTATCCAAATTGACAATTACTTGGGCCTCCGTCTTGAATAATATGTTTTTTTTTGAAAAATTATAAACCTCATACGATAAACCCCATACAAATCCTACACAACTGGATTGGAGGGTAAAAATACCACTTTACCCCTATAATTGTGTCGGGGATATGTGTGGGGTTTAACATCTAGCATATAGCATTTCTCTTCTTTTTTTATATCTCGATATTTTTCTACATTAACTTTTAACGGAATAATAACAATTAAACATTACGGTACTGTTTAAATATTCTTAAACCATTAGAGTATAATTAATTTTGATCTTACACCATTAATGTAGCTACGTTTGTTATACTTCATGGAGCACATCTGTGATCTATATTGACTGCTAAAATATAACAACAGTTGATGTTAGAGTACAGATTGAATGGTTCAAAATATTCAAAAGAAGGGTCATTTTTCGGACCACTTCAAGCCAATGTGAGCTATTGCTTTGATGGGTCAGGTTTGGCCCATTTATTGAAACCCAAAATTGACCCATTTATGGAAACCTTCAACCCCTCAATCCAAACAGGACCCCCCTTTCAGCAACAACTCATGGTGGGTCAAGCCGAATTGGGTAAACTAGGTCTCAATATAAGGGAGGGAGTTGTGTCAATGTGGGTTAGTTAAGGTCGTGTTCAGGTCAATAAATCTCAACCGAACTCAACCCGTTTAACAAATAGGTTGGAATTTTAAACTGGACCGACTCGATCGGTCAAAAATCTAAACGGAAACCTGACTCATTGTAGGTTGGGTAAACTAGGTCTCAATATAACCGAGGGAGTTGGGTCAATGTGGATTGGATTAGGTCGTGTTCAGATCATCGTACACTGGCCTGACTCGATCGGTCAAAAATTTAAACCGACCATTTGACCAGCCGGTGTTAATCCAACCCATCTGCACCCCAAACTACAGTTAACTGCATGACGTCTTGCATTATATAAAGAATAGATAAGCCTTCTAAGGAGCTAAGGGCCTATATGATGAGGAACTCACTGTGGACGAAGAAGAGCGTAGAGAATGTGAAAGAGAACATGGTGCCCAGCTGGCTGCGCCAAGGGCCTCTGAAATCTGGGTTCCTGGGATGCTCTAAGAACCATACAATGATCCCCGTGTAAATGAAAGCAGCGCCAGTGACCATCCACAAAGTCCTGGAGAAGGGTTTCATGAACGGCCACGCCTTCGTCGTACCCTCGGACTTAGTCGGCACCAACATCGATAGCCCGGACTCAACGTAGGGCTGAGAGAACTGCACGTACCGGGAACGGTTGGCTAGGATCGTTATGTCACCCGCCACAGCATCATAATTCTATTATCACATGTAAAATCACTATCAGTTTTGATTTTTTTTTTTGGGTAATTATTCGCGGTTGAAGGATCCCCACCCTTAAATTGATACGAGAAGATTACATGCGATATGAAATACAAATTAAATCTTCTCTTAAGCTAGAATTAAGAAATAAGAATAGAGGGGAGGTCAGATCCTAGCCAACAAATAACAGATGGCTCATCCATGATGATACTAGCAAGAAACTGCACTAAAATTTGATTCTCTCCATACTCGTTTCTATCAGTTTTGATTTTCATCTAACCATTGTGTTACCATTCCATTAAAGCCAATTGGTCAGGTCGACCCCATACCTCTGCTGCCTGACCCAAATATTTCACCAGGTTTAACTAATAAAACTGACCAGCCCGGTTGGGTCGGGTCAGGTTGGGTCAGGAATGACGCATCTGACCTAACTTTTTGAGTCGGGTCAAGTCGACACCAAGCCCCGGATAATATTTTATATGGTATATCAAGAAAATTTTGACTGGCGCCACGTCCGATATTTGAGTCGGGCCCATATCCTTAGGAGCTTCACAGCACGTTACTCCATTAGGCCCTAATTTAGGTGGTACAAACTTAATTTGCTGGTACAACCGTACAACCTTATCCTTAAGTTCTAAGGAGACGGGCACACAAGTCTGGAAAATGAATCATGATCATCTGATCAGAGTGTGATTAATGATTCAGATCTCATAGCTTGAGATCTAGACCATAGAGATCGTTCTCTGCTGGCACTGACCAGCTGGGGTGATCGGATGGTTGTTTGACTGACTATTAAATTTAATTTTTGAAAAAAATTAATTTGGTGGTGTTTTCTTTTCATCATGCCCTTGGATTTAAAAGTTAATAACACCTCTATATTGGTTAGGTAGCCAAATCAGTCGATAATAAAATAAGTTTCTATTTTTTTAAAAATAAAAGTGTAAATTTTCTTTTTTTTTAGAAAAACCAACAGGCCATTTATTTTGTTTTTTTTTCTTTTTTTGATAATTAACCAATAGGCCAACTTTACTATTATGGCCTACACAGATCAAGCTTATATCAGGCCATATATTTCCATATGGGATGATATTAACCAATTTGACCTGATATTTTACCCTAAATTGAGTCCGAAGTTTATATTGAATCAAAGGGCCTTAACCTGATTCATATAGGGCAATATGTTATATATATATATATATATATATATATATATATATATGGAAAAGGTGTCGTTCCTTTCATGGGGGACTGTGACTCTCCTCTAAGTTTTCATGTGGAGTTTCATGTGACACCCAAAATATTATTTCGATGCCACGTGGAGCTTGGGTGCATTATTTAGATCATCTTTGAAAAAAATAATAATTGAAAACTCATCTCCACTGTATGTTTTTTGAACCGTAAAATATGGACCAATAAAACTTGTCAAACTTTGACTTGTAGGTTTAAAAAGATTTTTTAAATTAACTTTTTTAATATTGATTTAAACAGCCCACCTGTGCTCCACGTGGCACCCAAACAGTATTGTGGGTGCCAGGTGGAGCTCCATGCGTATCTTGGAGGACGGTCATTGTGCACCATTGGAGGACTTAATCGGCTCCCTATATAGAAAAGGTGTCCGTCCTCCCATCGAGGACGATGACCGTCCTCCAAGCTTCCACGTGGAGTTTCACTTGACACCCAAAATATTGTTTCGATGCCACGTGGAGCTCGGGTGCATTGTTTAGATCATCTTTGAAAAAAAAAATTGAAAACTCATCTCCACCGTATGTGTTTTGAACCGTGAAATATGGACCAATGAAACTTGTCAAACTTTAATTTGTGAGTTTAAAAAAAAAATTTGAAATTTATTTTTTTAATATTGATCTAAACCGTCCACCTGTGCTCCACATGGCACCCAAGCAGTATTTTGAGTGCCCCGTAGAGCTCCATGCGTATCTTGGTGGACGGTCACTGTCCTCCATCGGAGGACCTAACCGGCCACCTTTATGGAAAAGGTGTTGGTCCTCCCATGGAGGACGGTGACCGTCCTCCAAGTTTTCATGTGGAGTTTCACGTGACACCCAAAATATTGTTTCGATGCCACGTGGAGCTCGGGTGCATTATTTAGATCATCTTTGAAAAAAAAGAAAATTGAAAACTCATCTCCACCGTGTGTTTTTTGAACCGTGAAATATGGACTAATAAAATCTATCAAACTTTGACTTGTGAGTTTAAAAAGTTTTTTGAATTTTTTTTTTTTAATATTGATCTAAACCGCCCACCTGTGCTCCACGTGGCACCCAAACAATATTTTGGCTGCCACGTGGAGCTCCATGCGTATCTTGGAGGACGGTCACTCTCCTCCATTGGAGGACCTAACCGGCTCCCTATATAGAAAAGGTGTCCATCCTCCCATGGAGGACGATGACCGTCCTCTAAGCTTCCACGTGGAGTTTCACGTGACACCCAAAATATTGTTTCGATGTCACGTGGAGCTTGGATGCATTGTTTAGATCATCTTTGAAAAAATAATAATTGAAAACTTATTTCCACCATGTGTTTTTTGAATCGTGAAATATGGACCAATGAAACCTGTCAAACTTTGACTTGTAGGTTTAAAAAGTTTTTATGAAATTTATTTTTTTAATATTGATCTAAACCGTCCACTTGTGCTCCACGTGGCGCCCAAACAGTATTTTGGGTGCCACGTAGAGCTCCATGCATATTTTGGAAGACGGTCACTGTCCTTCATTGGCGGACCTAACCGGCTCCCTATATATATATATATATATATATATATATATATATATGGCTGATATTTAAAAGCATGATCGTACCTTGAAATACACTTGTTGCACTAGATCATCATACGTGCCATCAAATATTTCAAACTCGTATAGCAGATCGTAGGGCAGAGCTTTGACGACCTCTTTGAAAACATCGATAGAGAAACCCGAAACATCTGTTACGTTACGTTTCGGATCCTCAGTCACTTTGACAAATTGAGGGAAGGAATTTTTTCCGGGAACCCCAATCTTCATGAGCTTTGTAGCCCACCCTTTTGGCACCGGACTAGGGCCCCCAGGCCAATACACCGGGCCCAAAGCCTTATTAGGTCCATTAACAATTTGGGAAAAGCTTGAATTAGGCGTCCAAAATCCGACTTCTCGGTAACTCTTTCCGACGACATTAACAATCTGAAATATCGGAAAGTTAGCTAATTCGGCATCCTTAAAACTAATTTCACCGCTTAATCCAGTAAAATTGCTAGCTAGGAAACCCGATACCAGCTTTTGGCTTTGTATTTGATTACTCTCCAAATTTGGAACCACTACGGAAATCGCATCGTAAGCTCGTAATGCGAAGATACTCGGTTCATAGTTCTCTTCTTCTGGATATTCGGATGCGAATTTTTGTAGAAATCTGTTACGAAACCTTCGAATCGACGGGTCCAATTCGTTAAAGTAGGTTTTAATTCCTAGCACGCCGTCCATCGGTGAGATCACGGAGGAGTTAGCAGAATCTAACAAGCTAGTAAGGCCGTCTGTTGTTATCCACACATACCCTTTCTCCATCATTCCTAGTTGTTTTGCCACTGTGAAAATAACGGCAGCTACTGGTAACGGCATTTCTACGACGACGAAGACCTTGCACTGCTTGCTATTCAACTTCTGCAGTTCATCTCGAATAAAGGCTTTGGGATCGGAGACAGAAGATAACGGAGGAAATGCGTATCGGGTTTCGATCTCTGATCCAACGGATCGGAGGGCATCGGCGAGCAGTGTAACAGCACCAGAATTGCTGCCAACATAGCCATTATCTTCGGAGATTGCTATCACTCTACGCCACTCATACGATTCCGCAATTGCAGCTATACATCGCATCTGCCCTAAATCATTGTCAGCCATTCGAACTAGGTGAGGCCATCGCAATGAGGTTAATGGCCCTGGAACCGCGGATGTAGCGAAAGAGAGAATGGGCACTTGTGCTCGGTTTCCAATGTCAGCAACTAACGCCGTTTCTTGCCATGTTGATGGTCCGATTATCGCTATTGCTTGATGCCGGTTGATGAACTTCTTGGCTGTGGGAAAAGAAAAGTATGAAATCTAATATTTTTGTTAAGGAGAATGGGCATTCATGTCAGGCATTCATACCATGGTTTTAAATATCTGCCAGATTTCGAATACATACGGGCTGATATGTATCGAAATAGGGCCCCTCCCATGTCGGCCCATATCAGGTCATATCGGCCGATATGTCTGGTATATGAGTTGGACTAAAATCACAAATGGCATTTTTCTGTAATATTTTCAAATTTGTTGACATTTTTTAATAAGTTTATAATAAAATAGAATAAAACACACTTAAATATCGGTTGGTTTGGGAGATACGTATCCAATACCAGCTAGTGACCCAACCGATATTCCGACATGTATGGCCTTTAAATCCCTGATCCATATGTAAATTTCCAATAAACTATAGACTAGTTGGTATACCTGTAGAGGCAGCTTTGAAGGGATCCCCGCCGGAGTTCTGAACGGTAAGAGATAGTGGTGAAGCACCAGTGTTGTTATTGAAATCTTGGATTGCAATCTTGATGGCGGTCTTTTGCTCTTTTCCGATTCGGGTATTGGAATCGATAATCGCAAGTATGTAACGATTGGTTTCGGTATTATTTTGAGCTGATACCAGTGCTTTGAGGGACAGGATTAGAGAGAGAGAGAGAAAGTAGTAAAATAAATGAGGCATTTTAACTCCTGTGATTGAGATGCTTTGATTAGCTATTTTGGGGTATATTATATAGGAGATAGGTTCTCTCTTAACTCTTAGTGAGAGTGTGGATGGTCATCCGATTTTTCTGAAAAGTCAAATGTTGACGGGCAGCCGCGTGAGTGGATTGATGTCAGCCCTACGTCTACCTTTATTCTACCCGTGAGATGCGTTGGTTTGCAACTCATAAATTATCGACAGTGACCACTGATTACACGTTAGGGCTGTCAATGGAATGGGTCGGGTTGGATTGGGCTAAAATTTTGGTGCCCATTAGTTAACGTCGGAGAATGGGCCTAGGGCTGTCAACGGAGCGGGTCACTGTCCAATTGAAAGATGGAACAAGCTCGATGTGACCTGGCATGACCCAATGCGAGGATAAATGAAGAGTGACATGTTTCAATTCAGATTTTACTGTTTGTCAGCATGGGAGCTCATTACCCAAGAAATCTTTGAGAATAATGATATATATTATCAGGTCGGGTAGACCAGACGCGACCCGACTAGAATCAATTATTATCAGGTCGGGTAGATCAGACCCAACCCGATTAGAATCGATTGAACCTTTAGTTGACCCGAAACGATCCAACCCGAAGATCAGGTCAAATGTCTCTTACACTACCCGGCCAATCAAGTTTATGTGGTATGTGGCTAACCTGATTAAATCTGGAGACGGGTCGGTTTAGGCATTGGGTCAACTTAATTGACCTGTTGTCAACCTAATGAGAATTGTCTATAAGATGCTACCTTGGAGGGCTGCACTCATATGTCAAATCACATGCCATGTGGAATAGTCAATCCGAAATATCAGGCACATTTAAACACCAAATGGTGTTTAAATTATCTTCCACTATTAAAATGTCATTTTTTGTCTCATACCATTAAATTGTGATTCATTATTGTGCTATCCCACACATCTAGGATTAATCTAAACTTTTTAAGTGATAATTTATTGTTGGAACATGTCCTAGCCAAATGATCATGCTCATCAGTGGATGTAAACCATCCAATCGATAAATTTTAATATTAGCCATCAAAATTAAGGGCAATCGTTTATACTAGAGTGCACAGATAGGATGATTGAATTCTTCCAAAAAGTGCGATTATTGTACTCATTGGAATTAGAAACCTCCCACCACGTTTTTAATGGTGGATATGTATGGGAGGTAAAAAGTTTTGTATAACACCTAATCCTTGTGATACCCAAATCCTTGTGATGGGTACCACCAGATGCCCACCAAGTTTGGAAGTCTTCTTCAAACTATTGTGACACCTGATCCTTGTGATGGGTGTCACAGGGTGCCACTAGGTTGGAACACAGTATGCATGATCCCGAGCCTCTTATAAAAATATTACGTTCAATCCACTAAACCCGCCCTGACCCGACCCGACCCGACTGAACCCTAGGGGTTAAGTATAGGGCGATTTACTTAAAAAAGCATAGTCGGGTGCTAATATTTGTAACCCATGAGCGCCCCAGCACCTTCTGAACCGGCATGTAAGCAGAAGTTTCAAAATCAGGAACTAAGGAACCCACTTTAGAGATCAGCAGCAGCAACAGCTTTAATGGCGCCAAGACCCCAAATGTGGTTGCTCGACTAATGGGTCTCGATCTCTTGCCTGATTACCCGCTTTCCTCTTCTCCTTCTAATCGAAGAGATTCTCTTTGAAATGCAAATCAAACCAATTTGGTTCGTTGGATCACGAGTTTTGTAAACCTGTTCAGACCACAAACATGAATTTGATGGAGAAGAACAACCAAATGGGCACTCAATCTCTGCCTGAGACATCGAGAATATCGTCTGTGAGAAGATCGGACGTTGATCCAAGGCTCTCACTACAACTGATCATGGCCATGGATGAACCTCATTACTCTTCTTCACCTCTTTCAAAATATTAGAAGCAAAAGTTTCAAAATCAGGAACTAAGGAACCCACTTTAAAGATCAGCGGTAGCAACAGCTTTAATGGCGCCAAGACCCCAAATGTGGTTGCTCGACTAATGGGTTGCTACTATTTTTAACCCCTTTAAGTGGGTGCAGTTTCAGCATAAGTGGGTAGGGGGGTCGTGGGTGCTAAACGGGGGTGTAAACCCGTATTAGGGCGCTCTCGGGTAATTAAAAATATATATATCGGATTTCGTAATAAAATACTTGGGCGGGCCTGATTAAATACTTTTCTCTTAAAAAAAAGCCAATAAAATAAAATTCATCAAAGTTCAATAAAGTTTGGAGAATATTTTCAAAAAAATCCGAAATTTACTGAAATTTTGATCGAAATTTTGACCAATTTACAGTTCAGGTCATGAACGAAACCGAGATTTTGATCTATGCTCACCATTCATTAAAGAAAGGTCTATTTTGTGAAAGATTGGGACTAAAAATGATCTCCATTTGATTCATGGCTGTCAACAGTGTTAATAGCAGAAATATCAGTTGCGCCCATGGTATCAAGTATCAGCCAATACCAACACGTATCAGCGGCATATATCGGTATCTTGGCCAATTGGAGCCGTTGTGGTATCGGTATTGGCAAATAAGGGCCGTTACGTAGCAGTTATTGGCTGATACAAATCAGTTATCCGCTGATACTCCCTTCATGTGATTCTTTTTCTTTATAGTACTGCATTGTATCGGTATCAACTAACATGTATAGGCCCTCCATGGTCTAATACACTTGGGCCGCGCCCTATTCAATCTTGTAATATTTGAATGTGACTTAGTTTCATGTAGCATCAAAATAGTATTTCAACATGATGTGGAGCTACGCTTAGA